>SPDT01000006.1:27500-2563388 GCA_008477525.1 Hypomyces perniciosus
CACTTCTGCTGGGCCAAGTCGGCTGCACTCTGTTAAGACTTCTTTGCCGTTTCGCCAAATGGAGAAGCCGTAGCCAACGGCTCCTGTGGCGAGGCGTGAGCCGTCTGTGAATACTACTGTATCCCAGGGGGCCACTGTAGCCATCCAGTTATTGAATTCTTTAGCAGCTTTGGCCTTGCTGCCTGGGTAAGGGGTCTGAGTTCTGGTCGGTCTTGGGAAAAGGGCTGGTTTTGGGCAGTTCTTAGTAAGTTGTATAGTCCGTTGCAGCCTTATTATAGATGCAGCTGCGGCTCATCTATGTAAGCGCTGGCTTAGTTAGGTCCTGTATATGAGGGGATGTCTGTTATTTAGTGATAGCAGTTTAGTTGCGAATTAAAGCTTCTGGGTGTTAAGGAGTTATATTATCAGGGGAATCCTACTTTCTTTATAAAGGATTAGTGTAAAAGTTGTCTTTTATATAGGGAGGATAGCTTATATAGCTAATTTAAGGATTAGGGATATATAGCTAAAGAGATACTGCATTCTATATATATTTAGGCCTTTATATATATCACGGCACAAAGAACAGCGGGTCAAGGTGATATGGCCGTGAGTCGATTTGGCCGATTTCCCATACAAATGAATTTTGCGGAAAATAGGAATACGGCCACGAACCCAATACTGCCACCGCACGCCTATTATTAGGTCGGAGGACTATCGTAGAAGACAAAGCATTGTTCTATAATCACTTCTACAATACAGCCGCATATTACTAGATATTCTATAGCTTTTCAGCTATTAGATTAGTTACAATTCAATTGTTCATTCTATTGTTTACCCAGTTAACTCTTAGTCGTTTCCTTATTGCTGCGTTGTGTGCAGCTTCCTAGAAGCTATATATAAATGAGGTCCAGTATAACCTTGTTATTTTAATATAATCACTTCTATAATAGCCATATAAACACTAGATATTTTATAGCTTTTAGCTATTAGATTAGATATAATTTAATTGTTTATTCCATTATTTACCCAGTAAACTCTTAGTTGTTTCCTTATTGCTGCGTAAGGGCAGCTTCCTAGAAGCTGCACTTAAATGAGGTTCTGTATAACCTTATTATTTTAATAGCTTTGAGTATAGGTTGAAAGGCTAGGGAAAATAAGAAAGGCCCTAAAGGGTCTCCTTGCCTAACACCTTCGCTAGAAGCTATAATAGCCCCTGAAGCCGTAACTAATATAAAGGGCTTATTATAAGCCTAGGCTGCTGCTCGATAGAAGGTTGGGGCGTATTTCGATACAGCGGCAGCTATAGCTTTCCTTTTAATAGAATTGAAGGCGTTGGCTAGGTCTAGGGAAACTATTTTAGCTATATCTTAGGGGTTACCCCTAGAAATAGCGTCTTCTAGTAGGAAGATAGCTGGTTCCACGCCTCCTAGGGTCTGTACACCTAACTGGTTAGGTAATAGCATTCCTGGCTTAAAGGAGGTTATTAGGATAGCTTTTATAGCTATTCTATAGACTATATCCCTAATAGCTATAGGTCTGACCCCTCCGTTTAGCTTAGTAAGGGCTACTACTAGCCTAGCTGCGCATAAAAGGCCAGGCTTTAGGGCTATGCCTTGGCGTATTATATCAGCTAATAGATAGAGGAAATCTATAGTAGTAGATTCCCTGACTGCTAGGTCTAGTAGTGGCCTAGTCTAGCCGCTAAGCCCGGGAGCTTTTCCCTTGTTAATAGTTTATCGAGAGGGAAATGATACTTGATTTTTGCGGTGGCTTACGAATTTTATACCTAACTAAAAGGCGAAGTCCTTTTCGTTGGTTTCCAGAGGACCCACCAATAGGTAGTAAGCAATTACTCGAAAATCTCAAGCTTAAGGATATCTTGTAAAAGTGATGTATATATATATTTATAGATAGATGCTTATATGTATATGCAGTATATATATATCTGTATATATATATATATGCGAACTAAGTAAACGAATGAAAAGGTGCTGCTTAAATACATGAAGAGGAGCTATAAAACAGATATGTATATATGGTTTTATAGCTCCGGGTTCTTGAGGGTTGCATTGACTTATGGATCTAGTCCTGAGATCGACAGTCCTGTAATTGATCCAATTGGGGCAATTGTTGATTGGGTTGACATTAGGGTTATGATCCCACTCCTAACCGAGCCATTAAGGCGAGTCGCTACACTTGCTGCCGCATCCATAGGTAACAGACGAAGTAGGTGCCCTGTGCGTCCATTCGTTCATCCAGGCCGTATAGTCATCGCCCGTTTTCTTGCCGAACTTGTGGCATCGTCGTCGCTGGTATCCCTTCTGCACGAGATACTGCTGTTGAGCCCAGATGATATGGCATTGGCCATCATTCCAGCTGCATGTCGTAGTATCCGAGGCAGATTCGCACTTCTGCACGTTGTATCCTGCAGTAATAGCGAAGTTGAAGACCTCTGACTGAATGGTCGCGGTCACACTGATAGACCATGTCTCGCAGTTCTGGGTTCCCGTCATCTTAGCAACATTGCATAGGTTGGTGCCGGTACAGTAGACTTTGTTTGAAGCCGGATACCAATTGCCGTGCTCAATGCCCTGCGATACAACGAACCAGTCGGTCCAGCATTTATCTCCAGATGCATATCTGTGACCATCATCAGAACCAACGTAGGAACCCTCGCCATCCCTGTACCGCTTGGTAATGGTGCCATTAACCTCAGGGCTAACCTCAGCAGGGTTAACCTCAGCGGTAGGATAGGCGCTTGCAATCGATAACCAGGCCACAAAAAGGGCAGAGAGGACTTGAAGTATTGCCATTTTGATAAGTGGCGAAGAGATATTGCAAGTGTATTGAGTGCAGTTTAGGGCGATCTTGCTGGAGCAGGAAGAGGACAATCGCTAAAGAGAGATCCAGAAAAGGAAGGCTCCAAGTCAGTTAAGAAGAAGCTGATAATGAATTTGTAGATACCGGAATGTGATTCTTTTACTGTTCTTATAGTAGTTCTTAGGGGCGCAGTTACTTGTGAGTTAGTTATATGCAACTGACGATAGTGGATTGCATAAGATACTAAAATGACCTAAAATAATCCTTTATAAGATAACGGCATATAACAGACTAATTAGTAAGTCTAATAACACGCTAGATATAATGATAAACAATATACCCACTGCGCACGTTTTCTTTTATAAGATAGTGTAGATATGATGTGGATTGACTGATATAGTAACCGTGTAGAAAGGCGAAGTGGATATTCATTTATATAAGCTGCAGGACTAAACAGCTGATACTAGGTAAAACTATAAATCGGAGTTAAAGGGTCCAGGATTCGGAATATGCTTTTGCAGATCACTGACTAGAAAGTGACCGTTGCCTATTTTAGTATTTTCCGAGTTAAAAAGCTAGTCAACTAACCCTGCGTTTTCCTAATTATCACTAGAACTTAATATTTAAGCGTTTTGTGTGAGGCCCTCCCTTTGCAATAAGAAATAGGAACTGATAGAAATTTACTATTAGTAGTATATAAATAGTATAAGGAATTCGTTGCTGCTATTTTATAAAATGCCCTTAACTGCCAGGCCGTTATTAAATAGTAAGGCATTATACAGCGTTTGACTATACTATGGTTACGCAACCTGTGCGTAACAGTCTTGATAGTTAATAGTAGTTAGAATTATTAATAATCCGATGTTAATACGAGTATTTTGCCGATTATTACAGGGAAGATGCTGACTGCAGAGAGCCGCTTAATAGACTACTCTAGATCAGGCAGCTCGCGGGGTAAAAATGCTTTTAAATTCGCTAATAAATTAGTTCTAGTCTAGCGAAATGCCCTGTTAATACTGAATAAAGAACACTAGTGTGTTTGAACTATATAGATGCTGGGATATAGGGCGACGATTATTAAATAGCGTCTATTACCTCCTCGTATAATAGTTACGTTTTTACAGTTTCAAATAATCCCTATAGCTTTATTAGCTTTATATACAACAATAAAAATATACTAGCCCTTTAGATATATAGTAATACCGGGAACATAGTAATACTAGCTTTATTAATCTTTAAGCTATATACTTATATAAAATAAATAAATAGATACAACTGGATACCTATTATCCAGATATTAAAATATAACCTCCACAGTAAGAATATAGAGTTTTTATTAGCTATATTGATTATTACTATTACTACTAGTAGGTTGTCTCATTTAACTATAAATGTAATATTGCTACCTGCTTTAACGGAAAATTCTATGATTTAGTGTTGATTCCAGGGTTCTTTTGAGGGCGTGATTATCGCATAGTTTGCAGTAAAAGACTGTGCTTTGGTATAGCGGGTACCGATGCAACTAAATTGTAGCTGGCTCCAGAGTATAATATGGGGAAGCTGAGATAACACTGCAACAGAATGATATCTCGCCACTACAATTTTCTATCCAAAAGTACCGTCCAAACCCCTGTCAGCTAAGCACGATAAGATTCAGCCACCGCCTGCTGACTTCTAATAGTAGCGCGATAAAGAAGACCCCGCCGCGATTTATTATGTGTTGGGTTGAGTAGGCCGGGGCCCCACCGCTTGCCGGCGCTAGGGAGCTCTTATCTGCTTTGTCAGCAGATACGAGCTGACATACACATCGCGTAAGCGATGTGTCAGACTATGCAGGCGCTGTAAGCGCCTGCACACAGCTTCTTCTTTGTGTTAGCTATGTGTATATATAGCGAGGCCACTACGGCATATTCTCTTTCATAGAATCAAGCTTCGTTTCCCATCTCTCTATGCTCCACATAGCTGTGCCGCGCTCCGCCACATTATGCTTATGATAAATATACGAGTACTTTGCAGTCCCGGTTTTTCGTACTAATACGAAGTACGACGTGGTTGGCTCGGCAAATGCTGTTATCCCCACAGCCGATCAGCTAAAGGTATCCTCGACACAGCCGCCAGCAGCCACAGCTATTAAGTAAGCTAAAAAGAGATCTGTTAGGTAATAAATCTACGAGTCAGTTTCTGTTATATATATAATGTATTTTCTATGTATCTAGGCATTCGATCATTTCCTAGTCATCTACTCTATATATACCCCTTTACTATTTAGCTTATGTCTAAAAAAGCATTTGAGATTCAAGCTGCATTAGCAGGGACTATGCATTAACTAAGGATATTATTCTATAATAAAGGACTAACAGAGGACAAGCCATATATGCATAAGATACAACAAAAATCTACTAAGGGCTGCTGTTTGCTTTCTGTATAAGAAGCGTTGATAACTAGGGCAAAAAATAAAATAAGAAATTCAGGCTAAAATATTTCCGGTTTAAGAGTGTAGAGATACAGATATCGACTAGGGCACCCCTTATTATACATGTGCTGACCCCGAACATCAAATCTGGTCAAAGTCCATTATATCTCTGATAAAGCGTTTCGAAGGGACTATTAGTGTATATTTATGGGGCTATCATTCGCCCAAGGGTTATTGCCTCTCAAGACATTAATTTATAAATTGCGATCAGATTATATAGCCATTTAAGAGAATAAACAGGGAGTACTCTATACAATATACTCTATTAATATAAATAAATTCCATGGATAAGGCTCTGATCCCTAACGCCTGAATTATTTTCAGGCAGACTGAAAAAGGTATATCTGCTCCTAGAACTAGCGGGTACAATTACTATATACTATCTCTACTTGAAAGCCACTTAAACAGCCTACCTACAACAAATACCTACTTGTAGGTATTTAGTATTCTAAAAAACACTGCTATCTTTTAGTATTAAAATAGCAAGTTAAGAGCTTACAGAAATATTAAGTAATATTACTTTATAATAAAGAAATATCAATAGCTATATTAATCTAAATATTTATGTTAAAATAACGAGGTTATACTGAACCTCATTTATGTGTAGCTTCTAGGAAGCTGCACACAACGCAGCAATGAGGGAACGACTGAGAGTCTAGTTGGGTTAACAATGGATGAACAATTGAATTGTAACTGAACTAATGGCTAGAAAGCTATAGAATATCTAGTGTATGTGCGACTGTTGTAGAAGTGATTGTAGAACAATGCTTTGTCTTCTACAATAGTCCTCCGACTAGATAATAGGAATGCGGCGGCAGAATTGGGTTCATGGCCCTATTCCTATTTTCCGCAAAATTCATTTGTATAGGAAATCGTCCAAATCGACTCACGGCCATACAAATAGGAAACCATTTTAGTCAGATTTTTCACAATAGCCATTGTGGCCATTGTATTGAGTCTAGGGTAGGCGGGGTAGCTGGTCCTAGCTCAATTGTTATCGTTGAAGATAACAGAAATTTCCTGACTTACACCGAAGTTCCTCCGGAACTCGGTCCTAGCGTCGGGCCTAATTCCGGGTCAAGCCAGAATAGGAAGGTTACCCAAATACACTGAAATCTTTACTTTTTAGCCCTCCTTTTTAACATTTTTAAAGGACTATAAAGCTTTATAGAAGCCAAGAACTAATAACCTTTAAAAGCCTGCGCTAAAACCTAGATAAAAAGTTAATATAGTTTCGAAAACTACTAATTATGTATTATTTAACTAGACTTGTTAAACCAAACTGTAAAAGTAAAGGCGCCTTCGCTAAAAGCAAGGCATATTTTACAACTTATAGGCTTATTTCAACAAGACTATATACTATAATAATAGCTGCTTTATTTATAAATCCAGTAAAGATAAAAGCAGATAGTACTTAAAATAACCTAAAAAGATATTTATAATAAACTGAAGGGAATACTAGTTAAGACTTAAATCCTTAACTCTTAAAGGTATTCTTAAGAAAATAAAGTGTTAAAAAGGAGGGCTAAAAAGTAAAGATTTCAGTGTATTTGGGTAACCTTCCTATTCTGGCTTGACCCGGAATTAGGCCCGACGCTAGGACCGAGTTCCGGAGGAACTTCGGTGTAAGTCAGGAAATTTCTGTTATCTTCAACGATAACAATTGAGCTAGGACCAGCTACCCCGCCTACCCTAGACTCAATACAATGGCCACAATGGCTATTGTGAAAAATCTGACTAAAATGGTTTCCTGTTTGTATGGCCGTGAGTCGATTTGGACGATTTCCCATATAAATGAATTTTGCGGAAAATAGGAATGGGGCCATGAACCCAATTCTGCCGCCGCATTCCTATTATCTAGTCGGAGGACTATTGTAGAAGACAAAGCTATTGTTCATACAATCACTTCTACACCAGCCGCACATCACTAGATATTCTATAGCTTTCTAGCTATTAGTTCAGTTACAATTCAATTGTTCATCCATTGTTAACCCAACTAGACTCTCAGTCGTTTCCTCATTGCTGCGTTGTATGCAGCTTCCTAGAAGCCATACATAAATGAGGTTCAGTATAACCTCGTTATTTTAACATAAAGCAAACAGGTATTTACTATACTTAAACAGTTTAACAGAATAAAGCCTAGACTTTAGCTATATAAAGTTAAATAAGGATAATAGTATCCTAGACAGATAAATAGTTACTATAATTAACTACTAACATTTTAACTAAATTACTGCAGGCAATAAAAGATAAACTAGCAGCAGCAACTTTAATAATAAAGATAAAACTAACCCTTTATAATACAGACTATTATTATATAATACTACACTTTCAAAACTAGAAAATATACTACTAATAAACAGTAACCTTAAAGGTAAGCTAAATAAATATTACCTAAACCTAATTAAAAGAGTTACTATAGGTATATAATAAAATAGGTTAAACCTATACCTATATAAACAGCTCTATATACAAAGCAGAGCCAATAATGAGATAGCCGTTAAAGCTATCCCAGCTACTTTAGCTATATAAGCAAAACCTATATATTTCTATATATAAAGAGACTATGCCGCAAATAACCCCACTTATAAAAAGCATTATACTATATTTTAGGTCACTTATACTATATATAAGTATATAGTATATTTTCGAGAGAAAGTAAAATACAATATATTTCAAATCAGAATTCTGTTTTACCTTATAAAATAAATGTAGGATTATAATATTTTTAAAGAATAGATTGTAACTATAAGGTATTAAGATCTTAAGATTATTGTTATTAAATTAAATACTGAAACCCTAAAAAAATTTTATCGACTATAGAAAATTAAAGACTATGAATTTAAAGGATACTATATCTACTATTAAAAGAAATTAATAAAGTAGCACTTCCGCTATAATAAAAGTGTTACGGCACCGACCGTGACGCGATGTTGACGCCCTGTCACGTGAGCTCCGGTCACGTGACCAGGCCCCAACGCGTTCCTAGCTATAGCTTTCCGTAAAGCCTCAGGGCTTTCTCGCTCTCCACGGCACAACAACGATATTTGCCCTGACCTGCCTTTCCGTGCCGTAATAAAAAGGTTTAAATATAATCGACAATACTACTTAGAATACAATAGCTTAAAGTATATTATATATAAGCGAAATAAATTATAAGAGTCGCACTTATAATAAGCTAACAATACCTTATACTTATCGCTGGATTATATATACTGCTAGAAGGATAAATGTATTACCTACCTATAGGAACATTTTTAAAAATAGCGAATATAGAAATATATAAGGTATAAACCCGCCTTAAAGGATAGAGAGATTAACCAGATTATAAAGGAACTGCATTAAAACTAGTTTAACTTTATTACCTATAAAAGAACTATTTATAATAGAAGAAGGTGGCATTTACTTTAAGGAACCCTAATTAATTGCAAAATCTGCATAAAAGGGGAAGAATTAGGAAATAACCGATATTACCTATAAAAGGCTATAAAGTAATAATCGATGAATTATATCTCTTAAAATATTAAATGATAACGGTAACAATAAGGATTTACTATATCTCGAGTTAAAGATAATAGTTAAGGGATATTAGCTATATATATTAATAGATAGCGGAATGATAGGCAATTTTATTGCACCTATAACTGTAAATCGCCTATAGTTACTTTAAAAAGAGAAAACTAAACTATATTAATTTTGTTGGGCAGAAGGAAGAGCTTTTATATATAACGATAGATAGGTTAAGCGAAAGACTGATTATTTTAAACTTAAGATTGCTGAATGTAAGGGAGTAGTTCTTTATAATATAGTGAATATTGATAAGTATAATATTATTTTTAGTTATTTTTAGTTAAAATGCAATAACTTTAATATTAACTGGGAGAAAGGCTAGCTTTATTAGCGCGATAGCGAAGTTTCCTTAGCGATTAGAACTATCAGAAAGTCTTAGCTGCAGGGCGGAAATCCTATATAAAGCCCTTAGGTATACCGAAAAAAGGAACTAAGAAGGTTACCTTTAATTTGATTACAGAAACAATCTACCTAAAAATAAAACTCAAGTAGAGTAAAGGAAAGGATAGATAAGTCTAAAGAATAATTGCCTTTTTACAGAAAGCATTTAATAATATTAATGAAATGCTTGAAATAAAAGGCCCCGAAGCAGTATTATTGGCAGAATAACTGCAAAATATCCTTAAAGAATACCGGAAATATAATAAGCTATTTAAAGAGACACTTAATACCAAGCTACCGGAATATAGCTAGTAGGACTATATAATTAAGCTTAAAGATAATGCAAGTACCACTTTTCACAAGATTTATAATCTAAACAAAAAGGAGCTTAAGGCCTTACGCGATTATTTAGACGATATACTAGCTAAAGGGTATATCCAACCTTCTTCATTAAAAGCCGGCTATCCTGTTATATTTATACCAAAAAAGGGAGGCAAACTACAGTTAGTCGTGGACTACCGATAGCTTAACGAAGTTACTGTTAAGGACAGAACCCTACTACTGTTAATTATAGAGTTGCGGGATAGACTATATAGGAAAAGGTAGTTTACAGCACTAGACCTTAAGGGCGCTTATAACCTTATCCAAATCAAGGAGGGATATAAATAAATAATTGCGTTTCAAACTAAGTACAGCTTATTTAAATACCTAATTATACCTTTCAGCCTTACTAATACCCCTACAACATTCCAAAAAATAATTAATAATATATTAAAAAAGTACCTTAATATCTTTATTTGTTTATTTGTTTATTTTATTATTTGCGTCCACTAAATAAGCTAGTTATATACATCTATATCTAGGCATAAGATATTAGGAGCTAGTAGTTTAGGGCCACTATTCACTAAATTTCAATTTATAAAGGAAAAAGGGTTAATTATAAAGTATTAATTTAATTTAGTTAAAGGGGGACTATATAGCTTTATTTCCTCCACCTGTTTCTAGAAATCCTTGCTTCCTGAGGGTCCAAGTAAGTGCAATAAAGGGGTCTCCCCTAATAAGATATCTAGCAGGAAAAGTCTAACTATCCTATACCCCGCGAAATAACCTTATTCTTTTAGTTTACTATACCTGCAGACAGGTCTCGCGTTATATCCGAAGCGCTTATAGTATTCTTGGAAATCGCTATATCTAGACCTCTCTGTCAGCAATCTGTATAGGATAAGGCGCAGGAGTTTTAGTTCTAGGGGGGACTTTAAGGCCTTAAGTCCCTATTATTTATAGCAGTTTAAAGCTTTATTAAACTAGTCTTATTCCTATACTTCAGCAACCTTTTCCTTAACCTATCTTTTAATATATATAATCGTCGCCCAATTCTGCAGGACAGCAGGGAGGGCAGCGCTTTATTTAGCAAGCCAATTAGCCTATGTATTGCCAATAATATCCTTTTATCCTAATACCTATAAAATATAGGTTATATAAGGGAGGATACTTTATGCCAGTTTCTGGAAGTATATATATACTCTTTATATAAAAGGGGGGGGGTTTTACTAAACAGCCTATTAACCACTACCGAGTTATTAAAGAAAAAGAGGGCTTTTTAAATTAAGTGATCCTCTTCTATATATTTTATTACTAGCTCTATAGCTTTTAAGGCAGCTTATACCTCAGTATTATATACTTCAGCATTACTTAAATAGCCAAAGTTTATAATTACTTTTGCCTTATAGTATATAACTGCGCCTTAGCCTAAATTTCCCTTAATCTAGAATCTATTAAAGTATACTATAATTATAAAAGGAGGGAAAGACCCTAATATCTCTAGGTATCTTTTTACTGCTGCTATTTTACCTTTACCCTTTAAATCCAGGCCAGGGATTATATAAAGGGACTTCTTAGTAAAAAGTATAGGTTTAACGGTCCTGCCGATAAAGGCTGCGGTGCATTAAAGTCTAGTTTATGGCATTTAAAGGGGGAGTTTTTTATTAATGCATTAGCTAACCAGGTAATCTTAATCTAGCCCCGTAAACCTCGCCGCGCATTTAAGCTAGGCTTAGGCTAAGGTAATATTAGCTAACGGAATTCCGGATTCCCTATATAGGATAGGTATATATATAGTTTTCCAAGCCAGGAAAACTGCCCTAGCCGCAGTTTTAAAGGCCTTATCTATTTTATCTATTAATCCAGAAACCCTTATATTTACTTATTTAATTGGGTTATTCTGCGACTAGCGTTTATACCCCAGCCACTATACCTCTACTCTATATAAGGCAATAGCCAGGATATAGGCTTTTACTGCTTATAACACTACTTTAAGAGGTAACCCTTTCTATATCTTATTAAGCAACCTAAAAAAGTTAGCGGTTTTATACGCCTTACCAGTAAAGGTCTCTATATATTTCTTAAAGGAGAGCCTAGAATCGAGGTAAACTCTCAACTACCTAATATTTTCGCTAAGGTTAATTAATTTGCCTTCTATTATAACTCCTTCCTTATAGGCTCATCCCTTTATATAGTAAAAGTATACTAGTTTAGCTTTATTATAGTTAACGGAGATTATATTCTCTGCTCTTTATTCTAGTATCTCGTTAAGCGCCTATTATATAAATATAGTTATTTCCTTAATAGTCTTGCCTATAGTAAAAATAGCAATATCGTCTATATATCTAAAGCACAAGTATTAATCTCTAAGCCGGAAAATTAAGCTAAAGCATAGTATTAATATAATAAAGGAGATAAGGGAGCTTTAAAGGCCCCGCACTTAAGCGCAAGTCCCAGCAAGGTAGTCCCATCTCCTTTACAGATAAAGGCAGTCCTATTACTTATTGTTAAAAAGGAGGGCTAAAAAGCAAGGATCTCAGTGTATTTGGATAACCTTCCTAATCTGGCTAGACCCGGATTTAGGCCTGACGCTAGGACCGAGTTCCGGAGGAACTTTGGGGTAAGTCAGGAATTCTCTCTTATCCTCAACGATAACAATTAAGCTAGGACCAGCTACCCCGCCTACCCTAGACTCAATACAATGCTTACAATGGCATTGTGAGACAAAAAACTTCCCTCCTACAACACCAGGTCTTGGCACTTCGTGTTAACGTTTTCGCACGCAACACCACCAATACACTAACAATTCACCAAAACCTCTGCTCGCGATGGCCTTGGAGCCCGCGAGCAGTGGCTCCTTTGACCTAGGAACGCGTACGCCTAGGAAGCTTCAGCAGGAAGCAAGGAACGTTATCCTCGCAGGGGCAGAAATGGAACTCTGCTTCGACACTATCACTGCTGAGCCCGGCACCAAGCCGGGGGAAGGCCAGCATATCGAAACATACTCGAGCTCAGAGCCCAACACTGACAGCAACTGCAATTCCTCAACATCCAGTCTGCCGAGCTCTCCACCACTATCCTTCACGCAACCGACCGCCGGAATCAGTGCTCTCAAAGCCCTGGAAAGCGTTGAAGCTGACAGCCGGGCCCTATTCGAGGACCACATAGCTGTTCTCCACGCAGTCTGCAGAGCATTCGATAACGCCGTTGCTCAGTTTCCAGCAGGCAGAAGACATGATATCGCCACTCAGATGACCCAGGGCTTCGTCAACTACTACAGCAACAACAACGTTACCGCCAAACCACAGCCCAAGGCCACTCAAGACTCTTATGCCAGCAAACTTCGTACTGGCCTCCCGCCCAACGCGTCACACCAAACGCGCTCCCAAACACACGCTGCTACCAAGGCGCGTCAGACGGGAATCCCCCTAGCTGGCGTTAGGGATAACCCACGAGTCTTTATCAGGCTAGACCCGGGATCAGCAGCATGGCAATACGAGGCGTATCGTATTCGTACGATAGTCACAGGAATCATCGATAAAGGACCTGAAGCAATCCCCCAGACGTCACTAACGAAGACAGGATGGTCGGTAACCCCGGCCAACCAAGAGATCAAACAACAGCTCCTCAACAAAGAGATCGAGATCAGTGCCCGTCTAGGCGCCACGAAGGTTGAAGCGGCCCAGCGATGGTTTACGTACGTAGTCCCGGGCTGCCCAGAGAAAATCCTGAGTTCTCTCGACGACACAGAAGTAGACTACCTCGAAGCTGCCAAGCTAAAAGCAAGGATACAGACTGGACGAGACCCAGTCAGTATCCGGTTCCCCAAACGACCAAGCCAAGACCAGCAAGGGAAAACAGTACTACTCTCTTTCCTCGAACCACTCAACAAGAAATTCACCCTCTTTAGCTCTAGCGGAATAGCAAGACTGATACAGAAAACCACTCCCTTACTGCAGTGCGAGACCTGCTGGGACTTCCACCCCCGACGAGTATGTCAGAGGAAACCTAAATGCCGCCTCTGCAGCGGCCCCAAGCACGAAACACAGGTCTGCCCATCGAATATTCAGTGCGCCAACTGCTCAGGGCCACACGAGGCCACACACCAACAGTGCCCGGCTAGACCTTTCCGCAGCCACGGAAAGCTAATACGTCTCTCGAACGCGAAACTACGGGAAGTTCGACGACAAGGAGCAGAGATCTCCCGACGAACCTACCCCACAGTCCCCAAGCAACACAACAGCGACTGGCCCCCCTTCATCACCATGCACAGCAGCGGCAGAGAGGCTGTTACAGTCCCGAGCAATTGGAAAGAGGCAACGCCTAGAGACAATAACCCCTAGCAACTCGAATAAATCCTAGGAAGTTTAACCGAAATGAAAGAAACAATAAAACCTGGAGAATATTCTAGGCCAATGTTGGCAAATCAGAGCCAGCACATAACACTGCCCTCGCTCTCGCAGCCAGAGAGGGCTACGACATTATTTTGATACAAGAACCATATACGGATATCACCCGAGAGGGACGCTGCCGTACAATACAATACAGAGGATTCCAGACCTTCTCCCCAGTAATAACCTGGGTAGACTGCAGCACCCGCCCATAAGTCCTCATATATATAAACAGGAAAATAGGAATCCAAGCCGAACAACTATTCGCTGAGACTACTCGGGATCTCCTCTGGGTCCGCGTTAATGGAATCACAACTGTTAACCTTTACAGAGAACACGGCACACTCGAGGCCTTTAACACTCTATTCGCATGGCCAGTCGCTAAAAACTGTATAGTAGCCGGGGACTTTAATGCTATCCACTCCTCATAGCAGGCGACTAGCAACCGCAACCAAGGCGCACTGGTGGCCGACTGGGCCTCTAAAACTGGCCTTTCTCTCCTTAACCCACCAAACACCCCAACTCACACACTAGGCAACATAATCGACCTGGCGTTCTCGAATATACCATTAGCAGAAGCCACACTGGAAGAACACCTACTAACCAGCTCCGACCACGCTACACTAAGCATCACGATCCCGGCCCCAGCCTACTGCCCAACGCCACTCAGAGGGCTAAAGGTCAAAGGGGACAACAACAGAGAACGCTTCCTAGCACTAGTCAGGGAAGGGATCCTACTCCTCCCCCCCCTCCAACCGACAGCAGCAGCCGCAGACCAAGCAGCCGAGGCGTTACTGTCTCTCCTCTGCGAATCTGCCAAGACAACAAGCCAACCACCAGGTCAACCACCTCCTAAGCCGTAGTGGGGACCCGAGTGCGAAGAGAGCCACCAGGCTTTCCTAACGGCTAAGAGAACAGCAGCCACGCCGCTAAACGCCTGTCTCCACGACGCTCGGAAGTCCTTCAAGAAAGCAGTAAAGAATGCCAAGAGGGCATACTGGCGAGATATAATCGGCACAGCCAAGGAAAGCAAAGATATCTTCCGTATAGCCTACTGGGCTAAGCCAAGACCAATCTTCCAACCGCCGCCACTACAGATAAACGACCAGGTCTTTACCTCTCAGGAGGAGAGGGCCACGGCCCTCCGCAATGCTACGCTTGAGAGACGCACAGTAGCCGACGATATCGAGGACCCGTGGACCCCAATTAACCGACAACGGCAGATCGCTCTCCCTATAATAGTCTCGCTAGAAGAAGCGGCAGCAGCCACAATACGCACAGGAAACACATCCCCGGGCATCGATAATATTACAGTAGACCTCTTACGCCTCTGCTGGCCAGTAATCGGAGAATACGTCCGCTCCCTCTACGAGACTTGCCTCAGAATCGGGCACCACCCATCTGCTTTCAAATCAGCCGAGGTAGTAATGATCCCTAAGCCAGGGAAAAGAGATCTCTCATCCCCAAGGGCCTGGAGGCCAATCTCTCTCCTCTCATGCCTAGGTAAAGGACTCGAACGCCTTATTGCACGAAGGATAGCACACGCCGCAATTGCGCAGCAGGTACTACACGCCGAACAAGCTGGCGCCCTCCCTAAGAGATCCGGCATCGACCTGGTCACAGCCCTGGTCCATGAAGTCGAGCTGGCTTTCCATAACGGCAAAGTGGCCACCCTAGTTACAGCCGATATCCAAGGGGCCTTCGACGCGGCGTTCCTGTTCGTTGGCGACACCCTCGACCAGACAGCAGCCCAGGCAACAGCTGCACTCCGGAAGCTCCAGCAATGGGGCAGCGATAACGCGATATCATTTAATCCTGGGAAAACAGAAGTGATGCACTTCTCAAGACGCCACGCTCGGGATAACCCGCCAGTAATACATAACGACACTGAGAAAACTGCCCCCGAGAAGGGTGCGATTAGATGGCTTGGCGTTTTCCTTAACCGAAAGCTCAGCTTTAAGATACACGTCAAGGAATGGGCCATAAAAGCCCGTACAGTGACGAATACGCTCCGCGGCATCTCGAACTCTGTACGAGGGGCCGCACCACACCTCATGCGCCAAGCCGTTCGCGCGTATATCGAGCCAGTACTCTGCTATGGGGCAGAAGTGTGGTATAGAGGCCCGGAGGTACACGGAATGCAACACCTCTTCAACTATATGAGCCCAGTGCTCAGAACGGCCATACAGGCGATCCTCCCAGTATGGAAGACGACTCCCACACCAATCCTGCACAGGGAAAGTGGGATCCCTCCAATAATACAACTCCTCAACGCCCAGAAGCTCTAATTTGCAGTTAGACTGCTATCGCTAGATGACCGACACCCTCTAGTCCACAGGACCCGTCCTGGCCAACGCCTACGCAGACGAGCTATTCCAACGCCTATAACAAGGTTACAGCAAACCACACAGCTCACTAGGAGTTGCCTAAGACCAGCCCTTCTCCCCAGACCGACCAGATCTTAAACCCTTTTCCTAGGCAATAAGGCCGAAGCTGCTAAGGAGTTTAATAACTGGATGGCCACAGTGGCCCCCTGGGATACAGTAGTATTTACAGACGGCTCACGCCTCGCCACAGGAGCCGTTGGCTATGGCTTCTCTATATGGCGGGATAATAAAGAAGTCTCTACGGGATATGGCCGACTTGGCCCGGCAGAAGTGTTTGACGGCGAGGCAGTTGGGGCCTTGGAGGGGCTTAAAGCTGCTTTGGCTAGCAATAATAACCTAGGGGACATCACCGTCTGTCTAGACAATACGGCTGCAGTACACTGTCTCGAGGGCACGCCCTTAAACTCATCACAACAAGTCTTTATCGAATTTCAGAGACTAAAAAGCATCTACAAAGAGAATATATATATCCGATGGTGCCCTGGCCACCAAGGAATACAGGGCAACGAAGCTGCAGACCAGTTAGCAAAACTGGGCAGCGAACAACCAGAACCAACCAACGCAATACCTACACTTGCTTTCCTCCAACGAGAGGCAAAGGCAAGACCGAGAACCAGCTTCAAGAGCTGGTGGGAGGGGAATATGCCCGACGCATACCGCCCATTCGAATTAACTATCGACTTAAAATGCCCCGAGGAATTAACGATTCCACGGGGAGAACTCCACTATCTCTTGGCTGCCAGGTCCCGGCACAGGGACTTCGCGCAGTATCACGAGCGCTTTAGGCACGAAGACGCACTGATGAGCTGCAGCTGCGGCAGGAAGAAAGCATATAACCACATCTTCTATTGCAGGAAGATCAGCAAGAGACAACGACGAGAACTAGCCCCCTCAATCCGCGAACCGACCTTTTATCTGCTGGGTTCCGGCTATAACCACTTCATCCAAACAGCGCGGGCCTCTGGCTTCTTTACCAAGATATGCCCGCGCCGCTAGGAAGCCGAACCAATCCTAATATCAAACTCAATCTTTCAATTCTTTCCTTTGTTACTCTTTTATCCCGTGAGGGATTTACTCGCAGCTCGCCACTGAGTCGCCTATAAATCGACAGGGCTAGCCCCTGGGGTCAACCTCGGTCACCTGATACACTACGCGAGATTCTCGCGTCTCCTCGACCCGCTGACGGGAGTGGAGCTGGAAGACTATGCCCGCTGAGGCGATAAAATGCTATATAGGGGAGCTTGTGTGTTTATTAGTAATACTATAGTTAGACCTAGCATAGCACGTCCTTTTGCCCTACTGGGATTAGTGGCCTTTGCCATAGGACGTTAATGGTACATCAATCAATCAATCAATCAATGGCATTGTAAGAAATCTGACTAAAATGGTTTCCCGTTTATATGGCCGTGAGTCGATTTGACCGATTTTACATACAAATAAATTTTGCGGAAAATAGGAATGCGGCCACGAACCCAATTCTGCCACCGCACACCTATTATTAGGTCGGAGGACTATTGTAGAAGACAAAGCATTGTTCTACCATAGCCGCACATCACTAGTTATTCTATAGCTTCTAGCTATTAGATTAGATACAATTCAATTGTTCATTCTATTGTTTACCTAGTAAACTCTCTGTCGTATCCTTATTGCTGCGTTGTATGCAGCTTCCTAAAAGCTACATATAAATAAGGTTCAGTATAACCTTGTTATTTTAACAAATTTAACTGTAATTTTATTATTACTATAATAATTAATAAAGCCTTAAATTATTTAAATAGCAATATTATATCTTTTACCTATTAAAAACTAGGCTATAGTATTATTAAATACGTTATAAACTGTATAAAGAATAGCTATATAATCTTAAAAAAGGCCTAGCTATTAACTTTAATGCTTTTTAAAGTATTAGTTCTAATATTTAATTATATAAAAGATAATAATAGAAAGCTTAAAGAATTAGGTATTATAAAGCTATAATTACTGTTAAATTTAAGCTTTAAGCTTAAATAAGTGTTAATATATTAGCCTTCCTTTAGCTTTATATATTAGGCTTAATAGTAATAGAGTTAATATAGAGTTTTATTTCTGCTTTTATAAAGATAATATTCTTTACTTTCTGCTATAGCTTTTTAAGTATATATATCTTTAAGTTAAAGGAACTACTATTTACAGGCTTTAAGGCTATTATAAGCAGAGGTTTAGTGTATTATTAATATATTGGTAATATTATAAGCGAAAACGTTAATACAAGGTACTAATACCTAGTATTATAAAAGGGAAGTTATTATAGGGTGGGTTAAGCTATATAATAGTTTATTAAGGTCAAAATGTATGTTAAGGGTATAGGGTAGGCTATTCGCTTGTTTTTCCTACTATAAATTTGTATGTATGCTGCTATTTATTAATTGTCTAGAACGTTAGCTAAAGTCCTATACAACTTATATATGACTCTTGCAGCAAGTTAACTTCATTTTACATTTTTTGCTAAAATACACTGCTAGCGTCTAGGGTGGGTGCTATACTAATATCCGTCTTTAAACAGCGACAATAAGGTCCAAGCGGCAGCAATCAGCTGTAGTCTCTATAGTGAGTTACGATAGACCTGATTTTCTCCTGAAAGGTAAGAGTATGCTTTAATCATTTTAACAACCTCTCCTTAACGCTAAATATATCGCCAATGCTAATCTATATAGAATAAAAATAAAACACCCGCCGCCCTGTAACTATACCTTGCACACTACCGACCATCATCATACCTCTGCCCACTTCTAGCACCTGACAAGAGCAGTCGCCTGGGCGTACTTGGCAGGGTCCGCGAGCACCTCGATAGCCAGTTGCGAGAGAGCACGGGCCATTATCTCGGTTTGTGTGTACGAGTACTCGGTTCCAGCGACCTTTGCGAAAAGAGGCTCGTGGTTGAAAGCGCAGTTCTTCGAGTTTGCAGGGTCACAGATGCCGTAGTTGGCATGGATAACGACCTTGGCCACGCTGACTAGAGAGTGAGTGATAGGGTCTACTACAGGGTCCTGAACCCAAGCGCCGTCGCCCGAGGCAGGCGCAAAAGTGCTGTTAATCATGTTCAGGCCGTAGTTACCGCTGTTAGCGATGGTAATGATCTGGTTGGCCCACCATGGGTCGACCTCGATAGCAGGGTATGTGACGTCGTAGGATGTGCTGTGAGTAAGGCTGCTGATAGACTTGGCAACGAAGTCAGCAACAGCAGGGATATCGCTAGTATATCGAGTACGCATATCAATAGTAAGGTCAAGCTCCTTGAGTGAGGTATTGCCAGGCAGATACCACTGAGTAGAAGGGCTTTTTAGAGCCTGGAATGTTGCGATAGAGAGATCAAGGGCTCCCTTTGAGCTCTCGGAGGCGTGACTACCAGGGCCGGTAATGTTAAGGGAAACGCCATCAGCATCATTAAAGATAGTATAAGCAACGCCACGATAACTGGAATCTAGGATTGAGGCAACAGTCTGATTAACGGTATCGAGAGTTGAGCCAGAAATGCCCAGGCTAATGAAGCCCTGGACAGTGTTGGTGGTATATACCCCAACATTCTTAATGCCAGTAGCAGTAGAGGAAATACCGGGAAGCTTGCCGGCAAGACCCTTAACGGTAATCAGAGCATTATATGCCTTAGAAACAGCCTCCTGATGAGTGTCGCCAGTGAATGTGGCAAATTGATTAAGCCGAGCGATCATAGGTTGCATAGCGCTCTTGGTGGTAGGGTGAGCCATCAGCCAGATATCGGCCGCATCAAAGGCACCGAGATTATGGAGCTTAAACTTGCCGGCAGCATTCTCCTCGTCCGGAGTGCCCTGTAGATAAACGATACCGGGAATGTTATAGTAAGCAAGCGCCTGGGCAGTCAGGGTAGCGCTAGTAATGCCGTTAAGAGCGATATGGTTGTGACCGCAAGCATGGCCAATGCCAGCCAAGGCATCATATTCAGCGAAGAAACCAATTGTAGGCAGGGGGCCGGTAAAGCCAGCAGGGCGGTTCTCATATTCACCCCTGAAAGCTGTAGGCATGCCGAAGGAATGAGGGGTGACCTTCCAACCAGGGGTTAGTGGTCGACTATCCAGTCATGAGCATGTGACTCGTCAAGGCCGAGCTCTGGCGATTGGTAAATGTTAACAGCAATCTGCTTTAATGCCGGGAAAGCGGCAGTAGAAGCACTCTTCAAGAAGGTCTCAAGATCAGATAGGTCCCGGGGAGTCTTGGTGCCCTTAACAGCTCCAAGAGCCGCCAGCGAGAGTGTTGTTGAAGACAGAAGCATCTTGGGCAATATAAAATATAACAGATTGCTTGACTGTTGATGATAGATATCCTGACTGAACTCATGCAGATATCCCGTTCCCTTTATAGGAAATTCAGAAAAATTGTCTCCTGGAACTAGTATGGTTGCATTCACGACTTCGGCTTACACCGATAGACTTTGATATCCAGGAAAAGGCGCCAATGCCCGGCTTACCAGAAGAAAAACCGCGATTCTAGCCGTGCCTCTACAGCGATTACTATATGAGCACTAGTAATCCTGTCGGATCTAGCTGTTAAGCGTAACAGCAATAGGCGAGGAATCCTCTCAATTGAAGCTAACTAGAAACTAGGAAAAATGGAGGGCGCCCCAAGGCGGCCGATATCATAACATAAGAAATTGTGTTGTGGATATAGGTTGTGGTTGGGTTACGTGATAAAAGAGATAATAGCCGAATACAAGTAATGCGATAAATCTTTTTCTTTGGGTTAATATTAGCCCTGCGGAGTACGGAGTACGGAGTACTACAACTATATACCTACTTTTACAATCCAGCCTTTTAGGCTATGAAGCTTAAAGACTGCGGCCCGCTTATATCTTGGCAACTCTTGGCTTTATTTCTATAAAATGATAGTCCCTGTATTGAGAACTGCAATCCATAAAGCTACTGTAACGTTGTAATTCCATCATGCCATAGTGTTCTTGGCGATCTCTCCCTTAGCTGGCTCAACAGTTCTGACTACGGGTTCTTCGGATACAATAATACCACCCCGCCTACTATGGAGGACCCCGAAGTCGAACTTCCAGTCCTTATCAACAGAGACGCCTGCTCCGTAATTCTATGGAGAAACAGTGCTGCCTAAGTACGAGGTCGTCAGGGCAAGGCTCGGGGTGGGTCTATATCTACCAGTATGCCTTCCCAAGCTTCAGATTTATTGAAACAGGTGGCGTGACAGAAGGTGGCTTTATATCTCTCCAGTTCAGGTAAGGCTTACAGCAATTCTCGTGACTTCAATTGACTCAACAGGTTCTTTTGATGTTGACGCAGATATGTATGCGATGATATTTGCTGAATGTTGTTTCCGTCAGCCGGTGTCAGGTGCTCTGCCCTTTTGCTTGACATCGAAGAGAAACCCTCGGTTAGGAATCATCCACATATTATGATTCCCAAATACGCATCCTCCGTATATAACACCGAGCACGCCCGATAAACTATACCTAATTTAGAAAGGAAGGAATAGGATTCGTAATATATAGCTTAGGGTGACTTGGATACTGCACTATAAAAGTAGTGTTAGTAAATCTCCTTTTTTTGGTTTCCTTCCTAGTAGTAATAGCTACGGAGCGCAGAGTTGCTGGGGCTTTACATTCCTAAAGGCTTATTCGGTTACTTAAAGGAAAGCTGTAGCAGAGCGCGGCACAGCTATGTGGATCATAGAGAGAGTGTGAACGAAGCTTGATTCTATAAACGAGAATATGCCTTAGTGGCCTCGCTATATATACATATAGCTAACACAAAGAAGAAGCAGTGTACAGGCGCTGTAAGCGCCTGTACAGTCTGACACATCGCTTACGCGATATGTATATCAGCTCGTATCTGCTATATAAGCAGATAAAAGCTCCCTAGCGCTTATAGGCGGTAAAACCCCGACCTACTTAACCCAACACACCCCCCAGTTAATAAGGCTATTCCCAGTGCCTCATTAACTACTATTCTAGTCTATCCATAGTATTGTAACTGACTGGCCGCGCTCCTAGAGCCTCTATTGCTTAGTCAGAAGCTCCTTTATTGTAAACACACATCGATATTCTGTCATAGAGGTAAAAGGAATATAAGCGCCGTAGTTATTGTTGATCTGTGACAATAGGAAGTTGAACAATAAAGCTCTCCAAGCAGGTGAATTGGTCCTGAACAGCTGAAAATGGGTATATTAGCTGCCCCCGGCCCTATTCCTTGCTCTTCTTCTTCAGTCATCATCATCATCAACATCAACAACAACATCAACATCAA
This sequence comes from Hypomyces perniciosus, assembly GCA_008477525.1. NCBI lineage: Eukaryota > Fungi > Ascomycota > Sordariomycetes > Hypocreales > Hypocreaceae > Hypomyces > Hypomyces perniciosus. Next base: position 50,101 of record SPDT01000006.1, read on the forward strand.
CAGCAGCATAGCTCCTGCCATAAGTCGCACGCTTCCGACTAATTCTCTTCGCGCCATATATTTATTAGCTAACAGCGAAATCGCAGAAGAAGAATACCTTGTCGGTGAAGCGTGGTCGTGGTCGCCCCCCGAAGGTGGCTCGTCGCGGCGTTGGTCGCTCGGCTGGCCGAGCGACCACGCCTCCTTCTCCTCCTCCTGCTCCCGCGCCGGCCCCGGCCCCTGTCGCTCCTGCTGCTGCTCCTGCTGCCGTGCCGTTGTCCCCTCCTTGCGAGGGTTGTTTGAAGTCGGCAATCGCCGGCAAGGGAGACTTCTCCCAATGTGTTTCCGTCGCCCGCTCTCGGTGGTGCGCTGCTTGCTTCGGTGGAAATCACCGATGTGCCCCCTGGTAAGCTCCTCCTTGATTTGGCTGCGTTGTTCTATCTAATTGTATGCTCTACAGTCGTTCGGTGCTTGCACCGATTGCGTGCCGGCTCTTTCGAGCCATAGGTGAGAACGATGACAAGGTAAGCGCCCCGTTCCTTATTCATACGCTTATAAGCTTACGCAATTAAATGGCAACCCGCTGCAAGAAGGCGTTGCGCCTTCAATTTGACTTGTTAGAGGAGGAGGACTCGGTTTACACCGAGGAAGCGGCTGCCTCGGGCAGCAACGACAATAACGGCCTTCGCGCGCAGGCGCGCGAGGGCTAGAAAGCCCTCGGAGGATGGTTGTTGCGGTGATAGGATGTGCCCCCTGTAGCGAGCGGCCTACAGGCCAGAATTGACCGGTTTCCCGTGTTCTTGTGTATTCCATTCCAGTGACCGTATATCTGCCAAGTTCAACGGTGCTTTAAAGTGCTCGAAGCGCTGCCGTAGAAGGGCTTTGGTAAGCCCGTCAGCAGGCATAAGGTTAGTAGAGAGATAGGAAACTGTAAACGATCCTTTCTGCTATTCCTGCCAAAGCTATATATTCTATATATCAATATGATGCAGGCGAGCGTTAATTTGCATGCTCTCTCTAATCATAAAGAGCATTTTGTCGAGGGGGAAATAACACGCCCAAACACACACAAAAACCAACAAAAGACAGCCCCTAGGACTAATATAAAAGCCACGAAGCTATCAGCTACTCAAGTAAATATCATTGACGCAGTCTGTCGCCGACCTGAGGCTGGATGAAGAGAAAGAAAGGAGAAAAGCTATCTTGGCTGCGATTCCGGCTATTAATACCCCTTTTTCCCTAATTTAACTAGTTTTCCGACCATTTTCTAGCCTTCCTAATCAGGCCTAGCTCCCGGGATCTATCGGGCTGGTCACGGGCATGTCAGTTACTCCCGACAAAGTATAGTTGGTTGATTGTTACAGTTAATATTCTAGTTAGCGCCGGGGTTAAATTTCATCTCTTAGAAAAGGCGACGCAAACCTATTGCCTCTTTCGCTATTTAGGTAAAGGCAAGCAGCTTAGCTTTAGTTATAGATGTACTGAAAGTGCTTTGGCGCGTTGCATTCTATAGGATAGTGATACGCATAAAAGCGCATCCTTCTCTTTCCTTTCCTTTCCTTCCTCCATCATCCTTTATTCTCTCCTTTCCACCCCATTGTGTATCAGATAGGGCCTGAAAATAGCGTAATAGGATACCCCTAAGACAATCTCCGAGTATCTATATTATTAGCGAAGGAAGTATCGCTTAAAGCGGTTAAGACCTATATTTCTCCTCTCCCTCTATACTAAAGAACTAGGAAACGCTATATATACAAATAGCAGATTAACTGGTTAACTGCTTTAGGGTGCTCTTTACTGGGGTTAGTTAGAAAGTGTAATAAAGCCGAGGCGCTATATACTATATCAGGCTTTATTATAATAGCCGTATAGAGCACTAATCCTACTTTCTTTTAATATATTTTAATAGTTGCTTTTAAAGCTTGCAATATGTCACGGGTTAAACCCAATTAAGAAGGACCTCGGCGATACCGAGCCCAGCACTATAATTCCCCACACTTCCCGGAACTGCCGGCATGCATATAAGCACTAGGCCCACGCACATATATACTACTGCCCTATAGATGGATATATATAGCTACATAGCTCCCTTCTACCTTCCTGCTCTCTAGCTTTGAATAGACAATTCTACGGCGCCCTATTATCAGCTACTGTGATAGACCACGCCCATCACACAATATACTTTTCCTAAGCTTTATAATAGGTATTAGAATTATAGGAAGCTATATTCCTTTATTAAGCCTAAATTGTTTTGCAATTTTTTTAAAATAGGTCTTATAGGAAAAGTATATCTTATACTCTGCACGGTTACAGGTAATTTTAATCCCTAAAAACTACTGCGCGTCTCCTTTACTGTAAAGCTTATACTTTGCTTTTAGAGCGTTTAGTAGCTGAGTATCACAGTACACAGAACAGCAGGTTAAGGTGATATCTTTGTTGTTCCTTGAATAAGGCAAAAAGCTATAAGAGTGTGGTTCAAAGGTGTAGGACCAAGTCATTACGTGAAGATGCACGTGATACTAATAAGTTATTGGAGGATAGGTTCAGTGCCATAACACTAAGTATAAAGAGCTTTATTATACCGATAATATACAATTAAAATATTATCTATATAGAATATAATAAAGATCTTGTCAGGGGTAACTGACATGCCCAATGCACTTGCATTTTTCTTGTTAGCTTACCCGAGAAAAGTCGGCTACTTATTTAAGCAGCTAGTGGATTAGGAAAGCACGAGAGTATAAAGACATACAGATAGACCTAGTTTAATACACCACAACCTTCTTCCCCCTTTAATACACAACCCCACCTATGACTTCACAGCCACTGAGGCGTACGTACCCCGGAAGAACGACGGAACGACCGACCAATCAGGAAGGATCACTCGGATCACTGTAGGCTACGGATCACTTGGATCACGGAGCGTGAGCCAAGGTGATCCAACGCAACCGTGATCCATGCGTGATCCAAGTACATTCACTATGTATTTCCTTTGTATATAAGACTAAATAAGTCACGATCGTTAGTATAGTTACTTAGACAGTCGTTAACAAATTGCATTTACCAGAACCACCTGTTCTACAGAATCGTGACTACGTTACCCTGCTCAGTATTCATCCCTGACCTCTCTGTCAACATAAACCCACGAGCCTCGGTTTATCCCTTGAGAATCAACCCGGATCGTCACAGCTGTTACAGTACTAAACCTGCCCTCCGATAACTTATCAGCATTACGTGCGTCCTTATATAATAACTTGGTCCTACACCTTCAAACCATATTCTTATAGCTTCTTGCCTTATTCAAGGCATAACAAAGATATCACCTTAATCTGCTGTTTTGTATGCCGTAATATAGGCTAAACTATTACTAATCTTTTAATTACTGCTACTATAAATACATAATTAAGTCTTTACTTTATAAGAGGAAAGGGCTATAACCTTCCGCAATACTATATTTAAAATATATATAATAGCTAATAATATCGAGAACTTATAGACCTTGATTGATTAATAATAATAGATTAAACTCCCTTTAATAGTTTTGCTAGAAAAAGCAGTAATAGCTATAATATATATAGGAAATATATCTTTAAGCATTAATAATGTTGAAATAACAAGGTTATACTGAACCTCATTTATGTATGGCTTCTAGGAAGCTGCATACAACGCAGCAATGAGGAAACGACTGAGAGTCTAGTTGGGTTAACAATGGATGAACAATTGAATTGTAACTGAACTAATAGCTAGAAAGCTATAGAATATCTAGTGATGTGCGGCTGGTGTAGAAGTGATTGTATAAACAATAGCTTTGTCTTCTACAACAGTCCTCCGACCTAATAATAGGTGTGCGGTGGCAGAATTGGGTTTGTGGCCGCATTCCTATTTTCCGCAAAATTCATTTGTATGTAAAATCGGTCAAATCGACTCACGGCCATACAAACGGGAAACCATTTTGGTCAGATTTTTCACAATGGCCATTATGCCCATTGTATTGAGTCTAGGGTAGGCGGGGTAGCCGATCCTAGCTCAATTGTTATCGTTGAGGATAACAGAAATTTCCTGACTTACACCGAAGTTCCTCCGGAACTCGGTCCTAGCGTCGGGCCTAATTCCGGGTCTAGCCAGAATAGGAAGGTTACCCAATTACACAGAAATCCTTGCTTTTTAGCCCTCCTTTTTAACAATAAAAAGTATATTATTAATTATAAAATATTATCTTTATTATATTAAAAGAGAATATTACTGGATACTTAGTTTAAGGTATTTATTTTTAGGACTGTTTTTTTATTATAGTTAAAGAAGGTAAAGATTAAGGCGGTTATAAACTAGGTTTTAAGACAGTTAAATGCAGCGGTATAGAGTTCTGTTTAATTCTATAGTATATCTTTTTTTAAAAGGCTGTTTAAAGGTTTATAGATATTAGAGAAGTTTTTAATAAACTGCTAATAAAAATTCGCAAAGCTTAGGAAGCATTAGAGTTTATAGAGGTTTAAGGGTCTCTTTTAACTTATAATTACAGCCACTTTCTTAAAGTCTATCTTAATACTATTACTTATAATAATTAAGTTAAAGTACTTTATTTTTATTATTTTAAATTTACATTTTTTAATATTAATTTAAAGGCCTATATTAATTAATTTATTTATAACTTTTTATATATATTATTAATATTCCTTTCGCGTAGCTAAGTAGATTAAGATATTATTAAAATAGGCTATATAAATTTTATTAAGTAAATTATATAAAGTATAGTTAATATAGTGTTAAAAAGAGGCTAGGGCGTTATAAAGGCTGAAAGGTATAATAAAGGTTTTAAATAGTTTAAACTAGGTTATAAAAGCTGTCTTTTGTTTATATCCCTCTGCAATTCTAAGTTTATTAAAGGCGGCTATTATATCTAGCTTAATATAAAATCTAATATTATATAAAGTATTTAATATTTCCTGGATTAGCGGTAATAGGTAGCAATTCTTTATAGTAATGTTATTAAGGCTTTAATAGTTTTAATAAATATAAATGCTTTTTCTGGGTTTTATAGTAAAGAGTAAAGGGCAGTATATCTCGCTCTAGATTCTTTAATAAATCCTTTAACTAGGTTTTTATCTAGCTATTATCTTATAACCTAGAGTTCGCTTAGTGATATTAGGCAGTTTTTCTAATATAGTAATTCCTTTTTTAATAAAAGTTTAATTTTATAGTCTTATAATCTCCTAAAGGGACGCTTATTTGTTAATTATAGGAAAAGGCCGATAATTTTATTTTATAGCTAGTTAAGAAGTTTTTTTTAAATGTTACTTTCTATTAATTCTGGCTTTACTTTTATAAACTTATTAATATTAGACTCTAATATCCTTTAAAGGTACTTTCCGTTATAGCAGTATATAAGGAATTTATAGAAAGCTATAGGGAATAATGCTTATACTGCTGTAAAGCTGCCTTGTTTTTATAATACACTTGCAAAAGTATTTTCGTTAAGCTTTAATAGTTAGTATACTTTATATTCCTGCTTTTATATATTTTCTGCTAGGTTTATTTAAGTTAGTCTTATATATTAGGCAGATAGGTCTTTATAGAACTAAATAAATAATATTGCGGTAGATATTTAAATATCTATTAGTTTAGGTTGCTTATATAGCGCTACTATTATAGGTTTATTAGGTATTAGTATATTTAGTTTAGGGAGTTATACTGGGTTATATTAGTATAGATATTAATAGTTACTGGCTATAGGCATTATTAAAATTAGTATTAAGGGCTTATTTAGTATTATTTATATTTTAGTTTTTAGTTTTTTATAGTTATTAGGTTAATAAGTGCGGTAGTGATTTTGCTTTAGTATTATTATAAGGTTAATGTATAGGTCCCTTTCTCTTTATTAAAGCGTTATTTCTTTTAATATACTTTTAATATAGGTTTAGAACCTGACTTGTTTTTTAACCTTTTTTTTATCCTCTTTCATGTATTGTTTTATTTCTTGCTGGTAGTATAAAGTACTGACTTTAAGGGTTTGCCTGGGATATTAATATTATATGGAATAGTTATTGGGCTAGGAATTATTAGTATAGTATAGGTTTAAAGGCAATAATTTATTAAATAGTATTGCAAGTTAAAGGTAACTGTTAATATAGGCTAATTAATATTAGGATTATATCGCTATAGTTATAGTATTTTAAAGATAAAAGGGTTTTAATCTGAGAGATTAGTAATGAAAAATATATATAGCTTGCTATATTCCTTTATTTTTATATTTAGGATTATATAGTCGGTAAACTATACTGCTGCTTTACTATTAGTTAAAATAAAGCTTTTTAATTTAGGTAATTATATTATTAGGATTTAAAACTTTTAGAGAAAATACTAGTCTATAAAGCTTTATACTAAGCAGCTACTATTAATAAAGGTTAGTATAGTTATTAGTGAATGCGCAAGGAATAATATAGTATAAATAAATACTAATTTGCGATTTATAGCATTTAAAATTAATAGTCTATTATTAATAATAATCTATTATATCTATAAAGGTATTAGGTTTATAGGCTATTCTAATATTTTATTATATTTCTTAACGCAATATTGTCGGGAAGTTACTCTTTTCCTTGCCTTTTTATATTAAGAGTTATATCTTTAGAGGTAAATGTATTGCTGGAGGTAATTAATCTTTGTCAGAGACCCTCTTTGGGGCAGACGGATCGGGCGAGGGGCTGCGACCTTAGGGAAGAGTAGAGGAGGTTGAAAAGCAGTCACTTGGAGGAGAGATAGATGCTAACAAGCAGGTAACAAGCCAGAAACTAGTAGTTAGGTGTAGCAGCAGTAGTTTACTGGTCTCTGAAGTTCTATATCTTCGGGGACCACAGTTGCTCTTATATATGCATTCCGGCCCATGTGATATTATGAGAGCTCTGGAGCTTCCGGTCTCCTGATAGGCTGCCCCCCCTTTTATGGCATCGACCTTGATGCCGGCGAGGACCCCATGTCTAACCAGCTCCTTTCCGGCTTCTGACACCCTATTGCCATGCTAAGCAGCAACCATTTCCTGTATAGACGCTTCTTTGAGCCCCAGACTCAAACACTTCGGCGTACACTTGGTAGCCTAAGAAGTTTCTGACCTTGTAGTTTAAAAGTACGCTTCCGTGCAATTGGACTTAGAGGGTAGCAGAGAAATCCTATATAATAAGCTAACCCTTTGCTGCTAACGCATAAGTGATTCACTCTGTTTTTCTTCTCCTAATTTACCACTGCGTGCGAGTGCACTGCATGCATTTTTGTCCTACTTTTCTTTTCTTTTATAACTTTAATTCCCGCTTACTTTTCTCTTTTCCTTCTTTTTTTCCTCTTTGTCTCTCTTTCTCTCTCGCCCTCTCTCTCCCTGTGGGCGCTTTTCTCTGTAAGTATTCCTTCCTCTCGCTTTTTATTACCAGCTAACCTATTATGCAATAGCAGTTCTCTTTTCTTAGTTCAGCCTGCCACTATAAGTTCTCTTCTTCTTTCTGCGATAGACGTCGCTGCTTTGTGAGTTTTCTGTAGCTGATTCCTCACTATGACTTCCCATTTAACACGCTCATAGCCCGGTTTCAGAAAATGACAGCAATCCTGCAGTATCCAAGACCCTCGATATAGTAAGCCTGTCTTCGCTTGCAGCCAGTGCTATCTCGGTTGCGTCTCTATTAGAACACCCTCCCCCTGAGATTACCACGCCCTCGCCAGCAAAACGCCGCAAAGCCGCTGGCAACTTAACCCAGTAGGTGTTCTTATACAGATACAACTATTGGCCACTGCTAACTCGCTACAGACGCCCCGCCCCATGCCGTCATTGTCTTAACCTTTTGATCGAATAGAATGCAAAGTCAGGAAAAGAACCTCCCCAGTACTGTGATAATAAATGTGAGTTTTATGCTATCAGAAAGCAAAACTTTCCATGCTAACTCGTGTTATGCTAGCTGCTTCTGAGAAATATTTTTATTGTTTTTTAAATAATAAGTCATGCAATCTAATTGCCTGTTAATTTATTAATGCCGCCAAGGTATTAGTTTAATGTTCCTAAGAGTCCCCTGTCGACAAGGTGAGTGCTTCGGTATTGCTTCTTTATTGTATAATAGCGGCTAATAAAAACCTAGTCTGTAATAGCACCACTATAAGTCTAATGCAAAAAGAACCTTATATTGATGCGACAGAAGTCAGGCCTAGCCAAAGAACGAAAAGAGAAAGAGTCTGCAGCGAATGAGCAGCGTCGCCGCTAAAACTTAGAGCGCTTGAACCTTTAAGTTGCTCTTAATTAGGCAAACTCTCTCGCCACTATTGCTGCTGTTATGCGTACTTTTATTCCGGTATGTGTTTCTTTATTCGTGATAGGCAGTTCTTAGCTAATTACTGTGTAATATGCCAGTGTGCTAAAATTCCTGTATTTCCTCGGGTATATCCTACTATTATAGAAAATTGCGATAAGGTGCTGTTTAGAGATGAAGAGAACTAGTTGTTATTTAGTAGTAGTGTTGCCGCTTATTTGCTGCAAGATGTGCGCTGTTGCGAGTTTGTTTTCTGTTTTTAATTGACTGGTTAAAACTGCGCAGTACCTTGCTCCCTTTAATTTCGTAACGCTTAGTAGTAATAGCTGGTCATTTACTAATAAATCGCTGCTTATACTCTTAAATCAATTTAATATTAGTAAAATTACTTTTCTTTTGCTAAGTATTATTAGTCTTTAAGTAGTTTTTTTATTTGACTAAGTATAAGCGTTGTGTCCCTTTATACTTATAATTAACAATTTTCTTAACTTTAAATATCTCTTTAGCGCTAAACGGGTAATCTTTTGGCTTAAAAGGTTCTCCCTTGTGGCTATAATATAGTTTAAGATTTATAATATTGAAAACATTATAAATTTTAATAGAAGATAGGAGATAAATTTAGTATACTAATCCACTTATTCTAATTTGGCGTTTAATCTAGTAGGGATTAATATACTTTTTAGCGAGTTTTTTGCTAGGTTACTGGAGTTTTAGGTATTTTATAGAAAGTAATACTTAATTGCTAACAGCGAATTTCTTTTTAAGTTAGTAAGTGTTATACTACTTCTTGTATTCTTTTTGGCTTTGTTGTAGTGTTTATTTAGCTATTTTACAGGTAGCTCAAAGCTCTTCTACCCTTATAATAGCATTAGTATAATGTCTATAGTAGGTTAGTTTATTGTGACCTAGAGCGTTAGGCTTATAGCTAAGCAGTAAGAAAGCTGGTGAATAGCCAGTTGCAGAATATTCGGCACTATTATACGTAAACTAAGCAAAAGATAATTTTTGCAGCTAGTTATCCTGTTATTTACTGCAAAAAGAATATAAATAATACTTTAAGGCTTAATTCTACTATTTAGTTTAACTATTAGTCTGTGGGTGAAAAGTGGTGCTAAGTCGCCATTTATAAGCAAGTAGGTGATAGAAACTTCGCTAAAATCTAGATTTAAATAATCGATCTCTGTCAGAGACAATTCCTTATAGTGTTCTAAAAATTGGATAAATGTGTTTTATAAAAAGGTTAGCGACTCCGCTGCTTGTAATATGCGCTGTTGTAGGTATATACAGGGCATATTTCATATATTGATTAATGATAATAAGAATCGTATTATACGGGTGTTTGCCTTTATAGTTTAGGATTTCCGGCAAATCTGTAATAAAATCTATAGAAATTTCTTTAAAGGGTCTTTCTAGTATCGGTAATAAAGTAAGTTTACTATAAGGTTAATGGGTTTTCGCCTTCGTTGTCTAGTAAATGTAATATATAGATATATAACGCTTAACATCTCGCTTTATACCTCGCTAATAATAGGTCAGTATAATGCGTTTTAAAGTATAATTAACTCTTTAGTGTCTAGCAGTTAGATTATTATAAAGTAGCATCAAAATCTCAGTATAAAGACCTATTAGCATATAGACTCTGCCCTAGTAGCGAACTAGCTGGTTATTACTGATAACCTAATTATTACCACGAGATATACTAACCACTCCCTGGCTCTGAACCTTTTACTGAATGAAGTAATCTCTTTATTAAGCTTGTAGGACAGCTGAGCGCAAAGACTTTTATAGTTCTGGCGGCGAACCTGCGGTAGTCTGCTGTATAACCTGCGAACCAGCAGTTATAACTTTAGCCACTATATTCTGCAGGTAGGCTATCTGCTAAATAGCATCTAGTCCCTGTCCCCTAACCTGGGGCGACGCTGGAGTAACGCTCCTGTCTATAGGCGACCTTATATGTTCCTGGTTACTATAGTATGCTGCTGCAGATCCCTCTGGTTTATATAGGCTGTCGGCTTCCGTGCCATGAAAATGCTGCAAAATCATTGATATGTAGCCTCGCTGCGATTCTTTAATCTCAGCAAGATTATGAAAATCAGGGCGTTGAGATAAGGCATTAGCAGGGTTAAACTTCCCTGGCCTGTACTTAATGCGAAAATTGAACGGAGCTAGCTTATTAAGAGCCTCTGCCTGCTGGCGTGAGAGCTTTTGTTTATCTGCGAAGTAACGGTGGTTAAGATAGTCTGTTATAACCTGAATCTCTATACCTATATAAGCCAGATAGTGTCTCTATGTTCGGAAAGCCTCTATAATAGTAAGAAATTCAGTATTAGGGGTATAATAATATAATTTAGAACCATTTAGCTTTTTTAATATATATACTACAGGGTGCCAGGCATCTTGCTAGTACTGAGCTAGTACTGCCCTAATTGTATAGTTTAACGTGTCTGTCTTTATACGAATCGGCGCTTCTAGGTTATAATATATTAAAACAGGTTTCTTTAAGAACTTTCCTTTAAGCTGTTGAAAAGCTTTAAGAGCGTTAGGCTTTAGCTGTAAAGAACCTTTTTGCTTTTTATAAGTAAGATCCATTAAAGGTACTGTAATTTTACTGTAATTTTTAATAAAGCGATAGTAAAACCCTATAAATCCTAGAAATATAAGGATATCGTGAATGCTTTTAAGTATTGGCCACTTAGCAATAGCTTAAACGCGTAACTGTTTTATCTTAATTCTATTAAGCGTGATAATGTATTTAAGGAAAGGTATTGAAGTAGTATAGAAGATGCATTTATTAATATTAGTATACAGCTTTGCGTCTTATAACTTCTTAAGAACCTGGCGAACGTGCTGCATATACTTTTCGAGGGTGCGGCTATAGATTAGTATATTATTAAGATATATAATGCAAATAAGATTAACTAGATCTTGTAGTGTATTATTAATGTATTGCTGAAAAGTTGCAGGGGAATTCGTAAGGCCGAATGGCATAACGTTGCACTTAAAGTGTCTGTATCGGCAGCGAAATGCTGTCTTTCACCTATCTTCTTTACAGATAGGTATCCGGTGATACACATCCTTTAAATTAAGCTTAGTGAAAATCTTAGTATATAAGAGTCTGTTAAGAATTTTAAAGATTAATAGTAAAGGAGCGCAGTTCTTGCGAGTTATCTTGTTTAGAGCACGGAAATCGATGCACATTCGCAGTTTACTGCTTTTCTTTAGTATAAAGATTACAGGGGCACCTGCAGGACTAATAGACCGCTGAATCTATATATTTTATAGTGCTTTTTCTAAATACTCGCGGAAAGCTTCTAGCTCTTTAAGTGCTAGGTTATAGATAAGACTCTATAGAGGCATTTTCCTATCTTTTAACTCAATAGCATACTGTCGACTTGCTAATATATTAGCAGCTTCTTTTATAGAGAAGACACTAGTGAGATTATAATATATAGGAAGTAATTTTAAATATAAGGCCGACTTATAGTCTTTTAGGGAAGTAGCTTCGTCTAAGTCGGGAGATAGTAGGTTTTCTAAAGCTTCTAACTTAACTTCCAGCTTCTTTTCAGTTATTAATATAAAAGCTACTCGGGCTTCTTTAATAGCTTGTTATAGCTGCTTTTTAGGGGCTATTAAAGTAATAGAATCCCTAGTTAAAGGATAATTCTATTGATTATATTTCTATAAAAGGGTAGGATCAGCTTTCTGAAACTAAGGTCTTTTTAAAATAAAGTCTTCTAGGCTATTAGCGATAATGCAATAAAGTAGCTACTTCTTCTCTACTCCCTAGTCGTTAACTATCTTTATAAATATATATGTATAGCTATAAATTATAGCAGAAACACCTGGGAAAATAGCAGTAAGTTTAAGAGCTAGTGATAAACTTTTTAATTAATCTTTCTATCGTAAAGAGATAATGTAAATATCGCTGCCGGGATTAAACAAGGCATTCATATATTGCCAGTAGCCACCTAGCCGCATCTTCTCTAGTTATTTTATAAGTGGATCTATATAGCAATCGTATTCCTAGGCTCGATAAACCGCAGGTTTAGTATTTCCGCCAGTGAGGTATGGCTAAACGGGGTTATTGTGCTTTTTAGTAGAGTGGTGCTTACTATTACACTTTGTGCAATCAGGAGCTTGGCAGGAGGTCTTATAGTAAGGACCACTACATTTCCAATAAATTACTGAGCTGGGGAGGTTTCTCTATTCTCTTGAACCTCTGGATGTTTCGGTTGTTGTATTCTTTAAAACATTAGCGGCGTAATCCTGGTATAATCCCTGTTAACTAGTAGGTCTGGTTTTCCTGTATCTTTTTTAAGATTGAGATTCCTGTTGAGAGCCACTTGCGTTACTAGTACGGCCACGCATAAAAGTCTTAGCGATTATACCGGCACGAATTAACTCCTGCCAGGTTATAGGGATTTTATAGTAAAGTATCTGCTTATTTATTGCAGGGGAAAGGCACTGCAAGAATATATAAATCTTAAGCTGTAGAGGAGTTGTCTTAGGGAACTTGCTTTTAATAATCTCGAATTGGGAAAGAAATGACTAAAAATTCTGTCCAGTAGCTTGATATAGGCGAAAGATCTGTAAAGTCGCTTTGTGGCACCTGGTTGGGCTATCGCGATTGTTGTCTTTAAGCTATTAACGAAATTCGTCCTAAGTAATCGATCCGGCGGATCCGCCTTTCTCTCTGAAATAGCTGACCTATCGCCGTTGAATATCTCTTTTTAAGCAGGAAGCAGTATAGGTGATCTTGCAAGCTGCTTAAGAAAAGGTATTAGGGGATGATTTAAACTGCCCTTTAATAATAGTAAGAAAAGTCTGTAATTCTGCTTAAGACTTTCCTTTATAATAAGGGGCTTGAATTTGCACTTTGCCCTAATTGCCTTTATAAGGTCGTTTCGAATTAGCGGTGTGTAACAAGCTAGTTATAGGCGATAAACCTTTAATCTCTAGGAGTTCAAAAGAAGGGTTCTCTCCCCGAAAAAGAGTATTTAAATATTTCCTTTTTAAGCGTATTTGCTGCTTTTCTCTTACTTGCTGAATGCAAGTATTAAGTTCTTTTTCTGTAAGTAAAGTATTATCTAGAAGGCCTGGTTAATGATCTAGAGGAGTAACTCTACTGAAAGGTCTTTGCGTCTAAGATATAGCCTCTTTACTAGGAGTGAGCTGGTTATTCGCCGCCAAAGGTATCTTTAACTCTAATGGTCTTTTTACCTTTACTGGGAATAGAGAGAGACTAGTATGTCAGAGACCCTCTTTAGGGCAGACGGATCGGGCGAGGGGCTGCGACCTTAGGGAAGAGTAGAGGAGGTTGAAGAGCAGTTACTTGGAGGAGAGATAGATGCTAATAAGCAGGTAATAAGCCAGAAACTAGTAGTTAGGTGTAGCAGCAGTAGTTTACTGGTCTCTGAAGTTCTATATCTTCGGGGACTACAGTTGCTCTTATATATGCATTCCGGCCCATGTGATATCATGAGAGCTCCGGAGCTTCCGGTCTCCTGACAATCTTTTAATAAAGCTGGTTTTATTAATATAGTATAGGAATAGGTTTTTATAGTTGTTAAAAAGGAGGGCTAAAAAGCAAGGATTTCTGTGTAATTGGGTAACCTTCCTATTCTGGCTAGACCCGGAATTAGGCCCGACGCTAGGACCGAGTTCCGGAAGAACTTCGGTGTAAGTCAGGAAATTTCTGTTATCTTCAACGATAACAATTGAGCTAGGACCAGCTACCCCGCCTACCCTAGACTCAATACAATGGCCATAATGGCTATTGTGAAAAATCTGACTAAAATGGTTTCCTGTTTGTATGGCCGTGAGTCGATTTGGCCGATTTCCCATACAAATGAATTTTGCGGAAAATAGGAATAGGGCCACAAACCCAATTCTGCCGCCACATTCCTATTATCTAGTCGGAGGACTATTGTAGAAGACAAAGCTATTGTTTATACAATCACTTCTACACCAGCCGCACATACACTAGATATTCTATAGCTTCTAGCTATTAGATCGTTTACAATTCAATTGTTCATCCATTGTTAACCCAATTAGACTCAGTCGTTTCCTCATTGCTGCGTTAGGTGCACCTTCCTTGAAGCTGCACTTAAATGAGGTTCAGTATAACCTTGTTATTTTAACAATAGTATAATGGGTTATTTTTTTAGGCTAGGAAGTGCTGGTATTGCAGGAACTAGGGAATAGGAATTTATAGTGCTAGTATACCTTTTCCTTAGCTTAAGATATATACCCTGCTTTAAGGCGCTATAGTGTTATTGCTTTAATATATTTTGCGTTTTAAGAAGCTGCTATTATATCCCTATAGGGTTTAAGGTTTTATAGTATTAGCTTTTTACTTTTCTATACAGTTACTAACTATATATTAAGTGCTATAGTAGTAGTATAGGTTATAAAGTTATTAGTATTTTTTGTATTATAAGGTAAGGGATATAGTATTTAACTATATAAAATCGCCTATATCTTTTTACTTTAAAGGGTTTAATTTATTTTAAAGCAGGGCTTATTAAAGAGTATAGTTACTGTTTAGCTTTTTAAACTTATAATTACCTTTAAGTTTAGTGTAATAGGCCTGCTCTTTAAGGTTATTATAAACTTTCTAACTAAAAGTTTTTTAAGTAAACTAGTTATTTTTACTTATAAGCTTATTGCTTTTATTAATAAAGGCGGCAGCTATCTCTTTAAATACTTTAAGGCAAAAGGTATTAACCTTTTAAGTATTAGTTTTACTGGCTTAGGCTGCTAGTTTATAGAATTCGGTAATAAAGTTTTAGAATAGTTTATTTGCTATATAGTAGGTATTAAACTTTTAAGCAGTGGATTGCAAAAGGTTAAAAGTTTTATACTATAAGCCTAAGAATTTAATAAAAGTTTTACTATTTCTTTATTTTTATATTATATAGTTATCTTTTTTTATTATAATATAGTTAAGTGCCTTTTATATTAAGTTATAGGTATTATTATTTAATTGGCTGCTAATATAGAGGATATATTTATAAAGGGTATTAAAGTATTTAGTATTAATTATAATATTATACAGTATAGTAGAACTCTAGTTTATATACTTTTACTAATAGGTTTTTATATCGTAATCTTTAATGTTAAATTTATCTTTAAAGTTATTAATTTAATACTTTAAAATATTATTACTTTTAGCTTTAATAAACTTATTAATTATATTACTTTAACTTTAGACTTTATATTAAGTAAGCTTTAGGTTTTTAATAATAGTAGTGTTTTTAAACATTTTTTATTTTAAGGCTATATTAAAGTTATACTTTTAGTTTTGAAAGTAGTTAAAAATAATATTAAAAAATTGCTTAAATTCTAGTACTTAAAGCTATAAAGTTAGGTTATAATTATTATTATAAGCTTTTAGGATAGTATAGATATAAGGCTGTTTGCGGAAGTAATTAACAAGCTTTACTTTTTAATTAAAGTCCCCTTTTATACTTTTTATTCTTATTTTAGTATTTTCAAGTTAAATGCAGGCTAGAGAATTAAGTATAGGCTAAAGAGCTAGGCTAAGGTATATTCTTTACTGCAGGGATATAGGCTTTTAGGCTTAGGGTTTTACTATAGTTAAGAATTAGTGAATTTCCTGTAAGATATAGGGCTTTTTATAATATTGCAACTAGGCTGTTGGCGACTTTATTAATTCTTTTTAGGCAGAGTTGAGGGCTAGGGGTAATAGCGCAGTGATTGTAGGAAGGTATAAACTATTACAGTATATGGAATAGCGGGTTAAAGTAATATCTTTATTATACTTTAAATAAGGCAAAAAGCTATACATATATGGTTTAAAGGTGTAGGATTAAGTTATTATATAAGGATGCATATAATGCTAATAAGTTATTAGAGGGCAGGTTTGGTGCTGTAATATAATTAAAAAGATAATAGTAAATTTATTTTAAGATAATAGTTTTATTTATAGTTAAGCTTTATTTATAACTTTTAATAAAAGTTAATTTTTTTTTTAATTTATAAATTAAATTTGGGTTTTTAATAGGTAAAGTTAATTAAATTAAAGTAAATTAAAAGTTAATAAAGTAATACTATTATTATTATTTTTATTAATATTTAAAAAGGGTATATTATTTAAGGCCTAAATTTGTAAATTAATTAAGTATTATAAGTAGTATTAATATATTATTAAGGTTTAGTTGTTATATTTTATTAAACTATTTTATTATTAACTTTAAAATACTATCAAGTTAAAGTATAGTTAATATAGCTAGATTTAATGATTTTAGTTTTATATTTAATATAGATTTTCTTAATATATATTAAACTGTTTTTTTTATTATATTTATTAAAGCTATAGCCTGCTTTTTTATAGTAAAAGCAGAGTCTTTTAGCGATATATTTTTATAAAAGATTTAAAAGTAAAGTAATAAAGTATATATAGTATTTAACTATATTAAATTACTGGCTAGCGTTAAGGCAGCAGTTTAATTATTTTATTAATATTAATAATATTACTGTTAATATTAATATTACTGCTATTAATAGCATTACTAATATTAGCCTATTTAAATAATATAAAGGGTATTATAATAGGCGCCCTTTTAAAGCCTTTATTATTTATTTAGCAGTTTTACTGCATTTACTACCTAATATAAATAACTTTACTATAAAGTTTTAAAAGGGTTTATTTAATATATATAGCTTATTAAAAAACTGTAATACCTTTTAAAATAAGTTAATTATTTTATATTATTTATTTAAATTAATAAAAAGTACTATATTAATTTTTTATTCCTATCAAGTAAAGTTATTAAAACTTTTAATAATGGTATTAAAGTTTGTTTATTATAATTAATATATATATTTTTTAAATTTAATTAAAAAGATTAATTAATTCTTTATAAAAGTAATATTAATTTAAAAACATTAATTTATATATTTTTACTAGTATTTAATAATATTTCTGTATTTATTATTAAATTACTTAAAGTTTTGAATTTAATAGCAATTAAATAAATTATTATTTTTAAAGTTTAATAGTAAAGCTATATTTAAAGCTTTAATTTAAGCTTTAATTTATATTTTAAAGTTTTAATTTTTAGTTATTTATTTTAAAATTTCTTATGTAAAGGTTTATTTTTATTCTTTTTATTAAATTAAACCTTTTTTTATTATTTAATTAAAAAAATAAAATTAATAATAAAACTTATTATTTTTAATAATTGCATTTATTAAATATATATAGTTACTATTAATATTAGATTTTTATAAGGTTTTAAAGAAAAAAGGGAAAAATATTAGCTTTATAGCTAAAACCATAATCTATTAGGCTAAGCTAAGCTATAGGGTAAGGTTTAAGGCATTTATATTTATCTTACTTATAATTAATTTCCTATAAATATAGGGTTTAAAGGATAAAGGCTAGGCTATAGGGGTATTATTATAGGTTTAGGAATAAAGGGGGATTTAAGGGAATTTATAATTAGTTAAGTATATACCTTATAATAGCGCAGCTAAGTTAAAGGACAGTATAAACTATTATAGTACAGAAAGGCAGGTTAGGGCAAATATCATTATTATACCGTAGAGAGCGAGAAAGCCCTAAGGCTTTACGGAAAGCTATAGCTAGGAACGCGTTAGGGCCTGGTCACGTGACCGGAGCTTACGTGACAGGGCGTCAATATCGCGTCACAGTCAGTGCTATGACATATAAAGATTTTTCTTTAATTAGTTATATATCTATCTCTGTTTTATTGAAAAGTGAAGAAAAAGTCGAAAGCCCCGAAAAATAGTGGGGGTCCTCTAAAGTATCTTTTTATATAAATTTATATATAAAGATACTTAAAATGTCAACTTTCCTGGACTTTCTTGCCTGTCCCGGCTTTTTCTGCCCGACTAAGTGTCATGGTCCTCCGATGACTCATCAGTATCACGTGCGTCCTCACGTGATGACTTGGTCCTACACCTTCGAGCCACATTCTCATAGCTTCTTGCTTTGTTCAAGGCACAACAAAGATATCACCTTGACCTGTTGTTCTGTGTGCCGTGATACTAAGGCCCCACCCTTAGTCGACTTCCCCCCTCCCGGTCCTAAGCTTACGGGTATATATTTATTTTCAATAATTTTAAAAATACAAGCTACTTTATTTTACTAACTTTATTTAGTTAAATATACAAAGTATTTATTTACTAATAGCTAAATATAAAGTTTTCATTTTATTAATAGCTAAATATAAGTTTTATATATATTTATTATAGCAGGGAATTTTAATAAAAATAGAAAAAAAATAAAAGTATAAAGACTAGATTATAAATTATATTATTATAGATAGTATTATAGAATAATATTTAATAAAATATATAATTACTATATTTAATTATTATAAAAATTATTATAATTTATATATTTATTACGGCACGGAAAGGCAGGTCAGGGCAAATATCGTTGTGCCGTAGAGAGCGAGAAAGCCCTAAGGCTCTACGGAAAGCTATAGCTAGGAACGCGTTGGGGCCTGGTCCCGTGACCGGAGCTCACGTGACAGGGCGTCAACATCGCGTCACGGTCGGTGCCGTGACAATATTGTCATATTAAATATTATAATAATACAGAGTAATAATATTTCTATAGGGCGTTTTTGGGTACCTATATTTTACGGGGCTTTTTTTTGGGTAGCCCATATAATATTACCCATATATAGTTATTTTTATTAGGTATAGGGTAAATTTTTTCGGACTTTTTTATAGTTGAACCCAAACCCAACCCATATATTTTGGGTTCTTTATGGGACCCCTGGGTTGGGTAATTTATACACTACTTCGGAGCATAAGGACTATAATAGGGGCCCTTTCCTTTTGAGGGGAAAGGGCAGAGATCAATACAGTCACTGCCTGTTCTACTTCGTGTTGTGTCAGTCTAGTTGTTGGAATAATTAGAAATTGGGTATGCAAGGGGAGTCAGTGGTCTCACGTGAGGTGTAAATAAAATGGCTGGATGGGAATCCAATCAGGACGGGAGGATCGAGGCAACAAACAGACACAGGATGGTGCAATTGAGTGGAAATTCAGGTGCCCATCGGCAAATAATACAATAGATTTTTACCCAAGGATAGGCACATAGACACAACACCTGAGGTTATAGCAGATAGGATGAAACTCCAGAGAGAAGATGAGGAACGAGTCTATGAATAGTAAGTCTATTCAGAGCTAGCCTGGTTGAGTGACTCTTACCCCCATCAATTCGGGCATTTACTTGTCCTCGGCTGCTAGTGTTATTAGCAGTAGTAGCAGTAGTAGCAGTAGTGGCAGTAGCTAGATTCATTAGATCAAGATCTCGCCACAATCTGCTATACAGCTCCAGCCCAGCTTGAGCTCGACCCATTATATCGGCTAGAAAAAGTGTCGCGTAACGCGGTTGCGTAGTCAGTCTGAACTGTCGGATAGTGCGGACTAGATGGAAAACTCTGTTGAAGTTGAAACGAAGGAAATCGCGATGTGGAACTCGAGGAGGAGCTAAAGATGTGGAACAGAGGAACGCGACGCGTTGCAGATACACTATAAAGTGGCTGGCGAGGAAACTATCAGAGATACGGGGGCATGGTTCTTCAGACAGCAGCAGGAGCGATGAACAGAGCAGGAATTCAGGTGCCTTTCGACCCTTATAGTGAAATGAATGTGCTGACTATACGATCCGCTTTATGCGACATGAACATATCACAACAACACGGGATTTTGGGCACCTTTATACACACTCAATTTGACCGTGACCCGCGTCTTCCTCTGGTTCCCCTTGCTGCCTTTTTATCCTAGAAGAAGGAAGCAACGCGTGGTGTTTTTCAGCTCGTATATGCGTAACAATATCTCTTGCATCTTGAATTTCAACAATTCCCACAACTGGACCGACATTATCCGACAACAAGAGACTACAGAAGCTGAAGAGGTGCCAAAGACTAAGGCCACACGGAAGAGAGCGATAAAGTCTGGGGGGATCCTGGCGATAAGTGTGCTAGAGGGTAGCATATAGGGAGCAGATAGAGGACTATTGTATTGATCTCTGAACTTCCTCAAGGAAGAAGGCGGGAGAGCTTCATATATGTGTAGTTCCCGACGTTATCCACCAGAGGGGCAGTAAATATTATCCCCGTCTAAATAATTCAATGTAAATACTCCGTCTAAAAGGACTGCCTTTGCATCAGCAGCATTTTCTAGGATCAACCTACACTCACTCGCAAGATATCTATATATAGAACCGTACCAGGCCAGCAAAAGTGAACTGTACACCCCAGTAATTGTAGCTGATATTGCAGGTTATATTGCATTTGACACTATAGAATCTTCATCATATTCTATACAGTGGTCCATATAGACCTATTTAATTTACTTATGGCATTCTAGCAATGCCTGCCTCTATAACATAAGAGGAGGGGTCTTGTGAAGTTTCCGATGCAAAAAGCTTAATCACTTATCTCCAATGCCCTCATAGTTACTGTTTAAACACAATACTATTATAGGTATACGACCGTGGGTAGTGGAGAATTCGGAGTCCCGTTCACTCCCTTATAGACAAGCCACTAACTGGCAGGATAGTAGCTGAGTTAGTAATAACCAGAAAATACTAGCTGGTTTTTTTTTTGCCTTTTTGTTTTTTTTGTAATTTGATCTTATAGATTATATGATATCAACTGTAATAGCGGCGCTTTTATGTGATTATACGCAGCTTGTCTTATATGAATCTTAAATTGAGTTGGTAAATATGGTACTATATATATCACTTTTACTATTCAGTAAGATAACAGCTGTAGAAGTTAGAAATTTACCCGTGATATACGAGTCAATAGTGAAAATTATGAAAGGTCATTGATGGCATAAGAGAATCAATATAAAAGACAAAGCCTAGAATATATACAAAAAGAAGTAAATATATACATCATGAACAGGAAAAGAAACGCAAAATATGTATATGTCTTAAGTCAATTGACAACTTGTCCCTAAACTGAGGTTTTCTCAAAATCTCCTTATCCATTTCAGTTCCCTCTGGAAAGGCAGTTTAAGTGGAATAGGTAGCGACATAACCAGCCTCCATCATATTGGGATAACCATCGAGGGTACCACCATTAGGGTAACCAGGCTGTATAAGAATCTCGGTCAGTATATGTTGCTTCTATTATAGGATGAAGGGGGAGAGAACATACCCAGTTGCCACCAACAGCAACGTTAAGGATAAAGAAGAGAGGGCTGTGGGCAACGTTATTCCAAACATTCCAGTTATTGATGCGCGAGCCCCTGATCTGGTGGAACTGTTGGCCATCCATGTACCAAGTGATACTCTCATCTTGCCAGTTCGCGGGGGTCCTGTCAATCTCAACGCGCCAGGTGTGAAAGTTGTAGTCGGGAATGCCAATAGAGCCACCAATTCCGTAACCCTCGTTGCAAACACCACCCGGGAATACATCACAGTGCAGAGTTCCATGGCCAGTTGGGTTTCCATTGACCATTTCAAAGATGTCAATCTCACCGCACGAGGGCCAGCTGCCGCCCGTGCGGATCGAGTTCCCCAGCATCCAGAAGGCGGGCCAGATACCCTGCTTCTGGCCTCCGTTGGCGGAGCCAAAGCGAATAGAGGCCTCAGCACGAGTCCGCTTGCCGGGCTGAGGGGTGAAGATGTACTTGGACTCGATACGGCCGGAAGTCCATCCGCCTTGGACTGAGCCATCGCGCCAGGGAACAAGCTGGAGTGTATTGCCACCGCTGAGCTGGACGTTGGCGGTGCTGGGCCTATAGGTCTGGAGCTCGTTGTTGACACCAAGGTTACCGTTGATGATGTTCCAGTTCCCTTGGTTGGGAAGCGAGTTGCTGTTGCCCTGGAACGTCTCTTGCCAGATCAAGTTGTAGCCGCTATAGGAAGGGGCGTTCCAGGCGCTGGAGGCACTGACAAAAGACAAGATAGCTGCAATGGTCTTAGGGGAGAACATTTTGTCCTTTGTTGTTGAGAAGGCTGAAGGGGAGTGTGGTCTCAGTATATACGGTGAAGAGTGTGTAAAAGGAAAGACTTTGAGGCTAGAAGCCAAGTTGTACTGTTGAGATATCTGTCTTGGTGATGAACCTTTTTTTTTTAAGAAGAAAAGACTCCGTAATCGAGGGGATGTCAAGGGTTTAAGTATATAGTCTCTTACTGTACTTCAGAACCGAAGCCAAGTGACCTGAAGTCATCCCCAAAGCCATTCTGGAAGGTCAGTAAACAACAATACTTGGACATGCGATTGCGTTGAGCGAGCCAAGACCGCACAGGTTCAGATCAAGTGCCATGTGGGCGTGCTGTGTCTGACCCAACGATAAAGGAAAAAGCCAAGCTTCCAATGACCTTACTCACAAGTCCGGAAGGAGAGCATGTCTCAGACCTAGGGTGTGGGGAATCACTCATCCTCAGTAGGCCGTTGTGAAGGACTCTGGGTTGAAGAATGTAACCCTAGGACAGGGGACTATGAGCGTCTTCTGGTGGAAGGGCCGATAGGTGAGATGGGGCACGTGGGAATCGGGATGAACGGACTTTGGATGGGGCCTCCATAATGGAAACGTGGGTTCATGGGTTTGCGGAGTTGCCGCTGGAAGTGGCTAATCGTGACCATCTCCCGCTCGGTAGTAGCATTCTGCTGGTAAAAAGCCACGTCTTGGTGGCCTGTAGCACTCAGCATTAGAGAAGATTAACTAGTTATGTTTGTCCTTGCGTCGGTTCTTCATGACGAGAACGGTAGGTCAAACGGTGACCCTAGTCGACCAAGCAAGCTTTTCCGTGTTTGGTGTATAAGTTTTTGGGACGAGTCTGGTCGCGCGATAGTGGACTAGTTCTCACTCTTTTCTGGCTCCATTACTCTGCGCGGAGGAAGACTGCGAAGAAGAAGGTCGACAAATACTTGATGCCTCGCATTGGCCATGGCGCAGCTGCCCCTATTACCAGGGGCCAGGTAGTTTGACGTTGGATTGTCTGGGGTGCAGAAGCCGCCGAGCCGCCACAACGAACAGTGGGTACCTACATAATACTAGTAATACTAGTACTGTCAAGAAACTGACATTTTCTCTGTGGCAAGCGTGCCGTGAGTAGGCGTGTGATGGACGTTTAACAAAATGCATGTGTTTTACCATGGCAAATGCAAGCGACAGATGATAGAGGATCATCTTGGTCATGGCCCAATATTATTCCCGTGAAAATATCACGCCCCAGCTTAGTCCTGTGCGTGACAAGTGCTCACCCACCCACGATGCGCAGGGGTTCGTTACGCCTCCCAAATTAAGTTAGCAGTTATACAATAATACAACTCCCTGGAGCCCTTGGCCCGAGATCCAGGAAATTACACAAGTTGTTGGCCAAGCTTTGCGGGATCCTGCCAGCGTAACACCATTCAATGTGTGTATCACCACCCCAGACGCCAAGTGGCTTCAGCCACTGACAAAACAGCAAGTGGTCGCATCCAATAGTATGCGACCGCCAAGGCCAAGGACGCTTCATCGTGAGTTTGCGCGGACTTTTGATGAGCGAGTACTTGGTAAAGTACGAAGTAGTGTTAGTATTATTGTTGCTACTCCGTACTAACACTACCTACTCGTAGTAAGAAAACCTCGGTAGTGGTGGTAATCATGAATTACTAGCTTCGCGGTGACTCCGGTAGTGATCTCTTTTAGTTTCCATGTCTCGCTTCTGTTCGCCTGCTCCCGTCTCCGACGTTACCATTCTATCCTAGCAGTCCTTTGGTAACACAAGGATTTTATTAGTTAATGAGACTGCGGAGTAATACGAAGTAGAGTTAGTACTCGTAGTAGTAGTGGAATTGGCCTTGTAGTAGTATCGGAAAGAGCATTGAGAGTTAAAATCACCCGTTATGCGGACACGCCTGGTAACCCCGTAGCTTCCGATCCGGGACCGGCTCACTAACTTTCCACCCAGAGGTTCTTCACGGCCTTTTTTCCATACTGGACACAATTCACTTGCAAAGCAGAATAAGGGTGGGAAAGCCTCGTCATGCAGTTTCGGCTTAATGCGCAGATATTACTGCGCTGTTTTTTACATTTCGGTAAACATTTTAGGTCTCCTTCCATGATTCCTAGAAGACCTCATGAACAGCCACAGGTACGGAATTCATATATATAGTAAAAGACTTCAAGATAAAAAGTCGTTGCCAATGAATTGACCATACTATTAAATTCACGCGTTTTTACGCCCCGACAGATATCTCCTAAAATCGGGGTTATAATCGTTGGGTTCGTGGTCCACGGAGTTAAGACGGGAACTTGATGCAGTTAACCCCGCTATTAATTCGCAGACGACAGACAGTAGGATTGAGTCATTATAACCTGTTATTTACAGCCAGTCTCTCTTTTCCAAGTGAGATTGATATACTACCTAATTCGAACAATAATAGTTCCATCTCATTTACCATGTCTGCCACCGCAGTCTTTTCTCCGGGCTCTACCGCTCTCATCACTGGCGGCGCCTCTGGCATTGGCCTCGCCATCGCCAAGCTCTGCCGAAGCAAGGGCATGAACGTGCTGCTCGTAGACCGTAACGCCGAATCCCTCGAGAAAGCCAAGGTAGAAGCTGCTGGTGGCCAACCCGTGAAATCATCAGATGTTGCCATCTCGACTCTTGATGTAAGCCAACTTGATGACTGGGCATCTCTTAAGGACCATGCTATCAGTACCTTTGGCTCAATCGAGTTTCTCGTTTTGAATGCGGGTGTGGGGATCAAGGGAACCTGGGGAGAGAATGAGTACTTCAGAGAGGTATGTCAAGCCGAAGGAAACATAGCCGACAGGGATCCCAGAAATACCCCGAGTTTCCTTCCGCCACTAACAATAAGAGTTGCGCATAGACACTCGAGACAAACCTCTTTGGTGTCCTGCATGGCATAAACACCTTCCTTCCAGTGATCCAGGAAGCAGCAAAGTCAAGGCCCACCTCTATCGTTATCACGGGCAGCAAGCAGGGTATCACCAACCCACCAGGGAACCCTGCATACAACGCCTCCAAAGCCGCCGTCAAGACTATCACGGAGCACCTCAGTTGGGATCTCAAAGACTCCTCGACGAGTGTGCACCTTCTCGTCCCAGGCTGGACATTTACACGTTTAGTAAGTAATGGTGCCATGTACTATTCCCATGCAATTTGGCGCATGAATTCTCATTTGTGCTGTTACAGCTGGGGGTTAGCGAGAAACCTGCCGGGGCTTGGGCTCCAGAAGAAGTTGCCAACTTCTTGTACGAGAAAATGGAGAAGAATCAATTCTACGTGATATGTCCCGACAATGATGTTTCTGAGGAGACGGACAAGAAACGAATGCTTTGGTCGGTCGGTGACATTGTCAAGGAGCGGCCGCCGCTTACACGCTGGCGCCAAGAATGGAAACAGGAGGTGGAGGAGACCATGGCGAAAACCCAGGTTTAATAGTATGCTATCATATACGGAGTGGGTACGTCCTGGGTTGGGAATATAATAATATCCGAAGAGTATCATTGCCCTCGAGGCAGTCCTTTCAACCCATAATGATTTCTCTACTCCCAATGCCACCAAGTTATCAAAGCAGCCGCTTTGCAAGCGCAGTTCATGGGAATCGCATTGAGTATGGGAAATATGGAAATCAATGCGAAGATCAATGTAACGTGACGACAAATCCGGTGGCAACTCGGCCAAAGTCTTCTCGCGCAGATGAACTACTACTACCGACTGACTAGGTAGTTTTCGTAGGCTCGCGAATGACCATGCCACCATATTTGGTTCGGGCGCTTTTGCAGTACTGCGCTAACTTTGTAAATGGTTGATTCAATCGCACCAAAAAAAAACTCACCATCCAATAAGGGCAGATATATTATTTCAAGTCTTTCCTAGGCTAGACAAGCACTTACTAGTGCATGTCTTCAGCATCATGTGCATAGATTAATAAGCGCACTTGACAAGTATCTTGGTGGTGGAGTTTGGACGGGCCGTTGTACCTTATCTCCAACCTTTTCTGGTGCTGGCTCCGCATCGCCAACTAGTCCCCTGTTGGATATTAGATTATCCACTATCCCAGGAGTCGGGCTGCCTTTAAGAAGCATGATAAGCCCATCTATTGGCGACAGGCGAATATGCATCGATGTTAGTTAAAGTCGATTTCTTGAACGGAAGATGCGACGAGGAGCTGAAGATGGTGGGGCCGAAGCTTTTCGTGAATCCACCCTATGGTGTCCTGCTAATCCATATATCCTTATTTTGCACGAAGAATGTGGATATCCTGGTTCTAGAAATTACCCAATACGTAAATGGTTCATTAAAAAGATTCGGCATAATATACGAAGTAGTAATAGTACCTTATATATACTAGGTACTCTAATACATATGGAATATGGAATTGCGCAATTTATATTTCTCCCTACTTATTCTATCTTGCAGCCCCTCTACCCCACGACAACACCAATTCCACAGCTCCCACCTTTTTAGTATCAAATACGAAGTACTCGTCAAGGTATCTGGTAAATTCATACTCTCTCAACATCTTCAAATAACATTGCCTTTGGTTTGATTAAGGTCGCGAAGCTTGATGTCTCGCCACATCCAAGTGCAAGCCCAGCCAGCAGCCAGAAAACATACACTTGTGATAAGCATGTATCGCTGCGAGTCTCCGAACGCGAGGGCAATTCCCTCTCTAATTTCTGTCCCTTTGGGATATCCAAGCTGGATGTAAATGCTGCCGAAGATGCTCTCGACAGGGGCATCGGCAGGGAGGTGCTTGAATAGTTGTTTCTGAAAGGTTCCAGTCCAGATGGCAGATGCAATCGTCGATCCAATAGCACTGCCAATGCTGGCAAAGAGATCAAGTACCGCGATAATGACGGCAATGTGTTGGTGGTCAGATGGAGCCATCATCGCCATCTCACCAGCCACTACCAGAGGTCCTCCAGCAAAGGCCACAAATATTTGAGTCATAATAACATAGCCGATGTTTTGGTCCGGCTGTCGGAAGTGAATCATGAGACCAACGCCCAAAAGCATCAGGGGAAGCGAATAAAGTGTCGCGGACCATTTGAATCTACCAGACAACCGGATGAAGTAACCAAGAACGAGAGCCGCGAAGCAAGACCCAACACGGTAAATATTACTGATGTAAGTCGCTTTGGTGATCCCGGTGTCCCAGACCACTAGAAGCATGGAGTAGAAGAAGCTGCCCCAGATGGCAGAATTGGCAAAGACAAAGAAGAACATCATGCCGCCAAAGAAGACAGACCTGTCAACGAGAAGTTTGACGGGGACAAACTTAACAGGTGCCAAGAATTTCTCATAGATAACAAAGCAGACGATGAGAAAGGCCCCGACAATAATGAAGCTGATGATAATCGGCGCACGCCACCGCTCAGGTTGGTAGGAATAGATGGAGAAGGGAAGCAATAACAAGGCCATGCCAGCAGAAAGGATGAAGACGCCGAATAAATCAACATCTATGCAGTACCACTTAACGACTGCCAGAGACAGGCCACTAGACCGGGGCTGTAGGAGTCCGGCTTTGCGGGCTTTGAAGTGGTTTCGCAAGAACAGCCCTCCAAGAGGGAGGACCACGGCAGGAGTCACAAGGGCCCAAATTCCGAATCCCCATCGCCATCCGATCTTGGAAATAACGCTGTCAGAGATTGGACCACCGGCCCAGGTAGTCACGATATAAGGGGACGTCGCGAAGGCGAGCATCAAGGAACGATTCAGAAGAGAGGTCATATCGGCGATGACGATCGTCAAACAGTAGCTCACACCCTGGGATCTAGTAAAATAGAATTGTGAGTTCGTATAAAAAAACACGCCAGCGACTGATGATATAGACTCACCCGATGGAAGAAAAAACCTGGGCAGCGGCATAGGTCTGAACATTATTGCAACCCGCCATCATGATGAGCCCAATCACCCAGATAAAGAGAGCCAGCAGCAAACCTTGGGGCCTACCCCACGTATCGAGGATTTTGGCGAGTGGGAGCTTGGTCAATCCACCAAAGAGACTGGCCATGATGCCGACGGCAGCGGTCAAAGAATGTCTCTTGAAGGTACTCGTCACAAAGGGACCCAGGGCGCGGACCACAACCTCCAGGATCGAAGTGATGAAGTATATGAGCCATATGCTAAGATGAGAAAGTAAGTAATGGCACTGATGGCGATATGGGAGGCGTATGAAACCACTGACATGCTGTAGGCGGCAATCATATGCGTTTTGGTCCAAACCTGTGCTGCAGCCTCAATCTTCTGGACACCAGCCTGGTTCTCATTCGGATCCAATTCATTGCTGGAACCGTTTGCTCCGAATTTTTCGTCAGCCATCTCTGGAACCGTCGTCGTGGTCGCCTCGCCCTTTGGGGCAGCATCCGAGAAAAAGCCCATTCTTAACTTTAAACCCTCTCTGGGCCAATATCAACGACAAAAAATGCAATCAAGTATAAAGGGGATGACTGAATAGAAAGCAATACCCGAGTCATCTTGTATTCTTATAGCGACTTGCAAGACTTGGCAAAACCACCGGTGCTGGAAAGCGGGATCCGACTGGCCTCGGAGTAAAGGCATTGGGAACAGGGTAGCTTACGCGATCTACACATCATGATCCGAGGTGAGGCGGAAAACCGCCTGTTAAAGAAATCGCCGACAAGAAAATCAACGCGGATTCGGCAATGGGCGATGCTCCCCCACCTTCAAGTTACCTCCCTGTCAGTAACAGCAGAGAAACGCGTCATGGCAGATCTAATCTGATGATCAGATAAAATTTTATCAGATCCTCTCTATCCACATAATCTAAACAACCACAAATACGACCTCCCATTGCTTCAGAATAACGCTAGAGGAAGCGACCCAGCATGCAAGTGCCGCCAAGATGCGCCGGTGACTCGCCGCTGTCCGAAGACGGAGTATATTTACATATCGGAAAGGAGTTCCAAGTGTTTTTTTTTGTTTTTGTTTTTTGGATTAGGCATGCTTGGGCAGAACGCCGCAACGCTCAAACGACTCGCTTAACAGCCTCGAAGAAAATTTCCCTCGGCTCATTGACATCTCTAGAGATATATAATACCTAGTAGTAGTATGCATGAGTGCGGGTCCTCGTCTGGTCTTGGGGGCGTCGTACTCTTCCAACCAGTTGATCCAATAACATGGGAATATCGAGCCTTTTCCAATAATACCAATTCCACTTTGCCTCAAGCATATGAGCCATCTATCGTCATTTTGAGTCAAGACTTCTCCACCCCCCTAGCTGCAGCAGCTATAATTGGCATTGCGATGGACGGAGCCCATCGGGTGATATCCTTTGTGTTGAAGACGCCCCAACAAGGCGACTAGCCGTGTTCTTGGGGATAATATTTTCCTCTGCACCTAGATGAACTATGAGGCAATTTATGGAAGCTTAAGGGCCCGATGTCTCCAAGGCGGTAAATGTATCGAATTCCAGTGACTAGGAGAAGTCCTGCGAAAGTCCTGCTCCATAGCTTCATCTTCAGCTATCACTTCAGTCACCTCTAGATAAAGACCAAGCCGTTTAGTCGGCTGGTCAACAGATCGTGACTAGATGGGTGACAACAGGAACAAACTCGGCCCTGCTCCCCTCCACCATTACGGTCAGTCTCGGAAGAGTCGCAGTGGTCAGGCACTTGGCCAACGTGGTAACCCTTGTGACTTGCTCTCGCAAAGTGACTCTAGCCTTGTAGAACCTTGCATAATAGGGTCAAGTTGCCCAAATGCCTGATGGAGCTTTGCATCTTGGCCTGCGTTCTGTAGACCCCGCAACAAACAAGCCGATAGAAAGAATCGCTCAGGTGTCGCACTCGCAGCCTTGTCGAAATACATACTCCGTACATCCAGTAGACACTTGTGTAGGTAAAAGGGCAGGCATCACTTCGGGCATGTGGCGGCCACACCACTGGTGCATTATCGATAAGACAGCATGAAGAACTTTCCCCTGCTCTGAGACAAAGGGTTCACCTCGTAGCTACGAAGTACTCCGTAATAGTAGTAGCCTCGAAACCGGATTTGAATAAAAAAGCTGGAGGATAACCTTGATCCAAGTTACTACCAGGTGATAAGCAACTCTGGAGGTTCAAGTAGTAAGTAGTAGTAGTAGTAGTAATGGGTACTAGTACGAAGTACTACTCCGTCCTTTGTAGGTAATCGACAATTTCAGCTGCGGGAAATGGCGGTGTCTCACACCGCATATTGTCCGGCTGATGATGTCAGCGGATCAATAGTTACTGCTACTACTCCGTACTTCGTACAGCTATTACTACTACCAACTGTATGAAGTACCTGTATCTGGTGCTTGGCAATAATGTTACTTCGTACGGAGTAGATAGGGATTTATTAGTGCTTCAACACCACAACGGGGCTCAGTTGCAGTGCTATTGTGCAATCGCAGACTCGCCCCAGCAAAATGCATTGTTTCAAGGACTACGGAGTATTCTGCGAAATTTTTGCGCTGACGGAACCACGTCGAACTTTTTCCTACGTGGTGCGCGCAGGAAAAAGGCCACTGCCACGTGACCCTCTTTTTGGCCAAAAGTTATCTTGGTGGTCCTGTCCGCCACGCCAAGCGATCAGAACCCCCCCCCCCCCCCCCCACTGGGCCCGTATGCGGCAGGTCACGATTTCTCACAGGCGCTGACCTCTCGCTGGCGCTCAATTCCCTTTCCCACCAAACCCCCCAGGCCGCTGCTGACCGGGCAGCTGTAGGGGTCGCTTTTTGCTGAGCTTCAACCCGCCTCGAACCCTTCGAATCCATCACGGAGAGCGCCATCACCTGATCCCGCCATGTCTGAGGACGACATTGACATTGTCGGCCAGGATGGGCAGGGATCCGCCCGGGTCGATCGCGACCGCCGGGCGCCTAGGTTCAGTTGGACGCCAGCGTACGAGGCGACGTTTTTTTCGAAGCCTCTGCGAGAGCGTCCAGCTCGGCATGCGTGAAAACAGCAGCTTCAAGGCCGAAGCCTGGGAACGCGCCGCGCAGGCGCTTCAGGACAGCCACGGTGCCTACCCTGCCAAGAGCCACCTGATTAACAAGAGCGATAACGCCCGGAAGCGATTTCGACTATGGCGAGGTCTGCGAGAGGACCCCGAGTTTATATACAATCCTATAACGAAGACGGTGACCGCAACGGAGGACGCATGGCGAGCGCATATTGAGGTTAGTCAAGGCCTACGCTGTCGTAAAGGCTTGTTTTGCTGATCCAACGTAGCGGGAGCCGTTGTCGCGGGCTCTGCGGGGAAGACCTTTCGACCATGAGGAATTCATGGAGATCTTATACCCCGACGTAATTGGCTCCGGAGGCGCGCCCAAGAGGGTTATGAAACCGAGGAGAAGAACCGACGGCCAGCCATGTGACGACTCGGAAATGCCAGGGACGGGCGTCTTGAACTTGCAATCCGACCCGCCGGCCCCCGGACAAGCTGCGACCGATAGCCCAGGACAATCAAAAAAACCTTCACAGAGTCAAGCATCAACAACTTCCTCATCCGGGTCAGGTCCTCAACAGCGACCGACATCAACCCCGCTGCCTTTGAGCAACACCGCTGGGCAGGCGACGGCTCTGACGCCCCCAGAGGAGTCTGCTCCCCAGAGCCGGAAGCGCCCGTTGGTCATGTCTTCTTTACAACCTAATGGTGATCCTTCTCAGCCACTGGCTGGGACTCCCTCGTCACAAAGCGCGCAGTTATCTGGTTCCCCCGAGAAGCGGCGGCGGCGGACGTCTTCTCATGGCGAATCAGCTGCAACTACATTAAACTCGTCGGTCCTCCCGACGCCTGGCGCGACTTCCAATCCGACATCGTGGCCTCATCCGGAGACTCAGCCCGTCGGCAGCCAATCAATTATTGAAGAAATTTTTGATGTGTTGAGAGGACGCGGATCACGTCTATGGAGGGAAGAGGCCCTCGACCTCTTTTTCAGGGACTTCGCCAATGAGGACCCGGACCTGCAGATTCAGATGACTGAGAGTGTGCTGTGCAACGAGCACAAAGCGATGATGTTTTGCAAGATGCCCGCCCAGTTGAGACAACACTGGATTAAGAGGCTCGGGGAGTCGCACCGCAGCGGCGTATAATGAGATTCCCTTCGGCCCGGCATGGGACCGAGACCTAATTGTTCACGAAGACCAAATTAGAGCCTTTTGCTCTTGGAAACGACTTGGCGTGATGATGTCGATGCTCACGGGGAAGCGGCGCGTTAAGAGTACCATGATACCCAGTTGTGTGGCGTTGGATTGATTGCTGCATTTGAGCGAGGATCTTTGGTCAAACGATGTACGACCAAACAGCGTGTATTTTTGCATTGTTCATGATGCTGATGACACTTGGGGAGTTTTGCTGCTTCGGGATGGCCTACCTACCAAACCGCATGGGTTTGAATAATGTCCTAATAACCAGTCGACGAAGCCATACGCCGCGATGTTGTATGCAACCAACCCCTGTATCCCTAGGTAATCCCTATAATACTACTATCTATCCACCTCGGTCAATCACGGCACATTAAGGCCTCAAATCAGAGCGTGCGCACACTTACCCATCCTGGTCCTTGAATTAAGTTTCAACGGGTTGACTCTGGTCCGGGCTAATTAGCCGCCAGGTGCGTTTATATGTAGTAGTACTGTATTTCGTACTCCGTATGTAGATAATGTATTGGACATGACTTGTAAATTTGGGAGATGCGAGAAATGATATGGAATGTGAGGAGGTGTGTCTCAGCAACGAGCATATGTATGACCAGAGACGACTTCGATTCAAGATACACGACGTCCTTTTATACACTTTATGCGCAAACAAGGCATGGTGAGCAATGGTGGGGATACACATGAAGATCGCGGCATGTTGATGTAACCAAACCCGCAATCTATAAAGCACAAACATCGCAGTCAAGCGAGGCGCGATAAAACAGGGACGCCCTTATAGGTGGTTGGCCAATAGATTATTCGGATTTTTTTGCTAGGATTCTAAATAACCGCTAGATAATAGTTAGCAAATACTCTGAGGGCTATCCTGTCCGTAGCAATGAGATTAATAGTGTAGTAATTGGCTCCTCTCTTGTTACGACTTGGCATTAATTCTTTCCTTTGCGCATATAACGTCCAATAACCGCCTCGACTGCTCCCACTGTCGCAAGGATACCAACGCCAACACCCACATTCTGCCAATTTAACCGACCCTTCTCATATAACCCCCAAGCTCGGTATCCTAGAAATCCACTGACTCCTACAACACCCGCGAGATTGACGAAAGTGAGAGCACCCACACTTCCATCAGACAAGTTGGAGAATTTCTCCGTGAGCCATGAATCAGCTTTCTTGGCTTTCTCGGTTACTTTCTTCTTAGCTTGCTCAGCCTTGACCTGGGCGGCTTCCTCCTCGCGCCTGCGACGATCCGCCTGGGTTTCGGTCTTGATGTCCTGTTCCAGAAAGTCTGAATTGACCGTGTGTACGCTGGGCATGTCGACATCGATGAGAGATGCAGTCGATGCAGACTCGCTGGGTATGATCTGAGGTGGTTGAGGGGCGGCAGCCTATGACATCAATGTTAGATGCAAGCCCAACTTGTGATGCTTTCCAACCCAGCACATGCTCAATTGGGACTTACCTCTCGAGGGGATTGCTTCGCTCCCTTAGCAGCAGCAGCAGCGTAAGACACTGATCTCAATGGTCAGTAACATCAACCTCGATAGCTCCATGATAACACGCCAACTCACTGGTCGCTGTCGTGATTATATGTTGGAATTTGGAAAAAAAGAAAAAACCGAGAGCAATTGAATGATGCAGGAGAGAAAAGGAACCCTTCAGATGACGCAAAAACAAGGTCACTTCCTGGTCGAGTCATGTACCTTCTTATGTAAAAGCCCCAAAGCTGCTGATGATGACGTATGCGGCTCGACCTCGGCAGACCACGTCAAGACACTGCCAAGAAAACAGGACTGACAGACATCCACAGATAGGTAGGTAGTATGTACGAAGTAACTGCGATTGAACCTGGAAGTGGACAGCCCCTCCTTCGGGCACAGTTTGCGTTGTTGAACACTGTCTCTTCTCTTATTTCGAGATACTAGCGTAATGCTTTTTTTTCAGGCATAGTAATCGTGATAGTCATGGTCATGTTATTATCATTCAGTATACTATTTTTGCTGTGCTGAAAGTGGGAGAATATCGAAGACAACACATGAGTTGATATCGTAGCTC
This sequence comes from Hypomyces perniciosus, assembly GCA_008477525.1. Classification (NCBI taxonomy): domain Eukaryota; kingdom Fungi; phylum Ascomycota; class Sordariomycetes; order Hypocreales; family Hypocreaceae; genus Hypomyces; species Hypomyces perniciosus. The sequence continues at coordinate 84,543 of SPDT01000006.1, forward strand.
TTGCTACGATGCCCAATTGACACCACAGCAGCAGAACTTATATTGTTTCACTGCACAGCCTCGATTCGTGCCGCTACACTCTTATCAGTACATAGCAAGTTGTTGAGTTGGCGATGAGGGGCCAACAAGCTCTCCTCTACGTCAGGAGGTGACGTCACCGTCGCCAACAGCTCAACGGACCGCGAACATCTTCACTCACTCACTCGCCAAGTGCAACCGGTATTCAGTTCAATACCATATATATAATCCAAAATTTACACACTTTATTTGGGGATTTATACTGATTTTTCTTTAAATTCGCAAAACGCATCTTTTTCAGAACTACATCTTGAACGCACCCAGTTTCTGCGTGTTGATGCGCCTGAGTTTCACATCGGAAAGTCACAACCGACATGTCGTCCCTTCGGCTGCGTCAAGCACGCGATGAAGATATTCACGCCATGGCCGCTCTCGACGTCTCCGCTTTCCTTGACAGTCCCATGCGCAAAGCCATGTTCCCCGAACGTCTGCGCGTGAAACCCGGCGTACAAGACCAGGTAGAATGGAACATCTCTCGCATGCGCAAAGGCCTCGCCGACCCGAACTTGCACTACCTCGTGATCCTCGCATCAAGACCCGAAGGAGGCGACATTATCGTCGGGTGTGCGGAGTGGTCCGCGCCGGCAACGGATGATGGTCTGAAGGAGGAGGAGCAGAAGACGGCAGAGGAGAAAGCGAGGGATATGGAGTTGAGGTTGGCGCGGTTGCCGGCTTGTTTGGATAAAGGAGCAGTGTTGGATGCGAGTGATGAGGTTATGGAGTTGCTTGAAAAGTCGGGGGATGCTTTAGAAGGGAAGAACAGGTATAAGATGTGGAGTGAGTACTACACTCTCCTCGTGTGCTGATGGCTCTGGGCGATCTGCTGACAAAGTGCCTTCTTATGTATAGCATTAAATTCGATATGTGTTGATGGGGATTATCGTGGCATAGGCATTGGCAAGATGCTCACCCGCTGGGGGATAGAAAGAGCTAATGAAGATAAGACGGATATATGGGTTATATCGTCTTCTCTGGGGCGGCCATTATACCAGTCCTTGGGCTTCCAGCAGATCGCTGAAGGATCGAGGTGCGGCGAGCCTCAATATGTCATGTTCAAGCATTGTGAGCCAAAGTAATAGTATTTGGCTCAAAGCGGCCATGCACCACCGCCACTAACAAAATCAAGAAAGAGCCCCCAATCTGTCGATCCTCATTATGTCTGTCACTGAGCCACAGTCGGTATATTCACCCACAGAGCGTAGGGAGTAGGACGGGTAATCACGTCCAGTGTCAATCGCGTCACTCGAAATAGACAGGGCTCTTTCACACCCCCCCCCGCAACTGTGTAGCAAATGGCTCGCCCTCGGTCTGAGGAGTCGAAGCGACACTTCGCCCCCTTTCAGAGCCGGGTCCCAACATGGGCCAAAGCCCACGAAAGACGAACCACGCCTCTTCAGACCTCGACCTCACACAACCACAACCCTCATACATATCAGCTCAGCTGTCACTGTCCCCGCCACTCCCAGTTGTTTCGTCGGCTCCCTCGCAGTCTGCAGGTGTTTCCCCCACATTAAAAACATCGGGGCACACGTCGAAACAACACTGCTGGCGCTGTTCGAACGATTGCCCCAAAGCCATCCAATCTTCGGTAGACCCTCGCATGGCCTTGTACAATTACCAATGCGGGCACAGAGAGCCAATGGTCAAAGCTAGCGGCGATGGTGCATGAAGCTTGGCATCTCTGTGGCCTTTGAGATGGGTTCCCGCGTGCCGGCTGGCTCTTGTTGGATGAGCCGTCACACCACGATCGACATCACATCTCCAGTTGGACAACACAGCAACGTCGTGCTTCGGAAAGTAACCACGGTGCGCCTTTTGGCTTTCCTACAGGACCCTTCCGACGACAACTGGGCCAAGCTCACCAACACCACTGGGGTTCGGTCCATTGACACGCCATTCTCCCATGCCTGTAGCAATGGTGCACACAGAGCCGGAGAGATTGGCTGTGTCAACGGGTTGGAACATGGCCGCTTCGCCACCCGCGCGGAGAACGAGTCTCGTAAGCGGTGCGCCAATGGTGCGCTGCCACTTTGTCCGGGACACGGAGTCCCGCCTGTGCGATGCATTTTCGTGCACGCGAATGGTCTCCCGCAGTCGTGTCGGATGAAAGAAGGACATGTGCCAGCTTGCAATTGCAACCCCCGCTGCTTTTGAAAGAGGAGTGACATGGGTTCTGATAAAGGTAATGGATGTCGGGTTTTGGGAGTGAGATACATATGGCGGTTGATGGACTAACTGTACGACCATGAACATGAATGTCAAAGACTCATTCACCCTCTATTGGCTTGAGCCGATAATACTAGTCCCTTTAAGAAGCTGGCGTGCTGCCAAAGCAATACAGGCTATTTAGAAGATTAAAATCTCGTGTATTAGCGCAATCAAGCAGATGAATCAGTCGACAAAAAATCAGGAAAGTTGTCCAGACGAGTGTATAAAGTCGAATATAGAACGACGAGAAATTGCATATATTTATATTAGTTCTGAAATTCTCAGAAGAAGGCTTTTTTATTAAAAAAAATCGAATCCCTAAATTTCATTCAGTTGAGTGCCATGTCCTTGATTCCTAAGAGAAGCATTCAGTCTCTCTCCCGCAGTACACTGTAAGCCATCATTACAATATGCGCACAACTTCGAATGGCATGAACACGTAGTTGATTATACAGTGTAGATGTGAGCCGTCTAACTTCCCATGACCTTTTTGACTCCCAATTCATGCAGCATTTAATACATATCCGACCCCCCTTGGGGGATCCCATATAAAGTACACAGAATACGACCCCAGCTTGTCGTATTCTCCTTTTCATCTATTCCCAAACCCTGCTTTTGTTTCCTTTTATTTTTCTTCATTCTTCTTTTCCTCGGTAGTTCCCGCATTCGCCGCTGTTGCATCTTCCCACTTGTTGGTAGGGGCGCTCTCTACTGGCTTGATGTTGGGGAGGTTGTCCTTCTCGGTTGGGTTTTCGCGGCCAAGCTGAATTGGGTTCTCATCCCGGAGTTGTTGTTGGTGTTCAGCAACGAGAGGTTCAGCAACGAGAGGCTTGGCGACGGGAGGCTCAGCAGCGAGAGGCTCGATAACGTTTTCAGCAGCTGCCGCATCGGCCTCGGCGTCGTCCAGCTCGGCACCGTAAATATCTGGGTATTTTCGGAAACACTCCTGCATACCTCTATCGAAGTGGTCAGTCACCATTCCCCTTGAAGTAGGCCCAATCCATTGGATTGTACGTACTGGAACTTCTCAATGCAGTCCATGCCTTTGGGCTCCTCGGTGGAGTAGACAAAGCAGCTGAAAGCAGTCTTGAACTCCTCGCCACAAGGGCCGTGTGCCATTCCTCCAAGGCAAGGGCAGTCCCAGTTGATCTCTCCCGTCTCTGGATTGAATGCGCCCTCCTGGCTGGCCTCCTCCTCAAGCGCCTCTGGTGATCCTTCCAATGCAGCAGTGCTTTGAGCCAGTGTTTCTGGCTTGCTCTCGGTCTTGGCGGGTTCGGCCTTCTTCTTGTCAGCCGACTTTGCGGGCTTTGCGCTGGGCTCTTTTCGTTTTTGCTCGATCAAGGAATCGACGGTTGGCAAATCGTTGTCGGCATATGGCGTAGGGGCTGACAATGTCTGGGCTGTTGCTCTGCTGATTAATTGCCTGCCTGGTGTCCCTCGAGTCTAGTGGGACATACGTAAAGCCTCATCTGCGAACACAGAACTCGTGTTGTAGTAGTAAACACCGGCAATCGCCAAACCCCACCGAGCCGCGAAGCTCTTCCATGATCGGGGCTTGCCCGCGGGCGCAGCTGTCGAGGCGAATCGTCGAGGAACGGCGCGCACAGCGGTGCTGCGCAAACTGCTTACAGCAGGCCGTGAGGCCGATCGCAAGGCTGTCCGGTACATTGTATCTCGATTAGAATGGCACTTCGAGTCGCAAAACGAACGGGAGTGGCGGAATTCGCAATACACAAAGGGAATAAAATAAGGATTATCCTGCGATCTCAATCCGAAGTGGAAGAAAATCCCGGACTCTCATGGCAAAATCGCCAGATTGGTCAGCGAGCATCACTGGCTTCCGAAGCTTGCGGGTTCAATGGCGAAACAGGAAATATTTTAGCCGCGGTTTACCCGGAGGTTGCTCCGCTGCTGCCGGAGCGGAGCCGTTGAAACTTGGCCGCCACGAGGCAGACGTACATACTACTACATGTAGATACGTACTTGCAGCTATTTCCGTCGTGCATATAATAACGCGATAGTGAAAGCGATGGGGATTTGTGAGCTCTTCCTAAGTAACACCAAATACTGCCAGTTGGCTAAAAACTCCCCTCTTGATCGGTAGACTTTGTACGAGCTGAACTCCCAGTCGTACAACAAATCTCAGCCTATTATTACCTGAGGTGCTAAAAAGCCTAAACCCTCATAAATAGCGCCCCCCTCAGCATGCTCGTCGTCTGAATCTTGGAGAGTTTCTTACTTGGCACAAACTGCACAGCGCAATAGTGACTGCGAACAACACCTCATAATGACTTCTTCGGCTGTTGAATGGCACCCTGCCAAATTCCTGCTCGATCAAGAGCGTCCTCAGGACTTTGCGCTGCTTGTGCTTAATCAACCACTCAGAAATAGCAGCAATCTACGACGACTTTGGAGAAAATGTACGTACTTTGAACACTCGCCATGTGATCGGAACTTGGTTGCTGAATCGAAGTGAGTAAAGCATCACTCCGTGTGGCGGCTGATGGCGGCGCCAATCGACTTCACGAGCTCTCATCTTTTCAGGGCAAATTCGTGAGTGCTTCTTATCATTGCTATTGTTTCTTCATTCATCGACAACTCCATCTAACTACATCACAGTCAAACCTACAGGTCATCATTGGTGACCTTGACTCCTTGAGGCCATCAGTCCGAGATTTCTACGCCACCCAGCATACGCCAGCGCAGATCATTCATGACACTGACCAAGAGACAACCGATTTTGGCAAAGCCATCACCTGGATCCGCCAGACGCAGCCGCCAGGTGTCGATATTGTCGCCCTGGGTGGAATCGGCGGAAGAGTTGACCAAGGTCTCAGCCAACTCCACCATCTGTACCTCTTCCAATCTGATGCCACATACTCCGACGGGCGCGTCTACCTGGTCTCCGGGTCGAGTATGACCTTCCTTCTCAAGTCCGGCACTCATCGCATCCAGGTCAAAGAGGATGGAGAGGAAGAAGTGTTTGGCAAGCATGTTGGTATCATCCCGCTCAAGGAGCCAAGCCGAATCACAACCAAAGGGCTGGAGTGGGACGTGACCGATTGGGACACGCAGATGGGAGGCAGGCTCAGCACGAGCAATCATGTCATGCCAGAAACAAAGGTCGTCGAGATTGGGACATCCAAGGACGTCCTCTTCACAATAGCGCTGCGTCAACTTGATGGTGAGGAAGATGGGTAGCTGCATGTACTTAATAACAAGTTCATCGCCCTTTCAAAAAATCATCAGACCAGCCGGACTCCTTACGCCTTACTTTTGCGTGTTCAACTCCATAACGCCATCTCCTATCCCATTCGTTACCGCAGGAAGTGAAGTACCAGCCAGCAGAACAAGAAAAATACGATGACTCCCGCGATAAAGATCCACTTGTCTTCCCGTGCGCGACGCTCGACCATGCGGATAGTGTCACCGCTGACGCCCAGGGTATTGGCAACGCTGTACAGTCGCTTTTGTGTGTTCTTCAGCGTCTCGCGCTGCTGACCAAGGTCTCCCAGTACAGCCTGTCCCCTAGCGATGAAATCATCCAATGCCTGGTTTGTGTTGGAGAAGAAGTTTTGTTCACGGAAAGCGTGGGCCTCGCGCAACTCGTCACCAGCCCCTGTTGTCAACGGCCCACTCTGTTGTGACGTGTGACGCGGCTGAAATGAATTCGTCGTAGTAGTTGTGGAAGCATAGGCGTAGGGATTCTCTGGCGTAGCATTGTATGGTCTCCTCCCCAGCAGCTCTGACCTATTCTGATTGTATTGAGCCTCCTCCCTGGCCTTCTTTAACCCATCAAGCTGGCCGCGGAGTCCAGAGAGCTCTTCACGGAATTTCTTGACTCGTTCAAATGCTTCTTCCTGCTTCTTGGGGACAATTTCCTGACGCGCGAGGCTTTGGTAGTCGTCGAGCGCCTTCGTGAATGATGATAGGGAAGCTGACACGTTGCCGATCTCCGCAGGCGTGAGTTGGCCCTTGGCCTCGAGATTAGACAGTTCGCTGCGGATGGCCTTGCTCTGTCGCAGAGCAGTGTTGTAGGCTACGTTCTATAATTTTGGAAAAGCAATTAGTTAGAATTGGGAAACCCATTCCAACATCATTTGCGCGCTCACCATTTTTACAGCGTCACTGTAGATGAAATTGGGGAACCTGTTTGTCCTGGTGGAACGTTGTCGCAACCTCCACGCAACTATTAACGGCCAATTATTAGTACGGAGTACTACTTCGTCTCAGTGGCCACATTGACAATGGTTGCCGGGATCGGAAGATCATATCACCGTGATAACAAAGACCACGACGAACAGATCGAGTATTAATACTACCAGGCAAACATATATTTATCAAATCATATATATTAGATCTCTCAATCATCAACGAAATATCAACAGAGGATTTCGAAAAGTTCGTCCCAAAAATCACGTCAGAGTATGATTACATAATAAGACATCGCCGAATTAAGCACTAAGCTCGGTCGACTTAGAAACCCGCGTTTGTTGTAGAGGCTTGATGGAAGGTGGAAGATCTAGGTATAGATGCACGCTTTTATGTACATTCCTCCCCTTGTATGACGACACGGATCCAATAGTATTGATGTAGTGGTTAGGTTATAATCATTTCTCTTGGCAAAATCCGAAGTACGGATGTTCATTTGTTTGGACCAAGACCTTTTGCCGACTCGGCACCGAGAGCGGCAAAGCCCACCAAATGAGAAGGTCTTCCGAGTTGCTGGGGCCATTTCACGGCATTTGGGTTCAAAAATACGGATTCAAGTCGTCTTAAAGCCGTAATATCATTTTCTTCTTCTATATAATGGTCTGGTTTCCCTGTTCCTTGGGTGTTCCAGGGCTTCTTGTGAGACCGGCTGAAACAGCAAAACCATTGTCATGAATGCAAAATGAAGTGCTCGTCTTCATCCATCACGCAAACGCCTTCAGAGATGGGCCCAAATAGCATATCCGGTGACGATCCTAACGTTGCCGATAATACCGTTCTCGAAAAACAACCTACCCCTATCGAAGAGACTCCACCTCCGCCCTATTCGGTCCTGACAACATGGGAAAAGAGATTCATGACTCTCGCCGTAGCCTCTACGGCCCTTTTCTCGCCACTTTCAGCTCAGATATACCTGCCGGCTTTAACTGTTCTGTCAGAGGCTTTCCATGTCTCGAGTGCCCAGATTAACCTTACCATCACAACTTACATGATCTTTCAGGGGATTGTTCCCATGTTCATTGGCTCTCTGGCAGATAGTGGAGGGAGACGACCGGCATACATTATCTGCTTCGTCATATATATCGGAGCCAATATTGGCCTTGCTCTTTCTCCTAGTTACGGTGCCATTCTTGGCCTCAGATGTCTCCAGTCAGCCGGGTCAAGCAGCACAGTAGCTTTATGCATGGGAGTCATTGCCGATATCATCACTTCAGCAGAACGTGGTCAATACGTTGGTTTCACTGTTTTGCCAGCTGTTCTTGCTCCAGCTATTGGGCCAGTCATCGGAGGCGTCCTCTCTCACGAGATGGGCTGGAGGTCCATCTTCTGGTTCCTGGTCATCCTTTCTAGCATCGCCGTTATTCTTATCGTTCTCTTTATGCCCGAGACTTGCCGTGGCATCGTTGGGGATGGCTCTATCCTCCCTCCACCAATGTACCGATCAATATGGCAGATGCTGACCCATCGACGACGGATGTCATCCTTCAAGATCGCCGTCGAGTCCGAAAACCTTGACAGTGACACCCACAGAAAGTTCAAGTTTAAGCCGCCAAATGTCCTGGGTTCCTTGCTCCAGCTTCTTGAAATTGAGACTGGATTGCTGCAAGGAGCTAGTGGCATTGTATTTGCCGGCTTCTACTGTGTCATGTCTGCCATGCCTGCACTGTTCAAGAGCCGATACGGATATGACGAGATCACAATCGGGTTGATGTACTTGCCCATGGCTGTCGGCTCCATTGCAGCCGCTGCCATTGTCGGTCCCACGATAAACTGGAATTACAAGCGACACTGCAAAAAGCTCGGGATCCCTCTCGACCGCAGCCGGCAACAGGATCTCTCCAATTTCCCTATTGAGCGGGTGAGGTTGGAAATCGGCATTCCCCTGCTGTGTCTCACGGCTGTTACCATGGTCGCCTGGGGATGGGTGATGCAAGTCACCGCCCATGTTGTAGCCCACATTATTGTGAGCGGTATTATGAGCATGGGATTGATTGGTTTCAACAACACGAGCAGCGCGCTACTTGTGGATATCCATCCTGGCAGAGCTGGAACTGTAACAGCCGGAAGCAATTTCGTTCGGTGCCTCATTGGCGCAGGAGCGAGTGCAGCAATCATCCCAATGATTGACGCCCTGGGTGTTGGCTGGTCATTTGTACTGATTGGGGGCATGTATGCATTTTGCATGATTCCTTTGCTGCTTGTTATGACTCAGGGAATGAATTGGCGAGCTAAGCTAAAGGCGAAGCAAGAACTCAAAAGGCAGAAGAAAGGGGCGAGAGAGGGCGAGGGTGATCAGGAGTAAAGCATAAGTGAAGTTGGTTGAAAACATAGAATAACAGGATCGTCAATTTGGATCGTCAAACTTGCATTCAGAATGGGGAGACATACCAGTCCATACCTTAGATTTCCTTTCTCGGTTTACGTGGGAAGCACTTTTCCACAATCATTTTACCAAATATCCATAATTTATATCAACAAACCACATTGATCATTATTGATGTCATTGAAGCCTAACTAACTAACTGACGTTCATTAGCCATGCTTTGTGTGATGCAGATTACCCTAGAGTTGGATTCGTGATATTGTGGAGTTCCATTTTGTACATGAGACCGATAAGGTCAACACCCCGATACAAGACTTCACTAATTTATTAGTAAGGCAGTACAAGATCTTGGAAAATCCAAGGGAAATTTCACGATATTATTCATGGATCTCAGATCTGTGCGGTAGCACACATGCGAGAAATTCGTGATCAACCAATTTACACCGGCTTGATTATACGGAGACTGGAGCGTTTCCCACTGTGAAAGACGAGGCACAGTTATCGATTTTTCCGACAAAAAAGTCCTAGTCAAGTTGGTCGGAACTGGATTATTGATCAGATGTCCTGGACTCCGAAATGCGAGCGGATTTATCATGGGAAACGGCGGCCTGGCTGATATGGACGGCTACTCGTGCCGTTTCGTACGGGATCGCGATACTGGTTCTGTGCTTTGCAGTCATTGCATTGTATAGACTGATTTTCCATCCTTTGTCCTGGATTCCAGGTCCAAAACTTGCCGCTGTGTCCAACATCTGGCATGCATATCACGTCCGAACTGGCCGTACCGTTGAGCTGGGGACTAAACTGCATCGCATGTATGGAGAAGTAGTGCGAGTCGGCCCTAACGAGCTGTGGTTTAGCAGCAAAGAGGCCTTTGACACAATATACAGTGCGTGATCTAGTGTCAATCAAGGCTACGAACTTGATACTTACCGAATCCCTACCTAGGTAGCACCAAAGGGTTAGAGAAATCCGACTTCTACTGTGAGTTAGTACTCTGTATAGGTCTGGATGAGGGCTAACCCCCATCATAACAGTGGCCACAAGTTTGATCACTCCACATTTAGACTGGTTCCTGCGGCCTCACTTTCCAGACAGTCTAGATCTTCTCTCAGAGCGAGACGTGAAGCGTTACCGCATCCAGAGGCGATTGATTGGACGGGTCTATCAGTCAGCCAGCGTGTTGAGGTTCGAGGAGGCGATCGATGGTGTTCTCGAGCGAGTAATTGCAAAGTTAAGGGCACTGGAAGGCGCCGAGGTCGATCTGAAGGAATGGATGCACATTATCGCTGTCGAGTGTCTTGGTGCCGCTGTCCTGTCCTGGTCGCCAGGTTTGTTGAAGGATGGAACGGACTGGAGTTCGAGCTCTCACAGTTATCTGGGATGGAGAAGGAAAAGTGTCTTGGGCCTCTTCCCAACCATGACCAAACTGGGCATCTGCTCAAAGGCTGTCGATTGGGTGTTCCGCGATGTTTGGGGCTTGACGTTCATTGCGCCAAATAACTTCAAATCGTTCTTCCCGGTATGTTCCCTGTTATCTCTGCGGCTTGTCTGACAGACGCCAGCTAATCGAATTCGCAGGACGTGGGTAAGCGTATATCTCGTCGTATCAAGGTTGCTTCGCGACCAAACGCGCCGAAAGAGAGTCGAATGGACCTCCTTGTCGACCTCATCCAACTTCACAAGGACAAACCCGAGTTCACAGAGACATACCTGAGGAAAATGGCCGTCACTAACTTTGGGGCCGGGCACGAAACCATGGCTTCAACACTGACATCGATATTTGCTATGATTGGCACGCACGATGACGTCCAAAGACGAGTGGCCAAGGAAGTTCGGACCGCAGAGGACCCTGCGTCTTACGCCAATGCGATCCAGCTGCAATACACGCACGCAGCAACAAGGGAGGCCATGCGTCTTCGTCCCGTCATCAGCATGTCGCTCCCGCGGCGAGTCCCCGCAGGCGGCCTGCAGATCCACGGATATTTTATTCCGGGCGGCACGACGGTCGGCTGTAATCCGGTGGCGCTGCACCGAAATGAAGAGATTGTGTCCGGCCCCGGCCCGGAGTCGTATAATCCCAGTCGCTGGCTTGGCGCCGAGTCACATCAAGCGCGCGTCATGAAGCGATATAACTTGAACTGGGGTGGTGGCTCGAGGACCTGTCCTGGCAAGAACCTGGCTGAGATGGTGATTTACAAGGTTGTGCCGGCGCTCTTTGAAAAGTTTAATGTTGAGGTGACGAAGATGCCATTGGAGACGGAGATGCCATCATATTTCTTGTCGATGATGACAGGCGTCAAGGTCAGGTTTCTGCCTCTTGGAAAAGACCTGTAACGAGGAAGACTGTTCCCCGTTGGTGGAGCATAGGTGGATGATGTTGTCGACATGGGCCGAAAGTGGTTACGAGCAGCTTGGCTTATCAGGACAAGCCTCGGTGTCTTGCCGAACATTCAACAACACCGAAATGCTCCGTAAAGGAATGGGTAGGCATCCTCCGTGGGAAAGCTGCGCGGGCATCGTGAGATATAGGTAGGTCCAGGGAGCATATCAACATTAGGCAAGGCTGGGGCTGGGATCGTCAAACTGCTTCTAATGCGCATGCGTTAACGGTCCCATGCTGGCGGATACTACAGAGCCCTAATACTAGCATTCTTGACTGTTCTATGTTGAATGAAACATTGGATCTAAGGCTTTGAATAAGGTTGTGTATCATCGTGAGCGGACTCTATGGATGCAACCCTGCAACCAATGCGTGGACTGCGGGCCTCTAGTTCCTTGCTTGAATGAGCAGTTCGGATTGTGGAGTCGTGCATTGTGCTTCGGAAATTGATAGGAAAGGGAGCACAGGAGCGGAACTCTAGTAGTACGAGTAGTAAGTAGGTAATTTATGTACTTAGTAATATCATTCTGCCGTTGGTTGGATGAAGATTGCAAGGGATGGTCAACCATGCCTCATTATCCATGGTCCTTGTACATACATAGGTAGGTGAGTAAGGCCATGACAAAGAGCAAGTGGCTTAAGCCACAATCCGAGTTTTCACCGCGGATATTTCGATGGCGATGTCTGCTTTTTTCTTTCTTTTTCTTTCTGGCCCTTTTCCCTTTTCTTCGTTTCTCCGGAACGCCGCAAAACCAGTCATGCAATATAACGGAAATTCCGAGTGGCGGTTTGTCTTTGGAGATTGAGGCCTTCGAAGGAAGCGCTAGAAAACTTCTGTACGAGTACAGTACTATCGGTGGGGGCGGCGGTCCTTGCTGCTTTGGGGAAAGGCCTCGGCCATATTTTTTTAGTTCGCAAGTCTAGGAGCGCCACCCACGAGCACAAAGCTTTACAAGCGTCGATCAGGCCTCCGGGTTCTGAATCCATCCCACCTGAGCCCACAAAGCATTTACTCAGTGATTAGTATTGATAGGGCGTCGAGGAACCAAAGTCGGTGTGGTAGTATTAGGGAGTTGTTGGTAGTAGTAGTAGTCCTAGTTCTACTAAAACTTGTCCGAATTGAGTGATTTTCCGTCGTATTTCAATGCTACTACGGAGTACTAGCAGCCAAGACTTCCAAAGGTTCACTTTCAATAAAGAAGATAAGACTAACAGCCTCATTAAGCGCCGATCCATTTAATCCGTCCGAGACGTCGCGTATTAGGTAGTATATCGGTAAGGTATGAGATTTGGCTAGTGCTGCTCACTCCTCGCAAGATACTATTATTGATGGATTAATGTGATGATAACGATGACCCGAAGAAATCCGTATCTGCCCGCTCAGCGCGCTAGCCAGACGAACTTTTTGAAGATGCACAACACCTCTGCCACCTTTGATAGGCGAGGCGAGAGACGCATACTACTCGTACTACTGACTACTACGACTTATATTCAATCCTCAGTCGCAGAGCTGAGATCATTCTTCACAAAGGATCCTTTCAACCCACGCGGTTTACCCCATACTCGAGTTGTCTTGGCCGACTTAGTGTTAACGCTTCCCCAATCTCCTTGCTGTCTCCCCCAGACATTTCCCCAATATCTTGACTAAGAGATTGCTACCTTTCTCCACGGCGGCTGGAGTTGATGGCGGTGGCATCGCGGTATCGTGGTAACGGTTTCCAGGAGATGCCCAAGATTAGTACGTAGTAGCGGTTTTCAGCAGTTCAAGAACTTATGTAGCTGCTTGAGCTGCACCCCACAAAACCGGATACGAACCTACCTTACCTACCTACGGTGATGCCTACTCGTATGCGCAAATAAGCTTGGTGGGTCCGGTTTACTCGTAAAGCAACATCATCCAACCCCCCCCCCCCCTTACTTGAGACTTGTTGCTTTATTACGAATAGTACTCGAAGTAGTAGTAGTAGTAGTAGTAGTAACAGACGCGTGTTGATAACAGTTGCCGGTAGTACTAGTAGTATTATTTTGCACTTATCTATCTGCCAGCATCAGGACCCAAGAGTTTACGAGCAGTATGTGATAGGCCAAGGTACCTATCTTGCAGGTCTAGCGGTCACGCCACCCGCCCACCAGTCCAGGCACCATCGCGCAACCACATAGATATCGCATGTCAGATAGTACATAGTCTCTTTATTGTTGGTTCAGTTTGCCTGGGCCCAAAAAAATGACTTTGCTTCGCCGTGGCAACACTGGAATTTGTGTGGGAATTAGGACATATGTATGTATGTAGTAGTACTACGAAGTACTGGACATGTACCTATCCGCGGGCGATTGCGTGCTGCGGAGCCTTCAGCCTCGGCATAGAAGACGCCATCTGTGTGCCAAATGCGATGACCACTTGCATCTGCCGCTAATACTCTGTATCTACGGAGTGGGCCTTTGGGACTGCAAGTTTAAAAGGATCCCTGACATTTACTAGGCACTAGTAACATAACCCTGGACGCGGGTACTTTTGCAGTGCGGCGCACTACCTAGCGTCTGTGGGTAACATGCCAAGACACTAATCCTCGAATGTGTTTGGGGCTCCATCTCAACTTCTTCTCACTAACACACTGCTTTTATTAGTCTTTACCGCACGCGGCCTAAGGAAGAGGGAAAAGATTAGATAGTGGGTTAATTTCTCATTACGGAATACTACGACATGGGGAGGCAAATAAACTTCGTCACATACTACTACTACTACTAGTAGTAGTAGTAGTAGTACATACGCAAGGAATATATGTACTCGGACAAATAGTGAGGCGAATGAGAATCGAACGGGCAAAACCAATACAGGTAAAGCGCGCGCCGGCAACATCACCTTATCATTCTTCATGTCGTATCGTCAGTAGCACTAATACTACCACTACACCCTGTCCTATGCCACTACCTACTACTCCGTACATAGTAATTTCATGTTATGCTTGCATGCTATCTATCCATAACCCCGCTCTGCATGCGGCAATCACATGGCTGTCGTGTGCGTCTGCGGAGAAGGCGAAACAGTGTCTCATCTCTTTGCCAAACATAAGCATCCTCGGCTGCATGTAGTAGTAGTACTGGTAGCACTACGTACTCCATACTCGTAGTCGTGTTCGAACAAGTGGGTAAACGAGGATACCGACTGGGTAGTACGGAGATACTGCACTCAGACATGGAAATAACCTTTTATGCAGCAGCGGTAATGGGGCTCATTATTAAATCCTCCTCGTGATATTTCTTGGCCGTTGACCTTCCGCTTCGAGGTATATGCGACTACTCGTACTTGTAGAGTATTGAGGTCATACAAATACTAGTAGTACAGCATAGCATGTCTTAGGTACCGACCATTGTAGCACTAACAAGCATGCTGCAACCAAAATACTCTGTATGGTAGTCCTACTAGGCAAGCAAGTATATATGTACTACCAGCCAGCGATTGTCAGCCCAAAAACACCATGCCCTCTTTGTATCTCCTCTATCGTCAGCTACCTAACTCGCACACCCTCCCATTTTGCGTCTCGGGCGACTCCACTCGCCATCGCTATCATTAGCCTTGTCCACACCACTACTCATGCACTCATGCATGCCGGCCCCGGCATCGAGACCGGGATCTTTTGTCCTGTTGCCACAGCCTTGGCTCGAAACGGAATCGCCCTCCGGCGGCTACATGTCTTGGCCCGCGGTCTGGGGCCGCATCCTGGCCGAAGGCTCTCTCTCCACAGGACGAATGGATGGACTTGCGAATAGTATGTAGTGCTACTAGTATGTATGTACAGCGGCGTGTGGACTCGATGTAGTATCGGCTCGTCTGCCGGATTTCTATATAATCGTCCACGAGCCACAGTGTTTCCCTCTTGAGCTCCTCGTGCTGCGAAGCCCGTCTCTATCCACACCTAGAAGCTCGCTGTCTTCGTCTTCTAATCCTTCACCATGAGCAACGCTCCCAACCTCGACATCGACGCCATTGCCGAGGCCGACCGCCATGCGGCTGGCTTCGACGAAAAGGCTGCCCAGATTGACGTCTCGAGCCGCAGCGATGGGGACGAATACCCGGACACGCCCACTGAGGAGGAGCTGCGCACCCTGCGCCGTGTCTCCGGTAAGATCAAGTGGTCAATGTGGACCATCGCCTTCGTCGAGCTTTGCGAGCGTTTCTCCTACTACGGATCTTCCGTCCTCTACACCAACTTCGTGAACCGTCCTCTTCCCGATGGCTCTACCACTGGTGCCCCGACTACTCCCAATGGACTGCCCGGTGCCCTGGGTATGGGTCCCAAGGCCGCCCAGGCCCTCAGCTTGTTCAACCAGTTCTTCGCCTACATTATGCCTCTTCTTGGGTAAGACCTTCTGGTTTTCATGTGTTTTGAATTGAGGACGAATGCTTACACGCTCATACAGTGCCTGGATTGCTGATGCCAGAATGGGACGTTTCTGGACACTCCACCTTGCCATTGGTATCTCTACCATTGCTCACGTCGTTCTGGTTGCCGCCTCCGCTCCCACCGTCATCGTCCAGAAGGACGGTGCTTTCGCCGCCTTCATTCTTGGTCTCCTCACTCTTTGCGTTGGCACCGGCTTTTTCAAGGCCAACGTTTCCCCTCTGCTTGCTGAGCAAAATGAGGATACTCGCATGCGAGTAACCACCCTCGCGAGTGGTGAGCGTGTCATTGTTGACCCCGCTGTCACCAACACCCGTATCTTCCTCTACTTCTACTTCTGCATCAACGTTGGAGCCCTTTCCGGCCAGATTGGCATGGTCTATGTTGAGAAGTTTGTTGGTTTCTGGGCTGCTTTCCTCATCCCCACAGCCCTGTTCCTGTTGGCGCCATTCGTTTTGTGGAGCCAGAAGAAGCACTACAAACTCACTCCTCCCACTGGCTCACTGCTTGAGAAGTTCCTGAAGATGTTTTGGCATGCCCGGAAGAGCTCCAAGGGCCTTTCGCTCAACTGGGATGCTGTCCGTCCTTCCAAGATTGCTCTTGACCAGCGCCCCAAGTGGATGACCTACGATGATGCCTGGGTTGATGAGGTTCGCCGTGGTCTCATGGCCTGCAAGGTCTTCCTCTTCCTCCCCATCTTCTTCCTGTCCTACAACCAGATGACTGGTAACCTGACCATCCAAGCCGGTACCATGGAGCTTCACGGTGTTCCCAACGATGTCATCCAGAACCTCAACCCTATTTCCATTGTCGTCATGGTTCCTCTCATCGATCACCTCCTCTACCCTGGCCTCCGGAAGCTTGGTATTGCATTCACCCCTATTAAGCGTATGACGACTGGTTTCATTCTTGCTGCTCTGTCTATGGTTGCTTCTGCTGTCATGCAGCACTACATCTATACCATGAGCCCTTGCGGAAACCATGCCAACGGCACCATCATTATCGATGGAGAGAAGCAGGCTTGCCCGCCCGCCCCCATCAACGTCTGGGCCCAATCTCTGCCGTACATCTTGATTGGTTTGGCTGAAATCTTCGCCAACGTTACCTCTTACGAGTATGCGTATTCCAAGGCTCCCGAGAACATGAAGTCGCTTGTTTTGAGTATCAACCTCTTCATGAGCGCCATCTCCGCTGCCATTGGCCAGGCCTTTATTCCCATGTCCGACGACCCTCTCCTGGTGTGGAACTACACCACCATCGCCATCATTGCCTTTATTGGCGGTGTTGCATTCTGGCTCTTCTTCCGCCACCTTGACTCTGACGAAGATAAGTGGAACATGATTAAGAAGTCTGAGTTCATTGGCCAGAACCAACCTGGCCTTGGCAAGGATGCGGATGAGCCTTAATAAGATGGCGTATGTTTGATGTGATGGATTGTTTAAAACGAAGGACGATATGATACCATTTAATGTAGCAATTGAATACCCAATATTTAAATTTCAGCGTTTGAAACATCTCTTTCACTATCTGCGTGATAATTCCCTGTTTATTTACGTATTCCCTATGATTACTCACATGTTGGTGTACTCGGGCCTTTACGTAGCCGACTAACAAGGTTCTTATTGACCTTAGCTCGGCTATTTGTCTATCTAGGTACTATCCATTTCGGAGTTAAATAGGCGTTTTACGGTATTATTTCTGTGCCGAACGCGGGTCTGATCTGTGCCGGGATGACTTCCTAAATCCCGATTATCGGCCGGACCCGGAGTCAATGCAACTACATCGGCGTATATAAAGACACGATGCAGACCACTTCCTATCTTCTGCATTCTTGTTTCCTTGGGTTCTTGGTAATAGCTGGATATTCGGGTTGTGGCTACTTCATCACCAACTGTAACATGGTATGATCAACAATTGCACAGAACTCGGGATCTATTACTTGGGACGAATGTCAACTTGGGGAAGAAGAGCAAAGCTGCGTGTAAGCAAGCAAGATGAAGCAGCCCTTGCCGACACAGAGGCAGCCTGAGATGGCTCAGGTTGTTATCCAAGCACCACCACCACGTATTCCGTCTTCCGCCGCACCCAATGGACAAGAAGCACTTGATGGATTAGAAACTCACATCGCCGTTCCGTCAACAATTAACGCCGCGTATGACTGGATCGGTCCAGACGACCCTGACAATCCCCGCAACTTCTCCAGCGCCATGCGCATCTTCAGCACCATCGCCATCACCATACTCGCCATGATCGGCACAGTCGCCGGCTCCATGTACGCCCCAGCCCAAAACGACGTCGCGGCATACTTCAATTGCAGTCGCACACTCTCGGTGCTGCCGCTGTCTTTGTACAACCTAGGTCTTGCGTTTGGACCGATGGTTGGCGCGCCGTTATCGGAAACGTACGGCCGAAAAGCTGTGTTTGTCATATCAACGCCGGTGTTCTTGCTCTTCGCGCTGGGAGCTGGGTTTAGCACGACTATCACGAGCCTCATAGCGTGTCGTTTCTTCGCGGGGATGTTTGCGTCGCCGCTGATAAACAACGCGCCTGCGACGTTGTTGGACTTCACTCCTGCGCGGTATAGAGGTGTCAGCTTGGGAGCGTATTATGCAATGCCATCTTTCGGAGCTGCACTGGGACCGCTGATTGGAGGGTATGTGCTTCTTTCTAAAGAGTGGCAGTGGACGCAATGGATCTCCATTATCATCACCGTTGCGTTTTACATACCCGTTTGTTTCACTCGCGAAACATATAAAAAGGTCATTCTCAAACGACGTGCCATACGTCTCGGTCTTCAGGACTCGGCGTCGCAGAGGACGTCGCCTGGTCGGGCGTTTCGACACTTTGCCACGGTGCTGATTCAACGGCCTTTACATATGCTTTTCACGGAACCCATTGTTACGCTGGTAAGCGTGTACAATGGGTTCTTGTTCGGCTTGTTGTACACGTTTGTCGTTTCAGTTCCCTGGATTTTCAAGCACTATTATGGTTGGAGCACGGAGAACCAGCCGTTGTCATACCTGGGACTCATGTGCGGAACGTTGTTTGCTGCATTTCCTTTAGTTCTGATTGATTTGAAGTATTATCAGAAGAGGTTAACGGAGTGGCAGCGAACACATGAAGATGACGATCCGCTGCCGTCGGAGAATCGGTTGATATCCGCTCTGGTAGGCAGTTTGATGCTCCCTGTTTGTTTGTTCATCGTTGGTTGGACGGTCCAGCTCCAAGTGCACTGGATCGTACCAATCATCTTCCAAGCCTTGGTGATGCTGAGCTCGCTACTCATCTATGCAGGTGCGAACCTCTTCATGCTGGATGCGTACGGGCCTTTGTACGGGGCGTCTGCTTCAGGGGCTATGATGTTCAGTCGGTATCTTCTCAGTGCAGCATTTCCACTGTTTGCGCTGCAGATGTATGAGAGGCTGGGAGCGGGGTGGGCGACGAGCATTCTGGGCTTTGTGACGTTGGCGATGGCGCCGATACCGTGGTTTTTTAGGGTGTATGGGGAGAGGTTGAGGAAGAGGAGTAAGTATGAGATGAGCACATGAGAATCATGATACCAACATAGAAGATATTGTAAATTAGGAATTGATCATCACTACTCGGGGTTTTGTGCTTGAGTGAGAGATGTTGGTGAATACACCGACCTGGGCAATCTTACCCACAACACTGGTCTTTGAGAATCATGAGCATCAACTCGCTATTCAAAGCGGAACATTGCGTAGTCCCTAGCCAACGATCTTTTAACGCCATCAACAACTCTATCATGGGCCATCCCCTCCAGGAGTTTTCACACCATGAATCGACATGATGAGATCTCACACAGACATCTTCATGGCAATTGACTTGTGAGGGTTATATCCCTTAACCACAAAGTCTTCAATCTTCCAGCCATCAATGCTTCCGCCCTTCTCTCGGGTAATCTCCAGTGCAGGGAAATCCCGCGGCTCTCGTTCCAGCTGTTCCCTAAGGGCATCGACATGATCCAAGTAGACATGCGCATCACCCATGACGTGTGTGAGGCTTCCTGGTACTAAATCGCACACATGCGCGATCATGTGCGTCAACAGAGCGTAGCTGGCAATGTTGAACGGTACGCCAAGACCCATGTCGCACGAGCGCTGGTACAACTGGCAATGGAGGTGACCTTTGGGTTTTAGCTGCTCTCCATCACTAGCCCCATCCATACCGTCTCCGTTGGTCGCTGTTTTCTTCCGCGGGTACGACACGTAGAACTGGGCAAACATGTGGCACGGTGGTAGAGCCATAATCTTCAGATCCTTGGGGTTCCAAGCCGACATGATGATCCGTCGGTCGTAGGGGTTTGTGCGCAACTTGTGAATAACGTCGGCAAGTTGGTCCACGCCTTGCCCCGTGTAGTCCGTTATAGCATCCACATACTCCGCACCAAAGTGCCGCCATTGAAAGCCGTATACAGGACCGAGGTCTCCCACTTCACGATGCGACAGGCCGACGCTGTCGAGGAACTCACGGGACCCGTTGCCATCCCAGATCTTGACTCCGGCTTCACTCAGAGATAGGGATGATGTGTTGCCCTCGATAAACCAAAGGAGCTCGGCGATGACGGCCCGAAGAAAGACGCGTTTTGTGGTCAGCAATGGAAGAATGGGGGTTCCATCCTTGTTCAGGCTGAATTTTAGGCGAGGAGCGAAAATACTATATGTTCCTGTACCCGTCCTATAAAAGGAGAACGTCAGCCATGGTCAACGGCTTTTGGGATTCGTTGAAGGCTGGGGACGAACCGGTCAGGTCTATGCTCCCCATTTTCAAGGATCTCGCGCACTAGGTCGAGATATTGGTGTTCTTCGTGTGTGCTCATGGTAGGAAGCTGGTCTTGATGCGTTTTTACTCTGTTGCCCAGATGTTGCGGAAGACGCGTTTGACGCGTTGAGTGCTAAGGGGTGAGGGGCAATTTAGTTGGTGTTACTAAGCAGCTTGGTGGTGGAGTTCACTGCACGTTAGGAATGTTGACCCATGAAGCTTCATTTTCTTCATCACAATTCACAATTAGTATTCCATTAAAATTGTTTCTACACTCAACACTATTAATATAAGGCTTGTTCAAGGGGATTGCACCACTGTTAGATGCCAACTTTGCTATGCGCGAGCCCGAAAACTGTACCACACCCCGCACTTGAATAGAGGCAAGGTAAGCAAGCCGCAGTATCCAGACCGAACCATCCTTAAATGAATGGAGTACAAGCTCGTAATATTTCTTAGTGCAAGCTGGAATTTCCTCTTACCCTTTCTCTTGCGGTTGCTCCGTGAATCTCGAGTGAATCTCAAGACGCTGAAGTTTGGCTCGACTACGTGGTCTCTGGTCCCTTAACCTGGAGGTCAGCGATCTCTTTCCCTTGCTGGTTCCTAGCCCATACTTCTCGAATTCACTTATTCGAAGATCAGGCAGTATTTGGAACATGTCTCTGTGCCCAAGAGGGCATCCCAGACCGTCTCGCTCCATCAGCACCAGACGTTCCACTTTAGGAGCAGCATTCATCAACCCTGCATTTCCTAGATTGAAAGGCCGCCTTCGAGACGAGCAAACTCCAAGGTACCAGATTTTGGGGGTCTAGGTTCCCCACCAAGAATACAGAATCGCCTACCAAGTCGCCGGTTTCTGATTCAGCGACAGTGTCTTGAGATTTGGCGGTAAAGCTATGAGTGTCTTTGAAAGAGCGCTGAAAAGGGTCTCTTTTTCCAAGTTTGCCCGAAATCAAAACCGGTCTCACTCGTCCCACGTGAAAACCTCAACCTCACTATCATGACGATGTATCTCCACTTCACCACTTCAGCACATCCATGTGCAGGCTTTGCACAATGTCCATGAGGGTCGCTTCATCCCTTGGCCAAGGATGGGCTCCGCATTCGCTCTGGTACAGCACCTTGACGCGACAAGTCGGATCTGGCCCGCTTACCAAAGATTCATGGAAATCGACTGAGTAATAGATGGAGTCGGTGGCATAAAAACGTCCGGGTAACAGATCTCAGATCTTGCAGGCTGAGTGTGACACCGGTGCCATACGACCAGTCGAGATATCCCCGTCCCATTAATTCTCATCTATACCACAGTAGAGGGGGCATAGTTGGAGACAGATGACATACGAAATCTAACAGGAAGTCTCACTATGAGAGAAGCCTTTCCAGGATGTAAAATGGCAACCGCTGGATCCGCGAGCGAGCAGCCGGTGAGTAAGATAACGTTGAATGAAACGAGAGCTAAGGTCGCGGTCAAGTGTCACACGTCGTATCGCAGCTTAACTGTTCAAACTTCGTCGCTGATGCGGAACTGTGGGTTTGTCTTATCCGACTGACTGGTCAATGACAGTGATGGCGACGAGACGGAATGTGTTGTCGACAGATTCGACCCGTTACCCCCGGCTGTGTTCACTTGCTTGCTGGCGGTCTGCTGAATTCTTTCGCCTCCACGTCCGCCAAGTTCTGTATTTTTTGCCCGCAGCCCCTGGATGATTCGTTTGGTTGGGCTATATTAGTTTGGCCGATTGTCCGTTGTGGCGTCCTAGTTCGTAAGCAAGCCATCCTCGAAGAATGTTCCCTCCTGCAAACAAGACCTATGATGGACAGGTGCGTGTTGTTCCCTCATATTACCTGCTGTTGGCGTGTTCATTTGCCAGGCTGTGGTTGGCACTGCCTCAGTTGAGATCGGGCTGCTTGGAAGTATGATACTCCGCAATATTGTTGTTCCTTAGGTGGCTATCTTGTCGCGATCGACATTACTGGTATGTTTGACAAGAGCGTTGGAGAAACTCTGACGAGCCACGATGGGACGGAGATACTGCCTCGCACGCGATGTACCTCCGATATTGCGCGTTCTATTACCACTGGCACTTCGTTTTTTAGAACCCCCTGGAAACCAACAGAGCGGAACAACAAAACAAGTTGCAAATCGCAATACGGATCTAGTGACTTCCCTGGCAGCACTAATCAGCACCCATGCCCATAGCCAATCTCACCGGAGTCATCAAACTTGCCCGTTTCATCATCAGTGGAGCATGTCTTACAGCAAAACATCGTGTATGGAAGAAACCGTTCTGGCAGCCTCTTGGATTACGAACACTACTATGGCTGTGCTACGACATGGGGCAGAAGAAAGGCGTTCCTATCTCCAACCAATTCTACCACGAATGTACGAGTATTCCCCTTTGGCTCCCTTGGCAGATTTTTTTTTTTCAATAGGGTAGAAAGTGTATCTTGGTATCCTTGGCAGGCCCTTGATAAACCCCCGATTGGTGGGCTCGACGCAAAATGACGGTGCAAGTGCCGGACTCGGGACCGGGTTACCGTTAAGCCCCGGCTGGCACGGGCCACACATGCATAGAGCAACAAGGGAACCGTCTGCAACCACTGCCGGACCTTCTAAACACCGATTGCAGTGATTTGTGAGGCCAGGAAGGAATTTTACATGCCAAGACCGCGTCCTTATCTCTGGACAGGCGACGATCTTCATCAACTTGCCCTAAATTGAGCCCAAGGGTGGGCTTCCCGTGGCGGAGCAGTCCAGCAAAATTGCCGGTGCTGCGATGTCTGGGCACCTCGTTGCGTCAGCTTGTTTTCCTTACTCGTGGACCCATGGGGGCTTGGAAGGAGCAAGATTCAGGAGTTATACGAATTTGGGTTCTCCGTTGCGGCCCAAAGGCAGAGAAAGAGGCCGTGGTTGATAGATATGAAGGCAGTTCAAGACGCGCAGAGAGTGCTTGGTCGAGATCTCCACATGCCAAACATCTTCCCTTTCCCCTTCTTCTGTTTACAGGGTTTTGTTCTAGACCTTTCTCGCCGTTTTCTTTCCAAAACCAGGTCACCGGGTGAGACATTTACGTGCACCTTTCACTACAATGTCCGATATGATACCGTTATCTTCTTGGATAGACTCCCGTGCGCCCACGAGGAGGAACTCCACGGGCTCGTTCGTTTCCAATAATGTCCCACGTTTCGACATTTCAACGGCCGAGAAGGGTCAGGTCAGCTTCGACCTCAGCGGGCACCATCGAACACCATCTGATGATGATATGACTCGTACCAACACACCTGTTCCCGAGAAGCAACGAGCCAATGGCGGCGGGAAAAGGCAATCTACATCCTCTGTTATCGATGTCTACGATCCAAACCGACCCAAGTTGTCCTTACGAGAGCGGCTTCATCACTTCACATGGGCATGGTACACACTTCCGATGAGTACGGGAGGCCTCGCCCTGCTCGTATTCGCACAACCACATCAATTCCCTGGTCTATGGACCATCGGGTTGATTGTATATATTCTCAACGTCATCATATTTTCACTCCTTACTCTGACAATGCTAAGCCGGTTCATCTTCCACCCTGGATCCCTAGCCCGCTCCGTGAAGCACCCCCGTGAGGGCTTCTTCCTGCCGACATTCTTCCTCTCCGTTGCGACTCTTATCACGAGCACGGAAAGATATGCTATCCCGCCGAATAATTCCCAGCTAAAGTGGGCTATTCAGACTGCGTTCTGGGTTTACGTCGCTGCCACAGCACTTCTAGCTATTGGGCAATACAGCTATGTCTTCGCAGCCCATAGCTTTGGCTTACAGACCATGATGCCAACATGGATCCTTCCTATCTTCCCCATTATGCTTTCGGGAACGATCGCGTCCGTCATTGCAGACACACAACCAGAAATCTCCGCCATGCCAATCATCATTGCAGGCCTTACGTGCCAGGGCCTCGGAATTTCTGTTGCTGTGATGATGTATGCTCACATGATTGGCCGCCTGATGCAGTCTGGTCTCCCGAACCGCGAGCACCGACCCGGTCTGTTCATGTGTGTCGGCCCTCCTGCCTTCACGGCACTGGCCCTCATTGGCATGGCCAGAGCCATTCCGGATGGAGCCGATGCCATGTTCGTCGACAAAAACGTGATAAGAATCATGGCTATTACAGCCGCAGTCTTCCTCTGGGCTTTGAGCCTATGGTGGTTCGGTATTGCCATTGTTGCTGTTATATCATCACCACCGCAATACTTCCACCTAGGCTGGTGGGCGATGGTGTTCCCCAACACGGGCTTCACGCTGGCTACTATCTCCATTGGGAGGGAGCTTGGAAGTGAGCCCGTACTGTGGGTGACAACCGGTATGAGCATTGTAATGTTCATCATCTATGCGTTTGTCCTCGTCAACCACATCCGAGCTGTCCTTGTCCAAGATATTATGTATCCTGGACGAGACGAGGATGTCGAGGATCATTGAAAGCCATTCTTTCCATTCCCGCTTTCTTTTTATATACTCTTGTTGTTACTATTCACTTTTTTGACTGCCCAACCAGGGGCAATACCACAGCGACCTCTATCCCCTCTGTTTTTCCTTGGCATATTAGCGACATATTTTTTTTAGCGTGGTGCAAGCATATAGTCTATTATTAATATTAAATCTTCTAAAGTGTATAAGGAGATGGGCAGCATATAATAATCTAGCGGCGCATTTGGGTGTGGTCGTTCTGGCGATGGAGGCTCTCTCATCCCATTTGTGTGCACATTCATGTTCACATTTATGTTTATAGGCCATTATAGATTCATTCGTCTATATTCAACACCTCAGGCCTACCCTATTAAATATTCGAAATTTCAAACTGCATTTATCCTTAACTGTAACACATCTTATCTTGCGCAGCTTTCACTTACATCATATCATATCTTCCCACACGCTGCTACTACTCTGCCTCTTCGCGGTAGCCCCATGCGCAAACGAGTCTTCAATCTCTTACTGAGAACATAAGGTATAATCGGCCGCGTGGCCTAATGGCTAAGGCGCTAGATTTCGGTTATTAAAACACCTCCTCTAGAGATTCCAGGTTCGACTCCTGGCGTGGTCGCTTCTTTTCTTCTTTTTTTGCCATTTTTTGTTCTCGGGGTTCCACGCAATTGCAGTAGTGCCGTATTATCATAGAAACAACTCAAGCTGCTGCAACAAGATGTGACCTTTGCTAAGAACTCTCGATGTTCTCTCTCAATGTATGGCCACAATAGTCGCACTGGTAATTCAGAACGTTAGTTCCACTTCCGCTGTTGTCAGTCCCGGCTCCATGAGTATGACTTTTCCCATCATTTCCATTCAGTGAAACCTTTTGTTGCCGCTTACTGTCAATTCGATATGTGAATTCTGTTCCTAGAAAACCTCCTTTTCCGGATTTTCCTCTTTTGCCCGCAGCAGAAGACCTGGCCATGACGATTCAGGCGCCTTATACCGATTCCTCATCGCCTGGCGAACAACTGCATTTCTTAAATCCTTCTCAATTTCCAGACGTGGCAGCTCATCACGGATGATACTCTTCGCTTTTTCCGACAGTGGCACCTTGGCTGCATTGTATGTACCAAACTCAGTTCTGATGGCTAGCCGAACAGACTGTACAGCGCCGCCGAGATGTTCGGGGATGCCGGGGGAAGTGTGTAGCGTCATAGCCAGCCAAGCCTCGCGCACAGTTGTGTCGCTTTCTCCGTGCTTCTTCAGCAGGCGGACAGCTTCATCAGCACCGCAAACCTCAAATCTCTCGGAGTGGTCATCATATTTCTCGTTGACGCCCAGGTCGTGTAGGATGCAAGCAACGAAGAGCACGTGCGGCTCGACGGAAACAGAGGTCAGGGAGTTTGTGAATTCGGCTGCTGCCGCTGATGGCTCATTAGCAAGAGCCTGGGCATATAGATATGTCCGGAAGCTGTGGTTGAAGATGGAAGCCGGAACCGAGGACTTGGTTAGAGCAAGGGCTTCTTGAGCGGCGGGATGAGATGGCACCAAAGACAGGGCAGCCGAACTCAACGAGCCCGCCCCAGCTGATGAAGATTCATGAAGCTGGCACATATTGAAGTGAAGTAGTAATTGATCGTGTTGACTGTGTTTCCTAAGGCCTTCACTTGGAGTTCTTGTAGAGCGTTATCAATGATATGGCTCGCGTGTTGAAGGGCGCCATGTCGAATGAAGGGCGCGGGGTTGTAAATAATGGATTCTTGACGCCATTAGTACTTGTGACAAGCAAGCCACCTACGGAGAAATCCAGACAGGATGTTAAAACTGCCCAGAGGAGTAGCTGTCGGTATCATCCCTTTATATGTGTGAACTCAGACACTCTCAGGGTAATGCCATGGCCGACCTCTTTAAGTTATTTATCTATCAGTTGACAAAACAGCTTAATAAATTGTAATGCTGAGTGAAGGCCCACCGCGGGCACTAGAACGATGTATTGATTCATCCATACTACTACTCCGTACGCAACCTGACTTGAGTTTAGTAGGTTATTCTCGTATTCTTCATTTCCATTCTTCAGGCGAGGAAGTTATGATCTGATCCTACCCCTGCGATCCGAATCTCCATAATATGTGGGTACTGTCCATGTCTCATGTAGCTTTGCAACTGACATCGGACCAGTCCTAATTAGAATGTATAAATAAATACTACGAAGCGCATGTAGTAAATAATACTGTTTCCTACATCGAGTCAGTTACAGAATACTCCCTAATAGAAGACAAATTATCTCGTTTTATGTTAGCTGATACGTAATGCATACTATCACGGCGCCAAGTATGGAGGAGAATTAATTAGCCAATAATGCGACATCGCCCGATTTCTGCGGCAAATTCTCCGCAAGTAAGCTGAAAACTGCAATCCACAATGTAAATTTCGGAAGTCGGTCTGTATAGGAATATTCATTCATTTCACCTCTTCAATCGATTGTTCTGACAAAGGAGCCTTCGGAGGCCACAAGGTTTAAACGATGGAACCCTCCCAAGGTGCTGCTCAGCAAGATGAACTTCATAACGTCTGCTCCTCTCTGCATGCGGTCCTCGACCGTCTTGTGACGACAACGCAGAATGTTGGCGATGGACCTCTCAACAAGATTCCACAACGTGCGGATTACGACTTGTTCCACCAAATGAGTACTCCTGGCCCTGCTACTCCCGTCGAGCAAGCCATAGAGGAGATGTTTACCATCTGTGACCATCGGATACGAATGAACCACCCTCACTTCATGGCATTTGTACCGTCACCAGTATCGCCTTATTCCTGGCTGGGAGACGCCCTTGCCAGTGCCTTCAATACATTTGCTGGCTCTAGAATACAAGGTTCCGGCCCCGGCAAGGTTGAGAAAACCCTGGTAGAATGGCTCGCCTCACGTGTCGGCTTACCCTCAACGGCTGGTGGTCTGTTCGTGTCTGGAGGGTCGATGGCCAATCTTACGGCAATGGTGTTGGCTCGTGATCGTATTATCCCACCTGGAAAACAATCCCTCGGCGTTGCCTATTTGACTGATCTGACCCATCATTCTGTTGCCAAAGCTCTGCGTATTATCGGGTTTTCGAGGGAACAGATTCGGCGATTACCAACGGACAAGAATCTCAAATTCCAACCCACACTACTGGCTGAAACAATACGTGCTGACAAAGAGGCTGGATTAATCCCTTTCGTTGTCGTTGCGACTTGCGGGACAACCAACACAGGCACGATTGACCCTCTCTTGGAACTCTCCGAGGTCTGCAAAAAGGAAGGCTTGTGGCTACACGCAGATGGTGCATATGGGGCATCAGCTTCACTTTCTGCTTCTCATAGCCACCTCACCAAGGAGCTCTGCCACGTGGATAGCATGGCATGGGATGCCCATAAATGGCTATTTCAGACATACAGTTGCGGCATCGTACTCGTCCGGGATAAATACCACTTGCTACAAAGCTTCACTAACGATGGGGATTACCTCCGCGACGCAGGTGAAGACGAAGAAGTGCCAAATTTCTGGAACTCGGGCATTGAATTGACACGACCCGCTCGGGCTATGAAACTGTGGTTTACCCTCCGAGTCCTTGGAGTTGAAACGCTTGGAAAGATGATTGACAACGGATTCGCCCTTGCTGAGAAGGCCCAGGAAGAATTGGAAAAGCTGCCGGACTGGGAAATCACGAGCGCTGCTAGTCTGGCGATCCTGACGTTCCGATTCGTGCCACAAGGGAAAACAGTCGAGGAGTGCGATGAGCTGAACTCTGATATTTCCAGAAGGCTTCTTGCGGAAGATATTGCTGGCATTCTGACGACGAAACTGAATGGCAGGGTGGTGCTTCGGATCTGCGCCATCAGCCCTTCACTCAGTATGGAAGAAATGACAAATGTTATCAAGAGGGTTGATGAAGTTGCGAGGGCACTGGAAATAGTGTAAGAGAGAAAACACAAGGGTCACGACGATACATAACCGAGAGAGCTATGGGTACATAAATCTAGCATTACAAAAAGATAAACATGTTTAGACACATATTTTTCACCACAGCAAGTTGTGATGGCTCGAGTGATGCACAACCCACCCTTGATCCACAATAAAGTCAGATCTTCCCTCACAAGTTACCTTAGTAAATGGGAGAGGTGTTGTTGTGTCAACGTGAAACTCCCTCCAGAGTAGACTCGAAGGTCACCAGAGTTAGGGTTCGGGGCCAACCCGGCGAGAGGGCCTCCGGAAAATCTTCTCCAAGACACATTTCAAGCGTTTTCATATCCAGAAGCCCCACATGGCAGAACTTTAGCTTTTCCTGCGACTTTTGAGATCATTTCGACGTTATTGGATGAGGGATTGAAGATGCCACGCTGGTGTCTGGTGGGGTGCAATTTGTGAAGCGAAGAGAACGAAGACATTTTGTTGGATCCTTTGCTTAAGAATGAAGCAAGGGACTAGGCAGATAGAAAGAAGGCACTTCTAAGCTTGCTATCTAACATCCTATTCATCCTTGGCAATTTTGTGCACAACTCGCCCCAGAACGTCCCCATTTTCAAGCTCATCATAGACAGCAGGGAGATCCTCAAAGGGACGAAGCGTAACCCTTGGCTTCACGACTCCCCGTCGAACAAGGTCAACAGCCTCCATGCAGTCTTTGAGAGAGCCCACCAAGTTTCCTGTTATATGTAGACCCTTGATCACAATGGCGCTGATTGGGGTCTCAAGAAAGGCCTTTCCTGGCGGAATACCCACACAACTGAGTGTCCCGCCGATCTTGAGCATGTCCGCAGCCTGGGAGAAAGCTTTGACATTTGCAGCTGTTACGATGACAGAATCGGCGCCACCACTTGTGATCTCGCGTACCTTTTGAACGAGGTCGGGCGTGGTCTTGAAGTCGACGTAACTGGTTGCACCGAGTGACTTGACAAACTTACCCTTTTCGGAGCCTCCATCCACACCACACACTACAGCTCCTTGTGCCAGAGCATATTGGACTAGAAGAAAACAAGATGAGTAGGATTACTCTCACGTATGATATGGATTCTTTTGCTGCTGGGCCACAAACTTACCCGCCAAATGACCTAGCCCACCAGCAGCTCCGACAACGACAACGGAGTCTCCCGCCTTGAAATTCGCATTCTTGACGGCCTAGACAACCATGATTAATTACTGCGACAAATTGTCAACCTGCTGAATCCAACCTTGTATGTTGTCAACCCCGCACACAAAACTGGTCCAATGGTGACAGGGTCGATGTCATCCGGGAGAAGCGTGAGGTAGCCTGCATCCAGTGCGATGTACTCCTGGAAGCTTCCGTCTTCATGATACAGATGATTTGTGCTCTTAATGCAGTGTTGTTCCTTTCCATCCAGGCAGAAGTTGCAACGCCTGCAGACCCGGCTCGCGAATCTGATACCGACATATTTGCCGATCTTGATGTCCTCGTCGACGCCAGGACCTAGGGCGACGATGCGTCCGACACTTTCGTGACCGCCGACGTGGGGAAGCTTGAGTCTTGTTATCGGGTTGCCTTTGGAATCAGACGCGGTACCAGCTTGTGTATGAAGATCTGCCAGAGAAATATTTCAGCATTATGATGTCTTTCAAGGTGTCATATCGTGTAAGTGTTAAGCTCACCACTCTGACAGACACCAGAGTAAAGCACCTTGGCCAAGACCTCATTGTATCCCGGCTTTGGAACCGGGTAGTCATAGACAAATTTGACGCCACCGCCAAGTACAGGGACGGTAGCTGCCGTTTGAGTCAGGAATGCTCGACATTCTGAGGGGTGGAGTGGTGGTGATGACTATAACTGTAGGAACTGAGACGATATATTACGCTGATATTTCACTCACTACGAAACCTGTTGGCCTTTTTATACATTGGAGATTGCCCTACCATCCTAGCTTGGCATTGGGCCAACATCTACGTAATGTGATGAGGGGAGGGTGGTATTGTCCTTTGACTTCCCCGCGATTTGTCCTTGGCCGCGTCCTCCTCGCGATCCTCAATGGTGCGGATAAGGTTTCTCTGATGCATATAGGTAGGTAGTAATATAATACTCCGCTTCATTATTACTAATTATAAATAATCTATGCAATCTTGCCCATTGAGGTGTTCTTAGCATCTCCCACTTCTCAGCCAAGGTTGTTACCCTACCAGCCGCCACGATGCCATCTAGCACTAAGCGTCGCTTTGCGTTGTCCAAGCTCAAAGTTCTGGGGGCACTGCAAAGCATCATCGCCTGCCTCCCTTGTGAGCTTCTCTCGTCCATCATATCCGAGCTTCCGGATCTCGACATCAAGAGTCTCCGACAACCATGCAAGTCTTTCACGCCTGCAACTCACGGCTTTCTCTTTACTCCAGTTTGCAATACCCCTATGATCCGGACAATGCCCTTGGGCTGCAACAGTCCTATACCGCTGACATGGCCGTGCTGGGGAGAGCGCCCATATGAACTCCCTCGCTGGAAGGAATGGGAAATCTGGCGCGGGTCCAGCATTGTCATGCGCACCCTTGCTGAGGAGCAACATCACATTACAGAGTTCATTATCGAGGTCGGGACTAATACTGAAGCTTTCCTAGCACTCTTTGTTGATCTAACAAAGAATTTCTCATTGTGTTTGTCTCTCATTATGTTCTGTCGCATAGCATATAAGGTCACTTATCCACACGCACAGTGTGGGCTCACATTTTGCTGGATTTTGGTCTGACACGTTCACCATGAGCATCGATACAACTCGTAATCTCTGATATTTGGCGTTCTGGAAAACCCCCTCCGAGATTTAACATCCAGTCATATGCGGTGGCTGTTAACGTCAAGGACCTGGCCAATAAGCAGGCCCCTATTGTAGTTATGGCGCTGAGCAACATCGCAAGTTCTGCATTGCAAATGGCTGAGATATCTAAAGTCTGCTTTGCCAATCGCAAGATGGGTATGGCAGCTACGGCGACGGAACAATATCCTGATGTCAAATCATCATCAATCGAGTTAAAACCATGATCCAATATTTAGGCTCAATGGAGGCCTTCTGTGAGTATAAGATGTATACGAGTAGTCATCAAACCTCAGAGTTGTTGAAGAACGTTCAACTGTAAAACGGTCATTCGTCGTGCACGCAAGTCAAGAATTGACCGTTCAATTGTTAGTAAAATTCGCTTTTCAATGCTTACCAATCTCAACGTGATCCTTGTGCAATTAATGCTACAGCGCTCCCCATGCTGACGCGTACAAGTGATAGTTTCGCAGTACAAAGTTGGTCATGTGGTTAGTATTGTATGATCTAACAAGAAAGGAGGATTTCTTCGCACTAATGCTCGTATTTATGGACTTCGGAGACTCGGCATTACCCCCGCATGCTTCCCCGCTCGTTGGCGTATGTGGATATTGCAATTTTTAAACATGACTATCGTTACCCCATCGGTGAGGCTTCTTCAAGAACTGTTCGACTTCTGTGTATCCGCTGCTTACTCTGCTACAACCTTCAGTCTCCTATGGCCAGGAGATCCTGTGATTTCTGTGTTCAACGCAAGACCAAGTGCGACAATGGCCGGCCATGCCGGAAGTGCATGGAAGCAAGGCCTCCACTCGAATGCACATACCTGAAGCCGGTACTAAAACGAGGGCCAAAAACGTCGAAGCTTACACAAAGATCTCATTGGAAATGGACCCCGCAAGGTGATACGTTAAGGTCGAATTTTGCCCCCTTTGGTAATGCGGACCCCCAGGCGAGAACAGTCAACGGCACGGTTTCTGTTCATCCCAGGCCTCGACGTGTATCCCTTGCTATTCTTGAGCCTGTCATCGAGGCTTATCGGTCTCGCATGTACCCTGTGTGGCCTGTGGTTGATGCAATAAACCTCCTTGCTAGACTCAAGGACCTGGAAACAAGGCATGATCCGGATCTGGACGTTTACATCATGGCCACAGCCTTGTGTGCCGCCACTATGGCCCAATTGAATCTCGCCTCGATGGAAAACGTTCCATGCCATATCGACAGCGCCTATATGGAGAGAGAGTGCACTCAGACGCGGTGTTTGTCCAATTATAGGGAACAACCCTCTGTGGATAGTGTCCTCACATCATTCTTCCTTCATGTATACCACGCCAAGGCCGACAACCGGAATTCTGCGATGATGTTTCTCCACGAAGGCATCTCACTTTCTCGGTTTCTCGGTCTAGACCAGATAGAGCTGGAACCATCCCAACCAGCTTATGACGGCACGGATTGGCAGACATCTGACGCATCTCGCAAACGTCTGTTATATGTTCTGCTGTGGGTGAGCGAAAGGTATTATTATTACTCTATATCTTCAGAGGCTATCTTTGAACTGACTTGAAAAGGGGCTATGGGATTCTACACGATCTTCCCATATCAATCCAAGGGACTATAAGAATGCCGTCAACCAACTTCGACGACTTTGATATATATGGAAAAGGACTTATAGAGCTAGCAAGCTTGTTCTCGGTATTTGATTCTTCGTTCTACCGCTCATCACGGTACGACTTCGAAATGTCCTACATTTACTCTGAAAAACAGCGTCTTATCGCGGTTCATGACTCTCTCGAAAACAAAACCCCTAGACCTGCGGACTATGATTTGGTGCAGAGGGCAGACTACAACATAACCAAAAGCTGGATGCGAATCTTGGTTTGGCAACAAGCAATGTCTCGTGGTCTGTTGTCATCGGTTTCGGAGGTTGAATCGATGACGTTTTTGTTCCCATCTCGAATTGCGCAAGATTTGCTCTCTTCTATCATGGTCAACTCCAAAGATCACCTACTAGCCCTAGGAAGGGATCAGGTACACAGTGTTTCCCTGAGACCTACGAGTCGTGTCGCGGCATCAGCAACTGACCTGAACATAGCTGATCAAATCGTTTGAAATTACCAATACCCTGGCGGATGTCATATTATGTACCGCCACCGCTTCCAATAACCCATATTTTCAGGTTTCAACTCACTGCCAATATGTATCCCATCCCGGCCTCAAGTCCTATCTCACTGAATGCCGAGACTGCTGGCGCTGTGGTCCTGCCGATTTCCTCCATGATCTCTTTTTAATAATTTCACCCTTTCTTACATACGATAAGAAGCTAAATGATATGCTACGTATGAAGGTCTCAGGAGCGTTGTTTCGTGCGCCAAACAGGGTTATTCCAAGGAGTATCGAAGGGTCAGTGTTAGACGGCGGAGAAGGAGGTGGGAGTGTGGATAGTGGATTTATCGAGGCTAACGAAGAGCATCCTCTCGATGACGGAGATGTATAAGTTTAGAATATATACCAAGGAAATATTAACACGAGGCTGGTCCTGAAGTGTCGGATCGGAATTGGGCATATGTTTTTCTGAACTAACTGACAACAGTCTAACAACTCTCTATTGTGTCTGATCCCTCCGTCTCAAGGGTGTAGAGAGTGCTCCGTCTCGCCAAGAACTAACCACTTTGGCCGTTGTTAATACTATTGCTTTACCCTTGCAGATTTCTTGCATATGTGACCCACAACTGCATAATCTGCTATGAACCCGCATTGTACCAACGGTATTTCCATTACGAGTGAGGTGAGTGTATCATATTTACAACAATTGGAGCTCATACCGTAACTCGTATAAGCAGTCCAAGATACCCCAGACGAGCCGATGACATAGCTCACAACCGGGATCATCGAAGTCCCGTAGCAGTGAGTAAATAATCAGGTCTACTAATATATAGAAGGTAGTTTTTATTACCTCATACAGTAGTCCGTACTTTGAGGAACTTTTGGTTGTTATTGAACATGTCATTGAACTCCTCATAACAAAGTAGTAATCTACCGAGTGCAGGCTGCAATGCAACGTCGGTTAAGACTGACGGTAAACGACCTGCATCCTAATGCATCCATAGTATTACGAAGGTCTCGTAATCTTTGTGGCAAATTACAATGCAGCTTGGTTGTTACGTTGCTAGGTGGGTTACCTTTCCCCCTCAGTGTCGTATACTTCCTCCGCACAGCAAAGTCCACTTAACTGGAGTGATGGTGTTAGATTTGCTTGGCTATTTATTTGAGGTCAGATTGGAATTAGAAAATAGCAATATAGTAGCAGAATCAATTGTATGCAACTACGTTTCGCAGGATTGCCACAGTTTGTTTGTTGGGTTGTAGTGACATGCTAAACTCGAGAGTCGAGACCTCGGTTCAGCTTGCTATAAGGTCTGCATGTCTTAGAAAGTCATCTATAGTGAGGGGAAGCAATGCGGGATATCCGAAAGGCCTGACTTGCATCCTCACTTGCCGAATTAGGGCCTCGGCCAACCCCTCAATTACACCTTGGAGGGCGTTGATGGTAATGTAGGTCTTTCAACTAACTTGATGCGTCACATATTACGTGGTTGATACATCATACGCTCAAGCGTGATGGCTATGATCTTCTTGAATCATTGGCTAATACACCCTTGGAAGCATCATTGCGTGCAACGTTTCGTAAGACCGGGAGGAGAGGGGTAGAGGATAGATGAGGAGGTGGGTTAGGTTTGACGGTGTGATTCCGAAGAAAATATATATGGCCTTGTTGTGTCCTGAAAAGATAAATCTCTGGACTGGATACCACAGATAAATAAGCCCTTTCTTTGTTAGTCTTCTATCGCTTTGTCGACCAGCAGATCCTTCTTCATCATGAGTACAGACAACCACGACTTTGAGTTCGCTCAACGGGGACTTGTGGCAGTCTTCAATGATCCCTTGGTCTATTCGGACACCTCCACGCAAACCGTTGTCTGGAATACTCGAGCTTACGACTTTCTCGCAAATGACTGCCCCGACACCGCCAACAAATCTCTATGGAGACAGGGGCAGCTCTGCAGCGTGACTGCAGGTCTTTATCTTGTCACCGATGGCATTTACCAAGTGCGCGGGCTTGACTTGGCCAACATGAATATTGTTCAGATTCCGAACACGAACAAGATCATCATCATCGACTGCTTGACCTCGGTTGAAACCGCGCGCAGAGCCATTGAGCTCTACCAAGAGTACCACAAAGAACAATTTGGCCAGGAAGCGGAAATCCACGCCCTCGTCTACACTCATTGCCATGTGGACCATTTTGGTGGTGCCCAGGCTATTGTGGATAAAGTAGGCCGCGATCTCCGAATTATCGGCCCAGACGGCTTCCTCGAGCATGCTGTCAGTGAGAATGTATACGCCGGGGCAGCAATGTCCCGCCGATCCACATACATGTACGGTGATTCTTTGCAAAAATCTCCCACGGGTCAGATCGGCTGTGGCCTTGGACAGGCAGCATCCGAGGGAAGCAACTCGTTGGTGGCACCAAACCAGAACATCACAAAAGACGGTATTCTCGAGCCGGGCATTGAAGGCCTAGAGATCATTTGCCAATTGACCCCCGGGACGGAAGCACCCGCAGAGGTGAACTTTTACTTCCCGGCCTACTCCGCGCTCTGCATGGCGGAGAATGCCACTCATACGCTGCACAACATCTAAACGTTGCGAGGTGCCCCAGTTCGTGACGCCAGACTCTGGTCGCGATATCTCGATGAGTCCATTTCCTTGTTCGGTGACAAGTCTTCGGTGGTATTCTCTAGCCACCACTGGCCCACCTGGAACGAGGATGACCAGAACTTGGTCGTCACTTTTCTGTCAGAACAGCGAGACTACTACGCCTATCTTCACAATGAGACGCTTCGTCAGCTCAATGACGGTAAGACCCCAGTGGAAATTGCGGAAGAGATTCAGATGCCTCCAACTCTGAGCATGCGAACGAACCTCCGCGGCTATTATGGCTCAATCAACCACAATGCCAAGGCAGTGTACGACAAATACATGGGTTGGTTTAATGGCAACCCGGCATACTTGTGGACACTCAAGCCCGTTGACGAAGCAACTGAATTCGTCAAGTGCATGGGTGGGAGCGATATTGTTCTTCAAAAGGCCAAGGAGTATCATGCTAATGGAAATCTACGATTTGCGGCCACTCTCTTGGATAAGATTGCCTTTGCAGACCCTAGCAATCAGGATGCAAAGAATGAACTGGCATCCGTCTACACTGAGCTCGGGCAGGGTGCGGAGAATGGGACATGGCGTAATATTTATCTTACTGGGGCCCATGAGCTGCAATATCCGCCTCAAGCAGCGCCCCAGGTAATGACACCTGCGTCTCTGCTGGCTCTCAATCTGGATGAACTGTTCGACACAGTCGCGATCCTCGTGGAGGGGCCACGGGCATTTCTCCATAAGGGCGTCACCATTGAATTCATGGTGGAGCACATGCCTGAAGAGTCGGGCATTGGCCATCGTCCTGCTGGGTGGCATTTGAGGTTGAGCAACGGTGCCGTGACTGGGCATGGCGTCCAACATGTGCCACCTCCAAATCCGCGAGACACTACGGTTAACCTTACAGTCTGGCTTGCGCATGAGACTCTCGTGAAGATTGTCGGAAACGCGACGACCGGTCATGCCGCCAGCCTTGACCAATACCCCGTCGTCACCTCTGGTGATATTGGAGCTTGGGACACCATCACCTCCTTTATCACGCTGCCTAACACAGCATTCAACATTGTTACGCCTTGAGAACGGTTATTGTATTGAATGGTTTCGCTGCAGCCCTACGGAGTAGATTAGATAGAGTAGTTTAACTTCATGGTCTATGGCCGTCTGTCTGTTGCAGATATTGATCATTATTACATTAAAAAGCTAGGAACAGAGGCTTGGTTCTCTTGCAGTTGATTTCTCACGTTGATACGGGCGTCTACGAAGTAGTACCTAGTAAAATACCTATCAACGTGTAGTATGTAGTTTGTAAGATGACCTTGGTCGTTTCTCCTGCAGGAGAAAGTCATCAAGGCGCTCTTTTCGAGTCGTTTGAAAGTGTTTGAAGGCGTTTTACGTCATGTGCTGAGTAGTGACGAGTTCGCGATAAGGGTTGATAACAAGTAAGTAACAACCAGCCGCTAGCAGCTGGCTCAGAAGCTTCTAGTGTGGATGCTTTGCACCAAAAACGCCACTTGGTCGAAAAGTACAGATCACGACTTTGGCTTTGGCCAGAGCAGAGGCGACCTTGTTAGATAATCCCTCGACTCCGCGCCGCCAATATTTCCGGCGCACATTCATTCACATTCACCCTCCATTTTCGGATCGACGCCATCCTTCTCGATGATATGATTGGGACAGCGTAGCCTCCAATCCATCGTGCCGACTCTCTCCTCTCTGTTCTCCCCTCTTCGCTGTCGGCTGCTGGGTGTTCTGCCCATCAACCAACCCACCATGGCAGCCCTCGTCGACAACCCGCAGATCAAGCACGCCGAGTTGCTGCGCCCGCTGCCATTTCACTTCCACACATATGTCTGGCCCTTTGTCATCATCTGGCCCATCTTCCTGCGGTATTACCTCACGCCTGATCTCTACGAGAAGCACATTGGCGCTTCGGAATGGACGTTTGTCTGGTGCGGCGCCATCATCACCTGCCAGGCCCTAGTCTGGTTGAGCACGCATTGGAGCGTCGCTTTGGATGCGCGCTTTACGGCGAGCAAGGCCAAGGATGTTCAAGATGCCCAGTTGATCAAGGTTCTTCCCATCGCCAACGCCGGCTCTGGCGAGATTTGTAAGCTGGTACGGGACAAGGTAAGCCATATTAAACTTGCGATGTTGGCGATGCTGGTCTCAGTCCTGACGCACTTCGCTCTAGGTCGGCGGAAAGACAAATATTTCGTTCCTATTCCAGAAGCGCCGCTTCCTCTACGACGCAGAAACCAAGTCCTTTAGCACTTTGCAATATGCCATCGACGCCGAGCCGAAGCCGACCATCGGCCGCTTCTTGTCTTCAAAGGGCATCGACAAGCAATCCGAACTCACTCGCCTCGAGCAGCACTATGGCGCAAACACTTTTGATATCCCTGTCCCAACCTTCACAGAGTTGTTCAAGGAGCATGCTGTCGCACCGTTTTTCGTCTTCCAGATCTTCTGTGTCGGTTTGTGGATGCTCGATGAGTACTGGTACTACTCCCTCTTCACTCTCTTTATGCTTGTCGCATTCGAAAGCACCGTCGTCTGGCAGCGCCAGCGTACCCTCAACGAGTTCCGTGGCATGAGCATCAAGCCCTACGATGTCTGGGTGTACCGTCTTGGCAAGTGGACTGATGTCCAGAGTGATGCCCTTCTGCCTGGCGATCTCGTTTCAGTCGGCCGGACCAAGGAGGACGGTGGTGTTGCATGCGACATGCTCCTCATTGAAGGCACCGCAATCGTCAACGAAGCCATGCTGTCAGGAGAAAGTACGCCGTTGTTGAAGGATTCCATTCAGTTACGCCCAGCGGATTCTCTCATCGATCCCGAGGGACTGGATAAGAACGCCTTCCTGTGGGGTGGCACCAAGGTCTTACAAATCACCCACGGAAACCCTGAGCAGGAGAAGCCCCAATTGCCATCGGGTGTTCCTCCCCCCCCAGACAACGGCGCTTTGGCTATCGTCATGAAGACTGGCTTCGAAACGTCCCAGGGCAGCTTGGTCCGAACTATGATCTTCTCCACTGAGCGAGTTTCTGCCAACAACTTTGAGGCTCTCCTTTTCATTCTATTCCTCCTCATCTTCGCAGTTGCCGCATCGTGGTACGTTTGGGATGAAGGTGTGCGAAGGGATCGCAAGCGATCTAAGCTTTTGCTTGACTGTGTTTTGATTGTCACCAGCGTTGTCCCCCCTGAGCTGCCCATGGAACTCAGTCTCGCGGTCAACACCAGCTTGGCGGCACTCTCTAAGCTCGCCATCTTCTGCACTGAACCGTTCCGAATCCCATTTGCCGGACGGATTGATGTTGCCTGTTTCGACAAGACTGGAACTTTGACGGGTGAAGACCTGGTTGTAGAGGGCATTGCAGGATTGGGCCTGAGC
Organism: Hypomyces perniciosus; assembly: GCA_008477525.1. NCBI lineage: Eukaryota > Fungi > Ascomycota > Sordariomycetes > Hypocreales > Hypocreaceae > Hypomyces > Hypomyces perniciosus. Next base: position 124,261 of record SPDT01000006.1, read on the forward strand.
CACTCAGATGTTAATGACAAGCGAGAGGCTGATGGTGCTCACTCCAACATGACCTCTGTCAAGGAAGCCAGTTTGGAGACGCAGTTGGTTCTTGCCACGGCTCATGCTTTGGTAAAGCTCGATGAGGGCGAGGTTGTTGGCGATCCTATGGAAAAAGCGACTCTCGTGTCTCTAGGTTGGTCCCTTGGCCGGAATGATGTTCTCTCAAGCACTCCCAGGGCAGGTACCACGCAGGGAAGTGTTCAGATCAAGCGACGTTTCCAGTTTTCTTCCGCTCTTAAGCGTCAGAGCTCTATTGCTATGGTTAACGGCGTTCACACCAAGACTGGACAGAGGATTAAGGGCACGTTCGCAGGCGTCAAGGGTGCTCCGGAGACAATCATGAAAATGCTGGTGGAAGTTCCTGCTGATTATGAGGAGACTTACAAGTACTTCACACGCAAGGGCTCTCGTGTACTAGCACTGGCATATAAGCAGCTTACAGTGGACTCTGAACTCGGCAGCAGCAGGATTAATGAGCTGAAGCGTGAGAAGGTTGAGGCTGATCTCACATTCGCTGGCTTTTTGGTTCTGCATTGCCCCCTGAAGGAGGATGCCAAGGAAGCCGTACAGATGTTGAACGAGAGCAGCCATCGTGTAGTCATGATCACTGGTGACAACCCTCTGACAGCCGTGCACGTCGCTCGCGAAGTCGAAATCGTCGATCGGGACGTTCTCATTCTGGATGCCCCCGAGGACAATGTTGGCGGCGAAAAGCTTGTCTGGAGGAGCGTTGATGATAAGGTCACAATCGCCGTTGATCCCACGAAGCCAATCGACCCCAAGATTATCAAGGACAAGGATATCTGCGTTACCGGATATGCACTTGCCAAGTTTAAGGATCAGATCGGCTGGACATCACTACTCCGCCACACCTGGGTTTATGCTCGTGTGTCCCCAAAGCAAAAGGAAGACATCTTGCTCGGCCTGAAAGACATGGGCTACTACACTTTGATGGCTGGTGACGGTACTAATGATGTTGGTGCTCTGAAACAAGCTCACATTGGCATCGCTCTTCTCAATGGCACCAGAGATGACCTGACACGCATTGCTGAACACGCCCGCAACACCAAGATGAAGGAAATGTACCAAAAGCAGTGTGACCTCATGAAGCGCTTCAACCAACCAGCTCCTCCGGTTCCTGTTCTCATTGCTCACCTTTATCCTCCTGGACCTAGCAACCCCAACTACAGGAAAGCAATCGAGCGCGAGGCTACCAAGAAGAATATCACGCCGGAAGAGTACGCAAAATTACATGGCCACCCTGAGGAAACCATCACCTCACCTGCTGCCCAGAGCCTGACCAACGCTGGTCCTCGCACTGCCCATCAAGCCAACGTTAACAAGAAGGCTGCTAACTTGGCTGACAAGCTGACTTCCACCATGATGGAGGCTGAGATGGATGACGACGAACCCCCGACTCTCAAGTTGGGCGATGCTTCCGTCGCCGCACCGTTTACGTCCAAGCTCCGCGATGTCATTGCTGTGCCAAACATTATTCGCCAAGGCCGATGTACACTTGTTGCTACTATCCAGATGTACAAGATTCTCGCTTTGAACTGCCTTATCAGTGCCTACTCCTTGTCTGTTCTGTATCTGGAAGGAATTAAGTTTGGCGACACGCAGTATACCATCAGTGGTATGCTCATGTCTGTCTGTTTCCTCAGCATTTCAAGGGCTCGCGTTGTCGAGGGCTTAAGCAAAGAGCGTCCTCAGCCCAACATCTTTAACGTTTATATCATCGGTTCCATCTTGGGTCAGTTTGCTGTCCACATTGTGACGCTCATCTACATTGCTCGCCTCTGCGATAAGCTCGATCCGTAAGTCATCCTCTTCCCATTCCCTCTTTGTTTTCCGTTTGCATCACCAACTGACAAAACCATAGCCGCTCTGGTGATATTGATCTGGAGGCTGAATTCCAGCCGTCGCTGCTTAACTCGGCCGTTTATCTCCTCCAGCTTATCCAGCAGATCTCCACCTTTGCTATTAACTACCAGGGCCGACCATTCCGCGAGTCTCTCTCAGAGAACAGGGGCATGTTCTACGGCATTGTCGGCGTGTCTGGTCTCGCCTTTATCTGCGCCCTCGAATTGGTTCCTGAAATCAACCAGGGCATGAAGCTGGTGCCTTTCAGCGACGAGTTCAAGTACAAGATGACCACATGCATGGTCCTCGACTACGTCCTCTGTTGGCTCATTGAAGTCGTTCTCAAGAAGGGCTTCAGCGACTACCGCCCACGCGACATTGCGGAGCGTCGTCCAGAGCAGCTTAAGAGAGAAATCGAGCGGAAGAACGAGGCACAGAGGAAAAAAGAAGAGAAGGAAGATCAGGAGCGTCTGGAGAAGGTGGCCGAGTTTGAGCGCAAGGTGGAGGAGCGAAAAAGGCAGCTGGAGGAGTGGAGAACCGGCCGCCCGCAGCAGTCGTCATGATACTCTTTTTAATGGTTTGGTTTCGTGAGCTGGGATGATGGGTTGGGCTTAGACGCCTTTGGAAGAGTAGTAGAGCATAGAGTGGTGTCTACCAGCTTAGATACTGGTTGACCCCGGGAGATGTATGAGTAGAATTCCCACCAGAATCTCATAGAATCTTTGTACGGCCATGAATGAACATATCACTTCCAAAACACAAGCAGTCGATGCATCTGAATCCTGAGCAGGTAGGGGATATAAAATGGCAGGCACTCTGCCATCACTGAGGGCAATGGGCAGACGACGATTGTAAATACATGGACAACACACGAACTCAGGTAGTCATAAAATTATTTTTATTGTGCTAATGTTACAGAGACCCGATTGAAGTCTATGGCAGCTGTAGAACAGCGGGAAGAAGGGAGCCCATCGCTATTTTTTTTTAAACAAACCCCCCATTATTCCGTTTACCATTCCTCATACAGCCCAGCCAACCAAGCCACCTGTAGCAGCTAGCCAGTTCCCGTGCCTACATCGTCTCATAAAAAATGTTGTTGTGGGGTGTCGTTTGGGGTTTAAAAAATTTATTTGCCGGGGTTCTCCTGGACGAAGGAGACACCCTTGGCAATGTTCTTCTTGAGGTCGCTGAGGCAGGCCTCGACGAGCTTCTCCTCGACGGCATCGATCTGGCCGATGGGGAGGATCTTCTCAACACCGTTGGGGCCGAGTTCGACGTTGGTGCTGAAGAAGTCAATGCCCTGGTCCTTGTACAGAGGGGAGTCGACAAAGGTGGGCTCAACAACGCCCTTCTCGCCGTCGGCGGCGCGGAGCAGGGCATCGGCCATGCGGGCACCGGCGAAGGCCATGGAGAGGGTGGCAGAGCCAGCACCGTCCTTGGCCTTGACGACCTCATCACCGCCAAACTGAACACGCTTCACGAGTTCGGCGTTGGAAGAGAGCTCGGGGTGGCTGCTCTGGCTGAAGAGAGGGACAATGGTGACACCGGAGTGGCCACCGATGACGGTGATGTTCTCATCTTTGGGGTCAGTGTCCTTGATCTCGGAGACGAAGCGGCTGGCGCGGACGACGTCGAGGGTGGTGACACCGAAGAGCTTCTTGGGGTTGTAGACGCCCTTGGCCTTGAAGACCTCGGCGCAGATGGGGACGGTGGAGTTGACGGGGTTGGCGATGATGAGGAGCTTGGCCTCGGGGGCGGACTCGGCGACGGCCTTGGCCAGGTCACGGACGATGGAGGCGTTGGTGTTGAAGAGGTCGTCACGGGTCATGCCAGGCTTGCGGGGGACACCGGCGGGGATGAGGACGATGTCGGAGCCCTTGAGACAGGCGGCCAGGCCGCTGGGGGTAGGGTCATAGCCCTTGACGGTGGACTTGGTGTTGACGTGGGAGATGTCGGCAGCGACGCCTAGGAGGCAGACGGTTAGCCATTGGCCCTCGGATGTTGTTGAGGAACAAGGTGGGATGATAATTGGCGCATCAGGGCAACATACCGGGTCCGCCGCGGATATCATACAGAGCCAGGTCAGTAACTCTGGGGTTGAGCTTGAGAAGCAGGGAGAGAGGCTGGCCAATGCCACCGGCAGCGCCGAGGACTGCAACCTTGGACAGCTATGCGAAAAGACGGCATGTTAGTATATGGCTTGCATATATGAAGTAGTAGTTGAATGTGTGTAAGAAGCTAGGCGGCGAGCTATTCAGCTATAGCCGACAAGTGGGAGAGGCTTACGTTGCGCGCTGAAGCAGAGAAAGCTCTGCGCTGGATTCTGGAGGCCAACATGATGTGATTGGGGAGGTGAAAGGGTTGAGTGATGCGATTGAAGAGGTGAGGATGCAGACGAGAAAAACGTTTCGGCGTTGGGGAGTGTCAGCGAGGGCGATGAAAAGGTGGTGGAGAGGGCAGCAGGGGTTATTGGCCAGCCCCAAAACCGGGTATAGTTCGGTATTTTTCGGACGAAGCGACAAGGTCCGAGGGATCAGCTTGTGGTTTTGTGCATCACAAAATCTGCATTGTATTAGCAGTGAATGGCTCATACGAAGTGGTATATAATGGATAACTATTGGACATTCTCGGACGACGAGAATGTATATGCCTGTTGTTGTGCATCTGTTTTAGGCAGTGCTGTTATTATCGTGAAAATCCGGAGAAGCAGAGTGAGTATAATAAGTCCGAGGTTGAACAATCAATTCCACTCTTTGGCTTGTGATATCAACGAGATATCCATCATGCGTGGATTATTTCGGTTGCTTAACAGATATTCTTTGCCTCTATTCCGAGAATGCGAGGTCTACCTACCTAGTATCTATGTACTGATAGTAGTTTCTTGCTGTATCGTCACTCTCGAATTCCCATATTACCCCACTGTATTAGCATCTTCACCACAGACGGTGAAGGCCGCAAAGAGCCAGGATTTGCTGGACTATTATTATGTCAAGGCTTCAAAGGAATGATTGCACTCAATGGAGAGTATGCATTATCTACACGAAGCCTCCTTTTCAAAGCCTTTCTACACGTCATATGTATGTTTTGGTTCGGCATGACTCATTATGTGTAAAGACATATATATTATTATTAGCTATCTAGAAATGGGCCATGGCTGCAGCACTTGTGCCCCTCCATCAAACATCCAATTCTGGTGCTCAGAGCGCAAACGCCAACTCCTCCAACTACACATCTCCAAACCCCTTGACCACTTCTCGCCATAATGTCTCTGGCCCAGCTCTCTCAGCTACTCCCCTTGCCAGATGAGGAACTACAACAGGTTCTTGATTACGCCGCGACCCTCTCCAAGCCCGATGCCGTAGCGCATTTCAGCAATCTTCTCGGCGACTCACCTCTTGCTGTCGACTTCATTTCTACCTTCAACTCCCGACGACAAGCTCCCGCCGCCCCCCCAGCTCCCCCAGCTCCCTCCACAAGAGCTAGCTCATCTAAACCCGCAACCATAGAGCCGGCACCGAAGTCAACGAGACAGCCTAAAAAGAAGAAGACGTCCCTGCACACCCCACAGGCTCGCAAGGTCGAGGACTACTCCGGTCTGGGTGGCAGGGCGTACAACAAGAAGGATTCCGATCTCGAGTATATACCACAGCGAGCCAGTGCGCCGAGTAGTAACCATACGTCGAGACCGGGTACACCACCCAAGCCATCGACGAGCAACGAGCCGACAGCATCAAATGCACAATCTACGAAACCCGCTTCATCAGCAACAAAGCAGAATGCCCCATCGTCTACCAGCGGGTACCTGATATCCGACCCTCCGAAGAAAACAGAGGCCAAGTCCACCCCAGTATCTCGAGTATCAACACCGAATCCTGCGGGTGGTAATGGCAATGTCACCAAGATATCGATCTCCGGAGGCACACCGATGGCAGGGCAATCCACAGCCCTGGCAGACTTGGACGCCGCTATTCGGTCACTGGAGATTACGACAAATCCAACCTTGGAAAAGGACCCTAAAGCGAGAAAATGCAATTGTGTTGCTACGAAACACCCCTTGCAGGCAGCTGCACCAAACTGTCTGTCCTGTGGCAAAGTCATCTGTTTAAAGGAGGGATTGGGGCCTTGCACGTTCTGTGGATCCCCACTACTAAGCTCCGAGGAAGTCCAGGCTATGGTAAGGGAACTGAAAGACGAGAGAGGAAGAGAGAAGATGGCAGCCAATGCGGCAGCCAATCGTCGACCAGACGTGGCTAAAACGCCTGCACCGTTTACACAGCCGCGAGGAGGTGATGATAGCCCCTCGCTAACAGAGGCAGCAGCCAAAGCACGCGAGCACAGAGATAAACTGCTTAACTTTCAAGCCCAGAATGCACGGCGGACAACGGTACGTGATGAGGCGGCGGATTTTGATGTCACAGACGCGATGAGAGGCACGGGCAGCATGTGGGCGAGCCCGGAGGAAAGGGCGAAAGAGCTCAAGAGACAACAAAAAGTGATGCGAGAGTTGGAGTGGAACGCACGGCCGGAGTACGAAAAGCGGCAACAAGTCATTAGCATCGACCTAGCTGGACGCCGAATTGTGAAAACTTTAGCTGCCGTTGAACGCCCTGCGACGCCAGAGGACGAAGAGGAGGACCATCTGCCTGAACCTGGGGTGTTAGGAGAGACGTCAGGAAATAAGAACGGCGGAGGAGCATTTAGCACCAATCCGCTATTGGGGGCTGTAATGCGGCCGGTATACGATGCCAAGGGGAAAGGCGCCGAGAGAGAAGGGAGAAGTGAGCGCAAGAAAGGATGGAGTAGAGTACAGAACGACCTTGACAACAACGAGGGCATCATTCTGGATGGTGGTATCCATGGGCATCGCGTTGGGGCCGGAGCTGATGAGCCAGAGTGCGGGTAGACAGTGCAGTCAGTAGAGTTGTAGAAGAGTAGATGTGAGGATGAGCATCGAGCTCTTTGGCCGTCGACTCGATGAGAATAACGATAGTAATATTACCTATAGTAGCAAGCCATGCTTAGGTACGTTGAGGAATCATTCCGTTCTGAGTATGGTGACTAAGGAAGATGACTAAGCTGGGGCGTCGCGGTATGCACGTGACTTCGTGTCAGTGGCGAGGGGCGGTGGGAGACGCTGCAGGAGTTTGCGGCACGCGTGCGCAATTTTGGGTTGTATCGCACGTCAAACCCACCTCACACCTGTGGACACATTTTTTACAGCAAAAATGCATTACTTGCCACCACTTAGTTATCTCCTTATGTTTTGTCCCCCCCTGATTAGAATTCAAGTAACAATCTTTCGGTCAAGCAGGAAGGATTGACTTTTGGATGGTGGAAAAGCATTACTCGCGTGGGATTCTGTGCGACAAAAGGTACGGAATACGGAGCGGAGCACAGAGTACGAGTATTATCGGAGACTCGGAATCGATATTAGGATGAAAAGACGCCCAGAAGGTTAGCAGATGCCCCAAGTGGCGTCTTCGCCTCGCCTGCGTCTTTTGAGGCTTTTCTAAAGGTTTGCAAAAAAAAAAGACGACCTCCACATTTTTACGGAGTACCTAGAACTACTGGAATAGGCGCCGAGTAAAGCGTCTAAACCCACAGACAATCCTCTTGGCAGTAATCACAATTCACTCGGCTGTGTAGGACGTGAATTGAGGACACACACAAATATTGAATAGAAATGCGTGAATATTCGGCAATCAACCCAAGAAAACGGATGAATAAGCTCTACCCAGGCATAGTACATGTCTCTCGCTGCGATTTGGGCGTGCACAGGGTCCAATGGTCCCACTAAGCCTGCTGTAGCGCTGCAGTTCCAGCGCGCGTGATGCCCTACCGGAGCGGCTAGAGTCCCCTAACCTCAGTGTGGTAGGTGTCGGTGCGGCCTCTCCAGTGAGTGCGCTCTCTGGGTGTTCCCGTTCCTCCCGCATCCGTCGCGCTTCCAAGTCCCAGACCGCGTAACCCACACACACACGCACACACACGCACACGCACACACACCAAAGACTCAGTCAGTCAGCAGCAACCTTCATCACTCACTCAACTCTCCCCGATACTACTACTGCTACTCCGTACCATCTCCACAAACCCCTACGAAGGCCACTCCCTCCACCACCGTCCAAACGATCCATTTTCCCTCTTGTGCTCCGATTATTGCTACTATCAACCAGCCGCTGGCTCTGCCCATCAAGACGCGATACGCGATACGCGCTGCGTCCGCCGCTTGACTACCCCAGAAGACGTTCGGCTGCACGCATTTGCTGCTTTTCTAATCTTAATCGCCTGAGAACCCACGCACAGCACACAGTGGGGTCGCGCGCTCTCGACACAATCCGCGCGACATGTCGCACCCTGCGCCTCTGACCGTAGTAGAGGGGTGCAACAGTGAGACACCCTCGTCGACATTATCGTCCTCTCCTCGCGCACGCCGAGAGTCTGCTGCTGCCGCTCTCGCGACCATCATGAGCAGCCTGCGCCGCCCGGCTGGCGTGAGCAATGCCCTGGATAATAACCCACAGGACAGATCTTTATTACAACAGCAATCACCACAACGGCAGCGTGCAGACATGGAGGACGCCGGCGTCAGCTCCTCGCAAAGCGCCCCCCAGTCCATTACCAATTCTCAAGAGTCGCACATCACAAGCTCCTCTGCCCGTGCCATCACTCCTCCTGCGAGCGACGACAGCAACCTAACCGACGGCGCTGCTGGGGGGCGAGGGTTATCTTCTGGCCACGAGGTATCAGACAAGAATGACCATTTATTTCACCTGTCGACCATTGCTGCTGCGCAGGATAGGATCAGGTTGGACACGACAGCAGGCACCAGGAAACGAATGGCAGACGGCGAGGTCAAAGCACTCGTAGGCAGCACGAGTCCGATCAAGTGCCATTCTAGGAATGTCAGCACTGTCAGCGTGGCTTCTACCACAGGCAGCACAATAGGAGAGGTATGTCTGCGACAATTAATATCCTGAGGACACCGTGCTGACAATTCCAAGTTATCGGCCGAGCTAAAAACGCGTCTTTCCTACGCCATGGTCAAGGTCAATCTCGGTTGGCAGACCCGCTCTCTTGAAGAGGTTGAATCGCTTGCCTCTCAGGCTGTCTCTCCAGCTTCCAGCACGTCAACCATTCACTGTCGACATGGCTCCTCGGCTAGCCCACACCTCGCATTGACCACTGCTTCTAGCCAGGTCCATTTCGTCGACTCCTCCGCAATCCACCGTCTCAAGTCCGACTCTCCCCCAAATCTACTCTCTAACAAGCCCACTCTCGCTCCTCCGGCCACCATCCAGCCCTCATCCTCGATGCCTGCTCCACGCTCCAACCCACGCCGCAACTCCAGCCCACGATACACTCCAACAATGCTTTCCCACTCCCACTCCGCATCTCCTCATACTCCAGGTCAGCCAATGCAGCTTGATACCCATCACTCCTTATCCCAACCTACGCGAATAGCCGACCCCATTTTGTTCCCATCACACCACCAGTATGTTAGGGAACAAGATGCTATCGAGTCATTGCTCTTCATGAGTAGTCCCAACAACTCGGCAAACTTGAGACACACATTTTCGCCATCTGCTTCTCCGGGTCCACAAATCGGCTCTATCAGAAGCTCAGCTGGCCGACATGTGCTGCCTAGTGGACCTAGAAAAGGTCTTCCTACCCGCAGGCCGTCGCTAGTCCATAAGAGAACCGGGTTCGAGAAGTCTCCTGGAATGCAGCATCCATCAGACTCGCCCATGGATTTGGACTCGCCACATCATGCATACAGCAGCCCGAACAGAGTGACGCCTAAGAGGCGCGTTAAAGGGACCAGCAACCATCTGAGGGGTGCTCTGTCACTCCCATCTGGATTAGGGGCTGGTCATAGCGGTGCCAGAAGGGTTCTACGAGATGAGGACATTGAAAGGATGCTTGACCGAGCAGGCGCTGAGACAGCTGATAGCTCAGATGACGAGGAAATTCAGATTCCACGTCCCAGAAATAGCATGGCTGGCGTGATGGGAGTGCGAGGGTGAAACCACAGAACGGGACACTGGTGACCATTTATTCTCCGTGCCAATAATGACACGGGATATTAAGGGGGTATAGGTGGCACATCTAAGAAACAGCTTCGGCGGTCCTAGGACAACTCAGTGCTATACGATATCGAGGCCGCAATGCAAAAACATGACCATTCATTTGAGTGGAACCCCTACACATGAGGCCGTTGGTCTTTACAAAAGGGCTGCTTAGCATCCCTATGGGACTCTGGCCTTTTATCTTGGCTTTCTTTGTCGTATGTCCCATAGCATTCCTGTTAGGGGCAACTGACCATGGTTCTCTGAACCGAATCCTCTCCGCAGCATTGCAATCCGCACGCTTGTGCATCATGATTCTTGTTCCCCCATGTTCTGGGATCTGTATTCATGCGAACACCTTTGTGCATTTACAGAAAGCAATAATATTGCTTCTCATAGCCTCGCTAATCAGCATATATAGAGCGATCAGTGAGGGCTCAACTTTTGAGCTCGGATGGTTCTCACGAACGCGAGGGTTTTTTTTCTGCATTAAGTGTTTTATCTATGATCCTTGATGGCATTGTACGCGGGGTCTTTTCATGAAATTCAGATGCTTGGATGCCTCCATTTATGGCTGGTGGGATGTTATTATCGGCAATGGAAGGAGATAGGAAGGGGGCTTTTTGTCATGAGAGGTAAATTTGGTTCTTGGTGCTTACGTGAAATGAGGAATGAGGCGATTCCCCCGGATTGAGGGACAGGGGAGAGGACCGTTGGAGTTACGGAACGGATCATGTTGGGGCAGGGTTTATGGTTGACGAATCTCCTGCCTTGAGACTTCAAGAGGCGAGAATGCAAATAAGGGCGGCTACTATGTTACCACGATGTTGGGTACGAGTACACAACATGGCCACGAGGCTTGGCACATTCTTCAAGGTCCAATCAAGCTTGCTCCCCTGAACGCATATGCAGAACATTGCAGATATCTGTGATGCCAGATACGCAGCTGATAGATATTACTTGGTACCTGGCGATTGTGATGCTAGCACCAGTTCATCCTGACCCGTGCACACCCTCGACCTATATGAGGGTATATCCCAATTATCCAACCTTGTGGTATCCCGTTTATAATGTTTTCCAATCCCAAATTCCCATCTCCAAATACCAGACTATAAGATTATGCGGCCGTTTCCAAAATCATGCACGCACGAAGCGTCCTTGGAGCCAAAAGCTCCAAGACAACCATACTCCACAAAGACGTCATCTCTCATATCGTGATTATTTTCTTTTTTCTCCTTATCCCGACTGCCGATATATGTCCGCTTCCGATGTGGGGTTCGTCCTTGTTGGTCTGATATACTCCGCGATGCGCTGGCCGACGGCCCTGATGGATGGCTGTCGCCTCAACGTCCTGCGTTCCGTCGCCGCAGGCGCAGGCGCAGGCGCCAATCCCATCGCTGTGGCGGGAGGCGGTAGGTGAAGATCCCTATCACGTCCGCCGCCGCCGGAGTAGTACCCGCTGTCGCGCTGTTTGCTATGGGAGCCGGCGATGGCGATGGGTAGGCGCTGTTCGGCGCGGCGGGCACGGTCTTCGGCCTCGGCGGCGGTGATGAATTCGGCGAAGTCATCTGTCTCGGCGTCGGGATCGGAGTGGGGGTGAGGATGCCCCGATTCCGGGACTCGTGGCAGGGGTGCGGTTTGTGCAACGGTGGGCGACGTCGTACTTGAGGATTCCTCGTCCTCTTCGCTCATGGAGGCTAGAAGCCCCCGGCGGGCGGGATCCCGCGCCGCGCCCATGGTTCTTGAGAAGCCGGAGGCGGCATTGACCGGAACATAGGGCGCCCTCTTTGTTGTTGTGCTCTGACAAGAAGTTGGGGGTGAGGCATCGTCCCCGGTGTTGTGGGTTGCGCTTGTCCGTGTCCAAAATCGTTCACGGAACGAAGCCCGGCGTCGCACTTGCGGTGAGGACGATGAGGGGGGGACGGCGTCTGATGGAGGGTGACTCCCCCTCCGCTGGTCGAAAGATACAGGGTTGTGCATTTTGAGGGGGGGATGTGTAGATGGTGATAGTTTCGAGGTGGTGGTTTTGGTGGGAGAAGAAGCGCAGTTTGGTTGAAGACGGCTGGAAGGGCGATGCAATATTTAAAGATAAGTGACGTACGAAGTAGACAACTCCCAACGAACCGGGAGAAAAGATGGCGATGACGACAAAAGTACGAAGTAAAAAGCGACAACGAGGCAATCAGAAACAAGAGACAGCGCCAGGTACTATATCATCTTTTGCGCCCACTTCTTCAAAACAACTTTCCTCACCGGTCGTACTTCGTATATATAGTATATATATGCTTCTGTACGAAGTAGATGTATATAATATGCTTCAGCCCAAGCCTCTTCAAGCTTCTGGTGCTTCTCCTCGGCTTCGCAGGGGTTTTCTCTTATACGAAATGGCAATCTCCCTACTGCTGGCGGATGGGACTATCGTATCCTGCAGCCCACCCAAACGAGAAAGTTGGTGTCAAGGAAAACAAGAGCCTGCCCTGCCCACACAGCCTTAGCGGAGAGCCTAGCAAGAGATGGCGAAAGCTATGTCCGTCTTTAGCTCTAAAGACAAGGGCTGTTTTATTTTTGTCGGCTTTCTTTGGTATGCTTACGGGTAGGCCGCACAACGTGGCGATGGCCTATCCGTTGTCCCCAATCCCCACATCGGCACAATCCCGTTGGATTGTTTCAGAGCGAAACTCCGCCGAGCCCTTTTCCTCAGCAGTCACTTCCGAGGGCTTGGATGATGGGGAGGCTGCGCTAACAAGTCATGTGGCGGGTTGAGGGCGCACAGAGTGATAGGTAGGGTCAAGTGTTGTTTACGAGTGGCTGCATAAAACCATCCACGATGGCCGCTAAATATTAGCTTGTGAATAATAAGGTTGGTCCAGTTCCAGCACCACAAGAGACTAATAAGTGCCTGATTAGTAGTAATTCCCGCACCGCTTCATAGAGTTTTTATGTACGGAGTCGTAGTACTAAAAGATAAGACAGAGGCGCAATAATAGCACCAATTCTAGTACTCTTTGCAGAGGTATGGTCCTTTCATCTTAAGTTCGTAAAATGGTGTGATGCACGAATACGAGAAAGGCACATGAAGAATTAGGCATTGCCAAATACTATCTCGAGATACATGCATGGCGTGTTAGCCCAGCGGCTGCGTTTATTAGCGTAGGAGCCACGCGACGAAAAAAAAAAACCGCGCCAGTTATTAGCATGGATGACATAATGCTGCCGTTGTTCAAGGGGCAGCCATTCCTGTTCTTGACAACAGCCAGCCGCGACTAGGAAGCGGCAACTAGGCCGCCTGGTGACGTTCAGTCTGGACGTGAAAGGCCTGATAAGGCTGGTGGATGGGTGATATTCCATATTACTGGTCCTTGCATATAGTATAATCAACAGCCTATATCTTGCTCACAAAGCAATGGTACTGGTGCTTTCACCTACACATCAGACACAGAGGACAAATCCCTTGTCAAACCAAGCGTAATAGTTCGTGCGGTGGGCACTAAGCGTGACTGATCTGAGAGCTTGCTCGGCACCAAGCGGGAGCGAGCGTACATAGCAACTGAACAGGCGATTGCCGATCCCGCATCTCATTTGCGGCAGTAGCAGCCGAAAATATTAGTCCAGCACTCTGTACTCCGTATGTAGTACCAAGGATATCATGTTTGGAAGCTCGCGTGATAGAGTCGGTTCTAGTACCGAGTACGAAGGAATATCAAGGCCGTCGCCTCGGCTCATCCCGACATAGGGCAAAAAACTTAATTGGCGGGATATTTCCAATGACGAGAAATCCCGAATACCGATTCGGTCCATGGTCCACCATCGTAGTAGTAGTACTAGTAGTAGTACTAGTAGTATCAGAATCGTGTCGTAGAACAGGGGGGAGATAGCCGATGAAGTATCTAGACATCCGTTTCCTCAATCAAGTGCCGAAGGTGATGCCGCTCCGTCTTGCCGAGTATTATCAGCGGTTCTTGCAAAATAAAGATTGGGAAATTAGATAGGCTTAAATTTGTGGTGATGTATCGATTCCCATCGCTAAAGAATGCCTGGTTGCTCGCAAATATGCCTCGGACAAACGCTTTCCTATCCAATTAGCAACCACGTTTCTCAATCTCACGTTGAACCATCTAGCCCTTTCCGGGCAAGAAAAGCGAATATGCCTTTCGGTGGGGGTCGGATTGATAAAGAGAGTGTACAGAGAAGAGACGAATTCGATGCCGAAGGGATATCAGATATGTACTCGTATTTCAACGAATCGGGTTCGCGTTCCACTTTCTCCTCGGACAGTGAGACGATTCTTCCCGTGGGTCTTCGGGAGCAGAGTAGTATCCCTTCATGGGATCATGTTGAAGCAAACTGACAGGATCCGAACGGTGCTCGTACGCCGCAGACTGGTATTGACAGGCGTCGGAATACACGTAGGGCTTCATCGATGTCCACTGACGCTGGAATTTTCAGGAAAGAGTCCTGCCCAGTGCCATATCCACCAAATTCGTTGCGTTGCTCCAGGGCGATCGGGCGATCAACAACAAGGAAGAGAAGTGAAGTGAAGACGTTGGTTATTATGGTACCCTGGTACTTCGTACTTCGTAGAAGTCCCCCACTTGCTCCGTACAGTGCATATATACATGGTATTCTACTGTACGGAGTACTTTGCGCAATCTTCATTGGCCAAAAGGCGAGATCTCGGCATTGCTGTTCAGGGGCAGATACTTTGGTTGATTGGCGAAAGGCTACACAGTGCGTTAGCGCGCAGATGAAATTAGCGAACTGTTTTTAGCAGAGCCGCCTTGACGCTGATTTGTGATAACATATCCAAATAAATTCCAACAAATCAGGTAGTATATGCATGTGGAATACGAAGTACTGCACTTGTTGCGTTGCTCCCGATTGCCTGGTAGGCTACTGGACTCTATCCGCCGTTTGCCCTTTCGCAGTTGGATTGCGGCGTTCAAATGATTTCTTTCCTCGTACATTATTTGTTTGATAGTACCAAGTACGGAGCACTACTCGTAGTAGTATTAGTAGGATTCATTTCCGTGTTTGCCCCTTGGGTTCGTCTCGGTATGCAACAAGCCATGGCGTTAGGGCCTCAATACTTAACCATTATTGCGATGTCTCTCCTAAGCTCTTGTCCATTCCAAACCCCGGGGTTGATAGTGAGTCTCAACCTTCAAGTAAATAAAGGTAGCAAATGATTGTCGACGAACTAGCAGGCGCATTGGAAAGGGAGGCCCTCTTTGATCGGGACAATTGCCGTCACACCGATTGCCTTTCATTTGTAGTATTAATTCACATATTCAAAGCCAGTGTAACCCAGCTTGGCAGGTTGATCGCGACTCACAAATCCTTGTGCATGTCTCACAAAGCGCCCACGCATTAAGATTAGAGAAGGGCGAACCTGCCGATCAGACCAGATAAAATGCCATTAGGGTCCCTTCCTATTCGTGTTGAACGCAGACGCCTGTCTGATTCTTCATCCGTCACCTATCACGATCATGAAGTCAGCATTTCTATTGGCGGCGCCGCTCTTTGCGAGCTTCGGTGTCTGCAGCCTATGCGTTGAGGAAGTTGGAGAGATCCCTGATGGGTGGAAAGAGCTGGACAGCACATTAGACCCCTCCCAGCCTTTTCTATTGTCAGTTGCTCTGCGGCTACCAGAAATCCATACCTTGGAGTCCAAGATCACGTCTGGTAACGACCATCTCTCCCGAGAAGACGTTCGTGCGCTGCGTACTCCAGACCAGCGAGATGTTGAAGATGTCATGCGATGGCTAGCTGAAAATGGTATCGTTGGCGCATCAGTCCAGAACGACTGGATCGATGTCGACACAACCGTTGGCAAGGCTGAAGCACTCCTCAACATGAAACTCCACACCTACGCCTTTGGGAGCAAAGCGCCTGTTGTGCGCACCACCAAGTACTCAATCCCCAACTCTCTAGGGCCGGCCATCAAGTTCATTCATCCGATTGCCAACTTCATGACGCCAACGCACGAGGTCGAGATCATGTCGTCGGCCCCCATGACTAGCCAAAAGTTTAGCCAGCAGAGCACAGTTGAGTGTGCGCAGCAGGTCACTCCAGATTGCCTCACCAAGCTCTATAACATGTCATATTCTGTTGGAAACGGGCCATCGCCAGTCAACTTTGGCGTAGCTGGCTTCCTGGAGGAGAATGCCAACTACGACGATGTCAAGCAGTTCCTCGACACAACGTCTCCCGCTATTGCCAAGTCCGGTTACAACTTTTCCGTCGAACTTGTGAATGGAGGCCAGAACTCGCAGGACCCATCCAAGGCTGGCACAGAAGCTGCATTGGATATGGAGTACGTCATGGCCCTGGGATTTCCCACGAATATCACCTACTACGCCACAGGTGGAAGGGGAGTGAGGCTGGACGACTCAGGAAATCCTTTGACGGGAAAGAGCAATGACAACGAGCCCTACATGGAGCTCGTCCAATATCTCCTCGATAAGCCAGACGGCGAGCTTCCTCATGTGCTTTCGATTTCATATGCAGATGACGAGGTGTCTGTCCCAAAAGAGTATGCCAATCGAGTTTGCGACATGCTCGGCCTCCTAACTGCGCGTGGAACGTCCATCTTGATCGCATCTGGGGATGGGGGCGCCCGAGGCAGTCGATCTTCCAATTGCCGCACAAATGATGGTTCGAATCGCGAGATCACCATGGCGACCTTTCCGGGAACCTGCCCCTGGGTAACTTCCGTTGGGGCCGTCTCTAACACGGCTGAGCCGCCATCAGGTGCAACGTTCAGTACTGGAGGCTTTTCCCAGTTCTTCCCTCGGCCGTCATGGCAGGATGACGCTGTGAAGGGCTACGTGCAAAAGCTCAACGGCCACCTTAGCGACTATTACAACGCTTCAATGCGTGCTACGCCTGACATATCTGCTGTTGGTACGAGCTTTTTAACCATTGCCGGCTCCCAGAAGTTTCCGGTTCAAGGAACAAGTGCCAGCACTCCCGTGGTTGCCTCCATGATAGCGCTGATCAATGACGCGAGACTACGCCGGGGCAAGAAAGTTCTTGGATGGCTGAACAAGCGGCTGTACTCGGATGAGGTGCGAGCTGTGTTGCAGGACATAAAACAAGGACAGAGCATCTCGTGTATATTTGGTGATAAGCGTCCTGGCGGTTGGCCGGCGGAGGAGGGTTGGGATGCCATCACCGGCCTCGGTGTTCCAAAGGAATTTGACAAGTTTCTGCAAGTGCTTGTGGAAGCAGACTATTGATTAATTGAAGGATCAGACGAAAAGACGGGGGAACGGAAAGAGAATGGAATAGCACCTAGACAGTTGATAAGGCTCTGTAATTGATAGTAGTAGTATGCATTCTTAGGTATCTCAAGATCCATGCTGTGTGACGAACGTTGAATTGATCTAAACATGGAAATCTGGCGCACGTCACCAACCACCCGCTTTTACAGGGGTCGAAGGCCCTGAGGCCCACTGAGGGTCGCGCGCCGAGTTGACTCGCCATTCACGTCGAAGATCCATTCACCACTATTCACTAGCGCTGGGGCACTGAGCCTCGCTAAACCTCCACTGGAAAAGGCCAACAGTGGAGTGCCGACTCTTAAACCGCACCGAGTACTCCGTAAAGCACACAGTCGCGCTAACATCGCGCGTCAGTTTTACGGATTGATATTTGCAGCTTCTCTCACTGGCATCGATACAATTCGGCAATGATACGCAGATATCGCACTTCCCGGGTGTTGCGCGTCCTTCTTTGATCCTAGCGGTTGAAGAAGTGCCCTACAGAGATAACCGCCTGGAAATCTGCACTGCAACATCAGCAGCAAACTGTCGCACGTGGCGCGCCAGTCGGAATAGGGCCCACACACTCTTCACATCTAACTGACTTGACAGAAAGCAACTCCAAAGGACGACACCTGGTCTCAAGAATCGTATTCTGCCTTGCCTTCATCACGATGCCGACCCGGTTTATTAGTTCGATCTGCGTTTCTGATTGTTAAAGCTCCGCCGATAATACGCTCAGGCAGCGCCAAGCTCAGCTGCTCGACCGTTGAGCGGGGGCACCTGGAGCGCTTCTTCTCGACCGACGCGAGGCTAGATAGAGCCTCTTCTTCCGATCCCCTTCAGTGGCCCACGATGCCGACTCAACATGTTGAGCCAGAGTCTCATGATCACCTCCAAGATGTTGCGGGCGCGCTGCTCAAGGCGCGCAAAATCGTCGTCGTGACAGGCGCCGGCATCAGCACCAACTCGGGCATTCCAGTTTGTCTAGCCCCACGTGTCGTGTCGCTACGAGTTGCTGCCTTTGCATACTGATCATTGACCAGGACTTTCGCTCTGAGAATGGCCTTTACTCGTTAATACAGGCTCAATTCGAAGCTGCAAGTCAACAGACACGCCAATCGGAGCGGACGAAGATGGACAATGCCACTGATGAGGGAGAGGGCGATCGCCCGAGGAAGCGCAGGAGGATATCACGGGACAACTCGCCCGATTCTGGTGATGTTTCTCAAGAGATCAAGGGCGAGGTCAAAGTCCGCATCGGCGCAGTATGCGTCGAGCCAGATCTTCCTCCTATAGCTTGCGATGGCACAGACACCAGCCAGTCCAAGCCCAACGCGCTCGATGAGCCTTGCGTTAGCACACCACGGCCAAAGCTTCCTCCTTCATCCACGGCACATCTGACGACATCTCCTCTCTCCTCTCCCCCAGCTGAAGAATTCATCATTCCACCATCTTCGTTGCGACCTGGACCTCACAGACGCATGGCACACCTATCCTCAGCCCGCGCTTCATCACCGCTCTCATCACCCCCGTCAGGCCTTTTTGATGCTTCCCCGCCAGCTTCTCCATCAGACGCAAGCATAAGTAGACGGAGTAGTACAACGCCGTCTGAGGTGGAGGAGAGCCAAACTTCCACCGCATTCACAGCTTCTCAAACGTCCACTTCCGGGAAGATCAACTTACCCAACATGAAGGGCAAGGACCTTTTTGACGCTTCTATATGGTCAGATCCCACAAGAACAACCGTCTTCTATAGGTTTGCGACATCACTTCGACAGAAGGTTCGCGACGCTGAACCAACGAGTTCGCATAAATTTATCAGCCATCTTCGGGACCGAGGAAAGCTGGTGCGATGCTACACACAAAACATCGACCAAATCGAAGAAAAGGTTGGGCTTTCGACATCCCTGCTTGATGGCCCAGGCAGTCGGGGGCGATTTTCCCGAAGATCGACGGCGAACATGAGCCAACTGAAAAAAATGGTAGAAGAAGTCACAAGCGGTAACAGCAGCGATGCTGCCTCATCAGATAAACCGAGCCAGTCCGGAAACGAATCTAGTCAACAAAATCAAGCAGATGCCTCAGATAACTCCAGTCCGCCTTCTCAAGTCGACCGCAAGACAGACGAACCAGAGTTCTCTCAGCCGGACCAAACCAAGGTTATACCACCAAAACGAGAGCCTCCAAAATCTGGAGTAGAGTGCGTGTTTTTACATGGCTCCCTGGAACTCCTCAGATGTTTTCTGTGTGGACAGGTGTGTTCTTGGGATGACGACGACCGTGTGATGGAGACTCTGTCCGGTCAACAGCCCGAATGCCCTCACTGCGTCGGTGCGACAGAGGCTCGAAGGGAGAAAGGAAAGCGAGCTTTGGGTGTTGGCAAACTAAGGCCGGATATCGTGCTCTATGGGGAAGAACACCCCAATGCACATCTCATCAGCCCCATCGTGACGCACGACCTAGCCCTATACCCCGATATGCTCCTGATCCTCGGAACGAGCTTACGAGTCCATGGTCTCAAGGTCATGGTCAGGGAATTCGCCAAGACAGTGCACAGCAAAGGCGGTAAAGTTGTCTTTGTCAATTTCACCAAACCCCCGGAGAGTTCTTGGGGTGATATTATCGACTATTGGGTCCAGTGGGACTGTGATGCATGGGTTTCGGACCTTCAAGTCCGTATACCGAAGCTCTGGCAGGCCCCGGAGCCTCCGAAGCCAAAGAAAAAGCGGGATTCTGGAGGCGTCGCATCAGAGGACAACAAGGAAGAGAAGAAGAAGCCACCCGCTGCGAACCCAGCAGCCCTTCGCGACACCCAAGTCTCCGGAGCGTACTGCACCTTGAAGATTCTCAGGGAGTTGCACAGAATAACACGCAAACCGCTTCCTCAGCGCAGGGCCTCGATCGCCGTAGTAAATCCTACTGCTATGGTTGCTGAACCAACTATTCAGGTCACAACGAATCCCCTGCCAAATACACCAAAAACGAAGCCCAAGCGGCCGCGCAAATCAGCACCGGGTGCTTTGGAAAAACCCAAGCGAACATCCTCAACACTCAATCCAAACCATGGCCGAAACCGAAAACAAGCAGCAGACATCACCCCAGATATACAACCTAGTCAGCCTCTCGAACCCGCTATTGAATTCAGCTCCATTCTGGACTCGGTCAAGAACAATCCGCGAGTTCGGAAGAGAAAGATGATTGATGGAATAGAAGTTTACCCCATCGGACAGAAGCATGGTGGTTCACAGATTCCCATGAACAAGGCAGACCTCACGCTCCCTCCTTTGCGGCCTGAACCGAATCCTGTCCGTGAAAAGCCACAGCCGCTTGAACCCACCAGTCCTCCTACTGGTCCGCCTTCGCTTCTGTCGCCCAATCGGCAGGCCGCGAGAACATTTAATTGGCCTCACTCGTTTTATCTACAGGACCCTTGTGTTAACTGGTTCGGGAACCCACCGTACTTGGTGAATCTGGGGGAGCAGGGTCATAGCGAACAACACAGATGGCCTACAGCACAGCATGGGACCAAAGAAATGGAGGAGGTGAGCGTTGCCGCTACTTTGGCGAGTATGAGGACAGACACCCCAGTTGTCTCGAAGCTCGCCTCCCCGATACTACCGCGGGGCTTGATGAATTGGGCCTCGGCTTGGGAGTGCCGGAGGTGAAATAAACCACATTTGGGCACCCCAGCATTATTCTCGGCGTTTTGGGTCGTTCATATATATGAACAGCATTGTTATAGATTACCGGAGGGTTTTATATCTCTGACACGCATGATGAGCGTTTACACATAGCGGGATTATGATACGATAACTTTTGAGGACTTGATACGACTGTTTTTTTACGCACAATTGAATCATGCAGTACATGAATACCTGCAGTCCGTTCAATCCGCGCTTACTTATTCACGACCGTGAACGTTTACTTACGAATGATGACTACCGGTTCGCCTAAGTGGGGGAACTGTCCCATCCGCCGAATAACGACGGCTACCAGCGCGCCTTTCAGTTTCACCAATGTGAACAAACCCAAGCAACGATCATACTACTAGTTCTCGGCTAGCAAAAGACGTGGAGAAAGGCAGACCTGGATACACCGTGAGGGGATGATGTGGGTTGAGGATGGTGGTGAAATAAGGGTCACACAACTTCAGCTCTTACTTAATACGAACTGCTTGAATCATACTCCAACGCCGTTGAAGGGAATCCTCAGGTGGGACTGGAGGAAATAGTCCGGTTTCTGGATCACCTCTTATAGTCTAAATAAACCCTAATGGTTGATGGAAAGGCCGGATAATATTGGTGGTTTTTATGTTTCTCTTGTGAACGTCTGTTTTGCGTCCCTCACTCTTCGGTCATTGATTCAGTAAATATGGGGTCTAGGGAGGCAATCAAACAATTTGGAGGGGCGATGAAAGGTTTTCGTTTGATCCCACATAGACGAATCTCGACCATGGTGCGTGCCAAAAGCCCGAGTCGTCTCACTGAAGTATATCATCGTGTGATTTCACTGCCCGTCGCTCTCCTACCAACGGCATTGCCGTAGGCTCCCCAAGACCATAGTGTCCAAGCTCCGCGAATACCAGGACCTGAACTGAGCGGAGGATGCGGAAAAGGTGCTACAGTGGGTGATGAGGACCTCTGTCGATGAGTACAAGACTGTCATACTGATTTCTTCCTGGGTAACAGGCTTTGAGTCAGGATCAGTGCGCAGATTTACCTAGATATAAAGGATCATGAGTATGCTGCTAAGGTCCTCAGGGACATCAGCGAGAGAGTGGCAAAGAAGGAATACC
This sequence comes from Hypomyces perniciosus, assembly GCA_008477525.1. Taxonomy (NCBI): domain Eukaryota; kingdom Fungi; phylum Ascomycota; class Sordariomycetes; order Hypocreales; family Hypocreaceae; genus Hypomyces; species Hypomyces perniciosus. The sequence goes on from SPDT01000006.1 coordinate 146,292, forward strand.
TAGAGTGGCCATGATATGCTGAGAGCTTTATGCATTGTCACGATGAACTAGCACGCTTATCTAACAGGTTCATGGGGTTTTGTATACAATTTTTCCCTTTGGATCAAATATAGGATGCTCTTGGAGAGCTAGCAATACATTCGACTTCAAACGCCAGGATCTACATAGCAATTAGGTACTGGGCCATCTGTTTTTGGGCAGCTCAAGACCCATGTTATCCGGGAATTAGTCAGGAATGTTGAACCAAAGGCTTCATATTATTAGCATCTGAATGGCTCCTTGGCACATGGAGGATCAACGTCACCAGCCGGTCGGAACCGCCAAGGTCGATGACTGAACGAAGGAAGAGCTTGGCATACATATTCCAGATAAAGATATTGGAAAAGGCGTATTCGAGATGAATGAGATTGTGTGGCACCATGAACTGGAGTGAGATTCTACGAAACAACCGGTATCTTCGAGGCGGCACAGCTATTTGGGACTTGTCTACCCTAGCCTAGATTTGCATGGCGATATCGGAGCCTCAATACATATAGAACCGGGTTTCTTAATTTGACAAAGAGATCCCCAAGTCGACTCAACGCTATTGACAAGTATTCTCTGGTCTTGCAACACAAGTCGTTTCAGAACTGGGATGGTGGATTGTTTTACAGGCCTGCAAAACACTTAAGCCCACCGTTTCAGTGTCTGTCCTCAGCTACCACCAGCCAACCATCGACGCGCGACGCGCGTATAGCCTGCATCTCTGTTTGGCGACACATAGGATTCAAAATAGCAAGCGTTGCTTCCAAAGTCCCATGGCCAAGAGATCTGGTCCAGATCGACAAACTCGAAACGACAGCAACCAGCCGACAGGCTATTGGTGAGTCCCTCTGCTCTAGAGACTGAGTCGAACTCTTGAGATGAATAGCGTTGATGAAGCCCCGTCTATCACGGCACGCATATCCGACCTGGAATATATCGAGGCTTGAGTATAGTCCCAGTAGATCTAAGCAGTGTGCTCTTCACCATAAAGCCCCGCCAATCGTCATGCACTCCGTGTCTGAGGCTTTACCCAAACCATCGGATCTCGATGATGAACATACCTCTTGAGGATGACAACCCATTCTATCCGCAGGACGTATGGAGGGCAATGGCACCTGTAAGGCCACAACTCACGGAAAAGTCGGATAATACGCAGCTTGCTAGGGGTAGAGACCAAGATCTGAGGCATCGTAGCGTCTCCAATCAGGGGTATTCCGTATTGCGGTTTGCCCTTTTTTCTACATAACAGTATTGCATTACCTCCTTCTGCCTCCGTTATGATACTTCAACACCGTTGCCAAGCCGTTTATATATCCTTTGTTTCCTTCTCTTTTGTCATTTCTGGTTCAGCCAGTATCTCTCTGGAAGGGATTCGGTTCAGCGTTTATTTCTTCTTTTCTTCAACCACCTGGTGTGGTTTCTTTCATGTATTTCTTGTACATACTATCTCCCCACATAACAACCCAGCGCGATTGTTCATAATGCAGGCCCGGCTCCTCCTCTGTATTCTACTTCTGGGCTTTGTTGCGTTTGTTTCGGCATCAGCTACCCCGTTACAGAAACGTTCATTCCGGGTGGAACGTGTGAAGAACCCCAACTTCACTGGTCACAATGGCGCGCAAGCCCTGTCCAAGGCATTAAGAAAGTTTGGCATGCCTACGCCTAACAATTTGAAGAATGCTATCAAGGCTCAGAAGACTGCCCAACTGGCTCGTCGGGCAGGACCACGACACGCTGTTCGCAGGGGATTGCCAGATGATCTCATTGGAGATGGCTTAGGAAAAACTGAAAGATGATTCGGGCCATCACAAAGGATGCGGGGGTGGTAGGAAGGGAGGAAATGGAAAAAAGCCGACTACATCCAACCAGACGGGTGAGGTTCAGAACATGCCAATTAAGAATGACGCCGAGTTCTTGTCCCCTGTCAAGATCGGAGGACAGACTCTGAATCTCGATCTCGACACTGGTTCATCCGATCTCTGGGTCTTCAACACTGCCCTGGATCCCGCCCTGTCGGGAGGCCACGTTCTCTTCGATCCAAGCAAGAGCAAGACCTTTACTTTGATGAAGGATGCGCAATTCCTTGTCACGTATGGGGATAGCTCTGCGGCCAAAGGCATTGTGGGTAACGATGTTGTTGATTTCGGTGGTGCCGTCGTTCAGAACCAAGCGGTTGAGCTGGCCACTGACGTGACACAAGAGTTCGTTCAAGATCAGGCCAACGACGGTCTCATGGGTCTTGCCTTCGGCACGCTCAACAGGGTTCAGCCCCAACAGCAAAAGACCTTCTTCGAAAACGTCGTCGACTCTCTCGACCAGCCCGTCTTCACTGTTGATCTTCGTAAGGCCCAGCCTGGCACATACGAATTTGGTCAGATCGACTCGACCAAGTTCAAGGGCGACTTGATCTCCATTCCCGTCAACAAAACTCAGGGATTCTGGCAGTTTAGCAGTGAGAAGTTTGCAGTCAATGGTGGCAAGCCTCAGGATGCGACACCCGGTTTCCAAGCCATTGCTGATACTGGCACCACCCTACTCCTGGCTGACCCCGTGGTTGTACAAAGTTACTACTCCCAGGTCAAGGGCGCACAGGACAACGCACAGGCGGGGGGTATCACCGTCCCCTGTGATTCTAAGCTGCCCGACCTGCAGCTTGATATTGGTGGGCAGTATATGGCTGTGGTCAAGGGTGACGACATCCTCTTCAACAAGGTCTCGGGCAATAGTAAGTTCCATCCTTTGTGCATGAATGTATCTGGGCTCAAGCGCATGGCTGACGTACGATGATTGCACAGCCTGCTTTGGTGGACTGCAGGCCACGACAGGTGGATTAGGCATATACGGCGACATCTTCTTCAAGTCCCAGTTCGTAGTATTCAACCTTGGCAATACTACCCTAGAGATGGTAGAAACATGCTTAAGTGGGATGCTTAAAATGAAGGGTGTATTGGAAATGCCTTGAGCTATCAATCAACATGATATATTTCTGCCTTTCCATTAAGCCCGTGACTCAAGTATATACATTACACTGAAATCGGGCGATGTGGCTGATGCGAATGACCGGATTGAGAGACGTTGAAATAGAGCCAAGTTTCGTATTTGGATCGTACATCGAAACGATTGAGCAGCCGCAATTCGGGCCGTCAATAATTGTGGCCTCCCGTGGGCTTGATCTGCATGTGATTGGCGTATTGGGGAAAAGATCCCAGCACAAAGCTGTCAGGCTGAATTCAAGGCTTTCTCGACATTAGAAACCCGGCTGAGACGCCACAGCCGCAAATCATGAGACGCTAGATACCCTCTCTCCTATGCTACCTATAAAATGGTTCATCTCGGCCGAGTTTATTAAACTTGAAATGAGAAAACTACTAAGTTTCGTAGCGACCATACTCAAAGCTCTAAGCACACTTGCAAACCACCGCAATTTCAAGACATCACATCCCTCAAAGATGGGTTCTTCACAGTCCTCGGGCGGTGGTGATGGCGACACCACCAAAAAGTCACTCTACCAACGTGCTCAGGACAAGAAGCGTGGCAAGGGCCCCAGCGATGAGGATATCATGAAGTACACCGGCAAGACGCGCGAGGAACTCAACACCTGGGCCGAGACACAGCCGGGCGTGGGCAAGAACCAGCTCGCTGGAAAACTTACAGCCGGACCGACCTCCGGGCTTCAGGGCATGGCGGCGGGTGAAGGCTACGGTGGTTGGGGATTTGAAGCGGAGGTCAATGATGGGAAGAGAGGGATGAAGTTTCCGCCGCAGCAGGAACAGAAGCAGGCGAAGGTTGTGGAGGATGATAGTGCTTGAGGGGGGATGACGGGTCTGGGTGTTGGAGATTAGGGATTGGACGGAATGAGTAGTGTATGGCGATTCTTTCGCATTAATGTTGTTATGTATTTATGAGTTAATGATTGGTGGAAGACCCCCCAAAGTACGCTTCGTCACACTTCTCGAGCAAACCAAAGTTACAAAGTAGCCCTGATGTGTATAAATCTCGTAATTCCTACAACCGTTGAACTCTAACCCCAGAGTCTGTTCTGGTTGTCTGAGTATCAGGGGGTCGTCTCTGGGCGCAGACATTGTAACCAACGTTCTTGACGATGTAGTCGACATGCTGTACCAACCAAAGGCACCTACCTGGTGGGAATGGATTTGTCTGTGGCAGTGCACCCCCTCCCATAACCGGCGGGCTGCAATCTCCATCATCCACCAAGTCCCCTCGGTCTAAGTGGCGAGTCTCATGTAAGATGAGTCTATCGAGATGTCTAAGGGGTGCCCCATCGAGCATTTCATCGAATACTTTATCAGTTGAGGCAACCCTTTTGGGGACGTCCTGAATCAGTTTCGGGTGATCAACAAGAGCAAGGATGGAGAGTTAGTCTTTTAGAGGCATGTGACCCTGATTTTCCATCATCGTATCCTCCCTAACTAGAAAGGGCTCCACATCACATTCGGATGTGCGTGTCACGAGAGGATCAAGAGTTCCGTCTACAAAGATACCAGTACCAACCTAGAAAGAAGAATGTATATTTAATGACAATTTAGATATGGGCTTACCTTGGCTCCATTCTCCAAACTCATCTGAACACCGACGACTTCCTGCACACTTCATGGTGAGATTCTGGCACCAAGGTCGATGAACTCTTGGGGCACGGGTAGATGAATGCATCTACTCATCCAACGTCTACTAGGTTCAGCAATACCGCAAACGCATTAAAATAACATCAGTGTCTTCATTCACCAATAGAGAAATCGGGATGTAAAGTAAGAATCCGCCCCCCAGAAAAAGCAATGAGCCATCGAATCCGCACTTATCACGAATAAGTTGTGCTACCATCCACACAACAAGTATGACAAAGAAAACAAATTCCTCATATGCAGAACATATTTTAACGCGTTCTGGCATGGATGCTGACTTAGAGGCGTTCAGCCATTATCCAGCAGATGGTAGCTTCGCGGCACTGCCCGGTCGGACAGCCGCAAAAACCAATTATCTGAATCAGCGGTTCCTCTCGTACTAAGCTGAATTACCATTGCGGTGAGGTCATCAGTAGGGTAAAACTAACCTGTCTCACGACGGTCTAAACCCAGCTCACGTTCCCTATTCAAGTTGTCCAACACGCCGACTCAGCTGCATGACAGCAGTCATCAGAGTTGTTGGACTACCAGGCTCGCCTCAGGCATTTCCTCCTGAGGCTTGTGTTCCCGTCTCCAATGGAGAGGTACGCCCCCTGTGGAGTTTGGGCTGCAGGCCCTCTCCCCACCGGCTTGGTTTCCCAAGGGTTTGGCACGTCCCTTAAGCGGCCTGCGTCATAGCAGAGCCGCCCACACCTTTCCGCGCTCTACATGGGCTATCTAGCGTCAGTTTTACTTGACGAGTTAATCACTTAACTATAGCTCCACTCGAGATTGGCGTAGTGGCCTGTTGCGACCACCCGTAGCCTTCCTCGATCCAGGTTGTGTTGCCGTACAGCGCCTGCAATTGTTATGCTGTATCGACTAGCCAGTGGCCCCCCCGAGCAGGGCGATCTGACTTTTCCCACCAATTTGGAAGTATGGTCTAGTGGGTGAACAATCCAACGCTTACCGAATTCTGCTTCGGTATGATAGGAAGAGCCGACATCGAAGGATCAAAAAGCGACGTCGCTATGAACGCTTGGCCGCCACAAGCCAGTCCCCCTTTTCGAAGCAGCCAACTCAATCCATTACTCCAGGGTTATCCTTTCAGTGTATACCACAGGCACATCCGGGTTGACAAGATGATCCGGGCAATAATGAGGCATTTCTTTCCTGGGTTTCTTGACGATTGGTGTGCACTTTATGATCATCACTAGCCGTTCCTCGTATTGCTCAAACTTTGCATTTTTTGTCCACCCGCACCGGTAGTTGATACGCCACTCAGTGCATATGCTGTTGTATCACTCAATTATTACAAATTGACTGGCAATAGCTCCCTGTGGTTTATTTGTAGTGTATGGGCTTTGCTCCTCATTCATGGTAAGCGACATCCAAGGTAGCAGCTCCGAAAAGGGAGTTAGGGAACATCTCAGCACCACCAGAGTGCCCACTCACATCGTCGGTGCAATATGTTAAGGGTCTCAAAATCGATCAATCCTCGAGTCAAGACGAGCCAGGAATCTCCCCTAGTTGTTGTATTCAATAAAAATTCCTGAAAACGGGCCAATTGGCTGAATCTTGCATACGTTAATCGAACGGAGCAGATTACCTATCCGGGGGGTATTGATCCATTGGCGTGTTTTGCACGTGAGGATATAAATAGTCATCCTCATACCTATATCTCATCTCATCTCTTTAGGGAATCACAGGCACAACCTATGCCAGCACGTGCTCCATCTATAGTCTACACGAGGATGCTTCTGGTCGATGATCCACCCACATGATCACTAATCTAGGAATCGTTGACATGCAGCAACTTCGGATCCACTACGGCGCATCGAGTCTGGAAGCCCTTGTCGAATCGCCGTGCGGCTTGTTCAGGGATGTCACATGCACACAATAGCGTATATACGGCACTATCAGCCGACCTGCTAGAGTGCGCAATTCACTTTTGCTGTTTCATGCAATTGGTCGTGCGATAAGGGATCTTTGATAGAGTCATCAGAGGTTAAACAAGAACGGCCTAATAGTAGGATGGCGGACAGCATCTCTGATGCCGTGGCTCTGTCTACCATGACTGACGAGAATGCTGGCATTGGGACCACAATGCCTAATGAAGGGAATCGTTGTTATCTGTCAGAATTGAAGGCCTGTCTGTATACTGACTATATCACGGTGAGAAGAAACTGCTTTTCCTAATCTGAAGAAACTCTATTGTGCGTGACCTAGGCTACTTATGAGACCTCTCTATTTCTATAGACCCTCGAATATCTATTTCTTCAGAACCTTCTGCAGAATCTCAAGAATATCCTGCTCTGTCACCTCCTCCAGGCCCAACAACTCATTATCCGTCTTCTGGAAGCTACCGCCATACTTAGGATCGAAGAGAGCGCGGAAAATATACGGTGCAAGCGTCTCAAAGTCAACCAACCCCTGGGCCAGTCTCGCGTCTGCAACTGCAACGATGTCGTCAATCTTGACCTGTTGGGGCTCCCAAGCCTTCTCCGGCGCAGCCTTCTTGGCAAGCTCCAGAAGCTTGTTCTGGGTGATTTCAGTGCTGTGGACGTAGACGGGGCGGTTCTTGGTCTCCTCCGGGTGCAGTAAAATCCCGACCACAGCCTCCATAGCGGTGCTCAATTTCGTCACACTGAAGAGCGGGTTGCCACCGTCATAGATGGCGGGCTTGGAGTCCGAAATCTTGAGGATAAAGTCGTGCTCCAGTCCCCAGTCTAGGAAAGCAGAAGTATATAAAATGGTATAAGACAGCTGAGAGGTCTTAGCCTTCTCCTTGAGGTAGTCCTGGGTTTGAACCTTGAGACCAAAAGGAGGAAGCTTGCGGGCAAGAGGGTTTTCCAGATCGACGCCATACTCAGACGGGATGAAACGCTGAACACCGGCTGCGGCTGCAGCGTCAATGAGGTTCTTTTGTCCTGCGCCAAGGGCTTCGACACCAACGGTGGATACAACCGCATCTTGGCCGGTGAGAGCATCCTTCAGTGCGTCGACGGAGTTGAAGTCGACATCAACGACTTTGGTACCCTCTGGATAAGTCGATTTGGAACCATTGCGTCTGAAGACTGTGACGTTGAATTTGCCAGAGTCAACAATCACCTTGAAGGCTACCTTGCCAACGCTGCCGTTGGCACCGATAAGGGCGACGTTCTTAATGGAAGTTGCCATGGTTAATCGAGGATTGTCTTTGTGACTGTAGATTGATGAGAGTGATGAAGTTCTTGTTTGAGCCGTGATCTAACCATGTTGAAGAACCGCACTCTGCTCCATGTTATATACACAACGAGCCCATATCTCTGGCCACATGTGGCAACATGTTCATATGAAGGGCTTATCGCGTCGTGGCAATTCGGAACTTTTCGTGAGCTTCTTGATAATTGAGGTTGACAAATGTAACAAGGACATGTCGCCATTACCACGATGAAGATAGTACTCCGTAATCAAGTTGGAAACATGGATAGTCCATTCTTCTTACTCGGAAGGCACCATGTGGGGGGACTAAAAAGAGAGAGACTGCAAAATACATAGAGACACTAATAGCAGCTGGTTAGCTGATAGAGTATTAGGAGCGTCTACTGAGAGCAACTGGATCTATACTGATGAGAGGCATCTCGTAGTATCTGGCAATGGCATCATCTCACGTAGACACTAAACTATAATCGGAAGAAGTGGGATACGCCGAGCTAGGCATCACCTTGAGTGGGATATGCCGAACGCAAAAGTAGCTGAGTGGGATATATCCGAGTGGGATGACCGAACACTAATGTGAGACTGCTGCTAATTGAGGGCCTTCACTTAATCCCGGCTTCGAACTAGACATTCTCCCCAGTATTGTCGGTATAATCCAGTGTAAGTCGTCGATAGTATGCGATACTAATCCAGAACACCAGGGGAAGATTTATAATAATAATTGTTTGTTCAGCGACTGCACCAAAACTTTTCGGATCCCACTTTGTTTGGATGCTTTCTTCTCCTGCATCTTGTTGTGTTTTGCTGTGACAAACTTGAATTGTGGGTACTGATCAATCAAAGCCCGCTCTCTCAGCCTCATCACACCCGAGATCCAGATCACAGCAAATTGCATGGTGCCTGTGTTCTCGATATCATCAACCCCGCGCGTCAAACCCGTACGTCTTACGGCTCTTCCTGGCTACCCTGCTCTTACTGGACAGTGGAGGGGAGAGATCATAGAGCTCCGGGATCGTCATCCCTACTGCAGGCCTGCAGAAGTGGGGGGAATGCCGAATGTAGGGGGTTAACTTATCCTGTAGCCTTTATTCACGTCCCATAATCTAGGGTCCCGAGAGGGTCCCGATCTTGTATTCCTGGTACAGACGGGACATTATCCCATCGGGAAGTGGGAAGCTCGGCCAAAGCTATGAACGATGAGCCCACCTTCCCCCGAGCGTCATCTATGTCATTGTGGGAAGGGTTTTTTTTCTCCGCAAAGAGCATCTCCGCCGTCATCAAGCCACTCACGGAAACCCGTCTTTTATCTGCCAAGTGTGCCAGCGCTCCTTTACAAGGAGGTGAGTCTATCTGTAAGCCATGAGACAACGGTATAGACGGAGGCTGAACCCGAATCTTTACAGCGATCTGCTTCGCCGCCACCTCGCGTTACATGATGTTGTGGTTACTTCGGACCCTAAAAGGATCCGTGCATGTGATGCTTGTCATACCAGCAAGATCAGATGTGATGGAGGTGACCGGTGCTCTCTTTGTACTAAGCGAGGCATAGATTGCTTGTTCACAAGGGCGGGCCCGAGAACCACGCCTAATCCGCGCCAGGGGACAACACCTTCAGGTTCACCAGGCAGTCCTCCTTCAATCATCGAGCTGCCCCCCGTGGGAGGCCCGCACCAACAAACCACCCCCCCTATGCCCTCGCAGTATATCAACGGTGGCAGTGCGAATCAGCAACATGATACAGGATCGGTTTCCATTCAGGGACTGAAGACAATCCAGAAGACCATTTCCCAGTCCCACTCTGGGACATTCAAGTGTCAAGGCACAGTTTCAGCCGAGCTGAAGCAGTGGTCGTCAGCATGCATCAAAACATATCTGGGCCACTTCCATGATCGGTGGCCATTAATTCATGCCCCGGCCTTTGAGTTGGACACATTCTGCGTCGATGTTGCGTGCCTCTGTCCTCATGATAGGTGCTTGGTTCCAGAATGATGCTACTACCAGAGCCTCATCTTAGAGATTCATGCTCTTTTAGTGAAGTGTATCCTTAACGACCTAGTAAGTATCATTGGACCACTTGTCATATCTTTTTTTCACTAATGGTTTGTAGATGGAGTCCACTATCGATTCCGAAAGTCTCTGGCCAGCTGACACCTGCCAGGCGGCTCTACTAAACGTCATTTTTGCATTTGAGATAGGGGTTAGTTTGAGACTTCAATCTCCATATACGACTACGTCGCTTCTAACAATTGATATAGCGTGAAAAAGATATCGCGAAAGGTCGTCGTTTGTACACTGTACTAGTAACTGTATTGCGACAGAACAATACCTTCAATTCTGAAGCCCTGGAACGTCAGATCAACACCCACTTCGCGGGGGGTTTCGAACCTTGGCTGTTTACAATAAGAGAGCGATGGAGGAGGTAAGACAGCCTTGCCTCTACGATGGAAATGCCGACTAATCTCAGATGAACTAGACTAGCTGTTTGCGCATTCAAGATCGACACCTACATCTCCTTACTTGCAAACCAACCTCCTTTATTACAACGAGAAGAGCTAGATTTGGGCTTACCTTCCACTCATGCCTTGTGGAATGCCTATGGTCTGGACGTTTTCGATAGAAGATATCCAAGTGAGCCTTTAGAAAGGGCACATTATAGGATAAGTAACCTGGCCCTTGGATCTCAGCAACCTATCCCCTCTGGCGTTCTGATCGAAGATATTCAAGTTCGAATGATGGGCGCCACAAATTATATCTGGATCATTACACAAATGCGGCGAAAAAACAGCCCAGCCATATCCTCTGATCAGACAGGGCCTATCGCAGCTCGTCTCAAGCGCTGTAAGTTGCAGCTGGACGGTCTCGTCGATGTATTCGAGGAACCAGGCCTCCACAAGCAGCACTACGAATACCTTCTCAGGGCCTACTTGGGCGAGGAAACCCCCTCCCAGGTGGGTTGGGAGGATCTCGTGAAATACCGTTTTTCATCATTCGTTTTCAGTGTTACAATGCTCTATCATCTTCTATGTCTACACATGTATGCCGATGTCCATACCTTCATACAAGGGCCCCCCCATGTTTGTCACCAATAGACTTACAAGCCGCGGGGATGGCTCCTTTGGATCAGATAAAAACAGATGAAAGCACAAGAGTGGGCGCATTCTATGGATGCTAGAGTCGCTGTCATGCATGCCATATTCGCATACCGGGCATACGGCGGAAGCATAGCAGCGCAGTCGGACTTGCAGACTCAAGTCATCGATCCGGTAACTTACATGGCACTCTCCGCTGGCGCAGCCGTCATGTGGACCTGGGTTATGAACTCCGAGGCGACATGTACGTGCATGGCCATGGTGCTCGCTCCTGAACTAGACCTTGGGTTTGTACCCCTTGGAGCTGGGAGGAGTCCGGAGGTTGAGCACTGGATACTGAATGGGGGCACTATTTCATTACATGGCGTGCATATTTGCCAGTGCAATATGGATATCTGGCTTTCACCTTTTGCGGTGATTTTATCACACGGCGCAAGGACATGGAAATGAGCGATGTCTTTGCACAGAAGTTATGGACCAAACTTGGCGGGCATCAGTAAATGGACATGGGTGGTCTTCGCAGGCTCAAAGGTACGGATAAAAAGTATAGCATTGTAATAGGGTATAAGTGGATGGTTACATGGCATCAATGGTTAACGGACATATGAGGAAATAATGAGATCTTCAGTGGATTGTTAAATTTCATTTACTATTGTGTTTCTCTCAACACCAAGCGGCATCAAACAGCAAATATAAATGATATGTCGCCAGGGTCGCATACAAGTGTGATTGTGAGCTGTATCAAAGAGAGCGGATGGATTCGAATAAGGCCGTGAGCCATTTGTCGACTGAATTAAGTAAACTAAACGTCTTTTTTTTTTTTAGCTATGTACATTAATGATCTAGTCTACACATGAGAGCCAAACTCCATTCCGGTAATCATAAAGATTGCTCTTGGCAATAGTCTACATGTGCATACGCCTGACACAGATACCCAACGAGTCCAAATTAAACCTACCCATACTTTTGTATTTCATCCCAACCGGTAATGATTAAATCTCAGCCGGAAACACTCATCGCTGCTAGAGCCGTGACCTCGTTACCGCCTTGTCGAAGAATCTGGGCAGCCTGGAGGAAAAATGAATCAAGCCTTAACCTGACAGGCCGGAGTAATAATCTCCCTGGCCTATGGGTCGTTTCACCGAGGCGTTGTAGTGACTGGTGAAAGCTTTCTAGAAGTTGGTACGCAGCTTCAATGTGGGCCGGCTCTGACGCCAGCAGGAAAAGGTATATGAGGAAGTTTCCGCACAGTATGAGTTGAGATCGTGCATCTGTGATCTTGGTCAGCTGCCATTGGCATAATACAATAGTCACGTGTCGATGAAGGGCGACAATGGCAACTTACGGCGACACCAGAAGCCTCGCAGTCATCTTCTGTGATGCGGCTGAAGAAGTAGGCAAAGGCTTGAAAACTCCGACAGAGCAGTGACAAACCATTTGCGGAGATTCGACCCTGGGTCAGCCTTTGCCGCCCTCGTGGGGGGATACATGAGACCCCGATATAGCAGGGCTTGAGCAGCATAGAATGTTAAATGGAGAGGACCTTCATAGATGTCAGAATATGTTCACGCTCTTGGGGTGTTGATAATCGAACTTACAGTTGCTGATCGTGCCGAGCCCTCTGTCCGGCGCCATAGTCAGGCAATGTGGAATTAGACTATGCCAATCTTTTAACTTGTCGCGCAGCATGCCCAACTCCATGTTTCTATCGAGCGGATACGCAGGGTTCGGACGAACTTGGCTATGTAGCGATGTTGTGTGAGCAATACGCTTTCTTGGATTGTTACATGAGCACAGACGGGAGGAAATGAGACTCACTAGCTGCAATCTAGGATATCTTTCAGGACTCTGGTGATGTTGATGAACTCCAGGAATCGGGCGCCAACGGCGGCCTGGAAAACACCATCTGCCGGCTCGACCAGATGCCGTAGATCCTCTGGCACGTCCTCGTCGGCACGGATATCGTCCAAGTCGGGTGCAGCTGTGCTGTAGGAAGACGTGTTAATGTGCGGGGGGGGTTGCCGTGACATATAGCCGACCAACAATCCGAGGCAAACACAGCCCACCAAAGCTTCTTTCTCACTCTCTTCTCCCAAGGTTCTATGCTCCATCTGGTGGGGTCTTGATGCAGGCCGATGGTTTGGGCACATGCGGTGATTTGCGCTGCCAGAGTCCACATGCTCGGCGTTTCGACGCTGTCAATATCCGGTGGCGTGATATGGTGGAGCAGGAGGCCGGCTTGTAGGCTGAACAGGTTGGGGTTCTCATGCTCCCGCCGCAGGGCCTCGTGGGCATGATCTACAAGCTGATGTTGCTGGAAGGGGCGGGTGGTTTCCGTCAAGTCTGGGTCACGGTCCCAGAAGACGCAGGCCATGGCGTAAAGGGCACCGCGTAACGAAGCCGGAATCTTCATTCTGTTGACCGCATACTGCCTCAGGAACCGGGTCTTGGTGACGACGGGGTAGATGGGATGGACGTGCTTGAAGTACAGACGAATCAAGCGCTCGCCGTAGGGCCATACGAGAGTCTCGGTGCCATCTGATGCCGACTCCTTTGCTTGGTTGGTGAAGTCGGGGTTTTCATCCTCCAAGAGGAGGAAGTGAACGGGACGGTCGTCCGGCTCGGAACCGCCGGGATAGACCTGGATGATGTTGGCATCGATCTCATCCTTCTCACTCAGGAGAAGACACCTGAAGGCATCCAGGAGGTAAGCATCCTGCTCGGCTGAGGGCCCCATTGCGTGTGCCGTCCTGTTGAAGTTGTCTTCGAGAGTGTGAAGCGGAAGATTGGGTGCATGTACAGGAGGAGAAGAAAGACTGAAGGTTCCTGTCTGGTCCAGGTCATCTCCAGACTGGCGCACCAGGCCTTGATGTACCACGGCGGCCGGGGCGGATGGCTGTTGGTCCAGGTTGAGTTCGCCGGCGGCGCTCAGCCCGGCTGACGAGTGAACTGTCTCAGCCGGGCTCGAGTGAGATATGCTCCGACGTGTCAAGGCCGGCGAGGAGTCTGCTCGCGGTGGGGTTGTAAGCTCAGCATCGGGGGTTCCATTTTCGATGCTCCCTTCGAAGCCATCTTGGGTAGGGGAGTCGTCAGTGGTCGGGGAAGATTGACAAAGGAGTCCCCTGCTCTTGCAAAAAAGACCTATGCGTCAGATTTAGTGACCGTGATGAATCTGCAACTCCAACACCGGAATAACACAGCACAGCACAGCACAGCATGCACGGCGTCGGCCAATCTCTGACAGAACGAGACAAACATGCATAATGCATGGACACACAGACCGGCCGTTTGTTTCCTCGTATGTATGAAATAATAATATGTATGGAGTGCTGTACGAGTACAGGCGCATACATATCATACACATCATACATATCAAACATATCTATCATACACACACACCCCCCTCCCCACCAGGACAGCACAGGACAGCACAGCACAACACTTACAAGGCGGCTCAGTGGGAATCACACAGGCGGTCTTTCGTCTCCGACAGGCGTCGCAGGGCCGGTTCTTGCGGCTGCGCGGCTGTCTCGCGCGGCCAAACTGGCTTTGGATGGTGAACTTGCGGGGACGGGACTGGCCAGGCGCCGCTGGCGGTTCGGCACTGCTGCTGTGCATATTCCCCTTCTCCTCCACTCGACTCGTTGGTTGGCCTGGTGGAGTGGAATCAAAAAGTAATAACGTGGCTTAATTGACTCGGCGAACAACGCGGGCGAGATGTTTCCTTGCGCGCAGGACAACTGCGAATGGTACGGAGTATACCCAGGTGAAAGGGAGTGGAATAGTGCTGCCACCATCAAGTTGGCCGATAAGCGCGGGGAACTCTGGCCATGCCGAGCACGGTCTAGCGTCATAGATATGGATAACGTGACTTGCAAACTTGCAGATTGCTGCAAATCTGTCGTCCTTCGCCTAATAGTAATATCAGAAACATACAAAGTACATCTCGTATCTATCTACCTACCTTATATGAGATGAGGCCACCCTTACGAAGTACAGAGGCAATAAATAATACACCATCTTACTACTTCGTACAGGCGAACCAGATACGAGTAGATAGATAGTCTTGCTCCATGTCTTCTTGCATTGTTGGAGATTAGACATCGTCGGCCAATTGTCAAGGCGCCGGGCTGGCTGCATAACACCCACTCCCGTCTCCTCTCCTCTGCACGCCTTACGGAGTACGATTACAGAGTTGACATACCTTACCTTACTACTATTCTTAGTACACCGCATGGATGGACTAATACTACTACTACGAGTACTACTACAACGACCGCGTCGCATGGGGTGGTAGTTGGGCATAGAAGTCGTGCTCAATACGAACTAATATAATACTAGGGCGCGCCTTGTCGTTGGTATGAATCAGGATATGCATTGATTTCATCTACTATTAACTAATACTACTAACACTAAGCAAGCCTATCTATCCGGCACCCCCTACTATGTCCATCTATAGTAAAATTACATGTCCATCAACGACATCCAGCGCATCACTATATACTCCATATCCATCAAACATGTTACCCATAAGTACAGGTCCAATCCCAGTAGTCTTAAACCTACACTACGCTCGTAGTATGCTTCACCTCCTTCTCCACATGCGAGTCGTTGGAAGACGTCTCCTCCTCCAACATCTGCGATGTCTCGGCCAACTCGACTTCCCACCGCTCCTGGTACAGT
The DNA here is from genome assembly GCA_008477525.1 of Hypomyces perniciosus. Classification (NCBI taxonomy): domain Eukaryota; kingdom Fungi; phylum Ascomycota; class Sordariomycetes; order Hypocreales; family Hypocreaceae; genus Hypomyces; species Hypomyces perniciosus. Next base: position 161,908 of record SPDT01000006.1, read on the forward strand.
TGCTGGACTTCTCTTGCGCTCGGCGACTCCCTCACGAATGCATCAGCATCCTTGGCCGGGAAGATGAAGTGAAGTGCTGCAAACACCAAGGCGCTCGACACGAAGCCATATAGGTAATTCAGGAAATAAAGCTCTGTCATGCCGTCCGGAAGGATGACAGACAAATTGACAGCAGCGATGAAGCCCGGCAGGCATGGAGCAACACCAATCGCCCACTGTACAAATATTATTAGTCCACGTACTCGTAGTAGTTACATTCATCTCGGTTTTCCTCGGAACACTTACCGCTATCGGGGCGCGGAAATTAATGCCCCAGGTGTACCAATAAATGCTGTTGCGATTTCCTCGGTACAGGTCGTCAACCTTGATTTTCCGCTTGTTGACGATCAAATAGTTGGCAAACATCAAGCCTGTCATCGGCGCAAGGAACACGCCGTAGCTGGACAGGACAGAGAGAAAGGTGGTCGCCGTATTGACCAGGCGCCAGGGGTTGACAATGGGACTCAGAATAGCCGTGATGTAAGCACCTCTTCGGATATTGATATACCGGGGGAAAACCGATGAGAGGTCAATGCCACCAGCCAACGCGTTTCCAGGAATATTGCTTCCAAGTTGGGAGATACACAGAGCGAGTCCGGCAAAGAATACTGCAGCGCGTGTTCCAGAGCTCCTATCTTGTTCCAGGATGCGAGCGAACAGAACAGGCGGGTTCCAAATCGCTTCACCGTCGAATCGTTTCTGCGTAGCAGCAACGACCAGGATGCCGATAATCGAAGTCAGGATACTGTAAATGGGGTAGGGCCAGGCTTGTCCCCAAATAGCGTTGCTGGGTCGCTTCGCCAGACGAGCGTAATCGTTCTGGTTCAGAATTCCGGCTGCAATGGAGCCGACAGTAGACATTATGCCATACACCATAAGCCATACAACGCTGGTCGGTCCGCCAGTGGTAGGGATCACGGTCTCAGAATCGAGCGTATCACCAAAACCACCAGGGCCCATAGTTGTCAAAGCCCAGATGAGCAGAACCAGGAAGAAGATCATGGTTACGGTGCTCGCCACGTAGAAGAACTTCTCCAGACGGTGCGGCTTGATCCAGACGAATGGCAGGCTGATGATACAAAAGAGGAAGTATGACACAAATTGGGCTGACGTCATGCCTGTGCTCTCAGGGATAGTGTTGGGAATATGCTCTTCGTAGTCAGGGTCCCAGGACAGGAGGATGAGTTGGAAACACTGGCCCCCCACCCATGATTGGAAGCCATACCTGCGATGGACATTGGTTAGTACACGTTGATGGGATTATAGATACATTATATGCGCAGAGCTCGCAACTAACCAGACTGTAGCAACGAGTTAGTCATAGCGAAGTAACGACGAGGGGAGTTGCAATTTTGCACATACCAAAACACAGGAAGATACGATTCCAGATGGCGAACTGGGATCCCCACATGCCCCATACTGCACGGCTGTAGACGGAAAATCCAACTGAGGAACAAAAAGGTCTCGTTAGTATTTTCTACCCGTCGAGGTTGGCCTTTCGGAGACGAAGACGCACTGTGGTAGTAGGCACCGGCCAACGAGCTCAGGATGAGCGCAACTGTTGCGAGGATGTTTCCGATAATGATAGCTGAAACAGCGTGAGCAAGTATACCGAATATACGGCGCGAACAAGAGCACGCGACATGGCGACATACCAATGATGGATTGCCACCAGTTCAAGCCCAGCGGGATCAGCGCGCTACCAGTCAGGAACGTCGCAATGTTGCAGTTGATCAGCAGCCCTGGAAAGGATTCTCATCAGTCCTTGCGCGCGCATTAGAATTATAGAAGATCCGTCAGTCGCATCGTACAGTAGTTGTGGAACGTCCAAAAGGTCCATGTCCGTCGCGCGGACTCGACAGGCCGAATATCATCGTTCTATCACACGCAAACGGATGAAGCATTAGCAACTCGGCTCCGATATCATCACAGCGGCCATTTTTTGTTCCAACATACGATCCATTGCGACACGTAAGGCAACTCAGCGCGTTCGATCAAGCCCCCGAGTCCCATTTTCGCAGCGTTTGCGCGTCCCAGACGTACGTCACTCCGTACTCGTAGACGTGAGAAGGAAGGCCGGAGGACCTCACAACGGATCCGAAGCGGCAATCGGTGGGGCCAAAACCGCCGGAGGAGAAAAATAAACAAATTAATGGTATTATACTAGTAGTAATAATAATAATAGGTAGTAGTATACGAGTAAAAAGGACGGACTATGGCGGCCGGGGAGAAGTGGATTAGAGCGTCCGGGCCATTAATGCGTCCTATCGCCAGTTGCCCGAGCAGTAGTACAGAGAGTGAGTGTATGTAGTAGTAGTAGTAGTAGTAGTAGTAGTAGTAGTAGTAGTAGTAGTAGTAGTAGTAGTGTGTAATGTCAGATGGGGAGAGGCGAAGCGTGAAGTTATTACTGAAATTTTCCACGTCCCGTCAGAAATTAAGGCAAATTGCGCTCGTATCATCTCGCACTCTGGAGCCTTAGGTAATCCTCGTCTCGGCGCGACTCCGCGGCCGTCGCAATGCAAAGCCGCGTCCCCGCCTCGCTGCGCCTTTTCTAGGCAATCCTCTCGTGTTGCCCATCGACATAGTAGTATCACGTCTGGGGGTTATGCGTGTTGGTCCGATTCCGGTTGCTGTTCATTTCATGCTCATGCTCTATGCCTGGTTAGTTTGCCCGTTGGATGGTGAGGGGAAAAGCTGCGAGCATGAGGGTCGGTCGTTTGATCGAGATAGTGGTTCGGAGGTTTTCTAATCATCAACTATTAGTACTACTCGCAGCCACGAGATCTGATCGGCGAACCATTCCGCCGGGACCTTCGGCAAACTCGACTCTGCAAGGAGTTGGCCGAAGGCACTTCCCCGAGGGCTTATCAATGGAGTGATGTCAGCGCGAGACAACAGGTTCGCTATCCCAAGACCAGGCATCGTCTCTCAGCGCCTCATTCAAGCCCCATATGTAGCAATCTAGAAGGTTAGCTGCCAACGGTAGTCGCGGGCATTGGGTATTGGTGGTGGTGGTGGTGGTGGTGGTGGTAGTAGTATTTCGCGGCATGCCAGACAGACTGACCATCGCCATTCTCCCCCAAAACGGCGCAACGACATCTCTCCCCACCCACCATGATGATGCATGGACTCGCAACCGTTGCGCTTTATGTAATACTACTACTTACTACTTACTACTACTAACTACTACTACTCGTAGTAGTACTACTATTAGGAGACTCCGTGGGGCCCCATAGTCTGGAGGAGTAGTGCTATTAACATGTCAAGTTGGGCGAAACTTCGCCGTCGCCTATTTTCTGTTCACTACGGAGTAATCGAACCCACGATACGGATACTCTTCAGCACACCGCGATGGATAAACTAAAGGGCAGGCGCCCCCAAGTTGCCTTTAACAATGAACCCCTCGAGCAGCCAATTGTTCCTCCTTAACAAAGCAGACATCTTTGGGACCCTGACGACTGACAGACATTTCAAAGACCAGTCGCCTCATCATGTCTCTCTACCGCATTGGCGTTGATGTTGGCGGCACCAACACCGATGCCGCCATCCTCGATATCAAGGCCCTGGACCAGCCCGGACGAGGTGTCCTCGCATCATACAAGGCGTCCACGACTCCAGACATCACGAGCGGCATAGAAGCTGCTATCCAGGAAGTCATCGCCCAGTCCAAGGTCGAGAAGAGCCGGGTACTCAGCGTCACCATCGGCACAACCCACTTCATCAATGCACTCATTGAAGCCGATGCACGGAGGTTAGACCGAGTCGCCGTCTTCCGGCTCTGCGGTCCTTTTACAAGACAGATTCCTCCCTTCTCAGATTTCCCCCTCGGGCTTCGCAGTGTCATTGATGGAGGTGTTCACTACTTGGATGGCGGGCTGGAGATGGATGGACGAGAGATCCTCCCCCTGGATCCAAGCCAGATCCGCCAAGCTACCAGAGACGTGGTTGCATCCGGCATCAACGCCATCGCCCTCGTCGGCATCTTCTCACCACTCGATCATGATGGGATTCACGAAGAGGAGTGCAGGAAGATCATCCTTGACGAAGCCCCCGAGCTCAGGGTCGTTTGCTCTCATGACATTGGACCGACCGGCTTTCTCGAAAGAGAAAACGCGACAATTCTAAACGCCACTATTCTGCGAACTGGTCATCGGGTGAAGAATAGTTTCAAGCGAGCCATGGCACGCCTGAGACTAACTTGTCCTTTGTTCCTTTCCCAGAACGACGGCACTCTCATCGATGCTGAAACCGCCGCCAAATACCCTATCAAAACATTTTCTAGTGGACCCACAAACAGCATGACTGGTGCCGCATTCCTTGCTGGCCTTGACAACAAGTCACAGACAATATCGAATGGCAACGGCACTAACGAAGACGATGCCCTTGAGCCTCAGGTTCTTGTGGTGGACATTGGTGGCACTACAACCGATGTCTGCGCTTTACTACCCTCCGGCTTCCCCCGACAGGCGCCTGGTTTTGTTGAACTAGGAGGTGTCAGAACTGCCTTTTCCATGCCCGAAGTTGTTTCAATAGGCCTGGGTGGTGGAAGCAAGGTCCAAGTGGAACCTGACAACACTGTCCGGGTCGGCCCAGGCTCTGTTGGTCACTTCATTCGCGAGCAAGCTGTGGTCTTCGGTGGATCGACATTGACAACAACCGACATTGTTGTTGCTCTGGGCAAGGCTGAGTTAGGAGACGCCTCTCTTGTCAAGGACGTTCCCGCATCCACTATCGAGCTTGCCCGTAAGGAGATCAAGAAGAAGCTAGAGAGGGTGATTGATCAAATGAAAGTATCGTCAGCACCAGTCCACATTCTCCTTGTTGGTGGCGGTGCGCTCCTTGTGACAGAGGATTTGGAAGGAGTAGATAAGTGCATTCGGCCTATTCATGAGGGCGCCGCCAATGCTGTCGGTGCCGCTATTGCAAAAGTCTCTGGTGAAGTCGACACTGTAGAGATCCTCGAGGGTAAGGCGGAAAAGGATGTCCTTGACGCAGCATGCAAAAAAGCAATTGCCCAGGCTATCGAAAAGGGAGCTTCGCCGGATGACGTTCGCATTGTCGAAATCAACAGGATGCCACTCCAGTACATGACCCAGGTTACCGTCAGAATCCAAGTCCGGGCGGTCGGCAAGCTTGCAATCCCTGACGAACTGACCCCTCCCGCATCACCACTATCCGATGAAGAGCTATTGAACTTCAAGGAAGAGGATGAGGGCCCCAAAGTCAGCGTTCCAAATGCTCTCGAACCTACAACCAAGCCATCCCTCAACATTGACCTAACAACATATCGGCCCGAAGTACGGGACGGTGTTTGGTACATCTCCGAGGTTGATTTAGAGCTAATATCTACGGGATGTGGTGTTCTGGGAACTGGTGGTGGAGGCTCTACGCATTACGAGTACATCAAGAGTTTGCGTGCACTTCGTAACGGGGGCAAGGGGAAAATGAGGGTTATTTCACCCAAGTCTCTCGAGGACAATGTCTCTGTTTGCTTTGGATCATGGTATGGAAGTCCGAGTGTCATCAATGAGCGAATCTCTGGTGGCAATGAGATCCCCAGTGCTATTGAGGCCACTGCCAAAATCACGGGTAAGCCTATTGAAGCCGTGGTGGCCGACGAGATGTAAGTGATCGAGAAGCTTTGGTTTCAGCTGAATGTGTTGCTGACCTATGCAGTGGTGGTGGCAATGGACTGTCTACTTTCCCTACCAGCGTTCACTTCGACATTCCCATTGTGGACGGCGATGGCATGGGAAGAGCATATCCAACTATGTACCACGGTAAGTGTGCTTGTCAGGGCCAATTTATGACGCTTGCTAACTCCATTGTTAGTTACCTTCAGTGTTTACGGCCACTCATTAGTCCCTTGTGCGCTGACCGATGCACGAAACAATGTCAGCGTAGCTATGGTAAGACTCGTCGTTCGCTATATCAGTGCAAGCATCGAAACTAATCACGAAATACACATAGAGCACGGATACCCCATTCCGATTAGAGAAGGTGCTCCGAACAACATGTATAGAGCTTGGTCTGGGCTGTGCCTCGTCTTCAGCCCCATTACCTGGCTCGGTCGTTAAAGAATATTCTGTTCCAAACACTGTGTCCCAGGCCTGGTATTTGGGTCGCGCTGTCCATCAGGCCAGACGGCAAAAGTCGAGCTATATCGATGCAATCGTGAGTAAACATCTTGTCACCTATGCTGGAGTTTAGCACCATGCTGACTTGGAACCACAGTTTGCTGTTTCAGCTGGAAAGCTGCTCTTCACTGGAAAGATCATCGATGTTCAACGCCATCTTGGGGGTGGCTACACCATGGGTGCTGTCGTCATCGCACCGCTGAGTGACGACGAACTTGACTCTTCGGCATATAGCGCCAAGCACTCCGTTCCTAGCGATCGGCATATGTTTATCCCCTTCCAAAACGAGTTCTTGTATGCTGCTCTTAGCGATTCAGAAGGATCCCAGGAGTCCCAAGAGGTTGTTTGCACGGTACCGGATTTGATATCCATCCTGGGACAAGACGGAGAGGGCATTGGATCGCAAGACCTGCGGTATGGTTTACGTGTCAACGTCGTTGCACTGCCGGCACATCCTCTCTGGAAGACGGAACAGGGTATTAAAGTGGGTGGCCCGGAAGGGTTTGGGTTCAAGATGCCCGTCGTTGGTGTGGATGATGAGTTTTTAGAGTCTCGGAGCGTGATTGATGAGTTTGGGGCGTAAATGAAAGGCTATATAAATGGGAATTATTGGGGTGATGAATTATATATAATTATCCATAACCTCTTGAAGAGGCATTCGACCAGGCAGTCGGCACACTACATAATAAGAAGCCACATCATATCAATTTGAACGCCCTCTGCTATTCTGGTCAGGACACACTCTAAATAACTGTCACCAAAGGTTTCATGGCATCGTGTAGTTGCAGCGTGTATTGTTCAGTCTGATGAGCAACTACTTTGTTTACATCTAGATCCTCAAATGAATGACGGGTTTCCGGTCTGTGAATGACGACGGAATCGCAACTTTCCAAAATCCGATGTGTTTCCTCCTAGAACCTATCCATTTAAACGGCATTCTCCTTGCGGCGAGTCTCAAAGATTTTGAGAGCTTCCTCCGCAGCTTTGACACCGCTCAAAACCATAGCACCAAAAGTCGGGCCTGCTCTGTGTTAGCCACCAGTACTCAAAAATTAACATGGTTCTTTGTCCATACCCATTCTGTTGGCACCGTCGAATTCTGATAGCTCCATACCGCCGACAATGAGGCCTGGGACGACCTCACGAGTATTCTTGACGATGGCATCTTCAGCCCTGTTCATGTCAAGACCACGCATGCCGCCAAGCTTCTCGATGCGTCCCATGGTGACAAGTCGCTTGACGCAAAACGCACCCATGGGTCCGTCATGGCCTGTAGTCGAAATAACGACCGGGGCATTGATCGTGTTGGGGTCCATGCAGGACTGGTCATCGTGATGCATGGAGACGAGAGTCCAATTAGTCACCACACCAGCGATGCGAACGCCATCGGGGGAGGGTCGAGTGATGAGATCCTCGACACAAGTGGCATTGAACAGCTTTACGTTGGGTAGCTGAAGCACCTTGGACATGATAGTCGACGTAAAGAGTGCGGCATGCTTAACGACGACGTAGTTGCCCTCGTCCTCGTATGGCACGCCGATCTCGCGGAGGAAAGCATCAGCTGGCTTGCGCATCACCATGGCAGAGAAGAGCTGACCACCCAACCAGGCACCGCCACCGGGGGAGACGGATGCCTCGATGATGGCGATTTTAAGGTCGGGACGCTGCGTTCCCAAGACATAGGCAGTGCTAAGGCCGCAGGAGCCAGCGCCGATGATGACAATGTCCGATTCAGCGTAGCGGTCCAGGTCCTCGAAGTAGCGACGAGTCATTGCGCGAGACACTTGACTCTCTCGGATAGGGGAGAAGGTGAAGTTATCCCACTGGCCAGCCATTTCGTCAATGGCCTTGGCCTGAGCGCCTGCTTTGACGGCCAACTTGGAGGTTGGGGTTACAAGCTCAGCAGCTCGCTGAGTGGGAGAGATAGCAGCCGGGGGAGGAGTCATGATGGATCTGCAAAAGTTAGGATACTGCAAGGTGGTGGCAGGGAGGAGCGCATGATCCTTTCGCTGGTATTATCCAGATCAAGTTCAGGGCCGTATAATCTCAGCCACACTACCCTTCTTTTCGTCGACACCGTCACTCATGCGACGACATTGACGAAAAGAGAGAGCAGTGGGCACCGGCTCATGCAATACACATTACCTGAGGAGACATGATCCTGTCTGGACAGACTACCACCGAAGGGTGCCATGGCTGCGATATGGTTTTCGGGGACGCATGTACCGATTGAGAAAGAATTCGACCTAATGGTATTAGAAACGATCTGGTATATATGTTCATGATGTCTAGGACAAACTGTGAATTGATCACTTGGTTACTTGACAGGGTGCTTGTTCAAATTTCTCGAAAATATCAGTTGAAAGAAAGAGCAGGGTTCTCTGGCATGCGTCAATTAAAGAGGCGCAAGTAGATATTTATATGTATTGATAACGTCATGAAATGAGGGGTAAAACCAACACATCTTGATATGATCTACTCCATCATCATCATGACGGCGATGTCGGCATGCATCACAGTATGGGGATTAAGATGCTTAAGTCTTATAGCCGTGTTGGCCGGGAGTATCCGGTGCTTGCCGCTCCGATATCTCGTCTGGTCTGACGCCGTGCAGTAGATATCCCAAATATGATTGAGTAATAGCGGGTTTTTTCCTCTCTCAATACTACGAGAAGTGCTATATATGGATGGAGTACGCGGTTCGGCAAGCTATTATAATTCCCGCAGGGTATTGCATGGTATTGGGAGCATGATGACCAAGACTGTGAGATGATGAGTGATGGACACTAACCAAGTTCTCTCCGTCGAACTGGGGCATTTGCGCCAATTATTTGATCGTGTAATATCAACTTGTAGTTGATATCCTAGGCCGAAATCCGTGTTTGTGATCTGTGCAGCAAGTCGTGTGGGGAAACTGCTTCGTACTTGTAGTAGTAGCTGATCCAGGAACCCAGGTCACGAGAAGAAACAGCCAGCGGGTTTTGATGGTATATTCATGCCTCTGCAATCTCCCGAATCGTCTTCACAAACTGCTCCGGGTCGTGTCCAAACCTGCCCAGAAATAATCCATCCAGCCCTCCCTTCAGTCGCTCATACAATCCTGGTCCTGCGCTGCCTCCATACACCACTCTCGTCGTCCCTTTCCTCCCCTTAACACACTCCAGCCCTCTGATACCATCTACTACGTTGAGAATATGTGTCTCGCCAGCAGGTTGGCTTGCTCCAATAGCCCACACGGGCTCGTAGGCAAGGACTACCTCCGCGTCGTCTGATACTGAAGCCATGACAGCCTCAACTTGTCCATGGCACTCTTCCACAGCAATGCTTACATCTCCCTTTGTCTGCTCCCCAATGCAGACTAGCGGGATCATGCCATTGCGGCTCACAGCAGCAGCCTTCTTTGCAACCATCGCATCGTTCTCACCAAATATTCTTCTGCGCTCTGCGTGGCCTACTTCCACGATCTTGACGCCTGCACTGCTCAAGACGGCAGGACTGATTTCACCTGTAAATGCACCTTGATCTTCCCAGTGGCAGTCTTGGGCACCTGGCCAGATGGGCACGGGGCTCGATTTCAGCTGGGAGATGGTGTTTGTGAGGGAGATGAAGTCGGGGATAACGAAGATGTCAATTTTGGAGAGCTGATCTGATGAAATGCCAGAAAGATGGGCGAGAAAGCTATTCGTGAAGTCTTCAGTGCGAGTGAGGGAGAAGTACATCTTGGTTGACAGGCCGATGAGCCATCGGCGATGTGGTGGGCTGGACATGGTCATAGATGTGAGATGGCCCGGTTCGATCTACCAGAAACGTCAATTAAGCAGCCCAAAGAAACTGATGAAGAATTATTGAGATCAAAGTAGTATATAGTGAATTTCGTAAAAGTAGCAATTATTCCGCCAATCCGGGGAATATAGCCCGAGCTCCCGCACCGGCTCCGAACGCCCATTCCCCTTCTGGGATCCCGGGATGCCGGCGGCTGCTTTAAAGAACTCCGGCTACGGGTTCCTGGACTTGAGCTCTCACGGGACCAGATTCAAGACCCAACTAGATGCATTGGGCTCTGACGGAATCACAAAAATAGCTGTTGTCCACTGTGTTCTCTTCTTGCGTATGGATCTACCCGCCACGCCAACATTACCCCCCAGCTCGGGTGCCTGCATTACCCTATTCAGTATCCCACGCCCATCGGATCTCCCATGTATGCACTTGGGCCAAGACCGGATAACCCCCTCTTAGCAAGTAGGCTCCAATGAATATCCCCTTCTCTATGCTTCAAGATGCCCGATCTCCTCCACCTTCTTGGCACTCGCACTCGAGGAGTCAAACTCATATCCGAGCCACTCGACTGCTAGCCTCCGAGCCAGCTCCAATCCAACCACCCGCTCGCCCATACACAGAACTTGTGCGTTGTTGCTCTTGACGCTCCGTTCCACACTGAAACTGTCGTGTGCCGTCACCGCACGAATGCCCTTGACTTTGTTGGCTGCGATGGCGACTCCTAGGCCCGTGCCGCAGATGAGCAGAGCGCGGTCTGCCTTGCCCTCCGCCACAAGACGGGCAGCAGCCGCTGCTCGTAAAGGATACGTTGTCTTGTCTGTAGATTCGTTTGAGCCAACGTCGATGACTTCGGTGACGCGGTCATCGGATTCGAAGTCTCGCTTGATGGTATTTTTGTAGGTAACGCCGGCTTCCTAAATGAAGTAAATCAGCGTTTTAGTTTTTCTCAGAAAAAAAACAAAGAATTCATTCTGAAACTGAAACCAGTAGAGTAGACAGCTCAAGAGTAGACGTCCAAGTCAACTTACATCGCAGCCCATGGCAATCCTCCACTTTGGAGCCATTTTGTCCGTATGGGTGGTTAATCAAAGTAAATCCACGCAGAATTAAAATTAATCGAGCTGTAAGTAGAACCAAGACACCTTGAGATCATTCGGGAAGAAGTTCTCCGTTTGTCTTATGACCTCGAGGTGAGATCCGAACTTAGGTCAACATCCCGGATTGTCCTCCCGCCACCAACAGGAATCTCCACTCCATCATTACCACGTCAACCTTCATAGTCTCTTCAGCCATTTTAGGATACAGCTCAAGCACCCTTTCAGGAGATACGCCAGCGGGGTTCATACCCCAGAATTGGGATCACTAGGACGCTCGGTATTTCCCAATTAGGAAAGCCGGCAGGGGTCAGATGAGATGCAAAAAGGCCCGGAACACAGGATTCAATTCGATATCCCCGATTCGGGAGATATATGTGGAGAGGGATTCAATGCGGGGGAAAAGTAGATCAATATCAGAAAGTTGGACAGAGTTGGCTTAATGATATACCAAAGTTGGGTGTCAATGATAATAGAAATTGACCACTTTTGCCACCGATATTGGCGTTGGGGTTGGTTATGCAAGCCCCTTACGCGGTACCAATGGTGTGAGAAGCTATTCTTCCCTTGTCAATGGGGAGCTCCGATGTAGGTATTTGCCATCGTTTCTGATTTCTTTAGTTATATTCCCCCTCTCCTCCAAGAAAACAAGATGTGGTTAAAGAAGGCGGAACTCGACACACATCTCATCTCATCAGAACCATGTCTAAACGACACCTATTCAACTCACCTGATGGCCTTGTTAACAAGGCCCTGAGGGGTATCATCACATACAATCCTTCACTGAGTCTCGACGAGACTAACAGAGTCGTCTACGACACTACCTATGACAAATCCAAAGTCACACTCATCAGCGGTGGTGGTTCCGGGCATGAGCCAGCATGGACGGGTTATGTTGGAAATAACATGCTCACAGCCTCTGTTCAAGGAGATATATTCGCAAGCCCCAGCACAAAGCAAATCCTGGCAGCGGTGGAAGCTGTTCCCAGTGACCAGGGAACCATTCTGGTCATCACAAACTACACCGGCGACTGCTTGCATTTTGGGCTAGCCAGCGAGAAAGCCAATGCCCAAGGTCACAACTGCCGAGTCATCATATGCGGTGACGATGTGTCTGTGGGCAAAACTAGAAGCATGGTCGGTCGTCGAGGTCTAGCGGGCCAAATTGGTGTCATCAAGGTCATGGGGGGAGCAGCCGGTGCTGGTGCCTCACTCGACGATGTTTATGACCTCGGCAAGGCATTCTCAGAGCAAATTGTGTCTATCGCAGCAACTCTGGACCACTGCCACGTACCCGGACGAACGGAGCACGGCGTGTTAGAGGAGAACGAGGTTGAACTTGGCACTGGACCCCACAACGAGCCTGGCTACAAGAAGTTGTCACCAGCACCATCGGCGTCTGAGCTTGTGGGACAGATCCTCAAGCACTGCTTAGACGAGAACGACCCTGAGCGAGGGTACGTCAAGTTCAACCCTGGAGATGAGACAGTGCTGTTGATCAGCAACTTCGGTGGCATGTCGCATCTCGAGATGGGAGCACTGGTTGATGAAGTCCTTGAACAGCTGGCACAAGATTGGAAGATTGAGCCCGTTCGTGTGTGCGCTGGCTTCCTAGAGACGTCACTTAACGCGCCAGCTTTCTCTGTGTCCGTCATCAATGTCACGGCCGCAGCAAAAAATTGCCGGTACTCTGTTGATGAGATCAAGGCTTTCTTTGATGTTAATACGAACACTTTCTGGGAGTCCATGGCCGGTTCGCAGTCTCAGCGTCGCAGTCGCCAACAGCAGCTCGTCCATCTACCCAAAGAAGAGCGCAAGACGGTAGATGACAAGCGAGACTTGAAGGTTGATCCAGTGCTCCTTGAGAAAATGCTTCGAACAGCTTGCATGGATCTCATCCAAGCTGAGCCGGATCTCACCAAGTGGGACACCGTCATGGGAGATGGTGATTGCGGCGAGACGCTCAAGACTGGAGCTACATCATTGCTCACGGCACTTGATGAGGGCCTGGCTAAGTCTGGATCTGTCGTCAAGGTCTTGCTAGAGCTGGAGGAGATTGTTGAGAGCAAAATGGGTGGAACCTTGGGTGGTATTCTGGGTATCTTTTTTGTCTCTCTGCGCGCTGCCGTCGAGAAGAACATTGAGCTTGCATCATCAAGTGGCGCTACTTCTCTCTGGGGCATTGCATTAACGACAGCCCTTGAGAATCTGAAGCGTTACACACCAGCCAAGGTCGGCGATCGCACAGTCATGGACACATTGATCCCCTTCGCCGTGGTCATGAGCAAGTCAGGCTTTGATGATAGTGTTGAGGCTGCTGTTGATGGAGCCGAGGCAACAAAGAGGATGAAGCCCAGACTGGGAAGGGCAACGTATGTTGGAGGATCTAGCGATGGCAAAGATTTACCCCCTGACCCTGGTGCTTGGGGAGCTATGGTGGCCATCCGGGGACTACAAGGCGGGCGTGTCGGCGCAACATGAGGGTAGCGAGAGCATGTACAGAATATCTTCTTGATATTAGAAGTTGGTGCAATTAATATCTACGTAATTATTCAATGTTAGTGGTAAGATTTATTGCTTCTTCCTGGGATATCTTGTGATTGAGGAACAACCAATACATCACTACTGAAGTCCAAAGCAATGACATTCTCGCATCACCTCAAAAAGTAAGAACGTGATCCATTGGTGATGGGTCCTGAGCAGTTGAGCATGATCAATGTTTTTTTTTGGGGTGACATAGAGGCCGAATTTACTGATATTGATGGTTATTTCACATTCGGGGAGATATGCTTAACTTACTCCGTAATCGTGACTGACCGACTCAGACACGATGTCTTCGATCGGAACAAAGTCGCGGATCAAGTCTCACAACAAACATTTAGCAACCATTTCACGATCGAGACATAGGCGCTCGTCCCAGCACGATACGAGTACGTGGAAGGAATAAAAACTGTCTTTCGATTTGTCTCGCGCTTACTTGTGTTACATGGCCCTCAACCCGCCCAGATGGCGTGAGGCCCTTCTCGTCAACAAATTTTGAGGATACTTAGCACCACATCACAAGAGCGACGGTATCAATGTTATTCTTCGCCACTCAGCTATGAGAATTGACCAGCCAGTGGCTAACCAGCTCAAGGACATGTACGTTTACTGGAGGCTGGGGGACATCATGGAAGGGCCAGAAGAGGCTATCAAAAGTCTTCGAAAACAATTACTCCTTCTACAGGCACCTGAAACAACTGAATCTGAAATTGATGATTGCGTTATGTTTGGTTACAGGTCTCTAATCGGTAAACCGAAACAGCCCTCGTGTCATGGAATGAGAACCCTATTCCAGATGTTTGCAATGCTGGTGATAAGGTTTCTCTTCTGATATTTTGTGAAACGCCACTTCAGGTGGTACCAACTGAAACAATGGAAACGGCCACACGCGCAGGTGCCACTTCCAACTGATCAGGCGCACTTGATGAGCAGTGCGCGCTCTTCAGCGACAATACGAGCAGGATCAAGAACATGCCCCGGAAACATTGGCATGGCATTGACAATTTGGCATTGCTTTGACGCTCAGCTGAGTAGGCAGAAGCAATCGTAGTCGCCGACGTGGCACAGCCTGGGCTGATCCCTCGTCGATGTTTACGGACCGATTACAATTCCTTGCAAAGTTGTACGAAGCAAGGGCGCTGTACTGCACGGGCGATGGTAATGATGCATCTCATTTGCCATTGACCAAATACTAATAGTCAGTCAGCAAACAATGTCTTGATCGGTCTTGTCCGGAGTGAGCGGCGGCCGCGGCTTCATCCGGGACCTTTGATCGTCACAGGGGGGTTGATCACTTGTGCAGTAATACGAAGTCGTAGTCCGTCAGGCTCTTGATTTATTAGGCATGTTCCTCGCGCCTTGCTTTTTGATTGACAGCGGAGAAATCGCCGAGCTCAAAACGCCACAACGGCCATATCCTACTCGTAAGTATATGTAGTTAATAGTTAGTATGAGGCGATGGTTGAGCGTCTAGAAAGCCGCGGCCAAAGCTAGGAGCTTCCATGGTTATTACAGGCAAGCCACGTCCGTTTTCTTTCATTGAACAATGGTCAATTCTCCGTAGGCTGATCGATAATTTATCTTTAATTTCACAAGTTCGGCCGAAGGCAGCCCGAACCGGTTCACGGCCAAGCCTCCGGCTGCGCCATCAAACTTAGCTTGTAGACGGCTCATAGAAAATTTAGAATTATTAAATGACATCTCCAAGAGTGCTCTGTGCTTTAGGTTTATTCACCGCCGCCGCGATTGCATACGAGTATGCGCGCGTTACTTCGTATCGTATAGGTTCTTTTTCTACGGAGCAGACTCCTCCCGAAAGGCTGCGGGGAGATCGGAGACACGGCGATAAGCAGAGATGACAAGCAGTCTGCCGTCAAGAGAACCAGTTCGGTCAACTAGTGGCTGGCTGGCTGTCCCTACACGGTACTGGGCATCCCAAATGGGATATATCGACTTACGTGAAGGCACACCATGCTGCTGGTCTCACCCTTCATGTCATATTCGCCCAAAGCCCGGTTGGTCGTCTTCTGAGACAAGAGGGCATTCCCTCGGACTCTATTCGAGCTCGGCATCCTTGATTTGACGGCTCCATGTCTCACCTAGCACGGCCTCTGCCGCCATAGGGCAAGACATTTGGGTCCCCTCCCTAGTCAGCATCCCCCCATGTCCAGCCAAGCAAGGGGCCTAATAGTGCCAACGCCCCCCCTTCAAAACGGCCTTCAAGAGACACGCCCTGCCAGGGGGTGAGAACTACGACACGGCTGGAGGCGAATAAGGGCCATGAACAACAGCCGGCGCTAGCAAATGGGTCCTTGGCGTCATCTGCACAGGGCTCGCATCCCAAGGCGTAAGCCGGTCTGTTGGTTGAATTCAGGTGCCCCCCAGGCTCTATGCGGGTACCCAAGATCCTAAGAAGATCGCGCCTCAAGCCCCAAGCCTCACCGGACGAGGCCCCCCCCCCCAGGAGAGTCCGCCGCTCTGTGCTCTGTTTTGTTGACGGTACCATCCGGTCGGCGTTAAACTCTCCCAACGCCGCAGACGCGGGCTCACGCTTTTTTTCCTTTTTTTCTTCCTTTTTTCGTAATCGAGAATGTTGCCAAGGAAAAAAAAAAGTAGCGACAGCCCGTCCTGTGCCTGATGCCCTAATACTTTCCTGCTCGTATTATTGGCACGCGTGCGTACGAAGTACATTGTATGCACACCGCGTGTGCACGCTCCTCTTCTTGTTCCCCTTGGATGCCCGCTCTCCCACAAACTCTCAACCAGTGTTGTATGCATAGTGATGAGTATTGGCAACGGGTGACGAATCCTTGTGATCCCCACCCTGTGACGGTGTGTTAGGAGCGGACCAACTTGGTGGTTGGCTCAATAATAGCCGACCATGAAAAGGGCATCACGGGACACATATCGCGAGGTGATAACTGGCTGGGAGGTGATGGTGATGGGTGACGAGGTGATCAACGTACAGAAAGGATCACCGAGGGTCGAGTCATACGAACGCTTCAAAAGTCCAACAGCCAGAGCAGATGTGGCGTTCATATTCATACGTTGGACTTCTGGCCCATTAAGCTAGCCCTCTCGGTAATTTCTCTTCTGGGGAGGATGTACTGGTACCCCCGAACATCCTTGTGTCTGATCATCCAGAATCTGCATGCAGGTGAAAAGCTTGTGGCAGATCCGTGCATGGGCATAACCAAGACTGGGAGTGAATGCTTGCCTTCTCACGACAGGGACGTATCAGAAGCTGCATGACCACTAGTCAGTGCATACAGAAACATCATTCAAATCTCGTGTTAATCGCTCAAAGGTGTAGGGAGTACAAAGAAGGCAAGTAGTATCTTGTTGGTCAATTCATGCAATCATGTACGAAGTACGTGATGCCTATTCGTACTGAGACCACCCTCCCAACCTTCCAAGGATCTTCATGCCTAACCCCACGCAGAGTGACGACTATTTCATCTACGTAACAAGTATTGCTACTTTTATCACCCTCACTGTGATCCTTATCCAGGTACCAATTAAGCCAAATTTGGAAGTTGTTAGTTCGTCAATAGCGAAGCGATCAATCTTCTCGATATGATATATGATCAACCCAAGTTGATTACTGGTGTGTATCTAGTCCATATTCTGGACGCCTCACAGAACACTAGACTCGTACATTACTCAGACTCCAGTCTTGCATATGGGTTATTTAGCTCGGGGCTTGATGGTTGTTGAGGAAGAAACGGCGTCCATATCTTCCAATAGATCTCCTGCCACTCAAGGCTGATATTCGGGGGTGGTGATGGATGATCGGGACCAACACGAGGTCCTTCTGGAGGTTCTCTCAGCCAAATGCAATATGAAAACTTCATACCTTCACGGAATGGTTTGAATAGTGCCACGGTACTACGATCCTGCCCGCGGGTCCTCAGTCTTGCCGAGGCTTCCGCGCCGTCTGCCATAGTCATGAAGTCAAGCTTCCCTAGTGCCCTGCCACCGATGATATTTGTTTCCAGTGAAGGTGCGTAAATCACCCGTGTCAATCGTAACTTCACATAGCGCGGGGGTCCTTCTTCGCTTGGAAGGGAAACGCGAACTGGCAAAATAACGGTACCGATGCCGAGAACAGGTATTAGACTTTGACCTCCCAATCTCAAGATGTTACGATCGCGCAGAATTGAGCTTATTGGCATATAATCACTCTCGAACCATTCGCGATTCTTAGCCACGCTAGTTTGTCTTATTATTAGTGCTTATGCCTGTGCCCGTTACATATGATTTGTAGCTTGAATTGGGGGCATGCTCACTGAACATCACTTGTAGCGGAGAATATCCAGTCTGGACAGAGGTTGGTGTTATTTGTGTTCACCATTGTGATATTGGGAGAATCCAGTGGTTGTGAGCTCTCGGTTTTAACGAATTGATTTATCTGGGGTTGTTGGAAAAGAACATACCCTTCTACGTGGTGTTCCATGGCCATTATATGGGATTTCGAGTGATGATATTCAGGTCACCCAAGCACAATACTCTGGTTGCCTTTGTAAACCAGTGAATATATGAGCTCTGCAAATGTTCACCTATCGGAAGCAGCAGTGAACTTGCTACGTCGGAAGAATTGATGGTATTTATCCGTGCATCGGAGTCGCACATCGTCACTCTATTGTCACCTATGCCATCTATAGTACCGAATATTCAGATAGTTGAGAAAAATGACGGTGTCTCACCATGGTAGCCACTGACCATCTCGCACAGCACACTACGAGTAGTGGGATGTTAACTTGCCGAGACACGATAACACCAATTTACTACCCTATACCGAGGACATAGGATAATCCACAGAGCAAAGATTTCGCCGTTCATCATCCAGTATCTAAGTGATTCAGCATCGTCTTGTGTTAACATACTATGATTCGAGCGGCTATGAGAGCGTGGGTGATCAGGTGTGGCGTCCTATGCTATGTCAACAATTCGTTCAGCGGACGGAACCCATAATAAATGACAACTGTAATGCGGCGCAACGCACAGGCATTTAGGTGAGATTACTACGAAGTAGTACTACTATGAGTAATCAGTTTGGCCTGCAGCTCTTTCCGACACGAAGACGCGTTTGAAAGATTTCTCTTTATGCCTTGCGAGTTTTCTTCCCGGACTCCTCGCAAGTGCCGTAGTCAGCCTAAGATTCCCAATGTAGGCATCTCTCATGTACGACGAAAATACTGCTGCACATCGGCTTCATGAGTATACATTTGGAAGTTCCTATTGAGGTTGAGAGTACCGCGCAGGATCGCTTTGTAGATCTCAGCGGCGTTGATGTCTCGTTGGACGAGCCGTGGGGTTGTAGCCTGAGTCAAGACTAGGGACTCTTGGTTTTGGGTGCTTCTTGAAGTCGGCTAGGGCGGGAAAGAATAGTGGTATGTTCGGATTGCGTGGTCGGAGGGGATCTGGATCAATCGGCACCGAGCGAGACATTGTTCTCGAAACTTCACACCTAGACGCGTTACAACGACATTGTTTGACCTGTAACATCCCAAGGCTTGTTGATAAGCATCCATCACAATCCATGTACTCCGTAGATGACTCAGAGATATCATCTGTCGCCGACCCGGCCGCGGGAGCCACCACCACCAGTACTACCGTCTCCAACGGCCGGACGACGACGACGGCGATAACGATGAACACGACAACTGTCGGCCGTCTGCCAGCATCCCGGCCCCGACCTCTGCGGGGCAGCTGGGAGCCGGAGCCGGAGCCGAGCCGCCTGAAGGTGTCGAATAGCTTGTCGTCATGTGAGGTGAGCTAATAACACAAAGTGATCACCGGACCACTGGCACAAATCGTCAAGTGGGACCCCTAACCAGGCTCCCCTGACCGACCTAGGATCTATCGCCGTCTGGAGAACGGCTGTTCCTCGCCCGGAGTGCAAAGGTAGTAGTACTCCCTGTTCCGCACGCCAAATTGGGAGTTGCCAAATTGCTCGTCTGTTAGATATCATATATGATATTCTGCAGGTTGTGGTTCTTGGCTGTAAAACGATTGGTCACTTGCAGGGTTAGCGGATTAAACGCAGTTGACATATTACTACTTCGTACATACCACTGTATCTTGCAGCCAGCTGCTGTACGTAATGTAGATCCGGGCAGGGATCTAAGCTAGATTTTCTTCTCCCAGATCTTTGGTTGTACCGGCCTCCTTCGTTTACAATACTAGCACGGAGTACTTCGTAGTAGCTCGACAAACCGGGGTGCATCCGCATTGACTAACCGGGTAAATTCTTATGCTATTATCAACCTCATTTTGAGGCCATCATCAGGTCGCATGATACCTGCTGAATTTCTACTTCAGCTTGATCGTGTGTTCCATGCGCCGTAGTTTGCGAACCTTGCGAGAACCCGTACAGGTCCTCCACGTGGAATGAATGGTAAACCCGCAAGGCCAGTGCTCCATGAGCAAGACATTTGCTCAACGCCAATCTCGGTATCACAGAATTTGAGATGATGCTGCGAGCAGCTGCGTGATCCCCTGGGCATGGCTAAAATGTTACCTACTGGAAACAAGCCTCCCCAGCACCGAGGGGTGCGTCAGCACAGATGGGGTAGGTAAGGTGTGGGTATGACAAATGACACAGGTGGGTAGAACTAGAATCACGGCGATCTGACACCTTCCCCTTGCTTGTCTGAGATTTCGCTGTGCTTGGGTCTGGCTTGATATCAAAGCTATACGAATGGTAGTACTTGGATAAACACCCCTTTGGCTCGGGGCTTTCACCGTGGTGATCGTTATAGTACTCGTACTCATAAAATGTAAAATGTGATCAGTAACTTGATAGTGGGCTTGCAGGTCATCGACAAAATTAACCAACCGGGCTTCGCACCCCGAAGGCTGGGGTCACACAACCACACCACGGAACACCCCGCACTATGCTCTTGGACTTCTCGTTTGTCTCTTTTGCACCAACAGTGCCAACCAAATATGCAAATCCAGGTTTTAGTACGAAGTAGTAGTACTCCGTAGGTGGGTGGTTCCGAGAATGCGGCTTCTGGGGTCGTCACCTTGTTGAAAAGCCTCACTGCGACATCGAGACATCGTTTATTCGTGAGGCACAACAGCGACCACTGACTGGTCCTAACCCGAGTCTGAGGGGATGTGGCTGTGAATGTCATTTCGTGCATTGCGAATGTCTCAACAAATCCAAATTGGTGCAAGTACCGAATACTGCTAGATACATAGAGTTATTTTGAGAGTTCCTACGGGATATTTACCGACATGTTGCGTATCTCGATGAAGGAAACGAAACAAGTCTGCTGCGGCATTGCTCGAATGGTAAAAAGCCTCTTTTTGATGGCCCCAGTCGACTGGGGCCGGGCCGCAAATGAGAAGCGTGTTAGACTGAACTAAAAGACGTCTGGTCGCCGAATCGGGCTTCTTCGGCTACAAAGCGAAGATCTTTGTACGAGTACTCTTCAGTTTCACGATGGCGGTTCGTTGCACAACGTCATATCGTGTTGGCTTCCTCCCTTAGACATGTATCTACTTCGTACGAGTAGTATTATTTGGTAGCCAAAGCAGGGTTGTCGAAGGAACAGACCTCATCAGGGAGCTGGGATCCAATGCTACCTTAGTCTAACGTCGAGCCGGTCTCTTGGAGACGCCGGTGTGGCACTTAAGCGAGGAACGCTTGTGGCTACCGTTAGTGCGGGACGGGCAGCAATACGAAGCTCTTTGGGAGAAAGGCTTGAAATAGGGGCGAGACGCGGAAATGGGCAGCAACACGAAGTACACACTAGCTGCATTAGGAGTACTCCTAAGTGTTGAGATCTCCCTTCCCTTGCTCCCTAATGGACCAAGTACCGTATCTTTCCAGTAAATGCACAGGCAACCTTTTGGGCTTAAGGGATTTTCCGGGGTATGTACATACATACCTCTCCAGGTCAATTTAACCGCGCACTAGCACTGTCAGGAAAAATGACATTGTCATCAGGGATAGCGGGCGACATGGGTAGAAAGCGGTTCTTATCTCCGATCCCGCCCGATTTAACTTGTTTATTGTGAATAGGTACGAGTAGTTTGCGTATACAAAGTAAACGAAAGAGCTCTTGTTTCATTCAACGTGTCTTTAAGGTTTCGATCACATTATATTGCTTTCATGGCTTGCTTCCATGGCTTGATATACCCTTCGTAGCTGAGGTCGTGATGTTCAGCAGCAGCACCTCGGTATTGCCCTGGCCGCATACAAAGACGGCCGCTAGGGAGGCTCCTAATTGCCGACATCCTTCGCGGAGCTGTTACTCCCGTAGTAATATGTAGTACTCCGTACTCCGTATTTTGACCGGAAATAATGGAAAATCCTTTTCCGCAGATACGAGTACCTAGTAGTAGTAGTAATAGTAGATCCAGGGATACTGTCGGAGATGGATCCAGATAGCGAGCCCCGTCGCCAACTAACAAGCCTGGTCAGCATGACGACATTCTACATGGAAAAAGCCGTAGCCGACCTGGCTCCCTCGGGAGTTGGGTGTGACAGTATTAGTAGTACTCCGTACGAAGTACTAGTCGCAGCAACCCGTGCGTTGATGAAGAATTGCTCGCCGACATTCATTTCATTTTCAGCTGCTAGGACCAACAACATTGGGGTCACAGACACCATCCGACCCAGCGTCTTGGTACCACGTCAACCAGCCCATTCCATTGGGAACAAGGCCAGAGTCAGGGAGGTACAGCCGGGTGTCACTGCATCGCGTGGCGGCCAGCGCGCGTCGATGAGCTCCTTGATGAGATGAGACAAGAAAGCGCTAGGCAAAGCGCGAGATCTGCGCACAGCGACGTGCGTGCGACTCCAACGTGCATGATCTCTCGAGAACCAACAGAGAGCCTCACACACCAGCGTCGCTCAATGCTTTCGCCTCGAGCATCTCGGCTCGTTGCCGCGATATGAATAGCATAGCCGTGGATCGACCTCGAGGGCGACACGATTCGGCCCGCAGCCTTAAGTCTATGTCGTGAAGTGAGGTGTTATGGTAACACGTACTCCATACGTCACACACTCTTTCCAGCACCTGTCCTTCTTAGTAGATGCTTCGATACCTGGCCACATTTTCCCTCAGTGAAAATAATGCCTCTCTTTCAACTGTGTTGGGTGAGAAAGTCCGATACTATGACACTATACCGGTTACTTTTCATATCGTTACGACCAACCCGAGCCAAATCGGTAGATGTTCTCGGCACTTGTATTACATCTGCCATTTGGGAGGGGCAAAGAAGAAAACAATGAATGCATGTAAAGATACGATGCACAAGCGAAATTGTGGTCACGGCGGCATTGAGCTACATACATACGAAGCAGTGGTACTCCGTATACAATTCATGATTCTGTACTTGGCCGTCTGTTCGCAGCTCGACAACATCGTAACCGTCAACGTATCAAAGCTTTGGGGATGGAACCTCGGCTTAAGCGCAGTAATTCTTGCAGGGGTGTTGTTGACCAACCCTATTCAGAAACACATCACTTAATGGCTCAACCAACACCTGATGTTCTTCTTTCGGTATCTGCTGCTGACCTTGGATTCCTTCCTCTACGACTCCGTAATTCGGAGAAAAGCAGGTAAGGGGGGTAAGAGGAGGGAGGGAATATCAAGGGGGGGATGAGGCAAGAAGAGGCATGTACGCCAAGGAGCCAAGAAAACACTCCATTACGAAAAAAAAAATGATACGTATTTATATTGCATGACTGAGTTTCTTGTGTTGCCTGTGGGTCGTAGCAAGAGTGAGGCAAGGCCACGAAAAATGTACATGTTCAAGGCTCGGGAGGCTTAGTTTGCTCCTCGTGGAGATGTCTTCAGCTGAGCTTACCCACTAGAAGCTGGTGTGGTGACATGGGATAACCTCAGTCTATTCACACAGCCTCGTGGGAGGGTCAGACAATAAACGTTGTGAAATACCGAAGGACGGCGTGATTGGAAACAAAAAGCCTGGAGCTCGGGAGTGCCACAAGAAGAGCGCCGGGCAATACTGCTACGTGCTGTAACTCGGAGGGTAGGGCGTAAGCAGCTAAGGAGGAGATGGCGAGGATTTTCCAGATCGAGGCATAGTTGAGAGGCAGAGAGAGCATCGGGAAGGACAAGTGACCCAAGGACATAGCGCGCTGGACGCCCGCGTGGCCCCCCTTCGGGTATCTGCTTCATCTTTGCCGGCCAGAGCCCATCCTATCGGGGCGGTCGCACTCGGGATGTGTCGCGTACCCAATGGGCGTCTCATGGCGGATATGGCACCCCCATTGCGATCTTTGGGAGAGAACGCGGGGCAAGTTGAAGAAGACGGACACGCCCAGGCCTACTCTTAGATATTCTTACTACTACATACGGAGTACGGAGTAGAGTAGAGAAGTACACATGTGCTTGGAGTGAATGTAGGGTAATAATAGACTGAAGCCGGACCCTGCATTTCGAAGACTATCATACAGCTACCCTGATAAGATCAAAATATATGGG
This sequence comes from Hypomyces perniciosus, assembly GCA_008477525.1. Taxonomy (NCBI): domain Eukaryota; kingdom Fungi; phylum Ascomycota; class Sordariomycetes; order Hypocreales; family Hypocreaceae; genus Hypomyces; species Hypomyces perniciosus. The sequence goes on from SPDT01000006.1 coordinate 185,962, forward strand.
ATAGCTCGCGCGATACTCCGTACGAGGATTTCGAGTTGAACTAATTTCTCACGTCCCTGAATTCCACATTGGTATTGCCCAGTCGAAGGAATGATTCCATCTGATAACTATTGGTTGTTTTCTTCCACATAGGCTTATAAGGTACGGTAGTTTTGGGTGGGGGGTATACATTAGGGGCACGAAGTACTTCGTACTCTGTACTAAGATACTAGTACAGTACGTATCTCAACCGGGAGTTTGCTTTTCCGGAGGCACTAGTCTGTACTAATTTACACATACATGTTATTCGTACGTATGTACTTCGTACCTTCCTATCTATCACCTTCTATCAGCTGCTGAAAGGTAAGAGGAGAAAAAGAAAAAAAAAAATCTCATCCTTCAATATTCACTACTCAAAGCCAATCATCCTATTCATCCGCTCAGTCGCCCATGATTGTTGCCCAAGCTCTGAGGTCAGACGAACGAAACGAACCTGCAATTTGGGTGCAGGAAGGAGGCGATCACGCCTCTGCAAGTCGCGATCCTTCAACCCTGGTTCCCTGTGTCGATCACCGCGCTGCACATACCCCCCTCCAGCTCACTCCCCAGATCGTCTCCTGGCTCTTCTCCCTCTCTCTCTTACAATAATACTCCGCAGTCAGCCATGGATGAACTAGGCACGTACGCCTGAGGCACGCCCGCAAACTCCTGGTGGAGGGACTGGGCGCGCGAACACCGGCTTTGACCATCCTCAGAATCAAGCGCCCACCGTTTTCCTTCACGGTTGACCGGATCCTTGGGACGATAATAGTACCTACGACTATTATTACTACATATGCTTCAGAGCAACCGGCAACTAGCCCGTTCTCAGAAGCCGAAGTGGCGCTTTTCTGGTGTTGTGTTGCGGGCGTCCTCAAGTACGGTGGCGTAGCTCTGCACTACCGACGAGTACACACACAATCGGGTCGTCAACCATGCTGCTTTGACATGTTTTGTACTGCGCCTTGTTCGCACATTACCCACTACGGACTTCGTACGCGGATTCAATTCTTTGGGGTATACGAAGTACAGCGATGAATCTTCGAACTCGCGCTGTGCTACCAAACTGCACCTGTTCCTCTCGTACCACATTCACATTCCTGGACGTGCCACACGAACGAACAAACGCACCCACCCCTCTACTCGGATTGGCAAAGCGCAAAGAGAGTTGTGATTAGGCTCAACACACCTCGCACGACTGCCGAATCGAGTCCACCCTCCATTCCTGGCCGGTTACTCCGCATTACTCGTACACAAGGCCACACTAGCGTAAGGTTTTGATTCCTGGCTCTAATAATCACGTCGAAGTTCAAGGCCATGGACAGTGTATCCATCATCTCCCTCGTCGCCGTACTCTCACCGACGCTGTACCTAAATGCTACCTCGTGTTATCCTCTTGGGAAACAGACAGATTTTACAGCATATCTCACTGCGCACGAGGCTAATAGATACGCGCTGACCAATAATGCGACGAGCATTATTGCATACAGCATCGGCATCGCGACAAATGGTGTCGATGGCCCGATACTTCGCCTACGTCCTCAAAACTCTGGTAGCAGGTACCAGTATAAGAGAAGTCGAATTCCCCGTCAGTCTTTTTTGGCACAGCCCTGAAACTTCTTCGCTGCCAAAATCATTGTTACCGCTTTTCCCTAGACGTTGATCATCACAGATTCGTCCATTTTTTATGTGGTGATTTAGAGTCTGATTTCAAGGATCCCTGAACCACATACCCACTACATGCGGTTCACGCATTAGCGCCCTCTCACGAGTACATTCAAGCGTATCAAAGGGCGACACCACCACCACCACCGGCGAATAGTAGGAGACGTTTCCTCCACCTGCATCAAAGCGGTAATGTTGAGACTCGGGCTAAAAGCCAATAAGCAACGGAGGTAAAGGTGATCTGTGAACTGCAAGAAAGAGAAAGAGAGGATTAGCGAGAGAGAGACGGGAGGGCCAAAAGAGACGCCGCGCTAGGGGAAAAAGAAAGGTGAGACACCAAGGACAGTTCGTTCACGTTTGCCAGATCCCATCCTGACTAACAGTGGCCCTGTCGGTCCAAGAGAGAGAGAGAGAAGAAGACGGGCGAAACCAACTGAACGAGACTCCACGCACGCCTTCCGGCGGTGCCTTGCGTTGAATGACACCACTTCAACCCCTTAGGGCCACTAGATTCATCGACATCGTCGTCAGGCCACACCAGTAGTAATTTCTGCTGTAAGTATTGTCGTGAGGGCTTTTCTTCATTATTCTGTACCTTTGGCCTTGCCGCCCCGTTCCGCTTGCTCCGCCACTATAACCTCAATCCCTTGACGAACATAGCTGGTCATTCAAGTGGATGATGCCCGGGCGTCGGCAGTTGTCAGGGAGGGCGATTGCTCTTTTCGGCCTTCTGCCACAGCGTCAGCCGCGCCGGAACTAGGCGCCTAGGCGGTGCTAAGACGAGAGAGCCGCCGAGATTGCGACCGTGTTCTTGGATGAGGCTGGGCTCAATATTGCCATTGTCATCATTGTAAACGTCTTGGACCCGGCATTTCACGTTCATAATTTGGTAACGCCATCACGCAACTTGCGGGCTCTTCAGTCTTGTCTTGCCATGTCCATTTCCCGTCTGCCAGGCTGCGGGGTTAAGACAAAGCAGGGGTGGAGAGGAGCTGGAAGAAACCAACCCAATTGGGATAAAATGCTGGGGCTTGGTGTTGACGATGACGGATAGTGATGATGGGCAGCGGCTCTTCGTGCGGGCGTGCGGGCATAAGGGAATGTAACAACTGGCTGTGGCGGCCGAGAATGGACGGAACAAGCAACGATGGCGCCCAAAAAGCAATAATCTGCTGACTGGAATGGACAGAAACGACATTCAACAGTTGACCGACTATACGAAAAGAGACGGTGGAGAGCTGCGTGGGCTGTTGTTGATCTTGACCTGCCCCGTCTAGGCTTAGACGTCTCCGATCGCTGGTACTATTGTGCACCACACCACCTCGCATCGCATCGCATCGCATCGCATTTTCCCATCTCATCGCATCTCATCTCATCATCACGATTCTCACTCCAGTTACCGAGCGTTTACGGATACGAGACAACTACCGGCTACTTGTTTTGTAAGTTTACAAGTAGTGAACTGACCCGAAAACCATTCTGCTCTTTCTTGGTTTCAACTACACCAAGGCCGTCATCATCTTTGGCATTGTGATCTCGATTCCTAGCAAAAGGACTTTCCAAGTAGGTGCTCGGTCTGCTGTCTTCTTTTCTTTTTCTCCTTCGTCATCAAATTTCGTATATTTCTCTGGGCCAACCCTTGCGTGAGTGGTCGGAGCGGGCCAGTCTGGAGCGGCGCACAAGCACAAAGCAATACCTAGGCAGCAAACTTTACTTACGAGACGCACATGTACTCGTACTCGCTCGTATGGGCGGGCGGACAGGCGAGGGCGGATGGGACCGTCGTCGTTCTGGCGTGCCGCTGTGGTTCCGGCAAGGAGAAGAGGACCCGGATAGGAAATCCTCACAGACCCAGGCACCCGACATTCCCTAGCGCGAGCACAAGCGCGAGGTCCAGCAGGTCAGAGCCTCCAGGGCTGTCCCTTGGAGGGCTGAGCTCCACTCGCTGGCCGCCCGTCGTCATGCCAGTCTTCAGGAGTGGCATTTGCGTGCCAAGCCCGTCCGGACCAGGACCTTTCCCAAGTGGTCATCCCAGTGGTCGCCGATCTCCCTCTTGGGCCCTGCTCTGGCTGGCGCTGGTCCTGCGGTGCAATACTAGTCCGCTGGGTCGGGCTGCAGTGCACCACCTCACGCTGCAGCATGACCTACCGGTGGCCCGCCGCCAAAGCCGGCCTCAAGCTCCACCCTTCAGCAGCGTTATTTCTCTCTTGAGTACTTCCTGTTAGCTGTAGCCGGCTGCTGACTCGATACAGCCACGCCTAGCACACATCAAGCGACTGATAGTACGTGTACACATCTCAACTCTGTGCTCGCTCGTTCGGAGTTCGGACAACTAGGGGCCCACGACCCAAAACATACTACTTTGCAGACCAGAAAGGTGAGTCGACATCTGTTTCTGACTCTCTTTGCGGCTTCCCTTTCCCAAGTTGGATATGCTTGATGCGGATTTTCTCCCGATTTGTTTATGCCTGCCACTTATATGTCCCAGATCTCCCGCCTTACAGTCTCGGGAGCGTAGAGCCCTCGTGGCGACAAGCAGCAGAAGCAAGCGCATGAACTGCAAACTCTTCACGATGCTGCTAATCACATACGTCGTATTACCAAGAACCCCTACTCCGTGCCATCATTTCCCTCACTTCATTACTCGTACCCGTACGGAGTACTACTTGGTCGGTATCAACAGCATTGTCAGATACAGTTGCGCTAGCTGGCCGTTTTCTTTTGCCTTCCGGCATTTACACCCCTTTTGCAGCGCCATCGCCGAGCCCCGCAACCGCACGCCCCTATACCCGGCATGCGCACGCCTCCCCTTGTCCCTCTTGGCCCTGTCACTCCCAATTACCCTTGCAGCCATCCATCCCTTCTTTGGTTGGACACAGCGAATCTGGCATCTCAACGGCCTAAGATGGAGCGTTAGTAGTATTCTTGTTGTCTCTCGCGCTCCCTCAGAGCCTTACCCCCCTTGCTCTCCCCAGATGCGCGTACTCCACCTGGGCTCGGCCGAGGTTTACCTCGTACAATGGACAGACAGATGCTACAATAATGCCGTCCTGCTTGAGCTCTGATGGCGTCGTATTGTGGTATTATGTTAGTGCCAATGCACACACGTATCTCCGACATCCGGCTCTGGTTTTGGCGTGCCGCTACCGCTATGAGCCATTGTCACAGGGTCCTTGGCGGCAGATATCCAAAAGGAATATCTTGTCTGTCTGTGGCGCCAGCCTGGTTCTGACGTGCACTTCCCAAGGGAGGCTGGCAGAGCAATGGCAATCTGACACTCTCTTCTCTCCCTGTCGGTGTCAATTGGCCCATCCATTAGCATTCATTGCATCCACACACATCCCCTTCGCTTCCTCCTCTGCCCCCGGTCTAAGTAGCCCTTGTCCACTCCCTGGAAGAGCCGGCCTTACCTGGCGCAGATCAACCGCCATCGACGGCTCGACGCAGGGCAGAGACGACCTGCATACACAAAAGCAATGCCCCCTCGTGTTTCTCATTCCTCTTCTATCCTTTGATATTCGCCTGGGAACCCGAGACTTTGACTCTCCTGAATCTCACCCGCATCCGAGCACCAAGCTTTAGTTCGCCCTTCTTCTCCCAAGCATTCACACCTTCTTTGCAGCTTGTCCCCACGCTGTCTCCGATATCTGCTACAACTACTATCACTGCTTCACTGCTCCACTGCATCATTGCTTTCCGTTGGCCATCGCATCTTGCTGACCTTCATTTCCCTCCCTGCGAACAGCTCGCTGTACCTGCAGTCTCGAACCATCTTGTCCCCACTACTCCCAAGCGAGGACGGGTTTGCTCGACCCTGGCCGTTTTGTTCCAGCTTTGCAACAATTACACCATATTCGGCCTAATGTAGGTAAACGTCTGATCACTCCAGCAGCCGATTTTCATACCAGTCTCCTTGCTATTCACACACAAGCCTGTATATTTCACCAATTACATCGATCGCAGATGGCAGAGGTGATCACACGGGTGGAAAGAATGCCAACACTGACTGGATTGTAGTAAAAGTCTAGAATACACTGATTATTGTACATTCCTCGCAACGGCTCAGATTCCCAAGACTGGCTGTTTGAGAGGAATTTTCTCTTTACTTCTCGAAGAAGCGGACCATTCTTTTTTTCAACACTGTGCTTGCGTTTTTGGCGCCGCGACGACTCTACCAACATACAGCTCGTCTCTCCGATTGAAGAAGCGGCCGACTAAAAAGGGAAGGGCAGCTGCTCTCTGGCCTGCATACTGTTTTCTCATCTTGGAATGCAACTGTCTCTGTTGAGGATCGGGACTATTCTCCGCCACTGCCAGGATTTTGCAGCTCACCAGTAAGAATCCGCCAGTCCCGTCAAGTGTCTCACCCACACCCCCCCCCCCCTTGACTAGAGAAAGAAGCAATTAACGCGCGGCGTCACTTGCAGGTCACGACAGCAAAACAAAACCACCGGTCTACAAGTTAGCCTCTGGGGAAGTAGCATATCAAATCTCCGAGCCAAGCTATCTGAGAGCAGGGTACCCCTCCTGGCTCAGTGATCCTCGGTGGATAAGACCTCGTCGAGACCTGGTTTAAACATCGACTTGCGATTACATCTCGACCAAGACACAGAGGGCGGCATTCTTTACCTCTTACCTCCTCGAGCAATCCCTCCCTAAAAACTTCACTCTCCCGACAGCTTCATGTCTGCTGTCAAGTTCCAGTCTCCGTCTTACAAACTCTTCGATGTGAGTCCAATCCCAGACCTCGTTCCAACATGAGCGGGATCACTGCTCCATGCCATCTCGGACATGCCTTCACCCTTCATGTGGTCCTTTGAAGAGACCTTTCATGGGGCTTCCCTTGTTTCAGCGAGATAGAAACAGGTCGACTGACACGAAGGAATCCGCAGCCGGGCTTCCACACCGACAAACCAATCATTGTTGGCGTGGACGACAGACTCGAGTCGCCCGAAACCCTGACCCTTCGGTACGAAGAAGCCGTTCGAGAAGCAAACGGGGGAGACCTAGGCAGGGACTCCCTACCTAGTACTTTAGACATGGCGACCTACAGCAAGGCCCAGCTGCCGTCAATGAGTGGTACGTTTGACAGAGATGCCATCCGATGGATATTAACACCCCGAAAATCCCGTATCCGAGATCAGTGTGCAAACTATGGCGGAGGGAAATCGAGAGAGAGTGCTGACAAGTCCGCCCTGTCGGCGTCGAACAGGCTACGACGCAACACGATACCAAGACACATCGTACGACCAATACCCTACTCAGTCATTTTCAACACAACAAACCGACAAGTTCGCACAGTTGAACCAACAGTCGTTTGCTAACAACAATGCTGTTACTCAATATATGCCCACGGGGTCGACAGTACTCTCCTGTCAGCCTGCATCCGGCATGTGTGGCGCCAAAGTGTCCCTGAAATTTTCGTCACAATATGACCTCTTTAACATGTCGCCGATGCCCTGCGTTTTCTTGTTCTTTGGATCGGAGAAGTGTCTCGTGCAGGAACTTGTTCGAGATTCTCATGATAGCGACGGGTTTGTCTACTCATGCAATGCAGATGCACCGCAGCTTTTGGTCACAGGAAGCACCAGTAGCAGCGTGCCTCTGTCATTAGTTATCGAAGGATCCCCCGGGGATGAGATCTCGAGGATGGGTGCTGGGACTTTTCAATACTTGGAAGGGTCTGGGGATGATATCACGCGGACCGACAAGCTCCAGAAGCATGAGACTACAGCACCTGTCCTCCAGGTCGATCAGCCGAGTACCTCGCCAAAGACCGTTGAGGCGCCGCCTCTACCATCTGTCGCGCCTACAAATACCTATGAGTACCCGTCTCAAAGCCAGTACGGCAATTCATTCACACAAAGCAATAGCGACATGATTACGACATACCGAACCACGAGCTTTACTGATCCTCACTACCACAGGCGGGCAGCGCCAGGATGGAGTGGTTATGGGAGTACCTTGGCTGGCACCGGGAGAAGTTCGTCAACTCTTGATCACACAGGCATGTCGGGTCGACCTAGTTTGACACCACTGCCAATGCCGTCAGTTAACGGGACCCCACAACTTATCCGAACGAGCACGATTGCCAATAGCAGCAACGGGTCTTACCACCCCATGTCATTGTATTCAAGCAAGGCCGTCCTGAAGATTAACGGTAAACTTGATACCATGGCACAGAATTGGGCACAAGAAGAGTGGGATAATCGCCGTCGGATCGTCATGTTTCGGAAGTCACAGAGTGGCTCAACCTTGACGACCAGCTTCCGCGCCATTCCCATCAACGAGAGACCCCCTAACAGCATATGCATCTCATGTATCTGGTGGGAAGAGAAGGGTGAGTGCTACGTCACATCAGTTGACACGATCCATCTGCTCGAACAACTTGTTGCCTCGCCGAACCGATTCAGCGTTGAGGAGAAGAATCGAATTCGCCGCAACCTCGAGGGATTCCATCCCCTCACTGTATCCAAGGCGAAGCCAGAGAGTGAGGAGTTCTTTAAGATTATCATGGGTTTCCCTAACCCAAAACCCCGCAACATTGAGAAAGACGTCAAAGTGTTTCCATGGAAGATCCTCGAACCTGCGCTCAAGAAGATTATCGGAAAGTACAGCGCCAGTCCGAGCAGCACCCTTCCCCCGGCGATTATGATGGCTCCCATGAGCGCAGCTCCTTATGCTACATTACCCACACCGCCAGGCCATAGCATGGGATCACAACCGGGCATGTCTTCACAGCACGCGGATCCTCACAGCCAGTATTCGGTACATTCAACTCACAGTACTGCACATCACGATGCCATTCCCTCACCCCGATCGCTGTCTAGTTCACAGCACTCATGGACTCCATACACGGCTGCTCCGGCGTACTCTGCCACCACGTCTCGCACGTTGAGCCCTAGCCTCCGCAACCCGAGCCCCCAACAACCACCTGCCATGCGCATAAACACAAACACGGCACAGCTACCGTCTGTAACAACATACGATACGCGAAATGTATCAGCAAGTGGTTATGGAAGCACTGGACTTCACACGCCTATTAGCCATCACCCGTCTACCACAACACCACCGAGGTGGGATACCACCCCTGCGAGCTACGCCGATAATAGCTATCCAAGCCTGACAGCGCATCATGCACCAGGTGGACAGTCGGTATATAATCCGTCTTCCTATGGAGATGGTTCACACCGTGCGTGAGAGAATTCAGGGGCATGCCACGCGCCCTATGGCGACTTCTTTTGGAGCCCTCTGATGACCGGCGCCACGCACAACCAACCGTCCAATACCCCGTCTTGCGCACTTTCTCCCCAAGTCTCATAATGTTTCGTTCGACTCGTGAACACTCTAGGGAGGTCGCGCGGGTAAGTCAGGTGGCTAAAGTGTAAACCAATGAGGGTCATGGGCGGGACACCACCCCTCCGATCTCAACTCCCGGCAGCCACCGACAAGCTTAATGGCGGTCTGACTGGGGCTGCCTCCAAATTCCGGGCTTGAACCTTGGATACTCTCATGGTGCCGACTTTTTTAACACTTGTCGCCGCCTCATCCTATTGCAGAGGGATCAGGTCATTCGAGATGGCAGATATTAGGCGGAGGGACCCTTCCATGCCGCGGCATCAACTGTCGATGGCTTCACGCACACTTCATAGAATCACGCACACGCGCGCTCATATTCAGAGCATCATCACTACTGATCTTTTCATGACTCCTTTTTGGAACGGTTATTAAATGTTAGACCATCAGGTCTGTGTTGGAATATTACAGGGAACCATATATATATATAGACGACAGCATCACGAGGTTGAAACGCTGTGGGTTTTTTTTTGTCTTTGTCAACGATGTGGGCTATAAGGTTTAAAGCGGCTTTGGGAATTCCTCGTTGTTTTTGGTTTATAAGTAGGCATTATACCCTTTTTTTGTGTATGACATTTGTTACTATTTTGATCGCTCTCGTACAATATGTATCCTGGGGCGGCTGGATGGGGGTGTGTGTCCTGTCGGTAATGACATTTATGGTCGGGGAGAACTGGGAATGGACATGGCGGCCATTTGGGGGGGGGGGAGCAATGGAATGGTACATGGGAATTCCAGCAGGGAGGTGGCAAAGCATGTGGATGATGGGTTATGATGGAATGGAATGGTAATAATAATAATCTCTCTATTTTGATGCACTCTTACACTCTCGACCCTCAACCTGTGATGAGCCATGCCCAAAATGAACTCTCTGAATACAACAAACAAGCATGTCCAGTGTGTTGGTCGTACTCTCGAATAGTACAGAGTAAATGAAGGTAGGATGATGGAATCTTGCATTACAAAATGCGTCAACATCATCACTGTCTCACTTGTCACCGACAGAAGACTACGATCTAGACTCAGCACTGAGATCTTGACTTGAACTTTCTTCTTGTACTATACAAATCAGTATCTAAACCTGAGTTCAACAGGCCAAAATCAGGTTTAGAGAAAGGCTGCGCTGCCCACCGCTTTTTATCGCTGCTATGTCGTCGTATGTATGCGTCTATCATTTCCCAACCTGTGAAATGGTTTCATCCTCCCCAGACTCATGCAGTCCCAGACTCATGTGACCCCCCTGACTTGCCGCTATGAATGCCTGATAAATCCGACCGTGTTGGTGCACGATTGTTGGGCCCTCGCTCTGGGTATTTATCATGCCTGACGGTCCAATCCCAAGCTGGTGAATCTGCCACTGTAGGTCCAACGGAGACCCTTCCGTACCAAGGTCTTGCCAGACCTGTACGTAAATCTTGCTCTTCCTTACCGTGACGGAAAAGTCCGTCGGGCAACGGTTGCAGGCGCTGTGTTGCTCTTTGCCGTTTCTCTGTTTCAACGCCGTCTGAATCAGTGCCGACAAACGGTCTGGCTGCCAGCTTGAGCGTAAATGACCCTTGAAAGACAAGTGCGGGCATATTCGTAAGCACTCTATCATAGGTTCTGATTCAAGACCATACGGTCTGTAGCTCCACGATGAATAGAGGAGATAGCGTCCCTGGACGATACGTGGTCTGGCCGTGAATATCATCCGGGTGGGAGGGGTGGCAGGGGCGTTGAGTCTCATGCAGAAGTGACTGGTGGTGTATGGTGCCAACAACTTGCTGCGGTACATTGGATAAATGTTCAAGCGTGTATACCTGAGGGCGAGTTGAACGTGTCGGTGCCGGAGTTGGTACTGGCCTGTGTCGGTCATGTGTAGCGGTTGCTGACTTCTTCCGCATGCAAGCAAGCAGGTGCCCGTTGGTGTGTCATCGGTTTGCATATGATGTAGCCTTGCGCATCTTTCACATAGCCATGAGTCACCCGAGTGGTAGGCCATTTCGGTCAGGTATTCCATGCGATCTGGATAGCTGAGATTGCCGATGAGATTGGAGAGATCATGGTGGAAACCATGATACATGGCCCTGTTCGTACGGGCAAGGCAGACGCGGCTGGAGATTGGAAGACGCTTGAAAATCATGTGGAAAAGCTCGGTTGGAAGCCCGAGGAGAAAACACTTTGAGGCTTCAGGGGGGATGGAAGGTGGTACAATTTCTTGTTTGGCGCTGTGAAGAGTGACTGCTTTGAACGCATCACCTATTGGGTTCTGACGCTGCTTTGGGGAAGACATTTTAATCCAAAAAACTAGAATAAGGAGTGTGATGAGAGAGACATGAAGAATAAAGAAGACATTGGCAGCGGCCATAGTGATAATAGAGCTGAATGATGCTGGTAGCTGGTGGTGACTCGTGGGTCTTCCGCCAACCAAGGGCCAAAAGAGCGTTGCGAAGAATTTTGAAACCTCTGAAACCGGAGCCTTGTCGCTAATATGAGGTCAAAATCGAAGAAAATCAGAATAACGGCTGGAAAGAGCTGCTGAGGGTACCACGGCAGTCGCAGGGTTGAATGACGATTATACGATGGCAATAGCTCTCTTCTGTCGTGTCGCCTGCCACGCAGAGTTGCGATCTCCAGCAACATCAAACATTCCCAGCCTTTCATATGTGTTGCCGCTGCCCAAAGACTTGCGCAACACAAGACCGACATCTGCTTTCTGCCCTGTCCCGGTGATGCTCTTGCCTGTGCCAAACTGGAAGCAGACCAGCTGGACCTTTGGCAAGTCTGATACATCATGGTCGAAGTAGACAGTCACTCCTGGAAGTGAGTTTTCTGCTGAGTAGCACTTGGATAGAAACGGCGTCTTGTTTCGAGGCCCGCTGCTATCGTCAGAAGGAAACAGGAGATCGTCCTCGGATATTGTAATTTCAGCCGCCCATCCGAACAGCGCAACCTGTCCACCAGAGACGCGGCCGAAACGATCTGCACTGGCGAGGTTAGTAGATGAACTTTGGACAGTGACTTCCAGCCCGCTCCTGACCCATTCCTCCTTGCCATCGGGGCCTACGATGGTCGTCCAGGCACCGCTAAACCACGACTCTCCACAGAAGAATATCGGTCCATTGTACGCGGCCCAGGACCACGACGGGATTCCCTCATCAACAGCTCTCGGTGGCCAGCTGTCTGGACTGACGGGTGTCTGTTCGACTGTCTTACTTGGGAACCAAGAGAGGCCCTTGAGTAGATTGCTCTTCCATATCCCAGCTAAATGGACATCCTCTGCGTCATGCCATTGAGAAACGACAGCGGCAATACCTGATATAGCAGGTAGCTTGTCAGTTCTCACAGAGAGATTCCTTCCAGAGTAGGTCTCAGCAATCTTATCCCACTTATGCGCCTTTTGTTTAACGCCTGTTTTGGCATTGGAATACGTGAAAAGCTCCTGGTCATCCAGTACTCTGAACCGCGAGAGATGCGGCGCCAACTTCTCGTTGGTGTTTTTCGACTCAAGTTCTGGTTCGTCCTCACTCGCCGTGCATTCACGGCATTCCCAGAGTAGCCTGTCACGCGTAAAGTGCAGCAGTCTGGGTGAAAGTTCGCGCTCCTGCAGGCACCAGCCGCGGGAGAAGACGGCTCCGTGTTGAAGCGATTTGATCCATGGACCGAAGTTTGGGTATATTGTTACTTCAGCTTCGGAGGGGTCATCAGGGAAGCGACCGAAAATGATATCCATGATGCTACTCCGTTGATAGGGGAGGTTTCTGTTGGTCAGCGTGAGCTTGCAAGGCTGGATTTTGTCGACGTCTCAGGGTAGAAAGCAGCCTCCATCTCCATCAGGTGAATCAGATGCCTAGATTTTGATAAGTAAGGGAGACCGGAAACCCTTTTTATGAACATTGAAAGGCTTGAAGCTTACTGCGATGGTGCAATGGGCCTGGGAGTAGATCAGATGCATCCTACTGCATTCTGTAGTAAAGTCATCTTTGTCATCCTGGATGATGCAGAGGGAGTCTATCCAGAGGTACTGGAATCCCATTCGGTGAGTGATTTCCATTGCTTCAGTGAAAGTTTTGGGCAAGTTGGCGACATTGAGCTCCTCAAGATGAGCTGTCAGGTTCTCCTTTGTTGTCTTGGGGACTTCCTTTCCGCGATCCGTACCCCAACAATGACTTAGGGCGAAATACCGGGTACTCTGAGCATCCAGATCCTGGTTAGACGGGATTACTAGCCTTGGGTGAATAACTCCATTCTCATCGCTGTTCAGGTGGACAAGCCTTGTGGGGAGGACGGCCTCTTCAGTTTGTTGGCAGAATTTGTGCGCTTTGGCGCATGTGTCCAGCCACTTATTGGCCATGACAAAATTCCCTTCACAGTCCGCTGTGCTGTTGACAATATCTAATCCGTTTTAGAACTTCAATTCTTCTCCCGCCCCCCCAAGGTGAGGTAACTTACTGCGACACTCGCCGTATCCCAAACCCTTGAGCTCCCAGTACACCCCACCAGTCCGCTGTCCATCCGAGATGACCATTTTGCCCTCTTCGGTAACCTTCATTGCGACGCCATCTGGAAAAGGATATCCCGACTGTCGGGGAGCATGAAGCAGCATGTTATGGCCCCTACCCATGAATTGCTTGGTAGCCCAGAGCGGCTCCGCTCTATCGAGGACTCCCGAAATGATGGCACATAGCACACAGCCAGCTGCGACCGATTGAGAGAGCCTGTCAAGGCCATCGGTGCCTTCGAAGAGCATGTATGCTCCATGCCATGCTTTTCCGTCTTTGAACCTCGTGGCCTTGGCCTGAAGGGGGAGGAAGAGGTCTAGAGGGATGGCTGAGCAGGCCTCGCAAATCATGCTTGCAATTGGCATCCTGCATCGATTTTCCAGGTTGAGATTCAAGAAATACAATCTCTCATACATCAGGCTCTTCAAAAGAAGCTGAATTCAGGGAGTTTATGGGGGATGGGCTGTTGGGTGGCTATGCTCAACTTATATGGCAGATCAACAGTTCAGCTCATCAGCCCCGCAATGAAACTAATGAGGTTTGGGAATGGACGTCGCATTGTGTTTCTAGATGTTTCACCTGGAAGGCAGGGAATCGAAAAGAACCAATGGTGACGTCCAGATGGAATTGTTAATTGGGCGGTCATTGAACAGTTCCTGATAGCAGTGTCGCCGCTCAAGGGTGCGGCACTGATCGTCGATCCGCCAAAATGAAAGTGCTGGCTTCAACAAAAGAGGGGTCATCTTCTGGTAGAAGAGCATTATTGCATCAAAAATAATGGAATTCGTTATCAAAGACCGGATGCTGAGAGACATGTGCAAACAACTAGTATCTTGGACCTCCGGGCATCGTGCGATAGTACTATATAATCAAGGTGCTGCATTCTGGTGTTTCTTTGTTATGCTCCATTTTCTAGAGCTACATGAGATATTAATACATGATTGGACAAATACCTCGATATTAATTTGTTAATCACGTTGGTTGGAGACGCTCGCTGCTTCAGGGGCATCGGTTTCATCAGCAAAACTGGAAGCTGCTGCTCACCACCTACGTGTTTTCACGACCAGCTTTTATACATGTATTGTTGGATCATGGCTTCCTCTCGGTAGTTCGCTTATTGACCAAATCTCGTGGCTAAATATGATGCATTTATTTCATCCATCTCCTCTCATCAACAATCTTTCATTATGGTGCATGCGCGCCTTGATGATCTATCCCGTCCCCCCCAAGCAGTCTCCTTCGCGACTTCGACGGTTAGATCCCCCCTTCACTTTCTTCATCACTTGAATCCTCTGAATTCAGAGCCCTTCGCTGTTAGACATGGTACAAGTCTCCCACCATGGAACTGCTGAACCCGCTGCTTTGCTGAACAGCCTCATAAATGCCGAATAAAAGGTGTTATTTGAAACTGTTTACAGCCTTCGAAAGCTAGGGTTCACTCAACCCGCCCCTAGGGCCAGGATCAGTGTTGTTGGAGGAGAATCGGCTGGCAAGTCATCTGTCCTTGAGGCAATCTCTCATCTGAAATTCACCAACAGAGGCCTACGTACCCGATTACCCATCGTGGTCGTCCTGAGAAAAGCCCCCGAAGTGGCTGTTAATGTCGAAATCAAGTTCACTGGAGATGGCTCTGGGCGAGTAAATGGATCCATTCAGGCACTTGAAGAGACTGCCAACCTTGAAAACCTGCCAGAAATCATCGAGCAGGCGGCTAAACACATGGGACTTGAGAACGACAGCTCAAGTGGCTTCTCCAACAATATTTTGCGCATCGAGGTTCTTGGCCCTGACATCTATCATATCAATGGAATTGTCGACTTACCCAGCTACTCTTATTTCAGCATGACGGAGCAGCCAAGAGAGGATGAGCTAGGTGCCAAGCAAATTGTAGAGAAATACATGGAGAAAAAGAATACATCGTTTTGCTGGTCGAATCCCTCGATCAACGGCTCGCGCCCTCAAAGGTCCTCAACAGATTGATGACCCGCGACCTGACAATGGAACATACCGTGGTGGTCATCGCAAAGTCAGATCTTCTATTATCCGGATCGGCCTATAGAAACGAGTGCATTCAACCTGCCCATAGATTCTCAGCCATGAGCGACCTTGCTTTTCATTCGCATTTGTTGTGGAGCCCATCTGATGCTCAAGACCTTGCAGAGCCTTGTGATAGAGATGCAAAAGAGGATATATTCTTCAAGGACTCAGTTTGGTCGTTTGTGTCTTCGAATCATAAAGGCGCCAAAAGCCTGCGCAAGAAGTTGAGCAAGATGCTGCTGAATCACATTCAGAGAAGCTTACATGGCCTTACAGCGGATGTCGATTTTCGTCTCGGTGTTGAACGTACTCGGCTGAGTGATTATTGCACACCACTTACCAGATCTGACGAAATTCGTAAATACTTGGTTGGAATTGCAGAAAATTTCCAGCATATCGCACGCGATGGTGTTGCCAGAAGGTATAGCGACCCTTTCTTCAAGGGCCGGTTTCCGGATAGATTGATATCGGACCCAGGGATATTGAGGGCGAAGCTGCACACTCTGAACGATGCCTTTGATTTGGTGCTTTTGAAGAGAGGTGCCACCTATGACATTTATGAAACCATTCGTGGGATTCCAGACAAATGCAGGGATGTCCCTTAACATGTCCTCAGGGTGCCTCACCAGTACGGCAGCATCTCGGATCCCGAGCCAACATCGGAGCTTGATATCAAGGCCAAGTTCAGTCAGCTTGAGTTAGAAGCTCAGGGGGGTGAGCTCTCGATTTTAGGAAACCGAAACTTGATGGTCACTTTCTTCAAGATGCTCATGGGTCCATGGAAAGGCATTGCAGAATGCCATCTTCTCCTAACCAAAAATGCAGCCAGGCAGTTCATTGATGAAGTACTCGAATATGTGATTGGAGTGGATGAGAGAACATTGGCTTTCGTTTTGCGGAACTGTGTTGACTCGTTTTTCAAGAAGAAGACAGCCATTTTACTGGAAAAGGTAGAAGAACTTCTCCTTCCCTACACCGCTGGCTATGGGGTTCGGCTGGCGACGGATTCTCTATCTGGATTATCAGGAATGACCCTATCTCACCTGGTGGATGACCTGGGTGAGCTTTTGCGAGAGTTGGGAGGAACAGCTGCAGCTGATAAAAGGGCTCGATCAGTTTGCTGCGACAGAATCCGATATGCGTTGCTCCACACCAAGCCAGTTGAGAAGGGTTATCTCAGCCCAGACGATGTTTTCGATATGGCAATGGAATGTTACGAAGTAAGAGAGCTGGGATAATTATTGCTTTTCGTTGCTCTCCCGGTGGTTGCCCCTAATACTTGTCCCAGACTTCGCGCAGAATGTTTGCCAGCAACGTCATCAGTCTGGCACTAGAAAGCTGCTTGATCAACGATCTTCATAATGTCTTGTCCCCGAGCGGCGTTGATGAGATGAGCGAAGAGATTCTGGGAGAACTTGCCAGCGAGTCAGAAGAGGTCGAGCTAGAGAGGCAAGCGACCCAAGGCAAGATCAAAGTGCTGAATGACGCACTACAGGTTTGTCAAAAAATACCTAGCATCAAGGGTAGGTGAGATGAATCAGATCCCTGGAAGATTAAGGAGGAGACGGGGATGGAGCTGATGTTTGACTGCCATCTCAGTTGTGAGGCGTCATTACAGACTGAGTATTAACGATTACAGAAGATGTCACGATTATTTGAAACAACTGTATATAATATAGCAGCCCATGGGCTATTCTAATTGACGTCAATCAGTTTTGCTGGATCAAAAAGAGAAATGCCCCTTTTATGTGATTCAGGGGATGCTCAAGTGCACAAGTGCTCAAGTGCTCAAGTGGTGCTCAAGTGATGTCAATTCCTACAGTGAGTTGAGGCCTGGAACGTCCCGAGGCTGGGCGCTGTACAACAACGTCACAGTGGAGCACCCGCCAATTCACTGCAAAAAAGAGCCCCAACAAGTTCGGACATTTACATCAATTGCTGGTATTACTACTATCAAAACAGTCCATAGCATTGGTTATCGAATCATCGCTCCAATCCTACTGTTACACACCTGCAGGTGATTTGAGACAACCCCTCTTCTTTGACCCCCCCCTCTTCCTCCCCTCTCCTCTTCTTCTTCTCTCCTCTTCTTCTTCTTCTCCTTCACCCTGATGCTGCTTCCCTCTCGAATCGGCTGCCGATCTCTGCGCTTCGCCGCTGCTCGACAGTCCTCATCGCCATCATCGCTCCTCCTCCGTCAACAGACGAGCAAAACCTCCAACCGCCTCTCCTTTGCTCGATCCGCAAGCAGTTGCTGCTCCTCCGACACTCCTCCTCCAACAACGACAACAACCCCTAAACGAAGCCGTCCTCGACTGCCCGGCATGGCTGAAGGCGACAACAATGTCGAGAACTATCTGCGTCAGAGCCACGACCGCATCTTCGAACACAACCGCAACTGGGCCGCCGAAAAGGCCCGCAAAGACCCGGAGTTCTTCGCGCGCCTGTCCGCCGGCCAGGAGCCCGAGTACCTCTGGATCGGATGCAGTGACTCGCGCATCCCTGCTGAGCAGATTACGGGTCTCGAGCCGGGCGAGGCGTTTATCCACCGCAACATTGCCAACCTGGTCGTCAACACGGATCTCAATGTCATGAGTGTCATCAACTACGCGGTGCGCCATCTGGGCGTCAAGCATATCGTTGTGTGCGGACACTATGGCTGCGGAGGCGTCAAGGCGGCCATGACGCCCAAGGACCTGGGGCTGTTGAATCCGTGGTTGAGGAATATCCGCGACGTGTACAGACTGCACGAGGCGGAGCTGGATGCGGTTTCGGACGAGACGCAGCGGTATCGGCGCCTTGTCGAGATCAATGTGCTGGAGCAGTGCCGCAATGTGATCAAGACGGCGGCAGTGCAGCAGTCGTATGCGAAGAACCAGTACCCCATTGTTCACGGATGGGTGTTTGGCTTTGAGGATGGTTTGATTACGGACTTGAAGATTGATTTCAAGGAGATGCTACACGAAATTCAAAAGATTTACAACCTTGCCGACTGATTGGGATACATCGTTCTTGCTTGGGGTCTCTGGAAGACGGGGAGTTTAGGGGAGTTAGGAATTGGGGATTGGGGGATGGGAAAGGCGGCTCTGGGGTTTATGCATCATGATAGGAGACTCTGTGAAATGGAAGGCATGATTCTGTCTACAATTGACGGCAAAGTTCAAACCAACACTTCTCTCTTCTTAATGGATTGGTCAAGTTTTACCCCGCGTCATATGCCCCAGAATCCCAAAACATCTCCACTTGATCGGACCAACATCATTGGTGTTGAGTCTAAGCCTAACAAGTCTTTTGCTGGGAAGAGAGTGCTTGTTTGAAATATGGAATCAATTTTTATCCCAACTATCCGAAGCCCAAGATATGCTCTACCAATATGGGAGCAACTCCTCTGTCAAGTGGTATCCCCTCAGCTTCTCTCCCAGTTCACCTTTTTTTTGCCCTTTGATATCTCCCCCACAATAATCTCTAATTATACATCCCTCCCCCATCCTCATTATCATCCATCTTTGCACATACAAAACCTGAAATAAACCCTCCCAACCTCATGACGACGTCTCGGCCGATCGATTCGTAAGGCTCCCCTGCACAGCGTTGTTCCTCAGCGTAGAGTCCCCCGTGTCCTTTCGCGAGAATGAAGCCCACGTCTTGAAACTCGACATGGACATCGTCTTGCGGAATTTGGGGCCAATGTCCTCTGGGCCTCCTTGTCCCCAGGGGCCGCGCTGCACGGCTCGGTCCTCGAGAAGGTGGAACTTGCGCTTGGCTAGCTTCCATAGTTCAATTCCTGTGACGAAGACGAGAGTGAAGCCGACTGCCAGTGCCCACTCCCATGAAATACCAGTGTGTTTGAAGAAGTTGGTGTTGAGGAAGGGGATGTACACCACGGGGAAGACGGAAAGGCCGCCGATGATGACAGACCAGAAGAGGAAGCGGTTGCTGTAAATGTCTTTGAAGAATGGGAAGAAGCTATCGTCATCGGGGTTAAGGCGGAACATGGAGCGACGCAGGCTCTTGAATTCCCACGCCGAGATGAGGATCAGCCAAGTCAACTCGGCGAACGTTGCGGCTCGGGCTCTGAATACGGGTTCGCAGGCCTCTGAGTACCTGGTGTTGCAATCCACGCCGAGGTTCCCGTCGTTAACACCATAGATGATGATGCAGAAAGTGCACATGGTGCAAGCGCCCATGATGATTCCGTACACAATCATGTCGACGATGATTTGGTTTGTGAAGACACCTCGTTTCTTATCCTGCGGTGGTTTCCGCATGACATCCTGAGCTGCTTGTTCTCTGCCTAGACCAAATGCTGGGAACGAGGACGTAACCATGTTGATCCAGATGATTTGAAGGGGCGAAACGGGGAAGACGGAGAACCCTGCGTTGTCAACGAAGCCGAGACCAGCGACCAGGAGGATAACTTCTCCGACGTTGGATGTCAGCAAGTGCAGAACGAACTTTTGGATGTTGTCAAACATTCGGCGGCCCTCGCGGATGGCAGCAACAATAGAGTTGAACTTGTCATCCGTAAGCACAATCTTGGCGGCTGATTTGGCGACGTCAGAGCCAGAGCCCATGGCAATACCGACATCCGCGCGGGAGAGGGATGGAGCATCGTTGACACCATCACCAGTCATAGCCATGAACGCACCGCGTCGACGCAGGGCTTCAATCATGCGAGTCTTGGTGTCAGGCGCACAGCGAGCAATAACGAGTGGCAACTCCTCAAGAGCATCGATTTCCTCATCCGTCATCTTATCGAAATCGGTGGCCTTCTGCACAATGGAGGTGGCGACATGATCAGGCAGAACGCCCAGATTCTTGGGAATAATGCCAACCTCCTTGGCAATGGCCTTGGCTGTCTCAGGGTGGTCGCCAGTAAGCATGTGGACTTTGATACCGGCTTGCGAGCATTCTGCGATGGATGGTTTGGTTTCGCGACGAGGAGGATCGTAAATGCCAACCAGACCAAGGAGAATAAGATTCTCTTCCACAGACGATCGGAGCTTTTCTTCTTCGGTGGGTGAGGAAGATTGTTTGGCAGTGAATCTACCATCCCAGGGCCGATACGCAATGGCGAGAACACGTTGGCCTTGAGAAGCGAGAGAGTTCATCTGTCCTAGAACAGACTCCTTCAATTTCTCCGTGATGGGTTGTTGGTCTTCCCCAGTGCCGATGTACGCGCACATGTCCAAGATACGCTCCACAGCACCTTTGGTAAAGACCATGCTGTTCTTAGTCTCAATAATGGAGCCGCTTTCACCCTCTGGGGCATCGTATATGACAGACATGCGCTTGATGGAGCTGTCGAATGGGAACTCAGCGACTTGCTTCCAGCCCTGTCCTTCGAGCGCCTTCTTGCCATGGTTGAACCGGTGAGCGAAAACTTGGAGGGCGATCTCGGTGGGTTCTCCAGTAGTCTGCCATTTCTCCTCTTCCTTATCGTATCGGACAGTGGCGAGATTGCACAAAGCAGACGAGAGAAGGAAAGCTCGCAACTCGTCTGTCATCTCGGTTTCAGCCTCAACAGTTGGTTCCTTGGCAGGCTTGGGGTTAAGTTTCTCATCAGGGACATCAAACTTCAGGACAGCTGCGCTGCGCTCCTGATCGTAGTCGCGTTTTGGCTCTTCCTCCTCGGACTGTGATTCGTCCTTATTCTGTGAGTAGGTCACTCGTCCCTTGGTCGGGTCACTGGGGTTCTGTGACTCGCGAACGGTGTAGATATGTGATGAGGGGATCCAAGCTTGTCTGACAATCATGGCGCCCTCTGTAAGAGTTCCGGTCTTGTCGGAGCAGATATTCGTTACTCCGCCGAGCGCCTCAAGAGCTGAGAGATCTCGCACGACGACGTTGGCCTTGCGCATGACAGTAACGGCAACGACCATTGTGATAGTCAGAACACTACGCGAATAGTAAGTAAAAAAAGCTATTCAAGAGATTCCTCAATAGGGTAGACTTACGCTACAAGTGACTCGGGGATAATGGCGATACCAAGAGAAGTGGCATAGATAATGACCTCATGTCGTAAATCGAAGTGATTGACACCAAACACGACCATGGCGAGGATGATAGCGCAACCGAACAGTACATACGCCAACGCAGACAGCTTGCGCTGCAACGGCGTACCCTCTGTAAGGCCCAAGAACTTACCAAGAACATCATAGATGCGCTTGGAAAGGCCAACTACGGGCTGTTTCTTGCCATACTTGCGCCAATTCATGGACCTTCCGGCCTTTCGCTGCTTCTTGGAAGAGGAGGCAGCGATTTTGCCGACTTCGGTGCTCATTCCGGTTGCTGTGACGATACCACGGCCTCTGCCTTTTTGGACAACAGTCGTCGCATAGGCCAGATTGATACGGTCACCAATGCCAATCTCGTCCTCGGACGTGGCGATTTTCTCGGAGCCATGCGCGGCAATGTTGTTATCAGTGACCTTTTCAACAGGGATGGATTCACCAGTCAATTGACCCTCCTCGCAGGCGAGGTTCATAGCCTCGAAGAGACGAATATCTGCCGGGACGGTATCACCCATCTTCAGTAGAACAATGTCTCCGGGAACGACCTCGGGGCTATGAAGCATTTAGATTTAGCACATGTATGCTTTAGGAGGAGGTAGGAAGCAAACTTACTTCGAAATGACTTGTGTTTTGCCATCTCGGAGGACCATGGCACTAGGAGAGGACAGAGCACGAAGTGCGTCCATGCGCTTCTCGGCGCGATACTCTTGCCAGAATCCAATGGTGACATTAAGAACAATTACAAAGGCGAGAACACCTCCCTCGATGTAGTCCCTAATTCCGAAACTCAATGCCATGGCAAAGACCAGAACCTAGTATCATTAGCATGTAAGTCGTCCATGGCCACGAGCGACGATTACTTACAATAATCATGGCATTGAGGATCTGTTTGGTAAGGATACTGTACCAAGGAATGGTACCTCCCACGTCCAGTTCATTTTTGGGGTATTTTGCCTGAAGCTGCGCAACTTGTTCAGATGTAAGACCTCGATCGACGTCGGTGCCGAGCGCCTCCGCCGTCTCCTGAACCGTGAGGAGGAACGGGTGCTTTGGAAACTCAGCCATTGCCACTAGGCGGGAAGAGAGAGTTAGGCAGCTCGTGAAGTGGGCGCAAAACTCTAAAGACACGCAAGGACTTCATAGACGATTGATGAAGGAGAGATAATAAGCTAACCCGAGGGCTATGTCAACAACATTGGACTGACTAATATGATGTCAGTCCTGTGGAGGCCCAATGTGATCTACCTTACGTCAATGAGGAGAGACAGACGGATAGACGCAGGCAAACAGGGACCAGGTCTGGAATTGGCTTTGATGATGACAATATGGAGGGGGAGCACAAGCTTCCGGGTTGCGGGGACGGGTGCCCATATAAGTACTTTTGCCAGCCCAGACAAATACCTTGGCCTGGAGCAGATTCTCGCCCGCACAAACAGGTATCGCCATACGGCGGCGAGGCTTTGATGGATGTATCATCATGGCCCACATCCGGCTTCTTGGGGGGGCCTTGGCGGCAAGCCTATGGGGCGCCTGAGCTGCACGTTGAAGCAACACAGTCGCCAATCTTCTCCGCGCGGTGACCGGGGTAAGGCGGACGTCGAGGAAAACGGCGGCATGGAGTGCAGGACCACGGATAGAGGAGGCAAATCGCTTATTGTTGTTGGGCATCGGTGAAACATTCCTTGGTCAGGCATTCAGAGGGCATTGTTTTCGTCGATCCCGCCCCCCTGGCCCCCATGGCCCCCATGGCCCCCATGATATGACATGTTCCATACCCAAGACACATCGAAGCATGTCCGTTTTCAAATGTCACCCAGACACATGGTTGAGGCTGACAGCTGAGAAAATGATGCAACCCGGTTGGCGTCCAAGTCGTTCCGTGTCTCATCATGTCATCGCCACCCACGTCTCAACGCCAGCCCTCAAGAATGAATCGTGGCTTCGCCTGGTAAGAATGGCTTTTTTCGCCAAGAGCATCCAAGAGCTTCTCGCTGCTTGGCGACGCGCGTTCAAAGCATACTTAAGAGAATTCGGTCATCCCGCCAAGGCTCTTGTGTGTAACTCATTCCTCCCTTTGATGCAGCCTTCGCAAATCTCAGCAAATCCAAGTGGTGTTTTAGGGTTGTGTCGCCTAAGCTTATATCATACCCAACCAATAGCGTCTTGTCAAGTTATCACCAGCCTTGGTGCCAAGCCAGAGAGTGGCAACAGCTTCTGGAAGCATTGGTCGAAACAATTTGCTGCCAGCTGGAGAGGTACTTGATGGCCCCCAAGGCGCCCAGAGTTGCAGGCAGCGGGGAATACGAGGTGATTCAGGCTGGATGCCTGTTCTAGATCCCCCCATTGTTGCGGTGGTTTGTCATAGTGAGCCAGTGCATGGCTTCTATTCTCAGAGTGGGATTGAGAAGATATCCCGAGTTCCAAGAAGCGGGCGCACACTAACTTCTCGGCACTGCGAGTCACGTGGATCCCCCGGTGAACTTAGTGTCCCACTCGGCGTCTGCTTCGCCTTTCCTCGGCCGTTATCGGCATCTTTGTACTCCGTACGGCGTAAGCCGACAGTCCCGGGGAAGATATGAGAGGAGGACGGATCCGGAGAGACAATAACTATCTAATCTTGACCTTCGGCACCGACTGATTGATAATCAGTCCTTCACAGTGAGCACCACCACCTGATGATAGCGGCTGCTAAGACATTCGCCACATCGGCATGGGCTTGTGCGCCTCCCATTATGACAAACCACATGCTCGAGGCCGGGGATCCCCTGTTTGTCTCAATGCTTCCAGAATCAGAAACCCGTTGAAGTGTTTCGGCCAGTCCGTACTCTAGAGTTGCCAAGAGATGCCCTTGCAGTCATACATAAGGTACTCGGACTAACGATTCTTTGCCCATACATAAAGTCGCATGATTAGGGAAGAAAAAAAGGTTCCATTCTTGAATCAGAGCCCACGTGCCATACCAAAAATTATGTACTCAAAAATATCCTCCGCATGAATATTTGTACAACCATGGGTGCTATACAGAGCAGATCATAACCCATCCATAAATAAAATCCCATCATAAAAAATAAATACATGAGTAATTCAGCTGTACGAGGTACGAGCACCCAAAAACTCCATTTGTATGAATCCAGCCCATCTTTCCCCCCTCTTTTCTCTCTATAGCCATCGCCGGTCTAGTAGGCCTAGGTATAAGCTGTTTATCTAAATCAATCCAAGCAAAACCACCGCTGCGGCAATGCTTCCTCCGACGAGTATCCTGTTCGGCACTGTAGCTGAAGAGATGGAAGAAGACGTCCCGCTCTGGGGCTTGACGCCTGTGGCTGCGAAGCCGAGATACCAGGCTCCAATGTCGGTTAGCTTGCCTTCGTTGTTGAGGAATGCTGCATTTGGGCCGACGTTGGAGGTTTCGGAGCGGAACGCGCCAAAGTATGTATAGCGCCCGATGTAATCCAGCTTGTCGAAGTAGTCGAGCGTCTGGTTGAAGAACTCCTGCGTCGGTTGCAGATCCTGGTTCGCATAGGCATACTCAGTGATCCAGATCTCTGCATCAGGCCATCTATTGCATCCTGTTAGCCCTTCCTTTTTTTTTTTCCTATCCCTTTTTTCTCGCATGCTCCTAGGGCCAGGACTCACGTTGCACGTCGTTCACCAATGTGAGAAGCCAAGCCGGCAAAGTTATCATACCAATGCACAGGTAGAAAATCCCAGGTGCAGTTCTTCTTCGGCCCTCCTGCACTCACAATCTCAGAGCAATTGCCCAGAAACTGCTTCAACCACGGCAGACTCCCCCATCCGCCCGTACACGCCGGCAAGCCCAGCTTGACGCCCATCTTACCGAGGGGCTCAAAGTTCGCAACCCAAGCCTGCGCCGCCTTTTGCGGCTCAATATTGCTACCGCCATGCTCGATCAGCCCGTCCGGCTCATTAAATCCCAGGACATGCTTAACCTTCGTGCCCTGGTCGATGAGCGTCTTGACCTCGTTGAGGAACGTGGTGTCGTTAGGATTATCCGAAACGCCCCACATCATGGGGATGAACTCGAACTGGTCTTGCGAGAGCGAGGAATACGCGGGCGAAGGGAGGGACTGGTAGTTGTAGTACCATGTCAGATCGCTGCCGGTCTGAACCCATATCTTATTGTCGCTGGAAAACTTGGGGTTCGGCGTAAAGACAAGGCCTCGTTTGCTCGAAGACGCAGCAGCACTGGCAAGGCCAAGGCCTGCGGCGAGCAGAAGAGCCAGATTGGCCATTTGGGAATAGTAAGACGAAGCAAGGGTGAGTTATATGGCAGCGAGCGCGCGGGGTCGGGAAATGGCCACAGCGAAGCGATAGAAGATGCCGGATTAAAGAAATAAAATGGCCAAACTGTCTGAACGAATGTGTGGAAAACGAACGTCGTCGGGTCGCATCGAGGCGCAGTCGCTTCTCGTCGTCGTCTTGGTTATGATCAATTGGTCTTCGTCCACCAGCAATTGTCCCGCGCCACAGCGCAAAACCTCTTGGCGCGTATTAGAATTTTTATTCCCCCGTAAAGACCGCTACAATTTGCAGAGGGAACATAAAACGAGTGAAAGGGAAGACGAGAAAGAGAGAGAACTTTATGCAAGAACAGAAGCGAGGGTGGGATGGGAAGAGGGAGAAAAGACGGAGGGCCCGGGAACGAGATGCCGTTCAAAATCACCTCAGATACACACGCACATTACGCACATACACCCACTCTCTCACACAGCTGAATCTGCTAGCCGCCGGATCACCATGCGGGCAGATTAAAAAAGAACTGCCCAGGCGGCAACTAGCCAGGGGTTAGCCTGATCCAATAATGCAAGTGTTGATGCGATCTAGGCCTAGATGGCCCTCCGAAACGACCAAATAGGCTGTGGCGAATAGAGCCATCAACTATCGACGGGTACCTATTCTTCAACGGGTTCAATCGTTCGAAGGATCTACTTCGTACTAGGAACAAATTGTGTCTGTCAAATTTGCTAGTTGCATCATTCGCCATTGAGAGCGCCACCACGCGTCACAACATGCATGTTTCGCCGCCTTAATGCAGTGTCAGTCAAGACATTATTTGGCTCGATATGCTAAAAGCTGCGTGGACAGGTCCTCCGTGGGTCCTGTGCCACGTTCATTATAGGTAGGCATTCGTTCTCTCATTTATCCACTCTTGTAGTCTAGAAGCCTCGGACCTGTTGCGTCCCGATATGGTGTGCTGATGGTCCAATAATATCCGCAAAGTCTCAATACTATTCAACGCTGATGCAACGCAACGTATGCAGCCAAAAAGGCCGAGCTGAATAAGGTCTTGGCAAGCAAAACCTGAAAACGAGGTGCCCAAACCGGTAGCCGAGCCCTCTTACATGCAGAATTGGCAATCAGGCGAAATTGCGACGACTCCAAAAGCAGTACGAGTATCCGATCTCTCTTGGGACACACGAGGGATTGCATCGATTTACAACACATTCGTTTTCTTCTCCCTGATAATACCAGTACTAGTAGTAGACTCAGTCATATTGGAATGCCCTTGTTCTGAGCTCCTCCACCGTGTCGAGTTTGCCAAAAAGCTCTTCCATCACTCCCACGGCTTCGGTCGCATCCAGAGGGCGAATGACATCCTCCTCGGGATTACGCCCTGGACGAATCAGGTCTGCAAATTCTTCAAGAGCCTTTATCGCCAAGTGTAAATCTGGCACTCTGTCTGTGGAATACTTGGCCAAAAATGTTTCGACATCCACAACCTCAACATCCTCAAGCGCTACCTTTTGGCCCTGGGTCGCAGGGATCATCTGTTTGGTACGCAACAGCGCAATCTTAAACCAACGTATGTTTGCCCTTGGCGTCCCATCATTAGACACAGGTCCCGCGCGCGACTCTTGCACCAAGATTGCAGTCCAGGTATCGGGCGCCAGGTCACGCACGCGGCAATGGACGCCATCGTACAGGCTGTTGCCTTCGCAGCGCTTCCCAAACCATAAAGTCTCCGCTGGTGGTGCGTTGACTTCCACAGACTCCCAAGACTTCATGGATGGTGCAGCTGTTGCGAAGCCGTGCGCGATGCATGACCCGTTCTTCTCCATCCACGTTTCCGCAATCTTTCCGCGCACAGCGTTGAGCAAGCCTGACACGAAGCGAATAGGGCTAAGCAAGGCGTCACCAAGGAAATAGGACTCGCAGGCCATGGGGTGGAACATGCTTGGCCCCTTGAGGACTATTTGAATGACAGGGAAAGAGGTCCATAAGCCGAACAAGTCGGAGGAGGAGTCCCCTCCTATTGGTTTCATCTTGGACTCGCCATCAGGTCCCATCCACCAAGTATATTCAGTGACTGACTTGGACAGCGCAGATCCGAGAACTATCCTGTGGCATTTATAAGGCCGCTTGCCAACCGCACGGATAGCGGGCGCAGGATTGTCGACATCACGGTCGGGTCGACCTAGGATGTACAACTCGTCCAGATCATGGTCAACCGTGGCAAGGGTATCGACAATTTCATTGTCTGATGCAGCCAGCGTGCCAGAAAGGTTTAGAATCCGGACATCATTTAGGCCACTCAGTAGGGATCGGATAGCACCAGGGGTCATTTGGTGGTAGGGTGAGAGATCAACATATGTCTTGCCATCCAGGAGAACGGTAAGAACCTTGACCGCGACTGTAGATGACGCTGCAAGCTTATCAGGGTTTTGACGAACATACTCAATCAAAGCGTCTTTCATGCTTGGGATTTCCAGTGTGTGATCGAGCAGGCTAATATCTGCATCCTCGCCACTTGACAACAGCTCATCAAGCAGCTTCTTCATGGACATATCTAACAACGACCTGGATTTTGTCTCATGCGGTTGGTCTTTTTCGAGAGTGGGCTGTCCCAACTCCTCCTCACCGGAGCTCCATCTACCCCTCGGCCAGCATGCTATGATAGTCAGTCATTATGAGAAAGATGGCAGAGGATTCATAGTATTTAGCCATACCTTGAAGAGATTCCAATGGAATGAGGTCATACTTCTCAAGAGTTTCAAGCACCCCCTTGTATTCGTCCTCCAATAGATGCGGCTGTTCATCGATATCGTAAAATCGACGAAGGTACTTGCCAGCCGTTTCCGGTTCGTCGTTCTGAGAGCGCTCAAACCAGATAAAACAGTATCGCAAATGATCGAGGTCGGTTATATCGACGACAGTTATACCAGTGTTGTTGTCCCCTTTGTTATAGGCCATGCTTGGGGTCTCGGTATAAGCCCTGGAACTGAGACGACCCGCCTCCGGATCGGCAACGGAGCCTGTTTCCGCTGTCAGCGCCTGAAAAGGTTCATTATAATAACAGAAAGGCAAAAGGAGCAGGCATACCAAGGTAGAGACAAGTCGCGATGAACGGGAATGGATGTGGGGCTCCTTTGTAGATCCCCTTTGAGTTGGCTTTCCGGTCCAAGTTGATTAGCTTCTAGATAGGACTCTGTCGAAATCATGGGATGCACTTTACCTTCAGTCTTTTCATTCTCAATGACAGAGAATGTGAGCTCCTGCTCAATAGCAATGCGGTTGGAGGGGTCAGCGAATATGCGCAGAAGCCGCAGACATCTCTGCAGAGCTGTTTTGCCGTAAAGCCACTGATGGTGGGCAACGGCGAGGCATCGATATTTGCCGCCTCGATTGGCAATGATGAAAAGCTGATGTCTTTCACCCATTGTGCTGGTATTTCAGATCAAACTTCATTCACGTTCTGTTGAAGAAGATGGGATGTAGGGGAGTGAAGAGAAGAGAGGAGAGCATGAAGAGGGGCAAGAAGATGGGGCGGGCAAATGGGCAGATAAACAGGCAGCCGCCAGCCCCGCATCTCTTCTGCCTTGGCTGTGTTTCCCAAACCAACAGCAGCATATTTACTGTCCATTGAGATGCAGTAGATGGAGAAGAGGACGCGTAGGAACGGTTCAAGACGTTGGAGACCTTTCCTTTAGGGTGGGTAATGCATCTCAATCAACCCCCCGGCAATTAGCTTAACGCTAGGGGTTGATCGTTACCCTGTAAAATCCACGAAAGCCACTGAATCTCAATTGGTTTGTGCTGCTCCGTACGGAGTATTGCCCGTGCAGTCAAGCGTGGCGGAGACAGCCTGCAGGAACGGGGAATTGCAAGCTCGGGCGCTAAAACCGCCTACCCTACTGATAATTAGTACTCCGTATTCGAGGTGGAGCAGTGGGCTTCATATATCGTCCATTGAGTTGAGTCTCTTCATTGGAAGACAATAATAGCCCAAAAGATATCTGAAGATGTAGTTGAGTCGGAGTTCTTCCTGCATATATCCATTTAGCGGTTTGGTTTATAACTACCTACTAAGGTAAGGTACTATCTAGTAGGCAATGTATGTCCTGAGTACCTATGTTCAGTCGGCTTGGCTGGGCAGTGGAAGCCTTTGCGGCAAACACCACACAGTGTGTAAAAATAAAAATATCCAATTGTGATATCTTCTCAATTGAACTAGACGCTGCAATACCTGTTGCCCTTATCTTTTTCATACAGATAGGAGGACGTCTTATTGGCGGATATCATTCATGCTGCAGAACTCCATACAGTGTTAAGACGCCACACCAAGATAGTGTGAGTGTGGCATATGAATGGCACCCTCGAAACGAACCGCAAATACAATCAGAGGCTTCAAGATTGCGCTTCAATTTATAGTATACCCCGTACTCCGTAGAGCTGAAGGTGTTCTGAACTCGGGCATGTTTTCCACTGAAATTCGGCCACGGAACCCGGACTGCCACCGCGCCGTCACTCTCGGCAAGTCAGTCTTTAGCCTCCTCAATGTGCCTCGGCAGTCCCGCGGTAATCCATTCCGTCGGGGTCTCCGCTGCCTTATCCAACGAATCCATAAAGCTGGAGCATCCCCACAGACTCCTTTGCCAGATTGCTGAAGAATTATTCTTATTATTGCCTCCATCTCGCTTTCTTTTTTACTGTTATAGATTGTCAATCCGTCTGGGATACACCGTCACAATGGCCGCCGAACGCATTGGATCTATCGTTAAGCACCTGGCTCCTGGCTCATCGCTAAGCAGCATGTAAGCGCAAAACCTTGGAGCTCGTTCGCTTGGAGCTCGTTCGCTGACAAAACCAATCTGAAGTCAATCCAAGAACCCCGATGATATTGTCATTACCTACGCGGCACGCACGCCGCTCACAAAGGCCAAGAAGGGTGGCCTCAAGGATACCAGCCTGGAGTACCTGATCTACGCTCTCTTGAAGGAGGTCAAGGAACGAAGTGGTGTTGACCCTGCGCTCGTTGAGGATATCTGCCTCGGCAACGTACGTCCAATCCCTACAACGTTTGGTTGGAAGTGCTGCTGATACTTTTTTTTTTTTTTTTTTTGTGCAGGTTCATGATCATGATGCGACCAACAAGCTCCGAGTCGCCGCCCTCGCCGCAGGCTTCCCCAACACCGCTGGCGCCAGCGCGGTCCAGCGCTTCTGCTCCTCGGGCCTCAAGGCCATTGCCGACATCTCTCACTCGATCGCCAGCAACTCCATCTCCATCGGAATCGCCTGTGGTGCTGAGCTCATGTCCATTGACTCCGTGGACCCGACAGCCGATCCTGAGATTCTGGCCAAGAGCCAGGAGGCTGCCGACTGCATGCAGCCCATGGGCTGGACGAGCGAGAACGTGAGCGCCGACTTCAACGTAACCAGGGAGATGATGGACAAGTACGCCGCCGAGAGCTTCCAGAGGGCTGAACAGGCACAAAAGGCCGGCTACTTCGACGACGAGATTGTGCCCATTACAACCAAGGTCAAGGATGCCAAGGGCGAATGGAAGGAGGTCACCCTTACCAAGGATGATGGCATCCGAGCAGGCACCACGTTCGAGTCCTTGTCCAAGATTCGCGTTGCGTTCCCTCAGTGGGGGAACAGCAGCACAACTGGTGGAAATGCCAGCCAGATCACTGATGGAGGTAAGGGCCCCTCACCAACGCCAATTGATGTTGACGTTCAAAATGGACACTGACACCGAGTCTAGCTGCTGCCGTCGTCCTGATGAAGCGATCGACCGCCACCAAGCTCGGGCTCCCCATCGTGGCCAAGTACGTTGGCTCTACCGTTGCCGGTCTGGCTCCCCGTATCATGGGTATCGGTCCCACCGTTGCCATTCCCAAGCTCCTCTCCATCTACAACATCAGCCTCAACGATATCGATGTCATTGAGATTAACGAGGCGTTCGCCTCCATGGCCGTCTACTGCCGCGACAACCTCGCTCTGGACTGGGCCAAGATGAACCCCAAGGGCGGCGCCATTGCCCTGGGCCACCCCCTGGGTTGCACTGGTGCGAGACAGGTGGTGACGGGTCTGAGTGAGCTGCGGAGGACAAAGAAGAAGTTGCTGTTGACCAGCATGTGCATTGGTAGCGGCCAGGGAATGGCTGGCCTGTTTGTTAATGAACAGGTTTAAACATCTATCTGTCTTGTCTTGTATATGTGTGTATCTTTTATAATGTCAAAATGAAAGCGTCTGGATTTCTGTTTGTTTCAGTCAATACGGAGGACCTGTCCACCCTATGTCGTAACTACTACTAATACCGAGGTCCGTATGTGCCAAGCAGAGACCGCACTGCGTGCTATAACACAGTTTGTGATTCACGGACATACATACGTATGTACTTGCTATCACCGATGATTTCCAATCAATTCATACATACTCGAGCGGCACGAAATCCGAACGCCGCGGCGCCACTCTCGTGCATTAGTATGCATAGCGCATGGATGCTCTGACAAAGGGACGTGGAGTTGATCCAGACTGACGGATGTCAAGAGAAGGGACCCTTGAGGGAAAGATTTGGAAGGCATTGTTAAAAGTTGATTATAATTTATAATTGTCCGAGTCAGCTGGATTGAAGTGGCATGTGTTTAGATTAATTCTGCTTAGCATCGTCTGAAGGGAGAGAGCTGGGATATATACGAGTACAAAGCATGTGCTTATATGAAGTAAGAGTAATAGTAGTAGTACTCTCCGTGTACCGGAGCGAGCTGCAACAACAGCATTCGGGTTACGTATGGGCAACTCCCTCGTCACTTTTTCTCCAGCCTCAACAGAGCACATATTATATAGGTACTCCGTACATGCCACATAAAAAAACACACAGGGCTCTGAAAAGCAGCCTATAGCCGATTGCATACAGGCGTCAGCTGCCATATCTGCGCTTGGCGGTATGCACGTTTGGCCAGCCTCTGACCGTATTCGCCTCCGATTGATCAGTGGGCAGTTGTCCCGCTGATGTCACCCGCCAGCCGAGTCTAGGCGGCGCCATACAAAGGAACATGGCAAATTATTAGGTACTTGCTCCCTCACTGAGACACACATTTGATCCTCCGCACAACAACATCAACAAAAGACACCGTCAGGCTCCCACAGACGCCAGCCAGACTCTCTGCCTTTATGGCGTGGCCTGTCATTTCCTCGTTGCCCTCTTCTTAGCTTCATGAACTTCGCTTCGCTTCTCCGGCTCTCGCCCTTGTCCTCGAGGCAGTATTAATCAGCGAGACGTTGTCAGCTCACCCGCACCAGACCTCGAGCACCTCCAATTGAATCGCCTATGCAGTCGACAGCTGTTGCATAACGATGGCAGGACCACCGCCTTTGAATCGAGGAGACTCCTCCAAAGACCACCGTCCCATCCAACCAAGCACCCTGCGCCAGAGCCACACGCCATCGAGCCGACCCGGAAGCGAAGGCAGCGACCTGGGAGATTATGCCCCATCCTCCTCACAACACCATGACGATGGCGGGATCTCTGCAAGCGAGTCGACTCCCTTGATACAGGACCATTCAACACACCCTGCCCACTCGGGCCCATGCACTCATGGCACCTTCAACCCTCGACCCTCGACCCCAAACAACAGCGTCATGGGCCGGTATCTCGACGATGATGACGCGAGTGACGCGCACGGTTCTGTAACATCAAGCGGCATATTGGACAAGGCAATTTCCTCCATTGTGGGGAATGGTGATTGGAAGAGGTGGCTTATGAGGCGGATGCGGACCAAGAAGATGGGCCAAAGCAGTGAGCTTGCCGAACAGGCAGGATTTCGTGATACCCCATTCATGTGAGCCCTTCTACCCCTTCTTCCCATATTGATTTTCACTATCTAATGCATGGGTTTTCCAGGTACTTGGCTTACTACGTTCCGTGCTTGACCTGGATCCAGCAGTACAAGCTTTCGTACATCCAGGGAGACTTTGTTGCTGCCGTCACAATGGCCTCCTTTTACCTGCCAATGGCTCTCTCGCTCGCCTCTAACCTGGCTCATGTCCCTCCAATCTACGGTCTCTACGCCTTCGTTTTCAATCCTTTCATATATGCCATTTTCGGCTCTTGCCCACAGATGATCATTGGCCCGGAGGCTGCTGGGTCTCTTCTTGTGGGCACTGTCGTCAAAACTGGCGTTGACTCTGGGGGCGATGGCTCTGAGGAAAACGATCTACTTCAGGCTCAGATCTGCGGTGTAGTGGCAGGAATGGCCGGTGCAATGGTGCTCATTGCGGGTTTGGCAAGGCTAGGCTTTTTGGATAGCGTGCTGAGCAGGCCATTCCTAAGAGGTTTTATCAGTGCTATTGGCTTCGTTATTGCAGTTGATCAACTGATTCCCGAGCTTGGACTGGGCCGCCTTGCAGAAGAGGAGGGCGTGAACCATGGCAGCAGTGTCGACAAGATTCGGTTCATCATTGGCAATATTGGCTCCGCGCATCGCCTGACATTTGCAATTGCGGGCGTTAGCTTCCTCGTCATCATGATTTGCCGGTAAGTTGCTTGGGAAGAAATACTGAATAAGTAAGAAATGCGGAATGCTGACACTCGCCAAAGTGAGCTCAAGAGGCGCCTAGAAAAGAAGTTCCCTGGTGTCGCATTCATTCCTGACCGGTTCGTAGTAGTCGTCGTCTCGGCCGTTTTGTGTTCGCACCTCGGGTGGGAAGGGAAAGGAGTCGAAATACTTGGAACTATCAAGTCCACCGGAGGTCTCTTTGCTTTCCGATGGCCTTTCCAGCTCTCGCAAATGGTCCACATCCGTGCCGCCATGTCGACATCATTCCTCATTGCCCTGCTTGGCTTTTTCGAGTCGTCTGTGGCGGCAAAGAGCTTAGGCGGCAGCTCAATTCCCGGCATTGAGTTGAGTGCGAATAGGGAGATGATTGCCCTTGGCACAGCAAATCTGGTTGGTTCATGCTTCATGAGTTTACCCGCTTTTGGGGGCTATGGACGAAGCAAGGTGAACAAGACGACTGGTGCGAAGACTCCAATGAGTTCGGTATTCCTTAGTCTCATCTCCTTGCTGTCCATTCTATTTTTGCTTCCCTACTTCTACTTCCTTCCGGTAAGCAAGCATTCACGACCACCTAAATCTCATGAAGCTAACTGCAAAAGAAACCCGTTCTCTCCTCAATGATTTCTGTCGTAGCATGGTCGCTGATAGAAGAGGCGCCCCACGATATTTCATTCTTCTTGCGCATCCGCGGTTGGACAGAGCTCGGCCTTATGATCATTATCTTCACATCGACAATCTTCTACTCGCTAACCTTGGGCATGGCGCTTGGCGTTGGCATTTCCCTTCTCCTCGTCATCAAACACAGCACGCGTCCGCGAATTCAGATTCTCGGCCGTGTTCCTGGTACCAACCGATTCGAAAATGCAGAGGCACATGGGTCCGATATCGAGTTCATTGATGGTTGCCTGATTGTAAAGATCCCTGAGCCGCTAACATTTGCTAACACGGGTGAACTCAAGAGTCGCCTGCGTCGACTAGAGTTTTATGGCACATCCCAGGCGCACCCTGCGCTACCCCGTATTCGCAGCCAGGAGTCCAACCGAAACATCATCTTTGATATCCACGGCGTGACGTCGATGGACGGCTCAGGCACACAGGTACTCGAGGAGATTGTTCGGGACTACCGCGAGCGAGGCGTTCGCGTCTTCTTCTCGCGTGGACCGAGCCACGGTCACCCTGTGTGGAAGCTGATGCAGAGGAGTGGCATTGTGGACTTGTGCGGTGGCGAGAGGCACTTTGTTGATGATGTGGAAGAGGCGCTGAGGCGGACGGAGTATGAGGAGAGCGTGACCAGCGCGGGATGAGAAATGCAGAGACAACAGGATGATGTAGGGTGCTTACGGCTTTGACTTCCTTCGGTTGGTTTGGCTTGGTCATGAGCACGAGAAGGGAGTGACGTGCTTTTGTTTATGTGCGTGAGTTGACTTTGCTTTTGGATGATGATTGATGCATTGCAGGAGCGGGCGAATACGAATCTAGACCTACAACGCATGAAGCATGACTAGATATTTGAAATGAGACTCGATGACTCGCTATTACCGCTTATCTACTTCGTATTGGACATTGTATTAATTAAATGTACAAGGGGTTGAAGACTGCCGTCAATCACGTACCACACCGTTAGCGAATCCCTTGTTCGCCTCTCTTTAAATGCGTTTTGCCCAATCACTTCCATGCCAGGCTGCCGACCTCCCAGCTTATCACAGGCTGCTGGCGGGTTGAGGCTATGCAAGTCAAGTTGCAGCTCTTACCCCTGTGATCTCCATCTCTCTATCCGACTGGTCAGCGGAAATGCAAGAACCTGCATGTGGCGTCGTCCTGCAAATACCCAAGCTGGATGCATCATCATGATCCAAGTCATAGCCGCCTCGAAGATACGCGACTCTTACGAAGTAAGAAGTACAGTCCCCTGATGTATGTGTACATACTCGCGACCGAAGCAGTCATTGGGCCGCGTCTCTTGAACTGCAGCCACCAAGTCTTCTGCATGTATCTCACCATCTTCGCTAGCAACATGCACTCCTCAGAGATACCTACACATGAAACAGTCCATCTATTACGCACAGACTCACTGTACTATTTAAGCCCTTGACATAGCAGACTGACAGAGAAATAACACATAACGGTCGGCGCATCACCATGTGCCTTGTTCCAGCTGACGACACACAAGGTTCAACCCCCTCTATGAGTTGCAAACCAAGGAAACAAGGTGTGCCACAGCCTCCCTGACAGCACTCATGCCAGGGTCCTCGTCCTCAATGAACTTGGTCAACTCAAACAAATGTGGCTGACCCTCCGCAACAAACTAC
Source organism: Hypomyces perniciosus (assembly GCA_008477525.1). Classification (NCBI taxonomy): domain Eukaryota; kingdom Fungi; phylum Ascomycota; class Sordariomycetes; order Hypocreales; family Hypocreaceae; genus Hypomyces; species Hypomyces perniciosus. Next base: position 222,645 of record SPDT01000006.1, read on the forward strand.
TGGACCTTGTCACGACCAAGCTGCTCGCGCATCTGTTCGCTCACATCAATGGCCACATCGGAATCAGCATCACCATGGAAAATAACGGTAAGCGGCCACTTGTCGAGCCGTTCCTTAGCAGCTAGATCGCGAGCCCACTCGTACCCCGGGTCGATATCTCCGACTAGATCAAGCCAACCATTCTTGTAGGTGTAGTAATCATACAGCATTCCCCGGTGGGGTTTCGAAGGGTCTTGGGGAGTTGCTGGCGGCGGAGGAGGCTTGTAAGCTGAGTTCTTGGAGCCATCGAGAAGAAGCTGATCGACTCGGAAGGCAGAAGTGGCACCCGGGGGAGTGACGCCTACTTCAATGGGTCTGGCGATGATGTCCGCCACGGCAGAGTCCGGGATAGGCTCCGGGGTAAGCAAAATAGAGGAGTTGAAGAAGGGATGGCGAAAAGTACTGATGCCTTCTATAGAGAAGAGGGCGAGAGGAGGGGGGTAGCAGTGATGAGAAACGAGGGCCGCGGTGAAGAAGCCTTTGATTGCTATCTCAGCATTCTGGTGAAACGGGCGTGGTGTCTAGCAAGTCTGGACTTACCACCGCTTGCACCTCCGACAATAACACGACGCCTCCCGTCAGCTAGAGCATCCCACCGCTGTGCAAAGTCATAGGCCGCTGAGACGTCCTCCAGAAGGCCCTTTGCGCCGGTCTGTGGAAGAAGGCGGTAGCTAGGACTGATCAAGGGCCATTTCTGCCGAAGGCATACCTAAATGTCCTGATTGTTAGATCTTTGACCCTGTATTTCTTCAACATCATCTCAGCGTGAACTTACTTGCACTAGCCAAGGTGCAATGCAGTCACGGCCCCAGTCAACTAGCCCACCGGGATGGAAATACAAGAACACGGGAGTATCTTTTGCATAGTCGTCGTTGGTATAGATATCACATTCAAGTGGCATGCCATGGTTGGCATATACTTTGGTCGTTTTCTGAACCATCTGGTCTTCTGTATTATTATGAATCATCAAGAATATGAAGAGGGGCCCTGCCCGTACGGCGGCTGAACAATACAGCGGGCGAACTGAACTACACTTGGAGATCGAAGCAGAAATACGAAGTATACGGCAGGCTTTGTAACAGGCAAGTTGCAATCTCAGGCTAGGATACATGATAATAAAATCGACAACTAGACAGCCGTGATGTGGAAATCTGAAAATGAGACTACGCGATTTCATTGACTGTGACTAGAAGATGTGAGGGAGGGAGCCCAAGAGAAACCTGGTCCACAGCGGAACGCCACTCGGCGGTATGGCTGAATGTATGTAAGCCAAGGAAGGAGGTTGATTGCTTTCTTTTTCAACCTCGCCCAACATCGCGAAGCATACCGAATCTGTAGGTATGTAATGTCTCACACCCTTTGTGTACATACTCGGACTAGTATTCCTTGTATGTGGCGACCTGACATATCCCGATAAAGAAACGTGGGGGTTTACCGGGAATATATATAACCAAACAATACGGAGTACAGTTGTTTCAACAAAGTGGACAAAGTCTCGTACATGCACAGCCGGACCAAAATCCCTGGGACCGAAATTCATCGGCCAAAAGAACACACAACACGCGGCCAGAATACTTCGTAAAACTCGTACTCACATACTGAACCCGGAGAATTATGTACGAAAGAAAGAGCCTTTGCTTTTGCGGTGAACCGTTGTTTCTTTTTCTCAGTATTGCCGATATTGAAGGTCGCTTCGATCGGCTAGAGTCATTTTCCTTGTTTCCCGTCCGTTTGTTTTTTTGACGAATTAGTCTTGTTTTCTCCGGGAGGCTCGGCGTGACGTTGATCATCCATCCACATGAGTAGTACTGTAGATAGTACATAGTAGTAGTTAGTATAAGACGAAAGTGACCGCTCCTCCGCGTGATATGTCATGACAAATTCTCCGTAGTTTTATCTTCTATTGGACCGCATGGTCGCCGTCGCATTTCAGGTCTCGCGTGAGAGTAGTAATATGTAATATGTACTCCGTATGCAGTATCAGAGTGGAATCTGAGCTTCATTTCGCATGTAGAAACGTGGCGGAAATCAGGGCACCAAAGAAACGAACTGCATGTTCGCCCATGGACATGTAGGTAAGACATCCAGTATTATGGCTATCACCTATTCCGATGGAAAAGGCCGGTCAGGCTGAACGAAAACCGAGTCAATGGTTCCATCACACCGCCAGTATGGTATCATCGAAGACGAGTTTATGCCCTAAGGAAGGTATACTATCCCAAAGACAAGAGTGACGAGGGGCGTGACGAGTCATGGGTTCCACCAAAAGAGAGATGACTCTCGGTCGAGAACCTCGATGCAGGAATGAATCATGTTTGCCGAAGATCGGAACGCTATCATACCCATGGCTTCGCTAGAGCTCTGGACCTATCACAGCGTTAGCAATCCTTAGAATGGCAATAGAATGATCAAGGGTAAGAATATCCAATCGTAGTTGGGTGTCCTAACCACTGGCCATATCGTACTTGATGCCCCATCCAGCCACTTCGAAGAACTCCATGGACACAGAAGTACGGAGTACACATCTATACGAGTGACAGGGGTCATAACTGCATTGCATTGCATTATTTAACCCAAAAAAGGTTTGCCACCATTACCCACGTCTTGCTGTACCCGGTGAAAAGCTGCAGCGCATAGTGCTCCTTGGTCCAGATCCACGGACTCATACAGGAAGGGGATTGGAGGCTGGCAGCAAGGAGCAGCAGCTAATCCGCCACCAGATCCAGCGAACCGGGAACGCAGCACTCCGTAAACCCCCAGGCCTGGTGAAAAGTAGCCGACAGCTGGAGAGACACAGGGGATATCGGCCTGTCACCAGGGGTGGCTTTCCATTAGTTGTTACCGGTGAGGCAGGCAGGCTTGCATTTTACCAAAGGGCGAGACTCCGAGAGGGCGGTAGAGAGAGCGACTATCCATTAGATCCATGGTGGAGGAGGAGGATACCAATTGCCTTCTCTCCATGGCGCCCTAGACAGCTTGTCGCAATCAGCGAATTACAAGCCCTGTTGCCCCCTGTGAGGACCTTCGATTGTTGCATGTGCATGGTCGCTGCATGTCTCAAGTTTCGTTCCGTGTTGCTGGACGCGACTAGACCAGGGAATCCCCTACAGCTGACTCCGTGCTGCCGTGTCTGCTCCATTGGCTGCCGATCTGGAGGAAACCGGGAATCGCCAGCATGGCACGGAGGACTTCGTATACTAGTAGTATTACTTCGTACGAAGTACTCGTAGTAATATGTAAAAAAAAAACGCTTATTGGACCCTGGAGAAACAACCTCCAACAGGCATGCCCAGGACTATCAGGAAAGGTAGCTAAGAGTCGACACCTCTGGTTGGGACGCGTACTGTTTGCATTCGTCAGTCAGCATCCCGTGACGTGCAATCCATGCGTCTCATTCGTCGTCTCGGCGTCTTTGATACCTTGAGTGGCTGAGGGGATGCTGCTCCCATTCGCAGCATTTTCCAACTCGCAGTACGAGGCAACTCGGAAAGGTGTTTGTAGTGTGTGCAGATGTTTTAACGTTAAAATGCAGTTCCCCTGAGGTCTTAGATTCAACCAGCAACTACCTTAGGTAGGAACGGATACTAATGAACCGGTGGTTGGCGTCTTCCCGCTTGTTGGGGTTTGTCTCACCCATCCCACTCCTAGCCATTGGAGTGGTACGTACGACTCAAAGTGCTGCATCATGTCTGTTCTTACGTACGGAGTAGTACTTGATACCCTACGATACATGGCGGCTAACCTGCTACTACCACTACTATTAGATACCGTATATTCTGCGAGATATCCTCTTCGTCCTACTAATCTTTCTTCTTTCTGGCGGCAGGCAAAGAGAGAGTGGGAGAGGGCTCCACCTAACCCCCCGTCTTGTGGCCAGTGAGATTAGCCAGTCGGAGCTTCGTCACTATCAAACTGCCAGCCCACGTGCGACTTCTGCAGGGAGAACCCTGAAACTACTACGGGCGGGCCGCCGATAGCATACTACTCGTAGGCCAGGCCACTAGAGGAACGAACATTGACTCGTCTGCTTCGGGCGAAAGGGTCCTAGATGCTAGGATTGGGCGGTGCCCTTGCCCTGCCCTGCCCTTACCCACTTCATTATAAACGACTTACAACGTGTAATACAGCGTACAGGCGACTTACTTGATACAACTAGATGCGACTCTGTACAATATGTACATGCTGGGCTCCGCGGTTCATGCCGGCAGGTGTGTGTGTACATGCCATACGAGGTGGTAGTACTACTAGTTCGTAGATTAGCTTCCACGACTTCGTATCACATCCGAAAATGGCTGCCGAGAGAGCAGACATTCCCATTGCCCCGTTCCCATTCTTTGCCTTTGTATCTAGTATGACTGGGACGCCAGCAGAGAAGGGCCAGATGGGACGGATGAAGAAGAGGGGGGTGGGCACAACACAGCATATCCCAGTAAGCGGAAGCCCAGACCAACAACCCAAGCAGAGGACAAGGCACGCAAAAAGGGACCCGAGAGACAGAGACGGAGACGGAGAAAGAGAAAGAGAGTTGTTTTTTTGCGGCTTGTTGCGTGGCGGGTCGGCACGGAGCAACCAGTCCAATAGATCTGGTCCTGACTGTTCTTCCTTCGGCTACAGGCTCCAAGTACACCCAAGCCCGGCTGTTCTGTCTCTTAGTACTAGGTACGGGAGTATATAAGATGCCTCTAGTGGCCATGATGGCCGTAATATATACCGTCGAAACCGCCTGACCAAAAGGCAGATCGCGACCATTTCTGCTGCTTTGTGTCTGATACGCCAAACCTATTGATCACGTACGGCTATTACGTACGTACAAGTCGTACAGACTCGCTCGTCTAGGCAAAGGTTTGCTATCTCTCCCTCTCCTCACTCACCCTCTCTCTTACTAGCCTCTCTCTCCAACGCCCGCTTGCTCGTGTGCGCAGTTTGCTTACATATTGCGACTAGGCCATTCACACGGGTCTCGGTTTATTTTCTCTACTATTTCAGCCTCTCAACCGCCGCTAAAGCAACGGAGACCATCAGACCCGCTCTCTTTTTCTGGACTTTCCCCATCCTCAGAACCAGTTTTATCGCGCCTTGAACCTTGTTTGGAAGTTCACGTTGCGCCAACAGGTCAGACAAGTTGATCCCCCAGGATTGCCCGATCTGGCGAGACCCGTTACAGATCAGCCAACAGCAGCGCTGTGTCGGGAATAATCAGCATTGACTGCAGGCCTGGCGTTTTTGTCTCCAAATCTCAAAGTCTCGGGAAATCGAGAGAGAGAAAAAAACCAACACTACATTGTAAAACGAACAACACAACACAAAACAAAACCATTTAGTCGACAGGCGGGCCTCTTGAGTAAAGGGCACGCCCGTCGCATATATATAAGCCGTCAATCTGGGTTCCTTACTTTCGGCGTTGTCGAGCAAGGGAAAGAAGGCATCACGGGGCATCATGGGTAGCAACATCGACGACGATGCATATCGTCTTACGGGCTCGGAGGCTCTGGCCAAGATCCGCGCTGGCGAAATGACGATAGAAGGCTATGCCCGCTCGCTGCTACGTCGCATCGATGCACGCGACGCCAAGGTCGGAGCTTGGGCTTACCTCGACAAGGATTATGTCCTGCAGCAGGCGAGAGCTTTGGACAAGGTGCCTATGAGTAAGAGAGGGCCATTGCACGGGATGCCCATTGCCGTCAAGGATGTTATTTACACCAAAGGTGAGTAAGCTGTTCATTACGGTCCCTCGAGCAGGAAGCAAAGAAGAAGGGAAAGAAAAGAGAAAATGGTTGAAAGTAGACAAGTGTCTAAGAGGGGAATCAAGCCAAAGGCGGATGAGATGAGGGATCACCATTTGTTTGTGTTTTGTCAGTGAAAGAGGGATTATCCTTGTATGCATGGGCGCTTGAGATGAAGGGAGAGAGACCAGACATGAGCTGGTGGTGTTGGACCGGGGCGCGTTTCATGCTATCGTCCTTTTTTGTCGAGCTGCAGACTGCAAGGACGGGCCAAGGCTGATATCAGGATGTCTGTGTCTGAACGATAGACATGCCCACGGCGCACAACTCCCCCATCTACAAGGGCGACTTCCCGAGGCTTGATGCTGCACCTATTATTCTCCTCCGTCACGCTGGCGTTCTGTTTCTCGGTAAGTCTCTGTCTACATCTTATTCCCTCCTCATCAACCACTTACACGGTCTCTCCCCTTTCCCCCCAACTCAGGCAAAACCACAACCACCGAATTCGCCGCCACAACGACCGGCCCGGCCTCCACGCACAACCCCCACGACACATCCCGCACCCCCGGCGGCTCCTCCTCCGGAACCGGAGCCGCAATTGGCGATCTCCAAGCCCCTGTCGGCCTCGGTACTCAAACGGGCGGCTCAACTATCCGCCCCGGCTCCTTCAACGGCATCTACGCCATCAAGCCCACATGGAACGCCATCTCCCGCGAGGGCTTGAAGGTCTCGTCCCTCAATCTCGACACCCTCGGCCTTTTCGCCCGCAGCGTCGAGGACCTCGACCTACTGGCCGACGTCTACGACCTGCGTGACGATGAGAAGAGTGGCTTCCAGGGCCTCAAGGGCGCTCGTTTTGCGCTTTGCAAGACTGTTGTGTGGCCCTTGGCAGGCGAGGGCACGCGCAATGCCATCTCCCGTGCTGCCGAGCTCCTCCGTGCCCATGGCGCTATCGTCGAGGAGATTGAACTGCCCCCTGAGTTCGACAACCTGCCCCAGTGGCACAACGTCCTCCTCCACACTGAGGGCCAAACTGCATTCCTGCCTGAACATCGCACCGCCAAGACCAAACTTGCGCCCACGCTGATCGACTATGTTGAACAAAAGGGCGGCTTCAACCACGCTGCACAGATCAAAGCTCTCGACAATATCGCTGCCTTGCGGCCCCAGATCGACGCCATCGCCTCACAGTACACCGCTATCCTCACGCCCAGTGTCATCGACGAGGCTCCCAAAGGTATTGACTCAACCGGTGATGCTATATTCTGTGCTTCGTGGTCAGCGCTGCATACCCCCGTGATCAACATCCCCGGCTTTCAAGGTGCGCATGGCATGCCTATTGGCGTGTCCCTCGTGGCGCCGAGATATCGCGATAGACACTTGCTCAAGGTGGCGAAGGAGGTAGGAAAAGTTTTTGAGGCGGAGGGAGGATGGAAGAGCAGACTATAGCCTCAAAAGCGATCATGGATGAGTACCACCCACACCATATTGTGAAGTGTGGAAGAAGGGGTCTTTGACTTGCTCGTGACTGGATCTTATGTGAAAATCCCAGTCCTTTTGGGGAGTGTTAATTCGGTTGGACAGCATGGGATTCAGGAATAACGCATGTATGTGAATGTGAGAGAGAAAGACAGACACAAATTTGTCTTGACTCGTTTGCTTTGTGACTCAGTCAACATTTTCACGTTCCACACGCCTTGAGATTCCAAAGTGCGACACTCGCGCCCAGTCTGCCCATAATTTACAATGGTCAGTCAGAAAGACCAAGATCCGCCAAAACTACACGATATGTATCCACACAGGAGGATTCGGTGCATCAAGAATCCTCTCAACCCAATAAAAGCCCATTGCCACAAATGTCCCCACACTCCTTTAACCCTTCCCGTGTTATACATGCCACTGTCCTCAGGTCAGTATGCATGCGCAGCAAATCCAGGCCGTTCGTCCAAAACAAAACAATAGAGATTTTCAGATCATTATGAAGAAGTTAGGTAAGTGGTGGTTGTAGGTTACATAAAAAAGAAGCAGGTTCGCTTTTGTGGGAATTTCATGACGACGACATCGCCTTTTCAATACAGCCACGGAGCTGAAACAAATATGTTAGCAATGCGAGAGACTCTAGAGCAGCAGGGGTGGGATTGACGCACTTCTTCAGGCATGATACCTTGGTTGCCCAGATATCTGCACATGCTCTTCACTAGCTCAACTTGCTCATGCGGGTTCAAACTGGTAATGGCCGTCTCAAGAACGCTTCCGAGGGTGACCTTGTGCACCTCAATGAAAGTATGATAGTACATGTAGGCGAAAAAGCCCATAATGAACTGACAATCCATGCGGTCAGTTATGCCACCGTGTCCGGGAATAGAGTCGCCGAAATCCTTGATCTTGAACGTGCGCTTAAGACCCGAAGCGAAGAAGCCACCAAAGGGGGCGATCAGAGAGGCAAAGGTGGCGAAAGCAAGCGCATGAAGCTGCATAGGAGCGAATGTGAGAGAGAAATTGGTGTTTGGGGGCAGGAAGAAGAAATCAGGGAGGTGATAGGTATTCGGTACAAAGACCGGGTTCAACTCGCATTGCAGGCCTGTGAAGATGTTTGCACCAAGGTCCTAGATGAAGTTAGGACTGAGAATTTCCACGTTTCTAGCGATAATCACTCACATTGACCGGGCAGATGAAGTACTTGGAGCGCATCAAGATATTGACAAGCAAAAAAGCCCAGACAATCGTCATGATCCAGGCGCCGACGAATCCCTCAACCGTCTTCTTGGGAGAAAGCTTGATGAGCTGGGTACGACCAAATGCAATACCACAGATGTAGGCAAAGATATCGTTGGTGATTACGAGTGCGGCAGGGAGGAAGAACCAGATCATGCCCTCGAAGATGTTGTTCATGACAAAGTGCGCCTGGACAACAATGAGGTAGAGAGCCATGTGTGTCCAGGCAAAGTTGGTGAACTGAAACTTGTAGTTTCCCGCCTGGAGTGAAGCAACAAAGAAAACAAATCCTATGGCAGGGTTAGTTTATGGTCAAGCTATGATGCATACACCTGCTGGACTGAGAGGGACAAACCAAAAACGTAGAGCACAAAGCTGATGAAGCGATGGTGGGTGGCCAACGGCAGCAGCACCTTGTCCACGAGGACGATGTGCTTGAAGTAATAGATGACGCTCTCGCCGTAGAGGAAGTACACTGGGAGCATGTTAGCACATGGCCAGGACCTCACGTAAACAGGATCGTACTTGTCGTAGCTAGCCAATACCAATTTAGACTCTTGGTGGATCGCAGAGACCTTGCTCGGCTGGGGACATTGGCGATGGCAATAACCTCCTTGAAGGAGATAATCTGAACGGTTGTTATGATGGCAATGATGTAGATGTGACCCATGAATAGTGCAGCGAAGAAACCAGCAATCATGACAAAGGTCCACAGGGTTCGTGTCCAGAAGTTGGCCTTCTTCTTCTCATACTCGGCCTTCTTCTCCGCCGCTGTCGCTGGTCTCTGTGATTGTGCAATATTGTCAGCCCCAACTCCAGCGCCAACGATGGATTCCGCAAAAAAGAGAATGGCATACCTCCTCTACAGGCGCCAGCCTGGCCAGGACTTGTGCCTTGGTCCTAGTTGGTGACCCCTCCTCGCTTCTGTCGCTGAAACTTGACCGGCGGCCTTCGGAACCGCTGAGCTGGCCGTTGGCATTCTTCTGCGGGGACCTGGGCCCCTTCTTTGATCTGGCCATCGCGTATGGCGAGTGGTGTCGCAATTCAGCTTCAGCGAGATGCGCGCGCTGCGGATTGCTCGGAAACTGTGTGTCGAATGGGTTTGCGGCGGGCAGATGGGGCTGTACAGTCTATTAGAAGACACTTGTCCACCATCTCGATATTACACTTACCGTGTAAGCGATCTAGACACGAGAGCAACTGCGGCGACAGCGACAACAGCGACGGTGGCGACCGCGGAGAATGATAGAGATAGAGAGAGCTGGTCTGTGTTGATGGTGTTGTGTTGGAAGACAGAAGCGAACTGCCACACATTCAACATGAACGTGGAGCTGACGAAATTTAGTGGGTTAGGCAGGTTCACGCAGAGCTTATTAGGGTGTGGCTTAGTGGCTACCTAAGCCTACAGACACTAACGGATGCTGGGAGTTACGTCAGGCCTCCGTCGCCACCAACTGTCTGTCTGTCCGTGGAATTCCAACAAAGTTCTACGCCTCAATCAGATGAATGGTTTGTTCTCCGCTTCTGCATGCGGCACAACAGATAATTAATTAAATGATACCACTATCTCTCCTCCTAAAGGGGGTGGCTTGGTGACAGTTGAAGTTGACAGGCAGAAATTCCATATGACAGGAGCCAAGAACTCCGTGCAAGTCGCAATCATATATTATTCTATGCTCGCAATTTATAGAGGTTTGTTGGGGGTTGAGCTCAAGTGTCTGTTTGTCCTAAACAGATATCATGAGACAAGACATTGAATGGCTGTTTGTTCGAGTCAGCTGCGGAGAATTAACAATGCCTAATTCCGAACGCCATAGGCCTACCTACGGAGTATTCGGTTCTGCAACCCGAGGACACAGAAACTCGAGTCGCAAAACTGGTGGACAAATTGTCCTTTTATTTCTGTTCCAGCTGTGATGGTACACATTTGCGTGATATCCATCCAAAAATGCTCCCCTCTTGACATCCACAGTCGGCCGTATGGATGAAACGATGGCCACAAGTTCAACCAGATCATAGGCGATTTGAAATCCGCTTCTTGGTCATGAATAAGTTGCTCTTGAAGGTATTCCGCACTAATTAGTAAGAACTCAACATGGCATCCTTGCCCTGAGAGCACCAGCCACAATCCTGTGGCAGCTACGCTCTTTACTCAAGCTTCAGCCACATTATCCCAACACGTGACTTCGCGTTGTGTAGGCGACATTAGTGACGTGGGGTCGCGGACTGGTTCTCGGTCTTCTGGTATGGCTCTAGCAGCACAAAATCACTTGTCGAGTCATGACGCCTTCAAAGGTCCATGAACAATGGATCTGGACGAATTCTCCGACGACGGCTTCGATGAGCTACCCGATAACGCGCTTCAAGAGCTGGAAGATCATGCCATTCAGTTTACTCAGGCCCAGCAAGCCCTCACGCAACGCCATGTCCCTTCTCAACAAGAATCACAGCGTCACTATCCCGATTATGGCTGGGGGGAAGAGGACGACTTGGATACCACAGAGGTGACCAACCATGCTGGGGTTCCAGTTGGTAGGCCAGTCGTCGATAAGACATTGAGGCAGCAGGCACGACAGGCACGACAGGCACAGCAGCGTGGACCGTCCCAACACAACCGAGCATCCATTCCCCCAGTCCCGAACCCTCGATGGAATCCAGCAATCAATCCGGCCGCCGGACCAGGAGCTTCTCTCGCGGCACGACCTAGAATCCCCAACACTAGGCCTCCCAATCAACCATATATCGGCTCCCAGCGATTCCCAGCTCAGACGCAAACCGTTGCCCGTTCTCAAGCAAGCCAGTTCGCCCCACCACCTATTCCATCCCAAGCCCAATCTGGGGCTATTCTTTCAGCATTACAGCAGCGTGTCCGCACCCTGGAGGCAGAACTCGATCTTGCCCGTGGTGAGGCCACCATTCTCCGTTCCAATACAGCAAAGGCTCAGCGGGAATACGATGCACAAATTACCCGCCTCAAGAAACTCAATGCCGACCAGCTAGCCAAGCAAGAGCGAGCCGTAGAGGCAGCATTGGCTGCTGAGAAAAGCGCCAATACAGAGCTTCAGTTCCTTCAGCAAGATATGAAAGAGGCTAGTGGTCGAGCTCGCAGGAAGGATCACACTGGAGGAGCAGGCTCTGGGGCAACGACACCAAAGAAGGCTACCAAGACCTGGGGTTTTGCCGATGGCTTTGACGAGATGGATATCGCTTCTAGTCCCAGCAAGGGGCAGGGGAAGAACAAGAATGCGGGCTCCGTTGCGGCCAATGTTGGAGAAAGGACACCAAGTAAAGGGAAGAGGAAGCGTCCCGTGGTTGACAGCCCAATCAAGCCCCTCGAGATTCAAATTCGGACAGATGATGTTGAGATGGGTGAAGATCAAAATATGTCGCAACCAGTTCAACCGCCAGTGGTTGTAGCAGCGCCAGCAGCTCCCTTTGATGTGAGCCATATCTTGACCCCGACTTACTGGTTACTCGATCTAATACGCCACAGTTTCTACAATTGGTGCTTGATCATGGTTATTCTAGGGATCAGCCGCCCACCTTTGACATCCTGTCGCGCATCTCGTTCCCCTCTGACCCAGCAGCGACCTCCTTTTCTACCATGATCTTCGAAAGACTACCGCTGATGGGCAACCCCCGTCAGCCGATGCAGCTGCTTGTAGACTTTGCGGAGCAAATCATCATTCTCTGGACAAAATGCTTTGAAGAGCAATTTTGGGAACCTATCAAATATCTTGCTTCACTCATCTCATTTACCTTTCAACTACATACATCATCCGTCGCACCTCTGATCATTTCAAGGCTTGTCCCCGTCGCTCAATCAACAATATTCACACTCGCTGAAGGCCCACAACGACTTCCGGATGGAACAGTTACCAACAGTGAAGAGTATAGCTTCCTAGAGCAGCACATTGACACGTCACAAATCCTCTCACTCCTCTACACCGCCGCCTTGGCCTGTGCAACCACACCAACGGAGACGGAAGATGGCGTCAAGTACACAGCTGCTGGATTCTGGAGGCTCATGTCTCTAGACGTGGCCCTTCTGCTCTTAATGCCGAAGCAGAAAGTTGTTGACACTATCGGCATGCTTGACTTGTTGGTCACATCCTCGCTGCCCGACTCGATCGGCCCCATCACCGAAGACAAGGATACGATATCCGTGGCACGGGCTGTTATTGAACGAGTATCTGCCAAGTTGACGGAGCATCCGCGCGCTACGACTACACCAGAGCAAAAGAGAGGGGTTCGACTCGCTGCTCTACGAACACTGATTGCTTTTGCCAGACATACATTTGGGGCAAAGGAGCTTGCGTCCCATGACAGCGTTCTTCCGCGCTTGGTCACTTGTTTGAGTACTTCAATCGATGACCTGTATGACCAGCCCATTCCTTCGAGCATTCTTCCTCCGCTTCCTGATTGCATCAAGTCGTCATCCCTCAAAATGCCCGAATCCACAGCCCCTTCCGAGTTGTACAGAATCATCTCTCAATGTGTGCTTCTCATCCACACGTTGGTCACGGACCCATACACAGCCAACTTGGCTAACATAAACCAAAAACTATCACTATCATATGGAGGGAGCCAGCGATATCTAATTGCGTTGGGGAGACTGACGTTTGCCGAAGAGGATTTGGTTATGGAAGCTGGCATTGAAGGCGAGGTTGTGGAGGCGGCACACGAGCTTTTGGAAATGGCGGTCACGCCGGACGAAGGGGAGGTCGTGAGCCAGGCATTTGTTGCATGAAAATTGAGCCTTCGGCTCTACTACGGTGTATATGAGTTTGGCTATCATTGGACAGGCATTGTACTGGGATTTCGGCGTTGTCGGGGTTGGACGATGCTTCAGGGCACATGGCATAAGAGTCGCATATATGGTGTTTGGGTTGAAATGTGTTATGAATCATGAACTTGGGTATGTATAAAGAAGAGATTGGGTGAATGGGTCGTCATTTGGTACGTGTAGGTATTCGAAATACCTCTTTACACTCAACTAAGATTGTCACTTATATCTCTATGACGAACAGTCTCTCACAAGACATGATGCTCTAGTCGATCATCGCCCCTCTCTATCCCAAGGAGTCGGGTCAGCACCATGATTGTTCAATATTGAACGGTTTCCTCAGGATACCGCTACGGTCTTGCTGATTGATTTCTTAGAGAATGAATCAGTCAACCTTGCGACTGATGGCTCCGAGGATGCGAAATTTGGAATTCACGTTAACAAATGCCACAGAACCAAAATTAAAATAGAAAATCTGATTGCTAATGCTTCCTGGTTCCTGAACCATCCTTTCCCATAATCTTTTACAAAACAAAGAAATACAAAACAACCGCTGCACATGGTATCGTTCCCTTTTCCCAATCTTTTCTGGCCCTTGTTACTAACGTCCAAGCAGTCCGCCGGCCAGACCACCAGCGGCATTGCTAACAGTATTAACTGTATTGCCGACGGCCTTGACTCCAGTATCGACAACGCACCCTATGGTACCAATGAGGCCGCTACATTTGTTGTTGTTGGAGTCACCGGCATCCGAACCAGTGGTGCCTGATCCTGAGCCCCCTGAGCCACCACCAGCACCCGATCCTGATCCTGATCCGCCCGATCCAGCGGGGGGTGTGCCAGAGCCTCCGGCGCCGGAGCCACCAGCGGGAGTGCTTCCTCCGGATCCTCCGGCTCTTCCGGCAGGAGTTGCGGAGCCACCTCCGAGCAGGCCTCCTAGTTCGTCAACGATGTCTCCTACTCCATTACCGATAGTCTCGAGGACATCTCCTGCTGCACCGCCCGCGGTGTCAATGATGCCTTTTACATCCCCGTTACTGACATTACCAAGGACTCCTTTCGCTGTATCACCGACAGTGTTGGCGGTATCAGCGACCACACCTGCGGCAGTGTCAACGATACAGCCCACAGTATCAATGATCCCCTTGCATTTGTCCTCCGTGTCGGGCGAGGTGCCTGTTCCGCTTCCGCCTGATCCACCAGTTCCAGTGGGGGAAGTTGTGGGAGCAGTTGTAGCTGTAGTTGTGTCATCTTCACAATTGTCAGTAGATGTATCATCATCGTACTCATCTAGAGTTTGGGGAGGGGTTATATTACCAGAGTTGACTGGGGCCACGGTAGGGACTTGGACGACTGGGAACCCCACAGTAGAGACTTCGACCGGAATCACCACAGTAGGGACGTCGACTGGAACCACAACGATAGGAATTTCGACTGGTGCTACCACTGTAGGAACACCACTATCGACTGGGACCACAATGGTAGGGGTTTCAACTGGAATCACCACAGTAGGGACTCCAGTACCAACTGGGGCTGTTGGGTTTCCGGTGCCCGTAGCAACGGGGAGGATGGTAACATCTGGCTTTCCATCGCCATTCGTGTCAATACCGCCATTAGGACCGACTGTTGTGTCAGGCTTGCCATCACCCTTAAGGTCGACACTGCCATCTGGATTGACAGTGATATCAGGCTTTCCATCACCCTTGGTGTCAATGCCACCATCAGGGCCAATTACAGTGTCAGGCTTGCCATCTCCGTTGGTGTCTACAGGAGAACCAGGAGGATACTTCGGATTTCCAGAACCGTTGTCGGTGCCAGTAGGGACGCCATCAGGGAAGACCTTGATATCCGGTTTGCCGTCACCATCCAGGTCCGCAGTTCCATCCAAGCCGATCGTGGTATCAGGCTTTCCATCGCCATTGGTATCGACGCTGCCATCAGGGCTGATGAAGATATCTGGCTTGCCATCTCCATTAAGATCGACACCACCGTCGGGCCCGATGACAGTGTCGGGAATGCCATCGCCGTTAGTATCAACTGGCGTACCGGGCAAGAAGTTTCCGGTTCCGGTCTCCTTGGGGCCTAGTCCATTGCCTCCAACCTGGATATCGGGCTTTCCATCACCGTTGGTGTCGATATATCCGCCAGGGCCGACAGTTGTGTCAGGCTTGCCATCGAGATTGGTATCCACAGTGCCATCAGGGAAGATTTGGATATCTGGTTTGCCATCTCCATTGGTATCGACATAACCACCAGGCTGAACAGTTGTATCCGGCTTGCCGTCCAGACTGGTATCAACAGGAGCACCCGGTCCGACATACAGATCCGGCTTACCATCTCCATCAGTGTCCACCAAACCGCTGTTGCCTCCTTGAGGAAGGACTGTAACGTCAGGCTTTCCGTCGCCGTTGAGATCAATACCGCCATCAGGGCCGATAGTCGTATCGGGCTTCCCGTCTCCATTGAGATCGACACCGCCTCCTGGGAGAAGCGTGAAGTCAGGCTTGCCATCCCCATTGATGTCAACTGAACCGTCAGCACCAGAGTATACGTCAGCTTTGCCATCGCCGTTTGTGTCAATGGCGACTCCGCTAATGCCGTTCGCAATGGGAACGATTGTAATATCAGGCTTTCCATCTCCGGTGAGATCAATGCCTCCGCCAGGGAGAACCCAGGTGTCAGGCTTGCCGTCTCCGTTGAGATCAACACCGCCGTCCGCGTAGATGGTAATGTCGGGCTTTCCGTCACCATTGAGATCCGCAGTACCATCACGGTTTATGGGTACATCCGCAATGCCATCACCGTTGAGATCAATGCCAAAGCCTTCGCCGATTGTTGCAGGACCGGCAGTCGGAGTCGGATAATGATTTCCAATAATCAGAGTGCTAGTGGGTTCGCAAATAATGACCGTTCCTTGACAGATGTTGCATGTGGGTTCGATTGTAGAGACAGTGATCTTGGGACCTTCCGCCGCGGAAGTAAGGGTAACGAAAGGAACATCGGTGGGCTCATAGCAGTACACAGTACCGGTACAAGCTGGACAATCGGGGTGTTTCGTCGAGGTCGTGCCCTCAGATTGGTAAGAAGGTAGAGTGAGTGTGACATACGGCGGCTTCTCTTCCATGGTCTTGAAGACCTGCTGGGAACAAGCACCATAACAGGCGCCGAATTCCACATAGGTCGTCACCACAACTTCGACTGTGACGATATCGTCCTCATTGGCCCGCACAGGAGCGACCAGAAGGGATCCTAGGACGGCCGCCTTGGCCGCCCAGGCGATGTTGCCGTGAGCACGACGGCTGGCCATTTTCAACCAGTCGTAGGTACAATGGAGGGAAGTGCCACTTAATGAGAGGCCTCTAACTAAGAGATAATGAATGAATTGTGAGTGTTGATGATAGAGCTTCCTCAATTGAGAGGATACATCCTGATATATATAGAAGGTTGAACATCACCATCGTGAGGGCGGGCTGATTGCCCCTCGCACCAGACGCGTTAATGAACGGCGAGAAGCATTCCGAAGAATGCTACCCCTCTTGATTTCAGGTCCGGTAGCAAATATTGAGACCATCGTGGCGAGGGAAACGCAAACCCTCCGCACAGTTCTGCACTGAAACCCAACACTAAGTCATTGACTCAGAGAATCGCGTTGCGTGCCTGAGCTAATGCCCCAAAGGCGACCACGCATCCGGAACATGTAGGTTTCCTTTTCCGGGACGATGAATTAGACAGGACCGAATGGGCTTGAATGCCAAGGCAAGCATTTCAGTATGGTCCATTCTGGTATCACCGAACCCATTGATGTAAATTTCGACGCGCGAATTAGTTGTGAGTTTAGACAGATGCGAATCCATGACCGTTTACGACCAAGAACAAATACGAATACCGGTGAATTTCGTGCAGAACCACCTCAGAAGCCTACAGTTTCGCCCCAGGGATAGTAGTACCAACTCACTATTGAGGGGGGCGAGGCTTTCCTCCCTTTCCTACATATTGCGTTGGGCCGACCAACATTCATTCTCTACAGAGCATGACAGTCCAGAATACATACTGCATAGATCGCACGCATATCTCCTAGCTTCAGATCTAGTGGCTGTAGTATTCTAGCAATACCGAAACAACTCGACTACCTAGGTACTTTCGAGTTTCGTTGTTGAACGCGTAATCGTATTGTCCCAGACTGTCAGCCAACATGGCAACACCACCCCCATATGAACCGTTTTCATGATACCTCACAATCGATACCCCAACTTTTCTTACCGGTTTAAACTTAACGATAAACTTTAGGCTCATATTGCTGTCAGGAAGAGAGCACCCCAGTTTGACCCCAGGACCTCAGAAGGTTTTATTTTCATCCCTTTCACGTCCCTCGACGTGAAGGATCGTTAACGTATTGCAGGTTGTGACACGATGCGTAAATTCGACAATATCTTTGTCACCAAACTGGCATTAGCTGCCCTTGACCTCGGCGCGTCCGATTAATAGCCAACATGCCACATAAAGGGATGGAACTGAAACCAAGTGTATGGTTGCACGGCCATTCCGACTGGTAACTGAAAACAGATTTAGATGTAAAATGTAATGGTGTGACAGCACGCATTCCTGGCAGTAGAGGGGGCTACCTACTAACTGTTGAATGGACCCCTAAACACCTCGAAGGGGGGACCAGAAGAAACATACCGAACATACTTAACCCAAGGGCGGGCGCTGAATTTAAGGGGCCCAGGGCAAAGACAAACGCTATCCATCCCTCAACACCGTTTACAATGCATACCAAAATGCGCCTAATAAAAATTAAACCGAAACTGCGGGAAATTCTTGCAGCAGCATAGACAGGTCTCAAACCCCATTTTCAGCTTCACTGATCGATCGCCTCGTCTAAGGTGCCCTTTTCAGGGACCCTTATTTGTTGTTGGTGGTTTGTCTGACTCGCTCCTGGAAAAGTGGTTATGTCTCAACACGACTACCTCACGTGTAATTCTCTATGGTTCACGCAAAGGACGCATCTAGTCAATAGGGGTCATTTGTGAGAGTTCCTTCAGGAGAATAAAATATCGACTCTCGTGAAAGCACTAGTATTAATGATAGTAATGATGATATACTATTAGGTGAGGGGAAATTCCACAGCTATAAGCTTAGTCTACCAATGCTCTGGATCCAATGACATCCCGAAACAAATCGACCCTGATCATTCGTCTGATCAAAGCACATGAACCCTTATTAATCCCTTTCAGGGTGTTTTGATCTTAGAGTCCAATAATGCGCCTGAACCCAACGTTCTCAATCACCCAGGAACCGCCCAGCTTAAATGCACCTGGCCCTTCCAACTTGTTATCCAGTTTCCCCATAGCCAACTGTGTCAGGAAACTCCCCAGGTACTCCGTTGGTGAATGCATGCCCTTCTTTATCCCTACTACAGGAGTAAGCGCTATCAACGCTGCCTTGTAGAGTATTCCCTGATTGGGAAGATATGGCAAGATATCAGTGTGCTGCCTCGGATCAACCATCGCGGGCCGTACCGAGTCTGCCTGCAGGGTCGGCGTGGCCTCTGACAGAGTCCCCAGGTCTGCTTCTGTCTCTCCCTTCACGCGCGCAAAAATGGCGGAGAAATACCCCGGCGTCTGCGTCGCGCCCTCGCCAGACACATAAATAAACCTGAACGGATCCGACGCTGACGTGGACAGGGTAGAGAAGGACTTGGCCGCCTCGAGGGCGTAGTCCTTTGTGATTTTGATGTATTCCTCCTTGCCAACTTGCGTCTGGCTGATGCCCAGGGCCCACACGCAGGCTTTGGCGCCTTTCAGCTGGTCGAGGATTTTGGAGTCGTAGGTTCCAAAGTCCTTGTGGATGATGACATTGATGCGTGGGTCTTTGGCGTCTTCCGCCATTTTGATGGGCCTCCGGCTGAGGATGGAGATTTTGGTGATGTCCTTGGCTTTGATCATGGCGTCCAGAGTAGCCGAGCCGACAAGGCCCGTGGCGCCTGTGAGGACGATATGCATTTTGAGTCTATGAGCTCAAGGATCGTATGTCTGTAAGTTGAGGGGTATTGCTGCAGTGGTGGAGGTCCCTTTGTCAATGTGTGATTGTAAACGTATCAATGAGATGAAGAGGCAATAACTAGGGGAGGATTAAGACTGGAAGATGACGAGTGAATGGATGACAATAGAGGCTTGCACCTTAATTTGTAGGAATTTATACTACACCATATCATAAGGGACTCTACTAGATAACTACCTATGCACGAGCATCGCGGAGGACTCCGTATCTCCACTCGGGTTAGGCGGCCGCTTTGTCCGCATGCGGGCCGGACTTAAAGGCGTAATGCCGGGTTAGGCTGACAAGCGATTGCCCGAAACGGGCCTCTAAGATTCTCAATTCCGTGCCGGACCCGCGCGGAGAACGGGTTTCCATTGCTGTCGTACTTCGTATTCCGTAGGGCATTTTCCTATACGGGTCTAGAGCGGAATTTGCGGAGAGAAATGTCTTTTCTACTGCAGCCTATTACTCGGCGGGTCATGGGGGGAAATGATAAAGAGATTGATGTCTAGTATGGAGTACTCCATAGTATTCCGTACAATGATGGTGTTCACCTCTCATAAAAACTAATCTCTATTGGCTGGTTTCTATAGAGACAAAGGCAAATTTGTTCATGTTTAGTTCAGGCTACTCCTCCGTATTTGCATCATAAACCGAATCGTGATACGCGTACCGAAAAAAAAAGTCCGACCAGTTGAACTCCCTGGTCCTAGACTCTCAAATTGGCACAAAAGCGGGAATAGCTCGAAACAAATCTGCACACTTGCCCGTTCTTCTGCTATTCACATCATATTTCAAAAATAAATACTTGGAATTAGAGCCTCCGGTCAGACCCTGTATATACTGCATCTATGAAAAGACATAATCCAAGGCTACCTATATCGAGATGAACGTAAGAGTCATCACCGCTATTATACAAACACGCTCATGCAGCAAATCCGCCCACGGACCCGCAGGCCTTCAACCCAAACCCAATGAATATGAAACACGGTTCTCACAGCAACGCCATTGTTCCCATCACAAATACTATAGCACCCATCATGAGGCCCACGCTCACTGTCCGAGACAATACCACGGCACTTTTCACTATGACCCCCTGGCCCCACACGGCAGTTGGTTTGGTTGCCCTTACGCGAATCCTGCTGGCCAAGCTGTTCTTGGCTGGGGTGTACTGCTGGGGAGGGAACTTGCAAGCAGACATAATCGACTTCATATCTAGATGGCTGGTTCAGTTGGATGCCATTGGGGGCACAGAAGTGGAATAAAGCCCTAAAGGGTGGAGGAGTGGATAACGTACTGTTGTCCGTGGTATCCACCTGCGAGATACAGCTCTGACATAAACCCGCAATCTCAGCCACGTTAAAGCTGGTATTCATGCACACGCAGCTCTGCTCAGCACTCTCCGCTACCGTATATCCACTGCTCATGCCACTGTCCCCCTCCGAGCCCTTCTGCGGCATTGTACTGGTGGGCACTGCTGTGCGGAATGCGGCTGAAGAAGTGGTCCTTGGAGTTGTGGTCTTTTGAGTCGTGGGCTGTGCAGGAGTGGATTGAGATGATGAAGGAGGCGGCGGAGGCGATGGAGGCGAGGCCGAGGGCGGCCGAGGCAGTGATTTGACACTGGTGGGAGATGGAGATGGAGATGGAGATGGAGATGGAGATGGAGATGGAGATGGAGATGGAGATGGAGATGGAGATGGAGATGGAGTAGGCGGTGCGCGTGGCGGCGCGACTGGTGTTGATGATGGCTTAGGAGTCGGCGCAGGATCTGTATCGACTACTAACCCCGGAGGGAACGTTGTTGGGGCCGGGACTATGACGATGAATCTCTTGTTATCGACATGCTCGTTGCCTTCCTTAGCCCGGCGATCGTGTTGCTTCCTTTGTCTCGGCGATGCTTGTCCTGCCAGCTCAACCGCTTGCTTCGGAGTCCACGCCCTTCGATCCAGATCGTCATCGATGCTGCGCTTCTTTGAGGACTTCCGAGGCGTGCAAATAGATGTAAGCTCGACGATTGGACCACATATAGTGGCGCAATTGAGAGGCACATCCTCTGGCGGGAGGGCGTCTGAAGCCACAATCGCCGCCAGGCCGGAGACGACAGCCAGACCAGCATGGGAGGCCTTCATGGTTCGACTCGAAATGCCTCGATCCCTGGCAATTAATCGGTCGCTATATGTAGGGTCAAGAGTTCAACAACAAGTAAATTGATATCTCAATCTCATTCGACACCGACCATTCCTGGCTCGGGATGAGGCAAAGAGCAAAAGCAAAAAACCAAGAGTGAGAAATGAGAACTGGGATTACTGGGCTTGATAGCGACAACTCTTGTCTGCGTGTTAAAGGTTTCATGCTCTCACACACTTGTATGAAACGTGGGAAGGGGTTCACGACCACCCACCACCTGAAGACAACTTGACACCACCCCCATACAGTGGGTTTGGCACAGAGTAGCAAGCAATCCAACATTTCGTCTAGCATAGCGGGATTGACCCGCCATTTGAGTGAACTCAAGCACTGCTCTCGACTCTGGTCCAAACCCACTGTATGTACGAAGTAGTTGGGATGATCAATGATCAATGCATTGATGAAGGAAAATTAAAAGCTTATGGCCGGGAATGACACGTGCCGCTTCACAGCTGCCAGACTTGTCACGAATGCCCAGGCTGAGACTCAGTCCCTGATGGTCTGAAACATTCTGGATGTCATCCTTCTTGAGGGACGGAGACGACCGCGCCAATGAGCGCGCAGGGTGAAAACACGAAACAAAAGCACGATATGGCCAAATCCGTAGTCTTTCCAGATACAGATAGTTAAAAGGGAAGGTTGTGTGTTTCCCTTTTCAATTTGGGGGTTGTCTAGAAGAAATCGGGAAGATCCTCCGAGCATATACGGAGTACGAGCAGAAAGCAGACAAAGGTCGAAATCTTGGCCCAAACACCTCCACAAATGGTTTCGATGCTGACTCATCACGGACAATAGGACAAACCGTCTCAGGCTCTCCGTTTCACGGGATGGGACGACGCAAGGCTGACACCAAAACCTAGAGGGCATCTTTGCTGGTTCTATGAATCTTTCGTGGCGAAGCCGTCGCGCTCATTCACGTCCCCGACTTTCCTTAAAGCGGAATCATACCACGAATGCTAAACGGCTCCAACGGCAATATGCATATGTCGTATTGTGGCGCAGGCCAGAGTTGGTCATGGTCCTCCAAAGGTTCCTCAGCTCGACCCATCTCGGCTTTATACCGCGAAAGCGAAGAAACGCGCAGGGGCCGTCGATCCATATCCAATCCAATAAACATTGTTCAATTTTCGCATTCGGTAAGAAAGTAACCATATGGACCATGAGGCGATGCCACCCGCTTTCTCGGGGGCTTAGACGATTAACTAAGGGCCTAACTTGACCCTCGAAAGGGCATCATCGCACGAGCTGGACGCTTTAGAGCCATGTGGCTGAAAAACCCTGGCCATGTATAATTCGTTTGATTCGTCTGGCCCGGAACCCGGCAAGCATATTGATGATAAGATCGGGGTGATGTCGGATCGCTGGCACCAGCCGCAGCCGCAGCCGCAGCAGTAGCGTCATGTTTAATGATTTACGCCGTTGAGAACATTGTGATGTCTTCAATCATATTTAAAAAGCCTCGACGTCACCCTTGTCTGGGTGAGGAGTTGTATGCTCCAGCTACCCAGCTTGTTCAACTATCAGAAACAGCATCTTCTTCTCCCTCGGTTGGCATGGTCCGTAGCGCATCGATCGACGTCTCCTGTACTCGAAAAGCGAAAGGCGCCCGATCGCAGACATGATAGACTCCCACGAAGCACTGGGCATTGCCCAAATCGTCTTCTACGCCCCAGTCGTTCCAATAGTCATCTATCTCATGATCCGAAATGGAAAAATCCGACCACGAATGGCTTGGTATCCCTTGATCCCGTTCAGTCTTAGTATGTCAAACTCGCTTCACACAGTAAGTGGTAGCAGATACAATCCTAACACGCTCTCTCTAAGTGCGGCTTGCTGGTGGCCCCGTCATCATCGCCCTGGAACACAACCCGGAAAGTATCGGCCTCCTGGTTGCTGCAATCATCCTTCTCAACGTTGGTGTTATTCCCCTGATCATCAGTACACTCGGTCTCGTCCGCATCATGTCAGTCCCCATCATCAAACCCGTACTACATATATAGTGGAATAGTGACTAAACCACTGTAGTAAGGTCGACAATTATCACGAGAACCACAAATCAAAAAAGATCCTAGGCGTACTACGCTTCGCCTTCCTCGTTGCAGTGGGTCTTCTTGCCAGTGGAGGTGGCGTAAGTTCCATAGGCACACCATCGTCTCGGGACATCAGCCGTACCCTTACCCTTGTCGGCTACGTCGTCTTTGCCGTCATCCTCATGGCCCTCATCGGCATGCAACTCTTCTTCTGGAAGAGGAGATGGACCCTTCTGCCCAGCAGTCAAACTGTAAAAACCCTCCTTTCCACGCCCTCCTCCCCTTGCAACTCAGCTCGGTCTAACTCTGATGGTTCTCCAGATCCTCCGCGGCAGCCTGGTTGCCAGCCCTTTCCTCATCATCCGTACCGTCTTCGGCATCCTCGAAGCAGCGCTCCAAGACACCACGAGATCTCCCTTCGATCCCGTCACCGGCTCGGCAATCGCTTTTGGTCTGATGGCCTTGCTGCCGGAATACATCGCTCTCGCAATATATATCTACTCCGGGTTTTCGATTCCCCCTGACCGCGGTGTCACTGCCGGAAACGGACAAACAGTGCAAGAGCTGTCTGAAGGTGCGGACAAGACCAATGTCTGATATCTAGCCGCAATATATCACGAGCAGCAGGTTTCGGCCAGACACAACCATGGCCTGAGCATCGATCAGGAAATAGAGCGAAGGAACCAAAGTTCCGAAGTGGCCCGGTAAATACTCTGTACTATTAGAAGGATCGTATACGAAATACGAATTCGGAGAATTGTGCATGTAAATACCTTAGCTTATAGTTATGCTTACTGTTAACACATCTACTACTACCATTCAATTGGTAATATTCAACCTTAAGGGAATCACCGACTTCATGGGGCATTCCCGAAGGGGAAAGCCACGATTATTTACAATTTTATCGACAGCCTATCCTATCTGTTTCCTAGTTATTATTGATGCAATGCTACCAGATGCAACCCTGGTTCGTATTTCGGTTGCATATTACGGCGCGGCCACACCAGCTGTGTATGGACTAGACTGGTCTGCCAGGCCTCTCCTTTGCGGAGCCATTGAGACCAAGCCACCGATCACGTATTCAGAGAAGGTCGTTTCAAGATGTTCCAGTGAAATGGTCTTGGAATGCTTGGGGCTTTCAAGATGGCAGAGAACGGATGCTGAAGTATTGGAAAAGGATGAACACACAAAAAAGGCATCGTATTAGTACAAGCTTGGCTTTCGTTGTACGAGATCTCTATTCATATTCTCATGAACCGCCATATAAGATATTATACTCCGTAAAGCAATATTAGAAGTTTCGGCCCCATGCAAGACCAATGCAAGACCAATGCACAGCCACAAAGAACAATCAAACCATCGGTTGGCAGGACTTCTCCGTCACCGACAAACACAAAACTCCCAATATCCTAATACCAGACTCAAAACCGGTGCTGGCGGCCGACACTTTCTACCCGAACTCCCAACTTCACCATCTCTCTCGAGTCAATCACACCACGACCGTCAAACACCCACCGAGGCTTGGCCATGTCTGCGGCGATGCGCACCCAATCGAGCCGTCCCTTGGACTTGTATTCCTCGGCGCTGCCCATTCCGGTAGCGAAGCCTGTCTGCTGGCTTTCCCTGGCTTGAATGCAGTCGGGGCAGTCCTCAGCGCAGTCTGGCTCGACGTTGAACCGGTCCAGAGGGTCATCCGAAGTTTCCTCCTCCCGCTGCACTAAATACTTGTGTAGCGCCAGGAGGTCGTTCTCCGTAGGGGACGATGCCTTGAAGGGCCTTGGATCTGACTTGGGGTTGGGCTTGCGGCCGATCATCTTGGGAGCGGGCTGATCCACAGGCACTGGTGATGAAACGGGGACGGGTTTATTGCGGAACTCGTCGAATTCATGGCGATGACTACGGCTGTGCTATCGTGGCAAGCGTCGTAGGCGTTTCCATAGACGGAGATATTGTTGCCCGCGGCAAGTGGGCCTAGGAGCGTCTTGATTTCGTTCTTGACAACGAATGGGTTACAGCATGGATCAAAGATGGCGATCTCCCGCGGCCTTTCTTCCAGGAGCGTCTTGACCATTTCAAGGGCTGGGGCCTCACGAGTGTCTGATGTGTTCTTCTTGAAGGCGTATCCCAAGATGGTGACCTTCTTACCAACAAGTGTGTTGTTAAGGCATTTGATGACGCGGTTAGTGAACCGATCACGAGCATAATCGTTCATCTTCACAACCTGTCGCCAATACTCGCCAACCTCGGGAAGACCCATTGTGTCAGCCAGATAAACGAGATTGAGCACATCTTTCTTAAAGCAGCTGCCACCGAAGCCAATGCCAGCCATCAAGAATTTGTTACCAATACGGGGATCGACACCAATGGCGGCGGCAACCTCGTCGACGTCAGCACCGGTCTGCTCGCAAACAGCCGAAATGGAGTTGATACTGGAAATGCGCTGAGCCAGCATGGAGTTGGCAACAAGCTTGGCAAGTTCAGAAGACCAGACGTTGGTTGTCAGGATGCGCTCGCGAGGGACCCAAGCGGCGTAAAACCTCAACCAAAGCCTCAGCAGCTCGTTTACCAGAAGGAGTGGGGGCCGAACCGATGAGGATTCGATCGGGGTATAGGAGATCATTGACAGCGGTTCCAGCAGCCAAAACTCGGGGTTGGACAGAATCTCAAAGTGAACGCCGGGGCGGTGCATGGCGAGCTAGAAAGGTCTGTTAGAAGACAGTGTGCCATCTCACATAGTTGGTGAGGAGAGTGCTATGCTTACCGTGTCCGCTACCAGCTGAGCCGTTCGACAAGGAACAGTACTCTTCTCGACGATGATGGCGCCTTCTCGCGCATACTGGGCTACAACACTGGTGACGGCCTCGAAAGCTGTCATATCAGTTGCGCTGCCAGCGCCGACACCTCGCTCCTTGGTGGGGGTATTGACAGCGACGAGAACGACATCAGCCTCGCGGATGCTGTTGGCGACATCGGTTGTGAATACGAGGTTACCCTCACGACGGGACACCTTGGTCGCGCTGTTGGAGTTGGAGTTGGAGTCGGAGTCGGAGTCGCTCGCTAACGACGTCTCGCGACCGCCATCGCGGGCGATACGGACGATATCGTGGAGGCCAGGCTCGTAGATGGGAGGATGGCGAGAGTTCCAGCGGCGGATGCGCGTTACGTCCCGGTCGACAACGGTTACCCTGATGTGAGGGTTCTGGAAGGCGAGGACTGCAGCAGTAGGGCCACCTAACGAACAGAATGTCAGAAAATGTGTACGGGAGATCGTTTGCGCAGCAAACTCGGGGGCGGCGACAACGTGGCCGCTCACAGGCGGAGGGACTGATGGAGAGATGACGTACCGACATATCCAGCACCAACACAGCAAATGTTGCGCACCTTGATCTCGTCTGGCAGCACACCGTTGACTCCATTCACTGATCCATTGAGGCCCAGCTTCTTGACCGAGTCAATGACAGCTTCGGGGATGGAGGAGGCCATGTTCGATCGGTCGTTCGGTCGGCTGGCCGGCTTATGGAGGGGCAAAAGAGAGGTGTCTAGTGTGGGTATTACGCCTTCACAACGCAGTCGGCAGAAGAGAATGGGGGAATTGCGATACCAAGCGAGGGTCCCTTTGTGAGTTATAGAAAAGGGGAAGAAAAGAACAAGACGCAAAAACGAAAAAAGAAAAGGAAAGGGGAATTGAGAGGCCAGTTGGGATGGATCAGAGAACGCAAGTCTTGGCGGAGTAGATGATGTTAAAAACGCACGGACACGGCCTGAAAATGCACGGGGTACTAGGCCATGTACGAGTTCAGTATAGAAAGCAACTCGACGTCTATCGCGGTACGAACGAAGTACTACTACTGCTTCTTCGTACTCCATACAACGCCACTTCCTTTGGTCACTGAAGAGTGTTACGATTTATTAATAGATATTCAAGGCTTACGTACGAATCGGCCGTTTTGAGTTTCGGAATCAACACTGGCGACAAATGGCGATCGATGCTGGCAGCTATCGCAGAAATGGCTTGTGGTGGGAACCACAAATTCCCAGTTACTACCTCGTACCTGGTTGGGCGTGCATATTTGTGGCTTGCATGTGCATTTTCCAGGACGCCCGAAAGGAGGGCGACTATTAAAACAGCCAAGCAAGCAACTAGTATTGCTGGATTGAAGATTGGACGCGTGAAATTGTACCATGTTACAGCCCACAGCCGAGTATGAGAAATTAAAGCGGTGAGGTACTGCCAAGACTTGGCACTGTTGAACCTGGGATTGCGGTTTGGATTGGCGAGGCTTGCGAGCAGTACGGAGTACGGAGTAATAGTTGTACTAATACTACCGTCCTGCGTCACACATTTCATCAGACCAGGGATCATGGGATGACGGGCGGACCAGGCCGCCGACGATGGGGGTTCAGCACGAACGAGGGTTCCTAGTTGGTTGATTCGGCGTTTGGAATCCTATTGCAAGAAGTCTCCGAACTATTACGAAGTAACTACGAAATACTACTTGTAGTATTACTTTCAACATCATGGACCCATCTGGAGTACAATGGAGGGTTGGAGGGGTCTGTTTATATTGCGGATGGGCGTTGTATAAGCTCATTTTGGCACCCCATTCCGCGCGCGATCTCCTGTTTGTTACAGACTTGCAGCGAGCGAGGTCCCAGCAAACAACTGGCTAGTATCGCGAAAGGCAATGACCTGCAAGGCATGTTGGGGGAATAGCCAACAAGCGCATAGTATCTGCTCTATTGCTCCATAGCTACTCTCTTGGCAGCAGTCCGTCAATTCCCCTCCTTGATCGGTCGAGAAATCATCATCAACCGGGGCCCCATGGCAAGTTACGCCATCGAGTGGAGCCGGGCCTGCGCACGGATTACGCGGATGCATATCAAGTTTGATCAAATATATGCTACGGAGTACGGAGTACCAAGAGAAGAGCTCACGCGACACGAGTTCCTGTTGGCTGATGCCGTTGCCAAGCAGCTAATGTTCCCGTGAAGAGCGATTTCAATGTGCGATTCGAGCCGTGGCGTGTCGTATCGTAGGGGAGTTGAGTTGATGATTGTCTGTGATACTACGGAGTACCGAGTACCGAGACATATAGACCCATTTCCCGTGACGGGAACACAGCCGTGTCGCACATGCTAATGTCCGCTTGATACAAGTAGTAGTAGTACTTTGTATTAAAAGGTCGCCTTTGATACATACTAGTCCAGAAGCTGGTGGAATGAAAGCAAAGAGACTCTTTAACAATGTATCTGGAATTATTAGTATCTCTCCAAAGAGATAAGATGCACTTCCTACAAAATACGTATGGAGTACGCAAGCTGTTACAGTAGCGGCTCCAAATCCGCCTCTGATCGGAAATGTCGGCTATTGGCGCACACTGCCAAGACGCTACAAGACACTGACCCCTGTGACGACAGCGCCAAGCTGGAAAAACTACGAGTAAGAGATGAAATTCGAGAATGAGATTAAAACCACGGCTGCAAAATATTATCTATTTATTTGACGCCGTCACAACGTGGCGCCTTACTTTAAGAAGAATCCATGTATGTACCGAAGTACGAAGTACAGAGCGGATTTTCATACCGATTTCCAGACATTTGCTCTTGCCTGTGATGTGATGTCGCAATTAACGATGACGCCGATGGTCATCAATCATACCTAACCTGTAGTAGTAGTAGTACTCTACTTCGTATGTATACCTTCACTTAACCCGGAGCTCATTGTTCCGTACCTGCACCAACTAACTGGATGACTCTTAAACCACAACCCCACTAAACAAATTGCCTGAATTTCTCTAAAACAACAATGCCTGCTGCTTCTTCATCTTCTCCCACTTCGTACAAACCCACACAAAAGACGAGAATGATTCGGGACCCGCCTGCAAATGCAAAATCCCTCTACGGCACGCGAATCGTACATGCTGCACCCCATATCTCCGTCTGGTGTCTTTCTTGCCCCTCTCAACGTCCGGTACTCGCCCCAAAGAACCACGCGTGACCCAACCTGAGAGCTCTTGCTTGACCTTGCGGACATTGACATTGATATCCCGCAAACAAAGAGATGTTTTTGATGTCTCGATAGCCAACCAGCTAAACCACGGGGGCTGCTTTCTAGGTCCTTATTCGCAGTTTGCCATGTCTCACGCCGAAGTTGTCGAGTGCGAACCGTTCATTGGTCAAAGGGCACAATGTGGTTGGTTTCCAGGCTCTGATTCGTCCATTTTGGCCTACGATCTTGCTTTGACCCGTACGCCCGGACAACCTTCAGGGTATCATTGATCATTGAGCAAAAAAAAAAACACGAGTCAACCTTCCGAGAGTCAGAGGGATGAATGATCATGCCGTTTTGATAGATTCTTCTGAGCCTCAAAATAGGACGGAATGCCGAATACAACGACTTGAATGGCTGACAACTTCGGAGTCGTCGGCCCAGGACGCATCAGCAGGCACGACAACTGATTGCGAAGCTGTCACTCACCTCATCGGTTCTAGAACAACAATAACACCGAGATAAAAGACGCTCCATTCTTACCCACGGCGGGCGCTTACTCGTACGTCGCCACATGGCCCCTAGCCATATCCGTTCATCTATGGGAGCGAATTCACGCGGTAGGTACTCCGTAATGTCATGCTTCTTCCAATCCCCACGTTTTAGTCTCCATCTGCACACTCTACCGGCCAACTGTGGCCATAGCCCGTTCCTCGTGCCCAGCCCTCTGCTCCCCATTGCAGCTTCTATTATCAGGAAGATAAGCCTATCATGTGTGTTGTGTGTGAATCCGAACACGTGGTGTTTCTTTATTGTGAGGTCACTTGTTGAATGTAGCTTCTATGTCAAAGAGAGAAAAGGGCACATATCCGCGCTTCACCACTGCCACTGTCATGAGCTCCAAGCACATCTACCATTTTTGGGCAGTTTTCGCCGTAGGGCTATCGTCTTCTGTGTTACGACACCATGGCTTCTAAATCACTGAGCAGCTCGGGACGGTATCCCGACCATGACCTCACGCAGTTCCCGGCTGCACTTAAAGGGAAGCGTATTCTCCTCTGTACCGAGTCCTTTGGCCCTGTTAATGGAGTGAGCCGCACGACTCTAATGCTTGTCAACCACTTGCGAGACAACGGTGCCCAAGTCGCCGTTGTCGCCCCTCATAACCACACTAATCACAACACTTTCTCGCCGCCGCCATCACCCAGTCTCTCACCAGTCGACAAGCAGCCTGAACTTCGGGTAACGGGCTATCCGTTGCCATTTAACCCAGAGCTCTCCATTGTATATCCTGTGCGGAACTCAACTCTCTACTCCCGGACCTTTGGCGATGATTCTCCGCCGGATCTCATCTATCTCGCCTCCCCTGCCAGCTTAGGATTCCAGGTTATGCTGCAGCTGAGGCAGCAGCCCAAGGAGAAGCAAATACCCATTATTTGCAACTTTCAAACGGATTTGGCTGGCTACTGCTCAATTCTCTTCCCCGCACCCCTCAGCTATGTGGCTGTCTTTGCGTTTGCCGCTGTGCAGAGCTATCTCTTCAAGCATCCCTCCGTCAAGACGATTTTCTACCCCTCACGGTTCGTTAGACGGTATCTGGAAAGCCAAAAGGTTCAGACCAACAAATTGGAAGTCCTAAGGAGGGGAGTCAACACTGAGATGTTCAACCCGAGCCGGAGAAGTGAGGCCCTGCGGAAAGAGATTGCACCCAACGGAGAAATCATTTTCGTTACTGTTTCTCGAATCGCTGGTGAAAAGGGCTTTGATTTCCTTGCCAAGGTGGCCAAAGAGCTGGACGCTCGAGAACTGCCCTTCAAGCTCTACATTGTGGGTGGGAACCGAAACTCTGCCGTGGAGAAGGAAGTCCAAGAGCTGTTTGACCCCTTGAGGGAAAAGGGCAGCGTCATCTTTGCTGGATTCAAGGTCGGCGAAGACCTAGCCACTGCCTATGCCAGCGGAGATGTCTTCCTCCACTGCTCCGTGACAGAAACCTTTGGACTGGTCGTTCTAGAATCCATGGCAAGCGGTGTCCCTGTCGTGGCCCGCGACGAGGGCGGCCCATCAGACATTGTCGAGCACGGAGACACCGGCTTCCTGGTTCCGCCAAACGACCTCGACGGCTTCGTTGCCAAGGCCGTAAAGCTCGCACAAGACCACCAGACCCGCTATCGCATGGCCAAGGAATCCCGCGCTGCCGCCTGCGAGGCTACATGGGACAAGATCAACAACAAAGTCGCCTGGCGCATGGCCGACACCATTGCCGAGCGCGAGCAAGAGCGGGGCAAGGCACCGAGCCAGACGGCCGCAGTCTCGGTTGCGGCACAGCAGCTTGTCCCTGTCTACAGCTGGCTTATGATGAACGATGCGCTTCGGGAGAAACTAATGCGCCACATCGTTGACGCAAGGCTCGCCGGTGGTCTCGGCGTGATTCTTACGTTCTGGGCTGTGACGGGATGCTACATGGTTTTCACAGAGTGTCTCTTGTGGACAAAGGGCCGGATGAGAGCAACGGATCTGAAAGCAATGCTGACCAAGTGAGTGAAAATGCTTCAGAGATGTGTGTGGGATAGCGCCAGCGTTGATGGCGTAATGGACACCGAGCCTGTCAGTGTCTCTGTTCCCTTATTCCCTTCCCTTGTCATTACGGAGGATACTTTTTTCTTGCACCTTTTCCCTTTGTTAGTAATTTTGCATAGCCAAGGCCTGAGGATTGCCGAATGGTCATTCCGGTTCGGAGTATTATTCATGAGACTATCCTTAACGCCGGTGGATAACTTTTTTTTTTTGTCTGGTTTGGCGAATGAACGGGGGTCATGGAACGCGGGAACCGCGGGAATATACCCACGATAAACGGACGGAATTTCCACATAGTCCAGAATACTACTAGTAATTGATTCGCAACTGTTTTTCCTGCAGTTGATGGAATTGAAAGAGTATGTCCAAGGTATCTAATCCGCCAGGGGCATTGAGTAAATGCTATCACAAGAATACAAATCTACCCTAAAAAGTGTCGATGAAGCCTTTGCTCTAATAGATCGCGCCCGTATGAAATGTCGTTCGTTCCCTTCTCTCTCTCTCTCGAGTTTGCTAATCCTCAGTCATGATATTGATATGCTGTTTTCAACAGAGCTATCTACATCTTTCGTTTCCCTCTTCTTTTCCTTAGTAGTGTCTTTTTTCGCAGAAGCACGCTTATTTCCTCGTCATTGCAACTCTCCGCCTGTACATGCTGACGTATTGAATTCGCTCATATGTGCCATATCCATACACCGTCACTCCGATGACCAGCCACACGGAAGTGATAATCAGTCCAATGGGGAAAACCATAAGCTGCGTGCCCGGCAGGATAAATGCAACAGTGCCGTTGCGAAGCGCAGCGATTTGCTGGTCCACGGCGAATTGGGCCAGTGCAAAGTCAGACATGACAATGTCATTGGAAAAGACGCCGGTCAGGAATGCTGCCTCGTTGAGCGAGACGTTGGTGCTGACACGGCCTCCTGAGGGGGTCTTTGCTGTGAGGGTGAGAGTTGGCATGAGGAGAGCTTCGAGGTCGGCCCTAAAGGAAACATATATGTTAGCTGATCTCATAGGGGGATGAACGATGTTCGGTGAATAAACTAACATTGACAGGTTCTTCTTCACTTCATTCTCGTCAATTTGGCCCACGAGCATGTAAGCCTGCAGTTGTGTAGGGCCATCCGAGTCATCATCACCAGCGGCCCTCCTTGCTATGTTGACCGTTGAATTCGAGCCCGATCCAGAACCTGCTGCCGGCTTCATAGGACTGACGCTAGCCCCCTTGTAAACGACACCGACCTGGATATCGCCGGGCGAAACCCCCATGAAGCTATCCCGCGGATCCGACACATGGAACAACCGCAAATCAGCCTCGAACATGCCAGTCTTGGTATCGAGCATAGGTAAGTTATAACAGACACAGCTGCCCGATGGATTTGAGCTGCGAGTCAGCTCGCGCAAGTGTGATATACAGGCAGCGCTTGTAGTGCTGTCCCAGGCTGTGAAGTTGAGTGTGCCGTCTGGCGTGAGCTGGACGCCGGCACCCAAAGTGGCGTTGTCAGAGCTGCCTTGCTGGAGGGCTGCTGATACGGTGAAGTCGGAGGTACTTGATCCTAGGGAGGAGTAGGGCTTGGAGAGAACATCGTTGACGCCGAGTATGTTCTGGGCGGAGACGGTGATGGCGAGAATGGTGACCGTGAAGCTGAGACTGGAGAGCATTTTGGGCGACGACATGGAGAAAAGACTGAGGGTATCTGAGTATTTGGGTATCTAAAGGTTGGCGCCGATCTTTCGGATTCTGAAAATTAAGTAAAGATAAAAGGTTTCCCCGTCCAGCGGTGGTACCGAAAAAAAAAGAACGAATATCGAAGAAAGAGAATGAGGCTGTTGTCAAAGCTCGTCTGCCTCGGGAAGAAAGGCGACGAAACGCGAAACAATATGAGGGAATCCCTCCAGAATCCCTCGCAGTATTTGCTTCAGAAGGATAGGACCAGAAGAGATGCAAATTTGGGATGCCGTCTCTGCTAGAAATCGGCCATCAGGCCATCCATCATGTTCGTCGTTGCACGTTCAGTGGGAGTTGACACGCCAAGTGAGTTGCATTCCAGGAGTCGTCGCAAGGTGAGTCGTGACAAAGCATTACCCGTAACCAGGGGGTCGTGAGAGGCAGTGGTGAGAAGGGGTCGTAGGGGGTTTCGCAGCCGTCTGGAGAGAGGGCAGAGAAAACAAGAGTCTCGCCATCAGGTCGCGCATTCGTCACATCAGTGAGCTGATGTAACACTGGCGGTTTTGGGGGCTGAAGCAGTGGAGTCAGGGGTCGATAGCCAGTAAAATAGACACATCTTGCAGTTAAGCGCCCGTAGGCCACACTTGAAATGCTTGGCTGCTGGGGCCTTGCAGTGAAGAGGGAGAGAGATTGGTTATTGGTTGCTCTTTTAAATTGGAGCTAATGGGTCGCTGAAGCGATGAGATTTCCAGGGCTAATAATACTATCTATCCATACAGGTATAATATTATCTACGGAGTAGGAGTAGCAGTAGTATGAGAATCGGGCGAATGCAAGACGGGAGGGACGGGTAGGGGAGGACCCGCGGGCTGCCAGCGACACATCACATTCAGATACGAAGTACTCCGTATTACTCAGCATTATCATCACCCTTCTCACTATACTCCGTACTATACTCCGTACTATTAATATACGAGTAAATGTATTGGTGGACTTGGCTACAAAGTACTAACCCTCGAAAAACAACACCTATTCGGTTTAGATAAATACTACTAAGTTATCTAGGTAACATGATTGGCGAATTGCTTGATTGACCCCAGATTTGACATGGCTAGCAGCATAGTACTATCGACACAATCCTTATCTTGCTCAGTTGCCCCTCCCCTCTTTGCCTATCTACCCCAATCCCACTAAGTTGTGCCCACCAATAGCCCCCTCATCACAGTGTGAACTGAGCTCCCCAAACAGGCATCTCGAGCATATATAAACATAAACGTAGCGGACTTCCTCCATTGCAACGCCTCTGTGCCCCGAATGCAGAGAAACACAGCCCATGCAACGTATTGACACATCTAATGCCATAGATTCGGTTCTAGACTGCCCGACAGACCGACAGGCCGAGAAAAACCCACCAGGTCATCCCCTCTTCTCCAATGCTGGCCATGACCAATAAGGGTGCATCTGCGTATCGCCTCTTATGCAGGGCAACGATTGACTCCTATCAACCAGAAGGCGGGGTAATAACTGCATACGCGTATTTATACATAGATAATGAGGGCAGACCGATGGCCAGTTCGGTATCAATTCTTGATGCTGATGTCAAGAGCTGAAGACCCTCGAATTGACTCGTCACTCTTACCCTGAACTACCTACCAATATTTGCCGACTTCCAGCAACCCTCTTTGGGAAAGATCCTTAACATAGAACTTCGGTGTAAGTGAAACCGAGGAGAAACTCCAGAAGAGAAAATGCCGAGCAAGACCCGAACTGCGCAATCTGTCTCATTTGACATTGCTCCCTCTGAGCAGCCTGGTTTACACAATCGATGGCATCCTGATAGTATGTTCAACGATCGCCCTCCTAGACATAGGATGTGAAAAAGGCTAATAAGTTCTCTACCCTCTATAGTTCCCGCCATTGCATCTGTCGAACCTGGAGAGACTGTCAAGATCGAATGTCTCGACTGGACCGGTGGTCAAATCGGTAACAACGACAGCGCCAACGATGTGCGCGACGTTGACCTCACCAAGATCCACTATATCACCGGTCCATTTGACATCAAGGGTGCTGAGCCGGGAGACCTTCTCGTTGTTAACATCACAGATATCCAGCCTTTTGAAGAGTCCCCATGGGGTTACTGCGGCATCTTCGACCGCAACAACGGCGGTGGCTTCCTCGAGGATCAATTCCCCAAATCTGCAAAGGCTATCTGGGACTTTGATGGAATCTATTGCACCAGTCGACACATCCCTGGAGTGCGGTTCCCCGGTCTAATGCATCCTGGAATCATGGGCTGCGCTCCCTCTCACGAGGTCCTCGCCGAATGGAACCGTCGTGAGGCTGAGTTGATCTCGACTTGCGCACATACTGACCCTGGCAAGGTCGTTGCACTCCCGCCTATCGAGACCAATGTGCATGCAGGCCACGCCACTGGGGATCTGAAGGCAAAAATTGCCCGCGAGGGTGCGAGAACCATTCCTGGCCGCCCTGAACACGGTGGTAATGTGGACGTTAATTGCATCTCGAAGGGGTCTACTTCCTATCTGCCTGTGCATGTCGCGGGAGCCAAGTTCTCTGTCGGTGATATTCATTTCAGCCAAGGCGACGGAGAGATTAGCTTCTGCGGAGGCATTGAGATGGCTGGCATCATCACTCTCAAGTTTGACATTATTAAGGACGGCATGAGAACCCGATCCATCAAGAGCCCCGTCTTCCGACCTGGCGATGTTGCTCCGAATTGGGGTCCAGGTCGCTACCTGACTTTCGAGGGCTTCTCCGTTGATGAGCATGGGAAGCAGCATTACATGGATGCCACTGTGGCATACCGACAGTCGTGCCTTCGCGCCATTGAGTATCTCAAGCAGTTTGGTGAGTAAATCCCCAAAACGGGTTGATCTCGCTGGTCCGGTTAGGGTGTGAAAGCTAAGAAAATGTGTGTCTCTGCTGTAGGTTATTCTGGTGAACAGATATATCTTCTGTTCTCATGCGCCCCTATCAAGGGTACCATCGCAGGTATTGTCGACAGGCCGAATGCATGCACGACGCTGGGTATCCCTATGGATATCTTCGGCTTTGATATCTCCGTTGAGAATGTGCCCGTGAAGCGGGACCTAGGTTCTTGCGCCTTCTCATCTTAGTGAGGAGAGAGGAGAGCCAAGAGATAGCTATCGATGGATGCAGCTAGCTCACAAGAAGTACGAGTATACGAAGCACCTATTGAAGCTTTAATGCTCTAGGAGCAATTGAAACATTCGTAAATCCTCTTGGACTGAGAGCCACCCCGCCAACCTGTCGTGAAGTTCGTGTATGCATGAATGTTGCATGCATAGGTATGCCCAGACATATCGATATTAATTAAGACGGGTTACGTACGGTTTAGTTGATGAGAATCCCAGTGACAACAGATCAGAATGAGGCGCCACTCGGACTCAAAGTTATCCTTTAAGCTTACCTAGAGTTCTGTTCCTCGACAGTTGTAGATCTTCATCCATCATTTTCCAGTAGTACTACTGCTCGTACTTATACGAACATCAGCATGATACTGTGGGGAGTTTTTGTACGACTACGGTCAATAGTTCCCCTCTTCCCCAGATTATCCTTACCGAAAAGCATATTTTCGGGTTTTATGCGGAGGGCACTAAGAAAAGATCCGCCAATCAGTTCGTCTGCTGGAGTCAGTTCATCCTTCAGAACAATTTGTCCGCCAATAAACCGAGACCGCCAAGAAAGGTATTTCAATAATGGGAGACAGCTGGTTAAGAGTAATCTATTTAAATGACACTCGATCTGACGTCCAAGAGTTTCTTTGGCATAATAATGAGGTCTCTCCCCCTCTTTTCTCGCGTTTTAGCTACGGTTCTATCTGATTCATTCTCCATCTGATGTTGTTGAACGTTCAACAGCCTTATCTGCCAAAATGAAACTCTTCGAAGCGGCTGTGAGTCTGACAGCGGTAGTAGCCGTGGCTATCGCGGCTCCATCGCAAGACACGCAGGATGCTTTGGCCCTCATTACAAAGCGCCGGACGGCAGATCTTGCGCAGTTTCCTGATCCTCCATGGTTTGCCAAAATCGACACTTGGCTGGCCTCCCAGAGGGCTGATGGCACCTGGGCGGATGTGAATTATCTGTCAGGGTGTGCTGCTCGTACGTTGGCTGCTACCCAGATCGCGTCACACATCGTGACCATTGGGTTATATAGATGAGTGAATGCTAATTACACATCGGCAGAACGCGCAAATTGGCCAATTCAGGATCATTGGAACAGATTGATCACCTTTGGAGCGGCGTGGAGCGGCGCCAACCCTTCGGTGCCCGCAAAATGGACCAAAGATGATAGACTCCTTGCGGCCGTCCAAAAGGGAATGGATCACTGGTTCAAGAATGACTATACTCCCGCCGACTGCATGGGAAATGGTGGCAACGCGTGAGTTCAAGAATTTTACCGTACGCGCCATGATTATGAGGTATACATACTGACAGCATCTCAGCAATTTGGGCTGCCCATGCGGCACACCAGGTCTGTGGAATACCGTAAGTCGCCATGTCTCGATAACTTTTGGAGATGTTGCTCAGCATTTTTGTAGAACTGGTATGGTCAGGCTATCTTGATCCCCCAGCTGTCCTCGACAGCCTGTCTCCTGGTCAAGGATGCCAACCTCACCCAGAGCCAACGAGCGGGTTGTGAACGTATCCCGATGCGTGCCTATGCCTTGAGAGATGGCACATACGGTACCGGTGGTCGTATGACTGGAGCCAATGTAAGCCAACACTGTACCTTGATTGCTTTGTCCTTGATCTGACCATATGGGTAGGCCGTCTTGGTGATGCAAAACTCCGTCAGTCTGGCACTTTTCATAAACAACAGCACCATTCTTGCAGATGCATTAAATCGGGTTATGTCAACGATAACGGTATGTGGCGCTTCTATGAGTTGATAAAGGAGGCGGTAGAATTAACTTGACTAGTTTTCCGATACTGCCGGACAAGATGGTATTCATCGTGATGGCACCTTTCTTCAGCATGATGGAATCCTGTACAATGGTAATTACGGCAAGGATTTGGTACGGATACCTTACACCGAGACCGCAGATTCTGTTCCGTCGTGCTAACATGTAATGTAGCTGAACGCCTTCATCCAACTTGGAGGTGAGATTATCGGCACGCCATTCGCCCCTGGTAATGCCACCCGCGATGCTATGTCTACCTACGTCAAGGGTAACGAGTGGATGATCTTCACCAACCACGAGACCAAAGTCGAACACTGGGACTATGTATGCTCTGATTCCTCACTGTATCTGATGTATGGTTACTGACAAGCGAAATGTATAGAACGCGATTGGTCGCTTTGTTGCTTTCCCTACCGTTGATTTGCAAGCCAACGCGGATATCAACTTCAACGTTACAAAGCTCGCTGCTGCCGTGGCTGACTTCGAGGGGCCACACGATGTCAGTGACACAATCCGCCGGCTCAAATCAAATGGCACTGAGAAGCTTGTGGGCAACAAAGGGTTCTGGGCCAGTGACTTCATGATCCATCGCCGCGAATCCTTCATCCTCACGAATAAGATGATGTCGACCAGGTCGTCCAACTCCGAGTTTGTCAACGGGGCTAACCCCTATGGATACCATATGTGTCAGGGTACTCTCTACTCCCATGTTGAGGGTAACGAGTACAAGGATATAATGGGCGCCTGGGACTGGAATCTCGTACCTGGCACGACAGTTCTGCTCAACAAGCCCAAGCTACAAGGGTCGCAGGTCAAGTTCACTGGCAAGAGGGATTTTGTCGGAGTTGTCAGCGACGGCAAGTTCGGAACAGCCGTGGAGGACTATATTGATCCTCTTGATGGGAGCATCTCCTATCGCAAGTCTTGGTTCTTCGTCGAGGATGGCGTTATTGTCACGACGACCGATGTCAGGTTCCCGCCAGCTGCTGGAGGCACTCCCGTCGTCACCGTGCTGGATAACCGTGCCGCAGTCGTGGGACAAGCCTTTGTGAATGGCGACCATGCGACGACATCTGAGGCAGGCCTCGACACAAAGACTCTGTTCTATGGAGGGAACGGATACATGTCCTATGACGTGCCCTTCTCGCTCACCCTTTCCTTGGGTGCGCGAACTGGTAACTGGTCCGAAATTTCGACGTCGACTCGGGGCAAGACGACTGTTGACATCTTTTCGGCATACACAAAGATTCCCTCCAACAAATTTACATACGCTTTCTTCCCGGCTACCTCTCGCCAAAAGTTGGCCAGGGAGTTGGATTCCCCTACCTGGAAACCCATTGTCGAGAATGGCATCACAGGTGTCTATGGCGGTCGTAGACTCAGTCTCGCGTTCTGGCCTGGTGGCGATAAGTCCATCACTCTCGATCTGAAGAAGCTCGGCTGGGCGAAATCAGGCTCTGTGACCTTCAAGTCCGATCAACCCGCAGTGTACCTCCTCCAGGCAAAATGCCCGAGCGGCCAGAGCCTGCGGCTCGCCATCACGCTGGCGGAGCCCACACAGAAGCTG
The DNA here is from genome assembly GCA_008477525.1 of Hypomyces perniciosus. Lineage (NCBI taxonomy): Eukaryota > Fungi > Ascomycota > Sordariomycetes > Hypocreales > Hypocreaceae > Hypomyces > Hypomyces perniciosus. Next base: position 262,911 of record SPDT01000006.1, read on the forward strand.
TCGACGGCGTCCTTCTCGCTGGCATTTGGCAAGGCGGAGGTCACAGGAATCCCTGCGCTAAGCGGAGATTTCGTGAAGAAGGAGGACGGTAGTGCTGGATTTAATGTGAAGCTTCCCACTGGAGGGCTTGCAGGTTCTTCGGTTTCTCGCGAGGTGTTTGTGGAGTTGGGGAAGCATGAGTAAGGAGATGGACTATTATTATTAGTTGTATGGCGTAGTATTTAATTCTTGACATACTTTTTTGCTACATGCTTGCATTATTATTATTATATTATTATTATATTATTAATATAGATGAATAGCCTTGGAAGAGTCGTGCATTTATCCCGTTATGCTCTATCATAACATCAGTCACTTTTTGCGAGAGAATACGAGTACATAAAACCATTGGACAGTAATTATGAACAAGCTTTGGGAGGGATTTGCCAAGGAGTCTGCAGTTGGAAGCGGGCCGCTTTGGAATCTGTGATCAACGGATAACGGATCGATGGAGGATTTTGCGGAGGAGAAAAGGCCATCATCATAGATCTTCTGTTGTACTCCGTTCTATTATTATCTACATGAAATTTAATTCGACGTACTACTCCGTACTTTGTACAAGTAGTATACTGTCAACAATCATGATTTGTCATCTAGGGGTATGAAACTGGGGATAATTTTCATAGTTGAGTTTTGAAACATCTCATCACCAACAATGTCCCTTTTCACTCTTGCACCGGAATATCGGCTGGACGTGCATTACACAATACATACATACGCACAGTGACAGGTTTGTTTATTAATGCTAGCCAAGCCCTTCTGCAGACATGGCTCCACACATTTGGCCCAGTTGATTGAAACATAGATACCTATCCAGTGTAATCTTGGCTCCAACGACGACGGGGATGCAGCAGTGTCGATATTCCCGACAGCCTTTGTGAATTCGTTAGATTTTATGTTGAGAGATCTCTGAATGAGGAATATTAGCCTGAGCAGTTGGCTGCAGAGGTGCCAGATACGAGTTCTCAAAACTTACGACGACGACGTCAATTGCATTAAACATTGCATCATCGTCAAGGGCTCGGGAATTAGAGCGACTTGGCTGGCCTGTTTGTCTTAGGTAACGATGATAGTGCATACTGCCCCCCCCCCCCCCCCCCCCCCCCCCCCCCCCCAGCAATAATGGTAATATGTTCCGGCTGGTATTAAAAAGGGGAACCAATTATTAAGCCATACCCACTCGTAATTGTACGTATTATACTCGTACATCTTTTTGGCGTCCCGTGTGTCTGTCAGCACATGATGGCGGATTGTCAATGACGATGGTTGCAGCCTTGCGGGCAGAGAGGGTGCGTTAAACGTGGGTCTAGGAATGCAGTATCCCTGCAAGCATCATGCGCCTTTCCTCGTTGGTGTCTTGCGAGCTTTCAAGGCTGTGGTGACGCGATTGCGAACTTGTTGAAAATACGATGAAAAAGGAGATTCGGGATGTCGCCATTGCGTTGTTTGGGATACGAGTAGTAGTAGTAGTAGCTTTGAGGTTCGGGATAACAGTGGTTTTGAATATTTGAGACTCTTCTCTTCAAGGTGCCAGGTGATTGTGAGTCAGACAAGTACTCGTAACGTTGAATAGTAATACATACGGCTTTGAATGGGGGAGCCTGTTTCCGGATGTTTCATCCTTGATTTCCGTCTGTAAGCCGTGTAATACTAGTCCTAATCTGTACAGTCACCGGAGAAGTGCCCGTAGGAGGAGGCAGCACAGCAATGGTTTGTTTCCAGATAGTATGGAATCCAAGAGCAAGCAAATATGGAGTAGTACTTACTTACCTAGCTGAAGCTCCATGGGGCTAGGATGCAGATGGCGGCGTCGCCGACGTTCCGTCTCCAGACTGCCAGCTCTAATTCCGAACATCCCAGACGCCTGGGCTGTATGAAGAAGAATGTGCATCAAGCCGATCTCCAGTAGCTCGAGGATGCAACCATGACAGCACGGCAAGATTTCATTCAACGCCCAGCCTCCCCCACAGAAATCTTTAGCGGCCCATGCCTTGCCTTGCTTGTCCGTTCCCGTGCAAGCGGCGAACCAGCAGAAGCTCTGGTTGGTGCTAAAGGCGATCACCAAGAGTCGTGGGATATTGCGCCATCGCATGCTTCTCCTTCTAGAACACCGGCAGTCCCGATACGGGTTTAGCGAGAGGTACAGATGGAGAGACAGAGCTGGTGGAGAGCTGGTGGAGAGCTGATGGAGAGCTGATAGACACTGTCTTGGAAGAAGTGCGTCGTATCACAATGTGTGCATACCTACATGTAAGTACATAATACACGGTGCCACCGCATTGTTGCTAGAAGGAACGTGTCCGACCGGTGCTCTCTTTTTAACCTTTGGCTTCCCCCCTCTTCCAAGATCGGTGCCAATTGGAGTCCTTTCGTCTTGTCACCACCCGTATTTAATTCATATATTTTTAATCCTGCCTCAAAATGGGCGCTCCGGACGATAAGACGACGCCCACGCACGATCTAGGTGATGCCAGCAGCGCCGAGGTCAGCAGCAGCAATGGCGATGATACTATCCTGAAGGGCGTTGTCGACCCCGTGTACGAGGCAAAGGCCAGAGTTCTGAATCGCGCGGTAAGTTTGTACCTGTTCTCCCCCTGGGCGGCCGAGCGGATGGCCAATGGAACAAGATCTGACAATGAATGGGAAATCTCCAGATTCAAGATATTGGCATGGGATGGTACCAATGGCAGCTCTTTATCGTTGTTGGCTTTGGCTGGGCCAGTGATAACCTGTGGCCCATCACCACCTCGCTCATCTTTACCTCCGTTACCAACGAGTTCAATCCTTCCAAACCGGCTTTCCTGTCTCTCGCCCAGAACATCGGACTCCTCGCTGGCGCCTTCTTCTGGGGATTCGGATGCGACATCTTCGGCCGCAAGATTGCTTTCAACTTGACCCTTGGTCTGACCGCGCTCTGGGGCATGGTGGCTGCTGGTTCTCCCAACTTTGCCGCCATTGGTTGCTTTGCCGCTCTCTGGTCCTTTGGTGTCGGTGGAAACCTGCCTGTCGACTCGGCCATCTTCCTCGAATTCCTTCCCCAGTCCCACCAGTACCTATTGACCATTCTGTCGGTCGACTGGGCTGTTGCTCAGATTATTGCTAATCTGATCGCATGGCCAATTCTGGGAAATCTCACCTGCCCCCAGACAGAGAAGCCATGCCCCAAGCAAGACAATATGGGCTGGCGGTACTTCCTGATTGCTATGGGTGGATTGACTCTTCTCATGTTCCTGGCTCGATTCCTGCTTTTCACCCTGTTCGAGTCACCAAAGTACCTGGTTGGCAAAGGTCGAGATGAAGATGCCGTAAAAGTCGTGCACGAGGTCGCCCGCCGCAATGGCAAGACGAGCAGCTTCACCCTTGAGGACCTTAGAGCTTGCGAGCCTGAGGGCTATGTCGCGCAAACCAATACCACTGCCGCCGCCAAGAGACACCTTCTTGAGGAGTTCGATTCCAACCAAATCAAGTCTCTCTTTTCCACATTCAAGCTTGGCCTGAGCACCTCACTTATTATGCTTATTTGGGCTCTCATCGGTCTGGGTTATCCTCTCTACAACGCCTTCCTGCCCTTCATCCAGGCCAACAAGGGTGTCGATTTCGGAGATGGCAGCACCTACATTACTTATCGAAACAGTCTTATTATCTCAGTTCTTGGTGTTCCTGGTGTCTTGATTGGCGGTTGGCTCGTTGAGTTGCCTAGAGTTGGCCGCAAGGGCACCTTGTCCCTGTTCACGGTTCTTACTGGTGTCTTCCTGTACTGCTCGACCACTTCCACGAACAGCAGCTCCCTCCTTGGATGGAACTGTGCCTACAACTTTTGCAGCAACATCATGTATGCTGTGCTTTACAGCTACACTCCCGAGCTCTTCCCAACTCCTCAACGTGGTACCGGCAACGCTCTCGCGGCAACGTGCAACCGTATCTTTGGTGTCATGGCTGTATGTATCCCTTTCTCTCTCAATTTTTCCTGCTTCACGACTAACCGATGGTAGCCCATTATTGCCACATACGCCGACTTGAAGACCTCGGCTCCCGTCTATACCAGTGGCGCATTGTTTATCGTTGCCGGCGTCCTCGTTCTCATTTTACCCTTTGAGTCAAGAGGAAAGGCGGCGCTATAAATGCTTTTTACTATAAAAGAAGTTTGGATGCTCCACGAGGGCTTTTTGTTTATAGAAGTATAAGGATATACATACAGTATTTGCAGCGAAAGGAGGATAGGCTGATGGACCAGGGGAAAAGCAAGGCGATGATGATACCTAGGATGTTTCGATGGATGATTCTACGTCGAGAGTTTATGCGAGGGTGGCTGTTTTGCTTAGTATTACAAGAATAATTCATCATTATTATCTCTCGAGCTCATCGCTTGAGATAACACACACCACAGACCTACCTTGTCTCAACCTACTCTTTTGGTGGCTCCTTGGAGAACAGCAAGACAAACCCCTGGGCCATTGTCTTCATATGAGCCGGCTTGGGTCACAACCTGTGGCATTACACAGCACTGAAAAGTACCAGGCCCTGTTCATCTCTCAATCGTCATGGCCAGCATATGCGTACTCGTATACTGCCAGCTCAGCTATTAAGACTTGTAGGTCATTTAGTTTGAGACAGAGCTGGAGATGCATGTCTTGGTTTAGGTTAGATTGATTGAGATGCGAAGCTACAACATGGACCCCGTGACTTAGTGCTTGCGACTCATAGGTGCAGAGCCTCTTCGATCTTCCATACTATTACTATTATTTCATGATACTCCGCTGCTCTGTGTCCTCCACAAGAGAATAGCATGAAGAGGGGTTGCAGACGAAGGTAGGCTACGCCCTGATATGGCATCCTGACCTTGTTGGTAGTTATATACCAGCATCCGATATGGTGTAGTGGCTAACATCGCTCGCTCTCATTCGTCGAGTGCCGAGCAGCCCTGGGTTCGATTCCCAGTATCGGAGACATTTCTTTTTTTGCCTTCTATTGATTGCAACTAATCTTTTTATCGCTAGGAAAAAGGGTGTGAGGATATCAGTTAGTTGGGCTCCCAGATCACACAAGCAAGCAACATGGAATTCTTTCCATCATCCGATATGGTGTAGTGGCTAACATCGCTCGCTCTCAATACCTGAGCTCCGAGCAGCCCTGGGTTCGATTCCCAGTATCGGAGATGTATTTCTTTTTGTGGTTTTGCAAGATCCTCTTGAAGTATTTTTTGGTCTCATCGGTTGGTAATCTTTGGATCATGATTGGCTCCTCCACAAATACCACCCCAGTTTGTAATTATCTCACACGGCTGATTGTCTTTTATTGTCGCGAGATGACGAAAGAGAGACCAAATGGATAGATAACCTCCGTAACTTGTTCAAAGGTCCAATGACCTTGCCAACTTCTATTTCGGAGCTATCTGGCCATAATATCATCGTATGCATCACTAATATTACTCAGAATACGACTGCTACATAGATTAGAGGCATCACGTGAGATGCAATGGCTGAACTATCTCGGAAGGTCTGGAGGCCGCTTTGCTTGGCCCTGGTTGATTGTAACCGCAATAGAGAGCTGCGCCACTGCTCTTAAAAATCACTAGGTAATGCTTTGGAGCGGTCAGAACTTCACTTATTGTCTCCCTGATTCGACTTGAAGTCCTACATAGTTTTATCATATATCTTTATCCTGACACAATGGGGGACAACGCCAAGCCCACCTCGGAGCCTCGTATCATCTCCTCGTCAGGTCGAGTCGAGAGCGACAGTGAGGAGACACCAGACCTGCGTATCTTGCACTACAACGACGTGTACCATGTTGATCAATCGAGTGCGGAGCCTGTGGGCGGACTGGCGAGGTTCATGACGCTGTGCAAAGAGTACAAGGAAGGGAAGCAGTATGAGGGTCAGCCGGAGCTAGTGACACTGTTCTCTGGCGATGTCTTCAACCCGAGTTTGGAGAGTAGCGTGACCAAGGGTTGGCAGCCTCTTTCTAGTGTCTACATACTTGGTGAGAGACTGACAAGATGCAGGGAGACACATGGTTCCTGTGCTCAATGCCATTGGGACAGACGCCTCGTGTGTTGGGGTGAGTTTGTTACTCCACGGATGCGCCGATATTGGAAACGATGGAGCATATCGCTAACTCGGTTCTCGACTTGAGAATCACGACCTTGATTTCGGGGTGAAGCAGTTTCAGCATTTGGCTGAGAAGTGCGAATTCCCATGGCTTCTCGCCAACGTCTTGGACCCTGCTCTAGGCGAGGATGTCCCCCTCGGGAATGCCAAGAGGACGCATATGCTCACCACTTCTAACGGCATCAAGGTCGGGCTTATTGGATTGGGTGAAAGAGAGTGGCTCGCAACAATCAACAGCTTGCCTCCCAACCTGATCTACAAGTCCGCAACCGCGGTTGCCAAGGAGCTTGTCCCGAAGTTGCGGGAGGAGGGTGCTGAGATTATCATTTGCTTGAGTCACATGCGCGAGCCCAACGACAATAAGCTGGCTGACCAGACAGATGGTATCATCGACATCATCCTTGGAGGCCACGATCACTACTACAATCACAGCTTCAGAAATGGAACGCATGTGTTGCGCTCCGGCACTGATTTTAAGCAGTTGAGCTACATCGAGGCAAGACGGAAGAGAGACAACCCTCAGAAATGGGACTTTGATATCTGGCGCAGAGATATCACTTCCGAAGTTCCAGAGCATGAACTCACAGCGAAGCTGGTCAATGAATTGACGTCTAAGCTACAGAAGTCGCTCTCCCGACCCGTCGGATGGACAGCGATGCCCCTCGATGCGCGCTTCCTCACCGCCCGCCTTAAGGAATCCAACTTTGGCAACTTTGTGTGCGATATCATGCGCTCGTACCATAACGCTGACTGCACCATAATGGCGGGAGGTACCATGCGCGGTGACCAAATATACCCTCCTGGGGCAATCCGTATGAAGGATATCACCGGCTGTTTCCCTTTTGAAGACCCAGTCGTTCTGTTGAGGGCCAAGGGGCAAGCAATTTGGGATGCGCTGGAGAATGGTGTCTCATTGTATCCCGCCTTGGAAGGAAGATTTGCACAAGTCTCGGGCATTGTGTACGAGTTTGATCCGAAAAGGGAGAGTGGTAAGAGGCTTTTGTCGCTGTCCATCGGTGGCGAGCCTTATGATCCGGAGAGAAAGTATCTTTTGGCCACGAGAGGATACATGGGACGAGGAAAGGGTAAGTCATAGTACCGCTTGGTGATTATTAGAGCTGAGAGCTAACGTGGGACATGTAAAGACGGCTACACCAGCTTACTCGTTCAGTCTGAAGGTGGTGAAGTTGAAGAGATTGTAGACGAAGAAAGCGGGATCCTCATCTCCACCATGCTGCGTCAGTACTTCATGGCCCTTCGGACTCTTGGCCAATGGAAGAAGCTGTCCGATCACTGGTGCAACGTTGCTGCGCAATGCGGACACACCAAACTCTCACCAGAGGCCTTTTCAGATGACAACCAAACATCACGTCTTGATTTGCACAATAATAAAGACGATCCCGATAACAAGTCATGGCGCGATTTCTTGCGTGCTCGTCTCGGTTTCGACAAGAAACCCGATGACGACGATGACGACGACCAGTTTGACCCCTCTGTGGAAAGTAATCCCACCGACAGTGATTCAGACAGTCAAGTTGACCTTGATATCCTGCTGATGAAGAAGTTCTGGGGACGATGGGCTCGCAAGGCGGGTATCAAGTCTGGTGTCTGTGATCCTCTGAGCGAGGCCGAGTGTGCTGTCGACTGGACAAGAGTGATTGCCCCTGTACTGGAAGGGCGGATTAAGATTGTTGGGCCGTAAACCCATTCAGGTACAGATAAAAAAGAAATTGTATTGATGCCAGCACCAAAAAAAAAGTGTTCGAGAATCACTAATACCGTGAGACGGCTTCTATCAACGGACATGAACTATAAACAAACAAACAACCTGTATCTTGCCACCGGATATCCTAGTACTGCCACATTCGACGCATTCTCTCTATTTGCGTCTTCTTGCCATCCCCACTTGAGCAGACCACTCGCTGGTTTTTCAAGAAGAACAGTCATAAATGTCGGTGGGCTCGGCGGGTGAGGGAGGCACCGAGGGCATAGCATAAACAGAAGAGGAGGAAGACTTAGAAGGTGTAGAATACACGGAAGAGGTAGAAGGCTTAGCAGGTGTAGAGTACACAGACGAGGGAGAATGCTTTGAAGACGTAGAACGCTTTGAAGACGTAGAAGACTTGGAGGATGTAGTGGGCTTGGAGGATGTAGTGGGCTTGGAGGATGTAGTGGGCTTGGAAGAAGTAGTGGGCTTGGAAGAAGTGGAAGGCTTGGAAGGTGTAGTGAGCTTGGAAGAAGTAGAAGACGTAGACGACGCAGGAGGCGCAGAAGGGTTGCCACCTACAAACACCATGTTAGCCCTTGCTATTTTCACAATAAAGTCCAAAACTCCAGCTCGACAACGGCGTATCCACTACGAACGACCTCAGAGACACTTACCAATACGCTGGATGAGTCTATCACCAAAAGCGGTGATGCTGTTCTGGAACTCGTCGTAGTTCTTAGCATCCCATTTGGCACCTGTAGAACCGGGGACAGCATCCTTGCCAGGGAAGGCAATGTACAGAACGTCGTCCTCGTCGTGACCAGAATTGCCGTTGATGCTCATGCCAAAGCATGCGGTGGCCAGAGAGATGGAAGCCTCGCCGACCATTGGTTTGTCGCCATCGTCACCGTTCGTGTCGCTCCAGACGCCATAGATCTATAAAAACTGATCAGCAACACCGATCTAAAAGGATTCGGTGGAGTAGAGCTTACCAGCTTGTTGTTGCAGACAACAGCCATCACGCTGAGGGGCTCAATGCCATAAGCCTGGGGGCGGAACTTCTTCCAGCCAGGCTTGCTGCCGTCGTTACCGAAGACAACATAGGGATGAATATTGGCATCAAGATCCATATGGGTAGTTTTATAGCCCTTAACGAGGTCTGCGAAAGCAGTGATGGATTGAGTATCGGAGGAGCTCCCGCAGCGGCCGTCATCAGCCGGGCTGCCCTGAATGCCGTCGCAGTCAATGTCCATGTTGACGAGATTGCCGTTGGTGCCCTGGAGATAGATGACATTATAGTCCGTGAGGTGGTCACCACAGTATGAGGAAGCTATTTTACAGATTTTCCATTAGACACCTGGATTCTCAAGGATTAGGAAGATGTGTCTTGACGTACTGCCGCTGTCACCGTCCTTGCTGAAGAAGCCAGTGGCGAGAATGTTGCTACAAGAGCCCTTGGAGCGGATGCTGTTGTAAAAGTTCTTGATGTTATCGGGCAGGTCGCGGGCAGCAGCGACGGCCACGAGAGAGGCAAGGAGAGCAGCTTTGAGAGGAGCCATTGTGATGTTGATATCCAAGAAGAGTGAATGATAGATGCTTGAAAGGACTGGATTGTTGATACTACCTACCAAGAATGGATTTAAGAAAGGATTTAAGTCTATATTTATACGGAGTACTCGTAGATATCAGATTGTCTCCTCGATTTCTGTGATACAAGTACAATTCCCTAGCGCCATCCAGTTCCTGGGGTCCCTGTTTTTCCAATCTACTTCCAACTCGCTAACTTAATCTAAGATGCATCCATCAACTTTACCTCTGCCTGCAGGAACCGAAATCACGTTCTTTCGATGCCATCAAGGTAGACTCTCATAGTGAGGCTTTGAATGGTACTCGTAGAAATATTCCATGTTCATGAGGTGTATGAAGTACCCTGCGATCTATCACTGTCTCTTAGAATAACGACGCTATGATCTTTACCCAGGCATCATTCCGACAAGTCGTTACTTGATGGTCCGTTGTGACGTTGTGTTGGCTTTGTTATGTTGGCTTTCTTCAATGTTTACCTGCAGTTGGGGTCAAGTGTGCAACAAGCTTAGAGATACGCTTCTCGCTTCACACATCAACTAATACTAGGATCCTCTCGTCCATGATCCACGTCACTAATGCTAGGAGTAGTATGTATGAGCAGTTTTCCACAATTTGACGGGCAAAAAGCTCCGAAAGGACGGCTTGGAGATGATTCTAATCTCTCAATCCGACAAAGATCCTGACCTTGGCATCCTGGGAGAATCCGAAAATATCTCCATAGTATGTATTCCCCTGCGTTTCACTCCTAGGTTCTAGTCGTGGGTTTAGTCGTGGGTCTGTTCTAATAGTTTCGAGATGGTTCGCCTACAACCGCGCTATGTGGGCTTGATTCCTATTGCAAGGGTTAAAGCACTTTAAAATCTCCGGAGGATTACTCTGCTAGTACTGATTTGCCACGTACTCGTAAGTACTACTCCTAATCGTATGTACATGGCCTGCTCCATGGCAGGCTTGCATTTCTTCATTGACTCTAGCTTGTTTATACAGGCCTCCAAACAAATCGGATCGCGCCGCATTGGCACCGGGTTATTGGGTACAGTAATGTGAAAACCAAGCTTCGCCAAGCTGGGACAGCCCGTTCACCCATCCCATCTTGGTAGTAGTAGTATTGTTCGTAATAGTCTGGTAAAATTCATGATGTTGAATGGTAAAGTAAGACGAATATCCGAGGGAACCGGCACATTCATATGCTAGTAGTAGTATGTAGTACATAGCATAACCACCGCTGATCCCTCGGTTCCCCCCCTTCTGAAAATATTCGGGAAAATGTGGATAATGGGAAACTTCATCTGTTTGAGCTTTCTGTTTCGTACATGCTGATGTTAAGTCTAGTAGATTGTCCATTGGCGGAAGGGGTATAAACTCCGATCGGATTCCTCGCATCCCCTTAAGTGGACAATAACATGGATGGAATTAATATGGAGTACGGAGTACCCCGTACTGCAATTTTATATGTGCCTGGTTAGCGCAAGATGTCGCCGACGCCTTATGTGAATTAAGTTGGCCTGTAGAGCGTTTTGCTTTTCTTCAAATAGCACGATACATTGTATTGAAAAACATATATAATAGCCTCGATTACGGGACTGGGAGTGATGAATTTGGAACTCTGTACAAAAAGCTGTCCGAAAAGATCGACCGATGCTCTGAGACTCGATCCTCGGACATGGACAGAGCACAGCAATACATTTTCCCCTCGATTTTCAGCCCCTCGGCCAGAGGTTCATGTTATAATAGAACTTGTGATCAATCTTGAAGCTTAAAACAATCGCTGTCCTCGTAAGAGGGTGTAGATAGACATAAACCATGCCTTCCACAAACTCAATCACAGCCAAACTCTCATCGTGCCGTCGCCTCAAGCCTCATGCACCGCAGACGCATTTGCCCAATGACTAGGCAAAACATTCCCCCAGGCCTCAAGACAATGCGCAATGCTTCATTCTGGATATTCCCATGCTTCCAGTTTGGTGTCTTAATTGTCGCTGCTGCTGATGCTATGTAGAATCCATGTTAGGCGATTAGGACCGGTCGGCGACAAGGTTGACAAGCTTTGCGGTCGAGTTGACGAGAGACCAACCGCGCTGAGTGACACACTCAATGGTGCCGGTGATGGCCTTTCGTTGCTGAACTGCGGCTCTCTTGTTCTTCTTCGCTTGTTTCTCCTTCTTGAGCTTATCGTTCCTGCGATTCTTCTTGGCCATCGTACCCTGGACCAAGGCCATCTCGGTGTTTTGGGGTTGTAGACCAAGCATGTACCACATCTTGTCCTCGAGGCGAGCCTTTCCATCCCAGATCAGATCCTGGACGAACTTGGAGAATTCGCTGAGTGCCATGAGACCGGCTTTGGAGATCACCATGGGGTCAGAACCCACGATGATGAGCTGATGATTCGGATTCCTCTTGACAGAGGAGTGGCCACTCTCCATATTGCATCGATTGACACGGTCTCCCTTTCTTGAGCCAGGACACCATCCCGGAGCTCTAGCTTGAAAGCTCTGGGGGTTTTTATTTTGACCTTTCGCCATTGTTACCTGTGTGATGGGTTTGAACGTATGCGAGATGATTCTGAGAGATGGGGACTTGGGAGTAAGATGAAGTGATGGATTAGTTGGACAGAAACGCCAAGATCCAGAGGGAGGAGGTGATTATATACCCTTTGGAGTCATTCTGAATTGTCCGTGATATGTTTAACCTTAACCTATGTTTGAATTCTGGAGCATGAAGCTTTTTGTCTCGCAGCGCTGAAGCTTATCAGCGCCTCTCGACTCAACTCTGCCTGCGGGCTTCAACTTTGTTCCCACGATCTCCGAATCTTATTTACATGCTTCAAAACCCACACCTATGCTTCTACCGAAGCATCGTCTTCATGTGTGGCTGATTAACAGTCAAAAGATCAAAAAGTTTGCTCACTCACCACATCAATCCGCAACCGTACGAATCAGCAAAGTTGGAGCGCCTTTACATCAACCGACCTAATGTCCCACAGGTCTCCAGCGGATGTTGATATGGCCGCAGGCCTGGACCCCAGAGAGGTCAGGCGTGCTTGTTGCGCTCTCGGGCTCCTGGAGCGTATGGAAATACACGAGAGGAGCGATTTTTCGGAAGCGGACAAAATCGAGGTGCTCGGCCGATTTCCCGGTCCATCTGATGATTGCAGGACCTGGCACACACGGACAGGTACTCGTCAACGAAGCCTCCAACAACGATTTCGTTTCTACTTGTTCCACTTGGACTTTTCTAGTTTCTCTCACGATTTTCGCAGGTGGATTCTCATCGCACTTTCAATGACCTTTGAGGGCCAACCTGATGTCTGAAACTTATTTCCAGCATTGGATCGACCGTTCATTTCCAACGGAGATGGACTTCTTGTCACCCCGAATCCCGTCTCCTGCATATCGTGTCAAGCTCTTGTCGAGTACTGCGTACATACCGATTCTTGCCAAAACAACTGGTCGATGTCGTTGCAGATATGGGCGATGCTGGAAAGTTGGTTCGGCGAACTTATGGTACAATCAGTCTTGAGAAGGAAGGAGTCTGTTCATATCTGTGGTTGTCAGCATAGTACGCATGCTTTGGTTATGCTGGGCAATGTACCATGCTTGAATCACGGCGAATAAATATGTTGGGGTTCTCTTGCTTTTGGGCATAATTCTTGCGATTGTCATTGAACGAAACAGGGAAACTATAGATGATCCGTAAGTGTTAGGCCAGGATGAGGGTAAGTGCGTGCATACCTGTTGTTTGTTGTATTAATATGTCTGGCTACCTGAGTAGAGACGAAGAAAAGAAGTAATAGTCGAATAAAGAAGCCCATCGTATCATCGTCCAAAACCAACAAAGGCCAAATGTCATGCCCTGTTCATGATCCATTTAACTCCTTTCCAAATGCTCATCAATTGCTCCACCAAGTTCTTCCAACTTCGTCTTCGCCCCTAAATAATAATAAAAATCGACGCTCGAAGGTTTGCTGTAACTGGGTATCGAAAGGATATGTTATGCTGGTGTCCGGATCTTGGATAAAAAAAATTGCATCGTGTATCGCCGCGTTTACATCTTGAGAAGCACTCCATTCTCGATGATTCTGCCCTTCCACCCCTCGCACGCGACCTTGACCATGGCCTTGCCCACCTGTGTCGTCGTGATAGTGCCGTAGAAATTTCTAAGAATCTTTTTGGTTAAGGGCGCATTTGAGTCGATGAAGCCTCTGGGCCGCAAGATCCAAACTTCAAATTTGTCCTTGTTGGCATCGGCGAGATCGCACAGGCCCTTCTCAACCTCGCCCTTGATACGGCGCAAGTCGGTCTGGAAGAGCAGTGGTTTCCTCTGGTTCCATTCAGAGTGTTTGCGGCTACAGAAGATAAATCGGAACTTCTTGCCGTCAGGGGTCTTGTCGGCGAGGTACTGAAGCATAGCTTTTGCAGCCGCGAGGGTGAACTCAACATTGACTTTACGGCACTGCTCCTTGTCGTTGTTGAACTGGTTAACTCTGCCGCCGATAGCCCTACCAAAGAGGCTTTTGTATCAGTCAAATACCCTCCGGAAGCAGTAGTCTGGAAGCTTGTTTGCCTCACCATATACATGCCTTGACTCCCTCAAATCTGCGCATCATGTCCTCTGGATAGTGCGAGAAGTCCTGATGCATCACCACCTCAGCCTTGGGATGGCTTTCCACATCAATCGAGATGGCCCTCCGCGTCAGAATTATGACTTTTGTGATGCGTTCGTCCGCGAGACAGTGGTTAATAGCTTCTCTACCGACATTACCGGTTGCGCCCGCCACGATGACTTTCATGATTTAGTCCGACTCTCGCGCCAGCCCTGATTTCGCTGTTGTCTGGTGGTTAAAATCGCAATCAGATGGCAATGACAGTAGTTGATGGGCTGCGACTGTTGCTCCACGACAGCTCCTAGCAAGAAGCGAAGATGGCGACTGCTTGCTCCAAGGATGTCAGCTGTAAGCAAGCATACTGGACACTCGATCTATTAAAGCGGAGGGGCGACAGCCCAAGGAAGACTAATAATTATGTGCTTGTAGCACGGAGTATAAGAGAGCCAGTCATGTTAGAACCGACTGGCGCAAGCAAGGTACATACACAAACTATTAATTAATACTTACTTCGGGAAGCCTGGAGACCAGGGTCTTTGTTGTCGAGCCGCGTAGCCGGCCTAAGCAATCCCGATGTGGAGCCTTTTTTCGCAACACATCTAGAAGTTTGACGGTATCCGAAATGAGAACAGGGAGAATGATGAGATGATGACGACGTTGATGAAGAAGGCCAGAAGAAGAAGTAAAAGGAGGATGACGAGTCCTCGTGCTTGCTGACGTTGCCGACTCTTTCTCTGTAAGTAAAGAGTTCATTACGATACCGTGGTAGAAATCCAAGAGGACTCCTCGCGGAACTCGGGAGACTATTTTCATGGCTGCAGGTTGAGTTGCTAGATAGGTGTTTCGGGTTCCGTAATTTATACACCATCAACCGTTTAGTATAATATTTGCTACAGCATTGAGTTCCTCCTCGGCTCTGATATCCGGTTGGTGGCCATGGCTAGTGCGGAGGTTGCTGCTTGATCCCTGTCAGACCATGCGACCTGTTCATCTAGCCTTACTGTACGGAGTACACACAAGACGGAGACAAAGGCGTACCATTGGTTCCACGGAAACATTTCTTTTGGGGCCCTGATTATTTGGTGGCATACTACTCCGTAATGTCTCTCACGTTTCGAGGTGTGAAGCCAATCAAGGTATGCATACACGAGACAGACGACTAATAGCACGACCACAACATTGCCGTTCCATATGCTCCGTGAAATAGTAGCCATTGTGTCACCCAGCCCGCACGCCTTGCGGTTCTGGGAATAGTGTTGCGCATCCCTCGGGTATGGGCGCCGCGGTGCTGAGTCAATTCGTGGATCCACCATGGGATGCCACAATGCCGCGATGCCGCGAATTCCGCTGATCCTCTGTCATCGCTCTCTCGTCTGTGGTGAATGGTGAATAGTGAATGGTGGGAAGAAAATATCGGAGAAGAAATTGGAGAAGGAATCGGACGAGTCCTCCGTTCATAACGCCATCGATCGATCGGTCTCCTTCATCGGCTTGGCTCTTTCTTGGCTATCATAACCGCTGCAAGTGCGGGTAGTAGAGCCTTGGCAGGATCAATGACAATCCTATTTCTGCATAAGGTAGTTGTGGTCCTTGATTTATGTGCCCTTGAAATTAATACTGTGGGAAGACACATGCCGTCAGGGGTTTCTCCGAAAGGAACGTAAACACGGCCCCAGTTCGGAGCCGGCGCCCGTCCTCAGCGTCCGGTCGTGTCCTTGATATACGCGTATTTTACTACGAAATCGAGGGCACGAAGTGCCAAATAGTAATTGTCTTCTGTGTTGGGAATTTGTCCATAACTGCTCCAGATGCCTCTCGTAAAAGAAGGGTATCTCCAGGCATCTATGTAGATTCTCATTCTGATGCGAATGCTGCGGAGTAGTACTAGTATGCATGTCGAAAAGCTGTTCCGTGTTCGGGAATTCTCGTGCCATATTTCCCGAATCCTGTTTTTGAGTATAATATTCGAGAAAACGCGAATCGCCCCCATGTGTCCCTGTTGCTGTCATTGATACCATGCAAGTGGCTTGTGGCGCCTCCATTTGCATCCCTGCCCTGTTCGATGGGGCACTCGTAACTAGCTAGGTGCGATATTTGAGGAGATTTGGTTGGCCTGGTTTACGAGTATGAAAGCTAGAGGAAATACCGAATCGCATAGACGGACGATAGGGGACTTTCCAGCGGTTAGTACAATTAAAATTGATTTAAAAAAAAAAGGCCGCTAACTCCTACCTTCATCGCAGATTGTGGAGAGATGGTAGCTCGAGGCATTTTCTTCTCGCAGTTTGCCCAATACTGACATATCAGTCTCATCTAGGTTATTGAAGGCATCCCATCTCCGCATATTCTTTCTCCCAGTTGCATCACAAACATCCATGCGGCCCGTGATAGATCCTCAGTTACATTGCCTGACTTGACAATTTTGAGTCGGGATTGTGCGAGTACAAACCCAGCACAGGATATCTGAATGATCCCCACGCTGGGATGGAACAGGTTCAACGCCATGTGATGATTGAGATACCGCGCCAGAGCTTCCGTAAAAGGGTGTTTCAGCACTTCCTTATCAGTTCGCCATCCCCAGCCATCGCCCGTGTTTGGACCAGCTAACCTGCGACGCTCGCGACTGTCGTGTTGCCATAAACCCGTGTTGGATTCGGTATTTTCAGGACTTTGTAGTGACTTGCCAGCGCGTAAGAAACGCCGCAGGTCTGATGCCGATATACTAAGATCCATCGTCTTCAGCCCAGGCTCAGCCCGGTCCTCCTTGTCCAGATCACTATTCGAGTCGGATACAGTCGGACGGTTCTTTCCAGCTAGAGGTGCATTGAACGCCAATGTTAAAACAAGGTCAGCATTATTAAGAGGTAGTCCGGCCACTTGGATCCAGCCCTCCCAAATGCCGACAAGAGTCTTGGTACCCAGCATTAACTTGCTAACGCGGCAATCAAATGTTGTCGCCAGCCAATCACCAATGACGGCTTTGAGTGTTTGAGGCATCCGAAGAAGCAGAAGTGGGAGATGAACAAATTGACTCTGGTCAGCTTCGCTATCCTGAGGCTTCTCAGGCTGCATTGTCCAGAGCGACGCCTTGGAACCGTTGGCTTGCTTTGGCGAACTTGGATATCCAGGTAATAGAAGTGCGACATATGCAGCGTTTTCGTGCCGAATTTCAATCCAGAGTCCTTGCTTCTGCTCGTCTGACAACTGGGCCCAGCCGTTCTGGGGATCCTGGTCATCTGAATGCCGTGACAGCACCTCATCGCCTACGACGTCGCTCGCGCGAAACCAGCGAAATGTCACAGCTCGAAGAGGTCCAACCTGCCCCATTGGAGTGTCGGTAGCTTCTAAACCAACTTGGATTCCACGAACAACATCTCCGACTAACGTATCTCGCAGCCTGTGTGCGAGGTGATCGAGGCGAGCCTGGTCAAGCTTCTGAGTCCCAATGTAGAGAGGCGATACACGATGCGTTGAGAAGGTGGTGTTAAAAAATGGCGGAATGGCCACTTCGTCAATGTCTTCATCGCCATTGTCACTATCCAACCTCTGTTCTGTTGATCGATCCCTTCGCGTTGGAGTGGCATCAGTGCCTTGAGCTTTGCGCCGCGCCATAACTTCAGACGCGTTTAACTATCCACGACGCTCGTGGGGAACAAAATTCAGATGTCTTTTTCAGATTGATTTCGGAGCATACGCGTCAAGATATCCCTTGATAGCGCAGCTCTCAATGCGTTGTGCAAAACAAAGCAGGAAATGTTTGGTCTTGACGCATCAGTTCCGCCGTTTGGTGAAGTCCAGTCGATTGAGATGACTAATCACGAGATGATATCATGTTCCACCACGTTATATCATGCGATTAACTCGGGGCTTTCCTTCGTTTTTGCCCAAAAAACGGTGGTAAAGATGAAATGAATAGGGCATCATTGTTTTTTAAATGTCAGCTTTGATAAATATAATTTAACGTAATTATATGCCTTCAAGACTGAATGTCGTTTAACACTGTGCTACCTGCATCGTGCTCAGTGTTGATTTCCATTGTCGTGGGGTTTCGTTTTCGATGAGTCTCACACTGCACGCACATCCTAACTATCTTTATGAATGTTGTGATTTTCTGGTATTTGGATCAATTATCAATAAAGTTAATGAGAACTCAAGTATGCGCGAATTTGTTTGGTCGAAGAACTGGACTTGAAGGACGACGAGAGACATTTTTACATGTACTCGTGCTCTACGCATTGTCTGTCTGATAATGTAGCAAAATAGCACTCGTGTTAGAATTAAAGAGACCGTTTTAACTTGCTACCATGCTTTTAAGGTGATTGGAAACACACGTGTTATTCTATTTGTTGTTTTTGCACTGTGAGTCCTGCTCCTATGTACAGAGCAACTACCGTATTTATGATATCGGAGGTCGAAATTAGTACCGCAAATAGTGGTGCTTTGAAGTCATGTCAACCCTTGAATCGATGCTATCCAAATCCACTAGAAGGGCTCGCTGAGCAACCCATCAAACTTTGTAGCCAAAGCAGAGGCATTGTTCTGGTATCCTTGAATCACAGCCTGGTCGCGCTCCTCGCCGCGCTCTGGACCAATCGCAACCCTCCGTTCTCCTTGTACTCGAGCCCCCTTGACCAAAAGTGAAGTCCGAGGTTGGCGTTTCTCCGCAAAGGGATGGAACACGGAATCGGATAAGTCAGATCCAAGGACTTCTAAAGCCTTCACATAATCATCGCTGCCAGGTGTCAGAGAAGGCAGGGTCTGGCTGAGATGGTAGCAATCCTCACTAAGATGACTTTGTTAGACCGAAATTGCAGTTTTGTGGAAGGCATTTCAACGACTTACAGGGCTTGATTGGCACCTTGACCAAGATGGGGACTGGTTGGGTGCGCAGCATCGCCGACTAATACGCATCGCTTCGTGTACCATTGATTCGGCTTCAGTTCTTCACGGTCGAAGAGCCCGAATTTGATGATTCGCTCGGCTGACGTGACCATTTCCAAAACAGCTGGATCCCATCCCTTTAGAAGTTCGTTGATCCCTTCTTTCTGAGTAGCTAATTCATCAGCCTGGTAAGGACGCCACGTCTCTTCCCTCTCCTTGGTCTCCCTCTGGGTGATTGCCCAGGAGGTGTTGGTTGGAGTGACCGGATAAGAGATGACGTGAACGCCATCGCCGTACCAGTTGCGCATGGCTGCAACGTGGCGAAGGGACTCCGGTGTCTCAGATATACAGGCAGTCTGTCTAATGTAAGTGAACGATACCGATTGACGTCAGAGGCTGTTGCATACCTGCGTTAAACCTGTGAAGACTGGAGCATCCTCTGTGATACTTTTGTTCTTCAAAATGATGGCTCGTGATGCCGATTTAATCCCATCGCAGCCCACAAGAAAGGATCCAGTCACTGAGCGGCCATCATTGAAGAATGCCGTCACCGAGGTCTCATCTTCTTGGATGTCGACAAGCTCCCATCCTTCTCTTACATCAATATTCAAGTCAAGCAATGTGTTCTTCAACATAAGGTTCAACGTAGTACGCCTGATACCAGCAGCGGGCTGGCCGTACCTTTCTGCAAAGGTGCTGGCTAAGTCAGACTGTCCCAATGCCTCGCCAGTTGCCTTCCCATCCCAAAAGGCAGTAAGAGGCAGAGACTCGGCTTTGGCAGCGTCTGCCAGCCCGACTAGATTCAGCACCTTGAGGCTGTTCATCGTGTTAGCCATCCATTCTGTACTGTATTTCTGCTCAGCGACACTTTGGCTATCTGAATCAAACCCACCCATTGGACATGAGCATCAGAGACGCCCCAGCATTGCCCAGCTCTCGAACCTTCTCAAAGACTATCGGATGGTAGCCTTTTCGCTTAAGGAGAATGGCAAGAACCGGGCCAGCGATACCACACCCGATAATCAAGACAGTGGGAGGAGCCATGGTTGTGTTGCGTTAAATCTTTTTGACTAGATGTCTATAACAAGATGGTGGGAGAGAGAAGAAAGCCGTTGCCCGTTTTCAGCCAATCGTTTCTGGATATCTCGCAACAGTTAAATAATAGACCTCCTATTAACCCTCCTATTAACCCGGAACTCTATTTCTCCATACAAATGACGAGCTCGGTCAGTGAGTCATTCGGCTTGAGATCAACAGCTTGGCATGATTGCAATCCATTCCATGTCTTTCCCATCGCCGAATGACTAATATGTCGAAAATAGTCCAAATCCTTACAACATCCATACCGCACTGCGCATATCCCGATTCCCTTGTCCCATAATAATAATACAGAAAAATAGTCTAAACGAAGTACTGGATTCCTTCATTCTGGTGCAGGGCGAAGTGGTATCCAATCCCAAATTAAAGATCATTCTCTCCGAGATTTACAAGCCCCGCTGACCCATCTATGATACGAAACGCCTGGAAAGACGCCATGGATGATGTGCTTACGATCCCACGCTGAAGCCGAATGATCCGTCAAAGACATCCAGCTTCTTAATATCGTTACCACCACGTAGTGCTAGTAAGACGTCAATCGAAGGGACTTTGTTGGCCGGATAGAATAGCAGGAGGTTGTCCATGTCCTCCTCCGTGAGCTGGCACATCTCCGCCCATTTGTATGTGTCGCTGACCTTGGACATCCTAAACACACGATATGTAAGCCAACGATACGCAGTTATCCACATGACAACAGTAAGCACCCACCAACGCATTCGCTTGGGGCCATCCTCTGGGTTAGGAGCAACCTTGCGCAGTCGCATCCTCAGCTCCCCAATGGTTTCGATAGCATTCCCGACATTCTTTGGTAATTGCCTCGCAATAAGCCGCCGCAACGACGCCGCCAGCCTGGGCCCCTTTCCATTGGTGCTGACCATGATCTGAAGGGGCCCATCCCGGTGGATGCTGCCAAAGTAAAAGTCGCACTCGGGAGGCACATCGGCAATGTTCGCGGGGACCTTCTTCTCTTTACACAACTTCCATATCGCCGTAGAAGCCGCTGGATCATCGATAGCCACCAGCGCCATGTCTGCCCCGTCCAGGTCGGAGGGCTCGAATAGCCGGTCGACGTGCGTTACTTGGTTTTGGGCGATCCGAAATGCGACCTCTTCATTCAGACCGGAGGACGGGCAGACAACGGTAACTTTGGCATCGGCATTAAGGCAGTTGAGGATACGGCCGGCCGCGACCTGTTGATAGTTCTGGTGAGCTTCGTTGTGCGTCGCGTCTGCAAAGGACCATGCATTATCAGACCTCACCACCGCCTACGACAAGGACATTCTTGTCTTTGATGCGCCATGCCAGAATAAGGCTGCCACCAGGCGTTACTTCAGGGAAGCTCTTTGCCATGGTGGTATATATATATGAATGCGGTTCGGTCAGGAAATAGGAAGAATGGAACAAGGCCCAGTCCAGTGTCCACGCGACAGGGAAGTTGTCTTACATGGGATCCATCGATAGTATCTAATAATCCGTAGACAGCTAGATTGATTTGATGTTTCGGGGCCCGATAAGGCGTCGATAAGACAGCTACCGCATGCATGTACTGCGTATGTACTGTAGCATGCGCTGCTGTCATCGCTGTCAGTGAGTGGCCCAGGAGTGGCCCAGGTTCATTAGAGTTGTACTTTACAGCGCACTGCCTGCCAGGTCAAGTGGCGAGTACCGCGCTAATTGTTAGCGGGGAGGTTACGTTGTTAGTGGACGGCTGTGCCATGCAACACGCAGCCTTGCCTCCTTCAGCTCGCTCGCCCTCGATGCAGTTCGGGGCGCTGTTCGACCACTTCCGGTCGTCTCGTCGATTCGAGTTGCTCTCCGACATCAAATAACTGAATACGACCAGGCGGCTGCTTTTTTATTTCGCCGCAATGTCGGGACGCAGGCTGGGAGGCGGTAGGATTCTGGGCAATGGAAAGGGCATTGGCCCGACCCCTCCGATTGCCCCTCGAGCCGCGAGTCCCTTTGCTCCCTCCGAGAGCACCGTCTCCATAGGCTCATCTTCGATATCACCGCCTGCAAGTGGGAGTATTATCGATATTGGGCAGGATATTGGTGCCAGCATCAGCGTTGGGGCCCAGCCAAAGGGCGGCGCTGCCAATGCTTCGAGCCTGGTCTGTCCCATTTGTAACGAGGAGATGGTAGGTCGTCGTGATCGGAGGAGTGAGCCTCGGGAAGCCTTGTCGACTAACAGAAATAGCTCACGTTACTTCAACTGAACCGACATATCGACGACAATCATCAAGAGCTTCCCGTCGAGGAACAAAACGAAGTGAAGACATGGTTCGACAAACAAGTGTTCAAGGCGAAGCGCTTCCAGCCTCTGTCTCTCATCAACATGAAGCTGCGTGGGCTCGATGTCTTTGAATCGAACGAGTCGAGCCCCGTATCACAGCCATCGACGGTGGTGGCGACAGCGGCTATGGGCAAGCTGCCAATCGAAGGCCCAATCGACCCCGACGAATTCATAACCCGGAGTCACTGGCAACGCACCACAAGTCACGATATGTGCACAGATCCCGCTTGCGGAAAGGGTCTTGGAACTATAAACGGCAGCATAAACTGCAGGAAGTGCGGACGCCTCTTTTGCGAGGAACACACCATGTACCAGATGAAGCTGAGCAGGAGTGCAAATCACGAACCTGTCCGTGGCTACTGGGCCAGGGTGTGTGAGACATGCTATAAATCAAGAGAGGGATATAACGATCACAATGGGGCATCAATAGACCACACTACCATGTTTGCCGAAATTAGGAGGGAGAGGGTCGAAAGACAGAATCTGGAGGTTTCAAGATTGAAGAAGCGATTAACTAAGCTGACGAGACTATTGGTACACCCGCCCGAGACATTGACGGCGTCGAATGGCTCGTTACTGGCACCCGTATCGTCACTAACGGGTCAAAAGAACACCCGGAAACTGATCGAGCAGTCGGTGGTAACTTGGGAGGAGGATGAGAAGGTATCAGAATGTCCCTTCTGCCATCAAGGTTTTGGGTCTTGGACATTCAGGAGGCATCACTGCCGGATATGCGGTCGTGTAGTGTGTGCTGACCCTCAGACTGGCTGCTCATCTGAAGTGAGCTTGAACATCGCTAGCCGTACGTTCTCTCCTCCCCCCTATACAAGTGGCTCCTCAGGACTAACCTTCAGTAGCAACGTGCCCTCCAACCGAGAAACTGGCAATAGCTGCTGGAAATAGCCATCTAACTGTGGATGTCAGAATGTGTAAGGAGTGCAACCATACCATCTTCTCCAGCCGTGACTTCACCGCATCACTACTACATAAACCCCCTGATCAGCGCGCCTACGAGACTCTCCGCCAGTTTGAGAGGGGTATCCGCCAGCTTCTCCCGAGCTTCCATCGCGTCCTGGTAACGCTACAGCCAGACGTGAAGGAGAATGGAGAAGTCGATTTGAACAAACCCCCACCGACGCACGCCCAGATTAAAGAAGCCGGCAAGATACGGAAACGTCTGATAGATAGCTTTACCAAGTACGGATCAGCTGCGAAAAGGATACGTGACTTGCAGACGGACAGTCCAACGCAGCTAAAGCTGCAGAATGCGATTTATGCGCAAGCTAATTCATTTCTGCATACGAATATGCTGCCGTTGAAGAGTCTGCCTCAGTTGCTGCGTAGCCGGTCTACCCTATCGACTTCGTCGTCGTCATCGCATTTCCTCTCGGTGCCGAGCCATTCTACCTCCAGCTTGCGTCATTCAGAGCTGGCGGAGTCAGAAACCGCGTCGCAAGCACCGAGTGAGGGCAGCACGGTAGTAAGCCAGCTAGAAACAGAGGAGAAAGATCTGAGGGAGCGACTTGCTGTCCTCGAAGAACAGAAGTTTATGGTTGAGGAAATGGTCAGAACGGCTCATGGAGCAAGGCGCTTTGAAGAAGTGAGCGCCTTGTCTAGGAACGTGGACGAGCTGCAGAGTGAGATTCAAGATTTAAGGAGGAAGATTGGTGATGTGGAGCAGAGATGGGAGGGCGTATATCGAAATGGTGTTTCAAGTTGAAGATGTTCGGAGTTTCTTCTCTGGCGTATGATTTGGAGGGGAGATCACAAGAGGTTCTCTTTGATGAGACGGTTTAGTATGCTTTCTTCTGCATCGCATGGCGTTTAGGGTGTCAACTTCTGGCGGTGCTGGGGATTAAGACGGGACATATCCAGCGAATATTATTCTTTATGTTTTAAGGGAATACATGTAATTAACAAGTTATCAAGCCGTGGAGGTCTTTGGCTAGATAGTAATCTTCAAGTGCACATCATGACTATTAAACGCTTCCACGCAATACATACCTTACATTCCCTGCTTGGAAATTATAATTTCATTATGTTCGAGCAATGTACCATACGGATCGCCAACCACACCCAGTATCCTACTATAGGCCCTGTATCCTCTGCTCCCTCCATGAGAAAATGACCATACATGCAATTCTTGTACAGAAATAAACAGTAAACAATAAACAAAGGTGGGAACAAAATAGGATGCATGATATCCACCGGATGCCGCAGCATCAACCCAACGCCGCCTCACCAACCGCGGGTAATCGATGCCATATAATATGCTGCCAAGCCTCCCATGACCAGAAGCCCACCCTCGAAAAGTTGACAAAACACACAAAGACAAATCGCTCAAAACAACAAACATATCACTGGTAAAAGTACAGGGGAGGATAGAAAAAATCCAACGAGGTGCGGAAGCAAGGCCGGGAACGACACCACTAATGTACCACGCCTTCCACGCCTCCTAGAAATCTCCTTACCCTCCCAATTTCGAGTTCTTCCCTTTCACTCTCAACCGCCTTGAGGAGTCCATCCACGACAGCGTCGACTTCACCCTCTGGGACGCCTGTACACAGGGCAACAACGCGGCGGTACTTGATCTCAACGTCGCGGCTCCGACCTTTAAGGGCATGGACCATTTTGCGTGTCACGTCACGGCGGCTCTCGATGGCACGGATTCGAGCCCTGAGCACAGTCGCAGAGGGCAGCATTCCTTCGCTTGCGAAGCCACCAGAGGCGGAAGCCTCCTCAGCTGCCTCGAGCATAGCTGCGAGCTCGGTCTCCCAGGACGATGATGAATTAGACTGCGATGCGTTGGACTGCTCGTTCATGATCCGGAATTGGTCGTCCTCCCGAGCGTGAGTAAGATTGGCAACCTTTTGGCGCGCTAACTGCTGCTTCTTGAGAGTGGCCGTTAACTGCTCGAGATTTCGGCGGGCTTCCCCTAATTGAGAGGAGGATGTTCGGAGAGTGGAGTGGAGGCTGTCCAAGGACACCTGCTTGGCCTTCATTTCCTGCTGGAAAGTAGTACCAGTTTCATTTAGAAGATGTGTAATAGCTGCTTATATGTTAGTCAACGCGTATTGCGAAATAGCCGTTTCAAGACTCACATTCTATGATCTCATCGCTGCTTTCTCGGCTCCTTTGGCTAGAACCCACAGCACCATTCTTCTCAACAACGTTCTCCCCATTAGGCTTCTCCTCAGTATTCTCACCACCGATACCAAAGTCAAGTGGCCTGAGACCGACCCGATTAGCAATATTCGGATCGGCGCCGACTTCGAGAAGCTGTGATATGATGCTCCGGTTTCCTATTCTGGCCGCAATATTTAGGGCAGTGTCACCGGAACTATCTTGGGCGTTGACGATCTCCGACATGAACCTCGCAATGCCCATTTTTGGGATGGATTGGGAACTGCATGGTCCGTTTCCATTCACCTGGGTAGCCTGGCTGTTCGGCACGCTGCCTTGTCGTACCACCCATTCCAACAGGCTCTCGAGATAGTAACGACTGGCTGCATTGCGGCCCTTGACAGCGCTCGTGACCGCAATATGATGCAAAACCGTCCGACCCTTGTGATCTCGGAATTCAATCGTGCCTCCCAAGACTTCGAGAAGGTCTGGGAAGGAGCCGTGGTCCATGGAGTTCGTGACGAGGCATGCACGCATGAGAGCAGTCTCGCCAGAGGCATTGACTCGTCGGGACGATGCACCTGCAGCTATCAGTGCGCGCAGCAGAGGCATACGAGCAAGGGTGGCTGCCCAGTGCAGGGCGGTATGACTTTGTGGATCAATGGGCATATCAAGTTCCTGTGGTGTAAATGTTCGGAGCATATCGTTAGACAGGTCTTCCGTCGAGTCCATAAAGAGACCCATCAGCATGCTCCGCTTCAACTCTACATCAGGAGACATGTCGTAAGGTAATGGCGGCGATGGACCACTGCCTTCCTCGACAACATCACGGTCGTTTATCGCGCTCTGAGTGTATATGAAGGACTCATTAGGTTCGGTGGGCGATCCAGGGAAGGTCGTGGCATACATGTCCATGCTCTGGCTGTAAGCACCGAAGCTGTCTGCTGGGGTCATCGTGACCCTCTGACGCTTCCTAGGCGGTTCGGGGTCGGGTATGACGGCGGTGCCATTCTGTTGCTGAGTCTGAGTGGAGTAGGCCGAATCGACAGCTTGGTTTGTGTAGTCCGAGGTGTAGCTCTGCTGGGAGTTGCCAGGGAAATCGTCGCCATTCTGCATCGAGGACTGCCGGCTGAAGCTGGGAGCTTTTGATGGGCCATTGCGACTCCTGGGGCCAGGAGAACCAAAGCGAGCCTTGCTCATGGCAGCGACAGCATGGGAAGCAGTGCTAGAGATATTCTTAAAGAAGGTCCCTGATAGATCATTTGCCCTTCCATCCACGCTGGAGTTGTACATGCGCTTCCTCTGGGCGGCCATGGCCTGCTCCTTGGTGGGGGTATTGAAATCACCACGACCCGCGACACCACCGTCTTGGCCCATATCGTACGTCAACAAAGGTCGTAATAGCTCTTCAACACCATATTGGCGGCAGACCTCGACACCTCGGTCGAACTTTATCCAGGTACCCTGATACTTTCCGTAGCCGCCCTGCACCTTTTCGTGCTCGCCGGTTTGAATTTCCTTTTCCAGAATCTTGGTGCGCTTGCCCTTGTCCACGCCGGCAACTTTGAGGATTTGGGTGGCATTGAGCCAGGAATCGTGGCGACGGCGCATGACTGCGACGTTGTTGACTTCCATTTCGTAGACATCAACACCAGAGTAGGAGGCCTATTTGAGAGAAAATTGTCAATGCCACGGACTTTCCAAGAGAGAGCAGCGTGCGCAAGGGCATACCGAATAGATCTGAGGCCCATCAACGCCGCCATTGTAGGCCTGGTTGAATGAGGCAGAGCGCCTCGTCTGTGATTGCTGGCTCATGGTGAAGGACTGCTGCGAAGTCTGCGACGCCGACGGCATATCGGGTATTGCGATGACGGCAAGGCAAAGGCGAAGGCGAAGGGTTGTTGTTGATCCACGAGGGAGTCGAAGGGATCGAGGGCTGTTGCCAGCCAAGGGCTGCTTGCTGTCTGTCGCACAAAGCAGTAGACACGGATATTGGTGACCCTGGCAGAACTCAGTTCGCGATTTAACGACCTGTGCAAAAGCTCATGCGCATGGTTCAGTGCAGTCTCTCTCGTCTTTTTTCCCCTCTGATTCTTGGACCGAAAAAAAGCGTCGGAGGGTTGAGATGCCTGGGGGAGTCGTAGGCGAAATGAAATCTCGGGCGGCGTGGGCTACTTGCAGGGTAATAACACCTTAGCTGGTAGTAAGCCAAGTCGCTGAATATGCACGAACAGGTACCACCGTTGGCGGAGGGAGGGGGTTGACGATAGCAGTAGTACTCCGTAATGTAGAATGGAGTCTCCGCTCTGCAGAACTTGCACGAACGAATTGCACAAAAAGACGGGTCGCAGATATAGCGGCCGAATGTCGTTTTCAGTGCTCACTTTTCGCGTCTCCGGCGTCTAGTGGAAGCTGTATCACAGCATGTGCAATCAGGCGGTTAGACGATGACGAGTGGGGGAATAGAAGAAAAAAAAGGTGCACCTCCAACTGGTGGGATGATGATGAGGCTTCCCGCAGTAGTAATACTACTAAATGTACGAGCACGGGTACGGGACATGTATGGAGTAGTGGTATGTACATCAGACATGCGCTGCACTTCTGCACTGCAGGTAATGAATGCACTGCGATGTGCGGCGATGGAGTCGCGCGTGGATTGTCGCAAACCCATTCAATTAATCGGGCGTGTCTGTTTCGTGATTTCGTGTCAGGGCGTGACGCGCGCTCCGCGACTCGTCAGGGCCTTTCCCTTTCCCTTGCGAGTACCTGTAGGCTTGCTCCAGCCCTTAGGCTGTTCCAAAGACCATCTCCAGCCCGTTTCTAGTGGCTGAGGCGTGCTGCGTGTGTGACCTGAGCCCCAAAATGTCTTGCACAGAGTCATCAATAGCAGTACGAAGTACTCCGTTGTAGTACTACTAATACCCCGTCCCATAATACTGAACAACCCTTGATGTCACCAATGCACTCCGTATGCAGGTTCTAATTTACTGCCGAGATTTGTCAAATTATAGAATGCAGCTTACGGCGGATTTGTCTTTGACCGCCCAAGCACAATTTCTTGACACGGGCTGAGGGCTCAGTGCTAGGTACTTGTACTCGTACTTCATAGTCCTCCACAGCTCCACAGTGATATTGCCGAGGTTTGACCGTGAGATATCGATCGGACTTTGCAGATCTTCAATGCTTAATCCATCCATCTCCATGAAGCGTGAGTCTCGCTCGCTTCTTCACAATGCCTGCCCCTACTTATCCCATCCCCAAATCGCCATCCCCCACCCAGCTCTACCGCCACCTCCTCCGCGAATGCTCCTATCTCCCTCCAGCCTTCCGAGCCACTATCGCTGCCACAATTCAAGATCGCTTCCATCGACATCGCAAAAATGATACTCGATCAAAGGCCCACATTTCCAGAGCAATCTCTGCTCTGCGGACGCTGCGAGCAGCCAACAGTGGCGACAAACCAGCCATGAGGAGCTTAATCTCGATGGGCTTTGGGAGGACAGGTAGCAGACGACGGGAGCTGATGGCGCCTTTTGTTCTGCCCCAGGGTCCGAAGGATTCGCAAGCTTTAGAGAAGCTCCTGGATACGACAAAGAGAGCCGCCAACTCTCACGCATCTGGATCGAACCCCGCTGAGAACTCCCAAAAAGCCAAGAAGAAGGTCTTCTTTGAGAAGTGGGACCAGTCCAAACTTCTGCAGTTTCTGCAATCGCAGAGACAGCAGCAAAGAGAGACCAAAGACACTACCAGCTGGCCAGGCACCCACCTCAAAACTATTGATCCGGATCAGTTTGTTCCAAAAGAGAGCGTCTGGGGCAAACCACCGACTGAAAACCTTGTTCGAACCAAAAGAGCGACTTGGTGGCGGCGAAGCGCGGACAAGATGATGCCTCCATTGGGTAAAGGAGAATGGGACCTTTTACGGCTGCTGGGCACTGGTGGCCAGGAGTTGGGTGAGTGGGTGATCCCCGAGAGACGGATACATGGGAAACCCTTGGCTGGAGAAGGTGAGGAAGCCGCTTGGAACTGGCAGGAATACGCTACGAAGCCGGTAGCTACAGTGGAAAAACCGAAATCCATCATGCAGCAACGTCGAACTGGACAGAAAGATGCCGGTCCATATGGCGTCAATGGCCGTGATGAAGATCTATCAGCCAGATGGTTCCGACGAGCTTATAATCGGACATGGCAGTGCACACCGACCATGACACAGGACCCCAACACACTTCGATACTCATTCACTTGGGGCAGGGTCCAATCCCAAGCGCCCCCTGCAACCAAGGTTCAACTCGAGATATTCGAAGGTGTCGACAAGCACGGTCGCAGAATACAGAAGAGCCCTTGATGCTGATGATTCTATTCCATTACTCGGCGAAATGAGCTAGCTGGTTCAGTGCAGGCCCGTCCACGCGCATTCCCACCCACTCGTTCATCGGCTTGGCGCCGATGCTCTCATAGAACTTGATGCTTGGTTCGTTCCACTTGAGGACAGACCAGTCGAGTCTTCCACCATCCATGGCAACCACCTCCCTTGCCAGCTGGGCCAGAAGTCGCTTGCCGTACCCTTTTCCTCGCTGCGAGGGCTGGACGTAGAGGTCTTCCAGGTAAATACCAGCCTTGGACCGCCATGTGCTGTAGTTGTAGAAATAGAGTGCCATGCCCGCGGGTTTCCCCTCTTCATCGAAGATGAGGTAGCAGCGGGTCGGGCGACTTGGCGATGTGGGTTCTGTCACGGGAAGTGATGAAGAGTCGGGGCTGGTCGTGTCTGATGGCGCAAAGGCGATGGTGTTCTCGAGGGTCTCGACGGTTGCCTCCACGGCGTCCAACTCCTTCTCATAGTCGGCGAGCTCCCGGATGAAGGCTAAGATCGTGGGAGCGTCTGTGATGCATCTTCAGGTCAGCAATGCTAGCCCCCAAGGACAGCTCCGGACATCAGAAGCCATACCCTCGCGCCGTGCGTGCCGGATTATTGACGCCATTTTGGTGTTGGTTGTATACGGAGCACAATTGTCCTACCAGGATAGACAGTTGGATATACACTTGGTTTGTGTTTGCTTCAATTGGCGTTTGGATTCAACTTCTTATAGAAGAGAAACGAGAGGCCATGTGGGACGGGAATCAATCTTCACGGATCTACAAGGCGGCCAACTTGAGAAGGCGTTTGGAGAGGGGCTCAAGGTGGGGAAATGGCTCCCTCGCAGCGAGTCATCGAACATTCCTCCAAATTCTCTCCACTATGGACTGTACGCCTTTCCTGTCTTTCATGAACGCCCTTTTGAGTAAACGATCTCCCATTGGTTTATTTTGACGTCTTGACGTCCTGGCAGGTCTAAAAACAGTTTACGGAACATTCGGGTTTATCTATCGTCCACATCTATAAGTCCGACCTCAGATCTGGCCATTAAGAAAGTCTTGAATGTTTCTTTGGAACTAGTATTAGATGCCTAGGCAGCCATTTTAAACTACAGGCCCGAATAAAGTCAGAATCACTGGTTGAAGAACTAGGGCACTATCGATATGCTTACCCCAACTGCAATGGGAAGCCTACATACTATATGGCGGCAACATCCCGAAAATCCATCAATAAAACCAGGCAATCCCAAAATCGAAACAAAAATACGGCCCGCACGCAGCACACCAAACAAACGCGCAGTGAAGTCTGGAATGTGCATGCAGCATGCAAAAAGAGATACGCCTCCGATACTGGGAATCGAACCCAGGGCTGCTCGGCACTCGAATAATGAGAGCGAGCGATGTTAGCCACTACACCATATCGGATTATAGGAGGAACTCCTTATTTGCTTGTTGGGCTGCTACCCTAAGCGATTCATATCACTCACTCACGTACTTTACACGAGGAAGACTGAGTGGTATCATAGAAGCTGAGATTTCTGGATGGGAGGATTGTTCCGCCATTAGGTTGTGGAAATCGCTGCTTCTTGTGGGGTGGAGACTCCTGATCGGGCCCGGTGCGGAGCCGGTATTCCCGGGGCCGGCGGCCGGATGAGATGGAGGACGAGAGTCTCTGCCACGGACATGTCCGTGATGATCTTTATCAAAGTTGGTCGCGAAGCTGAACTGAGTTTTGAGGATTGGCATCATCCTTGGACTGGCCTATTCCCCGGATATATTTCCGATATTACTCGGGCAACTATTTCTCATTGAGATCCAGCCAGATCCTGGGGTGATGGTGTTAAATCATGCAAAGTCCAGCTGATGCTGGTATTCCCACCATAACCAGCAGTTGAATTTTGGTGTACAGGCCATTGGTGTATGGCACTGCAGCAGTGTCGCAAGAGTCTAGTGCAGGGATGAGAACCTAGCCAGTTGATGAGGAGAATACAAACAAATATTCCTCCTTCTTTGCAGACGAAAGAGAAGCGCATATAATGCATCTTGACGAAGAGTGGGTGTCTCCAAATGGGAAACTCCATCCCTTGGCAGCAAATAATCGACACCAGTCACAAGATGAGAAATCTCCCGCTTCAAAACGCCTCCAAAGCTGTGAATAACACCGGTGAGTGGTCAGCCGGGTCGCATATCAAACACCCAGAGTTTGTCATTCAGAGCAGTACAATGACAACTGCATGACCACGTTACCTGGATACTATGTCACCATAACAATCTCTAGAGGTGCTCAAAATGTGCATTCCCGTTACTGTGTTTGTGTCAATGCGTTTCGCAGAGCCGAAATGTGATACACAGACTTGCTTGAGAACACACTAAAGATGACGCACCTACCGGTTGTTCAACGTTGTTCACAGACACCCAAACAAACACCTCTATGGGATGAGCTCTTCGGCTTCCTACCTTCCGAATCGCAAGATATAAATATCCAGTAAGAGCTTCCTCAACCTGAGAACGGAATCTTTCTTCATCAAGCAGGGGTACCCAGGCAAACAGTTCCAAACAGGTATCCCACAAACGTGTTCCAAAGCAAACAGAACACACATCAAGCCAGTGATTATGGCTTCCAAAGTCACCGAGACTCAAATGGTTATGCGAAGCCAAGTCCTCGAAGCTGACAGCCTCTTCTCAGAAATCCAGTTCGGCGTCGAGCTAGAGTTCCTCGCTCCGCCTGACAACGTCTGGATAAACTCTCCCCGTCGTAAGTTCCCCGGGTACGTCCAGAGCCTCCTGGACAAGGACCACGTCTACCACTACCTGGCATCTGCACTTCAGGAGGCCGGCCTGCAGGCAGCCTACCTTATGGAGACAGATGAGAGTGACTGCGAGAACAACGAGCTGCGCGATAGTGCTCCTAAGGAAAGTATCGTTAAAATCGGGTGCGCGCCTGACATGCGCGTCATGAATCCTTCGTCGCTCAGGAGGCATTGCAGTGAGAGCCTGCCGTTTAGGTACTGGGTCGTCAAGATGGAGAGTGATGTTGGTGGGTCTGGCGTGTATAGGAGCTGGGAACCTACTGAACTGAATACACCGATCCTCAAGGAGTCCGAGGCAAACAACAGGTTCCCAGCTCTCAACACTGCGCTGCATGCCCTGCGGAATGCTCACCCTGACAAAGTTCACATCCATGATGGATGCGGCCTACACGTCCACGTGAGCCCAACCACAGGACTAACCGCCCTCCACATAAAACGTGTTGCCACGCTCGTTTTATTGCTGGAGGATAATCTTCTCTACCACCTGTGCTCTCCCTCCCGCAGAAGGGCTCATCACAAGATCACAGAGGCTTCCCCCATGGCCCAACCGCCCCAGCTATCTGTTCCTCTCTCCGCAGCGGTGAACCTCCCTGAGAACTTGATGCTCGGGAGCATGGCTAAAACGATGAACTTCCTCTGGCGGCCCATGCAACTCCGCGAAGTGGGCGTTTTAATCTGCCGCGATGCCAAGATCCGGGACTCGAAGAGCACAGCTTTCAACCTCAAAATGCACAGTGACGAGGACGAGAGGCGGACATACACGCTGGAGTTCCGCCACGCGCAGGCATCGTTTAGTCAGAATTTTGTGGATAACTGGGTAGGTCTCGTTCTGACGATTTGCAAGGTGGCGTTTCTCCCTACGGAGATGTATAAGGCCGCCGTTGCATGTATATGGGATATTATTGCGACTAAGCCTAAACCTGAAGAATCGTGGGTGAAGTTGCTGAGGGTGTTGAATGACTTTGTGCCTCAGGATTGGAGGTATAGGAGTAGTGAATTGTTCTGGAGGGGATGCCTTGCCTGCCAGAATAGGAAATGAACCTATGCGGAAACTCGGAGAGACTCAGCTCGTCCTCGGCAATGATGACGGCATCTGTTGTGACCTGTAATATTTGGCATGTTCGTTCCCAAGAACTCCTGATAACGAACATGACCAGACTTAGGTCGATGAACATACTACTAGTATGGCTTGGCCCATGATACGATGTTAGCGAGTGGCATTAACTGACCCCGAGGTTCCCAAGATGTTGAGAAATGCGGAGTACACAAGGTACTACGTATTCTCTTCCAGGTTTTCGAGTACGTTAGGCAGCTTGGCAGTTAATATTATGAATAATGCTAAGAGATGCGGCTGGCATTGGTGCACAGGCAGATCCATATGGTCTCCACGACCCCTACCCAACCAACTAACCCAGCGCCACGATGCTCAATAAACTAACCCTTGCGAGTTGGTCTTGGCTTTCTCTCAACATCATCTTGGCTTCTGCATTCTAGAAAAGTCCGAGTCTTGGCTTTCAGGGGTCTAGGTCGCATTGGGCATTCGGTCCGACACCCTCACCCCAGCATTTGTGGGCTCCGAATCCGATCCCGGCGTGAAAAGCCAGGTTTAAGGAGAATGGGCTTGGACGGAATCGGTGAATGATTTGCAAATGCGAAGATTTTGAAGGTGGTATCCAAGTAGCAGCGCCAGTCAAGTATGTCCGAAATACAATGCTTTGTCTAATGTAGCCAAAATCGCCATCCTATATAGATTTATTCTGCAAAAACTCAATATTTTTTACACTAGATACCGATAATCCGGTGACATATCCCCCAAAGCGGCCTTCTCGTCTTCCGTCAGAGTGGGTGTATCCGCATCGCTGTCCCTCTTCTTGTTCGCCCTTAGACATCCAATTCCATAGATAGCAGATGCTATCATAGAAAGGACAGTAAAGCCAAGAGACACACTATAGCCAGTGGTGAACTTGGGGGCGTCCTTGGTCAAGAAGATGAAGACCGCAATGATACCTCCCAGGTTGCCGAATCCAACTTGCCAGGCACTGCCTACCGACCGTCGGGCGTGGCCACCGAGATTCATGTTGAACCAACATACGACAATGGGCATGGCAGTGTATGCTCCGCAAGTGATGAGGAACAGTGATCCATATTGGACCTGGGCGTTATCATGGACATTGAGAAGAATAGCAAAACCAGCGATAGCGACCAGCGAGGTAGCGATGACAAAGCCGAAGCGGTGTCGTACCCGATCAGACAAGTAGGCAATCATCAGGGAGAAGCCAAAGGCAGCGGCCCATGGCGGGACGCTGCGAAGCTGCGTCTCAATGGGGCCATAGTTGAAGGTCTGGATAATGGTAGGGGCGAAGTATGCGTAGCCGTAAGCAGGGACGATGAGGCCAAAGTACATGAAGCCGCCGGCAATAACCTTGTAATCCTTAAAGATGCCCCAGACATCGCTGCCTGTGATTTTGCGCTCGAGGCCGGATTTACGGCCCTGGTCAGCACGGAGGCGTGCAGAAACGAATGCTCGTTCGTCTTCTGTTAACCACTTGGCCTCCTCGGGGAAGTTGGGTAGCAGGAAGTAGAAGAAGAAGCTGACGAAGACGGTGAGGCCGCCCTCGATGATGAAGATCCATCGCCAGCCGTTATAGCCGCGCAAACCGTTCATCTTGCCAATGGCAGCGGCAAGGAGACCACCGAAAGCACCAGCGAGGGTAGTGCTGTTGAAGAAGAAGGAGTAGCGTCGCTGTGCTTCACTGCGTTTATACCACATACCAATCAGGTAGAATGCTGGAAAAGTCCAGACACATATTAGCAACGTTATGCCATCAGTGGCGCCGGGTAACTGCGACATACCTCCTGGGAACATGCCGGTCTCAAATACGCCAAGAAAGAAGCGAGTGGTCAACAATCCGGCATAGTTCTGGACGAAGCCCTGCAGCAGGGTGGTCAAGCCAAAGAGAAACATATTGATCGAAAGCCATACATGGGGCTTGAATTTCTTGAGCAGGATATTGGACGGGATCTCGAAAAGGCAGTATGGCACGAAGAAGATGACGAGAGCAGTGTTATACTTGTCGCCTGTACCGAGGTTCAGGTCTTGGGCCAGGCCGAAAATTTTGGCATTGGAGATGTTGACACGGTCTATTTAGCAGGGCGCGTTGTTAGATCAAGCGGTCTATAAGCTCAATTCATGGCAGCGGGTGGCTTGCTCACCTAGAAACGCAAGAAGATACATGATACAGAGGAACGGGATGACTCGCATGTCGATTTTGGCCATGAGGCGACGCTCCGTGGTGTGAGACGGGCAGAGAACCTCTTCCTCTGCTGAAAGGGCCTCAGTATCGTGGCCATCGGAGTCACGCAGTGATCCGCTGTTCTTCTCATCAGTTGGAGGAGCCATTGTGTCTTAATGATTGCTGACAACAGCCAGCCGTCTCTCTTCTAGGAGGGCAGCGAAAGAGCAAAAGCAAAAGCAATCGAAACTGTCACTCCGTACGCTGACGACACAAGAGAAGAACACACATAGAGAGGTGGGAAAGAGAAAGAGAGTCGTGAGCACGAAGTAGTATTAGTATATGTATGCACGCACTCCATACACTCTATGGTTGTTCTCCCTGGTTCCGGAGTGGGGGCCCGACATCCAAGCCGCCTAGCAAGCATCAGACTTGCCGCGGCCCCATGAGAATCTTGGAAGCTTAGCATTGCTATTGTGCTATGGAGTCTGTACAGTCATGGATCCGAGGCTCCCCAGAATGATCTCAAACCCTGAACCCTTAGTCGAGTGTCCATTGGATTAGATGATGCAAGGATCCCTGTGGTTTGCAAGGGCTAAAAACGCCACCTAAAGAACCTCCGACCCTAGGACATTATTCCGTACTCGTCCGACTGCCGGCCATAAGAGCCTGATCAACTTTGGCAGCCGACAATGCCCCACGGTTCTTGATTTCCCGACGGATCTGCCGTATTAACAGGTATGTACTCCTACTACCAAGACCCTGTGTTATTTTTACGAAACACAATGTACTTTGCCTAGGTAGTATACTGTATACCGAGTACCTACTACGAAGTATTACGAGGTGTAAACGCATCATTATCCCCGAAAAACGCTTGCGGACGCGGTCCTTCGTAGTGATTCTTAAATTTCCTAGTTTCCCCAGGTTTTTGAAGCCGGATACTAAGTACTCCATTCTATTGTGGAGTGGTGCTCCTTAATTAGTTGGCATTAGTATACTCCGTAAATGTGTTCGTAAGCCGGCTCAGGACAATGAAGCTATTCAAACGCCCTAGATGCGATGAAACTCTACTCGTAATAATGCTACTACTACTAGTATAGCCGGGCTTCGTGCTTCGGATTTTCCGTCCCAATTAGGTATTCGCATCATCTGATTACGGGCGCATATCATTCATACCATGTTTGTGTGCTGTGTGACGGGTGGCGAACTGAGAATTGAATAATCTCTTATAAGCGGCTAGATAATTGTACATCTGCAGGTTTTAAGCATCAGATTAGGTCAGGCGCCCTCTATCTGTATTCAATGGTAGCAGTACCGTTTTTGTTGGCGTTTTGCATGGTTTAACTTTTTCCAAGCGACGCACATAGTAGTATTGGAGTTTGTAATCTTTCCTCTTTCTTTGGCAAAGCGACAGGCAATACGGAGTACATCTCCATTTTTGGCCCCTGGAGTGTTTGTTTGGATGCCAGCCTACATTCGAGGCTACTGCCACCAATTATTCAGTGCGTGGAATATCGGCGTTGGCAATGTTCAGAAATCCGCGGTTCTATATTATGATCAGCGCATTGTATGTATTGATATGGAGTAGCCTTAAAATGATCTACCGAAGGATGGAGGTATGGTGACTAAAATAGGGGCTAATATTCAGACACCATCCAGTTGGAAGAACAAACTAATATAACTGATACCCAACTAGTGATATGGAATTAATTAATAGCGAGATTTGTGAGCCTTATGGATGGATAAATGATACCAATGGTTTGGCTGCAGCACCAGAGTCCTATCTGGGGTCTTGAATACGAACTGCACATTCATTCTTCTGTCTCTGGCAATATCGATATGATCAGTACCTCGTCTTTCAGGAATATCTCTGTTGGTCAACAAGCATTAGCTCTTATTAGCAATCGAAATACGAATTACATAAAAAGTGAAGACATAGATTGGTTTGCCTCCCTCATGCAGGGAGGGATCTGCAATCGGTGATCAGGTCAACAACTGCCCTTCCTCAACTGGGTCTCCGACAACAAAAGTCTTCGCAAGAAGAAAACGGATAAAAACTAGCACAAGATGAAGGACAGTCTAGAATTACGGATAAATCTTTCCGATTAAAATACCAAACTGGCCACACTCTGGATCTCACAATCACGATAACCGAGATGCGAATACCCATCGCCCCATCATGGCATGCGGGCTTCCAGCCGGCAGAGCAGGGTCTCCAAAATGGGTCTCTCTCAGAGTCCTGGGCCTCAGATTGCATTCATGCGAAACATGTTTGACCGGATCCTTGTTCTCTAACAGATCTGAGCAGTCTGCATAGAGACGCTCCTCACACGCGCGGCTCGCGTTTGTTTCAAGCCCCCAACTGCTCAACCGACATGCGCATGCATGTTAACGCTCTTTACCGGCCCACAAGTGCTCATGAACACCTCGCATAACATCCCCAGATTCACTGACCGTGAACAGGACAACTGCCATGTATAAAGTCATCCGTTCTTTACTTCCTCTTTCATGCTAGTACTCTCTACCACACTAAACTTCCGGACCATCCCAACTTACGAAGTGCCTTGCCAAGGCATATCCATATCGGCTGAAACGAAGCATCAAGACAATACGAGCACTCCATCACTAGCCGATCGCTAATCACATTCACTGGGTGGAGCCACAAGTCGTTACAGAGACCTAGGTCGCCATGGACCAAAGACCCAGAAACCAGAGTCCCTTCACGATTGAGGACCTTGGAGGATTTGTGGAGGCCCCTACTCTAGATGGTGCTGGTCTCCATGATGCCTTTACCGTACCTTTGCACGACGAATCCGCATGGGTGAATGACTATCCTGATGCTCTCCAACTCTTGGGAAACGAACGCCTATTGTCTGTTGGAGATGGAACCTATGCGGAAAACAGTGTCTTCCTGTGAGTGGCAACCGGCCCTGAGGCCAAGTCTCTACTTTACTGATTCGCTTCATCATTAGTGAGCAGATGCTTGACATGGGTCTCGACTGGAACCCACCTCTTCCAGATTCTTCATCAAGCCCGAACTGGGCTGATCATGGAACACCGCTCATGGATGGCTTCGCGAACAACAACATAGAAAACTCGCCTCAGTGCACGGTGACTACTTTCAGTCCTAGCTCTGGACACGAAGTCAGCCCAGAGCACACTATACCAAACAGCTTTATCGACCACGATCTGCCAAACGGTTTCAGCCCCGTCCCGGGACATGAAGCCAGCTTGCAACAGGTCATACCTGAAGCCTTCGACTCCGACTTTATGCTTCCTTACCCAAGCTTCGATTCTCCGCATGTGCTCCCCTTTCAGCCCGTCAACGTTGTCGAGCCGGCACGACCACCAGCACAATTATCTGCACCGGTACAGCAACAGTTACAGGGACAAACATCAACACCAACACCAACACCCATGCAAACGCCGCCACAAATACAGGCACAACATCCACCATCACCGTTATTCGTCGAGACGCCTCCGCCTATACTCAACCCGCCAGTCAAGCGCTCAATCGGCGAAATCGATGTCGAGCTGATCGGTCCACAGCCCGCTAAGAAGCGATTTATAAAGCCCCAAATCACCATCAAGCTGGAGACAAACGAGGATTTCGAGATCAAGAAAGAAAGTGAAAAGAGTCCCACGGGGTTCTTCCGGTGCTTATTTCCCAGCAGTTCAATCGCCCAGCAGAAACGCCAACGCCTCTTGGAAATGTACCGGAAGCCCAAAGAGAGTTGCACATTCCCCCTGGAAGACGCTACCTTTCCCAACTCTGGAGAAGAAGTTCTCGTCTTTGTACAAAGGCTCTTTGAGTCGATCAACGACTGGTCTGATTACAGGGAATGGTCGCAGGCTTTGAAGACTGACGAGAGAAACCGCGTCATTGATGAATTACGCAGAGAGGTGCTGGGCGAAGATGCCGATGACGCAAGGCTATGTGAGATTTCTGTGGATGAGCTGCGACCGAGCCCGGATACACTCCTCAAATTGCTCCCGCCTTTGGAATCACAGCAGAAGAAGATCCTGGGCCGTTTACTGAGTGATCAAACGGTTGAGTGGCTCTGCTGGGAACTCATCGTACGTCCTCGCAAACACCTTTCTGAAGAGATGAATAGGAGCTGACGTTCTCACTGTTAGGAAGCTGCTATACAATCCCAGCAGGGAATCACTCAGATACCTCACTGGTGCGGCGCCGACGGAGCCTAGGAGGCTTATCCATCGTTCGCACATCGCGTAGAGGCCATGTGCTTTGCCTTGAAGGTGAGTAGTAACATCAAATTTGCCAACTTGCCGCGCGGATGCATGCACTTGATTTCCGTCTGCAGGGGACAGGGATCACTTACCTAACTCATCCACAGAAATCCAAACAACTTGTTAAGTCTCTTTTATCCGCAGGGGACGGCTGGAAGCTGCGCATCGCCAATAATCCCCAAGGCGAGCTCGGGGTGAGTGAGCAATTCTCTGTCTCTGGGGATCAAATCTCCTTCTTATACATGACGGTTTACTAAGGTAATTTGACGTTTAGCACAAAGGGAACAATATGAAGGTGAACATGAACAAGAACAGAAAGCTGCGCGAGGTCACAAAGGAGTCGAGGCAACAAGGAGCCAGGCGACAAAACAGTCAGCAGCCATAGACTCGCTGTCAAAGCGAGGTGGTATAGCACTAATCATGATATCTTGACGAGTTCATGACAGAATCGGCACATGTATGGTGGTGTTCTTTTTTTCTTCTTTTCTTTTTGGCTATCAGCACCACACATGTATAGATGAACAGCTGAGCTGGTGTCTGAACATTCATCAGGTATACTTTACGGGCTGGTTCTTTGTTTGATGGAGGATGTCGCAATCAGAATGAACTGCCAAGGAGGATATTTGGCGATTGGATAAGTTTTTTTTTTTTTTAGGATACGGTTGGCTTTTTCATTTCACAGAAAGAATACCCTATTGTAGCTATAGTTGGCAAGTTGACGAAACGGAGCAATGATTTCCACAAAATAACGGAAACCCTGGGTTTAGATGTCGATGGGTTTATTCCGTTTGATCATGTGTATGTAAACAGATTCACGCATCCGACTGCATTGTGCGAACGGTGTAGAATGTCAAAGTTGCTGTGCTTGGGCACGGCATTATAATTAGATCTATCAGGGTATCCATAGTCTCGAAACAATATCGCTAGCTCAACCGTGTATCATACCTCTAATTATGAGCTCAGGGGCTTGGTAGTAAAATAAGTCCTCTCCCAACCATCAATCTCATCAATGGTGGTCTCTTGTACCAACTCATATCGACCAATCTTGGGCAAGATCTTGGCCCAGAACAACCAATACACACCACCAGCGAAAAGAACTCCGAATCCGACAACACAGTGGATCCAGTAAGGCAGATCCTCGTAGACGCTCTGGCCGTCCTCGGGAGGGATGAAAGGGGCGATGACGAGGTAAATGTTGCTGAGGAGGAAGAAGATGATGACGGGAAGGGTAGCGCTGATCGGGGGGTTCCAGTTCCAGGCGTTGCGGTTGCGGTATAGGTGGACAAGAGCACCAGCGACGAAGACGTTGATGATGGCGAGGGGGTATGAGATGACGCTGTCGAAACTGTTAGCACGGCTTGTTATCACGGTAATAGAGCACGGATATGACTTACTTGAGAACGAAGTTGTAGGCGTCACCAGCTGGCGGTGCAAGGATAGTAATGACAGTCACCAGCCAGTGCTCGAACAAACCCGCAAGAGGAGCGTTGAAGGGCCTGTTGCTAGCCCAAAGGCGCGAGAAGGGCAAGATGCCCTCCCGCCCAAGTTCCTGGACCAGACGGCCTTGGGAGAAAATAACAGCCAGGACGTTTCCAAATGCTGAAAGAGCGACAAACACTGAGAGTGCCCGCTCAGCCTTCTCACCGAACATGTTCCTGAACAGGGATGCAGCGACCAGTCGCTTAGACTCAAGGATTTCCTCCTTGGAGACACCAGCGAAGTAAGCCACGTTGGCAAGCATGTAGAGAATAGATACTGAGCCAAGAGCCAACGGAGCAGCGAATTTGAGAGTCCTAGCCGGGTTCTTGGTCTCGCTGAGGGCGTAGTTTGCGTTGCTGTAGCCGACATAACTCCAGATGACATTGTACAGAGATGTGACAACGCCGTATGAGCTGCCAGTGGTACCCTCAAAGGCGTTCTTGAAGCCGTTAATCTCCCTGACCTTGCTGAGGTTCACGAGTGGGGAGATGATGATGAGAATAACGACGAGAATCTTGAGGATTCCAAGGACATTTTGCAGGCGAATTCCCCACTTCAAAGCAGTACCGTGGATGAGGAAGGCAGCAGTGATACAAGCCACGGCAATGCCACGCCCGTTCCATCGAGTGACTTCAACCTTGGCAGCATTGAGGATGTACTCGCCAAAGACGACGGAGTTGCCAGCAGCCCATCCCAAGAGGATGACATAGCCGGTGTACATGCCCGTGACCAGGAAACGAGGTTTCCTATAGACATACTCGAGGTAGTTCTTCTCGCCGCCGTTCTTGGGCAAACCGGTTCCCCATTCCATGTATACGGCTGTACCGGCGGCCGCAATGATACTACCAGCAAGCCAGAGGAACAGTGAGAGACCAACACTGCCGGAAAGGGCGAGGATGGAGCCTGGTGTTGCAAAGATACCCGTGCCGATAACACGGTTGAAGATGAGCATGGCGGCCGAGAGAATGCCGATCTGGCGTTTGGCCTCACGGGCCTTGTGGTAAACGCCTATAAGACATAGGAAGTTAGCAACCTGTGAACAACTCCAACAACCCATTGTTAGGCTCAACTCACCAGCCTCAGATCCATTTGCTATCGAAGCAGCATCAGGGCTATTCAACTTGGCCGAGTCGTCGCCACCCGGCAACTTATCCTG
Organism: Hypomyces perniciosus; assembly: GCA_008477525.1. NCBI lineage: Eukaryota > Fungi > Ascomycota > Sordariomycetes > Hypocreales > Hypocreaceae > Hypomyces > Hypomyces perniciosus. Next base: position 305,635 of record SPDT01000006.1, read on the forward strand.
AACCCCAGCCATTGTGAAGAAGCAGCCGCGGAACGATTCTCAAAGACGGCTGGAAACTGCAGAACGGAGAAGGAAGTGATATCGAAGAACACAAGCAGAAACAATCGTCCATTCCTTCAGATTTATACTACTACTACCAACCTATAAGCAGGATCAAAGTGGATCTCCGGGAATAGCAGCGGCAGCGCTAGAATTTAGACATAAGCACAGGCGGCAGATTTCTCAAGCGGGTCGGGCCCGCATGGTGCCATCGCCTCCCAGACTCGCTTCAGGAGTCATAGTTACAAGGTGTGTTTTCGTCGTTCATCATGGAAATGAGGTGACCGGCTCGCGTTGGTATTGGCCAATTGTTCGGACTCCCAAGAGCTTTAGGCAAGGTCGCGTGGCGAACACTACATAGGAGAGCACAAGAAAGATCACATGAAATTCTCCTTTAAAGATGAGGCTGAACTAATTCCAGGGAAGTTCTTTGACGACTGGTGGGCCGCGCCGAGCGAGCACGACATTGAAGCCTTTCCTGTTTTTGCAGCATCTCCCTCCGAAGGTTGGCTTGAGCGCAATGACGCGATCGAGAATTTGTTCAGCAGCCCAATCAGGACAAAATACGAGAAGGACTACCTGCTAAAAGTACCGAGAAAAACTCTTTTTCAACATCTTAGATCAGGAGACGAGTTCAGGTGTTAGTACGTAATAGAAAGGCATCGCTGTCGTTTTTGTGGCCCTTCAATTTTGTATCACCGTGAAGGCCCCGACGATTTAGAAATCAACTCTGCCAAGCCAGACATAGCCCATGGGGCATGGGGAAGTGAGTGACGGTCCATGGAGTCGGAAGACAAGATGGAGCCGTTTCCGCGTTGACGACTTGGCGGAGGACTGCCCAGAAGATATCTGCATTAGATACCTAGTTATCAGCGTGAATTGTGAAGAAAACAAGGATCCACTACCAAAGCGTAACCGACCATACTGCTTCTCTGCTTTGCTTAGACATCTTGTCTAGAACAGTCCACGTGTCGAAGTGGAGTTCTTGAAGCAGGAAGCCCAGCATTGAAGTCTTGTCATACCCAAACCTCGTCCCAAAAGGGCATCCAGGTACGATGTCTAACCTACTTCATAGTCGGTAGGACATGCGTTGCCCCATGACGTTGGCATGAGGCTGGGTTAGGGATGTCTGCGGGAAAATATTGAGGCCGATAAGTACAATTGAATCTTCGTCACACCATCAACTCAAGGAAACGGCATGCTTCTTTTGAACAGGTTTAACATTATTGTATGCTGTGTACGAAATATTACTTCAGGCCCATTGCCTTTTTGGTAACCGTAACCGTAACCGTCTAAATCCATCATCGTCATCGTTATAAAAGGAATGCCATGATCATAAAAACCGATCCCGACTGGAGCTTCAATCCCGTCGCTGTCCAACAAAACGTCGTCACCAACGCCCTTGGGTCCTTGTGCACCAGTACGCCCGGCAGAAAATATTATATGTGCGCCTCTTTCCACACATGCCACACATGAGTCGAGCCATGTGTGCTCGCGACGTTAACCTTCCGATGTCCTAGTGGCAGTTTACAGGACGGCACTGATGGATTCGATAGGAGCAGGAACGGTGACCTTGGCGCAAGTGATTGTTCGTGTGGAGTAAAGCTGGCCGGGCTTCCAGTTAGGGTTCGTCCAGCTGGTCTGAGTGCAGTTCAGATCAAGCTTGACGCCTCCCTGGGCAGTGAAGCGACTGCCCTCGTCGGCGCAGCTCCAGGTCTGGTTGATGCGCAGGTCATTGGTGGGACGGTTGAAAGTGAATGTGGCCCGATCGGCCACAGCCGGCTGGGTGCATGTATAGGTCATGGTGCCGTAGAAGAAGTCAGAGAGCTGACTCGACGAGGCACTGCAAGAGGCTTTGTAGTCGACGGCTGGGTTCGTCAGATTGAAGTCGACATAGCCCCATGAGTTTTGGTGGGCAGGCGTCGAGAAGATGTAAGAGGCATGATAGTCGAAGCTTTCGACAGTCCATGCTGTGACGGAAGTCGACTTTGAGTGGCAGGTCGGGTAGGTATCAGTCGTGGCGTCTCGGGTGGTTGCCGTGGGCAGAGCCAGAGCCGAGCCGGCGAGGAACAGTGTAGCCAAAGACTTGAACATGGTGTATAAGAGGTTATTTGCCTAGGAGGAAGAAGGTTTGGTGTTGTTCGAAGAAATGCAAAGCAAAGGCAGGGATTTGTGTGGGTGCTTTGATGTCCGTGGATGGCTGGTAAGATGATCTCAGTGAGACATGGCTGAGGATGATCGGTGGTTCTTATACAGGGAAGATGGACACCAAACCAGAGCGCGGCTGCAGTGTTGCAAGGCCTCGTGGATCCGTGTCTGACGAGAATGGGTTTGTCAAAGCACGAGGTTGAATCTCCAGAGCACTATCTACATCAGCCAAGCATATGACGTCGGACGAATCTCGTATTCCCGCAAGCAGTATCGTGTAAGTAGTAGAGCGTTGCCACTGCCGGTGGGGTCGCCGGTGAATCGGAGTCGCACGGAGGATGCCATCTATGTCGAGTCTGTACGGAGTATGTACTACTTCGTATGGAGCATAGAGTACTACTACTAACCCGTACTCTGTACAGGCAAAGTCCGCGATACCCATGGCCTGTTCCTAGCGGCGCAGGCTCGAGTGGTGCGAGGGAGGCAAGGGAGCTCCAGCTGGTGAGGAGACAACGTTCCTCTCGCTAGCACCGAGATGGCTGGTACGTACGGAGTAGCAGTCGAAGAGTGGACGGACAGATGCTGCGGTTCTAAGAATAGAGCCCGATGCGACCTTAATGATGGTGGGATCGACGGGAGCAACCTCGTATTCCTTTTTGCCGGCCTGATCATCATCCGAAAGGCAGAGATGCAGAATCAAATGCTCTTTTTTGGTTGGTTCATGCCAGCTGAAAAGGGCAGTTCGTAGGATCATAGCATAGAAATAGTACGTAGCAGTAGCAAAAGTAGCAGTTACCTACCTAGGTAGGCTAAGGTTGTGATATTCGACAATTGGAGGAAGACTACTCCGTACGAGTAAAGACTCTGGAATGCGACCCCTAGCTGGAAAGAAGCAATCTCGGTACAGGGTACGGAGAATAGTAATGCTCCTCAACTCCGCTTTGGAGAAAATAAAAAAATAAAAATCTCTTCTTCATCCCTTCAGCCCCCTTGCTATTGCATACAGAATCGCACAAAAACGATCACGCGCAGCATACATCCACCAGGCGGTTGATATACGAGGACATGCACGGTATCGACATGGCCAGATTCAGAGAACCTTGCGTCAATACGGGAGTAGTATGGGAAATGCTGCATCCATCATCATCAGCCTCACCAGCCAGCCCTCAGTTCACGGTCCGATCATCCGACATATTGCATGACCTGTCTGCTAATGGACAAGCAAACGAGAATCGAGACCTACATCCAAGACCCACGCTGCGCTGCAGCATTGCAGAATATTGATAGCTCCACTGACCTGCGCTCAATCAATCATCACCATTTGCTCTCACGCCCGCTCCCTTCACCACACTGCGTGCATTTTTCGCGTTCAGCGCGGGTCATGAAGCTGAACAAAACGTCCTTTTGTGCTTCTTTGCCGCATGACTCAAGGGAGAGCAAGCCGTGGGCCCACTGATAACGACAGAAACGTTGACTGCAGCTGTTGATCTCTGAAGCATACTGCGTACACTGCCCACAGCAAGCAATGCACCACCAGGGTACTTCGTACTTCGTACAAACCTGCGATTTGCTGTCAGATAGCGCTCTTGTGCAGTGCCCGTTCGATTTTTCATGGTTTACAACGGGTCCTGCAGTGCAACAATGAGCTCTCTGCCCCCGAGACTCCGGCGAGTGATAAGTTCTTAGTCCACCATCACACGACGACTATGCGGCGGACATGCATGGCTGCTTGATCCATGATTATGGGCTAGGCAGGACGCCTTGTTGACACGCGATAGACATGCCGCAGCCTCGAGACCCAACAGGCCAACCCCTCCAATACACATGTTTGACCCCAACTCGTGGAGATGTGCAGTCTTTACATTGGACAGCACCGAGAGGTGGTGGATTTGCCACAAAAGATCCTATGGGACCTCTGAGGCACAAGCGGTGCCTATCCTGGTGGACTGCTTGTTCCAGAACCTTTGTCCCACATCGATGATGGACTGCGGCCGCTACTATAAACCTTCTCACCTTGAGGTGCATCTGATTATGGAACTGAACGTGGCCTGGATCGCACAAGGTTTACGAAGCTCTTCTGACCGCCTCTACTCCGTGCAATGCATTGTATTGCACGGACTGGCCACGACCAGGTATGATATGTCATGAGCCGTGTGACTGTGTTCCCAGCCTTATCCTTTGTGATATTCCCAGCCATGTGGGTATCACGCTGTGATACCACTCTGGCTTTTGCCTTTGGCTCTCCCATTGCGGCTATTCGAACGTTAGCGGCGCAATTCGACTTGGTGTAAGATATGTTCATCTCTCACCAGTGGCCCCATCACTTCGGAACCGATTGGCCCACTTTCCGATCAATATCAACATCGAACTGTTGGTCAAATAGGGTAGCTGAAGCGAAATCCAAGAGCAACAGTGGTTGAATCCAGCAGGGCCTCATGCGAAGGCTTCCCCCTAATACGGCAATTGTGTGTGGGACAACTACCCTTATGGGTTTCCCGTCAGGCAACGTGAATGCTCTTTTAGGCTTCTGCTCGCGAACGTGTCGCTGTTTTTCGAGACTGGATGGCCCTGTTGCCTTTGTTCAGTGTTACCGCAGCCTAAATCTAGTCATTAGCTCTACCCTGGATAATGCTTTGCATGTAGACACCCTCCGAGAATAAATTCCCTTTCCTAGAAAATCTCCCTAGAAGAGGCTCAAGATGCGACACCGCGTACGGGCAACATATCTCCTGGATCAGATAAAATTACAGTCCGACTTCTTCGGGCCGTGCAGCATATCATTGGGACACATGTCCGTCGCCTATATGAAGGCTGCTCTCCGTAGGCCACCATCCAAAACCCTTTCTAGAAGCAGAGAACCTCGATCGGTTGCTTTATTTCAAGTCCCTTCAAGCCTTGAGTGGTTACTGGTCAAGGTTGCATTTGAATATAATATAGGTGGAGGTGTCGCGGCAAAGACTTGTGAACTATCGTTCACCTTTGCAGTCAACGCCGCCACCCACACAATCAATGGTCGCAATCGCTCGTCTTACAAGGACATTCGAGACTCCAGTCAATTTTGGTGAATCCCACAGCTATAGTAAAAATGTGGAGCGCAACGTGGATTCGGTTTTGGAACCGCCGACGACGTCATGATTGGCACTCATCAGTTGCTGACATTGGGGCTAACGAACATCTTTGAGGCAATGATATGCTCTGCAAAACGTGGTCTAAAGCTATGGAAGTAAATCATACAAAACCCCTCATTGTGCGGGCTTTTTGTAATCTGTAGAAATTTCATTCACTTTTATACGATCGAAGATAGGTAGGTGAAAAGCGAATCGGTATTGAATAGGATTAACCATTTATCGGCAGGGCAAGTAATCAATCCTGGAGCGTATCAATTCTTCCAGCATGTCGGATCAAACGCATTGCACCTATCCTCGGCCTGATTTTGAGCGCACTGGCTTGCGTTGGCAGTCCCTGAATGGCCCTTGGGACTTCTTGTTTGATGATGGCGACGTCGGTTTAGCTCAAAGTTGGCAGAATACCGGCCTACCTCAAGAGATTGATGTTAAAACAGCGCAGAATAAGGAGTCCGGAAGTCGATCGGAGAGCAATACTATCACTCAGCATATTGCTGCGGGAACACAGGAACTGCTAAAAGATAACGTCTTCTCGAGAGATCTAGCGACTGCCATCAATCGCAAACGCCAGATTCAAGTCCCCTTCGTGTTTCAATGTCCAGCGTCTGGCATCAATGACCGCGGGGTTCACGAGGTGCTCTGGTACGAGCGAAACATCTCTGACTTGCGCACCAAAGATGAGAAGCAAAAGGGCAATCGCACTTTGCTCAGGTTTGGTGCAGTAGATTACGAAGCTTCAGTTTGGGTAGATGGACATTACGTTGGTGGTCATCGAGGAGGCCATGTCCCTTTCGAACTTGATGTAACCGATGTCTTGAAATCTGACTCTGCTACCTTTGGAGCTGGATCATCTCACCGATTGACGATTCGTGTGTACGATTCGGCCTATGATTTGACCCAGCCCCGGGGGAAACAATACTGGGGTGCCAAACCCGAGAGCATCTTCTACACACCCTCTGGTGGGATTTGGCAATCTGTCTGGCTGGAAGTTGTTCCCGCTACACGTATCGCCGATAGCAGTCACGGAACTATCATTCGATCGAATGATATCCACACTGGAAATATCCATTTCGATGTTGCGATCCTTGGTCTACGGGCAGGTCACAAATATACCGTCGAAGCAGAAGCCAGCTTTGCCGAGCAGTTCGTCAGCAAATCATCCCAAACAGAACTCAGAGAAGGGAGGGGTTATATCTCTCTCACTTCACGCCTTTATCATGAAAAGTTGTCATCTCTGCCTCACTCGGTTCTGCTGGAGTCGCCATTGAACGACGACAGCTGCTGGCGCGACGGTGTCGCTCTTTGGTCACCGGAGCACCCCCAATTATACGATCTGACGATCCGTCTCTTCGATGCATCTTCTGGACAGGTGCTGGATGAAGTCAAGACTTCGACAGGAATGCGATCCCTAGACTGGTCAAAGGGGGACGGCTTGTGGAGACTGAATGACAAGCCGTACTTCCAAATTCTGTGCCTCGACCAAGGCTATTGGCCCAACACCTTCTTAACTCCCCCATCTGCAGAGAGTCTGAAGGTAGACATAGAACTGGCAAAGAAAATGGGGTTTAATGGCTGTCGGAAGCATCAGAAAGTCGAGGACCCCGTCTTTTATTATTGGGCTGATAGGCTAGGATACCTAGTCTGGGCGGAGATGGCAAATGCCTATCAGTTCAGTCGTGAATATGTCGACCGCTTCAACCAGGAGTGGACTGAGGCTGTCAAACTGGCAATCAACCACCCCTCTGTGGTGACGTGGACACCGGTCAACGAGAGCTGGGCATATACCTCGCTCAAGGATAACCTAGAGCAGCGCAATCACATTCGTGCTCTTTATTTCATGACTAAGTAAGTCACAGTGTTCGTGTCTTTCATGCTATATATTGAATGCTGATGATATCAAGGACAATGGATCCGACACGTAGTATCAACGACAACTGCGGCTGGGAGCATGTGCAAACCGACCTCATTACTTTCCATGACTACAGCGACGGCCCTGATCTCGAGAAGACATGTGCCAACATAGACGCCATTCTCAGCCAAAAGGCTGGGCGAGACTTGTTTGTTAGCGATATTGCAAACATTGATGAGGGCGCCAGACATAAACCAGGGGCGCCGATCATGTGTACCGAGTTTGGCGGCATCAATATTGCGCCAGCGAAGAGAGATGCTGGAGATGAATCTCGAGACTGGGGCTACATAACCGCAACCGATCCCGAGGATTTGCTGAAGAGAATCGGGAGGCTTGTAAAGGGTGTTGCTGGCGGAGGGTACTGCTGTGCCTTTGTCTACACCCAATTGTGAGTACCCTAACCTTCTGTCTTAGCATTTAATCGAGGTATATGAATGATTGCTGATCAATATGAATAGCACGGACATTGAACAAGAAGCCAACGGGTTGTATTCCTTTGACAGGAAAGAAAAGTTGGATGCAAGCAAGGTCAAGGCTCTGATAGATGAAGCTGTGCAGATGTTCTATGACAGGGTGAATGATCCATCAAACAACCGACCGTCACTATGCTAGAAGCAATATTCATCATTATCATATTACCTAGTTACGTGGGATACTAGTTACAACGAGTACTATCATGCGTTCTAATGACGCGTCTTGTCTACTACATTCAGCACTCTCGGCGCACTAATCTGTCATCTCAAACAGCTAAAATACTCCTGCCTCCATCATGAGTCACTCTCTTCCTGATGCGAATTTTCATGACGCCATGTCCCAGCTTAACCAGCTGGGTGCCGATTGTGTTCTTGGCGCTGTCAAAGGATTCAGCAGAGCTGATGGAAGAAGTATCTTCAGTCTTGGTTGTGAGCTTCCTCACTCCGATTATGGCGCTCGGCGCAAACATCAGTGCTTCGCCGCGGCGTAGAGCAACGATCTTGCTGAATAATTCTGCGGCAATATCGGTAGGCTTTAGATCCAGGACTCCTTCAAATTTTTCGTCATCGTCTGGCGATTGTTGGGTAGCTTGGGCGAGGATCGAAGCCCCAGCTAGATGCTTCTTCAGGCTCTGCAGCCAATCGGGAGACGTGAATCGATGGACAATCGTTACAGAGCAAAGATCCAGTAGTTTAGGAGAGATGGTTGGTTCTTGGGTTGAGATGATGACTCGCGTGCCCAAGTGCCGCTGCAGACGAATGTTCGAGAGGAGTGCCTCAGTGAGTGTTTGGCACTCCGCTGTGTCGGTCATATACTTGTGCGCCTCATCGAGGGCCACAACCCGTCCGATATCCGAGCTCTGCTCTAGGAACAGGCTTAGGCAGATGTTGAACAGTGAACATGCCATTTCTGCCGTCACGCAAGGGCAGCACAAGTCCACAATAGTCAGCTGGCCAGCCTGTGTCCATTTGGTCAGTCTTGGATTCTCCATCAACGGGTATCAGAGGGTAACAAACCCTAGGCTTCCAGTCATTTCCACGACCACCTCCCTTGGCCATTTCGGCATTCTTCTGGGTAGCAAGAAGTACCTGCTCCTTCACCATGAAGCTCTCTAGGGTGTCAAGACGCTGCTGGAGCGGGCCCAACTGTCCAGTGGCCAAAGTTTCATTCATCAGTCTGTGTTTGAACTCTCGGTAGTTGAAAGTATTCCCAGAGTTCTGTTGTTCAATCCGCAAGTCTCGTAGAATGCGGGTCACCACGTGTAAGTAGAGCGGCATGCTGCCCTGAACGGAGCTCACAGCCATGAGATCCAGCATTCGTTTGGTGTTCAAGTCAGACTGGTTGATTCGAAGCTCCTCAACATATACATTGGGGAGGCCTTTGTAGATCCTCTTTTGCTCGTGTTAGCAACGCCTGGAAGCGAAGAACTTCTTTCTTCCTACGTACCTGAATCTGTCCGATATTGGTGGGTGGACATAGAACCCTCACAGTAGTACCCTTGGCCGAAGATAGATGAGCGGCTTCACATGGGGAACCTCCGGTATCCGACGTCCAAGGGTCGTAGTGGAAAACAATTCCCGTCAAAGGCCGGGGCAAGACGTTCGCCTCCGAGGGAGTTAGACAGTTCTCTAAAAGACAGCTAAGTGTGTGGCTTTTGCCTGATCCCTGGCTTCCGCAGATGAATACGCTTGAGGGTGCAACTGTATTGTAGAAGACCCGAGGGTCCCCGCCTGTGCAAAGGACGGTGTCTTTACGTGTGCCGCATTCATCGACGACTCCGCCGATAAGTCCATACTGTGTGAATGGAGTTTCATGTGCGTTGGCCTGAAGAGTATCGCCGTATCTTCGGACAGGTGCTGTAAAGATAGGGGTCGCTAATAGTTCTTCGACATCTTCATCTTCAATTTCGGATCGTAGGAGGTCGAGGTGAGTCTCGAGGGTAGTGTCTTCGAGAGACACTTTGGAAAGTCTCTCGGAAACATCCTCATAGGACGAAGAACTTTCATATGAAAGGGAGTAGGTCATGTTTATATTCAGGACAAATGGCGGTTCTCTCTCAATCCGAATGCGAACAGAAGACAGCCGATGATGATCGAAGGAGGGGGATGAGTAGGCTGATTAGCGAGAGAACAGATGAAAAGCCTAAAAGAATATCTGCATGTTTCCCAGAACTCGACATGAAGAATTCACTTAATAGTCAACCGCCAATTTTGCGTGATGGGCCTGTAGAAGAGGACCCACAGACCATCAGAAGGCAGTGAATCGAGGGATGTTTACACACGGATAGAGAAATCTGATTGGTTACTCCCTCAGACGAGACGGGAGCCTGCATGAAAAGCGATTAGGCAGACAGGCATCAACACTGATTGCAAAAAACTAGAGCATAGGGGTTCAGTCACAATTGCAGACCAATGAAGATGTATAAATAGGAGTCTTGAGTAAGAGCTAGACGTGGACATGGAGCCCATTCTTTTCAACAATATACAAGGTTTATGAAAATTAGTGCTTCGCAAGTCCCATAAAGCTAGGATTTGATTGGGTCGTTAAAGAAGTTTAATAGGAAAAAGAAAGGTGATTTATATGTGCAGATTAGAGCATCTTTTCTTCTGCGTTTATACAGTCTACCCCCTGAATGTTTCATTAGCGTGTAATAATTTATTTTTAAAGAAATAAATATATTAATTAATGTAAAAAGGCTAAAACTTTTAATTCTTTAAATTATTTATAATTTTATTTATTTATTTATAATTATATTTTTAATATTTTATTAAATATTATTATCTTAACTGTATTAGTAATTGACAATTTACTTGTAGGCGATTGATAGAAGGGTATATACCTCTACAAAAGCGGGTCAAAGTACACGCTAATGAAACATTCAGGGGGTAGACTGTACTTAGCATGCTTGATTGAACCTTCGGTATGATTGATACAATTTTGCGCTATGATCAGTGTACTCTGTACTCCGTAAGTTTAGGGCGATTTTCACTGTTACAATCTTCTAAGAGACTCATTGAACAGTTGTTTAATTGTATTGATGTTTGCTCCCTATTTATGTATTTACAAGTTCACTTACGGTTGACAGTTCTCCTCAAGCTTAATGACAGATATTTTAATAAAAGAGCAGGCTTCCCCAAATAAAGAGGGAACTTCTCTATTCGCTCGCAAACGATATGCGGATCATACGACTACCTAGTAACTCTATAGCTATACAGGTAACGAGGCAGAAGAGGAAGTTACAGTGCCACGCAGAAAGTTTCGGTAAATTTTATATAGAGCTGCCTTACAAAAGTTACCGAAACTTTCTTCTCCCTACTGTACCTTGAAAGCTCTATGTGATTTGATGTCAATATGTGGAAGATTTATTAATATTGTAGGGTAGGCCACACAGTGTAAATATAGATTTAGGACCGTGTATTATACGACAAAGTGTAAATGATACACAGTGCTAGAGATGAAGTCTCACCGTGTACACACAGTCTCTCCAAGGCGGTTTGTCTTCCCAGACTTCTCTCCACTCACCATTTTCAAGCAACGATACCCGCAAACATGTCAGACCAAACAGCCTCACGCTTTACACCGCAGAATAAGACGACCCACGAAAGATTATCAACGACAACCGTCGGCCTCGTCGCCCTCTCTGACTTCCGCAAACGTCGCGCCCAAGTCCTCGAACAGCAAGAGCGCGAGGCCCGTGAGGCCGCGTTCTCAGGCACGTCAAAGCCGGACCGCTCGCAGACAGGCACTCCTGACAACGCTGGCAGTGATTCCGCCAAAAGTGCTGGCGCAGAGCCAGTGAAGAAGAAGCAAAAGCAGAAAAAGGCTGGCAAGAAGCTGCTGTCGTTTGGCGATGACGGAGACGAGGACGAGAGCGGCACTTCCGAGGCAACGAGCAACAAGGATGGCCAAGGAGGAGAGAAGAACCCCAAGTTCAAGGCCAATGCTGCGGTCGGAATCGTGCCCAGGGCGGCGACCAAGGCGGCGCTTCGTAAGGAAGCTGCTGAGCGAGAGACACTGCGGCGCGAGTTTGTGGCTTTGCAAGAAGCTGTTAAGGCTACTGAGTTTGCGACACCATTCGTATTCTACGATGGCGCCAACACTCCGGGCGGGACGGTGCGAATGAAGAAAGGCGACTTCGTGTGGGTCTTCCTGGATAAGAGCCGCAAAGTTGGCGCAGAGCTGGGGGTTGGCGAACAGGCAAATGCACAGCGAGCATGGGCTAGGGTTGGCGTTGACGACCTTATGCTCGTACGCGGGACTGTGATTATTCCACATGTACGTGTGTTCCTCCGTCTATTTCTATGTCATTCTAACTACTAATTCTCCCACTCCAGCACTACGATTTCTACTACTTCATCATCAATAAGAGTGTTGGGCCTGGCGGAGTCCGCCTCTTCGACTACAATGCCGAAGCCCCTGCCAAACCCACCAATTCCAACAACGATCCCTCTTCCACTGGCCTTTTGGTGACCTCGGCGTCCAAAGCCGCAGCCGCCAAATCTCTACCCGATATCAGCACCCTCGAGGGTGCGACGGACGAGGCGACTCTGACGAAAGTTGTAGATCGTCGGTGGTACGAGAGGCACAAGCATATATACCCCGCCAGCACGTGGCAAGAGTTCGACCCCGAGAAGGATTACTCGAAACAGATTCGAAAAGATACCGGCGGCAATACGTTCTTCTTTTCGAAATGATGGTCGACGTGACGCTGCGCGTATAATGATGAGCACCGTCTGTAGGACATTCGCGGCGCGTTGGCTTGACGAAAGAATGGCTCTTCCGTGTATGATGTGCGTGTAATGGGCGTTATATCCTGAAAACCCAGGGCTTGCCAAATGCGCAATTGCTCAACCAAGGAACTGCCACAAGGCAAAGGAAGTACCGCCGAGGACCAGCCAACCGGGCCAGAAGAGGACGAGAATCATCGAGTTGCCGCTACCGAGGATGAAGACAGCAAACTCGTAAAATAGCTTTGTGCGAAGGCTCTGGACGGCCTTAGAGTCCCAAATATGAAAGACAGCTTTGCTAGACATGGCGAGACCGAATCGAGTCGCGAGGAAGGTTTGGAAGGCGAGGAATTTGCTTGCATAGAGGCTGCCGATGAGAGTTGCGTGAACGATGAAATACGCTTGCAGGAAAATGAAAAGCGAAATTGAACTGATTATCTGATGTAATCCAGTAGGGAGAGCAAGGGTCCTGCCAAGGTGAGCGAGCAATGTCGAGTGGGGACTGATAACTGTCGGCTCCAGCAGGGAGGCAGAGAAGATGGCGACCTTGTCCATCGTATGACAGTATAGGGGCGAAGGCGATACTCCGTAGTGGATGAGACGTTGGCCCGACAATTGGGAATGAAGATGCGGCTTGGATCTGACGCGACTAACACGAGCGCCCTCGACCATCTTGAATCTCGCGATATGGTGTTTATTAAATGAACGCTTCCCTGTCGCCCCGCCACCCCACTGGTCGAGTATCCGAAACGAGATAACGATAATTACGCCTCTACCATGTCAACATTGACCAACCAAGTCTTCATGATTTAGCAGATGTCGGGAGGAATGCCGAAAGGATAATCAAGGTGCCTAATGGCCTGCACATTGCCCATTCGCAACGCATTACTCGTTCCTGCGGACAAGAAACCCCTCAATTGACCCTCACAGACCCCATTGACGACCCCGGAGTTCGTCATGTTCAGGATCTTGTTGTATGCGAACCATGGGACCACGTGGGGATTCTGATTCGTCGTTGGCGGGTTGAAAAGTTCCACCTTGCGGTCATGAGGATATGGCAAAGCGCTTATGGGAACGGAAGTAAGACTAAGATCACAGATGGAGGACTATAGGTAACGTTGGTGATGGGGGTGTGATGGAAAGGGCCAAGAAGAGCCCCAATTGTGCGTCTTTTTGACTTCTTCAGAGAACTTAATTCGAAGGATCCTCGAGTCCACTGACTGACAGTCCCCACGTGGGCTCCGGTTGAGACACCGTTCGTTGACCGGAGTTGCGGCCCCGCCTCATAGACCGGTGACTATGGGACCGGCCGGGGATGTGAGATCGGGGGACAGAAGGGCTTGGGTGCATGCAGGCGTTTGTAATGGCTAGCTTATGGGAGAAGAGGCTATTCAGGCCGGGCATTATCACGGCATTTCTCCGTGGTTCGGGGGCACTTGCGGTTGGACCTCCGGTAGTTCCCGTGGTCGGCTATTAGTGTTATCCAAGATCTGTGCTGATGGCAGATCAGATACTACTATTGAACTCATACTTGCGCTTTTTATGATCACGCATAGACTGCCCTTGAAACACTACACTCCATCCACCCGACCCGACTCGACTCGTATCAGTATAAGTATTGAGTTGTCTAAAGAGACTAAGTGGTTATCCTCAACTCTATTGTCAGCTCAGCAACAAGCCTACCAGTAGTCAGAATAGCACCGCCTTGATTCCTGAGCGCTGTGGGTATTATAGTATTGTTTTCGATACACGCCCCAAGGAATAGTTCACCTTACCATTATTACATAGCCCATATTGTTGACGGAATGTTCCATCGTGAATGTAAGAGTGTCAACCCCACCCTTATTACTCTTGATGGATCGAATAGCCTCAGCTCAGAAAGTTCAGATCTATCACACAAAGAATTCATCTGCATATTCGCCTGCATATTTTACCCAAATATGTGACCCGTCTCTATACTATATATCAGATGCAGGCATCCTGAGTTTATTACACCTCCAACTTTCCTGTTCTCGCTGACCCCCACTTACCATCGATCTCCACGTCTCATCTTACGAGGACATACTGCGGCTGAGCTCCTATTTCCTGATATCGGAAACCCTCTGCACCAATTCTTAGCCACTCACAGTCGCTTGCTAATAGTATTTGAAGCTTCTTATATAGTATCTCATACATAGAGATGACTACAATAGACGACCAAACCCATCATGACGCCGAACTGGTGTACAACTATCACCGCATGCAAATGCCGCTCCAGCCCGCAGACGCCATCTTCTGCCTCTGCAGTCTTGATACCCGCGTCGCCGCACATGCAGCCCAACTCTGTCTCAACGGTCTAGCTCCGTACCTCATATACTCTGGAGACTCCGGTATTTTGACAAAAGGCCTGTTCTCCAAGCCCGAGGCAGAGGTCTTCGCCGACGTTGCGCGCAAAATGGGCGTCCCGGACGACAAGATCATCGTGGAGCCCAAGGCGAGGAACACGGGCGAAAACGTGCGCTTTACGTACGCCCTATTACAAGAGCGGGATTTCCTCCCCAGGTCGCTGGTTTTGGTGCAGAAACCGTACATGGAGCGGAGGACGTATGCTACGTTCAAGAAGCAGTGGCCGGACTCGTCGACGGCGTTTACAGTTACGTCTCCACAGGTCAGTTTTGATGAGTATCCTGATGAGGATAACCCTCGGGATCTTGTTACCAGTATTATGGTCGGCGATTTGATTCGGATTCGTGAGTATCCCGCGAAGGGATTTCAGATTTCGCAGGATATTCCCGAGCAGGTCTGGGAGGCTGGGGAGAGGTTGGTTGCAGCAGGATATAATAAGCATTTGCCATGAGGGATATGTGCAAAATAGAGGCCGCAGATTTACAAGAGTACTTTTGCAGAATACACACAGATAGACCGAAAAGATAATTACGCGAATTATTCAGTTCGATTTATGAGTCATCTCCATATGAAGATTCTTCCTCTCATGTTGCAGTAAACTATGGCTTCGACTGCTGCACTGCGTTCTCCACCGCAGCCTTCAAAAACCCTCGGAAACTCTCCAAGGCTGTATCATCATGGCCCTCAAGCCACCGACACTCGATCGAAAGGTGCTCTCTCGTGACTCGAATGAGCACTTTGAAGCCAAACACATAGCCCTGCCCGTCCGACGATAGCTTCGGTGAATCCGTCTCCATCTCTCTCTTCTTGCGCCGACGCCACGCCCGAGTCCACACTTTATCTGCTGCTCTGCCTATTCCCTCCAATCTCCCTCTATCCCAATCCCACGACAGCAATTCCAGAGCAGCAATGGCACCACTCAGGTTGTCCGCGAAGTCGCCAATGCTCTTCGGCAGAGGGAGTTTAGCAATGCTAACTTCCGTCATTGCGGGTAGGATTCCCTTTGATAGGGCTGCTTTCGTCCCCCTTGCGACATCCTGAGTCGGACGCAGCGGTTTGAAACTCCAAGCAATTGCCCAGCGACGCGTCTTGTTGCCTTGGAGGAACTCAGTGACGGCATAATTGTCAATTTTGTGTTCTTTCAGTTTGTCAATGATATGCGTCAGGCTGGATAGAAATCCGAACATGGCAGTGTACCACTGCACTCTCTCCCGGAGAATGAGCGATTCTTCCAAGATGCGGCCAACGAAGCCGACCTCTCCGCCCTCGGTCACCATCTCATGTTTAGCACCCGTGCATGCAGTGAACGGCGGGCGAGACTTTTCAGTAGCGCTTCGAAGCATTGCTTCCTCGGATTCGTAAAATGGTGGGTTTGTCATAGTGAAGTCGATAGAGTCGATGCTCAAATCATCTAGAGGAATGAGAGCATCTTCAGGCTTGCAGCCAACGACATTGATTCGGCCCTCGAGCTCATTCAGTTTGACGTTGTTCGCCGCCCATGATAGGCTCTTCTCATTAATGTCTGCTACCTCTTAGATCCTAGATGAATCCGATGGGCGATTTGGATTGATGAAACGCACCTGTCGCAATAAACGACCATGGCCGCTGAGTGCAACCAAGCAAGGGGTAAATGCAACTTGCTCCAGTTCCAATATCTAGTCCGACCAGCTTCCGGCCAGGTTCGTCATATGACGTCGTATCCAGGAGGTCCTTAAGCCATAAGATGTAATTGTGTCTATTTGCAACCTTCACCACATGTCAGCAACGCAAAAACAAGAAGGAAGAGCAAAGAACTTACTGGTGGGCATAGACGATCTTCGGGGAGCTCAATCCTGAGACCAAAATCCAGTTTGAGGAGCGTTTTCGTCAATTGCATAACAGCTTTCGGGTCGTTGAAGTCCAGATCGCGCCCCTTGATTCTATGTTATGTTCCCCATCAGCTTAAATGACTTGAACTAGATTTGTGTAAGACAAACACAGCGGAGAAATCGGGGTCGGCCTTGCCAACTTCTCTGAAGTCGGGAGGCTTCGCGTATAGTCCGCGAAAGTGGCGATCTTTGGCTTCCCTTGATGGCTGTCCAAGGGAGCCTATTCGACTGTCTTGATTGACCATGCTCGTGGGTTTCGGCTCCGTGCAGCCGAGGTTATTGAAATAGCCAAGGAAGTCGGCGCTTCATTCGACGCATCAGCCGCTACCGATTCTTGTCGACCGTGATATATTATCTATTTTGAATATTCATGAAGCTATGATAGTGTCATATAACAATATTAATCTGAAATGTGCCATGCGATTTATGCAAGAGATTCGTTACAATCATTTACCTTTAGTAGGATATATACCGCCATCACAGCCCCTAAGACTTGGTCGCGCAACAGCGCTTACGACCAGAGCATCACTCTCCACCTCCATCCCTCCAAAAGCTTCAAATCCCTTTCATCAACCTCCTCGCCAAATTCGATGCGCTTGGTGAGTTTTTTTATCCTCTTCTGCACCGTCCTGGCAACCCGCAACGTCACCTCGTTCTGGAAGACGTACAAGACGGCAAAGACGAAGAAGGCTACACTGGCAAAGTGGCTAATACCAACCGCCGTGGCCTTGATTCGATCAATGAGACCCTTGGCTCGTTTGAACGCGTACTCGGTGTTGTTTGATGTCGATCTGGATTCAACGTCTGAGCCACGACGGAAGAGCTTGCGCACGGCAGGGATGAAGCTCGCACTATGAGTTATATAAAATGTCAATAAACATCCTCCAATATTGCTTGCAAGAAGGCCTGGAGACTTACATGAAACCTCCGAGGAGCCATTTGCGCCAGCGGTGTCCCTTGGCTTGTTTGGCAAGGTGACGAACTTCGCCTTCGAGTGTGCGCAGTTCCCCAAGCAAGATGCCAGTTTGATTCCGGATCTGCCACTCCAAATCCACGGCCGAGGCAACCATGCCAAAGCTCTGTCGTTGGCGTAGAAGGTGCATCAGCGCCCGCATATTGTGCTGGCAATTAGACTTGACCCCCCGAATATCGAGCGGCAAGGGCTGAGCCAGTGGAGTCTGTGCTTGCATCGGCCTCACAAACTCAGCTGGCCTGTGATAGTCATTTGGCCGTGGGGGGAAGTCGTCAGGTCGTGGGAAGTCATTGGCGCGTACTGGGAAGTCATTTGCCCGCGGCGGAAAGTCATTGGCTCGTGGAAAGGAGTTGGTTTTTGGAAGATCAGCCGTGCTCGCGGGACGCTCTGTAAGCTGCGAATCGAGTCCCGGGTGAAAGGCAGTAACAGGTGCTGATAAGACCGGAGGCGCGGACGCAACAGTGGCGAGAAATGGCTTGGATACGGGTGAGCTCATGGGCTCAGGATCCACGGTTTTCAGCGGCGTCGCCTCTGGATCCATGGCTGCTAAAGCACTGAGGGCCCTAACGATCTTGGGGAAGGAGAGAAAAGGGGATCGAAAAGGAAGGCTCAGGCTCAGGGAGGATGCAAGTCGGAGTTAGGCTCCAATCATTCCGCGTTGGATGGAACTCATAAGGATATCGGGATTGGAGGAGGCTGGGAATAATGAATGAGTCAGATGGGCTGCATAATTGATACCAATTATAATTATAGACAAAAAATAAAGTTATAAGCTATTCCCTTTTCTAATATTAAGATTATGTTAATTAACTATAATTCAAAATAATTCAAAATTATATAAAGATTTATATATATTATATTAAATCTTTTTTAAATATAGTTTTTAAATAGTTGTTTTTAAATATAAGTAAATTAATATATTTTCAAAATATAAATATAAATTAAATTTATATACATAAATAATTAAACTTGTTTTTAATAATCTATATTATAAATTTAAATGAAAAATAAAGAATTATTTAATAAATTACTTTCAATAAAAAAAAAAAAAAAAATTATTAATAAATATTATTATTGTATTGTTACAGTTATAAGCAGTAAGGAGGCTTATCGGTAACAGCGATTGTGGTGGGTTAGTAATGGTCACGTGACTAATCCGTAATGCTATATGATAGCGCTAAAGATAAGCAATAACATCATATATATTATATAATCAGGAACCAGGTATTGAAGAAGTTATTAAAGTATAAAGATCTTTTTTTTGCTACCAAGTTCTTATCGAGAAAAAAGAGGTGGAGAAGAAGAACGCGTCGCGTTCTTCTTACACTATAAATTGGCTGGCCGGGAAACTATCAGTGATGGAGGTCATGGCTCTTCAGACATCAGCAGGAGATGCGAACAGAGATGGAATTCAGGTGCCTACTGAAAAGGGTTGCTAAAAGGGTTGCTATACTTGCTATTCTAAACTGTACCATGTCAGTCTTCTTGACAAACTTGAAAACTTCAATCGATAATAATCACTCACCAAGCATATATGTAAAGTAGTGAACGGTATTTCAATTCAAGGTAGTGGGATGGCCTGGGGAAAGGTAAAGACGTTGCGGGGGTCTATATCCTTCTTAATCTGCTTGAGGCGAGGCAACGAGCTTCCATAATAGGCCTCGGGCGAGCTCTTAAGATCACGCTCAATATAGTTTTGATAGGCCTCAATATGTGGCCCTGAACTGTAGGCGGCGCGCATCTCCTTGGCAAATTTAGCACTCCAATCCAGACACTCTGGACAAATCAGACCAGGTTTAGAGTCAGAATCGCCAAACTCAGAGACGAACTCAATGCCATTCATCACACCACGATGGCTATCAAAGGCAGAAGGGGAGTTAGGCCTATTGATCTTCCCACCCCAGATATCAATAATGATATAGCTAGCCGAGGCAGCTTTTGGTGGATTAGTGAGATACTTGTAGATGATATCCTTCTCAGTCTCAGATAAGGGTTGGCGGTAAACCAAAGATCCACCACGGGCATAGCGAGCATCGCCAATAACAGGATGCTCGAGCGTACCATTGTTGATCCAGGCCCAGCGAGTAGCAGCCTCATACCAAGTTCCTTCTGTAGCCTGTTTCGAAGAAGGCTTGCCAGCAAGCTCAAGAAATTTAGCTATAGCGGTATCCGCATTATTTCTATTCCCAAGAAATGTAGCTTGGATATTGAGACCCGAGTTATCCACGTTCATTCCTGCCATTATATCTTCAGTTGCGGATTTACCCCAGTTGATGTAGGCATCAATGACAGAAGAGTAGCTACTCATAGGGTAGTTGATACTCATAGTGGTCACCTTGGAGGGGGCCCTATAGGCTTGAATCCGAAACTCAGTCACTAGTCCGAATGAGCCCCCACCAGCACCTCGTAGTGCCCAGAAGAGGTCAGAATGTGATGAGGCAGAGACGACCAGAGTATTACCATTGGCATCAATCATAGTCATGCCGACGATATTGTCAGCAGCCATGCCGTATTTGCGACCAGTTAAACCTAAACCTCCTCCAAGAGCATGCCCACCAATGCCAACGGACGGACAGGTACCCGCGGGAATAAGGTACTGGCCGTTATTCCACAACTTGGAGTACAGCGGACCAAGGCGGAAACCGGCGCCAACAGTAGCAATGTCAGTTTTCTTGTCTATGGCAAAATTTTGCATTAAACCGAGGTCGATAACTAGAGCACCATCCTGGCCACCCTCGCTGTAACCTTCGTAGGAGTGACCACCAGACCTAGGAGCTATGGCAATACTGTTCGCAGCAGCACACTTAATAGCAGCACCAGCATCGACATTGTTGGCAGGATAATAGATAGCGCTGGGTTTGAAGTTGAAAAACAGATTGAATCCAAGTCGCTCGTCATTATAGGCGCTGGAGGAAGGAGTGATGAGTTTCGACTTGGAACTGTGAATATCCTCGAGGCATTTGATTAAGCCTATAGGTGAAGCTCTGGCGGAATTAATGAATGCAAGAGCAGCTATTCCGGTGACGACTAGCGATGTCGACGAGACGAACATGTTGGCATCGAAATAGGAGAGGGAATGAGGTTAAATGTAGATAATGGGAGTAGTAAGTTCGTTGACAAACTGACTGAAACGGGGGGACATATGCAACCTAAATACTTCCTATGCAGTATAGACTACTAATGATTCTCACTCTTTTCCGGGAGTATCTAACACGAAGTAGTCGCAGTGGAGAGGCTTACGCCCGCCCGTGGCTGGTGTTTAGCGGGTTGTACTCCGTAGTAGAAGCCAGGATAGTCAGTCAAGAAAGGTCCTTTCCATAATCAATAGAAAGAAGTAGGAAACCACGCTCATAAGTTGGCAGTTTCTGACCGAATCAATAAGCAGCTAGAGTCATTGATTGCGGCTGATGCAACTATTATTAATCCTTGGTAATGGTTCGAGTGGATGACATTGCTGACAGGCGCGGGCGCCGGCACTTTTTGTTGTGGTGTGGGTCACGTGATCACCTGGCTCCAGCCAAACGCCCACAACACCGTGCCCTTGGCCCTCGTTGCTAGCCTAGTCTTAACATCAATACACATATTGTTTTTCCCTCAAGAGGCTTAACAGGTTATAAAGCCCTCTGTGACTTCCGCATAACAAAAATTCTCTATAATCCTGAGGGAAGACGTTATTCTACTTTTCTTTTAATTTTAAAGAACCAATCCTAAGGAAAATCGGAAAAGTATCTCAGAAAACCTAAAATTTATAGCACCCCAGTAACCTATTAACCTATACAGAAACGCATCGAATATATATATAATTCCAACCAATAATAAGACCTAAAAGGATCTCAAAATACTTTAATCCAATCGGAATAACTATAATATCTTATTTAATATAGATGTCAGAGACCCTCTTTAGGGCAGACGGATTGGGCGAGGGGCTGCGACCTTAGGGAAGAGTAGAGGAGGTTGAAGAGCAGTCACTTAAAGGAGAAATAGGTGCTAATAAGCAGGTAATAAGCCAGAAACTAATAGTTAAATATAGCAGCAGTAGTTTACTAGTCTTTAAAGTTTTATATCTTTAAAGACTATAGTTACTTTTATATATATATTCTAGCCTATATAATATTATAAAAGCTTTAAAGCTTTTAGTTTTTTAATAGGCTGCCCCCCTTTTTATAGCATTAACCTTAATACTAGTAAAAACTTTATATTTAACTAGCTTTTTTCTAGCTTTTAATACTTTATTATTATACTTGTTAAAAAGGAGGGCTAAAAAGCAAGGATCTCTATGTAATTAGGTAACCTTCCTATTCCGGCTAGACCCGGAATTAGGCCCGACGCTAGGACCGAGTCCCTGGAGGAACTTCGGTGTAAGTCAGGAAATTTCTGTTATCTTCAACGATAACAATTGAGCTAGGACTAGCTACCCCGCCTACCCTAGACTCAATACAATGGCCACAATGGCTATTGTGAAAAATCTGACCAAAATGGTTTCCTGTTTGTATAGCCGTGAGTCGATTTGGACGATTTCCTATATAAATGAATTTTGCGGAAAATAGGAATGGGGCCACGAACCCAATTCTGCCGCCGCATTCCTATTATCTAGTCGGAGGACTATTGTAGAAGACAAAGCTATTGTTTATACAATTTACTTCTACACCAGCCGCATATCACTAGATATTCTATAGCTTTCTAGCTATTAGTTCAGTTACAATTCAATTGTTCATCCATTGTTAACCCAATTAGACTCTCAGTCGTTTCCTTATTGCTGCGTTGTATGCAGCTTCCTAGAAGCTATACATAAATGAGGTTCAGTATAACCTCGTTATTTTAACAATACTAAACAGTAATTATTTTTTATATAAATACTTTTTTAAGCTTTAAATTTAAATACTTTAATATATATTTAATAGCTTAAAAAGTTTTTAACTTTATAGTTTAAAAGTATACTTTTATATAATTAAATTCAAAGGGTAATTGTCACGACCCGACCATTATAAGAACGTGACATAGTACGTACCCGGAGGAACCTCGGATAGATAAACCAATCAGCATTAGATCACTTGGGTCACCACGAACTATAAAGTGATCCCAGTGAGCCAACGGAAGGACTCACTATGGATCATCAGGAAAACAAGTGTAATCTAAGGTGATCCACGATTATTCCCTTTATATATATACAATTGGCTTGCCACTCATTTAGTATAGTTACTTAGACAGTCGTTAATAAATTGCATTCACCAGAACCGCCTGTTCTATAGAATCGTGACTACGTTACCCTGCTTAGTATTCATCCCTGACCTCTCTGTCAATATAAACCCACGAACCTCGGTTTATCCCTTAAGAATTAACCCGGATTGTTACAGTAATAGAGAAATTTTATATAACAAATTAACCCTTTACTATTAATATATAAATAATTTACTTTATTGTTCTTTTTTTAATTTATTACTGTATATAAATATATTATATATATTTTTTCTTTACTTTTTTTTTCTTTTATAACTTTAATTCCTATTTACTTTTCTCTTTTCCTTTTTTTTTCTTTTTTTTTTTCTTTCTTTCTCTTTTACCCTCTCTCTCTTTATAGGCGCTTTTTCTATAAATATTCCTTCCTTTTACTTCTTATTACCAGTTAACCTATTATATAATAACAGTTCGTTTCTTTTAATTTAGCCTACTATTATAAGTTCTCTTTTTCCTTTTATAATAAACGTCGCTACTTTATAAGTTTTTTATAATTAATTCTTTATTATAATTTCCTATTTAATATACTTACAGCTTAATTTTAAACAATAATAGTAATCCTGCAGTATTTAAAAACTTTAATATAATAAGCCTATCTTTACTTACAGTTAATGCTATCTTAATTGCATTTTTATTAAAATACCTTCCCTTTAAAATTATTATACCTTTATTAATAAAACGCTATAAAGCTGCTAATAATTTAACCTAATAAATATTTTTATATAAATATAACTATTAACTACTATTAATTTATTATAAATACTTTACCTTATATTATTATTATTTTAACCTTTTAATTAAATAAAATATAAAAAAAAAAAAAAACCTCTTTAATACTATACTAATAAATATAAATTTTATATAATTAAAAAGCAAAACTTTTTATATTAATTTATATTATATTAACTGCTTTTAAAAAATATTTTTATTATTTCTTAAATAATAAATTATATAATTTAATTGCCTATTAATTTATTAATACTATTAACGTATTAATTTAAGATTTTTAAAAGTCTTTTATTAATAAAGTAAATATTTTAATATTACTTTTTTATTATATAATAATAGTTAATAAAAACTTAATTTATAATAGCACTATTATAAATTTAATATAAAAAGAACTTTATATTAATGCAATAAAAGTTAAGCCTAGTTAAAAAGTAAAAAAAGAAAAAGTTTATAGTAAATAAATAATATTATTATTAAAACTTAAAGTATTTAAACCTTTAAATTACTTTTAATTAAATAAACTCTTTTACTACTATTACTGCTATTATATATACTTTTATTTTAATATATATTTCTTTATTTATAATGGGCAGTTTTTAATTAATTATTATATAATATACTAATATACTGAAATTTTTATATTTTTTTAAGTATATCCTACTACTATAAAAGATTATAATAAAATACTATTTAAAAGTAAAGAGAATTAACTGTTATTTAATAGTAATATTATTGTTTATTTGCTATAAAATATATACTATTATAAGTTTATTTTTTATTTTTAATTAACTAGTTAAAACTATATAATACCCTACCCCTTTTCATTTTATAATATTTAATAATAATAGCAAGTTATTTACTAGTAAATAACTGCTTATACTTTTAAATTAATTTAATATTAATAAAATTACTTTTCTTTTATTAAATATTATTAGTCTTTAAGTAATTTTTTTATTTAATTAAATATAAATATTATATCCTTTTATATTTATAATTAATAATTTTCTTAACTTTAAATATCTCTTTAATATTAAAAAGGTTATCACGGCATATAGAACAGCGGGTCAAGGTGATATCTTTGTTGTGCCTTAAATAAGGCAAGAAGCTATAAGAATGTGGTTCAAAGGTATAGGACCAAGTTATCACGTAAGAACGCACGTAATGCTGATAAGTTATTAGAGGGCAGGTTTAGTGCCGTGATAGTACCCCCCCCTTTAAACTCTATTTGCCCCTAAATGGCTATTCTAAGACTATATATATTCTAATCCTTTTATTGTATTAATTCTATTGTAAGCGGCTGTTGCGTTACAGGTTTAGCTAGTCGGTTATCTTCCTCTTTTTAACCTAGGCAGGCGGGCTAGGCTTATTAGGGTTTTTTATATAGTATTCTAAGAGGGCGGTATCTTATCCTTTTAGGTCTTTCGCGGGTTGCCAGCTTAATGCATAGTGTTTCTAGGCTATATAATAGTATAGGCTATTTTTATTATAGCAGTTAAAGATTTTATTAAATTCCTGTAGCGGAGCGCGGTATAGCTATGTAGAGTATAGAGAGATAGGAAATGAAGCTTGATTTTATGAAAGAGAATATACCGTAGTGGCCTCACTATATATATATATAGCTAACACAAAGAAAAAGCTGTGTGCAGGCGCTTTATAAGTGCCTGCATAGTCTGATACATCGCTTATGCGATATGTATGTCAGCTTGTATCTGCTTATATAGCAGATAAGAGCTCCCTAGTGCTGATAAGCGGTAGGGCCCTGGCCTATTTAACCCAATACACCCCCCAGTTAATAAGGCTATTCCCAATACCTTATTAACTGCTACTCTAGCCTATCTATAATGTTATAACTGACTGGCCGCGCTCTTAGAGCCTCTTTTATTTAATTAGAAGCTTTTTATTGTAAATATATATTGATATTCTATTATAGAGGTAAAAGGAATATAAGCGCTGTAGCTATTATTGTTCTGTAATAATAGGAAATTGAATAATAAAGCTTTTAAGTAAGTGAATTAGTCCTAAATAGCTAGAATAGGTATATTAGCTGCCCCCCTAGCCCTTATTCCTTACTCTTCTTTTTTAGTTATTAATATTATTATTATTAACATTAACAATAATATTAACAGTAATATAGCCCCTGCTGTAAATATTACGCTTTTAACTAATTCCCTTTATACTATATATTTATTAGTTAATAGCGAAATTGCAGAAGAAGAATACTTTGTCGGTAAAGTATAGTTGTGGTCGCCCTTTAAAAGTGGCTTGTCGCAGCGTTGGTCGCTTGGCTGGCTGAGCGGCTATGCCTGTTACTGCTCCTGCTCCTGCGCCAGCTCCTGCTCCGGCTCCTGCTCCTGCTCCTGTAAGGCGTGTTGCGGCTTTTACCGCTTTTAATGCGCGTTTAGCTATTGCTTGTAAAGCACGCCTTGCTGCTAAGGCAGTTATTACTTCTGCTCCGGCCCTTACCCCTATTACTGCTGCTCCGGTAGCTACTCCCGCGGTTACCTCTACTTCTGCCTCTGCTACTGCTGCTGCCCCTGCTGCTATGCCGTTATCCCCTCTTTATAAAGGTTATCTAAAGTCAGCAATTACCAGCAAAAGAGACTTCTTCCAGTATATTTCTATCGCCCGCTCTTAACAGTGCGCTACTTGCTTTAATAGTAATTACTGATATATCCCCTAGTAAACTCCTCCTTAATTTGCCTGTATTGCTTTATTTAATTATATACTTTATAGTTGTTTAGTACTTATACTTGTTAAAAAGGAGGGCTAAAAAGTAAGGATTTTAGTGTATTTGGGTAACCTTCCTATTCTGGCTAGACCCGGAATTAGGCCCGACGCTAGGACCGAGTTCCGGAGGAACTTTAGTGTAAGTCAGGAAATTTCTGTTATCTTCGACGATAACAATTGAGCTAGGACCAGCTACCCCGCCTACCCTAGACTCAATACAATGGCCACAATGGCTATTGTGAAAAATCTGACCAAAATGGTTTCCTGTTTGTATGGCCGTGAGTCGATTTGGCCGATTTCCTATATAAATGAATTTTGCGGAAAATAGGAACGGGGCCACGAACCCAATTCTGCCGCCGCATTCCTATTATCTAGTCGGAGGACTATTGTAGAAGACAAAGCTATTGTTTATACAATTCACTTCTACACCAGCCGCATATACACTAGATATTCTATAGCTTCTAGCTATTAGATCGTTTACAATTTAATTGTTTATCCATTGTTGACCCAACTAGACTCTCAGTCGTTTCCTTATTGCTGCATTAGGTGCACCTTCCTAGAAGCTGCACTTAAATGAGGTTCAGTATAACCTTGTTATTTTAACAATACTATACTTTTAGCTTAATATTCCTGCACTTTACTTTATGCAGTATATATTAATAGAATAAGTATATTTCCTTATATATTATATCTTTATAAAAAGCTAGTTAATCTTTAAGCTTTTTAATAATTTAGTGAATAGTAAACTTTACATTAAAATCCTTATTATTATTATAGGCTGCTTTAGTAATAGTAGAGGCTAAAGCTGCGGTTTAGAGGTTTACTAGAATTAAAGTGTAGATGCCGGAGTTAACTGTCTTCTGGATCTACTTTAAAATAATAACCTTAGCCTTCCTCTTCTCAGTATCGCTATTAATAAAGAATTAGTGCTCTTAGAGTATACTATTATAGCAAGCAAAGATATTAGCTGAAAAGGGGTTTAGATTAAATACTTTAATCGCGGTTTCCCTTACTTTTATTAAAGTAAATGGCTTAAAAGTAAGGAAACTGTTATTCGGCTAATTAGGGAGATCTAGATTGATTTTATTCTATACCCTAGCAGTGGTTATATAATTAGTAAAAATAGTAATCTATTTAATTTACTAGACTATTAATTCTAGCTTTATAAAAGCAATATCCCCTGCACTATCTATTATAGAAGATAGCTTTAGCAGTTTAAAGGCAAGGGTAAAGGGTATAAGGAGAGATATAATATTAAAGTAGAAGTTTCTAGTAACTTTAATAGTTACTACCTAGGCTTATAACTGTAGCGGAGCGCGGTATAGCTATATAGAGTATAGAGAGATAGGAAATAAAGCTTGATTCTATAAAAGAGAATATACTGTAGTGGCCTCGCTATATATATATATAGCTAATATAAAGAAGAAGCTGTATGCAGGCGCTTTATAAGCGCCTATATAGTCTAATATATTACTTATACGATATATATGTCAGCTTGTATTTGCTTATATAACAGATAAGAGCTCCTTAGCGCTAATAAGCAGTAGGGCCCCGGCCTACTTAACCCAACAATTCCTATTTTTCTATTACTTTATTTATCTTATTATCTTTTTTAAGGATTTATCTTTATATATTCTTATTCTCTTGCTTATTAATAGTGTTTTATCCTGGCAGATATATATATTAGCCTGCTTTATTAACTGCCAGTAGTTTAAAGAGAGAGTTATAGAATATAGGGAAAATGCAGATACAGTTAAGGAGTTTAAGTTAGTAGGCTTAAGGTATATATTAAGGATTTTATATAGGCCCACCTATTTATTATTTTTTTTCTTTATTAAACAGTTTATTTTAAAGTATTTAGTCTTTAACTATACCTTTTCGCTAACTGTAAATTAATATAAATCCTCTTTTAATATATTAACTGCAGCCTTATATTAAGCAATTAATTATACTATAAAGGCCTTTAATTAATTTAGGATTTATTAAAAATACTTAGCTATAGCGTTTACTTTATAATAGCTTTTTTTTAAGTGATAAATAAGTTTAGTAGGCAAGGGTTTAAAGGCTTAACTTTTAAGCGTAAATAAAAACTATAATTTGCAAAAAATAAAGTTTTTATTATTTTAAATATTTAGTTATTTTAAATAAATTTTATAAGTCGTCATTAATTTATTTAATTATTTTAATCAAAATTTATAAACTGCTTAAAATACTGCTTTACTTTTATATTTAATTATTTAATTTAGCTGTTAGTCTTTAAATAATAGGCTAAAGAATATTTAAAGTAAATTTTAAGTTATTAAAATAACTGCTTTTAGAACTTAAATATAAACTAAATGCCTTAGTTTAATATAATTATTTCTAGGGCTTTATATAAAGTATAGACGTATAAAATAAAGGCATTAGTAAATTCTTTAATATTAAATATATAGGTAATAATAAAATAGTATATCTTTATTAAACGGTATACTACTATAAAGATATTCTTATAAATTAAGCCTTACTAGTTATAGTTAGGCAGTAATATAATATAGTTTATTAAAATATTGCTTTAAGCTTAAAATATTATTAGCAGTAGTTTTAGGAATTTTAAGGGAGTAGACCTATTTAACTTTATTTAAAAGTATAGGTTATAACCTTTAATAAAAGTATTAATATTAGTTAATATTTATAGCTACTAGTATATACAGTTAAAGAGGTTTAGTATTTTTATTTATCCTAGGTATCCCTTTAACTTAAAAGAGTATATTTAATATATAATTTATATCTTTACTTTATTTATTAATAAAAGGAAAATTTATTCCTAGTAATATATTTAATTACTATAGATTTGAAAGTCTTATATCGCTGCCTTTAAATTACTTTAAATATTCTTAGGCTATTATTAACTAGCTAGGTTTTAAAGCGCCTGTATTATAATATTTACTATATCTAATATTTTATAGGCTTTATTAATTATTTTATCAATCGATATCTCTAGGTCTAGGATTAAGGTGCTAGTTATTACAGCGAGTAGGTTTTTATTATTTATATTTTCTGTAATATTAGTATAAGTATAGGGATTAAAGCGGCTTTCTGGGAGTAAAGTTCTTTTTCTTTCTTTTAATTAGCTTTTATCTTAATCTAACTTTATTAAAATATCTTAAAATCTCCTATTTAATATATTAGGCTTTACTGCTTTTAACCTAGGCCAGTAAATAATTTAGAAATTATACTAGGATAGGAATTTAGATTAATAAATTTATCTTTAATTTAATGCTTTAATAGTTATAAAGTATTTTAGGTTTTTATAGTCTATAATAATCTTAAATTTATTTTTTATACTTTAGAGTTTAAGGCGCTATTTTTTTTAATAATTTAATAATAGCTAGCAGTTTTTTATTATAAATCTTATAATTATATTTAGCGGGTAAGTGTTTCGATAAAAAGTATATTACTGGTTGTAAGATATTATTTTTGTTATACTGGGAGAAAATACCACTAAATGCCTAGTTTAAGGCATTTATTTCTAGGACTGTTTTTTTATTGTAGTTAAAGAAAGCGAGGATTAAGGCAGTTATAAACTGGGTTTTAAGACAGTTAAATGCAGTAGTATAAAAATCTGTTTAATTTTATAGTATATCTTTCTTTAAAAGGCTATTTAAAGGCTTATAGATATTAAATAAGTCTTTAATAAATTGCTAATAAAAATTCGCGAAGCCTAGGAAGTATTAGAGTTTGCGGAGGTTTAAAGGTCTCTTTTAACTTATAATTACAGCTACTTTCTTAAGGTCTATTTTAATACTATTACTTATAATAATTAGGCTAAGGTATTTTATTTTTATTGTTTTAAATTTGCATTTTTTAATATCGATTTAGAGACTTATATTAATTAATCTATCTATAACGTTTTATATATATTATTAATATTCTTTTTATATAGCTAATAGATTAAGATATTATTAAGGTAAACTATATAAATTTTATTAAATAAATTATATAAAGTATAGTTAATATAGTATTAAAAAGAAGCTAGGGCATTATAAAGACTAAAAGGTATAATAAAGGTTTTGAATAACTTAAACTAGGTTATAAACGCTATCTTTTATTTATATCCCTTTGCGATTTTAAGTTTATTAAAAGCGGCTATTATATCCACCTTAGTATAAAATCTAGTATTATATAGAGTATTTAGTATTTCCTGGATTAGCGGTAATAGGTAGCGATTTTTTATAGTAATATTATTAAGGCTTTAATAGTTTTAATAAATATAGATGCCTTTTTTAGGTTTTGCAGCGAGGAGTAAGGGGGTAGTATATTTTACTTTAGATTCTTTAATAAATCTTTTAGCTAGGTTTTTATCTAGCTATTTTCTTATTATTTAAAGTTCGTTTAGTAATATTAAGCGGTTCTTTTAATATAGTAGTTCTTTTTTTAATAGAAGCTTGATTTTATAGTCTTATAATCTCTTAAAGGGAAGTTTATTTGCTAATTATAAAAAAAAGCCGACAATTTTATTTTATAGTTAATTAAAAAGTTTTTTTTAAATATTACTTTCTGTTAATTTTAGCTTTACTTTTATAAATTTATTAATATTAGACTTTAATATCCCTTAAAGGTGTTTTCTGCTATAGCAGTACGCGAAGAAATTATAGAAAGTTATAGGGAATAATATTTATACTGCTATAAAGCTGCCTTATCCTTATAATATATTTACAAAAGTATTTTTATTAAACTTTAATAATTAATACACTTTATATTCCTACTTTTATATATCTTTTATTAAGTCTATTTAGGTTAATTTTATATACTAGGCAGATAGGTTTTTATAGAATTAGATAAATAATATTGCGGCGGATATTTAAATATCTATTAAGTTAGGTCGCTTATATAGTGCTATTGCTGCAGGCTTATTAAGTATTAATATATTTAGTTTAGGGAGTTATACTGGGTTATATTAGTATTAATATCCGCAGCTATTAACCATAGGCGTTATTAAGACTAGTATTAAGGGCTTATTTAATATTATCTATACTTTAGTCTTTAGTCTTATATAGTTATTGGGTTAATAAATATAGTAGTAATTTTGCTTTAATATTAATATAAGGTTTATATATAGGTCCCTTTTTCCCTATTAAGGCGTTGTCTCCTTTAGTATATCTTTAATATAGGCTTAGAACTTAATTTTCTTTTTAACCTTTTTTTTTTATCCTTTTTAATGTATTATTTTATTTTTTACTAGTAGTATAAAGTATTAATTTTAAAGGTTTACCTAGGATATTAATATTATATAAAATAGTTATTAGGCTAGGAATTATTAGTATAGTATAGGTTTAAGGGCAATAATTTATTAAATAGTATTGCAAATTAAAGGTAACTGTTAATATAGGCTAGTTAATATTAGGATTATATTGCTGTAGCTATAGTATTTTAAAGATAAAGGGGTTTTAATTTAAAAGATTAGTAATAAAAATATATATAGTTTTTTATATTCCCCTATTCCTATATCTAGGATTATATAGTTAATAAGCTATACTGCTGCTTTATTATTAGTTAAAATAAGGCTCTTTAATCTAAGTAATTGCATTATTAGGATTTAGGACTTTTAGAGAAAGTGCTAGTCTATAAAGCCTTATATTAAGCAGCTACTATTAATAAAGGTTAATATAGTTACTAGTAAATGCGCAAGGAATAATATAGTATAAATAAATAGTAATTTATTATCTATAGTATTTAGAATTAATAGTCTATTATTAATAATAATTTATTATATCTATAAAGGCATTAGGTTTATAGGCTATTTTAATATTTTATTGCGTTTCTTAATATAATATTATTAAAAAGCTACTTTTTTCCTTGCCTTTTTATATTAAAGGTTATATCTTTATAAGCAAGTATATTATTAAAGGTAATTAATCCTTTAATAAAGCTAGTTTTATCGATATAGTATAGGAATAGGTTTTTATAGTATAATAAGTTATTTCTTTAAGCTAGGAAGTGCTGGTAATACAGGAACTAGGGAATAGGAATTTATAGTACTAATATACCTCTTCCTTAGCCTAGGGTA
This sequence comes from Hypomyces perniciosus, assembly GCA_008477525.1. NCBI lineage: Eukaryota > Fungi > Ascomycota > Sordariomycetes > Hypocreales > Hypocreaceae > Hypomyces > Hypomyces perniciosus. The sequence goes on from SPDT01000006.1 coordinate 338,020, forward strand.
TATACCCTGCTTTAAGGCGCTATAGTGCTATTGCCTTAATATATTCTGTATCCTAGAAAGCCGCTACTATATCCTTATAGGGTTTAAGGTTTTATAGTATTAGTTTTCTGCTTTTTTATATAGTTACTGATAATATATTAGCCGCTATAGTAATAGTATAGGTTATAGAGTTATTAGTATTTTTTATATTATAAAGTAAAGGATATAGTATTTAACTGTATAGGATTACCTGCGTTTTCTTACTTTAAAGGGTTTAACTTATTTTAAGGCAGGGCTTATTAAAGAGTATAGTTACTGTTTAGCTTTTTAAACTTATAGTTGCCTTTAAGTTTAATATAGTAAGCTCACTCTTTAAAGTTATTATAAACTTTTTAACTAAAAGTTCTTTAAATAGACTAGTTATCTTTACTTATAGGCTTATTGCTTTTATTAATAAAGGCAGCGGCTATCTCTTTAAATACTTTAAAGTAAAGGGCATTGACTTTTTAAGTATTGGTTTTGCTGGCTTAGGCTGCCAGTTTATAAAAACTAGTAATAAAGTTTTAAAATAGTTTATTTACTATATAGTAAGTATTAAACTTTTAAGTAGTAGATTATAAAAGGTTAAGAGTTTTATACTATAAGTCTAAGAATTTAATAAAAGTTTTACTATTTTTTTATTTTTATATTATATAATTATCCTTTTTTATTATAATATAGTTAAATACCTTTTATATTAAATTATAGGTATTATTATTTAATTAACTGCTAATATAAAGGATATATTTATAAAGGGTATTAAAGTATTTAATATTAATTATAATATTATATAGTATAGTAAAATACTAGTTTATATATTTCTATTAATAGGTTTTTATATCTTTATCTTTAATATTAAATTTATCTTTAAAGTTATTAATTTAATACTTTAAAATATTATTACTTTTAGCTTTAATAAACTTATTAATTATATTACTTTAGCTTTAAACTTTATATTAAATAAGCTTTAGGTTTTAATAATAGCATTTTTTTTAAACTCTTTTTATTTTAAGGCTATATTAAAGTTATACTTTTAGTTCTAAAAGTAATTAAAGATAATATTAAAGGATTATTTAAGTTCTAGTATTTAAAGCTATAAGGTTAAGTTATAATTATTATTATAAGCTTTTAGGATAATATAGATATAAGGCTAGTCGCAGAAGTAATTAGTAAGTCTTGCTTTTTAATTAAAGTCCCCTTTTATGCCTTTTATTCTCGCTTTAATATTCTTAGGTTAAATATAGGCTAGGGAATCGGGTATAGGCTAAAAAGCTAGGCTAAGGTATATTTTTTACTGCAGGGATATAAGCTTTTAGGCTTAAGATCTCGCTATAGTTAAAGATTAGTGAATTTTCTGTAAAATATAGGGCTTTTTATAGTATTGCGACTAGGCTATTAGCGACTTTATTAATCTTTTCGGGCAAGGTTAAGGGCTAAAGGTAATAGCATAGTTATTATAGGAAGGTATAAACTATTACGGTATATAGAATAGTAGGTTAAAGTAATATCTTTATTGTGCCTTAAATAAGGCAAGAAGCTATAAGAATGTGGTTTAAAGGTATAGAACCAAGTTATTATGTAAGGATATATATAATGCTGATGAGTTATTAGAGGGCAGGTTTAGTGCCGTAATAAAGGTAATCTATTAATTTAAAAGGTTTTTCTTTATAATTATAATATAGTTTAAATTTTATAATATTAAAAATATTATAAATTTTAATAGAAGATAAGAGATAAATTTAATATATTAATCCATTTATTTTAATTTAGTGTTTAATTTAATAAAAACGAATATACTTTTTAGTAAGTTTTTTATTAAATTATTAAAGTTTTAGGTATTTTATAGAAAGTAATATTTAATTGCCTGTAGTAAATTTCTTTTTAAGTTAGTAAATATTATACTACTTTTTATATTTTTTTTAGCTTTATTATAGTATTTATTTAGCTATTTTATAATTAACTTAAAACTCTTTTACCTTTATAATAGTATTAATATAATATTTAAAGTAAATTAATCTACTATACCTTAAAGTATTAAATTTATAGCTAAAGAGTAAAAAAGTTAAAAAATAGTTAAATATAAAATATTTAATGCTATTATATATAAACTAAATAAAAGATAATTTTTATAGTTAATTATTTTATTATTTACTATAAAAAAATATAAAAAATACTTTAAGGTTTAATTCTATTATTTAATTTAACTATTAGTCTATAAGTAAAAAGTAATATTAAATTGCTATTTATAAATAAATAAATAATAGAAATGTCGCTAAAATCTAGATTTAAGTAATTAATCTCTATTAAAAATAATTCCTTATAGTATTTTAAAAATTAAATAAATGTATTTTATAAGGAGGTTAATGACTTTACTGCTGATAATATATACTATTATAGGTATATATAGGGTATATTTTATATATTAATTCATAATAATAAAAATTATATTATATAAATATTTGCCTTTATAGTTTAGGATTTCCGGTAAATTTATAATAAAATCTATAGAAATTTCTTTAAAACGCTTTTTTAATATTAATAATAAAATCAATTTACTATAAAGTTAATAGGTTTTTGTCTTTATTATTTAGTAAATGTAATATATAGATATATAGCGCTTAATATTTTACTTTATACTTTACTAATAATAGGTTAATATAATGTATTTTAAAGTATAATTAACTTTTTAATATCTAGTAGTTAAATTATTATAAAATAGTATTAAAATCTTAGTATAAAGACTTATTAGTATATAATTTGTCAAGGGGGAATTGGCACTCCAAAACACATACACAATATATATATACATATATACAACGACTGGTATTGAGCGCGGGAACTGCACTCCTAATAAAACTATAAAGCAGCAATTAAGTAATATAGGGACTAAAAGATACTATAGATTATTTAATTATAATGCCAGCAGCTAAAAGCAACTAATAGTTACCTTTATATACCTTAGCAGCTATATTTTTATAAGTAAAGTTATATATTAAAGGGGGAAAAAGGTTATTCTTTATTAAATTAGGTCTATTTATATATCTTTATATTCTTATACTTTTGTAATTTAATAGCTGCTTAAATAAGCGGTTAACCTTTCTTAGGTAAATTAAAAGGAGAAATATAAATATATTAAATATATTAATTACCTTTAATAAAACCCTCTTTATAAATATTTACAAAGAAAAGTAGTGAATTTTAATAAAATGCTTTTTTATTAAATCCTTTTAATATTAATATAATAATATTTAAGAAAAATATAAATAATATAGGAAAATAGTAGAAAAAGTAGTATTAAAAGAAAAAAAGAAAGAACATTAAAAGCAAAACTACTGCTATCTATATTACTAATTCCTATCTAATCTATATTAAATTATTCCCCTTTTATTAGAATTGTTATAATTAAATAATCCCTTTTTATTAATCTCTTTATTACAAGGTATTCTACACTGCTATTTACTTATTTTATATTGGTTATCCTATTATTTATATAAGTGTATAGATTTATTTTTAGATATTATTTTAAGCCGATTTATCTATTAGCTTAAATAAGGTTAAGCTATAATATATATTTAAGGCTATAATTTATTAGACCTAGGAATATTAAAGTGCAGTTTTTTTTATTGCTACTGTAAAGGCTATTATTATAGCTTGCCCTCTTTTACCTAGTTTTCAAAGAGCTTTTTTATTGTTTTTGGTTATTTACTAGTTAAGCTTAATAGTAACTTTTAAAACCTTTTTATCTTTTAAGTTTTAGTTATCCTTTAATATATTAAAAAAGCTATTACTTTTTAAAAGGAAACTAATTCTGTATTTAAAGTTTTAATATTATTAGCGTTAACTAATATAGTTAATAGGGGTTTTATAGGTTATAGCATTATTAAAAAATATATTAATTGACTTTTAATTGCTAGTTTTATTACTAGTTTTATAAAGGATACTATTTATATTACTAGCCTGGTAATATTATTTTATTTTTTAGCTCTTAATATAATTTATAAAGTAAAAGAGAATATTCTTTTTTACTGTAACTAGCTTAGCTGTATAGCTGGGGGTATAGGTATTATTAATATAAGAAGTTGTATTTTAAGTATTAGCTACTGTTATTAGAATTTTTTTAAATGCCTAAAGGTAAAAAGGTAATTAATTATTAAAAAAGACTATTATTATAATAGATTAACTTATTCTTTTTTACAGGGTTATTTACTAGTATTTTTTAAATTAGCTAGGCATTAATTATTAATTTTTATTATATTCTTTTTATAAGTTGTTTTAAAGGGAGTTTATTAGCTTTAATTTAATTTAATTAAATAGTATTTAATTAAAAAAGGCAAGATATTTTTAATATTTATTTTAGAATTTATAATAGTAAATTTATTTACTGTTAAAGATTAATATAGAACTTAACTTATATCTATATAGCTTTTAGCTAAATATTTAAAGTATAGGTATTAATATTAATCTTAAAGTAGAAGTTTAAATCTTTTTAAGTTAATTATTTTATACTTTTTAAAGTTAAAAGACATAGGGATCCCGCTTAAAGGGTTTACTAGTTAATTTAATTTAATGCTAATAAGTCTATAAAGCATTTCCTAGATTTAGAATAGGCTTAAATAGCTATATTTATTAGCTTTAGGTTATTTTATATATAAGATTATATAAGATTATATAAAAGTTAAATAAATAAAAAAATCTAGTGTTACGGCATTGACTGTAACGCGATATTAATGCCCTGTCACGTAAGCCCCGGTTACGTGACTAGGCCCTAACGCGTTCCTAGCTATAGCTTTCTATAAAGCCTTAAGGCTTTCTCGCTCTCTACAGTATAATAACGATATTTGCCCTGACCCGCCTTTCTATACCGTGATAGTTTATGCTATCCCTTAACTTAGCTGCACTGTCGCGAGGCATATACTTAACCAATTATAAATTCCCTTTAAATCCCCTTTTATTCCCGAACTTATAATAACGCCTCTATAGCCTAGCCTTTATCCCTTAAACCTTATATCTATAGGAAACCAATTATAAGCAAGATAAATATAAATACTTTAAACCTTACCCTGCAGCTTAACCTAGCCTAATAGATTACAGTCCTAGCTATAGAGTTTATGCCTTTCTTTTTTCTTTTTAAAACCTTATAAAAATCTAGCATTAATAGCGACTATATATATTTAATAAACGCGATTATTAAGGATAATAACTTTTATTACTAATTCTATCTCTTTAGTTAAATAATTAAAAAGGGCTTAATTTAATAAGAAAAATAAAAATAAACCTTTAAATAGGAAATCTTAAAATAGGCAGCTAAAAATTAAAACCTTAAAGTATAAATTAAAGCCTAGGTTAAAGCTTTAAAAATCGCCTTACTATTAAGCCCTAGAAATAATAACCTATTTAACTGCTATTAAATTAAAAACTTTAAGTAATTTAATAGTAAATAAAAGGATATTATTAAATATTAGTAAAAATATAGTAATTAGCGTTTTTAAATTAATATTACCTTTATAGGCAATTAATTAATTTTTTTAATTAAACTTAAAAAGATTTTATATATTATAGGTCTTTTAAAGGGAAATATATACTAACTGCAATAAAAAAACTTTAATACTATTATTAAAAGTTTTAATAACTTTACCTAATAGTATTAAAAGATTAATATAGTCCTTTTTACTAATTTTAATAAATAATATAAAATAATTAACCTTTTTTAAAAGGTATTATAGTCTTTTAACAACTTATATATATTAAATAAGCCTTTTTAAAATTTTATAGCAAAGTTATTTATATTAGGCAGTAAATGCAGTAAAACTATTAAATAGATAATAGAGGCCTTAAAGATAAAGGTCTTTTAAAAGCTTACTAATACTATAAAGACTTAAATAATTAAGCCAGATAAATCTTACTTTACTAAATAGTGTTAACTCTACTAGACTATTTATAATAGGCTTTAAAAGGGCGCCTACTATAATGCCCTTTACGCTGCTTAAATAAGCTAGTATTAATAAAGCTATTAATAGCAGCAGTATTAATATTAACAGCAATATTACTAATACTAGCAGAATAACTAAACTACTACTTTAGCGCTAGCCAGCGACCTAATATAATTAAATACTATATATACCCTGCTATTTTACCTTTAAATCTTTTATAAGGAATATATTACTAAAGGATATTACTTTTACTATAAAAAAGTAGACTATAGCTTTAATAAATGCAATAAAAAAAGCAGTTTAATATATATTAAGGTAATCTATACTAGATATAAAATTAAAACCGCTAAGTTTAGCTATACTAGCTATACTTTAACCTAGTAATACTTTAAAGCTAATAATAAAATAGCCTAGTAAAGTATAATAATTAAACTCTAGTAGCGCGCTAATACTATTTATAATATTTAAATAACCTATAAATCTAGGCCTTAAACAATATACCCTCTTTAAGTATTAATAAAGATAATAATAATAGCGCTGCCCTATTAACTTTCAATTTACCTTAATTTAACTAGACTTATTTATCAGGAACCTAAACCTAATCTGTAAATTAAGGAAAAGATTAACCTTTACTAAAAGTTATAAGTAAAGGTTAATTATAAATAAAACTATTATCTTAAAATAGATTTACTATTATCTTTTTAGTTAAAAACCCTTAAAATTTAACTTAATAGACAGTAAATCCCTTTTAATATAAACTATATTATTCCTTGCATATAATATCTATATTAATATAAAAGCTTTAATAGATAGCAGCTATATACTTTAAGCTTTTATTAGCTGCGCTTTTATTAACCGATTTAGTATTATTATTTAATAACTGCCATTTACCAGGAATCTTTTATTTATTTATAAAAGTATAGTTAATAAAATTTTAAACTTCTTTATTATATAAACTATAATTAGCTTTTATAAAAAACTCTGCCTTTTTTTATTATAAATATCTTTAATAATATACTTATAATCTTTAGCCTTTTATAGTTAAGAAAATATAACTTTAATATTAACTGGGAGGAGTTAACTATTATTTTTAAATCCTGTTACTATTATTACTATTATCTTTTAAAAAATATAGCTGGCTTTATATAGGTTTTAATAGCAGTTAAAATAAAAAATAACTTTACTAAAGCTAATATAGGGAGTATATATTACTAGCAACTAATAGTTAAAGACGCCTTAGATAAGGCAGAGCTTAATTTAATTAAATAAAAAACTATACTATATTAATAACTATTAGTTAAGAATACTTTAAAAGAAATAGACTATAACTTAATTAGAGAGGGGGCCTTTAAACTGTATATTCTATAAACTTTAACGCTAAACTACAATTACTATATAACCTGTAAATATAGTAAAACTAATAATAAAAGAATATAGGTATAAATAATCTTAAACTAAATATATATAAAGCTACTGCCTGCCTTTATAATTTATAGTTAACAATAAAAAGGGAAACCTTTATTAAAGCTATTACTATTACGTTTTAATATATTATTTCCGCAAAACTAAACTAAACTTTAAAATTAAAAAGTATACTTAAATATAGCAGATATATAAATAGTGGCAGCTATAAACTTTATTACCCTCTATTAATAACTATATATCTATATAATAAAAGTAATTTAAAAGGAGATTAATTAAGCTATTAAAATTAAAGAACTAATACCTACTATTTTACTAAAGCTTTTAGATAAGTTTTTCTAATAAATATTTATAGGATAGGGAGACTATATTAAAGTAAAAATAGTATTATTTAAAGAAATATATAACTTTATCGATAAATGCTACTCTTTAGTATAATTAAAAAAGATTATAGCTGCTAACATTAAGAAATTTATAGTAAAGAAACCTAAACTTAGTAAGCTAAATATCCTGAAAAAACTATTATCTTAGCTATATAACTTATATAATGCCTTCCTGCTAAAGATAGTAAATAAGCTTCCTTTATAACAGGCCTAAAACTATAAAATCGAGATACAGCCAGGAAAAAACCCGCTATATTAAAAGAATAGGCTATTTTTACTTAATGAATTGCAGGTAATAAGAAAATGGTTAAATAATAACTTGGCGAAAGGATTTATCTGTAAATTGCAAGTATAATACACTACTCCCCTCTTTTTAGCTGTAAAATTAAAAGGCAGCGTCTATATCTATTAAGATTATTAAAAGTTAAATAATATTCCTATTAAAAATTAGTACTTATTGCTATTAATCTAAGAAACTTTTAACGCTTTAAGCTATATAAAGGTATATATAAAATTTAACATTATCGCTATATTTAATAACCTTTATATTATTAAAGGGGATATATAGAAAATAGTGTTTATTATAAGGTTTAGCCTTTTTAAAATATTAATTATACCTTTTAGCCTTTATAATATACCTGCTATATTTTAATACTATATTAACTATACTCTTTATAACCTCTTTAACTATATCTATATAGTATATTTTAATAATATCTTTATATATTTATTATATTAAAAGGAGTATTGAAAATATATATATAAAGTAGTAGCCTACCTTTAAAATATTGGCCTTTAAATTAATATTATTAAATGTAACTTTAAGATAATAAAGATAAAATACCTTAGCTTAATTATTACTTTAAAGGGACTGGAAATAAATTTTAAAAAAGTTAAGGCTATATTAAACTGGCAATTACTTAAAGGAGTAAAAGACTTATAAAAGTTTTTTAGCTTTGTAAATTTTTATTGCTATTTTATTTAAAGATACTTTAAAATAGCTATACTATTAAATAAGCTTTTAAAGAAAGATTAATTATATATGTAAAGAGAGAAATAGCAGAAAGCCTTTAACCTAATTAAATATACCTTTAAATTAACCTTAATCTTAGCCCTTTTAAACTATAATAAGTAAATAGTCTTTAAGATTAATGCCTTTACTTAAACATTAGGCAGTATTTTATTGCAGTATAATAAAAAGGGCATTTTGTACTTTATTGTATTTTTTCCCATAAAGTATAATACTTAAAAATATAACTATAAGATTTATAATAAAAAACTTTTAACTATTATTAAAGTAATAAAGGAGTATCGCTTAAAATTATAAAGCTTATAAAAGTTTAATGTTATTATAGACTATAAGAACTTTAAATACGTTACTTTAATAAAAGCTTTAAATTAGTGGTAAGTTTAATAGTTTAAATTCTTTTCTGGTTTTAACTTTTATATTGTTTACTAACCTGGCTTTAAAGCTATAAAGCCTAACGCTTTAAGTAAAAAAGTAGAAAATAGGCCTGCAAAATTAAACCCATTTAACAACTGAATTAAAAATAGGCAATATACTATTTTCCTATAAAGTTCTTTTAGCTTTAAAGTATAGGCGATATTTTAAAAAAAAGTTTTATTAAATATGAAACTATTTATAAAGGCCGCCTTTATAGCTATAATAACACTAGCAGAAAATAGATTAATTAATAACCTAATTATAGCAGTATATAAATAAAATACTATAGTAAAAGAAATAGTAACTGCGCTTTAAAACCCTAATATCTATTAATAATTAAAATAGCTTTACAGAGAACTTTAGATTGCAATAAATAACTGCTAAGTAATAAATAGTAGAATTTACTATTAAAAGCAGCTTGTTATTCCCTTTAATAAAAAGCTTTAAATATAAATCTTATTTAGAAACCACTTAAGCGGCCTAGCTAAATACTTAGGCAGGTTTAAAACTCTAAACTTTATTAGCTAGATATACTAATAGCTATAGATCTTAAAAGATATTAAAGTATTTATATAAGCCTATAAACTATATATTAAAATAAAGGCCTTATAATCCTTACTATAAGGCTTCCTTTAACTATTATTAGTCTTTATAGTATATTTAATAATATTATATTAAACTATAATATATAGTTTATATTAAAATTCTAGAAATAACTCTTAAAGCGATTAAAAGTTATATTAAAATAGTTATTAGCCTTTTACTTTAAGGCTAATAGCTAAAATAAAAGGATTAATATAAATATAAAATAATACCTATAAGCTTTTATTAACTTTTATTAAAATAACTAGGCTTATTAGCTTTTATTAGCTGAATTTGCTGTAAATAATATAGTATTTAAAACTATTAGTATATTGCTGTTTTTTATTAATTATAGTTTTAACCTTTACCTAAAGATAAAGCCTTTATAGCCTTGCCTACTAAACCTCTTTATAGTAAAGAAAAGAGAGTTCTTTTATATTAATACTATTATTAAGCGATTGAAATATATTATTATATAGTAAAAAGCCTTTATTAAAGCTTTAAAAAGAAGATATAACAAAAACGCAAATGCGTAAAAAGAGGTATTATTAATCTATACTATTAGGCAAGAAGTCTTTATTAATATACAAAATATAAAGATTAAATTTAAAAGCGCTTTAAACTCCTATTTCTCTTATACTTTATTTATATTATTTTCTTTTTTTAATATTCTGCCTTAAATATTCTTTAACTTAGCTTTATTAATTATCTTTTATTTAAAATATAGTAAAGTAACTGTTTTAAATTATAGGAAGGAGTTATATAGGACTAGGAAAATCTATATATTTTCTAGCAGGCTACAAAGTTAAAAAAGGGTAATATAAAACTTTTATAAAAAAAACCTAGAAAAGTTAGGCCTACCGCAATAGGCACTAAAAGGAATTATAAAAGAGGAAAAGGAGGAAATAGCTAAAAAGAAACTAATACCTGTAAAGCATTAACCGAAGACTATATTATACCGAAGCCTATAACTAAACTATACATTACTAACACCAAAAACTGTATAATTCTCCCCATTTACCCTTATATCGGAAATATCAAGATAGATTACCTGGAATTTCAATTTATGCAAGTAATATAGCTATTCGCGGCTGAATAGCGTAATAAAGAGGGGGGGTACTGTTACGGCACTGACCGTGACGCGATATTAATGCCCTGTCACGTAAGCCCTGGTTACGTAACCAGGCCCTAACGCGTTCCTAGCTATAGCTTTCTGTAAAGCCTTAGGGCTTTCTCGCTCTCCACGGCACAACAACAATATTTACCCTGACCCGCCTTTCCGTGCCGTAATATCTAGCTTTTTTAACTATATAGGCCTATAAATTAAAAAACTATTACGCTTAGCACTTATAGTTATATCTATAAAAGTTAAAGTAATAAAGGTATTTGCATTTATTAAAAATATAAATATATTAGTATTTAGGGAAATAGATTAACTTTGTAAAAATTTATTATGTTTTAGTAAAGTGCTGGAAGTTTTATAGTCTATTAGGAATATTAAAAGCTTAAAGTACTATTTAATTAAAGGTAAAGGCACCTTTAAAAGCATCTATAGGTACTGTAATTTTAATTTAGGCTACTTTAATAGTTATTAATCTTTTTACTATTATATAAAGTATTACCTTTATAGTAAAGTTTAATGCTTTTCTTTTATAAGAAAAGTTATATAAAAAGTTATAAATATTTTTAATATAAAAGCGTTATTTATTTACTTTAAAGTTAAATATTAATATAAAATTTTTATAGTAAATATAGCTTAAAGTAATTATTATTTTAATTAATAGTTATAGGTAGCTAGTAATATATTAGTTAAATTAAAGGTAAATTTATAATAGTTACTAGCTATATTAATTTATAATAGGATTAATAATAAAGTTTTATTTATTTAATTTAAAGAAGTTTTTAGCGCAGTTTAAAAATATTTAACTAATATAGTAAAGGAGTAGAGTTTTTAATTTATTTTTTATAGGCTAGAAAAATAAAATAAAAAAGTAAAGGTTTTTATTTAAATAAGGTATTATAGTAGAGAAGGAAGAAAGGTATAATTAAATAGTTTTAAAGTAGGATTTAAAGTAAAGGTAATATTTTAGTTATAGTGAGATAGGATTATATTTAGGTGGATAAAGAGAAAAAAGAAAGGCAGAGTATAATATTATTTTTATCTTTTTATAGGTATAGGTATATAGTTTAGTGTATAGGGTGGTTTCTTTATTGTATATAAATTACTATTCTTTTAAAATAGCCTTTATAATTTTTTTATTTTTTTATTTTCTTTTATTTTTTATGTTTTTTTTTAATTATTATTTAATTATAAAGGATCCCGCTAAAAAGTTTATTATTAATTGTTTAATATAGCCGACTTTATTGATATATTTATTATAGGCGAGAAAACCTTTAGTGAGATTTCTTTATCTTAGAAAGGTTAAACCTAGCTTTATCTCTTTATTTAGCTGTTTACTTTAGATAAAGCTTTGGTAAATAGGTATTATTTAATTAGTGTCTTTATTCTAACTTTATTAAAGTTTAAGAGTATTTTGCTGTTTAGATTATAGGTAGTGTTAATATTAGTTAGTTAAATTTGCTAATTTATTTAAAGATTACTTTTTCCCTTTTATTTATATTATTTTTATTGCTTTTATTATTTATAAAAGGTTATACCCCCAAGGAATATTTTTAGCGCTATACTTTTAATGGCTTTTAATTATATTTTTAAAATGTTATATACACTATTAAAGGAAAGCCTTTTAAGCTTATCTATATCCCAGTAGAGATTTTATATATTTGTAGGTAGTTTTTTTATACTTTTTTTAACTATACAGGGTATATTAAAGCCTTATTTGTATTGTTTTATAGATAGTGTAATCTTTTATTTTGCTAAAGGTGCCTTTAGATTTAGTCTATTACTATTATAACTATTAAAGAATATATTTTATTCCTTTTTCATAACTGTATCTTTATCCTAGGTTTTTAATAAAGGGATTATTTAAATTGCCTTTAGTTTAGGGCCTTTTTTTATATATAGCGATATTTTCTTGGTTACTAGCCTTAATAAAGTAATTAAGGTATAGCTATCACTTTCTTTAAAAAGGATTAAATACCTATTTCTATTAGGCTAGTAGTCTTTAATTATTTTAATCCTTTAAGAGCCTTTTATTTTATAAAGGACTTTCTTTATTTTAAAGGAAATAAAAAGCAGAAAGTTAAGTGATTTAGTAGGTTTAAAAGTTTATCTTAGCTTTTACTATTAAAAAATAAACGGTTAATAAAGAAATGTAGTTAATAAATTATTTAATTTTATAGTCTTTTTTATAGTCTATTTAAATTATATTTTTTATAGGCGGGGCAGTAAACTTTAATTAGCGGCTATCTTTTCCTTTTTAAAAACAGTATCTAATAGCTGTTTTTTAAGAACATTACTATTTATCTTCCCCTATATATCCTTTATATAAAGGTAATTATCCTAATTTATCTAGTTTATTCCAGGAATAATTACCTTAAAGTATTATAAGGGACTGCATTTTAGTTAAAATATCTCTTTTTCCTTTAACTTATAAATATATACCTTAGTTTTTGGCCGGACTATTTGATTTTATTAATTATATGTTCTTTTAGTAGTTAAAGAGTTACTATAAAGCTTTTTAAGTTTTTAGTTATTAATGACTTTAATTGTTGCTTTATTAACTGCTTTATCTTTAAGTAGGTCTTTATTTGCCTTTAAGTTTTAATTTATAAAAGTCTCTTTATTATTTTTAGCTATTTACTAGCTAAATCTATTTTTTATAAATTTCTTTAAATGTTTATTTAAGTAAATTTTATTAAACAGGACCTTATTTAATATTTTCAGTTTATATACTTTTATTATATCTGCTTAAAACTTAATCTTAAATAAGTTTAGTTAATATATCTTTAATTTTATATTTTTTAAAAGGTCCCTTTAATGCTTTATATTATAAAGTAAAATAAAGTCGCTAAAGAGAAATAGTTTAGCTGCTTTTTGCAGTAAATATTAATTATTAGTGTTTATCCTTTTAGTTAATATTTAGTAAAATACAGTTACTTTCTTTTAGGCTATTTTAATATTTTCTTTTTTCTTTTAAGTATATAGATATATGCTATTAATTAATCTTTTATTATATAGACTTTATTTTAATTAATTAGCCGCTAAGTAGGTAGTTTTACCTTTAAGGGAAAAATTAGTTTTTAGCTAAATAATAAGTAAAATGCAGAATACTTTATTAAGCTTTTTACTATATATTTATTAGTTATAATTGCTTTATTTAAATTCTAGAATTACTTTTTATTAAGCCTAGCTATTTTTACTAGTATTAATATTAAACTTTAATAGTTAACTTTTACTGCAGTATTGGCTTTAAGGTTATATATTAATATCCGAATAATCTTAACTTTTCAATTAATTAATACTTTTTAAAGTATTTTTTTATTGTTAGTCCTTTATCTATAATAGCTTAAATTATTATATTAAATTAATATATTTATTTCAATATAAACTTTATTCTTACTGCTAATAATAAAGTAAATATAGGTTTTATTTTTATTTATCTATAAAAGTTATACTTTCCTTTAAATAAATAAATATATTTATAGTTATTTAAAATATATTAAATATTAAAATAGACTTTCTTTATAGGCTTAATTAATTTTATTATAATAACTAGTTCTTTAAAGCAGTATAGATTAGACCCTTAATATTAGGGGTATACTATAACCGCTTTAAATATATTATTCTATATCTAGGGCTATTAATATCTTTCTTTTAAAAACTTAAAAGTTACTTTTTAGCCTTTATAGCCTATTTCTATATAATACTATTAAATAGCTATTCTTTTTAAGCTTAAGCTATTAAAGATACATGCAGGTTAATGGTAGTATTTTATTAATTTTACCTATAATTTCCTGTCTTTTATAATAAACCTTTTTACTTTATTTTTAAATTATTAGAAATCTGCAGCTAAAAGATTAAATAATCTTTATATTATTTAAAGATACTGTACAATTTATTAAAACTCTTCGCTATACTTTTCTCTTAATAGTATAAATAAAATAGTATTTAAATATATATTTATAAAATCTTTTAAGTCTCTTTCTTTCTTAGCTTTAACTTTATCTATAGCAGTTACTATTTTATAAGATAATATATTTATTATAGTATTATCTTTTTCAAGGATATATTTAACTGTAAAGTTAAAAAGAAAGATATAATTAATTTACTAGGTTATATACCCGCTGAAAATATTATTAATTCTGCTATTTATTTAATTAATAATTACTTTAATATTTATTTTTAATATACATAAAAGTCTATAAATATAAGCGCGCAGCCTTTTAAAGGCTTAAAATAAAGCTTTATATTCCTTTTTTATAGCATTATACTTTATCTTTAATAGGAGTTAATATTTACTTTTATATTAAATTAAATAAAATCTTTTTATAATCTATATTAAAATAGCCTTTTAGCCTATTATATTAGCATTAACTATAAAGATTACCTCTTTTTATCCTTTATTTATATTTAATATTACTAGTATTAAGGCTAAAGTAATAAATTCTTCAAGTTAATTTATAGTTTACTATTATTCCTTAATCTGTTTTTAAAAGGCATTTTTATTTAATAAAGTTATTAAAGGATTAATAATTTACGCGAAATATTTAATTTAGTATCTATAATAGCTAATTAAACTAACGAAAAATTAAACTTTATTAATAGTCTTATAGTTCTTTTATTCTTTAATTTTAATAATTTTACCTATAGTTAATTAAGACCTTTTTATTTTATATAAGTACTTTATTAATTTAGCAGATTTTTAATAAAAAATGAATGTTACTATTAAAATTAAATATTTTAATAGTTTAATATTTATTAAGGTTTTAGTTAAGTTTTATAAATACTTTGAAATATAGCATTAAACCTTAAATATTACTTTTTTACTGCTATATATAAACTTTAAACCTTATACAATAATATTATTTAAAAATAATTTATAACTATAAATATAAAATTAAATAGTATTTAAAGAATAATATATTAAAATTGCGCTATTAAGTTTATAGCGCCTATTAAAAAGTATGGTATTTTAAAAGGCTAATAAGGCTTATAAATATAATTATATTTTAGCTTTTTTTATTAAAAGGGATTTAATTATAGCTTAAAAGAAAGTCTAGTAATAATAATACTATATAACCTGCGAAATCTTTATTAAATTAATTTGCGCTTAAAGGAATAAAGGTATCCTTAATAGTTACTTTATTTATTTATATAATAAAGTTAATAAAGCAGAAGCTATTATTTTTCTTTTACACTAAAAAAAACAGGTTTTTATATAGCGTATAACTTTCCTTTCAAAAACCTTTTTTAATATATATTTATAGCAAGTTAATTATTTTCTTTTCTATACCTTTAAAAATTAAAATACTGCTACTCTGCTAAGCATTATACTTTATTATATAAATAGGTTATAATAAAGTAATCTTAAAGTCTAGCTTTTTATATTTTATAAAATCCTAGGAAAGTATTATTTCTTTATTTTTCAAAATCTATATTAAAATTGCAGTCTTTTATATTATTAGTTTCCTTTCTACTATTTTTAAGATTACTGCCAGGCAGTCTAATATAAGTTTTAACCTAGCTTTCATCGGTAAAAGCTTTAAAGTAATATATTTAGTGAAAGGGGTATTTATAACAGGTATAGCCTAACTGGAAAGCATGCAGTTAAGGCACTTCTATATTGTCTATCTATAGCTAAGGAAGGAGGCTCTATATTAGCTATATATATGTTATATAGTTGTGTATATAAGGTTATAGCTAAGGTGGTTTCTTAATTAAATAAGCAGTCTAGTATTGGTTATATTTCCGGATTTAGTATAGTTGTAATTCCAGGAGATATAGCCTAGCCTATAATATTACCCCCCCTTTTTACAATAACTGTCTCTTTAAACGCTATTACTTTGCTGGCGTATAACTGTTAAGTGGCCTATTATTAGATTTAATTAGGCTATATTTAGATATATAGTTGTTAAGTGCTATTATATCTTTAAGTATATGTATTGGTTCCAAGGTTAGCTTTATATATCCTTTTTACTATATTAATGCTTTGCGGAAAAAGCTGCGACCTTACTGCTTAGTCTTTATATAGAGGACCTCTTTAACTTCCTATTTATCCTCGCTATCTATTTATATTAATAATAGTTAAAGGTTATTTAAAAGTTAGCCTAGAAAGGGGTTATTGGCTGCTTTTTTTAACAGGTTAATATAAAATCGCGGGTATATACCAGTTAATATACCTAGTTTTATTATATAAAGGCTAATAACCTTTATTACTATATATTTATAATATAACATATTAAGCTTTTTAAAAGGCTAGGCAAGATTATAGTTGCTAAAGTATAGCTAGACTTTATCTCTTACTTTATATTTTTTACAGGGGCCTTGCTGCTAATTTATGGAGTTTTTATAGTATTATTATATAACAGTAAATACTATTTAAGTAAAGGCGGTTACTTTTTCTAGTCTTTTAACTATTTCTTTTATAGCTTTCTCCTTTAAGTCTTTTAATTTAATAGCTTTATTTTCTTTTATATATAGCTAAAAGGGTTTTATATAATAGCTGTATTTAAGGAAAAAAGGGCTTATTTAGATAGCTGTATATTTACAGTTATTTAAAGCTAGTTGCGCTGCTAGGAGGAGGTCTTTTTAATTGCTTTAAAAGTAGTCTATATATACTTTAAAGTATATTTAAATCTTTTAGTTACTTTTCTTTAGTCTGCTGTTAATTTATAGGTAATACACTATACTTAGGCATTACTGGGTTCCTGCTAGTTTATAGAAAGCTCTTTAAAAGCAGCTAATTTAATTAAATCCTTAATTATTAACTATAGATTAAGGTATCCTATAAAATCGATAATAGCATTAAAAGAACCTCTTTATATATACTTTTACCTCTATACTCTTTATTACTTTAACGGTAATACTTTTAATAAGCTAGTTAATAATAACTTAAAAGTATTATACCTATATTAATCTTATAAGTAGTAGGTTAACTATAAAGTTTATAGCTAGGTTACTATAGATATATTGAAGAATAGGTAATAGTTTAAAGAGTCTTTACTTATAGCTTCTTTATACCTTTCCTTTTTTATATATACTATAGTTATAGAGGAATTATTAAACTATACTGCTAATTCCTAGCTAAAAAACCTATAGGAAATAATAGCTACAGTTTTATTATAACCTAGGTAGCCTAAAACTATAGTATTATATTCTGCTTATATAATATAAATATATAGCATTTTGCCTTCTTTTTCAATTATAGCTAATACTTAAATATAGTTTTAAAATATTAGTCTTTATTCTTTATTAATTATATATTCTAATATTTATACTTTAAGTTAAAGGTTTATAGGGAGGGAGTGTTTTTCCTTTTTAACTGCAGTATATACCCGTTAAATATACTAGGTCCTTTTAAATTATTAGGTTCTATAGGTTTTATAGTTTTTCATTTTTATTAAATATATATATTAAAGGGAGATTAGTATTGCTATCCTTGAATCTTTATATTGCTAGTGCAGCTAAGATAAATTATATATAGCAGCTTAGTTTATGTTTATTGCCTTAATTAAATAAAAGGTTTTATTCCCTGCAGTTTAATATATTAAGAGCGGCTACTTTACTACCTAGCCTATATTAAATTATAAAATCAAACTAGGAAAAAAACTCTACCTAATATATTTATTATTTAAAGAGTTTCCTGTATATTATAAAGAACTATAAGTTCTTATAATCTAAAATAACTATAAAGGGGTTACAGCTATATAGCTTTACTCTTTACTCTTTTAAATAGTAAATTACTGCTAGTATTTCCTTATTATAAATAGGATAATTATATTTAATAGGGCTTAACTTTTATAAATAATAAGCTATAGTATAGTATTCTCTCTTTTTATTCTTTTATAAAAAGACTCCTTTTAAAGCGTATATTAAATAGTCTGCTTTAATAAAAGTATATTTTATAAAATCCTATGCTTATAATATAAGGGTTTTAATAAAGAGGCATTTAAGCTCTTAAAAGGCTGCTTCTTTTATACCTTTCTATTAAAAGGGGGTCCCTTTCTTAGTCAGCCTTATAAGCAGGTAAGCTATCTAAAAGAACCCAGAGATAAATATCTAATAGTAATTAGTAAAGCTAAAGAAGCTTGAAACTTTTATTACTATTATAGGTGCCTGCTACTCACTAATACCTTACTGCTTTTTAAAGTTACAGGCAATTCCTTTACTAATATATATAATAAACCTAAAATATTTAATCTTTTTCTATATAAATATATACTTTTTAAAATCTAGGTATAGCCTAGTATTAGCAAGGGTATATAAAACTCGCTAAACCTTCTTTATATAATCCTTTTATAACTAATTAATATAGATTAAGATATTATTAAAGTATATAAATGTAAAGTCGTTTAAAAAAGGGCGTAATACTTAATTAATATACTATTAAAACACTGCTAGTATACTAGTAAATCTAAATAAAACTACCTACCACTTATATAGGCTATAGTATATATAGAATACAGTCTTATATTTTTCTCTTTTCATAACTTTAATTTTATAAAATACAGCTACTATATCTAGCTTTATAAACTACTTTACTTTTATTAAACTATTAAGGGTTTTAGAAAAAAGGGGCAAATGGTAATAATTTTACTGTATTATTGCATTTAAAGCGCAGTAGTCTATATAAAAGCGAATTCCTTTTCTAGGTTTCTAAATAAAGAGGATAAAAGCTATAGCAGTTAAGCTGCTAACTTAAATAAATCCTTTATCGAGTAAATTAAAAAAGGTTTTCTATAACACTAATAGTTCTTTGCATAATATACTGTAAAAAAGGCCTTAAAAAAGTTCTGGTTCTTTACTGTATTTATTGGCTTTTAAGGGAATCTGTAAATTGACTTCAAGGCAGTATAGTAAAAGCTTAATAGCTTCTTTTATAAAGAATAGTAAATAGAACTTTTTATATAGTTTAGGTAGGATATATTCCTAGGGATTTATAGGTTTCTTAGGCTAAAGTACTTTTTTAATATTAAAGGAAATATATTTCCTTTTCGCTATTCCTTTTAATATAGCAGTATTTTACTTATAATATTAAGGCTAATATAAGCTAGGCTTTTTATATAGCCTTAATATTCCCAGGCTCCTTTTTATTTGCGAATTATAACTATAGGCTAGCTTTTCTATAAGTAACTTCCTTTTTAGCTGCATTATATACTACCTAGTTAGCCTTAACTTAAAGCTTATTACAGATTAGGTTATAATCTAGTGTATCTACTATATAGGTACATTAATATTTAATATCGCTGTATAGATCTAGGTAAATAATAGTAATATAGCTGGTTTCTACCTTCTTATAAATCTCAGTAAATATCTTAATTTTCCTTTTAATAATCTTTATCTATAAAAGGTATAACTGTTAAGTAAAAGAGGAGTTTATAATAGTATAAAGGTTATAGCTAATATTAAATAGTACTGTAATAAATATATTCTTTATTTTAGCTTATAATATTACTAATTCACTAATTATATACTCCTTAAACTCCTTTTATCCCTTTAACTTTTCCTTTATAGGCTTTAATACTTAACTTTATATTAAAGCTAATCTTTTAACTTATCGCTAAAGTTACCGTCTTCCTTACCATTAATATACTAGTTATTATTATTAAACTTATAGTTAGCGATCTAGATTTAATATACTTAAGCTCTATAGCCTTTTTTTTAAAAATTAGGTAATATATCCCTTTTTCCTGCAATAGTAATATATAGCCTTTTAAGCAGTATCTGCCTTACTCGCTAAAAAGCTATATTAGCGCTAGTTCTTTATATAATTTATACCCTTTATTTAGGTATTGCCCTTTTTATTAACTGCTTATATATAGTCCTTTAAAGTGCCATATAGTTAAGGCTTATTATATTTTTTCTGCTAAAAGTAGTTTATTAAAGCGGCTCTTATATTCTCTTAGTTTAGATCTAATTATTTAATACAGCTAGCGATATCTTAAACTTTAATAAGCTATTTACTATAAGTAAACAGTAAATCTACTATTATTCAGCAGAATTATAGTTTTAAAGATAATACTCCTTTAAGGAAAATAATCTTAATTTAATTAACTTAATTATTGCCGTTTACTTTAAAATGCTTTTATTTAAAGCAGGAAAGGAAAAATAAAAGTAAAGTTTTATCGCTTTACTTAAAAGTGTATAGCTTTTATACAGCTTAATTCTAAAGTCTTTAATCTTTATAGGTATAGTCTAGGTATTATATAAATTCTGCTAGGTTATAGTTCTTATTAATTCTTTTTTATATATAAAAGGTAGCAACTATTTATTTAAATATAATATTTAAGTAAGAGTTAATAAAGTACTATTATTTTTTATTATTATTATAGAACTCTTTATTAAATTTAAGCTTTTTGCGTATATTTTACGCTTATATAATATACTCCTTTTACTTTTTTAAGAATTTAAATAGGTTAAAGAGTAGCTTCCTTTTAACTTTAAAAGCTTATATAAACTTTATTATAAAAGTTAATGCAGGCTTTATAGTTATAGCCTATACAGGTTCTTACTTAAGTTATAAAAGGAATAATATCTTATTTTTTTAGCTATTTAGCCTTTAAGTCGCTAATACTATAAAGTCTAGCTTTCTTATTAATACAGCTATTTATTTTTATAAAGGTAAAACAGCTTGCTTGATCCGCGACTATATATTATTGCCTTTAAAGGCTTAGTCTTTAAAATTCACTATTTTCCTTTTACAGTAAAAGTTCTATTACTTGCTAGCTAGGTAATAGCTAAGCTATAGATATATAATAGGTATAGCCTAACTGGAAAGTATATAGTTAAAGCACTTTTATATTGTTTATTTATAGCTAAGGAAAGAGGCTCTATACTAGTCATATATATATTATATAGTTGTGCGTATAGGGTTATGGCCGAGGTAGTTTTTTAATTAGGTAAGCGGTCTAGTATTGGTTGTATTTCCGGATTCGGCGTAGTTATGATTCCGGGAGATATAGCCTAGCCTGTAACAGTATTAAGGTCTAAATTGCCTTTAACTTTATCTTACTTTTTCTGTTTTTAATAAAAACTTTTTACAGGAATAAAACTATTAAATAAAATATTATTTACTAAATAGATTTTTATACCCTTTTTTTATATATAATATTAGTTTTAATCCGCTTATACTTTTACATTTTTTTAAAACCTTTTCTTTTATTCTTTTACTCCTTTAAATTCCTTTATTACTTTTTTTATTACTTTTATTTAATCTTTTAATTTATCAGCTAATAGTAATTAAATTAAATCTTCCTTAATTTACTTTAATAGTCTATATAAAACCTTCTTTTTAAAAGTAAAGTAAAGGTTTTTTAAGCTTTTTTCCGCTTTATTAACTTTATACTTAAATATAAAATTAATATTTATTTTAACTTTAAGTTATATAATGCCTTTATTTTATATTTTTAATAAATAGCTTTAATAGCTAAAGTAATAATTTAAATATTCTTGATTTTATATTTTATATATAAATCCCTATTCTTTAATATATAATTAAATATTAACTGTATAGCTTAAATAAATAATATATTAAAGATAAAGGGCATTAAAATATTATTAAATGCAATATAAAATCTAACTATTATTCAAGCATTACTTATATATACTTAAATAATAGTTTTACTATATATATTTACTTAACTATTATTAAATATAGTATTATTATATTATATTTTATAACTAGCTAATAAAAGATAATATTTCCCTTTAACTTTAAATCTATAAATACTTTAATAAATATACTATTAGGCTCTTTTAACTATACTTATATTTACAGTAAATCCTATAAATAGCAGAGGATCTTTTTTATTATAACAATCCGGGTTGATTCTTAAAGGATAAACCAAGGCTTATAGGTTTATATTAACAGAAAGGTTAGGGATAAATATTAAGCAGGGTAATATAGTTATAATTCTATAGAATAGGTGGTTCTAGCAAATGCAATTTATTAACGACTATTTAAGTAACTATATTAAATAAATAATAAGCTAGTTGTATATATATAAGGGAATAATTATAGATTACCTTAGATTACATTTATTTTCTTAATAATCTATAATAAGTCCTTCTATTAGCTTACTAGGATTACTTTATAGTTTATAATAACCTAAATAATCTAGTGCTAATTAGTTTGTTTATCTAAGGTTCCTTTAAGTATATACTATATTACGTTCTTATAATAATCGGGCTATAATATAATATCCCTTTCCGGTTAATTTTATCTTTAAGACCTATTAGTTCTTTTTATAAATACCACTATCCCTTACAGTTTATAGGTATAGTGCCTTTATTTTATATTTTATGTTTTTTTACTAACAGAATATTAAATTGTATAGCGAAATCTCATTCTTGTAAAACTAAATAGCGCCTAGCTCTTTTTTCATTAATTAAGGCTACTGGTGATTTTATTATGCCTTATTTATTCTGCTATAGTCGCAATCTTTCTTATAAGATAATTACAGATAATTTATATTATAGTGAGTGTATACAGTAAGGTCGTTTATATAATAGTTCTAGTATTATGCTTTCTGCAGGTTTATTTTTTGTTAAGTTTATTGATTTTTTTTTAATTTATAGTATAGCGCAATATATAATTTTAGAGAAGTAAAAGATAAAGCGAGAAAAAGAAGAGACTAAGGCTCGCTTACTCCGCGCTTAATAAAAGGTAAACAAGGCCTTTGCGAAGTTGGTATACTTAAGGCAACAGTATCGGTCTATAGTATTTTATAGTCATAAAATGGTTTATTGTAGTCTTAAATCCCTAAACAAGTTAGATAAAGCGGAATATCGAGAAGTAGAAGCAGCTATCGATATATATTCTTTTAGGGCTGTTAATATAATTAACTAGACTGCCTTTAGGTCGCTTAATCTGTTGTTAATAAGTTAAGATTTCGGTGGAATTATTGCAGAGTTATCTAAAAGTATTTAAAGTGCTTTTTAGGTTCCTAGGAGTTATATTCCTCTCTATAGTTTTTTTATTTTATTAAATACTGGCGTTTATTGTTTTCTATTTTTATAGTTTTAATTTTTTTAATTTTATACTCCTCTTTAACTAATAGGACTTCAATTAAATCTATAATTAGTCTATTTTCCAATTTATCTTATAATGCTTTTTTAAGTAATAAAATATAAAATACTAGGTAAATCTAAATACTGTCTAGTAGTATAAGTTTATAAGTAACCTTTAAAATAACCTTTTTAACTAGATAAAGTCTAAATTTCTTAAAATCCAATTTATCGCTTAATCGCGTTATTTTAATATTTACAGTCTTTTTTCCTAGTAAATAATAATATAAGTAAACTATATCTCCCTCTTTAAAGATTAGTCCCTTTAATCTATATTTATTAGTATATTTTTTTATTTTTTCCTATATAAAGTAAAAGTATACCTATATTTCTTTATATAACTGCTTTATATCTTTAGCTTTAATTTATACTTTATTAATATATAGGCCTTTCCTTAGCGCTTTATATATATCTGGTATAAAGCTATAGTTAGTGTATATAGGGCTAAGTCTAGTCGATTTTAAAATGTTACTGTTATAGGATATTTATATAATTAATAACTTTTCTACTTAAGTGTTTTAGTTAAAGTTAATATAGCTTTTTAGATAGGCTTTAATAATCTAGTTAATACATTCTGTTTAACTATTTATCTATAGGTAATATATAGTATTAAGCTTATAATTTATACTTAATTGATTTATAAGTGCTTGCTAGAATTTAGATATAAAGGTTAATCTTTAGTTAGAAATAATTTTAGCTGGAATTATATAGTTAACTGCAATAAATTGCAAGAATATATAAGCTAGTATTTCTATATCTATTACTTCTTTATATAAAAGGAAATAAAAGTATTTAGTGAATTAGTCTATAATTATTAAAATACTATTATACTTAATTTTCGATTTTGGTTTAATAGATAATAGTAGTTTAATAATAAAGTCTAATAAAATTAATTGTTATAGTTATTCCAGTATTAATAAAGGTTAAAGTTTACTGTATAGCTTATATTTTAAGGGTTTAACTGTTTTATCAATTATATAGTAAGAAATAATATTTTATATTACTTTTTTAAGCCTTTAAAATTCAAAATACCTTTATACTTATTTATAAGTTTTGCGAATACTTTTATATCTATATACTAAATATTAATAAA
This sequence comes from Hypomyces perniciosus, assembly GCA_008477525.1. Lineage (NCBI taxonomy): Eukaryota > Fungi > Ascomycota > Sordariomycetes > Hypocreales > Hypocreaceae > Hypomyces > Hypomyces perniciosus. The sequence continues at coordinate 363,077 of SPDT01000006.1, forward strand.
CTTTTATAATTATATTTTTCTAAAGTTTATCTAAGATTTAAATCTTTTTATTTTATTATTAAGTTCCTTTTTTATTAAACTTTATATCTTTTAGGAATGTATTATTATTTTAAGTAGTATAGTGCTCTTTAATATATTGAAGTATAATATTATTACTAGATACCTTATATATAGCTTAAAATGCTATTTATTAGTAACATCTTTTAAAGGTTTATTCTAAAATCTGCCTAGTGTATTTAATCTTTCCTTAATTATAGTCAGCTTATCTACTAAGCGCGTTTACTTATCTGTTTTCGGATCTTTTCTAGTAAATTAATGTAACGATCCGGGTTGATTCTCAAGGGATAAACCAAGGTTCATGGGTTTATATTAACAGAGAGGTCAAAGATAAATACTAAGCAGGGTAATGTAGTCACGATTCTATAAAACAAGCGGTTCTAGTGAATGCAATTTATTAACGACTGTCTAAATAACTATACTAAATAAATAACAAGCCAGTTATATATATATAAAGGGAATAATCTTAAATCACCTTAGATTACACTTATTTTCCTGATAATCTATAGTAAATCCTTCTATTAGCTTACTAAAATCACTTTATAGCTTATAGTAACCTAAATAATCTAATACTAATTAATTCGTTTATCTAAAGTTCCTTCAAGTATATACTATATTATATTCTTATAATAGTCAAGTTATAATACAATATCCCCCTCCTATTAGTCTTATCCCTAAAACCTATTAATTCCTCTATAAATACCGCTATCCCCTATAGTTTATAAATATAATGCCTTTATTTTATATTCTGTGTTTTCTGCTAACAGAATATCAGGTCGCATAGCGAAATCTCATTCTCATAAAACTAAACAGCGCCTAGCTCTTTTTTCATTAATCGAAGCTACTAGTAATTTTATTATACCTTATTTATTCTACTATAATCGCAATCTTTCTTATAAAATAATTACAGATAATTTATATTATAATAAATATATACAGTAAGGTTATTTATGCAATAGTTCCAGTATTACATTTTCTACAGGTTTATTTTTTATTAATTTTTATTAAATTTTTCTAATTTATAGTATAGTATAATATATAATTTCAGAAAAGCAAAAGATAAAATAAAAAGAAAAAGAGACTAAGGCTTATTTACTCTGCGCTTAATAAAAGGTAAACAAGGCTTTTATAAAGTTAGCGCATTTAAAGCAACAGTATTAGTCTATAGTATCTTATAGTTATAAGATAGTTTAGTATAGTCTTAAATCTTTAGACAAGTTAGATAAGGCGGAATATTATAAAGCAAAAGCTGCTATTAATATATATTCCTTTAAGGCTGTTAATATAATTAATTAAACTGCCTTTAGGTTACTCGATCTGTTATTAATAGGCTAAGATTTTAGTAGAATTATTATAAAGTTATCCGCGAGTATTTAAAGTATTCTTTAAGTTCCTAAAAGTTATATTCTTCTCTATAGTTTTTCCATTTAATTAAATACTAGCGTTTATTATTTTCTATTCTTATAGCTTTAATTTCTTTAACTTTATATTTTTCTTTAACTAGTAAAACTTTAATTAAGTCTATAATTAATCTATTTTCTAATTCGTTTTATAATACTTTTTTAAATAGTAAAATATAAAATACTAAGTAAATTTAAATATTATCTAGTAGTATAAATTTATAAATAACTTTTAAAATAACCTTTTTAACCAGGTAAGGTCTAAGTTTCTTAAAATCTAATTTATCGCTTAGTCGCGTTATTTTAATATTCGCAGTCTTTTTCCTTAGCGAATATTAATATAAATAAACTATATCTCCCTCTTTAAAGATTAGTCCCTTTAATTTATATTTATCGGTATACTTCTTTATTTTTTCCTATATAAAGTAAAGGTATACCTGTATTTTTTCATATAACTGCTTTATATCTTTAGCTTTAATTTATACTTTATCGATATATAGGCCTTTTGTCAGACCACAAATCCAGCAAAAGTGAAGCTCTACACAATCTGCGTGGATAAGTGACCTTATATGCTATGTGACACACCCCCCAGGTGCGATAGTCTAGATAGAGCGCCTGTATTCCCTGTAATCCTATATAAAGGGCAGGGCGCAGAGGACTTTTCTGCTAACCTTAACCGTGGCTGCAGTGCCTAGATCTGGTTAAACTAGGACTTTTGCCTAGATCTGGTTAAACTAGGACTTTCTTCGGCTTTATTTTAATTCCCCCGAATAAATAGTAGGAACCCTAGCGTATTTTAATTCCTCCAGGACAGAATCGAACTTGCAACCTGGAGCTATGTCGGATAATTTCGCGCGAAACAATACCGGGCTCATAACTGTGGCGGAGCGCGGCACAGCTATGTGGAGCATAGAGAGATGGGAAACGAAGCTTGATTCTATGAAAGAGAATATGCCGTAGTGGCCTCGCTATATATACACATAGCTAACACAAAGAAGAAGCTGTGTGCAGCGCTGTAAGCGTCTGCACCGTCTGACACATCGCTTACGCGATGTGTATATCAGCTTGTATCTGCTTTGTAAGCAGATAAGAGCTCCCTAGCGCTGACAAGCGGTAGGGCCCCGGCCTACTCAACCTAACACCTTTCTTTAGCGTTCTATATATATCTGGCATAAAGCTATAGTTAATATATATAAGGCTAAGTCCAGTTAACTTTAAAATATCGCTATTATAAGATATTTATACAATTAATAGCTTCTCTACCTAATTATTTTAGTTAAAGTTAATATAACTTTTTAAATAAACTTTAATAATCTAGTTAATATATTTTATTTAACTATTTATCTATAGCTAATATATAGTATTAAGCTTATAATTTATGCCTAACTAACTTATAAATACTTACTAGAATTTAAACGTAAAAGTTAATCCTCGGTTAAAAATAATCTCGGCTAGAATTATATAGTTAGCTACAATAAATTGCAAAAATATATAAGCTAGTATCTCTACATTTATTACTTCTTTATATAAAAAGAAGTAAAAGTATTTAATAAATTAATCTATAATTATTAAGATACTATTATATTTAATCTTTATTCTTAATTTAATAAATAATAATAATTTAATAATAAAGTCTAATAAAATTAACTCTTATAGTTATTCCGGTACTAGCAAAGGTTAGAGTTTGCTGTATAGTTTATATTTTAAGGGTTTAACTATTTTACAAATTATACAGTAAAAGACAATATCTTATACTACTTTCTTAAGCCCTTAAAACTTAAAGTACCTTTATATTTATTCGCAAGTCTTACAAATGCCTTTATATCCGTATACTAGGTATTAATAAACTTCTATAACTATGTTTTTCTAGAGTTTGTCTAGGACCTAAATCTTTCTATTTTATTATTAAGTTCCTTTTTCATTAGACTGTATATTTTCTAGGAATCTATTATTATCCCAGGTAATATAATGCTCTTTAATGCATTAAAGCGTAGCATTATTACTGGATACCTTATATATAGCTTAAAGTGCTATTTATTAATAATATCCTTTAAAGGTCTGTTTTAAAATCTGCCTAGTATACTTAATCTTTCTTTAGTTATAATCGGCTTATCTGTTAAGCGCGTCTACTTATCTATTCTTGGATCCTTTTTAATGGATCAGGATATAGTCGAATTGTAAGAGGTATTCCGTATAGCGGATCTGCCTTTTAGAGAGTTATTAAACTATCGCGAAATACGCAATATTCTTATAGTTAATATATACCTTAACTTTATATATTCCTCCTAACAGGTAATATCGCTATTCCTTAAATATAAGAATAATAGCGAGGAATTCTTTATTATATATTAAGTAATTCAATTCTATACTATATAGTGCTTTAAAGTAAAAGGCAATAGGGTATAGTTTACTATTCTTATCCTTTTAACTAAATTAAACTCCTATAGTAAAGTTAGAAATATCTATTTTAACTTCTATTTCCTTAAATAAATTAAATATAATAAATATAGGTTCTTTTAAAATAAACCACTTAAGTTTATTAAATATATCCTATATATTTAATGCCTATAGAAATTTTTAATCCTTTTTAATAAGTTTATAGAGGGTTTATATAATACTTCTATAGCCTTTAATAAATTGTTAGTAATAGTTAGCGAGTCTTAAAAAGCTTTAGACTTCTTTAACTATTATATATATAGGCTAATTTTATACTGCTTATACTTTTAATAAATTTATATAAATTTCTTTAAAGGTAATAATATACTTTAAGAAAGTAACTTTCTATATATAGAATTTGCATTTCTTTAGTTTTATAAGTAGTTTAATATCTTATAGTATCTATAATACTTTATAGATATATGCCTTATATTTTTTAAAGGTATTTAAAAAAATTAAAATATTATTTAAGTAAATAACTATAAAAATATTAAAGTACTTTTTTAATATATTCTTAATTATCTTTTAGAATATCGCAGGGGCGTTAGTGAGATTAAAAGGTATAATTAAATATTTAAATAAGCTATATTTAGTTTAAAAGGCAGTTATCTATTTATATCCTTTTTTAATTTAGATAAGGTTATAAGCGCCTTTAAGGTCTAGTACTATAAACTACTTTTTCCTATATAGCCTATCCTGCAATTTTATAATTAACAGTAGTGGAGTTTTATTTTTAATAGTAGCTTTATTAAACTATTAGTAGTCTATAATTAACTATAGTTTACCTCTTTTCTTTAATATAAATATAATAAAATAGCCTACTTTTAATAAAGAAAGTTAAATATACCTTTTAGCTAATATATTATTTAAATAGTCATATAGGCTTTTAAGCTCTTTTTTATTTAAATTATAAATTTTATAAAAAGTAATACTTACACTATCTTTAAGCTTAATTATATAGTCCTATTAACTGTATTCCAGTAGCTTTATATTAAGTGTTTCCTTAAATAGCTTATTATATTTCCAGTATTCTTTAAAGATATTTTATAGCTATTCTATTAATACTGTTATTTTAAGGCTTTTTATATTAAGTATTTTATTAATATTATTAAATACTTTCTATAAACAGGCAATTATTCTTTAAATTTATCTATCCTTCCCTTTACTTTATTTAAATTTTATTCTTAAATAAATTATTTCTATAATCAAATCAAAGGTAACTTTCTTAATCCCTTTCTTTAGTATACCCAAGGGTTCTATACAAGATTTCTGCCCTGCAGCTAAGGCCTTTCTAATAGTTCCAATCGCTAAAGAAGCTTTACTATCGCGCCAATAAAGCTAGCTATTCTCCCAGTTAATATTAAGGTTATTAAATTTTAACTAAAAATAACCGAGAATAATGTTATACCTATTAATATTCACTATATTACAAGGAACCACTCCCTTGCATTTAGCGATTTCAAGTTCAAGATAATCAGTCTTTCGCTTAACCTATCTATTATTATATATAAAGGCTCCTCTTTTTGCCTAATAAAGTTAATACAGTCTAGTTTTCTTTTTCTAAAGTAACTATAAGCGATTTATAATTATAGGTACAATAAAATTGCCTATCGCTCCACTATCTATTAATATATATAACTAATATCCCTTAACTATTATCTTTAATTTAAAATATAGTAAATTTTTATTATTACTTTTATTATTTAATATTTTAAAAGATATAATTTATTAATTATTACTTTATAGCCCTTTTATAGGTAATATTAATTATTTCCCAATTTTTCTCTTTTTATATAGATTTTATAGTTAATCAGGGTTTTTTAAAGTACATACTATTTTCTTTTATTATAGGCAATTCCTTTATAGGTAATAAAGTTAAACTAGTTTCAGTGCAGCTCTTTTATAATTTAATTAATCTCTCTGTCTTTTAAAGTAGGTTTATACTTTATATAATTTTACATTTACTATTTTTAGAGTCTTTCCTATAGGTAGATAGCGCATTTATCCTTTTAATAGTATATATAATTTAGTGATAAGTATAGGGTATTATTGGTTTATTATAAGTGCTAATCCTGCAATTTATTTTATTTATATATAATACACTTTAGGCTATTGCACTTTAAATAGTGTTATTAATTGCACTTAAACCTTTTATTATAGCGGAAGTGCTATTTTATTAATTTCTCTTTATAGTAGATATAGTATCCTTTAAACTTATATCCTTTAAGTCTTTATAGCTAATAATATTCCTTTAAGGTTTTAGTATTTAATTTAATAATAACAATTTTAAAGTTTTAATACTATATAATTATAATCTATTCTTCGAAAGTATTATAATCCTATACCTGCTTTACAGGGTAAAACAGGATTCTAATTAGGAATATATTATACTTTACTTTCTCCTAAAAGTATATTATATACCTATATATAATATAAATGACTTAGGATATAGTATAGTGCTTTTTATAAGTAGGGTTATTTATAGTATAGTCTTTTTATATATAGAAATATACAGGTTCTTTGCATATAGCTAAAGTAACTAGGATAGCTTTAACAGCTATTTCGTTATTAACTCTATTTTGCATATAGAGCTGTCTATATAGGTATAAGTTCAACCTATTTTATTATATACCTATAGCAACTCTTTTAATTAAGTTTAAGTAGTATTCGTTTAGCTTACCCTTAAGGTTACTGTTTATAGGTAATATGTTTTCTAGTTCTAAAAGTATAGTACTATATAGTAATAGTCTATATCGCGAAAGGTTATTTTTATCTTTATTATTAAAGTTACTGCTATTAATCTATCTTTTATTGCCTGCAGTAATTTAATTAAAATCTTAATAGTTAATTACAGTAACTATTTATTTATTTAAAATACTATTATCTTTATCTAACTTTATATAGCTAGAGTTTAGGTTTTATTCCATTAAACTATTTAGGTATAGTAAATACCTGTTTATTTTATTTTCTCTGAAAATGTCTTTAAGAGTCGAGGATCTAGGTCTTAACCGGTATCCCCTTTAATTTATTATAGATATTTTTCTAGGTTATTTCAGGTATTATCCGCTTTTATCTTTACTGGATTTATAAATAAGGCAGCTATTATTATAGTATATAGTCCAGCTAAGTAATATATAATTAGTGGTTTTTAAAACTATATTAACCTTTTATTTAGGTTTTAGCGCAGGCTTTTAAAGTTTATTAATTCTTAGTTTTTATAAAGCTTTATAGTCCTTTAAAAAGTATCCTAGTTTATTATAGTTATAATAGGCAGCCTTTACTTTTCCCTTTTAAATAGCATTTAAATCTATTTAACTAGGTCTTTTATTATTAAAGCTAGCGATATATTTTTATTGCTTTTTACTTTAGTTTATATATTCTTCATATTTATAAACTTATATAGATTACTGTTATCCTTTCTTTATATTTAAGTAAAGTTTATAAAGTAAATTATCTATATTTATATATTTTTTAATAAACTTAATAATACCTTTATCGCGAAAGAACTTATAGGCTTCCTTTTTAACTTTTAGCTTAAATCTAATATAAAAGCATTTAATAAAAGTAAGGTTTCCTTATTTAACTTTAAAAGTATAGTTCTTAAAGTATATCGTATAATTAAAGTATTTTCCTTTCTAGATTAAGTTTATAAATTTATTTTCTGCAGTATATTCTTTACTAATATTATTAAAGACATTCTTTAGTTTTTCCTTAAACCAATTATAGCTAGCGAATATAAACTGTATTTACTTATTAGCTTTACTTTTATTATTAAAGAAATCCCTTTAGGTAGGTTTAAACTATTTTAGGGTATTCCTTTTAAGTCGTCTAGCAGCTAAAAGAACTTTACTAGTCTTTATATTAAAGCTGGTTAAAAAATAGGTAAAATAATTGTATAATTAAATGAAAAATAGTTAAAGCGTTATAATACTTCCATTAAAATGCTTAAAGGGTTACATCTTAAGTAACTCCCTTAAATCCCTTAAAGGTCAGTTCCCTTTATAGTTTAGTATAAAGTTTAGGTTAAATGCAGGCAGCGCTTAATTCTATAAATCTATAATAGTCGCTTACTGTTAGTAAATTATTTAATTAAGCCTAGCGTTTTTAGCAATTAAGTATTAATAGCGTTACTCTTATTCTATATAGTTAGCTTCTATATATTAGAAGGCTTCCTTTATACAGATATATAGTTATTCCGTTTTATTAACTTTATCCTTATCTTTACTTCCACTTATATTATTATCTCCATCATTATCCTACCTTTAGCGAGGAGGTAGAATAAAGGGTAGAGTATTAAGGTTATTAGAAGAGGATACTGTAGCGGATATATTTATAATATTATTTAAGGTTCTCAGTAGCCTTTTAAATAAAAGTTATTAATATATAATAATCTAGGTTAATTCTTAAGGGATAAACCAAGGTTTATAGGTTTATATTAACAGAAAGGTTAAGGATAAATACTAAATAAAGTAATATAGTTACAATTCTATAGAATAAGCGGTTCTAGTAAATGCAATTTATTAACAACTATCTAAATAACTATACTAAATAAATAATAAACTAGTCGTATATATATAAAAAGAATAATCTTAGATTACCTTAAATCATACTTATTTTCCTGATAATCTATAGTAAGTCTTTCTATTAACTTACTGGGATTACTTTATAGTTTATAGTAACCTAAGTAATCTAATACTAATTGGTTTATTTATCTGAGGTTCCTCCGGGTACGTACTATGTCACGTTCTTATAATGGTCGGGTTATAACAATTAGAATATAGTCGAATTCTAAAAGGTATTTTATATAGTAGATTTATCTTTTAGAGAGTTATTAAACTATTGCGAAATATATAATATTTTTATAGTTAATATATACTTTAACTTTATATATTCCTTTTAATAAGTAGTATTGCTATTCTTTAAATGTAAGAATAATAGCAAGGAATTCCTTATTATATATTAAGTAGTTTAATTTTGCGCTATATAGTATTTAAGAGTAAAAGGTAATAGGGTATAGTTTACTGTTTTTATCTTTTTAATTAAGTTAAGCTTTTATAGTAAAGTTAAAAGTATCTATTTCGACTTTTATTTCTTTAAATAGGTTAAATATAATAAATATAAATTCTTTTAAAATAAATTGCTTAAGTTTATTAAATATATCCTATATATTTAATGCCTATAGGAACTTTTAATCCTTTTTACTAAGTTTATAGAGGGTTTATATAATATTTTTATAGCCTTTAATAAATTATTAATAATAGTTAGCGAGTTTTAAAAAGCTTTAGATTTCCTTAACTATTATAGGTATAGGCTAGTCTTTTACTGCTTATACTTTTAATAAATCTATACAAATTTCTTTAAGGGTAATAATATACCTTAGGAAAGTAACTTTCTGTATATAGAATTTGCATTTCTTTAGTTTTATAAGTAGTTTAGTATTTTATAGTGTCTATAATACTTTATAAATATATATTTTATATTCTTTAAAGGTATTTGAAAAGATTAAGATATTATTTAAGTAAATCACTATAAAGATATTAAGGTATTCTTTTAATATATTATTAATTATCTTTTGGAATATTATAGGGGTATTAGTAAGACTAAAAGGTATAACTAGGTATTTAAATAAACTGTATTTAGTTTAAAAGGCGGTTATTTATTTATATCCTTCTTTAATTCAGATAAGGTTATAAGCGCCTTTAAGGTCTAGCGCTATAAACTACTTTTTTTTATATAGTCTATTCTATAATTCTATAATTAATAGTAATAGAGTTTTATCCTTAATAGTAGCTTTATTAAACTATTAGTAATCTATAACTAACTATAGTTTACCTTTTTTTTTTAATATAAATATAATAAGGTAGCCTGCTTTTAATAAAAAAGGTTAAATATACCCTTTAATTAATATATTATCTAAATAATTGCATAGGCTTTTAAGCTTTTTTTTATTTAGATTATAAATCTTATAAAAGGTAGTATTTATATTATCTTTAAGTTTAATTATATAGTCTTATTAACTGTATTCCAGTAATTATATATTAAATGTTTCCTTATACAGTTTATTATATTTCTAGTATTTTTCAGGGATATTCTGCAGTTATTCTAGCAATACTGCTATTTTAAGGCTTTTTATCTTAAGTATTTTATTAATATTATCGAATATTTTCTGTAAAAAGGTAATTGTTTTTTAGATTTATTTAATTTTCCCTTTACTTTACTTAAGCTTTATTTTTAGGTAGATTGTTTCTGTAATTGAATTAAAGGTAACTTTCTTAGTCCTTTTCTTTAATATACTTAGGGATTTTATATAAGATTTCTGCCTTACAGCTAAAGCCTTTTTAATAATTCTAATCGCTAAAGAAGCTTTACTATTGCGCTAATAAAGCTAGCCTTTCTTTTAGTCGATATTAAGGTTATTGCATTTTAACTAAAGATAACCGAAAATAATATTATACCTATTAATATTTACTATATTGCAAGGAACTACTCTTTTACATTTAGCGATTTTAAGTTTAAGACAATTAATTTTTTACTTAACCTATCTGTTATTATATATAAAAGCTCCTTCTTTTACTTAATAAAATTAATATAGTCTAGTTTTCTCTTTCTAAAGTAACTATAAACAATTTATAGTTTTAAGTATAATAAAATTACCTATTACTCTGCTATCTATTAATATATATAGCTAATATTCTTTAACTATTATCTTTAATTCAAAATATAGTAAATTTTTATTATTACTTTTATCATTTAATTTTTTTAAAAATATAATTTATTAATTATTACTTTATAGCCTTTTTACAGGTAATATTAATTATTTCTTAATTCTTTTTTTCTTATATAAATTTTACAGTTAATTAAAGTTCCTTAAAGTAAATACTACTTTCTTTTATTATAGGCAATTCCTTTATAGGTAATAAAGTTAAACTAGTTTTAGTGCAGTTCCTTTATAATTTAATTAATCTTTCTGTCTTTTAAGGCAGGTTTATACTTTATATACTTTTACATTTACTATTTTTAAAGTTTTTCCTATAAGTAAATAGCGTATTTATTTTTCTAGCAGTATATATAGTCTAGCAATAAATATAGGGTATTATTAGCTTATTATAAATACTAATCCTGTAATTTATTTTGCTTATATATAATATACTTTAAGCTATTATATTCCAAGTAATATTATTAATTGCATTTAAACCTTCTATTATAGTAAAAGTACTACTCTATTAATTTCTTTTAATAGTAGATATGATATCCTTTAAACTTATATCTTTTAAGACTTTATAGCTGGCGATATTCCTTTAAGGTTTTAGTATTTTATTTAATAATAATAACTTTAAGGTCTTAATACTATATAGTTATAATCTATTCTTTAAAAGCATTATAATCCTATACCTATTTTATAAAGTAGAATAGGATTTTAATTAGGAATATATTATATTTTACTTTCTTTTAAAAGTATACTATATACCTATATATAATGCAAGTAACCTAGGATATAGTATAGTATTCTTTATAGTTAAGGTTATTTACAGTATAGTCTCTTTATTTATAAATATATATAAATTCCACTTATATAGCTAGGGCAGTTAAAACTACTTTAATAATTATTTTATTATTAGCTCTGTTTTATATATAAAGCTATTTATATAGGCGTAAATATATCCTATTTTATTATATACTTATAGCAATTCTTTCAACTATATAAAGGTAATATTCATTTAAGTTATTTCTAAGATTACTATATATTAGTAGTATATTTTCTAGTTTTAAAGGTATAGCACTATATAGTAATAGTCTATATTATAAAGGATTATTCTTATCTTTATTATTAAAGTTACTGCTGCTAGTTTATCCTTTATTACCTATAGTAATTTAATTTAAATATTAATAATCGATTATAGCAACTAATTATTTATTTAAAATACTATTATCTTTATTTAACTTTATATAACTAAAGTCTAGGTATTATTTTATTAAACTGTCTAGGTATAGTAAATACCTATTCGCTCTATCTCCTTTAAAAATATCTTTAAGAGTTAAAGATTTAGGTCTTAACTAGTATCCCCTTTAGTTTATTATAGATATCTTTTTAAATTGTTTCAGGTACTATCTGCTTTTATCTTTACTGGATTTATAAATAAGGCAGCTATTATTATAGTATATAGTCTAGTTAAATAATATATAATTAATAGTTTTTAAAACTATATTAACTTTTTATTTAGGTTTTAGCGCAGGCTTTTAAGGTTTATTAGTTTTTAGCTTTTATAAAGCTTTATAGTCCTTTAAAAAGTATTTTAGTTTATTATAGTTATAATAAATAACTTTCGCTTTTCCTTTTTGTCATATAGTATATAAGGTTACTTATTTACGCAGATTGTATAGAGCTTCACTTTTACTGGATTTATAGTCTGACAGTTATAAGCCCGGTATCGTTTCGCGCAAAATTATCTGATATAGCTCTAGGTTGCAAGTTCGATTCTGTCCTGGAGGAATTAAAATACGCTAGGGTTCCCACTATTTGGGGGAATTAAAATAAAAAGCCGAAGAAAGTCCTAGTTTAACTAGATCTAGGCAAAAGTCCTAGTTTAACCAGATCTAGGCACTGCAGCTATGGTTAAGGTTAGCAGAAAAGTCCTCTGCGCCCTGCCCTTTATATAGGATTACAGGGAATACAGGCGCTCTATCTGGACTATTGCACCTGGGGGGTGTATTATATAGTATATAAGGTTACTTATCTACGCAGATTGTATAGAGCTTTACTTTTGCTGGATTTGTGGTCTAATACTTTTTAAATAGCATTTAGATTTATTTAATTAAGCCTTTTATTATTAAAGCTAGCAATATATTTTTATTGCTTTTTACTTTAGTTTATATATCTTTAATATTTATAAATTTATTTAAATTACTATTATCTTTTTTTTATATTTAAATTGAGTTTATAAAGTAAATTATTAATATTTATATATTTTTTAATAAACTTAGTAATGCCTTTATTACAGGGGAACTTATAGGCTTCCCTTTTAACTTTTAGTTTAAGTCTATTATAAAAACGTTTAATAAAAGTAAAGTTTCTTTATTTAACTTTAAAAATATAGTTTTTAAAGTATATAGTATAGTTAAAGTATTTTCCTTTCTAGATTAAGTTTATAAGTTTATTTTCTGCAGTATATTCTTTATTTATATTATTAAAGATATTCTTTAATTTTTCTTTAAACTAATTATAACTAGCGAATATAGTTTACATTTATTTATTAATATTAGCTTTATTATTAAAGAAATCCCTTTAAGTAAATTTAAACTACTTTAAGGCATTCCTTTTAAGTTATTTAACAGCTAAAAGAATCTTATTAGTTTTTATACTAAAGCTAGTTAAAAAGTAGGTGAAATAGTTATATAGTTAAGTAAGAAATAGTTAAAGTGCTATAGTACTTTTATTAAAGTCTTTAAAGGGTTATATTTTAAGCGACTCTCTTAAATCCCTTTAAAGTTAATTCCCTTTAAGGTTTAGTATAGGGTTTAGAGCAGGTACAGGTAATATTTAGTTCTATAAGTCTATAATAGCTGCTTACTATTAATAAATTACTTACTAAAGTTTAGCATTTTTAGCGACTAAATATTAATAGCGTTATTCCTGTTCTATATAGTTGGCTTCTATATATTAAAAGGCTTTTTCTATATAAATGCAGAGTTGTTCCGTTTTGTCGGCTTTATCTTTATTTTCGCTTCCATTTATATTATTATCTTTATTATAGTCCTGTCTTTAGTAAGGAGGTAGAGTAGAGGGTAGAGTGTTAGGGTTATTGGAAGAGGATACTACAGCAGATATACTTGCAATATTGCTTAAGATTCTTAATAGCCTTTTAAATAAAAGTTATTAATGTATAATAATCTGGGTTGATTTTTAAGGGATAAATTAAGGCTTATAGGTTTATATTAATAAAGAGGTTAAGGATAAATACTAAGCAGGGTAATATAGTTATAATTCTGTAAAATAGGCAGTTTTAGTAAATGCAATTTATTAACAATTATCTAAATAAATATACTAAATAAGTAATAAGCCAGTTATATATATATAAAAGGAATAATTGTAGATTACCTTAGATTATATTTATTTTCTTAATAATCTATAGTAAATCCTTTTATTGGCTTACTAGGATTACTTTATAGTTTATAGTGACCTAAGTAATCCAGTACTAATTAGTTTATTTATCCGAGGTTCCTCTAGGTATATACTATGTTACGTTCTTATAATGGTCGGGCCATAACACTTATTTAAACTATATAAATCTAAGTTATAGATTTCTATAATTAATTTACTTTATAGTTAATAGCTATATTTAATTGCTTTAACTTATAAAAGTATATTTCTAAAAGTAATAATAGGTTTAAGTCTTTAAAATTAAATAACTTTTTATTTAATAAATAATCCCTTTACTAGTAAAGGTTATAAGGTTATAGCTTTAAAAGATTAATTTTATAGTAATTAAATACTTTATATAGTTAATTTTATATATACAGCTATTATATCTAATCTTTTTAATAGTTTTGCCTTTAAAGGGTATTTATATATAAAGATAAATATTATTTAATATAAAGTATATTTAAAGATAGTTAAATTAATCTTTTTATAAAACTATATTTTAGTAATCTTTTATAATTTCGCTATTAAATTTACTTTTAAAGTATTCGCGAGTTTTAAAATAGTATTTAAAAGAGTGCTAGTTTTAAGCTTAATTGCATTATTTAAAATTACTATTTAAATTATTATTTTAGTTTACTTTACTTTTAATAATTCCTCTTTATTCTTAGCGTCTTTGATTCCGCCTTCTTTATTATATAGCAGTCTAAATAATATAGCCTTTAAGGTTATAGGTATAGGGTTTAAATCTAGTTACTTTTTCTTAATTAACTGCTTTAATTAAAGCAGTAATAGCTCCTTTTTAATTTCTTTATCTGCTTTATTAATTATGTAATATACTTTTATCCTCTTTTAATTATAGGGTTTATAAAAAGAGTTTAATTAAATAATTCCTTAATTAAAATAGCTTAATTATATTTATCTAAAGGTTTCTTTAATGGGTTTATTTTAGCTAGGTTTATAGAAATTTTCTTAACCCCTTTTATTTTGTCGAGGGGGAATTGGCACTCCAAAACATACACACAACATATACACACACCTATATACAACGACTAGTATCGAGCGCGGGAACCGCGCTCCTAACAGAACCATGAAGCGGCGATTGAGTAATATAGGGACTAAAAAGATACTGCAGATCATTTGATCATAATGCTGGCAGCCAAAAGCAACCAACAGTTACCTTTATACGCCTCAGCGACTGTATTCTCATAGGTGGGGTTATATGTTAAAGGGGGAAGAAGGTTATTCTTTATTAAACTAGATCTATCTATATGTCTTTATACTCCCGTGCTTTCCTAATCTAGTAGCTGCTTAAATAAGCGGCAAACCTTTCTCGGGTAAGCTAAAAGAAAAAAAAAGCGGGTGCGTTGGGCATATTAGTTACCCCCGACAAATTATTTATATATTATCTCTTTTATTAGTAATTATTTAATCTCTGCCTATAAAGTATATAATATTTATTATTAATCCCTTTATAAGGATTATATTTAACCTTTATAATATTTAAATTTTAAATATCTCCCTATACTTTACTTTTTTATAAATAATATTAAAGAGTTTAGTTTTATAAAGGTTTAATTCTTAATTAAAAAGCTAAATTTTATCTTTTTTATAAATAATAGGCTTAATAAAACCTTATTTTAAGCTTTACATAATTCTACTTAAAGCGCTAGTATTTTTTATATATACATTTTAATAGTTATAACTGCTATAATAAATTAAACTAAAACTAGGGTTTTCTATAGGCTTACCTAAACTATTCTTACTGCTAGGTTATATATTATAAACCTATAGGCTTTATTATAGGCCAGTTTAATATACTTTTAAAGAGAATAGCTTTTATCCATATAGTATAAATAATATTTAATATTAGTAACTGCCTTTAAGTAATTAATAAAAAAGGTATTTAGTATATTATTATATAAAGGGTTTATTATATTAATATTATTAATAGCGATTATTAAAGTAAAAGGTCTTTATTTAGGTTTATTACTATTAATAGTAATTTAATAATACTCTTTTTCTTTTAAGTTAATTGCTTTTTCCTTTTATTAAAAAAGCTAAATTACTAGTTTATTAAACTTTTCAAATAAAGTATTTATTTAATCTTTAAGCTATAAAGTTATAACTAGTTTTATAGGTTTTAGCTATTCTTTTTTTTCATTTTCTTATCTTTAACTTTAATTTAAATAAATCTAATAAATCTATAGTTTTAAATAATCCTTTATTAAACTCTTAAAAATAAACTCTTTAAATATTAAGCTCTGCTAGTATGTTATTATAAAAAAGTATCTAAACCTTAATATATACTAAATCTTTAAAATTATTAATTTCTTTAATCCTTTAAAAAGCTATTACTAGCTAAAATAGCCCTAGTAATATTATGTTCGCGATATTATAAAAATATAGTATTATTATCCTTTAACTTCTTTTATTAAACTTTTAATAAAAGTATTAATATTAAAGTAACTAATTTATTGCAGACTATATACTTATAGGCTTATAGCAATAAAGGTTTTAAAGTTATACTATATATAATTCTAATTATTCTTTATTATATTACTTATAGTATTATATAAGCTTTTATTTTATTTTATCCTAATTAATACTTTTTTTAATAAAAATCTAAACTATCTTTTATTCCTTTACTTTTATAAATAGTTTTAAATACCTCCCTTAATCTTTAATCAGGATTCTTTAATCTTCTATTTTTTACTTATAGCTTCTTGAAAACTAAAATATATTCTTACTAGTAAATTTATTTATAAAATTAATCTTTGTTAATAGCTTTATACCTTCAATATTTTCAAAGGCTTAAATAAAAAAAAGGAATTTTTAAAATAATAACTTCCTTTTCTTTACTAAAAAGCTTAACTTTTCCATAATTTTTATTATAATAAATATAAAAGGTGTTAATATTAGGTTAAATATATAATTAAATAATTCTTTCAGTTAAAGGGTTAAAGAAGAGGTTGCGTTTAGTATCTTGGTAAAAGAAGGTTATTAATTTAATTTAAACTCTTTTACTTTAAGTTAAAGTAAATTGTTAGAGTTTTAATTAAATAGTTTTTTAATAAAAGAATATCCTTTCTCCTGCAAATTAAAATTATCTAACTTAAATACCTAGCCTTTAAAAGAGTATTCCTTTTTTAAGTAAAAAAAGGATATATTCTTTTAATAAAGGAGCTATAGCAATATATTCTATTAAAATAAAGAGTTTTTTTATAAAAAAGAAAGATTATATTTATTTATCTAGGCTACTAAAATCAATTAATCTTTTAAAGATAATTTCCTATATTAATACTAATTATAAGATATTGATACACAATGGGGTGGAAAGGAGAGAATGAATGATAAAAGGGGAAGGGAAGGAAAGGGAAGGATACGCTTTTATGCGTATCAAATGCCCCCCCTAGAAAAGAAAACTAACCCGACCTCGGGTTATCCCTACTATCCCCGCTACGCCATTGATGAACCCGAACAATATAATGACTGACGGCCTCATCCAATAGCCGGCTTGGTGGTTCGAAGCCATATTGATCGATGTGGCGCTTTGTATAGCCGGCTTGCCATTGGGCTAGGCTATCCAGGCGCTGTCGATCATAAGGCCGGCCTCCAGGAACGCGTTGTTCGAGTCGGCTAGGCTGAACGGAACGGCGTTGTTCAGGGCCGCGTTGTTCGAAACCGCGTTGTCCAAGTCGGCTAGGTCTAACCAAGCAGCGTTGTTCAGTTTGTCGTGGAACAGGGCTGCGTTGAACGGGGCCGCGTTGTTCAGGTCGGCTAGGTCGGTCGAATTGGCGTTGTTCAAGTCGGCTAGGTCGAATAGAGCCGCGTGGTTCGAAGCGGCGTTGTTCGAAGCGTTGGATCCGGCTTGAACGGCTGATGGGCTTGAATTCGATCGGGCTAGCTGGGCAGCGCGATTGAAGATGAAGAAAGAGTTGATTACGTGACGGGAAGGTCTGGCGGCACAATCCACAGGTTCGGCGCTGTAGATCTTGCTGATATAGCTGGCAGGCCCGCTGTTGTTCGAGCTGATCGAGCTGATCGAATAGGCCCATCACGAAGTCGGTCGAATTGGAAGAAAGAAAGAACGCCAAACGCGAAGGAAGCAAGGAAACGCGTTATCAAACGCCGAAGAACGAAGGAATGAAAGAAAACGCGTTATCCGGCAGGTCTGATCGAGCCGGATTGAAGCTGCCGTTCAGGCCTGATGAAAGGGACGGCTTAGTCGATTGTAGATAGGTCTGGTTGCAGCTTGGTTGGTATTGGTTGGTTGGTTGCGTTTGGCTGTATCTGGCAGCGGAAGCTGGTTACACGATCGGAATCATGAAAATTGCTACCATATGATACACAATGGGGTGGAAAGGAGAGAATGAATGATAAAAGGGGAAGGAAAGGAAAGGAAAGGGAAGGATACGCTTTTATGCGTATCAGATATTAAGTTATTATCCTTTTTATATCTTCTTTAAATATTTTTAATATAAATAAAAACAGCCTATATACTAGAAATTATAAAAGTAATAAAAATAATACTTTTATTAAATATTAAAGAAAACCCGGCTAAAAATATTAATAAAATTAAAATAAAGTCTCTATACTAAAAAGTTAAATAATTAATATATCCTTTATTAGCCCCTTATAGCTATTTTACTTATTAACCTACCTACTAGTAAATAAAATAAAGGCTATAATAGTATATTAATAGTTTAAAGGGGCTTAGGTTATATAATATTAACTATTTTACCTATATATTCGCTTTTACTATAGCGACTAGTCTTTTAATAATTTTCTTTAAAATCTCAGCTTTTAATTAACAGGTATTATTAACTAGTAGTTTCTTATAATTCCGCTTTTTTATTATATTTGAGCGCATTACGCTTAAGTTAACTAATTTTAATATGTTTTCGGAAATTATAACTAAATAACCTATATTTTTAGAGTTAAGTATTATATTAATTTATATTAATTAGTTATAGAAGGGGTTTTAGGCTATTTCCCTTGATTAATTATTTTATATTTATATAGACTAAGTAAAGCTAGCCTATAATTCTATTAATAGTTAAGTAAAGGTAGGTTTTAGTAGTAGTATAAAAGTGCCTTTAATAATTAGTTTTTAAAATGCAATCCCTAAAATTTCCCCCTATCTTAATTACCAGTTTTATTAAAGGGGAATTGGCACTTTAAAATATATATATACCTATATATAACAACTAGTATTAAGCGCAGGAACCGCGCTCCTAATAGAACTATAAAGCAGCGATTAAGTAATATAAAGACTAAAAGATATTGCAGATTATTTAATTATAATGCCAGCAGCTAAAAGTAATTAATAGTTACTTTTATATACTTTAGCGGCCATATTTTTATAAGTAGGGTTATATATTAAAAGAGGAAAAAGGTCAGTTAATATTAAATTAAGTCTATCTATATATCTTTGTACTCTAATACTTCCTTAATCCAGTAACTGCTTAAATAAATAGCCGACTTTTCTTAGGTAAACTTAATAAGAAAAATGCAGGTGCGTTAGGTATATTAGTTACCCCCGACAAACTACCCTTTTAGCTACTTTAAAAGGCTTTATAAATAGCCTTAAAAATTAATATAACCGGTATTTTAAGGAATTCTATTATAATAGTAGAAAGGAAAGTAATTAAAAACTTTAAACCTAATTCTTATCCTTAAGAATTATATATTCCTATAATAGCCTTTATATTTATAAATAGAATAGTTTAATAAAATGCTTTATTAGAGTTTTATTAAATAGGCTATAGGCTATTATTATAGCAGTTAACTTACTACTATATCTCTAAGATTTTATTATTAGTATAATTCTTAAATTAGTTAACTATACAGCTATTACTAATAGGGACTTTACCCTTTATTAAAAGTTATATAAAACTTAAACTTTAATAAGATTATAAACTTAACTTATAAAAATATAAGATTATTAGCTTTGATTATAAAGTATTTATTTTATAAAAATAAAAGGCTAAAGGCTATAAATTAGCCTTTAAAACTAAAACTAAAAGACTATTAGCAGTTTTAAGTAATAATACCTATTTTATTTATATTTTAACTAAATATATAGTCTTTAAATTGTTAACTATTAAGCTATATAAAAATAAAATTCCTAAACCTTAAATCCTAAAGCCTATTATAAGTTAAAATAATAAGGAATTAAAGGGAGAAATAAAGCTAGATTTATTAGATTAAATAATTCTTAGCTTTTAAAATATTAATCCTTTACTCCCTAACCGTATTTTAAAGGGAGTATTTACTGCTATTCCCCTTATTCCTATACTAGTTATATAAGACTTTATATTTATAAAAGATCTTATAGATATCAATATATCCTATTTTCTCTATAATAGTATTAGAAAGTTAGCTTTTCTAGCTGCTGCAGTATACGACCTATAAATATTTAAGCAAGTACTTTATAGTTTTAATAAAATTAAATAGCTAAAAGCAATTTATAGCGAATTTAACTAGCTAGTTAAATAATATACTTTTACTTTTATTAAGTGTAATAGTATTCTTAAAGGCAAGAATCCTATTACTAATCGATTAGTTTCAAAGATTAAAAAAAACTAAAATAATAGAATAGTTAAATTTAAAGCTAGGCTAGTTACTAGGGGCTTCCAATAACTAAAAGGAATAGATTTTAACTAAACATTTACTTTAACAGTTATTCCTTTTACTTAACAGCTCTTATTAACTTTAATTATTATATATAACTAGGAAATTAAATAAATCGACTTTATTAATACATTCTTTAATAGGATATTTAAGGAAACTATTTTCTTTAACTTCCTTAAAAGGTTTAAAAACTATATTAGTTAAACTTCTTTTAAAATTAAGTTTATTTTTAGAAAGCTGGGCTATAACCCTGATTTAGATTAGGTTATTTAGTTATAGAAAGCTTTTTATAGTCTAAAACAGTCCCTTAAAGAATAGTAATAGGCTTTATAAGCCTTAGGAAATCAATATTAAGAGACCGGAAACTCCAGAGCTCTTATAATATTATATAGGCCAGAATATATATATAAGAGTAACAATAGTCTTTAAAGATATAAAACTTTAAAGACTAGTAAACTACTGCTACTATACTTAATTATTAGTTTTTAGCTTATTATTTACTTATTAATACTTATTTTTCTTTTAAGTAACTGCTTTTTAACCTCCTTCACTCTTTTTTAAAGTTATAGCCTTTTATTTAATTTATTTACTATAAAGAGGGTTTTTAATATATTAATCTTTTATTATTCCTAATAAAAGTAAAAAAACTATTAAAATTAAAAATGCCTTTAATAGTAAATAATTAATTTACTTTTAATAAAAAGGCTATATTTTAAATACAAAGACTTTTAAATAAAATTACTTTTTTAATTTATTAATTAAGCCTTTTGAATAATATTTTATTTATAAAAGAAAAATTTAATATTTATATTTAATAAATAAAAGATAAACAGTAAATATATTTAAAGAGGAAATATTTAAAAAAAGTTTTTAAAAAGAAACCCTTTTTTTTAAACGTTTAAAGATTAAAAGTTTATTGCCTATAATTAGTTTATTATATACTATTAATTTAAAATAACTTTATAAAGGTAATTAAAGTAAAGTATAAATTTAAACTTTTTATTATAAAAAAAAGTTTTAAATAAAACTATAAAGACTTTTTTTATTATTATTAAAAGGCAGTTTAAATTATCCTTTAATACTTTTTTTAAGTAATTTATAAAATTACTTATACTGCTTTTTATTTAAAAAGAAATATTTAATAGTAATAAATTAGCTATTTTAAAAAAAAGGTAAATTTATTAAATTTAATTATTTAAAATAAATTTTATTAATAGCTTAAAAATAATAATTATAATAGTTTAATTAAATACTATAAAGTAACTTTATAAATCTTTTACTTATATTAAACTATTAAATAAAAATTTTAATTATTCTTTTTTTAATTTAAAATTATTAAAAGTAAGTTCTTTAAAATAACTCCTTTATAGTTTAAGATTTATATATTTTTATAGTGTTTTTCCTTTATAATAAATAAGTGGATACTTTAGTATAAAATCGTTATAACCTAGTAAAAGTTAATTTATATTAATATAATTATTAAGACTTTTATATATAGCTATATTAATAATATAAATAGCTTCTAATAGGAATTTTAATTTTAAAAAAAATATAAAAAGACTAAATTTATTAATCAATAGGGATTATATTGAAATTATACTGCTAATACCTTAAAAGAATATAATAACTAAATATTTAAAGGTTTAAAAGAATAAAAAAACCTTTTTAATTTAATAATTTATTAGAAATATAATAGTTTTTATTATAAAACCTTTTACTAACCTTTTAATAATATATAGTGTAATAGTAAATATTACTTTATTAAAAAATATAATAACTTTATTTAGCTATGCTTTACTAATAGAAATATTAAATTTATAGTTTATTACATTTAAAAATATAATTGCTATATAGATTTACTTATAAAATAACTAAAGAAAATATAGCTAAATAGCTACTAATAATATATAAATGCTTTATTTAATCCTAGCAGTAATATTTATATTATCTCTTTATAATAAAAAGATTAATTAAAAGTCTATTATTAGCTTTTAAGTTTATTGCTATTTTTTTTTAAATATTTCTACTATAATTTATAACTATATAGATATATTTATAAAGATAGTTAATAATTAAAGAGTAAAGAAAAAGTAATTACTTTATTATATTATTATTAATAGTTTAAAAGACATTATTTTAAAAAGACTTTAATTTTAAAACATTAATTTTACCCTTTTATAAAAATATAATTAATAAAATTATCCTTTAACTAGGGATTTTATTACTTTAATAGCCTTTAAAAAGCAGTTATAATAAACTATTAAAGAAGCTTAAATAGGTTTTATATTAATAACTAAAAGAAGCTAAAAGTTAAATTAAAAGCTTTAAAAGACTTACTATCTCTTAACTTAAATAAAGCTACTTCTTTAAAAGACTATAAATTAGCTTTATATTTAAAATTACTTCTTATATATTAAAATATGACTAATATTTTCTCTATTAAAGAAGCTGTTAATATATTAATAAATTAACAGTATACTATTAAGTTAAAAGATAGGAAAATGCCTTTATAGAATCTTATTTATAACCTAGTATTTAAAAAGCTAAAAGCTTTCTGTAAATATTTAGAAAAAGCACTATAAAATATATAGATTTAGCAGTCTATTAGTCCTGTAAATACCTTCATAATCTTTATATTAAAGAAAAGCAGTTAACTATAAATATATATTAATTTCTATACTTTAAATAAAATAACTTATAAAAACCGCGCTCTTTTACTATTAATTTTTAAAAATTTAAATAAACTTTTATATATTAAGATTTTTATTAAATTTAATTTAAAAAATATATATTATTAAATACCTATTTATAAAAAAAATGACATAAAAGATAATATTTTACTGCTAATATAAATACTTTAAATGCAATATTATGCTATTTAGCTTTATAAATTCCCTTATAACTTTTTAATAATATATTAATAATATATTATAAAATCTAATTAATTTTATTTATATTATATATTTTAATAATATATTAATGTATAGCTATACTTTTAAAGAATATATATAATAAATTTATTAAGTTTTTAAAAAGTTATAAAACGCAAAGCTATATATTAATATTAATAAATATATCTTTTATATTCCTTTAATATTTTTTTAAATATATTATTATATTTAATAAAATTAAAATCAAATAGTTATATATTTAAATTATTATTAAATAACTAGTATTTAAAAGTATTTATAATACTTTTATATATTTAAAATTTTTAAAGTTTTACTATTATCATATTAAAAATTATAGTAAAATTATAATACCTTTAATAGATTTTACTTATAAGAAGCGAAAAGGGTTTTTATAGCTAAAGCTTAATACTTTTAAAGCTTTTTAATAGCTTAATGGAAAGTTTTTAAAGAAATATATTTTAATATATTATAATTTAAAGGCGCTAATTTATATCAAGATAAATATATTAAACTATATAATTAAAGGAGTACTAGTTTAATAGCAGTAAAATATTTAATACTTTATAGTATATATATTAAAAAAGCTAAATAGTTTTAAATTATATTATTATACATTTAATATTAAATTTCTTATTATTATAAAAGCTTTTTATATGTAATGATATTATTTAATTTATATGTATATAAAGATTTAAATTAGAATAAACTATTTTAACTATAATTACTTTATAAATAAATAAAACCTTTTATACTAGTAAGTAAAAGCTTTTAATAAACTAGCTTTATTTAATTTTTATATTAAATATAAACTAAAGAAATTTAACTTTATTAACGCTTTATTTTAATGCTTTAATTTTTATAATTTTACTAAAATTAAAGAATTACAGTAAAGCTATATATTAATAATTTTGCAGTATTTTTATAGTATAAAGGTTAATAACCTATATTAATTAAAGGGATTGATAGCAGTATACTATAATAACTAGGAGTATATAAAGTCGCTTATAGATAAAAGTATTACTTTAATATTACTTTAAATTAAAAAATAAATTAAATACTATTTAGTAAATAGTTTACCTATAAAGTATAATAGCTAAAGTTATAACTGCTAGTTTATAGGTTATATAGTAAACTATTATAGATTTACTATTAAAACTATAAAAGTCTTTATATTTAACTATTTTATAAATTTAATAAAAAAATTATTTTATTTAATAGAAGGTTTAAAGCTAAAGAGTAATTAATATATGTTATAGTAATTATTAGGTTATTAATAATAACTAGTTAATTTACTATTAAAGTAAAGTTTATATATATATAAGTCTTTATACTAAAATTTTAATACTACTTTATAATAATGTAACTGCTAGATATTAAAAAGTTAATTATACTTTAAAATACATTATATTAACCTATTATTAATAAAATATACACCAAGATATTAAACGCTATATATTTATATATTATATTTACTAGATAATAAAAGTAAAAACCTATTAACTTTATCGTAAATTTACTTTATTATTAATACTAGAAAAACTTTTTAAAGAAACTTTTATAGATTTTATTATAAATTTACCAGAATCTTAAACTATAAAAGTAAATACCTATATAATATAATTTATATTATTATTAATTAATACATAAAATATATTTTATATATGTTTATAATAGTATATATTATAAATAATAAAGTTATTAACCTTTTTATAAAATATATGTATTTAATTTTTAAAATATTATAAGGAATTATTTTTAATGAAGATTAATTATTTAAATCTAGATTTTAGTAACGTTTCTAGTACCTATTTACTTATAAACAGTAATTAAGCATTATATTTACTTATAAATTAATAGTTAAATTCAACAGTAAAATTAAACTTTAAAGTATTATTTATATTCTTTTTACAGTAAATAATAAAATAATTAGCTGCAAAAATTATCTTGTACTTGATTTATATATAATAGTGCTAAATATTCTATAACTAGCTATTTACTAGCTTTTTTATTATTTAGCTATAAGCCTAATACTTTAAGTTATAATAGACTAACCTACTATAAATATTATACTAATACTATTATAAAAGTAAAAAAGCTTTAAACTATCTATAAAATAGCTAAATAAATATTATAATAAAGTTAAAAAAATATAAAAAATAGTATAATATTTACTAACTTAAAAAGAAATTTACTATAAGCAATTAAATATTACTTTTTATAAAATACCTAAAACTTTAATAATTTAGTAAAAAACTCGCTAAAAAGTATATTAGTCTTTACTAGATTAAACACTAAATTAAAATAAATGGATTAATATATTAAATTTATCTTTTATCTTTTATTAAAATTTATAATATTTTTAATATTATAAATCTTAAACTATATTATAGCTATAAAAAAAAACCTTGTAGGGTAATAGATTACCCTTTTAGCGTTAAAGAGATATTTAAAGTTAAAAAGATTATTAATTATATATATAAAGGAATATAATACTTATATTTAATTAAATAAAAAGACTATTTAAAGATTAATAATATTTAATAAAAAGACTATTTAAAGATTAATAATATTTAATAAAAAGAAGTAATTTTATTAATAATAAATTAATAATAAATTAATTTAGAAGTATAAATAGTAATTTACTAGGAAATAACTAGCTATTATTATTAAATATTATAAAGTTAAAGGGAGTAAAGTATTATACAGTTTTAACTGGTTAATTAAAAATAGAAAATAAACTTATAATAGTGTATATTTTACAGTAAACAAATAGTAATACTACTACTAAACGACAGCTAGTTCTCTTTACCTTTAAACAGCACTTTATTGTAATCTTTTATAATAATAGGAAATACTTAAAGAAATATAAGAATTTTAATACATTAATATATTATATAATAATTAACTAAAAACTGCCTATTATAAATAAATAAAAATATATTAGAATAAAAGTATATATAATAATAGTAATAATAGTAATAATAGTAAAAGAGTTTATTTTAATTAAAAGTAATTTAAAGGTTTAAATGCTTTAAGTTTTAGCAGTAATACTGCTTATTTACTATAAACTCTTTCTCTTTTTACTTTTTAGCTTAGCTTAACTTTTATTATATTAATATAAGGTTCTTTTTATATTAGATTTATAATAATACTATTATAGACTAGTTATTTATTAGCTATTACTATATAGTAAAAAAGTAATATTAAAGTATTTACTTTATTAATAAAGGACTTTTAAGAATATTAAATTAATACATTAATAGTATTAATAAATTAATAAGTAATTAAATTATATATAATAGGTATAGCCTAACTGGAAAGCACGCAGTTAAGGCACTTCTGTATTGTCTATTTATAGTTAAAGAAGGAGGCTCTATACTAGCTATATATATATTATATAGTTATGCGTATAGGGTTATAGCTGAGGTGGTTTCCTAATAAGGTAAGCGGTCTAGTATTAGTCGTATTTCCGGATTTAGTGTAGTTATAATTCTAGGAGATATAGCCTAGCCTATAATATTACCCCTTTTTCTTATATTAACTCTCTCTTTAAGCACTATTGCTTCGCTGGCGTATAGCTGTTAAGTGGCCTGTTATTAGATTTAATTAGGCTATATTGAAATATATAGTCGTTAAAGGCTGCTATATCTTTAAGTATATATATCGGTTCTTAAGTTAGCTTTATATATCCTTTCCATTATATTAATACTTCGCGGAAAGAGCTGTAACCTTACTGCTTAATCCTTGCGCAAAAGACCTCTTTAACTTCCTATTTATCCTTGCCATCTATTTAAATTAATAGTAGTTAAAGGTTATTTAAAATCTAGCCTAGAAAAAGGTTATTAGCCGCTCTTTTTAGCATATTAATATAAAATCGCGGGTATATACTAGGTAATATGCCTAGTTCCACTATATAAAGGCTAATAACCTTTATTACTATATATTTATAATATAAAGCATTAAGCTTTTTAGAAGGCCAGGGAGTATTATAGTTGCCAAGGTATAGCTAGACTTTATCTCTTACTTTATATTATAGACTAGGCTATATCTCCCGGAATCACGACTACACCAAATCCGGAAATACAACCAATACTAGACCGCTTGCCTAATTAAGAAACTACCTCAGCTATAACCCTATACGCACAACTATATAATATATATATAGCTAATATAAAGCTTCCTTCTTTCAGCTATAGATAAATAATATAGAGGTGCCTTAACTATATATTTTCTAGTTAGGCTATACCTGTTATATATTTATAGCTTAGCTACTACTTAGCCAGTAAATAACGGAACTCTTACTGTAAAAGGAAAATAGTGAATTTTAAAGATTAAGCCTTTAAAGGCAATAATATATAATCGCGGATTAAATAAACTATTTTACCTTTACAGGAATAAATAGCTATATTAATAAAAAAGCTAAACTCTATAGCATTAATAACTTAAAGGTTAAATAGCTAAAAAGATAAGATATTATTCCTTTTATAACCTAAGTAAAAACCCGCGCAGGCTGTAACTATAAAGCTTATATTAACCTCTATAATAGAGTTTATATAAACTTTTAAGGTTAAAAGGAAGCTACTCTTTAACCTATTTAAATTCTTAAGAAAATAAAGGGAGTATACTATATAGGTATAAAATATATATAAAAAGTTTAAATTTAATAAAGAGTTCTATAATAGTAATAGAGAATAGTAATACTTTATTAACTTTTACTTAAATACTATATTTAAATAAATAATTATTACTTTTTATATATTAAAAGGAATTAATAGAAACTATAACTTAGTAGAATTTATATAATACCTAAACTATACTTATAAAATTAAAGACTCTAGAACTAAACTGTATAAAAGTTATATATTTTTAAGTAAAGAGATAAAACTTTACTTTTATTTTTCCTTCTTTACTTTTAATAAAAGCTTTTTCAAGCAGGTAGCAATAATTAAATTAATTAAACTAAAATTATTTTCTTTAAAGAAGTATTATCTTTAAAGCTATAATTCTATTTAATAATAATAGATTTATTATTTACCTACAGTAAATAGTTTATTAAAGTTTAAAATATTATTAACTGCATTAAACAATTAAATCTAAACTAATAAAATAAAGGAGCCGCTTTAATAAGCTACTTTTAGCAGAAAAAATATAATAAGCTTTAACTATATTATATTTTAAAGGATTATATATAAGCAGTTAATAAAAAGGGCGATGTTTAAATAAAGGGCATAAACTATATAAAGAACTAGCATTAATATAGCTTTTTAATAAGGGAGGCAAATACTATTAAGGAGATTATATATTACTATTATAGGAAAGAGGGATATATTGCCTAGTTTTGCAAAAAAGGCTATAAAGCCTGGGTATATTAGGTCTAAATTGCTAACTGTAAGTCTAATAATAATAATTAATATATTAATAGTAAAAGAAATAATAACTTTAGCGATAAATTAAAAGATTAACTTTAATATAAAGTTAAGCATTAAAGCCTATAAAA
Organism: Hypomyces perniciosus; assembly: GCA_008477525.1. Lineage (NCBI taxonomy): Eukaryota > Fungi > Ascomycota > Sordariomycetes > Hypocreales > Hypocreaceae > Hypomyces > Hypomyces perniciosus. The sequence continues at coordinate 392,153 of SPDT01000006.1, forward strand.
AAGAATTAAAGGGATAGAAAGAGTTTAAAGAGTAAATAACTAGTAAATTAGTAATATTATAAGCTAAAATAAAGAATATATTTATTACAGTATTATTTAATACTGGCTATAACCGTTATACTATTATAAACTCCTCCTTTACTTAAAAGTTATACCTTTTACAGATTAAGATTAGTAAAAGGAAAATTAAGATATTTACTAAGATCTATAAAAAAGTAAAAATTAACTATATTAGTACTATTTACCTAAATTTATAGAGCTATATTAAATATTAATATACTTATATAGTAAATAAACTAGACTATAATTTAATTTTTAATAAACTTTAAGCTAAGGCTAACTAGGTAATATATAATGCAGCTAAAAAGGAAGTTAGCTATAAAAAAGCCGGCCTATAGCTATAATTTACAAATAAAAAGGAGCCTGGGAATATTAAGGCTATATAAAGAGCCTGGCTTATATTAGCCTTAATATTATAAGCAGAATACTGCTATATTAAAAGGAATAGTAAAAAGGAAATATATTTCCTTTAAATTATTAGTTTATTTAATATTAAAAAAGCACTTTAACCTAAAAAACCTATAAATCCCTAGAAATATATTCCCCTTAAACTATATAAAAAGTTCTATTTACTATTCTTTATAAAAAAAGCTATTAAATTTCTACTATACTGCCTTAAAGTTAATTTACAGATTCCCTTAAAAGCCGATAATTATAGTAAAGAACTAAAACTCCTTTAAGGCCCCCTTTATAGTATATTATATAAGGAACTATTAATATTATAGAAGACCCTCTTTAACTTATTTAATAAGGGATTTATTTAAGCTAGTAGCTTAGCCGCTGCAGCCTTTATCTTTTTTGTCTAGAAACGTAGAAAAGGAATTTACTTTTATATAAACTACTGCGCCTTAAATGCAATAATATAGCGAGATCGCTACCCCTTTCCCCTTTTTTCCGAAACCTTTAATAGCTTAATAAAAGTAAAGTAGTTTATAAAATTAAATATAATAACTATATTTTATAAAATTAAAGTCGCGAAAGGAGAAGAATATAAAACTGTATTCTATATATACTATAGCCTATATAAGTAGCAGATAATTCTATTTAAATTTACTAGCGCACTAGCAGTATTTTAACAGTATATTAATTAAATATTATACCCTCTTTTAAATAACTTCGCATCTATATACTTTAATAATATTTTAATTTATATTAACAGGTTATAAAAAGACTATATAAAAAAGGTCTAGCGAGTTTTATACGCTTTTACTAATACTAGGCTATACTTAAATCCCAGGAAATATATATTTATATAAAAAAAAATTAAATACTTTAGGTTTATTATATATACTAGTAAAAGAATTGCCTGTAACTTTAAAAAGCAGTAAACTATTAGCGAATAGCAGGCGCCTATAATAGTAATAAAAGTCTAAAGCTTCTTTAACTTTATTACTTATTACTAAATATTTATCTTTAAATTCTTTTAAATAGCTTACCCGCTTATAAAGTTAATTAAAAAAGGGACCCCTTTTTAATAAAAAGGTATAAAAAAAGCAGCCTTTTAAAAGCTTAAATGCCTTTTTATTAAAGCCCCTATACTATAAGTTTAAAATCCAATAAAATATACTTCTATTAAAGTAAACTATTTAAAATATACTTTAAAAGGAGTCCTTTTATAAAAGAATAAAAAGGGAAAATACTATACTATAGCTTATTATTTATAAAAGCTAAGCCTTATTAAATATAATTATTTTATTTATAATAAAGAAATATTAATAGTAATTTACTATTTAAAAGAGTAGAAAGCAAAGCTATATAGCTATAACCCCTTTACAGTTATTTTAGACTATAAGAACTTATAGTTTTTTATAATATATAGGAAACTCTTTAAATAATAAATATATTAGGCAAAGTTCCTTTCCTAGTTTAATTTTATAATTTAATATAGGCCAGGCAATAAAGTAGTTGCTTTTAATATATTAAACTGCAGGGAATAAAACCTTTTTTTTATAAAGGTAATAAGCGCGAATTAAGCCGCTATATATAATTTATTTTAACTATATTAGCGATATAGCGATTTAAGGATAGTAATACTAATCTTCCTTTAATATATATATTTAATAGAAACGAGGAACTATAAAACCTATAAAACCTAATAATTAAAAAGGATTTAGTATATTAATAAGTATATACTGTAGTTAAGACAGAAAAGTACTCCCTCCTTATATACCTTTAATTTAAGTATAGATATTAGAATATATAATTAATAAAGAATAGAGATTAAAGTTCTAAAACTATATCTAAGTATTAGCTATAACTGAAAAAGAAAGCGAAATACTGTGCATTTATATTATGCAAGCAGAATATAACGCCGCAGTCTTAAACTACTTAAATTATAATAAAACCCTAGCTATTATTTCCTATAGGTTCTTTTAGCTAGGAATTAATAATATAGTCTAATAATCCCTCTGTAATTATAGTATATATAGAAAAGGAAAAGTATAAAGAAACTATAAGTAAAGACTCTTTAAACTATTACCTATTCCCTAGTATATCCGCAGTAATTTAGTTATAGACTTTATAGTCAATTTACTATTTACAGGATTAATATAAATATAATACTTTTAAGTTATTATTAACTAGTTGATTAAAAATATTACTTTTAAGGTAATAGAGAGTATAAAGGTAGAAGTATATATAAAAAGGTTCCTTTAATACTACTATTAGTTCTATAGAATACTTTAATCTATAGTTAATAACTGAGGATTTAATTAAATTAACTGCTTTTAGAGAGCTTTTTGTAAACTAGCAGGAACTTAATAACGCCTAAATATAGTATATTACCTTTAAATTAACAGCAGACTAAAGAAAAGTAATTAAAAGATTTAAGTATACTTTAAAGTATATATAGATTACTTTTAAAGCAATTAAAAAGACCTTTTCCCAGCAGCGCAGCTAACTTTAAATAACTGTAAATATATAGCTATTTAAATAAACCCCTTTTTCCTTAAATACAGCTATTATATAAAACCCCTTTAATTATATATAAAAGAAAATAAAGCTATTAGATTAAAGGACTAAAAGGAGAAGGCTATAAAAGAAGTAGTTAAGAGACTAGAAAAAGTAACTGCCTTTACTTAAATAGCATTTACTGCTATACAATAATGCTATAAAGACTCTATAAACTAGCAGCAAGGCCCCTTTAAAAGATATAAAGTAAAAGATAAAGTCTAGCTATACCTCACCAACTATAATACTCCCTGGCCTTTTAAAAAGCTTAATGCTTTATATTATAAGTATATAGTAATAAAGGTTATTAGCCTTTATATAGTGGAACTAGGTGTATTAACTAGTATATACCCGCGATTTTATATTAACCTATTAAAAAAAGCAGCCAATAACTTTTTTCTAGGCTAGATTTTAAATAACCTTTAACTACTATTAATATAAGTAAATAGCGAGGATAAATAGGAAATTAAAGAGGTCCTTTACGCAAAGACTAAGCAGTAAGGTCGCGGCTTTTTTTATAAAGCATTAATATAATAGAAAGGATATATAAAGTTAACCTGGGAACCGATATATATACTTAAAGATATAGTAGCCCTCGATAACTATATATTTAAATATAGCCTAATTAAATCTAATAATAAGCCATTTAATAGCTATGCGCTAGTAAAGTAACAGCATTTAAAGAGAGAGCTATTATAAAAAGGGGGGGTAATATTATAGGCTAGGCTATATCTCCCAGAATCATAACTATACTAAATCTAGAAATATAACCAATACTAGACTGTTTACTTAATTAAGAAACCACCTTAACTATAACCCTATACATATAACTATATAACATATATATAGCTAGTATAAAGCTTCCTTCCTTTAACTATAAATAAATAATATAGAGGTGCCTTAACTGTATACTTTCCAGTTAAGCTATACCTATTATACTTTATATCTTTTAAAGGGGCCTTACTGTTAATTTATAGAGTCTTTATAGTATTATTATATAGCAGTAAATACTGTTTAGGTAAAGGCAGTTACTCTTTTTAGTCTTTTAACTATTTCTTTTATAGCCTTTTCTTTTAAGTCTTTTAATTTAATAGCTTTATTTTCTTTTATATATAGCTAAAGGGGTTTTATATAATAGCTATATTTAAGGAAAAAGGGGCTATTACAGGCTAGGCTATATTTCCCGGAATTACAACTATACTAAATCTGGAAATATAACCAATACTAGACTGCTTACTTAATTAAGAAACCACCTCAGCTACAACCCTATATACACAACTATATAATATATATATAGCTAGTATAAAGCCTCCTTTCTTAACTATAAATAAACAATACAGAAATACTTTAACTATATACTTTCCAGTTAAGCTATACCTATTATATATCTATAGCTTAGCTATTACCTAGCCAGTAAATAACAAAACTTTTACTATAAAAGGAAAATAGTGAATTTTAAAGACTAAGCCTTTAAGGGCAATAATATATAGTCACGGATTAAGTAAACTATTTTACCTTTATAGGAATAAATAGCTATATTAATAAGAAAGTTAAACTTTATAGTATTAACGACTTAAAGGCTAAATAGCTAGGAAAATAAGATATTATTCCTTTTATAACCTAAGCAAAAACCTATATAGGCTGTAATTATAAGGCCTATATTAACCTTTATAATAAAGTTTATATAAGCTTTTAAGGTTAAAAGAAAGCTACTTTTTAATCTATTTAAATTCTTAGGAAAGTAAAGGGAGTATACTATATAAATGTAAAATATATATAAAAAGCTTAAATTTAATAAAAAGTTTTATAATAGTAATAGAAAATAGTAATATTTTATTAACTCTTATTTAAATACTATATTTAAATAAATAATCGTTACCTTTTATATATTAAAAGGAATTAATAAAAACTAGAACCTAGTAGAATTTATATAATACCTAGACTATACCTATAAAAATTAAAGACTCTAGAATTAAGCTGCATAAAAGCTATATACTTTTAAATAAAAAAATAAAACTTTAATTTTATTTTTCCTTCCTTGCTTTAAATAAAAGCTCTTTAAAGCAGGCAGTAATAACTAGGCTAACTAAGCCAGGATTATTTTCTTTAAGGGAGTGTTATTTCTAGAACTATAATTCCACTTAGTAATAGTAGACTTGCCTTTCACTTATAGTAAATAGCTTACTAAGGTCTAGGATATCGCTAGCTGCGTTAAATGATTAGATTTAGACTGATAGAATGCAGGAGCTGCTTTAATAGGCCACTTTTAGCAGAAAGAATATAATAAGCCTTAACTATATTGCACTTTAAAGGATTATATATAAGCAGTTAATAAAGAGGGCGATACCTAAATAAAGGGCATAAACTATATAAAAAACTAGCACTAATACAGCTCTTTAGCGAGCGAGATAGATACTGCCTAGGATATTATATATTACTATTGCAGGAAAGAGGGATATATTGCCCGGTTTTACAAGAAAAACTATAAAGCCTAGGCGCATTAAGTCTAAATCGCTAACCGCAAATCTAATAATAATAACTAATATACTAATAGCAAGGAAAACAGTAATTTTATTAATAAGTTAAAAGATTAACTTTAATATAAAGTTAGGCATTAAAGCCTATAAAAAAAAAACTGAAAAGATAGAAGGAGTTTAAGGAGTAAATAACTAATAAATTAGTAATATTATAAGCCAGAATAAAGAATATACCTATTACAGTACTATTTAATACTAGCTATAACCTTTATATAATTATAAACTCCTCCTTTACCTAGAAATTATACCTTTTATAGATTAAGATTACTAAAAGGAAGATTAAGATATTTACTGAGATCTATAAAAAGGTAAAAACCAGCTATATTGCTATTATTTACCTAAATCTATACAGCTATATTAAATATCAATACGCCTATATAGTAAATAAACTAAATTATAACCTAATCCTTAGTAAGCCTTAAGCTAAGGCTAACTAGGTAGTATATAATGCAGCTAAAAAGGAAATTAACTATAGAAAAGCTAGCCTATAACTATAATTTACAGATAAAAAAAAGCTTAAAAATATTAAGGCTATATAAAGAGCCTAGCTTATACTAGCCTTATTATTATAAATAAAATACTGCTGTATTAAAAGGAATAGTAAAAAGGAAGTATATTTCCTTTAAGCTATTAGCTTATTTAATATAAAAAAAGCACTTTAGCTTAAAAAACCTATAAATCCCTGGGAATATATCCCCTTTAAACTATATAAAGAGTTTTATTTGCTATTCTCTATAAAAGAAGCTATTAAACTTCTACTATACTGCTTTAAAGTTAATTTATAAATTTACCTAAAAGCTAATAAATACAGTAAAATACTGGAACTCCTTTAAAGCCCCCTTTATAGTATATTATATAAATAACTATTAATATTATAAAAGACCCTCCTTAATTTATTTAATAAAGGATTTATTTAAGCTAGTAATGTTAAAATAACAAGGTTATACTGAACCTTATTTAAGTGCAGCTTCTAGGAAGGTACACCCAACGCAGCAATAAGGAAACAACTGAGAGTCTAGTTAGGCTAACAATAGATAAATAATTGAATTGTAACTGAACTAATAGCTAGAAAGCTATAAAATATCTAGTAATATGCGGCTGGTGTAGAAGTAATTGTATAAACAATAGCTTTGTCTTCTACAATAGTCCTCCAACCTAATAATAGGTGTGCGGTGGCAGAATTAGGTTCATGGCCGCATTCCTATTTTCCGCAAAATTCATTTATATATAAAATCGGTTAAATCGACTCACGGCTATATAAACAGAAAACCATTTTGGTCAGATTTTTCACAATAGCCATTATGGCCATTGTATTGAGTCTAGGGTAGGCGGGGTAGCTGGTCCTAGCTTAATTGTTATCGTTGAAGATAACAGAAATTTCCTGACTTACACCGAAGTTCCTCCGGAACTCGGTCCTAGCGTCGGGCCTAATTCCGGGTCTAGCCAGAATAGGAAGGTTACCTAATTACACAGAAATCCTTGCTTTTTAGCCCTCCTTTTTAATACTCCCTCTGGAATAGATACTATCCTATATAACTTTAAAGTAAATATAGGATCTAGATATAGGAAAGTAACTAGGATATAACAATAAAAAGGATAGCTAAATATAGCTGAAAATAACAGGAATAACCAGGATAGCTAATAACTAAAAAAAAAGAAAAGGGTAAGAACCTTAGGTATAGACCTTAGGTAAAAGCTTGAGATTAAGGAGACTTATAAAGTTCTTTAATTTCGGACCTGGAAGAGGCTTAGTAAGCCCGTCAGCAACCATTTTACTGGTTTCCAGATAGCTGACTATAATAACACTATTTTTAACCTATTGTTTAATATAATTAAACTGTAACAGAGTATGTTTTGTTTAATTATAAAGGGTAGGGTTATTTGAGGTAGAAATAGCACCTTCATTGTTATTAAGTAAAGAGATTGGCTGTCTAATTAGTCGATCTACCTCTTTATATAGGCCAATAAGCCACTGAATCTCTCTGGTAGCTTCTATAAGAGCTATAAACTCTGCTTTTAGCGTAGAAAGACAGATAGTTAAGCCCCTTTTCAATTTCCAGCTAATTGGCCTATTAGTAACTATAATAACATAGCTATAAGTCGATTTGCTTAATTCTTTATCCCCAGCAAAATCACTATCGCAATAACTAATAGGTATAGGACTAGATTTTCTAGTATATGGAATAGCTAGATCCTGGGTACTATTTAGATACTGTAATAGGTTGCGGGCTGCATTTAGATGCTCTTTATAGGGGCCTTGGAATTATCTTGCTAGCTACTAGACTAAAAAGCTAATATCTACTTGAGTGTATATTGTTAAGTAGATAATAGTACTAACTATAGCTTGGAAAAGCTTAGTATTAGCTTTATCTAGTCTGGTTATGGTCTTATTAGCTAAGAGAGAGGGCTGCAGGGGTAATTAGATAGGCTTCGAGTCTTGAAGGTTAAAAAACTCTGTAGCTTCAGTAATATACTGTTTCTGGGAAAGCCAAAGAAGGCCTCTTTTTCTATCCCTAACTATCTGAACCCCTAAAAAGAAAGAGGCCGGGCCTTTATCTTCTATAGCATAGACTTTATTAAAAGCTAGCTTTAGCTAGGCTATAGCTTCTTTATCTGGTCCAATAAGAAGACAGTTATTTATATAAGTAATAATAAAAATACTGTTATTAGGATTATAGAGAATAGCAGAGTCAGAAATTAAAGGATTATATCCTAGTTTATTTCCTAGGGCTTATAAGGCCTGTTGCTATTCTTTAGGGGACTGTTTAAGACCGTAAAGAGCTTTCTGTAACTAAATAACCTAATCTATATCAGGGTTATAACCCAGCTTCCTAAAAATAGATTTAATCTTAAGGGAAGCTTGACTAATATAGTCTTTAAACCCTTTAGGGAAGTTAAGGAATATAGTTTCTTTAAGTATCCTATTAAGGAATACACTAATAAAGTCAATTTGTTCGATTTCCCAGTTATAAATAGTATCTAAAGCTAAAAGGAGCCGCCAAGTAAAAGGAACAGCCATTAAGGCAAACGTTTAGTTGAAATCTATTCCTTCTAGTTATTGGAAGCCCCTAGCAGCTAGCCTAGCTTTAAATTTAACTATTCTATTATTCTAGTCTTTTTTAGTCTTTAAAACTAATCGACTAGTAATAGGATTCCTGCCTTTAGGAATACTATTACGCTTAATAAAAGCAAAGGTGTATTGTTCGACTAGCTGGTCAAATTCGCTATAAATCGCTCCTAGCCACTTAGTCTTATTAGGACTACGAAATACTTGCTTGAGCGTTTAAGGGTCTTGTACTGCAGCGGCTAAAAAGGCTAGCTTTCTAACGCTATTATAGAGAAAATGGGATATATCTATATCCATAGGATCCTCTATAACTGCAGAGTCTTATATAACTGGTTTAGGAATACAGGTAAAGGGAATAGTAGTGGGTACTCCCTCTGGAATAGGGTTAAGGAGTAAGGGATTAATATCCTAAGAGCTAGGAATTATTTAATCTATAGAATCTAGCTCTATTTCTCCCTTTAATTCCTTATTATCCTAACCTATAGTAGGTTCTAGGATTTAAAGCTCAGGAATCTTATCTTTATACAGCTTTATAGTTAACGATTTAAAGACTGTATATCTAGTTGGAATATAGATAAAATAGGTATTACTACCTAAGACTACTAGCAGTCTCCCAGTTTCAGTCTTAAAGGCTAATTTATAGCCTTTGGCCCTTTATTCTTGCAGAACGAATACTTTATAATAAGAGCCAATAATCCTATATCTTTGCAGATCAGGCTTATAATCTTTATTAAGGTCTAGGTCTTTATATAATTCTTAATAAAGGGTGGAGTCCCTATTAGTAATAGCTGTATAGTTAACTAATTTAAGAACTGCAGTAATAATAAAATTCCAGAGATATAATAGCAGGTTAGCCGCTATAATAGTAGCCTATAGCCTATTTAATAAAACTTTAATAGAGCGTTTTATTAGACTATTCTGTTTATGAATGTAAAGGCTGCTATAGGAATATATAATTCCTAAGGAAAAGAACTAGGTTTAAAGTTCCTAATTAATTTCCTTTCCACTATCATAATAAAATTCCTTAAAATACTAGTTATACTGCGTTTTTAGGCTATTTATAAAGCCTTATATAGTAGCTAAAAGGGTAGGTCCACTATAATTTTTTAAAAGGAATAGCTACCTATATCTTGATTTTCTATTAATAATTAAAAGACTAATAGGGGCCTTATTATAAGGCACTAGCTTTATAGAGAAAGTATTAGCTTCTAGACGATTTAGAGAGGCTAGTAGATTAGGAATTGGCTTTAAATAAAGCCTTTTAATAGCTTTTCCCTTATTATACGCTAGGCAGTAGAATTTAGTCTCTTTAATAGAATTAAAGTTAGGAATTCCAGTAGTTATTTTAGCTGTCTTCTTTAATAAACTTAAGCTAATATAACCTAGTCTTTTATACTATAAAAGGGCTAGCTTCAGCAGCTTATAGCTAGAATTACTATTGATAATAGTATCTCCCTCTAGTTTAAATAGCCTAATAACTTCTAGATCTTTAGTAATAGAGGATTCCCTAGGTATATAAGGCCTTTCCTTTATAAGGGTATCCTTTATAGGCTTATTCCCCCCTATTTCCTTAGGCAATAGGGGCATATAAGGCCCCTTTTCCTTTATTTGGCCTAGGGTTTTAGGGAGTTTAGAGGGATCCTTTTCCTTAAAATGATTCCTCTTTATAAGCTTAGGGCTAGATTTAGTTAATTGTTTATTCGTTAAAGTTACTATTTCCGGAATAGTAATATATTCCTAAGCCTTTTATTTACTAATAGTAGGAATTTGAACCTGTATAGAGCTATAAGCTCTATAGCTATTTATATAGCTGTATAGTGTAGTGTATCCTTTAATTGTAAGGAAAAAAACTATGTTTTAAGGGATTTAATAGCCCTATTAGCTGTATAGTTTTTATAAAAAGAGTATTATACTGTATATATCCTTTAGCTTAGTAATACCTTAAACTACTTATAAGGTTTATATCTAGCTGTAGGCAATAAAGGGTATTTAGCAATTTTATTTCTTTATAGTTATTATCCTTATTAAGGATATTAAAAGTGGCTGTACCTATTCCCTTAAGGGTAATAGGGCCCCTGCCAGTATAGATAATACCTAGGTCCCTTTTATTAGGTTTATAGTCTGTAAACTATTTCCTAGAGTTAACTATATAAACTATAGATCTAGTATTATATAATAGACTATCCTGAATAGGAAGTCTAGGGGATTTAGGTTTTTTAAAAGATTTAGAAGGCTTAAAAGGCTTTTTGCCTTTTTTAGCGTTTAGGGTATATACAAGATCTCGATTATTATCTGAACTATTAATAGATTTAGTAGAAGACTTTTCTAACAGCTCTTTTAAGCTATATTCCCTAGTAGCTAGATGATATATACTAGCAAAAGCAGTATCCTCTATAGTTTACTTCTGGTTTTGTTAATTCTGATTCTTTTGATTTCCTTGTTTCTTCTGATTTCCTTTCTTTTTATTGGAATTAGAAGCTAGCTTTTAATTAGGGGACTTAGAAGGGCCCGAGGCCTTATTAACCTTATATACAGTTAAAAATAGATTCCTAGTCTCTTTTAATATATCTGCTATAAGGAACTGAATATTAAAACCTTTAGTAGATTGCCTAATAGCTGTGCTAGATTTAATAGTTCCTCTAATTCTTTTAGCCTACTAAGGATAAGTCTTTTCTAAGGCATTTAAATATTAATTTACTTAGTCTAGTATATTAATATTAACCTTTAAAATAGCTAGCTTAGCTAATAAGCTATTAAAAGTAATATTAACTTTAGTTAAAGATCTTTTATAATTACTATAATTTAATAAGTGAAATTCCCTATAAAGGGAATCTCTCTGTAAAGTATTAAAGTAACTATATTATCTCTTTAATGCTAAAAATGCTTTTTTTAGGCTTTAAATCTAAATAATAGATACAGCAGGAATAGCTGTTAAACTATCCCTAATTAGTATAAGTAATAGGGCCTATTCTGAATTAGATAAGGAATTAGTAACTATAGGATTTTCTATAAAGGTATAGTAATCTATAGCCCTTAGCATAATACTTAGGGACTGTTTCTACTAATTAAAGTTATTAAGGCCTACTAGCTTATAGCTTTCTGGAAAGCTATAGACCTTTTTTAATGCCTTTTTAATAAAACTACTATTTAGAGTAGAAATAGTATTCTGGGGTTAAGGAATAGATAAAAATGGAACCTGGATTAGTATAGGAATAGGAGTAGGAGCTTGTATCGGCACTGAAATAGGGGCTATAGGATTAACTTGTATTAGACTAGTAGCCCGTTATTGAAGCCCTAATATAGCAGCAGCTAGGCTAGCTAGAGTATTAGATAACTGAGTCATAGTGTTATTCTGACCCTCTAACTGTGCCTTGACTGTCTCAGTAAAAGCCCTCTATGCCTAAAGCTCTTGTTCTATATTCTGCACCTGAATAAATAGATCCCTTTGCTGCTGGGGAGAGCTATTATCCTTAATTAAGGAAATAGGGCTACTAGGAGCCCTAATAAGTCGACTTATACTGCTATTAGACCTATATCCTATTAAAATAGGGAATATACTATATAGTATATATAAATCACTAAAAATAGCGAAAATAGTAGCAGTATTACTATAACTGCAACAGTATTTGCAGTAGAAGCCTAGGAATAGCTCCTGGTAGCCAAAATCCAAGAATGCTGATATAAGTATTAGGATAAGCACTATAAAAACCCGCTATAAGTGCTGTAGTAGCGCTAGGGGAAGTGCTGTAACCACTAGAAAAATCCACTAATAGAGACCTAAGGAAAACTCTCCCGGGCTTATAACCTGTTAAAATAACAAGGTTATACTGAACCTCATTTAAGTGCAGCTTCTAGGAAGGTGCACCTAACGCAGCAATAAGGAAACGACTGAGAGTCTAGTTGGGTTAACAATAGATAAACAATTGAATTGTAACTGAACTAATAGCTAGAAAGCTATAGAATATCTAGTAATATGCGGCTAGTGTAGAAGTAATTGTATAAACAATAGCTTTGTCTTCTACAATAGTCCTCCAACCTAACAATAGGTGTGCGGTGGCAGAATTGGGTTCGTGGCTGCATTCCTATTTTCCGCAAAATTCATTTGTATGTAAAATCGGTCAAATCGACTCACGGCCATACAAACAGGAAACCATTTTGGTCAGATTTTTCACAATAGCCATTGATTGATTGATTGATTGATTAATGTACCATTAACGTCCTATGGCAAAGGCCACCAATCCCAGTAAGGCAAAAGGACGTGCCATGCTAGGTCTAACTACAGTATTACTAATAAACACACAAGCTCCCCTATATAGCATTTTATCGCCTCAGCGGGCATAGTCTTCCAGCTCCACTCCCGTTAGCGGGTCGAGGAGACGCGAGAATCTCGCGTAGTGTATCAGGTGACCGAGGTCGACCCCAGGGGCTAGCCCCGTCGATTTATTTCACAATAGCCATTATGGCCATTGTATTGAGTCTAGGGTAGGCGGGGTAGCTGGTCCTAGCTCAATTGTTATCGTTGAAGATAACAGAAATTTCCTGACTTACACCAAAGTTCCTCCGGAACTCGGTCCTAGCGTCGGGCCTAATTCCGGGTCTAGCCAGAATAGGAAGGTTACCCAATTGCACAGAAATCCTTGCTTTTTAGCCCTCCTTTTTAACAAGTAGCTTAGCCGCTATAGCCTTTATCCTTTTTATTCGGAAACCTAAAAAAGGAATTTACTTTTATATAAACTATTACGCCTTAAACGCAATAATACAGCGAGATCGCTACCCCCTCCCCCTTTTTTCTAAAACCTTTAACAGTTTAATAAAAATAAAATAGTTTATAAAGTTAAATATAGTAGCTGTATTCTATAAAATTAAAATCGCGAAAAGAAAAAAATATAAGACTGTATTCTATATATACTATAGCCTATATAAATAGCAGGTAATTTTATTTAAATTTACTAATACACTAACAGTATTTTAACAGTATATTAACTAAATACTATACCCCTTTTTAAATAACTTTGCATTTATATACTTTAATAATATTTTAATCTATATTAATAAGTTATAAAAAAACTATATAAAAAAGGTCTAGTAAATTTCATATACCTTCGCTAATATTAAGCTATACCTAGATCCTAAAAAGTATATATTTATATAAAAAGAGATTAAATACTTTAAGTTTATTATATATACTAGTAAAAGAATTGCCTGTAACTTTAAAAAGCAGTAAACTATTAGTAAATAGCAGGCACCTATAATAATAATAAAAGTTTAAAGCTTTTTTAGCTTTATTAATTATTACTAGATATTTATCCTTAGGTTCTCTTAAATAGCCTATCTACTTATAAGGCTAACTAAAAAAAGGACCCTTTTTAATAGAAAGGTATAAAAAGAATAGCCTGTTAAAAGCTTAAATGCCTCTTTATTAAAGCCCTTATACTATAAGCTTAAAATCTTATAAAATATACCTTTATTAAAATAGACTATTTAGGATATACTTTAAAAGGAGTCCTTTTATAAAAGAATAAAAAGGGAGAACGCTAAGCTATAGCTTATTATTTATAAAAGCTAAGCTTTACTAAATATAATTATCTTATTTATAATAAAGAAATACTAGCAGTAATTTACTATCTAGAAAAATAAAGAGTAAAGCTATATAGCTATAACCTTTTTACATTTATTTTAAACTATAAAAATTTACAGTCTTTTATAATATATAAGAAACTTTTTAAATAATAAATATACTAGGCAGAGTTCCTTTCCTAGTTTAATTTTATAATTTAATATAGGCCAGGCAGTAAAGCAGCTACTTTTAATCTATTAAGCTGTAGGGAATAAGACCTTTTATTTAATAAAGGCAATAAGTGTAAATTAAGCCGCTATATATAATTTATCCTAGCTATACTAGTAATATAGTAATTTAAGGATAGCGATATTAATCTCTTTTTAATGTATATATTTAATAAAAATATAAAATTATAAAACCTATAAAACCTAATAATTTAAAAAGACCTAGTATATTAATAGGTATATATTATAGTTAAGAAAGAAAAGTGCTCCCTCCCTATAGACCTTCAACTTAAAATATAAATATTAGAATATATAATTGATAAAAAATAAAGACTAATATTCTAAAGCTATATTTAAGTATTAGCTATAACTAAAAAAGAAAGCGATACGCTATACATTTACATTATATAAACAGAATATAATACTATAGTTTTAAGCTATTTAAGTTATAATAGAACCTTAACTATTATTTCCTATAGGTTTTTTTAGCCAGGAATTAGCAGTATAGTTTAATAATTCCTCTATAACTGCAGTATATATAAAAAAGGAAAAGTATAAAGAAACTATAAGTAAAAACTCTTTACCCTATTACCTATTCCTTAATATATTTACAGTAACCTAGCTATAGACTTTATAATTAACCTATTACTTATAAAACTAATATAAATATAATACCTTTAAATTATTATTAATTAGTTTACTAAAAATATTACTTTTAAAGTAATAAAAAATATAAAAGTAAAAGTATATATAAAGAGGTTCCTTTAATACTACTATTAGTTCTATAAAATACTTTAATCTATAATTAATAACTAAGAATTTAATTAAATTAACTGCTTTTAAAGAGCTTTCTATAAACTAGCAGGAACCTAATAATACTTAAATATAATATATTACCTATAGACTAATAATAGACTAGAAAGGAGTAATTAAAAAATCTAAATATACTTTAAAGTATATATAGACTACTTTTAAAGCAAGTAGGGAGACCTTTTCCCAGCAATGCAATTAACTTTAAATAACTGTAAATATACAGCTATCTAAATAAGCCCCTTTTTCCTTAAATATAGCTACTATATAAAACCCCTTTAGCTATATATAAAAGAAAATAAAGCTATTAAATTAAAAGACTTAAAAAAAAAAGCTATAAAAGAAATAGTTAAAATATTAAAAGGAGTAACTGCCTTTGCCTAAACAGTATTTACTATTATATAATAATACTATAAAGACTCTGTAAACTAGTAGTAAGGCCCCTTTAAAAGATATAAAGTAAAAGATAAAGTCTAGCTATACTTTAGCAACTATAATACTCCCTAGCCTTTTAAAAAGCTTAATGCCTTATATTATAAATATATAGTAATAAAAGTTATTAGCCTTTATATAGTAGAGCTAGGTATATTAACTGGTATATACCCGCGATTTTATATTAACCTATTAAAAAAAGTAGCCGATAACCCCTTTTTAAGCTAGATTTCAAATAACCTTTAATTACTATTAATATAAATAGATAGCGAGAATAAATAAAAAGTTAAAGAGGTCTTTTATATAAAAACTAAGCAGTAAAGTCGCAGCTTTTTCTATATAATATTAATATAGTAGAAAAAATATATAAAGCTAACCTAAAAACCGATATATATATTTAAAGATATAGTAGCCTTTAATAACTATATATTTAAATATAGCTTAATTAAATTTAATAATAGGCCATTTAATAGCTATATGCTAGCGAAGCAATAGCGCCTAAAGAGAGAGCTACTATAAGAAGGGGGGGTAATATTATAGGCTAGGCTATATCTCCTAGAATCACAACTATACTGAATCTGGAAATACAACCAATACTAAACTGCTTATTGAATTAGGAAACCACCTTAGCTATAACCCTATATATATAACTATATAATATATATATAGCTAATATAGAGCCTCCTTCCTTAGCTATAGATAAATAATATAGAAGTGCCTCAACTGCATGCTTTCTAGTTAGGCTATACCTGTTACAGGGGCTTATTTAAATAGCTGTATATTTGCGGTTATTTAAAGCTAGTTGCGCTGCTAGGAGGAGGTCTCTTTCATTACTTTAAAAGTAGTTTATATATACTTTAAAGTATATTTAAATCTTTTAGTTGCTCCTTTTTAGTTTACTATAAGTTTATAGGTAATATACTATACTTAAGTATTACTAGGTTCCTGTTAGTTTATAGAAAGCTTTTTAAAAGCAGTTAATTTAATTAAATCTTTAGTTGTTAACTATAGACTAAGGTATTTTATAAAACTAATAGTAGTATTAAAAAAACCTCTTTATATATATTTCTGCCTTTATATTCTTTATTACTTTAAAGGTAATATTTTTAATAAACTAGTTAATAATAACTTAAAAGTATTATACCTATATTAATTTTATAGGTAGTAGGTCAATTATAAAATCTATAGCTAAATTACTGTAAATATACTAGGGAATAGGTAGTAGTTTAAAAAGTCTTTACTTATAGCTTTTTTATACTTTTCCTTTTTTATATATATTGCAGTTATAGAGGAATTATTAGACTATACTATTAATTCTTAACTAAAAAAACCTATAGGAAATAATAGTTAAAGTTCTGTTATAACTTAAATAGCTTAAAACTGCAGTATTATATTCTATTTATATAATGTAAATATACAGCATTTCGCCTTCTTTTTCAGTTATAGCCAATACTTAAATATAGTCTTGGAATATTAATCTCTATTCTTTATTAATTATATATTCTGATATTTATACTTTAAGTTAAAGGTTTATAGGGAAAAAGCGCTTTTCTTTCTTAACTGTAGTATATACCTGTTAATATATTAGGTCTTTTTAAATCGTTAAGTTCTATAAGTCTTATAATTTTTTATTTCTATTAAATACGCGCATTAAAGGGAGATTAATATTATTATCTTTAAATCTCTATATTACTAGTATAGCTAGGATAAATTATATATAGCAGCTTAATTTATATTTATTGCCTTTATTAAATAAAAGGTTTTATTCCCTGCAGTTTAATATATTAAAAGTAGCTGCCTCACTGCCTAGCCTATATTAGATTATAAAGTTAAACTTGGAAAAGAACTCTGCTTAATATATCTTTTATTTAAAGAATTTCCTGTGCGTTATTAAAAACTATAAGCTTTTATAGTTTAAAATAACTATAAAGGGGTTGCAGCTATATAGCTTTACTCTTTACTCTTTTAAATACTAAATTACTATTAATATTTCTTTATTATAGATAAGATAATTATATTTAATAAGGCTTAACTTCTATAAATAGTAAATTATAATATAGCGTTTTCCCTTTTTATTCTTTTATAAAAGGACTCCTTTTAAAATGTATTTTAAATAGTTTACTTTAATAAAAGTGTATTTTATAGGATTTTAAGTTTATAGTATAAAGGCTTTAATAAAGAGGTATTTAAGCTTTTAAAAGGCTATTTCTTTTATACTTTTCTATTAAAAGGGGGTCCCTTTTTTAATTAGCCTTATAAGCAGGTAAGCTATTTAAAAGAACCTAAAAATAAATATCTAGTAATAATTAATAAAGCTAAAAAAGCTTTAAACTCCTATTATTATTATAAATGCCTGCCATTTACTAATAGCGTATTACTTTTTAAGTTATAGGCAATTCTTTTACTAGTATATATAATAAACCTAAAGTATTTAATCTTTTTTTATATAAATGCGTACTTTTTAAGATCTAGGTATAGCTTAGTATTAGCGAGGGTATATAAAACTTACTAGACTTTTTTTATATAGTCTTTTTATAACTTATTAATATAGATTAAGATATTATTAAAGTATATAGATATAAAATTGTTTAAAAAGGGGTATAATATTTAGTTAATATATTATTAGAACACTATTAATAGACTAGTAAATCTAAATATAACTATCTGCTACTTATATAAACTATAGTATATATAAAATATAGTTTTATATTCTTTTCCTTTTATAACTTTAATTTTATAGAATGCAGCTATTATATTTAGCTTTATAAATTACTTTACTTTTATTAAACTATTAAAGGTTTTGGGAAAAAGGGGAGGGGGTAGCGATTTTACTATATTATTATATTTAAGGCGCAGTAGTTTATATAAAAGCAGATTCCTGTTTTAAGTTTCCGAATAAAAAGGATAAAGGCTATAGTGGCTAAACTGTTAACTTAAATAAATCCTTTATTAAATAAATTAAAGAGGGTTTTCTGTAATATTAATAGTTTTTTATATAATATATTATAAAGGGGGCTTTAAAAGAATTCCAGTTTTTTACTATATTTATTAGCTTTTAAGGGAATATGTAAATTAACTTTAAAGCAGTATAGTAGAAGTTTAATAGCTTTTTTTATAGAGAATAGTAAATAGAACTCTTTATATAGTTTAAAGGGGATATATTTCTAGGGATTTATAGGTTTCTTAGGCTAGAGTGCTTTTTTAATATTAAATAAGTTAATAGCTTAAAGGAAGTATATTTCCTTTTCGCTATTCCTTTTAATATAGCAGTATTCTGCTTCTAATATTAAAGCTAATATAAGCTAGGCTTTTTATATAGCTTTAATATTCCTAAACTCCTTTTTATTTGCAAATTATAACTATAGGCCAGCTTTTCTATAGCTAATTTCCTTTTTAGCTATATTATATATTACCTGGTTAGCCTTAGCTTAAAGCTTATTAACGATTAGGTTATAATCTAGTTTATCTACTATATAGGCGTATTAATGTTTAATATAGCTATATAGATCTAGGTAAATAATAGCAATATAGCTAGTTTTTACCTTTTTATAAATCTTAGTAAATATTTTAATTTTCCTTTTAGTAATTTTAAGTTATAGGAGGTATAACTTTTAAGTAAAGGAGGAGTTTATAATAGTATAAAGGTTATAGCTAATATTAAATAGTACTATAATAGGTATATTCTCTATTTCAGTTTATAATATTATTAATTCGCTAATTATTTACTTTTTAAACTCCTTTTATCCTTTTATTTTTTCCTTTATAGACTTTAATGCCTAACTTTATATTAAAGTTAATCTTTTAATTTATTATTAACGTTACTGTCTTCCTCGCTATTAATATACTAGTCATTATTATTAGATTTGCAGTTAGTAATCTAGACTAAATATACTTAAACTCTATAGCCTTTTTTATAAAACTAAGCAATATATCCCTCTTTCCTGTAATAGTAATATATAGCCTTTTAGGCAATATTTGCCTTATTTACTAAAAAGCTATATTAGCGTTAGTTTTTTATATAATTTATACCCTTTATTTAAATATCGCCCTTTTTATTAACTATTTATATATAGTCCTTTAAAATGCAATATAGTTAAAGTTTATTATATTTTTTCTATTAAAAGTAGCTTATTAAAGTAACTGTTGTATTTTATTAGTCTAGATTTAATTATTTAATATAGTTAGCGATATTTTAAATTTTAAT
This sequence comes from Hypomyces perniciosus, assembly GCA_008477525.1. Lineage (NCBI taxonomy): Eukaryota > Fungi > Ascomycota > Sordariomycetes > Hypocreales > Hypocreaceae > Hypomyces > Hypomyces perniciosus. The sequence continues at coordinate 411,996 of SPDT01000006.1, forward strand.
AAACTATTTGCTATAAATAAATAGTAAATTTATTATTACTAAACAGAATTATAGTTTTAAAGATAATGCTCTTTTAAGGAAAATAATCTTAATTTAAGTAACTTAATTATTACTATTTACTTTAAAAAGCTTTTATTTAAAGTAGGGAAAAAAAAATAAAAGTAAAGTTTTATCTTTTTACTTAAAAGTATACAGCTTTTATACAGTTTAATTCTAAAGTCTTTAATTTTTATAAATATAATCTAGGTATTATATAAATTCCATTAAATTATAATTTTTATTAATTCTTCTTAATATATAAAAAGTAGCAACTATTTATATAAATATAGCGTTTAAGTAAAAGTTAATAAAATACTATCATTTTCTATTACTATTATAGAACTCCTTATTAAGTTTAAGCTTTTCGCGTATATTTTACGCCTATATAGTATACTTTGTCAAGGGGGAATTGGCACTCCAAAACACATACACAATACATACACACACCCATACACAACGACTGGTATCAAGCGCAGGAACCGCGCTCCTGACAGAACCACAAAGCGGCGATTAAGTAATATAGGGGCTAAAAAAATACTGCAGATCATTTGATTATAATGCCGGCAGCTAAAAGCAACTAACAGTTACCTTCATACGCCTCAGCGACTGTATTCTTATAGGTGGGGTTATATGTTAAAGGGGGAAAAAGGTTATTGTTTATTAAACTAGGTCTATCTGTATATCTTTATACTCCTGTGCTTTCTTAATCTAGTAGCTGCTTAAATAAGCAGCCAACCTTTCTCGGGTAAGCTAATAAGAAAAAATGCTGGTGCGTTAGGCATATTAGTTACCCCTAACAAAATACTCCTTTTACTTTTTTAAGAATTTAAATAAGTTAAAAAGTAATTTCTTTTTAACCTTAAAAGCTTATATAAACTCTATTATAAACGTCAATATAGGCTTTATAGTTATAGCCTGCGCAGGTTCTTGCTTAGGTTATAAAAAAAAATATATATTATCTTTTTAGCTATTTAGCCTTTTAGTCGCTAATGCTATAAAGTCTAGCTTTTTTATTAGTATAGCTATTTATTCCTGTAAAGGTAAAACAGTTTACTTGATCCGCGACTATATATTATTGCCTTTAAAGGCTTAGTCTCTGAAATTCGCTATTTTCCTTTTATAGTAAAAGTTCTGTTACTTACTAGCTAGGTAGTAGCTGAGCTATAGATATATAATAGGTATAGCTTAACTGGAAAGTATACAGTTAAGGCACTTCTATATTGTTTATTTATAGCTAAGGAAGGAGGCTCTGTACTAGCTATATATATATTATATAGTTATGCGTATAGGGTTATAGCTAAGGTGGTTTCTTAATTAAGTAAGCGGTCTAGTATTAGTTGTATTTCCAGATTCAGTATAGTCGTAATTCCGGGAGATATAGCCTAGCCTGTAACATTATATAATTTATTATTTAAAAAATAATAAAAACATTTTTTAAAAGCAGTTAATATAATATAAATTAATATAAAAAGTTTTACTTTTTAATTATATAAAACTTAAATTTATTATTATAGTATTAAAGAGGTTTTTTTTTTAATTTTGCATTCTATTTAATTAAAAGGTTAAAATAATAATAGTATAGGCAGGGCGTCTATAGCGAGTTAACAGTAGCTAATAGTTATATCTATACTAGAATACCTATTAGGTTAAGTTGCTAGCGGCTTTATAGCGTTTTGCTAGTAAAAGTATAGCAATTTTAAAAGGAGGGTATTTTAATAGAGATACAATCGAGATAGCATTAGCAGCAAGTAAAGACAGGCTTATTATATTAAGGTTCTTAGATACTGTAAGATTACTATTATTTTCTAAAACTAGGCTATAAATATATTAAATAGGAAGTTATAGTATCGAATTAGCTATAGAAAACTTATAAAGTGGCGATATTTCTTATAAAAGGAAAAAAGAGAACTTATAGTAGCAGGCTAAACTAAAAGAAAAGAACTGCTATTGTATAATAGCGCTTATAGGGAGAGAAAGGGCGAGAGAGAGAGAGAGATAAAGAGGAAGAAAAGAAGGAAAAGAGAAAAGTAAGCGGGAATTAAAGTTATAAGTAAAAAGAAAAGTAAAGTAAAAGTATATATAGTACACTTACATATAATAATAAATTAAAAAAAGAAAAATAAAGTAAATTATTTATATATTAGCAGTAAAAGGTTAGTTTATTATATAGAATTTCTTTATTACCCTTTAAATTTAATTATATAAAAGTATACTTTTAAACTATAACGTTAAAAACTTTTTAAACTATTAAATATATATTAAAATATTTAAATATAAGGCTTAAAAATGTATTTATATAAAAAATAATTACTGTTTAGTATAATAATAAAGTATTAAAAGCTAAAAAAAGGTTAATTAAATATAAAGTCTTTACTAATATTAAAGTTAATACTATAAAAGGGGGGGCAGTTTATTAAAAGATTTAAAGCTTTAAAGCTTTTATAATATTATATAGGCTAAAATATATATATAAAAGTAATTATAGTCTTTAAAGATATAAAACTTTAAAGACTAGTAAACTACTACTGCTATACCTAACTATTAGTTTCTGGCTTATTACCTGCTTATTAGCACCTATTTCTCCTTTAAGTGACTGCTCTTTAACCTCCTCTACTCTTCTTTAAGGTCGCAGCCCCTCGCCTAATCCATCTACCTTAAAGAGGGTCTCTGACAATCAATTAAAATATAATCCTTTAATTTTTAACTCTACTATTCTCTATAATTTAAATAATAGTATTTTTATTATTATTTATATAGATAACTGTCTTTTTATTAAACTAGATAAAAAAGCTATAATCTAGTTAAAGCTAGCTTTTAATAAAATCTATACTATAGAAAATAAAGGCCTTGCCTTTTTCTTTTTAAAGGTTTAGATAGTTAAGGATAGAAAAAAAGGCTTTTTTTAACTTTCCTAGAAATAGTATATTATTAAAGCTATAGAGTTTTTTAAATTTTAAAACTCTAAGCCTATTTAATTACCCCTATAGCCCTCTCTTTTAGCTAATAAAACTACAATTAAACTAAATAAAGCTAATATTAAGCTTTTTAAACTATTATTAGCACTATTATTTATTTAATAATTTATATAGGAGTAAATATTAGCTTTTTAGTTTAATAGCTAGTAAAATAATTCTAAGGCCTTTATAAAGCGTATCTAAATATAGCCTATAACCTATTACAGTATTTAAATAATACCTAAGATCTAGCTATTTAATATATTAAAAAATCTAATCTTATATTTATTAGTTATTGCAATAGTGATTTTATTAAGGATAAAGAATTAAGTAAATTAATTTATAGCTATATTATAATAGTTGCTAATAGGCTAATTAGCTCGAAATCAAAAAATGGCTTAATTATTTATTTTTCTATACTAAAAGCAGAGTTTATAGCTTTTATAAAAGCTATTAAAGAGATTTAATGGCTTATTATTAGCTTATATAAAAAAGTAAATTAACCAATTAAATAGCCAATCTCTTTACTTAATAATAATAAAGGTATTATTTTTACTTTGAATAACCTTACCCTTTATAATTAAATAAAATATATTTTATTACAGTTTAATTATATTAAGGAATAGGTTAAAAATAGTGTTATTATAGTTAGCTATCTAGAAACCAGTAAAATAGTTGCTAATAGGCTTACTAAGCCTCTTCTAGGTCTAAAATTAAAGAAGTTTATAAATCTCTTTAATTTTAAGCTTTTACTTAAAGTTTATACTTAAAGTCTTTATCCTTTTTTTATAGTTATTAGCTATTTCCTAGCTATTAGCTATTTCCTAGCTATTAGCTATTTTAGTTATTCCTGTTATTTTTAGCTATATTTAGCTATCCTTTTTATTTTTATATTTTAATTACTTTCCTATATCTAGATCTTATATTTACTTTACAGTTATATAAAATAGTATCTATTTTAAAGGGATTATTAAAAAAAAGGGCTAAAAACTAAAGATTTTAATATATTTAAGTAACCTTCCTATTTTGGCTAGACCTGGAATTAGGCTTAATGTTAGGACTAAGCTTTTAAAGGAACTTTAATGTAAGTTAGGAAATTTCTATTATCTTTAACGATAATAATTAAGCTAGGACCAGCTACCCCGCCTACCCTAGATTTAATATAATAGCTATAATAGCTATTATAAAAAATCTGACTAAAATAGTTTCCTGTTCATATAGCTATAAATCAATTTAGCCGATTTCTTATATAAATAAATTTTGCGGAAAATGGGAATGTATATTAGGAGACCGGAAGCTCCAGAGCTCTCATAATATCATATAGGCCAGAATGCATATATAAGATTAACTGTAGTCCCCGAAGATATAGAACTTTAAAGACTAGTAAACTACTACTGCTACACTTAACTACTAGTTTCTGGCTTATTACCTACTTATTAGCATCTATCTCTCCTCTAAATAACTGCTCTTTAACCTCCTCTACTCTTCCCTAAAGTCGCAGCCCCTCGCTTAATTTATTTACCTTAAAAAGGGTCTTTAATATACTAATCTCTTACTATTCCCAGTAAAAGTAAAAAGATTATTAAAGTTAAAGATGCCTTTAGCGGCAAATAACTAGCTTACTTTTAATAAAGAGGCTATATTTTAGACGTAAAGACCTTTAAATAAAGTTACTCCTTTAGATTATTAACTAGGCCTTTTAAATAATACTTTACTTATAGAAAAAGAACTTAATGCTTACATTTAGTAAGTAAAAGAAAAGCAGTAAATATACTTAAAGAGGAAATATTTAAATACTTTTCTTTAAAGAGAGAACCTTTCTTTTAAACTTTTAAAGATTAAAGGTTTATTGCCTATAACTAGCTTATTATATACTGCTAATTTAAAATAACCTTATAAAGGCAATTAGGGCAAAGTATAAATTTAAGCTTTTTATTATAAAGGAAAGTTTTAAGTAGAATTATAGACTTTTTTTATTATTATTAAAGGGCAGTTTAATTATCCTTTAATACCTTTTTTTAAGCAGCTTACAAGATTACCTATACTGCTTCCTACTTAAAAAGAGATATTTAATAGCAATAGGTCAGCTATTTTAAAGAGAAAGGCAGATCCACTAAATCGATTATTTAGGATAAATTTTATTAATAGCTTAAAGATAACAATCGCGATAGCCTAACTAGGTATTATAAAGTAACTTTATAAATCTTTCGCCTATATTAAGCTGCTAGATAGAATTTTCAGTTATTCCTCTCTTAATTCAAGATTATTAAAAGCAAATTCCCTAAAATAACTCCTCTACAGCTTAAGATTTATATATTCTTATAGTACCTTTCCCCTATAATAAATAAATAGATACTTTACTATAGAATCCCTATAACCTGGCAAGAGTTGATTTATACTAATATAATTGCTAAAACTTTTATATATAGCTATACTAATAACGCAAATAGCTCTTAACAAGAATCTTAATCTTAAAGAAAATATAGGACAACTAAACCTACTAGTCAGCAGGGATTATACTAGGATCACGCTATTAATATTTTAAAGAATATAATAACTAAAATATCTAGAAGTTTAAAAGAATAAAGAAACCTCCTTAGCTTAGTAATTTATTAAAAATATAGTAGTCTTTACTATAAAACCTCCTACCAAGCTCTTAATTATATAAAGTATAATAGCAAGTACCACTCTACTAAAAAGTATAATAACCCTATTCAGCTACACTTTACTAGCGGAAATACTAAACCTATAGTTTATTAAGCCTAAAAATATAATTGCTATATAAATCTACCTATAAAACAATTAAAAAAGATACAGTTAAATGGCTACTAGCAATATATAAATGCTTTATTTAATCCCAGCAGCAATATTTATATTATCTTTTCACAATAAAAGGATTAATTAAAAAGTCTATTACTGGCTTTTAAGCTTACTGTTATTTTCCTAAGTATTTCTGCTATAATTTATAGCTATATAGATATACTTATAAAGATAGTTAATAACTAGGGAGTAAAAAAGAAGTAGCTACTTTATTGCATTATCGCTAATAGCCTAAAAGACTTTATTTTAAAAAGACCTTAGTTTCAGGAAACTAATCCTACCCCTTTATAAAAGTATAATCGATAGAATTATCCTTTAACTAGAGATTCTATCACTTTAATAGCCTCTAAAAAGCAGCTATAATAAGCTATTAAAGAAGCCTAAATAGCTTTTATATTAGCAATTAAAAAAAAGCTAAAAGTTAGGTTAAAAGCTTTAAAAGACTTACTATTTCCCGACTTAAATAAAGCTACTTCCTTAAAAGACTATAAATTGGCCTTATATTTAAAATTACTTCCTATATATTATAATCTTATAAATGTCTTCTCTGCAGAAAAAGCTGCTAATATATTAGCAAGTCGACAGTACACTATTAAATTAAAAGATAAGAAAATGCCTTTATAGAGTCCTATCTATAACCTAGCACTTAAAAAGCTGGAAGCTTTCTGCAAATATTTAGAAAAAGTATTATAAAATGCATGGATTTAGCAGTCTGTTAATCCTATAGGTGCCCCTATAATCTTTATACTAAAGAAAGGCAGTAAACTGTAAATGTATATCAATTTCTATACTTTAAATAAAATAACTTATAAGAACCGCGCTCCTTTACTATTAATCTCTAAAATTCTTAATAGACTCTTATATACTAAGATTTTCACTAAATTTAATTTAAAGGATATATATTACTAAATACCTATTTGCAAAAAAGATAGGTGGAAGACAGTATTTCACTGCCGATACAGATACTTTAAATGCAATATTATACTATTCAGCCTTATAAATTCCCCTATAACTTTTTAGCAATACATTAATAATATACTATAAGATCTAGTTAATCTTATTTACATTATATATCTTAATAATATATTAATCTATAGCTGCACCTTTAAAGAGTATATATAGTATATTTGCCAGGTTTTTAAAAAGTTATAAGACACAAAGCTATATACTAATATTAATAAATATATCTTCTATACTACTTTAATACCTTTCCTTAAATACATTATTACACTTAATAGAATTAAGATAGAACAGTTATGCGTTTAAGCTATTATTAAATAGCTGGTACTTAAAAGCGTTTACAATATCCTTATATTTCTAGGATTTATAAGGTTTTACTATCGCTTTATTAAAAATTACAGTAAAATTACAGTACTTTTAATAGATTTTACTTATAAAAAGTAAAAAAGTTTTTTACAGCTAGAGCTTAATACTTTTAAAGCTTTTTAACAGCTTAAAGGAAAGTTCTTAAAGAAACCTATTTTAATATATTATAACCTAAAGGCGCCAATTTATATAAAAATAAACGCATTAAACTATATAATTAAGGCAGTACTAGCTTAATATTAATAAAATGCCTAGCACCTTATAGTGTATATATTAAGAAAGCTAAATAGTTTTGAATTATATTATTATACCTTTAATACTAAATTTTTTACTATTATAAAGGCTTTCTAAATATAGAGATATTATCTGGCTTATATAAGTATAGAGATTCAGGTTATAATAGACTATTTTAACTATTATTACTTTACAGATAAATAGAAGCTCTTATATTAGCAGGTAAAGGCTTTTAATAAGCTAGCTCTATTCAATTTTTACATTAAATATAGGCCAGGGAAGTTTAACCCTGCTAATACTTTATTTTAATGCTTTAATTTTTATAATCTTATTGAAATTAAAGAATCGCAGCAAGGCTATATATTAATGATTTTACAGTATTTTTATAGTATAGAAGCTAATAGCCTATATAAACTAAAGGGATCTGCAGCAGTATACTATAGTGACTAGGAATATATAAGGTCGCCTATAGATAAAAGTATTATTCCAGCGTCGCCTTAAGTTAAAGGACAGGGACTAGATACTATTTAGCAGATAGTTTACCTGCAGAGTATAGTAGTTAAAGTTATAACTGCTGGTTTGCAGGTTATATAGCAGACTACTGCAGGTTCGCTGCCAGAACTATAAAAGTCCTTACGCTTAGCTATCTTATAAGTTTAATAAAGAGATTACTTTATTTAGTAAAAGGTTTAAAGTTAAAGAGTAGTTGGTATATTTTATAGTAATAATTAAATTGTTAATAATAATCAGCTAGTTTACTATTAAGGCAGAGTTTATATGCCAATAGGTCTTTATATTAAGATTTTAATATTACTTTATAATAATCTAATTGCTGGATATTAGGGAATTAGTTATACTTTAAAATGCATTATATTAACCTATTATTAGCAAAGTATAAAGCGAGATATTAAACGTTATATATCTATATATTACATTTGCTAGACAATAAAGGCGAGAACCTATCGACCTTATAGCGAACTTACTTTATTACTAATACTAGAAAAACCCTTTAAAGAAATTTCTATAGATTTTATTATAGATTTGCCGGAAATCCTAAACTATAAAGGCAAACACCTATATAATACAATTCTTATTATTATTAATCGATATATAAAATATACCCTATATATATCTATAATAGTATATATTATACATAGCAGAGTCGTTAACCTTTTTATAAAACACGTTTATTTAATTTTTAGAACACTATAAGGAATTGTCTTTGACAGAGATCGATTATTTAAATCTGGATTTTGGCGAAGTTTCTGTCACCTACTTGCTTATAAATAGCAACTTAGCACCACTTTTTACCTATAGACTAATAGTTAAACCAAATAGTAAAATTAAGCTTTAAAGCATTATTTATATTCTTTTTGCAGTAAATAATAAGATAATTGGCTATAAAAATTATCTCTTGCTTAATCTATATATAATAGTGCTAAATATTCTATAACTAACTATTTACTAGCTTTTTTACTGCTTGGCTATAAGCTTAATACTTTGGGTTATAATAGATTAACCTACTATAGATATTATACTAATACTATTATAAAGGTAGAAAAGCTTTGAGCTACCTGTAAAATAGCTAAATAAATACTATAATAAAGCTAAAAAAAATATAAAAAGTAGTATAATATTTACTGACTTAAAAAGAAATTCGCTATTAGCGATTAGGTATTACTTTTTATAAAATACCTAAAACTCTAGCGATTTAGTAAAAAACTTACTAAAAAGTATATTAATCCCTATTAGATTAAACGCTAAATTAAAACAAGTAGATTAATATATTAAATTTATCTCTTATCTTTTATTAAAATTTATAATATTTTCAATATTATAAATCTTAAACTATATTATAGCTGTAAAAGAGAACCTTTTAAGCTAATAGATTACCCTTTTAGCGTTAAAGAAATATTTAAAGTTAAGAAAATTATTAATTATAAGTATAAAGGGATATAACACTTATACTTAATTAAATAAAAAGACTACTTAAAAACTAATAATATTTAATAAAAGAAAAGTAATTTTATTAATATTAAGTTAATTCAAGAGTATAAATAGCGATTTACTAGTAAATAACTAGCTATTATTATTAAATGTTATAAAATTAAAGGGAGTAGGGTATTGCGCAGTTTTAACCAGTTAATTAAAAACAGAAAACAAACTCGCAATAGTGTATATTTTACAGTAAATAAGCGGCAATACTACTATTAAATAATAACTAGTTCTCTTTATCTTTAAACAGTACTTTATCGCAATCTTTTATAGTAGTAGGATATACCTAAGGAAATACAGGAATTTTAATATACTAGTATATTATATAGTAATTAACTAAAAACTGCCTATTATAAATAAAGAAATATATATTAAAATAAAAGTATATATAATAGCAGTAATAGTAGTAAGAGAGTTTACTTAATTAAGAGCAATTTAAAGGTTTAAGCGCTTTAAGTTTTGGCGGCGATATTGCTTATTTGCTGCAGACTCTTTCTCTTTTCACTCTTTAGCTGGGCCTGACTTTTATCGCATTAATATAAGGTTTTTTTTGCATTAGACTTATAGTAATGCTATTATAGACTAGGTTTTTATTAGCTGCTATTATATAATAAAAAAGCAATATTAAAGCATTTACTTTATTAATAAAGGACTTTTAGGAATATTAAATTAATACTTTAGCAGTATTAATAAATTAATAGGCGATTAGATTATATAATTTATTATTTAAGAAATAATAAAAACATTTCTTAAAAGCAGCTAATATAATATAAATTAATATAGAAAGTTTTACTTTTTAATAGTATAAAACTTATATTTATTATTATAGTATTAAGGAGGTTTTTTTCTTAACTTTGCATTCTATTTAATTAAAAGGTTAAATAATAATAATATAAGGCAGGGCGTTTATAGTAAGTTAGCAGTAGCTAATAGTTATATCTATATAAAAACACTTACTAAGTTAAATTGCTAGCGGCTTTGCGGCGTTTTGCTGGCGAGGGTGTAGTAATCTTAAAGGGAGGGTGTTTTAATGGAGACGTAACCGAGATAGTATTGGCTATAAGCGAAAATAGGCTTGCTATATTAAGGTTCTCGGATACTGCAAAATCGCTATTATTTTCTAAAACCAGGCTATAAATGTATTAAATAGGAAGTTATAGTAAAGAATTAGCTATAGAAAACTTATAAAGCGGCGATATTTATTATAGAAGGAAGAAAAAAACTTATAGTAGCAGGCTAAACTAAAAAAAGAGAACTGCTATTATATAATAGGTTAGCTGGTAATAAGAAGTGAGAGGAAGGAATACTTATAGAGAAAAGTGCTTATAAGGAGAGAGAGGGCAAGAGAGAGAGAGAGATAAAGAGGAAGAAAAGAAAGAAAAGAGAAAAGTAAATAGGAATTAAAGTTATAAAAGAAAAGAAAAGTAAGGCAAGAATATATATAGTGCACTCGCATATAGTAGTAAATTAAGAGAAGAAAAACAGAGTAAATCACTTATGCGTTAGCAGTAAAAGGTTAGCTTATTATATAGGATTTCTCTGCTACCCTTTAAGTCTAATTGCATAGAAGTATGCTTTTAAACTATAAAGTCAGAAACTTCTTAGGCTACTAAGTGTACACTAAAGTGTTTAAGTCTAGGGCTTAAAGAAGCGTCTATACAGGAAATGGTTACTGCTTAGTATAGCAATAGGGTATTAAAAGCCGGAAAGGAGCTGGTTAGATATAGGGTCTTTACTAGCATTAAGGTCGATACTATAGAAGGGGGGGCAGCCTGTTAAAAGACTGGAAGCTCTAGAGCTTTTATAATATTATATAGGCTAGAATATATATATAAGAGTAATTATAGTCCCTGAAGATATAGAACTTTAGAGACCAGTAAACTACTGCTGCTATACTTAACTACTAGTTTTTGGCTTGTTACCTGCTTATTAGCATCTATCTCTCCTTTAAGTGACTGCTCTTTAACCTCCTCTACTCTTCCCTAGGGTCGCAGCCCCTCGCCCGATCCGTCTGCCCTAAAGAGGGTCTCTGACAATGCGGTTATAAACTTAATTTTGCTGCTATATACCTATTATTTAGTTCAAGGACTATTATAAAAGATAAAGCTATTATTTATATAATTACTTCTATACCAGCTATATATATACTAGATATTTTATTTAGCTTCTAGCTATTAGATTAGTTACAATTTAATTATTTATTTATTATTAACTTAATTAGACTTAGTCGTTTCCTTATTACTGCGTTATATACAGCTTCCCAAAAGCCATATATAAATAAGGTTTAGTATAACCTTGTTATCTTAATAATAAGACTTAAAGGCTATATTTTTAGCAATTTAATTGCTAAGGTATACTATTTATTTAATATTTATATTAATATTATTATTAGTAATTTAAATAGCTGATTTTAATAAAGATAAAGTATTTAATAAGATATAAATAAGGGACTTTATTAAAATGTTTGCTATTAGTTATAATAAAGTAGGAGTCTGGTTTAAATAAAGGTTTATAAGGCTTATAGGTTAAAGTATAAAAAAGCTTTTTACTAAAGTAGAAAGGATTAATTTACTTTTACTATTATTTATAGCAGGCCTTTTATCCTAGCTTTAAAGGGCTAAAGTAAAGGTGCCCTTTATATATAAGTTTTATATTACTTTTATAGTTTATTGAGGGGGAATTGGCACTCTAAAATATACACACAATATACATACACCTATATATAATAACTGGTATTAAGCGCAGGAACCGCGCTCCTAGTAGAACTACAAAGCAGCAATTAGGTAATATAGGGACTAAAAAATACTGCAAATCATTTAATCATAATGCCAACAGCTAAAAGCAACCGACAGTTACCTTTATATACCTCAGCGGCTGTATTTTTATATATAAGGTTATATATTAAAGGGGGAAAAAGGTTATTATTTATTAAACTAGGTCTATCTATATATCTTTATACTCCTATACTTTCTTAATCTAGTAGCTGCTTAAATAAGCAGCTAACCTTTCTTAGGTAGACTAACAAGAAAAATACAGGTGCGTTAAGTATATCAGTTACCCCCAACAAAATAGCTTTCATAAAGTAAATATAAATATAGGTATTTTTATTTTAAGTTATCCTTTAAAGGATTACTTTAAATTTATTTATATTAGTATTTAGGTATATTTTAATAAACTTAATCATTTTAAGTTTTTAAATAGCTTAAAGTTAATCTTTAATAAACTATTTATTCCTATTATTTTTATATTTTAAATATATTATATAGTTTAATACTGTAAATAAATAAAGTTTATTATAGTTAATATATTAGTTAAGGTTTATATATTTTCTATATAATAACCTATTATACTTTTTATAGTATTTTATATAGTTATAAGCTTTAAGATTATAAAAGTTTAGGCAGTAGTTATATTAAGTAATTTATGCCTTTAAGGTTAATTGTTTTATAAGGTTAAAATATTTAAATAGTATAAAGCTAAAATATATCTTTTATATATAAATAATATTTATATAATTTATATTATATATTTAAATAATTTTATTTTTAACATTAATAGCTAAAACTTTCTTATTAATATTACTTATATTATCTCTTTTTTTAATATTTATTAATTTATTAGTAGGTTTATTTTTATTTTATTTTATCCAATTAAGTTTAAAGGTAAAAGGGGGTTTTATAATATAAATCCTTTACTTAATTGCTTTAATATAAATGCTATAAGGCCCCTGCCTAACTTACTAATAAATAAAAGCAGGCTATCTTTATTTAATAAAGTAAAGCTTATAGGGTTAAATAGGCTAATAGGAGCTTATTTCTTTATAGCTTTAAGATATTAAATATTATTATTATTAATACCTAATTCTTTAAAGGTTAAAATACCTTTTAGCTTATAGTATTAAATAGTAGTAAAGTTAATAAAAGATTTCTAAAGGGCTTTTATAATTTATAAAGTAATAGCTTTATAATATTTCCCTTTAAGTATAGTAAAGTAAATATTAATAGCTTAAAGGTATTTAATAATATTTCCCTGTAAGTATTTTTAATTTCTTTTTTTTATATATTATTTTACTAAATAACTATAAAGAGATATATTAAAGGGTTTATATTAACTAGCTATTCTTTTAAGGCTAGGTTTAAAGGTTTTATTACTAAAGTTAATTTTTAAAGCTTTAGCGTTTTTAAAGTAAACTTCTTTAATTAAGCTTTTTTAAATATAATAGGCAGTATAATTAGGTTTATAATACTTAAGAGAGTTAAAATAGCCTCTCTTTAGTTTTAAAGGTTTATTACAAGCCTAGCAGTAATAGTAATTTAAGTAAGTTAAGTATTTAAAAGGATAAAGGCAGTTACTATTTTTCTTAAAGGGCCTAAGAAAGGTAAATGGGGATTTAAAGGTATTTTCTTAATAGTTAATTAAAAGGTAGTGATTTTTACTGTAAATAGGCACCTAAAAGTAAAGGTACCTGTAGATATAGGAGGGAAACTGTTTTTCTTAAACTATAAAAATACTGCCTGCCTAGCAGTAGTAAGGTTTAGTTATCTTTAGTTTACTTAAAGTCTAATAGTATTTACTATCTTTTATTAAGTGTTTAAGAGGGGCAAGAAAGTATTATTAAGCTTATTTTTCTTAATAGCTAGTTAAAAGGTTATAGAATTTTAGTAAGTAGGCACTTAAAAGGTAGGGTACCTGTAGGTATAGGAGGAAAGCTTATATTAATGAAATGAATCTTTATTGTTAATATCCGGGTCCTCTTTATATATTTCTTCTTTATCCCCCTTTATTTTCCTTTATAATTCTAAGCCTTTTAATATATAATTCTTTTACCTATAACCAAGTATAATAACTATATAGTGTCTTTTAATTTAGGATATTAATATTAGGCAAATTAGTGTTTGCGCTAAGCTATCATTGGAGCCTCTGTAATTATTAATACTAGGTTTCCGGAAGTTACAGTATATATAGTAGTAACTATAGTACCAGGAAGTAATAGGAGAAGGTTGAAAATAAGCAAGGAAAATACTTCCCTATAGAATAAGGGTTACTTAAAATTAGCGCTTTGCCTAATGTAGTAATACAAGTCCTAAAAATAGTACTTTGGCTATACTGGAAATGTGGCTTCTATTTGGAAGGGCTATAATATATTGCTCCGATATTAGATAATATTGAAGCTGCGGAATACTATATAGTAACAGAGTTTGTGATAGCTATAAAGGTTATTTATGAACAGTATACAGAGAATATGCTTAATAGTATACGTCGTATATAATCTGGATATTTAACGAGCTATTATTTACTTATTCTAACATTTTCTTAGCAAATTTGCCTAACTCTTAACAAATTAGCATAATTAGATATTAAGTGCTAATAAATATTTAATTGTGATATTGTTATGTCTTTTACTAAGTCTAAATCAGCTACTATTTTAACTGTCGGCCTTTATTCTTTATAGTAGAAACAATAAACACAATATACTAGTTGGCCTACTATAAAATATTTCAAAAGATAGGATAGGGTAATGCATAAATATACATGAATAAGTTAGGCTTATTTTCTCCTCTTTTTTATAATTATTCTGCGCTTAATATATAAGGGATACTATTATTATACAGCAATAAAAATTTAGCTGCCTAAGCAGCGGACTCCAGGATTTTAGACACTTATTTATCCAACCTATCGTTCTATATAACTAGTAATACTAAGAAAATAAAATAGACTGCTATTTTGAGAAGTGGCATAGACCTGCTTTTCCCGGTTTTATTGCCTTATTATATAACCTATAACCTGTAATGTGGTGCAGATAAGATATGTGTTTACTTCAGTCAGACAGTGACACTAAATAGTATGCCCCTTTAAGAGATCGCGGTAAGCGCCCTGGTATATTGCTTTAAATACTTATATATTTGTTTGTTGAAACCTGTAGGTGGTCTTCTCTTGTTCTGCCACCACCTTCAGATTTCCCCATAGTGCCTAGAATCTCAACAGCACTCATTATATATACTCGCTTATGCTCTAAGCAAACAGATCCCGTTGTTAACAAATTCAAGCATCTCGGTAACACTATACACTTCTCGCCACGTTACGCGGTTTGCCTTAATACTGTTTTTGCCTTGATAGTCGCCCACTCCCAGTACCCCTTAAGAATCGCAACCAACTTCCTCGATTACTTCAATTTCAAAACCATTAACAATCCTGAACATAGCCCTATTATATGTTGGTTGCCAGACGGCTAATGCCTTGGGTCTGGCTAACAAGTTATCTATAAGGTGTTAACTCCACTAACCTAGTAATACCACTATAACGAGGCTGTAACGCCATTTGCATGGCTTGCTATGAAAGCTTTCTTAAAGGCCTATTTAATATTTTGCAAACCTAATCCTCTATGCACCTTAACTATATACCCACGTATATCCTCTGGGAACACTAGCGGTCATCTTTGCCTAACTTTTCTCCTGCTTTTAATGGGTTGTTTTCCTGGATCGTTAGCCGTACCCCTGCTATTGCTTTACTAGCCCCCTGGCAGGATCTTTAGTATCTCATAAAGGGCACTCTCAATATCATCTACTCTATCTTCCTCTACCAGGTTATGCCTGACAGCCTTATGAACGCACGCTTTCTTACCAAAGAGGCAGGGAGTTAGGGCTGAGCAGGAGCACTGCGCCTCATATGTTCATAAGCCCTTGGTCCCTGACATCTCCTTTTTTGCATTATATTAGCTACCTGTAATCGATTCAACCCATGATATCTCTGGAACAATGATGACACCTCTCCAAGGCAATCCTTCCTGAAAGTAATGGAAAAGTACGTTGTGGTTACCGACAATACTGGTGAAGGTGCTTCTAAGACGATCTAGGTGCTCCGAGTTTTGTTTAATAAAGCGGAGGAGCCTGAAGCTCCTAGATAAAGGGGGATAAAAGGTATAAAAAGTCGTAGAAAATATAGTGCAACTTGTAAGGCTTGCAATTTGACTGAAATTTTAACTTGAATTGGTTGGGTTGACCCTGAGATTGTTGGATTGTGTTTAGCGTTGGTGTAATTAACGGCGTCATAAGCAGGGGATTGAGGCTTAATCCTTCCTGGCGATTAATAATATATTAGGGAATATGAGATCAGCAGTAGTATTCAGGCAAATAACGGGCTTTCGGAGGTATCTACGGAGTATAATTCCGAGATCATTCGCTACCCGTATTATCGGAGCAATAAAAAGGGGCAATGCAGACTCGGCCCGATCTTGCTGACTTACCCAAGGAATAATATGGCCAAGAGCGGGCGAGCTAAGTGAATCTAGCGTAGGAAAGATGCTGGCTTTAGTGATGCCTAGAGATAAGGAGCGCCTTTAATACAACCATGATGTAGGTAAGGTAGGCTAGGTAAAATTCAGATATAGCGGGGAGTCCGTAGCCTTAAATATGGACTAGTAACTTCAACTTGTTAGTGGTTTCAGGACTTAAGACTTCGGTTAGCAGGATTCATACCTTTAAATTCGTATTTACAGTATATAGAGAAACGTATTCCGACAACAGTATTGCGCAAGGCTTTGAACTAAATGATAGCTTGTAATTATAGGGGTCTTTAGCTTATATTATTGGTAACCTCAGGAGACTATTCTTGGACTTTGCCCGCTCAAGAACCGCTGATTAGACGTGATTGTGAGGCTGAACTCTTTCTGGTAAGGTGGTTTTAATGTCAGAATCGGTCACTGTTAGTAGTGTATGTTGTAATCTTCGTCTATGGATACACGGCGGCTATTCTGCCTTGCGAGATGATGCCGTGGAAGCGTTATTATGGTGTTATATCTTAAAGACTCTTAATTCCCTCCTTTAATCGTCTATATCTGAAATATCTCTATTAAGAGCTTGGCCGCCACTATAACGATGCCTAGGGCTTGGGCGTATTGCACTTTGCGTTAAAAGACCTAAGAGACCTGCCTAATCTGCTTATAATCTTATCCAGCTTCTAATAAACGATGCGTATCTTATTGGTAAATGGGTCCCTTCTAGATAGTAGATAGTAGCGGTATTAACTATAAGCAGCTGCGCTTGTTCTCGCCTAGTCGCTGAGGAACTCGGGAACTGCAATTCCTCTATATGCATTTATTATTCTTAACGCTGTTTCGGAGGAGTCCAAGAAGAGGTTCGAACACCTCTACGATCAAGTTATCACAGTACCCGACATCTTAGGCATATCAGCGGCAAATCTTTAAATTATCAGTCGCCTGGATCTCTAGATAACACTTATAAAGCTTAACCTCTAGTCCCTTAGCCAGTATAACTGTATCTTTTACCTAGATGCTGACACACTGGTGCTATCTAACCTCGATTACCTCTTCTCACTGCCTAATTATATTCATTTCACTGCGTTGCCAGAGCTTAGCTTTCCCGATTGCTTTAACAGTGGCGTAATGCTGCTGAAACTGGATGTAGCCACCTTTGCAGACTTAAGTAAACTCGTTAGGGAGGTGGAATTGTTTGATAGAGGAGACTAGGTTTGCTGAATATCTATTTCGGTAATAGAACCTATAACTACCCACTAAAGTAGCTCCTCACCACGGAGAAATATACTGGGTATACGACTTTTGTGAAACAGGATTATGAATAACCTCATGAATGCACCTTTATCTAAAGAATGCACCCAAGCAGCAATTTAGTGGAACGACGAGAGTGATCTAGAACAATAAAACTCAAATTAAACAATCTAGCTAATAGAAGCTATAGAATGCTAGTGGTTGTGTGTGCGGCTGTAGAAGTGATTGTCTGAACAATGCTTTATCTTCTACAATAGACCTCCGGCTATATAATAGCCTTGTTGTGGCAGAATTGGGTTTATGGCCTTATTCTTATTTTCCGCAAAATTCATTTATATGGGAAATCGGCCAAATCGACTCACGGCCATACAAACGGGAAACCATTCAATGAGTTCAGGAAGTTCTGTTCAGAAACAGGAAGCTTTATCTTCCCACCTCCCACCTCTGAATCATTAGATTGATATAGATAGCCAACCCATCTCTTTTGTCCGGCGAAACGCTACGAACAGCAGCAACGCCGGCTCGAGCCGTCCAGATGCCTAGAAAGGGCCTGTGTATTTAGCACCAATAGGACGTAAATAGACACACACACACACACACACACACACACACACACAACAGGAAACCATTTCCTTCAGGATTTCAACAATAGCATTGTGTGAAATCCCTAGTCTAGGGTAGGAAGGTAAGCTGGTCCTAGTTCCTGCATTGTTGCCTTAAAGATAAGGGAATAATCTAAAGCTTCCGGGTCTAACCTAATTAAGAAGTTACTACTTCCGTACTAGATTCCTCGCTATTCTAGCCCTCCTTTTAACAATAAATAACTTTAAGGCTATAATAAGAATAGTCTTTAAGCTATTTAAAATGCTAAATCTCTTACTTCTTAGACTAATAGTTAATAGGGAGTTTAAGTTATTTTTATATCTTTTGCAGCTAATAGCCATTTCCATTTTGCAGTCTTAGTTGAAGAGAAAGGATAGGCATTGGTGGGTTGCATTCTTTCTGCCCTGCATGAATGCATTGAGTTCTTCTGCAAAAGGCGAACTGAATGCACTTTCTAGTGTTTGTAGACTTTATTAGGAGATTTTATAAAAGAGATGCAAGACTCGGGTATACTTAACCCACGGTTAACAAAACTGTGTATCAGCTATAGCCTCGCAGTGATCAAACAGACAGTATTCAATTTTCGATCCACACAGTAGTATAGCCAGAACAATTCAATTTTTTAGCTCAAGGCGATGATTGTGTTAAATAGCTGGCTAATATCTAGCCTAAGATATCTGTATATATGTCTATAGCCAATACATTGTTATTGGGCCACGGTTTGTTGGTTCACCTCGGATCACTAAGAGCAATCCAAGTAATCCCGCCAGCCAGACATAATTGCATAAATGAGATTACCGGACAATGACCTGGAAATTCGTTGCACCTCCATCAGGCACTGCAACGCAAAGCCCCTCCACGAATTCAGCTACGCCAAAGGCACCAGAATCAGCATATGCTACAGCAAGGCCAGATACGGCCTTGTTTGCGTTGGTGGCCTTAACGTATAGGCCTTTTGGGTGGACTTGGTGGATGACCTATGTTGAAGATTGGGCCCAGTCAGCACTGTTGATCTTATAGGTATAGACCTCCGACAATGGAATAAATACTCACATAGACATCGCTTCCAGTGAAGGTACTAGTCAGCGACTTGGCCGAGCAATCCGGAGAGTTGTAGAAGTTCACTGTCCAGACGCCATTGCTTTGCGCCGTAGCGAGCCCGCTAAGAGTGGCACTCACGAGAGCGATAGATCCCCAGAATAACATATTTAACGAGGTATAAGCGGCTTGGAAAGTATATCTTGGTATGTAGAATGATTTGGAAAATGAGTGAATTGAATTAGGGCGTACTGATTCTGAATATATATAGATAGTTTAGAACTGGATCTATGCTGGTTTCGTTTCTTTCCGGCATATCTATCTCTCCGTGTCCTTGAAAATATACCGAAGATGCAGGTTATAAGATACTAGCTTCCTAAATCCTAGCTATAGATCCACTTACGAGTCGGGAGGTTTTACGTATAATGAAAATAGTAAGCGTGTAGTCTCCATAAGCTCGGGCCGAGTTAGACCCTATATCCCTCGACCGGTTGAAATATTAGGCCGGCCAAGGACTCAAAGACCTTGAGCGTATACGAATGGCACTGCCGCCTTTTGTGATTAAGAAACCGCGGCGCAGGATTTGCCCCGAAGAGCAATACTTCGGCGTTGTTTACTTCGTACGAATACGTCTCAGAGCGGGGGAATGACGACTGTTGTGCAATCGCAGATTGCCTTTCTGTGGCGGACCGGGTTTAACTTTACGCTCTCGCCAAGTGTGGAAAATTGGGAAAGATAGAGTGCACGTGGACCTTGCTGATATTATGTGTCCCTGGCAGTTAGGACGGAGTAAAATTTGGTACTGATCTCTAACGCGTCCACCAGGTCCTGCTCTTGTATTGTGCATACTGGCTCAGAATGGCAGGGTTCCTGCTAACGTAGCCGATTCCCTGCATAATGCCGATATTAACCACAGAGCAAGGAAGGTTGAGGCTGTGGCGATATTGCACGAAGGAATCCAGGAAGGTGTTCGCGGATGCGTATTTTGCCTGGCCATGCTGACTCTATACGGCCGATAGGGAATTGAACAGAATGAAGAAGTCCAGGTCGGCCTCCAAAAGTGCCTCATGCAAGTTCCATGTTCCCTTTGACTTTTGGATTCTGCGCAGTGTTCCAGTCATTATAGCTGATTTGGAGAGGAGGGTGGTCCTGATTGATAAGCCGATCTGTTCGTGAACGATGATCTCAACCCGCGAACTAATACAAGACACACTCTCAGCTCCATTGCCATCTGCATAACACCAGCAATAGGTTGGTGCGGCCTGTACGGCTCTTTTAACATCGGCCAAGTCGGCGACTCTGCCAGCCACAGCAACTGCGGAGCAGCCCTGAGATTCCAGTTCTCGGAAGAAGGCCTGAGCCTCACTAGACTCGCCAGCAGAGGGAGAGACGAAGGTAAGCTGGCCCTAGTTCCTTTGTTGCCTTAAGAATAAGGGAATAATCTGACTTAGACCGAAGTTCCTCCGGAATTCGGTCTTAGCTTCGGTACTAGTTTCCGGGTCTAACCCAATTAGGAGGTTACCGCTTCCATACTAGAATCCTCGCTTTCCTAGACCTCCTTTTACCAATGATAAATAATTTAAGACCTTATAGAAAGTAATAAGAATTGCCTGTAACCTATATATAAAGGAGAAGATATTTATATATTAATAATGCCTAACTAGGATTATTATTAGCTACCCCTTTATAGAGTACTCAGCACTCTATTTATACTATATATAACTACTACTTTATACAAAGCATTTAGCAGTTATATTTATCGCTAGTTAATAATATAGTATAATAATACGCCTGGTCTAGACCTGAGTAATTGATTGACTGACTGACTGACTTCATACCAGTCAGAATAGACAGGTAACTTATTTAGATTGAAATAAAATAGGAAACATTTACAGCGTACTAATAAAAGATATATACCCCTACTTATAAAACTCTTCAGCTTATATAGAGTGGCATATAAGACCTAGTCAGGGATAGACCCTGCATTCATATACAGACAGGATTAGTATATAGAGTACTCTGTACTTGTGGCAATAAGTAGGTGCCGTCTCGCGCACTGAATCCTGATCTCATCTTGTCTTTAACAACTTCCAAGCATCTACTCCTCTTATTTCCTCCTAACCGTCTATCTAATAACTGGGATATATATCTCTTATTAGTTAATACCCGCCCCTCTCCAATTTACAAATAAACGACTAACTTGCCTTATATCCGCAGCCCAAAATGCCGCGTTTTTCCTCTTTTACCGCTACCAATAACAGTAACAGTAAGGCCAAGTTCATTTTCTACTGGCATAAAGGCGGTACTCCTATTAAGCACGGATAATATCATACTTTCCCTTTAGGAGAAGGATTATATAATATTGTCTCGGAGAGCAAGATAATCTATAATGTTGTGATCACGAGGGAGAAATTCGAGGTTCTGCTTAAAGCGGATTTTGAGCCTTCTAAGTATAATATTCAATTTATGCTGAATTAGCAGGCAAGCATATTTCCTCGCCTTGCGTTTACTTGCTGACCTATATCCTCAATAGTCTTCCGGCCTCATCAGTAAGTACGTTTGGTATAACGGTTTATATTGGCAGTGGATTATAGTATACCTCAAGGAATTATGTGGGCATAATTCTATAAGTCTCTATATTCTGGTAAATACTGTTCTTAGCCGACCAAGTAACCACTATACTGACGAGCGGAAATAATTTAGTATATATGCATATACTATTTAGTCTGATAATTATAAAAAATATAATATCTATATAATGATCCCATCTATCTGTTATTCCGGGTAATCCAGAATATATAAAACTCATGCCACACCGCGATTAGTTCGCCCCTTTATTATTCCGAGGTACATAATATTGTGAGAAGTAGAATACACTCTGGCGGTAAAAGAATCGCTTATAAGCTTAGTAATTCAAAGATCAGACGATAATGCATATTATCGGCACTGCTATATGCCCTTGCGTCGTTGGTCGTTCGTGGGACATTGGCCTTAAGCGGAGCCGGGCTATCGTGTTAATGCCGATTTAGTCCGGGCTCTCTGTGCTCAGTTAGCGAGAATTGACTTGGTCTATATTATAGTAGCTGGGGGCTGTCCACTTATCTTACTAAGTTATATAATAGCGTCAGATATCATAATTATTATAATGTTGTCATAGCGGGTGAAGAAAGGAGGACCCAGTTAAAATGTTAATGCATTCTATATAATATGCTATCTACTATCTATATGCAATATGCAAATATCTATGTCTATGTCTAAAGGAGATGTATAAACATCTATAAAACGAATGTAAACAATGCCCTGGAGGAAACCAACTTAAGCTGCCTTGCAGCGAACAGAGAGAACCTTAGTATCTCGGCCTCTATTAAGGAAAACCACGTGTGTTCCAAAGGGGCAACCGACTGCCTTTGTGCCATTCTTATCAGAAAAGACCTGACAAGTTGCCTGTTTCGCACCCTCAAGGTTAACGATTTTGACATTGTTGACTGTGTTGAAAGAAAAGGCGAATGCAGATCCATCGGCAGGGATTTCGAATTGAACTGATGCATTATTCGATGCGCCGATTTGGATGCGGACATTCTTCTTCTGGTTGGCTGGAGGAGGGGGAGGTGTGTTGTTGTTGGAGCAGTTCGGAACAGTGTTAGGGGCCGTGACACAGCAGAATGAACCAACTGGAACAGCTTGGTCGGCCGTGGAGCTAACATCTCCGCTGGAGGCGTCAGAGAAGCTGGCCAGGGTGCTGTCGGTGAAGATGCCGCCGAGTTTCTTGGTGCCAGCATTGTCGCTGAATGCCTGGCAAACGCATCCAGGGGTAACAGCTTCCGCATTCACGCCTGCCTGAGCCTGCAGAGCATTGACAGTGGAAAAGAGCTTGTTAGCTAGAATACTGACGCTAACGGAAGCGTCACCGTCTCCGTTCTTCATGCGAATGAAGCAGTTGCCGGCCTGTTGGGGAAGGTTGGTTGTAGGGACTGCCTGAACGGAAGCCAGGAGAAGAGCGGCGGAGCCAATAGTCATGAGCATGGACTTCATTTTGAATAGATTTTGAAAAGTAAGTCTTGAATGGCGAAGATGTGGTTATTGAGAGGGCGTGATGATAATTGACTTAAAAGAGAGTTGTAGAGTGTTTGTCTCTGGGTGTGATGGATGAGATTCTGAGTTGGATGTTGGAATAAAGAATCATAACAGTGATAAACTCGATACTTTATACTTTCGTTAATACTCTTAAAAAGGCAATTATAAGTAGGTATTATAATAGCCGGCGTAATGACTACTAGCTTAGTTAACCCAGCACTTGCAGTCCCAGGTCTAGTTAGTGCCTACTAGCTAACACTGCCTCTTCTGTATATAATATATTTCAAACAAAGCTATTGGTTATACTAAATTTAGCTATAAGTTCACTAATCCCATCCGTTGTATCCGTAGTGCTGACCCAAGCCTACTTCTTTTAACCAAGTATAGAACTCTCCAGAGGAATATTAAATTCCCGGAAACGGGGAAGCCGTGCTTATATATAACAATTACTAGTATATCTAGCCAGTCAGTAAGTGTAACTCTCCGAAATGAGAAAGTTACCTTAGTAGAGACTTTAAATGTTGTTTGCTTTGGAAGTTTTATAGTTGCATTAGCATTAAGATAAGCAAATCCCATAGAATGACAATACACAGTGGCCCATTGTTGACACGACGCAGCTGTGTTTATCTCACTGCTTAAGTCGCTAGTGCTGAGAATGCCAAAATATTAGAATAGGGAAGACCGGTGCTACGGCTACTTTGGAACCAGTTGCAGCGACCATTATAAAAGTAGTCTATCAAGAAACCTAAAATAAACAGGGATAGAGTGCCATAAAGTACTTCTTTCACTATTACCCGCTTTTACTCAGTATATAGCTGAATGATCCCAGCAAGACCGATGCCAACCTCTACTATATCCTGTGACCCAATAAGGTTACCGTAGGCAGTCGGACTAATACTATTATAGCTTGTAAACTTCCAGCAGAGAAGTGAAATAAAGTGTCGGAGGGCTAAAAGAAAACCGCAACGACTTGGAAGATGCTTCCTCTTTAGGAGGTAAAGAATAACTTGGATTAAAAAGCAGTGGATAAATAGTTAATAAAGAAATGGGGTGGAGTGCTTATACTAAAGTTCTATAGCATTTTGCAGTAAGCCTAGCCGTAATATATAAATTATACCGCAGGCTATAGAACATATTCTTGGCCTTCCTTGGGGAACGCCTACTGCAGCGAAAGGGAGCAGAAGAAGATATTGAGAACCTATGGGAACCCCGGGCACCGGAGAACCCTCGAATACTGTGGGACGAGACAGTCACCAAGGAGGAGGCAAGGAAGGCCACAACTGGAGCGGGGAACACCGCGCCTAGCGCGGACGGCATATCGGTTGCCCTCCTGCACCACGCGTAGCCTGCTATTAAAGAGTTTATCACGAACCTCTTTAGGGGCTGCTTTAGGCTAGGGTATTACCCCCTCCCCTGTAGAAACGCGGAAGTTATTATTATACCTAAACTAAGTAAACCCAATTATATGACCTATAAAGCTTTCAGGCCTATCTTACTGCTTTCCTATATAGGAAAAGGCCTTAAAAGGCTACTCGCTAAAAGGGTATCCCTTTTAATACTTAAATATAAAATCCTCCTAAAATAGTACTTTAAAGCCTTTATTGAAAAAGCAGCTATAAACCTAATTGCCTGCTTAATTTATAATATTAAAGTTGCTTTAAGTAAAGGGGAGGTTATAACTTTATTTACCTTTAATATCTCTAAAGGCTTTAATATTATTATAAAGAATAGATTAGTTTTATAATTTAAGCAATAAAGCTGGCTTATTTTGTTTATAAAATAGGCAGAGTCTTTTATAAGTAATAAAACTGCTTTTATCCATAAAAGAGATAGTATTAATTTACTAGACTTTGCCTTTAAATATAATACTTTATAAAGGTCCTTTATCTGCCTTATTATATTAATACTATACTTTAGCCTAATCTTTTAGCTTAGAGACTAATAATCTCGCTTTAAGTATACTAATAATATCGCTATATTTATTATAGGCGGGTCTACCTAAAAGATAATTACCTTTATATAGTAAACGCTTAATAAGACATTAAAGTAAAAAGTAAAAAACGCGGTATCTTTTAATTACACTAAGGCTAAATTGCTGCACTTTTACTATATAAAAGGCCAGATATATAAGAAAGGCATTATAATAGAGGGAAAACTAGTCTAGCTTGAAGAGAATATTTAATAGCTAAGGTTTTACTTTAATTTAAGGCTCTCCTTTAAGAGATATATAAAGATACTTGTAGGTAAAGTATATAAAGTCTTTAACTTTTTAGGTCATTTAATAAGATTTAAAAAGGCTTACTTTTTAAAGCTGTAATATAAGCTGCGAAAGCCTGCGTTTTCTTTATTGCCTTATATAAAATGAAAGTATAGTAGTTAGGGCATAAATAATAGTTGTAAGTTAATTTTATTAAATAGGTAAATATAAAAGTATTTGGCCTAATAAATAAAATAAATAAAGCCGTTAAAGCTATAGTAAAGGCAGTCCTTTTAGTTTAAAGGATTATAAGTATTTTTATTTTATATAAAAAGTCAGGGGTCCCCCTAGCCAGTATTACCTTAGCTTAAACTTAATTTAAATATATAGCAAAATTTACAGGATTAAATTAAAACTATTTAATTAATTAATGCATTAATAAGAAACTCCTTCCCTGGCTGCTATAGACTAGACTTTAATGCACTACCGCTTTAATTAGCAGGACTATTAAACCTATACTCTTCGCTAAAAAGTCCTTATATATTCTCTTTAATCCTGATTTAATATCAAGAGACCGGAAGCTCCGGAGCTCTCATAATATTATATAGGCCAGAATATATATATAAGAGCAACTATAGTCCTTAAAGATATAAAACTTTAAAGACTAGTAAATTACTGCTGCTATACTTAACTATTAATTTCTGGCTTATTACCTACTTATTAGCATTTATTTCTCCTTTAAATAATTGCTTTTTAACCTCTTTTACTTTTCTTTAAAGTTATAGCCCTTTACTTAATCTATTTGCCTTAAAAAGAGTTTTTAATATATAAGTCTTTTATTATTCCTAGTAAAAGTAAAAAGACTATTAAAGTTAAAGATACCTTTAATAGTAAATAACTAGTTTACTTTTAATAAAAAGGCTATATTTGAAATATAAAGACCTTTAAGTAAAATTACTCTTTTAGATTATTAATTAAGCCATTTAAATAATACTTTATTATTAAAAAAAGAATTTAATATTTATATTTAATAAATAAAAGATAAATAGTAAATATATTTAAAATGGAAATATTTAAATATTTTTTTTTAAAAGGAAAACGTTTTTTTTAAACTTTTAAAAATTAAAGGTTTATTGCCTATAATTAACTTATTATATACTGTTAGTTTAAAATAACCTTATAAAGGCAATTAAAGTAAAGTATAAATTTATGCTTTTTATTATACAGGAAAGTTTTAAATAAAACTATAAACTTTTTTTATTATTATTAAAAGGCAATTTAAATTATCTTTTAATATTTTTTTTAAATAGCTTATAAAATTACCTATACTGCTTTTTATTTAAAAAAAGATATTTAATAGTAATAGGTTAATTATTTTAAAGAAAAAAGAGGATTTACTAAATTAATTATTGAAAATAAATTTTATTAATAGCTTAAAAATAATAATTACAATAAACTAATTAAATATTATAAAGTAACTTTATAGATTTTTTACCTATATTAAACTATTAAATAAAGTTTTCAATTATTTTTTTTTAATTTAAGATTATTAAAAGTAAATTCTTTAAAATAACTCCTTTATAGTTTAAGATTGATATATTTTTATAGTATTTTTCCCTTATAATCAATAAATAAATACTTTACTATAAAATCCCTATAACCTAGTAAAAGTTAATTTATACTAGTATAATCGCTAAAACTTTTATATATAGTTATATTAATAATATAAGTAGCTTTTAATAGAAATCTTAATTTTAAAGAAAATATAAAAAGACTAGACCTATTAATTAGCGGGGATTATACTAGGATTATACTATTAATACTTTAAAGAATATAATAATTAAAGTATTTAAAGGTTTAAAAGAATAAAGAAACCTCCCTAGTTTAGTAATTTATTAGAAATATAATAGTCTTTACTATAAAACCTCCTACTAAGCTTTTAATTATATAAAGTATAATAGTAAATACTACTCTACTAAAAAGTATATATTAGAGACCCTCTTTAAGGCAGACGGATTAGGTAAAGGGCTGCGACCTTAAAGAAGAGTAGAGGAGGTTAAAGAGCAATCACTTAAAGGAGAAATAAATATTAATAAGCAGGTAATAAGCTAGAAACTAATAGTTAAGTGTAGTAGTAGTAGTTTACTAGTCTTTAAAGTTCTATATATTTAAAGACTATAGTTACTTATATATATATATTCTAGCCTATATAATATTATAAAAGCTTTAAAGCTTTTAGTCTTTTAATAGGCTGCCCCCCCTCTTATAGTATTAACTTTAATACTAATAAAAACCCTATATTTAACTAGCTTTCTTCTAGCTTTTAATACCTTATTATTATATTAAAGAGTAATTATTTCTTATATAAATATTTCTTTAAGCTTTAAATTTCAATATTTTAATATATATTTAATAGCTTATAAAGTATTTAACTTTATGGTTTAAAAGTATACTTTTATATAATTAGACTTAAAAGGTAGCAGAGAAATCATTTATAATAAATTAACCTCTTACTATTAATATATAAGTAATTTATACTATTTTTCTTTTTTTCCTTTTATAATAAATATTATTACTTTATAAATTTTCTATAGTTAATTCTTTACTATAACCTTTTATTTAATATATTTATGGCTTAGTTTTAGAAAATAATAGTAATCTTGCAGTATTTAAATACTTTAATATAGTAAGCCTATCTTTATTTATAGCTAATATTATCTTAGTTATATCTTTATTAAAACACGCTCCCTTTAAAATTACTATACCCTCGCTAAGAAAACACCAGAAAGCCGCTAGCAATTTAATTTAATAGGTATACTAGTATAAATATAACTATTAATTACTGCCAACTCGCTATAAATACTTTACTTTATACTGTTATTATTTTAACCTTTTAACTAAATAAAATATAAAGTTAAAAAAAAAACCTCTTTAATACTATAATAATAAATATAAGTTTTATATAATTAGAAAGTAAAACTTTTTATATTAATTTATATTATATTAGCTGCTTTTAAGAAATATTTTCATTATCTTTTAAATCATAAGTGATATAGTTTAATTGCCTATTAATTTATTAATACTGCTAAAGTATTAATTTAATATTCCTAAAAGTTTCCTATTAATAAAGTAAATGCTTTAATATTACTTTTTTATTATATAATAGCAGTTAATAAAAACTTAGTCTATAATAGTATTACTATAAGTCTAATATAAAAAGAACTTTATATTAATATAATAGCAGTTAGGCCTAGTTAAAAAGTACAAAGAAAAAAAGTCTATACTAAATAAATAATATTACTGCTAAAACTTAAAGCATTTAAACCTTTAAGTTACTTTTAATTAAGTAAACTCTTTTACTACTATTACTGCTATTATATATACTTTTATTTTAATATATATTTCTTTATTTATAATAAGCAGTTTTTAATTAATTACTATATAATATATTAATATATTAAAATTCCTATATTTCTTTAAATATATTCTATTATTATAAAAAATTGCAATAACATACTATTTAAAAGTAAAGAGAACTAGCTATTATTTAATAGTAGTATTATTATTTATTTACTGTAAAATATATACTATTATATGTTTATTTTTTATTTTTACTTAATTAATTAAAACTATATAATACTTTACTCCCTTTAACTTTATAATATTTTATAATAGTAGCTAATTATTTACTAGCAAATTGCTGCTTATACTTTTAAATTAATTTAATATTAATCAAATTATTTTTCTTTTATTAAATATTATTAGTCTTTAAATAATCTTTATATTTAATTAAATATAAATATTATATCCCTTTATACTTATAATTAATAATTCTTTCAACTTTAAATATCTCTTTAATATTAAAAAGGTAATTTATTAGCTTAAAAGGTTCTCTTTTATAGCTATAATATAGTTTAAAATGTATAATATTAAAAATATTATAGATTTTAATAGAAAATAAAAGATAAATTTAATATATTAATCTATTTATTTTAATTTAGTGTTTAATTTAATAGGGATTAATATACTTTTTCGTAAATTTTTTGCTAGGTTGCTAAAGTTTTAAGTATTTTATAGAAAATAATACCTAATTGCTAATGCTAAATTACTATTTATAAATAAATAAATAATAAAAGCTTCATTAAAATCTAGATTTAAATAATCGATGTTTATTAAAGATTATTCTTTATAGTATTCTAAAAAATCAATAAATATATTTTATAAAAAGGTTAATAGCTTTACTGCTTATAATATATACTATTATAAATATATATAAAGTATATTTTATATATTAATTAATAATAATATATTATATAGGTGTTTACCTTTATAGTTTAGGATTTATAGTAAATTTATAATAAAGTTTATAGAAATTCTTTTAAAAGGTTTTTTTAATCTTAATAATAAAGTAAATTTACTATAAAGTTAATAGGTTTTTACTTTTATTATCTAGTATATATAATATATAAATATATAGCGTTTAATATCTCACTTTATACTTTATTAATAATAGGTTAATATAATATATTTTAAAATACAATTAACTCTTTAATATTTAACAGTTAAATTATTATAAAGTAATATTAAAATTTTAATATAAAGATTTATTAGTATATAAACTCTACTTTAATAGTAAACTAGCTGGTTATTATTAATAACCTAGTTATTACTATAAAATATATTAACTACTCTTTAGCTTTAAACCTTTTATTAAATATAATAATCTTTTTATTAAGCTTATAAAATAGCTAAGTATAAAGACTTTTATAGTTTTAATAGTAAACTTATAATAGTTTATTATATAACCTATAAACTAATAGTTATAACTTTAACTACTATACTTTACAGGTAAGTTATTTATTAAATAATATTTAATCTTTATCCTTTAACCTAGAATAATACTAAAGTAATACTCTTATTTATAGGCAACTTTATATATTCCTGGTTATTATAATATACTGCTATAGATCCCTTTAGTTTATATAAGCTATTAGCTTTTATATTATAAAAACGCTATAAAATTATTAATATATAGCTTTACTATTATTTTTTAATCTTAATAAAATTATAAAAATTAAAGTATTAACATAAAATGTTAATAGGGTTAAACTTCTTTAGCCTATATTTAATGCGAAAATTAAATAAAGCTAGCTTATTAAGAGCCTTTACCTGCTAGTTTGTTGGGGGTGACTGATATGCCCAACGCACCCGTATTTTTCCTTTAGCTTACCTGAGAAAGGTTGGCCGCTTATTTAAGCAGCTACTGGATTAGGAAAGTACAGGAGTATAAAGATATATAGATAGACCTAGTTTAATAAAGTATAACCTTCTTCCCCTTTTAATATATAACCCCACTTATAAGAATACAGCTACTAAGGCATATAAAAGTAACTATTAATTGCTTTTAGCTGCTGGCATTATAATTAAATAATCTATAATATCTTTTAGTCTTTATATTACTTAATCGCCACTTTATAGTTCTGTTAGGAGCGCCGTTCCTTCGCTTAATACCAGTTATTATATATAGGTGTATATATATATTATATATATATTTTAAAGTGCTAATTCCCCTTTAATAAAACTAATAACTAAAATAAGGGGAAATCTTAAGGATTAGATCCTAGGAAATAATTACTAAAGGCACTTTTATACTGCTACTAAAACCTACCTTTACTTAACTATTAATAAAATTACAGGCTAGCTTTACCTAGTCTTTATATAAATATAAAACAATCAGTTAAGGGAAACAGCCTAAAACCCTTTTTATAACTATTTAATATAAATTAATATAATACTTAACTCCAAAAATGCAGGTTATTTAATTATAATTTCCAAAACGATATCAGGATTAGTTAACTTAGGTATAATACACTAAAATATAATAAAAAAGCGGAACGTTAAGAAACTATTAATCGATAATACCTACTAATTAAACGCTGAGATTTTAAGGAAAATTATTAAAAAACCAGTTACTATAGTAAAAGCAAATATACAGGTAAAATAGTTAGCACTATATAACTTAAGCCCCCTTAAACTATTGATATACTATTATAACCCTTATTTTATTTACTAGCAAATAAATCAGTAGGTAAAATAGCTATAGGGGGCCAATAAAAGATATACTAATTATTTAATTTCCTAGTATAGAGACCTTATTTTAATTTCACTAACATTCTTAGCTAGGTTTTTATTACGGCACCGACCATAACGCGATATTGACGCCCTGTTATATAAGCCCCGGTTATATAACCAGGCCTTAACGCGTTCTTAGCTATAGCTTTCTATAAAGCCTTAAAGCTTTCTCGCTCTTTACAGTATAATAATAATATTTACTTTAACCTACCTTTCTATACTATAATAGTTGATATTATCCTTTAATTTAACTGCGCTATTGCAAGGTATATACTTAACTAATTATAAATTCCCTTTAAATCCCCTTTTATTCCTAAACCTACAATAATACCTTTATAGCCTAGCCTTTATCCTTTAAACTTTATATTTATAGGAAACCAATTATAAGTGAGATAAATATAAATACCCTAAACTTTACCCTGCAGCTTAACCTAGCCTAATAGACTATAGTTTTAGCTATAAAGCTTATACTTTTCCCTTTTCTCTTTTAAACCTTATAAAAATCTAGCATTAATAGCGACTATATATATTTAATAAATGCAATTATTACAGATAATAACCTTTATAATTAAGTCTATCTCTTTAATTAAATATTTAAAAAAGGCTTAATTTAATAAAAAAAATAAAAATAAACTTTTAAATAAAAAATCTTAAAGTAGGCAGTTAGAAATTAAAACTTTAAAATATAAATTAAAGTTTAAGTTAAAGCTTAAAATACAGCTTTACTATTAAGCTTTAGAAATAATAACCTATTTAGCTGCCGCTAAATTAAAAACTTTAAATAATTTAATAGTAAATACAAAAATATAATTAAATATTAGTAAAAAATATATTAATTAGCATTTTTAAATTAATATTACCTTTATAAAGAATTAATTAATCTTTTTAATTAAACTTAAAAAGATTTTATATATTATAAATCTTTTAAAGGGAAATGTATATTAACTGTAATAAAAAAACTTTAATATTATTATTAAAAGTTTTAATAACTTCGCCTAATAGTATTAAAAAGTCAATATAGTAGTTTTTATTAATTGTAATAAATAATATAAAATAATTAACCTTTTTTAAACAGTATTATAATCCTTTAATAATTTATATATATTAAATAAGCCTTTTTAAAACTTTATAGTAAAGTTATTTATATTAAGCAGTAAATACAGTAAAACTGCTAAATAAATAATAAAGGCTTTAAAGATAAAGGTCTTTTAAAAGCTTATTAATACTATAAAGACTTATATAATTAAGCTAAATAAATCTAACTTTATTAAATAGTATTAACTTTATTAGACTATTTATAATAAACTTTAAAAAGGCGTTTACTATAATACCTTTTATACTGTTTAAATAGGCTAGTATTAATAAAGTTATTAATAATAACAGTATTAGTATTAATAGTAATATTATTAATACTAGCAGAATAACTAAGCCACTGCTTTAATATTAGCCAGTAACCTAATATAGTTAAATACTATATATACCCTATTACCTTACCTTTAAATCTCTTATAAGGAATATATTACTAAAAGACTCTGCTTTTAGTATAAAAAAGCAGGCTATAGCTTTAATAAATATAATAAAAAAAAGCAGTTTAATATATATTGAAGTAATCTATATTAAATATAAAATTAAAATTACTAAATTTAACTATCCTAGCTATACTTTAACCTAGCAGTACTTTAAAGCTAGTAATAAAACAGTATGGTAAAGTATAATAATTAAACCTTAATAGTGCATTAATATTACCTATAATATATAGGTAACTTATAAATCTAAGCTTAAAATAAGATACCTTTTTTAAATATTCATAAAGATAATCATACTAGCGCTACTTTATTAATATTTAATTTATTTTAATTTAAATAGCTTTACCTATTAAAAATCTAAATTTAATTTATAAATTACAAAAAAATTAACCTCTGTTAAAAATTATAAATAAAAGTTAACTATAAATAAAGCTATTATCTTAGAATAAATCTATTATTATTATTTTAGTTAAAAACCCTTTAAATTTAAATTAATAAATAATAAATCCGTTTTATTATAACCTATACCATTTTTTATATATAATATTCATATTAATATAAAAGCTTTACTAAATAGCAGCTATATACTTTAAGCTTTTATTAGCTGCGCTTTAATTAAGTAATTTAATATTATTATTTAATAACTACTATTTATTAAAAATCTTTTATTTATTAATAAAAATATAGTTAATAAAATTTTAAACTTTTGTATTATATAAACTATAATTAGGTTTAATAAAGAACTCTGCCTTTTCTTTATTATAAATATCCCTAATAATATACTTATAATCTTTAGCCTTTTATAGCTAAAAAAAATATAATTTTAATATTAATTAAGAAAAGTTAACTATTATTTTTAAATCCTATTACTATTATAATTACTATTTCCTAGAAAATATAGCTAGCTTTATATAGGTTTTAATAGCAGTTAAAATAAAAAATAACTTTATTAAAGTTAATATAAAAAGTTTATATTACTAGTAACTAATAGTTAAAAACACCTTAAATAAAGTAAAGCTTAATTTAATTAAATAAAAAACTATACTATACTAGCAATTAATAATTAAAAAAACTTTAAAAGAAATAGACTATAATTTAATTAAAGAAAAGGCCTTTAAACTATATATTCTATAAACTTTAATACTAAACTAAAATTATTATATAACCTATAAATATAATAAAACTAATAATAAAGAAATATAGGTATAAATAATCTTAAATTAAATATATATCAAGCTACTGCCTGCCTTTATAATTTACAGTTAATCATAAAAAAAGGGAAATATTTATTAAAGCTATTATTATTACTTTTAAATATATTACTTTTATAAAACTAAACTAAACTTTAAAATTAAAAAGTATATTTAAATATAATAGATATATAAATAATAGCAGCTATAAACTTTATTACCTTTGATTAATAACTATATATCTATATAATAAAAGTAACCTAAAAGGAAATTAACTAAACTATTAAAATTAAAAAATTAATACCTATTACTTTATTAAAGCTTTTAAATAAATCTTTCTAATAAATATTTATAAGATAAGGAAATTATATTAAAGTAAAAATAATATTATTTAAAGAAATATATAACTTTATTAATAAATATTACTCTTTAATATAATTAAAAAAGATTATAGCTATTAATATTAGGAAATTTATAGCAAAAAAACCTAAATTTAATAAGCTAAATATCTTAAAAAAACTGCTATTTTAGCTATATAATTTATATAATACTTTCCTGCTAAAAACAATAAATAAACTTCCCTTAAAATAGGCCTAAAACTATAAAATTAAAATACTGCTAGGAAAAGACCCGCTATATTAAAAAAACAGGCTATTTTTACTTAATAAACTGCAGGTAATAAAAAAATAATTAAATAATAACTTAGTAAAAGGATTTATCTGCGAATTGCAAATATAATATACTACTCCCCTCTTTTTAACTGCAAAATTACAAGGCAGCGTCTATATCTATTAAAATTACTGAGGGTTAAATAATATTACTATTAAAAATTAATACCTATTGCTATTAATCCAGGAAACCTTTAATGCCTTAAACTATATAAAGGTATATATAAAACTTAATATTATCGCTGCGTTTAATAACCTTTATATCGCTAAAAGGGATATATAAAAAATAGTATTTATTATAAAGTTTAGCCTTTTTAAAATATTAATTATACCTTTTAGCCTTTATAATATACCTGCTATATTCTAATACTATATTAACTATACTCTTTATAACCTCTTTAATTGCATTTATATAATATATTTTAATAATATCTTAATATATTTATTATATTAAAAAAAGTATTAAAAATATATATATAAAGTAATAGCCTGCCTTTAAAATACTAGCCTTTAAATTAATATTATTAAATATAAATTTAAAATAATAAAAATAAAATACTTTAGCTTAATTATTACTTTAAAAGGATTAGAAATAAATTTTTAAAAAAGTTAAGGCTATATTAAACTAGCAATTATTTAAGGGAGTAAAAGACCTGTAAAAATTCTTTACCTTTATAAATTTTTATTACTGTTTTATTTAAAGATACTTTAAAATAGCTGCACTATTAAATAAGCTTTTAAAAAAAGACTAACTATATACTTAAAAAGAGAAAGAGCAGGAAGCCTTTAATTTAATTAAATATGCCTTTAAATTAGCTTTAATCTTAGCCCTTTTTAATTATAATAAATAAACAGTCTTTAAAATTAATGCCTTTAATTAAATATTAAACAGTATCCTGTTATAGTATAATAAAGAGGGTATTCTATACTTTATTATATTTTTTTCTATAAAGTGTAACGCTTAAGAATATAATTATAAAATCTATAATAAAATCTTTTTAGCTATTATTAAAGTAATAAAGGAGTAGTATTTAGAATTATAAAGCTTATAAAAGTTTAATATTATTATAGACTATAAAAATATTAAATACTTTACTTTAATAAAAGCCTTAAATTAACAGTAAATTTAATAATTTAAATTCCTCTTTAGCTTTAACTTTTATATTATGTATTAACTTAGCTTTAAAGCTTTAAAGCTTAACGCCTTAAATAAAAAAGTAAAAAATAGGCCCGCAAAATTAAACCCCTTGAATAATTAAGGTAAAAACAGGCAATATACTATTTTTTTATAAAATTCTTTTAGCTTTAAAGCTTAAGCGATATTTTAAAAAGAAGTTTTATTAAATATTAAATTATCTATAAAGGCCGCCCTTATAGCTATAATAATACGGCAGAAAATAGACTAATCGATAACCTAATCGCAGCAGTATATAAATAAAATATTATAGCGAGAGAAATAATAACTGCACTTTAAAACCTTAATATTTATTAATAGTTAAAATAGCTCTGTAAAAAACTTTAGATTGTAATAAATAACTGTTAAGTAATAAATAATAGAATTTACTATTAAAAGTAGCTTTTTATTCCCTTTAATAATAAGCTTTATATATAAATTTTATTTAAAACCCATTTAAGCGGCCTAGCCAGATACCTAGGCAGGTTTAAAACTCTAAACCTTATTAGCTAGATATACTAATAGCTATAGATCTTAAAAGACATTAAAGTATTTATATAAGCCTGTAAATTATATATTAAAATAAAGGCTTTATAATCCTTACTATAAAGCGTCTTTTAACTATTACTAATTTTATTTTGCATATAGTTAGATATCTTTATTAACTATATTATACTATTACCTAAATCCTACTACTATAATACTATTTATAAGCATTTACTAATAGTAGTTTACTGCCTTATAAAAATATATTATTTTATATCTATTACTTTATTATTAGTAAAAAAGCTAATTAATATATTTATTAATAAGATTTACTGCCTTTATAATATACTTAATAATATTATATTAGACTGCAGTATATGGTTTATATTAGAATTCTAAAAATAACTTTTAAAGCAATTAAGAGTTATATTAAAATAGTTATTAGCCTTTTATGTTAAAACTAATAGCTAAATTGAAAGAATTGATATAAATATAAAATAATACCTGTAAACTTTTATTAACTTTTATTAAAATAATTAAATTTACTGGCTTTTATTAACTGAATTTACTCTAAATAATATAGTATTTAAAACTATTAGTATATTACTATTTTTCGCTAATAATAGTTTTAACCTTTATTTAAAGATAAAGCCTTTATAGCCTTGCCTATTAAACCTTTCTGTAGTAAAGAGAAAAACGTTTTTTTACGCTAATACTATTATCAAGCAATTTAAATGTATTATTATATAGCTAAAAGCCCTCGCTAAAGCCTTAAAAAAAGATATAAAGAAAATGCAAATATATAGAAAAAGGCATTACTAGTTTATACTATTAGGCAGGAAATCTTTATTAATATATAAAATATAAAGACTAATTAGCTAATAAAAAGCTAGATAATAAATAAGTAAGGCCTTATATAATAATAAAGGTATATTTATAAACCTGCGCTATTAGCCTGCTAGAAAGTATAAAGATTTTCCTAGTCTTATATAACTCCCTTCTATAATTTAAAATAGCTACTTTACTGCATTTTAAATAAAAGATAATTAATAAAGCTAAGTTAAAGAATATTTAAAGTAGAATATTAAAAAGAGAAGATAGTATAAATAAAGTATAAAAGAAATAAGAGTTTAAAGCGCTTTTAGATTATTATAATAATAATAGATTCTACTACTTTATTAAATAAAAATACTATACTGCTATATAGCAATTAGCTAAAGACCTATAAGGCTAAAAAAGGTAATATAAAACTTTTATAAAAAAAACCTAAAAAAGCCAGGCCTACTGCAATAAACACTAAAAGGAATTATAAAAAAGGAAAAAAAGGAAATAGCTAAAAAGAAACCAATACGCGCAAAGCGCTAACTGAAAACTATACCGCGCTAAAGCCTATAACTAAACTATATATTACTAACACTAAAAACTATATAATTCCCTTTATTTACCTTTATATTAGAAGTATTAAAATAGATTACTTAAAATTTCGATTTATATAAGTAATATAGCTATTTGCGGTTAAATAGCGTAATAAAAAGGGGGGGTAATGTTATGGCACTGACTGTAACGCGATATTGATGCCCTGTTATATAAGCCCCGGTTATGTAACCAGGCCCTAATATATTTTTAGCTATAGCTTTCTATAAAGCTTTAGGGCTTTCTCGCTCTCTACGGTATAATAACGATATTTGCCCTGACCTGCCTTTCTGTGCCGTAATAGTTTTTCTTAACTCCGGATAAAAGTATTATTTTTATTGCTTTTATAATCTCTAGTATATAGGCTATCTTTACTTATATTAAAAATATTTAAAAAAGATACAAAAAGACAACAACCTAATATCTTACAACTAGTATTAATATAGGAAACTATCCTTAAAAGACTAGCTAACTTCTTTATCCTAGATAGATAAACGCAACCTTTCTTCTTTATAACAAAACTCTTTATATTAGCAGAATGTATCGCTATAACTCTATTACTAAAAGAATATATCCCTTTTTTAGCTAAAAGCGGAATATTCCTTTAAAGGCTAGTTATTTAAATCGGATAACTCTAATCTATAGGGAAAAGCGCATTCTTTCATTAAAAGATTATTTAATCGAGACTCTAATAACTTACTTTAACTTAAAGTAAAAAAGTTTAAATTAAACTAATACCCTCTTTTCGCTAAAATACTAAACACGACTCTATCCTTAACCCTTTAACCTAAAAAATTATTTAATTATATATTTAACCTAATATTAATAATATCTATATCTATTATAATAGAATTTAAAGAAAAGTTAAACTCTTTAATAAAGAAAAGGAAATTACTATTTTAAAAATTCCTTTTTTGTACTTCAGCCATTAAGAATATCTAAAATATAAAGCTACTAATAAAGACTAACCTTATAAGTAAATTTAATAGTGAGAATATATTTTAATTCCTGAAAAACTATAAATAAAAAATATAAAATTAAAGAATTTTAACTAAAGATTAAAGGAGGTACTTAAAACTATTTATAAAAGTAAAGGAATAAAAAATAGTTTAGATTTTTATTAAAGAAGGTATTAGCTAGGATAAAATAAAGAAAAAACTTTTATAATACTATAAGTAATAAAATAAAAATCAATCGGAATTATATATAGTATAACTCTAAAACCTTTATTGCTATAAACCTACAGGAATATAGTCTATAATAGATTAATTACTTTAATATCGATATCTTTATTAAAAGTTTAATAAAAGAAATTAAAGGACAGTAATACTATATTCCTATAATATCGCGAAAGTAATACTATTAAAGCTACTCCAGCTAATAATAGCTTTTAAAAAAATTAAAGAAGTTAATAATTTCAAGGATCTAGTATATACTAAAGTCTAAATACTTTTCTATAATAAAATACTAGGAGAGCTTAATATTTAAAAAACCTATTTTCAGGAGTTTAATAAAAAACTATTTAGGATTAAAGACTTATCAGATTCATCTAAGTCAAAGTTAAGCCTAAAGACAAGAAAGTAAAAAGAAAAATAGCCTAAACCCGCAAAACTAACTATAATTTCGCAGCTTAAAAATTAAATAAACACTTTATCCAAAAAATTTAATAAATTAACAATTTAGCTCCTTTAATAAAAGGAAAAGGCAATTAACCTGAAAAAAAAAGAATATTATTGCGTTATTACTAGTAGCAATAAACTTAAATAAAGACCTTTTACTTTAATAATCACTATTAATAATATTAATATAATAAACCCTCTATACAATAATATACCAAATACCTTTTTTATCTATTACTTAAAGGCAGTTACTAATATTAAATACTGCTAGTATTATAAAAATAAAGACTATTTTCTATAAAAACTGCACTAAATTAGCCTATAATAAAGGCTATAGGTTTATAATATATAACCTAACAGTAAAAATAGCTTAGGTAAGCCTATAGAAAACCTTAATCCCGCCTTAACTTATTATATTAATTATAACTATTAAAACCTATATATAAAAAAT
The DNA here is from genome assembly GCA_008477525.1 of Hypomyces perniciosus. Classification (NCBI taxonomy): domain Eukaryota; kingdom Fungi; phylum Ascomycota; class Sordariomycetes; order Hypocreales; family Hypocreaceae; genus Hypomyces; species Hypomyces perniciosus. The sequence continues at coordinate 452,459 of SPDT01000006.1, forward strand.
ACTAGCGCTTTAAGTTAAATCGTTTAAAGCTTAAAATAAAGTTTCTTTAAGCCTATTACTTATAGAAAAATAAAACCTAGCTTCTTTAACTAAAAATTAATTACCTATAAGGCTAAACTCTTTAATATTATCTATAATAAAGTAGTATATAAAGAGATATTTAAAATCTAAGCACTATAAAGGTTAAATATAATTCCTGTAAAGGGATTTATAATAAATATTATATACTTTACAGGTAAAGATTAAATAATTGCCAATGAAAGGGATAATATATAAACAGAAAAGGTGAAAATTTTTTCTATAAACCTAACTAAAATAGCCTCCTTAAAGGAACCTTTAAATAAATATAACTAACCCAGCTTAACTAAGGAACTATTTAATTACACTCTCTTTATTAACTTTATAACTAATAAAGGATAAAAGTATATTTATATAATTAATAAAGCAGATAAATAAATTAAAGAGGAGCTATTACCGCTTTAAATAAAAAAACTAATTAAAAAAAAGCAATTATATTTAAACCCTATACTTATAACCTTAAAGGCTATATTATTTAGACTATAATGTAATAAAAAGGCAGAATTAAAGGCACTAAAAATAAAAAGGAATTATTAAAAGTAGAGTAAGCTAAAATAATAATCTAAATAGTAATTCTAAATAATATAATTAAACTTAAAACTAATACTTTTTGAAATATTATTCTAAAACTCGCAAATACTTTAAAAATAAACTTAATTGTAAAATTATAAAAGATTGCCAAAATACAGTTTTATAAGAAAACTAACTTAACTATTATTAAATATACCATATATTAAATAATATCTATCTCTATATACAAATACCCTGTAAAGGAAAAACTATTAAAAAGACTAAATATAATAGCTGTATATATAAAAATTAACTATCTAAATCATTTAATTACTATAAAACTAACCTTTTAAAGCTATAACCTTATAACCTTTATTAGCAAAAGGATTATTAAATAAAACATTATTTAATTTTAAAGACCTAAACCTATTATTACCTTTAAAATTATACTTTTATAAACTAAAGTAACTAAATATAGCCATTAACTATAAAGCAAATTAATTATAAAAGTCTATACCCTAAATTTATATAGTTTAAATAAAAAAGATCCTCTACTACTTATAAAACCTACTATAAATATAAATATATTTAAAAGAGCCTAATAGTATACTTATTAAAGTATATATAGACTTAAAGTTAAAGGGAAATATTATCGTTTATTAGTTAACTATAAAATATAATATAATAATATACTCCTATAAAACAGTTAATACTGTATTTAATAATAAATAAATATATATATATAGTAAAACTATTATTTAAGTATATAGAGGCAATGCCTAAATAGCAGCCAGATTTTATATTACATTTAATAACATTTTATACCCTTTATCTTTAAAATACTATTTATTTAAGCCGCGCAGCTAATATTTAATTATATATTAAAGAATAGGGACTTATATATAAAATATAAAATAAAGAATATGTAAATTATTACTTTAGCTATTAAGGTTATCTATTAAAAATATAAAATAAAAGCGTTATATAACGTAAAGCTAAAATAAATATTAACTTTATATTGAAATATAAAGTTAATAAAGCAGAAAAAAACTTAAAAAGCCTTTACTTTACTTTGAAAGAAAAGGTTTTATATAAACTATTAGAGTAGATTAAAGAGGATTTAATTTAACTACTATTAACTGATAAATTAAATAATTAAACAAAAGCAATAAAAAAAACAGTAAAGGAATTTAAAAGAGTAAAGGAATAAAAGAGAAAGTTTTAAAAGAAAGCGCGGAAGTGTAAATATATTAGAACTAATATTATATATAAAAAAAAAAGGCATAAAAATCTATTTAATAAATAATACCCTATTTAACAGTTTTATTCCTATTAAAAGTCTTTATGAAACATAAAAAAAGTAAAATAAAGTTAAAGATAATTTAAATTTTAATACCCTATTTGCGAAATATATTACTTTAAAAGTTTTATTAATTAAGGCTAAGTTAAAATTTACACTAAACTGCCTAGCAGTAATTTTAAAGATAGTAGAAGGGAAACTAATAATATAAAAAACTATAATCTTAACGCAAATTTTAAAAAATAAAGAAATATTATTTTTTTAAAATTTTATAGAATATAAAAAGCTAAACTTTAAAATTACCCTATTATAAACTATTTATATAATAAAGTATAATACTTAGCAGAGTAGCAGTATTAATCCTTAAAAGTATAGAAAAGAAAATAGTTAATTTACTATAAGTATATATTAAAAAAGGTTTTTTAAAGAAAGGCTATAAACCATATAAAAACCTGTTTTTTTTAATATAGAAGAAAGATAGCAGCCTTTACTTTATTAACTCTATTATATAAATAAATAAAGTAACTATTAAGGATACCTTTATTCCCTTAAGCGCAGACTAATTTAATAAAGACTTTATAGGTTATATAATACTATTATTACTAGACTTTTTTTTAGGCTATAATTAAATCCCTTTTAATAAAAAAAGCTAAAATATAACTATATTTATAAGCCTTATTAGCCTTTTAAAATACTATACTTTTCGAATAAGCGCTATACATTTAATAATATAATTTCAGTATATTATTCTTTAAATACTATTTAATCTTATACCTATAGTCTATTAACTATTCTGAAATAATATTATAATATAAAGTTTAAAGTTTATATATAGCGGTAAAGAAATAATATTAAAGTTTAATACTATATTTTAAAGTATTTGCAAAACTTAAATAAAATATTAGTAAATATTAAACTATTAGGATATATAATTTCAGCAGTAAAATTAATCTTTTATTAAAAATCTGCTAAATTTATAAAATACCTATATAAAATAAAAACATATTAATTAGCTATAAGTAAAATTATTAAAATTAAAGAATAAATAAATTATAAAACTATTAATAAAATTTAATTTTTCTTTAGTTTAATTGGCTACTATAAATACTAAATTGAATATTGTATATAGATTACTAAGCCCTTAACGACCCTATTAAAGGAAAATACCCTTTAAAAGTAAACTAAAGAATAACAGTAAGCGATAAATAAACTTAAAAAGCTTATTACTTCCGCCTTAATACTAGTAATATTAAATATAAGTAAAGGATATAAAAAGGTAATTTTTATAGTAAATGCTAGTATAATAGGCTAAAAGGCTATTTTAATATAGATTATAAAAGGGAAAAAATAATTAATTTAATATAAAAATAAATATTAGCTTCTATTAGAAATAAAGTATAACGCTATAAAAAAAGAATATAAAGCTTTACTCTAAGCCTTTAAAAGGCTATATACTTATATTTATAAACTTTTATTTATATTAAAAATAAACCCTAAAATAGTTATTAATTAAATAAATAATAAAATTAATAATATCTTTAGCGGGTATATAATTTAATAAATTAATTATATCCTTTTTCTTGACTTTACTGTTAAATATATCCCTAAAAAAGACAATATTATAGCAGATACTTTATCTTATAAACTAATAACCGCTATAGATAAAGCTAAAGCTAAGAAAGAAAGGGACTTAAAAGATTTCATAAATATACACTTAAATATAATTTTATTGATACTATTAAAAGAGGAGTATAATAAAAAGTTTTAATAAATTGCGCAGTACTTTTAAATAATATAGAGATTATTTAATCTTTTAACTATAGACTTTTAGCAATTTAAGAATAAAGTAAAAAGGTTTATTATAAAAGATAAGAAATTATAGGCAAAACCAATAAAATACTGCCGCTAGCCTGCATTTATCTTTAATAGCCTAACCTTAAAAAAACAGCTATTTATTAGTATTATACTAAAATAGGCCATAAAGGCTAAAAGGTAATTTTCTAATTTTTAAAACAAAAATACTAGTGGCCGCAGATATAGAATAATATAGATAAAGCAGTGATATTATACTTTTAATATTAAAGCTTTAATTTATACTGCTTTAAAAAGCCAGCTATTATAATAAAATTAGCTAGGCCTATAAAGAAAGTCTATTTTAATACCCAATATATCCTAAATAACTATAAATATATCTACCTATTTAAAGGAAAATATAACTTTTATAAATAAATAAAAGTAAAACCTATACTTATGTTATTATTAACAGTAATAATAAAATTTATAGTTAAATAAATATACTAATTTAATATAATAATTTAAGCTATTATAGATAAAGGACTAGAAATAAAAAAGATACTTTTAAAAGTATTAATTAATCTAAAAGTTAAAATTATTTAAATATTAATATATAACCTTAAAGCTGACACTATAGTAAAGGTTAACTATTAAAGCTTAATATTAATACTAGTAAAAATAGCTAAGTTTAATAAAAAATAATTTTAGAATTTAATAAAGCGATTATAGCTAATATATATATCGTAAAAGCTTAATAAAATACTTTATATTTTACCTATTATTTAATTAAAAACCAATCTTTCCCTTAAAGGTAAAACTATTTACCTAGCAGCTAATTAACTAAAAAAAGTTTTTATAATAAAAAATTAATTAATAGTATATATCTATATATTTAAAAGAAAAAAAGGAAAATAGCTTAAAAGAAAGTAACTATGTTTCGCTAAATATTAATTAAAAAGATAAATATTAATAATTAATATTTACTATAGAAAACAGCTAAATTACTCCTCTTTAATAACTTTATTTTACGTTATAATATAAAGCGCTAAAAGGACCTCTTAAAAATATAAAATTAAAGATATATTAGCTAGGCCTATTTAAAATTAAGTTTTAAGCGGATATAATAAAAGTATATAAATTAAAAATATTAAATAGGGTCTTATTTAATAAAATTTATTTAAGTAAACATTTAAAAAGGTTTATAAAAAATAAATTCAGCTAATAAATAGCTGAAAATAATAAAAAGACTTTCGAATTATATCCCTTATTAACTAAAAAGAGAGCTGATTTTTTATTATTTAAATCAGCTATTGAATTAATTATTATAAATTAAAACCTAAAAGCAGATAAAAACCTACTTAAAGAGAAAGCAGTCAATAGAGTAATAATTAAAGTTATTAACAATTAAAAACTTAAAAAGCTTTGCAGCAACTCTTTAACTATTAAATGAATATATAGTTAATAAGATTAAATAATTTAGCTAAAAACCAAGGTATATATTTATAAATTAAAGGAAAAAGAGATATTTTAATTAAAACGCAGTCCCCTATAATATTTTAAAGTAGCCATTCTTAAAATAAACTAAATAAACTAAAACAATTACCTTTATATAAAAGATATATAAAGGAGGATAAATAGTAATATTTTTAAAAAATAACTACTAGATATTATTTTTAAAGGGGAGGAGATAGCTGTTAATTAAAGTCTATTACTTTACCTATAAAAAATATAACCTAAGTACACTATAAAAAAGAAAACTATAAAATTAAATAATTTATTAATTATATTTTTTTATTAATTGCTTATTTTTTAATAGTAAAAGCTAAAATAAACTTCTAAACCTGCTAAATCGCTTAACTCTTTACCTTTTTATTTCCTTTAAAATAAAGAAAGTCCTTTATAAAATAAAAGGCTGCTAAAGGATTAAAATAGCTAAAGACTATTAGCCTAATAAAAGTAAATATTTAATCCTTTTTAAAGAAAGTAATAGCTATAGCTCGGTTACTTTATTAAAGCTAGTAACCAAAAAGATATCGCTAAGTATAAGAAAAAGCCTTAGATTAAAGGCAATGTAAATAATCCCTTTATTAGAAACCTAAAATAAAGATATAGTTATAAAAAGGGAATAAAATATATTCTTTAATAGTTATAAGAATAATAGACTAAATTTAAAAGCACCCCAAGTAAAATTAAAGATTACGCTATCTGTAAAATAATATAAATAAAGCTTTAATATATTTTATCCGCTTAAAGAAAAGATAAAAAAAAACTACCTATAAATATATAAAATCTCTGCTAGGATATAAAGAAGCTTGAAAAGCTTTCCTTTAATAGTATATATAATATTTTAAAAAATATAATTAAAAGCCTTTAAAAATATAGCGCTAAAAGTATTATTTAAAAGTATAACCTTTTATAAATAATAAAAGCAATAAAGATAATATAAACAAAAGGGAGACAGCAATCGTTAAATAAATTAATAAGTTTAATTAATTAATATTAATATTACCTATAATCTAAACAGTGAAATACTTTTAAACTTAAATAAAGTGAAAAAAAAAATGTTAATTAAATAATACTTATTTACTAAAACTTTATTTAAAGTAAACAGTTAAATAAAAAGATAAAGTTAAATTTAACTTTTCTAGGATAAAAAAATCTTACTAAAGGTTTTCTCGCCTATAATAAATATATTAATAAAGTTAGCTATATTAGGCAAGTAATAATAGGCTTTTTTTGCGGGATCTTTTATAATTAAATAATAGCTAAAGAAAAATTAAAAGGAAGAGAAAAAAAAAAAGAAAGAAGATTAAAAAAAATTAGTAAGTTATAAAGGCTACTTTAAAAGAGTAGTAATTTATATACAATAAAGAAACCACCCTATATACTAAACTATATACCTGCACCTATAAAAAGATAAAAATAATATTATACTTTACCTCTCTTTCTTCTCTTTATCTACCTAAATATAATCCTATCTCACTATAACTAAAATATTACCTTTACTTTAAATCCTACTCTAAAACCATTTAATTATACCTTTCTTCCTTCTCTATTATAATACCCTATTTAAAAAAATACCTTTACCTTTTTACTTTATTTTTCTAGCCTATCGAAAATAAACTAAAAACTCTACTCCTTTACTATATTAGTTAAATATTCCTAAACTATACTAAAAACTTCTTTAAGCTAAATAAATAAAACCTTACTATTAGTCCTATTATAAATTAATATAGCTATTAACTATTATAAATTTACCTTTAATTTAATTAATATATTATTAGCTATTTTGTCGAGGGGGAATTAGCACTCCAAAACACACACACAACACATACATACACCCACACACAATAACTGGTATCGAGCGCGGGAACCGCGCTCCTGACAGAACCACGAAGCGGCGATTGAGTAATATAGGGGCTAAAAAAAATACTGCGGATCATTTAATCATGATGCCGGCAGCCAAAAGCAACCAACGGTTACCTTCATACGCCTCAGCGACTGTATTCTCACAGGTAGGGTTATATGTTGAAGGGGGAAGAAGGTTGTTGTTTATTAAACTAGGTCTATCTGTATGTCTTTATACTCCCGTGCTTTCCTAATCCAGTAGCTGCTTAAATAAGCAGCCAACCTTTCTCGGGTAAGCTAACAAGAAAAAATGCTGGTGCGTTGGGCATGTCAGTTACCCCCGACAAACTATTTATAACTACTAGTTAAAATAATAATTACTTTAAGCTATATTTACTATAAAAATCTTATATTAATACTTAACTTTAAAGTAAATAAATAGCGCTTTTATATTAAAGATATTTATAACTTTTTATATTACCTTTCCTATAAAAGATAAATATTAAACTTTACTTTAAAGGCAATACTTTATATAATAATAAAAGGATTAGCGATTATTAAAGCAGTTTAAGTTATAATTATAGTATTTATAAATACTTTTAAAGGTACCCCTGCCTTTAATTAAATAATACTTTAAACTTTTACTATTTTTAATAGACTATAAAACTTCCAGCACTTTATTAAAGGATAATAAATTCTTATAAAATTAATCAATTTCTTTAAATATTAATATATTTATATTTTTAATAAATGCAAATACCTCTATTACTTTAACTTTTTCAGATATAATGATAAACGCTAAGCGCAGTAATTCTTTAATTTATAAGCCTATATAGTTAAAAAAGCCAGATTTCTTTATTTATTTAGCTTTTATATAATCCTATATATAAAATAACCTAAAGCTAATAAATATAGCTATTTAAGCCTATTCTAAATCTAGTAAACGCTTTATAGACTTATTAACATTAAATTAAATTAACTAGCAGGACCTTTAAGCGGGATCCCCATCTCTTTTAGCCTTAAAAAGTATAAAATAATTAACTTAAAGGGATTTAAATTTCTACTTTAAGATTAATACTAATACCTATACCTTAAATATTTAATTAAAAGCTATATAAATATCATTTAAATTTTATATTAATTTTTAATAGTAAATAAATTTATTATTATAAATTTTAAGATAAATATTAAAGATATTCTGCTTTTTTTAATTAAGTATTATTTAATTAAATTAAATTAAAATTAATAGGCTCTTTTTAAAATAATTTATAAAAGGAATATAATAAAGATTAATAGTTAATGCTTAAATTAATTTAAAAGTACTAGTAAATAACTTTATAAAAGAGAATAAATTAATCTATTATAATAATAGTTTTTTTTAATAATTAATTGCCTTCCTACCTTTAAGTATTTAAAAAAGATTTTAATAATAGCAGCTAATACTTAAAATACAATTTCTTATACTAATAATACCTATACCCTTAACTATACAGCTAAGCTAATTACAGTAAAAGAAAAAAAAAGTATTTTCTTTTACTCTATAAATAGTATTAATAATAAAAAAATAAAATAATATTATTAGCTTAGCAATATAAACAGTATCCTTTATAAAAATAGGAATAGGACTAGCAATTAAAAATAAATTAATGCATTTTTTAGTAATATTATAACTTATAAGACCCCTATTAACTATACTAGCTATTACGAATAATATTAAAACCTTAAATGCAAAATTAATTTCTTTTAAAGAAAATAATAGCTTTTTCAATCTATTAAAAAATAACTAAGACTTAAAAAATAAAAGAGTTTTAAAAGTTACTACTAAACCTAACCAGCAAATAACTAAAAATAATAAAAAGGCTTTTTTAAAATTAAATAAAAAAAAGTAAACTATAACAGCAGCCTTTACAGCAGTAATAAAGAAAACTATACTTTTAATATTCCTAAATCTAATAAATTATAGCCTTAAATATATACTGCAGCTTAACTTTACTTAAATTAATAAACAACTTAGCTTAAAATAAAATCTAAAAATAAGTCTATATACCTATACAAATAACAGGATAATTAATATATAATAAGCAAATAGCAGCTTAAAATGCCTAGCAATACAGAAATTAATAAAAGGGGACTATTTAATTATAATAATTTTAATAAAAGGGGAAGAATTTAATATAAATTAAACAGGAATTAATAATATAAATAATAGTAGTTTTGCTTTTAATTTTCTTTCCCTTTGTCTTTTAATAATACTCTTTTTACTATTTTCCTATATTATTTACATTTTTCTTAAATATTACTATACTAATATTAAAAGGATTTAATAAAAAAAGTATTTTATTAAGATTTACTACCTTTATTCGCAAATACTTATAGGGAAGGTTTTATTAAAGGTAATTAATATACTTAACACACCTGCATTTTTCCTTTTAACTTACCCGAAAACAGTTAGCCGCTTATTTAAACAGCTATTAAATTAAAAAAGTACAGGAGTATAAAGATATATAGATAGACCTAGTTTAATAAAGCGTAACCTTCTTCCCCCTTTAATATATAACCCTACCTATAAAAATATAGCCGCTAAGGTATATAAAGGTAATTATTAATTGCTTTTAGCTGCTGGTATTATAATTAAATAATCTGCAGTATCTTTTAATCCCTATATTACTTAATCGCCGCTTTATGGTTCTGTCAGGAGCGCGGTTCCCGCGCTCAATACCAGTCATTGTATATAGGTGTATATATATATTATATATATAGTTTAGAGTGCCAATTCCCCCTCGACAAACTAGTATAAAAGCTTTTATTTATCTGTAAAGTAATAGTAGTTAAAATAATCTATTATAACCTAAATCTTTATATTGATATAAGCCAGATAATATCTTTATATTTAAAAAGCTTTTATAATAATAAGAAATTTAGTATTAACGGTATAATAATATAATTTAAAATTACTTAACTTTTTTAATATATATACTATAAAGTATTAATTATTTTATTAATATTAAGCTAATACTACTTTAATTATATAATTGAATATATTTATTTTTGTATAAATTGGCGCTTTTAAATTATAATAGATTAAAATAGGTTTCTTTAAAAACTGTCTTTTAAGCTGTTAAAAAGCTTTAAAAGCATTAAGCTTTAACTGTAAAGAATTTTCTTGCTTTTTATAAATAAGGTCTATTAAAGGTACTATAATTTTACTGTAATTCTTAATAAAGAGATAGTAAAACCCTATAAATCCTAGAAATATAAGGATATTATAGATACTTTTAGGTACTAGCTATTAGTAATAGCTTCAATGTATAATTATTTTATTTTAATTCTATTAAATATAATAATATATTTAAAGAAAGGCATTAAAGTAATATAAAAAATATATTTATTAATATTAATATATAGCTTTATATTTTATAACTGGTTAAAAACTTAGTAAATATACTCTATATAGTCTTTAATGGTTTAGCTATAACTTAATATATTCTTAAAATATATAATATAAATAACATTACTTACATTTTATAGTATATTATTAATATATTACTGAAAAGTTATAAGGGAATTTATAAAGCTAAATAGTATAATATTATATTTAAAGTATTTATATTAACAGTAAAATATTATCTTTTATTTTTTTATAAATATATATTTAATAATATATATTTTTCAATTAAATTTAATTAAAATCTTAATATATGAAAGTCTATTAAAACTTTTGAAGATTAATAGTAAAAGAATATAGTTTTTGCAAGTTATTTTATTTAAAGTATAGAAATCGATATATATTTATAGTTTACTGCTTTTCTTTAATATAAAGATTATAAAGGCACTTGCAAAATTAATAGACTATTAAATTTATATATTTTATAATATTTCTTTTTAAATATTTACAGAAAACCTTTAGCTTTTGAGGTATTAAGTTATAAATAAGACTTTATAGAGGTATTTCTGTATTTTTTAATTTAATAGTATACTGTTAATTTATTAATATATTAACAGTTTTCTTTATAGAAAAAATGCTAGTAAGATTATAATATATAAAAAGTAATTTTAAATATAAGGTTAACTTATAGTTTTTTAAGGAAATAGGTTTATTAAAGTTAAAAGATAGTAAATCTTTTAAAGCTTTTAATTTAATTTCTAGCTTTTTTTTAATTGTTAATATAAAAGCTATTTAGGCTTTTTTAATAGTTTATTATAGCTGCTTTTTAAAGGCTATTCAAGTAATAGAATCTTTAATTAAAGGATAATTCTATTAATTATATTTCTATAAAAGGGTAAAATTAGTTTTGTAAAAATTAAAGTTTTCCTAGAATAAAGTCTTTTAGGCTATTAGCGATAATATAATAAAGTAGCTACTTTTTCTTTACTCTTTAATTATTAATTATCTTTATAAGTATATCTATATAATTATAAGTTATAGCAGAAATACTTAAAGAAATAGCAGTAAATTTAAAAGCCAATAATAGACTTTTTAATTAATCCTTTTATTATAAAAAGATAATATAAATATTACTGTTGGGATTAAATAAGGCATTTATATATTGCTAATAGCTATTTAGCTGTATTTTCTTTAGTCGTTTTATAGGTAGATTTATATAATAATTATATTCTTAGGCTTAATAAACTGCAGGTTTAGTATTTCTGCTAGTAAAGTATAACTAAATAAGGTTATTATACTTTTTAATAAACTCGTACGTACTATTATATTTTATAGAATTAAAAGTGTAGTAAAAGGTTTTATTGTAAAGACTACTATATTTCTAATAAATTATTAAGCTAAACAAATTTCTTTATTTTTTTAAACCTTTAAATACTTTACTTATTATATTTTTTAAAGTATTAGCAGTATAATCTTAATATAATCCCTATTAGCCAATAGGTTTAGTTTTTCTATATTTTTTTTAAAATCGAGATTTTTATTAAAAGCTATTTATATTATTAGTATAGCTATATATAAAAGTTTAAGCGATTATATTAATATCAATTAACTTTTATTAAGTTATAGGGATTTTATAACAAAGTATTTATTTATATATTATAAAGGAAAAATACTATAAAAATATATAAATCTAAAACTATAAAGGGGTTATTTTAAAGAATTTACGTTTAATAATCTGAAATTAAAAGAGGAATAACTGAAAATTCTATCTACTAGTTTAATATAAGCGAAAAATTTATAAAGTTACTTTATAGTATTTAATTAAACTATTATAATTATTATTTTTAAGCTATTAATAAAATTTATTTTAAATAATTAATATAATAAATTTGCCTTTTTTTTAAAATACTTAATTTGTTACTATTAAATATTTTTTTTAAATAAAAAATAGTATAAATTATTTTATAAATTATTTAAAAAAATATTAAAAGATAATTTAAACTGCTTTTTAATAATAGTAAAAAAAATTTATAATTTTACTTTAAATTTTCTTTTATAATAAAAAGGTTAAATTTATATTTTAGTTTAATTATCTTCATTAAGTTATTCTAAACTAATAATATATAATAAACTAATTATAGGCAATAAACCTTTAATTTTTAAAAGTTTAAAAGAAAGGTTCTCCCTTTAAAGAAACGTATTTAAATATTTCCTTTTTGAATATATTTATTATTTATCTTTTATTTATTAAATATAAATATAAAGTTTTTCTTTTATAAGTAAAGTATTATTTAAAAGGCTTAGTTAATAATTTAAAAAAGTAATTTTATTTAAAGGTTTTTATATTTAAAATATAGCCTTTTTATTAAAAGTAAATTAAGTATTTACTATTAAAAATATCTTTAACTTTAATAGTCTTTTTACTTTTATTAGGAGTAAAAAGAAATTAATATATTAAAGACCTTTTTTAAAGTAAATAAATTAAGTAAAGGGCTATAACATTAAAAAAAAGTAAAGGAGGTTAAAGAGCAGTTATTTAAAAGAGAAATAAGTATTAATAAATAGGTAATAAGCTAAAAACTAACAGTTAAGTGTAGTAGTAGTAGTTTACTGGTCTTTAAAGTTCTATATCTTTAAGGACTATAGTTGCTTTTATATAGACATTCCGGCCTATGTGATATTATAAGAGCTCTAGAGCTTCCGGTCTCCTGACAGTATAATAACCCCGTTTAGCTATACTTTACTAGCAGAAATACTAAACCTACAGTTTATTAAGCCTAAAAATACAATTACTATATAAATCTACCTATAAAACAACTAAAGAAAATACAGCTGAATAGCTACTAGCAATATATAAATGCCCTGTTTAATCCTATAATATACAAAGTGCAGATAAAGAGGGAAGAAGGGAAGGAAGGAAGGAAAAGGGACAATATACTATTTATATATATTATCCTAGCAGTAATATTTACATTATCTCTTTATAATAAAAGGATTAATTAAAAAGTCTATTACCAGCTTTTAAATTTACCGCTATTTTCCGAGGTATTTCTATTATAACCTATAGCTATATAGATATATTTATAAAAATAGTTAATAATTAAAACGTAAAGAAAAAGTAGCTACTTTATTACGTTATTGCTAATAGCCTAAAAGACTTTATTTTAAAAAAACTGTAATTTTAAAAAGTTAATTTTACTTTTTTATAAAAGTATAATTAATAGAATTATCTTTTAATTAAGGATTCTATTACTTTAATAGCTTTTAAAAATAGCTATAATAAACTATTAAAAAAGCCTAAATAGCTTTTATATTAGTAACTAAAAAAAAGCTAAAAATTAAGCTAAAAGCTTTAAGAGATTTACTATCTTTTAACTTAAATACAGCTATTTCCTTAAAAGACTATAAATTAGCTTTATATTTAAAATTACATTTTATATATTATAATCTTATTATTGTTTTCTTTATAGAAAAAGCTGCTAATATATTAATAAATTAATCATATACTATTAAATTAAAAGATAACAAAATGCTTTTATAAAGTTTTATCTATAACTTAGCATTTAAAGAGTTAAAAGCTCTTTGCAAGTATTTAAAAAAAGCACTATAAAATATATAGATTTAGCAGTCTATTAATCTTATATGTACCCCTATAATCTTTATACTAAAGAAAGGCAGTAAACTGCAAATATATATTAATTTCTATACTTTAAATAAAATAACATGCAAAAACTATACTCTTTTACTATTAATCTTTAAAATCTTTAATAGATTTTTATATATTAAGATTTTTACTAAACTTAATTTGAAGGATATATATTATTAAATATTTATTTCTAAAGAAAATAAATAGAAGATAGTATTTTACTGCTAATACAAATACTTTAAATGCAATATTATACTGCTTAGCCTTATAAATTCCCTTATAACTTTCAGTAATATATTAATAATACACTATAAAATCTAGTTAATTTAATTTATATTATATATTTTAATAATATATTAATCTATAGCTGCACCTTTAAACAGTATATATAGTATATTTATTAGGTTTTTAAAAAGTTATAAAATATAAAGCTATATATTAATATTAATAAATATATCTTTTATATTACTTTAATACTTTTCTTTGAATATATTATTATATTTAAAAGAATTAACATAAAATAATTATATATTTAAGCAATTATTAAATAGGTAATATTTAAAAGTATTTATAATATCTTTATATATTTAAAAATATAAAAAGGATTTTACTGCTGCTTTATTAAAAATTATAATAAAATTATCATACTTTTAATAAATTCTATTTATAAAAAGTAAAAAGGGTTTTTATAGTTAAAGCCTAGCGCTTTTAAAGCTTTTTAATAGTTTAAAGGAAAATCTTTAAAGAAACCTATTTTAATATATTATAACTTAAAGGCGCCGATTTATATAAAGATAAACGCATTAAACTATATAATTAAAGCAGTATTAGCTTAATATTAATAAAATGCCTAATACTTTATAGTATATATATTAAAAAAGCTAAATAGTTTTAAATTATATTATGATACCTTTAATATTAAGGTTTTTACTATTATAAACGCTTTTTAAATATAGAAATATTATTTAGTTTATATAAATATAAAGATTTAAATTATAATAGATTATTTTAATTACTATTACTTTATAAATAAATAAAGGCTTTTATATTAATAGGTAAAGGCTTTTAATAAACTAGCTTTATTTAATTTTTATATTAAATATAAGCTAAAGAAGTTTAACCTTATTAATATTTTATTTTAATACTTTAATTTTTATAATTTTATTAAAATTCAAGAATTATAGTAAAGCTATATATTAATAACTTTATCGTATTTCTATAGTATAAAAGCTAATAGTTTATATAAATTAAAAGGATTTACAGCAATATATTATAGTAATTCAAAATATATAAAGATTGCCTATAAATAAAAGTATTACTATAGCGTTACTTTAGGTTAAAGGATAAGGATTAAATGCTATTTATTAAATAGCCTCTTTATAAAATATAATAGTTAAAGTTATAACTGCTAGTTTATAGGTTATATAATAGACTATTATAGGTTTACTGCTAGAACTATAAAAGTCTTTATATTTAGCTGTTTTAAAAATTTAATAAAGAAGTTACTTTATTTAATAAAAGGTTTAAAGCTAAAAAATAGTTAATATAATTTATAGTAATAATTAGATTATTAATAATAATTAATTAATTTGCTATGAAAGTAAAGTTTATATATCAATAGGTTATTATATTCAGATTTTAATATTACTTTATAGTAAATTTATTGTATTATTAATGTTAAAAAGACTTTTTAAAGAAATTTTTATAAATTTTATTATAAATTTACTAGAAATGTTAAACTATCAAGGTAAATACTTATATAATATAATTTTGATTATTATTAATTAATATATAAAATATACCTTATATATACTTATAATAGTATATATTATAAATAGTAGAGTTACTAACCTATTTATAAAATATATTTATTTAATTTTTAGAATACTATAAACAATTGTCTTTAATAGAGATTAATTATTTAAATCTAGATTTTAGTGAAGTTTCTGTTATTTATTTATTTATAAATAGCAATTTAGTATTACTTTTTACCTCTAAACTAATAGTTAAACTAAATAGCAGAATTAAGCTTTAAAGTATTATTTATATTTTTTTACAGTAAATAATACAATAATTAAATATAAAAATTATCTTTTATTTAATTTATATATAATAATATTAAATATTTTATAATTAGTTATTTATTAGCTTTTTTACTATTTAGCTATAAACCTAACACCTTAAATTAGAATAAACTAACCTATTATAAATATTATCCTAATACTATTATAAAAGTAAAAAAGCTTTAAGTTACCTGTAAAATAGTTAAATAAATACTATAATAAAGTTAAAAAGAATATAAAAAATAGTATAATATTTATTAATTTAAAAAGGAATTTACTATAAGCAATTAAATATTTTTTTTTTAAAATACTTAAGCTTTTAATAATTTAATAAAGAATTTACTAAAAAGTATATTAATCGTTACTAAATTAAATACAAAATTAAAATAAATATATTAATATATTACATTTATTTTTTATTTTTTATTAAAATTTATAATACTTTTAATATTATAAATCATAAGCTATATTATAGCTGTAAAGGAAAACCTTTTAAATTAATAGATTACTTTTTTAATATTAAAAAGATATTTAAAGTTAAGAAAATTATTAATTCTAAATATACAAGGATATAATATTTATATTTAATTAAATACAGAAACTATTTAAGGATTAATAAGATTTAATAAAAGATCTTTTTTATTAATATTAAATTAATTTAAAACTATAAATAGTAATTTATTAATAAATAATTAATTATTACTATTAAATATTATAAAGTTAAAGGGAGTAAAGTATTATACAGTTTTAACTACTTAATTAAAAATAGAAAATAAACTTATAATAGTATATATTTTACAGTAAATAAACAATAATATTACTATTCAATAACAGTTAATTCTCTTTACATTTAAATAATACTTTATTATAATCTTTTATAATAATAAAATATATTTAAAGAAGTATAGGAATCTTAATATATTTATATATCATATAATAATTAGTAAAGAACTGCTATTATAAATAAAGAAATATATATTAAAATAAAAGTATATATAATAATAGTAATAGTAGTAAAAAAGTTTACTTAATTAAAAATAAGTTAAAGGTTTAAATGCTTTAAGTTTTAGCAGTAATATTATTTATTTACTATAAACTCTTTTTCTTTTTATTTTCTAATTAAACTTAACTTTTATTATATTAATATAAAGGTTTTTTTATATTAAATTTATAATAGTGCTATTATAAATTAAATCTTTATTAACTGCTATTATATAATTAAAAAGTAATATTAACGTATTTACTTTATTAATGAAAAACTTTTAAAAATATTAAATTAATACTTTAATAGTATTAATAAATTAATATATAATTAAATTATATAATTTACTTTTTTAAAAATAATCAACATATTTTTAAAAGCAGTTAATAGAATATAAATTAATATAAAAAAATTTACTTTTTAATTATATAAAACTTATATTTATTATTATAATATTAGAAAAGTTTTTTTTTTAACTTTATATTTTATTTAATTAAAAGGTTAAAATAATAATCGTATAAAGCAGGGCATTTATAGTAAGTTAATAATTGCTAATAGTTATATTTATATTAGAATATTTATTAAATTAAATTATTAATAACTGTATAGTATTCTATTAATAAAAGTATAATAACTTTAAGGGGAGGGTATTTTAATAGAGATATAATTAAAATAGTATTAATTATAAATAAAAATAAATTTATTATATTACAGTTTTTAAATATTATAAAATTACTATTACTTTTTAAAATTAAGCTATAAATATATTAAATAGAAAGTTATAGTAAAGAATTAACTATAGAAAATTTATAAAATAGTAATATTTATTATAGAAACAAAAACTTATAATAATAGGCTAAATTAAAAGAAAAAAATTATTATATAATAAATTAATTAATAATAAAAAGTAAAAAGAAAGAATATTTATAAAAAAATGCCTATAAAAAGAAAAAAACTAAAGGAGAAAAAGAAATAAAAAGAAAAAGAAAAGAAAAAGAAATAAATACATAAAAATTAAAACTATAAAAAAAAGTAAAGTAAAAATATATATAGTATATTTATATATAATAATAAATTAAAAAAATAAAGTAAATTATTTATATATTAATAATAAAAGGCTAGCTTATTATATAAAATTTCTTTATTACCCTTTAAATTTAATTATATAAAAGTATACTTTTAAACTATAAAATTAAAAACTTTTTAGGCTATTAAATATATATTAAAATATTTAAGTTTAAGGTTTAAAGAAGTATTTATATAAAAAATAGTTACTGTTTAATATAATCATAAAGTATTAAAAGTTAAAAAGAAATTAATTAAATATAAGTCTTTATTAGCATTAAGGTTAATATTATAAAAAAGGGGGCAGCCTATTAAAAGATTAAAAGCTTTAAAGCTTTTATAATATTATATAAGCTAGAATATATATATAAAAGTAATTATAATCTTTAAAAATATAAAATTTCAGAGACTAATAAACTACTACTACTATATTTAATTATTAGTTTCTGGCTTATTACTTGCTTATTAGTATTTATTTCTCCTTTAAGTAATTGCTCTTTAACCTCCTCTACTTTTCCTTAAGGTCACAGCCCCTCGCCTAATCTATCTGCCTTAAAAAGGGTCTCTGACATTTAAAAGGTATAGGCAAATTAATTGCAGTAAGGAAATACTAAGAAATAGTTAAATCCCTCCCTTTTTATTTAATTTAGCCTACTTGAATAAGTTTTAAATTAAAGGGAATATAGGCTAACGAGTAGTTATTTACTATAAAGTAAAAGCAACTATAAATACTAAACGCCTTAATAATACAGAGGTCTATAATATAAAGGTATAAGCTGCCTTAAAAGCTATAAAGTTAATAATTAAATACATAACAGAAAACTATATAATTTAAATAGTTTTCTTCTTTTTAAATAATTTATTAGTTATTAATAGGCTATTTAATAAGCCCCCCCCTTTTACATAAAAAGTATATATATACTTCCAGAAACTAGTATAAAGTATCTCGCTTTACAGATCCTTTATTTTATAGGTTCTAGGATATAAAGATATTATAGGCAATATATAAGCCGATTATTTAGCTAAATAAAGTATAGCCTTTTTTACTATACTATAAAATTAGGCTATAATTATATATATTAAAAAATAAATTAAAGAAAAAGTTATAAAGGTAACAGAGTAAAACTGGCTTAATAAAACCTTAAAAGGCTATAAATAATAGAGATTTAAGGCCTTAGCTTCCCCTTTAAAACTTAAACTTTTATGCCTTATCCTTTATAAGCTTCTAGTAGAAAAATTAGGATATAAAGACTTTTAGGAATACTATAAATACTTTAAGTATAATAGAGAGTCTGTCTATAAGTACAGTGAATTAAAGAGATAAAGCTATTTTATAGAATATAGAATAGTTAAGCTTTTCTTCCCGGATATCCCTTTAAAAGAGACCCCTTTCTTTTACCTACTTAGACCTACAGGAAATAAAGCCTTTTAGAAACTAGTAGAGGAAGTAGACCTTTATAGCCCTCCTTTAGCGGAAACAGATTAATACTACCTAGATTAACCCTTTTTTCCTTTATAAATTAAAACTTAGCGAATAGCAGCGTAAGCCGCTAGCTTTTAATATCTTATTGTCTATAAGGGATTTATATAACTAGCTTATTTAGTGGATATAAATAATAAAACAAACAAACAATAGAACATATTCTTATAGGGGTCCAGCTGCAGGCACCCTGTTATATACTCCTAGGTTCCCTGTTGTCAGACCACAAATCCAGCAAAAGTGAAGCTCCACACAATCTGCGTGGATAAGTGACCTTATATGCTATGTGACACCTGTTATATAGGCAAATTACACTAATTTTGCGGCCTCTGGGAGGACCTGAAAGTATATTAGAGTATATGGAGCCAGGTCGCGGACCTTATAGATATAGTGCTTACATTAATAGATAAAGTAATCCCTAATAAACTCTTAGCTATATAGCAAGTAATAGTCTATAACAGATAGGTTATATAAGTTGGTATAGTTATAACGATATTTATATAATAATAGCTCTGTCTTAAAATGCTCCCTGTATAGTTATCCGATTGCGTCTGGACCTACTATAAGCTTCATAAAGCGTTCTAACTAGGTGGATACTTTAAGTTGTTGGATAGAAACTCTGTTAATGCAGCAGAGGGCCGGGGCAGCGGCATAGTCAGTTTGAGGCAGCTATATATAAGGGAAACAGCGGCCTCGCAAAAAGGCCACACCGAGGGATTTTTACTATTAACATTATTATCAGCAGAATCAATTAATTAATTGCTATACAATAAACGCTTAGAATAGCACTATAGACCGCTATAATCCCTTAATACTATCACGATCAGCGTAATATAATCAAATTACAAATAACCTCGTTTATAATTCTTTCTACTCTACCTTATTATCCTAGAAAAAGTCTGCTAGTTTATTATTGGCGCTATTGTAATCGCTTTTAAATATAGAATAATAACCCTAGAATCTATTAGTGTTGTAGTAATACATACCGTCAACTATATATGCGTCAGCAACACTATTTCTACGCCAGCCCCTTAATAGTATATACATTCTCTTTAATAAATTAGATAAGATAGACCCCTGGGGTAGGGATACCTGATCCCTTTTACAGGAGCCGGCCTTCTTGTAGCTTGTTTCCTGCAACGCAATATATCGCTACTTTGCCCCGACTTTAAGTCCATAACAATCAGGCTAGCGATTTATTCTATTTCCATTTTATTTCAAATTAACACTTACTTAAATAGGAAAGAAGTAAAAATAAAATAGATTACTAGTCTAATAACAATTACTAAAAATAAAATACTGAATGCCTTTATTTGCTATATAAAAAAGTATAAATATATATAACTTCCCTTTTAGTTACTATTCTCTATTGCCTTCTTTAACAACTTTCAACTACAAATTATCTTTATTACTTAATTCCCTCTTATAAAATTAAAATGCATCTCTCTTTAGAGCTAGCACTACTGCTTCTTCCACTGCTAAGCTTGGCTAACTTCCATATTGGAATGGCTGATAAATAGATAAATCCTCTTCCCGATCTTCCTTTAATTTAAGTTAACGCAGTATATCGCATACCCTTTAAACTACTTAAACTGCAATTATTACGGCAGAGTGAAAGAAAATGCGGATCGTGGGGTAGGACTTATTAGGGGAACACCTGGCTCGAAAACCTTTTCTATTAATGCCGGACTTTATAGAATAAGGCAATTGGACTTTTATTACCGAGACGATAAGGGATACTATGAGTTCTATATGCATGGTGGTAATGGAAGTCTCCAGGGAACTTGCTTCAAGAATTCAGCTACTGATTGGTGCGTCAGAAAAGCCACCATACAGTCAACCAGCTATAACAATAACCTTATCTGCTATAGCTACATTTGCGGACAGTAGCTGGTATTTGGATCGGTTACTAGGGGATAAGAGGGTGATAGGAATTAATGATAGTCTGGAGACGGCATTTGTCAGCCGAATCATGGGCTGTTTCAATAACCTACCGGCGTGGTGGATGCAACACGGGCTGTTTCAACAACACGCTCATTTAAGCGAAAAGAGCTCAATTAGACGCATCAATAAGCGCGATCAGGCGCAGAATCAGCTTAACAGACAAGCATAAAAGTTGGGTCTTGATCCAGCTTTAGATAGAGAAATCAAGGGTCTTTTTGCCTCCTAGGTCCATGACTTCCAGCGCGATAGCATTATGCGGTTTAGACTGGCGGTATTTTCTGTCTCTCACTTGCAGGGGGAATGCAAAGGGGCAGCAGTATCAAGGGCTACATAAAAGGACCTCTCTTAGGGAGCTAAGATAAAAGAAATCAAGGATCAATTCCACTAACTGAATAACCCCTGCACTCGTGACTTGTGATAAGAATCCTAGTTGTCACACGCAATGCCACACAAATCAGACCATACAGTGAGACCGCCACAACTGGAGAGAAGTAATTCTAGAGGTCTGTTTACAGAGCCCCTGAATTCCCTGTACATTGCCTATAAAAAGGGTATTAAGGCCATCTCTTTAACTAGGAATTAAGCTGTCA
This sequence comes from Hypomyces perniciosus, assembly GCA_008477525.1. NCBI lineage: Eukaryota > Fungi > Ascomycota > Sordariomycetes > Hypocreales > Hypocreaceae > Hypomyces > Hypomyces perniciosus. Next base: position 474,644 of record SPDT01000006.1, read on the forward strand.
AAAACGGGGAAGCATAAAAAGAGAGTGAAAGAGTCTGGAGCACTAGGTACGCAGTAGTCACGCAGGCAGTGACTGTATTGATCTCTGCCCTTTCCTCCTAGGAGGAAAGGGATCCTTATTATAGCCCTATACTCTGAAGACCGGCTCTCCAAGAGTCCAAGTCGGCTCCTGACAGACCGGCCCTCCTTCTCGAGCACTGCCCCGGTGCTCCTTTGTTACCTCGCCCGTTTGGTGAGTGCCCTAGTCCTCCAGGCTCCTCCTACAGGCTGGCCTGGCTATCCCTCCTGCTGCTGCGGGCTTATAGCGTTTCCCACCTAAGGCACCGCCCGCTTACCTTCTCCTTATATAAGGCGGAGAAACGGTGCGTGTTTCTTTATTCCCGACCACTTATATAACAAAAAATAAACCGGCGCCTCCTTCTGTTTATAGCTACTTATGAGGCGCTGTTTGTTTGTTTGTTTGTTTTAATATTAACGACCATAAGTAAGCTAGTTATATAAATCCCATCTAGGCAATAGGTCAGTAGGAGCCGGCCAAGGTCTTTATCGCATCCATAGATGAGATATTAGGCCACCTCTATATAGTCCCATTAACTCAAAACCGGCCGAACTAGCCAGTAAGCTGCTAGAGAATAACCAGAGGTGTTAACCTTATAGCTGTTCGCTATATTTTAATTTATAAAGGAAAAAAGGTTATTTAAGGCCCAGGGCGTTAAGCACCTGGATAAAAAACCCTCTTTATAGAGGGGAAAAAACCTAAGTGCTAGCTGTTAGGACCTTTTACGAGGCGATATAGTTTTCGAGGCCTCTCGCGTGGGAGGCAGTGTGTTATTGTCGGCAATACCTCTTACAAGGCGGTAGCCGTGCCTCTTGCGAGGCAGAGTGTCGTCTATTGCCTCTGATAAGGCAATATGCTAGCAGCAGAGCTGCATAGATGTCGTCGCTAACTCTCAAGGGAGGTGAAGCTCTCCGAATTCCTCCCTCTTTATGCGTCATTAGGGCCTAGTAAGCCTAAGCGGAGAGATAGGCCAGTGGGCCTATAAAAATTACCCTGCATATTAACAAGCTATAACAGCTGCTAGCGTGGGAGAATTTTTACAGGGGAGAGTTGTTACGAGGCGCTGTGAAGCTAATGCGTGATTTTTTGTCGATGACCTTTGTATGCCTTAAAGGAATGGGCGAGGTCCCTGCGGGTAAGTCTTGCTTATATAGCTGGTATATCCCTTCTTCCTTGAGATTTCCTCGCTTCCTTAGTATTACTATTATCTCCCCCCTATTGCTATATAAGTCTATTACCTTGTTGGCTGTTACGACCCAACCCTCTTATGGTTGCAAAAAGGGTCTTTTTTTATTTATTTATTTTATTACTCTTTATAACCATTATATATCTAGGTATAACAGCCTCGTCTAGGCAATAGGTCGATAAGAGTTAGGGGGTTAGACCCTGTTTGCTATATTTCGCTGGATAAAGGAAAGTTTTTGTATATTCTCAATCTATATCTTGTAAAGGGGGGCCATACAGGTTCGCCTCCTCCACCAGCTTCTGGAAAGCCTCGCTTCCTTTAGGTCCTAGTAGGTATATAACTAGTCTTTTATCTCTAGGCGTTTTAGGGAGGAAGCTCTTTATTATATAGTATTCAGCAAAATGCCCTGGCTCTTTAAAGGAGCCGCATTTATAGTAAGATTATATATTATGGCCGAACCGATTATAGTAGCTTTAGAAGTCTCTATAACTAGACCTCTCTGTTAATAGCCTATATAAAATAGGTTAAAGGAGTTTTAGTTTTAGGGGATTTATAGGTGCTTTTAGGTTTTATAGTTAGTAGCTTTCTGGGGCGTTTATCTTTTAATATTTTTCCTAGAGGGTGGCTTTTTCTGCTTTTGCCTAGCGTTTAATGTATATTAAAGTGCTTTAGCCTTAAAGAGGGAGGTCAAAGGCTATGCCTTTTTTCGCTAGTTTATCCGCTATTTTATTATCTTGTATATCTTTATAACCTAGCACTTAGGAAATAAATACCTTTTAAGGGTATATCTTTTCGGCTATATATTGGAATTGCATGAATTCTTTTTATAATAAGGCTAGGGCTTTGCCTAGCAGGCCTTTAACTATTAATGTATTGTTAAGAAAAACGTATATTTTGCTGATTCTGGGGTTGTTTCTTGCGAGTCTAGCTGCTGCTTTAATTGCCCTGGTAGCTCCCGTGGCTTCTGCATTATATACTTTTGCGTTGGCAAGCGCCCCGAACTCTTTGTGGACCTTGGCCCTGTAGTATACCGCTGCTCCCTATCCTGTCTTCCTATTAAGTTGGGAGCTGTCTAAGTAAGCCGCGATTGCTGAGGCTGGCATCGAGTCTACCAGCCCAAGGTGCTTTCGTGTGGCTATCTCCTTTCCCAGTGCCTCAGAGCTTGGGCCAGCCCTGACGAAACGGGGCTTTTTGGCAAAGAGAGTAGGTCGGATGGACCGGCCGACAAGCCTGGCTGTCCTCTGCAGACGTGTTGCGGGGAGCTGGGCGGCCCGGTATGTGATAGTATTATGGAGCTATGTGAAGTCGCATCGCCCGGAATTGGACAAGGAAGAATAGAACAGGAAAGGCTTGATCTGCCCGCAGGCCAATCAGGCACGTCCTTAGCGCTGGCAGCACCACCACCTATGAGCAGAATCCCGATGCGTCTGTTGGTTCGACATCTCTTGCGCGTTTCGGACCGCATCACAGGAACATTAACCATTGGATTGGTTAGGCCTTCGGGTCTACATACCGACTTGATGAAATCGACTAAATGATACATAAATTCCAAAGATCCTCTCAGCGTAGACTTTTCCACTTCGCTCCAAAGTCCAAAAACGGATGTTGTCCATTATCGGCTTTTAGCCGCTGGGATTTTGCCCTTCGCACAAAACAGGCAAAAGAAAGTCCGACAGTCAACAATGGGCGTTGTCTGTTTATGAGCCATAGGCTTTTGATGGTTGTTTCCCCGAGAAGGAAAACAATATCCTGCGGTCGGAGGTTGGCTAGTGGCTGCCGCTTTCTCGTCATACCCTATTGCGATTTACGCTTCTGTCGGTTAACGTCGGTCTAGTTGTTGGAATAAGCAAAAATGCGTATGCAAGGGAACCTGTGATCTAACGTGAGGTGAAACTGAACAAGTGGCGTTCTGCTTCTATGATAAAATGGCTGGAAGAGAATCCAATGAAGATGGGAGAAAAAAAAGGGAGACATAGAGCAATTGAGTGGAATTCTGGCGCCCTATCTTCGTGATGTGAATAAGCTGACTACGTAACTGGGTTTTCCAACAACTTGCGGTGGTCGTTCACAAGCTGACGTGTAGAGGTGACAGTGATACAAAGCGATCGATTCCGAAATAGCTCCGGCCATCTTGTGTGTATGAGCCACGGAGTTGCCTCATTGTCTTCAACGCATGAGTGAGTGCTCTTGGCTGCTCTGCCACATCTCCTTCATCCGGGGAAGTAGGCGCTCGTCTTCAGCCGCCTCTTGTGCGAGCAAGACATGTTAGTACAATGGGGAAATTGGTACGGACACGGGCGGTGGTTTAGGCAAGATGCTATGGAGAGACATTGCAATAGTAGGAAGAATAGTCGGAGCAATGGTAATAGAAGCAGGATGGTAAAAGCGAAAGACCCATTAAACATGAATGGGAAAGAAAGAGAAGGCGTTAGACCTAGCTACGGCATATAGCTGGTATGCTTCGAGAGAGCAAGAACAGTGTGATTGAAGCAATATATATCTATTTGAAGTATATATATCAATCACAGATCAATAGGCTTTAAGCTATTATTATAGTATTTAATTTACTGCTATATTTCTAAAATTCTATTATTATTATATTTTTTAAATTAATTAATTATATAGCTATTATTAATAAAGACTTTACCTTTTATTTAAAATTATATAAAGACTTAAACTTTAATAAAAATTATAAGCTTAATTTATAAAAATATAAAACTATTAATATTTATTATAAAGTCTTTATTCTGTAAAAATAAAAGGCTAAAGGCTATAAATTAGCCTTTAAAACTAAAACTAAAAGACTATTAATAGTTTTATATAATAATATTTATTTTATCGATCTTTTATTTAAATATATAGTCTTTAAATTATTAATTATAAAGCTATATAAAGATAAAATTCTTATACTTTAAATCTTAAAGCCTACTATAATATCAGAGACCCTCTTTAAGGCAGACAGATTAAGCGAGGGGCTGTAACCTTAAGGAAAAGTAGAGGAGGTTAAAGAGTAATCACTTAAAGGAGAAATAGGTATTAATAAATAAATAATAAGCCAGAAACTAGTAGTTAAATATAATAGCAATAATTTACTAGTCTTTAAAGTTCTATATCTTTAAAGACTATAAAAATTGCTTTTATATATATATATTAGCCTATATAATAATATAAAAGCTTTAAAATTTCTAGTCCTTTAATAAACTGCCCCCTTTTTTACAGTATTAATTTTAATACTAATAAAAACTTTATATTTAATTGGCTTTTTTTTAATTTTTAAGACTTTATTACTATATTAAATAATAACTATTTCTTATATAAATATTTCTTTAAGCTTTAACTTTCAATACTTTAATATATATTTAATAGTTTAAAAGTATACTTTTATATAATTAAATTTAAAAGGTAATAAAAGTTTTTATATAATAAATTAACCTTTTACTATTAATATATAAATAATTTACTTTATTTTTTTCTTTTAATTCATTACTATATATAAATATGCTATGTATACTTTTACTTTATTTTTTTTTATTTATAACTTTAATTTTATTTACTTTTCTTTTTTTCTTTTTTTTTCTTTTTTACCTTTTTTCTTTTTATAAGCGCTTTTTTATAAATATTCCTTCCTTTTACGTTTTATTACTAATTAACCTATGATATAATAATAGTTTTTTTCTTTTAATTTAGCCTATTACTATATACATTTTCTTTCTTTTTATAATAAATATTATTACTTTATAAATCTTTTATAATTAATTTTTTACTATAATTTCCTATTTAATATATTTATAGCCTAGTTTTAGAAAATAACAGTAATCCTGTAATATTTAAAAACCTTAATATAATAAATTGATTTTTATTTACACCTAGTGCTATTTTAATTATATCTCTATTAAAATACCCTCTTTTTAAAATTACTATACTTTTACCAATAAAATACTATAAAGCTGCTAGTAATTTAATTTAATAAATATTTTTATATAAATATAACTATTAATTACTATGAATTTACTATAAATACTTTATATTATTATTATTTTAACTTTTCAATTAAGTAAAATATAAACTTAATAGAAAAACCTTTTTAATACTATAATAATAAATATAAATTTTATATAATTAAAAAGTAAAACCTTTTATATTAATTTATATTATATTAGCTGCTTTTAAAAATATTCTTATTATTTTCAAATAATTAATTATATCATTTCATTGCTTATTAGTTTATTAATACTATTAAAATATTAATTTAATATTTTTAAAAGTCTTTTATTAATAAAGTAAATACTTTAATATTATTTTTTTATTATATAATAGTACTTAATAAATAATTAATTTATAATAATACTATTATAAATTTAATATAAAAAGAACTTTATATTAATATAATAAAAGTTAAAAATTAAAAAAAAAAAGAGTTTATAGTAAATAAATAATATTACTATTAAAATTTAAAGCGCTTAAACCTTTAAATTGCTTTTAATTAAATCAACTTTTTTACTACTATTACTATTATTATATATACTTTTATTTTAATATATATTTCTTTATTCATAATAAATAGTTTTTAGTTAATTATTATATAATATATTAACATTCTTATATTTCCTTAAATATATTTTATTATTATACAAGATTATAATTAAATATTACTTAGGATGAAGAGAATTAGCTATGATTTAATAATAATATTACTGTTTATTTACTATACAATATATACTATTATAAATTTATTTTCTATTTTTAATTAATTAATTAAAAGTATATAATACCCTACTCCTTTTAACTTTATAATATTTAATAGTAATAGCTAGTTATTTACTAGCAAATTGCTGCTTATACTTTCAAATTAATTTAATATTAATAAAATTACTTTTCTTTAATTAAATATTATTAATCTTTAAATAGTGTTTTTATTTAATTAAATATAAATATTATATTACTTTTTATATTTTTTTTAGTTTTATTATAGTATTTATGTAACTATTTTACAGGTAATTTAAAACTCTTTTACCTTTATAATAATATTAATATAATATTTATAATAGGTTAGTTTATTATAACTTAAACTATTAAACTTATAGCTAAACAGTAACAACACTAATAAATAGTTAATTATAGAATATTTAATATTATTATATATAGATTAAATAAAAGATAATTTTTATAGCTAGTTATTTTATTATTTACTGTAAGAAAAATATAAATAATACTTTAAAGGTTAATTTTATTGTTTAGTTTAATGATTAGTTTATAGGTAAAAAGTAGTAGTAAGTTATTGTTTATAAATAAATAAATAATAGAAATTTTATTAAAATCTAAATTTAAATAATTAATCTCTATTACAGATAATTCTTTATAGTATTTTAAAAATTAAATAAATATATTTTATAAAAAGGTTAATAACTTTACTATTTATAATATATATTATTATAGGTATATACAGGGTATATTTTATATATTAATTAATAATAATAAGAATTATATTATATAAATATTTACCTTTAGAGTTTAAGATTTCTAGTAAATCTATAATAAAATCTATACAAACTTCTTGAAAAGGTCTTTTTAATATTAATAATAAAGTAAATTTACTATAATGTTAATAAGCTTTTGCCTTTATTATTTAATAAATATAATATATAAATATATAGCGCTTAATATTTTACTTAATATTTCGCTAATAATAGGTTAATATAATATATTTTAAAGTATAATTAACTTTTTAATATTTAGCAGTTAAATTATTATAAAGTAATATTAAAATTTTAATATAAAGACTTATTAGTATATAAACTCTGCTTTAATAGTAAATGAATTAATTATTATTAATACTTTAATTATTACTATAAAATGTATTAACTACTCTTTAACTTTAAACCTTTTATTAAATAAAGTAATCTCTTTATTAAGCTTATGAAATAATTAAATATAAAGACTTTTATAGTTCTAACAGTAAACCTGCAGTAATCTATTATATAACCTATAAACCAGCAATTATAACTTTAATTGTTATACTCTATAAATAAGCTATCTATTAAATAGTATTTAATCCTTATCTTTTAACCTAAAGTAATGCTAAAGTAATACTGTTATTTATAAATAACTTTATATATTTTTAATTACTATAATATACTATTATAAATCCTTTTAATTTATATATATTATTAGCTTTTATACTATAAAAAGACTATAAAATTATTAATATATAGTTTTACTATAATTCTTTAATTTTAATAAAATTATAAAAATTAAAGTATTAAGATAAAGTATTAATAAAGTCAAATTCCTTTAACTTATATTTAATATAAAAATTAAATAAAGTTAGTTTATTAAAAGCCTTTACCTACTAATATAAAAGCTTTTATTTATTTATAAAATAATAATAGTTAAATTAGTCTATTATAACCTAAATCTTTATATTTATATAAGCCAGATAATATCTTTATATTTAAAAAGCCTTTATAATAGTAAAGAATTTCATATTAAAGGTATCATAATATAATTTAAAACTATTTAGCTTTTTTAATATATATACTATAAAGTACTAGGTATTTTACTAATATTAAATTAGTATTACGTTAATTCTATAATTTAATATATCTATCTCTATATAAATTAATGCTTTTAGGTTATAATATATTAAAATAGGTTTCTTTAAAAACTTTCTATTAAACTATTAAAAAGCTTTAAAAGCGCGCTATGCTTTAGCTATAAAAAACCTTTTTACTTTTTATAAATAAAATCTATTAAAGGTATTATAATTTTACTGTAATTTTTAATAAAGTAATAGTAAAACCCTATAAATCCTAGAAATATAAAAGTTTTATATATACTTTTAAAGACTAGCCATTTAGTAATAGTTTAAATGTATAACTATTCTACCTTAATTCTATTAAATGTAATAATATATTGAAAGAAAAGTATTAAAATAATATAAACGATATGTTTATTAATATTAATATATAGCTTTATATTTTATAACTTTTTAAAAACTTAATAAATATATTCTATATACTTTTAAAGGTATAGCTATAAATTAATATGTTATTAAAATATATAATATAAATAAAATTAACTAGATCTTATAATATATTATTAATATGTTATTAAAAAGTTGTAGGGGAATTTATAAGGTTAAATAGTATAATATTATATTTAATGTATTTATATTAGCAGTAAAATACTATTTTCTATTTATTTTCTTTACAGATAAATATCTAGTACTATATATCTTTTAAATTAAGTTTAGTGAAAATCTTAATATATAAAAGTCTATTAAACATCTTAAAAATTAATAATAAAAAAGTATAGTTTTTATAAATTATTTTATTTAAAGTATAGAAATTAATATATATTTATAGTTTACTGCTTTTCTTTAATATAAAAATTATAAGGGCATTTATAAAACTAATAGACTACTAAATTTATATATTTTATAATACTTTTTTTTAAATATTTATAAAAAGCTTTTAGCTTTTTAAATATTAGGTTATAAATAAAACTTTATAAAGGCATTTTCCTATTTTCTAATGTAATAATATATTATTAATTTAGTAATATATTAATAGCTTTTTTTATAGAAAAAATACTAGTAAGATTATAATATATAAAAAGTAATGTTAAATATAAGGCTAACTTATAGTTTTTTAAAGGAATAGCTTTATTTAAGTTAAAAGATAATAACTCTTTTAAAACTTTTAACTTAACTTCCAGCTTTTTTTTTTAATTACTAATATAAAAGCTATTTAAACTTTTTTAATAATTTATTATAGCTGCTTTTTAAAGGCTATTAAAGTAATAGAATCCTTAGTTAAAGGATAATTCTATTAATTATACTTTTATAAAAAAGTAAAATTAATTTCTTAAAATTAAAGGTTTTTTAAAATAAAGTCTTTTAAGCTATGAGCAATAATATAATAAAGTAATTACTTTTTCTTTACTCTTTAATTATTATTTATCTTTATAAATATATTTATATAACTATAAATTATAGCAGAAACACTTAAAGAAATAGCAGTAAATTTAAAAGCTAGTAATAGACTTTTTAATTAATCTTTTTATTATAAAAAATAATATAAATATTACTCCTAGGATTAACTAAAGTATTTATATATTACTAGTAATTACTTAACTATATTTTCTTTAATTATTTTATAGGTAAATCTATATAGTAATTATATTTTTAGGCTTAATAAGCTGCAGGTTTAATATTTCTGCTAGTAAAGTATAGTTAAATAAGGTTATTATACTTTTTAATAAAGCAATATTTCCTATTATACTTTATATAATTAAAAGCTTAATAGGAAGTTTTATAGTAAAAGTTATTATATTTCTAATAAATTATTAAACTAAAGAGGTTTCTTTGTTCTTTTAAACCTTTAAATAATTTAATTATTAGATTTTTTAAAGTATTAATAGTGTAATTTTAATATAATCCCTATTAATTGATAAATTTAATCTTTTTATATTTTTTTTAAAATTAAAATTGTTATTAAACGCTATTTATATTATTTATATAGCTATATATAAAGGTTTCAGTAATTATACTAGTATAAACTAACTTTTACTAGGTTATAAGGATTTTATAATAAAGTATTTATTTATTTATTATAAAGGAAAAATATTATAATATATAAATCTTAAATTATAAAAAAGTTATTTTAAAGAATTTACTTTTAATAATTTTAAATTAAAAAAGGAATATTTAAAAATTCTATTTAGTAGTTTAATATAAATAAAAGATTTATAAAGTCGCTTTAAAATATTTAATTAAACTATTATAGTTATTATTTTTAAGCTATTAATAAAATTTATTTTAAATAATTAATTTAATAAATTTACTTTTCTTTTTAAAATAATTAACCTATTACTATTAAATATTTCTTTTTAAATAGGAAGCAGTATAAATAATTTTATAAGTTATTTAAATAAAAGTATTAAAAAATAATTTAAACTGCCTTTTAATAATAGTAAAAAAAGTTTATAGTTTTATTTAAAACTTTCTTTTATAATAAAAAATTTAAATTTATACTTTACTTTAATTGCTTTTATAAAATTATTTTAAATTAATAGTATATAATAAATTAATTATAGGCAATAAACCTTTAATTTTTAAAAGTTTAAAAGAAAGGTTTTCCTTTTAAAAAAAATATTTAAATATTTCCTTTTTAAATATATTTATTATTTATTTTTTATTTATTAAATGCAAATATTAAACTTTTTTTTTATAAATATGTTAAAATAACAAGGTTATACTGAACCTCATTTATATATAGCTTCTAGGAAGCTGCATACAACGCAGCAATAAGGAAACGACTGAGAGTCTAGTTGGGTTAACAATGGATGAACAATTGAATTGTAACTGATCTAATAGCTAGAAGCTATAGAATATCTAGTGTATGTGCGGCTGGTGTAGAAGTGATTGTATGAACAATAGCTTTGTCTTCTACAATAGTCCTCCGACTAGATAATAGGAATGCGGCGGCAGAATTGGGTTCGTGGCCCTATTCCTATTTTCCGCAAAATTTATTTATATGGGAAATCGTCCAAATCGACTCATGGCCATACAAACAGGAAACCATTTTAGTTAGATTTTTCACAATAGCCATTGTGGCCATTATATTGAGTCTAGGGTAGGCGGGGTAGCTGGTCCTAGCTCAATTGTTATCGTTGAAGATAACAGAAATTTCCTGACTTACACCGAAGTTCCTCCAGGGACTCGGTCCTAGCGTCGGGCCTAATTCCGGGTCTAGCCGGAATAGGAAGGTTACCTAATTACATAGAGATCCTTGCTTTTTAGCCCTCCTTTTTAACAAAATAAAATATTATTTAAAAGGATTAATTAATAATTTAAAAAAGTAATTTTACTTAAAAGTTTTTATGTTTAAAATATAGCCTTTTTATTAAAAATAAACTAATTATTTACTGCTAAAAGTATTTTTAATTTTAAGAGTCTTTTTACTTTTATTAAAAATAGTAAAAGATTAAGATATTAAAGACTTTTTTTAAAGTAAATAAATTAAATAAAAGGCTATAACTTTAAAGAAAAGTAAAGGAGGTTAAAAAATAATTATTTAAAAGAGACATAAATATTAATAAGTAGGTAATAAGCTAGAAACTAATAATTAAATATAGTAGTAGTAGTTTATTAGTCTTTAAAGTTCTATATCTTTAAAGACTATAGTTACTTTTATATATATATTCCGGCCTATATAATGTTATAAAAGCTTTAAAGCTTCCAGTCTCCTAATATATATATTAAAATAATAAAGAATTAAAGGGAAAAATAAAGTTAAATTTAATGGATTAAATAATCCCTAGCTTTTAAAATATTAATCCTTTACTCCTTAACTTTATTTTAAAGGGAGTACCTACTATTATTCCCTTTACTTATATCCTTATATTAATTATATAAAACTTTGCAGTTATAAAGGATTTTATAAATATAAATATATTTTAGTTTCTTTAAAATAGTATTAAAAAGCTAGCCTTTTTAGCTATTATAGTATAAAACCTTTAAATATTTAAGTAAGTATTTTATAGTTTTACTAACACTAAATAGCTAAAAGTAATTTATAGTAAATGAATTAGCTAATTAAATAATATACCTTTACTTTTATTAAATATAATAGTATTCTTAAAGGCAGGAATCCTATTCTTAGTTAATTAGTTTTAAAGACTAAAAAAGACTAAAATAATAAAATAGTTAAATTTAAAGCTAGGCTAGTTACTGAAGGCTTTTAATAATTAAAAGGAATAGATTTTAACTAAACATTTACTTTAATTACTATTCCTATTATTTAATAGCTTTTTTAGCTTTAGCTATTATTTATAATTAGGAAATTAAATAAATTAACTTTATTAATATATTCTTTAATAAAATATTTAAGGAAACTATTTTCTTTAACTTCTTTAAAAGGTTTAAAAACTATATTAGTTAAACTTCTTTTAAAATTAAATTTATTTTTAAGACATGAGGTTATAACCTTAATATAAATTAAGTTATTTAATCATAGAAAGCTCTTTATAGTCTTAAATAGTCCTTTAAAGAATAGTAATAGGCTTTATAAGCTTTAGGAAATAGGCTAGGATATAATCCTTTAATTTCTAACTCTATTATCCTCTAAAATCTTAATAATAGTATTTTTATTATTATTATTTATATAATGTTAAGAGACCGGAAGCTCTAGAGCTCTTATAATATTATATAAGCCAGAATATATATATAAAAGCAACTATAGTCTTTAAAGATATAAAACTTTAAAGACTAATAAATTACTACTACTATATTTAATTATTAATTTCTAGTTTATTACTTATTTATTAATATTTATCTCTTTTTTAAATAACTACTCTTTAACCTCTTTTACTTATCTTTAAAATTATAGCCTTTTATCTAATTTATCTGCTTTAAAAAAAGTCTTTAATATATCAATCTTTTATTATTTTGAATAAAAGTAAAAAGACTATTAAAGTTAAAAATACCTTTAACAGTAAATAATTAATTTATATTTAATAAAAAGGCTATATTTTAAATATAAAGACTTTTAATAAAATTACTCCTTTAAATTATTAATAAAGCCTTTTAAATAATCCTTTACTTATAAAAAAAAACTTAATATTTATATTTAATAAATAAAAGATAAGCAGTAAATATACTTAAAAAAGAAATATTTAAATACTTTTCTTTAAAGGAAAAACCCTTTTTTTACACTTTATAGATTAAAGGTTTATTGCCTATAACTAGCTTATTACATACTATTAATTTAAAATAACTTCATAAAAGTAATTAAAATAAAATATAAATTTAAACTCTTTATTATAAAGGAAAGTTTTAAGTAAAACTATAAATGTTTTTTATTATTATTAAAGGGCAGTTTAAATTATCCTTTAATACCTTTTTTTAAATAGCTTATAAAATTACTTATACTATTTCCTGCTTAAAAAGAGATATTTAATAGTAATAGGTTAATTATTTTAAAGAAAAAGGCAGATTTATTAAATTCATTATTTAAAATAAATTTTATTAATAACTTAAAGATAATAATTGCAATAGTTTAATTAAATACTATAAAATAACTTTATAAATCTTTCGCCTATATTAAACTGCTAAATAGAATTTTTAGTTATTCCTCTTTTAATTTAAGATTATTGAAAGTAGATTCTTTAAAATCACTCTTTTATAGTTTAAAATTTATATATTTTTATAATATTTTTCCCTTATAATAAATAAGCAAATACTTTACTATAATATCTCTATAATTTAGTAAAAATTAATTTATACTAGTATAATTATTAAGACTTTTATATATAGCTATATTAATAATGCAAATAGCCTTTAATAAGAATTTCAATTTTAAAGAAAATATAAAAAGATTAAATCTACTAATTAATAAAGATTATATTAAAATTATACCGCTAATGCTTTAAAAAATATAATAATTAAAATATTTAAAAGTTTAAAAAAATAAAGAAGCCTTTTTAGCTTAGTAATTTATTAGAAATATAGTAATTTTTACTATAAAACCTTTTATTAAACTTTTAATTATATAAAATATAATAATAAATATTACTATATAAAAAAGTATAATAACCCTATTTAACTATATTTTACTAATAGAAATACTAAACTTATAGTTTATTAAACTTAAAAATATAATTACTATATAAATTTACTTATAAAATAATTAGAACAAATATAGCTAAATAGCTATTAGTAATATATAAATATTTTATTTAATTTTAGCAGTAATATTTATATTATCTCTTTATAATAAAAAGATTAATTAAAAAGTCTATTACTAGCTTTTACATTTACTATTATTTTCTTAAGTATTTCTATTATAAATTATAGTTATATAGATATATTTATAAAGATAATTAATAATTAAAGAGTAAAGAAAAAGTAACTACTTTATTATATTATTGCTGATAGTTTAAAAGACTTTATTTTAAAAAGACTTTAATTTTAAAAAGTTAATTTTACCCTTTTATAGAAATATAATTAATAAAATTATCCTTTAATTAAGGATTTTATTACATTAATAGCCTTTAAAAAGCAGCTATAATAAACTATTAAAAAAGCTTAAATAGCTTTTATATTAGCAATTAAAAAGAAGCTAAAAGTTAGGTTAAAAGCTTTAAAAAACCTATTATCTTTTAATTTAAAATAAACTATTTCTTTAAAAGACTATAAGTTAGCCTTATATTTAAAATTACTTTTTATATATTATAATACTATTAATATGTTCTCTTTGGATAAAGCTGCTAATCTATTAATAAATCGATACTATACTATTAAATTAAAAATTAAAAAGAATGCCTCTATAAAGTTTTATCTATAACCTAATACTTAAAAAGCTAAAAGCTTTTTATAAATATTTAGAAAAAGCACTATAAAATATATAAATTTAATAGTTTATTAATCCTATAAATGCCCTTATAATTTTGATATTAAAAAAAGGCAGTAAACTGCAAATATATATTACTTTCTATACTTTAAATAAAATAACTTGCAAAAACTGCGCTCCTTTATTATTAATTTTTAAAATTCTTAATAGACTTTTATATAGTAAGATTTTCACTAAATTTAATTTAAAAAATATATATTATTAAATACTTATCTGTAAAAAAAAATTAAAAAAAAATATTTTACTGTTAATATAGATACTTTAAATATAATATTATACTATTTAGCTTTATAAATTCCCCTATAACTTTTCAGTAATATATTTAGAATATACTATAAAATCTAATTAATCTTATTTATATTATATATTTTAATAATATATTAATTTATAGCTATACCTTTAAAAAGTATATATAATATATTCGCTAAGTTTTTAAAAAGTTATAAAATATAAAGCTATATACTAATATTAATAAATATATTTTTTATATTACTTTAATACTTTTCCTTAAATATATTATTACACTTAATAAAATCAAATTAAAATAATTATATATTTAAGCTATTATTAAATAGCTAGTATTTAAAAGTATATATAATATTTTTATATTTTTAAAATTTATAAAGTTTTACTCTTACTTTATTAAAAATTATAGTAAAATTATAGTACCTGTAATAGATTTTACTTATAAAAAGTAAAAAAATTGTTTATAGTTAAAGCCTAGCGCTTTTAAAGCTTTTTAATAGTTTAAAGGAAAATCTTTAAAGAAACCTATTTTAATATATTATAACCTAAAAGCGCCGATTTATATAAAGATAGATACATTAAACTATACAATTAAAGCAGTATTAGCTTAATACTAATAAAATGCCTAGTACTTTATAGTATATATATTAAAAAAGCTAAATAATTTTAAATTATATTATTATACCTTTAATACTAATTCTTTTACTATTATAAAGGCTTTTTAAATATAAAAATATTATCTAGCTTATATAAGTATAGAGATTTAGGTTATAATAGACTATTTTAATTACTATTACTTTATAGATAAATAAAAACTTTTACGCTAACAGGCAAGGGCTTTTAATAAGCTAGCTTTATTTAATTTTTATATTAAATATAGGCTAAAAAAGTTTAACTTTATTAATGCTTTATCTTAATACTTTAATTTTTATAATCTTATTAAAATTAAAGAATTACAGTAAAGCTATATATTAATAATTTTACAGCGTTTTTATAGTATAAAAGCTAATAGCTTATATAAATTAAAAGGATTTGCAGTAATGCACTATAATAACTAAAAATATATAAAGTTGCCTATAAACAGGAGCATTACTTTAGTATTACTTTAAATTAAAGAATATGGATTAAATGCTATTTAGTAGATAGTTTACCTGTAAAGTATAATAGCTAAAGTTATAACTGCTAGTTTATAGATTATATAGTAAATTACTATAAGTTTACTATTAAAACTATAAAAATCTTTATACTTAGCTATTTTATAAATTTAATAAAAAGATTACTTTATTTAATAATAGGTTTAAAGCTAAGGAATAGTTAATATATTTTATAGTAATAACTAAGTTCTTAATAATAATTAGCTAGTTTACTATTAAAGTAAAGTCTATATATTAATAAATTTTTATATTAAAATTTTAATATTACTTTATAATAATTTAACTGCTAGATATTAAAAAGTTAATTATACTTTAAAATATACTATATTAACCTATTATTAATAAAGTATAAAGTAAAATATTAAATATTATATATCTATATATTATATTTACTAGATAATAAAAGTAAAAACCTATTAAATTTATAGTGAATTTACTTTATTACTAATACTAGAAAAACCTTTTAAAGAAATTTCTATAGATTTTATTATAGATTTACTGGAAATCTTAAACTATAAAGGCAAATACTTATACAATATAATTTTTATGATTATTAATTAATATATAAAATATACTTTATATATACTTATAATAATATATATTATAAACAGTAAAGTCGCTAACCTTTTTATCAAATATATTTACTTAATTTTTAAAATATTATAAGGAATTATCTTTAATAGAAATTAATTATTTAAATCTAGATTTTAGTAAGACTTTTATTACTTATTTACTTATATACAGTAATTTAATATTACTTTTTACTTACAGACTAATAGTTAAACTAAATAGTAGAATTAAGCTTTAAAGTATTATTTATATTTTTTTACAGTAAATAATTAAATAATTAAATATAAAAATTATCTTTTATTTAATTTATATATAATAATATTAAATATTTTATAATTAGTTATTTATTAGCTTTTTTACTATTTAGCTATAAACCTAACACTGTAAATTATAATAAATTAACCTATTATAAATATTATATTAATACTATTATAAAAGTAAAAAAGCTTTAAGCTATTTATAAAATAGCTAAATAAATACTATAATAAAGTTAAAAAGAATATAAAAAGTAGTATAATATTTATTAACTTAAAAAGAAATTTACTGCAGGCAATTAAATATTATTTTTTATAAAATACTTAAAATTCTAGCAATTTAATAAAAAAACTCGCTAAAAAGTATATTAATCCCTATTAGATTAAACGCTAAATTAAAATAAATAGATTAATATATTAAATTTATCTTTTATCTTTTATTAAAATTTATAATATTTTTAATATTATAAATCTTAAACTATATTATAGCTGTAAAAGAAAACCTTTTAAGTTAATAGATCACTTTTTTAGCGCTAAAAAAATATTTAAAGTTAAAACAATTATTAATTATAAATACAAAGGGATATAATATTTGTATTTAATTAAATAAAAGGATTATTTAATAATTAATAATATTTAATAAAAAAGACATTTTTATTAATGTTAAATTAATTTAAAAACATAAATAGTACTTTATTAATAAATAATTAACTACTATTATTAACTATTATAAAGTTAAAAAAATTAAAGTACTGTATAGTTTTAATTAATTAATTAAAAACAGAAAATAAATTTATAATAGTATATATTTTATAGTAAATAAGCAGTAATACTATTATTAAATAATAGTTAATTCTTTTTATTTTTGAACAGTACTTTATTGTAATCTTTTATAATAGTAAAATATATTTAAGGAAATAGAGGAATTTTAGTATATTAGTATATATACAGTAAGTAATTAAAAACTGCCTATTATAAATAAAGAAATATATACTAGAATAAAAGTATATATAATAGCAGTAATAATAGTGAGGGAGTTTGCTTAATTAAAAGTAATTTAAAGGTTTAAGCGCTTTAAGTTTTAGCGGTAATACTATTTATTTACTATAAACTCTTTTTTTTTCTACTCTTTAGCTAGGTTTAACTTTTATTATATTAATATAAGGTTTTTTTTATATCAAACTTATAATAGTATTATTATAGATTAAATTTTTATTAGCTGCTATTATATAATAAAAAAGTAATATTAAAGTATTTACTTTATCGACAAAGGACTTTTAAGAATATTAGATTAATGCTTTAGCGGTATTAATAAATTAATAGGTAATTAAATTGCATGATTTATTATTTAAAAAACAATAAAAATATT
The DNA here is from genome assembly GCA_008477525.1 of Hypomyces perniciosus. Taxonomy (NCBI): domain Eukaryota; kingdom Fungi; phylum Ascomycota; class Sordariomycetes; order Hypocreales; family Hypocreaceae; genus Hypomyces; species Hypomyces perniciosus. Next base: position 492,892 of record SPDT01000006.1, read on the forward strand.
TTTTAAAAGCAGCTAATATAATATAAATTAATATAAAAAGTTTTACTTTTTGATTATATAAAACTTATATTTATTATTATAGTATTAAAAAGGTTCTTTTTTTAACTTTATATTTTATTTAATTAAAAGGTTAAAATAATAATAATATAAGGCAGGGCGTCTATAGTAAGTTAATAGTAGCTAATAGTTATATCTATACTAGACTACCTATTAGGTTAAATTCTTAGCGGCTTTATAGCGTTTTACTGGTAAAGGTATAGTAATTTTAAAGGGAGGGTATTTTAATAGAGATATAATTAAAATAGTATTGGCTATAAATAAAGACAGGCTTACTATATTAAGGTTTTTAGATATTATAAGATTGCTATTATTTTCTGAAACTAGGCTATAAGTGTATTAAATAGGAAGTTATAGTAAAGAATTAGCTATAGAAAATTTATAAAGTAGCAATATCTATTATAAAAGGAAAAAGAAAACTTATAGTAATAGGCTAAATTAAAAGAAAAGAATTGCTATTATATAATAGGTTAACTGGTAATAAAAAGTAAAAGGAAGGAATATTTATAAAGAAAGCGCCTATAAAGAGAGGAAAGGCGAGAGAGAGAGAGAGATAAAAAAGAAAAAAAAAAGGAAAAAAGAAAAGTAAATGAAAATTAAAGTTATAAAAGAAAAGAAAAGTAAAGTAAAAATATATATAATATATTTATATATAATAGTAAATTAAAAGAAGAAAAATAAAGTAAATTACTTATATATTCATAGCGAAAAGTTAGTTTATTATATAGGATTTCTCTGCTACCCTTTAAATTTAAATATATAGCAGTATACTTTTAAACTATAAAGTTAGAAACTTTTTAGGCTATTAAATATATATTAAAGTGTTTAAGTTTAAGGCTTAAAGAAGCGTTTATATAAAAAATGGTTACTGCTTAGTATAGCAATAAAGTATTAAAAGCTAGAAAGGAGCTGGTTAAATATAAGGTCCTTGCTGGCATTAAAGTTAATGCTATAAAAGGGGGGGCGGCCTATTAAAAGACTAGAAGCTCTAGAGCTTTTATAATATTATATAGACTGGAATATATATATAAGAGCAACTATAGTATCACGGCACGGAAAGGCAGGTCAGGGCAAATATTGTTGTTGTGCCGTAGAGAGCGAGAAAGCCCTAAGGCTCTACAGAAAGCTATAGCTAGGAACGCGTTAGGGCCTGGTCACGTGACTGGGGCTCACGTGACAGGGCGTCAATATCGCGTTACGGTTAGTGCCGTGACAGTAACCCCCCTCTTTATTACGCTATTCGGCCGCAAATGGCTATATTGCTTGCATAAATCGATATTCCAGGTAATTTATTTTAATACTTCCGATATAAGGGTAAATAGCGCGAATTGTATAGTTTTTGGTATTAGTAATATATAGTTTAATTATAGGCTTTAACGCAGTATAGTCTTTAGTTAGCGCTTTGCAGGTATTGGTTTCTTTTTAGCTATTTCCTCCTTTTCCTTTTTTATAATTCTTTTTAGTGCCTATTGCGGTAGGCTTAGCTTTTTTAGGTTTCTCCTATAAAAGTTTTATATTACCTTCTCTTAGCTTTATAGGTCTTTGGTTAATTGCTATATAGCAGTATAGTATTTCTATTTAATAAAGTAGTAGAATCTGTTACTGTTATAATAATTTAAAAGTGCTTTAAACTCCTATTTCTCTTATACTTTATCTATATTATCTTCTTTTTCTAGTATTTTACTTTAAATATTTTTTAATTTAACTTTATTAATTATCTTTTACTTAAAATACAGTAAAGTAGCTGTTTTAGGTTATAAAAGGGAGTTATATAAGACTAGGAAAATCTTTATATTTTCTAGCAGGCTAATAGCGCAGGCTTATAAGTATATTTTTATTATTATATAAAGCCTTGCCTATTTATTATCTAGCTTCTTTATTAGCTAATTAGTTTTTATATTTTATATATTAATAAAGACTTCCTGCCTAATAGTATAGACTAGTAATACCTTTTTCTATATATTTACGTTTTCTTTATATCTTTTTCCTGAGGCTTTAGTAAGGGCTTTTAGCTGTATAATACTGCATTTAAATCGCTTAGTAATAGTATTAGTGCAGAAAAACTCTCTTTTCTTTACTGTAAAGAGGTTTAGCGGGTAAGGCTATAAAAGCTCTATCTTTAAGCGAAGGTTAAAACTATAATTAGCGAAAAACAGCAATACATTAATAGTTTTAGATATTATATTATTTACAGCAAATTCAGCTAATAAAAGCTAATAAGCCTAGTTATTTTAGTAAAAGTTAATAAAAGCTTATAGGTATTATTCTATACTTATATTAATCTTTTTAGTTTAGCTATTAGTTTTAGGGTAAAAGGCTAATAGCTATTTTAATATAACTTTTAATTACTTTAAAAGTTATTCCTAGAATTTTAATATTAACTGTATACCGTAATTTAATATAATATTATTAAGTATACTATAAAAGTAATAAATCCTATTAATAAATGCATTAGTTAACTCCTTTATTAACAGTAAAGTAATAGGTATAAAATAATATATTTTTATAAAGCAGCAGACTATTATTAATAAATACTTATAGGTAGTATTATATTGGTATAATTTAGGCAGCAGTATAATATAGTTAATAAAGATATTTAATTATATAAAGAATAGGACTAGTAATAGTTAAAGGAAGCCTTATAGTAAAGATTGCAAGGCCTTTATTTTAATATACAGTTTACAGGCTTATATAAATACTTTAATGTCTTTTGAGATTTATAGCTACTAGTATATCCGACTAATAAAGTTTAAAGTTTTAAACCTACTTAAATATTTAGCTAGGCCGCTTTAATAGTTTCTAAATAGGATTTATATTTAAAGCTTATTATTAAAGGGAATAAAAAGCTGCTTTTAATAGTAAATTCTGCTATTTATTACTCAGCAGTTATTTATTGCAATCTAGAGTTTTTTACAAAGCTATTTTAACTATTAGCGGATATTAGGGTTTTAAAGCGCAGTTACTATTTCTTTCGCTATAGTATTTTATTTATATACTGCTGTAATTAGGTTATCGATTAGTCTGTCTTTTACTAGTATTATTATAGCTATAAAGGCAGCCTTTATAGACAGTTTAATATTTAATAAAATTTCTTTTTAAAATATTATTTAAGCTTTAAGGCTAAAAGAACTTTGCGGGAAAATAGTATATTGCCTGTTTTTAATTTAATTATTAAAGGGGTTTAATTTCACGGGCTTATTTTCTGCTTTTTTATTTAAAGCATTAAGCTTTATAGCTTTAAAGCTAGGTTAATAAACAATATAAAAGTTAAAGCCGGAAAAGAATTTAAACTATTAGACTTGCCGCTAGTTTAAGGCTTTTATTAAAGTAAAGTATTTAAAGTTTTTATAGTCTATAATAATATTAAACTTTTATAAGCCTTATAATTCTAGGCGTTACTCTTTTATTACTTTAATAATAGCTAAGAGTTTTTTATTATAGATTTTATAATTGCATTTTTAAGCGTTATACTTTATAGAGAAAAATGCAATAAAGTATAGAATACCTTTTTTATTATACTGTAATAAAATACTGCCTAATGCCTAGTTAAAGGCATTAGTTTTAAGGACTATTTACTTATTATAGTTAAAAAGGGCTAAAACTAAAGCTAATTTAAAGGTATATTTAATTAAGTTAAAGGCTTTCTGCTATTTCTCTCTTTAAATATATAATTAATCTTTTTTAAAAAGTTTATTTAATAGTACAGCTATTTTAAAGTATCCTTAAATAAAATAGCAATAGAAATTTATAAAGCTAAGGAACTTTTACAGGTCTTTTACTCCCTTAAATAATTGCCAGTTTAATATAGCTTTAACTTTTTTAAAATCTATTTCTAGTCCCTTTAAAGTAATAATCAGGCTAAAGTATTTTATCTTTATTATCTTAAACTTGCATTTAATAATATTAATCTAAAGGCTAGTATTTTAAAGGCAGGCTATTACTTTATATATATATTTTCGGTGCTCTTTTTAGTATAATAAATATATAAAAATATTATTAAAGTATACTATACAAATACAGTTAAAGAGGTTATAGAGAGTATAGTTAATATAGTATTAAAATATAATAGGTATATTATAAAGGCTAAAAGGCATAACTAATATCTTAAAGAGGCTAAACCTTATTATAAATGCTATTTTCTATATATCCCCTTTAGTAATATAAAGGTTATTAAATACAGCAATAATATCGAGTTTTATATATACCTTTATTTAATTTAAGGCATTAAAGGTTTCCTAGATTAATAGTAATAGGTACTAAATCTTAATAGCAATATTATTTAACCTTTAATAATCTTAATAAATATAAATATTGTATTTTAGTTTTATAGCTAAAAGGAGGGGAGCAGTATATTATATTCGCAATTTGCAGATAAATCCTTTTATTAAATTATTATTTAACTATTTTTTTATTACCTGTAATTTATTAAATAAAAATAGCCTATTCTTTTAATATAGCAGGTTTTTTCTTAGCAGTATTTTAATCTTATAATCTTAAGCCTATTATAAAGGAAGTTTATTTACTGTCTTTAACAGGAAGGCATTATATAAGTTATATAGCTAAAATAGCAGTTTTTTTAAAATATCTAGCTTATTAAATTTAAGTTTCCCTGCTATAAATTTCTCGATATTAATAGCTATAATCTTTCTTAATTATATTAAAGAGTAATATTTATTAATAAAGTTATATATTTCTTTAAGTAATATTATTTTTACCTTAATATAGTCTCTCTATCCTATGAATATTTATTAGAAAAACTTATTTAAAAGCTTTAATAAAGTAATAAATATTCGTTCTTTAATTTTAATAATTTAGTTAATCTCCTTTTAGGTTACTTTTATTGCGCGGATATATAATTGTCAATAAAAGGTAATAAAGTTTATAGCTGCTATTATCTATATATCCGCTATATTTAAGTATACTTTTTAATTTTAAAGTTTAATTTAATTTTACGGAAATAGTATATTAAAAAATAATAGTAATAGCTTTAATAAAGGTTTCCCTTTTTATTATTAACTATAGATTATAAAGGCAAGCAGTAGCTTTATATATATTTAATTCAGGATTATTTATACCTATATTTCTTTATTATTAATTCCATTATACCTGCAGGTTATATAATAATCTTAGTTTAGCGTTAAGGTTTATAGAATATATAGTTTAAAGGCCTTTTCTTTAATCGGGTTATAGTTTATTTCTTTTAAAGTATTCTTAACTAATAGTTACTAATATAATATAGTTCTTTATTTAATTAAATTAAGCTCTGCTTTATTTAAAGCATTTTTAATTATTAATTACTAGTAATATATACTTTTTATATTAGCTTTAATGAAGTTATTTTTTATTTTAACTGCTATTAAGATTTATATAAGGCCAGCTATACTTCTTAGGAAATAGTAGTTATAATAGTAATAGGATTTAAAAGTAATAGTTAACTCCTCCCAGTTAATATTAAAGTTATATTTTCTTAGCTATAAAAAGCTAAGGATTATAGGTATATTATTAAGGATATTTATAATAGAGAAAAGGCAGAGTTTTTTATAAAAGCTAATTACAGTTTATATAATAAAAAAATTTAAAATTTTATTAGCTATACTCTTATTAGTAAGTAAAAGATTCCTAGTAAACGGCAATTATTAGGTAATGATACTGAATTATTTCATAAAAGCGCAGCTAGTAAAAGCTTAAAGTATATAGCTGCTATTTATTAAAGCTTTTATATTAATATAAATATTATATATAAAAAATAATATAGTTTATATTAAAAGGGATTTACTATTTATTAATTTAAGTTTAAAGGGTTTTTAACTAAAGAAATAGCAGTAGATCTATTTTAAGATAATAGTTTTATTTATAGTTAACCTTTATTTACGACTTTTAGTAAAGGTTAATCTTTTCCCTAGTTTGCGAGTTAAGTCTAGGTTCCTGATAAGTAAGTTTAGCTAAACTAGGGTAAACTAAAAGTTAATAAAGCAGTATTACTGTTATTATCTTTATCGATACTTAAAGAGGGTAAATTATTTAAGGCCTAGATTTATAGGTTACTTAAATATTACAGGTAATATTAACGCGCTATAAAAGTTTAATTATTATATTTTACTAAACTATTCTATTATTAGCTTTAAAGTACTGCTTGGTTAAGGTATAGCTAGTATAGCTAAACTTAACAGTTTTAATTTTATATTTAATATAGATTACTTTAATATATATTAAACTGCTTTTTCTTATTGTATTTATTAAAGCTATAGTTTACTTTTTTATAGTAAAAGTAAAGTCTTTTAATAATATATTCCTTGTAAAAGACTTAAAGGTAAGGTAATAAGGTATATATAGTATTTAATTATATTAAATTACTGGCTAGCGCTAAGGCAGCAGTTTAGTTATTCTATTAATATTAATAATATTACTGTTAATATTAATACTGCTACTATTAATAGCTTTATTAATACTAGCTTATTTAAATAGCATAAAGGGCATTATAGTAAGTGCCCTTTTAAAGCCTATTATAGATAGTTTAGTAAAGTTAATATTATTTAATAAAGTTAAACTTATTTAACTTAATTACTTAAATCTTTATAGCGTTAATAAGCTCCTGAAAAACCTTTATCTTTAAAGCCTTTATTATTTACTTAATAGTTTTACTGTATTTACTGCCTAATATAGATAACTTTGCTATAAAGTTTTAAAAAGGCTTATTTAATATATATCAGTTATTAAAAGACTATAATACCTTTTAAAAGAGGTTAATTATTTTATATTACTTATAAAAATTAGCGAAAAATACTATATTAATCTTTTAATATTATTAGGCAAGGTTATTAAAACTTTTCATAATAGTATTAAAGTTTCTTTATTGCAGTTAATATATATCTCCCTTTAAAAGACTTATAATATATAAAATCTTTTTAAGTTTAGTTAAAAAGATTAATTAATCGCCTATAAAAGTAATATTAATTTAAAAATATTAGTTAATATATTTTTATTAATATTTAATAATATTTTTCTATTTACTATTAAATTGCTTAAAGTCTTTAGTTTAGTAGCAGCTAAGTAGGTTATTATTTCTAGGGCTTAATAGCAAGGCTGTATTTAAAGCTTTAACTTAAGCTTTAATTTATACTTTAAAGTTTTAATTTTCAGCTACCTACTTTAAAATTTCCTATTTAAAGGTTTATTTTTATTTTTCTTATTAAACTAAACCCTTTTTAATTACTTAACTAAAGAGATAGAATTAATAATAAAGGTTATTATCCCTAATAATCGCGTTTATTAAATATATATAGTCGCTATTAACGCTAGATTTTTACAGGGTTTTAAAGAGAAAAGGGAAAGGTATAAGCTCTATAGCTAAGACTATAGTCTATTAGGCTAGGTTAGGCTGCGGGGCAAGGTTTAAGGTATCTATATTTATCTCGCTTATAATTGGTTTCCTATAGATATAGGGTTTAAGGGATAAGGGCTAGGCTATAAAGGCGTTATTATAGGTTCGGGAACAAAAGGGGATTTTAAAGGAATTCATAATTAGAATTTGTGATTAGTTGGGTATATGCCTTGCAATAGCGTAGCCGAGTTAAGGGACAGCATAAACTATCACGGCACAGAAAGGCAGGTTAAGGCAAATATTATTATTGTGCCGTAGAGAGCGAGAAAGCCCTAAAGCTCTACAGAAAGCTATAGCTAGGAACGCGTTAGGGCCTGGTTACGTGACCGGGGCTCATGTGACAGGGCGTCAATATCGCGTTACGGTCGGTGCCGTGATATATAGTCCCTAAAGATATAAAACTTTAGAGACTAGTAAACTACTGCTGCTATACCTAATTATTAGTTTCTGGCTTGTTACCTGCTTATTAGCATTTATCTTTCCTTTAAGTAACTGCTCTTTAACCTCCTTTACTTTTCCCTAAGGTCGCAGCCCCTCGCCTAATCTATTTGCCCCAAAGAGGGTCTTTAATATATAAATAACTGTCTTTTTATTAAACTAGATAAAAAGGCTATAGCCTAGCTAAAGCTATATTTTAATAAAGTCTATACTATAAAAAATAAAGGCTTTGCCTTTTTCTTTTTAAAGGTTTAAATAATTAAAAATAAAAAAGAGGTCTTTTTTAGCTTTCCTAAAAATAATATATTACTAAAGCTATAAAGTTTTTTAACCTTTTAAACTTTAAATATATTTAATTACCCCTATAGCCTTTGCTTTTAGTTAATAAAACTATAACTAAATTAAATAAAGTTAATATTAAGCTTTTTTAAGCTATTATTAAAACTATTATCTATTTAATAATTTATACTTAAATAAATACTAGCTTTCTAGTCTAATAGCTAATAAAACAATTTTAAAGCCTTTATAAAAAGTATTTAAATATAGTCTATAACCTATTATAGTATTTAAATAATACCTAGAATCTAGTTATTTAATATACTAGAAAATCTAGTTTTATATCTATTAGTTATTGCAATAGTGATTTTGCTAGGGATAAAGAATTAAATCAATCGATTTATAGCTATATTATAATAGTTGCTAATAGGCTAATTAACTGAAAATTAAAAAGGGGCTTAAGTATTTGTCTTTTTACGTTAAAAGTAAAGTTTATAGCTTTTATAGAAGTTATTAGAGAGATTTAATAGTTTATTAGCCTATATAAACAGGTAAATTAATTAATTAAATAACCAATCTCTTTACTTAATAATAATAAAGGTACTATTTCTACTTTAAATAACCTTACCCTTTATAATTAAATAAAATATATTTTATTATAGTTTAATTATATTAAAGAACAGGTTAAAAATAGTATTATTATAGTTAGTTATCTAGAAACTAGTAAAATAATTACTAATAGGCTTATTAAGCCTTTTCTAGGTTTAAAGTTAAAGAAGTTTGTTAAAATAACAAGGTTATACTAAACCTCATTTATATATAGCTTCTAGGAAGCTGCATATAATACAGCAATAAAGAAACAACTAAGAGTCTAATTGGGTTAACAATAAATAAATAATTTAATTGTAACTAAACTAATAGCTAGAAAGCTATAGAATATCTAGTATATATACGGCTATTTATAGAAGTAATTATAGAACAATACTTTATCTTCTATAATAGTCCTCTAACCTAATAATAGGTATATGGCGGCAGAATTAGGTTTATAGCTGCATTCTTATATTCCGCAAAATTTATTTATATATAAATCGCTCAAATCGACTCACGGCTATATAAACAGGAAACCATTTTAGTTAGATTTCTCACAATACCATTAATTGATTAATTAATTAATTAATTGATATACCATTAACGTCCTATAGCAAAGGCCACCAATCCCAGTAGGGCAAAAGGATATATTATGCTAGGTCTAACTACAGTATTACTAATAAACATATAAGCTCCCCTATATAGCATTTTATTGCCTTAGCGGGTATAGTCTTCTAGCTTTACTCCTATTAGCAGGTTAAAGAGATATAAGAATCTTGTATAGTATATTAGGTAACCGAGGTTGACCTTAAAGGCTAGCCCTATTAATTTATAAGCGACTTAATAGCAAGCTATAAGTAAATCTTTTATAAGATAAAAGAGTAATAAAAGAAAGAATTAAAAGATTAAGTTTAATATTAGGATTAGTTTAGCTTTTTAGTAGTGTAGGTATATTTTAATAAAGAAGTTAAAGGCCTGCGCTATTTAAATAAAGTAATTATAGCCAAAACCTAGCAGATAAAAGGTCAGTTTATAGATTAAAAGGGCTAGTTTTTGTTATTATCTCTTACTAATCTTCCTGCAATAAAAGATATAGTTATATACTTTTTTCTTACTGCAGCTGCAGCTTATTAGTGCATCTTTATGCCTAAAGCACTTATAATACTGCGTAAAGTCCCTATACTGGGACCTAGCAGCTAAAAGATAATAGAGTTCTCCCTATAGAATTATTAACTCTTTAAAGCATTTTAAATTAATAGTTAATTTAAATAGGCAGTATACATTAAGTATATTCCCCTTTTACTAGCTCTTAAAACTAATTCTTAGTCTTGCCTTTACCTTTTATTAAAGGAAAGTAAATATAGGTATTACATTAATTAATTCTAATTATTTACTGCCTAGTTTTATTAACTAGTTTATAGCTTTATTGCCTTATATTCCTTAATAGTTGAAGCACTATTAAATATATATATTCTCTTTATAAATACTTTTTAATCTTTAAAATTTAATAAAGACTTATTATAATAAGTTTAAAGGTATACCCTTAAAACAGTATACTGCAGCTATATTATCTAGATAAACAGTAATATCCTTTAGGTTATTATTACTAGCCAAAGCAGCTTTAAGCCCCTCTAAAGCCTTAACTGCCTTACTGTTAAATACTTCTATTAGGCTAAGTCAGCTATATTTTATAAAGACTTCTTTATTATCCCGCTATATAGAGAAGTTATAGCTAATAGCTTTTATAGCAAAGCGTAAGCCATTTATAAATACTACTATATCTTAAAGGGCCACTATAGCTATCCAGTTATTAAATTCCTTAGCAGCTTTAGCCTTATTGCCTAGGAAAAAGGTTTAAGATCTAGTTAGTTTAAGGAGAAAGGCTAATTTTAGGCAACTTTTAGTAAACTATATAGTTTACTATAACTTTATTATAGGCGTTAAAATAGTTTATTTATATAGGCATTAGCTAAGATAAATCTTATAGACTAAAGGGTATTGGTTATCTAGTAATAGTAGTTTAACTATAAATTAAAGCTTTTAGGCGTTAAAGAGTTATATTATTAAAGGGATCTTACTTTCCTTATATAGGATTAATGTAAAAGTTATCTTTTATACTAGAAAGATTGCCTATACAGCTGTTTTAAACACTAGGCTTATATAGTTAAAGAGGTATTGTATTCTATATACCTCTAAGCCTCTATACTATACTTTTACCTTATAGTAAAGTACTAGTTTAATATATATATAAACGGCTTAGTATATAAAGTATAGTGCAGCCCTTTATATAAAGTTCGAGATACTGCAAAGTATATTTATTACTATATAGGCTTTTATAGCCTATTCTTTAATATATATTTTAAAGCTAAGCTTTTAGTTAAAGAAAACGCTAAACTATTTAATTATACCCTTTTTAAGGGCAGTTTTTTTAGTGTTATTATATATTACTAGCAGGTTATCTTAAATATAGTATTTTAAAAAGTATATTACTTTTATTTTCCTAGGATTAAATAATATTATATTATCGCTGCCTTATTACTAAAGCTTTTAAAGTATAGCTATTGCCTAGGCTGCTATCTAGTTAAAGGTATTGCTAATAAACAGGAATACTGCGTTATTTATATAGCCAAACCTTTATAGTTTACTAATAAAGGATTATTTAATTACTGCTATATAAAGCTAGGCAGGGGCGGTAAATAAATAGTATATTAAAGCTATATAAAGCAGGAAGAGAATTAAAGATACTAGTAATCCTTAAAAGAGACTATAGTTTAGTAGAAGCAGTTAGGTTATTATCTTTTATAGTTTTACTTAGGCTTTGCAGTCTATTATAAAAGAGAGAGCCTACTAGGCTATATAGTTAAGCCAGCCCTATTTATATAGTTAAAGTATTAACTTATTAGCAAGGACTATATTAAAGGCCCTTTAGATATTGGCTATAATTAAAGTAGCTACTTTACTATTATAAAAAGCCAGCTTGACTTTATAGACTAAGGCTATAACCAGGTTAATACTGGATCTTTTAAAGAGGGCGCTAGCTTATTTAATATATAGTACCTACTACGCAATTACAGTATATACTATCCTTTATACAATAAAGCGTTTAAATCCTTTACCTAAATATAAAAAGAAAGAGATTAGCTTTTAGGCCTTTAAGGATAAAAGATCTCTTTTCCCTAGCTTAAAGATTATTACTACCTTAATTAATTTAAAAGTAAATAGGTAGTGCTTAATTTTAAAGTAAATCTTATAGAGGGAGCAGATATATTTTCTAATTACTAGCCAGTAAAGGTATAAAAAGTCTACTATAATATTATTAATACTTAAAGATATATTTCCTATATATATTATAGCTGCTGCTGCTTTTTCTAGCAAAACTGTTATAAAGAGAGTGATTTGCTATTATCAGTTAATTAAGGTTTATAAGTCCTTAATATTATCAGCTACTATCTATCCTTTAAGTATAGCGTTATAGAGGGCTATAGCCTTCTCCTCCTAAAAGGTAAAGACTTAATTATTTATCTATAGTAGCAGCAGTTAAAAGATTAATCTTAACTTAGCCCAGCAAGCTATATAGAAGATATCTTTACTTTCCTTAGCTATACTAATTATATCTCGCTAATATACCCTTTTAGTATTCTTTACTGCTTTCTTAAAGGACTTCTAAGCGTTATAGAGATAGGTATCTAGCAGTGTAGCTGCTGTTCTCTTAGCCGTCAGGAAAGCCTAGTGGCTCTCTTCGCACTTAAGTCCCTACTACAGCTTAAGAGGTGGTTAACCTGGTAGTCAGCTTATTGTTTTAATAGATTTATAGAGGAGAGACAGTAACGCCTCGGCTACTTAGTCTATAGCTGCTGCTGTTAGTTAAAGGGGGGGGAGGAGTAAGATCTCTTCTTTAACTAGTGCTAGGAAGCATTCTCTATTATTATCCCCTTTAACCTTTAGCCCTTTAAGTAGCGTTAAGCAGTAAGCTAGGGCCAGGATTATAATACTTAATATAGTGTAATTAAAGCTAATTAATAGGTATTCTTTTAGTATAGCTTCTATTAATAGTATATTCGGGAATGCCAGGTTAATTATATTGCCTAGTATATAAGTTAAGGTATTTAATGGGTTAAAGAGAGAAAGGCTAGTTCTAAAAGCCTAGTCGGCTACCAGTACACCTTAATTGCAGTTACTAATCGCCTACTATAAAAAGTAAATAGTATTAAAGTCTTTAGCTATTATATAATTCTTAATAACTGGCTATACAAATAAATTATTAAAGGCCTTAAATATACTATATTTTCTATAAAGGTTAATAGTTATAATTCTATTAACGCAGACTTAAAAGAGATTTTAAATAGTTTTAGCAAATAGTTATTTAACTTAAATTCCTATTTTCCTGCTTATATATATAAAGATTTATAGGCAGGTACTATAGTCTACCTAGGTTATTACTAGGGAAAAGGTTTAGAATCCTTTATATTATATTATACAGCAGTATCCCTTTTAGGTAATATTTATATATAGTTTTTATATTAAAATAATATTATAGCCCTCTTTAACTATAAAAGTAAAGGCAGTATTATATACTAGCTTTAATTTACTAATATTAGCCTAAAATATTCTCTAGGTTTTATTATTTCTTTTATTTTAATTAAACTTTTTAAGATTTATTTAAATTACTAGGGGTTATTATCTCTAAGCATTGCCTCTTTTTAATTACTTAAAACTATAATAGTCTTTCTACTATTACTATATATAGTAATAAAAGGGGGCCAGTCGCTATTATATTACTTAAAGGCCTAGGGATTATAGGGTAGGTTTATCAGGAGATCTCTGCTCTTTATCGTTAAACTTCTTATAGTTTCGCGTTTAAAAGATATATTAGCTTTCTATAACTGCAGAAAGGTCTAGCTAGGCACTATTAGTATATAGCCTTATATAGCCCTAAGCAGTTAATATATTAAATATTTAATAGGCAGACCTATATTTTATACTTAAGGCTATTATAGAGGCAGTATTTAGGTTTCCTTTAATATATTTATTAAAGGTAGAAGTCCTAGTAGGTCTTATACTGCAGTAAAGGAGTAGTTTTCTATATTAATCTTACTATTCTGCTAAAGCTAAAAAGGGTGAATTTCTTATTAAGTGGTTTAAGGAAAGAGAGTAATACTATTTTCTTTTACTAGTTTTAACTTAATCGTTTAAGGAACTAGATATTAACTAAGTCTTATCCAGTCTATATCTTTACTTCTAGCTTAGCAGCTTTAAAGTAATCTATTTCTGTATTATTAAGAGAACTTAGGATTTTCTCTAAGCAGCCCAGGACTATATATATAAACTATTACTAGGCCGCTTCAACCTTTATAGCACCCAGACAGGCATTAATCTCAATCTCTTTATTAAAGAGCTATTATTTAATCTTTTAGTTAACTAGGGTTACCGACTATCCTGTCTTTATTAATAATATCTAAAGGATTACTTTAAGTCCTTTATTAATAATTCCTATAACTATTATATAAATACAATATGCTTTATATTATTATACTGCTAATCCCAGGTTTAGCCTAATAAAGACTTATAGGTTATCCTTAATGCTAGTTAAAGGGATTCCTATCTAATACACTTTAATAGCAGTATATATTTAAGAGTGCATTTAGTGTAATGTATTAGGCGGGAGGCCAGTATAAAGTTTACTGGCATAAAAGTTTTAAATAGCCTTAGGCTATAGTTTAGCGGTAATATTATTATTACTATAGTAGTTAATAAAGCCCTAGGTTATCTAAATAGTAATATTATATCTTCTGCCTGCTAGAAACTAAGCAATAGCGTTATTAAATACTCTACAGACTGTATAGAGAATAGCTATATAGTCCTTAAATAAGGCCTAGCTGTCAGCTTTAATACTTTCCAGGGCTTTAAAAGTATTAATTCCAGCAGTCAGTTATATAAAAGATAATAGTAAAGAGCTTAGCAGATTAAATATTAAGGAATTACAGTTACTATTAGTGTTAGGCTTTAAGCTTAAGTATATTTTAATATACTGGCCTTCCCCTGGCTTAGTGCCGGGCTTAGCAGTAATAGTGTCGAAGCAGAGTTTTATTTCTGCCCCTGCAAGGATAATATTCCTTGCTTCCTGCTAAAGCTTCCTAGGTATATGCGTTCCTAGATTAAAGGAGCCACTGCTCGCGGGCTTTAAGGCCATCGCGAGCAGAGGTTTTAGTGAATTGTTAATATATTGGTGGTGTTGCGTGCGAAAACGTTAACACGAGGTGCTAAGACCTGGTGTTGTAGGAGGGAAGTTTTTCTTATAATGCCATTGTAAGCATTGTATTGAGTCTAGGGTAGGCGGGGTAGCTGGTCCTAGCTTAATTGTTATCGTTAAAGATAACAGGAATTTCCTGACTTACACCAAAGTTCCTCCGGGAACTCGGTCCTAGCATCAGGCCTAATTCCGGGTCTAGCCAGAATAGGAAGGTTACCCAAATATATTAAAATCCTTACTTTTTAGCCCTCCTTTTTAACAAGTCTTAATTTCCAGGTTATAGCGTAAAAAACCTTTAATTTAATGTTTCTTAAGTAGTTTAGTATCGCTGCCTGCAATTAAGACTTAAGATATAAAGGTTTTAAGTTGAAAATGCATTAGCAGCAGCTTTAAGGTTAACTAGATAAGAATCCAGTTATAGAGATAATTTTCCTGCATTTAAGAAAGCCTTTACTGGTATTTATAAGCAATTGAGGTGTTTTCTGACCTTTAATGCCGGGATTGTAAAGTTAAGCATGGAATTCCCTATTTATAGGCAGCCGACTGTAATGTAGAGCTATTATTCACGTCGAAAAGCGCGTTTTTTACGTGTTCTTCCATTTATAAAGGCATCGTAATAAAGAAAATCAATTTTGTTTGAAAAGATCACGAAAATTGGGTATAAAATCGCAGTTGCGATAGTTAGGTGTTGGAATGTAGTGTTATGGAATTAGGTGGCCGAGAACCCTGGGTGGCCGAAGAGGGGGGTGTTGGTCCGACTTATCTCTTTATCTAAGAGTTGGTTAACTGCCTTATCGATCGCGTTGCAGATAATGTACGGAGTAGAGGATAGTGAGTTTCGTTTTGAAGAGTTCTCTGCTATGCGCTTCGACCCCTTAAGATAAGATAGATTGCTATATATTAATGCAAGTTATAGGTTATATGCCCGCCTGTCTGCTATATCGGCGGGGGCCTTACAGTTAGTCGGCCTGGCTTATTACGTAGTCAGCCCAGCGAGTACGCTTATCGGCTACAAAATGCCCATATACTGCATCTCCCGCGTTTCTCCTATCTTCTTCTGTTCTCAGCCGTCTTCTATTTTCCATGTTTGTGCCAAGATCTTCTCTTGAAGAATTCTCTATAATATAGCTTCTTGGCACTTGGATTTGGTTCTTTTTTTTTTTGTCAGATTCTCATTGAGACACCGAGAAATTCCTTTCACTTCCCGCCGCCATGGTCTTCACTCCCCCAGCATGGGTTCCCCCATTGCCCGGTGCGTGAAGCCGCGCGCAATATTTTACGCATGGAGCTCGATTCTTACTAATATCTGCCTGTAGAGATTCCCGACTCGATTACTGTCGCAGAGTTCATGAGCAATGAGAAATACGGCCGATACTCGCTGGCCAAGGCCCGCAATCCGTATACTTGCGGTTTGATGGGGACTAGCTATACCGCAACTGAGGTAGTCAAGCGCGTCGACTACCTGGCTCGCGCGCTGCGCAGTCACTTAGGGTTTGATCCTGCTGAAGGTACAGAATGGGATAGAGTCGCCGGTTTGTACTCTCTCAACACGGTGGGTCCTGACTTTAAGCTGCTTGTGCCTAGGTCGAGTGACATGTGAACTGATCGAGTTCAGATTGACTATATGCCCTTCACTCACGCCATCCATCGCCTCTCTGGTGTCGTTACTCCCACCAGTGCCGCATGCTCCGCCTCAGAATTAGAGCATCAGCTTCGCACCTCCGGTGCAAAGACCATCTTGACGTGTGTTCCTCTCCTCGACAATGCGCTTAAGGCTGCCAAGGCTGTGGGGATCCCCAATAACCGTATATTCCTACTGTCTATGCCTAATGTCGGCAAGATTTCCTCCTTCAAGACGTTAGATGATCTTATAGAAGAGGGAAAGCAGTTGCCAGAATTGGAGCCTTTGAAATGGATCAAGGGTCAAGGGGCTAGGCAGACGGCATTCGTGTCCTACTCAAGCGGCACATCTGGACTTCCTGTAAGTGAACTTATATATGTCATATTAACAAACACCTATACTGACGTAGGCCACAGAAAGCAGTTATGATTTCTCATTACAATTTTATTGCCAACGTAATGCAAACCTCAGCATTTGACATGGTTTCTCGAGAGGAGTTAGGCATCGATACGCAGGTCTCTATGGGCGTCCTCCCCTTCAGCCACATCTATGGTCTTTGTCTCCTGGCTCACGTCGCACACTACCGTGGAGACGAACTCATCGTTTTGCCGAAATTTGATATTGACACATTTTGTGGGGCCATTCAGAGATTTAAGATTGAACAGCTCTCTGTCGTTCCGCCGATCTTGATTCACATTATGGGCAACCAAGACAAATGCGCCAAATACGACCTGAACAGTGTACGTTTGGCTATTTCAGCGGCAGCGCCTCTAGGACGGGAAGTTGTAGACAATATACGGAAGACTTATCCAAAGTGGAACATCAACCAGGCCTATGGTGAGTGATCCCATTTATTACCGACTGTCAGTGTACTATTTCGCTGACAACAGCCCTAGGTTTGACTGAAGTTACGGGGGTCTGTATTACAACTGGCGAAACGGACCCTCTTTTTGGATCGTCTGGATCGCTCATACCTGGCGTAAAAGCCACGGTGGTTGACTCTAATGGCGAAGAGGTGACTGAATACGAGAAGCGCGGCGAGCTCTGGATACAGTCCCCCGCTGTGGTCCTCGGCTATCTGAATAATGAAAAGGCCAATGCCGAGACATTTATCTGGCGTGAGGACGGGCGGTGGCTTAAGACTGGAGATGAGGTCCTCGTGCGTAAGTCGTCTAAGGGCAATGAGCATTTCGTCGTTGTGGACCGCATAAAGGAACTCATTAAGGTCAAGGTATATCATACTCTCAATTTAAGCCGGCTCCAATCTTGCTAACGCGTAACTATAGGGACATCAAGTCGCCCCTGCCGAGCTGGAAGCTCATCTCCTTACACACTCCCTTGTAGACGACTGCGCCGTCATCCCCATCCAACACGACTGGGCAGGAGAGGTCCCCAAGGCCTTTATCGTCAAGTCCAAGCAAGCATCCGGTAAGTCGGCCAAAGAGGTCGCGGAGTCGGTACAAAAGCATGTGGAAGAGCATAAGGCCAAGTACAAATGGCTGCAGGGTGGGGTTGAATTTATCGATGTTATTCCTAAGAGTCCCAGTGGCAAGATCTTGAGAAGGTTGTTGAGGGATAAGGAGAAGGCGACGCAGAAGAAGAAGGGAGCTAAGCTTTAGTGGTGTACTGCATGTTAATAATGTATGAGATGTGTGATCGATATGCAAGATGGGACGGTGCCGGAGCAACAGAGCGTTTCGATATTGCAACCATTCAGAGTGCCACAAAGTACTTCATACCGCCCATTCGTTGGCCAGATTAATGGTAGCCACGTCTCGCACACGCTCACTTCTGGCATGTCCACTTATACCCACGTTCCGGCAGCTATCACGAACGAGGATCGCATCGCTACCAGACGCACGCCATCAACCGGTGTACAAAATAACCGAGACTGCAAACACATTCCCCCGCAAATTGCTCTATAAGCAGTCATTTATACGTAAAATGAAGTAAATTAACTTAAGCACTATGTAATATAAAGGGGCTTTAAATTCCTTTACTACTTTACTACTTTTATTTTACTATCAAGTGCATTATACCCTGTATAGAGTATTAGTAGGGCCCCCTTTGTTTACCCGTTTTACCTCGCTCTTTAATCCTCGTCGAATTCCGCCATGTTTCGTGGCCTCCGTGGATGCTGGATCGCATAATACATACGATCAAGCGTCTTCCCGGGTCCTCGGATGTGCCGATTCACACAGAGCTCCCTCAAAAGGGTATCCCGTCTCTCCTGACCAAGGCCATTCCAAATTGCGTGCAGCCGGTCGAGATACACCTGCTTAGTGCCCCGGAAGATCTTTGTCAAGGCGTAGAAGACCTCTGAAGTCTCATTCCTCATGCCCAGGTTCCTGAGCTGCGGAAACAGAGTCTCAAATGCAACGAGGAACTGCTCAAACATGAAGTTGGAGCAGCCCAGGTAGGCGTCATGGTCCAGGATGTCACATATATCGCACAAGGTGATGCACCATTTCATAAGGACCCGTCTCTTGCTGGCATCATCAGTGGCTTGCCGGAGTGTCCTCTTGTCGTCTTTGAACGGATCAAACTCGTAACCATTGCTGTAGGCTTGGAGATTGGCGAACAGTTGGTGAAGGCTGGCTTGGAGAGTGCATCGCTGAAAACCCTTGAGGCCCTTGACAATCTGGGTCTGTGTCCCCGTAGTCCATGCTCGAGTGAGTATTCCAATTCGAGGGATGTTGTAGTTGAGAACGTTTGCGTCAATAGCGTAATGACGGGCAGCCTGTCCCCGATCAACTTGAACCCAGAGGTTTACCTGAGGCGCTACCATGGTTGCAAATTTGTGGTGAGCGAGAAGTCTTGTGAGCGAGGTGTGTGAGATGTGTACTGGAAAGTCATGAGCTTCCTACACCAAATATTTATATACACATGTCGCAGAGTCGTGATCAACGCATATGTGAGTCTTCTGAGCAAGAACACATTTGAAGGCCTAGATTACCGCTTTGATTCACGATTCTGGCGTTCTATTATGATCTGCTTCATCCCTGCTTGATCAGTGAAGCCCTGCCAAAACATAGTTTCGGTGACCTATTTACTACCCTGGAGACTAATACTGAAAAAGAAGAAAATATACTGATGGATATTAATTAAGAAGTGTGAGAAACGTTTGTGAGATTCTCATTCACACAAGCACAGCCGAAAGATGGTCGGCTATGTGTAGCACATCGCTCAATAATGATGAGATAAATATAAAACAAAAACCTGTTGTGGTAGCTAGAATCAACCCATGAAGTTTTAATCCGAGACAATGACAAACAAAAAGAACACCAGAAACCTGCCCCAACACCATCAATCCAATAACCATTTTCGATGAGATGCAATGAAAGATGAAAAAGACTCGTGATTCATCTAGTCATCGTATGAGACAAAAAAAGGAATGGTGATTCCGCCCGGGCTCGAACCGGGGACCTTTTCGGTGGTGTCAACTAAACTGTTAACGAAATGTCATGACCAACTAGACCACGGAACCTTGCTTGCTGTGATGACACGACCAAGATTAACCGTCTGACATGTCTTTCTACACCTCACAAGGATCAAATGCCACTCCTGTCGGCTTTTATATAGATACTCGGCATGTAGCTGAACACTTCTCTTGCTGTGGAATGCATGCGTGGCGAAGTATAGCGAGTTGCTCAACTCAAGATCAGCGTAACCATAATAGTAGTACTACCTCCATAAAGAGCCACCAATTGGCAGATTTCCTCGACTCTATACTCTGTAAGCTAATCAAGAATGGCCTATGTATAAACCTAGCAAGTCTTTCGTTGTGGGCATTCGGCAATCCTATGAAGGTAGTATGAGCATACGAGAATTTAAGCTTGTTGACTTAATGTACTTAGTCGGCCCGAGTGTGCTCGGACCGACCTATCAGCCCGCCGAATAACTCGTCAATCCATACGAAGTATGGAGTAGATACGAGGTCTATGACAGATTCGGTGACAATGCCCCTCTGCCAATGCACGTCAAACCTCCTACGATCGTGGGGCTGAACACAGCAGTTTTCAGGTTGGCCTTTCATAGGTCAACCGACTATTGGCGCTACGACAAGGCTCCCACTAAAAACAGAGAAACCTCAGACCAACCGGGCTCTGACTGGAGTTTCATGGCTTAACCTTGTTTCTTCAACTGAGCTTTAATAACCGATATCCCCGAATTCGCGGGGACGGAGTAGAAGAAGGCTGCGTACCCCGTTGTATATATCTGTCTGCTTCTGTGTCTGCCTATAACTGCATATGTGGCCGCGTGTTCTCATCTTCAGTCGCACATATAAAAAACCCTTTGTCATTCCATTTATTTTCCACATTCGTACTTCACTCTCAAAAGTCCTCTTCATACACTTATTCCATAACTCGACCAATTTTGTCAGCTAGTGAGTGACCATCTCTGTAGTACCGGGATACCATCTCGAGCACATCATGGGTGTTACGACTGCAATCAGTGACGTGGATTCCATCCACAAGACCGAGTACAAGGTCCGAGACCTTAACACTGTCTCAGTAACTCTTTTCCCCACCAGAGCACAAGTCTCGCGAGAGATCAAAGGCGTAGAACTCAACGTAAGTTGCAATGTAACCTTGACTGCCTCTCGGCTCAGTTTTACCTGACATGCTCCTTTCCAGCGTGGCACCAATGAAATCACCATTGTTGGGCTTAGTCCCACGGTTGACTCGGACTCGATCAAACTTGAGGGCAATGGGGCCGCTACCATCACTGACATAGCTGTTGAACTTCTGCCCAATCGGGAAATCTTTGAGGGGGTGTACCCCGACTCAGACGAGGAGTCCGACAGTGAGGATGATGACGATGAAGACGACGATGAGCCGGAGCACGATGAGCTACATGCCGCCAAGGAATCGCTCACAGATCTTATGGATCAGCTGCAGCTCGCCGAGGAGGAGGTTTCAAGTGCTCTCAAACGCCTGGATATCTTGGATTCATATGGAAACACCCTAGATCGCAAGCGCAATATCGTTATTCAGGACAGCTTGGATACGTACAAGGAGCAACGCGTCAAGGCTTTCGAAGACCAGATGATCGGGACCAAACGACAGCGCGAACTCAACGAGAAGATCGACAAGGCCGAAAAAGAAGTCGCCAAGTTGCAGAAGCAGGAGGACAGACAGAAAGCCAAGGCAAACAAGGAGAAAGAAAAGAGGCGCAAGGAAAAGGAGAAGGAGAAACTGGCGAAGGAGAGACGCAAGGATGAGACCCAGAAGGAGAAGAACCGCATTCGCAGTGAGCGAGAGAGGTTCTGGCCCAGGATGTGCTACAGCGTGCGCATCACGCTTGAAGTTTCCACTTTCACTCCGATGTCGTCACGTCGTGCCTCGATTTCCAGCGAGGCAGAGGTGGCGAAAATCTCAGTATCAGAGGTCGAGGACAGAGATGGCGTCCCTATCGAATGCGACCTAGTTCTGTCGTATGTCACATCATCGGCATACTGGTCCCCAAGCTATGATCTCCAACTCTCGACTACCAACGCGACCGCATCCCTGTACTTTGACGCCATGCTGAGAAACTTTACATCGGAGACTTGGAGCAACTGCAAAGTCACACTCTCCACGTCGCAAACCACCTTCGCTGGCCTTGAAGATGCTATTCCTACCCTCACACCCTGGCATATCAAGCTCGCCCATAGGAGCGCCTATGTCAGCGACAACGAGATCATTCATAGCCACGAAGAACACCAAGCTTTCATGAGCAACCAAATGCAGCAACGACAAGGCAATGCTCAGAAGCCTTGGTCAGAAATGTTTGGACTTTCCGAAAAACCCAAGAAGAAAGCAGAAGTCTGGACACAGATCCAGAGTTACGCCGGGAACCAATTATTCGGCCAACAGCGACTACAGCAACTACAACAACAGCAACAGCCGCCTCATCCTCCTCAGGCACCTGTTCCTATGCTACCACCACCACCCATGGCCAACACCGCCTGGCAATCGATGCTCGCTAGCCGGCCTCAGGGGGCAGGGTCAGCACCACCGAGAGCAGCCGCGCCAGGAGGCATGGTCGGCTCCTCCGCCTTTAGTGCGTCTGCCAGTCGTAGTGGGATGCGCATCGCAGGTCAGGCATCCGCAGCCTATTCTCGGCCAGAACCAGTAGAGGACAGTGCTGAATCAGAGTCAGACCGGGAGCCTGATCTTGACTTTGAGGAATCCCTCATGGAGGAGACAGGCCTTACCACCACCTACGACCTTCCTGGACTAAAGACACTCGCCCCGAAGTCTGCTGGCTCCAAGCAACGCGTCGCCCGTGTCCACTTCCCCAATGTTGTATTTAGCCACACCGTCGTGGCCAAGTACAAGGTCGTGGCGTACCTCAAGGCCAAGCTCAAGAACAACAGCAAACTGACGCTGCTCAAGGGCCAGGCTGGGTTGACGCTTGACGGCACCTTCATGGGCAAGACGTCCCTACCACGGTGCAGCGCTGGCGAATCCTTCAGTCTGAGTCTCGGCGTGGACCCTGCGATCAAGGTCTCATATCCCAAGCCAGAAGTTCGACGGGCGACATCCGGGTTGTTCAGCAAGGAGAACAGCTCTGTGTACGTCCGGACTATCACGTTGCACAACACTCGTGTGGCGGCTGGGAGAGCTGTCTCTCTCCTCGTCCTGGATCAGATTCCTATTTCAGAGGACGAGCGGCTGCGTGTTGAGCTCATCGATCCACGCGGCCTGTCCGTCGACGGTGTGGGCGTTGCAACAGGCGTTCCAGGAAGCCAGGCCAGGGACGAACAGGACTGGGGCAAGGCGTCGGCGAAGCTGAAGAAGGGCGGCGAGGTCAGCTGGGATGTGAGTCTGAATGCGGGCAAAGCTGTCAAGCTTTCGCTGGAGTATGCTGTTTCTTTGCCGAGCGGCGACCATGCCATCCAGTGTTGAGGGGCATGCTTCTACAGCGAATTGGATTAGGGGAACAAGGATATGGAGGCAGATAGTTCACCGTTCATTATACCAACCAGTATGAAGTTTGGAAAAAGATACAACTGGAAATTGTCCAAAACCTTCTGTCTTGATTCTTATCCTACGAGATGAAGCTATAGTGACAATTCCGGAATTACTTGTTTATATAAAATAACTGCATGATAGTATTAATCCCAACTAATCAATCTGTACGGAGTACTCGTATTGTTTCGGCGGTGTGATGGCGGAGGATTCCGCTGCCGGCAGAGGTGACAGGGGGTGCGTCCTGTTACAAAATAATATCGGTTGTTCCGCTGGTTTCACCAAAAAAAAGGCTACTCGGCATGTAAGTGAGAGGGCGCTTGCTTCGGCCACAATGGCGGATCTCAGGGGTTGGCTCACCACTCCGGCAGAGCCCGGAAGAGAGGAGGAGGAGGAGGAGGAGGTACTCGTAAGCTGTCACGTCACAGTGTTGGCTCACTCTAATTAACGTCTCCCGACCGTCAGTGGCGGAACTGACACGTTACGGCCCGAATCGCTTTTGGGCGGGAATAGCTATGTCTCGCAGAGTTGCCCTGTGAGTCGGACGGCGACAAGCGTGAAAAGACGCATAAAGCATGTATGTGAACCTCCGCATGTACGTTTGGAGGTATGGCATGACTCCGAGCCGGGCCCTCGGAAATGATCTGATGCAGGGAAATGTCGTGCGAGGGATTTGGGTCAGGTCATCACTGGGTCAGTCGGGAAATAGACGGGGGGAATTCCGTAGGGATGTTGCATTTATTAGAATCGGCTTTGTCGCTCGGTGACATATCGTGCATGACATGGTGGCGGCTTTGCGCGTCTGAGGAGAGAGTTAGTTAGCAAGACCCGAAAAACGCGCAGACAAACAACGACAATAATCCAGCAAGTTGAAAATGTGGTTGAGCGAAATGGGAAGCAGGAATCTGCAATCTGCAATCTGTGGCCCCATTTGCATCGTTTATTAATAAGTTGGCTGATCAAGGCGGGATTCCGAATTCGAGTCCAGAGATCGGAGCAGAATTCAATGTCTCTGCCCGGCGACTTGTGGACTCTCTACTCCGTACGGAGGGCGCCAAGATGGCGCTTGGCTGTCTCTGTCCACCCCCACCGATTTTATTTCCTTTTTGACGGCGGTCTTCCGGAATAAAGGAAACTGGTCGACCGACGACCGCTCATCCTCGGTCGCCGGCTTTGGCCCTCTAGTCGGGCTGATGATTCTCGTGCTAGGGAGCCGTTACGTTACTCCGTGCGGTTGGCCACATTACATTACACGAGATCTATGAGTACAGTACTTGTAGCTACACGGACAGGCGGCCGCCCAAAGTCCGGAGGCGTCTTCTGTTCTGGGCAGTGCAGTGACAGGCAGACAAGACGTGGGCACCCGCCGAAACTGGGCCGTCGTCGGAGGGGCGCCCTGTGCTGTGTTCCGTGAAGAGTCGTAGTACGAAGTACTCGTACATACGAGTCGTGCAGTCGCAGTCATGGTGGTGTGAGTCGTAGTACATGATTGGGGTGCGAGTGTCGCAAGTCGCCAGATTTGGTGTTTGGATTTGAGGACACAACAAGAAGCCAACTTTGTATAATAGAGATAATGCCGCGGAGATGTCAGACGCCGCGCCAGTCAGCGGGAATTGGAGAGTGGGTAGATGGAAGGGAACAGCGGCGATGGCACACATGCCGCACACGCGCGCATTGCACGCATACCTGCGCACTCTGTGGACGTCCTGAAAGAAAGAGAGAGAGAAAAAAGAAAGAAAAAGAGAAAAGACTGACGGTCATGGTTTTGGTCACTCTTGGCGGCACTTCTGTCAACCTGCATCACACTCTAAGGTAGGTACATATTGAGGTGGTGGCCCGCGACCGAGTCTCCGTTGAAACATGCTGCGGACAATGCAGTGATAATAATTGACACAGATGATAGGCAGAGTCTCACTTCCGCTCCCACCCACGTACGTACCTACTTGAAGAGCGGCAGAATTCGGCTTTCCAGCAGTAACACGTCATTTACAGAGTACTACGAAGTATATACTACCACTCCTCGTTCATCTGTGTGCGAGCAGTCTCATCTCATCCGGCAGTCCTGGAGAGACATACAACACAGCAAGGGTCCAGTGAATGCCTCAGGGCCTGGCGCCCGTCCTCCGCTGACTTCACACGCGCGCCCTCACTGTAAACTCGGCTGCTCAGCGCCCTGAGTGGAGCCCTCAGGCCCGGCAGGTCAAGCCGATCCGCCCGTGCTATCTGGGGCTTCAACCGCTGTGGCCGCTGGCCGCTGTCCGCTGTCCGCTGGGACACCCTCGACACCCCCCCCCGCCTCAGTCCCCCAAGGCCACCTCAGCGCCGCCCTCCGTTTCTTCTCCTCCTGCGTCTTCCTCTTCCTCCTCCTCCACCTCATCGCCCATCTATCTCTCACTGCTCTGGCCCTTCAGCCATCCATCCAGACCACGCCAATCTCTCGTCCGTTCGCGGGCCCGTCATCTGCCTCCGTCACTGGCAGCGCCGTCCGCGTCCTCCGCATCCTGAGCAGTTTTCTTGCTGGGGAGATTCAGAGGGCTTCCTTGACTGCGCGCACCGTCTTCTCCGGGGCCTACCGTGTCGCGACCTCCGGCTCTCACTCCTCCGCCATCATCACAAGCACAATCGCCTCCGGACTTGGCGGAGGCATTACCGCGGCGGCTGCGCGCCTCGCCTCTCACGATTTTTTGATCGTCTCGCCCTTGGTCCCTCGGCCAGAATGTCTTCCGGCGTTGTGCGCTCCACTGCCCTCAGGGCCGGCGGTGCGTGTGTGCGCTGCCGCAAGGGCAAGACCAAGTGCGTCTACGAAAATGGCCGCGCACCTTGCAAAAACTGCGCAAAGGGCATGCACGAGTGCTATCTGCCCTCAGAGAGCATGGCCCATCACCACGGACAGAGCCCAGCTCGCCACTCCACCGCCCATCGTCCTGCTCGCGAGACCTTGCCGGCCGCCGGGGCCGGTACTTCAGACACCAGACAGCCCGTTGTGGGCTCAGGCGGAGCCAGACACGTCCAGACCACCTCCGAAAAGTGAGTGCTTTCTTTCTCTTGGCGAGGGTCCCCCCCTTTCGCTGCTCCCGCTGCCGCCCGCCTCAGAAAAAAAAAAAAACGCTGCCTTTGTCGCCTTGTTTGTCTGGCGCTCTACCCTATGCGACGTCTGTCTTCATTTGCCCTTGGTCCGAGGCAACTTGCCACAGCCCCCGACTTTCTGCCCTGGTTCGGCGCCCTCCCAGCTCTCTTGCTCCGAGTGGCCCGGCCGCCTTTTAGCTCCTTCACGCGCGTTACTGCTCTCAGGCGCCGTGCTCTGCCACGCACCCTTCTTTATTCTCCCCACCCCGCTCATCTCCGTTCGGCTGGCAGACGGCCCGAATTTTCCTCTTTCCCCCACTTCCTGTCCCATTGTGTATTTGTGTTTTTTTTTTCCGGTTGTCGCGGATCGCGGATTTTCGCCGCCTTTTTCGTTGGAGCCGCCGAAACCCGAGACCGGGACGGAAATGCTGACTTTGCTGCCTCAGGCTTACACCAGAGCTTATTGCCGAGTGCGAACGCGTCGTTTCCAAGACGTTCCCTGCCTGCGTCGCCTTTCATAAGCCGTCGTTTGTGCAGCAGCTCAAGAACGCATCGCTTGAATCAACGCTTGTCTACGGGCTTTTGACCTGTGCAGCCCGGTAAGTTGTGCTTCGCTCTTGATGCGGCGTTCAGCGCCCATGTCACCTGCTTTATGGCCGGCCTGGTGGATCGATGCGGATCGGCCACGACGCTGCAGCCCTCTCCGATGTGGCTTGGCAGAACGGCATATGCCGGTCTTGGCTCGGCCTGTCGTCTCGTTTTGTCCATGCTGCATTCCGTGTTCGATATGCTGATGGTGTTTTCCTAGGAGCTCGCCCAGTCTCATCCGTCGCTATGGCACTCCCACCACGGCGGCCGAAACCTTTGCAGCCAAGGCCATCGCGTTGATCAACCAAAACCTGGATCATCCCAATCTTGCCGACATCCAGGCCCTCTGCCTCGTCATCATTCATGAATGGGGCACCCGCAATGCTGTGCGTGCCTATATTTATCTTGGCCAGGCAGCCAGGATGCTGCAAATGTACCACATCCTGAACAGCCACCACGCCTCCGACAATGCCGACCGCTTTCAGCGAGATGAGTCGTTTCGCCGCACCCTGTGGTTGATCTACATCCTTGACTGCCTGCTCACCAGCACCCCGGGTCGGTACCCTGCCTTGGCAGTGCAAGACACTGCTGATGTGCCTCTTCCGTGCTCTGATATCAACTTCGCCTTTGGCAATGCTGTATACGTCAAAACCCTCATCCAGCAGCTCAACCACAGCACTCTCTCCCCAGGCCAGACCCCCAACGGCGATATTGGCGAATTTGGATACATTGTATTGGCCTCGACCATTTGGCGAGATGTTGTGGGCATGCTCACACTACCGAGCTTCCGCGAGGACGACTGCACCGACTTGATCATCAAAATCGAGGGTCTCCGAGCCTCACTCCCAATGCAATTCGTCGACAAGCCCGGCCAGATCAACCTCCACATGACCATGGGCTCTGGATACACTTTTGCCATGCTTCACTGCCTCCTCCATTGCGCAACGATTTTTGTGCACCGTCGACGCCTTCTGCAAGACGTCACCTTGAATGGGTTTAGCCTTGATTCATTCCGCATGAGCCCCCGTTGCCACGACACCGTTGATCGGCTCTTTACTTCATGCCATGGTACAATCTCTCTGCTGACCGCCGTCGAGGCTGGGTCTGAAAAGGACCATGCTACTTGCTTTCCCATATTCATGCTCTTCTCAGCTTTTACCGCTAGTGCCACGGTTGCCTATCTATCTCTCAAGGGCTTGACCCCTCCCAATGCGGTGGAGACAGCAGCACACATTGTTAAAGATGGACTGCGCTTCATGCATGATGGCACGGAGAACTGGCCACTCATGACGAGCTGGCTTAGGCATCTAACCGTCATGCAACGGGTTCTCAACAATGATGCTGCCACCCCAATCGTGGGCTCTAGGCATGGATCTAACTCTCATGGCCCATCGAGTGGTATTAAGGATGAGATCTCCTCTAATGCCGATACCAACCCTGACGCCATGGAGTACGATCAACAGGCCAGCACATCTATCCCGGGCCAGCATCTCCCAGGACCCCGCTCGGTGTCTGGTTCTGTTCGTGGCGATAGTGAGCCCCCTGTTGCTATTCCACGCCGACCTGGAGTCACCACTATTAATGGTAGTTCTGGCGGCCTCTCCACCCCTGGTACTATATCACCACCACCGGGCAGTGCTCCACAGGCGTCCATGCAGATACCGGATGTGAGGCATCAGAGCCCTGATATGGGTCACAATGGTGTGATGGCAGGCCAGGACGGTCAGACTACAAGCCAAGACATGACAGCTCCTGAGCTATGCCAAGCATTTGAGCGACAGTTGCTGGATCTTGATGACCTTGCGGCGTTCATGGGTGGAGGTGTCTGAAGCAAATCCCAACGATGCATAAAAGATGAGCGGTCAGATGACAGGACAGGGTAAAGAATTGTACTTGCTGAAAAGCTTAGAGACATCTTGGGGCGGTTTGTTTGCAAAGATGTCGACATACAGGACGTTTCGCGAGGAAAACTACGCGGATATGATTGCATGAACTGGAGAGGGAGCTTACGGCTGACATAATAATGGGCATCGTGTAGGATTATTTAGCGAAATGGGATTTCCGATACCCGGACGGGGGGGCGTTGAGGTAGGGACAGGATCCCGTGGATTCATTTACGGTGGTGGTTGTGACTTGACGAACACATTTCAGACAACAGAGCTGTTTCCGCTTTGGACTTGCAACGTCGATTTAATGTGAGCACTATCATCCATCTATTGGTGGTTGTGGGTTGAAAAGCCTAGTTTTCATGGCGGTTTCTGAGAGCACATTTGATGGAGAACCATGAAAGCTATTGTAGGAGAAATGCCGAGACCGGGTCCATCTAATTCTGCCCTCGTATTCCAGTGATTCCAGTGGTACTTTTCATCTTGAATGATGATGCTGTTATAGGTAATGATTCTCATTCATCTACTAGCAGTAGTAGTGGTAATGGTAGTGGTAGTGGTAGTAGTACTACTGGTACTTGGTAGCCTACGGAGCATTATTCACAATACGCATGCATGTTCCCGTCCCCGGGACTCCGAAGATGCTGGGATTGTTACGTGTCCTGGAGGAGTTTGTTGGAGTAACACGGCCTAACATCCATACCAACTCCTTTTTTGGGGAATTTTCGGTGTGGGGGAACGGACTAGAAAACGGAGTCACCCGGCCGGGGGAGCAGAAAGGGATAAAACCGGTTGGGGAACTCTGCTGGGGAATTTTTTTTTTTCGTACGGAGTAGTTGCGGACGGACTCCGGGAAGGATTGGGGTAATAATTACTCCGTCGTACCGTATTATTAGCAAGGTATATATTGCCACTACATACTACGAAGTACAGACGTTGAGAAGCTAGTGAGTGAAGAACCACAAGGGGACGATAAAGAACCGGATGTTTGTGTGGAGGAAGCGGAGGTGATAGGAGCACTTAATCCGGGGGGAGCCTATGGGATGTTGGCAAAGGAGCATCTTTGGTTTTCGTTTGTTTGGGGATTTCGGATCTAGGACGAACCTTAAATCGAACTCCGTGGGGAAAAACGCAACTAATCTCTGAGGGGGATTGAGTTCGTATTGGAAATATCGTATTTGCCATGTGATGCAATGCGGACGAGGAGGAGGAGGAGGAAGAGGAGGAGTGCGGAGTAAGTTGATGGAGATCTTGTTGGCATTTGGATAATACTACTCGTACTACGGAGTACTAGTAATAGTATTTACGAAAATCCATTTTCTACATGATTGCCAGGTCGGCGTAATCGTCAGTGAGGAATCAAATTGCATGCTATTTTCGTCCACTCTCATTTATAAGCACATGGTTCGGATCTTGTCCGTCCGTCTCGTTCCTCGCGCATGCGCTGTGCTTGGACAGGGACCGTTTTCGGCGGGTTTCGATGCCGGGGTTCACGAGTCGTGAAACAGATGTCGGCCTGGGGATGGTGGCGTTAGAAGTAGGAGAGTATCGAAAGCCGGGATATTCGATTTCTCCCGTAGACTGTCTGTGTCTTTTGTGTGGTTTTGTTGGTCTTTTCAATAATTGCTGCTACTATTTCTTGTCTTTCCCGAATCTCAACCCGAAAGCGGCCTAAGAAAGTGAGCCCGTTTTTCCAAAGAAAGAGGTCGGCAAAATTATGTCTGCCTGTGTGTGTCCCGCCTCTTAATTCACTACCAGGGCCCCCTGTAGGCGGGGAAAATACTGGGAAGATGATTGGCTGAGTGGAGTGAGTGAAGGTTCTTCACGGCGATGCCAAGGCATGTAGTGGAACATCGACCGGCAGAAGATGCCGTGATCAGCGCCCTGATTTCCGGGTTGGGATTAGACTGGCTGGTCTAGGGGCGATGAGTCTGGAGTCCATCTCATTTGCTTCTCGGGAATGCGTTAGGGAAAACCAGGGCTTTGCTTTGGCCGTTTGTTGTTCTGCCGTGTGAGGTAAAAAGATCTGAGACAGCGTGTGAGCACGATCCAAGTGCTTGTTTCTTGTTTCTTGTTTTTGTTTAACTTGATAGTACGGAGTAGTATCAATCACTACGAACTAATGGAGGACTGTTGGCTGAGGCTGAAGACAGACAAGTGAGTGACCGACCATTCAAATGGTGTCAACGATGCATGTCCATGGCAATCTCTTGGCGCATGTCATACCTCCGTCTCTCATTATGAGCACCACAGCGTGAATTGGCCTTGTGCGTCTTTCTCCAATCGGCAATTGGCTATTTATCGATATTTTTGCGTAGCTGAAGACAAGGCTTCCCTTCCTTTCCCCCTCCCCCCACCAAAAAGAGGGATCGCCGTGTTTTCGGCCGATGCGAAAGGAATGTAACCTGTACACGTGCAGTGTCTCTTTTTTCTTTCTTTTTTTTTCCTTTCCCACTTTCTCTCTCATGGACGCTCCGGCCTCGCCGGCGGGTCTAGAACGAAGGACTCGTACGAGTAGTTGATTCCTGGTGTTGATTCATGTTAGTTATCGTTCTAATAGTGTTAGCAGTATTTAGTGTTTTGGGTTAGGCTTAAGATTGCTTCCCGAGTCCGTCAGGTTCATGGCGTCTCCCTCCCCCATATCCTCCCCGAGTGATCCCGTGGTATGGTGGTACTAGTATTACTAGTAGTAGTGTGACTGACTGATCCTTACAAAGACCAAACGGGTCCGTTCACTTTGCCCTCGCTAATGCTTAATCTTGCATTGGAGGAGAGGAGCACGGAGCATTTCTCCATATGGAGTACTGATACTACTCCGTGCTATTACTATTATGGAGACTTTTTTGCGCGTGGGTGTGTTTTGTGAGTTCTGGCCCTTCTGGGACAGGGTGGCTATTGGCTATTGGCTATTGGTTGGCCGGGGCCCTGTCCATGTCCAGTCACCACCGACCTCACCGGCTCTGGGGAAGAGAAACAGGAAGGGTCCTTCGAATGGAAGGATCCCCGTCCTCGCACTCGTACCAATACACACCAACTCGTACGAGTCTCCGTACAAGTGCGAGTAGTGCTCCGTAGTAGTAGTAGTACTGGTGGGCTTTGTCCTCCGGTAAACGGTCCCGCTTCCTCCTCGTGGCTACAAAACCATCTGGGGTTCCCCAACTTCTCCTCTTCCAATCTTTGCGTTTGGACTATCCTCTTCCTCCTTTCTCCTTCTCCAGCCCGTGCTCCTACACTCCTAGATACCTACGGTGCCCTACTGCTCCTCCTAATATCGCCACCGGTCTAGGAAACGACCACAACCCCAGAGCCATCTGCCCACAATGGGTGCCACCAGCGAGGATGTCTGGACTCGCGAGAACTACGATGGCATGTCCGCCGGGCGGTATCTGGCGACGCGCTTCTCGTCGCTGAAGCCTCCCATGCTGAACATGCCCAACCCGTGGAAGCTGCTGCGCATGCTCAACGCCCAGCAATGGGCCTTTTTCACGGTGGCATTCATGGCCTGGACATGGTGAGTGCTTGCTTCTATTTACTACGACTTGGTAGAAGGCATAATGCTGATGAGATGGCCTCTTCTAGGGACGCGTTCGACTTCTTCACGGTCAGCTTGACTGTGAGTGAGTTGGCCGAGACGTTCGGCAAGACCAACACGGACATTACGTGGGGCATCACTCTCGTGCTGATGTTCCGTTCTGTCGGCTCTATTGCTTTTGGTCTCGCTAGCGATCGCTATGGCCGCAAGTGGCCGTTTATTGTGAACAACCTCTTGTTCATCGCCCTTGAGCTGGTAAGGAATTCCCATGTCTCAGATGTTTTCTTCTTTCGCACACACACCCCTACTCGACTAGCAATGTCGCCGTCGCCTTCGCCTTGGACCTGGAGCTGGACCTTTTGTTTGCGCGCCCGCGGATAGAGAGGATGGAAGCACGACTCGAGCCGAGCAGATGGAGTTGCATATCATGCGATGGATTCGAGATGCCAAGTTTTGATCTTCCAGATTGGCCATGGCTGGCACAGGCCATGACTCGGGGCCCAATTGCGGGGCCACCCGCCTTGGCTGAAGCCACCAGCATCGCTACCTTGTAGTAGGTAGTAGTACTTCTACCGGCAAACGGCACTTTGATCTCCGGATTACGGCTCTTCGCGACACAATCATCGTCTTTTTTTTCTTTTTTTTTTTCTTTTATACCTGATGCCAATTGGTGCTTTTTTACGAATGGCGCTAACCATGGCTCTGATTTTTAGGGAACCGGCTTCTGCCAGACCTATCAGCAATTCCTCGCCTGCCGTGCCTTGTTCGGCGTGGCCATGGGTGGACTGTACGGAAATGCGGCCGCCACTGCTCTCGAAGACTGCCCTGAAGCAGCCCGTGGTCTCATGAGTGGTATCCTTCAGCAGGGTGTAAGTCTCATAACGCAGCCGTCTGGGACGACAGTTGTCTAATTTTCTGCAGTATGCCTTTGGATACCTCCTCGCTGCCGCTTTCGCCCGTGGTCTCGTTAACACCACGCCTTATGGCTGGCGTCCCCTTTTCTGGTTCGGTGCTGGCCCTCCTGTGCTTTTCAGTAAGTAACATACTGGGCTTTAATAATCATCATGATGTATGGGTGAAGAAGATGCTGACCAACATCTACCAGTCGTCTTCCGTCTTATGCTCCCCGAGACCAACACCTACCAGGAGCGTGACCGCATGCGCCTCGAGGCTGGTCACAACAGAGAGAACGAAGAGTCGGTCAGCAAGGTGTTCCTCACCGAAGGCAAGGTTGCTCTCAAGCGCCACTGGATTCTCCTGACTTACCTTGTCCTCCTCATGGCTGGCTTCAACTTCATGAGCCACGGCAGCCAGGATCTTTACCCCACCATGTTGACCAACCAGCTGGGCTTCAGCGCTACCGAAGTCACAGTCACGCAAGTTGTCGCCAATCTCGGAGCCATGACTGGTGGCACCGTTGTCGGCTTCTTGAGTCAGTCTATTGGTCGTCGATTCTGCATCATTGTCTGCTGTGTTGTCGGTGGTGCTCTTCTGTACCCCTACACCTTTGTCAGCGACACGTCCATCATGGCCGCCGCCTTCTTCCAGCAATTCTGTGTGCAGGGTGCCTGGGGTGTCATCCCTATCCACCTGATGGAGCTGTCGCCTGGTGCTCTCCGAACGTTCGTCGTCGGCACGTCATACCAACTGGGCAACCTGGTGTCGTCTGCCTCGTCAACGATTGAGGCGCGTCTTGGTGAACAATTCCCTCTGCCTGCCACTGCCAAGGGTGTAAGCCGTTTCGACTACGGCAGGGTCATCTGCATCTTCATGGGCTGCGTGTACGCCTATGTCATTGTCCTGACGTTCTTGGGCCCTGAGCAGTTGCGCAAGAGCTTTGATATTGCGCATGACCAGGACGCTCAGGATGTTGTTGGCTGGGCCGGAAACCACAAGACTGCGGATGATGACGATGACGGCAAGCCGCATGCCTCTACCATGGAGAAGCGGGGTGTCGCTGAGGTCTAAGTACTAATACCCAAGTTCTGCGAGATGATACGTTATGGATGGCTGTGTTTTGGATTCACGGAAATGACATTGGATTCTCTGAGAGTAGTAAGCCTTGTGTTTGTCATTGCCATGACTTGCTGTGCAGTGAGTCATGTTAAATACCTAGAAAGTATATTATGAGACCAACGAATTGGTAAATCAAGCATGTCTTTGGGTCTCTGACTTGGATGCCGTTATGTGCAGTTTGAGATTTGAGATTTCAGATTCGAGAGCTGCAAATGGACAAGTGGAAATGAACAAGCGGAAAGCAGGTATATTGTATAGTATATGTTTTATAATGGTATAGTATGTCTCCAGGATTCATGACCCGAGATCTTTTGGCAGTCTCATTCCTATCTTGGATGTTCCAAATCAACTGTTTCGTCAAATCATTCAAAGAACGCCTTGTCTCGTAGTAAGCCCATCCATCCATCCATCCATCCACCCATCCATCCCTGCCCCATCGTCATCATAATCAACCGATAAGAGAGAGAGAAAGATTCAGATTCAGATCAGATCCCTTAGTCGCGGCGGCCGTGGCTGTTCTTCTCCTTGTGCTTCTCAAACACGTTCTCGAGCAGATTGGCACCGATGGCGCCGACAATACCGGCGCCGATGCTGCCGAGCTTGCCAGTGCCGCCGAAGTTGTGAGCGGCGTAGGCTGCGGCGCTGCCGCCGACGATGGTGGCGCCGATGCCGCGCTCACCCTCCTGAGCACCGTCGGGACCGGCGCCGGGGCCGCCGAACTGCTGGTCCTGGCCGTACTGCGGCTGCTGCTGGCCGCCGTATTGCTGTTGCTGGCCGTATTGGTGCTGCTGGTCGCGGTTTTGGTCGTGGCCTTGTTGGCCGTATTGCTGTTGCTGGGGGTAGCCGCCCTGCTGGTTGTATTGACCGTGCTGCTGGTGCTGCTGGTGCGAGAAGAGAGCGTCAGTGTGATGGTCTTGGGGAGAGAGAGAGAAGGGGGGGGGGGGATGGGAACTGACCTGTTGGTCGTATCCGCCCTGCTGCTGGCCGTATCCCTGCTGTTGGCCGTAGCCCTGCTGGCCGTACTGCTGCTGCTGGGGATAGCCGCTGTTGCTGCTGTCGCCGGAGGAGCTGTTGTAGAAATCCTGAGCAGACATGATGATGGCTGTTGTGTGGAGGAGAGTTGTGCTGTGATGTGTTGTTTGGTGTAAGTGGTGTGTGTGTTGTTGTTAGGACTAAGATGAGATGGGATGGGATGGGATGGAAGAGAAAGAGGAGAGAACAGGCAGCAGGCTATTATTAAGGGAATCGGAAGCAGCAAGCAGCAAGCAGCACCCCCTCAGCGTGCCAATAACAGCCAACACACAACACACACAGTGGATGCGGGCGGGATGGGATGGGATCGTTGCGTTCGGTGCGGCAATATCCACGACAAGAGTGGCGCAGTCACTGCGGTCCCTGGCGGCGGCGCGGTGATGCGACATGGAGATGCTATGCCGCATGTACATACGTAGTATGGAGGTACTATGTGGTACGAAGTACTATTAGGTATGCTGCACGGGACCTGAAAGATGGACCTGGAACAGTGCCTGCGCCACCGGACTTGCCGGTGCGTATTTCAAACTATTATTGGTGAGTTCTCATCTTTTGCTCTTCGAGAATATCTGTTCATTGGCCTTTACAGAACTGTACAGGATTCAGAGTCACGACCCCCCCCCCCAACACGAGCGAAGCGCCTTTACCCCATCACCTGAGCCTCTACGCGAATCAAACCACTGGGCCAAGCCGCCCAAGCGTCACACACCACTCCGAGAAAAAATAGAGGGGCAAACAAAAGGAGGGGCAACAGGTTAATAATACCTAGATGGGATATGATGGGCTGGGCTGAGGGGAGATGAAATGGAATGGAACGGATAGGTGGCTTTATGCCGCTATTCCAGCGGCTTCCAGCCTATCCAGCGCCTCGGCTCAGCCACACAGTGCGTGCTGCTACCAAGTATGAAGTCCGGAGTACGGAGTAGTACATACGACGAAGCATCACGTTGGAAATGGGAAATCAGCCGACAGGCATTGAGAGAGGCAGGCTGCCGCCAAGGCTGAATCTGGGCTCGTGCAAAGTGCAAAGTGCAAAGTGCAAAGTAGTATGGTATGTATGCCTGAGTCGTGGTTCACTCGTGTCTGTCTCGGAGAAGATGCCGAGACCCCCGCTAAACGAGCTGATGATGATGATAATGATGTGATGGGCACGGAACACTCTGCATCCATTGTGACTCCTTTCTGACTCTTTTTTTTTTTTTTTTTTTTGTGCCCAGAGAGCGGCTGTACAAAACTCCTGCCACTGGTTTCAGGCGTCTTCTTGGCGCTGGTGATGTCCGCTGTTGGACGCTGTTTGGCTGTGAACGAACCCAAGATTCCGAGCCAAGACCGCCTGTTCCGAGCCATGGCAAAAACATGAATAAGAAGTCTACTCGTAAGGGTCCATGGCGGGCCAGAATGCCTTCTCCGCTGCCAGCAAATCCCCCCACCTCGTGAGTGCCCGATTCAACAACTCCTCCTTCGCCTCCTCCTTCGCCTCCTCGCGCCTCTCAACCACCTGCGCAACCGCCGCATCGATAATGCCGCCCAACTGATCCACAACCGCTGCGAATTCCCCAGAGCTCCAGTTGGGTATAAATTCCCTCCGCAGCGCTCCGCCGTCTGCGTCTCCGCTGCCGTCCTGCTGGTCGTCGAGCTGGGCTTTGACGCCGGACCAGGCCTCGAGGTAGCACTTTTCCGTGCCCCAAAAGATGACGGCGCTTTCGAGCCAGGGCAGGTAATCGCTCTCCCCTGGTCCCAGAGCATCGAAGAGAGTTTCGAAGCGCTGCAGACCTTCGAGTTTGGCGCTCGGAGGCACCGTGCCGTCTGGTGATTGGCCAAGGTTGATGTTCAGGCCGTACTGCGCCGCCGTCTTGACGAAGAAGTCTTCCTCGCGGCGGATGCTTACCAGAGCGTCAATCATCCAGTCGAGAAGCTGTCTATTTGCTGCTTTTTCCTGGGCGGATGCCGCGTTGGGATCGTTGGTTTCGGGCAGTTGTAAGAAACTGAGGAGACGCCCCACGCCGCGGATGTAGCCGTGGATGTAGAGACGGTCGTTGGCGAGCCATTTCTCGAGAACGGCTTTGGGGACCTGGCCTTTGGCTGCGCGGGCTAGGAAGGGGGATTGGGTGGCTGCTTTGAAGGCCTCGGTATCAGAGGCGATGAGGGCTTGCGTGAGGGAGAATTTCGTAGGCGTCATGTTTGGCGTATCTGTAGCTGGAGATGAATCATCTTCTGCATTCACAAATGCAAGGCTGTCGGAGAGATCAGGTGATTAATACTTGCGCCGTATTGCATCGTAATGGTCGGCTGAACATTGTCCCATTTGAGGCGTTTGTAACGCCAAGTCCACCTTGCAGTTTCTTTGTGGTTGGAGATGTGACTCTTGTAGGTATTTTGATATGTACATAGGTAGTAGTACCTTGTCCTCGCCTAGTTATTACCAAAAGGCAAAGTTGATAGTACCTTTTGCTTCACACCCGCGTGAACGTGCTCACGTCGTAGACGCTCTCCTACATGCAGCCAAGCGCTCTCTTATGCTTCTCTTCAAGCCACACACCTTAACAGGGCAAACAAAGGAAGCCTTCTCTGGATAGCCCTTCGTAGCTCAGACTCCGGAACACTCCCTCCCATTGCGGAGCTGCCGACGACTCAATGCGGGGCCAAATCCGGGCATCTGATCCACTTGCGACTTCACTCGTTTTGTATCTCGCACCTCTCGCTTTGTTTGTTTTTAAACCACCAATGCTTGGCTTGGCGCTGGAAAGGTGTGATCTGCGCAAGGCTGATGCGGGGGCTCAGGTGCCTACAAGTGGTTGTGTGTGACCTGGAGTCGAGGATTGAATGAGTGATATATATAAGCTCGATGGATGTTCTGAGTAACCCCCGTTTTCCCTTGAATCTTGAACTTGTAAAGATCCCCCCCAAGTGCAATCAAGAGGTATAGAAATCCCATTGGAACCATGACCTCCAACCCTCCAAAGCGGTTCCAAATCAACCGCAACTCCTTCACCAGCCACTACGAAATCAAATCCTCCACTGGCTCTCACCTCTACTATGTCGAAGAATCCACCTACACGCCCCGCAAGCCTGACTTAACCATCCACGAGGGAACCTCCTCCAGCGAGCCTATCCTCGCGGTGTCACACTTGCCCAAAATTACTGGCCAGTTTAAAATCGGCCTCGGCGACCCCTCGCGGCCAAGCACCGTACAATGGGAGAACATGCAAGAGAGCTTCATGTCGTCAGATCACCGCTGGTCCATGACGCTCCCAAGCACAAACACAGCAGCAGAGGGCCAAGTCCAGAGGCGCAAGTTCGTGTGGAAGAGGACGCGCAGCGTGGGCGTGTCGGGTCTGTCGGCGTTGAGCAACCAGAATTTCAAGTTGTTGGATGAGGAGACGGCGGAGGTTTTGGCGGTGTTTTACGAAGGATGGTTCGTTTACGAGGTGTGGTGTTTTGCAGATTAATGTCGAGTATGGAAGGGAGTTTGAGCTGATGGTGTTGATTACCTATCTTTCTGTGTATGAGAAGAAGAAGAAGAGGTAGAGGAAGAGGAGGAGGACTCGCTAACTTCTTACATGAGGAGACGGCGAAGGCTTTGGCTGTGTTTTCGAAGGATGGGTCTTGTATCGTCCCGTTCTTTCACGTAACGCTTGCGCTGTTATGCTTCTATGTCGTTTGAGCTCTAATAATACCACCAACATCCTCAATCAAACACACTTCTATTGGGGAACTAAGGGTCTAGTAAGAGGCCATATTTAGATATCTATCACCTTTTATGTGCCGCCCTACTTAATCATTGCTACGTCCCCGTACCATCTAGCTCTAGCAATCGTCTCAGTTAGCAGGCGAAATCACGATCCCATACTTCTCATACGGAAAGTTCTCCAGGTTGAGCAAGTACTCGGACCATCCATCCCCCTTCTCTCCAACCTGATGGAGATCCACATCTCCAGCCTCACCCGTACGGCCCGCCAGCACGTCCTCCTCGCGACCAGCATACTCCTCCTTGAGCTTCGGGTGCGGGCACCAGATAACACGCATGCCAGCACGGCGGCCAGCTTCAACGCCAGGCACAGAGTCTTCGAAGACGAGGCACTCTTCAGGCTTGATGGGCTCCTCGCCCTCAGGGAGGGAGTCGTTGATGGTCTGGAGGGCTAGCAGAAAGATGTCGGGCAGCGGCTTGCCTCGACCGGGCGTGAGTCGGGTGTCATCGCCCAAAACGCGGCGGTGCTCCGGGAAGACGGAGAACAGCTCAGAGAGATGGCCCGACTTGAGCTTGAAGTTGGCTGCGTGCGAGCTTGTAGCCAGGGCGATGTGCACGGGACGCTTGTCCGAGGCAGTTCGCGCGAGGTTGCCGAGCAGCTCAGGGATACCCGGCAGGGGTTTGGCACTCGGGAAGAACTGTCGCTGAAGAGCCGTATTCTCGGCTACATACTCTGCTGAGGTGATGGGAAGCTTGGCCCATTCCTCAAAGATCTGGTTGGACTGGGGTCCGGGACGGCCTTGGAGTCGGGCCTTGATAGACCAGGGCATGGGCGGCCTGCCGTACTTTTCCAGGATCATGTTGATGCAGAGAGTGTAGATGTCCTCCGTATCGAGCAGAAGACCGTCCATGTCGAAAAGACAGGCTCTCACGGGCGGGAAGCTGGTCAACTCATTAGGTCTGCAGAGTCGCTGCTGAGAGGAAAGGTGGGAGCGTACTCGGTTCGGGGGGCCATTGTTTATGTGTCCTGGAGAGGAGTTTGGGATATGATAGTCGAGAAGAGAAGAATTGGCGAAACCCAAGTTATGATTTATATCGACTGAAAATGAGTTCGTACAGATCGTATAAAGGAAGGTTTGGAATCATGAAAATCTCAAGTTCACTCAAGAGATAGAGGTGGGGGCGGGGGTTGTCGGAGTTCGGCGAGTGACTCGGAGAGACTCCACTGAAGCCGTTTATCGGCAGCTTCCGGCAGTTATTGAGTGATATGGTCTATTAGTCCTGTGGAATCAAGTAAGAGTGAAGACTAAATTGCTTGTCTTTTGGCCTCTTCTGTGAGTTGACCCTTGAAATAGTCGGGATAAACTGCTCAACGGTGTTTATTCCAAAACAGCAGATTCACTCGCTGACATAATCAAGCGTCCATTTTCTTCACCCCCACTCATCGCGAATATGGCTCCCTAAATCGTCTTCCTACCCGATTACAGAGCACTCACACGATGGGTGAGACAAACGAAGTAAACGGCAACGTCCCTGAAAAGGAAGAAAAACAACAACAAGTTGCCCCAGATGAACCCGAGACTGTTAAATTCTCACCAGAGGAAGAGGCGGTATGTCGAGCTTGGTTACATTGCCACCCTAGCCCATCATCATGCCCCGTACATTTCTACAGAGTTGATATATCATGAGAATCCTTCGTGCTCACCACGCCTGTTATGAGACTGGTTTATCTGTTATATGTTTTAATATGCGTTATTGTACAATTCCAGTACCCACTCAAAACCAACCCTGTCGTTATGATCACTGACCCTCCTGGCCTCAAATTCACTGATCCTCAACATAACATACTAACAACACTCTCTTTCCCAGGAACTCCTCAAAGAATCACACACCATAAAAGCCGAAGCCAACTCCTTATTCACTTCAAAGGACTTCCACAACGCCCTCTCACGATACGACGACGCCATCGCCTCATGCCCCAACTACCTCCACTATGAGCGCGCTGTACTCCAGAGCAACATCGCCGCATGCCACCTGCAACTCGAACAATGGAAAGAGGCCATCAAGCCCGCAACAGAAGCCATCGATGGACTTGCTAAGCTCGAGCGGGAAGATCCCACGCTATCAAACCCAGGCGAGAACGCCAAGAGCAAAGATGCAGAATCCCTAACGGAGGGCAAAGAGAAAAGCAGCAAGGCCCAGACTGACGAAGACGTCGAAGAAGAAATCATCAGCTCCGGCGCTGCTCGTTCTGCCCAAGCCAAAGCCCCTGAACCCTCCCCTGAACAAATCGCACTTCAAGCCCGCAAGGCAGACATTCTCCGCATCCGCATCAAGGCTCTTCTCCGTCGGGCCCGCGCCCGCTCCGAGGCCGGTGGCTGGCAGAACCTCGCCGGTGCTGAGGAAGACTACCGCACGCTCTCGCAGATGCCGGGTCTTACGCCGGCTGACATGCGCACTGTCCGATTGCAGCTGAAGGCCCTGCCTCCGCGCACGAAAGCTGCCCAGGAGGCTGAGATGTCTGAGATGTGGGGCAAATTGAAGAACCTTGGTAATGGCATCTTGAAGCCTTTTGGTCTAAGTACGAATAACTTTCAGATGGTGAAGGATGAGAAGACGGGTGGGTATAGTGTAAACTTCACGCAAGGAGAGGGCTCATCATGATGTCATGAAGAATATGCTATAACGCCTTGAACATACTACCAAGCCAGTCCATCAAGTTCCCACACAGAGAGGAGTTAAATGAGCTTTGTTCAGCTCA
Source organism: Hypomyces perniciosus (assembly GCA_008477525.1). Classification (NCBI taxonomy): domain Eukaryota; kingdom Fungi; phylum Ascomycota; class Sordariomycetes; order Hypocreales; family Hypocreaceae; genus Hypomyces; species Hypomyces perniciosus. Next base: position 535,028 of record SPDT01000006.1, read on the forward strand.
GAGATGAGTAGGACGGACTCAGCGAGTTGGTCTGGCTCGGAGGCTCGTACCAGCCCTGGAATGGCTGGCCATCAAGAAGATTGAGCCTCTCAGTCGAAACATCCATTTGCGGCATCGATAAACCGGTATTCCCTGAGACTGCAAACTGTGCTGTAACATGGCCCATTTCATGCATATGTTCCATCTCCAGAACGTCCATTTCATCTTCTGGTGACATCTCATCATCATCACTCCCGAAGCTCTGAAGAAACTGCCTCGACGGCGTCTTTTCTGTCTCCCAACCCCAAATCGCCTTCAACTTTTGCTCCACCCCCTCCAGGGGCCGTCCGCCTCGACCTTGTATCCTACCCAAAATGCGCAGAACCTCCATCTGCTCTCCATGATGGACGAGGACTTTTGATGCAATCGTGAGGGACTGGGTAGCGAACAAGCCAATGCCACGGTCTTCGGTATGTGCCACAATACCACAGACCTCGCGGGCATGGTGCAACTGAAGAGTACTCATTTCGTCCGACAAGAGGGTCTGCTCCATAGGGTTTGTCTGTGTGAGAATGCACTGAGCAGTATGGTATAAGAGCCGGCCGAAAAGGGCCTCGCGCTTTGGCAGCCTATCAAATATGTAAGCTCATTGAGCCATTTTAAGAAAACTAGAATGTGTTCACTTGCCAGACTTTTGGAAACAAGGATTCGGCTTTCGTCTTCTCGTATCCCAGAGGATGCATAGTCCGTGGACATGTGTCGTTCCATCTATCGCACAACCGCTTCAAATCTCTCCATTCTGGGAGACGATTTTCCAGCGTCATAGTGTCGCCGTTTGGGTCTGTTCCCGGGAGCGTTGACACTAGCAGTCGAAAGTTTGCGAGTCTGGCCAGGATGTAGAAAATCCTTTGCACCCATAATTCTTCGTTCCCAATACCCGTGTCCTCACCTCCATCGTTTGACAGGTCCATGTCAAGACCCCATTGGTCGGGATGCCAACTTAACATGGAGGTTGATTCAAGGCAGTTTAAAACCTCCAGGTATACTTCCAGCCAGAAACAGGCAGCTCCAACCCCATTGCTGCTCGTACTCCATCCACACTCATGTTTTATCAAAGCTCGCGGGCCAGCAGCATGACTCCTCCGCTGTTTCTTAGATACGTGTTCATACAACTTCAGAATAACAGCCGCAGCTGAACACTCTGTCTTGTTACAGTCCGGATTTTCGAGGTTGCGAAGCAGTTGTGTGGTTGCAGTATTGTAATAGAATTCCGCCGTGCTCTTTTTTTTCGGGTTATGCAACGACAAGTGCCAGACTCCACAGGCGAGAAGGGAGTTTAGAAGCATAGGTGATTTGAGGGCTCGGTACGGAATGGAGTGGCTAAAGTGCTTCTCCTTGTCGAATGAATCCATCCAGATAGCAACCTCTTCCACATAGACTTGCATGTAACGGACTTCATCGGGTTTTCGTAGGAACTCTCGTTCGACTGTAGCAGGTGTTGTTGCTGAAGTCAGCGTGGCTTCCTCATCATCCCAGAGAAGCTTGTCGTTTGCATAATCTAGCAACAGCGGTAGATTTGTGAGTCGGGGACCAGCTGAAGCATCTCCTCCCCATTTATCTGCTTGGAACATGGGATCGTTATATCCCAGTTTCATAGAGGCATGCTGCCACACAAAGCGGTCTGTGTAAGCGTGAGACAACGGAACGTGGAACAAGTCGCTGGGATCGTCGCATGTTGGCTCCGCCCATTCAACAGCCTTGATCCGATTTCGTAGTGGCGATTGGCTCACTGCGTAACTTTTTATCGTGTTTGAAGTGATTGTCGCCCCATTGTGGTATTCAGGAGGCGATGAGTTGTCAAATGTATGCTTTATTACTACCCCAGGAGATGAGCTTTGAAACGGGGAATCTAGACACGAGTTTTGCGGTCGGGAGATGACTTCGGCTTTGACCTCGAGATCATCCACAACTTTGTCTAAATAAGCGTATCTTCCAAGCCCTCCCGGATATTCTGAAGCGATCTGGCGAGATTCGTCTCGGAATTGAACTAGACTCTCGGCCGTTAGCTTTGGGGTTTGCAAAGCACAAGACTCAGCAGAGCGTACCAGTCCAGGGGCCAGGCGACGGTAAACGAGACGGAGTATGAACTGTGATATCCAAGAAGTTGAGCCGTATGCCTCGTTTGCACTGCCGATTGCTCTTGCGGCAGTTCAAGCAATTCGGGAGGGTCTCGTCGCATTTAAGATGCCGCTCCCGACATGTGAGGCAACCGGTTCGTACTCGCCTGGACTTCGTCATTGCAGGTGCCCGAGCAGGGATCGACTTTTGTTTCAGCCTTGCCGTGGTCATTGTTGAAGCGCGATTTCTTCAATGGATCCTATTTCCAGTCTTGAGATACCCGATTCGATTTTTCGTATATTCGGAATTGGAAGGGATTCTGATTTCGCTAAATAAACTCTCCTTGCGCTCGCCTTTTAAGTTGCGTCACCTGCTGAAAGAATTTGAGAGATTGAGCCATTTGCTCCAGGGGTAGATCATGATATAAGCCCGCCGTGGAAGTTGTATCGTGAGATAAAGTAATCGTTGCGCTTGAACACCGAACTAATGAGTGAGTATGGTTAGGTTAGCATTCTGCTGAAGCTCATAAGTTGAGACCATAAGACACTAAATGGATGTGATGGTCGGCTATATTATGGCCATAACAGGATGCCAGCATGCAAATACTTGGATTCCTGGTAGGCCTGTTGGCTGTTGAAATAGGAAAACGTACCCTTCATACGTAGAGACCACTGCTATTGGTATGCTAAGTTTGATGAGGTTTGCGATTTCAATAGACGGTGTCGGAGGTAGGGTACTGCCAAAAATCTTCCAGTTCGGGTCCCACGGCGCAATTGATGAGTGTGAAGTTCTCTTAATACCGAATTAGGTTCAATGCTGAAGACGATGCCGAATGTTTACGACTGGAGTCTCAGCTACGGGCGATAAACCAACGCCAAGCCCAATGAATTGGGAAATATGAGATACTGAAAGACGGTGAGGTAAACGGGAACACGTGGTACATATGAAGCTTTGAGGATATGCCCGAGTTGATCGGATGGGGAGGGCGGGCATCATCTGGTGGGAGAATTACAAGACCTACCAGAGACTGTAATTCTATGGTGTGACCAAGCTGTTTTAGCACAGGTTGGGCGATGAAGGCTTGAGACAGCCAAATGGAGACAGTGTCAGTGCGATAAGTTGGGTGCATGTGCATATCCGTTCCACCCCCTTGGCAGAGGAAAGGGGGAAGCCTGGTAAGCAGCAGTTCCCATTTTCCGTTTAGAGCCATAAGTCCCCATACCTTGAGGAAGGCATATAAATAACGACAGAATAGTCTTGTTTTGAGTTAAGCATCTTGCCCATCATGGTCGATACTTGACACGACAATGTTGCAGTCAGAAATGTGCTGTCAGGCCGTTGTTATCTCGGGAGAAGAGGCAACATGACGTGATGTGGGTACCGTAAGGCGGCACCAGTGAGAACTTCAGGCCCAAAGGCACGCACGGTTGCATTGTTACACAAGCAATCATCTTCAATGGATGGTACATGCTACATCGTGAGGTGGACAGCTTTGCGTCCTGGTCCACTATCCGATAACGGATGGCCAGACAAAATGTTGACTGATCTAGCAGCAACGGGATGGTTGATCAATAGGGTTTAGAGATGTGTGATATCGACGGCCGATTGCAGATCAGCAACACACCAAGATCGCACAGCGCACATCTCTGTTGCACGAAAGGTTAGAAATGTTGACACTGTCAATACCATACCTAAAAGCCGCCCTAACTCAAAAAGACCGAGCTGGACCTGGCTGAGTGGTACTGACGGTATAGGTGTACTCAATATGCCGAAACCCTCAGAGGTTCGGGAGGCGGCATGGATGGCGTTTGGTCTAGATCCTATTATTGCGTTAGTCCCGGGTAATGGCCGAGTTATACGACTCATTGCGCTGCTTGGAGACAATCTAGGTTCTTATTGCCCTGTCTCAGTTCCTGCTGAGAGATGCATTCGCCAGAGTGCTGGGCTGGGAGAGGAGAAGTGAACACAGCCTGCCTGCATAATCCATCCTGAGGAAATCGAGCCAGCCTGCGGGCCAGAAATCCAACTCGAGACCCCGATCAGCTCCATGGTTTTCCTGTCGTGTCACCCTCTTTATTGAGGGAACTGAACTAACTGTCAACACGGAGTTGTCCACCATTTTGGCCCAAGCTTAAACAGCTTAGAGTCCGATCTGTCTCATGTAGATCAAGGAAGATCACCCAAAGAAGTGAGAAATCATTTCTGCTGAGTTAACGGCAAGGGCCAAGATGTGGCGAGCAATGGCGACCCTAGCTCCTGTGCGATGTGCAGGTCTCGGATGACAAACTCAAGATAAGATGATATTCTGAGACTTTTCGGCAGAAGCGGGGTTCTCGAGCAGAAGCGGGGTTCTCGAGCAGAACCCTCGCTTGTTGGAGCCAACAAGATCGATCGGCTTGTTCACGATGGATGAGAACCGAACACATCGGACGTTACACAACGCCAGCGCCCAGACCAGGTGGCTGTTCACTGCGTTGGCAATTTGGAATTGTTGGAGGGCGCCATCTTCAAAACTTTCATCGGGAATCGGTGTTTTTTTGGCGGTCAGTGATATGTCACGGTAGCCTGTATAGCAAATTCCCCGGAGTTGTCGCCAAGTCTCACTGTTTAGGTGACTTCACGAGGATATGTTTTGGTGTTGATGTTGATGATGATGTTGGTGTGATATATTGACCGAGGCTCTTGGAGGCAATAGATAGGTGGCTGCCATGATCACGTGACTCTCCATCAATCCTCCTTCAGTCTTTCGTTACCCGGCACACCTCGTGATGACACAACCAGATGATCCTATGACTTCAAAGGTAACGGTCTTTTTAATTAAATAATGGCGTTTCGATAAGCGAATGATGAGAACCCTAGTTGTCGAAAATGGCTGAATCCACACCAGCCCCAAAGGCGATTTTACGCGGGCATAAGGCCCAAGTTCACTCAGCGACGTTTGTGAGACATAATGAACGCCTCGCAACAGGCGATGCCGAGGGCTGGGTGGTGCTTTGGGATCTTACTATTATGCGACCTAAATCTGTTTGGAGGGCCCATGAAAACGCCATTCTAAGTATCAGGGGATGGGGAGAGGACAAGATCATAACGTATGTCTAGCTGATGAAACATGTCCATTGCCCTTCTCGTACTGACTCCTCAAGTCATGGCCGTGACCACAAACTCATCGTGTGGAAACTTGGAACACAAGACGAGGAGCGACTGAGTGTTGCTCTGCCCTTGGAGGATGTCCCGGAGGCACGTCCAAAACCATGGGTTCTCCACATTCTGGAGGTGAACACTATGAACTTTTGTTCCTTCGCAGTCTGTCCAGGTGGCCCTGAAGGAGGCTCTATTGAGAGTAGCTCATCAGCCGAAATTATACTTGCAGTACCTAATACACTCGCCTCAGAAGCTGTGGGTTCGACCTGCCCTTGTGCTTATTCTGGAGCTGACCAACTGACCCGAGTGACAGATTGACATATACACCCTTCCCAGCCAAGCTCGCACACACACCATCAAGCCTGGCCAAAAGAATGGAATGGCTATGAGCTTGTCTCTTGTTCATCATCAGGGATGTCTAACCCTCATCGCGGCCTTCGAGAACGGGTTTGCCTCTGTGCATCGTTTAGAATCTGATGGTTCATGGACTATGACATACCGCTCTCAAGCACACTCGCAGCCTATCTTGTCCATACATTTTCATCCGGATCATGAATACTTTTTCACATCGGCGGCGGACTCTATCATTGCAAAACACCCTATCCCTATTGCCCGACAAGAGGTTGCCCCTACGCTTGATCCCAACCAGAGGGTTGTCGAAGAGATTGAGCCCCAAAGTAGCGCCGGGTCATCTCTGCTATCCCAGGCGCTTAAAAACTCGGCATCCCCAGGGCATCAATCAGCTAGCAAGAGTTTCAAGGAGTGGGAACATCCGCTCAAGGTAGTCAATACTAAACATTCTGGACAGCAAAGCCTAAGAGTGCGGTCAGATGGCAAGATATTCGCTACTGCCGGATGGGATTCACGCATCCGAGTGTACTCGGCCAAGACGCTCAAAGAACTCGCTGTCTTGCATTGGCACAAGGTTGGTGCTTACGCTGTCGCCTTCTCTGTTGTGGATACACCTGAGGCTGAGTCAACCACTGGTTCCGCGCCGAATGAACTCGTGGATGGTGATGGACAGAAAACCTCTGATACCTCATCAACTCCAACATCGGGGATTATAAGGGGATCCACTGCTCTCGTAAGAGGGAGTGGGATGAGCGTCAAGGATCGTAGGATCCAAGTAGCAAAGACAGCACATTGGATCGCAGCAGGGGCAAAGGATGGCAAGGTAAGCTTATGGGATATTTACTGAGATACCATCTGTACATATAATCCATTGTATGGGGGAGGGTTTAGTTTGGCAGTCTAATGCTGGTAGATCTCTCCATCCCCGTGATAAAATAATCAGCATTCATATATCCGGACTACTTCCAGGTTAACCATGGAACAAAACATTTTCTGTGTGATCACTTACATTCGAGTTCATGCGCTTTTTCAGGTATGCCAAGGCTTCGAGCTCACGGAACATCATCCTTTGACGATGAATCTTTTCGCCCAGTCTTGGCTAATGTCCACCATATCCTCGACACCCACGCGGATACTAATGCATCCCGCCTGTCCACTCTCATCTTGGCAGTAATCCCAAGGGTCATAATACCACTATCATCCAGTTCGTGCGCTACCAGATTTCCCTCCGTATCTCTCCAGTAATACTTCACGCGCTCATCTCGTGAGGGCACGACTGAGAATAGAAGACCCTGGCACAGTAACCTGTGATCGGGGGAATGCGTTGCGCGATGAACCCGCCAACCCTTGACGGAGGAGAACTTCTTCAAGCGGAAGCTCATGAGTCCGAAAGTGCACAAGCTCTGTCGGGACGTGGGTTCGGCGTGGAACTTGAAGGTTGGGCCGGTAGCTCTGGTAGGGTGTTTGAGGTCGTAAATATGTCGCTTCCTGGTAGAGATGTCCGTACTCGCCGGGCTCTTCACTGTGTGCTCTAGTCTTTCAATCCGAACGCTCCGGTCCGCGTCTTTCAAGAAGCCGATTGAATGCGATAGTTCATACAGAGGCAGCTCTCTAGGGTCGGCGGATTGGATGAAGCGCCCAGCGGCGTAGAGTGTGGTTTGTGGAAGAACGTCGTCTTCATGGACAACCCATGGGGTGGCTTCGTTGGTATACTCCGGAAGCATTTCCTTGAACGATCAAATCGCTGTGTTTTCGATTACATGGAATGGAAATATTGGGATGGCCAGGCTTGGCTAATATCTATATATTCTATAGAGTACGAAGTGTGCCTTCGCACATAGGCCCTCAACTACGAACATAGTAATATGGCGATTTTAGAGGGGGCTGGGATATGGCGGTTTACGTGGTGCGTTTCGCTGTTGGGACGTCAAATCGATTATTGGTGGAAATAGCAAGATCTAGACTGATGCGATCGTCGTCGTTTTATACGGAGTAGACTGTCCAAAACAATCGGCTTGGGGATTTCCATGAACGCATCAACAAAGACTAGACAAGTACGGAGTATGTCCGATCATGACAGCGGAAATTGCCGCTCAGCATTTAGAGAGAGGCTGGGTGATTTTCATCTCTGTAATTAATATACAGTATTATTAGGCTCTGATCCCTAACACCTGAATTCTTTTCAGGCGCCCCGAATTTTTCATAAAAGACAGGCTATACTTAAATTAGTAGGGATCTGCAGCATAAAAGTAAGAAGTGACTGTCCTCCCCTGTAAACAATGTATCGAGCTAGCAGGGGACTTGCAGTATCGCCAAAATGCCTGCAAGAGGAATAGTTGCCAAGGAAATTGTTAAAAAAAAACGAGAATTCTACTGTTTTTCGTCTGAATGAATTCAGGCGGTGGCAGCGCCTAAATTCACTCTAACCAGGACATTTTATTTAATTTCTATTTATCTAGTAATACTATAATACTTATTAGCTGGCTATTACTAAATAAATGCAAGAAGCGCTGCTAGCGCCGCCTAATCTGGAGGTTTCTGTCGCCCTTTTTAGAGGCTCCAGCAGCAAAGCACACCCACCAGACAGAAGGACCCTGCCAGGTACTGTCTACCTCTAAGCGCTGCCTGCCACACAGACCACAAGCCCCCGCGACAAACGGGATCAGTTATTCTAATTCTGCTTCCTGTTCCCTGCCTTCCCTCAAGTCCAATTCTAGCCGCTCAGGTCGGCAGCAGCCAGCCAGCATGGCTCCCCCCGATCACCACTTCGACTTCCTCTAGCGTTTCGCCGCCAAGGAGCGCGAGAGAGTTACCAAGCCGGCACCATTGTCGGCCCAGGAACACGTTGTCAACCGGAAGCAGCTAAGTACTGTCCGCTTCATCAAACCGAAGTATGCAGACGAGACAAAGATCAACGTTACCGGCATCTTCAGGAAATGGAAGACGTACGTCGTCCCACAAGCACCCCTCCTTTTTGGATCCCCAGCATAACCTCTAGTATGCAGATACTGCACAGAGATGCACGTTGGGGACTGGGAGGCGACGATCAAGAACCTGACTCGCGAAACAACCATGGACTTCTTCCTCTTCGTCTGCGCGAACTATAAGATTAGGTCGTGGGGCACGTCAGAAGAATACATGCGCCAGTTCCAGCAGCTCTACACAACTATCACCGGCCGATACATAGACCGGAATGACAGCAAGGAGGTCTACAAGGTACCGCTATCGCCACGCCGAATTACTGTAGATCTAGCATCCAAGTCCGCTAACACACCACTCTTAGTACCACCATAATGTCTTGGTTCCTCGCTTTGGTCTCCGGGCGCCCAATATAGACGGCAAACCTGTCCTTAACGTCGACAGCCTCCGGGTCATCTTGACCTTCAATATCGCCTATGACGGCAGCACCTTCGCCCTCGAGCGGCATCGCATCCAGCTGGCTGGCTGCTACCAGATCCTGTGCTACACCGGAGCGCGGCCTGCTGAGTTGGTGGAAGGACGGAGGAAGAACCCGAAGGACGGCTCTATCGAGAAGCTCTTTGGTAGGAAGGCTGTCCAGTCAGCTGACAGTAACGATGGCTTAGACGCGGCGCCGGATGAAGAATCCAGGCAGCTTAGCGAGCTGTTGTTGCAGGAGAACACCAAGCGTGGGCGCCCTAAGGCTCTCTGCTATGAGGATATTCTCATGATGATCGTCCGCCACCCCGTCACAGGACAGCCCGTTCCTGCCTCTTTCTATTTGGGCACTGGCTTGCACGCGACAGCCGCACTCGACGCTTGCTGTTTAGCCTGCGCGCAATGTTAGCTTGTGCTAATTGAGCCACGCCGCATGTGGTGCAGGCGTACAGGTAAGCATAGAGCCCTGTCTGCCAGGAGTTGCATCGCCGATGGATGCTTGGCTTCTGTCAATCGATTAGGGTCATGGGGCCCCTATTCCATCTCCCTATTGGTCGTTTCCCGGCCAGCCAATTTATGGTGCTTGGACCCTTCCTCAAGTGCCGCTATGTACTTCATGATCTCCATTATCTCAGCCCAACTGAATCACAACGTTATCCAACAAGCTCCGGGACGGAGTTAGGAGGAAGTATTTCCAAAAGACAGGTCATGCGGAGAAAGGAAAAATGTACGAAGATACTAGGTGGCTTGGCCTGGAAAAAGCCCATCACCGACGCCAATACTGAGTACCTTTTCTAGATCTTGAAGCAGCTCAAATTTCAATACTCCTATCAGATTCTGCAGTTATTTAGTTAGTCTGAACATATCACGGATGGCAGGGTGCTCCAAAATCACTCAATTGACCTTTTCTCTGCCACACACCACATGCCAGCTAACTAATTATAAAAGCTTTAATACAGTTTCCTTTATAGAAGATAGGAGATTTAGGCAGGCGAAGTTTTCTATGATTAAGTATATATGCGTCAAATTCAAGCTTCCTTGCCATTCTGCTCATTTCCCGCTGCAGCCTTTACTACCTCCTCTGTGATAGTGATCTGGTCCCCTCTTCGGTCAGCAGCGCCATCACTTCCTTGCCATTCCATTGATTTCGCGCTGCAGCCTTTACTACCTCCTCTGTGATGGTGATCTGGTCCCCTCTTCGGTCAAGGAGCAACGCTATCACTTCCTTACCATTCCCTTCATTTCCTACTGCAGCCTTCACTATCTCCTCTGTGATAGTGATCTGGTCTCCTTTTCGGTCGAGGAGTAATGCTATTACTTCCTTGCTATTCCCTTCATTTCCTGCTGCAGCCTTTATTACCTCCTCTGTAATAGTGATCTGGTCTCCTCTTTGGTCAAGGAGTAACGCTATCACTTCATTGCCATTTCTCCAATTTCCTGCTGCAGCTTTTAATACCTCCTCTGTAATAGTAATCTGGTCCCCTTTTCGGTCGAGAAGCAACGCTATCACTTCCTTGCTATTCCCCTCATTTCCTGCTGCAGCTTTTAATACCTCCTCTGTAATAGTGATCTGGTCCCCTCTTCGGTCGAGGAGAAACGCCATCATTTCCTTGCTATCCGCTTCATTTTCTGCTGCAGCCTTTACTACCTCCTCTGTGATAGTAATTCGGTCTCCTCTTTGGTCAAGGAGCAACGCCATCACTTCCTTGCCATTTATCAAATTCCCTACTGCAGCCTTTACTATCTCCTCTGTAATAGTAATCTGGTCTCCTCTTTGGTCAAGGAGCAACGCTATCACTTCCTTGCCATTTATCAAATTCCCTGCTGCAGCCTTTACTATCTCCTCTGTGATAGTGATCTGGTCTCCTCTTTGGTCAAGGAGCAACGCCATCACTTCCTTGCCATTTCTCCAATTTCCTGCTGCAGCCTTCACTACTTCTTCTGTAATGGTAATCTGGTCTCCTCTTCGGTCAAGGAGCAGCGCCATCACTTCCTTGCCATTCCATTGATTTCGCGCTGCAGCCTTTACTATCTCCTCTGTGATAGTGATCTGGTCTCCTCTTTGGTCAAGGAGTAACGCCATCACTTCCTTGCCATTTCCCCAATCTCCCACTGCAGCCTTCACTACCTCCTCTGTAATAGTGATCTGGTCCCCTCTTCGGTCAAGGAGCAGCGCCATTACTTCCTTGCCATTCCATTGATTCCGCGCTGCAGCCTTTACTACCTCTTCTGTAATAGTGATCTGGTCCCCTCTTCGGTCGAGGAGCAGCGCCATTACTTCCTTGCCATTCCATCGATTTCGCGCTGCAGCCTTTACTACCTTTTCTGTAATGGCGATCTGGTCTCCTCTTTGGTCAAAGAGCAATGCCATCACATCCTTGCCATTTCTCCAATTTCCTGCTGCAGCTTTTATTACCTCCTCTGTGATAGTGATTTGGTCTCCTCTTTGGTCGAGGAGCAGCGCCATTACTTCCTTATCAAACCCTTTAGCAATAATAGATACTGCCTCCTCTGTAATAGTGATCTGGTCTCCTTTTCGGTCAAGGAGTAGCGCTATCACTTCCTTGCCATTTCTCCAATTTCCTGCTGCAGCTTTTATTACCTCCTCTGTGATGGTGATTTGGTCTCCTCTTTGGTCGAGGAGCAGCGCCATTACTTCTTCATCAAACCCTTTAGCAATGATAGATACTACCTCCTCTGTAATGGTGATCTGGTCTCCTCTTTGGTCGAGGAGCAACGCCATCACTTCCTTGCCATTCTCCTCATTTCGCGCTGCAGCCTTCACTATCTCCTCTGTGATGGTGATCTGGTCTCCTCTTTGGTCAAGGAGCAGCGCCATCATTTCCTTGCCATTCCTCGAATTTCTTGCCGCAGCCTTAATCACATTTTCTGTGATTTTTGCTCTATATATAGGCTCTAATAGGACTTCTATCACTGCTGGATAGCCTTCAGATACTGCTGCCTGCAGTGCTGTTTGGTAGTATCCTCCTATAGCATTGATATTGACGTTCTCCCTTTTTATCATCTCAGATACAACAGTAGGTAAACCAAGATAACTCGCAAAAGTTAGGTCAGGCCAGGATTCCCAGGACTCCTCCTTAAGATAATAGTTTTGTTTAAAGAGAAATGGTCGCCACAGCTGCGCTTGCCACCCCACTACCCGGCAAAGTTCGCGTGCATGCTTTCGATACTTATCTGCCGAGTCTGAATCCTGGGAACGGAAATGGAAAGGCCAGCTAGAGGCGGCGTAGGAGAGAAACGGTAGTTGTTGACTTTGAGATTCGTTGTAAGCTGATTTTTCCGGATCCGGCAGCTGTAAATAGTGGAGACAGGCTCGTGATATTGTGCTATGTGACCCCGACATATTGAACCGCCCCTTCCAATGTCCTTCTCGTTTAGGATGTACGAGAAACTCCCTTGCTGTCTGATGAATGAATGACAATTTTGCATCGTGGATGCTAATAAAGAGGCCACATAAGTTTTGTAACGTGCTCCTAAAGGTATCACTTGGCCATAGCTCTCGCTCTAGCTCTATAGACGAAGAGAACTGCTCTTCCTGCAAAGCTAATGTCAGGGCATAATTAGCCTCATCAAGAGTTAGAGGGCGTGCTGCAGCCAGAACAATCTGAAGGAGAATCTCAGTCTGTGTGCCATTCGGGCTTCTGGAGAGGATCTTCTCGTAAGCATCGGATATCTCAGATGGCAGCTCGGACAGTAAGGTCTCTATATTTGATACCCTGGCGTATTCGCTTAGCCTTTGCTCAATAGTGTGGAATGTCAGGTGCAGCCATAGGTATGTGCGATTCTCCATGCTCTTAAGACGTTCGGAAATCTTGAGGCGGTCGTCGGCAGTGAAATTGCTCGCAATGTTCTTCACTCTGGCGTCAATGACGAGATTGATCTCTCGGCTGATATGCTCGGACTTGTCATCACCATGAAAATGTAGATAAGCCGCTGTTGCCGGAAATTTCTGGAACGACCTTTCCAGATCCTCATACGGACGACTGGTGATGAGAAACTTGAGTTTCGAATGACTCGATAGTCTATCGCTCTGAGAATAGAATTCCTCAAGCACTTTAATTATTTCCTGCCTGCTATCCTCCTTGCACTCGTCGAGAGCATCGAGTATACAAACAATTTCACCGCTTGCGGAGCTTGCACTCTTGATCAGGATTCGCCACAGCTCGCGGAATTTCTGGGTAAGAGTTTCATCGTTCTCTCTATGACTCAGAAGCGCATGCTGAATCAGTCCAGATGTAGACGGGCACTCAAAGAGCTGGTGGAGTATCGCGCATAAGGCATGAGCGCCGTCCATGGGACCAGCTCCTCCTTCTTTAAAAAAAAAGTAGCAGATTGTTGAGGTTCGGCTAGAAGCCAAGATGGCAGAAGACGTGATGGTAATAATGTCTGAAGCTAGCTTGCCCTCATCAATGAGAGATCGTGTCAAGACCGACTTGCCAAGTCCAGGACCTGCTGAAACCCAGAGGAGACTTGAAGATTTAGCGTCGCGCCACTTGCAAAATCGTTCATCCGTCAAGAACCACTCGCAGGTACCAGGGACCCTCTCTGGGTTAATGTTCTTGTACCTTTCATAGTCACCCGCTCTCGATGCGAGATGTTTGAGAAGCAGCCTTTCCTTTTCATCTTGTCTACCTTCCTTCAAAGTCTGAAGGATCCCCTCTTGGATAATCTGCAACTTCTGCATCTCTTGCAGCTGATTATCCCTGTTTTGCCGGATCTCCTTCTGTTTTCCAACAGGGATGAAACGGCGGCAATCTTCGTCCAACTTGTTGATTGATTCTATCGTCCCAGCCCAATTGTTGGATCCAGTCACATCTTGCCATGCGCGAGAGAGTTGGGCTCTAGAGAGGTGGCATATGACGCGGGCCTGATACTCGATGACGAAGGAATATAGCTTGGCCAAGGGCTTGATAAGATCCTGGTAATGTTGCCGATGTGAGGACCGGAGGTAGGCCTCCTCGCAAATTTTCCAATAGACTTGCAATTCGCCGATCGAGTTGAAGCCCTTCAGCATGGCCTCATTTTGCGTGTTGCCGCTTGTAAGAAGCTGTTAAGGTAAGCAACGGGCTCAACAGTCAGGGAAGTTGTTTACATACAGGAAGAAGCAACGAAACACCGGACCATGCCAAGGCTGCGTATGGCTGAGCGCTCACAGCGTTCTTGACGATCGGGTCGGACCAGACAAGAAACTTTGCCAACCTCTCGACTTGTGTCCGCATCTTAATATCGTGCCCTAGAAGCGAGACTTGCAATTTCTTCTTCTCTCGATCTTCTAATAGCAGATTCACGATGGATTCGACAGACTGAGGGTCTGAGAGATCTCCACCGACAGCAGCGTTGTCTTGCAGGGAGGCTAGGTGCTTCTTGTAGTCTGCCATCAGCTCTCCTTCTCGCTGCCGAACTATCTCGTAGGCGCGAGTCCATAGGTTGTCGTTACTGCACGTTAGGGGAGCGGTCGTGCAGGATACGGTTGATTGATGAGCGGAGGACGGTGCAGGGGCCAATGCAGAATTCAAAGGCTGTGGAACGGATGGCACTACTTGCGTAGGCGGCTGGGCGGTGATCGTCGTGATAGATGTTTGGGCGGTTGCTAAGACTGATGTACCTGGCGTATCGTGCGAGGTCGGGTCCATAGATGCGGGCGTAGGCGACGATAAAGCTCTACTGTCCTGGCTGCTGTCGTGCTTCTTCGACCATCGCGAACAGAATTTCCTGCTCTTCGAGCGCAATCCCATACTGTTCTGAAAGCTGATTGAAGGGGAATGTGGATGGTTATCTAATACGTAGTGGTAGATGTCAACTCTAGTAGTTTTGGCTACCTGATCCATGCGGCCAATTTTTTTTCTATCTTGTTTATTGCCTTATGTAATCTCATAAAATAAATGACATTGTTGGACAGAGCCTTATGTCACAGGGGTGGCCGCCGAAGGTGGGGGTGGAAAAAACAAGAAATGGCTCATAAGAGGAAAAGGGGCTGGAGGGAGAAAAGCCTCCAGGCACACGAGACAACAAGCGAATTCTGCTTGGCCTCAATAGATTGACCCTATCGTGACGCACACGCCACCTACGTTTCTGACATATATGGAATATGGGAGTAGAGTATGGGCAGCTATTAGGCTCATGCCTCCTTCAGTACAAGGGTAGCCAGTTTGAGTCCCCACCAATAAACGTCAATATTCCATGTCGCGACATGTACCCTGGGTGTCTCGACCGGTCTACGTGTCGAGGCTGACTCAATACTTATACGACACATCTTGTAGATAAAAGAAAAAGAGCAGCCCATTAACAAAAGTACACTTCATATATATGTACAAAGTAGACGTGTCAATATATGCAGTGTTACTTTGAAAAGCAGGAGACTGTTTTGAGATAATAGCTAACTATTAGCAGCTACCGCTGGCCAAGGCCCCAGAAGTCAAGCCAAGCCAAATGGGTAGATAGCATCAGGACAAACCTCAGGAAGGTATCAGAGGCTGCGTACAGCTTGCCTTTGTGAGGGAAAAACCTGTGCAACCAGCCGCTGTTGATCAAGCGGCAGCCCAACCGACTTGAGACCTCTAGAAACTTGGTTTTGAAAGCTCTAGAATGCCCAGCGAGGCATAGCTATGTTTGTTTGGCCAGCGAAAGACTGCGCGATGGAAGACGAACTCTCCTCAATCTTGACCTCTCTGCCTTAAGAGCCGCAGGTTCGCTATTGTGGCCTGTAAAACATTGCCCCTCGGCTAACAAGCTGCTAACAGCTTCCGCTAAGGAAAACTTTTACAGGGGAGAGTGCTCCATACGTTCGATACTAATGCCTATACACGTCGCAAGTTAAACTTTTACTCATCATTATCTTAGAACAGTATCCTGTTTTTTTAGAATACCTACGAGTAGGTATTTTTTTATTAGTACTTCTAATACCCTTAGACCATTCGTATTGCCCACTCTTTTTGCTTGCTTTGTTGTGCAACGCCATTCATGTGAATCATTGCTAAGAGCCAACAGGTTTAAAAGGTCGCCTGTAATACCTGGAAGTCTTCCGAGGTCATAAAAGAATTCGGCTCTTCATCCAAGGATACTGACTGCCTGTCGGATGAAGCACCAACCCTCTATCCGATGACTCCGTAAAGGGCGGGATGGTTGGCTGGTGGTGAGACATACAGAATGTGGCTGAGTGGATCGGGTTGTAACTCTCGCATGCTTTATCACCTCTGAACGAAGTCTAATTCTCATTAGAAGGACCTACTTTTGGGTAAGCTCATGGGAGACACGGCTCGCAAAACAAATCCTGAGGACTTAAACTGACAATTTTTCACACGGGGAGCTTTCGATCCACACAGTAGACAAAGCAAAACTTGCACATAAATCACATTATTTCCATTTTTTCCAGATGAGAAACATACATAAACTATATACGAACCGCAAGATGAAACATCCAAGGGATGGATGAAACAGGATCAAGTATACCGTACGAAGTGCCCCGTACGGTATCTAGGAATGTTGAAGTCCCACATATCTCAATCAAACCTCAACTTTATGGCCCAGTCAGGCAATAACGAGGATAACGGCTTCGGTGTTGGCTTGTCTTGTCTCATTCTAGGAAGGAAATGACAAATAGTACGGGTTGATCTCCCGGCGGCACTCGTATATAGAACGTGGATCACTCGTAGTTGTAAAGCCTTGAGCGACAGGAGCAAGAATTGCCATCTACTCCCTTCGCTAACAAGTATCTGAGTCGTTAAAAAGCCTATGAGTACAGAAACGATGTCCGTCACACACACAGCGACTTTGAACACGGACGCGGCCGTCCCCACGGCCCCGACTCTTACCGGCGGGGATACGTCAGAAGAAAAGATCCCCGACCTAAGTAAAGATGGAAATAGTGTGGAATATGTCGAGACGCGCGAAGACAAGTCTTCCGAGCCCCAGAATGACGATGCTGGCGAAGATGAATACCCCGCTGGCATCAAGATGATATTTATCATCTTGGCCCTTGTTCTCAGCTTGTTCATCGTGGCCCTAGATCTGGTACTTCCCAAAGCATTTATCCCTTGATTTCAGGATACAACTGAACTGACAAACATCCAAGACAATTATTGCAACTGCTATCCCTAGAATAACTGATGAATTCAAAGGTCTTGACAAAGTCGGTTGGTACGGCGCTGCCTTCTTCATGACCATCGGTGGCTTCCAATCCACATGTGAGTTGCACCGACCTGTTAGGATGACTCCATGATGCTAATTTGGTGTCTAGGGGGCAAGGCGTACAAGTATTTCCCGCTGAAGACAACATTTCTGGTGTGTGTCCTCATCTTCGAACTCGGCTCCGTCCTCTGCGGTGCTGCCCCGAACGCCGAAACCCTCATCACTGGCCGGGCTATCACGGGAGTTGGTGCCGCGGGTCTCCTTGCCGGCATTTATACCATCATCGGGTTCTCGTCGCCTCCGAAGAAGCGGCCAGTCTTCACTGGGATCATGGGAGCTGCATATGGATGTGCCAGCGTCATCGGTCCGCTGCTAGGCGGCGTCTTTGCCGACAAGGTCACCTGGCGATGGTGCTTTTATATCAACTTGCCTATTGGAGGTGTCTCGGCTGCCATAATCCTCATTCTCTTCCAGACTCCAAAGAAAGCGATGCCCGAGAAGGCTTCTCTCAGAGAGAAGATCCTTCAAATGGACCCCATAGGTGCCGTCTTGATGATGGGAGCAACCATCTGCTATATCCTTGCCGTACAATACGGCGGGGTTTCCCACGCCTGGCACTCGTCTGTCGTTATCGGCCTCTTTGCGAGCTTCACCGTCCTGATGGTGGCGTGGCTTTGGCTGCAGTGCTATCAAGGGGAGCGGAGCATGGTGTCCCTTCGCCTTTTGACGAACCGCACTAACATGGTCATGTCCTCCGTCTTCTTCCCCCTGGCTGGCGGCTTCTACATGGTTCTTTACTACATCCCAATATACTTCCAGTCGGTTCATGGTGTAAGCCCGGCAGTAAGTGGTGTCCAGAGCCTGCCGTTTATTATTAGCTCAAGCATCGGCACGATTGTCAGCAGTGCGTTGGTCACCGTCACGGGGTATCACCAACCTCAGCTCATAGGTGGCCTCGCTACCACGACCATTGGTGCGGGACTTCTGTATATGCTCGAGGTCGGCACGTCAACTGGAAAATGGATTGGATACCAAATTGTATTTGGATTGGGTTGCGGCTGCGCCTTTCAGATACCCATGATTGCTGTCCAAGCATCGGCAGCACCAAGCGATCTCGCCGCAGCTACCGGCGTGCTTCTCTTCTTCCAAGGCTTAGGCGGTACATTCCTAGTGTCTGGCGCGCAATCCGCCTTCATCAACCAGCTGGTCGAGCACGTGCTCAAGGACACTCCTGAGGTTAGCAAGGAGGCTCTGGTCTTGACTGGAGCGACGGAGATCCGAAAGGTATTCCCCCTGGACCAGCAACCAATAGTCATTGATGGCTACATGACTGGCCTGAAGGTTGTGTTTGCAATGTGTATCGCCGTCACGGGTCTTGCTTTCTTGGTTAGTTTTGCCATGCCGTGGAAGAAGTCCAAGCAGGAGAAGCTTCAAAATGCTGGAGGTGCGGCTTAAAAGGAGCAGCCGCTTTAAGATTGAACCATGGAGCGCCCATATTTAGATTGTAGATGGACTTTGGGCTCGAGAAGGGAGATGCATCCGCAGACGGTTGTTAGATTCACCAGGAATTTGGATCGTGATAATAATAAACATATCGATGGAGTCAAAGAATGCCATGTTAGATGTCAAGTTGAGAATCTACATCTACCTACTAGGTACCTGTAACACGTGCATTGAAGCTTATTCAGCACGTTCGGCGATATGATTGATAAGAACCACTCTCCCGAGTCCGGACCTCGTCCTCAAAACTCCGCCGCAGAAACCATCACGAGAAGGTCCTTTCTTCAGCCATTGGACCTCGACGATGGCTGCCGAGGCTTTCGCTCCTGCATGAACGCCTCGGCTCATTCTTGGACTTTGCTTCTCTTTCATTTTCAGAGCCCAATTGCCCATCGATATGCCGCTCCGACTCGTTGCACGTGCTCCTCTTCGACATCGTCGAGACTTGGTCAGAACACTGCGAACGCTTGCCGAGACGATCCCCTCTACACCTATTCGAGTCCTCCGCGCTGTCGATGCCGTGCGAAAATGGCGGAAGCCACACATGATCAACTACCGCAGCGTCGGCCTCGTGCCGACCATGGGCGCGCTGCATGAAGGCCACTTCTCTCTGATCCGAGCCGCTGCTCGTGAGAACCACCACGTTGTAGTTAGCATCTACGTCAACCCAGCCCAGTTCGGTATCCGCGAGGATCTGGCCTCGTACCCCGTTACCTGGACTGCCGATACCGCTGCCCTGGCCCGATTGGACCGGGAACTCGCCGACGATGGTGGAAACCTCGGTCGTATCTCCGCCGTTTTTGCGCCGACGACTCCGGAGATATACCCTTCTGGCTTCCCCGGACAGGAGATTGAGAGCAAGGGTAGTTTCGTGACCATCACCCCTGTCGGCGAGGTGCTTGAGGGCGCTAGTCGACCTACCTTCTTCCGCGGCGTTGCGACAGTATGTATGAAGCTCTTCAACATCGTGCAGCCCGATCGCGTCTACTTCGGCCAGAAGGACGTGCAACAAACCGTTGTTATCCGAAGAATGGTCAAGGACTTTGTGGTTCCTACCGAGGTTGTCGTTTGTCCTACTGAGCGTGAGTCTGATGGCCTTGCCCTAAGCTCGCGCAACGTCTACCTCGGCACCCGCAGGCGCAAAGTCGCCATCGTGCTGAACAATGCCCTCCGCGCTGCCGAGGAGACATACAAGTCCGGACAGCTCGACCGGGTCAGTATCCTCGGCGCAGCGAATGAGGTGGTCACGTCGGTGCTGCAAGCCCAGATGGAGCTTGGTCCCGAACGGCGAACCACATACGAGGTTGACTACATCTCGCTGGCGGATCCGGATACGCTGCTTGAAGTTGATGTGGTAGACCCTGCCAAGGGCGCTGTACTGAGCGGTGCTGTCAAGATGCTCCCTGTGGAGCAGACACAAGAAGGAGAGGATCTGGGTCATTCTGGCGGCCCTGCTGTGAGGTTAATTGACAACATCATCCTGCCCCCTAAATCCGGATAGGCTCAAATTGGAGGACTTACGACAAAAACGAAGTTACGACAAGCAGAATATAGAGGAAAATGAGGCATAGTGGCCAACATGGCGTCAAAAATCTTTAATTATTTTCCAAGATGTCCCCTAATGCAGTCGCTGCGTCCTATGTACATAATTCATGGGTATAAAAAAACGTGATGACATGTAGAAGAAGAATTTACAAATGCGCCCTCCCCTCTAGCTTGCTTGATTTCCTGGTCTGATTAATACTGCGTTTCAACGCTTCCTGCTCTTCCTTGCTTAGTCTGCTAGGAACCTTGGCCTTGCCACCCTTTTCAGCTTCTTCAGCCTCTGTAAATAGCCTGCATCCGAGTTCGTCCGTCAGACGAAGCACACGGCTGCTAACTGTTGCACCATCACGTCGATTCTTCCCCTCGCGACGGGAACGGGCGATTTTCTCCGTGAAGTCCCACAGCTTGCCCTCGGCCACCAGCGCACCGGTTTCAGGGTTACGCGAAGGCCGCCATGAGGGGTCCAACTGGATGCGTGGAGGCATCTTGGCGTCTTTGGACCTGACAACGTTGACAATTTGTTCTTGTTGGAAGCGTGCGTATGAATTTTTAAGAGTCTCCTTGTTGACGGCCTCGAAATAGGAGAGATCGCCTTGGTGGTATAGTGTCTTACCAAGCTATATCAACATTGTCAGATGTGTTTCCTGGGGTCACTGTAGCTAAAGGGATACTTACCAGCTGTGCACTGTTTTGAGCCTTGCTTTCCTCGATCCAGATATCGCCATTTTTGCCAAGTGGTGGCGTCAAGCCTAGGAGAGACACGGCAGCCAACCAGCTAGCCTCGATAAAGGGCCAGATGAGGAAGCAGTAGAAGTCGAAATTCTCACGTCCTACTTTCCGTTCCTCGTCTGACAGTCCGATAGTAGTGACATTGCCCTTCTCATCTCGGTCCAGGCGAACGACTTGATCAGCCTCCAGGCCGCGAAGGGTGTTGTCTAGGTTCACGACCAGGCCTGCGCCAGAGAAAATGAATTCCCCACGGAACAGGGAGGACAAGAACAGGACCTGTGCCTTGAGCTCCTCATACGTGATATCTTGAATCGACGGGCCGCCTCCGCGCTTGACCTGTGTGTACATAGCCACACTAACAAGGGCTTCGTAGATGAACAGGTGTATAGTCATGTTGCGGTAAAAGGATAACTGGAAGCGGTCGACAGCGTAGTATGTCGGCTCCGCTAAGCCGTCAACCACGCCAACCAAGTCTTTACCTAAGACCTCTAATCCTCGGTCGACAATCTCGGATAGCTCTACGTTACCAAAGTGGGCGACGCGACCACCCTTGGCCCGGACGCGACAAGTCAGCCAATCAATGCGTCGGATCAACTCTCCTTTCCCGACACCACGACCACGGAGGGTTAGGAGGACGGTGCCAATGAGAGCAGTGGGCATGACGACTGATACCGCGTTGATATCACTGAGGACCTTGTAGCCCAGAGTGCGCAATAGCTTTTCCCGAACAGCCCTAACATCAGGGTTGTAATGATCTGTGTCTAATCCAGCAGGCACTTTCGGAAGTCGTGACAGCTGATTGTCAATGAAACCTCTCAAGCTCCAAGGTTCATGAAACCGAACGTCTACCCTCCCTAGCTGCAGTGAGAGAACCGAGGACCCGCCGGTAAGGAAGTCGACCAAATTTTCCTTCTTTTTTGGCATGCCAAGAAGCTCAGTGACATAGCCTTCCGTCTCGATTACTTTGTCGTATTGAGTGCTGACGGGGCAGATGATGGCATCCTCGACGCGACCAGACAAGATGCCATCGAGAACGAAGCTGAGAATACCGAATTTTGGAGGGAGCAGCTTGCCTGTTCGTGATCGACCTCCTTCGATGAAGCACTCGAAATTATATCCTTCCTGCAGAAGGGTATCGATGTATGACTGTACCAGTGTAGTATATAGCACGTCGTCTCCAAAGGACCTTCTGATCCACATCGCTCCTGCGTGCTGTAAGAAGCTTCCCACGAGAGGGAAGTTGAGGTTATCTCCCGCCACGGCCACCGGCAGGGTGAGGCCAAGCCTGTAGCATATTAAATGGAGGGAAACATAGTCGACGTGTGACCGGTGGCTAGGTAGGAAAATGATGCTCTGTTTCTTCTTCGCGGCGAGATCAGCCACCTTTCTTAGCCGGAGCACCTCTTCACTAGAGACATGAATCCCCTGATGATAGGCACGCGTCAATAGTTGGGTCGCTAGATAATATGCGCCGCGGATGAAGGTCTTGTTTTCCATCTTGCAGATCATGTCATCGGTGAGCTTCTCTGCGACCTCTTGCAGCGATCCCTCTATGATGTTGCGCCGTTGCGCGCGGTTTGTCTCGTAGTGCTTGTCATTTTTATTCAGCAACCCGTCCTTCTCCTCCACGGCAAGACGGTCCTCGGCCAGTTGTGCGATGCGTTGCTGCAGCAGGGGAGCCGACATCACCCTGGACTTCATGTTTTCTGAGAAGCCGGAATAGAAGACGGGCTGGCCAATGACCTGATCGTAGGCGCGCCATCCTTGGCCGGATACATAGAGAGAGACTTCGCGGAGGAACCTACGGGCAATGTGTCAGTGGAAATGCCAGCAAACTGGAGATGGCTGTGTCGACATACTGGAGAGGCTCTGTACGGAATGAGGCGAACTGGTTCATCAATGCCCCTTCCTTGAGGTCCTGGGTGGCAGCCTCGGGCTCTACATAGCCGCTGGGTTGCAGGGTGATCTCGTCGCCCAAGATCTGGAGATCAGGAGCCGAGTTGTTGGCTGGGTCAGCGGGTTCGCCATCTTGGGACATGGTGTCGTGTCCGGGAAGACGGGAGGTCGGATTGACGCGGTTTCGGTATCGTTTAGGGGGAATCGAAGAGAGTTGAGGACACGAGCAGCATCATGTCAGTCCTAAAGCCGGTGTCAGACTTCGTAGCACATATGTACTCGTACTCGTACTTTGTAAACCCGTGTTTATTGGCGTAGGGATCAGACAAGGAGGCTCATGCGGATCGGGTCTGGGGAAGATAGGTGTGGGGCGGACTGCGTCAGAGCCGAGGGCATGTGAATAGGTGTGGTTTAGTGGCGGAGGAGCTTGGACCACTTGAAGATTTCCAGGAACGATTCCGATCAAATCATCTCTTCTGCATTATTGTATCATCAATGCTACTTGTATGGACCACTACTCCATTCTAAGGACTTTTGCATCTATATTTACCACGAATACTGCCCCTGCGTGCTCATCATAATGGCGTCGGCGCAGCAGTTCACCCAGGACCTGCTTGGGAGAGCGCACTCCCCCGACAGCGTCAGTCGCATCTACAGCGAAAAGATTCAATATCGATCTCTCCATCTGAAGCCAACATCTCCGCCGCCGTCCACTCTCAATGCAAGGGCTGCGCGACGCAGAGCCCGTCAGCAGGCAAAATCCAAACAGAAATTAAAGCCAAAGCCGCTCTCGTCTCGCGAACGCCGGAAGCTTGGGCTCTACGACATCCCCAAAGGGAGACAAAGATACGAGATCTACGAACCACTGAACAAGTTGTGGATGGGATATGCACAAGAGATCCTGGGGAATGATGTCTACACCGGTGGGCCATTAGCCGCAGCTAAGCTGGCAAGCGCAGAGTTCCATGGAGCAGAGGCCGAGGTCGTGAGAAGTGGGTGCCCAGACAGAGTCGGCATCAAAGGCATCGTGGTGAGAGACCGCAAGTTTGTGTTCGAGGTCATCACGAAGAAAAGAGGGCTCAGAGTTGTGCCAAAAGAGGGTACCACATTCCGCATAGAAGTTCTTGCACCGGGAGAGGCTGAAGTCGGCACTGAGAAGAAATTCGCCTTCGAAATTCTTGGAGACCAGATGATGCTTCGATCAGCGGATCGGGCGAACAGGAAATTCAAATCGCACTTCTTGAAGAACGTTTGAGGGTCCTATTAACAACGCCTAGCCATTCTCAGCGCCCATCACTTTCTCCATGAACCCGGTGGATAATGTTCGTCACCACTCGATCAATGGAAAATCAGGTCTCGAAGCGTAGTTGTGAGGAGGTTGGATTCGGCAAGCTGGGCTGTGCCAAAAGCCCGCTTTATAGCACACATACTGTGCCATTTGCTCCTATCACCACCCATTATGACAAAAGATTTTATGACGATAATGAAAATCTTTATATCTATTTTTACAAGCCAAAAGCCAGGTACAGTCCGCCAATAAAGCTCGATGCTTAGAGCAAAAGCTTTCCCTTCTTGATTTGGCTCTTTGTCAAGCTAATGTCCGCATTATAGATCAGGTGCTTAATTCCGTTAATGAATTGGAAAGTGAAGGGAAAGCTGAGGGCGAACCTAATGCCAGCGCATCGCTCTTGATACGGAAGCCAAGCAGAGGAGAGACGAGGTATGCCGCGATATAGACGTAGGCAGTGCCGGGGAGAACACAGTCAGTAACCCGAGTTTATGGACACCGAACTAGGTCTGTTCCTTTCGTTAGATAGCGAGGTGATGGGAAACAGGACGGTTAAGACGCTGGTTGATGAGGATCCAGTGGCCTTCCTCCGGGAGAGCTTGGTGGTTGTTATGGATGTCGCCTAAGTAGTCGGCATGGTGAATGCCAGAACCAATCCAAGGATATTCAGGCTGAAAGAGGCATTTGGTTGGCAGCGCCTCAGCGCATAGCAGCAAGGCCTACCCGTTTACTTGCAATAACGTTGTCACCTTATTCGCCCTCATAGTGCTCCTGATATGGGTCGTCGTTCTGTTCACGAATGTCGGCTTCCTCCTTGCAGGATTTTTACAGTGCAGAGTGCCGCGGCTGCAAAAGGGGGAGCTTCAATTCTGCCATTTTTTTCGGAAATGACCAGCTCGAAAGGGCCCATGGGTGGAACGACAACACTGAGACTGATCTATTCCATTGGATCTGCTTCGCTGGCTTGTTGATCATGATCATTTGTGAAATGTATGTGATCCATAATTCTATGCACCAAAGTAACTGGCGAGAGGCTGACTTGCAGAAGAATCAACTGGCAGCAATCGCGTGGATGGGCGAAAGAAATCGTCAGTGACAGGGAGCTCTTGGAACAGTCCCAGGAGGCTTGAAAGCTATGTGGGGGATGCGGCTGATCAGGAGGGGCCACCATAGAAATGCAGAGTCGTGCTCTTGACGTATGAATACATATGCATTGGCAATGATTTATTAATACGTGGCAGCAGTAATTCGTACTTCGTAAACATTGTTCACCGTCTCAATTTATTACCGCCTGGGCTGGTGGGAAATATAGAACCATTTGGTTTGTTCATCGTGCAAAGTAAATAGGAAAACGCCAAAGGAATATCGAATCCATGACACGCTCACCATCTGATACACGTATACATCTGAACTTTATAGTAGCATAGGTACACAATTATCGCGTCTGTTCATCTTCTTGGCGGGGAAATCGTTGATATGAAAAAAAACAAGACCTGTGGTAGCACCATCAGCTTTACGTCGCCGTGCGTGATGCGTTGCACTGGTTACACTGCGTTCATCATGTTACAGCACACAACAATAGTCTGTAGCAGTACGGAATACTATATAGTATTAATAACAGTAGTAACAGTAGTGGTAGTATTTGGATAATAAATCCACCGAGTCTTCTCCTAGGGTTCCCAGGAAACGGCATTCACGCACCCATGATTTGCGTCAAAATTTCGTGCATTCATCCACCTCACACTTTCTCACCTTGCATGCATGCCCTGATCGCTAAGGTACCTAACTTTTAGTGATGTCTGCTCCAAGTGCCCTGATTAGGATTTAGCCCTGGTGAAACCGGCTCGGTTAATTCTCGGGGCCACCCATTTGCAGCCTAGTGGCGCCTGTCGAGGCGCTTCCCAGTGCGTCCAAACCAAACTGGGGAACATCTGGAAACTCCGATTTTGTCTTTGCCAAACCTCAGGTTTTTCCCACCAGCAAAACGGTAGCTTCAATTCCGCATTCTGTCATCCCACGACATCTACGGCCTGTAACCACTGCTTCGACATCTCTCTGTACGCCATCATTTCTGTTGTCCATCGCTAAGAAAAGCGCAATTTTGCATCTCTTATCGTTAGACATCCCTCCGCCGGTGTCTACCTCTGTTATTCCGTCGTTCGATTCCGACCTGGAGTAGACGAGGAACCCCCGCGCCTAGGAAACCCCCCAAACGCGCCGTAGGATACCGCAAACATGCCGTCCAATCTTCCATCCAGCTTTGCCTCGGCCGCTGCCGGCCAAAATGCGAACCGTGATTCGAGGGGTGGTAGAGCTGACGGGAGGGGAGCTGTTGGAGGCGAATGGTAAGTCTTGCCCCTCGTGCCCATGGTCCCGCAGCAGTCGTTTTGTGTCCCACGTGTTGCCAGTTTCCACTGTTTATCCTCTTTGCTGCCTTGTGCTTCTTTATGCCGGTAGATGCATATTGTTCTATGACATAGCAAAGGCGGCAGGGTGGCCAGTTGGGACGCTTCTTCACTGCATCCGAATCAAGTTAGATGTATCATTCCGTCGTCCTAGCTACTAACGTGATATATAGGTCAAGGCGAGACGGGCGGTCAGCTAATGGCACTTTGACTTTCCGACGTTCTTCAACGACACCTTTGAGCCAGTCCTCAAATCCTCCTCCCGCAACCGATAACGCTGTCCAACCGCCGAGTATCGAAACGCCCATTGCACAGCCCACAATTTTCGAGGTTGGCCCCTCTCGTTACACCAAAGACGACTTGCTAGAGATGTTTCAATCCCAAAAGCCCAGTGACGATCCGTCTCGTCTGTTTATTTCAGGCTGGGATCCAACCAGTGTCAACAACAATAACGCAAGAGGTTGGGGTAAGGGCAGTGAGAACCACGTGCCGCAAGACCCTGGCACTTGCTGGGATGTAAATGGCGAGACAATGCCGATAGGGTTGCAGGAGTTTTCTTCTGAAGAGAAGGAGGTTCGCTTGAACTTACTAGAGACGTCATGGACGCTGAATGGCTGACGGCTGGCAGGCCTTTTCAACCGATATCAACTCGCCACTTAAGCCCCCCACGCAAAACAAGGAAGGTCATCAAGGAGCTGTCAACGGCCGCAAGGCCTCCCTCTCTCACGGCTCTGGAAACGCCTTTGGGGTTAACTCACCATCCTCTGCCACACGGCCCAGTACTCGCCGCCGAGAAACGCTCGATTCGAATCCATTTAGTACGACTAGTCTTGCCTCTCCGACCGCTGCCAGTCGCTTCTCTCGTGAAGATCCGTTCTGGTTCCCACGCAAGGGCAATGATTTGAAAGAGTCTGAAAATGATGACCCTGACATGGAGCAAAGCTCACGCGATGTTCCTAAGCTACCCATTGGTAACCTATTGCGGTCCAATACATCTGGTACTATTGGTATGGGCTCTGTGTGGTCACCAAATACTGCGTCTGGCGGTGGCGGGTTTGGCAATTTTGCCCTACCTACCTCGCCAGCCTTTGGAGACAAGCGTCTCGGTGGGACGTCTGGGGGAAGTCGGCTCGCTCATCTGATTCCGAAAGACAACTCGGAGAGTGCCACTGCCAAAGGAGCCGAAGGTCAGAACCCTTTGACCCAACAGTCGTGGCGCACTCGCCCACGAACTGACACCGACCCGTTTGGTGGAGATGATGAGTTGTCAGGTAGTGCTGTGCTTGGCGGGGCACAGGATGCCGCTTCAAGCAGCCAGCAGGCGAGTCGCGCAGGTATTTTAGGTACACCCGTCAAAGGCTCTACTGGTGATTTTGGTATGTCTGGCCTAATCCTAGGTGGCCAATCTGGGGACAATGGTCCTGTTAGTCCTTCTGAGACAAACCCATATCGAAGCCCCCCAGCCGACCGCCACGACCACGATGAAGGTGACTCGATTCCAGGCGACAAAATTCACGGCAGTGGGCCTCATGAGTCGCATTCCAATTTCAGCACGCTTTCGCGAGGGTTTGGTGCTGCAGCCTTCGAAGGTAGCGATCGTAGCCAGACGTCCAGTGTAGGCGCCAAAGGGTATCCTCTCGTTGGTATGCCGGGCTGGCCCGCTCCAGCAGGCCCCTCTACCGGAACACCTGATCGCGACCGTCCGAATTTTGGTGCCTTCGGCAGCTCTCTGTTCAATCCTATGGGCGACCTTCAATCTCCGGGCTTGTCGAACCTGGGTGCTGTGTTCGGGCCTTCTAACACTGGCAGTATAGGTCGAGGAAGCAAGCTGGGATCGCTGTTTCCTCCCGCTATGCAAGCCCAGATGCAAGCACATGAGCATGACAACAACATGATTGACTCGCTAGGTGACCTTCGTCAGAGCAATCCACTGGGGGCAATCGGCCGGGGTAATTTTGCCGTCCCAGCGCGAGATACAGAGAGCCCAATGCGATCCAACCGCGGCGTTTTTGAGGAGCTCTTCCCTTCGAGCGACAATATCAGGTCTCATGGCGCCTTTGGCACGTCTGATGCCGGACAACCAACAAGCGTGGCCCCAGTCCCTCAGTCATTCACCCCTGTTGGCGCCGGGCTCCCATTTGGTCCTGTCCAGACGGGTACAGAGCCACCATCTGCGCAGGTTCGCCAAATGGTGATGCCGGATCGCATGAGATGGGTATATCTCGACCCACAAGGACAGATTCAAGGTCCGTTCACAGGTCTGGAGATGAACGATTGGTACAAGGCAAACTTCTTTACTGCCGATTTACGCGTCAAGAAAGTCGAAGACCCTGAGTTTGAACCCTTGGGACAACTTATTCGACGCATCGGGAACTCGCGTGAGCCATTTTTGGTTCCCCAGATAGGAATTGCTCATGGCCCACCAATTCAGACTGGTCCATTCGGGCCTGCAAGTGGCAGTGGCATTATCCCACCTCTCAGCGGTGTATTTCCCACCTTTGGAAGAACTCTCACGGCCGAAGAACAAAATAATCTGGAGAGGCGTAAACAGGAAGAACAATTCCTCATGGCTCAGCAGCGAGATTTTATGATGCGGCAGCAAGCGATAGCCAAGTTCCAGATGCAAGGGCCTAGTCTTCAGCATCATTCAAGTGCCCACAGTCTTCAGAGTCAACCAAGCTTTGGCAGCATGACATCTCCTCTCGGTGTTCCCCAACAGCAACATCACCAATTGCCGCAGCATCAGCAACCAATCGGCGCTATGGGCCCGGCGGGGGTTTTTGATACACATCCCGGCTCTACCACCGGCGCCCGCCCTGCTCTGGGAAACGGGGAGCTTTTCAGACAAGATGATATTTTAAACCTTTCATCCGCTGAACGTCAGGTGCTTGCTTCTTTACAAAGTACCTCTGATTCCGGTGCACCTCAGCCGATTGGAACTCCAGGCGACGCAGGCCTCCGATATGGCCTACCGGAGACTGACCAGCTCAAGGAGGACCCCGAAGGTTTCAAGGACCGCTTGAAGGAGTTTGAGGACCTGCGTGCCGAGCACGATGCTCAACAAACTGCCGAGCCTGAGCCTGAGTCTGAGTCTGAACCGGAGCTTGAGCCTGAGACTGAGTCAGAGCCCGAGGAACCTGAGAAGCCTGAGGAAGCCCCTATCCAAATAGCTGAACCAGAGCCAGTTCCAGTATCTCCACCGCAGGCAGAGTCTTCAGTCCCGTCAGGCAAGACAGTGAAGAGTTCAAAGAAGAAGGCCGTAGCAATTGAAGAGAGCCTGCTCTCGCTTACCCAGCAAGTGCAGAAGACGCAAGCCTCTGCTGCTGCTGCTGCTCAGCCAACCGAGCCTGGCATGCCTATGCCTTTCCCTCCTCCAGCGTCGACTACTCCTCTCCCGGCGCCAACGGCCCAGCGGGCTAAGTCTAATTTGCCAGAGCAATTCAACCGATCTCAAACTGCCACTCCTGATACAGTTGCTCAACCTCCCCCCTTGGCTCCTTGGGCTAAAGAGCCCGGCCATGAAGGACAAAAGGGTCCCAGTCTGAAGGAAATCCAAGAAGCAGAAGCACGTAAGGCGGCCAAAGCTGAGGAAGCCGCTGCTGCTCTGCGAAAGGCTGCTATGGAGCAAGAGGTTGCTTTGATCAGAGAAAAGGAGAAATCCGCAGCTGCCGCTGCTGCTGCTGCCGCCGCCGCCGGTCTCCCAGCCACAAGCACCTGGGGCCAAGGCTCGCCAGTGTCCGCTACCAGTCCATGGGCCAAGCCTGGAACTACCAAAAACAAAGGCGCCGCCCCTGCTCTGACCGGCACTGGTGTATCTGGTGCTAAGAAGACTTTGGCTGAAATCCAGCGTGAGGAAGAAGCGCGGAAACTGAAGGCCAAGGAGATTGCTGTCCATACCGGTGTTCAAGTCAACACTACCAAAAGCTACGCTATCCTTGCTAGCAAGCCGAACCATGCACTCGCTTCTAATGCTCCGTCTCCTGTCTCTGCCGCAGGTGGCGGCTGGGCCACGGTTGGCGCTGGCGGTAAAGTGAAGGGGCCCACTGGCCCAGTGCCTCAGACTCAAAGCCGATCGGTTAGCGCCAGCATCACCAGCATCGCCAAGCCTCCCATGGTAGTGCCAGTTAAGGTGGCTCCTAAGAGCATCAGCAGTGTCGGTGCCAGGGTTGAAGCTGGCAACGCCGCCACTGAGGAATTCAACAAGTGGTGTTATCGAGAACTCTCTCGCGGTATCACGGGAGTCAGTGACAGTAAGTCGTCGTCCACTCTCATTCATTAACTGACCAGTTCGCTAACACATTGTTTCAGTCGCAAGCTTCCAGGCTGATCTGGCTGTTTTACCTCTGGACACGGGCGTCATAGCAGACGCAGTGTATGCTAACTCCACCACTATGGATGGTCGTCATTTTGCCGACGAGTATGTCCGTCGCAAGAAGCTAGCAGACAAGGGCGTGGTGGAGAAGCAGCCCGCCACAGAAACAAAAGCCTTGAGCAGTGGTGGAGGTTGGAGCGAAGTGGCCAAGAAGAGTGGAAGTGCATCTCAGCCCAGGGAGGCTGAGGGGGTAGCCATACAGGCTGCCGGGTTTAAAGTTGTCCCGGGCAGGAAGAAGGGCAAGAAATAGCAGCCTTTGTCCTTGGACGTCTTGAAGGAGCGTTGAGCTTGAAGCGAGCGCATGAAAAGGCTGCTGGATGAGTTCTAAAGCCAGCGTTGGTCAATGCTGTCGAGAATATAGTGAATTCCCGTCTGAAGACAGGACTTGGTGGAGTCGGATCGGAGCAGCTGTTTTATGAGCATTGTTGTCAAGTATATGATGTCTGTATGGTAGATATGAGCTGAATGTGTAAGCGTGTAACGAGTAGCAATAACATTCATCGTCTAGGTGTTTGTATGTACCTTGATTCTCCGTGGCTGCCAGTGAATCAGATGCGTCAAGTCTTCATCTGCTTTATCATACTCTTCGTCTACTCGAACAAATCCTGTGGAACCTTCACACGCGCACACTGTGATCCTAGCACAACGTGCAAACACCTGAGTTTGCATTTCAAGAGCACAGACGAGCGACTGTCCCATGAACCGCCCTCTCTCATTTACCCTATCAACACGCCCACCCATGTGGCCCCGACGATTCATTCTTTCGACATTGTCCTCAGTCCAACGAACCCCTTTTTCTCTTAAGTCCTATCCACCTTTAGCCCTTCCATAATACCCTCCAGCGTCTTCCATCCCTCGCTATCCTCCCACGTTGTCTTCGCCCTGCCCATCACACTACGCACCGCACTCCGCGCCTTGCCCTTCCACTTCTGTCCAATGGCTTCTACGTCTGGTCCCCAGTTCTCCAGCACGGAGACTAATTCATCTGTGCGCTTGACGACTTCAGCCCATGCCTTTTCGTCAGAGGTCCAGTCTGAAGCAGCTTCGCCAGGGAGGAGACCGCTGCCGCCACCGCCGGATGAACCAACTGCCGCGCGCCATGCTCGTTCAGAGGCGTCGATGGCGCCGGCGTAATCACGACGCCACGCGCGGAGACGGGACAGTAAAGCCCAGAGTTCGGAGCGCTTGGTAATAATGGGGACGACTTCCTCTTCCAGCAAGCGCGTGACGAGACGCTCCATGGATCCTCGCGGGGGTTCGTATATGCCATTATCTGCCGATGGTGATGGCTTGTCCTTTGAGAGGACGACGTTTTGGAGGAGAGCGGAGAGAATGTCTGTGTCGAGGGCGTCTTCGGTTTTGCGGATGCGGATGATGTTGGTTAGGGCGAGGACGATGTCTGAGACGGGCACGGGTTGGATACGGGATGCGAGGGTGACGACGTTGTCCCAGATGCGCCAGTTATCGTGAGCGATGGAGGCGCCTTTTTTGTAAGCAGCGAGGGATTGGGAAAGGAGCTTGCTGGGGTTGCGAGATACGGCCTTCTCCTCTGTGACAGCCTCCTCCTCGTCATCGTCGTTGGTCGGTTTAGCTGTGTCCTCCTGGCTACTCTTGGTCACTTCCAAGTACAAGCTCCATAGGGCACTACCAAGGTTGCTCCATGTCCTAGCACCTTCACCACCGTCTGCATCATTGGCGCTGCCGATGGACCGGCTGTATGCTTCCGCGGCTTCTTCGAATTCTCCCATTCGCAGGCTGATATCACCAAGACGACCCCACATCTCTGGACTGAGGCGATTGACGCTGGTAGCCTTCTTGTACGCATCCAAAGCCTTGTTCCACTCCTTTTGCTGGAGGTAATGCTCGCCTAAGGACCTCTGTGCGCGGGCATAGCGGTGCTTGGAGATTTCCCATGCGCGTTCGTAGTGAGCTGGATTATTCTCGAGATCGCCGAGAATACACCACAGCCGAGCGGCATTGGGGGGCGAAGGGCTGCGCTCAGGACCAGAGAAGTCGGCCGCTTTGAGGAGTGTTACGTCCTGACCAACAACATCATCTTCTGGTTCATTTGCTGACGGTGAATCAAGTCCAGTCCGTGAAAACAGCCTCCAGCGAATAATACCCCGGGCCTTTTCTTCTCCACCGCTTCCTCGACCGTCCTCGTCGGCGGCGGCTACGCTGCTAGCCAGGCAGAGTGCTACTTCTGCCCAGAGTCGCAGACGTTTGAAGATTTCCAGGGCGGAAGCCATGGAGCCGACGCCGGCCCAGGCGTATGCGAGTTCAGACTCGAGGTGCCAGCGGGGAGGTGTTGAGAGAGCGTGGATATAACGGAGACGAACGTGAGCGGGTGCAGACTCGGATGGTGTAGGGGCGGGTAAGAAGGTTGTAGGTTTACTATCGTCAACGGGTGCGGTCATTTGGCCTGGTGAGGTCACCTGGATAGCCGGTACATCTGGTGAGTCGGAGTCATTTTGGGATGTTTCCTCCTTTGTGGGAGCAGCGTAAGTGGTGTCGCTTAAGACCTGGTCAGCAACAGCTTGAAGCTGAAGGACACCGCGTTCAACAGTTCTGCTTCGGTGAATCTCTACCCTGGATCTAACTAGCAAGGCTTGAGTATAGATCTGCCAGTTCACAGACTTGTCTGTGAGGACGCGAACTGCAAAAGGCAGGATCTGCTCAGAAGTTAAGGTATCAAGGGGTGAGAAAGCATCCTTGATGGTTGCTTCTGTAAGAAGAATGATTTCATCGAGAGCAGCCAACTGTGGCTGGTCATCTGGGGAAAGTTTAGCCAACGCTGGTGGCAGGGTATCAGTCTTTGATACATTTTCGGTTGGTTCCTTTGCGAAATGGATCTCTTCTAGGAGGGTATCATTGTTGAGTTTAAGAGCATCCGGCTTGGTGGCCACTTGGTCATCCTCGGAAGCCATGTTAGAAGGGACATGCTCAGCGTCACTTTGAGCCAGGACGACGAGCTGGCTAATGTTGTTCTCTTGGAATCTGGTCCTCTTTCCGAGAGCTCCGGATAAGGCGTAGACAAATCCGGTTGTCTGGGTGGCTTCTTTCAAAACCTCCTTTGCCTTTTCATGGTAACCAAGTAGGATGTAGTTATTTGCAGCCTCAACGAGGAACAGGGCTTTTTCGTCCCGGCTCCAAGTCTCGCCAGCATCTGATGCCCAAATTTCTTGGTCAAAAATCTTCCCCCGGAGGCTTTCAATGCCGTCGAGTATTTGTGTTGCCAATGTGGGCACGTCACTCCATTGGGAGCTCTTGTTGAAGTTTGAGCCTGACCCTAGGCTAGGCTGTGTGATGATCTTGTAATGCCAGACATTGACGCGCAGTCTTGTCCATGCAAGGCTATGCTTTCCAGCCGAGGGCAGTTCGATCACATCATTCGTTTCACTCGCCAAAGCTTCTAGGAAGACGTATCTGACGAGGGAGAAAAGTTCAAGGCGGGGAATGTGCGGATAGGGGGCAACGCCATCCACATCGAGATACCTTAGACAGGCTCTACGTAGGTGGTGAAGCGCTGTGACATGGTCCTGAACATCTTGCCGACCTGAGTTCCAGGCTTTTATGAACGCATTTTCGACATGAACGGAGGCATCCGCTGGTAGGACAGGGCCTGTGACGTTGGCTTGGAGAAAGGCATCGAGAGCAGCCAGACCCACGGCCAGAACGTCGACAGTTGAGCCATCTTTGGTCTCTGGCACGGCGGGTCTTGAAGACAGGTCAGAGTCTTGCGCCAGAGAGACGAGCTGAGAGACGTGCGCCTCGATCAGACGATCTGCCACGGCATTATCAACCAACGTTGACAGGCTAGGAGCTGTGAGGTTATCCATAGATGGCGGGGTTGATATGTGCGACAGATTGATGAGATTCAGATTCGGATCCAATAGCATCCGTAACAGACAAAAAAGATATCTGGTGAATCCAAATCTAGCGCAGACAGTACCAATACCCGGCTAACGTTGATATGCTATGCAAATCTTGTCAAAAAGAGCGCCTTGGGTTTGTTTCTTTTTGGTTCTTTAGTCGTCCTTTTTTTCTTGTGCATTTTCGCAGCGCAACACCATGAAAAAAATTAGCGTCTGCGAAACACTGAACCCTTTGCCCCACCTCATCGATCTTCATTCAAACCTCATATTGATAGTCTGTCTTATCAACTGATGCGATGGCCGTTTGGCAGCCACATTTTGTAGAGCTTCTATAAAGTCAGTCAGATGGTAATATTCATGCGCCTCATCGACTGCATAAGGTCCTCCCTCAGTGCAGACTACATCCTTTCAGAGCTTTCCGCTATTAAACCAGCCTAATGGTTCGATCCGGAATATCATCAACCTAGCTCTTGGCTTAAAACTTGGCATAGGCAAATCCGAGAGAGACCCCGAAACTCTCCTTTTCTCAGTGGCAACTGCGGCAATTGGCGGCTTTGGTCTTAGCTTTCGAATTTGTCTTCTCCTAGAAATTGCCAATTCGTTCAAAACATACATACGAATGAAACAAGCCGAACTACAACAATGTCTGGAATTACAGATTCCATCCCTCCATCTCAGAAGACATCGCCCCCGTCTCCTTACATACATATTCACACGTATTGTGGATCCAACAACAGAGCTACTCCTGAGAATGGACTGAAATCACGAAGGCCATGACCAATCTGAAACCCGAGAGGCAAGACTGGCGAGCTCGGCGTGAAGGGTTTTTTTTCGCCCGAGAACAAACAAATACCAAGCTGAACGATGGTTGGTTACCACCTATATTTTCTTCCATTTGTGGACGTTTCGATTGGATGCCTGCTCTCTTAGCGGATCTAAAACTGGTTGCTTTCACCTCGTATTTTCCTTCAAAACGGCCAGCCCCACAGGCAAACCCTCTCAAGAACGGAAGAAGCGTTTCGTGTGAACGATGACATCTACGTCATCAGTTTACCTTCGCTTGACCGACTGTGACAAGACGCTATCCCAGAAGAGTGCAATGGGAGAGGGAGTTCCTGATGGAGACTGTCGATCACAAGAGAGCTCCAAACCAACATTGGCGCAGGCCACTAAGAGAATTGCAAGAAATTCTATGGCGCCGAGGAGATATCATATGTCGGATTCTCAGCTGTCACACCACAGAGTCTCCGTACTGTACTGTGTGGATACTGTGAATGGGGCGTAGCTGATGGGCTAATGTGTTACAGTGCGAGGTAAATCTCATACACCATGGTGGTAGTGCTAGCACGCATCACTTCTGTATACCTGACTATCCATTGACTATTCCCAGAGGCTAAGGTACCTCCTTTGTACATAAATTAGCAGCCATGGAAAACGTGTTCGGTGGAGATTGGCCCCACAAGATATTTTTCCGTGGTTTGAACGTTTCACGCTTCTGCTGCAACACACAACAACACCGAACACAGAGAATGACGGTCATCTCTGATTCGGCCACGTCCAGCGATCATGTCGCTTGGCAATGCGGACAATGGACAACCTTTCGCCCGACGTCTTATTTCCCGTGGCTAGCTGGCCTGCCGAGGCTCAGCCGTCCCTTCACGCATGCGGCGCCACGAGAACTCGGGCATAAGTGAAGAGTTAGCGCCTGTCTCTCATACCGTTCTCGGAACTGTGTGGACATGAGCTGGGCTGCGAGGCATTGCGAGTTGTGACAGCGTGAATCTGCCAGGCAGGCCTTGTGGCGAGTGACGTCAGAGTGCCAGGGCCGGATATCTCAACGCCGCTTTTACGAGAGATCGAGATGCGAACGACGATCACGACTATTCTCAGACAGTGAAAGACATTTGGAAAGTCTAACCCATCGATCTCTTGGATCTCGAACATGGAAGCCTCTTGGAGAAAAGAGAGATCTGGCGAGAATTGGCAACTTGACTCATCATTTTGCATTGAAACGTCAAAAGATCGCTTTCACGTGTTGGTCCCTACAAATCCTGAGGACATTCTTGTGTCCGTGATACTCCGTACACAGGAAGCGGATACGTCGTGAATTGCTTAGCTGTATAAACCAGGACCAGCCATCCAGCTTCCGACTGCCTCGCAGCGACTTCTAGGACACCAAGTGCATAATAGCAGTCGCGGCGAAAGAACCAACCCACTATGCAGGGGTCCCTGGCTCGCCCAACCTTTTGTGCGGGCAACACATGCGCTATTTCGTCGACGGGTCTTGGCACACCTCGAGATCTCTTCAACATCACTCTCGCTCGCCGTAATTGACAATCCCGTTTATGTCGTTTTAGACGGCATGGCTGCTTACATGGCACGTAGTATGGCGGCTAGTCCAGATTCGCTGGTGCTCATAAATTATCGGGCCGTTCCAATGTCTATTTGCGTCAGAGGCATGTGTATTCTGAGACATGGGCAATCTTTTCCAATGGGCAACAAGGCTCGCCTGTTGGAAGCACAGAGAGGCTTGGATTCGTGTGCCAAGACAAAAAACTGTCCAGCCATGTAGCGCAAAAGTAGCCTGGCAATACCGGTAGAATGCGAACCCTCCTGCTCTTCCCCACAGTGGACAGGCCGTTGTGTTGATCATATCCGTCCCTGGACAGAACTTGCTCCTATTGACCAGGCGCTGCCTTTTTACTGCTCGTACAAGCTTGTTCCTAACCTTCTAGTTCTGTCCCTCTCTCTCTCATTCTTTCTTTTTTCCCTTCCTATCTTCTCTCCTCCACTCCTCCCCTCCCCTCCCCTCATCCCGTCTTTGTTGCATTCCAACGACTTACACCAACATTCTGTTGGTGTTGACTGGCACGAAGACGCGCGCTTTGTCTGTTGTTGCGTGCTCTCAACTCAGGGACTAGGAGAACGTTGCCCATCGATATTGATCTACTTCAAAATGGCCACTTCGGACGAGGAGAAACACTCCAAAATCGAAATCCCAGGATCACCGGAAGTCAGCGATGGCCATCTCACCGACAACGCGGATGGCCTTCACCGGCGCCTCAACAACCGCCAAATTCAGCTCATCGCCATCGGTGGTTCAGTGGGCACGGCATTGTTCGTTAGCATCGGTGGCGGACTTGCTTCAGGTGGCCCCGCTAATCTGTTCCTCGCCTTCACGTTGTATTCAATGGTTCTCGCTCTCGTCAACAATTCCATCGCGGAGATGACCGTCCTGATGCCTGTCTCCGGGGGGTTCATTCGCCTTGCGGGTCATTGGGTTGACGACGCCTTTGGTTTCATGGCCGGCTGGAACTTCTTCTTCTATGAAGCCCTGCTGATACCCTTTGAAATCACAGCTCTGAACCTAGTCATTTCCTTCTGGGACGAGAGTATTACTAAACCTGGACCTACTGCCGGCATTTGTGCTGCTGTCATTGTTTGCTATGCGTAAGACTGTACTCCGGAGAAGAGGAGGGGGTATTGATCTTCCCGCTGTCTCTTTGCCTCTTCGGGATCCAACTCCTTTCCCTGTCTCCTCCCTAACCCCCAGTAATCGAGATCCATGCTAAACGTTTTGTGTGTGAAGGGCTTTGAATATGCTTGCCGTGAAAAACTACGGGAATTTTGAATTCTGGCTATCGGGAGGAAAAGTTATCCTCATTTTCATGCTTTTCGCCTTCACGTTTGTGACTATGGTCGGCGGAAACCCACAGCATGATGCATTTGGCTTTCGTCACTGGACCAGTCCCGGAGCCTTCGCCGAGTACCATTCGAAAGGTGTCTTGGGTCGTTTTGAAGGTTTCCTTGCAGCCTTGTGGAACGCTGCGTTTGCCGTCGTTGGCCCCGAGTATGTCTCCATGGTTGCTGCTGAGGCTAAGCACCCACGCATCTATATCAAGACGGCCTTCAAGACCATTTACCTTCGCTTCGGCATTTTCTTCTTTGGCAGCGCTCTGGCAGTTGGCATCATTCTTCCCTACAATGACACTAAGCTCCAGGCAGTCAACAACGGCGATGAGGGTAGCGGTACTGCTGCGGCCTCGCCCTATGTCATCGCCATGGAGAATATGGGCGTTGCGGTGCTGCCTCACATTGTCAACGCGCTCATGCTTACATCCATCTTCTCAGCTGGCAACACTTACACATACTGCGCAACACGCTCGCTCTACGGCCTAGCGCTTGAGGGTCGCGCGCCTCGTTTCCTGCGCAAGTGCACGAGCAAGGGCGTCCCCATATACTGCTTCCTTGTTGTCATGTGCTTCCCGCTGCTATCATTCCTCCAGGTAGCCAACGGCTCCGCCGAAGTGCTCGACTGGCTTGTCAGCTTGGTCACCGCCGGCGGCATCATCGACTATCTCGTCATGTCCATCACATTCATCTTCTTCTACCGCGCTTGCAAGGCACAGGGCGTCGACCGCCGCTGCTTTCCGTACTACGGCTGGGGACAACCTTACTGCGCCATCATCGCTCTTGTTATACAAACTCTGGTTGTGATTTTCTACGGCTACATGGCCTTTGCGCCGTGGGATGTTAACAAGTTCTTCCGCAGCTATACCATGCAGCTCGTGGCGCCAATTCTCTTCATCTTCTGGAAGGTTGTCAAGCGCACGCGGTTTGTTCGTCCCCTGGAGGCCGACCTTGTGTGGCAGCGTCCTACCATTGATGCCTATGAGGATAGCACCACTGAGCGGCCTGTTGGCTTCTGGACTGAAATGGGCCGCTTGGTTGGTATCAACCGCAAGAAGAAGATGGAAGCTGCATGATGAGCGACACATGAGGAGAAATGAAGTATTCACCTCGACTTCACATCTCCCTGTATCACGGATATGTTCTTTTTTTGCATCAAATTTTCTATATACATACTTGCTACGACTGGTATGAACCGGCTCATGGAATGAGCGCTGTTGCATATAGGTTTAGACGGGCTTAAAAAAGGTCGGTTAGGTCAGGCAGGATACCCAAAGTACATGAGCCAACGAATGAGAAAAATATTCTTTTCATTTTTTTTTGTTTTATCCTTTGATGTGAAGAATGATAGGTGCGGGAAAACGTTCGGCTTCGGAGGGATATGGTTTGTTCGTCATCAAGGCGTCCCTTTCTCCGTCCGCTTCTATTCATTGAAACCCTTACTCTCACTCACAAAGATATAGTGTTTTACGAGGCTATATTCGAACCAAGACCGTTTCTCTTATCGTGGACATATCTCATATCAACAACCCTACCAACCCTGTTCAACCCACAGCAACCTCCCAACACGATCTCTTCACCACCTCTCCGCTTCCACTCAAAAAAATTAGCAACAATCAGCAAAAAGAAACACCTTTTCAGTTGCGTAATCTGGGAATCGAACCCAGGGCTCCCCGACACTGCAACGGATGGCAACGGAGAATTTTACCACTAAACCAATTACGCTGGATAGAGAAGAAGAGGTGGATGCGTAATCTGGGAATCGAACCCAGGGCTCCCCGATGGCAACGGAGAATTTTACCACTAAACCAATTACGCGCTTGTTGAAAGATGACAATGCGTATGAGGTTGATCTGGGAATGGGAAACAGGAGGGAAATGTGGATGGTAGAATGATGTCGGTTGTTTTACTTGAGATTCGAGGAGATGGGAGATACCGATACTGTTGGAGGAGTTGGTGATTTTATGAGAGGAGATATTAGAACAGGAGGATGGTGTCATATCCCTCTTTACGCAACGAAGCCATACCTAAACACGGAGGAAGGAACGGAGGTGGCGTAATAGGATGTCAACAATTGCCATGATAGCTTACACGCAATGCTATCCTCATTCAATACATAAATGAAATATCCCACCAAGTACGACCGTTTGTGTTTTCTCCCCACTGTAACTATACAAGGTTTCTTCAAGAGAAATCCCTCCGACTGCCTTAACCTCTCTTCGTAACAGCGGGGCGTCTGGAGGTGGCTCATCGACTCCTTCAGTGGCTTGCATGATTGTTAATGCCCTGACATTTATAGATTCACCCTTTGGGGCCAGATTTTAAAGGTCCAAATGGTGTTAGAACGCACTCGATCCCTAAAAAGAACATGCCTTTGCTGCTGGATATTAGATATTGGGTGATTGTTGATGCTAAGCCTTCGTCCAGTTGAGGGCTTCTCATTGACTTATTGACCTGATTTCACGTACCCTAGAGGTTTCATTTAACACTGCTGTTTCGCATTTCTAAATATCTAGGATTCTTAATACCAGTTTTCATAGTACGGCAATTAATTCTTCTCGACAACTTGAGATTGAATTACTTCCAGTCAAATGCCCTAGTCCTTCGGTGTGGTTGTTATCAAAGCTAGATGGTGTTGCGACCTTATACAAACACCATCATTTGACAAGGTGGAAACGGCATATGGACACAACAGTTCAGAGATCGTCACTGAAGTCTATTCGGGCCTCTATCTACCGTCCACCTTCCATCCATAGTCCAAAGCGCGAGCTCAAGACGACTGGGGGTCCTCCGTCCCCAGCCGCATTCCCGCACTCATGTCAGTCTATCAGAAGGCCCTTTCTATCGGCAGCCCGAGCATGCATCATGGCCAGAAACATCGAAACTTTTCCTTTACCAACCCGGGTTTTCATCAATTAGAACAAAGGAAAATAAAATATAGTAAGTCGTCAAAGGACGGGACATCGTCCGAATGCCGTGATGTGGGGTATGCTATTCGTTTAGTCGTCCTCGTCGCTGAACACCTCCTCACCACGCTTTCGGCGGGCCATACGGTCTGTGAGTTCGTTAGCATCATTTTCAACCTAGAGGTGAGGCTTTGGGACAAGAGCTTACCCTTCTTCTTCTTACGCAGCTCCGAAGAAGTCAACTTGGCCTTCTTCTTGGTGCTAACAATCTTGTTGCCCATAGCATCGAACTTATCCTCCTCATCATCGTCGTCCTGCTTGAGACGAGGACCAGAGCCCTGGCCCTGGACCCAGTTGTGGCCGGAGGGAGTCATCTTGCCGTCCATGACAGCCCAGACTTCCTCAGTCAAGTCCTTGGTGAACTCAGCCGAGTGGGTAATGATGATGACACCACCCTCGAACTTCTTCAGGGCCTTGGACAGAGCACCCAGGGAGTCACGGTCAAGATAGTTGGTAGGCTCGTCAAGGACGATCAAGTGGGGTCGTTGCCACGAGCAAGCAGCCAGGACAGTCTTGACACGCTGACCACCGGACAGACCACGCATACGCGAGTGAGAAACCAACTCAGCGTCGAGACCGAAGTTGGCGCAGTGGGCCTCAATCTCCTTTCGGACCAGAGGGCGGAACTGACCAGAGGCCAGAGCCTCCTTCATATCGACATCGGCAACCATCTTCTGGTGAGAAGCGAGCAGTTCGTTACGGGGCAGCCAGACGTTGTCAGCAGTCATCATAGGGACCCATCGCTCGTTCTTCATGCCGATGTTCTCGCCCAGGGCGAACGAACACTCGTACTCGTAGCTGTTCTTGAACTTTCTACGGGCGTTAATACCAATGACACGGCGCAGTGTTCCCTCGACCTTGAAGACCTTGTCCATGGCCTTCTCATCAGCCTCGGTGATGATCTTGTTGGCTCGGTCCATGGTCTCACGATCCTCACCAGTCTGGAAACGCCACTGGATGTACTCGGATGGGGTCTTGTCCAGGTGGTTATCGATGTGGGCGAAAGCGTGCTGCTTGATGTAGGCGATGCGGATGTTCTCGTGCTGGTAGATCTCACCGCCAGTGGGGATGAGCTCACCAGTCAGGACGTTGATCAGGGTGGACTTGCCAGCACCGTTGGGACCAATGACGGCAATACGAGAGCCCAGAGAGCACTGGAAAGCGATGTCGACAATCTGAGGCTTGGAGGTGCCAGGGTACTGGAAGGACATCTTGGTGGCACGCAGGATGGACTTGGCCTTGGTCTTGACACCCTCAAGGAAACCAGGCTCAGGGAAGGTGAACTCAATCTCGGAGGCACCCAGCTCGTAGTATGACTTGGCAGAGGGAACACGCTTGACGAACTCGGCAAGGTTACCACGGTATCGCTTAAGCTTGAAGCGCTCGTAGTGAACGATGTGCTGGCAGACATTGTCGAGGAAGCTAGAGTCGTGGGAAACAATGATGGAGGTGCAGGGGGAGTTGACAAGGTAATCCTCAAGCCACTTAACATTCTTCACATCCAAGTGGTTGGTGGGCTCGTCAAGAAGCAGGATATCGGGGGCCTCGAACACGGCACGGCACAGAGCCAGCTTCATCTTCCAACCACCAGACAGAGCAGTGATCTCACCCTGGATCATTTGATCAGTGAAGCCGAACTCAGACAGGCGCTTCTCGACATCCTCCTTGGAGACATCGACCGTGGCCTCAGCGAGCTTCTTCAGGGTCCAGTCAATGGTAGTCATCTCAGTGTCAGCAGCGTCGAGATCGTGCTCAACGAAGACAGTCTTGACCTCGCTCTGCTTGGGGAAACCCTCAACCTGCTCGTTGTTGATGGCACGCATGAGAGTAGACTTGCCAGAACCGTTGGGGCCGCAAAGACCGTAACGCTGACCACGCTTAAGACGGAGGTGAGTCTGGTTGAGAAGAATCTTGGCACCGTAGGCAAGGGAGAACTGGCAGTTGCAAAGATCCTCGCCCTCCTCCTCATCGGCCTCACCCTCCTCCTCCTCAGCGGCAATAGGGGAAGCACGCTTTCGGAGGGTCTCAACAGTAGCCTCGGCGTTGTCAATACCAGTGATGACAGAAACATAAGGCTTCAGGCTGTCAACCCAGATAATGTTCTCAGACTCCTTCATGTCAATGAGCTGGCCAGCGATGGCAGCAATGTACTCGGCGACAGGGCCCATCTTCTCGAGGTAAGAAGCATACCTGGAAGACAGGATATCCTTGAGCTTACCGAGGACGACGTTGACGTCACCGTCGTTGCGAGCCTCGGGAATCTTGCCATCCTTGACGTTACCGACACGGTAGAGGGTGTCGAGAGCCTGCTTGGTCTTCTCACGAGCCTCAGGGTCAGCCAAGTTGTCGAAGTTCTTCTGGAGACCTGGCATCATCTTGGGCAAGAAGGGGGCGACAATGTTGGGGTCATCGACAAGCTTGCACATGTTGTCGACGATGACAGCAGCCTTTCGCTTGATGGCGGTGTCACGCTCAGCAAGACCACGATCCAGAAGAGGGACCATCAGGGCGAGGGTAGGCTCCTGGACCTCAGTGACGAAGGTGGTGGCACCGAGAAGGTGGACGGTCTCAGGGACGTTCTCGGGCTTGGCAATACACTTGATAAGCTCGGGAATGAAGCGCTCAATATCCTTGTTGACGATCAACTGGCAAATC
Organism: Hypomyces perniciosus; assembly: GCA_008477525.1. Classification (NCBI taxonomy): domain Eukaryota; kingdom Fungi; phylum Ascomycota; class Sordariomycetes; order Hypocreales; family Hypocreaceae; genus Hypomyces; species Hypomyces perniciosus. The sequence goes on from SPDT01000006.1 coordinate 579,082, forward strand.
TGCTCCATGGTCTGGTAGGCACGCTCCTTGACCTCCTTCTTGGTATCCCACATAGACTCAGAGACGACGGGAATCAAGTCGGGGACACGGTAGGAAAGCTGGGCAGGAGTAGTCTTGACCAAGTGGTCAATGAAGTCCAGGGCGGCCATCTTTTCGGGCCACTTCTGGGCATTGCGGATAGACTCCATGATGTGAGGCAGGGCAATCTTGACGGCATTGCCGCTGATAGCGCCAGCGATGGCGAGGACAGCAGCGTTAGCAGCATTCTTGACGGCGGTGATCTTGTCGCCGACAGCAGCCAGGAGGTTAGGCAGGAGAACGACGAGGTAGGGCTCGACGCTAGCGGAGACCTCGGCGTGAGAAGCGATGGCCTCGACAGCAATGCAAGCCTTCTCACGGGCGAGGGCGTCCTTCTTGTTGGCGAGGTGCTTCTTCAGGCCTTCGATGGTCCTAGAGAACATAGAGTGTTAGCCCGAATGTGCGGTGCAAGACAGTGAATGAAAGCCCTGTGTAGGGGGGTTTGATCGCTAAAGTGGCGATTTTGTAGAGGGTATAGCGGTGGTAACCCCGCTGATCGTGGCGGGGTAGCCACCAGCGAGAAAAAAAAAGTTTTCTCCCACGAGGAAGAAGAAGAATCAGGGCCAAAGAAAATAAAGTGGTGGAGAGACTCACTTCTCAGGCACGGCCTGGTCCTCAATGCGGCCATTGATGAAGCCAGCAAGCTCGCTGGAAGACTGCTTGATGTCCGCCGCCTCCTTGGAGACGGTGAGCTTCTGGAAGAGCTCGTCAAGGACCTTGATCGACTGGGCACCCTCGGAAGGCATTTTGTCGGTGTTGGGTATTATGGAGAAAAAGAGGTAGAGGTCGGGGTATAGAACGGAACTTTGCAGCCGTTCTATGTCTATCGAGATCTATTCCAAGCAGAAAGACCTTTCTATCGTGAAGCCCACAGAGACGATGGAGGGGTCGACTCTGCTCTATCGCGGCTTTTTTTTTTTCGAGATGGCGGGGTTGTTCAGTGGGGAGGATCCAAGGAACAACTCGTCAGCGAGGAGGACTGTGCAGAGAACAAGTCCGAGGTTCGTCCTGGAGGATGACGACCAAAAGAGACGGAGAAAGAAATGAAGGAAGTGGAGGTGTAGGAGGTCAAAGGAGAGGAAAGTTAAAAGGAGGGAGACAAGTTTTAATATGGTTTGCGTAGGAGCCAGTCCACAACATTTTTTTTTTTTCGCGGGGTGTGTCGCTAAAACCCGGAGGCCCAGCAAAAATTCTCATGTTGCCCCTCCATTGGGCGGCGTTTCAAGTGCTTATCGCCCTTATCATTGTGGCGCTATGCCCAAAATACAGAACATGCGCTGGATGGCAAAGGCGGTGTGGCGGCGTGCTTTGATCGGGATAACTTGTGGTGATGCATATGATGGTCATCAAATTTTTTTCTCTGATTGGGGAGAATTTGATCCGAATAGGTGTGATGATTGGGTTGGGCCATCCCCTGACTCCGTGCTTTGTACTCCGTACCTACCATGGATTACTGTAGAGGCATTCTGACGGCCACGGCTGAACGGATTTTGCTCTTTTACTGTTATTATTTATCACCCCTAGCACTTCGTACGACAGAGCACGGATTCCCATCTGCAACCTCCCTCAACCCGCATCCCTGACTCCGTGGTGGCGTGTAAACTTTACGCACCTGTGAGTCTTTGACTGAGCCTCGATGGATCCATCCTGTGTACTACTTCGTACATATTGCCTACACACCATTCTGCAAACCCCTTGGGCATCTATACCTGGCACTGGCAGGACAAGAAAGCGCCCTGCATCTGGGAGATCGTAACGATCAGGGGCCGGATATTGCCCTTGCGTCCACTGGCAGATGCGGTGTCAGATACACCCTCACGCCTCGCCAGCTTGGCCGGTCTGACTCGCCAATCCCACACCCACACGAAAGGTGCATACATACTACTTCGTACTCCGTAGTGCTTCGTAGACAAGAGGCTTTTTGTGCGCCATAGTGTGCGCCATAGCATCGAACCCCCGTTGGTGCCGGAGCGACGGTGGGGGGTGAAGGAAATAATACATGGAAAAAATTCACGTTCAAACTTTTTACTGAACTGCCATTCGTGTCCAGCCTTGCCGCCACGTTGTCACCGCAAGTCAGTTTCAGTGGCTGGTTCTGCGACGGCGTGGAGAAGCACTCTCGGGCGCTATTGTCTCTCGCGCTCCCATCAAGAACCAAGCCAAGTAAGTTAAGGAGTCTGATTCAACTCAGCTCAGCCCAGGACGAGGCCTGGAGACGAGATTCCATCGACATGGAACTGATAGATAGATAATAGTAGTAGCAGTAGTATGATATCTATCCGTCCGTTCTCGTTCGCTTGTTGATCCACCATTTTCGCGGGGCCCCAGAGTCACCAGCTTTGACGAGTTGACTTGCAGGGGCTCACCGACAGTCGAATGTCTCACAGACGAGAAGAGCCCTGTACTCGTAGGCTATTAGTAGTAGTAGTGTCTTTATTTCCAGAGCCAATGTGTTTTCTGTGATATTTTCCGACTGTGATAAACACAACATTAGTAGATAGTAGTAGTAGGAATGTATTGTATTGCTGGCTGGCTTCATCCATTTAGGCGGTGTCTGGCTGCTGGCAGCACCTGAAAATCAGTGAGTGTTGCCATTTGCCACAGGCTAGTAATCGGTCAGCCACCCGGACCCATTGTGGCGCCTTTGCAGGAAGCCATGCAGCAAGGATCGATCTTGTCGCTTAGAATCTATTGTTTTCTATCAACCTTCTTGTCCTTCGAGAGAGTTTTCGCCATTCAGCATCTAATTTTGAAATTTTACTTTTCTTTGAGGACAAAAAAAGTCAGGAATCTGGGAAATCAAATTATTTCGCTCCTTTGTCCTCATTGATTGGCTTTCCTCCTTCACGTCAACAAAGCTAGGTCTAGGTACGGTTAGATCTACTCTTGGATGCGCCTTTCTTCTTCACCTTGCACCAGGTCACGTCTAATTTCAGGTCATTTCTCGAACCTTGGCCATTGAAGCAGTGGAATCGTCCGTCTTTCGCTCATCACGAATCAGTGCCGATATGGAGCCACCAGAGGTGAAAGAGGAGTGGCGAGATTTGTTGGATCGATTGCCATCTTCCAGTAAGGAGTGGTGAGAGGCCCCTTCACATCCCCTGTGATTTGATTATCCTCTACTTCGTAGGGGGGTTCTTATTACTTATTTCTACGATGTGATCTGGACTGCATTTCATTCCATTTATCCCGCCTGAACGGACCCTCCTCGTCAGGCAGTGCTGAGCTACACTGCTTCTCAGAACACAACGCCAAACCGGCAACAAAAAAGAAAACGACAAAAGCACCATCGTGGACCGCCAAAAGCATATATCGCTACAGGCAGCTTTTATGGCCCTTGGTGTCAGCTTTGCCCTATATATCAGCCACCTGCTACTGCTCTTAAGAGTGTCCCATTGTTGAATGGCTCATTGATGCTGTTTGGCCTTGTCCCAATTTTGCGCTCTTTTCTATGTTCCTCATCACAAGGTAGCCCATTCTGGTCTTTGAAAGGACCATTGTACTCAACAAATGACTGTTCTTTTGTGTTGAACAGAGTCGTACTTGGAGAATGTCACCGATCCATAGCCTGGAACTGTATTTACCTATTATAATTATGGCGAGGATATCTTCTCCATTCTACAAATATGTCTGCCCTAAGTTCATCATTGCATATAGATCGAGACATCAACCACTGTTCAATTACATCCGCCACTCACATACCACAGCACCATTACACTTACTCAGTCAACTTATCAAAGATTGCCATCAAAGGCTATAACCACATTTTTTCACGAGGTCAAGAAATCCTTGGATTAAGGAAAGCACAGAGTTGAATAGCACTCATTCCGGGAACCATGGCGCGCAAGAGACGAAGTCGCGATGACGTCTATATTCCCTCTTGGACAGATCCTACTTGGCAAGATCAAGGTCCTTCTCGCGACGCTTCGGATTGGAAGGTCAAGGACCCTATCATGGACATGGTGAGACCCGCAATGCTGGATGGAGATCAAGCCAAGAATCCTACAGAGTACGCAAAGAGATTTGGTATCTTCCCCGGCCGCACTGATGGCCGCTCATGTACCTCACCAACTCGTTCGAGCACGAGACTCGTGCCCCTTGATCAACCTCCTGGTCCCACTCCTCACACTGGAAAGGATCTAGCTAATAAATTCGAATCTGTTGCTCGGAATGAAGGGATGGAACTCGATGACTTAATGACTAATTCATCAAACCAGACACGGGACGTCTTGGGCAACAGCTATGACTACTTGCAATTATTCGAAGAGCTCATGATTGAAGAATTTTGGCAAGGCTGTCTCTTCGGTGATATGACAATGGATGAGGTCAGTCAATCAAGGTTTGGCTGTCGGGTCCAATACTAACAACTTCCAGCTCCTATCAGGAGACCACTTCTCCATGGGCAACTTTGAATGCAATTTGAGTGGGCCCCTCAACTCGTAAGTATCGACTTCTCTTCAATGGACAGAATGCGAACTGACAGGTTGGTTCAAGTCTACTGAAGCGGAAAAGGTGGGACCCAGATCCTTTTGCAGAACGTGAGAAGGGCCCTCAAAATTTATACAATCTTGACGGCCAGAGTTTTGAACTAAACGCCCGTGTAAGTCCTCTTCATCCTACCTGTGTCTCGCACCGGCTAATCAATGGCATAAAGACGAATGACAAGGTCTGGGATGCCATACAGCCAGCACTTCAAGTAGCTTCAAGGATGCTTGACCAAAATGAGGACTTCTTTTTGGCACTGGCAGACGTCACAAACTGGTACGAGATTCCCGATACCATCGACAAAAGAGACATACAAGATGTGCCCAAATTCAAGTTCGAAATTCGGAGCGACAAGAGTGAGGCGGTGGGATATAAATCAGGAAAAAGACCTTCTGCCGGATTCAAACCAAAACGATATACCCGGAAGGTTGTCAAGGAAAGATTAGCCTTGAGACTCGTGAGCGCTCATTACAACATGTCACAGGAACGATCCAAGCCTTTTGAGGAGGAAGGGCCAGCGGGAAGAACAGATTTCAACAGGACAGTTTCAGACGACGACCCGATAGAAGTCAATGTCGCATCTGAATTGGTCTGGCAGCTCCTGACAGACAAGCTGAGCTCTTCTGAGAAAATGATGACCAGCTTCATCCTAGCGGTGGTCATTGTTCATGAGCTGATGGTGAGTGTTTCCTTCAACCCCTAGGCCTAAACATCGAGTTTAGTTAAACCCAAAGACAAAAACCCCACGAGGAAGCCAAGGAGCTGACCTGATCCCCTCCAGCATGCCTACAGACTTGCAATAGATGTTTGGGTTGGGAATCCAAGAAGATATGGAATCACGGATCCCGTCGACATCAAATTTTGTCGAGCGATCCGTGAAGATATCGATGATTTAGCAATGTCTTCCGATTCCGAGCCGTATTATAAAGATGATCCGATGGCTGAGGTTGGACACGCTTATGAGGCCCATGTACGTTTTCCTCCTCTACTCCAACACCAGCAAAATGGAAGCAATATTGACAGATTCTTATGATAGGTGTTGGGAAGCGGCACATGGCCAATGTCTGGCCCTTATGTCCGTGCCCAACCGGTGTTCCTACGTTGGTTTGGCGGCATCAGTACTCGCTTCCATTGGGCTCACGGTTACAAGAACATCTTACCAAACTTGCCCGTGCCCCAGATATTCAGTGAAAGGATCGTCTCCTACAATCAACATGGCAACATTGGGAAGGTCTTTCGCCAAGATTTCTGGGACAGCGCCGTGAAAAAGTATGGCATGGTGGCACTACGAAACCCCCCCGACAACCCATCTAGGACCTATTTCTCATATGAGGAGACGGTAGGTTTTAAAAAGGCGTTCCGGAAGCTGGACTTTGGGACAGAGAGTGACCGGGCCTGGCTTATTGAATTCTACAAGGGTTTAATGAGGAGCGGCCAACGTATTCTCGCCCAATACGTCCTCGCCCTGGTGCACGATGCTGTCCGATTGGAGTCGATAGCCAGGCGTTTCGTACGCATAGGGGAGGTATGGGAGCACAAGGAAGCAAAGTTAAGAGAAGCATTGTTCAACGTCATGATGGTTGAACAGGAAGCCTTGACATTCTTCGGGTACAAAGACAGAGGGCGCAGCAACGAGATCAAGAGGAGATTCGCTGAGATGCACCACCGAATCTGGAATACACTCGCCAAATCGAACAAGTACTTGGCAGATAATTTCTCCGAGTCGCTTCGTGGCACGCTGGATCATTTCATCATCACGATTACGCAGGGGAACGACTTGTACGAGCAGCGTTTGACGTCGGCGCTGATGCAGCTCGCATATCTACTCGACGAAGAACGCCAGATACATGAAAGCATGGTGTGCGAATTGTACGACCTCCCCGCTGCATACTGGGAACTATATCAACAAGCCATACCTGGCCACCAAACCATTTGGGTTGCCCGAGTCGAACGCCTTATCTACCACTTGGGTTACATGCTTTCGCAGTTGCAAGATATCAACGGCCTTTCATCACCCTGGAAAAATGAGTGGGATACTAAACTGAGCGGCTGGGTTGGGGCGTTTAGAAATATCGAAAAGCTCATTTCAGGCGACTCGAGCGCCGCACACCAGAACTGGCGAGACATGCTTGTCACAATACCCATGCTGCGCAAGTCGCGGCGCCGGCCCTGGGAGCGGTGGTTCTTCCTTGCCAAGAAGGCCTCGTTGAACCTAACTGGTACACAGCTCGAAGAGATGACGGAATTTAGAAACCGGTTTGAGAAGATACTGAACCTCAGCAAGTATAAGATTGTCCTCCCCAGCGACGACCCGAATGAACAGGGCCTTGCAGAGAAGTGGGCGGGTTTGCTAGATAACATGACAGGGTATGAACGAGACGAAACGAGGTTGATGGAAGCGATCGGCGAGATAAATGGAAGGGCTTTTGCGAAGCGTTTGATGCGAGACTGTAGACGCGAGAAGAGAAAGACGGACAAACGCATCCACGCTTTGGTCCACGGTTCAAGCCGACTCTCACCAGGTTGGCAGAATCAGCTCGATGAAGCGAAGAAATATTTGGACGAGAAGCGCCGTAAGAAGGAGGAAGAGGAGAAGAAGAAGAAGAATGCTCAAAGTCAGAATGTAGCTGCCCAACCCGGCCAGGCCGCCTCGCCTAGTCCTACCTCTCAGAACGACTCGGGTTCATCACCACAGATTACTAGACCTACGATAAGTGGTCATCCTGTGCCCCTGAGCGGTTCCCCAAACTCAACATCTCGAAAGCGAAAGTGGTCTAGCACCAGTCCGGATGATCCTTTGGAACTGTGGCGTTCACAGCGCAGTCGGAGCGCGACTCGCAGTACCAAGTTTGAAGCCTTGGACGAGCTGATGTCCGATTTTGGCGAAGACACTGATAACACATTTGCCCCAGCGGGACGTGCGCCGAGACCAGTGCCACGCGAATATGAGATTAGTGGAGATATCATAGACCAACTTGCAGATGCGGTGGCGATGGACGTGGAAATGATGGATATAGACGAGCCCCCCAACGAAGCGGTGGACAAGCTCCAGGAGGACATGGAAAGGGATAGAGAGGCGCACCTGAAGGCGCTAGAAGAGTTGGAGAGATGGCAGGAGATTGCTCACGAGGCCGCAGAAGAGGAGAAACGTCTAGCGGAGTGGAAGAGGCGCAACCCTGATCCCGAACCTCAAGATGATGATGACAGCGAGGATGAAAGTCTACGCAAGCGGGCTAGATTTTGCGGCACGCTGGATAGCATAAAGTCTGATTGAGTCTTCTAACCTGTTTCTGATAGTCGATGGGATCAAGTGATGCCATCGAGTCTAGGGGGTAGAGTCAGAAGGATATCATGTACGGGTTGGAGCATAGCACAGCGTTAAGCAGCTGATGGGAAATCGTTAGGCTAGACGGCGTCGGCGGTGATTTAGAACATCGTATAGCGTTTGAATTGGAGTCTAGAGCTTTCTAGAAGCTTGAAAGCTGAATAGTCTATCGGAAGCTTTTGTTGCTTCCTCTTACAATTGTGGTCACATGTATGAATAGGTAGGTAGCTTAGCTTATATCTTGAGGCTTTTTCAACAAAGGTTGTCGGGATGTCCGGTGGCAGACTTGACTTTGATTCACATGTTTGTATCACAATAAATAAGCAAAAACTAAATTCGATTGCGGCAAATACAATAGATGTCTAGACGTGATGTGGAAAGATTGATGACGGTTGGCGTCGTATATGGAGAGGCGCTTGTGTGGAGGAATCAAGTCGTGTGAGCCTCCCCCACACGAAGTCAAAGCAACTAAAAAAAATATAAAAAGAATATCCTGATTAATTCAATCATTAAAAACAACTCCGGAAATGGGGAGAAAGATGCAGCTATTGTGCCAAAGGAGTGACCAGAGTCTGAACGAAAATTGGCCCAATCACACTCTGCGTCATCACCTCTGGTTTACTGCGCATTTTGTAGTAGCTTTCGACTATTATCTGCATTCCGCAATCCTATTCAGATCAGAGCACAAGCCAAAGCTCAAGCAAACAATTTGGCAAGTCCGTTCTATGCTCAATAGCCGTCATATCTGCGCAAGAAGGTTTCTGGGCCTCGCTATCAGATCTCCCAGAGGACTATTTAATACGTTGGTGATGATACCCAACCTCACCACCACCACCACAACACCTCAGCAATTCTCACAACTTCAACCATCTTCACATCTTCACTTCACCACCACCATAACCGCCAAAATGTCTCAACCCAAATCCCCCTTCCAAATCCCCGCTCTCGACACTCAATACACCTCCGGAGCCCTCACTGCAAACCCGGACGTTAAATACCCCCCCTCCGAAACCCTCAACCGCCGCGTCTCCGTCTATCATGGCGACATCACCAAACTCCAATTCGACGCCATCGTCAACGCTGCCAACTCCCGCATGCGCGGCGGCAGCGGCGTCGACGGCTCCATCCACAGGGCCGCTGGTCCAGGCCTCCTCAGGGAACTAATCGCCATCGCCCCAGAGGGCTGTAAGACCGGCCAGGCCATCCTCTCGCAGGGCCACAAGCTGCCCGCGCGCTTCGTCCTGCACACCGTGGGGCCTATCTACAATCAACACCCTCACGATGCTGAGGAGCTGCTGCGGAGCTGCTACGAATCGTGCCTGCGCCTGGCGGAGGAGAATGGTATCCGGAGCATTGCCTTCTGCGGCATCAGCACTGGCATCTACGGCTTCCCGAGCCACGATGCGGCGCGCGTGGCGTGTGATGTGGTGAGGAAGTATTTGGAGGCGGATGAGGAGACGAAGCGGATGAATAAGGTGGTGTTTGTGACGTTTGACAAGAAGGATGCGGACGCCTACAAGACCATCCTCCCGTACGTTCATGACCCTACTATACCCCTCAAAGTCACCATTGCCAATTGACCGATATAAATAGGTCATACTTCCCTCCGCATGTCTGATGAATCATCTGTGCGGCTCATCGTGAAATGGAGCTCATCAAAGGGGTATAGGTGAACAATGGACATGACTGATATGAAGGGTGCAACCACATAAATCCCTTTGAAGATAGGCGTCGTTAATAGCAATCGTATCAAGTTCAGTGACCATTTGATATCCCCAAGCCAGATATTCCCTGTCCAAATTACCCTTCCAATACAGTACACAAATATTACCTCCGTTCCCAACCCGGCACATTAAACGATCGTTACACGCGGCATTCTCTGCCTGTCATTATATATCCGTCTTCGGCACATTTACCTTGAGCTCGACTGATCAAACCTTTGTGTCTAGTCACTTCAGCTACCGGAGCTGGGACCTGCCTGTGAGGTCTGCTTGCCCTTGTTCTTCTTTTTCTTCTTCTTGTTCTTCGGTTGCTGGTTATCTTTGGTGTCTTCACCCTTTGCTCCTTCAGCCTGCGGGTCCTCCGCCTCGTGTTCTTCCGATTCTTGATCTTCAGACTTGGGGTCGCTGGCCTCAGTAGCTTCAGCGGAAACATCCTCGGGTGCCTTGAAAGATTCCGTCGTCACGTCGTCTTCAGTCTCTTTGGCAGATTCCGGCGCCCTAGGAGACTCAGTAGACACGTCTTCAGTTGCCTTGATGGCTTCAAGGAGCAAGTCTTCCTCTGCCACCTTGGTGTCTTGGCTAGTCGCTAGGTTGACAGCATCGCTAATCTCCGCCAACATGGACTTTAGGCTGTCAATCTCGGCTCGCAATTTCCTGACCTCTAGCACGGCTGGGTCGTCGTCCATATTGGGTTTCACGGCTTCGCAGATCTTCGTCCAGCCCTCGGCCTCAAAGTCAACCTCGTGCGCCAGTTGCTCCCACTCCTCAATCACATCGTCGTCTTCTTCACCACGGGCTCGGTTACGACGGATAGCATGTGCGGTGCGCGTTTCAAAGTAGGCCGTGATGAAGAGAAGCGGGGAGTACAGAAAGGCCATCACACAATCGTTGACGACCTCGTATGTCTTCTTTGGCATCCACCACTCGAACAATGCCGAGATAATGATCTCGACCAAGTTGAATGGAGCAATGTAAACATTCTCGTCTGGTGCGCGGATAAACTGCATCGTCTTTTGAGAGAAGAGCGCAAGGTATTCATCATCGGCATTCTCGTAAATGTCCTCATATGCAGAGTTGTACAAAGCAATGAGGATGTTGAGAAGGATAATCTGCAAATTGTGTCAGCTCTGAACAGCAGTTGGGGGCGACAACGACTTCAACGTACCATGACAATAAACGTGAAGCAGTAGTACAGAACTACGCCCCAGGGAGGTGCAAATCCTTCAAATCCATCGAACTCGGGGCTTTGGAGGATAGCCTTCGTCATAGACTCAATGATGAACGCTGCGTCATCGGCAATATTATCATCTGCCAAGTCAAGACCAATAAATGCTTGTAGGAACCCGATGATTATGATAACGAGCAAGGCAAAGAAAATGACGGATTCCTTCATCATCACCTTGAGGACAACAAGCATGGCGCCAAAGAACCTGAAGCTGTCAAGATACAACAGAAGACGGCACCAGAACATGGGGGCAATAAAGGCCAGCATATTGTAGCTCAGTGTGCTGTAATGAGATCGGCCATCCGTGTGATCTGCAAAGGTGAGGCCAATGACCCGGAATATCAAGGAAACAGTCAGAAACGAGTACAAAATGCCATTGAAAGCATTCCAAAAGCCGAGTATATGGTAGCCTGCTTTGTAGAGCTTTGTGGCTTCATCGCAGACGAAGCCAAGCGTGAAAACATACAGCGTGACTTCAGCTACGTCAAGAACGCCAGAAGCGTTGATCGAGTTAATTGCGATTGTGTAGAGGCCGAGGTAGATCAGGGAGAACAAGAGCTGAGCAGCGTTCTGGTTCCTGGGACTCCGCATACGATCGGGATTCATATGGACAAAGAAGTTGGGATTGTCCTTGTCATGGTAGTCCACGAAAACGGATGGGTCGTCTTCATCCTGCACCAACCAGCCTCGCCAGAGGTAGCTGATACACTTTTGATATCCAGACGACCCAATAACCCGAACGGCGTGTAGGTCGACAGCCTTTTCAATTACATTGACAGGTGGAGTTGGTGTGCCGTTGGCGAGGTAAGAGTATCGACGCAGGAGAACAGAGTGCAACAGGTATGCGGTGTCGTCCTCGCCCTCGATGCTGTCCACAACATCAGTATTCTGTTGAAGCTTATCTTTGCGCAATATTCCGACAGCAAGGGTTCCATGAGTTCCGAACTTACAGTACTTTCGCCACAACACCACAGGCCTCAGCTCGCAGCTTATGCAAGCCAGAATCCCAGAGCTCGGCTAGGGCTTCGTACTTGAACCAGCGCTGATTGACGAGCAAGCAATACACCTAAACACATGAGTCATGCTGTTGTCACAAGCCCCATAGAGTACAATGAGAAACCTACCACACATCCTCTGTTTTCCTGACCACCCGCCTCTTTAGCGGCCTTGATAACCTGTGGCGTGATAATGCGACTATGGGGTGTTGTGATTCGGCTTTCTTCCATCTCACATGGCACGCATTCTTGGATCAGGTGCCGCAGTCGAAGGCACACCTTGGTGACCTCAGCTGGTGGTATAGCCGAGCCAAGGTGTTCATTGCGAAACTGTGGGAGCACTGGAGGTAGACGACAAGGCACTGGTTAGCCACTGTCTGCGCTTCCAATGGTGACAATCATGTCCACCAGACTAGGTATATGCATGTTATATCGACTTGATAGAACTCACATGCGCGCTCCTCTTCGTGGATCCATTGGTGGCGAGATCGCTGCCCATGGCTCTCGAAGCTCAGCAGGCGATCAATGTTGCTCCAGCGCGTCTCTCGGGGCATGGTGATGTACTACGCGCAATTTCAAGCACGCAAGATCGACCCGGCTAGTCTTCCTACCTATTCGGCAAAGAAGCCCTAATAGCCAGGAGAAAGATGTCGGTAGTAATTACTTCATGCGCCGGAGAGAAGAAGTGTTGACGTGTGGAAGACGAGGGCTTGCCTTCGCCCTCAAGATATGAGCAGGGATGACATGACAGTGGTTGAAGCTGGCAGCTGTTAAGCTTCTAACCGGGTGGAGTCTCGCATTAGCTGATAAGAAGCATTCCACGTCTTCAGAAGCTCTTATCGGTGTTATAGAGGTACAGGGGCGAGCCACTGTACCCCGCATGCGGATGCAGCTGAATCTCAGCGACAAGATCGGCCTGCTAGCACCAGTAAAGGCAATTAGTGGGCATCCACAGGGAGCGTTACGGCGCTATGCGAGTCTAGCCAGCGCCTAAGCTGCTGGAGTCGAGACCTTAAAAAGCAATCCAGGGACACGATAACTGTACATATCTCATCTGGTGCGATGGATGGATCAATCACACAAATTTCCGAACAGCTGCCACGCGAATTACTCTGTACTACGGAGTATTACATACATGCGACAGCCTCTTTTTCCGGAGGACCTGGGAGCAACAGTGCCATCGTGACACATATTAAGCGAGGCGTATTACATGAGAATGTGCCGAGCAATAATAAGTACGAGTACCTATATGGTTGCTCCCGATACGTAGTCGCAGCATTTTGGCGACTGACCTGCGACATCAACACGAAGTACAGGCGTATCCTATCTGCTGAGATCGCCTCTGCTGGTTCAGTCCTTTTCTTCGTAAAGACCCCGGATGCTTTCGTTTGGCTATTCGTATGTTCTTATTCTGAGTTGTCAGGTAGTATCATATCAGTACCACCCTGGCGTCTTAGCGGCTGACAGCAGTACGCCATACGCAGCTGACCCTTCTATCAAGCCATAGGCCATAGAGCCCAGAACCGGACCTGGCCTCACAAGATGCTCGCTCTCCTGTCCTCCCATCAGGCTTTTATGCCGTTTTCCTGTCCCCATTCTGGCCCCGCCTCGACCACTACCCCAACAACTTTGTACTGACACCGAACAGCCCCTGTCCATCTTGATTCGATAGACAATGCCAATGCCAATGTTTCCGCGTCTCCTCATTTGACGCCTCTCTCCGCCTTGCCCAAATTCGTTGGACACGAGTGTCGCATCTGCCACAGTGAACTTGGCCATGCATGGGCCACAAGGCCGCGGCCATGATTCTGCCACACACTCACTCAGAGGATGCCAGGTGGCCAGTGAGCCGCCGACCTGGCCCAGGTTGCCAGCAGAAAAAATCTCGTACAGATTCGGTATGAACGGACGGGTGTGAAGGAGGGCTGACTTGGGTGACACGTCGCCCAGCAGCCAATCATCGCCACCTATGCAAACATGGATGAGTGCGTATCGTCACACCGGGAAATCGGACAAGGACAAGGACAAGGGAAAACGAGAAGAATTCCCATAAAGCGAGCGCGGTCGGCGGACATGCATGCCTGCCTCTACTCTGCCTCCGCCTCTGCTGCCTCTGTTGAATTGAGCCCAAGCCGTTCATTCACATTGCCCTCTGGTGCCACTGCATAAGCGCTTCTGTCGTGTCTGTCGCTGCCCGACCTGCGGAGTGGGCAGAGCTGAGTTCTCCTCATCCGCGCAGTGCAGTGCAGTGCTGTGCTGTGCTGTGCTGTGCTGTGAGTGCACTTTGGGCATTCTCCGTAGGCTGACTGACCATCGCATTCGCCAAACAAATCCTGCTCCCTCTCTCCTCTCCACCTCTCTAGAAAGAGCCGTCGCTGTAAAGAGAGAGACAGAGAAAGAGAGAGAGACAGAAAGAGAAAGAAAATCGACAGCCCGCATATCAGCCACGACCCGCCACCCGGCCATCTGCTGCCTGCAGGGCTGTTTTTTTGTCTCCGCCACCGCCTTGTGACTTCTCTGCCTGATGAAGCTGAGTGCGAACGTCCTGCCAACTGCCAACCGCCAACTGCCTTCGTTGCTCCTCTCGTTCTGGGATAATAAATAGGATAATATCCTGGCCTTTTTTGTCCTGGCATTTGCTCGCGGCTCTTCTCGGAGTCATCGTCGTCAACAGCGTTTACCCGTTATCATCTTGCTATTCCTTATCCTGAGCCGTCTAAAGCAGGCTCATTTTTATCCAGTCTGGTGTAAGAGGCAACAGACACTCCTACTGGAGTCACCCCCGTTCTTCCCAGGTCGTATTCGGTGTGAGACAAACGGGCGACACGATGGACTCCAGCAACAACCCAATCACGTCTGCAGTCATCTCGACGGAGTGTCGAAAAGACTCCAACTCTGCGACCATTGTGGATGACATATCATTCCCTGCTTCAGAAACGAAGGACCAGAAGGCTGAGCCTGACTCCACCACAAGAACAGATCACCCAGGAAAGTCTGGCAAAAACATCAACAAAAGTAGCAAGTCCAAAAAACACCGCCGAACCAAGAAGAAAGCTGGAAAGAAGGCCCGTGCAGCCGAGGACAGCGATTCTTCCACCAGCGCAGCCGACTCCGAAGACTCTGCTGCATCGGACAGTGATTCACCAGACTCCGATTCTGATTCCGACAAGGAAATTCGGAAACGGAGGACACGAAACTCCAAGAAGCACCATGTGACCAAGGTCAGGACCAAGCATCCACGGAATGGCCAGAAGCAACCAACACGGACCGCCGCTGGCTCGGACTCTGAATCTGATGCTTCAAGCTCTGAGGAGGAGAAAGGCCGTTCAAGCAAACGTGGCAAAGGAGGGAAGATAGGGAAGCACTTGAAAGCCTTGCAGTCGCAGATTTCACAACTTCAGAACCAATTGTCTCAGTCTCAACTGGATTACGGCGGGCAGCTTTATACCCCTGGTGTCAGCTACTCAAACAGTCTCGGATACAGTGGCCTTCACTCTTTGCCTCCTCATCCCGGTAACAGCACGGCACGATTGGCTAGCCCAGCGCCAACTATGGCCCGTGATCGTGCTGCTAGAAATGCCATGATGCGTGGACGGCCAGGTAGGACTTTGCCTCCCAATGAACCTGATCTAGCATCAGGAGATGGGGAGAGGAGGGCCTCAAGGGTTGCTGATAAGAGAATGCCAAAACCAGGAGGCCGCCCCGAATACAAGCGTGTCGATTGGGTTTGGGACAGCAGCCTCTTCTGTTACAAGTTACAAGACACTACTGAAACGAAAGAAGATTCCTTGTACAACGGGTATATCTTCCACGTTCGTCGAACTTTTGACTGCGAAGGCAGGTATCGACAGACTCTAGTGGACATTAAGAGCAAGCTTCTGCGAGAATGTTTGCAGGATGTCATGGGTAATATCAAGGGCGTTAGTCTGGTGGATGAAACTCCCAAAATGGATCCCAACTTGCTCTTCTTGTAAGTTTCCCATATTTGAATCCTGCCCATTCATCGCGTTGAGCGAATCCTCATATTGATTGCTTGTATAGGTATCTCGAAGAATTTCGACTGCACCTGAAGCATCTAAAGCAAGCTAAGCCCGCCGGTGATGATAAGCAGGAGCGTAAGAAGAATCAGAAACGATTGGAGAACAAACGAAGCCAGTTGAAGGTCCTGATTAAGTACCTGGACACTGATTATGCCAAAGTCAAGGAGAGTCTATACCCAATGCTCGCCAGTGGACTGATTACGTTCGAGTTGTTGTGGGCACTTTGGAAACCCAACACCCTCGCCTACTCGCCGACATACGGCTGCCAAGAGGAAGCCCGAGTGTTCAAGGTCGAAATGGCCGAGCGACATCACACAATCATCAAGGGAGAGGTGTACTTTATCGAGGGCAGATACATCGAGTTTGATGGAAAGAGGTTTGGTTACGGTTCTCTGTGCGAAGACATACCCGAGTTTCAAGGAGCCCGAAAGATCACTAGCCTCCCGTTCTACCCTCTGAAGTACCACAAGGACGAGGCGTTGCTCCGGAGAGATCTTGTCGAACGGGGAAAGAAGTTTGTGTCTCTTAGTGGAGTGCACTACAAATCCTACAGCGGAATGGCATTCCTGAAGCGCAAGAAGAACCAGGTCGTTAAGTTCAACATCCAACAGAGCCGGATCATGGTGGACCCTGCCATTTTCCGGAGGATCAATCCCAACTATAGTGTCTCGCTCGTTCGCCCCAAGGATCATGATTTCCTTTCGACCTCGGACTCCTCGGACTCGGAGGTCGGTGACTGCGGCTGCGATTCCGACGATTCGTCAGACGTCAGTGCTCCAAAGAAAACCAAGTACTTCACCAAGCTCGTCAAGGACGATAGGGGCAATGTGCACATGATACCTGTCACCAAGGATGAGTTGGAATCTCAGGATCCGGAGACACTGGGTTCTCTCCCCGCCAAAAGCAGCACCGAAGTAACAGAGCAGCCTGCTTCGGACCCCAATTCTGAAGATACCAAAGATGAGGAGAAGGAGCCGATCCCTGAGTTGACTGATGAAGATTATTTGATTGCATCTCCAGTCGTACTTGGCTTTTCTTTCTCGGAGAAGCAGTGGCTCGAGTTCGCCGTGTCCGGGGTCAAGGAGATCAAGTGGAACGATAAGGCGTGGGACTCTTTAGTCCTTGAGCCGAAGACCAAGGATTTGATTCAGGCGCTCGTCAAATCTCGCAAGTACAATGCAGCCCAGACTATCGATGATGTGATTCAAGGGAAAGGAAAAGGTCTCGTCAGTAAGTACTTTCCTCTGCGCTTGTCATTCGTGATTGTATGCATAATGCTGACCAACATGGTAGCTGTGTTGCATGGTCCACCAGGAACAGGCAAAACCCTTACGGCAGAGGGTATCAGCGAGCTTCTCCAATGTCCTCTGTACATGGCCTCGGCTGGCGAGTTGGGAACTGACTCTCGCTTCCTTGAGGCGGAGCTGCAGAAGATTTTAGACGTGTGTCATGCCTGGGGTGCCATTCTGCTTCTTGACGAGGCAGACGTTTTCTTAGAGAAGCGGAACATGCATGACATACACCGCAATGCCCTTGTCAGCATTTTCCTTCGCCAGCTAGAGTACTTCCAGGGAATTCTCTTCCTCACTACCAACCGCGTCGAGGTGAGTGGTTCCGTCTACAGACTAATTCACGGGGAGCCCTTTGACGCTGACGTTTTATATGTAGACTTTTGATGAAGCCTTCCAGTCTCGAATTCACGTTGCCCTTAAGTACGAATCGCTTGACACCAAGGCCAAGAAAGCCATCTTCAAAATGTTCATCGACCGTGTGAAGGCTCTAGGAAAGCTGGAGCTGAAGCCGTTCACAGAGGAAGATTTCGCCTCACTCGCCAAGCACGAGCTCAACGGACGAGAGATCAAGAACGTGGTGGGCTCGGCGCAGGACTTGGCCGTCAATAAGAATGAGCTGCTTGGCATGCAGCACATCCGGCAAGTGCTGGACGTCCATGACAAGTTTGGGCGGGACCTTCGGGGAGGTACTGGTTATGAAGATGCCATGCGGAGTTACTTCTAGTAAGGGGGATATTACTACTATTGAGTGATGGAGTTGGTCGTCAATTTGCTTTTTAATGAGTGGTGGATAGTTTTTGCCCTGGTGTTATTACTGCTTGCTTTGGAAGGGTGAAATAGGGTTGACTGCACGGATACTAATGGTGCTATCGGTCAGGAAAAAAAAGAGCTTGGTACCAGCTCAGCGGGTGGGTTTAGAGATATCAAGCGTTTGATGAAGAAGATATGACAACGGATGGGGTTTGTTTGCATAGCAATACTACTACTAGTAGCAGCAATGGCATTAGTGTTTGGGATCACGAGATCCGTTAAGCAGCCCGTTTGGCATGGCATGTCTGGCGGTGGCGAAGCAGCGGGCTACCAGAAGAGCCAAGGCATAGTCATGGATACTCGTAAGATTCTGTCGGAGTCTCTCCTGAAAACGTAAGCCTGTTTGCCTGTCTCCTTTTTTTTTCGGGGAGAAGAGATGACGAGTCAACCCTCTTCACTGCCACCAACGGTACCGAAAAAATGTAACGGTAGTTCGACACCCTGTTAGCCCCAAAGCAGGTTTTTTTTCTTACGGGGAGCAGGGAGCAAAGGACAAGCTCTTATTTTTGGGTGCGCCAAGGGGGATCGGACAACTGGGCTGATATTTGTGGGATATGGAAAGGGATTACGGAGTACGCGGATCCGTGGAGAATATCTGATAGTATCCAGGGGGCGCAGGGCGGCGGTTTCGGGAAGGGGCCGGAACTGGGAACTGGGAACTGGGAAAAGGGAAGAGGAATGAATGTTCATTGTTTATCACAGTATGGATTGATATGTAGAAAAGAACGGGTATTGTTTCGGGGTGAGACATGCACTTGCTGCGTGGTGTTTGTTTGTTTGTTTGTTGGTTTGTTTGTTTGTCTGTTGATGAATTCCGATCTGAGGGTTGTTTTCAGGGGTCTAGCTGATAATAGTGGTGTTGTTTCCCTGAGGGCCGTGCCGTGCATAAGGGCAAATATTTACTGGATAAAGCGTACGGAGTAGCATTAGAAGAACAACCATTATGATTTGATGATTGGATCGTAAACTTATTCAGGGTACTCCGTACTTACTCCGTAGTAATACGAAGTATGAAAGACATGACATGTCGTGTTCATCCAAATGTCATTAATACGAAGTATTTTGCTCAGAAGCCTCGGATAATAATAGCTTGGCAAAAAGCAATCGGAGGCTAATCTGCCAATCCCTACGAAGTATTACCGCTTACCCCTTTGCGGGCAACATGAGCATTAGCTTGGCACCTGAAAAGGATCAAGGCAGTACTACGGAGTACTTGGTAGACGTTGCATTTTTGGTAAAATTGCGTCCCCTCGTGTCTCATTTCCCCCCTTCCAGCCACGACGGAAAATCATGTGTTGGTTGATTCTAGAAGCTGCCTGGGGCAATGATGGAGCGGCAAACAGAAAGGAGAAGTCAGGAATCATTGGAGAGGAGAGGAGAAGAGGAAGACTTGGTTGACCGATCCGCGTCCGCGGCGCTTGCGTGGCCAACGGAGCAAGCAAGCAAGCCGCCGCCTTGGCTGGTTTTTGGGGACTGACGCAGGCGCCCAAGGCATGGATGGATATGGTGGACCCTGACCTGGCACCCAACAAGGCCTTGAGTTGCCGGCCACTATTACGGAGTATTCCGAACGAGGAAGTACGAGTACTACTGACAAATAGTGAATACTATTACTACCTTACGCTACTACGAAGTATAAAGTACGAAGTACCAGCAGAAAAAAAGGTCCCACAGTACGGAGTGATGATCCTTGATTCATGCATTGACGGGCAAAAACTTGGAAGTTTTCCAAGTCAAGTTCCGGCGCATTGGCTGAAGCGACGAGGCGCCCACCCGACGGAACGGCCAATGGCAGGCTGCGGGTACCTGGTGGTTCCTTGCCAGGGGATTCCGTTAGGCCTCAACTAGACCTCCACTAGACCCCCACTGGACCTCCACTAGTCCACTGGGCAAAATGGGCCTTTTTGGCGCTTTGGCCGATTCTCAACACCCATTGGCCCACACGCATAGCGCTGCTGCAACGCCTCTGTGTTCCCGCCCGCCTTAATAACGCCCACCTCCCTCCACTCTTGTTTGTCTTGCATCTTCTTCCTCCCTCACCGTCTCTCAACCAGCCCTTTTGGCCTCTCTTCCAAGTCATTCCTTTACTCAGCGTCTTTGCACGTTGAACCACACTCCTTAACACCTAAAAGGCATACTCGCGCTCAGTCGCCAACCACTCACATACACACACACACACACACTCCTTAGCCTGTCGACTTTTGGAAGTATTCTGCGAATACGACGAAACGATCGAGCACGAACAGCATCACCATCAACATCCTTATTTCGTTAGGGTTACACCAAGAAGAAGAAAAATATCAAAAATGAAGTTCTCCACGACCACTATTCTCTTGGCCGCCGCCCTCGGCGTGTCTGCCCACCCCAGTGGCCATGCTCACAACAACGTCCACCGCTCTGTGGAGGCCCGTCGCGAGTTCGTTGTCGCCAAGAAGCCTATCGCTCAGCCTCCCGCAACTCCCACCTACGCTCCTCCTCCCTCTACTCCTGCTCAGCCTGCTGGCAACTCTGGCTCGGATTCTGGCCTAGGCGGATATGTCCCTTTCTGCGGCGGTAACACCAAGCGTGCCACTCTTCAGGAGATCGCCTACAAGGGCAATGTTGGCATCCCTGGCAAGTATGGATGCAATATCATGCAAGTCCCGGAGAGCGTCGCAGACAAGTACAAGTACACTGTGAAGTTCATCAACAAGGCCAAGGACGATAAGGCATGTGCCTGCTGGCTTAAGATTGGTCAAGACAATGGCTTGAACGGTTTCTTCAAGGGCAACCAGGTCCTTGATTTCACCCTCAAGGTTGGTGGTTCTGCCGTCATTGCTGCTGACAGCAATACCCAGGGTGGCTGCACTTGTACCTCTGGTCCTACGCTTGCAACCACCCCCATAGGTATCTTGGCTGGTACCTGGCTTGAGTTCGACTTCGAAAACGCGTCCAACAAGAAGTGGAGCGGTGCCGATGCGTCCTGCTTAGTCTCTGCCGCTGCTGGTGTACACATTCCTGCTCTTTCGGTCTGTGGTGCCGGCGTCTGCTCCGACGTTTATGAAGGTGGCACTGGTCACAATGCCTACCTTGGTGGTATGGAGGCTGAGGACGGTATCGGCCTCAACATCCCTGAGGGCCCTGTCAGCCTTACTGTCACCGTCGGTGCCACTGGCAAGCCCTAAGAGGGAAGACAGCTTGTTGGACGGGATTGGTTTTTTGGATCGGGGTTTTTAGACGGACATGAGTCTGGGGTGTTTAGTGCGTTTGTCTTTGGCTACTTGGGCTTTTTATCGGATTCCCTCATGCTTCGTTGAGTCTTGTGATTCGTCACTTCGTCGCCTGGATCTGTTGATATATATACACTTCTTTGATATATATAATTCGGAATGTTATTTGGTTTGATCTGATTTGCATACTCCGTATTTGATTGTCTACTCAGAAAGATCGTCTTAATAAAGCAATCTGAACATGAAGTTATCTTGCATTTATCCACTGCACATATTGACTGTCCTAATCAATAAACTTGGTATCGGAGTTTCTCGTTAGCAAATATAGTGACTACTTTCACCCTTGTGACATCAGCATAGGTCTCGCAAGTGATAACACATTTCATACATAATCATTTTCACTATCTATCTTGGTGTGTCTGACTCTGCCAACCTCAGGTATTAGGCGTGCCCATTATCCATGGTCTTCCAAGACCCCTCTCATCCCCACGCTCCACCATCGCACAGAATTCCCTCTCGATTCTGATTGGGGCATTTCTGTGTAATGGAGGGTGAGAACGTGGTAACACCTAAGTGGTTGAAAAAAAAGGACTCATCTGCATGTGAGTCCAAAGTTGTTTGTTCAAGGCATCTGAGTCATGAGTTGGGTTGTGCAAAGTGGGCGGGCGTTTTCCCCACGTGGTGGTTGGACGGATGTTCCGGTTTGTTATTCGTAGACCCTAGCTTTAACAGTGTGTGTGCTCCACTCCGGCAAATCCGTGTGGTGTGAATATCGGTTTTTCTATCTCGGCAACGGGAGAGAATGCAAGGTACCGATTATGTGTTGTCTAGGGTGCGGCATTTTGCGGTGGTGAAGTTTTAGCTTGAACTTTGTGGCCTTGAAGTAGTATCTATGTGGAGATGTTCTGAGGTAGTACCAGTACTACGATGTGTCAATAAGGAGTGAGTGCAATGGCAAGGTATTTGAATGAATATGTGAGTTGGTTCAGTGTAAATTCCTTAATAGCAAGCAGTAAAAACAGAATATATAGAGATAGCTACCTCGGGTTGTCAGATCAAGTTGCCTATACTCACCCTATACACTATCCGCTGCTTCAGGTGACCGCCGCGATTCGTAGTAGAACTACGGCCAGACTTGATACTTCCTGAGATATTTGTCTATAGACACGTAATTCTATGACTAAATAAATTGAGAACTTACCTAGGTAGTTATTCATGGTCGTTTTACATCAGGTGAACGTCTATAGTCGACTTTGTGTAGTTGCTTAATGGAGACTTAGCTTACATGATATTACCCCCAAATCAAATACACTCTCGCTTTCAAAAACACGAGTCTAAATAATTTTTCTAATACTCCCAATAAAACCACAGGTATATATTATATATTCTGTCTTCTGAAAGGAATGGAGGCTCTGTAGAATTCGCAATATGCGACAGATCTTGTCTGACATTACCTTGTCTCGCACTGTCCTCACCACCGGAATCGGTAGAACCATGCTCCGTCTTCACAGTATGAACAAGAACTTGCTGGCATCTGTGTCTGACTCGGTCAACCACAGAATCATCTAGAATTCCATAGAGCACAAGTTATTCCGCGCTTTGCTAATCAAATATTTAGTAGATATTGATTGGCTCAATATACAGGACATCGTCGGCTATGAGCCCACACCCACAACTTCACTTGAGTTTGAGCCAAGGTTGAAGGTTGGGCGACGTGGGACAAGTCGGAGTCCTCCGGAAGTGTGGCAGCAAGCAGCATTCCATGATGAGTTCGAGAACCAGCGCCACGTCCGGTACTACTAGTGCTGAGGTGATGGAATCTCACTCTTCACCGGGGAGTGGCCGGGAAGACATTGCTGTCAGCAGGCAACTCATGCTGAATGAGGCGCGTAAGCATCTCTTAGTCGGTGATTCATACATTCCTGAGGTTGAAAGCTTTCTCAGGGTGATTGAGGCCAAGGTCAAGATTCCGAGGTTGACCGGTCTTCCAACTTTTGTCCGCAAGTTGAGGCGGGAATATGACATTATTGAGCGGGTTGTATCCGACCTTGCCGATACTGAGCTGGATGAAGAGGCCTTGACCATACTGAGCAGAAAGCTTGAGTCTAGTGCTACCATTATACAGCATGAGGCAGTCCATTGGGGTATCCTCAAACGTTGCCATTCATTTGTGGTTGTCGATCAGACCTTTCAGGGCTCTGCCAAAGAGGACCGGAGGAGGGAAGTTTCGCAATGTAAAGGCAACGGGAAGGATAAACAGCAGCTACACAGAACCCTGAAGGAACAAGGAAAGGTGGATGCTGATGTTGTCGAAGGGGGCAGAGAATGGCTTGATATACGATGGCTCCAAGCCGACAGGCTAGCCAGGCAAATGACCGACAGCGGATGGGGATGGGGCGACTACGAACTTGGAGACGTCGTGGATCCGGAGGAGTGGGAAGACACTGCTCTTGCCAAGCAGGTCAAGCGACTTGTCGCCGCGGCGAGGATCAACCGTCACGAATACCACATCCCACGCGTGCGTGTTATTCTCCCCAACCTGAGCAGGGGCGACAACACAGATATTGATGTGCTGTTGGATCAGCTAACCCGTCTGGATCCCCTGGTTGAAGTCATTATTGAGGACTGTAGTGGTAGCTTCATGCAAACGCCCCCTCCACCACTCGACATTGCTGTGAAGAACCTCATCGGGAACGAGCTTGATGGCTTGACGGACACATTGAACATGGATCACACCCTCCTTGTGGATCTAATATCCGACATCACCCATTTTGAACTCCAGCCTCAGCCATGGCAGGCTCGCACAACCCGGGCCCAAATCGAAGAGGAAAGAAGACACGGCGGACTGATGGTCCGCGCGCTGTATCCCATTTTACAAAACCGGAGACTCGTTTGCACCCAGGAGGCCGCAGAGCACTTCCATGAAGTTCTCAGCACCGTGGGCACAGCCACAGAGAGGGAACGCGGCAGGCTTCTGGTGCCATTTGATGACGCAACTCGCAGCATGACGGCTGAGGCTATCCGAAAACGCTTTCAGGAGCTCTCCGTACACCCGCTCCCGTCTTCTGTTCAAGTTCCCGTGCACATCCTCCCCGAACCATGGACAATGTCTACTGTCCAGCAAGCTGTATCAGAGGGACGACTTCCCCATGTGGCTCTTGATGTTGCTAGGTGCGGCGCTTTCAAGAGTTCTAAACTGAGCATCTACATGTATGGGTGGGCGACGGGGATCATCACTGTTACCTCCAACAAAGAGGTGCGGGGGCAAATCCGTACATGGGTTGAAACGAACAGACGTGACAACGAACACGGACCGGCGATTTGGCGTGTAGATATTACGAGGAATCTGCTAGCAAAGAGTGCATCACCGCCTCCGGGATTTGACGAGGGGAATGGCGTGGTAGGGGATGCATCAGAGAAACAGAGATGATGTATCATTTATGGAGGTGAGTTTGTTACACATCATCCCACAGCGAAATAGTTAATGAATATTTAATAAATTCTGCGTTAACTCGCTCATAATCGATATGTCATATACTATACAGACAGGGTATTTTCGCTCTGAAAGAAACCACTCACTAGAAACCATGCGCTTTGCCGTCCACCCCAAGTCCTTATCCATGCCCAGCTATTCCTCAAAACCCTCCATCTCATAACCCTCCTCTGAAATTAAATCTCGGGAGGCCCGCGCCGAACATACCAGAGCCGTTGCGATACTCGGCTTCTCCCTAAACACTGTGGTGACGTATCGCACGGGAACCAAGTACTCGACGTTCCTGGTGGACCAAACTATCGCGCATGTGCCGCAATTCCTCCTACTCGTCTGAGTTATCGTGCTAGGGTAGACAGTTAGCGTCGGGTCTGGGAAATCCGGGGCCAGTTCGATAGTCCTAGTGCACTCTGGGTCTTGGATGCCGTCTGGGAATATTGTGCTGCTCCATGGGTACGGAGGGGCCCAGTATGATGGGTAAATGGTGGTGGTAGTCATACTTGAGGAGGAGAGGGTTTTGGTCTCAACTGCCCCTTCTGCAGCTGAAGTTGGAGCTGGAGTGGCAGTTTCAGATGGAGCATCGCTCGAAGTCTGTGTGGGATGACCGCACACAAGTGTGGTGATGACGGCAGGCTGAGTAGCCGTGACAGTGGTTTTGAAGAGAGCGACTGGCCCCATGCCGACTGGGAGTCTTGTGGTTGTAACATGATTGCAAGTGCCACAGTCAACAGTCCTGGTGGCTGTTGACGTCGTTGTCCAGACAGTGCTGGTAGGACCCAAGTTAAATTGCGGCGCGCGATAGATTCTTGCAGTGCATTCAGAGGCTGTACTATCAGGTTCATGCCGGACGCCCAGAATATCTGTATCCTCCCAGCGGTATCCATGTCCAGTGACCACTTCGGGTTTGACGTCGTCGTCGAAGAAGCCGGAGCAGTGGGTCCGTGTGACGGTGGTCGGCTCCGGAGCAAAGTGGATCGCAATGGAGGTCGGGAGACGGCCCTCCTTGCTCGGGAACCCGAAGATGGTGTGGTCGACGCGGAAGAAGTAACAGCCGCTGCAGTCCACAGAGGCGTTCGCCGTCACGGTGGAGGTGTAAGAGGTCATGGTCAAAATGGGAGGCCAAGTCAGAGGTTGGCTTGTCGATGGACGCTGGGTGGTGTGAGTGGTGTAAGTGCAGGCAGTCACTTTCGTTTTGGTGGTAGTTGTTGGGAGAGGATTTGCCGCCGCAGCGCTGGCGAGAACGCCCGCGATGAGGATGGACTTGATAGACGACATCGTCGCTTTCTCTGGTTTTCTGGCTTGATTTCTACCTGGAGTTTTGGTTGTAAGTGTAGACTAAGACAGGAAGAGCTCACCACAGGGATACAGGGAACAGTTAAATGTATTGTGGAGGAATAAGGTTAAGTCAAACTGGTCTTTGTAAAATAGGTTTAAGTTTTGGAATACATCAAAATGCACCAGAACCCTCCCTTTTTATGTATGTATGAAGTAAATACAAACCTATTTCGGCATATGACGTCGGAAATATCCCTTCGCGGGCATTTCTATAAGCCGATGCGGGCGCTTCCAAAGCGAGTGAGACAGCCACAGTAGACCAACTTGCCGCAGCCGAGACATTCGTGTAGATGCTTACATTTATTATTAGAGCTGGATCCGCGAGGGGAGATGTAACGTAGAGGAGCCATGTCTGTATATAGAACTTGCGCGATAGTTACATATCCGGGTGGTCTCATAGATGAAGACTTGATAATTGCTACCAATTGTCACAGAGTGGACAACGACATGCGTCAAGAAGAGAAAAAGGTGAGATGGAAGAAGCTAACTAAAGTTAGGAACCGGTAAGTAGTATATATTTTGCTGCTATCGACAGCAGAGTGGCAACAGCTCCGGCAGAGCATCAAAATTCCAAGAGCAGACTTAACACAACTATATCTTCCATACTTGTTTTCCTTCCTTATTCCCATGATAATCTGTATTTCACGTACTATATTGTCGTAGGCCGTTTGCACCAGTATCCTCAGACTTTCATTCTGTTTTGCCACTGCGCGATAGTCTGATTTCAACGCGTTCACATCCTCCTCCAGTCTTCCCATTCCGGCGCAGAGTTGGTCGATTTCATCCTCACACATACTGGCATCCCCCTGCACAGCAACTACTTGCGTTTTAAGGTCGGACATTCAGCTTTCTAAGTGCTTAATTCAGTCAAAGTATATATTAATGTTAAAACTAACATAGACCTCCTTAAAGCCTATATTAATATAATATCTTTTCAGGAGCTAGTATTTGCGAACAGTATCGGTGATCTTTGAGAGTATCTCTATCTAGGCCTTAAACACTTTTAGATTAATATCCCGCAAAGGTATTATTGGACTTGGTCTTTTCTCTGGAAATGTCGTCTTCCCTCTAGTATTAATTTCCAAGAGTAATCCAGACAGTTTATCCTCTTTACAGATTGATAATAAACTTTAGAGTTTTGTATTTTGTATGAACACTAGCAATAGTTGATGCGCCTTGTACTTTCTTCAAAGACTGCTTCGGTGTGAATATCACCGCTTTAGCTGCTGTCGGCAATCTCTTCGGCACTGTGGAAATCCTTCCTATCGGTGAAGCTGTCTTCCCAGTAGATGGCCCTTTTGCTGATTTGGATATACTTCCTGTATATTCATTGCCTAGGTAAGCGTGATTCATCAATCACCTGGAGAGGAATGGACTTTCTCTTGACCAGTGGGATCTTGCCCTGTCTCACTTGGTGGTAAACATCAACTCCCGTTTTGTCACATAATTGGGTACCTCACCAGCTATGCTAATGTTGGGGTACACTCCATTTCTTCGGCATGAATCTCAGGTACTCCTCTATGATTAACCCTAGGTACGGCTCGCACCATAAAATCACTGTATGCCAGACATTTGGTACATGACAGTGCTTGTTGTTTCTTCTAGCTTCTTTGGGGTTGCCTCCCCTTCATTACATTAAAGGATAAAAGATAAGGCATTGATCGCAGAAGTATTTATTTAATTAGTGACACCAACTGCTTCTATCTATAAGCTATAGTGTATCATAAATAGACCATGCCAATGTGATGTCATTATAGTGAATAGATATAGCTTGTAAGAAAAGAAGATTCAGTGTTATAGCCGTATATTGCAGTAGTACTCCGTGATACTCTCCGAGACAGAGGCGATCAAGAATATGTAGGAGCAATAACCTCTCTATTGACCATACTTATGGATATGTCCCAAGAAGACGTCCTCTGTATTAATTACAGTTTCCCGATGTCCCCTGACTACGGTCCACCTCGTGTGACCTTCCAACAAGTAGGTCACAGGCTATCCGATAGTAATTGGATTCTAGTTCTTGCGGAACAACCTAAGAAGACTATATTCCGGTCTTTCTACGGAGTACTCCGTACCACTTACACCCAGACCACTACACCTGAGACCTATCACCAGCCAACTCCATACTCTGTACACGCTGTTCATTCCTCACTGAAGCTCCCCTACCCCGTTTCAGCATGCATGTATCCCACCCATTCCATCCACCGGCTTTAAAAGCACCACTAATCCCGAGATCACGTATTGGATTTCTCTCACGCCTTGGAAGTAGACGTAGAACAAACGCTCCGATATGTCGTCTTCGGCGTCACCTCCGTAACAGTCGCCGTGATAATCTTCGCCGGACAATGAACCTCCGGCACCTCTGTCACACGGATGTGCGTACAGCCATGACAATCTTCCGGATTATCAACAGTCACTGTAGCCGGGTAAATGCGCAGTGTGCCGTCAAACACGCATTGTGGCCAGTATGGTGGTGTTGGGAGGCGGGAGAGCGTGAGCGTCATGGTGGTGGTGCAGCCCTTTGTAGGAGTTGGATAGGCATGCTCATGCGCACTGGCGGTGCCTGCGACGGAGGCGAAAGCGGCTGCCAGAATGAATATGTGAGTAGTTGCCAGTGCCATTGTTGCTGGCAGTAGTAGTAGTCTTATCGCGCCGAGCGTCGAGTGCAGCGTGGAACAAGCCGAGAGAGGAGAAGAACAGCTCGCAAGCGCAGCTGAAGATGGCGTCGGCTTTACTCCTCATTATTATACCTTTTATTTGCGGGGATGGCGGTACGACAGCAAAGAGGAATACGAACTTGGCAGTTCGGAAGGATGATGGAGGGCTCGCTTGGCGATGCGATTGGAGGCGGGATATGAAACCTGATATATAGAGTTCGGGATGGTCAGACAAAGACGAGACAGCGTTTCATAGATATGCTCATCCGAGCAACTTCTGTACAGGTGTTGCTAAGCTAAATCCGGCTGGGAACTCTGTAAATGTCTTTGTTTGCTCTTTGCAATCTTTATTAAGACTCGTACAGATTGTTATTAGAGAACAAAGGTCGCGGAATACATAGGAGTCTGTGCATGTCTTCTCCTCACTCAATCATGCCACTCGTACATCTCATCTGCTGCTTGCCTTTCCTCGGGTCCTAGAGTTGTCCAGAACCAAGTGTCAAGTCGTCCATAAAGTCTCCCTCCTCTGGGTTCCATTGTGGCCACGTCATGCCTTGCGTATCATCCCATCCCCAATCCTGCATCCAATCCATTGCGAAGTTCGAGCTGCCTTCGATGCCCACAATCTCATCCTCCCATGCGGAGGCTGGTAATCCATCTCGTTCAGCTACCTCCTTGAGTATTTCCCAGCATTGTCTACTAGCTTCCGTTGCCGCCTGGAATATCGAAATCATCTGTTCCTTGGGGTCTAGGCCTGTTTCGAGAGCGTTCACATGTGCCAAACATGCGGCGAGGAAAATGATGCCCTTTGTGTTTGTCTCTCCAGCACGAGCTCGCTCCATATTCCACGCCTGAGAGGCCGCAAGGCGTGCGTGTAGGTCAGCACCGCCGATCGTCGGGAGGTATCCCAGGCTCGTAGATTGGCCCTTCTTGCAATAAAGAAGTTCCATTGTAATCATCATCATGGCCTGCGATGCCACGTTGCGGAATGCCCCGGTGCCGTTAGTAACGAGACGTTTAAGGTCACCATCCATGATATCAGTGCTCGTGGCGTTGGATGACCAGGCTTCAGGCAGTCCCCAGATGTGCGAGAGCTTAAGCGCACTGTCGAGACACATTTTACGAGAAAAGTAGAATCTGTCATCATCTAAGTGGTGCACAATGACAGGCTGGTGTAATGCGTAGAAGCAATGATATAGGGATATCTCTGCTAGCGAAATATGGAAGGACGTCACAGGTGAGTATGATATACTCTTGAGGGATGTAAGTGACTGTGTCAAGGCCCGGCAAGCTTTTGTCAAGTCCGAGTTTAGACGCAAGGTTTCTTCGTATGCGTCACCGGGCCGGATATTATTAATATGGTTGATGAGATTCATGCGTAGAGGAATCGTTGAAAAGAGGGCGCGTTGAACGGATGTTTGGGTAGGTATAGATGGGTCTTTTCCAACTGGCTTATTCCCGTCCTTCTCATCATCGAGCTCATCATCGTCAAGATTGGCTGGCGCTTGCGTATCGTAATGTGAAGTAGAGACAAGTGGCGATCCACCAGCCTCGAAGGAAAACTGCATATTCAATTCCATGATGGTAGCCCACAGCCGCCTACGCATCTCGGCTCGGTAGGTTGTCATGCCTCCGAGATGTTTCGGGTCTCGATGAAGGCCTAGGAACATGGCCTTCCTAACCAAAGTCCCAGCCATGATCCACGTCATATCATGACCCATTCCACAAGTAGACTTGGCCAAGAGCAACAGGCACGAGATCTGAATGCCTTCAATGGTTGTTCGTTTCTTTTCAGGAGGGAGCATCGACCACATTTGCGCCTCACAGATCCATTGCGTTGCCATGGATCTGAGCGAGAAGAGGTGATCATGAACTGTCGCCCCGAGTGCCATGCAGAGTTGGAGTAGAATGACAAAGGACTCATCAGACGCAGCAGGGTTTTGCCAGTATCTCTCATAGTCGGACCGGAAAGTTGGGACGTGGACGACACGAAACACTCCTTCAAATGTCCGTAGATAATTTTCAACAAGTTGGTCAGTGAGATCTCGCGTGGGAATCTGCGTTCCAAGGTTGGCTGACGACAACGGCTTCCAGCGATTCTTCTTAATCTTGCGTCCAAGGACTTTGCACTTGGCTATTGATGAATAGAGATCCCCCTCATCGACCTCATCGCTATCAACAATCTCATATTCAATAGGGAACTGAGATGGTGTGGTTAGCCAGGGGCTGTCATAGCTTAGCTGTGGGATTCTTACCAAGTTCAGCCCATGTACCCAATGACTCTGCCCAAAATATCGTGACTTCGACATCATACCCCCGGCGGGTTCCCCCTTTTCCTGCCGCACACGACGCTTGGGGACACCATCTTGAGCCTCACTTATGTGTAGCGCATTAGCGAGTTTCTCCTCCAACTCACGGACTCTAGCGACCAGCCAGTCGACATTGGTAGAAGCTCCGGACGTCGACCCGTTGGAGCTGGGCGCACTTGGTGAAGAGATGGTTTGAGAGACGGTGTTAGACGTTGTTGAGCTTGGTTGGATGCCTTCTGATTCAGACATCTGAGATTCTGTAGATGGTGCCGGCTGAAGGCTTCTCAATGTCGGTCTATTATCAGCAGACGACGCAGCCTTGCTAGTAGAAACGAACGGATCGGAGGGTTTCTTGGATCGCCATACTGGGACATGCGTAGCGACGTAAGTACAGCTGGGGATGTTTGCTTTTACACAATGGGCACAAGGCGAGTTTCGATCGCATCGGATCTTGCGTTTCCTGCATTGTTCGCAAGAGAGGGCTGGTCGACGCCTCTTCTTTTCCAATGGTTGAAGTGGTGGGCCATCCATGATGTTTTGGGACTTGAAAGGGGACCCGTTAAAACAGCTCCGTGACTCGGAGTAAAAACGGACGTCTCAACTGGGAAGCAGTGTAGAGTTCAAGAATAAAGGAGCGGTGATTCATTCGCAAGACTGATGATTGTAAAGCTTACATCTCGGTGAATTGTTAGATGCTCGGTGTTTTGCTGCTCCGTCATTGGCTGCGCGTCCCCAATTCACCGAGCCTATCTCGGTGCCATAGATAATTGGTCAACCAAAAACAGACTGATATCGCATCACACAGTTTATCCACTTACCTATGCTAATATGAGACTGACAATTGATTGCAAGAAAGATTTTGTATTGCAGGCAGGATAGAAATATTGAGCCAATGTTCAAGTCGAAAACCATCTCCTCACCCGAAAATGTAGCATTAATTCAAGCGTCATTGTACACGGGCGCGCTAGCCTCATCCTCATCATCCCTGCGTTGGCAAAGCCGTCCATAAACATTGCCACTACATGTTCCTCCTCATCATCAAGGACCCATCACATTCTGGATCCCCCCTGTCTATATAAGCAAACCATCCCAGACGCCGCATCTGCCGTAGAAAGCCCCAAGACCATCCTTGTTACTTTCAGTCATTTACAGAAGCAGCTCCAAGGGGTTCTCAAGGACCTTCTTGAGCTCACGAATCCATTCAGCACCAACAGCGCCATCAACAACCTTGTGGTCGAAGCTGCCCGTAACCGTAATCTGCTCGTCCCACTCAAAACCAGTTGTACCATCCTCGTTCTCAGCGGGAACGGCAACCTTGCGGGTGGTACCGACAGCCAGGATAGCAGCCTGGGGAGGGTTGATGACAGCAGAGAAGTGGTCGACAGCGTTGTTCATACCCATGTTGGAGATGGAGATGGAGCCGCCCTGGTACTCTTCGGGCTTGAGCTTGCCGTCGCGGGCCTTCTTGGCAAGTTCCTTGACCTTGGAGGAGATGGACTCCAGACCACGGCCTTCAACACCAGTCACAATAGGGGTGATGAGACCAGTGGGGGTAGAAACGGCAACTGAGACATCAACGGTGGAGAATTGACGAATGACATCACCGCGCCAGCTAGAGTTGACTGCAGGGACCTTCTTGCTGGCGACAGCCATAGCCTTGATAAGGAAGTCGTTCACGGACAGCTTGTACTTGCCCTCAGCTGAGCTGTTCAAGGCCTGTCGGAGCTTGAGCAGCTTAGACACGGAGATGGAGCTGGTAACGAAGAAGTGGGGGTTGTTCTGGGTCGACTCCTGTAATCGGCTAGCAATCGTCTTTCGGATTCCGCTAATGGGGACGTCCTCGAAAGTGGCACCGGGGGCAGCAACAGCGGGACTGCTGATAAGCTTCTTAACATCCTCCTCAGTGACCTGGCCGCTCTTACCGGTGCCCTTAACACCCTCCAGGCTAACACCCTTCTCCCGAGCGAGGCGGAGGGCAGCTGGGACGGCGTTGGGCTCCCGGTCGAGGGACGTCTGCAGTCTGCTTCCGGATGAAGTGTACTGCTCCGGAGCGGAAGATTGGGGAGCGGAGGCCGGGGTCGACTGGGGAGCGGGTTCCGCAGCCTTTGCGGGCTCAGCGGCCTTGGCGTCGCCGCCAGCATCGGCAATAGTGAACTTTTCGAACGCAGAGACGTCGGTTCCCTCCTCGACAAGCACGGCGATGGGCTACACAGCGGTGAGGTGCTCAGCATGGTCATCGGTTAAATACAAGTCAAGGAGACTTACGGTTCCGACCGCAATGTCCTTCTCGCCAGACTCCTTGAGAAACTTGGCAATCACACCTTCCTCCTGGAACTCAAAGTCCATCTGGGCCTTGTCCGTCTCGATCTCGACCAGGACCTCGCCGGGGGAGATGGTGTCGCCGGGCTTCTTCTGCCAGGCGCCAATGTTGCCAGCCTGCATTGTCGGCGACAAGGCAGGCATCTTAATGACCTGGTGCTGCGGGAAGGAGGCATAGGACCGGACAATGTGTGAGGTGAAGCCCGTTCGCAGGGCGTTGTGTGTAGGGGCGAGGATACGCCTCCGAAGAGCGGCGCTGAGCATCTCGAAAAAAATGTCTCTTCCGGACCGGGAGAGGCGGTTATATGTCGAAGGGGCGCTCGAGGCAACGGGAGATGCTCGCAGACAGTGTCGTCTGGAACAATTGACGCCTAATCCAGGGAGTTGGAGGGAAGAGCGAGGACCGGAAGAGTCGCGGGAATTGTTGGAAGAGAAGGGCTCGCGAGGTGTCGGAAATCCCTTGGGGCTGCTTGTCCAGATTTTTGCGTTGAGCTCTGTCGCTGGCTAGAAGCTTTGGGACCTAAGCCTGATTGGGACTAGAGGGGCAAGCGTTTATGGGCGTCTAGGCGGAAGTTCTAGGAGACTCGAGAGATACGAAGTACTCCGCACCACTTCGTACTTCGTACCAGATAATAATACATGGTGGTAATAATCTCTACGAGTATGATATCAGAGCTTGGAGGAGCGTTGCGGTGGTCGGAACGAAAAGTACATTCTGCATTTGTTGCTTGACAACCATCAGAATCAGCTGCTCTACTATTTAACTTCTTTTCTCTCTCTCTCTTTCTTTTTTTTTTGTACTTCTACTCTGTACTTCGTAGTCGTACTAATTTGTTTGTTGAGCAAATCATTCATTATTAGCATCAGGCCCCAAATAATAGTAGTACGAGAAATCACAGAACCCAGTTCGAGATATGGGAGCAGGTACGTACCTTGGTACCTTTGAGGTGCATGGCCACAAATGGCCTGCGTAGCTGTGCAGGTACGTACCCCATATGTCGGAGTTACAGGGTGACTTACCTTGCCTTATGTTGGACCTCTGGAATTGTTGTCTGTCCCCTTGTCGAGCCATCCATCAGCTTCAAGCGCATAACCGATCAAACTGCAGACAGCTTGCAGTCCCCTTTCGCCTCCGGCAGAAGCAAAGGCATCGGAATCAACGACAGCCATCCTACTCTGACGACTGCATTCCACCTCTTCGCTGTTGCCCTGAGCTGAGAAGCTACCTCGATCGATCCATGGACCTGGCCGGCTCTCTCTGAAATCCGCGTCATCCCCTCTCACGAGCGGCCTGTGTGCGCGCCCTCATGAGCTCCTTAAAGTTCGTGGTGTCCTCATTGGACGCCATTGCGACATCAAAAGATGCCCAGCGGAATAAGCAGCTGGCGGACCTGACCAAGACGGCTCTTGATGCCATCAAGGAGCAAGACAAGCTGCCTGACCCCGAGATCGTCTTCGCACCGCTGCAGCTCGCAACCAAGACCAACAACCCCCAGCTCACCACGACCGCGCTCGACTGTATCGGCAAGCTGATATCATATTCCTACTTCTCAATTCCGAGCAAAGACGATGCTGCACAGGAAGGCGCCGAGCCCGCCCCGCCCTTAATTGAACGAGCCATCGATACAATATGCGACTGCTTTCAGGGCGAGACTACCGCCGTGGAAATCCAACTCCAGATTGTCAAGTCGCTGCTGGCGGCTGTCCTTAACGACAAGATCGTCGTACATGGCGCGGGCTTGCTCAAGGCCGTGCGCCAAGTCTACAATGTCTTCTTGCTCTCCCGAAGCACGGCCAACCAACAGGTTGCGCAGGGCACCTTGACGCAGATGGTCGGAACCGTCTTTGAGCGAGTCAAAACCCGACTGCACATGAAGGAGGCCAGACTCAGTCTAGGAAACCTTAAGCACAGCTCCAGCAACATTACATTTGAGCAATCCGAGATTGCCAATGGCGGCCAGGCCAGCGACGACGGGGACGAATCCCCAGCTCCCCAATCTGAGAGCAACGGCCAGCCGGAAGAGCCGGCCAGTGGCGTGAAGCTCACACTCAAGGACCTAGAACATCGAAAGAGCTTTGATGATTCCAACCTCGGTGATGGGCCTACTATGGTTACTCGACTGAAGCCTACGAAGAAAGACGACGCCTCCGTGTCCGGGCTATCTGCGCCTGATTCCTCACTGCAAGAGGACAACGACGCACTGGATGCCGAAGACGAAGTATACATTCGAGATGCATATCTGGTGTTTCGATCGTTTTGCAACCTATCCACCAAGATCCTGCCGCCAGATCAGTTGTTCGATCTACGAGGGCAGCCAATGCGTTCCAAACTAATCTCCCTGCATCTTATCCACACACTTCTAAATAACAACATCGCCGTTTTTACATCACCTCTTTGTACCATTAAAAATTCCAAGAGCAACGAGCCCACGACGTTTCTCCAGGCCGTCAAATTCTACCTTTGCCTTAGCATTACTAGAAACGGGGCCAGCTCAGTGGATAGAATATTCGATGTTTGCTGTGAGATCTTCTGGCTCATGCTCAAGTTTATGCGCCCGTCCTTCAAGGTAAACTTTGTTATCTCTGCCCGGATCCGTGTCCTGTTGTGTACTCACGATATCTTCAGAAAGAAATCGAGGTCATTCTCAACGAAATATACTTGGCGCTCTTATCGCAAAAGAATGCGCCATTGTCGCAAAAGTTGTATTTTGTCACCATTCTCAATCGCCTATGTGCAGATCCCAGGGCTTTGGTTGAGACTTATCTGAACTATGACTGTGATCAGTCAGTGGAAAATATATACCAAACCATCATTGAAGATCTTTCCAAGTTCTCCACTACACCAGTTGCGATTACATCGCTTCATGAGCAGGCCTATGAGGAGCTCCGAGCCAAAACATCACCAGCAAGCGAATGGCAGCTCAAAGGTATTTTACCTCCTTCCCTCACTATTGCTCACATCGTCCCGAACCAGGAGCATGAGCAAGATTACCCAAAGGAATATGCTTTGAAGCGTCTGTCACTCGAAGCACTCGTCGAAACGCTACGTTCTCTAGTCAACTGGTCAGCCTCTGTGCGATCTGATAGCGGATCCCTGCGCCCAGAAGGCGAAGCCAAAGCGTCGTTTGATGAACTGCGGCCATCCATCGATCCAACCACGAGCGACAGTGCCTCTCGCCTGGAAACACCCTTGCCTCCCTCGACGCCAGTTCTTGAGGACGACCCAGATCATCTGAGTAAAGAGAAGGCTAGGAAAACAGCTTTGATGAAGGACATCAGACAATTCAATTTCAAACCCAAGCGAGGAATTGAACAACTAATTCGTGACGGCTTCATATTGAGCGACAGCCCGCAGGATATCGCCACTTTCCTCCTTAATGAGGATAAACTCGACAAAGCTCAAATTGGCGAATACTTGGGCGAAGGTGATCAGAAGAACATCGATATTATGCATGCTTTTGTCGATTCCATGGATTTTACCAAGAAGCGATTTGTCGATTCCCTCCGCCACTTCCTGCAGTCTTTCCGCTTGCCAGGTGAGGCACAGAAGATTGATCGCTTCATGCTCAAGTTTGCTGAACGCTATGTCCTGGGGAACCCTAATGCCTTTGCCAATGCTGACACAGCATACGTTTTGGCTTATTCTGTTATTCTGCTGAATACGGATTTGCACAGCAGCAAAATCGCCAAGAGGATGACAAAGGAAGAGTTTATCAGGAACAATGCAGGCATTAACGACAACGCCGATCTGCCACATGACTATCAAATCACTATTTATGATGAGATCGCCGGCAATGAGATTGTACTCAAGAGTGAGCGTGAATCAGCTGCCGCTGCGGGGGCTCTCCCCCAGCAATCTAGTGGCCTGGCTGCTGGGCTTGGACAGGCTTTCTCGAACGTCGGGCGCGATTTGCAAAGGGAGGCTTACATGCAGCAGTCCGAAGAGATTGCTTTGCGTTCAGAGCAACTCTTCAAGAATCTATTCAAGAGCCAGCGACGGAATGCCGCAAAATCCGGTCCCAAGTATATTCCAGCAACATCGTTCAAACATGTTGGTTCCATGTTTGATGTTACGTGGATGTCTATTTTCTCCGCACTTTCTGCACAGATGCAGAAGGCCCATAACCTGGAGGTCAATAAACTATGTCTTGAAGGCATGAGGCTTGCGACCAAGATCGCCTGTATTTTTGATCTGTCAACGCCACGTGAAGCATTCATATCAGCACTGCGAAATGCCACGAACCTGAATAACCCACAGGAGATGCAAGCCAAGCATATCGAAGCACTCAAAGTCATCCTGGATCTCGCTCAGACAGAAGGCAATGTTCTACATGAGTCATGGAAGGATGTTCTCATGTGTATCAGTCAACTGGACCGATTACAGCTGATCTCAGGAGGTGTTGATGAGAGTGCTATTCCAGACGTGTCCCAGGCGCGGTTCATGCCACCTCAGCGAACGGGGACCTCGGACTCTCGGTCATCTGCCCAGTCAAGACCACGGGTGCGGCAAAGATCCGGTACTGGTCCTCGAGGCTTCTCTCACGAGATCGCTCTTGAGAGTCGTTCAGATGAGCTTATTCGAAGTGTTGACCGCATTTTCTCCAACACAGCCAATCTTTCAGGGGAAGCCATGGTTCACTTTGCTAAAGCCTTGACTGAAGTCAGTTGGGATGAAATCAAGGTCTCTGGCTCCAACGACTCCCCTCGGACATACAGTCTCCAGAAGATTGTTGAAATCAGCTACTACAACATGAACCGTGTCAGATTTGAGTGGAGTAACGTTTGGGTCGTCCTCGGTGAGCACTTCAACCAGGTTGGATGTCATAACAACATGAACATTGTGTTCTTTGCCCTCGATTCTCTGCGCCAACTCTCAATGCGATTCATGGAAATTGAGGAGCTTGCGGGTTTCAAGTTCCAGAAGGATTTCTTGAAGCCGTTTGAGCATGTTCTTTCCAATTCTCACAATATCACGGTCAAGGACATGGTACTGCGATGCCTGATTCAAATGATTCAAGCTCGGGGCGATAATATCCGTTCCGGGTGGAGAACCATGTTCGGCGTGTTTACAGTCGCTGCACGAGAGCCGTACGAGAGCATCGTCAATCTTGCGTATGAGAATGTCCACCAGGTGTACAAGGACAAGTTTGGAGTTGTCATTTCCCAGGGCGCCTTCACTGATTTGATTGTTTGCTTGACCGAGTTTTCTAAGAATCTCAAGTTCCAGAAGAAGAGCCTTGGGGCACTAGAACTCCTCAAGTCTATCATACCAACCATGCTGAAGACACCTGAGTGTCCGCTTTCATACAGTCATCCACCAGCCGGTTCCAAGTCTGAGAATGGCACGACAGAAGCTCCCCCCGCAGGTAAAAGAGTGCAGTCCAAGACGTCGCTGGAGGAGGGATACTGGTTCCCTGTTCTGTTCGCCTTCCATGATGTCCTCATGACGGGCGAGGACCTTGAAGTTCGATCAAATGCTCTCGAGTACTTCTTTGCAGCACTATTGAGGTACGGTGGTGACTTCACTCCAGCATTTTGGGACATCATGTGGAGACAGCAGCTTTATCCAATCTTCATGGTGTTGCGGTCGCGACCAGAGATGACAAATGTTCTCAATCACGAAGAGCTATCCGTTTGGCTCTCAACAACTATGATCCAGGCGCTACGCAACATGATCACCCTATTTACGCACTATTTCAATGCTCTAGAATACATGCTGGATAGGTTCCTGGAGCTGCTGGCCCTCTGCATATGCCAAGAAAACGACACAATCTCTCGGATCGGTAGCAACTGCCTACAGCAGTTGATATTGAAGAATGTGACCAAGTTCACAGGGGAGCATTGGGCCAAGATCGTCGGGGCCTTCTGTGAGCTCTTTGAGCGAACCACTGCGTATCAACTATTCACGGCCGCGAATTTGGAATCAGGTGCTTCGTTGACGCTACCGCCCAATGGGTTGGACTTTACTGGGCCTCTCAGCCCAACTTTGGGTGAAACCCCTGTTGTGGATGAAAAATCTCTGAAGATCAATGGGACTGATGAGAATGGCACAGTGTCTGATGCCGATTCCGTTCACCGTCCGTTATCAAGATCTGGGGAGGACGGGGCGCCATTGGAGGAGTTTAAGCCTTCGTCCAACCTGCAGCAGCAACCCGTGGTGGTGACCGCCGCTCGCCGACGCTTCTTCAATCGCATTATTTCGCGTTGCGTGTTGCAACTTCTCATGATTGAGACTGTCAATGAGCTCTTCAGCAACGACACCGTGTATACCAATATTCCTTCTAATGAGTTGTTACGGCTCATGGCTCTCTTAAAGCGTTCATTCCAGTTCGCGCGTCGCTTCAATGAGGATAAGGAGCTTCGGATGAAGCTCTGGCGTGAGGGTTTCATGAAGCAGCCACCAAACCTGCTCAAGCAGGAGAGCGGCGCTGCTGCAACGTACGTCTCTATTCTGTTCAGAATGTTTGCAGATGACGCACCAGAGAGATTGAAGAGTAGGCCCGATATCGAGTCCGCATTGGTACCTCTGTGCGAGGATATTGTTACTGGATACTCTTTGCTAGCGGAGGAGAGCCAGCAGAGGAACATCATTGCATGGAGACCAGTGGTCGTCGACGTGCTGGAGGGATACGCTACTTTCCCCGAAGATGCCTTCAAGGCTCATATCCCCTCATTCTACCCCATGGCTGTGGAACTACTTCACAAGGACTTGAGTCCTGATCTTCGTGGCGCTCTGCTCGTGGTTCTCCGAAGGATCGGTGAGGTTGCGCTGGGCATTGAAGGGATGTCAAAGACTGGGGGAAAGATGCGGGATAGCACGGTAAGTGCTCTGACGGAGGACACTGTTGCTGGATCTGAGGCGGCTGCACGGAAGATGCTGTAGGCATGGCACACGTGGAGCAGCAGTTCATGGCGTTGAGGCAGGCAATAGAAAGTTCGATTTGTGTACGCTAGGTCGGGGCTTCCCATTCTATAGGGGGGCGGATTTATGATATTAATTTTCATGGCACTTCAAATTCCGTGACGATGCGCAACACCGGCGGATGGACCTTATTACACGCTATTCCTCTGTAATTCGTTTGAGTTAACCCAATAGCGCCGCAATGTACGTCCGCAGCGACACGGCCTCCTCTTCGACTGTCCTGTCCGGAAGTCCTCTCAACGCCTCCTTTAACTGCTCGTCGTTCCGAACAGCCACTCTCACCAGATTCTTCACCGTCGTATCCTCCTCTGTCGAACGATCAGACACGCACATGACGCTGACAAATGCTTCGAAAAAGTCGATGAGATTGAGGTGCATGAGGATGTCCTCCGACTTGGCCACCATGCCTAGGGCCGCCCATTGCAAGAGCCCCTGACCGGCAACTTGGACTACAGCGCCAGGGAGTTCGAATAAGTCCGGGAACGCCGTGCGGCTTATGGCGCGGATGTCAAGTGTGGCAAGACGAGGGAGGAGGCGCAGGAGACGGCCCTGTGAGAGCGAGGTTTGGAGTGGTGACCGGGTAGGCGGGTCAGCTGTTTCAGGAATGCAGAGTGTCTTGATGAGCTCGAGGAGAGGCCGTTCAAGTAGGATGAGACGCCATAGACGACCATGGCCAGGAGCGCGATGCTTCACGACCTTGGTGCTGTTGATGCCATCTTGGCCGCTGTTGACTGGGACGGTTTCGCAGTCTGTTTCGAGTAAATCCCCTAGGACTTTTGCTGCGCGCTCGCCGACGCCGACGTCCGGGCTATCGAGCCAACGGTGGACAAGCTCCTCGACTACTTCGGGAAGAGTGCTGAGCACTGCGGCGTCAGAGGGCGTCTTTGCTGCTTTGTGGAGGATGGTCAGGGCGAGGAGGTTGGCGCCTGGTAAGGGAGATTGGAGAGCTGTGAGAATAGAAGGAGGGTCGGCGATGACGAGAGTTTGCGTGAAGGAGAGAGGTGAGATGAGCTTGGCTGTGAGAGAGAGGAGAGGCGAGGGATCCTGTGTCGTGGTTCTGAGGATCCGGGTGAGTGGTGGGAGGACGGTTGGTAGCAGAGAAGGGATATTGGCCTCTAAGCGACGAGTTAGCAAGGTTGTTACACTATGTCTCTTGATGGTATTAATAGGGTAGTTGAGGTTGGTGATGAGAAGAGAAACCAAGTCTTACCTATTAGTTGGAGCTCGATATGATCAAAGAGCTTGATATCGAATGGTTTGGAGGGGTCATTCTCAAGCTCTCCTAAGTGAGTCTGGAACTCATCAAGACGAGAGATGGGAATGCTGTCCGTGGGGTAAGTGGGGATCGTTCTTTCAGACATTTTGACCCTTTTTTTGATTTATGCCTTGACTCTATTTGAAGTTGAGATGGAAGACAATCATGTATAAGTAGAAGAGCTCATGGTAGGCAGATGCGCTGACGGCAAAGCTCCAGCAGGCGGGGCAGTGGTAACTGTGCAACAGCGGAGCAGTTCCGCTCTGGCCCCCTCCAAGACCACTGAAATGCGCCCCAATTGGCCTCTGTCCCGCCAGGCTTAGCAGGTCAATCGCCGTCATCTTCCAAAAAATTTCAGCCTTGTCGATACTACTGAACGCAACACACACCCTCTCCTGCGCACCAGAACAAAACACCAAAGGTTGCTCGCTGCGCAACTGGTGCGTCAAGATTGACAATGTCCAGAGGCGGTGGACGTGGAGGCGGCCGTGGAGGACGAGGCGGAGGCAGAGGAGGACGGCCTGCGCTTCCTTGGGATGACACAGATGAACCTGATGCTCGTCCCTCAGAGTTGTTTCCCGTGAGTTTCGCCTATGCGACGACAACCCAGGAAGAATCATGACTGACATTGCCGTGTCCTATAGCCCTTTGTAGTCCCGACTCCCCGCGACCTGAGCAGCACCGAATACAACGGCATCCAATACTTCCTCCTCCTACGACACCAAATCCACTCTTCCCCCCTCTACACCTCCAAGCGCACATCGCTCATCGACCCAGCTGCTCCGCGCAAGACCTACGGCAGAGACCAAATAAACGCCCTCTACGACATCAAGAGCAAAGCCTCAGTCGACCCCTTCACAGCCATGCCCACCTACTCCCAGCGCTTCACCCGTCCAGAGCGCGCTCTGCCCGACTGGTCCGCCCGGCCCATCTGCCGCGAGATGTATCCCGCAGAGCTGCTCGACACGGTAGACTCGGCAGACGCCATGGGCATGCGGAAGAAGCGCAAGCTGGAACTGAGCAAAGTGAGTGCTCTGCCCAATGCAGAGGAGGCCTTTGGCATGCCTGCGATTGAGGGCTACGACGACGAGGGCGATGCGCTGCCAGTGGATGGAAAGAATATCCTTGAAAGACTGGATGCGCTGCGCGATGAGGAAGGCGATGAAGGTGTGGACGACGACGAGGAGGGTCTGGAAGAAGAAGAGGAAGATGAGGTCTATGACGATGAGGACGGTGGTGATTACGATGCGGAAGGATACTTTGACAATGGCGATGAAGGGGGAGACGATTACGGAGATGATGATGGCGGCGAAGGGACATATTAAGGCAGCATAATGGTGCATTTGTGATAAATATCCATGGCATTTTTTTCTGAGCGTTGAATATAGGTTGGCTGGTCTTTAACAATCCTACAACTATATACATTGGATACTCCTGCCCCGAGAAGCATGATGACGCGAGTAATGTTTGATTAATTCTTTTTCTAGACCTCCTATTCTCGAGGGTATCTTGGTGGCGCTTTGCTGGTGATGCAACCAGTCATCGCGCCATCTCCATCCATTGCCCCTTCGCCTAAACACTCTCTGGCGAACAAGGCCTGGCTTTCCTATACTCGTACATGTCTGTCATGAAACAAAGAAATGCGGTGGTCCAACCCATCTTGATCCTCTTGTAAATACACCTGTGCGATATCTCTTGCCCCTTGTCCGTCCGCAAAGACGCCACCGGGCCCTAAAAAAACCTCTCTCTCAACCAAACGGGCTCAAAATAGTTTGTCACGAAGTCATGCCCACAGAGTACAGTCCACTGTCCAAGAAACCAGCCTGCAATCTTGATAGTCTCTCCCGCGTGTCGGCAATCTGGCCAGCTTGGGCAACAATCGCACTTCCCGTCTCCCGCAGCGCCAAGAGGAC
Organism: Hypomyces perniciosus; assembly: GCA_008477525.1. Taxonomy (NCBI): domain Eukaryota; kingdom Fungi; phylum Ascomycota; class Sordariomycetes; order Hypocreales; family Hypocreaceae; genus Hypomyces; species Hypomyces perniciosus. Next base: position 622,462 of record SPDT01000006.1, read on the forward strand.
CTGGCTCAGCTGATCCTGCACGGGTGCGTTGCTGCGATCGCGGAAGCTGCGAATCTGTTCATAGAGACCGTTCTCGACACCGGGCATGTCGCGCTCGATCTGGCTGTGGTACTCATCCAGTCGCTTTTTGTATTTCTCGACATCGTCGCAGATGCGGTTGAAATACGTAATGAGATCCTGGGCGCTGGCGTGGGCGGATGAAGGGTCTGATGAATTTGAGTCGGTGGGCGGGGGAGGACCAGCGAAAAGGCCTGTCTGGTGGTAATGTGTCGGTAACTTGAGGTTGTCAGCAGCCTTGAAAGACAGCTGAGCGTCGGTGATATTCTTTTTGGTCATGTCCTGGAGAACCTTGACGGTTTGGATATCTCGGTTAAGGGCGTCTTGAACCGTCTTAAACTTGGATTCGACAAACTGAACGTCCCGGCCTAGCTGCTCAATGTCCTTCTCATGCTGGGGCATGAACTCGCCAATCTCATCCCTCATCTTGATGACGCGCTGGATTCCCTTGTCAATGAGGGAAATCTCGGACTGAATGGGTTGGGCGAGGTCATCGAAGCGTGACCGCGGTCGGAGGTTATCGTAGTTGACCTGGACAGCCGAGACTTGGTTTGCAGGCTGGGCTGGCTGTGCCGTAGATTGTCCACTGCATATTAAGTTAGCATAGAATGACATCTCCTGGGAATGATCCTGGCCTACAATAGACTACCGGCTGGTTTTGCCTGTGGCTGACCGAACAGTCCTCCCGAGGGGGCAGTAGGGGTTTGGGTTGTCGTTGCGCCACCGAATAGCCCTCCGCCAGCAGATTGTTGCGTCGGCTGCGTCGATTGTCCAAAGAGTCCACCGCTCTGTTGCTGTGCATTTGCAGCAGTATTGCCAAAGAGTCCCCCACCAGCCTGAGCCTGTTGCGGCTGGTTGCTAGCAGTATTCCCAAACAAGCCACCACCTGTTGTCGCTGCCGGTTTATTGCCAAACAGACCGCCGCCAGCACTCTGATTCTGTTGAGGAGCCGTGCCTGATCCAAAGAGACCGCCGCCCGCCGTGCCGACGCCTTGGTTGGACTGAGCCGTTGCGGTTGATCCGAACAAGCCACCTGTGTTCGATTGTGTAGCTGTGCTTGCTCCAAACAGTCCACCTGTCCCAGCTGGCTTAGAGCCAAACAGCCCTCCTGCGGTTGCCATGGTGCCTGTCGTCGATGGCGTCGGGTTTGCAGACGCGTTGTTGGAACCAAAGAACCCGCCAGCCGCTGGGGGTTGCGAGGATAGGGACCCTCTAGGGCGTTGTTGTGGTCAGCGAAGACAATTCCTCCTTACACAGGTGCGGGTAGACAGAAATCAGGAGGCCGTGCAGGTAGAAGGAGAGGGAGCAGTACGAGTAGTAGATAGATGGATGGTCTGGAAAACAAGGCTGTTGGAGGAGATATGGGGCAGACAAAGCTTACAAGGTGTTGACGGCACCAGTGTTGATCGTTAGACCGGCTGGGCCGCTGGCTGACCGCGCCAAAGACATGGCACCTCTGCAAAAAAGCCCCAGGAACCGAACTTTTTTTTAGGCAAGCGAGCGAGGGCCCAATTCGTGTGGAGCTCTTTGATGCAAAAGAGAGGCTGACAGTCAATGCGAGCTGCGGGTCTGGAACTGAAGGGATCCGGAGAAACTTCGGGATAGAATGCTATTTGCGGCTTGACTGTCTATGTAGGCTAGCTCACCGTGGATAGCTTCCTTGAGCTTCAACCTCGCATGCGACTACGACCTACCTGTACGAAGTACTATCGACCCTTTGATATCGTTCGCATTTGAGGCATTCCGCACTAGAAACAGCAAAAATGGACATGGATGACGATGATGATCTCTATCAGCCTGAGGAACCGAAGTTCGAAAATGAGCCAGAGAAGAAGCCCACCAAGGCAGAGGAGCTAGAGGAGGGCGAGGAAGAAGATGAGAGCGGCGCAATGGACGAGGATGACGATGACGACTCGGTATGTGGTGCCTACAGCCAATGGACGAATATTCAAGCCACTGACAGGTTCTGGCGCAGGATATAGATATCATCACTGAACGAAAAGACGGTACCAAAGCCGCCCCTCCACCGTATGTTAAACCTCTCCACGCGCCGTGGCTTCACGGCTGCTTTCCAGATGAACGACATAGCATTAACTAAGGAACCCGCGACAGGCAATCAAAATATAGCGACATTCGAAACATCCCACAACGATCAGCCACCAACGAACTCCCCGCCAAGTCAGCGCCTGTCAAGAAGGATGACGACTCAAGAACGGCAAGTGCCTTGAACATTGCCGCCCCGAGTGCAGACCAAGCCTCTGCCGCGGCCTCAAAATCAACGATTGATATCAACGCCAACCCAATCTACCCCGCTGCTGGAAAGCCCATAACACATGTCAACATTGATGAGGGTACGCAGCTCAATACGGACTTGGTGTAACATTGAAACTAACCAATTGATTCAGATCTTCCGGAAAACGACAAGCCATGGAGAAAACCGGGCACAGACATCAGTGACTACTTCAATTACGGCTTTGACGAGTTTACATGGGCTCTTTACGCTGCCAAGCAAGAATCCACCCGCGGCGAGTTTGGCGCGGACGCATTTGCTGTAAACAACAAGAAGATGATGGAAGACTTCAACATGATGATGATGGGTGGTATGGGAATGCAGGGCGCAGGAGGTGCTGGAAATGGCGGTGCCGGCGCCGCTGGTGGAATGTCTGGACTGGACGGTATCCCCTCCGAGATGCAGGCCATGATGCAGCAGATGATGGCATCGGGCATGGACCCTTCCCAGATGGACCCGTCTCAAATGGCTGCCATGTTCTCCGGTATGCAGAACGCCGGTGGCAGTGCCGGAGGACAGGGAAACCAGGGACAAAACTTTGGCGGGGGCTTCGGCGGGAACCAAGGCGGCTTTGGCTATGACCAGAACATGGCTGGAGGCGGAGGCGGCGGTGGTGGAAGGGGAGGTTTTGGCGGAGGCCGTGGACGGCGAGGGCGGTGGTAGTCTGGGCATGTTGTTTGTTCGGACCATGTTGGGGCCACGGTTATTGTGTTGGTAAATGGTTAAAGGGCATGTGATGATCTGGACTTGGGACCGGCGTTGAGGGAATGCCCCGGGGCATGCATGATGTTCACTTGGGCAAAGCTGTGATAAAGAAGTTACGGTCGGTGAAAAAGAAAAAGAAAACACCTTGACCACCATACATGGAGCTCAATGGGCTGAGTGCACGTCTGATCAGGTGCAGATACCATCGTTTTTTGAGAAGAGGCGGACTGAGATGCAATTGGCTCTGGTATAATATCTGATGGTTGATAGCGGAACGCATGTGAAAACTCCAATGAATGACCTCGGGTGCTTATCATTGGCTTCTGCGCCCTGTCGGGTCTGTTATCCGGTATCTCTCAACCTGAGAATGGCTAGATAGGAATCACTCGGTATTGGGTTCATGTCCAAGCCAAGCCAAGTTATGGAATTATCACACAGGCGTCTCGGGCCTTCCGAGATAAGACATGGCGATATTGATTCATGTTGCGCAACTGGGCTTGGCTTGGTGTAACCAATATATGCCAAGAAGCAGAACGGTCCCAGCTTGGGGTCTGAAGCTGTGATATCTGTTTGATATTGACATGAACGAGCAGGATACATGGACTGTAAGACTGGGCATTTGGATAGGCTTTTGTATAGACGCCAAGCTGCCAATGGTAGTGACGGCCGAGTTGGAGTGCCGGCATCAGAAGCTGCTTGGATACTGGCTTGACATGTATTATTTAGATTCTGGAAGAGGTGCAGGCATTGCTGATCACGACCTCACCCAAAGTCGTGCAGCCTAGATAAAGCATGATGAGGTAACGTTACCTGGATGTGGCAGACGCAAGGCCTCTTCCATGAACCAACTTCCTAAGTAAGAAGAGCGGCCGACTATGTATGGTCTGCCAAGAAGAGTCAAAGGATGCACGCTGATAATATGTCAGGGACACAGTGACACAGCAGCTGGACAATCCGGGAACCTGGCTTGACGATGCAGGATACGGAAGCTTATACGACCTCTTTTCTTTTAGGGCTTTTTTTTATGTCGGATTGTTGGTATGGTTATGAGATGAAGAAAGGAGAAGGGGCCCGAAAGGAGGCAGATGACTCAGCTTGAATTGCGACGACTACAGAGTAGGTAGATTCACATATCCCCTCTTTGGGAGTTTTTCGATCTCACATTATTAATGCTCCATACCCCGGACTAATTCGCCTATAAGAATACCAGATTCTTGGCCCCGTCAGGTCGCATGATATGCGGTGACATGCATGCATTGGGAGCTGCCAGATGCTGCACCATGCACGTGGAACCGGAGAGCTGCGGACACTCACTGTTTCTTACTAGCAGCAAACCATAGGGGAGAAAACAAGACGAGATCGACGCTGCAAATCACGGGTATTACTTCCTGATCAGAAATCACCTGGAGGATGGGCGCTGGTGGCCACGCGTGCGTAATATGGGAGCCTAACGGTGTGGCTCTTAAACCACGGATTGGCTGATATGTCTCAACCTCCCCCCAAGGCTTCAAGTGACCTTGGCGGTATCATCTGCATATGCCTCTCTGACAAGATACCGGATGCGGGAGTTCTTATTTCGCTCCAATCGTGGCCGAAGGATTCGAATCTAGAGAGAACTGAACACTAGTTTTCGACCCCAAGCCTCACTTTCTTGCTTTGATCGAAGGATGACCGACAGCAAGTGCTCCGCTGGAACAGTAGTCTGAAGAAGAAACGGCTCATCTCCCAGCCATCGGTGGCAAAAGGGCCTAGCCAGATCGATTGGTGGGGGGAGAAGGATAGAAGATGCGGACGACAGGCTCAACTCTACGTAACACGCACTCCGACAGACACCCTCACACGGACACACACCACCAAGGCAGCAAACATACAAGACAGATACCACAAGAGGAGCTGATATTTTTTGCTCTCGGGACACCCGAGAGCACCGCCGCTATTTCGGTATTATTGTTTTGTGCCATCTCAAGCATATTGAGCGTTCCCTTTCACGCAGGAATTAACAGGTAATAATAATATCTACACGTTATGTCTGCAAAATTACCACATTCTAGTTCCGATCCTCTAGCTTCCCCACGCCATCGGACGGATAATATCTTAGTTCTTAGCCCTATTTGTTTGTTCCTGAACGCTGCTTCTGCAAGAGAGCCGCCCGTCCCACCCACATGCTTCTATGCCGAACCGGGAAGCTCGCGAGACAGAAGAGGACCAATGGCCGCAAGGCCTCATCACTCCTATGTCTCCGTTTGGTGAAGGACTATGAGCATGTTTCCCAACATATTAGGAATCATGGCAATGAGTGTGGAGATAAGGATGAGAGCAAGTTCGGAGCTTCTCTCCTTCGGTTCTTTCCCACGTTACAGTCCAGTACAGCCAGCAGTCAAGAGAAATTACTTGGGTATGATTCGGAGATATGGAAATAACGGCACCACCATTTCCCTGAACGTCTCGGGGACTGCTTCTTCTGTGTTGTTGAACTAAATGTGATACAACAGGCATCTTCAGCCGTGCTAACCGAGCGGCCCCGATGACCCGAGTATGACTCCCGGTGATCAATCTCGTCTCTGGTTGCTCTTCTGCTGCTCAATCAGATGAGTGTATCCCAGCTGACTTGGAGATTTCGAATATCGAAGTGACTCTGCCCAATGAAAACCTCAAGTTGGTTTACACCTTGGGGTGGGAAAACACATGGATCGACCCAACTGTCCGCAAACCTTCACCGCATCAAATTCTCCGTGAAAGGGACATTCCATGCTAATATCCATCTACCCGTTAATATGCTTATTGTTTCTTTGCTTATCCCCCGCAAATGATCATTAATACCACCTTCCTTCTCCTCAGCAATCGTTGGGGCAACCATACCCTATCATATCCTATCAAGCTCCCCTACAAATTACTAGACAGGCCATATGTGACTGTTGAAGAGTTCTCGTGGGTACTACTCGAAGAGACTAGACGTGGCGTGGGCTAGTATAGGCAAATCTGGCAGCTCTCAGATACGTTTCCTAGCTTGAGACTATTCTGAATCCCGGTCCGGCACGCCCTTCCCACATGCCACCATCCACCCGATGTTAATGTTTCACCGCACGGGAACCCCTTTGGGAAGCTTCTATCTCGATTCATCTCATTGCTCCAGTTCTGGGCTGCAGGGCTTACCATCGTTTCCGCCTAGAGTTGCCTAAGGTCACATTGGTGCGCAGGTTTGCCATGACCTTGTCTTGTCTTTCCTCTGCAAGGTTGGATGCTTCAACGTCACATACATTCACTCAGAAGTCGATGTAGTATCGTGGTAACGCGGGGTTCACAAGGACCTTCCGCGTTACTCGGGAGTGTTGAGGCCTGTGATGTGTATATAAGTCGCGTTGCCCAACCTCTGTTACAGGATTCTTTTCGTTCTTCACCACCATCGACAATCTCACAGTCCTTACTTGATAGTTCTAGCTCATAATCACCACAATGGTTCGCTCTTTGGCTTCTGTTGCGGGCTTTCTCGCCCTTCTCCCTTCGGCCCTGGCTGGCTGGATTCCTGGCTCGACAAAGAACCTTGTTGTCTACTGGGGTACGCTTTCGCTCACTCCTCAGATCAGACGACACATTCTTACAATCCTCTAGGACAAAACTCCCGGGGCCTGGCAACCTCCCAGCAGCGTTTGTCTTTCTACTGTGACGGTACGTGTCTCCTTTTGATGAATGACCCCCACCCACAGGGAAGAAGGATCATGAGCTAACATTTTGCTTGCAGACCCCAACATCAGTGTGAGCATAAATACCAAATGGAAGATGAATCACTTGCTAGAACGTATACTGAAATCGATTAGGTCATCCCCATTGGTTTCTTGAACGGCATCACTCCTCCCATGACCAACTTTGCCAATGCTGGCGACAACTGCACTGTCTTCCCTGAGAACCCCTGGCTCCTGAACTGCCCTCAGATTGAGTGAGTCTTCAGCTAAACACGCAGAGAATCCCCGTAAATCACACTAACTGACAAATCTTCAGGGCTGATATTAAGACTTGCCAATCTAAGGGCAAGACCATCCTCCTTTCCATCGCCGGCGATGCCTATACCCAAGGCGGCTGGGGCTCCGCCACTGCTGCCCAGAATGCCGCTCGCCAGGTCTGGGCCATGTTTGGCCCCGTCCAGGCCGGCAGCACCGTCAGGCGTCCCTTCGGCACTGCGGTCGTCGACGGCTTCGACCTCGACTTCGAGGCCTGGACCACCAACCTCGCAGCCTTTGGCGGCCAGCTTCGTTCCCTACTGGACGCTGCCGGTGGCAAGAAGTACTACTTGTCTGCCGCACCTCAGTGCCCGTTCCCCGACGTTGTTAATAACGACTTGCTCACCAACGTTGCCTTCGACTGGGTCCAGATCCAGTTCTACAACAACTGGTGCGGCGTGAGCAACTTCCAGGTGGGATCCAGCACCCAGAACGCCTTCAACTTCAACGTGTGGGACACCTGGGCCAAGGGCAGCAAGAACCCCAACACAAAGCTCCTGGTCGGCATTCCCGCCAATACCGGTGCTGGAGGCGGCTACACCAACGGTCCTAAGCTCCAGGGCGCCCTGCAGTGGTCCAAGCAGTATAGCAGCTTCGCCGGCGTGATGATGTGGGACATGTCCCAGCTGTGGGCCAACACTGGCTTCCTCAACGAGGTTGTCGGCTATCTCAACTAAACGGGATGGGCGATGAAAGGCCTGCTGGGGCCAAATCTGGAAAACCGAGAGTGAGCTGGGTTTCTTTAACTCGATTTTCTGACTTTAACCACGATGGCGAGATTGCAAGATTGTTCGATTGGTGGATTGTATATATGTTCGTCATACCTTCTCTGTACATATTTGAAGCTCAGTGTATATAGCTTCGCTTCTAGCACATATGAATCAACCGTATATATTGCGATTCTTGCGGACAATGCCAAACTTACACTACCTAATTACGTCATCTAACATGGGTATCATTCATTCATCGACCCGAGTTGGGTAAAATCTTCCCTGCCCCCTTTTTGGAGCTCCTTCGATCTTCCGGCCGTTTCAAGTCGGGATAAAGTGCTGGGCGTCTTCCCGTTGCTGTTCAAACGACTGAGAAAACGCCGCCAAACCAACGACAATACCCACAGCCATGATACACACGGAAATAATGGACCAGATAAGACCCCAGCACCTCGACGAGCCACCATATCTCTTGGCAAAGACACTGGCATCCGACTCATTGACCTTTCTCAGAATCAAATCATCGCAGATATCCCACACGCTATACAGCGAACTCATGACACCAATAAACAACACCACAAACCGCAGCGCCTCGGCATGCACGATGAACCAGCACCCGACCAACAGACCCACGGCCAGCAGCACGGTCAGGACGGTCAGCCAGTCGCGTTTGCCCCACCACAGCGTGAGCAGGAAGCACACGCCGAGGACGAAGCTGGCGATCTTGCTGGCGTTGATGTTGAAGCCGCACATGGTGAGGAGGGCGCCGATGAGGGAGGAGCCGAGGTAGCCTGCGGGAAGGGTGATGGCGCTGATGCCGCCGCTGAGGTGTGTGACGCCGCCTTCGTTGGGATCGAGACTTATGGATTTGACGTGGCCGCCAGTGAGGACGGCAGTGATGGCGTGGCCGAATTCGTGGAATGCGATGACGAGCATCTGCGAGTGTCAGTATAGGAATCACTAGGGAGACAAGGTGTAGCTTGTGGTGGTCAAGTACCTTGAAAGGCCAGAGAACCATGCGCAGGTATGGGACGTTCCAGAGGATTGCGATTCCGACGACATAGGCGGCGATGACTCCAAGGGTGATGGCCTGTGTGCGGGTTGGATTTTGGAGGTCTCGTGGAGTGAGAGCATGATATTGGACATTTTCGGCTTCGGAGAATGCGCTGCTGATGCTGAGAGCAGTCCGGAGAAGCGGCGGCGAAGGCACCATGTTCATAGGAGGTGCTGCTGATGAAGAAGATGATGTTGATGCTGAAGGTGTTGGTGATATAGAGTGTAGAAGCCTCCCCAGTTTTCTATCCTCTAGCTGCCGAGTCTAGGTAGGTAGTCTTGGTCTAACTATAATCAAGGAAAGGAGAGACGAAGAACTCGAGTTCACGACGAGGAATGACGAGATGAATAAAAGAAGAGAAAAAGAAATAGACATTCCTGACCGTTGACGCGGCAGCCCCTCCAGAGGATCTGGTGGGAGGTGAAACACGAACGATTCGTGGCTGAGGCGGTGCTTCAACTCCTTTGGGAGTACTGGTGACGTTATTCCGTTGTTCCCGCGTTGGTTGGCGCCCAAAACTAGCCCTGTTAGGCCCCTGCTAGGTCCCTGTTAGGCGACTCAGGTCCCTGTGCTGTTATTTTTAGAGGGGGCCGGCCAGTGTCCGCCCAGCCACAGCCACCTATTGTCCAACCCCCCATACATACTATCGGGGCGCTGCAGTTGTCAAGTGCCGGCCCGCCGAATTATCTACCGGTCAACACATTTTGTAATTCCGAGATGCTGTACGAAGTACGAGGTGCTCTTTCGTATTCCTATATAGTAGATGATAGATATTTCATAAAATATAAAGTAGGTCTCGTATACATTTAGCGAGGGAGCGCTTGGTTCCTGCATGATTGCCGATCTTGGATGATCTTCGAAGCACGCACATGGCCAGTGAGAGAAAACTCCCAACTTTGTGATGAACACAACTCACCAAGTTGAAGAAAACGAATATGTTAGAATATTGCCATTTTATGTCTAGCATCGCACTTGCAAGGGGAGAAATTCTACTGTGTAATACAGAGCACTTATGCTCGCCACGGAGCTCAAGGGAAAAGATACGGCCCCGCCCGGCTCCGTCTTGGTTGGCATCACACCGACATTACTCCGTCAATCCCCGACCATTCAAAACTTTGCCGCCCTAAAGCCCCGCTGACGTCCGCTCCGGCTCCGTCCTTCTGGCTATCACAAGACAAATTGTTTCTTCACTCTTCTTATTCCTTCACTTCACCGTTTATTTACCTACCAGACCTTCGTTCAAGAGCCCAAAGAAGTCCAATCAATCAAGCGTCATGCCGGTTGATTTCGAAAAACAAAGCTACTGGCGTGACCGCTTCTCCTCCGAGTCCTCCTTCGAATGGCTCCTATCATCAGAGGAGTTCATCACCATCTTACAGCCATACTTCGCAAACTTGGACCCCTCAGCGCGCATTCTTCACCTCGGCTCCGGAACCAGCGACCTTCACAACCATTTCCGTCGTCGCGGCTTCTTGGACGTGACAAATGTCGACTACGAGCCCCTGGCTGCTGAGCGCGGCCGCCAGCTTGAACAGCAAGCCTTTGGAGACGTCAAGATGCGCTACGTCGTTGCTGATGCCACCCAGCTGTTAAGTGGAGGCGGTGTTCGCCATAGCGACAGGTTTGACCTCGTCGTTGATAAGAGCACGGCTGATGCGGTGTCCTGTGGCGGCCAGGAACAGGTTCTGCGCATGGCGCGTTGTGTTAAGAAGTGTCTCGCCGAGGGTGCTGTTTGGATTTCTCTGAGTTACTCTTCGTCTCGCTTTCGTGTCGATGATCTACCGTTTGATGTTGAGGTTATGGCCAAGGTGCCCACGCTGAAGTTTAAGGCGACGGATCCAGATGTTTATCACTGGTGTTATTCAATGCGACCGAAATAGGATCTGGATATCTCTAAACAAGTTGAAAAGAATATGAGAGATAGTCCAGGCATAGCGGACATAAAAAAGCACGTAATAAATCGTCATTTTGGACTCCATAAACACCATAGACTCCGTTATATATACATGAACACTGCACAATTCACATCACCCCCAACAAATTCTCCAACCTTTCCGTCCCAATGTCCTTCACAGATTGATTCCCATACACCAGGCCATCCTCCGGATTCTCCATCTCTGCCCATGCACTCTTCAACGCATTCACACGCACACTGACCTTCATCCCCTCCGGCAAATTCGAGGTCCCAAACACCATAAGCGTCAAAGGCAGCGTTGTGAAAAACGTCGTCGTCGCACTCTCAACGCCGCCATCAACAAACACCTCGAGAATCGACCTGTCCAAAACGCCACTCATAGACCACGAGCCTCCATGCGGTAGACTATTCGTAGAGAACTTATCCGTGAAGAAAACATTGTCAAAGCCCCTAGCACCGCCTCTGTCGATGAAGAATGGGGAGTCACTGCCAAAGTAATATCCACCGCGCACATACTCTCCCGTCTGGGGACATGAGAAGGTAAAGTTCATGGTGGCCGTTGAGGGTATTCCCCTCGCAGGGATCCCCGTGACATTGACTTCCCAAAAGACTGCGTTGGACGTCACATCTGAAAAGTCCACAGTCAAGGTACCATTCCCCAGACTGTCGTTCGACAGGAGCACATCGCCCATGACAGGCTCCAAGTCATAAGGCTCGGAAACCAACTTCCACCCAACACGCTCAGCCTGGACGAGATGCATGCGTCGAGGAAGACTCATCACACTGCGCCATCCTTCTCCGGCCGTAGGCACAGTTTGCGTGTACTGCCAATTTGACGCCCAAGCGATGAACACAGGGTCTTCATCTTCCGGGACTCCGTAGAAGAACTGTCCCGCGTAATTGTCCTTTCCAAAGTCTGCTATCCGCGCCACTGAGTCGACTGCTTCGAAATGCGTCCCATTAAACGATCCCGGGTAATACTGCGTGATAGACCCGCCCAGCGGCGCACCAGGGTTGATGCTGATAACCATAGTCCACATATGCTCGTGTCTGTCTCCGCTCTTGTCAACGTATGGCATGCGGACCAAGTTGGGGCATTCCCATTGCAATCCTAAGAGTCCATGGGCTGTGAAATTGCTTGTATGGGTCCAGTCCTTGAGATTCGGAGACGTAAAGATGCCGATGGCGAGGTCCTGCGAGTAGGCTACTGCCATGACCCAGCGGTCGTTGAACCAGAAGACCTTGGGGTCCCGGAACTCGGATGAGTTGCTTGGAATGACGGGGTTGTGTGTATATGGAATGAAAGTATAGCCTCCGTCTAGGGAGTAAGCGATGGCTTGTGTTTGAGGACCAGGGCTGCCATCCTCAGCATACTCCGCCAGTGTCTGCGATTCATCAGATTCTCAGGCCCTTCATGCCAGATAACAAACAGTTCACTCACATAAATCGCCACCACCCCATTCCTCTGGTTCGGAAAGAACCCCGACGTGTTAGTCGGATCCGTTACAGCACTTCCCGAGAAAACGAATGTGTTCTTCTCAGGTGGGAACAACGCAATGGGCTGGTTGATCCAGTGATACAAATCCTGCGACGTCGCATGTCCCCAGTGTTGATATCCAGCAACATTACCGATCGGATTATACTGATAGTAAAGATGCCACGTCCCATTGTCATCGCGAAACATGCCATTTGGGTCATTCATGAAATACTGCGGTGGCGAATAATGAACCTGAGGGCGATACTGGCCGCCATAGTTGCCGACGATTGGGGTGCCTGTTGGGACATTGGGGTCAACGTACACTCCAGATACCAATGTTGGTACTGGAGCCGATAGCAATGAAAATGAAGATGAGGTTGGACTTGGTGTCAGGGTTGTATTCTCTGCTGCAAGACCAGATTGCACAAGGTCAGCCGTCAGAGCCAACAATACCGTCGAACCCTGCATCTTTGTGAAAAAGAGTATTAGAAGAGTGAATGGCTATTACGAGCCGTGATGCCATTAATTTTGTCCCAGCCGGTTTTTATACTTTTCGTAAGACCCATGTCATATGTATTGTGTTGCCCGTAAAGGATTGCATCCAATATCCACTTCGACTCTATCTCGGACCGACAACGATTTCTAGATTTCTGGGGAAAAGCGATTATCGACGAATAATGATGGTCGTGGCCAAAACGCCAGAAATTAACCACCAGTAAGAGGCTGAGATAAAGTGAAACTAGTCCCACAAATATCCGTACCACTTCCATAGTTTCTTTAGTCAAAGAGGCATATGTAACGTCGGTTTGGGTGTCATTATCCCCGTCCGGCACAACATCCGCTCATCGCTAGTTGTCATAGCTAATAAATGCACGAAATGTTGTTCAAACACTCAAGTATCCGTGCTCACCACTGACCTCGCTGACCCCTCCCTCTCCCTCTTCCTCCAAAATGTCCTCCCCTACCACCGCGACCACCTCTACCGCCCCTACCACCACCTCTGCCTCCACCTCTTCCTCTGCCACCTCCGCCTCTGCCGCCTCTAAAAGAGTCGGGGGGTGGTCCTCGGGATCTCCTCTCCTGCCTCTCCTCTGCACTAGCATCCCAGAGATTCTCAATATTCAGCAGCTCGCAGAATGCCACGGTTTGCGGGTTTGTATACTCTTCCGGCTGGTCTTCGATAATCTCCGGGGTTCCCAGAACATATGGCGGTGCAGTCAGCTCAAAGTTCTCGGGCACATTGAGCTTCCCCTTTTGCACAATATTCTCCTCAACCCACGCTCTCTCAACCTCGATGAGCGGAAGGTAGTGCTCCTCGCCCATGTTTTCAGGGACTTTGGCATCGCGGTCACCGAAGACGAGAGATTTGTGGAAAACACGGGTGATCGCTAGCCACTCAGGATCATATTCAAGTCGATATCGAGGACCAGGGGCGCTCGGTGAATGTGAGGAGAGCTCTTCTTTCTTGAAAGGCTGAATCTCGCACAATTGAAGGAATTGTCGCCCGGGCAAACATTTATCCAAGGCCAGGAACCTTACCTCCTTGTTCGCAATGCCAGGAGGAACCGGCTGACCTGGCTGACCTGACTGACCTGACTTGCGGTTGACTTTTGGTTCTTGGCGGGCGAAAGATGCAGGAAGCTGCGCTCTCAGCTCTTCCGATACTCCACTGGCCTCTCCCTTGCCTTCTCCCTTGCCCTCCTCATTTGGCTCCTCGACTGTCGCTTCATTAGGGGTCGCTTTGTTGACATCACCAGCGTCGCCGCCCTCATCGTCATCATCCATATCCAGGTCAATTTCGTCCGGATTGCTCTCCTTGGCAGCAGGGACAGTTTCTTGGGGTTGATCCGCCGGTGCTGTCCTATCTGGGCTTGGGTCGTTGTAAGTCTTGAGTGCCGGAAATTTGATATGCATATGTGCAGAGAACCAGTACGGAGGCCGTAAACGATCCATGACGTACTCCGCAGCCGCGCTGCCTAGAGTTCCATCGATTGACTCCTGTCGGAAGTCTCGTTTTCTCCTGAACAACTGCTCGTGATTCCCATGTCGTTCAATGGCGCGTGGCCAGTCATGGCTGAGTCCAACGTCCACCTGCGTCTGAACCAACAAAAGCTTGCGAACGTCAATCTCCCGTACGTGATAAAAGCTCCTCGTGTCGCTATCGCTAAAAGGCAGCCGCTCATGGTGCGGCTTGCGGTAGTCATGGCCCTTCCAAATGCCAGACATGCCAGCAATCCGGATCGGTCCCAGGCGGAGAACATTAGCAGCGCCGAGATAATAAATGTTGGGAGCAGCCCAACCGCCGTAGTAAAGTTCCCAAAGATGTGAGCTGGCTTCGTGGTTTCCGGCAATAAATATGGTAAGGTAAGGGGCAGTGCGTGCTCCGGAGTAGTATTCATGAAAGTCGCCCAGTTCGCGATACTTGACGGGACAGGCCATGACCGTCAGATCGGCAGCATTGCGTACGGCCTATTCAGCTTCAGCATCCTAAACTTACATAGGTAAAAAGGATAGAATGTATCAGAGACGGGCTGGATTTACCTGAAAGTCGCCGCCAATGATGAGGAGATCGACGCCATCCCAGTCACGAAGCTTGCAGGCGCTCTCGACAGCTGCGTAAATGGCGTTGAGCGTGCCATGGCCCTGCAAATTGGTTAGTCAGTCACGATGGTATTAATGAGAGTGACAAAACCGAGATTGCCTACACAGCCTTCAACGGCGACGCGGACGCCTTGAGTCTCAAAGGTTTCGGACACCATCTTGAAAAATCGGCGTGGTGCTGATGAAAGGTGATGGAGCATTGAACCCGACCCGGCGTACGGAGCACTATACCTACCTCACTGTAGCCCTCTGTATTTCCAGCGACCTGTACCGCTGAAAGCCACGCCGCCTGCCTGGCGACAGGGCACTGCAACCACCCAAACAATCCAGTAATGTGTCCTCTAGGCGGCTGCTTCAACTTCCATGGAATTCTCATTCTCACAACTTCATCACCAACAGGACGCACCGCGACTCATGGACGTCCTTCGTATGCTTCACCAACTACCAGGTTTGGAACAGGCCCTTAATTAAATGAAGTACAGCTGTATTAAAGAGGTAGCAAACGGTGCTAATCTACCTACTGCTAATTGTCCCAACTACCATTGCTCAAGTTTCAACAGCGTCTCCGTCTCTATCAATGGCGTCTAGATCGCGCTCAAACTCCATCTAGATCTCCATGACTTGTTTGAGTTGCTCCAAATCCAACTTTCTTCCCTTATACGCAGCCAACGTCTTCGCTGTTCTCACCACGTTCTTGATCTGACGTCCGTTGAGCCGGGCCTGGGCCAGCACCTCATAGCCCTCATCGCCAACATCTTCACTGGTGCCACCTCCTGTGGTGGCAACAAAGTGACGCCATATGCGTTCGCGCGACTCGGGAGGCAGCTCCCTGTATTTCAGCGGCACATGGATTCGCGACTTGAAGGCGTCGTCAAAGGTGTGCACGCGGTTGGTCGTCATGAACAGAATGCCCGCGTAGTATTCCAGCATACGCAGGAAGATGCTGACGAGTCCGTTACGTTGCATGTCGTGCAACGAGCGTCGCTCAAGGAACACATCGGCCTCATCGATTAGCAGAACTGCTTTCCAGGTGTCGGCAAGGTCGAGGATTTGAGTCAGCCGGGTTTCCAGACCCGAGCACTCGGTGCCCAGATCACCGGACGAAACTGTGTATAACGGTCGTTTGCAGAACTCGGCCACGCACTCGGCCGTCAGGGTCTTTCCCACTCCCGGTGGGCCATGTAGCACGAGGATCAGGCCACGGGATTTGCCTTTGACTATGTCTTCAAAACTGGACGCATCCGAGTCTGAACGCTTCGTATGCTCCGCGACCAAGGCTTGGACGAGCTCCTTCTGGCTGTCTGGGAGAACCAGCTGTTCAAAGCACTTGGTGTTCCAGTCGATCGGTGACACATCATCGATGAGAAACTCGAACCACTTTTTCTCGTTCATGGAGAAACCCATGACCGCTGGGGTCGCCAAAAGACATTGGTCATCAGTCAGCGATCCAAAAGATTCGTTTGATGCCATCTTGACCTCATCCCCATTCTTGCTTCGCTTTGTTTTCTTCCCATCAAATGGTATGACGGAGCCATGCAAGCCTACGATACGATTGTATGTCGCCATATCAATCATGATCCTGGAGTCAACCATGAATTTGGATCCCGACCGACCAATGCCCTTATACTGACGGAAGTGTTGTCCCGCGTGAGCCTCCCACTTCCGACCACGTTTGATGAGGCGCTCACGGATGGCATCCTCCTCGGGATGGAAGCTGAAAGGCAGAACTGAAAGGTCGATGATTGATGTAGATCCCTCATATTCCCATATATCGAGGCTCGGAGTTTTGGTTCCGAATTTGCTACCGTCGAAATCCACACACTCGACCTCGAGATCAAAGTAATTGCCGTCCATTGTCGACACGTAATTGTATTTCAGGAGCTTGTAGACGCGCGGCTGGGATCTCTCCGTGCTGTATACGAGTATGCCTGGCTTGAAAATGGTCCATAGTTGCTCATATGTTATCAGAGCGTCCTTGAGGAGATCGTTGACTTCCTCAATGGTCTCTTGGAAATGGTCATTGATGAAATCGATCAGGACTGGCAAATGCTTGGCCCCATCAGACTTGGCATCTTCTGCTTCAAGCTTGACCAACTCAGCCTTGAGCTCTGGCAAGTAGTGGTACAGGCATCGTGGAGGAAAGTTGATGGCAAGGGACGATTTCCGCAATGTGACGTTTGGAAAAGATCCGATGGTTCTGCACAAGATATCCCTCAGGGCAGGGGAGTTGACTTGTAGCCAGGTATTTCGGACGTAGGAATTGGAGCTGTCGTACTCCTCAACCACACAGAGCACGAACTTGTCGTACCAGTTGACCTTTTCCACGGGCAGCTCTTCTTCCTTGGGCTCGGCGAAATAGCTCTTGCGGCTCTTGGTCCAGCGCTTCTCCAGACGCTTGAGGGAGGCCTGCATGGGACTTTTCTCGAGTTCTTGCCGTCGGAGCTTTTCCTCCTCTGTGAGGTTGTCGTCAACCTCTTCTTCTTGGCGACTGTCAGGCTCTCCATTGTTAATTACAGAGTGGTCCCAGCAGGAGTTGCCCTCACAGTCCCACTCATTATCAAAGCTGACGCCTTGGAGGGGTTCATCCATGATTCAAGTGCGATATTATGACTTTGTTGGAAAAGATGCCAATAGAATGCGATTGCTGTAGAGAACTGAAGATGGAGATGGAGATGGCGATAGTGATACTTCTTCCTCTTTCTTATATAGAAGAAAGGTAGACTAAGAGAAGTTTATTTATTGGGTAAGAGAATACAGTGGTCCTTTATAGAAGTTTCCATTCTGACCGAGTGACTGATTTCGTGGATCTTGTAACCTTAATTCACACGTCTTCATACTCTTGAGTGAAGTCCATGATGCCTGCTTCGTGACACCTGCACATCTGCACAGCCTTCGCAAGGTTCCAATGAAGTCAAGCCTTTAGATTCCTTCCCGTGGAGTGGAGAAGACAGAATCCCCCAAGGATTTAAGCTGTCAGCCAAATAGCCTCTTTGGGAACGCCGCACCTCTTCTGTGTCCCGTCATCAACGCATTGTCTGTTGTATGGTCAACTATAATAGAGCATGACATCGTCCGTTGGGCGTTTTTGTTCCTAGGGCTGAGAGTTTGGCCGTATTGATGAAGCCATCAAACCTGCCTTTCGTTATGCCTCGCTGTGCCGATCAATGAATGACGCGTTTGATGCCCGTTGCCTCTCGTATCTTCTCTCTTGATATTTCTTCTCTAATCGATCAAAAAATGAGTCACATCCCGGAGGTTTATTTTAGAAAGCTTAACATTTCCACCAGGGTTCACCTAACTCTAAGATTAGCAAACATCCCGTACTGCCTTTGAACTGTTTGCGTGAGGCGGACAATTAGAACGTATAAAATGCAGAATACGGAGTGAGCTGGTGTTAGAGGTACGGACATGCTTACTCGGCCTAAGTGTCCAGCGCGAGTGTCGTGATTATATTAAGTACGAAACAATAGGGCTGTGAATTCAGTGCCGTAGACTCTAACAGTTCCAGACAAAGCGTTGTGGCTTTTTGTCCCAATTTTCCCCAACCTGAGCCAGAATATTCCATTGTATGATAGTAATAGCGGCGAGTGGGTCAAAAAGCCATAATGTTTTGTGCGGAATTGTTGCGATTATGCGGCAGTCCTCCGCGGAAATAGCGTTTCTGTTACTATTGTCGAATGCAACTCAACTGCACACTAAAACCTCATGATGAAAATTCACATTACGTCCATTAGCAATCATGCCATCGGTTTCATTATAAATCGCTTGTTCGGCCAAATCATTAGAAATAAATCATATACGCCCTTCAGGTGTTGAAGCATTGTACGGAGTAAACGTCTATATATATCGTGAAGAAACCAGAGTCTGTGTGTGCTGTGTTACTCAGGTTGATCCGTCTCAAACATTCTACCAAACGCTCTACCAAACATTCCAAACCGCCCATCTAATTTACAAAATCTTATAATCACAAAAAATGTCATCCTCAAAGAACTACTCCCTCGTCGTCATTGGTTCCGGCCCAGGAATCGGCGTCCACGTAGCCTCTCTCTTTGCCTCCAGGGGCTTCGCCAAAGTCGCCCTAGTCGCCAGAAATACAGAGCAATTAGCCAAAGACAAAGCCCAAGTCGAACAAGCTGTCCCAGGCAAGATCAATGTCAAGACTTACTCGCTCGACATCACCGATCTCACCAAGTTATCCGCAACATTGGCTCAAATCGGGACTGATCTTGGTCCTCCGGAGTGTGTATTCTACAATGCCGCTATAATCCGGCTATCCAAGCTGCTGGAGTACGACGAAGAAGATATTCTTTATGAATTCAAGGTGGGTTTCTTCCCCTCGCCCTTTTTACTGCTATTGTAGTACATCATTAACACGAGGATCCATAGATCACCACCACCAGCCTTCATGCTACCGCAAAATGGGCAATTCCCCAACTCCTGGGGCTGGCCAAGTCAGATCCAGCTGCTAAACCTTCATTCTTCATTACGAGCTCTCACCTGCCAGGTGAGCCTGAGCCAGAGCTGTTTTCCCTCTCTCTGGCCAAGGCGGCTCAGATGAACCTGGCGCAATCCATGGCACTCACATATAAGCCACATGGTGTCCATGTCGGCCTCGTCGTTGTGGCTGGTGTTGTTCACTCATCGAAGGAGAAGCTGAATCCCATCCACATTTCTGAGCGGACTTGGGAATTGTTCGAACAACGCAAAGAATCGCAGACTTTCACGGTGGAGATTCGTGAATAGGGATGGGTGTCAAAGCAAGTTTAATGTATTGTTAATATATCGTTTGAAAGACAAGTCATTTTAGACGATGAATAAATAGTCAATTGAACGCATTGCACAAGAACGATTCACCGATTCATTGTGACCAGGCATGTGTCCCTAAAGAAAAAGCGAGAGCTCAATGCGTCAACTGAGTCAAGCAGAGTGAGAGGGATGCATCAATCTTCCATCTCTTTTAGACATTCGACCCACGGAAGAGTAGTAGGGAAGAACGTAAAATGCTGAAATGGGGGTTCGAAGAAGCTTCGAGAGTCACTCGGATGTGGAGACGTAGCCATGATGCGGCACAACGAGAAAAAAGTCTCATAACATTCATTATAGCGCAGAAGAGCTGGCTGGTTCTCGTCCTGTATTCCGGGTATAACTCGTCATCATCAGAATATCGTGCACGTAAATTTCCACTCGCGGGTCCAATCATTTCATGCCCATGTTAGCCCTGTCAGAGGATGTTAGAAATGCGTGCTGGCCAAGGCACGACGGCTTACTGGTCCAAGCCTAGATAGTCGGCGGCGGCTAGTATCTCAAGGCAAAGCTCGACGGGGATGTCCATATCAGCGACGTCCTCACTGTTCCTGTAACGATACCAGTAGTGGAAGTACTCGACCACTTTGTCGAGAACCAGGCCACTGTCCATGGAGTCAGCCGGCGTGATCCACAACCTCAATACCAGTGCTTGTAGCCGGATGACTCTGAGCGGTGTATGGTCGGTTCAAGTGTAGTGCACAGTCAATCAGACCTGCCAGACCAGCCACGAAGCCGCAGGGCCAGGGCTGCGGCGTTCTGTCACGATAGAAAGAAAGTTCATGACGTTCTCGTCATCCCGGGAAAGCGAGCGAGATATCATGTACAGCAGGCTCACCTCATCTCCTGGAACACGCACCGCGCGTCCCTGGCCTCGGAGAACTGGCCTGCAGAGGACTGTGTGAGCAAGGCAAGGAAGATGAATGAGGCTTCTCACGCACTCCTCGGATCCAGCATGCCCTTGATAATGGGGCTTACCATGGCGGCCTCGCGCAACACGACATACTCGAAGCCGTCACCAGAGACGAGCGTGACGTACTTGGTCGGTGCCTGCGAGTCCATGGTAGAGAGGGAGGGAGAGACAGGTTTGAGATGCGCACGCAGGTGAAACTTGTTGAAAGCGAAAAGAAGAGAAAAGAGCTCGCGTTTTTGCTGACGAGAATTTCAGGGCGGGCGGGCGGCGCACGGACCATCAATGTTCCATGCCGTCATGAGCGCGTTGCCTCGCCAACATGTTTACTCGAGCATTGGGCTTCTTTGTCCCTTCTGCTACAGCAGGTTGCAGCAGCTGTCCCTGTCCCACCACCTGGTTGCCCCGAGAGAGAGAGGCCCAGCCAGCCAGCCATCCAAGTACTCCGTACCTACAACATCATCATCCCCCCCAAAATATCCCGTCTCGTATTATTCCCGATCATCATCACCATCTCGAGGCCAACGACACGGAATCGCATTTTCGCCTCGTTTTCTCCCACACCGCCGCAGCATCGTTTTAATCCTTTACTTATACTTACACCGCATTTGTCCGTCTGCATCGGCTCATCATTCCGTTTCGTCCATTCTGGGTCCGAGCCCAATCCCAAGCACGCTGACGGGGATCGACATTCCTGACGGGAGGAGCTCCTGTTTGCTGCCTGAGACACTCCCTCGAGTCGCTCGAGCGCCAGAAACCCCGTCCCATCGTCAAGATGGCGGCATATCAATATCGCAACTCGCATTATGCGCAGAACAGCCATGATCAGTCGAGGCGCGACCAACGTACGCGATCCAGCGAAGGCACCGTCAGCACCACCATGAGCTCATCATCAGGCCGCGAGTCAGCAGCGACGCACGTAACAGAGCCGCCAACATACTCAAAGAAGATTGTCGTGGTGGGAGACGGAGGCTGTGGCAAGACATGTCTGCTCATCAGCTACAGCCAAGGCTACTTCCCAGAGGTGAGCTGAGCCGAGCCCGCTGCTCGCTACGATCGCGACAACGTAGAGGTGCTGACAGGAATCGCCTTGTAGAAATATGTACCGACAGTCTTCGAGAACTACATCACATACCCGATCCACCCACCCACTGGTAAGACGGTGGAACTCGCCTTGTGGGATACAGCCGGCCAAGAAGAGTACGACCGCCTCCGCCCGCTGTCGTACCCGGAAACCGATCTCATTTTTGTTTGCTTCGCCATCGACTGCCCCAACTCTCTAGACAACATCATGGACAAGGTGCGTGAGCCCGTGTTTCCTGGCATTGAATGCAACCCCTCGGTATATACTAACCCAAACCAAAGTGGTATCCCGAAGTTCTCCATTTCTGCCCGTACACGCCACTCATCCTGGTCGGCCTGAAATCAGATCTGCGCTACAAGAGATCATGCATCGACATGCTCAAGACCCAGGGACTCACCCCCGTCACCACAGAACAGGGCATGGCGGTCGCCAAAAAGATGGGCGCCGAGTACATGGAGTGCAGCAGTAAGGAAATGCGGGGGGTCGACGAGATCTTCGAGCGCGCCATCCTGACTGTTGTCGCCAACGACCGAAGAAACATGCAGGCGTCCGTGGTCTCAGTTGCATCGACCAGCGAAGGAAAGACACCGGCTTCCGGTGTAGGGGCCCCTAAGAGGAAGAAGACAAAGTGCACTTTGCTCTAAAGAACCCGCAAGGGCAATCAAGGGTCTCATAAACAGGGGATACAGAATTGTAATGACCATGGGGATGAATATTTGTCTTTTTACAACGATATGCACCGTTTACGAACGACGTCTAACGGATTGATTTGGTCCACGATTAAGACGACGACACACACACACACACACACAAGAGAGACAATGAGACGAGCCGCTGGCGCAGGCTCTCTCCGAAAGGGAAAATAAACGTGGTATATAAGTCGGGAGTCCGCGTGGTTGTTTAACATCTTTCTAGCCGGCCTCTTTGTCTTGGATTTGGAGAAACCAGGCTGGTTCGAGGCATGGGAAGAGAGGCGGCTGTGGGAACCACGGACTTTGTATATGCGAACTTGGGAAACGGTGCTGAAATATGCGGACTTGTCTGTTTCTTTTACTATTGCTCTTCGCGATTGGTTTTCTTCTTCTTCTTCTCGTTTTCTTTTGTAGCATGATACTGTCGAGTTCAATCGGGTCTGGGGATTGGGACATAAAATATCATATTCGCATTCGACCTTTGTGTCCGCATATATCGTGACCATAAGTCCATTGCTAAGCGTAGGTGATTGAACTCCAAAGAGGGATGTATATCGTCTCTCTCGCTCACACACAGCCTCCCACTTGATCCGGCATCCATCGCTTCGTTCGTAGGGTATCACATCATGATTCATCTTCCTCGCGCCTCGCGCCCTCCTGCTGCTCTCCTCCCGTCTTGTTTCCCTCCTCATCCTTGGCCATGACGTTCTCAAACTGCGACCATAGCGCTTCGACCGACGAAAACTCGTTGCCAACCTAGCCCACCACCATGTTAGCCCTCGTCTTTTCTCCCCTCCCTTGTCTCTACCACGCAGCGCTTCGGTAGGAATTACGTACAGCTACAACAGCCTCCAGCGATCGATTCAGCTTATTAATATTGGCGAGGACTTGTTCGAAGCTCTGCGCGTAAGAGGAGTAGTTAGTTGACGTTCGAAACTGACGTAGGGGGCTTGTACCTCGGCAATTTCTCCGATGAGAGCTTCCCTCTGCTGCTCAAAGTACGTCTTGCTTCGCGTCTCCATTGCGGAAGCCGGTCCGCTGGGGAGTTTGGACGCTGGAATTGCTGGTGATCGAGATGATGGCGATAAAAGAGAGAAAGTTGGAGATTCGCGACGCGTTAAGTTGAACTACCTATGTAGTACTTGACTGAGTGGGGTTGGAGTTCTCCCACAACACCCCTCAATTCCGCATCTCCAATTGACGGAGTAATAGTACCAAATATCCCAAGTAAATTCACTCTAAATAGTAGTAGTACTAGTTATTTGGTATAAAATTTCGCATACATTGTCCATTGAAATAGCCATAAGATTGCATTCGTTCAAAGGGAGAAAAAAAAAACAGTCTTAATAAATCATCAACACCACATACGCACTCCGCCCCAGTTACAGATTGATTCCATGAACCCACGGGCCCCAATCCCTAGCCTTCACAAACATCCCAATGGACTCCTTGCTCCATCTCCATCGACGGATAGATGACAAGCAACCATGTATACAAGATATAGGACAGAAAGAAAAAAAACACGCGCAAGAAACGAAAGAAAACTCCCTTCCCTCCAGATCGTGGACATTTTCCTTTATCGTCTATATTGATCTGGATGTCGCTCAAATTCATGCGGTCGAAGGCCCCTAGTCATTATCTCCCTATGATCTCTTGGGTCCCTTGCATCCCGCAGTTGAATATCTCTTGGGTCTGGAGCGGGATACCCCGGGCCTTGTGGCTGTGGCTGTGGCGGCCCGCGCGCGTCATATCCTCCCGGAGTATAGCTACGGCTTGATGGCTCTCTTGGATCCCGTGGCGGCGCCGGTCCCGGTGTTGCATACCGCGGATACGGTTGAGAGGGGGGTGGTATTTGTTCAGGAGCACGTGTAGATGGTGGGTAGCGGGATTGCATCGGATGTTGCTGCTGAGACATGCCTGGAGTACTCGATCCATATATCGAGGGGGGCCCGCGCTCGTCTCTCACGGACATATGGTGAGGCTGTTGAGGTGGTGGGGCTGGTGACCATGCTGGCGCCGGCGTCCCTGGCTTTGCTGAGGTTGTGGGATGTTGTCCTACCCAGGATTGCTGCGGGGGACCCTGTGTGGTCTTCTGCTGTTGAGTTGGCCAGCCACTACCTTGCGGCTGTAAGTTGGATGGTGGTGCTTGGTGGCCAGAAGGTGGCCATGCATTGTCGCGGCTGCTCTGCTGAACCTCGCGACTTCTTAGAGGAGCCGACCCATGAACTGCGTATTGGGGTTGTGGCGAACCAGCATGTGACGGCTGAGAAGATGCACCATACGATGTTGGATAACCAGTTTGAGGCTGGTACTGAGGCTGGTTTGCCTGCGCAGGCGGCGCGTATCGATGTGATCCCTGAGGTGAGCTGGTTCTGCTTGCCGGATGACTTTGCTGGTATGGGTGTGGTCTGTAAAAGTCCCTTTCCGAAGGGCCTGGATCGGATTGCATGCCCCGAGGACCACCCATGTGTTGCGGAGCGGCTTGAGAAGTAGCATACGGCGTTGGTTTCAGCGCAGGCATGGTTGATGCACCACCGGACAGCGCCCGGCCATAATGTGAATACTGGGGCTCTGGCTCCCGGCGCATTTGAGGAGGTCCTGCTGGGCCAGGCGGCGGGGGACGGCCTACGCCCTGTGCCGGAGGTGGTGGTGATGGTACAGGGGCATGATTGCCTGACACCTCGCTGACCCGCTTTGGGGCTGGTGGAGGGTCATCATTAAGAAGGGACATAATGTTCGATTTGCGTGGCTCGGGGGGGCGAGCTGGTGTCAGGGGAGGCATTGAACTAGTGGGTTGAGATGGTGGAGCACCATAAGGCTCGTGGGTAGGACCTGGAGGCTGTCTTGGCTGTGGCGTTGACATTGGCCGAGATGACGGCGGTGCCAGCGGCGGCGAGTGTACGGCAGAGGGATCAGACAGCAATGATCGCATTGGCTGAGCAGGTTGTTGCTGGACTGGCGGAGCATAAGGCTGGGCAGCAACAGATCGAGAGGGTTCTTGAGAAGGGGGTCTAGTTAATGAGAAAGGCTCTCGTGGGCCTCCCCCATGGCTTGGTTGTTGTCGGTGGCCGAAATGCTCGTAGTGGTGTTGAGGTGGTGGTGCTTCGGGCTCTTGCTTTACTCTCATCGCTTGTTGTTGCTGTTGTTGCTGTTGTTGTTGCTGTTGCTGCTGCTGCTGCTGCTGTTGTTGTTGTTGTTGTTGTTGTTCAACCTGTCGAGCAGCAAATTCTCTCTCTCGTTCTCTTTCTCTTTCCCTCTCTCTAAGCTGCTGCTGCTGTTGTTGCTGCTGCTGTTGCTGTTGCTGCTGCTGTTTCTCACGTAAACGCTTCATGTTCATTCGCTCCATCTCCATCTGAGCACTGGCATCAGC
Organism: Hypomyces perniciosus; assembly: GCA_008477525.1. Classification (NCBI taxonomy): domain Eukaryota; kingdom Fungi; phylum Ascomycota; class Sordariomycetes; order Hypocreales; family Hypocreaceae; genus Hypomyces; species Hypomyces perniciosus. The sequence continues at coordinate 648,125 of SPDT01000006.1, forward strand.
AACCATGGACTCGGGATGTGCTTGCTGTAGCGGTTGGGCCGCAGCCAAAGGACGTGGGTCTCGGAGTTCTGGAACCTGGCTCGTAGGAGCCTTCTGGGGCAGTGGTACTCGCTGCAGTGGAGGATCATGTTCTCGCTCGGGAAAGCCAAATGGTCGCATGTGGGGCGGACGCGAAGGACGGACATTCGGGGACATGGTTGGCGGCGCTGGCTGGGGCACAGAGTGAGGTTGCATCGCAAGGGGTTGCTGCCCAGGTTGTGCGAGTGGTTGTTGGACTGGTGCCTGTGCAATGGGCACAGTGTAACTCGAGAATGGCTGTGCTCGTAACGGTTGCGCCAGTGCCGGCTCCACTTTGGGTTGTGAAGAATCAAGGTGAGCGTCGACACCTGGAGCAACTGCAAGTGGTCTTGAGGTGCTAGCCGTGGAGATATCAGACCTTCTACCACGGCCACCTGTGGTCGGTTGCGGTGGGTCAGGCCGTTTCTCTCCCCTCGCTTTCTTCGCATCAGCTTCTTGGACGATTAAATCCCACTCTGTCTTTCCTTGATCCTTCTGCCGAACAAAATAGTTCTTGACCTATCAAAGGGCGTTAGCGAGTAGTCAGTAATCATCAAAAACAGAGAAACATACCATGACGGCTGTCTTGGATCCCATGTGAGTGGCGATAGCTGTCCAATCAGACCCGAATGCTCTTAGGAGAAGTGGGAAGTCATTAGCTTCCGATACACTCCAGTAGCTCGATGCCTGTGATTGCGATTTCCGTTCTGCATGTGGCTGTGCCAAGTTGAACGTGGTCATGGAAGGCTGGGGAGGCGGTAGTGGCTCAGGCCTGAGCGATGGCGCCGCCATGACTTCCGTAATTGACGTGACAGGCGGGGGCTTGGGCCTTTCGATGCTCTGAATTGGTTGCTGCTGCTGCACGGCGAAAGGAGGTGGCTGGATGCCAGCAGGTAATAGTTGCTCAAATTGCGGTGGCATACGCTGGGGATCAGGTGGAGCCGGGGGTTGGAATTCCATTGGGATCGGTCGTGAGTCGGCCCGTGAACGTCCTTTGCCAGCAACAGGAGCTGGAGCAGCTGCGAGGAACTGGTTGGGCTTCGGCATCTTTGCATCTTTGTCCTTGTCCTTGTCCTTTTCTTTGTCTTTGTCCTTGTCCTTGGCAGCTTTCCTTCTCCCCTTTCGTCCGTCTACCTTCTCAGGTTGATCCGGTTTAACAGTGGCCGATACACCACGTCGTCCAGGAGTCCCGGCAGGAGTGCTCTCGCCATCAGTTTGAGGTTGTTCGAATCCCCAGGTTGGGGCAGCAGCCCGGCGTGGTCGTCTCCTCTCACCATTTTCACCATTTTCTTGGTTCTCTTCTCCTTCAGGTTCACCGTTGCGTAGTTCGGAAACCAGGGCACTCGATCTCTGTTTCCCTCTTCCGCCCTTCTTGCGCTTTTTAGGCTGCTTTTTGAGCTTCTCTTTGAGGTTGAGTTCCTTCTTCTTCATATAGTAGTACAGGATGCAGGTTCGGAAATCACCGTTGGGGATAACTTCTGCGATCTTGCCCCATTGCTTTGGAAGCTCTAGATATCGTTTCTCAAAGAGTTGCGCTTCTTCCTCCGTGAAATTGTTAACAGGTGGCAGCACTTCCCAGGCCGAGACCAGCCTATCAGGCGGTGTGTATCCGGTTTGGTCATCATACTGAGCTCGTTGCTTTTCCGCTTCGTCCCAGTACATGCTTGGGATTACAGCTTCCTTATCACTGCGGTATTTCTCCTGCTGGATTCGCAACTCTCGTTCCTTTCTCTCTTCATCTTCCCGCATGGAGGCCTGTAGCACACGCTCCAGATCGCGTTCGGTAGCGAATCGCCTGCCAGTTCCTCGCCCCTCCGGTTTATGTTCAGGTGTAGCCGAGCCATTGGCATCCGCCGGTGCAGAAACGGAGAATTTGTCCCTACTCTTCACGGCTGCAGGGTCATCTGACATGGTGAATTCAAGGTAGCGCAGATAGTTTTCAGCATAGATCTTGCGCTCACTCTCTTGTTCCGCTGTCTTGTCGAGGTGAATCTTCTGGAGGTGCTCGGCGACAAACTCATCGATCATGGGATCTGAATCCAGCGTTTCTATAAACTCCTTGTCCTTGTACCAGGCTGGACCACTGTAATCTGGGAGGGTATCAATCGGTGGCGTCGTCATGTACTGACGGACGGACCCAATGTCCATGTAAGTCTCGTCCTCAGACTCTGTTTCGTCATCCTCCTCGTCCTCAACTTGAGAAGGAGTGCTAGGAGGCTTGGATACATTTTCGGTTGTTTCCATCGGAGCGGTGGGCTGAGCAGCGGGCAATTGAGACTCTTCGGCAACGGTGGGCAGAGCTGTTTCTTCGGCATCCCTCAAGTCCTGGTCTTCAGTTGCAATATCGGCAACACTATCTGATTGCTTCTCAGACTCAGGGGGTGCTTCGGTCTTTCCCTCGTCGATGTCCATCTCTTCTGGTTTTGGCTGGGACTCTTCTCCAACTTTCTTCTCCGCAATAGGTGTGACTGGTTCAGTAGGTTCATCAGTCACCATATCAGTTGTTGGTGCTTCGCCGACCGGTACTAAACTGATTGGTACTTCATTGGTTGGAGCTTTGCTGGTTGGAGCCTCGCTAATGGGAGTCTCGCTAATGGGAGCTTCGCTAATGGGAGCTTCGCTGATGGGAGCCTCATTGACTGGCGCCTCGCTGATTGGTGCCTCGCTGACTGGTGCTTCGCTGACTGGTGCCTCACTAACTGGAGCTTCGTTGACAGGAGCTTCGTTGACAGGAGCTTCGTTGACAGAAGCTTCACTGATTGGAGCTTCACTGATTGGAGCCTCACTGATTGGAGCCTCACTGATTGGAGTCTCACCGATCGGAATTTTACTGATTGGAGGTTCGCTAGTTTTATCGTCGGTTAACTCCTTCACTTCCTTTGGAGATTTAACTTCGTTAGGAGCATCGGTAGTCTCTGGTGGCTGGACATCAATCTTCCCGGCTCCCAATTCAGGGACTTGGGTTGCATCGCCCAGCATCTCTAGCAGCCCTTCACTATCATTCAAGATTTCAACCATGGATCCATGGGAAAGAGACATATAGCGAGCCATGACTTCCAGTGGCAAGTTTGGCTTTTGGAGCTTGTTCAATTCTGCCTCCGTTTTGTCAATTTCCATAGCAAAGAAATCGCTCATGTCTTCGTCGTCGGATTCTGAAGGCTCTCCTTGCTGTGGATTCCTGGGGGGTAAGGCAAATCTGACTACACCAACCACAGGGTGTTTCCGCCTTCGCCTTGGTGCTGGTTTAATCGTAGTCGTCGACTTGTCAATTGTCCGGCTGTCTGGAAACTTGGGTACAGTGTCGAAATGCGGTGAAGAGCTTGGCACAGCGGTTTCTCTTGGATATCCAGCTGACCTAGTATCGTAATCCAATGATTCTCGTCGGTGATCTATCGATGGTCTTCGGAAGTGTCTCTCCTCCTCTGGTCTAGCCGTAATTTCACCTGGCTCCGCACTATGGTGAGAACGCATCCTGTTCTCAAAACCTGACGCGTACGAATCCGACTTTGCATCACTACTGCGAGGTCGTCTCGGATCGGACTGGTCGGTTTGTGAGCTTCCACGCTGGAACGGAACAGGTCGTTGTTGCGCAAAGCTTTGCGATCTCATAACCTTGGGTGATTCTGGCGGCTTCTTCAGATTTGGATTGATCCACTGTTTGCTTGATGGGCGCTGTTGTTTCTGTTGCTGTGCTCGAGGACCAAGAGGAATAGGAGGGCTGTCGTGAATCGCAGATTTCGAAGGCCCCATAGGCGGTATAGGTGTTTCAGGGACCCCAGAGGAGTGTCCTGCAGAGACAGGACGTTCTCCAAAAGCTCTCGGGGCAGTTGGTGGTGGCTTACCTATACCAAGCGCAACGGCTTGGCTCTCTCCAATGCTGGGGGGACGGTTCGGCACGGATCCAAATGCTGGAGCTGACGGCGCAACGGGAGGAGGTGATACCTCTTTAGCCTGGGCAGCAGACTCCTGTGCAGCACGAGCCTCCATTTTTGCGCGAAATAGCTCTCGATCTCCTCGGTCTCTTTCGTTGTGGGGGTCGCGCCGCACTTCAGCTTCCGGGTATCGATCGCTTCGATCGCGTTCGTCCCGTTCACGAGCCCAACGCCCTTCCTGAGAGCGGCTGCGAGGGTATCGGTCGCCGCGATCGTCATACGGCATCCGTCCCCGGCCTCGGTCTGCTGGCCAATCGCCCCTGCCTCCTCTTCCCCGACCACGAATAAATCCACCGCCACGGAGAAATGGGGCCATTCCGAATGGCGGTTCGGACGACGAAGAGCCAGCTGATGGAGGGCCTCCATCGCGAGAACCACGTCGCGACCTGTCGGCATCTGGGCCTGGTGGCAGATCCCGCTCTCGATCTCGGAAATCCCGCGCTGGCGATCGCGCCCTCCCGATTGGCGACCTTCGTGATCTAAATTCCCTTGAGTCTCGCCATTCTCTCTCCCGCTCGCGATCACGATCGCGCTCCCGGCTTCTCTCGTCTCGATACCGGTCGCGATAATCCATCTCTCTGTCCCTCCCACGATCTCTGCTGTCGTCTCTCCCAGGCCAACCTCTTCCTCTGCCTCGGCCTCTTCCACCTCTAAAATCGCCAGCAAAGCCTCCTCCTCTTGGCCCACTGGGTGGGTCAATCAGGGCCTTGGGTCCGCGCGGAGGCTCTCTTCGAAGCGGATCGCCAAAGCCATCCCTATTCGATTGGAAAACTGAAGAATTAGACCTGACCTCTGTTGATGAGCGACGTCTGTCGCCATCGCTGTAATGCGATGCCCGCTCAAATCGGTCTGGGGAGCGGTCTCTCGGTGACCTAGACCGACGGTCCGCGTCATATCTGGAATATCGGGACGCCCTGGATAGATGCAGATGTGAGTAAATAACGCATTTTGAATAGTGCGGGAGACAGCTGTCGTTGGTTCCGTGCTCGATTCCATCCCTCGGCATCATAAATCATAGCCGAGGGAGCATCGCAGTCGTCCACGAGGGTCTTCGAGCGCAGTACGTACATAGTGAATGGCGGGCCAGCGCCGGATGAGATGCTGCAAAGGTGTCGCTGGTCCCATTCAGAAGCAAGCCGAGTCGCGGAATCAGAGCAGATGATAGGGGCGTCAGTCGTAGACGGCCTTGTTGATTCAATACGGGGCGAAGTGGTCGATAGGTCCGCTAGCGTGCCTCTCAGCCTCACGTCAAGACGGAGGGGCGCCGCGGACGGTGAGAATCGGTCGACTCGGGTGCTCAAAGGCGTCCGCTAGCAGGGCCCGGCCGCGCAGCGGTGGATAATCGCAGAGTTGTCGATGCGGACGGCCGTCGAGGGCTGGACAGAGTGGTAGTGGTATGGATGAAGGGTTGAAGATCTCCAGGTCCACCAGTTCTTCAAAATACGTACAGATCGCGTGGCGCTTGGACGGCCAGGCAGAGCCCATCACTTGCCGCGGGACGCTAGTCTGCTCTCGGAGCCGACTGTTACTATTGCCGTTTTTTTATTGCTCCTTTCGAAGTGCCCTAGTACGGAGTACTACGGAGTAGTACTTCCAAAGTATTAGTACTACTCCGTAATGGTCCTACTACTAGGTAGTCTTAGTATTCCCACCCTAGTGCGGGGCCTAAAAATCTCGAGAAAAAAATATGGGAATATTAATTAAAGAGGGAAATAGAGAGCAAAGCATCCAGCGTTGATACAATACCCCCGTTAATCTTCCGTTCAATCTCAACATCAAGGTATTACACACATGCAGAGTGAAAACGTCTTTTTCTGTTGTTCTTCTTCCTTCACATACTTTCTCAAATACATATTATCCCTTTCTCTCTTCCTTCGCTAATCTTTCAACAAAGCCTCTTACTTGTTGACAACCAAATCTATACCCCCGTCATGGCAGAGAGCAACGCTGGTGCGCCTCCAGCAGAGGTCACCAATGCTGTCCTCGTCAAGTCCGAGGAGATGCCCAAGGACGCCCAAAAGGTGGAGGAGCTTGACTTCAACAAGTTAAAGGGACCCATCACAGCTGAAGATTTATTCCTCGGAATGCGGAACATGGGGTTTCAAGCAACATCCATGAGCGAGGCGATAAGGATCATTAACGACATGGTTAGTGAGAACCTTGAATTGAATCCAACCGGCAGGAGAGTCGTTAACAAATGGTTGAAAAGAGAGCATGGAGAGATCCGGAAACAGGAGACAAGACCACCATCTTCCTAGGATATACTTCCAATTTGATCTCTTCAGGACTTCGAGGAGTGTTCCGATGGCTGGTTGAGCATAACCATGTCTCATGCATCGTCACAACTGCCGGTGGTGTAGAGGAAGACTTCATCAAGTGCCTGGGCGAAACATACATGAGCTCATTCAGTGCCGTCGGCGCTGACTTACGCAAGAAGGGTCTCAACAGAATTGGCAACCTAGTGGTACCGAATGCAAACTACTGTGCCTTTGAGGATTGGGTGATCCCCATCTTCAACAAGATGCTGGAGGAGCAAGAGGCAAGCAAAGGGACGGAAGATGAGATCCACTGGACGCCTTCAAAGGTCATTCATCGACTGGGCAAAGAAATCAATGACGAGCGCTCCGTCTACTATTGGGCATACAAGAACAACATCCCCGTTTTCTGCCCTGCTCTCACTGATGGCAGCCTTGGAGATATGCTGTACTTTCACACATTCAAGAGCTCGCCACAGCAGCTAAGAATTGATCTCGTGGAGGACATCCGACGCATCAACACGATTGCCGTGAGAGCAAAACGGGCTGGAATGATTATTCTTGGAGGCGGCGTCGTCAAACATCACATAGCCAACGCATGTCTTATGCGGAACGGTGCTGAATCGGCTGTCTACATCAACACGGCTCAGGAGTTCGATGGAAGCGACGCGGGAGCCCGACCGGACGAGGCAGTGTCCTGGGGTAAGATCAAAATTGGTGCAGACAACGTAAAGGTAAGTTCACCCCTAGAGGTTATTATATTGTTTGAAATTCACTGAACAATGCCTTTAGGTGTATCTGGAAGCAACAGCTTGCTTCCCCTTCATAGTGGCGAACACCTTTGCCAAAGATATTTAGGGAAATTAAAACTTCGAAAACAAAGACAATAGGTTCCATAATACGAAAGTAGAGACCGCAATACCGTAGAGAAAGCCTCAAGCAAACATGGTCAACAGAGTCAAAGGACCCTTGACGGCACTACAAAGGAGAGAGAACCTGAGTCACAGGGCAGTGTGAATCCATGTAGATGATGCCAAGTCGCGGCCTTTTTGCAGGACTGTGAAATGCTTCAATTTCCTAGCAAACTTCTCTATTCCACGATCTATAGCTGAGCGTGTTGATGGGTTCGGCTTTTGTCGTTGCTAATAAGTCAGGGGGGGACTGGAACCTAACACTCCAACGAAAATGGTCAGCTATTGTATGAGGTTGAGACTCGGCAGACTTTGATCACTCACTCATTTCTGCTTTTCGGTAGAATTATTGGCATTTGCCGCCAACACTGCCAGCATCCAGAAATAATCAAGGACGAATCAAGAATTGGCAGGTAAAGGACGTCGCGGATCTGGTACGGCATATTCCCAAACGGAAAAGAGCCAAACGCAAAGAGAAAGTCCTAAGGTACAGAGAATATGCGGCCGAATTGTGACTTCTGTTGTTGTTGTCGGCACGAGTAATGGGTGTCGATTGTGAACTTCGTTCGTCTTGCTCACATACCTCAGTGCCCGGAGAGTAGTAGGGCCATCAGACCTTCTGCCGCGAGCCTTTTTTCGATTTCTTCTCGTTCCAGTCGCATTTCGTACAAGATCTGCGCGGCTTCCAGAAGCTCGTCACTCTCTGTCGGGGAACCTCCAGGCTCTGTTTTGGGAGCTTTGTGGGTTTTCTTGTGGGTAAAATGACGCGCCTTGCCACGCTGTCTCCTGTTCTTCCTAGGGGCTGGCATTGTCGTCGTTTTATCTGAGATGTATCAAAGTAGATGCTCGAGGTTAGAAAAGTAGGTACTCAAGGTTAGAAAAGTACGTGCAAGGTAACAGAGTGATGATGATGATAAAAGAAGAAGCCAGGTGGGCTATCCAGCTGTCAGAAGTTTTGTGTGGGAAAGAACACACGCCCAAGTGAATTGACTGTCAGGGGGACTTCAGACGCAATAAAGTTGGCAGAAAAGCATAGGCATTTGGCAAAACTGCAACTTAGATTCTCTACTTCCACTACCTCTAACGTTACAACGTTGTCAGTAACCGCAACGCTCCAATACCTCTTTACAAGCAAGCCCCTTGGACAGATGCAGCAGAATACACTAGTCACGGCCTTCCTTCACGATCACCGTTTAGATAGAGTTGAATTCACTCAGAGACCTTCCAGCTCCCTATAACGATGTCAACCAACCATTAGGACCCCCCAATCAACTTCTTGAAGCTGATCACAGCAGATTCCCAATCCGAAGCCCCCTCGCCCTCAGCCCAGACGCCTACTTTCTCGATACCCTCCAAATCCTCATTCATGTGCTCCTCGTTTGTCGTCCCATCCAAGATCGTGATGCCCTCCAATCCCAGCACGAGGGAGTAGTACGCCGCGACCATGCCGACGCCTGCTTTCTGCACCACCTCCTGCACAGGCTTGCTCTTAACAAGACGTCCATTGGCAGTGATTGTCCAAAACGACTGGAATACGACCCCTTTCTCACGACAAAACGCGCGGAGCTGAGTCTCATAGCCTGTGCGATCGTGGAATCTATTCTGGACGACAGCGGGCTTGACAGTCATCTGATCATACAGGGTCTGCAATATGGGAAATGTCGTGTTGGAAATTCCAAGATTTCTGATCTTGTGAGGCGCATATGTTTCCAGAGTCTTCCATACGGTTATCGTGTCTTGCATGCTATCCATCGGAGAGTGCAGCACGAGGCTGTCTAGGTATGCCTCTTGACCATCGATTGCGAAGTTGGCGAGGGAGGACTTGACAGACTGATGGACCTTGTCAACCAACGGGGCATCCAGATCGTACGGGGTTATGTGGTTTTGGCCGGCTGGAGAAGTAAACTTGGTTTGAATCTACGAATTGCAGTCAGCCAGACGATTTCACGCTGGGATATTTCACGAAGCTGGACTGGTTCATACGTAAAGGTCCTCTCGTCTGATGATTCCTTCTTTTATCGCCCGCTTGACGCCGACACTGACACCATGTTCGTCATAATGCTTAGGCTGGGCTGCTGTGTCGATTGCCCGGAAGCCAGCCTTCAGGGCCTTATGGACGAGGTCGGCCGTCTGTTCTTTCTTCCACGCCGTCCCATAGACGAGCTTTGGGATGGTTGAGGCCGCAGATACGCCCAAGGTGAGATCGCGGGCAAGCCGTGATGCCTGGGCTCCAATGGAGGGTTGAGTCATGATGACTACCCAGAATCGCTATGGAATATAGCCTAGGTATTTGTCGATGGTGTGTTTGATCAGGGAAGCCAATTCAGCGGGGCAAAGGCGCAGATGCATCTCATCTCGTATGAGGTCATCAGCCTGTTCTGAACGAATCCAAAAAAAAAATCGATCTATTTCCATTACAACGCATACATTCAAAACCAGATCCTTCATCACGATAAGCATCCCATTTATTGAAAACTAGAAGGCTCTATTCCAAGTACTACGAGCACCACGAGGTCATGTTGAATTGTCATCAGTTTGTGTTTTGATTCAACCTTGATGAATCTACCCCACCATTACGTCTCCCCAGCAAAACGGCTAAATAGCTCTTCATCGACATCAGTTCAGCGTACGGAGTATTAATCAGCCTGAGATCTCCTCTTTGTTTCCGGTGTGACACAACTCCACCATCTCCATCCTCATCTTGACAGTTGATTGGCGAGGATATCAACTCCCTCACTTCGGACATTTACCCGGCATTTTATACAACAAAGCGTTTCGCCACCATCAATTGAGGCTCACGATAAAAGGCCAACAAGGCGGTCCTCCAGCACTCGCCTAGTACTCATCTCTAACCTCAATCAATCCGCATCTTTCACAATGGCTTCTGGGAACCCGTACACCCTGAAATGGGGCATCATGGCCACTGGCTGGATTGCAGAGAGTTCGTCTTCCAATCTCAACATGAAGCGTAGTGATGATGTGCTAACAGTGTGTCTCCAGCCTTCACCAAGGATCTCCTGTGCAACCCAGCAGTTCGAGGTGTCCATGATGTCCGCCATGAAGTCGTTGCAGTCGCTTCCTCCAGTGCCAGTGAGAAGGCAGTCGAATTCATCAAGAGGATCAACGGCCCTGCATCTGCCAAAACTTATGGATCGTATACTGAGCTCGTTGCCGACCCCAACATCGATATCGTCTATGTCGCCACTCCTCACAGCCACCACTTCCAAAACACCATGCTCGCGCTTGAGGCTGGCAAGCACGTCCTTTGTGAGAAGGCATTCACTGTCAATGCTGCTCAGGCCAAGAAGCTCGTCGAGACCGCCAAGGCCAAGAACCTGTTCCTCATGGAGGCTGTGTGGACCCGGTACTTCCCCCTGAGCATCAAAGTCCGAGAACTTATTACCTCTGGCGAGATTGGTACCGTTTACCGCACCTACGGTAAGCATTCACAAAATAACATTTCGGAAAGCCATCATGCTAACACGTGCCACGTAAAGCTGATCTTTCTTTCAACGAAAACGCCGATGATGACAAGACCCTGCGCTTCAAGGATTCACACCGCATGGTCAACATGGACTTAGCAGGCGGTGCAGTGTTGGATCTTGGTATTTACTCCCTGACATGGGTGTTCCAAACGCTGTATCACCTGCAGCCGGAGCAGGACAAGGAGGCACCCAAGGTCCTGGCCGCTGTCAACAAGTACGCCACCGGTGCAGATGAGATGACAAGCATGATCTGTCACTTCCCCGAGCACCGGAGCATGGGAATTGCCACAACGACAATGCGAGTAGCTACCGATCCAGATGGCAAGAAATCCGTTCCCGCCATACGGATCCAGGGATCCAAGGGTGAGATCCAGGTCGACGGCCCAGCCTTCCAGCCCAGTCAGATTAGGATCATCAAGAAGAGTGGAGAGCCCCAGGTTCTTGACTTCCCCATTCCCAAAGATTCTGCCCGGGATAGCTGGGGTCACGGCATGTTCTGGGAGGCTGATGAGTGTGCGCGATGCCTGCGTGATGGCAAGCTGGAGAGTGCCACACTGCCCTGGAAGGAGAGCATCGTGATTATGGAGACGATGGAAGAGGTGCTGAAGCAAGGGGGCGTGGTATATCCCGAGCTTATCACCACGGACATTTATGATGCCAAGAGCCCGCTCAACGTTGGCAACCAGTGAAGGGAAGATGATGGGATTAGGAATGTCATTTGATGCAACTCCATGACTCACGCACAAAGAAGTAGATATTGCGGTGAGCACTCCTTTGCAAGAGAGAACCTCCCTGTATTACCTCGATGCGACGTATTCAGACAAGCCACCAAATGAATACCTTAGGAATCATAACATCAGTGCGTTGCATAAGTTCCATTTGAAATGGCTCTAATAATACGGAGTGCTACTTCGTCGTACTACTAATCAGGAACACAAACACAGCCACCACCACCCTGGCCTATATTAAACAAGGGGGCCGTTCCCAATTCAGGACTATCCAGGGAATAAACCATGTTCAGCCCGAACATGGGGGCATCAATACTCACTAAGAACGCCTACACGCGCGACAATCCTGTTGGATCCATGGAGTACTCCGTACGTTGGTTCGTGAACCCCAAGGGATTCCGGAACGACGGAACCGAGTCCCAATAAACCGGGGGCCAAGGATGAGACAAGCCGGTGGTGGCATGCTAGAACCGGGCGTTCTGTTTCGAAATCGGGAACCGGCCTGTCGGTAGGAAACACGGGCCGTGGACCGGAGCGGCTCGTCCGTTTTTGGTTGCGTCCAGGTTCGTGCGGTAGGATGCTAGTAGTATCACGCACGAGTTCTCATCATTTATGGCCTCAGGAACTCGCTGATATATATGTACAGGAAAGATATTCCTTGCATTAGATTGCAAGCAGTTGATCGGATATTCTGCTATCCGTTTACGATATGTCAGCGCGCTTCCTGTTTTGAGCTCGTAGGGCTAGGCTAATGCATCAAGACGCTAAGGTTTTGCATTGTTTCGAAGTAAGGATAAGAAGCCCTGGCTGGAGGATATTTTTCTCTTATTATTGACAAAATGCATTGAGTCATGTTGCTCGTGGCATGGCGTATTCTTCTTGTCTGATGTTTGTTACAGAGCGACTAGGCAGAGATTTACAAGTTCCATCTCATAAGGATGCATGTACTCCGTAGTAACTGCGCGATAGTGATGAGAATAAACCTCGCTGAGACGAGAACTTGGATTCTTTATAGGCAGGGAATCTACTCCGTAATATCTTCTTGGTTGTTCTCGCGCTAACCCTGGTCCTAGCAACCCCAAAAGGCCAAACCCCCACGATCCTTATCATTCTTGCACACACACCCCTCAACACCACACCTTTCCAACGACAGCACTCCCAATTTCTCATCGTCGCATTGCTTCGTATATTACGCGCGATAGCATACGTGTACTACTACCCGCATAAGAAATACGGTGTGAGACAAGAAGGATCCGCGAGTCTCATTCGTATCGCAAGACGTTGCAAATCATGTCCTCCTCAATGGCAGAGAACAAGCCGCATCAGGATGCTCAAACCTGTAATGCACCAGCAACAACAACAACCACGGAAGACATCTCAAACCCCGCTGCTCCTCCCCCCATGGATCCCTCCGAAGCCGAAGCCTACGAAGCCACACACGTCCACTCCGTCTACCAGGCCATCGCACCACACTTCTCCTCCACGCGCCACAAGCCCTGGCCCCTCGTAACCAACTTCCTCCTCTCCCTGGCCCCAGGAAGCATCGGCCTGGACGTTGGCTGCGGCAACGGCAAGTATCTCCCCGTTAATCCCCGCATCCACATCCTCGGCTCCGACCGAAGCGCCGCCCTCGTGCGTCTCGCCCGCACCGAGCGCGCAGGCGAAGTCGTCGTCGCGGATGGATTGAATCTGCCGTATCGGCCTGCCGCCGTGGACTTTGTCATCAGCGTGGCGGTGATTCACCACTTGTCCACACGGGAGAGACGCCAGGAGGGTATCGCGGCGCTGTTGGGTTGTGTGAGGAGAGGGGGTAGGGTGCTTGTCTATGCGTGGGCGTTGGAGCAAGGCTCCAGTCGGAGGGGTTGGGATGAGGGCTCGGAGCAGGATGCGCTGGTGCCGTGGGTGATGAGGACAAAGGGGAAGCCGGAGGCGACGTATCAGCGGTATTATCACTTGTATCGGCAGGGAGAGTTGGAGGAGGATGTGCAGGCGGCGGGAGGGACAGTATTGGAGAGTGGGTATGAGAAGGATAACTGGTGGGTGATATGTAGTAATGAAGCATGAAACAAAAGCATTTGAATCTACCTTTCAATGCATTGTAATCATTGTGATGAGCTTAAAGCATCTGCCGGTAGGTAGTCTAACAAGACGACTTGATTCCTCGATTTTATCTTGCCTCCAACTCCATAGTCTATGTTGATATTACCACAGTCTTGAGCGAAAACACACAAGCCCCCGTTCTCAACCTCCCCCATCTCTCCCATATCCCACATCCCACATGGCATTAACTCATCGCATCCTTCCGCCTCATAAACTACACCCAAGCCGCCCTCATCTCGCCTACACCTGAATTAGATCCCGCCCCCATCCGTATAAAGCAAAGGATTTTCTGTAAGCCCGGATACGCCCCATCTACCTGTACACCCGAAAATAAAACACAACCCAAATGGCAAGCTCCAATGTTGAGCGTTGAGCGTCCACCGCTGGAAAAGCGGTAAGACTATGCCAGATATCCCAGTAGCCGTTTCGTTATGCCCGATACCTGCCCCATGTTTCCAAATGCCGCTAATGCATGATTTCAACACCGTACGAGTCGTAATCCGAGTGTTGCCGGTATGGCAAAGGAATCCTTTCCTGTGTCGTGTTTCCAGACCCCAAACAGCCCAATTAATTGCCAAAGCGCCGCTCCCCTCCAACCTGGTCCCCCTCCCCCTTTTCCCACAGATGGTAGTCTCTCTCCTACTGCGCCTAAACAGCATAGAAGAACCATATGTGCTTACCCCAATCGCCGTTTGTAGTTGGCTTCACGCTGTGCCATTTCAGGGCTCGCTCTCCGCTTTGCTCCGGTAGATTCGAGAGACGGATATCGCGGAGGCATGGGGCCTCCAGGGTTGTTGATCGTAGGTAGGCTAGGGGTTGGCGGGCCGCTCGGAGGACCGTATGGGCTGACTCCAGTGGTCAGTTGTGCAACGCTAGGTAGCTGACATGGGTTGCGCGCTGGCGGAAGACTCTGTATTGGGGCGAGTCCTGGGCCTGGACTATGGCGATAGTCTCCGTGATTCGGTCCCGGGGGAAGTGGAGGCCCAGGTGCTACCACAGAAGGCGGTGGCGGAGGTGGAGCTTGCGAGTGTGATTGAGGATGCAATCCTAATTGGGACTGTGGTTGTGGCTGTGGTGCTGGTGCCGGCGGATTGGTCGTGCCTCGACGTGCACCTCGTGCTGCTGTCATAGAAGCAGGCATTGGTTGACCCCGGCCATACGTGGAACGCGGAGATGGCGGTCTCATTTCCCGAACGGTGCTGTCTTGCGACTGCGTCTGAGATTGACCTCGTGCTGGCAAGTTCCTGTTGCTTGCTTCAACGTTGACGGCTGCGAGAGAGAAAGGCACAACACCAGCCCGTCGTGCCATGTCGGCTTCTCCAAGTTGCCAGTGCATAGCTTCCGCAGCCCGCCAGGGAACTGCAAGCTCTTCGGCAACCTTGGCCCACATATCTGACTTGAACCTACTGGCGTGTTAGTTGCAAGGCATGGGATGGCTCAAGTAGATCGGGTATCATCTAGCTTTGGAATTGAGAGTTTCCCGCTGTTAATCATACCTTTCGTAGAGTCTGGCAAGCTTGTTCTTGCGCTCCTCGTCCCATTCACTCCGCCTTTCAAGGTAGTTTTGATAGTGGAGCCGGCAGCTGATGGCACTACGTCCTGGAAGTCGCTTCGACACATCCTCCCACTTCATTCCACTCCCTCGGAGCTCGATGATGAGGGCATCTTCATCTGGTGACCACTTGCTCTGTTTCTTGACCGGCTGGTCCGGCAAATGAGGCGTCATACTCCGCCGGCCGCTGCTGGGCATGAGGGTTGGTGCTACGGGTGGCACCGCATGCGGGGGCTGACGCTCAAGCGGAGAGGAGGTTGTCGATGAGGGTAGGGAGGCGGGTCGAAGCTGTCTAGGAGGGCAGCCATAAGACTCATTTGAGCCAGAGGGCTTGAGCAATGAGGCGATATCCACGTTGGCTGATGGCAGACCTCTGCTGCCCACTCGGGGTCCGTCAGCACAGGCACTTGAACCACGCAAAAACTCGAAGCCGACGTGGGCAACCACGTTGAATGGCGAGAGCGGCTCTGCCTGCAGGAGGCAGAGCGGCGACTGGCTCTGGAGTTGAGCCAGTTCAACGATTGTCTGCTTAGCCCGAGGGTTGGGCTAAGTTGGGATGGCTTTTTGTTCAGAGTTGGGATATATCCTCCCCAATTTTGTCCAAACAATTCCAGAATATCAGGACCAGCAAATGGCCGAGTGCTGCGTCGAGAGTCGGTACGGTTAGACGGATCTGAAGCTGGGGAGCAAGGCTAGGCCAGCCTTGTGAGAGAGTGACTCTGAAACAGCAGGTTGGTCGATTATGATTATGTGGTCCTACTGTTGACAAGACACAAAGTGCAAACGACGTTGTTTGAGTTGAACAAGAGGCCCGAGGTGTTGGAATGCGCAACTCGATGCACCGTGAAAGGGGGACAAGAGGATGGGAAAAGGAAGAAGTGTTGTCTTAGCAAAGATACAACGGACTTCTGGGAACGTGTTTATGAAGGCAGCACCAACATGATTGGCGCTGTCCAGGGTTCCGAGAGCCAATGGGCCTCGCTCGCCAGCTGGCGGCTACGGGCCACTACGTCAAGGCCAGACCGGGTCCCTGCCACCAGATCGGGTTGCAGGAAGGGGAGCAGAGCCCTTGGGAGAGCGAGAGAGAGAGGGCCACAAGTGCCATCCCATAGGAAAGGAAACGTCCATGTCAGATGGATGGGCCGGACAGGGGTGGCGGGCAGGGCCCAAGGCACAGGGACAGGCCGGACGCCAGCCGGGAAGCCGCTTGACTGGTGCAGATGGAAGAGCCGTCAAGCGGGCCAGGGGGTGTCTGTCCAGAGAAGAGAAGCAAGTACGGAGTAGAATAGTAATAAAATGGGTAAATAAAATAAAAAATAAAACAAAATAAAATCGACGGTCCGGGGGTGGTCGGCTGGCCCTCGATTATCAGCTTGGATTGGAGGAGAGGGAACGGTGGGGAGGGTGCGCTGAAGGGGCCTGGGAAAAAGAAGAACGAACATGCTAGCGGTTAGTTCGGTCCACCTTTTTGCACTCATGCATGGGAACAAGGAAAGCATGGGGTTTGACTGAAACTACTAGGACATAGGACTAAGGTGGTGGTTGTTCGGCAGTGGTAGTGGTAGTCTTAGTCTCAGTAGTAGTCTTAGTATGCGAAAGACAAGATGGAGGAGAGCGAGAGCGAGCGAGAGAGAGTGAGGGTACGGAGTAGAGTAAGCAAAGGCCGCAGAGACAAAGCAACATGGCGGCGCAGGACAAGTCAGCGGGAGAGAGACACGCGACGCAGGGGGTGGGGGTAGTGTACGAAGTACTCCATACATACATACCTAAGTGTCAGTTACCTATTATTAGGTGGTTCGGGTACGAAGCACAAGGTAGGCGGCAGTAGGACTCATATGTACGGAGTACTTAGGGTTGCAGTAGCCGGAGTAGCAGCAGTATTAGTACCTGTAAGATGGGTAGGTCTAGTAGTAGTCGACAGAAGAAGCAGAGAGAATGGTAGAGAGCGAGTGTACACATCATCATCATCATCATCATCACCATCACCAAAAAGTCAAAGTGTCTGTCTGTCGAGTCTCGAGTCGGTGTGGAGGCCACGCCAGGCCACGCCAGGCGGTGGCCGTTTGTCCATCTACGAGTAGTAGTAGTATTATCAAATGGCATTTGATGCCATGGAGACCAGACCCCAGAGACATCCACCGGCAACGTCGTCATCGGTCCTGCGTCCCGTTGCTAATGCCAAAATGGCGTCCATTCCAGATACTCCGTAATAGCCAAAGGCTAATCGCATGGCAGACTAGTAGTAGGTGTCAGGCAACTTCGTGCCACTACTCCTAGTCGTTTGGAGGGACAGCACTCTCTCGATGCTACTGCTTTTGCTTGTTTTTGCTTGTTTTGGCCGGGTTTCAAAACTCTCTCGCATGAAAAACGACCTCTGTTGACCTGGTCTTGGGGCTTTTTAGCCTGCTGAAGAGAAAGAAAGAAAAACGCGTACCTAGGTATTAGTGAGATTTCATGCACCCATTCCATTCCCCTTTGGTGCACTCTCACAAACCGGCGTGTATGTACTCCGTAGATGTAGACAAGAAACCTATTCAGACCAATCCCCATCCAAACCCAAACGCTGGAACAGGTGTCAGAGCTGCTGCTGCATCGTCCATGTCCTTGGCCCCGTGCTTTGGGTATGAAGATAGACTGATTAGGTAGTAGTAGTCTATGGAGTATCTACGTACGATGGTGCAGGTCGGCGGCTATAATTTCTTAGTTTAGCAGTCCTCGTGGTGCGGCGTGTGGAAGAGGACAAAGGGGGGGCGTGTCTCCAAAGCACAGAGGGCGCTCCTCTCGTTTGTTGTGCACAGGCGGTTGGCCGTTTGGCTGACAGACAGGATCACAGATCTTCATGAAGCACACACCCCCCCCCCCCCTCGTGCCATGCTGGTCTCCTCTCCATCTCATCCTCCGCTTCGCAATCTAAACTGATCGTCGCGTATCGCCTGGTTTATGATATAATATTTTACTTTTACTTCTTTTTACTTCTTTTTTCTGAAGCTGAGGCCGCCTGCTACCCAGCGCATCGCATGGCCACGCAGTTCTGCATAATACTCCGTAATTCGTAACCCCGACGCATTTTTTTCGCTCGTGTCCGCAGTTCCGCCTTACGGAGTACTCCATACTTCATACATATATGACCTGGACCTGCTATAATACTACTACTAGTAGTAATAACACTGACGGCTGGTAGTGCTTGTTGCGGATTACTATCGTAACGGTGCCTACCTACATGAGGCTAGGTAGGTGGCCATCAAAAAGTCGGGGTCTTCTTCCTCATCAGAGCGTGGGGCCTCCGCATGCCGGCTGTTGAGTCTTGCTGACAGACAGACGGTCTTGGAGTGAGCAAGCCTGTGCCCCGGACAAGCTGCCGAAGTCTACTCTTACAATACCACCGGGTTAGGTTATGACTTGGCCAGCACTAGGAATAATAAGGTAGGTAGGTAGGTGAGGTTATCATCAACGGTGTGCCTGGTAAAAGTGCCGATGATAGGGGGTGCAATCGATCATGCCACGGGAACGACCGCTGTCAAAACCGGATACCACCCATCATTAAAAAGAACTTGCATTTAGCTGCATACATATTACTACATAATACACGTTTGTCTTGGTTGGTCGCTGACATGGACAGCGGACCACAGCCGTGAGGCCTGATGTTGTTATTGTCCTCTTTGTATGGTTTAGTGTACCTAGTAGTATTTCTTTCTTTTTCTTTTGCCCTCGATTCTTTTTTTTTTCATTCCACTCGTATTCCTTGCTCAGAGTGAATACAACAAGGGTCGGGTGAGACTTGATTGAGTTCGCCTCAGCAGATAAAAGCCCAGACAGTGTGTGTGCCCTTTCACGAGGCACGAGTATGGGTTCTGCCAATACTACGGAGTACATACTGCTAAATTGCATTTTATTTACTTACGAGGATATAGTGTATTATATTACCGAGATACCGAATCCTCCTCTCAATACTACCTAAACATGCAAACTATACGACGTCTGTCAGCATTGTGGATACCGCCTAACCTCCTTGACTTACCTTTCGTGGCGTTGCGACAGATGAGCTGCCGCATGGGCCATCGGCGCGAACCGTTGCTCGGAAGAGGTTCGACAAGTACTGCTACTATTACTACTATTACCAGGAATAGGTGTCAATTTACTCGCTCTGTCAGACGCTAGAAAGCTTGTCTGTCCGTTTTTCCCAGATCTGTCACATCGTCCAGCACCTACTCCGTATAACTTGATTAACTAAGTGCTACATGCATTCATGGCATGGCCCCGGTTGCATTGCGGGCAAACGGGCGAGCTTAGCCAGATGATCAATCTAACGTAACATTGAACACGGGGGTTTCGGTTTCATTTCTCGTCGCCCGGCCAGAGGCGTTCAGGTAAAGCCGAGGGATGGATGGATAGATGAACGAAGGTCACTCTGAATAAGTAAGGGAAGAGATGTTTGCTTTTGTGATGTTCATTGGCTCAGCAGAGAAGCCCCATCCCCTGTACTCCGTATTATTAGTCCTATCGAGTCCATAGGTGTGCGGAGTACATTCCACGAATAAGCGCCTACAGCACTTGTTTCATGTAGTAGAGTAGTATACTCATAGTAGTAGACACGCTGGCAGACAGGCCTGGCTCGCTCAAGACAACCAGCCCGACTCATCCAAAGAGTCAAAGGCGGCTTCATCTGTTTGTGCCACGGCGCACAACAATACCCTTTCGCACGTCGGAAGAGGCTGTCCGTCGCCGTGATCCTTGCTGGCCATCAATCCTTGGACTCCACGCCCTGTTTTGCCGGGTGCCACGATTCATCGTAGTACTCGGAGTGCAGACATGCCCGACATGCCTGCCTGTTGCCTACTAGACATTGATATCACCACCTCGCATCCATTGACAGACAAACGCCGGGCCTCGTTAATGCGTGTCTCTCGGGCTGCAGACTCGCATGTACAAGAGAGGTAAGTAGTAGTATGTATGTACGAAGTACAATATGTGCCTATCCCCCCCAAGACAGGACTCGAGAGCCCAAGCAAGCTACTGTACGAGTAGCAAAGCAGCAACTCGGCATTCAGCACAACCAGGGAACACCCTTGATGCCGCTGATCTGGTGAACTGGCGGTCAACTCAGGCAAACAGACGGGCGACCCAAGTTCGCAAATGGATCAGATGGATCGATGGAGGCGAACCTAGCATCGTTCGTGCCTCCGTGGACGATGGAGGAGTGTGTGTTGGCTCCCTTGAGGCCCATCGGGGCCCACGACGAGCCAGGGCCAGGAGACCCAGGACCAGGACCAGGGCGTGAGGGTTCGTCGAACTGACTGCGAACCATGATCGCCCAGTTCCGTACAAGGCCCTTGTTCGGCGCTCGTTTCTCTGCTATCCTTTCTCTCGCCGGCGGTCTGCGCCCCAGCTGCACCGCCATCCGAGCCTCTTCCAGAGATGTGAAAATAGCGCCGCCGTTTGTCTCTCAAGACCCATGCTACTCAAGCCTCCGGTCCACCACACCTCCATTAGTCGCACATCAGGACCCGCTAGTGGACAAAAAGAACAGCAGCCGCCACATTCATTATCGATCGCGCCCGAACCCACTGCCAGAGGCGAGCTGGAGGGTGGGTTGTCGTTTGTTTGAGAGCTGCGGTGAACGATCGTGAACCAACATTTGCGAGTTCTGAAGGCCACGGCAACGTGCTAGGACACTGCGGGTTTAGTCGACTCTCTCGCGCTCTCGCTCTCACTCTCACTCTCACTCTCACTCTCATCCATGACCAGACTTGCAAGCCATGAAGGCTAATAAGGCGAGACGGTGTCCTTCTTGTTGGCGTTAAAACTCGTACATACATACACATACGAGTACGTGGCTGCTGCCTCAGTGTTGCTGCCCGAGCATGCAACAGCCGACCGCTCCCCCCGTTTGATCCGCTTTGCTCCCGACAGAGAATACATCCTGTGCCTGTCGATGCACATTTCCCAGCCGGTGCCCTCCCTTGCGGCCTTACTGGGCCTTCGTCGTGAACCTGCTACCCCTGCTTGTGTGAATCCCGAATTCTGATCTACCGCCATCAACTAAACTAAACTACTACTACTCCGTACTACTACCTACATACTATCTACATGCTTACCAACTGAGCACTACCACTAGTACTAACATTGCCGACCGTGAACCACCGTTAACAGTCATGAAAAGAGCACTCGGGGTCAAGTGAGCTACGGCATATGTATGTAGGCCGTCTCATATGGACAGTTTGGCCTTTCTTCAGGAGATCAAAAGGGGCGGTGCACCAATGAAAACGCCATACGAGGCGCCGCACATGATCCTGCGAGCCTCTTGTCTGAGATGGACGAGTTTGATGCCACTCTGTGGATCAACTCGCAAGAATGGCTTTGTTGGCTCTGCAGCTTCTTCACCCCCACCCCCAAAGACGACACCCCTGCCGGATGTTACCTCGACAGCCGTTCCCCGGTCGGAACGTCATACTCGTAATTCACCATCTGTCTGTCATCGCGGGACGTGCAGCACTTTCGCCCGTTACCAATCGCGTGGGCGGCCAGCCGGCAAAAAGGGTGCGGAAGGGCCATCTGCAGCCACCTGCTCGCCCAATCCTAATCTTGGCTTCCACCTTACATGGCATGGACCACGCAACGTACATACCCAAGGACAAAGATGGCGACTCCACGTTGCCGGTCAAGCAGCAGCGGGATTCTACATACATAACGTGCGGCCTTGCTGCTCCCGACACCACACGGCTCGCTAGTCGCGCAACAAATAAAAAGGTCGTGACGTGGCGGCGGTGTGTGTCTTGGGGCCAGATGCTGCATATGGTTTCTCCAAGACCAGTGGACCTTTGAACATGAAAAGCCTGGGGAGCTGCTGGGGGAGCAGTCGGGTGTAGTATTGCTTCTTCTGCCCAGGCTGGGATTCTCATCTCACCGGGGACCTGAGCTCCCTTACGAGTACTACTACCCCCGCGTACTGACGGGTCCAACCAGGAAGCAATTTTCGTTCGCGCGCTGACACGAGCATATGAAGACAGGCAACCAACATAAAAAAGAAACAGACGTGTGTTGGTGGCGCACGTTGGTCTGTGACTATTTCGTTTGCATTGCCTGCTGGCTTGCTGCAGCCTTCTACGCCATGCATTTCAGGCCCTCCTCGTCCGCAATACGGACCATTCACGGTGTTCGCTTAAGACGGTTCGGCCATCCCGTATGGACCTTGCATACATACTCCGTTCGAAGTATTGGTTGGCATTCATCATCAATCTATCGGGACTCAACGATTGTCTGGGCAAGCTCCGAGTTCACGACCATCGTGTCGCTTTCTTTCTGTCTAATAATAGACACTGTGGCCCTCGTCGTTTGATGCCCAGGATAGCAACAGAACTGGTAGCAGATGGGCCTGATGGAACTCTACATATGCGCATAATATCTCCGCCTGCTGGCCGCATCGATGGAGATCAGGCATTCGGGTTCATGTCTAGCCGCATGGCTCTCCACAGCCTTTGCCACGGGCATGCTGTGTTACGATAATGAACCCACCCGTAACTAAAACATACAGTTCGGTCTGATTAATATGTTTCCAGGACGGGCATCCTATGCGAATTCAGCAGCAGTACCTCGCCCGGACTCCGGTTCCATGTGCCATGTTGTCAAGACAATAGAGTCCAAGCCAGTATTGGCAAGCCATTTACCTGTGTGCGGTACTACATATTGCAAACGCTCAAAGGCTAGTACTACAGAATATCATGTACCCAGCCGTCACTTCTGTCTGGGCTCGTTTTGACACAACACAAGATGCTCGAGCAATTACGTGGAGATTGACCCTGCATCGATCAGGCAGTGGCAACGTCGTGCACCCTCGCACCCAGGAAGGCGGTTCTCCGGAAACATTCCGATGCAAACGCAGCGCCAACCAATCAACGCGGCTGGTTTCTGAGGTTATCATATATGACCGTACACCAAGCTGGGAACAAGCTGGGAACAAGCCTTCAGCGGATGCGCCGAGGCAAGGTGGGTGTGTAGAACAGACATGACAAGGGTTATCGAGTCCTTGCTTGATTATTTGGCTTTTACTATAGGCAAGGACCTTTGCAGGTCCCCAAACGGGTACCCTACACCGGAGGCGATACACGTATCCTCGAGGCTGTTTGCAAACGGAATTGCGGGCAAACGATGACTTTTAGCGAGTGAATTAATAGTAGGTTGTCATTTCGGTCGAGGTCGACGTGACAGACAACTGTACCTGACATCGTAGGTGCGACGTACCTGTAGAAGATAGTTAGAGGTTCAGTACTTCGCACTCCGTACTAAATAAGCCTAAACTTCATATCTATCGGACGGACTATTATGTAGGACTGTGGCCGAAGCTAGTGCGAATGTGGTGTGCAATTTGAGTGGCTCCATCAATGGTACATCCATGTGGCGCACAAAATACTGCAGGCTACTTGTACCCTCTCCCTGTGGCGCAGAAAGAGCCTCTCGATACGGAGTAAGAAGGTACTCCGTACATACTGCCTCTTTGCTGCCTAAGCTCTCTGCGCCATTCTGGTTTGTCGGAGCTTCTTCTGAAAACATTACAAGGAGGTGCAACATCAACCTCGTTACAATCATCGATTTGATCTCAATCCATTGTCCATAGCGCTGCGTCATCGATTGCGCCATTGTTTCCCCCAGAAGAAAAGCTCGGGACATCTTCAACCCGGCCAGTTTGTCCGAGACAACAAGAAATTTAGCCGCTCCAGCCAACAGCTGTTCATTAGATCTGCTCCCTATCTCGATCTTGGCCACCATCTTGGCTTTTTCTTAGCGGCATCACGAGAAAGAGAAAAACGAAAGCCTTGACAAGCTGGAGCCATGGCGGACGTTCCTCTACAGGTCATTTCGGAGTACGCCTCCTCCGAGCGTCGTATCACACCCTCGTGGTCAATCTCTCAACTCAGGGCCAAGCTTGAGCCCATCACGGGCATCCCCCCCTCCTGCCAGAGGCTCAGTCTCAAAACCACGGCAGGGTCGGAGAAAATCCCCGTTGTCGCGGCAGATGAGGATGCCACCCTGCTATCTAGCTTTCCCCTGGCTCCGTATGCAGAGCTGCATGTAAGTCAAGCACTCGCAAGTTCTTGTGACCTCCGTTAGCCCCCTCCCATTGAGACAAATCACTGGCCTGGCATAAGGATGCGCTCTTTTTTACAGCCTTTTTTTGTGCGACAGGATGTCTCAGTTTCCCTCTTTTTTTTGCATGGGCAAGAGTCCGTCAGTGCTGTGCGACAGAAACATGATGAGGGGGGTACACCCAACATGGACCTCGCTTGGGGAACTTTGGGCAGCTAGACGATCTGCTGTTATGTGTGCTTCTGCCGCTCATGGGCGCCATCATGCATCACTAGGCGGGGAGGGTGAGGGTGGGCACATGGGGAATGGGAAGGAAAACGAAACGAGGCTGCTGACATGTAATCGTCTTGCAGGTGATTGACACCCGCCCACCGGCGGCCAGGCCTAACCTCACCGATACTTCAGGTGTAGACAAGTATGTGATGCCTGATGATGAATACGAGAAGAAGACGGACTCGGTTTTGGCTTGGAAGAAGGCGCAGAAGCTAGGTCGCTTCGACCCGAACGCGCCAGGCCATGAGGAAGCCAGGCTAGAAGCCCTTAACGAGGAGATCCGTCAACGAGGCATCGAAGTTGGGAAGAGATGCCGTGTCGGTGGAGAAGACACCCGGCGAGGTGAGGTCAAGTATGTGGGAGACGTCAAGGAGATTCCAGGCAGTACAGGACCCTGGGTGGGGGTCCATCTGGACGAGCCTGTGGGGAAGAACGATGGTAGCATCTCGGGCACTCGTTATTGGGGCCAGGGCTCGGAGTTGAAGCACGGAGTTTTCGTCAGGCCAGAGCGAGTGGAGGTTGGAGACTTCCCGGCTCTCGATGACCTGGAGGATATGGAGGAAATCTAGACGCGGGGTCACAAGGAACTGTGAGTTGAAACAAGTCCCGGTTGCGACTGATGCCTTGAGCTCTCCCTTGTGAGACTCAACTTGACGCTGGAAAGGTGTGCCATCTCACCTAAGGTCAGACCTGACGGCTGGGTTATTACACGGCTTATCTTGCCAGGGAACGGGAATTATTTCCAGAGCCCCATACACTCGTATATGTGAATACAACTTCGTATACTCCGTATTCCGTACCAGGTGCGGAATCAACCCGTTGTTACGCTATTATTGCTCAATGAGACCCTTGGTATTACTCCATACTATACTACCTATCCAGGCTTCTCGAAGAGGTTGATCACACCCACAACTTGATACACTAGTACTATACCTCTTAGCTGGATACAAATGCCGGGCGGGTTGAGCCGAGCCACATGGACTTGTGAGTGATCAAAATTCAGGAAGTTGTTTTTATGTTAATATTCTTTCTATGATGGGGTGGCTTCTATGAGCCGGAACAAGACGGAAGAAATATGAAAGCTGATGCTACTAATACTAAACTACTATTACTACTCCGTATTCTCTACGCCCTACGCCTAGTACTAGAATTAAAAAGAAAACACATTGCATTTTGCTTCTTTTCGAGGTAAGCTTTCCAAAACGGTTGATATATCCGCCGGGGGGGGGGGCGAGCTCTCCCTGCACATAAGAGCGGTATTTGGGGGCTTCATTCTGTATTATAGCTTTGGTTCAATTGGAAAGAAGAAATCTCTTTTCTTCTTCTTTTCAGTTTTAATTGAGCTGAAATTTCCGCTAATAACCGACTGGCGTATTTGACATATATGACATGGAACCTGAGTATATAAGCGGTTCGAAGTGTAGTAGTTGGGAGTAAGCGGGCATGTCAGCGGGCGAAAGATGGTTGCCGGGGGTTGGTAGCACTATGTCCTTGGGGATCTCATCTCGGCTTTCGATACGGGATATGTGCCAGCCAGGTACCTGAGGCAAAACATCGTGTTTATGACGGAAGGGGCTGGGCCTCCCCTGTTTATCAGATTCATCAGTGTCTTGGGGAGTAACATGGCAGTGGGCAGTGATACGGGCCAACGATAGGACGTGTACGAGTAGAGGGTGACGTTGGTTGTGGTAGTAGTAGTAGTAGTAGTAGTAGTAGTATAGTATAATGGCTTGGCGTGTACGATTAGCCTTGCTACTTGTGGTCAAAAATAGTATTGTAGTAATTCGCAAGTCTAATTTATCCAGGGCTGACTATCTGTCTACGGCGTGGCCGTCCAGTTCCCGGGTAACACTAATATCAAAGTGCCGAAGGGCCTATGCCGAAGTCATCTAAACTACTCCGTATTATGATGGCCTCTAGGGATTTATTAATGGCCAAATGAGTTAGGCCGTGAACGTGGCAAGACCCGATCAGTGCTTTGATAGTTGTACCTCTTGTTGTTGATGCACCCGGCCAGCGAGTCGCTATTGATGGATATTTGAACCCTGCGGGTTTTGTGTCCCGAAGGAGTAATAATCCGTTCAAGGGTAAAAAGGCTTCTACGGCACGTGGAGTAATATGTACTGCTCGTAGTGCTTCAGTAAGGACTGCTTTGATTGAGCCCGGACGTTCCGACTGTTCGGGTTAATTGATGCAGATTCCCGAATCCCGGATAATATGACCAGATTCCTGGCGAGGTGTGTGGACGGGATAACGTTGAAGCTTCCATTGACGCCGGACGAGTAATATTCCAGAACGACTAGCAGATCATAATAGTACGGAGAAGTACGGAGAAATAGTTCTCTATACTCCGTACGGGCTATCAGTAATCACTTTCTATGTATGTACGGAGTACGATTCAATACGATGCGAGCAAACATGTGCTCGTAAGACCACTATTAATGGTAATAATAATAACGGATAATAGGGTTCCATTGCTTGTTAAGCACCGTCAGCGATTGCGCCCGTTTGGCAATCCGTGCGTGATCAGCAGCGTATTTACACTCTACTAGTACTGATACATACGTCTGCGCGTACATACTAGTACTATGCATCACATCGACTTGCTAATTGTTGCTGCGCCAGATTGATACATCTAGTGCTCCGTAAACAGCGGCATCGAGAATAATAGTAGGTAGATAGCAACTTGATTGGAGTGTTCTATTCCAAATCATGTCCTGACTACCTAGGTACTGTTAGCTTGGCATAGCCTCAGCGCTCTCGAAACAGACCAAGCTCCAGAATTTAGCCGTGCACAGCCAGCCGCCTATGCGTTGTAGGCACAACAGTGGTGTCAGGAGCAATTTTCGGGGGCAGGCCGGGCGGACCAGCTCCCTAGAGGGTTCACTGAGCGGTGGGATCTCCCGTTGGATTCAATGGCCGGCATTTTGGCACATGCGCTGTCGCCGCTCTCCGGCCTCGCCATCCAATAGTGCCTCTGCCAAATCCACAATCCACCTCTCCTCTGAGCATCCCGTCTTTGCCCTGCATCAACGGCGGCTGTTGTTGGCATCGCCGTCCTCAATCAATCAATCAACCAAATGTCTCTTCTGCGGCCGCTGTGAGAGAGGCGCGAAAGACTGCTCCGGACGGAAGCCCGAAACGAAATCGAAGACTCAAGTCCGAGCGGCCTGCTAGCAAGTAATAGAGGTAGTAGTGATAATATCCCGCGGAACCGCTTCAACCAGACAGAAATCTCCACTCCAGGACCCATTCCTCTCCGGGGGACGCGCGCGCTCCTCCATCAGGCGTCTCACCATATCGAAATTGCTCCTCGCTCTCTCTATTCCGTGCTTCCATGCCTGGCTGCGGCCGATGCCGATCCACGTTCGCATCGCCAAAATGCCTTCGTTTCTGCTAGCGATTCTCACCCTGCTGGCCGCCGTGGCATGCGCGGACGATGATGGCATTACGACTTCCCCCGAGCAAGATGTCCCGCAATGGGCTACGAACAATGCCTTGCAGCTCAATCTCTCCACGCCTGGCGGCCAATCCAGCCCGTTGCAGTACACCGTCATACCGCTCACGCCCAATGTCGGCCTCAACGAGTCGCAGCGCAGTCGCGGGGTAAGACGATTCTCTTGTCTTTCTGCTGGGCCGGATAAACACTGTTATCCAAGGGATGTGCTGACGCGTGGACTCTAGAATAACCGTATCGACGGCATCATGATTGCCGCTGACATATCCAACTACAACCGAATTGCCAGCCTCAACGTCGTCGTCTACCTGTCCTGCGATCCTCCCCAGGCCGATTCCTTCATCACACCGAATCAAATGCTGAATAGCCTGATGAATGCCAATCCAAAGGCCATCGTGCTCTATTCGCAAAGCAACAACTGGTGCTCGCTCGGCAATACCGATTCGATCCTCTACACGAGCATACTATCGATGGCCGATGGCGCCGAGGCAACGCAAGCCCTTTCATATTTGAATGGCACTGCTGAAGGACGGATAGTCAATGTTTCCATTACTGGGAATGCCACGGCTGGAGACCCCAGCTCAAACTCTGGTCTTGGGGGAAGCAACTCGACAGTCGCCATGAGTATTCTATATAGTATTACCGGACTCATCACTCTGCTTTTCCTCATCATCATCGCCACAGGTGCTGTTAGGGCACACCGTTACCCTGAACGATACGGACCACGAGGCGCCATTGGCGGACGACCTAGACAAAGCCGAGCCAAGGGCCTTGCTCGCGCTGTGCTCGACACCATTCCCATTGTCAAGTTTAACAATCAGGAGCCCGCTAAACCGGATCCTGAACTGGAACTGGAGACTGCAACTACCGATGGCCAAGACGTTGGAACTCAGAGGACCGCCTCGCATGTGGCGGAGAGTGAGGCGGTTGTTGTTGCTGGTGGGAACGGCAATGATACCCCGACGCCTGCCACAGAGGCTCAAAAAGCCACCGAACCCAGCAATAGTGGAAAAGGAAATGCCGGATGCTCTATCTGTACTGAAGACTTCAAAGTCGGAGAAGATATGAGGGTTCTACCATGTCATCATCAGTTCCACCCCAACTGCATTGACCCGTGGCTTATCAACGTGTCTGGAACATGTCCATTATGGTAAGTGAAGTCACAACTTGCTTCACATGGCCTTGCGTTTATTAACCTGATGAAACAGTCGGCTCGACCTTCGTCCTGAGGCAGCCCGAACCAATGATGCATTGACTGCTGAAAGAGGTTCGACACTGCCCCCTCCTCTGGCTCTGGCGGCAGAGGACGGAGTGGGCGCTTCCGCATCCCACCGTCACCGGATTTCTCGTTTCTTAGATGTCAACAGATTACGGCAAGCAACAGCAGAGGAGCAAATAGAAGCTCTCAGACAAATGCGATCGAGCGGGGCGGAACCTGAAGGCCAGGAGGCAGATAGAGAGGAGAGAGGCCAGCGGGCTCACCTCTCTGCCAAACTGAAAGAAAAGTTCCGGATTCGCACAAGAGCCCGGTCTCCGGAAAGTCGAGATGGCTGATGGATGATCAGTCGGATACATGCAGCCAACACTACACACGTTACGACAGACTACTCAGGCGGGTGAAATGCTTATCTGAGTTATTTCAATGGGTATTGTATATGGACTACTACCACCGTGTCACTTACAAGGGGAGGGCATTTGTTTCCAATCATTTGGCGTTTAGGAAGGCTTGGTATTTCGAAGGAGAAAGGGAGGGGTGGTTTAGGATGCATTGCACGGCGTTTTTTGGTACACCTTGGAGTCGACATGGTTTGAGCTTGTATTGGCTTTGATCCGACGGAGATCGGGTTTGAGGAGGAAGCAGTCATTTTACAACGTGGTACTTCGTACACAATGCAACAGAACGCGGCAAGGAATACAACGGATAGAGAGGGTAACACGCAGCGGGCTGTGTTGGTCCTTGATGGTCCAATTCTAGGTGCGTGGAGCTATGAAGAGCGAAACCCATTGAAGAGAGGAGCGAGCGCGCCTATTGTGCATACCTAGTTGTGGCAAAACAATGGGCTTTTTTGCTTTTGCAACAGAGCGCGCGTGTCATCGATTGCATTCTATCCATCCTAGCGTGCCTTTACATCACTCCATAGTCTGCGTTTGAAGCCTTTACGCTTTGGCCGCGTTCCTTTCCCTCATTTCTGAGATGTTACCTTGAAGCTTTGTTTCGTGGAAGATCACCACGAAACAAAGATGAGAATCGATAGACGTGTCTCGAAGAAAATGTTTGGCACGCAAACAACGTGGCACAGACTATTTGCGCCAGCGAGAGATAGCCGGCGGATCAGTGATGTATGCATGCAGGCCATCAAGCTCTCCCACTCACGTCAGGCAGTGGTGCGACTCCGGATCGTGGCGGCTCGAGCTGAGGGAAGAAAACATGGCATTTGTGTCGCAAAGGTGTGATGCGCGGCCATCTTAGTGGCCGAGAACCAGACGCCTCCGAAAGGTAAAAGCAAAACAGGTTCAAATAATGCCTGAGCTTATTTCATGGTCGAGAACTCTCCCCAAAAAGAATTGCATCCATCTCCGTGTAAGCGAGCCGTCCGGGTTTTCTTCTGCCATGTCGGAGATGGGCTTCCCATTGGATCGAATTGCGCACCATTGACTTGCCAAGGAACCGTTCGGCAGGCTCAAGCCTCTGCTGATCAGCGATATATATGAGATGTATGATATGTATGAGAGAGTGTGTAATGAACGATACGGTGGATGGCGGTGTTCAGCCTCCGATAATCGATGTTGTACGGGCCCATCAGCGTGGCTTGCTTTCTGATTCATCATCATCTGGCGGATACACGAGGCGATGATCATACCAATAGCCTGGTTCTTCCCACGAGGCCGTAGAGATGTGAGGATGAGATTTGGATGTGAGAACAGACACTATTCAGCCGCATATACGGATACCTGTTTTCTTTTTCAGAAAGACGAAAAAAAGGAAAAAAAAAAGAATTGCCGGAAGGCGTGGCGACATCCTCCCTCCCTCATTGAACGAACGATTGATCTCATCACGGTTTATCGATATCCGTCGGCTGCTCTCCTCCTCGTTGCACACTCCTCTAGCCTCAATGTTGCCCTCCCAATAATGTCTGGTACTGATCGATACCTACTCCTAAATTAAATACCAGCGGTTTCTTCTTCTTCTTTTGATCCAGCTGCAGAATCGTGTTTTACAACATGTCTCTGTCTCAGTAACCCGTCTTTCCATACCTCCTCTCTTACGCACCCATCTTTGGTTCCAAATCTTCTTTGATTCAAAGCTGCATACACAACTTACATCATGGCACCGACACCGACCATCTTGGCTGCACGGGGGGGTGCTCCTATACCTCTTCCTGGGCAGGTCTTCAGCATCATCTTGTCTCTGGTCGCCACGACGGTGCTTTCAACGTTCTTGAGTAAGATGACCTCAACAGAAGCTCCCTTGACCCCCCCCCCCCTTCTGATAGACACGTCTCTAACACTCGATCTTACCCACATCTAGCACAAAGGATTCTTGCCATCAAAACATGGAATCGACTACCCCTTGTTGTCTGGTGTAAGTGCTTCCCCGGGAGAAAAGACCATGTCGACGTATGTGTACCATTGTATGGAGACTGACTGCTCGAGTGAAGTGGTCTTCGCCATCTACATAGACTCTTACCTCTTCGTCTTTGTTACCGCGTTGATGGAACACTCGGTTGGAGTGAACGACAGCCTTGGTATGTGCGAGGCTGCCATCATTCTATGCCTAGTCTGCTATGTCACAACCAAAGTATGTTGAATTTCCCCTGTTAAACAACTTACTTTCACTAACACTGTGCTTCAGATTGTGAGTTTGAACTTGTTCCGATATGGAATATGAATATGAACTCATATGTCTAACACGCTTTTCTAGTTCATCTATGTCTTCCTCGTCGAAAAGGCCGTAAGATTGAGTCTCATTTTCCCATCTTGACTGGCGACTAATTAATACTAGCATATTATTCGTGGTACTAAAAAACCGCGGCTCAAGTCAAAACTCTACTTGGTCAACTCGTTTGGCATGCTCGGTCTATACAGCATCGTTGTCATCCTAAACTTCATCTTGTCCGTACAGCCATTCCCTCTCCGTAGAGTCATGATGCTAATATCCGCGCGCAGCCGCATAGTGAGGTTGGAGAATGGACAATGCGTTATTGGCATGCGAAGCATTTCCATGATTCCGCTCATCTCCTTCGACACGGTGGTCAACATATATCTCACTATCCTTTTCCTTATTCCCCTCAAGAGTAAGTTGTCTCTTTGATCCGTAGACGCCCAATCACCGTTGACATGGTCCCAGACCTCTACACTTACAAAAATATGCCGAAAACCCCGGCGAATGTCCGCCTCCGTACTGTGGCTTTCCGAACCTTTTGCGGAGCAATATGCACATTAATGAGCAGTATAATGTATGTCATGAACAAACAATCCCAAGGAAATGACTCCGTTGCTGACTGATATGGCAGAAACCTATCAGTTTTAATGGCCCTTAATGGAGAACCGGGTTGGGTATGCTTGATGTGCTGCAACTCTGACAGTGCGTCCCCCCCCCTAGCCCCTCTTCTAACACGTTCCGTAACGACTGATCACTTCTCATCTATCAGTTCTCTTCTCCGCCATCGTCATCCAGTGGGTCACATCCAAAGACAACGCCGGCACCATCAGCAACACTTCATCCCGAGACAGTGGTCCACTCCGAGAACGTGGCACCGGACCGGCCCGTCTCACTACTCCAAGCGAATTCGATTCAACTCTTCAGTCCGGATCCGCAGATACCACCCTCAACTCCGCAAGGCGCCAATCCGAATTCACCTATGACACCGACGACGACGCTCTCACTGACAAAGCCATCCCTCCCGCCAGCGTCGTCGTCACCACAACCATCGAGCACGAGAGCAAGCCTTGCGAGGACGAGCTCACCACTGCCTCAGCCCCGGCTGTTCCCCCTGCTGCTGCTGCTGCTGCTCGTCACGGTTCGGGCATGATGCCCGATACGAGGTTTGTCGCTTCACAGACGAGGATCACGGCAGGGTCGCACTTTTTGAACCCGTTTGATGGGAATAATAGTCCTTCTTCATGCTGTAAGATTTCTTGTTCGAAGTAACAGTTCGCCCTAATAGTTGTAATTAATAAAAAGTGTACTTATCTACCAACTCGTCCCCCACCTTGCCCCCATTTATGAAAACTACAAAGGGGGTTGAACCAACTCATGAGGGGAAGGACTAATAACTACATTGTGTAGGTAAATATAGTAACCGCACATGAAACGTTGGAGTAATCGACCTGCAACGGGCATACGCTCTCATATTCACCATCATACCGGAGCAAAGAAACTAGTCATGGGCGCAAAACTCAAGTGTTTGCAGTCGGAAAGACCTGTGTATTGTCGTAGCTCATAGGATCTATTTGCTAAGTCTTGTCCTCTACTCCCTTTCCAGCTGCCGACACGTAAAATACATTCCGGATACATACTCCAGTGTCATCTCTCTTTGCTCATATCGTTTGCAAAAAGGGGACAAAACGAGATGGCCACCAAAACGAAGGTATATCCGAGATATACTACCACACGCCCTCCACATCGACGGAATCGAAGATTGTAGTACTAACATTCTCGGAAAACGTGAATCCAAGAACCAGAATGAAGTAAAAAATTATATACAAGTGAATGACAAGGCGCCTCTCTCAATCCTCTTTTGCGTCTTACCAAGTGTTTCTTGCAATATATGGTGTCCGAAAAGATGATGGAAATCAGAGTAATCCTAGCCAGTGTACAAGAAACGAAAGACGGCGATGTTCCCATTTTCCCGGTGCACGAGCATCTCCTTCAGTCGCTTAGGCACTGGCGTAGGCCTGGCCAACGCCGCTCAAGGAGTTGGAGGAGGACATGAGGCTATCGGCAGAGACCATGAAGTAAGAATAGGCATGAAGGTATGGGAGGGCCTCCAACTTGGGAATCACGGTAGAAATGAACTTGGCGGCTTCATCGTTAGTGCCGAGGGGGGCCCATTCAGTGAGCCAGATGGGTTTGTAGTTACAAGCCTTGTGAGCTGCATCGAGATGCGAGAAAAGGCTATCAGGGTCGCTGGCGGGGGAATACCAGTGGACGGGGCAGAAGTCGATAGCACATTTCTCAGGCAATTGATCGCAAGCGGCCATGAAGGCAGTGAGCCAATCAATACCTTCTCCACGGAGGTTGGAGTTGGTGATGGATGGAGAACTGATGAGAGCCTTGCCTTTGTATTTATTCATAAACTGCACGTGGGCAGCGGCGGCAGGTCCAGCAGCCATGTTGCACTGGCCTCCGTTGTCACACTCGTTGAAACTGAACAGAGCTTTGGCTCCCGAAGCAAGGGCCGCTTGAGCAGCATTATCCCAGCCATTGGAGTGCATAGGCTGAGGACCCCAAAGCATGGGGGCGTGGTCGTACTTGGGGTCGAGTCCGGATCGATATTGACCCCAGTTATAGGCCCAAGTGCAGCCTGGACACTGGCTGCCAAAAGTGTTCGCGAGGGAGCCGTCGTTATAAGCCATACCTTTCTTGCTGCGGAAGGGCGAGCCACTAGGAGGAGGGTTGGAGGAGGCAGGCTTGGTAGGAGAAGGCGAGGGAGATACCGCCTCGATAGTGCGAGCCTGAGAGGTCGTCGTGGAAGTGGTCATGGTAGACGAGGGAGGGGGGGCATTGGTAGTAGACGTTGATTTGACGACTGACGACGCAGACGAAGCTGGAAGAGAAGGCCTGATGGAGACACTCAAAGTAGTACCCTGAGAGCTGATGCTGGAGCTAGGCGTTGGCGGATACGAAGGACTCTGAGCGGGAGTGTTGCTCGTGATGGCGGGAACGACAACAGTCGAGGTGGAGGTGACAGTAACATCGGCACAGGTCAAAGTAGGGCGAACATCATGAACAAACTGCTCCCCGCCGGGAGTAGCGTAAACAGTCTCCCATGTGGTGACCCAGTCGACGACAACGTCACGCTTGTCGGCTTGGTGACCGTGTCGGTGGGCGTTGGCAGCCAAAGCCTGGCCGGCAAGGGCGGCAATTGAGGAGATGGCAACGGCCTTGGTGAACATGTTGACGGATAGTGGTTCTTGTGGTGTTGGATGGTTTGGTTTGGTTTGGTTGACTTGAGTCGATTGCCGAGTTCTAAGCGGATATGAAGGATGTTTTCTCTATGGTGACGGCGTCAAAAGTCGAGGGTAAGGACTGTGCCAGTTGTCAAAGCCGGAGCAACTGGGGATTAGATTGTTGGATCGTATGGTTTCGAGATTCAAAGGAGTGGATAGCACAACAGTGATGCGGCTCGGCCGACAGTGAGTGAGTGCTGGCGGTCTATCAAAGACGCTGGAAAGGAGTGCAAGATCTTGATGATGGGAAGAGAAGTTGAGCTGGCGACCAGAAGATAAAGGAAAAGACGAAGCTGGTGAGGAGTTAAGAACAGAAATGGTGAAGGCCGATGAAGTAGAAAAAGAAGGAAGCGAATACAAGGGGAAGGGGTGCCGGGAGCCGCTGAGGTGGGGTGGTGGGCAAAATGCAAGGTACATGTCAGCAACTTGTGCTCCGTACGGACGCAGGGGACGTAGCCGAAGGGCCATGTACCATGTACCCATGCCCTGCAGCCCGCCAGGAGAAACACAGGCAGTCGGGCGTGTTTGTCTTGTATTGTCTACATTCATGCCGCGTAATCCGCACGGTACGACCTCTCTCAGCAGGTACTGCTTACTATCTCTGCTCTAGTACTCTGTACCATCATACAGATAGTGGGTATAGTAGTGCAGTACATGATGTGATGGCCAACAACACAAGTCATGGAACGCAACTCGAGAACACAGCATATTGTTCGCCTCGACCTTTTCGCCTCGCATATGGCGTAGTACTCGTAGCAAACAAATTGCAGAGTGACCGCCATCCTCATCCCAACCGCCCAGGTGGGACTCGAAACAACATGGGAGTATGTACCTACCATAGGTCTCGGGGGAGATGTACGAATGCAGAACCGCGTGTAATGACTCAAGCGACAGCCAAGTTCGCCGGTTCCTTGATCTAGCGCCAGGGGCGCGCACCAAAAGACAGTGATTATTGGCCATCATGTCAGGCACAGGCTTCCGGTTGGCCGGAAGCCGCCAGCAGATAACGTGGCTACTCTGGATACTTGGCCCGTTTCACCAGTTTGTTGGCCCAATCGTGATCCATAGCGCCCATCCTTGGGCCAAAGGTGAAACGGTCTCGCAAATCCCTGTGCATGATCCCCTCATTCCGACCTTGCTTGCTTGAGAAGTCGATTTTTTTTTCCCTTTCCCAATACCATCAGTGCTTCCACCAGATAGATTGTTTGCGAATCCTCTTGGGGGCGCGATCCCTCGGCAATGCCCGGGTTCCACCCCTATTGATGAACAACCGGTCTGAACTCTTGGCCATCATATCATCAAGATGATGGAGCCAGCCTTGCATCAAGGAGGTCGGTCGGCTTAGAATCAGGCGCTGTTTTTGTTTACGACGCAAACCCAGCCTCCTTCTGAAATATTACCCCGTACTTTGTATGGAGCAACAGATACGATAATAATAATACTACTACGCTACGAGTACTACTACTCGTACTGCTGCTTGGCACAGGTAGTACGGAGTAAATTCGTGCAAATTCGCAAGTACCTGCCTGGCCAAGCGGCATGGTCGGAATTCGTGCCATCTTACGAGTATTATATGATTGTCACCTCGGGGTTATTGGTTTCATCGCCACCAGGGCTCAATCGAACACTGGGGCACAACAGACGAAGCAGATGAATCGGAGCTCGGCTAATAGCACGCAAACAGAGTCTATTCTGTTCGGTAGGACATGTGCGGGCGCTTTCTTTTCTTTCATCATATGTACGCACCATCTCAACAAGGCTTACATTTTTGTTTAGCTGCATCTCTCCGTCTCGACGTGGCCATTGCAGCCGCACATCTTAAACATCCAAGGCCCTCATAGAGTCGGAACAAAGCGCTAGTGTTTGTGTTTCGAAGCAGTCATATGAAGAAACAAAAAAGATCCCAGTTCTTTGTCTTCTCAACCAGTTGGCAATGATCTGGCCCCTTGCCGCACTGGACGCAAGCCCGATTGTGTCTTGGCAGCTGCATGTTTTTTTCGGGTCCTAATACTAGTACTAGTCGCACCACCCATGCACAGACGATATTAGGCGGAGGCTTGCGCATCTCGCTGTCGCCCTCTCCATCCCTGTTGAGGCCAAAAAGCTTATATGCGAGCTATGTCCTACTCGTCCATGATAGGAGTGCTGTTAACCCCTAACTCCTAAGAAACGGGCAAACATGCTCGTTTGCAGGAATGTGTCCGGGTCTTTTTTGATCCTGCTGCTACTAGCAGTAAGTGCTAATCAACCTCTCACCACCATGGTCATTGTCCAATTTCCCAAGGCCATGGCTATATCGAGATCCTGGCAAGCGGGTGACAATAAAACAGGGACCACAAAAGACACAATTGCCCTAAACGTGGTTAATTGAGTATTAATCTAGGGTAATTAGTACGAGCAGACTTAGCTGTAGCCATGTACGAACGTACGGAGTACTTGATGGATATCTTGCGCATGTTATTGTCGCCCACCCACTTGCCTGGCGTTTGTTAATACTATTAGTACGACAACTACTCTGTACTAGTGCATCGAACCACTATCATCACCAGGCTAAAGGCATTAGGATTCAGTGGGGAGGCTAGTACTGCCATTCATTCTCCATCCAAATTGTTGATGTGTAGTATTAAGTAGTAGTAGTATATTAGTTTCCAATGATCCCGTTGGTTTCAGTTGAGGCTGCAATATGTAAACTCCATCCGTTAATTTACACTCTCATGGCTGTCAACCTGCCAGATAATGCAGGCACAGCAGTTCTCTCCTCGTCGAGCGTCGCCATGGCGATTGATAATTGCTCATCAACATAGTACTAATTTCTTGCTCGACGCGATTTGGATACACACGCTAGGATTCCAACTCTGAATCCTTATGACACTCATCACATCTGTCCGTGTCCGCTCACTCCTTTATGCAATGAAGCAAAAAGACCTGGATGCATCTAGATGAGAGGCGTGCAGGGTAAGAGAGTGGTTGAACGTACGAGTATTAGCCTGCCCCGTCGCAATGGCAGGACACGACAAAGTCGCGCAAATAGCTTCACGCATTCATCTAATATGGCAACGCACGGGTACTCTGTCCGTAGTCGAGAACTCGACAGCGGATATCGTATCGAGTGATGATACTATTATATTATTATTACTACTACTCGCAAACAATCATAGCCACCACCACACTGTGGAAAACTGACATAGCCATGGCCCTGACCTCGTCATGGAGGCGTTGGTGTCCAAGACTGGCCGCCTGTTTGATTGCTTGACCGGTGGCCATGGGTACACGCAAGCGCTTCCCTTTCCGGCACATTGCACATGTTCTCGCAGGTCAACAAATCCCAGGTTGCATTTATTCTCCACACACGTCACGCTTGGCCATATTTGCGGCAAAAAAAGAAAAAAAAAAGCACGACTCGTTGGGGGATACGAATAATAGTAGTATTTTAAGTTCTTACAATATCGTCAGTACCCCAAAACAGAGTTGAGGGCGGAAAACCCACCAAGTCGTACGAGTAGTAAAGGAAGCTTACCAAATATGTGCCGGCGAGGCGGCCGGTAAGCGGGGCTGTCCCGTACCGGGTCTCCTCCGTGAGCGGTGCCCCCGACTCGCGCCCTTTCTTCGACATCGCGTATCCGCGGGCGCCGAGTGCGACATGCATGGGGGACACCCGATTCGGGGGCCAAATTCTGTAGTCAAAGTACTCCGTACATGCGAGCTTAATAGTTGCACTTGCATATTGTAGAGTATTAGTAGTACTAGTATTGGATCGAGACGGTGAGGGGAAGGCATCGCTACTCCGTACCGAGCATGGGGAAGCTTAATTGAAATGCCGAGGGTATATTCTGTCAGAATCCAAGCCTACGGCCCTTGTTCGGCGGGTTTCCCTGAAAGGGACCCCCAAATCTTGATTGAAAATACGGAGTACTAGGACTACTACTAATGTAATATTGTTGATCGAGTTCTGAGCATGATGATTCGATGAGGCTATGAAGAAAGAATCTAGAATAAGCGAATGGTTGCGTGAGTACTCCATGATCAATGGAGTAGCGTCTATCAACGTGATCGAGAGTTACGCCGTGCTGCGTCGTCATCCACCAGCAGCCAATAATCAATCTCATGCAGGACGCCACGGGCGTAGTCTTTGTTTGACGTTTGATGGAATAGTGTCTAATAGTATCTACCCGGAGATGCGATAATGGAGTACTTCGTACTCCGTACACAGTACTTCCAAGTAGCACCTAGGTATGTGGCGGATGATACCGGATAGTGGGGGGTTGGGGGGATAGATGTCTCCGATGAGTCAAGGAGATTTGTGATTGCGTAAATCAATGAGTCGAATCTAGATCGATCAAGTGAAAATGATAGAATTGATTAAAAATATATTGCGTCTTCAATCAATTCAAAATGGCAAAGTCTCCTTCAATAGTACCATATGATGTTGGGGGGCCGTGCCACACTGTTGCGAAGTCCATAACGTTCCAAGTTTTTAGCAGATCATGAGTTGTCCCGGGTATGCATGTGGGAAGTACTCGGCGCCGTGGCAATGATGGTGCACGTATCACCAAAATCTTATGGCCCCAAATTGGATGTCGTCTGTCATCCGCAATACTACTATCTGTACGCATACGAACAGACTCAACCAACGGCACATCCATTAATAGAACCGTCAATAATACAAAAACGGCCGCCGGGCGATGGTGAAGACACGCCACGGTGGGATCAGCCGCACTGTTAGCACGCCCCGGCTCAATGCCGGGGTATTGATGGTCCGCTTCACTGCCACTTCTTACGGCCCTTCCGTGGAGTCGTTTGGAGAATCTCTCTCATTCAGGCATCCTATCCTCAATTACACCAATTGTTATCTCTGCCACGTGACGGCGCGACTTCCGTGCATTCACGGCTTGCTATTAGCGTCGGGCGCATCATTCAAAGTATAGCTGCCTGCTGTACGAAGTAGAGCCCTCTCTCTTTTCCCAAGCTTCAAATCGCCTCCAGCAAGACGGAGAGTTATACGGCCAGTTCCAGTTCCAGCCAGCGAGCTCGTATAGACTCGCGGAGCAATACGAGCCCAGCGAGCCTTAAGGGGAAAAAAACCAAACCATTCACTCACTACCATGGATATGCAGCAGTTCGCGACGGGCATTATCTCCTATCCGGAGCCGCCAGAGTTCGACTACGGCGCATT
The DNA here is from genome assembly GCA_008477525.1 of Hypomyces perniciosus. NCBI lineage: Eukaryota > Fungi > Ascomycota > Sordariomycetes > Hypocreales > Hypocreaceae > Hypomyces > Hypomyces perniciosus. Next base: position 688,302 of record SPDT01000006.1, read on the forward strand.
CCTGCAGGCGGAGGAGGTGCCCTACCACCACCAGGACGCGGCGCAAACTCATCATGTCCACCACGCGCCTTTGTCCGAGTCGTCAGGCAAGACGACTCCGCCGAGTTCAGACTCTCGGAGCTTGTCGAGTGTGGGCACAGATGTAATGGCTCGTCGGCAACCCGCGCAGAAACAGAGGCTGGAGAGGAGGGGCCACACCAAGAGTCGCCGAGGATGCTACAATTGCAAGAGAAGGCGCATCAAGGTAAGCGAAGCAGAAGGAAGGCCCTGACCGCGAGGAGAAATCGCAGACCTGCTCACGCAGTTTGAATTCTAGTGCCAGGAGACCCGTCCTGCCTGTGGCCACTGTGTAAAGACGGGGTTGAAGTGCGAATACCCCTCCATGCCTTCAATCACGCACCAGGTAATCCGACGACAGCCCTCCATGGCCATCGTTTCAGCAAACTGACTCTAGGATAGCCGCACCACCAGATCCCGTTGTTTAGTTTACAGGACATGCGCTGCTTCCAGCACTTTTTGACCCAGTGTTACCCCCATCAGCCGTTGAAGCAGGAGGAGATATGGACCCACGAGATTCCTTGCATAGCGCACAACGTATGTCGAAACGTCCCGCGATCTGTGTCACCAGCTGCAAGTCACTAACACCCTCTAGCACGAGTTTCTCATGCACGCCATTTTGGGTTATGCGGCCTCCGAGCTCATGCATACTGACAACAGTCTTGTGTCGGCAGCAATGAACCACCGCATCAAGGCTATCAAGGCCATCAAGAAGCGACTATCCGAGGCGGTGAGGTCAGAGACCTCGTACGAGGAGGCCAATGCTTTGGTGGCCACTTGCTTTGCCCTGACATTTCAGTCCGTTAGCCTGGACGATGGCTTGGCTGAGTACATGACATTTATCCGCGGTATCGTCATCGTGGGGATGCAGATGATGTTCAAGAGCATCAAGCCTCTCTTCAACAACTTGTTTGAGTCGAACCAGGATAGCGTTCTCGCACCGTACATGGAAGGGCTTCCATTGATTCAAAGGGGATGGGCGGAGGCTGCTATTGATGCCATCTCGAATCTGAGACCGTTGTGCGTCCAGCAGGTGGAGGTTGAGTATCACGACCAGCTTATGAATATTGCCACTCAGCTTTTGACGAATTCGTTCGAAGGTGAGTCGAGCCCTGTCCACAACTCTCGTTAGTCATTGGCATGAATCAAACTAACACGTTTGCCCAGCATACAAAGCAAACTCGAGGCAATACGGGTGGTGGATGATGCTACCGCATGCCACTTTCCAGCAACTCATTAACCCCGGCAACCAAGTGGTTATTCTGTTACACTCGCACTGGATCTCTCTGTCACAAATCATGGCCTTTATCAACGAGCAAGAGTTCGAGGTGCGGGAGAAACGGCCTGACCAGCAGGACACACGCACCGATCCGGGCTTCATTCGATGGCTCAAGTATCTCAACGCACGCGTAGACTACGAGCATCAGATGTATAACCAATGGCCAGTGTGGGTGGATGAGCAGCTGGATCGGGACATTACCTATTTCGGGAAGCGTCGATAGGGATGATAGTCTCTCTCGGGGAACATCGGCAACTCCCCACGTTCAGACGTATTTTTCGTGTATATTATCATTTTTCTTCTTTTCCCATGTGGTTGTTTGAAATTTTTCAAACCAGACGACGATATTTGAATATGAATGACAGAGGAAGTGATGCGGATGGAAAGATTGAGGCGATGATTCGGATTGACGATGTACGTTTAATGGTCTTTTAGCAATGAAATAACAAGCCAACTCCTTGACTCTACGAGGAATACGGAAAATCCTGCCAGGTACGAGGTACGGAGCGGTAGTGGTAGTAGTAGTGGCGTACATGTCCATGTGGGCATCTGAATCACCGAACAACAACAAACCCCCTTCTCACATCGCATCAATCGTATAATATTATCTCGTATCCCTCGAGTTTGGATAAGATATTACTACTACTACTACTACGAAGTACTATGGTGTACTAGTAGCACCAGCCTCAGCCACTTCTCTCCCAAGTTGCTCATTACAATTCCAGACAAGGGTTGTCAAGTTAGGCTTTCGCCGGGACCCCGTAAAAGCCCACGGCGCCCCGCCCCGCCCCAGTATTCCTCCTCTATGATTGGCTGTCTCGAATATCGCATTCATCGTATTCTCCATAGGGATCTTCTCAAGGATTGTGGAGACCCGCTACGATAATCAAGTGGCCAATCGTGTGTCTCCTGAGCCTGGAGCCGGGCACCGCTAGAATCTGGCAATGAAAGTTGTCATTTTTTAGGCGGGAGGAGACAGCCCTGTAGGCAGATGGAACCCAACCCGAGCGATACGGGCTCTCAGCCACAGCGCCTCCCGGCATGGTGTCGTCTTGTATGGCGCAGCGTGTCCGGTGATGGTGCCGTGTGAGGGAGCTGAATATGAGTTGGTGATGGATATATAGAGGGCGTGGAACTCGAGAAGGGTCTGGGGAATTTTGTTTGATATTAGGCAATTCATAGACATACAACATTATCGACAACACCTCAAATACCGTTGACTCTCTTGTATACTACTACTATCTACAGCATCACAGCCAACAACTTATACACTTATACACAATGTCCACCACTCAAATCGAAGCTCCAAAGTCATCTCTGCTCCACCGGAGACCCTCCCTCGGCTCAGCATCACTTCCTCCCGAATACGAAGCCGGGGAATACGTTGAGCTCCGTGCCCTCTCCACCACATCCTCCGCTTCCGGCGCCTCTCTCCCGGCGTACGAAGCCGCTGTCCAACCCGCCGCCGCCGGCACCTCGGCTTCATCATCTTCCTCTTCGCCATCCTTCCACAGCACCAAGGCCTTCCAGGTCGAAACTGTCGGCTGCCCACTCATTGCCCTTCCCATCGCCCTTCCACCGGTTCCCATCCCCATCTACAATGTAGACCTCTCCTCCGGGGCCGTCACGGACTTGGCTTATGAATCTATCCGTCCGGCCCGTTCCTCCGGCAACAGCATGCTCGTCCGCGCGGGGGACTCGGATGAACACCCTATCTGCCTCACAACCTACCGTTTCGGCCCCGGCCGGCCACCCAAGATCCAACTAACCGGCCACGACGAGGAATTCCAAGTTGTCAACAAAGGCTTCACCACACGAGCGCAGGTCATCCGCACGCACCTAGGGACCTTCCAATGGCGCTACGCAGGCAAACAGGAGCGTCGCGAGACGGGCGCTGATAATTTGCTTGTGCTGGAGCAGATTACCAAGGTGGCGCTTGCGGGAGGGAAGCAGGAGGAGAGGAGGAGACTTGTGGCGAGGTTGGTGCGGAATACGGAATTCAGGACGGAAGGGTCGAGGACGTCGACGGCGGGAAATGGAGGCAGATTGACAATGGATTTGAAAGAGTGGTTTGGGACGAAGGGGGAGGCAGAGCAGATGGAAATGTTGGTGGTGGCGAGTTGTTTGGTTATGCTGAAGAAGGAGGTGGATAGGAGGAGAATGCATCAGGCTGCTATTATGATAGGTGCTGTCTCGGGTGGTGGCCCATAGAGAGTGAGCACGGCATAAGGGGTGTTCTGGTTGAGGGGAGAGAGATACCCGAGAGCTGTTTTCTTCTTCTTTCCAGTATAGCTGAGTTTAGAAGTTTATAGATAATCTCATTTCCTTACCTATAGATAGGTAGATGCGTATGATATCTGATTTTGCATCAGGAAAACTATCATTGTTCCGGAGATAATGTTTGACCCATCATTGCTTATCGATCCTAATTTATTTTATAGGCATTCTGTTCTATTACCTATCAAACATTGCAGTATGGATCAAGAGAGCCGGCGAGATCTTGGGGCTCGAGTACCCTACGATCCCTTGCAACCTACGCTACAACACAGCTAACGAGCTCTGCTGAAGTGGTTTATTCGATGTTCACATACTGCTGGAAGATCGTCAACCAGTTGTTGGGTGTAAGCGGTGTCGACGAAGCACTCCGAAATCTGGCACTAGATCATGCCAACTCCAATCTACTCCCAATGTATTATCTCGGATGTGAGATTCGTGCCGATCTCTAGGGGATTCTCTGCGGACAAAGGCCACAGCAAGTGCTGATCAAGAAGGCCTGTGGCGTTGGTTATTCGATCAGCAAGTGTCTGTCTATTGATCTCACAGAACCATGCACTGTAGATTCATGGGATAAAGTTTTAATGTCGACAGTAAAAGCAGTAATCTCTGTTGTACTCTTTTCAGACACACATTACGTGACCAAAGTCCCCAACTCGCTAGTATGGGCATTTTCTGTTTTAGCTATCTCTGGCTATTTAGCATATTAAATTTAAACACGTATTTTGAAGAAAGGCCGGTGTGTGAAGCTTTTAACCAAAGAAGAATGCCATTACAGCATGCTCAGTTGCATTATATAGCGGGTTCCATGACTTAGCCCTCACTTGTCTAGTGGAGTTTACTATCTGCATACTCTGCTTGCACGATGGAGCCCTTATGGTAGGCCAAATAAATGGATAAGATATGTAGGACACGCGTTGAGAGAGAAGCTAAACAGGAACATAGAATACTACCTAATAGTATACTATATGGTACCAATGGGTGATGAATAGACTGTTATTCTGAAGAATGCAAAGCGTCCCTTTCATCTCTAGATTTCGTAATTGAGGACATCATTATTGACATATCTAGCAAAGTCAAAATCTGCATCATGTATGGTGGCGAGGCGGTCTCGAGGCAAGTCGAGAGGATGACGGCCACAGCGAAATGAGAGGTGCGACCAAGAATGGCACATTGTCGACATGTCGTTCAATAAGCAAGGTCATTGATCTGTGAACACGTACCTAGGTAGCTAGTTAAAGCAAACCCAAGTTTGTAAATGAATCTGTCGATAGCAAATAGTGTCCCTGGCTGAGTCATAAAAAGCCACGTGACATTGTCGTTAGTGCCTCAGGCGCTTGCGAAGGCTCAAGCGCTCAATTCTGAACAAAGATTCGATTGGCATCTCCAACAACGCCCACCTCTGCCGTCCAACCAAACCAAACGACAAAATGACTGCTGCGTGGAAAGCCGCCGGTTTGACGTACGTCAATTGACCCCCAACGCTGATTTTATTCATGTTCCGATAATCTCCGAAGCTGCCTCGCGCCGCAAAATGCGCAAACAGACATTCAATATGAGCTAACATGGCGATGAAATAGCTACAACCGCTACCTGGCCATCGCGGCCCGTACCGTTCGTCGAAGCCTGAAGGAGGAGAAGCGAGTTGTTGCCGAGCGACGAGCTGTTACCGAGCTGCGATTCGCTACGTGGCAGGTAGGTCTTTATGCGCATGCCGCAGTCCTGGGAGGAAACGATGGTTAATACCTCAACAGAACGGCAAGGCTGGCGATGCCAAGGATCTGAACGCCGCCAACGCTGCTGCCATGGCAGCGAACGCTTCCTCTTGAATGGAGAAAAGGAAATAGAGCAGGCGGACGGGATGCGCGAGGCAGAATTGATAGAGATGGCCAGAGGCGACGGGTGAACCACCGTGCTGGTGGGGTGACTGGTGCATGCGACTGATGCCACTGTAAAATAAACGATTGCTACAATACATCCGTCTGTTATGGAAAATTACAGCAATTTTGGATTGCGGGATGAGTCGGAAATGCATCGTATTGCCGCCAAAGTGAAGATTGATATCATTAGCCGAGTGTTGGGGACGACTTAACTCCGTATCCTAGGCCTGGATGATAGCAGTGTCTGGTAAGTGTCAACATCAGGTTTAAACAACCGCAGGTAGAACTTGCATGATCGGAATTATGTCTCTATGTCTTTATCTATGAGTGTCTTATGGGTTTTGCAGCGGCACAGAACATAGAGCCAAGGTTGTGGTACTCATCACGGAGGTATGTCTCGGCCCGTGGACAGTACTACCTAAGTAATCCAGACTTCTCATACGCCACCACGAAGTACCAGCCAACGTGAACTGCCATTTTACAGCGCACAACATCGCCCTCAAGTAAATCTCCATGCCGCCCTTCTGAATCTGCTTTTATTCACCATGGCAGCCGACTTTGGAGTCGGGGTACCAGATGGTATGTCAGGGCGCTCATATCTAACCGCCCTTCTCAACAAATTTCTGACTTGGGCGACACAGAAATCGCGAGGTTATCTCTGGGTCAGGGGTCCGAGCCCCATGACATCCCCCCGCCAAACATCATGAACGAAGGCATCGTCGCTTTCGACATAACGGAGAGATTTTCAGAGGCTGTGAGAAGTAGGCTGTTCCTTTGAGGCGGATTTCTCCTGCATTGCTGTTCGTTGAACTGACAGATGAAAGCTTTGGACCTTGGCGAGATCGTAAAGGATGGCCACTTTACGCTCTTTGAGTCGGTCTCTGCCCTTGAGGTTTGTATCAGATGCGCTTTGCTTGGACTGTAAGGCTAATCGCGGAATAGATCATGGACCCCAAGATGGACAGCGGATGCGTCAAGCCAGGCGCTGAGGTCGAGGAACTGTATGATGTCTCCAAACCACTGCTCCCAGAGGAGGTGCTTGGGATCATAGATCAGCTCTTATGCCATGAGGTCAGTGTGAAGAACCCAACTCCAATTTATCCGGATTCTTATTTTGCCTAGATATCCTGGCATCTAGGATATCCCCTCTCTCAGACTTTGTTTACAAGCGTTTACGTCGAGGCGCTTTCAATGCCAGATCCCCGCAGCATTCAAGAAGCCACATTTGTCCGCAACGGCAATCAGAGTGCAAATGAACATCCCATGCTACAAGTTTTAAGAGCATACTGCCTAGGCATGCTTAAAAGCTGTGGCTACGTGAACGAAAGGATCAAATCTGAGCACTTCTATGAGGTAAGCTGTGATAAGATACTACCGAATAGTATGCGCTTTACTCATATCATGATACAGGAGGAGGACTTTGTCACAAACACGTACAACCGTACCCTTATGGCCAACCTGCCCACGAATGTCATCCGAGACGTCTTGCTTGACGCCGTAGCACTCCTACAATCACAACGGGGTTCAATAGCGGATGAAGTGATCGACGCCTTAGTCACTCGGCTGGAGCTTAGACACATTTTCTTGGCAGCCGTCGAATGCCCCAAGCATATGAAAGAACCGGAGCTTGCCAGAGAACCATGGAAACAGGGCCTTGCAATCTTGCCCAGGATTAACAAGACGCACTCTCTGGGCAAACCCGTGGATGAGGCCTTCAGCGCTAAACTGCAGAGGAAGCTGGCTAGTACCATGCCTCCACGACCGATCGTTGACCTCAAATTTGATGATGCTTTTGGCCATTTAAAGAGTATTTTCCAAGACGGCCTAGAGTTGATTGGTGTTCTTCAGTATACAGACTCCCAATGTCTGTTGGTATGTTGGTTGTGATACATCTTGCCCGCTTTTTCTCTTGCTAATAGACGACATAACAGACATTTGTATCGACGTTCCAGTGTAAGAAACCACAGCCTGTTGTTTACATACGGACATTGCTTCAAACATTCCTGTTCGATGCTATGGAGGTCTTGGGATCGATGAGCATTCGTCAGCTCCTTGATGACGACTTTTCGATAATTTCACTTCCGGCAAGTCCATATCTGGACCGTGACAATGACGAGATTGAGGCGATTCACGATCCACGGTATGTGATGGCTCAGCAGACGGAGCTATTTAGGACGAGGGCCGCACAGCCATTTTTGGATATCCTACGAACGACGTGCCAGAATCGGTGCCGTGTACGGAGAACACTTTGCCATCTTGTCCGAGATTGGGAGAATCTTCAAATAGATGCCGAGGAGATTGATCAGATTCTTCAAGTCAAGGCCAAGGAACAGCCAATGATGTACCGACCACCCATGAGCAACATGCCGATTGAATCCTACTCCTTGCCTCTATCATCTTGGACCTACCTGTACAAGTTGCGACATATGGAACAGATCGTACAGCTTGGTTTCGAGCTGGAGGTCTACCAACCCGACGAGCTTGCTGGCATGTACTGGTACCTCAACTACGTCTCGAAGTCTAGACTCCACCACACAGAAAGGATCAAGTCCTTTGTTGTCCACAAAGCCGAAGAGACACGCGGACAACCCGGAAACTCAAGTCCAGGCACTGATAGGCAGCTAAAGCGATCGTTGAATTATGTACGGCTATCTCTATTAGACGCTGCGATGACGTGGGAATTATCCGACGCGCTGTCTTGTCTATACACCGTCATCAATCGTCTCAAGTTGATTAAGGCGCCACCGAGGCCGTATAGCACGGATGAGCTGCGATATGAACTCCGAATGAAGCCATTCGTGTCAATCAGTCTCCCCACTCTACCCACTTTTGAAGAATTCACAGGTGGGACACTCCAACCGGACACAACGGTGGAGGAGCTCCTGGAGTACGGAGAAAAGGCCGTGGCAGGCGCCAAGAAGGCGGTTGAAGCCCTGAGCAAGATGACGCCCGAGGAGTCCTTTTCGGTGGGTTCGCATGAACGGTGGGCCGCTTCGGTCAAGAACGGCTTGAAGTCATGTATTGCAACAGGGATCGCTATATCGACTGTGCAAAAGACGCTGCAAAAGTCCAAGGACCCGAGTAATGTGAAAATCAGGGCCGAGGTTCCGGTGCCGGAAAAGGCATATCATGAGTGGTGGATCGTGCCGAAGATCATCCCGTGCACATAGCCGAGGTCTTTGGGGAGAGGTAGCAAATGTGAAGTCTGAATCATGTCTCTTTTTTTCATTCGATAGTGTACTCTGTAGGTACATACAAAAATAGAAGAATTGACTGAGGTATCCTATCGTTACGTACATCCACATGTCCCTCCCAGTCCCAGTAGACGTGTCTCTCTTCCCAAGCATCTCCGAATGTCTGTTCTGCCTCGAGGATATCATACACCATTTGCTCCACTCATGACCATTCTACTCTGTAGATTCCGTTCATCCGTCGAACGGTAAAGTTGGGTTCATACCGAAGAGTATGGACATTTCATAAGAAAATCGCACTTTCACTTAGGTAGTAGCTGATCGTTCTGCTTGAGTAATTTAAGCACGCTTGCGCATCCTGAGTTTGACGGTCTGCTCATAGAGAACATCCTTAAAGGCGAAGAGCAAAGCGGCAGTCAGCACACTCTGGGTAACCTTGGGTCCAATGCCTAGATTGACGTTAGCACTTGGTTTGCAAAAGGAAATATAAAAAAAAAGATTAGGATATGGGTGACCGACCCTTGTAAAGACCAGAGTAGCCCTCCTCCCTGATGACGCGCTTCAGCGCCTGAGTCATGCCCTCCTTCTTCTGGGCATGTGAAGCAACGTGCATCTGGCTCTTGACGGTGATGTAAGGATACGTCACAGAGGTGGCGAAAAGCTTGCCTAGGGCACCGAGGAAGAATGCCACGGCGGGCGTGACCTTTCTCCTCTTCTCCACGGTGTTCTTCATCTGCTCAAAAAGCGTGTACTGGAGGATAGGGTTGATGACCAAGACCAGCGCCGGAATGACGCCGGAGAAGAGGGCCTGGGGTCCCTCATTCTTGAGGAGGGACATGAGCGTCCCAAGGGTAGAGGGAGGCCTGCGGGGCTTCGCATCGGCGCCAGCCTCGAGATCGGTGTCTTGTCGGCGTGTGGTAACGCGCGTGTTGATAACCCAGATGGGGTTGGTGATGATGACGGTCGCAGAGCCGGCAATGGCGCCGGCGATCATGGACTCGATCGTGGTGAGCTTCTTGTTGGCGCGACCAGAAGTTACAGCAGCCTTCTCAAAGAATGCGCGGGTCCACTCGTACCAGTAGTAGTAGACGAAGTTGGTGACGCTGATACCGAAGAGCGCGGAGTTGATGCCCGAGTACAGGCCGGACACACCCTCCCGGGCAATGATCTTCTGGACAGCATCGCTGAATTTGCTCTCGGCTTTTTTGGACTCAACCTGCGCTCTAGTGGAGAGGGTGATGAGAGGGTAGCTAGAGGTGGCATGTGTGTAAGTCTGGCTGCGACTGCGCATCAAGACAGCTGGGAAGAAGAACACGCGGGGAGAGCATACGTCAGGACCATGGATAAGATACCGCCGCCAGCGCCGGCGAGAGCGTGGGCGACATTGTCGTTTTGCGGGATGGGAGTTTTGGAAGCCATGGTTGTTGATGCCTATGACTGATATGCGCAGGGGGGCAGATGCTACTTGTAAGAGGTGCTGGCGTTATTCTCTGGCGACAGACAAAAGGAAAAGCAGAAGCAGCCTTCGCGTGGACCTCATGGGGCTGCTGATGGGGTCTGCACGAGTTCTAATAAAGAAGTGATGTTGGATTGGATTGGAGAATCAATCCGTCTCAGATGCGATGCCCCTGGCAGCTTCAAGCCGAGGTCGAAGCCGCATGTCTGTCCCACGTTGGCGCGCCGAAATGAGGTCATGCTTTTCCGTCTGAACCCGCATAGCGCGGCAGACGGCATGTGACTTTGGGGGGGGTCTTTGGAGAGAGTGGTACGTACCCTGTCAGAAAAGCTGGGGATATCTTGGCTGCCGTGGGGTTCAATCGGCATCGATTAAGTAAGCACATCTTTAATGCCGGCAACGGAACAACAAAACCGCGACAGAAAAAAAGAAGCACAAAAGATGGTCCCCTAGGAAACTAGTCCCAATCTAGCAATGCAAAAGTAAACAAATGGTCAATATTCTTTCCAATCACGGTCGGTGGCAACCTTCCCACACCCAACCTTCACGCGGCGGCTGGCCCTGCGAATCTGACCCGGAACTCCTCTGCACATTCCATATGAAATACATTGCCAATATCTGCAAATGCCCCGGCGCAGGAAGTCCGGTGTCCAGCCCGAATTATTCAGCATCCGCTGGCACCATTTTGCGGATCCGACGACGCCCAGCGTCGATATTATGTCGTCGCCTGATCCCCTAAATGAACCAACGATATCGATATCCAGCGTCGCGCCACCATCCTCATCGCGCCGCATGACGCGCAGCCAGCGGTCGCAACGATTCTTCTCGCTCGATGACTCGCCGAGAGAGCGCATGTTCGAGCTGGAAGTCGGCCATCAGACATCGCCACAGAGACTATTGGTCACGGTCGAGACCGAGGACGACGACGTGACCATGACGAGCGGCACTAGGCGAAAGCTCTTCCAATCGCCGGCCTCGGTCCGCGCGATACAGCGCATGGAACATACGACCACCACAACCGTACCGCTGAGGGACTCCATTGAAGATATCGAAGACGAGCTGAGCTATCCCACGACCCCGAGACGGAGAGGCCGTCCTCGAAAATCCAATGGAACGCCAATACCTATCGCTGGCGTAAAGAGGAGGGCCGACACGCCCATTCAGAGCAGTCCACGCCGTCAACGGGTTACGAAGTCTGGCGAAGAAGAGGTGGAAGCACAGCCGGAAGCCAGCATACACGCTACACCGACATCAGCAAGACGAGGGCGCCCACCAAAGAATCGAGTTGTTGAGCCGTCTAGTGAACTTGGAACCGCGAAACGGGATGGACGAAGACGGAAAGCTATGGCGCCCGATGAATTGGTCCAGATAACAGAAGAGGCAGCAGCGGAGAGAAGCTCGATCTATCAGGCAGCCCAGATGAGCGAGAATGGCATGGATCTAGTACGGGCTCCCTCAGAAATGTCCGTCGACGAAGCTGCGGCATCTCTATTGGCCGCTGTGGCTTCCAATGGGGATGCCGACTCGGACATTTGGATGACAACGTTGTCAGACCAAGCTACCCCAAGAGCTGTGGCTCAACCAGCAACCACCAATTCGACTCGTCCACCCCCCAGAGCACCCCGTGAATCAGTTCTACCAGAGTCCGAAGCCGATATGTCTCAGGGAGACGATTACGGTTATCTTGCACCGGCTGCAAGTGACAGCTCCTCTGCTGGCGAGCCTCCAAACGAGCTCGATCCCCAGAACAACGATACTATTGCCCAGGGCGAAGACTTTAGCATGATTTTTATGGACTCTATCCCATCCCTACAAGCAAGTTTCCATGGAAATAGAAGTTTCCGCAGCAGTAGAAGTTTCGGCAATAGCACATTTATGCCTACAGCATACGATGATGAAGAACTCGGCGAGCAAACAAATCTTATTATCAACAACACACTGGAAACCTTGAGGCAGGAAGTTGCTGGAGATGAGACGATAAATATTACCGAGCCCCTCGAAGTTTCACAGCCTCCTGTGACGCAACAAGCACCCGTTGAGGAAGTACCGACCCCTGTTCGACCAGCAGCTGCCGTGTCGCCGCTCAGTGCCAGTCCATGGTGGTCCCGTAAACCCAAGAAAATGGGATCCTCTCCTCTGAGGCGTCAGGCTCTCAAGTCTAGTGCCAAGAAAGCAGAAAACTCGATGATGTATGGTTTGAGAGGAGAGCAAGGGGAACAGTCTTCAATGCGAGATTCGAGGCAGACGATATCAGCCGGTGCGCGAAACGAGGATTCGAACATGTATGAGGACTCCTTTTCCGAGATCCCTCAAAATTATCTTGCTGCTGCTACCCCAAGGCGACCGGGCTTGATACCTACACACGACGATCAGGATGAGGAAATGGAGGATGTACATGAAGAAGTGCAGGAAGAGCAACCAGAGATGGAGCAACATCACGAAGTCGAAGACGATATTGAGGAGCACCATGCGCTATCCCATCATATTGCTACAGCCCCAACAACAAAACGGCTGCCTACACCAGAGAAAACCCCTCCTCAGGTTGAAATTGAGGAGAATGAAAATGAGGAGGATGAAATCCAAGAGGAGTTTGCACAGGATTCTCCGGAATCCGTGAGGGCAGAATCTCCCACCCCCCCAGAGCGAGATCGCTTTGATGTTGACGAAGATATCAATCAAATATCCGAGTCACGGGAACAACCTGAAGTTCCGGCGGAAACGTCAATCAAGGCCACTCCAATCAACCAAATGTCGTCTCCACTTCAGGAACCTCAGTCTTTGCCACAGGAGTCTGCTCAGGAGAAGTCTGCACGACCTGTCCTGTCTTCGATAGTGCGAGCTGGGCGGGTTCTGCAGAGTGTTACCTCCGATCCGCCTTCCCCTGGAGACCGTGAGAATCACCTGGGGAGTCCATTCAGAAGTTCTGGGAGCAAGGAATCACTGCAGGGGTCCAAGGATATCCACAATAATCGACTCCTAAATAAGAGCCCCCCGCAGCCATTGAACTTTGCCCGACATCAAGCGGCGACCAGTAGTCAAGCCCAGACCAACGGAGACCGCACTAGCTTGGCAGACAGCAATTTAGATGTGAACGGCTCTCGAAAAGCCGTCGACAGAAGAAACAAGGAATCAGCGGAAAAGGATCCATCGCCATCAAGAGAATCAGCAGCAAGTTCTCTGCGCATTACACCACCGAGTGATGGTGTCATGAGCTGGGTTGAAAACGAAGGCCCCATTAGCCCCAGTTTGAGAGGAGACAACACATTGAAAGAGGTATCCCATCTATCAGGCACGAGGGCTGTCAAGGAGCCAATCCCTCTTGGTCAAATCGATGGCGCAGGAGAAGAGACAGACGAGGAATCACAGGCAGGGGATGACGAAATGGACATATGGGAGATCGAAGCAGAGCGGGAGATACCAAAGACAACCCGACAGCGACCATTTGGTGGCAAGGCTGCTCCTATGTATCGCAGCACGGCGCAAAGCCCTTGGGCTCGGAAGAGCATGCAGAGGTCTAAGATCGCGGTCCCAGATGCTTCAAATAAGCAAACGAAAACGATTGGCACTGTTACCACTCAATCTGGTAAGGCAGCTGAAGTAGACGAGTTCTCTATGCTCTCACAGAAGCAAACCGAGAAGGAAGCGGAGGTAGCATCTAAAGGTAACCGCTTTGATCTGTCAACTTTCTTCTCGTCCCCGGCTGCCATCCCTGGGATGCTGGCTGAGAAACTTTTGCCAGCCAAAACGAAGCCAATTGTAGGATCAGCGTCTAATCGGGTCGAGCCTGCGGAGCCTGTGCAGGCTGCTCCAGTGATGCAGACCAGTTCACGAATCCCACGCCAGGCACCCCAGAAGGAGGTGAATCCGCGAAACGGCCCTCGTACAGACACTTTCTCCCCTGTTAGGCCAAATGAGCCAGAGAAAATGCAGACCGTGGAACGCTCATCGTCGCCAGCTACCCCTGAGAAGATTCAAGCTCCTGTCGTTGCTCAGAAACAAAACTTTACACCACGACCGAGACAGACTAGTCAAACATTCGTCCAACCTTCCTCATCACGCGCGGGAGACACTGTCACTCCGCCTAGGATGCAGTTATCTCATGCGGACATCCACAGGTGGCAGCAGGAGACATCCAATGCGAGCGAAGAGTCGCCCGACCTTCGCACTCTATTGCGGCCTCTGCCTGCAAAGAACGCTTCCCCCAAAAAGTCAAGCCTGCGATCTCCGTTGAAGCCCCGTACTCCAGGACGTGTAGTTGAATTCACGAGCAGCGTTCTGTCGCCTCAAGAGCAGGCCATTGTTCGCGAGCAGCGCCGCAGAGCAAATTCGGCCTTGTCTCATGAGCAAATCATCCCCATTGCTCCTCCTGCACCCCCAGAGCCGCAGGCGAATAACACAGACAATCACAACACGCCGGATGTGCCCATGTCGGACGACCCTCCTGTTATTGTAGATGAATCGCCAGAGCCAGAACCGCTCTCGCAAACCGTCTGGTCGCGCCAGCACTGGCTCTTCCTAGATGCGCTTCTCCACCTCCGGCGACAGAAACCATTTGATCAGGATTACGACCGTTGTGCGGAGGAGTACCTTGGAAGGACAATCAAGAGCCATGGTGAGGCAATGATACTCGAACGATGGCATCTCGATTGCGTAGACGCATTCAAGGCTGAAGTCGGCGGCTGGGACGAAGGCATCCTAGCCAAAAGGCTGTTTGCACTAATATTAGGAGAAGAAAGGAGACGTCGGGGCATGGCGGAGCAGGCCCCCAGAGTCATGTTTCATTGATTGAACAAAACCAACAACAAACAATATTCGTATTTTTAATAATGGGTATTGTGGAATCTGGAAAAGAACGAAATGCATGAATGGCGTTGGGGAGGCGGCCTGGTTTTGTTTATGCCTTTGCTTTTCGAACAAAAATGATACCACTATAGCGGTTTGGATCGTTCAAGGGTTTTTTTTCAGGATGTATTCCAAGTTATCGTCTGGAGTATGGACTGCGTATATGTTCACCGTTTTATTATTCTTGTTTCTTCTTTCTTGTTACGAGGAGAATGAATTATGTCATGTCGAAATGAGAATTCAATACCATACCATACATACCCAATTTCTTACAGAGACAATCTTGAAGCACGGGAAGACAACTGCGACGACGATGTGTTCAGCATGGG
The DNA here is from genome assembly GCA_008477525.1 of Hypomyces perniciosus. NCBI lineage: Eukaryota > Fungi > Ascomycota > Sordariomycetes > Hypocreales > Hypocreaceae > Hypomyces > Hypomyces perniciosus. The sequence continues at coordinate 703,610 of SPDT01000006.1, forward strand.
ACGAGTCCTTCTTGAACGCCTGATCTACCATGACACATTACAATACAAGACCCGGCCTCTAGCCGTTGTTCTCCCCCTGCTACCAACGTTGTGGTTCATCTACTCAAGCAAAGAAGCTTGGTTTGTGTACAATCCATCCACCACATTGCTCAGCTTCTCAATCGTCGCTAGAGCAGCATCATACGACTCGTCCCGCTGCGTCTCGTCGTAAATGATAAGGCACCCCGCCCCCTGGTCCAGAACACCAATGATGACCTTGTCGAGGATCATCTGAGACAGCTTCCTCTCTACCTGCTGGGTGTCGAGGCCAACCATCTTGGCAATGTGGTCGATTTCGACACGTGAGAATGGCTCAATGACCTTGATGAGGTTCTGCTCCAGCATGGCATCGTAGAGGCGGCGAAGGTGGTTACGGATGAAGGTATCGCTACCCAGCTCGTAGCGGTAGGCGAATAGGGCGCGCTCGTATTCCTCCAGTGACCGATTCGAGTGGGCGCGGGCAATGGCCTTCATGGCCTCGAGGTTCTTGCCGGCGTATTTAACGGCCTGCTTGGATGCCATAAGTTGGTTGACATCATCGACCAGGTTCAGCATGATCTTGCAGAGTAGCATGTACTGCAGAGCAGCTTGAGCCTTGACGCTCTCCTCCTGAGTATGGTAGCCGTCCAATGCCTCGATGAAGTAAGAAAAGGCGGTGTTGAAGTCCTTGTCCTCGGCATGAAGCATGCCACTCTGCATGTCGAGGTTGGCCTGCAGCAATGGCGGGGTGTAAACACTAGCGGCGCTCGTTCGTGCACTCGTCAGGGCGGCTCGAGCTTTGGGGATGTTGCCCAGGGCATGGTAGACTCGGGACTCGAGAAGCTGGACTTCGACAAGACGAAGCTTGTCATCGAGACGCTTGAGCTCGCGCAGCAGGCCGTTGATAAGGGTGAGGGCGTCATAGTAGGTTTGCTTGGTCATGTAGAGGATGACGAGTCGGACCTCGAGGTCTTGACGCTGGAAGGCGCGGCGTTCCGAGGTTGCCCATTCGATGCAGTCTTTTGTCACAGCAACTTCGATGTCGATGCTGTTGGGGATTTCCTTGAACAGGTCTAGTAGTTGACGGACTGAAAGGTCAAGTTGTCAGCGATTCGCCCTTGCTATGACCGTTGGCGCAACACGGCCGAGATACTAAAAGCATACCCAGCTTTGCGGACTTGGCCTTTGCAAAGTTTGAAAATACCGATCGACTTTCGCGCACCAGGTTTACGAGCTCTTGTGTCTTCCTGTATAAGGTGTTAATCCTTCGGTATCGTAGAAAGGTGGGACGACCACTGGACCACGAACTTCTCATCCCTGTAGAGCTCCCCCAAGCTTATCAGGGCAGCTTCGTACTCGCGGGTGGCAGCATCTGAGGTCGCTTCAGGGGCTTTCGATATGATCTCCTTGAAGATGGTCTCTGCCTTTCTGGGATCCGTCTTGACGAGCTCCTGGGCTTGTTGGACCCGGCTAGAGTCGCCGGCCGCCATTCTGGAAGAGGAATGTGGTTTTGGAGAAGCTGTGTGTGTGTTTGTATGTCTCGGGATTGTGGTAGAGGCGTGCTATTGCGGCTGGTGCGGATTGAACCGTGGATATCGTCGTTGTTGAAGTTGAATGATGATGAACAATCTGAGCTTCAGCACTCCCTCCAGGTTGCCATAGCGCGACGTAAGGCCAGTCAGTGGACAGCCTTCTGCCTTCGGCCAGCGCCCAAGGCTGGTACGTACCCTCAATGGTGCCCCGCCACCGCCCGTCTCGGATCATTATTGATCCGTGTAAAATGCCGCCACTAGCCACGGAGATGGTCGGAGAGTGGTCATGTACAGAGTACGTAGCTTTTAATGGAATTTTCAGACAAGCTCACACGATAACCTCGTTATTATATCCCCCTCCATATTCATTCATACAAAAGCGCTTCTTTTCCCAACAACAGCGGCACCGCATAATTGCCCATTGAATTGCCATAATGTTCCGACAGGCCCTGTCTGCTTCCTCCAGAGCTCTGCGTTCTGCGCCGAGATTATCTGCCAACAGCGCTGTCTTGCGACCGCAATTCCAGACCGCAGCGCCCGCATTCTCATTAAGACCAATTCAGCCCGCAGCGTCGCGATGGTACAGTGAAGCTAAGGAAGAACCCAAGGACGCAAAGGAGGCACCAGCCGCTGAGGGAAAGGAGGAGGCCAATGGCGAGCCAGACGCCGTGACAGAGCTGAAGAAGAGCCTCGAGGCAAAGGACAAAGAGGCTCGCGAGTGGAAGGTGCGCATTCTGCCTCGATGCACAGCGCAACTCTGGGCTTGAGGTTCTAATACTCGGCTTTCTAGGACAAATGCCTTCGAACAGTCGCCGACTTCCGCAACCTGCAAGATCGCACCGCACGTGAAGTCAAGTCCGCTCGCGACTTCGCCATCCAGAAGTTCGCCAAGGATCTGGTTGACAGCGTCGACAACCTCGACCGCGCCCTGTCTACGGTCCCCGCCGAGAAGCTCAATGTTGAGGAAAAGACGGAGCACCTCCAGGACCTCGCCAACCTCTACGAGGGCCTCAAGATGACCGAGACTATCCTCATGCAGACGCTTGCCAAGCACGGCCTCGATCGGATAAACCCGGAGGGTGAAAAGTTCAACCCTAACGAGCACGAGGCTACATTCATGTCCCCCCAGCCCGGCAAGGATGACAACACTGTCTTCTTCGTCCAGCAGAAGGGCTTCAAGCTCAATGGCCGGGTGTTGCGCGCCGCCAAGGTTGGCGTCGTCAAGAACACTTAATTACTTCGACTTGGACGAGGAAAAAACAAAATGCGGTGATGAATTGAAGCTGTAACGACTAACACCACTTGTACTATTACGGGGTTCTTTTGGGATGGCGTTGGGTCAGATGTATAATGCTCCTCTCATGACGGTACAAAAAAACATGTTGCATGGCGGTTCAAAATCAGAAGCTTGGACAGAGACGAAAAGGCAAGACTTGCGAGAGCGGATATATGTGTACATATGATATGGCATTGCGTCTTTCCGAATAGTACGGATGGATCGCATCCTAATCGAACCGCCAAGTGCGGATCCATGCGCATTCTCTCGCTCATTCTTTCATCTCGATCTGGTCGTGTTATAGCGAATTCACTCCTTATAATTGTCGTTGTATGAAACCGACACAATTGTTCCCAGTCCAACATCTCCTCCTTGACTTGCACGTTCAAACGGCCTTTTTTCTTCTACAACAAAGTCTAACAGGTTGTCATTGTTCCACTTGTTTCCCCAGGCAAATCAGCCCGCGGACTATAACCCATGCTACACATCATGGACACATCTTTATCCTCAACCCCTCCACCGCTAAGATGCCATACCATGCTATCTATGTCCTCTGGGCGAATAACTCTTCTGTCCATCACCCTGAGCGCCTCCTCCCGCAGTCTCCTCTCCAGGTACTTTTCATAGTCTACCAGCACATCCACCTCGGATTTCAGCATCAATGCTTCCTGCCGCTTGATGCGGACCTTTTTATTGCTTTCTCGCAGGTACTGGGCGACACTGGCGTAGATGCTCTTACGCCGAGCGCTCCACTGGCTTTCTCGCTGGTTGAGGATATCCTCGACGGTAGAGGAGACGTGGGCAAGCTGTTTCTTCCGATAGGCGATGCGAAGTTCAGCGGCAGCCCTCTCTAACATCATGTGTTCCACGGCTAGGGTTTCGTGGTTCAAGGCGTGACTGCGCTGAAGAAGGACGGATTCAGCGAGGTCAGGTTGGATGCCAGCAAGGATAGGGGCATCCTCAGCCTGGAGCGCGTTCCATACTTCACTCTGCAGTCATTCGTTAGCATGTATGCTGGATCGGTATTTAGAAGATGCTAGGAAACATACGTTTGTGTAGGGCTCGGAATATCCACGAGAGCAGGAGGTCGAGATGTCTGCTTCCCGGCTGTTCCAGTCACTCATCTGGTCTTTGCAAAGCTCCTTAATCGGAAAGGTATACCTGCTCACGTCCCGCTGCCATGCTTTCATGTGGCACATCTTCTCTGGTCCTAGTGCCGTTAGAAACATGCTATTTAACTATACTTGGGTTCAAATATGAGACTTACCAAGTGGACTGAATGACAGAGCTTCGCTTCTCTCATCCTCTGAAGCATCACGGCGTTGTTTGGCGCCTGTTCCAGGTTGCTTGGGTGTATGGTCCTGATTTCGGGATTGATGCTGATGACAATGCTGGGTTTTGACCTATAACTTATGAGCAATTGTGCAAGGGTTTGGCTTCATTTACTCACGTCTTGTGCCTTGTTCGACTTGTCCATGTCCCATCGTTGGCATCCTGCGGCCCAGAGCCTAAAGGTGCAGGGAGAGATGCGGCTGTCCATGGGATCACCCTCATTGTCGGAGATGAGGAAGTCGTCTTCTTTTCGTGAGCCAGCACGCTCAGCGTGCGATTCAAGAGTACACATACCATCCCAGTCTTTCTTTGCTGCCTCTTTAGGCAAGATACCCGGACCGGCCTTCATAGGAGCATTGATATCTATATCATGTGAGACTTGCAAATCGCCTTCTCCTTGATCTCGTTTTCTCTCACCATCTGTTTCTGCCTTCCAATCGTTGCGTGCATGTCTCTTCAATTTGTTGATATACCCAATGGGTATCTTGATAAGGGGCTCCTTGTGATTTTCAGACTTGAAGTTAGCCGGTGGTTCGATGTGCTTGTAAGGCGGGCGCGGAACGAGAACCACTTCCTTCTGCTCAGCCTGGTTTTTGTTCTCAGCTGAAGAGGCCTGTCCATGCATGAGTGGCTGCAAGTCTTCAATCAAACTATCCAAGAATTAGTAGACGTGACCGGTTAGGTTGCTTAGAAGCAGGACTCACGAGTGGCATGGCCCAGAATCCTCATTCTTCTTTCTGTCCTTTCCATTCATCCATCTGCTTCGTTGGGTCCAATCGCCCATATCCATCATCTTGGAACGCGGCACACCTGGGGCCTTCTCCTGAGGGCCACGCATTGCGCCGTATGCCATGAGCGTAGACCGGCCCACGCGCCAGTTCTTAGATCCATCGGGCTCCGTGCAGTTGAGCAGGTGTCTTGGCTTAGGGCTGGCGTGAGCTGTTTCGTCCGCTTTGCGAATGTTGTCATCTTTGCAAGTTCCACCTGCGGTTTGGGTATGGGTGCGAAGATTCGTGTCAACAGGATCCTGCTGGTGTCTGATTCGAGGCTTAAGATAGTCAGGCAAACATTCGCTGCTTTGAGTCTTTCGAGGGACATCATCTCTGGGCTCAACCGTAGGATGATGGTCTTTAGAAACCTTGATTTGCCACTTGATGGGACTTTCTTTTCGCTCTTGGTTCTCGTTCGAAACTAACGACTCATTTTTCTTGTCGGAAAGATCTAGACGCAGCAACCTTTCGTGAAATAGCCCTCCTCTCTTTACCACTGAACTAGGTCTAAAAACATCATCCTCATTGCAGGGACTGATGATGAGGCGTTCAGGAGATTCGGTGCTTTCTTCTTCGGGAGAGCAGGGCCACTTGGAGACGGGGGCTGTTTCTTTTTGTTTGGTCCCATGGAGCCTCGATTCTAAAGAGTGGTTAGATGACTTTCACAGCCAAGAGTTGATGGTGACTCTACCAATAATCTTCCTAAGGGATCCGGACACGAGCTTCGGCATAGATAGAGATCCTTTGGCAAAGTCAGAAAGTTGGGAAACTTGATTCCAGTTCTCTAGAAAGATGCCTTGCTTACTGTTGTGCTTGTAATTCTTGGACTTCGAGATAAGCCCGATTCTCTCTTGATGCGACATGATGGACGACCATCGAAAACGTTAAGATGGGGCTGGTTGAAACTGCAAACCTGAAAGAAAGAGACGAAATGTTGATGATAACGAAACTCCAATGATGAAACAATAATAGGATGATGGATCGATAAGGATGAGCGACCAACTTGATGCAGATCGCGCTGGCGATGATGGAACTGGCGTGCTTGGAAGAGTTGGATTAGGTTGGAAAAACAAAAAGGGATCTATAGTAACGAGCATATTTCAACTTGGGAGTCGAAATCAACAAAAGGCCTGGCAAGGACCGCTTTCGGCGTAGACTTATAGGGGGGCAGCTGGCTCAGCAACCAGAAGTGTCAGGCATTGCGGGCACTATTGTTGGTAAATATCGAAACTTCAGAGCAGTTGGCAAGCAATGTCATTTCAACTTTTCTCCTCAACCTTAGCAAGTCTCAAGCAACAGTGTATAGTAGTCTCCCAAAAATGACGCCTAAATCCCAGCTGTAATTATACTATTGCAATACAGAATTAGTTGTCATGGACAGGTAGATTATATCAGACTCCTCACTTCTTCCCCTTCCCCTTTGCTCCTGTAGCCTTGGCTTTCGACCGACCCTTCGGCTTTTCGTCATCTTCATCATCCCCTGCAGCCGCTTTCGTTGCTTTCTTTGCTGGCTTTTTCTTTGGCTGCTTAATGTACTTATCTTTCTTGAAATCGATTTCATCGTCATCGTCGGCTTCTGGTGTCTCGAGCAGTTCGGCATCGTCTTCCTCTTCAATAGCCTCCTCCAAATCAGGCACCTCCTTAGCTAGCTTCTTCGGGACTGCGATATTAGAGGCTTTCATGAACGGGACTGGATGGTTCATCGAGTTGTATCTATTCCGAGTCAGTAAAGGATGAAAAACAAAAGGTTCATGCAAGAAACTCACGTTCTAGTGAAGGCAGCCTTTGTTTTCGTCTCAATTTTAACGAGCTCCTCACGCATGGGGCCAACTCCCAATTCTTGAATGGCATCGAAGTCCTCTCGCGTGAGGTAATAGCTATCCATCAAATCGATAACTTCACCCACAGAATCGTTTCCTTCGTTCTGCAATCGACTGACCAACTGCGTCCAGAGCAAGGGCATGTATTGCTGACGAATCTCGTTGTGATCACCAGATGACTTCAAACGCATATGCGAGTGAAGTTCCCGGACAAATCTACCTAGTTTTCCGGTCTTGCTGTGATTTCCAAGCCAGGATGTGAAGTTCGATCCCATCAGTTGGCCAGCGATAAAGCTGGCAGGACGCACTGTGCTGAATACAGCATGCGTAGGCATCAGACTCCAGTGCTGCTGTGGTCCGTGGATCATGCGATCTACTAGATCGCCATCGCTGATGCTCTCCGCTGCTTGATCAAACAACTCCAGTGCCTTCAATGTCTCTTCTCGCTTGTTATATCCCTTTCCATTCAGGGCCATGGGCCTCGTGCGAATATAATTCTCCTGGATCATAAGGTAGCTGAACTCGTGGTCGTTGAAGTAGAGTTCGATCTTGTCGTTGAGTGTTGCTTTACTAGCTGGTGCAAAGAGTCCGCCAGCAAGCATCTTCTGACAGATATCCCAAGGCTTCAAAACGACATGCTTCTCCCACGCCTTAGACATAGCCTTGGTTTGATCAAAGCTCATGGTAGACTGGTCGAGCTTCGCTGTGCCAATCATGTTAATGATCTGGCGAATATCCTTGTTGCTGCCTTCAATAAGAGCATCAACCACGGGCGGTGGCAGCTTCAGACCTTCTCTGTGACATATCGTCATGATGCGAGACCTGACTTGGTCAACTGTCGGGCGGTTGAATCGAACATCGTAGGCGACATGGTCAAACGGTTTCATCTTTGGCAGTCTCCGTTCGTTGCAGATCAAGATAAGAGGAATCTCGGTCTTCTTGCAGAATTTGGCGAGGGCACCAACTCCGCCACGGTCGCCAGCAGACATACCATCGACCTCGTCCATGATGAGTACAATCTTCTTCTTTGTGGCATCCACGGCCTTACCGTCACCTGCAAAGTAACCTAACAGGGAGGTGTTGTTCATCACATCGCTCACTCCAGCCTCAACAAGCTTCTTACTTCTTGAGTCACTGGCGTTGCTCTCCAATACGTCATATCCTTCAAGCTTTGCAGCCAGGTGTGCCGCTGTGGTTTTTCCAATGCCTGGAGGACCAGAGATAATAATGGACCTCTCACCTCCCATTCCATCCGCACCTCGTCGCTGGAAATTGTACTTCTTGGACTTTTGCCAATTTCGAAGCCAGCTTTGAATCTTTTCGACTTGCGCCTTGTTGCCGCAAATCTGATTCAGTTGGGTTGGCGCATACTTGGATGTTAACAGTAGATCAGGCGATCTCGCAGGTTGAACTGGCGTGCTACTAGCTGTGCTTTGAGAAGAGGCAGCTTTCTTCGCAGCTCTCTCGGCCTCCAACCTCTTGGCTTTCTCCTCTGCTTCCATTTCGGCAATTTGTTGCTTCACCTTCTCTTCATCAGCTTTCTTCTTATCCTGTGCCTTCTGGGCACCTTTTCCAGATCCACCAAAGGCAGGGAGCTTGCGAATCAAGTCGAAGAGGCCGTTCTCATCAATGGTTTTTATACCGTGGGATTTGATCTTGGCTAGTTTGCTGGGACCTGCGTCTTCTCCGAGAACAACAAAACTGGTCTTGCTGCTTGGTTGACCAGTAACCTTTCCACCATATTGTTTGACGAGCGCCTGACCCTCATCGCGACCAATTGTTTGCAGGACACCAGTAAAGACAAAGGAGAGACCGCTTAGGCACTCCTCTTCACCAACTGGAAGCTCAACAGCTCCTCCCGCAGGTTGAGCCGACGCGTTGCCGCCGCCTGCAGCAGCTTTCCTCCAGTCGAACTTGGCATTCGGGTCTTTGGGTGGAGGTGTCGGAGCCCGAACGGTTACCACGCTATCGAGAATATTTTGGATCTCCGTATCTTCAGGTTCGTCCGCTTTCTTCGTTCTTGGTGCACGAGGCTTGCTCGCAGCAGGTTTCTTCCGTGGTAACGCCTCTTCTTCCTCGCCATCTGATTCCGGTTCAGGGGACTTTCGCTTCTTGCTTGCTTTCGGTTTCTCTTCCGTATCCTTGTTCGCAGCAGCAGGTCGTCCTCGTGGAGCAGCACGTTTGGGTTTAGGGAGAATTTCCTCCTCAGACTCTTCATCAACATATTCGTCATTCTTGCGCTTGCTGCGGCCCTTGGCATCCGCAGCAAAAATGTCATCCCCATCCTCATCGCCATCATCCATGTAGGCATCTTCATCGTCATCAGGGACCCGCTTGTAAGAAGTCCTCGATTTTCTGGTTTGGGGAGCCACATCCTCAGCTGAGGCTGTTGGTTTCGATGTAGATTGTTTACCACGTGGAGCGGGTCGGACAGGAACTTCGGTTTTGATTTCGGCCTTGTTATCGACTTTCTTCGGGGTCTGTGTCTTGGCCAGCTTGCTATCCTTGGCTGATGCGAAGTAGTCGTCGGCAGAGATAGTCACACCCTTTGGTTCGGTGTCCCTAGAACAGAGTTAGACAATTGGAGCGCTGCTTGATCTCAGCGGAGTAAATGTACTTCTTCTTTGCCGCGGGCTTTGGTGCAGGCTTTTTCTTCTGTCTGATAAACCCAATTAGAAGAGAACAGACAGAGCAAGAGATCAAATAAGCAGTCTTACTCTACAACTTCCTCTTCATCATCACTATCCTCGATCACTTTTCGACCTTCCCAAACTGGTGAGCATCAATTCATTCTGCTATATTGATGGTCCTCACTTGTTCGCTTGGCAGGAGGCTCAGGCTTGGTGGCCGCGGGTTTGCGAGGCGCCGCGCCGCCCTTGGGGCCGAAGAAGGATCGAATATCGGCTGGCATTTTGGCTCGACTAGCAGGCAATTCCAATACCGATAGAATCGCGGAAAAAGGACATACGATCCCTCTTATATCGTTCTTTCGGCGCTGCTGCCTGGGTAATAGGTTGTCGTGCAGCCTAGAAATTGTCCAGTGACGTGCACAAGAGCCCCAGCGCTAGACGCGAAGCTGACGCGAAGTGCGTGACTTGCTTAATTGCTTTGTGGCCTAAATTCTCAGGCCCCACATCTGCATCGTCACCATTGCCAAGTTGGGAAGATTTTCAGAAGCTGGAGAGCGCACGACAAGCTTCGATATAAAGCCGACGAGTCGACGCCATGAGGCCCACTGGCGCATCGGCATTGCTCAATGCCTTTCAGGGGCTAAGAATATCCAGTACCTCGCCTTTGCGACAGCTCAGGGCGCCGATTCAGCAACAGTCTAAAGCCCTCGATACGGCACGCAGACTTCAAAATGGCCGGGCCTTTTCGACAACGTCACCAATGCTGGGCACTTGGCTTGAGCCCAGCTTGAACCGAAAGAAGAAGATGGCAAAGGGGCGACCGCGAGTAGCGACCGGGGGTTCAACGAAGGGCACAACTGTTATTTGGGGAGATTACGGACTGCGAATGGTTGACCACCACCGGAGAATCAGTGCAAAGTCATTAAAAATGGCGGAGGACACGATCAAGGTGCGACTTCGAGGAGAGAAGTATCGGTTATACAAGCGGAAATGCTGCAATGTTGGCGTTTACGTGAGCGGTAATGAGGTGAGGAACCTTTAACATTTGGATGCGCAAGGGACAGCATTGCTGATCGTTTGGTTAGATGCGAATGGGTAAAGGAAAAGGTTCTTTCGATCATTGGGCGACGAGGATGGCAGTAAGCCAAGTCTTGTTCGAAATCAAAGGCCGAATTCACGAGCAGATTGTGCGGGATGCATTTCGTTTGGCCGGGAACAAACTTCCGGGTCAGTCCGGTCTAAGATACTTCCTCATTGATAATATCAGACTAACCAGTTGCAGGTCAATGGGAGTTTGTGAAGAAGGGCGATGCACCCATGGTTGGCATCACCAAGCTGGACGGCGTGACATTGGAGGACTTGAAGAGACCAAGGAGGGAAATTGCACCGAAACCGGTGCTCGAGGCATCTTCCCCAACATCAACTGCTGAAGCAGGAAGCACATCTACCGCACCCAGCTCATCATAAAAGCAGACGGCCAGCATTGATATGTACAATACCAACAACTGAACGTGTAAATGTAGACGTCCACGTACGAAGAGGTCATGACTTTTGAAAAGGAAAAAAAGGAAACGCTTACAAAAATGATGTCACCCAAAATACTATGCAACCTTTATCCAGCATAGATTATGAGCATCAAATCCATATCAGAAAGATGACATATAAAAGAAATACTACTTCGTACATTGAATGGAATCAGTAGTACTTCGTAATATGGACAACTTACAAGGAGGTACATATGAGCCCCACTTCGCCGTCCACAGCACTTTACGCGACGACGCGTCTTCCAACCTCAAAAAGTCCAGAGCAGCACATCAACGCATCAATTCAGCACATCACTCACACAGCTCACAAAATGGCCCTCATCGTCGATAAGCATCGTCCGCGATCTCTTGACGCTCTGACGTATCACCAAGAGCTGTCAGAGCGACTTCAATCGCTTGTGAGACGGCCGTCCCCTTTGGTTCACGGCGTCAACCACTGACCTGATTGCAGGCACAAAGCGGAGACTTCCCCCATCTCCTTGTCTATGGACCATCCGGAGCTGGGAAGAAGACGAGGATAGTAGCGACCCTGAAGGAGCTGTACGGCCCCGGTGTGGAGAAGATCAAGATCGATGCCCGTGTGTTCCAGACGTCCAGCAATCGAAAACTCGAGTTCAACATCGTCGCCTCAAACTACCACCTCGAAATCACACCTTCCGATGTAGGCCAATACGATCGAGTTGTGGTGCAGGACCTTTTAAAAGAAGTGGCACAAACACAACAGGTTGACCAGTCTGCGAAGCAACGATTCAAAGTCGTCGTGATCAACGAGGCGGATCACCTTACCCGAGATGCCCAGGCTGCTCTCCGTCGTACAATGGAGAAATATTCGCCGAACCTGCGTCTGATTCTGTTGGCGAATTCCACGGCAAATATCATTGCGCCAATTCGATCAAGAACACTGCTCGTCCGGGTGGCGGCTCCGACACATGAGGAGATCTGTGAAGTCCTAGCACAGTCGGCTAAGAAGGAGAATTGGGAGGTCGTCAAGGGTCTGCACCAACGAATAGCGGTGGAAAGTGGCAGGAATTTGCGGAGAGCACTCCTCATGTACGAGGCGGTACATGCGCAGAAGTACGTATGATTCCATGCCCAACTATGATGTGCGGTACTAATTCCATCTTGCAGTGAGAAAGTAACGGACAGCACGCCTATTCCGCCTGCGGATTGGGAAGCATTGATCAGCCAGATTGCCAAGGAAATCATCGAGGAACACACTCCTGCGAGGATTCTGGAAGTTCGTGCCAAGCTGTACGACCTGTTGACACACTGTATCCCTCCGACGACTATTCTCAAAACCCTGACATTCAAACTCCTTAGTCTCATTGACGACGGACTGAAAGGGGAGGTCATTCAGTGGTCAGCATTTTACGAGCACCGGATGAAAACCGGTACCAAAGTCATCTTCCATTTGGAGGCTTTTGTTGCCAAATTTATGCGAGTCTTGGAGATGTACCTAATGAGTATGGACATGTAATTCTTGTGGGCAGGTTTGTGGAGTTTGGCGCATAGGAATGAAGTTTTCTTTCCGGGCAGTCTTTGTTGGCCGTGGAAGACTCTAAACTTTGTCGTGTGTGGGACAGGATGAAATGCTTGGAAGATGGGCGTTCCACCAGTAGTGACCATCAAGAGAGCAGCAGGGGATGTTCTAGGTAGTGTAAACTTGGGGGAGATGGTACAGCGAGGATAGAACAGCACACGGTTCGCTATCAAAGTGCTGTGTACTTCGTACTCGGCTGTATATGTATGTCTTTGACTTTCCTGGTGTCGGCATGTTTGAGACACAGTCGTCGATAGTCGACCATGATCTCTCATAATATTATACAATATTGAGCATGACTCTTGACCGCGGCTTGTTGAGAGAATCGAACGCCAAGTAGGAAGTACGGCAAACAGCTCTACCTCAACGCCATCTGGTTAACGGCAAAGGTTTTGTTGGTTTCGCTATTTCCTCAGCCCTTCATCGGATATCGTCGCTTTTTTATGAGGTGGCGTCGGCAGGTGATGAGGTCGGAACATTGAGGCTTGCTGAGTTCTGCGATTGTCTGAAGCGCCTCAAGGAAGCGGGGGGTTACCTGGTTCCTCGGCTTATATCGGAGCTGCGCCAAAACTCTCTCACGTTTCGCAAAAGCAAAACGACAAATGCTAAGAGAAGTGCAACGACTTCCTATAGGTCCCCGCTGAGTTTAATGGAAACATGCCGCTGCAGATGACGTTTTCAAGGTATGGTACCTTGCTGGCAATGCAACATTTGAGAGGGGCGCCTTGGAGCTGAATGGATGGATGGATGGCTTGGCTTTAATAGTAGACCCAGGCGCTTCAACCGCCACCATCTGACCCCCAACTCCTCTCTTCTCGGGGAGTTGGGCAGTGGTGCATGTGAGCTGTCCATATTGCTATTACGAATTATGTAGATGCGGTGACGGTTCATTAAGTCGAGGGTTTGATTGGTCTGGGCTTGTGTGACAGTCCCTGAAGCAAGCATTGAAGACCAGGAACCGAATGAATACTCGTACGAAGTAGTCATCCGTACAAAGTACTTCGTACAGGGCACCTTGCTTGTTGGGCTGTGTCTGCGGGAGAAAAGCGACATATAATATTATATCAACAATGCACGCTTCCCCGGATTTCCAGCCTCTCGGTCGACGGGCATCTGCATCCTTGCTTGCTGACGGTTATAGCATCGGTAACATGGCAAATGGGCAAACTCGGGTTCTCCAATCTCCCCTTTCAGTATTGCACAGATAGTCTTCCTTATCTCCTCTACCTAGAACTTAGCCGCGGCGATAGACATTTACTTGCACGCACTGCACTATGGTTAGGATCGATGGCACGCTTCGGGGCAGCGGAGGTATTTTGAACCCCACCCGGCTCATCGGTACTGCAGGCACGTAGTAATAGAGCAAAGTGGTGACATTTTAACTAATGGAAACTCGGGGACAACATTACATCGAAGCGGTACATTGCCTAATACAGCAATTAATTATCCTACGTAACTTTACCAATTCCCTGCCGACAACGGTTACGACGGTATTGGGACGCCTCCACCGTATAAAGGAATCACGGCTCCCTCTTATTTTCCTCCCCTTCCCCTTCCGTTGTCTTCCGCCAAACCTTAAGTCTCATATACTTTACATTTACCTTGACGTTTCTCTCCTTTTCTCTCGTCCCTACCACACATACATAGACAGGTACACAATCGAGTTTGTTGATACTCTCTAAAGCGATATCCAACCGTTCTCAACCCGAAGGACAGGCGCCAGCATTAGGAGTGAGAGCAGCAGTATTGCTTGCCACATACAACTGCTACCCCGCACTCCCTCCTCCATCAACCTCGAATTGCCCCGCGATCAAACAGAAGCCATGGCCGAGCAAAAACAAGGACCCAAGGTCCCAGAAGCCCATGAGGTTGACACATACCGTAAGGACATGTTCCCTTTTCCATCTTACAAGCTACATGTTTGTTTATTTGTCGTTGGAGCTCTAGATTGACAATGGCACGTTGCAGACCCTCCCGAGAAGATGCTTGAAAGTACGTATCACTCATAATTTCGCGCCGATAAGGAATCGCCCACTTCTTCATTAGCCTCAATATTGTCCTGGAACCATAAAACTGACGTCTTTTTGTCTTTCACCCATTCGACAGAGCACCCCAGCAAACCCCACATAGCCAGTAAGTGACCAGAACAATCGCCTCAATCTTCCTCTGTTTGCACCGGTCTCGGCGTGTCTGCCGTTGAGCCTCCGGACATGCGGAGTTGCGCCAGACGCGGCGGGCGGCCTTTTTCCATCCATCCGTCCGGCCGGGCTGCGGGCCCTCTCTCGCTAGAGCCGAATTGCTAACCGCGCATGAAATCCGGCAGATCTCGAAGAGTATCAGAGAGTGTACAAGGAGTCTATCACAGAGCCTACCAAGTTCTGGGCCAGCCAAGCCCGGGAGCTTTTGAGCTGGATTCGAGATTTCGACACCGTCTACAGCGGCTCCCTTGCCAATGGCGACAGCAAGTGGTTCGTTGAGGGCCAGCTCAACGCTTCGTACAACTGCATCGACCGCCATGCCCTGAAGGACCCCGAACGTGTCGCCATCATCTACGAAGCCGATGAGGTCGACGGTGGCCGTAATGTCACCTATGGTGAGCTGTTGCGCGATGTCTCCAAGGTCTCGTGGGTCTTGAAGCAGGCTGGTGTCCGCAAGGGCGACACCGTCGCTATTTACATGCCCATGATTCCCGAGGCCCTCGTCGCCATTCTGGCCTGTATTCGAATTGGTGCTGTCCACTCAGTTATTTTTGCCGGCTTCTCTGCCGATTCACTGCGCGACCCGCGTTATCGACGCCCAGTCCAGGTTTGTCATCACTGCTGACGAGGGCAAGCGAGGTGGCAAGTTTATTGGCACCAAGAAGATTGTCGATGATGCCCTGAAGCAGTGCCCCGACGTCAAGAATGTCCTTGTCTTCAAGCGCACTGGCGCCGATGTCTCCATGACTCCTGGCCGTGATCTGTGGTGGCACGAGGAGGTCGACAAGTGGCCCAGCTACATCGCCCCCGAGCCTATGAACTCCGAGGACCCCCTGTTCCTCCTTTATACTTCCGGTTCTACTGGCAAGCCCAAGGGTGTTATGCACACCACGGCAGGATACCTGCTGGGCTGCGCCGTGACTGGCAAGTACGTCTTTGATATCCACGAGGGTGACCGTTACTTCTGCGGTGGTGATGTGGGCTGGATCACCGGCCACTCGTATGTCGTCTATGCCCCTCTGCTCCTTGGTGTTTCTACAGTCGTCTTCGAGGGCACACCTGCCTACCCCAACTTCTCAAGATACTGGGACATCATCGAGAAGCACAAGGTCACTCAGTTCTACGTTGCCCCCACTGCTCTACGGTTGCTCAAGCGTGCCGGTGATGAGCATGTGCGTGGTGAGATGAAGCACCTCCGAGTACTTGGCTCTGTCGGCGAACCCATTGCGGCCGAAGTTTGGAAGTGGTACTTTGAGGTTGTGGGCAAGGAGGAATCGCACATTGTTGATGTAAGTGTTGTTAGGAAGGACCTGCCACCAGAATACTAACAGGTGCTCAGACATACTGGCAAACCGAGACCGGCTCCCACGTCATCGCCCCCCTTGCTGGCGTAACCCCAACTAAGCCCGGCAGTGCCTCATTACCCTTCTTTGGTATCGAACCCGCCATCATCGACCCCGTTTCTGGCGAGGAGATCCACGGAAATGACGTCGAGGGTGTGCTTGCTTTCAAGCAGGCTTGGCCCAGCATGGCCCGTACCGTCTACGGTGCTCACAAGCGATACATGGACACTTACCTGAACGTCTACAAGGGCTACTATGTAAGATGACTCCTAACCCATCAAAGGACGTAGTTGAAAGAATCAGGAAACTGACATGGTGGCTTACTAGTTCACTGGTGACGGTGCCGGTCGAGACCACGAGGGCTTCTACTGGATCCGAGGACGTGTCGATGACGTCGTAAACGTCAGCGGTCACCGTCTGTCCACGGCCGAGATTGAGGCTGCTCTCATCGAGCACCACGCCGTTGCTGAGGCCGCTGTCGTTGGCGTTGCTGACGAGCTTACCGGCCAGGCCGTCAATGCCTTCGTCGCTATCAAAGACGGCAACGAAGCGAGTGACGCTCTCCGCAAGGAGCTCATCCTGCAGGTGCGAAAGAGCATTGGTCCTTTCGCTGCGCCCAAGGTCGTGTTCATTGTTGCCGACCTACCGAAGACACGAAGTGGCAAGATTATGCGCCGTATCTTGAGGAAGATTTTGGCTGGTGAGGAGGACCAGCTAGGAGACACATCAACGGTATGTTTTGTCTCCATTCAGAAGCTTCTCTATTTCTTAGCACTAACCCTTTGTGCAGTTGTCCGACCCTACCATCGTAGATAAGATCATCAAGACGGTTCATGAGGCCAAGGGCAAATAAATGATGAATATTTATAAAAATAAAGAAAAAACAGGTTGTTCACTGAGCAGGTCAGACTAGGGTGTCAAAATCTAGGGGTAATTTCTTGGGCATATTTATTTGACGAGGTTTTCAGTTCCATAGCAAACGCCACGAGTTATGCACAAACTGCCAAGTCTTTCAGATTGCGCTGAGTGAAACCAACACTGAGCAAGATGCCCAATGCCAAGGGACGCGCGTCCTTTTGGTTGTGCCGATGATGTCAAAATTGAGGTGGAAATAAGCTTCTTCCATCAGACTTCGCAGGTGCTTCGCAGTATAGTGATTGATCATTCAGGGTCCGATGCCGAATGTTCCGGAGATGGATCGCCGGGTTTCCTTCTTATCCCCGAATTTACCTGAATCGGGTATATGTGATGACACTTTTTTGTTTTTGCCAAGAGGACAACACAGCCATTGTCGTCGTCAGCAGGTTATTGGGGTGGTGGGTGTAAGACATTGCAAGCTCGTTGGCTGGGGAGAAGTAGTGACACTATGTACTACCGTAGGGAGCACTCACTTGGGAAACATATTCTGAATACGGAGTATTGGATAATGCTACTAATACTTCGTACTTTGTACTATTATTACTACTACTACTGCAAAAAAGGGCGCAAATCCCAGTCCATATGGGATAGGGCGCATGCAAGCAGGGCTCCGTACTAGGACGAGTATGTATATATGCTTCGTATATACGGATACGGAGTAGGTACGGAGTACTTCGTACGGAGTTTTAATTACTTTGTGCTCCGTTTGATGTCCTAGCGACAATTGGGTTTGGCCAAGACGGACTCAGCCCCCTTGAGTGGTGGGGTTTTTGATGACGGATGGATCACGAATAAATAGTATGGCCTTTTTATAGACACTGGGTAGGAATGAGGTGAGGTTGGGATCGTTATGGTATGTACGTATGTATCCGGGGATACGGAGTAGTGCAGATTTGATATTAATAATGCTCTGAGAACAAACCGCTCGTGGATAACAATAGTACACACTACATTGGGAGTAGTAGTAATAGGTCGGTCCGTACCACAAAACGGGGTGTAGTGAAGGGGGGCTTTCTTCCAAACTCGACTTGTTTCGTGGCTCGTGCGACATGCATGCTATAATGACACGCTTTTTGGGTTTTTTGGGATGTTGCATGAATCGGATGGTTGGAAGTAGCTGTATTAGTTAGTGGATGAAAAGAAAAAAAAAAGAAATAAACATCATTTGTTTGTAATTGTTCAATAATTAATTAATGTACATAGCCTACTTCGTACATGCTTCGCCTAGGGTGGTACATGTCAGCCTCTATCGTGGACGAGTGGCTTGGATACGGAGCTCTGAACCAGTGAGATGGCGCTAATAACGATTTCATCCAAGCATCCCAATCCCTCCACCCCTCTTGGCCAAGAGCCAAGCCTCACTCTGAAAGGCTGATGGGGAAGAGGCCTCTTCTCACTTACTCGTGTGCGAGGTCGCTTTCTGGTGCTGAGCCTCGCTGAACAGAACAAAGCGGTTTGTGCACTGCTGGTCCCTGTCCAGTGGCCCTAGCTGCCCGGGTGGCGCAACAACAGCTTCGTCCCCTGCCCCGTAGTGCTCCGTATGCTCCTCCATCTCATTTTTGCATCGCTCTCCATCACTTTGGGTCGTCTGTTCCTCCATTATCGCCGGCTCCGAATACGTCGAATCCCTCTCTCGTCTTGGCGGTCTCGGCACTTTTAAGCGCCACACTGTTTCCTACTAGCACTTTCTTTGTGTGTGTTGTGTTGTTTGTTCCTTAAAAAGAACCCAGACCCGCTCCCCTTCACTCACCACTCTCTCCTACTCTGTCTGGATGGCTTGCCTACAGCGATAACGCTTCTTCTGCTTCATCCTGCGTCCTGTTGAGTCCGTAGCAATGGTTACACTACGGTCCATAGTGGCCGCTTTTGCTGGCGCTACGCTGTTGGCTCATTCATCATTTGGTATATACAGCCCATTACCTACCCGTCCCTGTGTCTCCTTGTGTGTGTGTTGATCTCTGTTTGTTGTTTGTTTGCTGACATATAATGTGTTCGACTCTGCCTCAGCTCACTCATTAAAACGAAATCCCCTCAGCTATGTCTCCGTCCTCAACGATGTAAAGATCCATACACCATCCCGTCGAGTACACTCCCACTCCAAATTCGATCTCACCTTTACCCTTCACAATGGCGACGAGAAAGTCCGGTTATCTCTCCACCCAAACCACGACCTTTTCCATGACGGCCTTTCCGTGACATACCTCGACGAGCGAGGAAATGTCAAATCAGTAGAACAGGTGGAACGGACCGAGCACAAAGTATACAGAGGCGATGCATTTGTGGAGCGACCCGGTGAGGAAGGCTGGTCAAAGGCTGGATGGGCGAGGATAACGATGCATCGCGACGGCAAATACCCTGTATTCGATGGCGCTTTTCGCATAGATGGCAACAACCATCACATTCAAACGGCTTCGAAATACAACAATCTCAAGCATGAGGACGATCCTGCAATTCCAAACTGGAAGGAATTCGACGACGAGGTCATGGTCATGTGGCGCGATTCTGACGTTCAGGATTTCCTGGGTCGCGAGGAACTGAAGCGTGATGTGTCGGTACAGTCGTCGTGCGACTCCGACTCTCTCACTTTCAACAGCCAGTCACTACAGGCTATGGATTCGAGATCTCTCTTTGGCCGCCAGTCCATCGATGGAGGAGGTGGAAACGGCGGCAACCTGATTAGCAGTATTGGAAGTACTGATGGGTGTCCCACTACCAAGAAGGTTGCCCTGGTGGGCATAGCGACCGACTGCACATATTGGGATGGGTTTAATTCCAGTGATGCTCTAAGGAGGAACGTCATCGGAATGGTCAACCAGGCCTCCCAAGTCTACGAAAGCGCTTTCAGAATCTCTCTTGGCATCAGGAACCTGACGGTCCTTGACCGCGGATGTCCAGGCACACCATCATCCACGACCCCGTGGAATGTCGGCTGCAGTTCTAGCACCTCTATCAGCGATCGGCTTAACCTCTTCTCCGCCTGGCGCGGCAGATCTCAGGACACCAATGCATTCTGGACCCTGTTGACTCGCTGCCCTACAGACTCTGCAGTGGGTCTGGCCTGGCGGTCTCAAGTGTGTCGTCAAGGATCTGGCACTAGCAGCGACGGCAGTGGGAATAACGAGACCGTTGCCGCGGCGAATGTGGTTGTCAGCACTCCGACAGAGTGGCAAGTCTTTGCCCATGAAGCAGGTCATACTTTCGGAGCTGTTCACGACTGTACCAGCTCAGCTTGTCCCGTTAACCCCAACTCACAAGCATGCTGTCCTCTAAGCACTTCAAGTTGTGATGCTGGGGGTAGGTTCATTATGAACCCATCGACGGGATCTGGTATTACCAATTTCTCCCCTTGCAGCATTGGTAACATCTGCTCGAGTCTCAAGTCCGCAGCGATGTCGAGCTGCCTGACGGACAACAGGAATGTCGAGACCATCACAGGCAGCCAGTGTGGCAACGGTATCGTTGAATCCGGCGAGGACTGCGATTGCGGTGGCGCCCAGGGCTGCGCAAACAACCCGTGCTGCGATGCTAGCACATGCAAGTTCAGGAGCGGCGCCGTTTGTGATCCGTCAAACGAAGACTGCTGCACTAACCAGTGCCAGTTTTCAGCGTCTTCGACAGTATGCCGTGCCAGCACTGGCGAGTGTGACGTTCAGGAGACATGCCCTGGCAATGCGGCGAGGTGTCCAGACGACCAACACAAGAACGATGGTGACTCTTGTGGCGGCGGAAACGGACTGGCCTGCGCTGCGGGACAGTGTACTTCACGCGATAGGCAGTGCCAGATCGCTGTCGGCACCTCGGCGAATAATAGCTCGACCACAGCATGCCCAGACATGAGCAACAGCTGCCAAGTATCGTGCACTTCGGACAGATTCTCGTTCGGAGCACGTCAGTGCCTCTTGTACGGTCAGAACTTCATCGACGGCACACCCTGCGGCGGTGGCGGGAAATGCTCCAACGGACAGTGCCAGGGCAGCTCTACAGCCTCGGAGATTGGGGAATGGTTCAGAACCCACCTGAACATCGTCATTCCCGTGGCGAGTGTTCTTGGTGTTTTGCTGCTGATTGCTGTCGTAAGTTGCCTCTACAGCTGCTGCAGGAGTGGGCGAGGTCGCCGTGTGCCAAAACCATCACCGGAGATGACGAGCTGGCCCTCATCGAGGGATCAGTTTGGAGGAGGCGACCCGAACCAGCAAGGTTACGGCATGCGTGCCATGGAGGGCTACTCGTATCCTCCCAATCGCGGCAACAATGGCTATGGGCCAGTACAGGACGAGTCTGGACCGTGGAACCAGGGCAGAAACATGAGATATGCATGATTTCTCCCCCTCTTTTTTTTTCCTTGTTTGAGATGTCCTGTCTTTCACTCGCTTCTGGTTGGGTTGGTTTAGTCTTTGGGAAGATTGGCGTAATACATACACGGCGTTTGTTGAGGAACATTCGACCTTTTAACGATTGATGAAGAGAGATTATTTTGAAAAGGTGGATTCTGGATATAGTACACATGATCACAGACATACATATCCGTGGATGGTCCATCCAGCCTGGTAAATAGATAATCCTCACGCAAGTATGGCATTCATGATAGGAGTGACATGATTTGTTCTCATCCAGCCTCAACAACAAAAAAACAGAAAATAAAGCAGCCATAAATAGTAGTCATATTACCCAGCTCAAAACAACCTCTCTTCTCATCTTCCCACCCTATCGCCCGCCCTTCGCCCCTGTCCATCCTGATGAGATGACGAACCGCCACCCGAGGAAGCATTACCCTTGGGCGTATGATGATGGCTGTTGCTGTTCTTCAGCTCCGATTGAGGATCGTCGAAGCCGCATAGCATAGCTGTGAAGCGATGGCGCTGACTGGCAACACTCTGCATCATGTAAGTTTTCTTTCGTTTTCCTTTCTCCAATTTCATTCCAGGAGGTAGCTCAAGGCAAGGAAACGTACGTCACCGGTGCTTTGGGCGTACATCAGCAGTTGCTCCGGATTATCCAAGACAGAGAGCGCAAAGGCCCTTCTCTCACGGTCCTCATAGGGCTCCATATGCGATCTAGCAGACTCAGTCAACCCTTGCGTATTTTCCTTGTTTTTTTTAACAACGACATTTCATGACTCTTGCAAAAAAAAAAAAAAAAAAAAAAAAAAGATGTCGACGCACCCGTGGCCCGGCCTGGGCATCCCCTCGTCATGATACTCCTCCGCATCCTCCTCGTTCATCTCGCTCTTCGAGTACGGATCCTTGCCGCGGGCCTGGCGGTCGCGCATCTCCGGCGTCAAGAGCTCGCGCTCGCGGTATCGCTCGCGGTACCGCTGCTGCTGCTGGAACAGCTTCTGTTGAGAGGCCTGCACTTCGCTTGGTGTTAACACGGATGACATGTGCGGCGGTGGCATGTTTGGTGGATTTCGGTTTTGCGTGAGCTAGCTGTAAGCCGCAAACTTCCGAGGCTGCGACGGGGAGAGCGAATGCGGCAAGTGAAAGTAGTATTGAATTATATATGATGGGGTGTGTAGGTTCAAAGTTTAGGATGACGAGTGGCAGAGTCGTGAGGCTGATGCTCAAAGCACCGGTCAAACCCCGCCTCATAATGAGCGTGCTACGTAGTATTGAGCTTGTGCTACTTCGTACACGCTCATATACGGAGGACACTTTCAAATAATCTTGCTCGAGTAAATTCACACTCACAATATTTCACGGGAATACGACAATGACGTCCCACATGATTCGGTCTCAACTACTCAGTACAAAGTCAACCAAAACTCCATTCCCCCCTGTTTTGTGGCCGCAACATAGCTCTTGATTGTACAATGCTCAACAAAATGCTTCCGTAGGAAGCCCAATCACAAACACAAAAAAGAAAGTAAGATACCCTCGCTCGAGTTTCCCCAACCAACCCCGTGCAACATCGCGAAATCCCATCCGTCAGCCTGAAAAATACAGCACTCGTACGCCATACATCCTTTTATCCCTACCGTTCATTCGAGTGTATCCGCGTAGTCAAAGAGAATTAGCATAGCCTGGCCAGGCCTCCCCCCTCTACCCAGGTATGTCATCGTTCATGGCCAAAAAAAGCTTGGCAGCAATGCTGGTATACAAAAGGGATTGGTGCGTGTGATAGTGTGCCCCAGAAATCGCTCCTCTGGCATTGACCAGAGATTATCGTCGTCGTCAACATCTGCTCATTTCCGATGCCGCAGCCACCCGATCTGAGCCCATTGTAATGGTTTTCCACTCCGAGGAAATTCCAGAGCCACCTGGGCCCATCGCTCCTCGGGGAGCACGTCGTCATTTGATTATTAGTTCATCTCCCTCCAACTGATGCAGTTCTATCTGCTGAAGCTTATCACAGCAAGCTGTTTCGTAGCTAGTTAGTGACTGTTATCAACGGCTATGCTTTTGGTCACCTACCCGGCTATTTGACCCATAGGCCAGCTTTTGGCCATTCATATCCCAGCATAGGCAGTGTTCATCCTCTTCTTCAGAGTCTGAATTGCCCTTTGGACTTAACCAGCCTGGATGGGGCGGTCGGCTCCAGCTTGCCCTAGGTACGGAGTGACTCCCAACCTTCCAAATGAGAACCTGACTTGAGGTGGCTCCGGCAATGAACGCTCCGTCAGGGGTAAAAGCAAGGCGCACAATCGGAGAGTCCATTGTCAGGAAGCATTTCGCTTTGCTCTCGGGTTTCCTGGCGTTCCAAATCAGAATGGCGCAGTCGTCACCGCCTGTGGCGATCAATCGTTCCTCATCAGCAACAGATTGATTGGGTGGTAGTGGTTGCCAAGCCATCGTCGTAATTGCCCCTTGGTGAGCCGATATTGACCTCCGTTGGCCAAATTCGTCCCACAGCTATACATATCACATTAGCAGGATGTACCTTGGGATATCTACAGCGGGATATCTTCTCACGTCGAGAGTGCCCTTGTCACTCGAAGTAGCCGCCAAGTTGGACCGCCAGTCAAAGAGAACTTGGGTAAAACTGTCATCTTCCTTCGTTTCGAACTTCCTTACTCGGTCTATTGATGTCTCGCTACAGCGGAGACACTCAAATAGCTCTCCTCCACAGATTAGGAATTCGGTATCGCTAGTCCAGGTTGCATCTAGTGATGTGGACGCAATGTCATGTCCAGGGAGACGATGTGTGAGCTGATTACCTGAATATGTTGAATACACCGTCACAAGCGCGCCGCCTTTCTCCGGTGACATGACGAGGACGGCCGAGTTGCTAGAGTTCCAACAGAGCTTGATCACAGGCGGTTCTGGCACCTCCATACTTTGCAAAAGCTCGCCATCAACATTCCACACACTCACGACGGCCCGGGTCACCGAATCAGTTGCCACTGCAATATACGTGCCATCGGAACTCCAGGCCAGCGCGGTAACCGTCGTTGACTTTGGCGTGTCGGAGTCCAGCAAGGTACGGGCGCTGAGTGGCACGTGATCCTGGCCAGGCTCGGTTGCCGTGGCACGCGAAATGGTCCAAACACGGGCTAGCGCATCGGTTCCAGCAGCCGCCAAAATTGATGGGTCTCTAGGGTTCCACTCGCACTGCAGCAGTATGGGAGCGTTTTCAGCGCCAGCTGGGGAGGGAGATGGCGTTGTCTCAGTGGCGCAAGCCTCGTCCATGAGGCGGATGAACGTAGTGTCAGGTGAAAGCTCCTCGACCTTGTCGACCTGGGTGCCTTGCTCAGGTCCATCTGTTCGTAAAATGGGGGGAGGCACCTGCTCCCCTTCGAGCGGCGATGGATATGCATGATTGTCCTGGTGGTGGTGATTTTGGATGTCGTCGTTGCTGTGGTGGTGCTCCAGATCAACCTCCATGGGGGTAGTGGCTGTGGCGGCGTCGGATTTATTGTCGTAGCCATTACTGAGCCTTGGCCGTTTCGAAGGCGATCCATTCGGCAGCGAAGTCTGAACCCGTTTTCGCGACACCTCCGCGTCCTCTCCCTCTGCGTCGACATCCTCCTCCTCCTCCTCTTCTTCTTCCATTTTCGCCAGTGGCTGCGCATCCAGTGGCCCAAAGACGCCATTGCGAAGCTCGTCGGCCTGTGCCGCCATATCCTCAGGCATCTGCACCAACAGCCCGTTAGTTACGGCCTGCGATCGCGCCGGGTGATCATCGCCAGGCACGAAAAAGGGTCAATCAATCAAAAAAGGGCCGTTTGGGCTTACCTGGCGCCGTGCATGCTCGCGCTCCAGGGCATAGTAGACAAGACCGCTGTTGACGACAGAAACTAGCGCATGGCCTTTGACATGGCGCGCAAAGTCGAAATCGCGGTGAGGCTCCTTGACGTGCCATTCTTTTTGAAATTTGGCTGCGGTTTCCCTGTAGTCTGTGAAGCGTGGTTAGATCTTGGCTCTGCTCGGCTCTACGAGATCTCCCTGGTTGGTGTTGCGCGGGTGCCACGTACTGCCCTCAAGCAAATACCTGTGAAATGGGTCAGTAAAACATGAGTGTCGATGACGTTCGATGAACTGAATGAACTGGGGGAAATGTCGGCCGGCTCAAAAACCGCGCCGTCGCGGCAATCCGGTGATGATGAGCCGGGGGGCGGCTGCGTGAAGACGGGCGCAGAGAGACGAACCTCCAGATGAGAAAGTTGACTCGGTCGGAGTCGAGATATTCCTTGATGACCATGGTGCCGGGGCGCGCCGCAGGTGGCGGCAGTGTCACGGTTTGTCGACACAGGCGGGACTGCAGGCGAAGAGAAGCAAACGGGCTCGTCGTGAGGCTGCCAGAGTGAGATGGCAGTTGGTGATGGTGAGGGAGTGAGTGAGTGAAGATTCAAGAAAGAGATGAATCCACCATCGCTCTCGGTCGGCAAAAGGTACCTCTGCCGGTACATTGGCCTTATTCCCATGCTGTGTTGTGCTGGGAGGTACGGTGTACCTCGAGGTACCTCCGCCGGCGCCCAGACAAGAGAAGCGCCGAGGTACCTCACTGGTGGACTGCACTGCATCTGTAGCTGGCACATCATTTAAAGCGTGGGCGCAAGGTACGATCAGTGCTACCTGGGGGCGCGCTATGGGGGGTTTCATCGTCCAATCCAGACAGTTGTTGAGATAAAAGGCAATAGTGCTACTCAAGGCTCACTCACACACACACGAGAATCACAACAGTTTTTTTCCAAGACATGGCATCTTCACAGGGAAACCCACCCAGCAGATGCTCGGAGAAGTCGCCGACACCAACCAGACCCTTGCGACCGTCCGCCAGATTAGGTACATGGAGGTACCGAGCGGACGTTGCAGTTCGTACCGTGCCTTGTTGGACGCGACAGTGGATTGGTTCTGGCGCTAGGTCAAAGGCTCAGTGCAGAGGAACGAGATGGCATGGCGGTAGGGCAACGGGAGTGTGACGGGGTCCCTTGGCTGGCGCAGCAAACTCACCGGTACCACGAGACTCCCCCATTTTGTGCGGAGCACCGAGGTACCACTTCGTACGGAGAGTACGGGGTTCTAGGTACGTACCGTCTCAAGAAACAGCGGCCTGCGGGGACCATTTGTTGAAGGCAGTGTGAGGGTGGTCTTTGTCTCTGCCATGTACAAAGTACAAAGTACTAACCTCGAGTGCGTGCATCGGAACCGGTACGTACCTGCTCCATCTGAACTTTATTACCGGCATCGACATGCTGCGGCGTCGCCGCGTACTCATAGCAATACAGAAGCGATGGAAAAGCAAATGCAAGTGGCGTCCGGCTCAGTGTCCGCGGCGCTTGAGTGTCAGTCAGTCAACGTGCCCACGCTTCGTGCTGGCCTGCCTCAGTGATCAATCTCGACTTGACTGTCTCTGGAGGCGAGACTCGACAGGGAGGCTGCGCCAAAGCGTCCCGCACTACTGACGACAGATCCGCCAAAAGATTGGAACCTAGGTATCGTCACGGGCCTCTCACAGGAAAAATAAAGTCTACAAGTCCGAAACTGGCTGTGGACTGGGTGAGAGTGCGAGGAGCCCGGAGGGAGGGTCAAGCGGCCCCAGTCTAGCCCAAGGCATCGTAGTCCCAAAAGCCTCACCAATCTGGTGGCAAACTGCAGCCGGGTCTTTTGTGCGTATTTGGCTCGCCTCTTCCGCCGTCAGTACGGAGAAATCCAGATTCGATTCCGATCCAAGCACACAACATGGCGTTGTTGTCTCGTCTCTGGGTAAAAAACCAGTCTCTTGTCGTTCTCCCTGCCAGATTCACTTTGGGGGGGGGGTCAGGATCCCGGTGGCTGTTTGTCTGACTGTCTGTCTGTCGCGACTCTCCTGGGATCGGGTCCCTATCGAAGAAAGGGAAAAAGAACCTAGGCCGCCCTCCCCCATGATCTCTCCCACACAAATGGGCTGCTTGCATTCTCTGAAATCTGAGACTGATGCAGATCGGCTACTAAATGGGGGATGGCCTCGTACAGGTACTTGAACATCCCGGGCCCACAGGGGATATCCTTGGTCGCTCTCCCAGGTCCGGTTTAGAGACCACGGGATTCTGTCAATGCACCTTGGCTCGTGGAAGGCCAGAAAGAAGGACGCCAGCCCTCACCCACAGCAAATAGTCTTGCACACCAACAGGCCTGGTCCATTTTTATCCCCCGAGGCGCCTCCTCCCCAGCACACTGGGCTGACTGACTTACCCTAAGCACCCAAAGTGACCCGAAATTAAGATTCCGTCTCATACGCTGGCACTAATAATAACGATGTCGGAAATCGTATTTTCACCTCGTGGAGTTGTGTACGAAGTACGAGTAGTACTCCGTATTTCATACCGAGTCGCACAGTGGTCCTGAGATGGATGTATGGGGAGGGTGAGAGGCGGAATACCTTTGGGAGACTTTCGGCATACCCTTCAGGTAATTCGCCCGACTTCCCCAAATTATCGTAGTAGCGACTCTCCGGGGAACAGACGTTTGGGAGGGTGAGGTGACTCTATCGCGGCCTACGTGGCACTGGTCACAGTCGATGAAAAAGGGGCGGGCGGCGGCTTTGTGTGTGTCTGAGTGTTGGCGGCGCCGGCGCCAAGCTGCTGTCCCCTTCATGCCGTTGCGAAATGCATCTGTGCAGGGGTGGTCGTGACGGCTGCAATGTGTGTGCCGGGGACAGGGGTGGGATGGGATGAATGCCATAGCCTCTTCCTCCGTATTGTTAGAGCCGAGTGCCAGAGATGTGGATGGATGACGGAGCCAAGAAGCACTGACTCAAACCGAGCGGCTAATCCATACCTTTCTCTCCTCGAAAAGGCCCAAAATAGACAAAGGGAGCCTCCGTGCCTGTCTCGTCAATGCCGTGCTGTTAAAATCCATGATACGTACTTCGTACTTCGTACTCCGTACCGAAAGAATCATGATGATGATTACCTAGTATGTACTCCGTATTATGAATAATACTAGGTAATAGCGCCGGGTGTCTCTGAGATGACGCTTTTCACACTCACCCCACACACCATCGCACTAATATGGTTACGTGCAGACGATACGTATTGACAAGGGAACGTGGATCTTGAGGCACAAACAAACGGTGGAGAACTCCGTACATACGAGTACATACATCTATACATACCTAGTACGTACTCGTACATGCTACGGAGTACGGAGCACTGCTAGTACGGAGTACATGTGCAATGTGCATTGCTGCATTGAGCGCATCGACATGCATTGACTAACCATGTACGAAGTAAATCAATATGTACGGATGCCAGAGACCTGCAAGCCCAACACTATACCACTCTGATATCGCGCCGTTCGGTTCTCGTCAATCTACCAATAGGCCACCACGGATTTGTCTGCGGTTTATTACGTACATGTGGTCTGCACCGGTAGGGACCCACCCCACACACATACTAATAAGCTTGCAAACTCAGTTTGCATGTCAATGGTTAGTGAAGATGTAGCCTGGAAGCAGACTGCCGAGGTTCCTTGATATGCAGCAACGCCCAGCAAGCCGCCGTCCGTTGGGCTGCTGGATGGGGATATAATACTGCCACATTTATCGGGTGCTCGCAAATACCGAGCGAATCCGAAGAAGAGAGGCATCATGCAGAGTGACGACTGCTTCTATGTAGTACTACGAACTCGATGTTCAGTCCAGCCACAGCCAGTGCTGTTCTATGTATGTATGCACATCTCCAGATTCCGGGGATCACATGATCTACTATAAGCTTATTCATTGGTGATATCACTTTAGTGTAAAAATAGGACAGCATGATAAGGACTCACCAGACATCTCCTCGCCTGCATAAGCACTGCGATATTATCGACGATCCAAGACAGTCACTTCAAGGACCGATTTGTGACGAACGACTCGGAATGAGGGATATTGTTTTGTGATAGGTGACCAATAGGTTTCCGACTTTATACATCCACACATCACAATACCAAAGCCTCACGCCTTGCCGTTGACGCCAGAGGAAATAAGAAAAAAAAGCAGACAGTGGAATACAAAAACTCACTGTGAAGAAATGGATGCAATAACTTCAGTGTCTCGTCGTGATTTCGTTGCTGCCAGACTCCTTCATCCTCATTCAGTCCCAACCCATTTGTTGCCTGAGGCCGCAATTTCAATGCCAGATCGCCTAATTCGGCCTGGTGGCCTTTTCGCATCACGATCCCTGGACGTGAGGCTCTTGCTGCCAAGCTTCACTGAAAGAGCACAACTCGCGATAACGAGCATCAGAAACGGCAGAGGCTACCAGCGCCAAGTGGGGAAACGCCATTATTCTTCCTACAACGAACAAATGACCCCTTAGCAAGACCGCGACTTATATCTCTATCCCGATCGCCATGCCTCCCCGAATAAACATCCCGCCAGTCACTCGAGCCTTGCTCGGCACTCTTCTCTTCCAGTCCATCTTGAGCGCTGCGATACGATACCGTCAATGGTCGGAGAATGCAGATATCATCATCCCATACTTGACGCTGGTTCCTCAGCTTTCCATCATATATCCCTGGACATTCCTCACCTCTTCCCTGGTTGAGGGTAACATCTTCACGTTTGGGTTGGGTGCTGTGACCTTGTACCATGGCGGAAGATATCTGGAGAGAGCTTGGTCGTCAGCAGACCTAGCCAAGTTTTTGGTCATTGTCTCTTTGATTCCAAACCTCCTGACCTTTGTCGTCATGGTTCTTCTGTTCTCATTAACACGGAACCAGAATTGGACGTACGTGCTGTGTTCGCCTTGTCGCTCCCCTGACTCCCTGCTAACTTTGGATGCTGTGGCAGTCTTACCGTCATTGGGGGAACCATCCCGTTCCAGATCTCGTTCCTTGTCGCATTCAGCCAACTCGTGCCTGCGCATACCGTGACACTATTCCGAGGGATTGTGTCGTTGCGAGTACCAAGATTTCCGCTCCTCTATATCGGCGTCGTCTCCCTCCTCTCTCTTACGCCATTGCTTTCACGGGCAGCCTTTTGGCTCGCCGTCTTCGGATTCCTCACGAGCTGGACATATCTGCGATTCTACAAGATGGTCTTTCCTGATCTCGACATGGCACAACCTACGTCACTGCGCGGAGACGCAAGTGAAACGTTCGCCTTTGCCGAATTCTTCCCAGGGCCGGTTAAGCCTTTCGTGGCTGCCTTTGCGGACCAAGTTTATAACATACTCGTCGCGATCCGCCTATGCAAGCCAGTATCGCCTGGCGACGTGAATATGAATCGCAGCGATAACTTTCTACATAGGGGTGCTCCCGGCAGTGCCCGCGCGGAGGCAGAGAGGAGAAGAGCCATTGCGTTGAGGGCACTGGATCAGAGACTACACGCAGCAACGGCGAAGCAGACTTCACAGCCTCCTCCCGCTCAGCCCACTGGCCCGACGGTACAGACGCAGCCCCAGGCGAGCGCGCAAGCCGCTATGAGGTCGGAGCCGGGACCGATGCTTGGCGAGACCAAGTTTGACCCGGATCAAGAGGAGGACGCGCAACGGAGTTAGGGGGGGGAACTGGTGTAGGTAAATATTATATATCAAAATGATTTGGTTTTGGTACTTGGGTCAGGGTTCCTTCGGAGATTATAAAATCGGCTGAAGTGTTTGTGTGTGACTGTGTCATCATAGCGTTGTCTAGCAGGGAAGATATCGAGCCATGTGCGTCGGGTTATAGCATTTACCCGATTATTCATAATTCAAATGAGCTGTACACTATTACGGAATACAGGTAAAGTTTATGACTTATAATCCGACTTGGATACCTCGCGATCGGAACAACTGCCTGTTTGTTTATAGGGTAGTTAACAGTGCATATTACCTAGTATTAGTACTTCGTACGGAGTACTAATATCTTACTACTAGCAATTGTCGTCCGGGACTTGCCGGCACGACCTGTTGGGTTTGATAAGAGTTTTACTGCTTCAAGGTTGATTCTAGTTGTGCCGGGTCACGGGTCGGGGTAATCTGCAGATGCTCGCAACAAATGTAATACCGATGCGGTCCTATTGACAAGGGACCTACATCTGGGGCTTGCATAGAAGGTTGTTTCGCCATCACATTTGAGAGGGTAACATCGCGCAACAGCCAACCAATGGCTTTCGCCAGCGACATGGCTGCTGTGGAAAACGCGACGTTCTGAAACCTGCTCCCGTCAGTGCGAATGTGGCTGTCGGTGGCTTTCAGTGGCTGGCGGCTGGTGGCTCACTGTTTAGGCTCTTTTAGCGCTGATGATGAGGCTCCATGGCTTGTGTGTGCTCGCGTTCCAGGGGAAACAATACACACCAAACAAACCTCTCATTGCAGTTGTGCGACACGATAGTTGTGCTTCTGTTCTTTGCGTGCGAAGTGCTACTAGGCAGGCTTCCACGGAACGGCTCATGAGAGATGGAAGAAGCACATGCATCACGCATCGGCGGTCGGCTCTGCGCCCACCATATATCCTTTGTTTCCAACGCCCAACCCTTCTTTTTCTGGTGCCATGGGGGTGGAGCTGGCGGCAGAGCCCTTCACAGGGATCATTTGGCCGCTGGTGCTTGGTACGTATCTTATCTTGGATCGGGCTGGCGCACGTTGGCAAGCACGATTGGCTCTCCCAAACCACTAGTCCTGGGTATGATTACCGACGCGATGCGATCGGTGGATGATGGCCGAACTCGACGGAGTGGACAAAAACACAACTGTTCAGTACAGAGGTGGCTGGCGGTCAGAAGTGTTCTAGAGGTTCGTGGCGAGTGCGGCGCCCTCTTCAGGGCAAACAGCGACGATAGCGGATGATAGGGTGATACGAAGTACGGAGTACAATGGCAGCAGATCACCTTTCCCACGAGACCGGCAGGTCACTCATCGACGCCTGTGTGCCGTACGCTGTTCCCTTGTCTGCTGTAGAACTGTGCTGTGTTGGATCGTGCAACATCGTGGGACGGGTATAAACAAACGACGGGCGTTGTTCCCCAAGGAAGCACAGCGTAGGTATTTCCCAGCCGGGGTGAAAGCACAGCATACATATTAGTTGCGTGCTGCTCTTCTGCGCAATGAATGCATGTAGTATGTAGGATGTATGTACAACAAAGCAGCCAAGCCAAGCACGCGGGAATCTGGCGACTCACCTCTGAGGAGTGAGACAGGGAGGGATGGAAGATTGACGGCGACCAGCCAAAACTGGCAAAGCACGGCTCAACTCTGCAGCCTGGGGCGGGGGGGCCAAGGGGTGCTGTGCGTACGATGTCGTAGGCGCAAAGGTACATACACGTAAAGGTCATAAATAGTACGTACTACTATTACTACCTCAGGGTACCTTTACGAGAGATTGATTCAGTAAAACCGAGCAGCGACAGCCACTCACTCCACCGCTGTTGGGTTGCTGAGTCGAGCCGCAGCGTGGGAGATGGTGGTGAGCACCTCACACTCTGCCCTGGGGGTGTCCACCATCCGTGGCGTCCGTCTCTGGACAAGGGACCAAAAGCTAAGAAAGCCCCCAGTCCAGATGGCCAGATCCGTCGGCGGCTGGCTTGTGGCACGTCAGTGTGCTCAGCGCGGCCTAGAGAGGCTTGGCGGCTCAACCATGACCCACAGGTGTGGGTCATGGTCTTTTTGGAAGGGGTGTGAGGTGGAGAAGGTGGAGGAGGCGTGTGAGACAGACTGAGTTCGGGGGTGGCAACGGTGTTGGAGGTACGTACCGGACAGGCCAGACCGTATCTTGCGGACCGAGCGAAACACGCATGCACATTCGCCGTCTCTTGAGAAGCAATCCGTCATCGACTAATGCACCCATGCATGGACTGCTCATGCCCTGCTTGTTGTTGGCTGTCCTTTGCCTACCTGCGAGCGATGCACCCCAATGCGCCAACCCCCTTCCCTGTCTTTCCCCACCCGTCAGGGCCCAACTTAGGATTCCTGGTGGTCAGTGAGTGGTCTTTGCTGCGCTTCTGCACCCCTGTGGAAGGGGGGGAAATGCAAAAACAACCTGCTTGCGCCATTGTGCTCCGCTGCTGGAAATGGAAGTCGAGAACCGGAAAAAAAAAGGGTGGTGTAATATGTGCATGCATGCCTGGGGCAGCAAAGACCAACCGGACCTGGAGCATATAGAACGCCGTGTGGATTATGTAATGTACTAATGGCTGGCCCCTGGCTGCAGAAAAAAGCCGAATGCAAGATACGGCTTTGCTGATGGTGGCTGGAGGATTTGAGTGGCTACCTTACCTGGCACTTTGGCCCTGCGTTGCAAGTACGAGTAACGTGATCGCCCGTTGCTTTTCGTCACCCCCCTGGGCCTGAGCATCCATTCCCAGACCTAGCCCGGTAATCGCCCCATTGACTTGCGCCCTTATGGCCCATGCCTCTTTATTATTTATGAGATGGGCCCCAACTCCATTCCTTCGCTATCATCGACATCACGGGCTGACAAACTTTTCCTCCCCTTCTCCTCCCCTTCTCCTCCCCTTCTCCTCCGTCGTTGCCGTGCTCGTGCAGACGGAGCTCCCATGCTTGCGTGCAAGAGCATATGCCAAGGAAAAGATGCGGAGTGCTGCCGTTATCTACGCGCTATCCTCCCTCTCTTATCATCGATACCAGCATGACTACTTCGTACTACTACTCGTGCTTCGTACATAGAAACGATGATATTCTCGTGCAGGGGCAGAGTATGCTGACCTCTTAGCTTCTCACCGTTATCCACGATTAATTATTAATGACTCGGATACCGCCGTCGATATACGTTTGCGTCTTTGTACTCGTACTACTCCGTGCCTCTTCCTCCAGCGTCCCGTATTAATTTTACGCGGTAAAAACCGGGGCAGTTTGCTGACAGTGCATGGCCACGAGCCACCGACAAATTTCCCCGTCCGCGCCGGGGCTGAAACCCACCATCATCGACAACTGGGATAGGAGCATGCCAAAAATAAGGGAGCTCGTGCCCCGATGGTTGCCCAGGCTATGCATGTTTTACTGCTATCAATCCTGCGATTCCAACCCTGACACCGAAAGAGAGGGCCCGTATCGCCTCCGACTTGCTGCCGCCATTTGCGACCAGAAGCGAAAATACGATACGACTCGTACTCTGGAAGAAGCGAAAGAACTTGCATTCTCATCGTGGTCTGACCTCAGTGTGAATGAACCAAGGTAAACAAAACAAAGCATTGTGAGCAAAGACTGGTAGCGGGATCACGGGACTATTATACCACTTCTCAACGAGGGACGCCGCCTCCCAGTGTAATCACGGACTATCGGTTCTCATGATTTATCGATCAGTTGAATGAGAAGTATGGGGTCTTTCGTCAGATCGATGGTGTGGTGTCACACTCAACACTGACTGACACTTTATTACTACATTCATACTATCTACTACCTAGGTACCTCTACGAGTAGTCTTATGTGTACGTAAGGTAGCTATTGGCCAATAAGAGCTTCTGGCGGCAAGCCGTCGTCTCAACTTGTACGGCGTATCATAATAGCCTTACGGAAATCGCCTTTCCTTACTCCGTAGGATTCCTTGTTTCGCAAGAAGTGTGGTTTGGGCGGGAAGCGCAATGTCTGCATTTGAACGAGGGCGCTACAGAGCATTTCCTCTTAGTATCTACGAAGTACTCCGTAAATTCCGGTTAATCCTTCGCCAGTGCGATTTGAGGTATGTGTTGGAGAAGCTAAAAACTCTGATGGTGAATAGTGCACGGCAACAAGCGGCTGGTGTTGAAAAAAAGCCGTAACCGTATCGGTACTATACTGCTACTAGATCAGACTCTCAACTCTCATCGAACCGGAAAATTAGCTCATCTCCGTTCTCGTAATTATCGTCTACTACTACTTACTCGTAGGTACTATTACAAACTACAAGTGCTCCGTATGTGGTGGTGATTTCAGCGGTGGCGTCGGGGGATAATTAGTGGTGCACATGAGCCCCATGGGAAATGCGTCAGACTCCGGTTTGCTGCCCCAGCTTTTTTTCATTTCGCCGCGACCCGTCACTCTCTGGTGCTTGTTGTTCCATCGTCATCAGTCAGTGTGTGTGGGCTTGACAAATTGTGGCCCGGCCTCGGGCACTACGTGGTAATAGGTACGTACCCCCAACCCAAACACTGACCCACCGCCCCACTGCTACTCGGCAGGGCAGACCCAGCCAAGCCAGACCCAAGACGTAAATAAAGACCTGCAACTGCATGGGTGGCCCCGCTCGCTTCGCTGCCGCACGCCACCGTGAGCCTAGTGTGTCCGTTCCCTCCCATTTCTCATGGGTAAGGGGAGTTTTCGGCTCAGCAGCGCAAGTCCTTCCTCCACCAGACAGCCTTTCCTCTTCCCCAATTACCTGTTTCCTCTTCCTCCCCTCCACTGCGTTCAACACAACACCAGCTCTGACGGCTCCCACAGATCTCGACTGTTTCCGCGATCTCGGCCGCCCTCACTAATAGATCTTAGCCTCACCGGCGACTCCTGTGCCCCTTTCCTTCCGACTCGGGTTTTTTTCTGGGGGCAGCCTTGCTCTCGATTCATGCGCTGCGCGGTGTCGCTGGGCGGACCCTGAGGCATTGGACATCACCGTCATTGCCTCTACCCTACTCGACACGCTCATCGCCATCTCCAAGCATCTCATATCTTCGCGTCGACACCTCTACATCCGGGCCTCGACCGTATACTACACCGCCAACCGCCTCGCGATAGCTTTCTGGCGGCCCCGTCGCGATGGCGAACCATCACCCGTCGCCAACCATGATGCAGATGCAGCACCAGGCTCCTCCCGTGGCGCCACCTCAAAATGTCCAACAAGGCCATTTCAACCCCTCGCACCAGATTGCTGCCATGAACGAGGCTGTCTGGCTGCAGATTGGTATGTAGTCTTTCGTGGCCTTGGCATTATCGGACTCTTCATTGACCAAGGCACAGGGAGCTTCTCTGAACTCCTGCGCGTACCTGACGAGGCAATGCACGCCTATGAGAGAGCACTTCAAGCAAACCCCAACTCGACGGCGGCAATGAACGCCATTGGGATGCTCCTCAAGGGCCGAGAAGCATTTGACAAGGCACTCGAGTTTTTCCGTGCCATCGTGCAACTCGACCAGAATAATGGCGAAGCCTGGGGAAATCTCGGTATGTTTTTACTTGCCCAAATTCGTAGTGTTTTAGCACATGCTTATTGGTACTGTAGGCCACTGTTATTTGATGACGGAGAACCTGCAAAAAGCCTATGACGCCTACCAGCAGGCTCTAGTTAACCTTAGAGATCCCAAGGTAAGCCCCACCATGGCCATTGCCAGTGAGTAGTCGTCTAACCGTGTGTAGGATCCAATGCTCTGGTATGGAATTGGCATTCTGTACGATCGGTATGGAAGCTATGACTACGCCGAGGAAGCATTCTCCCAAGTTATGCAGATCCAGCCCGATTTCGAAAAAGCCAACGAGATCTACTTTCGGCTGGGTATAATTTACAAACAACAATCCAAGTTTAACCAGAGTCTCGAGGTTGGTTTCATAACCACACTCTCTGTTATGGCTATTGACTGACGCGTTATCAGTGCTTCAAATATATCGTTGCTTCTCCCCCAGGTCCCTTGACGCAGGAGGATATCTGGTTCCAGATCGGACATGTTCACGAACAACAAAAAGATGTAAGCATAATCTCGAGTGTCTATATCTCCACGCTCTCCATTGACATTCATTTGCAGTTCGACAGCGCCAAGGCTGCCTATCAACGCGTGCTTGATCACTCTCCCAATCATGCCAAGGTTCTCCAGCAATTGGGCTGGCTGCACCATCAGCAGAGCAACTCTTACGAGTCTCAAGAACGCGCAATTCAATTTTTGGAAAAATCTGTTGCAGCGGGTAGGTTAGGCTCATGCTCATAACTGAATCTGAAGCTCACAAATCTCTAGACAACCAGGATGCACAGAGCTGGTACCTTTTGGGTCGCTGCTACATGTCCCAGCAGAAATATCCTAAAGCCTATGAGGCTTATCAGCAAGCTGTTTACCGTGATGGAAAGAACCCGACTTTCTGGTGTTCCATTGGTGTCTTATACTATCAGATCAACCAATACCGAGATGCTCTGGACGCATATTCACGAGCAATTCGCCTGAACCCCTACATTTCGGAGGTGTGGTATGATCTCGGCACTCTGGTATGTCACCATACTCCTTAGCCATGTCTTGATGAGCCTGCTAACCCAAGGTTTAGTACGAATCTTGTAACAACCAGATTGCTGATGCGTTGGATGCCTACCAAAGAGCTGCCGAGCTGGATCCGGGCAACCCTCATATCAAGGCTCGTCTCCAGCTTCTTCGCACCGGTGCTACCAATGGTGGTCCGCCCCCAGCTGCTCCTCAGCCCGCCGACGTGCATCCTCAGGCATACCAAGCTGCAGGTCCTGTTGGACCTCAATGGGGAGGATCTACTCAGCAGCCACCCGCAAACGGCCCTCCCCCTGCTCCTCAGGGTGCCGGAGACAACTGGGCCGGCAGGCTCTCCAACGTCAATCCACCACCTCAGCCTCCCAATCCCTACGAAAATAGGGGCGAGCCTTTCCGTGGTGGTCCAGCACCGCCTCTTCAGCGCCAGCCTAGCCCTCAGCAAGAGCAGCAGATGCGCCAGCCGTACCCTGACCCGATCAGGCCCGGCCCATCACGCCGTGGCCCGTCACCACCGCCTCCCGCTCATCAATACGCGCAACCTCCGCCACCGCCTCCACAACCTCAGGCTCCGGCTCCGGCACCTGCGGATCGACGAGTTGTTAACCCCAACTGGGGTGGTTCCACTCCGTCGTCTGCGCCGCCTTCGAACAATGCGAACGGAGCCAACCCGCCGCCAAATGGCATGGCTCCATTCCGACCGGCTAGCAGCCCTCGTGTCGATGGCCGTCCTCCTGTGCATGATACCCGTGTGCCGTCGCCCAAGACGGCCTATCCTCAGCATCAAGCTCCGCCACCGCACTACCCCCATCACCCAGAAATGCAGCCGCAGAGTGCTCCGGAAAACGCACCACCACCGCCGCCACCACAGGCAATGCCTGAGGCCCCTGTCCAGCGCATGGATGATCGCCCTCCCTCTGTTGGGCCAAAGCGGATGCGTGAATGGGAAGAGGAGTCGGTTGCCAAAAAACAGGCCAACGAAGAGAACCGCGCTCGCTTGGAAGACTTGAGGCATCGTAGGCCCTCAACTCCTCCTCGTGATGCCTATCGCCGTAACTCTTCTGAGATTCGCCGGGTTGAGGACCAGCGCCGTGTTG
This sequence comes from Hypomyces perniciosus, assembly GCA_008477525.1. Lineage (NCBI taxonomy): Eukaryota > Fungi > Ascomycota > Sordariomycetes > Hypocreales > Hypocreaceae > Hypomyces > Hypomyces perniciosus. The sequence goes on from SPDT01000006.1 coordinate 742,133, forward strand.
AGGAGCCTCGGAGACCCGAGGAGCCTCGTCACAAGAGTGAAAACTATCATCCTTCTGAGGCTGCTCATCACCCGCAAAATCACTCAGTCGGACCAAACCATCTGCCTCCAATGCAGCAAGCGTCGAGCTCCATGTCAGGTGTCGTGCATGAGAAGCCTCAACCCGTTGTTACGCCCAAGGAGGAGCGTCCCCCAGTCGAGCAAGCGCCTCCTCCTCGTCCAGCTCCTCCTCCAGTTACTGAGCCTGAGCGGGCTGCTAGAAAAATGGACGTGGATGAAGACTATGACGACAGTGGAGAAGACGAGAAAAAGACGGCTCTCACCAACGGATCAGGGCCCGCGCCGGCGTCAAGCGAGTTGAAGACGTCGACACCTTCCGGCTCTGCCGTGAATGGTGCCCCTGGCCCTGCGCCGAAGACTGAGTAAGTGCATGGGGATCAGGGTTTATGAGCTCGGAATTTTTACGTGGCGAATTGTTCATGCTTTTTCAATGTATACCATGGTGCCCAGTCTTATCTTCTTTCTTTTGTCATGGGATGATTCGATGGATGGCAATGGGGGACGGGTCTTAGGTTTTGGCTAAGTAAAATATCTGTCGCCAAAAAGCGGTTTCCGTAGTACAGGTAGTCTCTACAATTGGTATTTCTCTGTAGTATTTGCAATAGTATCGTATCAAAATCCCCAATGTTGTGGAGCTATGGTGATCCCATCGGTGAGCTAGGTGAACTCTTCATTTTTTTCATTCTTTGCGGCTTAGCGCATCTTGACTGGTTGGCTGGTTCCAAAGGCGGTTAGGTGAGTGCGCACGGGCCACAACACAGGACCTCCTACCACAGGTCTCGCTTAAAATTTCGCCCACAAGTTATTTCTCAAAAGCCCTTTTCACCTTTTTGCTCCGCGCAGGCTTCGTCAATCTTCCATACTAACCTCATCACCACGCAGCAGCCCAAAATGAGTGTATGTGATCGCGGCAGTCGAACAGCCCATTGTTTGTGATAATACTAACTTTACAATAGCACCGCAAGTACGAGGCTCCCCGTCACGGCTCCCTGGCTTACCTGCCTCGGAAGCGAGCTGCCCGCCACCGCGGAAAGGTCAAGTCGTAAGTATTGACATGCGGAAAATTTTGACAGCGCAAGCAAAGGCGAAAGAGTCGAGCGGTCGCTAATCAATTGGGATGACAGCTTCCCCAAGGATGACGCCAAGAAGCCCGTCCACCTGACCGCCGCCATGGGCTACAAGGCCGGTATGACCACGATCGTTCGTGACCTCGACCGACCCGGCGCGAAGGCGAACAAGAAGGAAGTTGTGGAGGCTGTTACAATCGTTGATACCCCGCCTGTACGAACAATGCAGCCCGCTTGGCTATGTGCCTATGGCTAACATCTTTTAGATGATCGTTGTTGGTCTTGTGGGTTACATCGAGACTCCCCGTGGTCTGCGCTCCCTCACCACCGTGTGGGCTGAGCACTTGAGCGACGAGCTCAAGCGACGATTCTACAAGAACTGGTACAAGAGCAAGAAGAAGGCTTTCACCAAGTACGCCAAGAAGCACTCTGAGAGCGGTGGTGCCTCCATCACCCGCGAGCTTGAGCGTATCAAGAAGTACTGCACGGTCGTCCGTGTCCTTGCTCACACTCAGATCCGCAAGACCCCCCTCAAGCAGAAGAAGGCCCACCTCATGGAGATTCAGATCAACGGTGGTTCCATCTCCGACAAGGTCGACTTCGGCAAGGACCTCTTCGAGAAGTCCGTCTCCATCGACTCCATCTTCGAGCAGGATGAGATGATCGATATCATTGCCGTCACCAAGGGTCACGGCTTCAACGGTGTTACCTCCCGTTGGGGAACCAAGAAGCTTCCTCGTAAGACCCACAAGGGTCTCCGAAAGGTCGCTTGTATCGGTGCCTGGCATCCTTCCCACGTCCAGTGGACTGTTGCCCGTGCTGGTCAGATGGGTTACCACCACCGAACCTCGGTTAACCACAAGGTCTACCGAATTGGCAAGGGTGATGCTGAGGACAGCGCTTCCACTGATATTGATATCACCAAGAAGAAGATCACTCCGTACGTCAAAACCATTGGTCCTTTACTAATTTCCTCGTTGCTAACGCATGTACAGTCTGGGTGGCTTCGTTCGCTATGGTGAGGTCAACAACGACTTCGTCATGGTCAAGGGTTCTATCCCTGGTACCAAGAAGCGTGTCATGACTCTCCGCAAGTCCATGTTCACTCACACCTCAAGGAAAGCTCTGGAGAAGATCAACCTCAAGTGGATCGACACCTCCTCCGAGTTCGGTCACGGTGCTTTCCAGACCCCTGCGGAGAAGAAGCAGTACCAGGGTACTCTCAAGAAGGATCTGGCTTCCGCATAAACGTGAAGTCTTGTTTCCTTTTTGCGTCTGGGTCATTGCATGGTGTCGGGTTGGTTTTGCCTTGCTTATGGGCTGGGTTAGGCTTCATAATGGGATGAGCACAAAAGAAAAAAAGTCCCAGCTTAGAGACATGAAAATCGAAATGAGGTTTCCTGTTATAACTACCGCCTGTATATGTGCATGACTGAATGATGATGTTAAGACTACTACGTTTGCCTGGCTCGTAAAGATGTGATGGTTCGTGCCGTTTTCGTGAGGATAAAAAGAGTGACGTGGGGTGTCCACTGGTTCTTGACGTCACCCCCACCCTGGGCTGAGGATTGAAGAATCTGGATTACTTGAAACAGCCTTCTTTCTTACTTCATCCTCTTTCTTGCTCATGGCTCCATCACAGCGCAGATTAATTTGCGCTTTCTCTTCTGTCGCGACAAAATCCATAACACCCCCAAAGACCGCGCTAGCTATTGCAGTTTGCATCGGCCAAAATATCCAGCAGCGACAAGCAGTCCCTATTTCCAACGCAGTCCATAAAACCCAGCGGCGAAGCCTTTCAAGCACACGAATTCTAAGAATGGCGACCGACGAGGACTACATGGCGTTTCTGAACAAGGCGAACAAAGATGCGGATGACGCAAAAGCGGTGTCGGCGGTTGCAGCGCAGAGAACTGGGCCGCCGCAGTTTAAAGCTACGGATGAGGGGAGTGAGGTGCCCAAGGAGATTATAGATGTTTGTAGGGATACGGTCTATGTAAGCGAGGCGGATGAGCCGTTCCAGGGGGTGTCGTTGAAGTGGAGTGGCGAGGGAGGACTTCCGGACGAAGGTGAGCTTTCCGATAAGGCGGCTACTTGGTCTTGCGGGTTGCCAGCTGCTCTATGATGATTTTGTTGGGGGACAGACTAATGTGGTGTTATTTATAGTCGACTTCGCCAAGTTGATTCACCACTGGGACGCGGAGAATGCGTCGATTGAGATCATGGACCCTTTTGATTGGGACTCACGGGGACAGTATACGAATGTGATTGAGGCAGTGAGGCAGGCGAGTCGAGGGAATGATGTGAGAGTGTACCGAGTCGCGAGGGATAGCTCGAGGGTGGAATACTGGGTTATTACGAGGGAAGACACACAGGGGAGGATTGTCGGGGTGAAGGCCCTTGGCGTGGAGTCGTAGAAGGTGAGCAGGTGTCCAATCGACCAGCAGCAATGAGGTTAAGATGGGAAGTTGGGTAATTGGAGTCAGCAATCTATTTAGTGTTCTGACAAGCATATGTTCTCCGGCCCTGATTGCCAATGGTCTATTGCTATAACGTCAGCAATATGCGTGATTACTATCCCGAAATAGGATTGCCATTTGTCTGAAAGGCCGAGACAGATACAGGGCTCCACGTGGAAGATAGGATCTGAAGCAAGCGGGTGACAGTAAACAGGAATATGGTTAACTTGAATTCACAGATTACCCTTCTCTAATTGGTGTTTGCAATGGTATAGTATGATAGGGAAAACCCCAAAGACTCTGTCATCTAATAGGCTTACCGAGGGGAGACCTAGACGAAAGTGCGGTGTATGAGTTCATAATCATTGTGTTTGCTTTGTTATGCACAAACGTATATCCCATCTCTTGAAGCGCTGTGACCATCAGCAGAACTACTAAATAAAGATCTTCTTAGGACTGAGTTGAATGAAGGTGAAACTAGTTCGGCAACGGTGTTATCATTGGGTAGTCTCCGAAGGAGTGGAAGGATGGGACAATATTATTAGAACTGCTTATTGTCTGCAGACTAGGAGTTAATACTAGGTCTTAGCATTAGTAGTGGGTGAGCAGGTAATAATATTGGCACTACTCCGTACGGAGAATTAATCATAGGTCTCCGAGGAGATTTCCCACTTGAATAGATGACATGACCCGCGATATTGTTGCTAGTTGCTTCGTAGACGCGCTGCTATTAGTTGACTCTGCCAATCTGCTTTCCTTGTCTGGAGGAGGTGAGGGAATTACCTATCACGATCATGGCCCGTTCTACACTTTGTCCAGCCATCTGGAAATCGAGACTCTTAATTGGCAGATGAATGTGACAATGGCGGACGACGTGCAGCAGATTCACAGATAAACGCCGGCGCCGAGTGGAAACAACCGCCTTTGTCAGCCAGTGATTGGCCCTCGGCCTCAGGGCTCTAGTAAGACGTCGACAGGGTCCAGCGCTTACAGGGGGCTTTGGGTTTTTTTTTGGGGGGGAGACGACCCTCCAAGAATAGCATCATTGTCCACTCACTGTCGCCCACCGCCCTCCAGCAGCCATCGGATTCTCTCCCGCGCATCTCGCCTCCTTACGAAACGGCCTGAGAGCCCCCTGGCCATTCAGTGTTCACTAATGAGGCACGAAAAACTTGCATAAGCATGAAACTAAGGATGCGGAGGATGTGCGGGTGAGCATGAAGCACGAAGCATGAAGCACAGCATGCGCGGCAGTTTCTGTCTCTGTTCCGTTCCTATCTAATCCCAATCTATATATCGGCCGAGCATCCCATTTCCTTGGCCCTGTTGGGACTGCGACCTTGTTTGATCCATTCTATTCTTATAATGCTGTGTTGCCACCGTTTCTGGGGACTGATGTTGGTTGTCTGTTGACTGTTGACTGTTGACTCATTTCAAGCCGACCTGACCTCACAACTCTTTGTTTCGGCCTTCTGACACTCATTACTTGCAACTATGATGGCCTCTCAACCACCGCTGCAGGCCATCGGCTCTGCCAAGAGGCCGCGACTGTCTCTCAAGATCAACACCTGCGGCGCTGCACCGTCCGGCAGGTCGACGAGAGGGTTTCCTGTTGATCCCACAGACCCGACGGCCTTCAATACTCTTTCAAATGTCTACGTGACAGCCATTGAGAGGTCCGCGCCAACCATGGCCGAGGAGCCGCTCACAGCCATCAATACCTTGCAGTCCTTTGCCCTCCAAACACCAGCCGAGCCCAAGGATCTCAAGCTGAGAGTCAAGACACCATTCGCGGCCTCGTATCCGGAAACACCAGTGACAGCGCACTCAAGTTCGCCGCCGCAGCAGTGGGACATCAAATATCCCAGTACAATGACGCCGACGCCGCCCATGTCAGCTGGAGCCGTTGATCCCGCCATCAAGGCCTTTTCTTTCTCACCCAAGGATGTTACCTCTAAGCCCAGGTCCCAGTCTATTAGCTCCCCCAGCTCACCTGCTGGGCCTCGCCTCTCTCGGCGACACACGGTGCCATTTTATAACGCTGGTGCCCCAGCGCCGTATACACATCCTCGCTCTCTCCATAGCATCCTCCGCAACTCCCCCTTACCTCCTAGGACGGCCATACCACCTTCGCCCCGGCGGCAGTCATTGCGACTGCAGGAGAAGGCTGCTAAGAAGGTTGGCTACAACAACCCTCTTACCCAAACAATCACCACAAACAAATACGTCAAATCCCACATTGACCTCCTCGTTGAAGAGGCGTCGCCAGCCTCGCCCTCATGCCCGTGCGCGTGTTCACCTGCCGAGCCTGAAAAGCAGGTTGACTTGATGCAAGCTTTCACCGCCAATGAAATCCAAGATGGTGGCCAGACACCTGGTCCCTTTGAAGACATGCGGCGCAGACTGGCAGGACTCGGAACTGGAACGCCACGATCGCCCGCTGAGTCCGGAGGGATCCGCAAGCGTAAGAAGAGGGACAAGGAGAAAAAGCGTCAATGGGTTTGGACTATTGGAGTGAATGAGGAGGAGGACGATGTGCGTGTTGGTGGTGCGGTTGCTACCGCGAGGGCCGAAGTTGCGACAGCGACAACCAAGACGCCTAGAAGCGACGGTGATGTGGCCATGTCCACAGCATCAGCACCTGAAATCCAGATGGTCCCAGAGACGCCAACAGCTGGCATCGAAAGCACTGTGGATTCAACATCCAGGTCTATGGATACAGATGTGGACATGGCTGATGCAAGCAGCGCGCCACCAACCCCTTGCAACCCAGAAATAGACATGTCGACGCCTACGGGACCAAACGCACTGCTATTACCCGACAACGGCGTGGGAAAGCCGAAGCGTGATACACCCATCCCAGAGCTGGATGACACCTTTGCGACACAAGATTGTCAGTGGGCATAAACAAACAAAAAAGAAAAAGAAGAAAAGGGGGGGGAAAAACAGCTTCACGATCGAGAAAGAGAGGGTGACTTGTATCTTATGTATAAAAATATTTAGCGGCAAGGGTCTATCGCATGTCATGATAAACGAAGCTTATGAACCGGACGGGGGGATATCATCTGAGGCATTGGGATTGTTTTGGGTATACGGTGTTGCTGGGAGAATGCAAAGTCTGCATTGCATGCATTTAGGGAACAAGGAATTCTACAAATTCATTCAACCTGCTCTTTCTGGCTGTGATTTTTCGCTGTGAACGCTTTGAAATCTGGAATCATGTTGATGATCTGTATATGTTTTATATCGTGTATCGTTTTGCTTCTTACATCTACCCAAGACGCTTCAAACCTGTACAATATTCTAACATGCCCCAATTATGTCGACTTGGCAGCTTGCTACTGCTGATAGTACAACTCCTCGGCCGACGTGATGCACTGCATATTGGCGCTGAGCTTGTTGATGGTCTCTTGCCACTCGTCATATTCATCTGAGTCAAATACGATGCCGCCGCCTGTTTTGTGCGTACAAGTTAGCATCTTGCAACTTCTTCTGCCCGAGGCTGTAGGATAAGTCATGAGGGGGGAACCAACCTGCTTGGAGATATGCTACACCGTCTTTGACCATCATCGTTCGTAAGGCGATGCAAGTGTCCATGGCACCCTCGACATCGTCGCCCTTTTCGTCAACACCGCCATATCCAAAGTATCCCACCGCACCGGCGTATACGCCGCGCTTTTCCTGCTCCAGCTCGGCGATGAGTTCCATGGCGCGGACCTTGGGCGCACCGGATACCGTACCGGCGGGGAAAATAGACCGGAAGGCGTCAAATCGTGTCTGGTCGGGACGCAAGACGCCGGATACTTGCGAAACAAGGTGCTGAACATGACTGAATTTCTCCACCACCATGAGGCGATCGACTCGCACGGTAAACGGGTCGCCCACGCGGTTGACGTCGTTGCGAGCCAAATCAACCAGCATGACGTGCTCGGCACGGTCCTTGAGTGAACTGCGCAGCTCGTCGGCAAGGCGTTGGTCCTCCTCCGGAGCCTTGCCGCGCTTGACGGTTCCGGCGATGGGGTGGGTGATTATCCTGCCGGCCTCGGCCTTGACCAGGAGCTCGGGGGATGCGCCGACGATCTGGAAGTCCTGGCAGTCGACATAGAAGAGGTACGGCGAGGGGTTGACGGTGCGGAGGTGGCGGTAGATGTTGAAGGGGTGGAGCTTGGTGAGACGGGCGAAGCGTTGCGATGGCACGGCCTGGATGATGTCGCCTTTGACAATGTGTTCCTTGAGCTTGGTTACGTGAGCCTCGTAGCCCTCGCGGCCGATGTTGGATGTGTAGGCCTGGCCTAGTTCGATGGGGGCTTGTTCCGGCAATGGAATCTCTGGGGAGTTGAGGACCTGGACCAGCTCGTCGATTGTCTTGGTTGCTTCTTCGTACGCGGCTTCGAGGCTCTGGCTCGCATCCTGAGGAACCTTGACGTAGCTAATGACCTTGATGACGCCGTAGAACCTATCAAATGCCACAATGGTGTCGTAGAGCATGAACAAGGACTCGGGGATCTGGAGCACATCCTTCATAGGCCGCGCTGTCTTGGGCTCGAAATACCGCACGCAGTCATAGCCAATGTAGCCAATGGCGCCGCCGGTCAGCGGAGGAAGCTGGAGACCCGGGACATGAGCGACGACCTGGGTGGCCAGTTCCTGCTCGAGCGCGGGGAGAGGGTCTGTGGCCGGGCCATGGCCAGGACCTGTGGTGAGGATCTTGCGGGGTCCGGCGCCGACGAAGCTGTACCGGCCAATCTGCTCGGTGGCTGCGGACTCGAAGAGGAACGAGTACTTGGAGGAGGAGGACGAGGAGGCGTTGGAGTGCGCTGAGATCTTGAGGTATGCGGCGGAAGGGGTGATGAGGTCGGAGGAGATTTGGCGGTAGACGGGGACGAGGGTGGGCTTGCGGGCGCTTTCGCGGTTGAGAGGCTTGTTGACAATGTCCCGGACAGTGTCGAGAGAGGGGACGATGGCTTGCTGTTGAGACGGAGAGAGCGCGAATTGAGTCAGCGCAAAGCGATTGGGGGTCTTAGAAGAGCCGGCTTGAGGCGAGCAGACGACTTACCACGCCCGCCATGGCGGAAGCTTAGGGGAGCTTTGGGGTATCGAGAGAGGCGAAGGACAGGGAGGGGAGAGTTGCTAGAAGATTGTGAAGGGGGGAATATTCGATATCTGGCTCGAGATCTGTGAATATCGAGGTTGACTCGATGCCAAAAACCCCACCATAGATTGATAAAGGTAGAAGGGTCAATCGCCCAGTTTTGGAGGGGCTCAATAGCGGTTTGGCCGGCACCGGCGCCAGAATGGGTCACCGCTGCTCCGTATTACTTCGTACATACATCTCCGTTCCGTTGTTGCATTTAGTAAGTATCTAGAACATCGTAATATCTGGTGTATTACGGACAGTCATATCTTAGTAAATTGGAATTCATATTCCATGTCCAGGGCACGGGGTACAAGCTCCGATTGGCGCAATTAACCTCCGTGTTCATATTATTCAGCTGTCGAATCGGATCTCCTTCATGGAGCATCAGCCGTCATTACTTTTCAGGGTCCAGTTTCAATGATGGACCCAAAAGTGGTGAAGATACCACCAAAACGGAAAGATGACCGAATCATTCTCCAGTTTGTGCGTCTCTCTTCACCGTCACCAAATTCCATAGTACATACAGATCATATTGTTGCTTACTAGCTTTTGTGCAGGACTACGACTGTTTCTATGCCCAAGTCTTCGAGAACAAGAATCCGGCTCTCAAGTCAAAGCCACTTGGGGTGAAACAGAAAAACATATTGGCAACATGCAACTATAACGCACGTCGCCATGGTGTCAAGAAGCTCATGCTCATCACCGAGGCAAAGAAGTTGTGCCCTGGGCTTGTTCTCGTAGATGGGGAGGACTTGACTCCATTCCGTGACATGAGCAAAATTCTGTTCAACTTCTTACGATCCCACTCTTGGAATGGCAAAGCAGAGCGTCTGGGGTTTGACGAAGTCTTTCTAGGTACGTAAAACGCCAAACGCTGTTCGAAAAACCCATCTGCTGACTATTTGCAGATGTTACCGACATTGTTGACTACAACATCTTTTGCCTGAATCGAGCTTCAATGACTGATTCGTTCTTTCAGCTTTCGAAGAAGGATCCTGAGCTGGGCTTCGCCTGCGACCTAACCTCTATCGCGGGTTGCGTGACGGGCGCTCCTGTTGAAAAGGCGGATTTAGAAAACACCACCTACTTGCGGCTTTTGCTTGGCTCCCATCTTGCGCAGTATTTGCGATTGAGGGTGGAACAGGACTTTGGGTACACATCAACTTGTGGTATCTCTACCAACAAGCTACTGAGCAAACTCGTAGGCAGCAAGAACAAACCCCAGAACCAGACAACACTGCTAGCTTTCTCTGATGAGGATGTCATCGCTTTTGTAGACGGCCATAAGCTGCGAGCTATACCCGGACTAGGGTCCAAGATCACGCATCTGCTAGAATCCCACATCACCTCTCAAGACCTCGAGAAAGACTCTGATCCTTTCGATTCTCTCGTGACTGCCCGCGAAGCCCGACTTCATCCAACAATCTCACCGAGTTTTCTAGAAACATTGCTCGGCGGTCCTGGGGCCGAAAGAGGGATTGGGGCAAGAGTTTGGAACCTCCTTCACGGCGTGGATCCTACAGAGGTCAAAGAGGCCAACGATATTCCTTCGCAAATCAGCATTGAGGATACATACAAAGGACTTGAAACACTACCTCGCATCACGGAAGAGCTGCACAGGCTGTCATGCTCTTTAATACGACGCATGAGGGTTGATCTTGTTGTTCCTGACAGCAACGCTGATACGCCAGGTGGTCAAAGATGGACCGCAAGGCCGAAAACGCTTCGGCTGTCAATACGCTCGTGGCCCAAGCCTGGTTCTACTCAAAGCCAGGGCTTCAGTCGTGTGTCCCGATCAGGGCCCCTGCCGAACTTTGTGCTCGATCTGAGAGCCGACATTGATGAAATCGCCCAGCAACTTGTCGCAGAGGCTCTTCTGCCTTTGCTTCGCCGTTTGCAGCCTGAAAAAGGACACGGCTGGAACCTGCAACTGATTAATATTTGCGCGGCAAACATGGTGGCTGGGGCTGCTGATGACAAGACGGGAGCGGGACGGGACATTGCAGTTATGTTCAAACGACAGGACGAAGTCCTTCGCCCCTGGAAGATTGCGCATGTATCTGATGATGATAATGACGAGATGGAACAGGATATTTCGGACGACGATGTTGCATTTGAGGAGTTCGATGGAGAGGCATCTTGGAACGCTGCAGATAAATCCTTATGTGGCCAGTGTGGACATTCCATCCCGTCGTTTGCTCTCTCAGCCCACTTGAGATATCACGAACTAGGGGAGTGAGGCATGTGTTGCCGTGTATGACAAGAAAGTGACATCGTCTACTCCGACTGGCAATCTGAGAATGTACACGGGTGGTAACACAAACGGAGATGCGGGTAGATCGGAAACGAGCAGTCGTTCGTCCTGGGCTTTTCCCAGATTCAGAAGATTAGTACTGTATAAAAAGAGAATAGGAGTACATAACGCACAAGGAAGCGAAACTGACAAGAGTATCAAGGGCAGATCCATTTGCAGATCCATTCTGTAGCAGCGCCAGTGAATGAAACAATGAATCTGAACGTTGTAAACAATACCGGATCTGTACCTAGCAAACAGATTCATCCTGTGTGTAGTTGAAAGCCGGGCACGCAGACGGATAGAAGGCGTGGTTGTGAAACCTTGCACATGGAGTTCCTGTGCCCAAGGTGACCCAAACCAAATGGTTGGGCATGTAAACTGGTGCATCTTCAGGAGTCAACAGAAGAGCCCGGTGGTTTGAATGGGAACCGGTTTGTTAAAGTGCTGTTTTCGAGGTGTTGCTCCCTCTCTATGAAAGGAGGTAAGCATAAAGTATATGCCCCCTGCCGGTTCGTATATGAGATCATTTAAACCGTTGGAAGACATATAATGTTTTATTTGATTGCAATATGTAGCGGTAACACTAGAAACTGAGTAGTATTTCTGTCTATGCTGATATTCTTCCACAATCTCTGAATTAATTCTGTCTTGTCACTCGAGTCCTCCATCTATCTATTCACGCTCTCCCCTCGACTATCATTTGGGCATGAATCAATGAACGAATCAATGAATGAATAAGATAGGTCACGGCTTCCAACATGCAGTGGTCAACACAGCTCACGCAGATGCAGCATCACTGCTCTCGTCACTGAAACCGTCTTGTGATCTGTCTGTCCTCCCCTCTAGGCTCTGCGTCTTGCTTTGATTGCCTCTTACATGCACACACAGCACAGCCCTCCCATTTCAGTCACGCAACCCCCCGAACCAAATCATTTCACTGCCAGTGTTAATTCTTTCTTCATACCTTGTATTTTCCCTGGTTTGGTATTGCCCAGACTGAATTCACCTCCCCTTGACGCTGTCTTCAGGTTGTTTGCGCCTGCTCTGCTAGGTACTTTTCTCCGCCATACAGACAAAACTGGCAGCCACCTGGCAGCCAGTCCTCGATTCCTCTACTCCAATACTTTGGCCTCTTTTTTAGACTTCTTCTCCCACTTCTTCTCCCACTTCCTCTCACGCCTTTCCTTCTGCCACTGTCAACAAACCTGCCCCTGAATCACCAAGTCGATATGAGCTGCGTTCCTTCAGCCCACTGGCTGCTTGAATCACGTTCGCATCACAAAGCCCCGTCATCTGTTTTTCTTGATCGTGCGTCGTTTCGTCTTGTCTTTCGTTGCCTCTGACTCCTCGGTTCCTCACTTCATGAATCGACCCCCTACTCTTCAGAGACTTGTCTCTTGAATGGCATTGCGAGAAAAGTAGACCTGGGAGAAATCGAGATCAGCCGTTGATGCGATAACAAACCACGAAACCAACAACACAACCAAACCAACAGTCAGACGGAACCAGCAGGCAAAATGGGTCGAGGTGGTCGTGGCGGCGGCCCGCATGCTCCACGCCGTCCAGTCGATTTGACTGGTATCATCTCTGTGGCCGAGAAGAATGACCTCGCTACTCTTGTCAACTCCATCACTGAGAAGATGGCCAGTGACATCAGCAACATATTTGACTCTCCTCCAATCACCCCTATTCATGGCGACCACGGCAGCAATAACTGGCTCTTGCTCCCCCTACTTCACCAAAAGGAGACCAAGCCACCATCAGCCCCCACGAAAGGCATGGCCAGAGGATCTTGTTACAAAGCCCCGGAAAAGACTCACCAGATTACCGAGAAAGAGGAAAAGGAGGCTATCGAGCCACAGCTCCGCGAGTTGAAGAAGGAAGCCCTACTCTCCTTTCGCAAATGGCAGGCCACTGTTCTCCAACGCATCCGCGACATTGCTGTTAGCCAGCAGAACAACTTCCTTGGCAATCCTCGAGGACGCGGACGTGGTATACGTGGTGGACCTCGTGGTCGAGGCGGCCGTGGCGGAGGAGCTGTCCCCGGCCACTTGACCTTAGCAACAGGTTCGACCACCATCAACTATCCAAATCCCCAAACACAGAAAGAGCTTGTTGAAAACTAACCAGGATTCAGGTCCACCACGCGCACCGTCGAACCATGTTGACCGTGGGCTGGCCCTTCGTTTCGCCCCGATCCCAAACCCATTGTGGACTCTCGATCTAGAGAAGCGAAAACTATTGCTCCATATAGTGTTGTTGATCCTCTTATCTATGCAAGAGTATACTGCAAACGCGCGGTTGCTTCTCTTAAACCTCACATCTGCCCTTAACCTTCCACCCAAGGTCTATCAAGATGACGAAATTCGTCTAGCCCAGGGGTTGGCCAAGACTGCTCTAGACGTTCCTTTTGAGGAGTTTTCTGCTCCCAAACCTGAAGAGACCAAGGGTTCGCGACGCTGGAAATTCAGCGCAGCCGGTACTACAGGCAAGCTTGCTGCTCCCCTCATTGCTGTCGGTGTTGGCACTGCCCATGGTGGACTCGGTCTTACTTCCTCTGTTGCTGCCGGTCTGTTGGGTACCATGGCAGAAAATGCCATGTTGATGGGTTCTCTTTTTGGAATCAATGCATCGAAGCCGACGAGCAAGATGATGGAGACCTTTGCCCGAGAGATTCAAGACTTTGCTTTCATACCTCTTTATGGTGTGACTGACTCTGAATACCATGATGCGAGGGAAATCCCAGCAGAGAATCGCAGGCTTCGTCTTGCCATTGCCTTGAGCGGCTATCTCCTTGACGGCGAAGACGTTGCCAAGCCCTGGCGCTGCTTAGGCCACCATGCCGAGAATTTTGCGACCAGATGGGAAGTTACCGCTCTAATGAATCTTGGAAACTCTCTCGAGACTGTCATAAAGAGTAGTGCTTGGAGCAGTGCCCGGGAGGAGATTAGGGCACGTACAAGTAAGTCCCCTTATCAGCATGTAAACGGCCTATTTCCATTTGTTCAACCTCTAACCAAACGCAGTCTTCGCGAGCCTTCTTGATTCAGTGTGGCCAGTACCCTTGCTCAAAATCAGCAAGATCATGGACAATCCTTGGAGCGTTGGAATGGTGCGAGCCGAGAAAGCGGGTGCGGTTCTTGCCGATGCTATTATGCGCCAGAAGTTTCAAGGTGATCGGCCAGTCTCCTTGGTCGGATATAGCCTCGCAGCCCGCGCCATATACGCGTGCCTCATGGTGCTAGCAGAACGGAGACAGTTTGGTCTTGTTGACTCTGTCATCATGATGGGCACTCCAGCACCTGCGGAGAGTCGAGTGTGGCTAACTCTCAAGAGCGTGGTTGGCGGCCGACTTGTCAACGTCTACTCTGAGCAAGACTATATCCTAGGATTCCTATATCGCACGTCCAACATTCAATTCGGCGTCGCCGGTTTGCAGGAGATTCAAGGTGCAGAGGGGGTTGAGAATTATAGAGTCAAGAGCCTCCCGAAAGGCCATTTAAGCTACCAATACCAAGTAGGTCACATTCTGAAGGACATTGGCTGGGAGGACCTCAACAAGGAAGCCATCAAATAAGTCAGGTCAGAAGACATGAAGGTGCAGACTGCTTGCATTTCTCTTATCGCTAGTCAGAGCATAGAGTCTCTCTCCTCTTTTGGCGTTGGAAGGGGGAGGAGTTGGTTGGTACTTGTGCACGACTTAACTGCAGATTAAGCTTGGGTTGTTTGTTCATACATGAAGCAGCTCTAGCATTGCTGCCACTGATTCCATTTGGCTATTAATATTTCCTCCCTCGCCATCTCCTATTTCGTTTCACACTCAATGACCCGTACCCTTCCTGCTCTACATCTCCCTTTGACTATATTCTTTAGAATCAAAAGTTGTACTGCAGGCGTGAACCCAAATGGTGTACCCGGACGAAGAGAAACAGAATTGAAGAAGTAGTCCAATCGACAAGCATCAAAGAGCCTCCCTTCCCGTGTGTGTCTGTTCTAAAAGAAAACAAATTTCCCATCCCATTGGGGTGGGTAGAAAGCTGGCTTGGCTGGCTTTTGTCTTGTTGCTGTTGCTGCCTGTCTGCCAACTCCCCCCCTCCCACTATTTATGTTCCATACACGCCGGTCTCTTTTTCTGCTGCGTTTGTGATTTTCTTTTTTTTTTTCGACAATAGATTACATGTGTATGTGTTATTGTACATATTTGATTTCCCGTATCCCCCCACGTCACTTTCAAGAAGAGCTCCCCTGGTTGAATAGGGGGGAGCGCGGGCGTGAAGGCCGTGTATCGTTATCGTCATGGCTAGCTTATGCCCCCGTCATGTCATGAAGGGGGCGTAGTGCCCAACATGCTGGGGACTTGCTTTCGAACAAGCCCCTTCGTGCCTCGTTGTTCCATGCGTGGCACTCCCTGGATGGCGCGAGGCTCACGCATGTAGGACCTGTCGAGCCGGGATGGGACGCGGGTCACGACGGTGCGATACTCGCCGGGGAAGTTGCCCTTGGGCAGAGGGACTGAGGCCGTGCGCCAGATATGTTCCGAAGTGTCGCTTAGGTAGGGTGGCACCTTGTTGCCACTGGCACTGCGGGTTTGTTGGGCACTACTCCACGAGCCGGACGATGCGCCGTGGGAGGCTCGAATGGTGGACAGCCGTGAGAGCCCTGAAGGGATGGCGGAGCGGCCGCGAGCCTTTTTAGCCAGGATAATTTCGTCGAACAGGCGGATCTGTGGTTCTGTGGCCGGCTTCATCTCTCTGTCGTGAATGAATTCGTTGAACGCTAATCAATGTTAGTCAGAATACCATGCATACATCAAAGGTGATACATACCCTGTGTGTCCCGCATCATTGTAATATACTCCTGTTGATCGTACGGGAGACTCTTGATGAACCCGTCCATATCAAAGGCGTACAGTTGACCGTTGTCCTTCTGCTGCTTTGTCGGTCGTCCCAAGTACTTGCGATACGTGTATAGAAGCCCTGCTAGGCATCTAACGAACGCTGCCCTGACTCGGTCTGCATGGAATGCCTCGGGGCACACAAGGGATACAAATCCTAGACACCGGCCATGGGACACAGTCTTGCACGCTGTGCACTTGTAGAATCCATCTCCTTCAGATCTATCATCGCAGATTGTGCATATCGAGGTTACGTCTTTAGAGTTCCAGTTGAAGCAGTGTCCCTCTACCCAGACTGTCGTTTCGGTGTTGCTCACTGGCTGTATTTGCATGCTAGGCATGATAGTCGAGGCAGCGAGGGTTGACGGCGCATAAGTGGATGGCGCATAGCCACCTCCAAAGGACGACTGAGAATCCACGGTTGAAATGGACAGATTGGCCTGATGACCATTCAAGAACGGCAGGCTGGGTCGATGGACGGGGTGGAACTTATCTACACCAAAAGATGAGCTCCGCCGGCCCTTGTCCTCGCCGAAGTGTCCAGATCGCTTCTCCCTAAGCGTTGCAGTCAAGGCAAACCCTGAGTCGCTTCGTGAAATCGGGGTGGATGGCATGGGAGGAAACTTCATAGATACTGGAGAGACGGATGATTGAGGACTCGTCCGGCTCGATTTGCTTGTCCCAGGTCGATCAGACATGCCACTATCGACGAGGGAGCTTGTGAAGCCATTGAACACTGGCGGGAAGACCTCGCTCGGAGGGTCAGGCTCCGCAAAGTTGGATGAACTTTGAGTCACCCATTTACCCAATGTCGCTGATGGAGCGACACTAGTAAACAGGGATGTATTCTCGGATGAGAATGAATCATAAGGGAACGACTCCATGGCGTACGGAGGAGGTCCAATGGAAACACCATATCGGAGCTTATGAGGTGCCGCAATTTGCAACAGAGACATCAACTTCCGGCGATGCTGTCGTGGTAGACGGTGAGGTTGAGATGTAGCATCGATGGTATCCTTGTCAAGATCAACAAGGACATAGTCATCCTCAGGCAGATCTATCCGCTCATAACGGCGCTCAACGCCAACGATGTAAGGGCAGGGTGCCTCCAGGGCAGAAATCAACCTGGCAGGCAAGACAGGGATGAAGATGCTCGCCCATTTCAGGGGATATAGGAGACTAGCGAGGGCATGGCAGGCCAGGTGCAGCATGCTGGTATGGGAGGAAAGGAAGATGATCCGAGATTCGGACATGGCGTACTCGAACAGAGCCACGACGTTCTCGAGAGAGAGACACCTGAATAGGGCATACAAGTCGATCGTCCTGGAGCCGGGGATCTCGTTTGCGGCTTCTTTGCGAGCAAAGAGTCGCAACTCCCGCACACCCAGCTCTACCTGGGTCTTGGAACCCAGAGGGCTGAACGCCTCTGTGCAGAGATTGACGACATACCGCTCCAAAGGCTGCCACCGCCCTACCTTTGGTGAACTTGCAGGTATCCTCAGGACGGCGCCATCGGTCATCGGAACAATAATTGCCTTGAGCCATTCCTTCCAGAATGACATGTTCGCGGGATCCCTGCCCAATATACCATATGCCCTCGGCGCCCACAGTCCACTCTCACCAGTAGTGAGACCTTCGATCTTGGACGCCGCACCATGTCTCAATGGCCGAAGCATATCCGTCATGAGAGAAATCTTCTCTTCCACGGTGCCAATCTCATCTTCAAGTCTGTCTCGCGCCGGTGTTCCAGAAGGTATCGTCCCCAGCTTCGCTAGTAGCTGAGATAGGTGTGTCCGCTCACCAGCCAAACGCACTCCCAAGCTCGCAGCCAGTTCTCGCTCTTCGTTGGACATGTGGCCTTGTCGCCACTCTTCGCACTTCGTCTCAACAGTCTCAGCGACGTCGGCAGGCAATGCTGTCCAAATTATGATGGTAATTCCGTACAATTTGGAGTTGTCGTCCGAGGTCATTGTAAAGCCATGCCAAGTAGATCGTGGCCGGTCGTCGGAGGATACAATTTGAACATCGTTAGGGAACGCAAACATGGGCACATAGTCGGGAAATCTTCCTCGTCGAGCAACCTCCTCGGTTGCATTCTTCGGCGGGTATCGATCAAGAAGCACAGGCTCGAAGCGCCTCTTGAGTGGATGCATGTCGGGGTCGGTGTTAAGGGGTTCAGGAGGGGGGATAACGGAGTTGTAGTTGCTTAGGCGTCTCGTAGTTCGGATTGAAGCTAGATCTCTGTTAGCGAGGTTATGCGTGCCAAGAATAAGAAGAATACAAACCTGCTCTGCTTGAACCGCCGGGCCTGGCGGAGCTGGGTTGCTTCCGCATGCTGCTCATATCCCTAAAGCTGATCTTGCGGCGGATGCTACCCTTAATGCTCCTCAAAGGACTGACTCTACCGCTGGGCTCGGCCTCCTCAGCACGAATGCGTTCAGCTCGAGGATTCACCATCGGAGGCCGCGACTGAAGTTTGGCACCCGCGGTAAAGGAGAGGTCCTCCAAGAAGTATTCCCGCTCGGCCGCAAACTTCAGCAGGGCTTTGTCGAAATCAAAGTCCCCCATAAGGGGATGAAGTGGAATCTCCCCGGGTGCTGCAACATTGCCATTGGTGTTGGCCTGCTTGACGATACGGATCGTAGCGCTGCTTCTGTTGCTCTTGGTGTTGCCATCAACCTCCTCGAGAGTATGAATTGAGTTTCGGCCATCAATGGACACCCTGGAAAGGCGGTTGGCCGAGTTCTGACGCGAATGGCGGCGGGCAAGTGGCTTGGTCTGGCCGTTCACGGCACCATCGTCGGGCTCGCCATCCTCCACAATGGTAGATTCGACAGGATTGTTCGATGGCGGCGGGGCATCGTCGTAGGATATCGTCTCTATGCCGGCGATCCAGAAGTATTCCGCCAGGGGGGTCGACGAGCCCTCCATAACATGTCAGTTGTGATGTCTGAACCGCAGACACGGAGACTGCTCTGACGGCGTTGTATCTGCAGGATCTGCCCCTCAAGACTATTCGTTTTTCTCGATATATATTTTTTTCTCCCCTTCCCCCCAAAAGGTTTTCCTGTCGGTGAATAGCGTGTGGCACGTCGGATGCTGCAAGGAAGTCAGTAGGGGCATGCGGGACAGGGTTCGAGCATCCTGTTTGACGGTAAGTGGCATTGCAGCCGCCGCCACCACAGAAGATGATGAAACAGCTAGTACGCACCAGGGTCCGGACAAGGACTTTCTGTTTCCCGTCTTCTCTCAAATAGACGGTTCGAGGGGGTGAAAAGCGAGCGTGTGTGAATTGTTTGAGATGGGAGTACTAAGTGATCGCGAATGGTTTGGCAAAAAAAAGTGTCCCTGCTGGTGGGAGAGGGGGTTTCCTGTGCTGGCGTTCAGAGAGCTCTGGCCAAGGACTAGCAGCTTTTCAGGGCGTTCCTGGCCGCCAACCCGGTTCAGATTCGCACCTCTCAGCACGCGGTCGCCCAGCACACGTCGACAGCGTCTGTTGGAGCCGTGCTGTGGGTAAAAACCAGCTCGAGAGGATGGAGTTGTTGTTGGAACAAGAGAGAGGGGATGGGGGAGAATGGCCGTACTCGTAGAATGCCCGCCTGATAAGCAGTGCCGCAGCATTAGCATATGGCAGCAGGCAGGTCAGCGAGTTTGGCACCAGCCGATCTGCGCTGGCGCTTGTCGAATTAATTGCGGGCTGCTAAGCAACTGCACTAAATTGCCATCGATCTAATACCAAATACATACCTACGTACTACTAACGTAGCAGCTCCAAGTACCGGACAAACTCCTGAAGCTAACAATGACAGCGTGCGTCATCCCCAGGTACCACCACTAGTACTACAAATACGACTGACTGGTCTACTTGGCGGAGAATAATGATAATAGGAATAATAATAATTACCTAGTGTTATTATTATATCAATACTCGCCAGCACATCATCGACGACCTGTAGAATGCAAGGCCAGCAAGCCACCCCGTACGATGATGCTCTGCATGCATATCGTCTCTGGGGTGATCCACGTCCAAGACGGCCTCACCTGCTAATGTAGGAACACCGTTGACGCAGGACCTACTGGTTTTGGCCCCCCCTAGGGCTGCCAGAACGGACAAATATAGCAGGTTGGAGGATTGGGCAGACATGACAGGTAGGCTGTCGGCGTTTGGCTGATGGTGCAGGGAAGAAGTCAGCAGTGTAAGGAGGGGAACCCGTTCAGCCATGGCTGAACCCAAAATGGATCATGATGAATGCGGAAGAATAGCCTAAATGATGGATGACTACCTATCATATGGACGCCCATCATGTAAAATGTACGGCCGCACTCAGAGCCGAGAATAGCGAGTGGCATATTCGCATTGGTCCAAAGTACTCCGTACTAACAAGTCCAATGTCCAGGTCTACAACTTGCATTAATGATATGCAAGTCTTATGGACGAACTGAAATCCTGTCTTCTCCGGAGGTAGTGAGTAATACTCAATGCAGGGGAGAGAGAGAGACGGATACAGAAACAAGTTTCCATCCGCCGGGCGGACTCCTGCAGAACAAGGCGACCAGCATCATCTTTGCGTGCAGGCAACAGCAAATACTGCTTGCTCGTAATGGCGACAAACCGAAAGGCAGGGCTGGGTGGACAACAACCAGGAGACAACTGTCAGGCGTCAGCAAGCAACAGAACACTGCGGACCCTCCGTGCCTAGATATCAATTGCCCGCATCTCTAGAGCAGGTTAATAGCGTGGAAGCCGATGACTGGCATGGCTTCCTCCATGATCCATGATCCATCACCCCATGCCACAGAAACAACGACAGTTGTGGCTGGCCACGTCAATCCAGTAACTGCAAAAGATCAGCGGGCGAGCTTCACATCAACATTCACGACCCTCACCCGACCTATTTTCGTCCACAGCTAGTCCCAATCGAGCCCCAGATGGCATTGCTACTGTTGATGATGATGCTACTCCTTCCGTAATACAGAGTTGGTGATGACGATGGCTCCCTCTCACCGCACAGTTTGCTTTTCTTATTAGGGAGCGTTGCATGCATAGGCCCTGGAAAACGTCTCCTCAAACACGACTCTCAGACACAGGCACATGCTCCAATACTACATACCTAGGTAGTACGAGTACTACACTACTTGCTTGGCCATGCAGAGATGCAGGTACAGACAGGCACGCGAGCGAACGGCACCCATATGGACGGAAACTAGTAATCCGTCGGACAGCGCCAGGGCTTGCGTTGGTCCTGGCGCAAAAATGAAGCACGGACACCAAACGCCACACGAGCGAGGCAAGGGGATAGATAGTTATGCGCTTCTGTCTTTGATTCCTTGGGAGTCAACAGGGGCTTGCTGGATGGCTGATCGTTCTTCTTGCCTGATCTGTGTTCTTTTGCATATTGATTGCATTAAGGGACCGCCATCTCTGCTAGTAGGTATGAGTAATAGTAGTACAGTCTTACACAGGATAGGGGAACATGGATCATTCGATACCTCAATGATCCACAACCAACAACACACCAACACATCCACCGTGATCATGATCCATCTCATCATCCCTACGAGCATTACTAATGGCGGAACGAAAGGCGGAGCGAGACGGTAGAAGCGCCTCGCACAGGACATGTCGTGGTCTTTGCTCCAGCTCAGACCTGGAGAATAAAAACCAATCCAACCCATCCGGTTTCAGGACCCCCCACTCACAGTTAGACCGCTTTAGGAACTGCATGTTTCGTGTTAACTTTGAAGCTTTTGTTAGTCACAAACTCAATGGCTTTGTTTCTTACTGAGCGCCTTGCCTTGAGTACAGGCTTGACCTGCATTGCGTTGTGTATCAGGTACTCCGTAGTATTCACTACTACCCAGTGTTGCATACAGATCCCAGAAACACAGGTCTAAGTAAGCACTCGTATTTGTAGTATGTACGATATTAATAAGCTAGTGCTACTCGCACTAATATCACGCCGTATCGAGACGAAAAGAAAACAACACCCGATCACGATGGAACTAAGAATTGCTTTCTTTTGTCTTTTCATAACCGCCTGCATTCAGGGTAGGACCTTATGAGGTCATTGGGAAGCAGTACATGCTTTTGATCCCATTCGGCTCGCAATTGAAAGATCACGGATCGAATTGACGAGCAATTAGCATTCCTATGATAGTATCCTATTTCTCGAGGTAGAGCACGTCGTCCGTCAACTTATCGGTAGGTGTGTGTGCCCTGGTTCTCGAATGCAGTGACAGGGTTCAACGACTTGGATCTGAGCTGAGCTGCGGGTAACCAACCAACCCCCTTGAACAAGGGGAGAACGAGAACAACATGCGAGGAAACGCTCGTATGATGGTCCTGTCCGAATCAGGTCAGCTCTACGAGTATGCCATGCACGCACTGAAGCTTGTGGAAGAAATCGATTGCGATTCCCAAGCCACCCATACCCATGTTTTAGGTCGGTGATAATAGTACGGAGTAGTCGCAGTAGTAATCATGTATGAATCCCATGTTTGACTACTACGGTAGGTAGTGCCCCAAGACCTGCACGAACGACGAATCGCTCTAATTCATAAAAGCAACATATGCGTGAAGTGTGTCGTTCCCGTCTGCCGGTACTACCGCCAGATGTCTCCTTTTGGTCTTCCGTTAGACAAGGCATCCCTGACATGTTTGAAACGTATGTACAGAGCACGCAGTGCTACTACTACTAACTACCAATCCATTGCCCATCTCTTCCTCTCAATGTCTTGGCCCTCTGCTGCGCTACATTGGATAAAGATCGAGTACAACAGTTCCTGGGCCCAATTGTGGCTTGCTTTCTCGGTGCTTGGACAACAGAGCACTCTTATAGCCTCCTTGTGGTGTCCCCTGTGCTCCGGTTCGTCGGCGCCGTGCATGTGCCCGCCACTATTGCCAATCTCGATGCGATCGAGGGCCAGTGCTGTCAAAATCTTTGTAGGATCCCTTTGCCGGTTTTTTTAAACATATTCGTGTGTATCCATCATCATCATCGGCTGGAAATCCGAGCACCCAGCTTTCCCGTGGACAAGAACCCTCTGTTTCCCATCTCACCTCTCCACCCAATGCCCAAGACCCCGAATATCAAACGCCCATCAGCTGTGACTTTCGAATCGATGTTGCTTCCGTCCTTCTCCTGAACCACGAAACAAACCTGTTCAACCTCACTGGGGTGTAACACCGGCTTCTGGTCCCCACTAGGATCCCAGTTACAGTCCTGGTAACCCAGCCCTTCTTCCACATCCAGCACCACCTTCTCCAGCTGTATCACGCCCTCGCTGCAGTTCTCCAGCTGCGCCTCAAGGACCCATTTCCTCCTTGCCCCTTCGGTATCCGCATCCAGGCCGCTCACCTTGGTCCTGACAATCATAGACGCCTTGCATATAAACTGGTACAACTTCCTAAACGTCCTCGTCCGTCCGCTCATCTCCGTAGCCTCGTAGTAACTCACCGTCACCGCCAACACATGGTTCCCTTCCTCCTTGAGATCAAACCCCACCACCTTCTGCAGCGTATCCCCGGGCTCTAGATCCACCCCCGCCGCGCTGCCCGCCGGACTAAGCTCCAACTTCTGCGGTCCGCCCAGTCCGGGGGTTTTCATCTCAGCTTCGATGCGGACATCTCGGATCCGTTTCGCGGCATCGGCGGGGAGGTCGTTGTTCGCGCAGAGGGTGCAGCTAAAGGTCTCGCCTACGTAGGCAGAGCCGAAGGATATTGGTAGGTTCAAGATCGGACTCAGGAGGAAGGGATCTGGATTGGTGTCGGCGGTTGAAGAGTATGCGAGCGAGGCCGGTGCGGGAGGCGACTTCGTGGACCGGGACGCGAAGGGAGGCTCGATGGGATATTGCGTCACCAGTGATGGCTGTGAAAGCCTGGGAGACGGCTGTCAGCTGTTGAAGGTTGGAAGCTAAGACATTGCCACCTTGGCCCTCTCGTGTACCTAAGGACTTTTACGGAGACAGAATGCGGCTCCTTTATAGGGTCGTGCGAAGGATATCTTTGGTGGCTCATTTTTCAGTTGCGCATGTCCTTTCTACTCAAGGGATTGCTGGAAAGATGGTTCATCATCACAATGGAGGCTAAACGCGGGAGCGGGAGGGTGGGTTCGATTATCGATAAGGGTTACAACCCAGATAATAAGCATGAGACTACCAGTGTGGATTGAACGTAAAATACAAGTGTAGACACCAGTCTTGATTCTAGATCTTCAGTTCCCCGTCCATAATTGAGACATCTCTGCTGTTAATCTCGACCACATCTGACGCTTACAGCCTGTCTTGTCAGCAGTGATTATTCTCACACATTCCACACAACCTTTAAGACGTATCACGAAGAAGGCCTTTAATCAAACCCTTGCCCGAAAAAGTGATTCCCTGTTACAATGAGTTACGTCCGAATTCAGGAAACTCTGGATTCGTCAGTTTAATCATTTCCCCCTAAACCATAAACCTTGAGTGTATGCTACCAAGTAGCACTGATACGATGTGCTCCCCAAGCTACTCGCGTGCCATATCTGTGAAGCCCCCTGTGGTCAACCGAATGCATCACAAAGTCAGTAAAGGCAAATGTGTAGCAAGCTCTTAGCTTTTATTCGTCACAAACACAACCCCTAAAGACCAGGGGGGGGCGGAACCTAGAGCAGCGTGAGTGACTGATAACATGGCTAGCAAAGGGTCAGAAAAGACACATACAGCATTGAAGCCACCACCAGGAGGAGGCGGTCCGGAAGGCGGCGGCGGGGGAGGTGCGACGCTCGGAGGAGGGGGTGGAGGGGGTGCTGCATCACTAGGGGGAGGAGGCGGCGGTGAAGCCGATTGACCTGGTGCTGCTGCATGTGAGCTCTGTCCTTGTGCTTGGGCTCCATAGTACTGTTGATACAAGGCGACATAGCTGTGTCCTGTCAGTCTCCAACCGTGGCTCAATGCTATCAGGGGCATCTTACTTCGCATATCCACCCCAAGCAGCGTAGGGATCGGCTCCATTGTAGTACTGGGCGTACTGGGCAGCGTAATCGGTGGCATTCCCTGCAGTGTTAACCCCCGGAGCTGCTGGGCTGTTAGATGCTCCAGTGTCGGAACCGTATCTACCGTACGAAGAGTAAGAGTTGTTGTGGGAGTTGCCATGTGATCCACTGTGAGATCCGCTATGAGATCCGCCATGAGATCCACGGCCGTGATCTCCATAGCCACCACGATCGTTACTGTAGCGAGGCGGCCTAGCCTTGAACTCTTCATATTGCTCCTTGACATTGGTGATCAAATCCTCGCAAAGCTCCTTGGCTTTGGTGACCATGTTAGGATCGGGGCCCCTGTAGTGAATGTCAGTAGGCCAGGTAGGTGAAATGGGTTCAGGCATGGACTAACGTAACGTGAAGGAACATGTCTTCGTCGCTTTCGCGGTTGGTTGCTGCTTCAAGATAGCCTGACCCTCGACCTTTGATCTGGACACGACATCCAGTTTCCTGCTGAATATGTTTCACATATGCGCCGCCGTGACCAACCACCTGAGCTCGTAGATTGAAGCCCGGAACCGGCTCCAAAGTAATAGGGATCTTCTCCTCTGGCCATTTGCGCTAAAGCGACAAAGTGTTAGTTCCAGCAAAAAATTGGGTTCACGACATATCATACCCGACCATACTCGTCTCGCTCAACTGGCTGCTCCTGGTCACGACGTCGAAAGCGGCGCTCATCAACCAATTGTGGGAGGTCCTGCTTGATAAGTTCGTTTATCTTTTCGACAGCGGCTTCTAGGCCTTCTTTAGTTGTGCTCGTAATATGGAGATACAACGGAGGGTTCTGTATATATATGTCAACACTAATGATGTGTACGACAGAGGTTTATTGGTATGCTCTCACAGTTGGAGTTGCCATGCTCTTGTTAGGGTAGTAGCTGCCACGAGTCGTGACATCTTGGAAACAATAGTCAACATTAGAGCCCTAAATTAAGTTGGGTGAGAATAGTTGCGTACCAGCGCCGGTTTCAGCTCGTATCTAAATCAAGCGGGAGTCAGCAGGAGCAAAGAAGGAGGCTTGAATGAGAGCTATCGTGCTACGTAAGCATGATATTCTCGATTCGGGTAACGCCAAGTGGACAAATCTGGCAAAATCAGTGAAGCAGCGAGGATCCTTTACCATGTCTTGTGTAGGCCCCTTGGTCAGCAAGTATCGGTTCCTTAAATCGTTGACCTCGATGTCTTGGATATAGTCGCCATCGGCGACATACATCTCCTTCTTGATCTCATGGTCGCCCGAGTTTGATTGAGCGGGAGCGGGGCTTGCGGATTGAATGGGAGGAACGTCGACATGCTGGGGCGCCTTTCGCGCTTGCAGTTGAGCGTTGATCTTGGCAGCGGCAGCGGCTGTTGGGCAGTTAGTTTGCTGCCGGCATTACATGGAACAAAGAGCCCTACCAGCTGCTGCGGCAGGGTCGACCTTGGGTTCTGAGGAGCCCTCTTTAGACAGTGGGCTACGGTCCCTTCCCTCAGCACGGCGCGTGGGTGGAGAACGAGAGCGCCTATCGAATCTTGAAGCTCGCTTCGGTTCAGGCTCTGTTTGGTCGAAGCGGGATCGCTTTACCGTTCGTCGTTCGGAATCCTCCATGGTGTTGGTGGAGAGCGTAATCGACAAACAGAGGATTTGACGATCGTGTGCTTGCCGATGATTTTCGTGTCGCCCAGTTCAGAAACAGAGAATCAGTCTTGGTCTGAGTGGTGGCCCCTTGGAGCCTGTGAAAGTTGATGAGACACGTGCAAAGCTACAACAGCTCGCGACTGGATCGATGCATGGGATCTTTTTGAAGGTCGTTGACAAACTGTCGCAGTCGGAAAAATATAAATACGATCAGAGCTGTGGGTTACATAATGCATGGAAGAAGTTATGATTGACAGCTCCCCACCTATGTACCGATCTGACCAATCAGCCTTCAAATGATAAGCTCTGCGGTGTCGGAGGCTCGTCGATCAGGGTCTACAGCCAATGCTCCGCAACAATCCAAATATTTTGCCTGCATAATGAAGACATGCACCCTCTCTACGTGCTAAAATTAGAATTTAATATTAGTATGTACACAGCACGTACATACTTAGGAGGTAGTAGTAGTGGTGGCTCATCAGGCCATGGTGTACATAGATCGATTGTAAATGCAGTCAGACAACTATGCGATCTTACGTGATGTGATGTCACCTTAAAGATTCAATATTACCGTAATTCTTGATATTCCGCAGAGTTCGAGTATGATCATGTAAGGCAATTTCTCGTAGGTGATATTTTCCAATGGTAGGTACCATTCAGTGATTGTATGCATTCCATTAGGTACAATTTCTGGGGAAATGCCAATGAGATGCAAAACGTGGGGGACGTCGCGGGGCAATTTTTGAACAGCAAAAGGCGAGCCTTTCAATCCAGCAGGTCGTCGTGTTACAGGGGTTGCAGGCCAAAGAACTCGCTAAAAACGGCAAAAGTGCTGGTAAGCCGACCTGACCCGCGCTCAACCGTACCGCCGACTCACCTCCGGTTTATCGGAGCCTTTGCTTCAGTCAGCTGAGTTTTCCACTTCCTTCACCTCCATCGACTCAAGCATCACCATATCCACCAACAACGACCGATTACTGCCAGATCTGTGGCCAATTGGTCTTGACAACCATTGTACCAGCAAGATGGCCTCGCTCCGGCCATGGAGCGCGCCGCTGCGCTTAGTCGCTTCCGCAAGAAGCTTCCCCGCAAGTGCTGTCTTTGGAGCGACTCGATACAACTCCTCCAGCAGCTCGACTTCTGCTATCGCTTACAAGGCGCTGCGACGCCGTTCGGCTCCCCTGCCGATTACTGAGACGCCGCCAGCGTGGTCCGCCCAGGCCGCCGTCTCCAACATCCTCTATGAGACTCCAACCCCGTCCATGGCTCCCCCGAAGCGCCATATCCTCAACTGCTTGGTCCAGAACGAGCCTGGTGTCTTGTCCCGTCTTTCTGGAATTCTCGCCGCCAGAGGCTTCAACATTGACTCACTGGTTGTGTGCAACACTGAGGTGGAGGATCTGTCTCGCATGACCATCGTCCTGACTGGCCAAGACGGCGTTGTTGAGCAAGCTAGAAGGCAACTGGAGGACCTCGTTCCTGTCTGGGCCGTCTTGGACTACAGCAACGCAGCCCTCGTCCAGCGCGAACTCCTCCTCGCCAAGATCAACATCCTTGGACCCGAGTACTTCGAAGAGCTGCTGGCTCACCACCGTGAGATCACCAACGGCGAGTTTGATACCGACCACAGCCACGAGGGCGTCGAACAGTCCCTCGAGCAGTCGGCCAAGGACTTCCACCCTAGCAAGCTTGCTGCCAGTGAGGCTCTCCGACACAAGCATGAGCACTTGAAGACTCTTACCTACTTTACCCACCAATTTGGAGGCAAGGTTTTGGATATCAGCACCAACAGCTGCATTGTCGAGGTGTAAGTTCCCAATTGTTGTGTGGTAATTGAACTAAGATGGTGAGACTAATTGGACAACAGTTCCGCCAAGCCAATCAGAATCGATTCATTCTTGAAGCTGATTGCTCCGTTTGGAATTCTGGAATCTGCCCGTACCGGCTTGATGGCTCTACCAAGATCACTGATGGTTAAACACACTGAGGAGCCTCTTCTCAAGGATGCCGATGATGTTGTCGATGCCAGCCAACTCCCCCCTGGTTAAATATTCTTGGCACATGTAGCTTGGTCATCATCACTTGGCGTCTGGTGAGAAGCAAATTGATTTTACTGTTATCCGTTCAAATTTCCTAGCATTTTTTTGTCCGTACATAAGACTACTTTTCCTCTGATGTGACCTTGTAAATTGACTCTGTCTCCCGATTGCCCGATTAAATCTTGCCCTTGTTTACAATAAAACCCTCCAGCGCAGCTGTGACGAGTTAGGATGCGTCCTTCGCGATTCCAGGGGCGTGAATGCTTACCAACAGCCGCCCAAAGGCGGTTCTCTGCCTCTGGGAAGACCAGAGACCTTGGGCTGTAGAAAACCTCATCCGCAACTTCCTCTGGGTGTCGAGGCAAGCAGTGCATAAACTTCCAGTTTTCCTTAGCACCACCTCGCTTGGCGAGCTCGTTCGTGATCTGGTATCCAGCAAACGCAGCCAGCCGCTTCTGCTTCTCGCTCTCCTGTCCCATGGAGATCCACGTATCCGTCACCAGGACGTCGGCGTTCTTGATAGCCTCCTCTGGTTGTGTTGTCTCGGTGAGCTTTCCAGGCGAGCTAACGCCATTAGCCGCCGAGGTAATGAGCTGCCTCATTGAGTCCGGGATGCCGTAACCCTTGGGAGAAGCGACGGCAATATCAACGCCCATCTTGACGCAGCCAATTGCGAGATCGAACAGCACGTTGTTTGAGTCACCAACCCATGCCACCTTCAGGCCATTAAGGCCGAGACCGGAGTCGACTGATTTGGTGGATGGAAATGCTTCGTGAATGGTGAGGAAGTCGGCGATTGTCTGCAAAGGGTGGAAATCATCTGAGAGAGCATTGATAACCGGCACGCTCGAATGCTGCGCGAGGGTAGCTACATCGGAGTGAGGCCCGACACGAGCCACCATGCAAGAAGTCATCGATGAGATGACAACTGAGGTATCATACAGCGACTCATTAACCTGCTCAAGACATTAGTCACAACCACCAAACACGAGAATCGAGTAGGGCACAGACACCAAGCTGAATGTCATCCTTGCCCAAAAACATGGGGTGACCACCAAGCATAGTCACTGCAGCCTCGGTCGAAACACGGGTTCGTGTGCTTCGCTTGCTGAACATCATGGCGACGGTCTGGCCAGTAAGACCCGAGCTCAGCGACTTCGGCGCCTGACCAGACTTGACGGCCTGCTTCCGGGACGCAGCATTGCGAACCAAGGTAGAGAATTCCGTCGGTGTTAGATCACTGATGGACATCAAATGCCTTGGCCCTGAGGCCTGTGAGTAAGCTCGTTTTTGGAGGCCATTGGAGGCGTTCCGAACGGCTCGAAAAGCTGCTGTCCGCATGGTTATCAGCAGCGGTCAACCAGAATCTAGTGCCGAATCAGTGTCATGATAAGAACAAAAACTGTGGGAAGTATAGTTACCAATTGAGCTGTCAAATTAGTCCTTAAGGAACAATAAGCTGAACCTCGATGAAAGGGAGCAACGTGAGTGTGGGAAGAAGGAAATAAGCTGGAACGTAAGATTTCTGATATGCCGCGTAAAGAGTCATTCATCTGACGTTGAGAAGCAGGTTGAGAGAGTGGGGCAGATATAACCCCAACCCTGAACACACTCAGGACCAAGCCCCAAAAGACCCGAGGCGTTGTCCAAGAGGTCTTAGTATCTATTCATCATGGGAGGCAGAATGTTGGTATGTATGTTTACTCATAGTATATTTGGTTGGCCCGTGGAAATTTAATAATCGAAGGGTTGAAAAATACTGGGCGTGATCAGATGCAACACTCATGCCAAATTGCTAAAAGATGATGATGAAAAGTACTTCGTAGATTGAGAATATACACCAGCAAGTCAAACCTTAAACTATATACAGTGATAAATTGCATGGTTATTCACGGTTAAAAGCATCTATCGTGTGCTCAATGTGATCATGCTTCGGCCATCGAATGAATGCATTGACATTTAGCTCTGGTCAGGGTCGACGTCCCTGAACTCAGTGCCGATGGCGATCTCATCGAACCAAATTTGTCTAAAGCCCTGGTTGCCGACCATATGGCCGTCGTCGTACCAGCTGTTTGCATACAGACCGACGCGGAATTGGAAGACAGTGTCATCGTTAACCGTCGTGGCAACGTCGAATCTCTCAGCGACTTTCTGGCCGTTGAACCAGACCTTGAAAAAGCCAGTGTTGTCGGAGGCCCATTTGACCTGGAGGATGACCTTGTGCCACTGACCAGCACTGACAGTGGCAAGGTTCCACAGGGTATTGATACTGCGGCCACAGTTAGGCTGGCGATACTGGCCGCTGACAATTCGGGTATTGAGCTGGTTGCCCCCGATCCAGACCATGGTTGAGGGCATCCAGTCATCACCACCGCAACCAGCACCGGGGCGGTTGGCAATGAATTGGGCAATATTGTAGGACTGAGGCTGGAACTGCCAGTCCGCCGACAGACGGAACATGAAGCCGTAGAAGAAAGTCTCGCCGCGTCTGTAGCCACGGTTGCGGTCGACCTCCGAGTGGTAGCGGCCCCTGTAGCCGGGAGTGTAGGTCTGGGTCATCTTGAGGGAGGTGCCGCCTTTGTAGGCAACATTGGTGACCTCCTCGACGGTGCCTTGGTTTTCGCGGCGGACATAGTCCCAACCGTTCAGGCGGCCGTCGTTGTAGAAGGTTCGAGCAGCATCCGCTGCCGGCAGGATCGCCAGGGCGGCAGCGAGGAAGGACTTGATGGCAACCATTATGAATGAATTGTTGACTTAGTGCGAGCTTGTTAGCCTAGGAGGACATTGTCTTCGAGAAGAGACTGGGGGTTTTATACCTGCCTTCAACGGCCAAAAGGCCTGGGGCAAGGAGAATAATCAACGGGAGGAAGCGTGATGAGAAATCAACGAACTCACATGCCTCACCTACTCATACATCATCTTCCCCATACTAGGGTTGCATCAAACAAGCCACCTCCAGACTTGTCGGTTTGATCTCGGAGGAATCCTCAGTCCAGTGCAAGTTGCCAAGTCATCCCAAGGATCTGATACCCCAGGCCTCTCGAATAAAGTGTTGTCGATCCTCAAATACTAATACACTCCGAGCCATGACTGGCGGATTAATTATTACCGTAGTCAGAAACTGTCCCAGTAACCCGTTTTGAATGACAATGAACTCCATGTGCTCCATACTTTAATGGGAAAGTCGGGTATAACGCCGTAGAATCAAACGGCACTTGGAGGGTGGGGAAAGGGATACAATATGTCCTATCCACACGTCTTGTCTAACGTCTCTCAAGCTTGCTGTGTATGAAACAAGCTCGGAAGTTTTCTTGCACGTTTATAGTAAGGCCGCCGTTTGCTATTCGTCGGGTCTCCATCACTAATTCCGAATGGGTTTCACAACTGATGAGCAAGGACCAGAGGTTCGAGGGTCTCCGTAGATGCGAATAAGTAGGACTTCATGGACCGCTGAGGGTGTACAGACATGTGAAAGATACATGAGGCGGCCTACTCGAGTGTTAATGACTACCCCAGAGTTGGCCAACATGTTTAAACTTTTCAGCTTACGTAGCAAAACTGCTAGTGCCTAACCATGAGGGCTATTGAGCTAGAAGAGGAAGTTGAGGAAGCTCTTGGCATGGACGTATTTATGAGGATATCTGCCTAGGGAACAAGAGCTAAACTTAGTTAATTTGGGGCCCGTCCGCTAATGATTCCTCAGATTCCTTAATAGGTAAGGGGCCGTTAAGAGATGGTCGTTACTCTGAGTACGTAAACATCCACAGACACATCGCAAACATCCACTAACACTATTCCAGATTTGGTTAGTAGTCTATACACTAAATTTCCCTGTGACTTTTACTTAAGCGATTTCTTCCGATATCCGCCACAATTCTATAGCCACACTATAAATGCAATAGCCTTATTATATAACTAATAAATTACTAAGCGCTGACTTATAAAGATTCTCTTTAACTAGTTAGAAATATAGCAGCGGCTGCTGCGGCAGCGGATAATAATATATAAAATTTGGATATAATGTCAGAGACCCTCTTTGGGGCAGACGGATCGGGCGAGGGGCTGCGACCCTAGGGAAGAGTAGAGGAGGTTGAAGAGCAATTACTTAAAGGAGAAATAGGTGCTAATAAGCAGGTAATAAGCCAGAAACCAATAGTTAAGTGTAGCAGCAGTAGTTTACTGGTCTCTGAAGTTCTATATCTTCAGGGACCACAGTTACTCTTATATATGCATTCTGGCCTATATAATATCATAAGAGCCCCGGAGCTTCCGGTCTCCTAATATAATTACTGCTTAAGCGTTTGCCTAGGTATCGGCATTAAAGGCACCGCTAACTATTTTATATTTATCTAATAACTTAGGCTATTTTTTCTTAATATTTAAGGTTATGTGTTTTAAAATATACTATAAGTAAATTTACTGTAAAATATTTTTAAAGACTTATAATGCAGTATTTTTAAAGATAAAATAAAAATCAGAGATAATAATATATAATATATTAATCTATACTTTATTAGTAATAATATATAACTAACTAAATAGCTATATAAATACAGCTTTATTTTTGTGATAGGCGTGGTCTATTATAGTAGCTAATAATAGGGCGCCGTAGAATTGTCTATTTAAAGCTAAGGAGCGAGA
Organism: Hypomyces perniciosus; assembly: GCA_008477525.1. Taxonomy (NCBI): domain Eukaryota; kingdom Fungi; phylum Ascomycota; class Sordariomycetes; order Hypocreales; family Hypocreaceae; genus Hypomyces; species Hypomyces perniciosus. Next base: position 775,360 of record SPDT01000006.1, read on the forward strand.
GAATAGAAAGGGGAGCTATCCAGCTATATATATCGATCTGTAGGGTAGTGGTATATGTGCGCGTAGGCCTAGGGCTTGTGCGCGGTGCCCGATATATATATATCTGCATTGGCTGGTCCGGGAGATGTAGGGAATTGTGGTGCCGGGCTCGGCATAGCCGAGGTCCTTCCTAATTGGGTCTAACCCATAACAATTTTTTTATATAGTAAAATTAAAGGCAGTATTAAAAGTAGTATATAAAGGTATAATACTAGTAACTTGCAATAATAGTATATTAAATCAATTAACTTTATATATATTATTAAAGAAAAGAACTTTTAGGCTGTATTTCTAGTCTTTAATACAGTATTAATATACTTAAAAATCCTTTATAATTTCCTATTTAGCCTATAATTAAAGGTATAGTAAAAAATTTAATTATTGCATTTAAGTGCATTTAATAGCGTTTAAGTTAATAACTACGCTTTATATTTTATATACTATAGCCTTTATTAAATAGTTTAAATATTAGTTTTTATAATGTATAATAAAGGATATTCTTTACTTATTTAAGTGTTATAGGCAGGCCATATCTCCCGGAATTACAACTATACTGAATCCGGAAATACGATTAATATTAGACCGCTTGCCTAATTAGGAATGTCAGGAGACCGGAAGCTCCGGAGCTCTCGTGATATCATATAGGCCGGAATGTATATATAAGAGCAACTATAGTCCTTGAAGATATAGAACTTCAGAGACCAGTAAACTACTGCTGCTACACCTAACTACTAGTTTTTGGCTTATTACCTGCTTATTAGCACCTATTTCTCCTCTAAGTGATTGCTCTTTAACCTCCTCTACTTTTCCCTAGGGTCGCAGCCCCTCGCCCGATCCGTCTGCCCCAAAGAGGGTCTCTGACAAGGAAACCACCTCGGCCACAACCCTATACGCACAACTATATAATGTATATGTAGCTAGTATAGAGCTTCCTGATAGACAATACAGAGGTACCCTAACTGCGTGCTTTCCAGTTAGGCTATACCCGTTACATTAAGTGGCAATATCTTTTATAGTTATTTTAGGAAACTTAAAGCAATCCTCAATTAAATTATTAAGGCGATAAATACTAAATTAGCGATAATTATATAATTAAATAGGGGTAGATTTTAAGGGTTCTAAAACAGGATTATAACTATATATATTTACTACTATATTGAAATAATAGTAAAAAAGTTAATAATTAAATTAGATAATAAAGGAAAATAGGCATTCTGACTTAACTATTAAAGTTTAATAAATACCGGCATTATGCCTTTAAGTGCAGTAATTACCACTTGAATAATAATTAATATTAATGCAATTAATAATATGCGTTTAGCAGTCTTTATTTATATACATTTTCGCGATTGGAAATCTATAATTAATTTAGTAATCTTTTAATGCATTAAAAGCTTCTTCTAATATCTTGAAATTAATACAAAAGAGAAAAAGCAGCCTAATAAATATCTTTATAATAGAAATAATAATAGAATAGTAAATAGTAAATGTATAAAGGTATAAAGTGCGATATACAGTATTATAGTATATATTATTGATAATATTAAAGATATATAGTTAAAGCTAAAAGGGCTATAATAAAAGGCATTAAAGTTATAGGAATTTCTTTAGCTACGCTAGCTAAAGTTCATTTTAATAGGAATAATAATAGTCTAACCAGCAAATCTTTAATGGATTATTAATAGAGTGTTAATATAGGCAGGGAGGTGTTGGCGCTTAGTAATTTATTAGTTATATGATAAGGCTATTGCATTTATAGTATAGCTATAGAATTGTGGCGGATATTGGAAGAAATCGCTCAAGTAAAAGTCACGGGGAAATTTAGTGTGTAGACTATTAACTAAATTTAGAATAGTATCTGTGGATATTTGCGTACTCCGTTACTACGAACGGCACGAAGTAGATCATGTGGGAAAGTGTCAGTCTTGACTCTTGAGCCGTCAATGTGAAACAGCGTTGCGTGTGATATGGGGTGGTGGACAAGGTGGAGAGGACCCTGACCACAGCCACACTCTGGCTGTGGCGTAGACCCGGCATTACTCAGCGCGTTGACAAATTGGCTGAGGAGTGACCACTAATCAGCCGTGTTAAAGAGCCAATAGAATAGCCAGGTACGGACTAGCTGAGCCCGCTATCGATATGGACCTGCATCTCTAAACGCCATATCGGAGCTCCACAAGTGACGACAACGACATTCAATCCCAACATCCAACATCGCCCTCGGGCATCCCTACGTCTTCCCATATCCATCTGAAGCTGCTTATCGCAGTGATCAATTTTGCGTTGTTGTATAAACACTCACTCGATACTGCCAACACAAAACAACATCCCTGGCGACTCGGGTCTCAACTCTACTCTCGTCTTGCCAAGGGAACTGCCCGCGGCCTGACTGATCGCAACCCAACCCAACAAGGCCTTGTGCCGTGCTACTTCCTTCGACCGCAGCTGGATTAGGTCCTCCATACTACCATAATGGCAGACTCTGAAAGATCGCCTCTGCTCTCGTCCGAGAATGGATCTGGTTCGGCTACCGAGTCGTCGCCTTTGCTCTCCGACAGCCAACATCTCAACGGCCGCGGCAACAAGACTGACGATTCGAAGAACCGTCGCCACAAGGCGGCTCGCGGCTGCCGATGGCCATCAATCATAGCTATGGTAGTCCTGGCCGCTCTTGTCATCGCGGTTATGGTCTTGGGCTTCCTTGTCCCTCCTTCTGTTAAGCAATACGCCGAAAATGCAGCGGTTCTGGAGCCTACCGGATTGTCCCTCGAGTCCCTGACACCTGATGGGGTTCGGGCACGAATCCAAGCCAACTTCCGACTAGATGGCTCACGGGTCACTGACGATACAGCGCGACGTCTTGGCAGGTTTGCCACGAGCATCGTACGAAAGCTCGATACTGAGGAGACAAAGGTTCGCGTGCATCTGCCTTACTACGATAACGCCCTCCTTGGGACTGCCGTCGTACCGCCATTGTCCATCAGTCTCGTTGATGGACATACTACGGCAATGGACTTTGTCGCCGATCTCAGTCCAGGAGATGCAGAGGTTATGCGAAAAATCGTCAACGACTGGCTAGACGGCAAGCTTGAGCAGCTCAAAGTGACTGGGTCGGCCACAATTGCAGTCAAGTCAGGCATCTTACCCTTGGGATCACACAACGTGGTTGAGTCCATGGTCTTTGAAGGTCAATCTCTCTACCGTTCCTTCGCTTCCTTATACTTTGGAGAAAAAGCCATAATACAACAACGTTGACTACATTTTTGACCCAGTTTGCTAATTCCAAGTGCAGCCCAAGAGATCCCTTCCATTCCCGAGTATAACATAGACCGCCTCAACATTCGCGATGTTCCTGCCGGTGACGGCGGCCGCATGGCCGTTGGGGCAGATGCCTCTATCACCGTGCTCAATGATCACCCAATAGGCCTCGCTGTTCCATCCCTTGGATTTGACATCCTAGTTCCCAATTGTGACCCATCTGAAGCCTACATCATGGTTGCCACTGCTGTCACAAACCCCATCGATGTACAGCCACACGCCAACGTCACAGTTAACGCCACCGGCCTCATACGCGATATACCGAAATCACTCACACGGGCTTGTCCTTTAACCAAGCTGTCGCCCCTCGACAATTTCATGAAGCAGTACCTACACGGCGAGGATGCACAGATCTTTGTCCGAGGACAGAAGTCGACGAGTTCTGACGTTCCCGATTGGGTCGGGTCCCTTCTCAGCAGTATCACTGTCCCCTTAGAATTTCCAGGACAATCGTTGGATGACGCCATCCGGAACCTCTCCGTTGCAAATGTCGACTTCAAACTCCCAAGTCCTTTTGCCGATCCCAACGATCCCAACGGCAAACCTCGTGTGTCGGGGACAATCCAAGTTCTAGCAGCTCTTCCAGCTGAATTGAATGTCGACATCGGCGTTGATAGCCTCCGAGCCGACGGTGATGTTATCTACCAAGGCAAAAAATTCGGTGAATTGAACGTGCGCCAATGGCAAAAGGCCGAATCTACCAAAATCGTCGACTCGGGAGATGAAAAGCTACTCAAAATTACATCAAGGATCGTCAATGTCCCTCTTGACATCACAGACAGCGATGTTTTCGGTGACGTGATGGAGCAGCTACTGCTTGGCGACGACGATCTCGTTCTTGATATCAAGTCCCTAGTCGACGTCAAAGTCTCGACGGTGCTTGGAAATCTGGTTCTAAGAGGGGTCCCGGCGAAGGGCAAGATTCCAGTAAAACGTCCGTCTTCGCCTTGGTAGTCTCTTTTTCTATGTGTCTCACTTACTTGTGATGGTGACATCATACGTCTACTTTTCTAAAGTACGATTATGATTTGCCTCACAGGTTACGAAAGGGAGGCTCGCTGACGATTGATTAGAGCTTCCTGGCCAATCCTTTAAAGAATTAGAACCTCACGTTGGGGACATTCTCATTCTCAATACTTCGGAGACTGCTGTTCATATGCGGGCATCAGTTAATCTTTCGAACCCCACACCTTATACGGCTTTCATTCCTTACGCCAACGTTCATGTTTTTGAACAGGGCCACTTAATTGGGGAGGTCACTGTGAAGGATTTAGACTTTAGACTTGGAAACAACACCAATTTGGTAGTTTTGGCGACCTGGGATCCTATGTCTCTTGGAGGAGAGGAGAGTCACAAGGTTGCTAGACGGCTGTTGTCCGATTATCTGTCGGGCAAGAATACGACATTGACAATTAAGACTCATCACGGCAGCATTCCGACAGTGCCCAGCATCGGCGAAGCGCTTTCGAAGATGAATATCACACTATCAACACCTCGGGTTAAACTCCCAGGGGATGCAAAGGGGGATAAAGAGGGTCGGAGCTATGTGAGAGATGCTATTTTTCATTTCTTCTCCTCTTCTGCAACATTCGATCTCGCCTCACCACTTGGACATAATATTATACATATCGAGCACATAAACGCCACGGCATTCTACAACCACACAGAGCCTGTCGGCTACATCATCACCGAGGAGCCATTTGATGCACCACCGGGTGTATCGCGCACCCCGAAACTTCCTGTGATGTGGTCACCGGATAGTATCGGGTTCGACAAGCTGAGAGAGGCTCTGGGTGGGGATTTGAAGTTGGATGCCAAGGCAGAAGCAACATTAAGAATTGGGAATTGGATAGAAACTATTCATTACGAGGGCAGGGGCCTTGGAGCAAGGGTCAGGTTATAGATTGTCAGTTACAAGGTTTTGGTTTCGGTGTTGGGTTACGGGGTTTTAGCGTTATTTCCTAGGTATGGGATTTATTTGATGAACATTGGTTTAGGTTTTTCTACACGGATTATAACTACAGTATGATACAAGCAGGTTGTCTATCGTTGAAAACCATAGCAAGACCGTGAGATGTGTGATCCCATGCTTTACATGGACAGGATGAACGACTACGGACATCTTAATGAGGTCACTGGATAGTTGTAAATCACGAATCATGAGGCTCCACCGCCTACAGAAGCCTTGGAAAGGGCAAGTCATCTCGGCCAGAGGGGGCGGTCGAGGACATAACTTTATGTCCTCCTTAGTATTATGGTTGGGACAGAAAGGAAGGTCGCGACAAACCTGGGTATCTAGCTCAAGGTCGTACTGGACGTGTCAGCAAAAGAATGAGCATTAATGACAAAACTAATGTGATAGAGGGAAATGCACCTTTGAACTCCCAATAGCCAATACAAATAGTACGTCGTTTTCTTCAACTCTTTTTCAACCAAGCCGAACGCCTGCTTCCCTTCGCTTCTTGAGCTGCTGTGCCGTCGCCAGATTCATGCCATTCTGACTCGCGTCGAACATACTCTGGGCCTCGCGTCGTTTCTCGTCCTCAATCTTCTTGAGCAGTTTCTCCGTCTTGCCCTTGCCGCTACCCTTTCCATGGAACTGATGACTCAGGTGCTTAAACGCCTCCTTCTGATCGAGGCTACGGCCATGATCATCGACGTACTTCAACTGGACGTTGGGCTTGTAGTTGGCCTGGAAGAGCTCTGCCATTCTCTTCGACTGCTGGTGATCGCGGTATGTGTTCTGCTGACGGGCCCATTCCTCCCTCTCGCGTACGGACATGCGGTCTAGTCTACCGCTCATCCTGTCACGCTCTCGTTGCTGACGGGTCTGCTCATCCAGTTCAGTTTCCAGAATGCGTTTCCTCGAAAGAAATTCTGCCCGATTTCGGAAGGTTTCAAAGTTGCCATCCCCCTTGGCGTCTTGAACCAACCCTCGCTCTCGAAGTAGTGCAAGGGCTGCGCCCATTCCTTCGCCGACAACCTTTTCTTCCTCAACCCCGGCTTCTTCTTCTTGCTCCTGATGAGCCCCTGGTGAAGACTCTCGTCGGTGCTCTTCGTAGCCGTCTGCATCATCGTCATCATCACCCATATGATGGTCTTCATCCACTTCGGGGCTTTTGGCGGCCTGCTTTTGCCTCCTTGACTTGCGGTCTTCGTCGTCATCTGGCTTGCTTAATCCGGCAACAAACTCGGAAATCTCGCCGATTACAAGGCCGCCAGCTTGAGCTTCATCTCCTAGTTGATCGGTCTCGTCTTCCTGTTCCTTGAGTTGTCTTGCAATGTCCTCGGGACGAGTCTTCTTGCGCTTCTTCAACGCATTCTTTCTTTGGATCGCTAGTGATGCTTGAAGATCCTCATCATCGACAAAAGCCTCGGTGTCTACCTTCCGCTTCTTGCTAGTAGCGGCATCTTTAGAGTCAAGCTCCATCGCACCACTATCTGCAGTTAGGTTCTCAAGAGGAAATATGTCATCCTCATCATGCTGCTTCTGTCTGGTGCCTTTGTTCTTCTTTTTCTTGGGCTTCTTGACCTTGATCTCTGAGGCTGCAAGATAATCTGAAGAAGGAGTCGCGTCATCTGTAGGCTCAAAGGTTAGAATAGAGACTCTAGATAGAACGGCTTCACTGTAACATACCAATGATATCGTCAAGGCTTATGGACTGGAGTTTGTTCCCTTTTCGCGCTGGTTGATCAAGTATGTCAGACAGCTCGTTAATGGATCCATCGTTGTCGAGGGTGAACCTCTTGGCCTTCTTTCCGTTGATTTCTTCATCGTACTGGGCCAAGAGGGTACCTTCACCATCCTCATAGTCATTCGGATTGTAACCCTTCAACTTCTTCTTCAGGTCCAACCTCTCGGTAAGCTTTTCTTGTTCTCGGATGTTTAGGTTCTCCAGTTCATCGCCATCCTCTTCGTTTTCGCCAATAGTTGCGTCTTTAAGGGTAAGGATTTGGTCATCGCCGTCCAGAAAAGATGTTGAGTCGTGTGCAACTTTGATGCCGGCAAGGTCTTTGGAGGTGTACTGAATAGCTGCTGCTGCGGCCGCTTCTGCCGTGGCGAGCTCCTCTTCTAGCTTCCTAGCCTTATCGATCTTCTTTTGCCGCTTCTTTTGTCCTAGAAGCCATGCCTTTGCATCGAGGTCGCCACCGTCATCTGCCTCGCCGAGGCCCTTCCCTTCCATGATGGCAAGTCGTTGCGCCTTTTCCCGGGCTTTTCGCACGGCTGTCGCCTTTTCTTCACGCCTCCGTTTCGCATCTTCCGCATCCTGGACCTTTTTGTAGTTGTCGTATGCTTGAGCTTGTCGGGTCTCGACGGTGCTTGCCTGTTCCTCGTCACTGTCCGAGGCCGCGGTCATCTGTGTGTCCCTTGAAGTATCGGCTCCGGGAACTGGCAGAGGCTTCATGCCCAGCGAGACCCGGATGCGATTTGTCTCCTCGATCGTTGCGGCGTCCATGGTGTGTGTCTGCTGCCTAGGCACAGGTGTCAAGAGCTGTCGCAAAGGCGAGATATTGAAGAATGGGTCCTCAAGCACGGTTGATGCCTTGATAGCTCTTATCGCGACAAAACATTCTGGCCGAGGTTTACCCAGCATCACGTGAAGGACCCACCAGCGACCTCTAGACTTCTTTTTAAAGCAGGCCGCCAGCCAAGTTTTCTGCTCTTTTCCTTTCTTCATAACAAACACGGATCTGTGCCCAGCAGTCCTCTGCTTCTCTCGGGGAGTCAGGGTCGATTGCTGTGCAGCTCGATAACTCCATGGAGCCATCAACTTGTTATGGTGTCAATCATCCTATCGACAGGTCCAAGAACGACCCGGCTTCCAGTTGCCTCATTCGCCATCGAAAGGCGGCTTGAGTGTTGTGACTGGAGGATTCGGAGGCCCCATATTCCGTCCCTTTTTTCCGAGGCCGTTGGCCTGTGAGGTTGAGGAAAACCATGGGTTGCCTACATTGCGACTACTTTGAAATGACTATTTAGATGTATGTTAGGGGAGGTTTCGTAGTTGGGGCGGGATGTTCAAGTAAGCGGAGTATGCGCCGGGTAACAGGTGCATAAACCGCGTCTCGCGTTTTGATGATGCTGTGCTATTCCATGATTACTGTCACTTGGTATCCGCTATGCCCATTGGCGAAGTTCCCAAGACATGTTCATACATGGTTGACAAACGAGTCATCTCACGCCTGTGGATGACGACTCTTGGGTCGGACAGTCTGTCTGCCTTAGCTACTACCTGTAGTAATACGGACTAGTATTGGGAGTCTAAACGAATTTGATCATGACCTTTCTACGGGTAGAGTTTTCTACGGGCAGATCAAAATTTGGAATGTCTTGTTCTTCGCTGAGCTAGATGTTGCTATAGCATGTTTTTGGATTTTCCCGTGGAAAAGAAATTATCTACGGAAGTAAGAACAAATATTCTTGAACAAGAATATCAATATTTTGATATTGGGTCTGCGAAGTGTAGGGTAGAAGGTGCTTTCATACGGAGATCAAGATCGATCTTATGACCCCTAATTCCGTGAAGCATGTGTGCCTGACAGGTACGAAGTAGTACTCGTATGTACTACTCCGTATACTGGTATTAGTACCCCACAGAGTGGCGGCTGAGGTTGCATCCCCCACACCATCTTCACGGCATTCTTTCTCGTTTGAGCCATTCCTATGGTATGATATTTTATGCTTTTTCTCTGGGCCGTTTCTCTCTATGACCTGTCGACATTATCAATAACGAAGGATTTTTCTCAGCAGAGCACACTGAGAGAGAGAGAGAGAGAGAGAGAGGGGAGGCCTTATACGGTATGCTATGTGAGGCCCTGAATGACAGCCCAACTTCCGCATGTCGGTACACCATTGGCCGGCACTCGCGTCATCATGCATCGCGTATTAACGAGCTGGACCTGGAGAAGCTAAGGGGCGCTCACTGAGGAGACGAGGAGAGAACGAGAGCAAAGCAACCGCTTGCCTCCTCTCTGGTACCACTGACTGTGTTTAACCCTTGGCCCTTGGCCGTTGCGCACAACATAGGGAAGACTGGATTCCGTCTTCTAGGCAAATGTGTCTTGTCCCGTACGCCGTTACATCCAGATCCATACGTACCTACAATCGGCCCTTTCAACCCTTCTGGGCTCTTACTGCCGCTGCAGACCCTTTGTCGGACCGACAAGCCTAAGACACACAGTTGAAGAGCCAAGACTATTGGGTATATATAACAAGAACCGTCATCATGGACTTCTTACCAGCCCAGTCTGTATTCTCAGGCGTCCTCTCCAACGGCACCTACCCTTCTATTCTGGTTCAGCCCATCATGCATACCTTGTCAGCAGCCTTGCTGCTAGGATCCTTAGCTTTCCAGAGCGTCCTGGGACGGCTAGGACAACGTTCCGTTGACGATTTCATCAACAAACAGAGTCCAATTGCTCTGAACCAGCTGCTTTGCAATATTGGGCCCGATGGGTGCCATGCCTTTGGTGCAGGCTCTGGTGTTGTGATTGCGTCCCCAAGCACACATGACCCGGACTGTAAGTCCGCTCTCCATGTCTGAAAACTGCCTTCGACGCGATGCTGAGACAGACCAACAGATTATTTCACATGGACACGAGATGCTGCTCTTGTCTTCAAGTCCATCGTTGACAGGTTCACTCAGAGTTACGATGCTGGCCTGCAACGTCGCATCGAGCAATACATTGCTGCCCAGGCAAAACTTCAAGGCGTCTCGAACCTGGCTGGGTCATTGTCAGATGGCTCTGGCCTTGGAGAGGCCAAGTACGAAGTCATCTTGGAGGCATTCTCCGGCGGTTGGGGTTCGTCTACACTATAAATATCCTTTTACTAAGGGCTACTCTGTACTAACATCTGAATCTTAGGTCGGCCACAAGCCGATGGTCCAGCGCTTCGGGCTATTGCCATGATTGGCTATGCCAAGTGGCTCATCAACAACGACTACAAGTCAACTGTGTCAGACATCATCTGGCCCATTGTGCGCAATGATCTCAACTACGTAGCTCACTATTGGTTAGTTGTCATTCATCTACTTACTTGCGCATCGGACTAACGGTGTTTGACCTCAGGAATCGACAGGGTTTTGATCTCTGGGAGGAAGTGAATGGCAATTCATTCTTCACCGTTGCCAACCAGTACCGAGGTATGAAATATCATGTAACAGAGTTCAATGGAAATTACCGGACAGCTAACAGCCTTTTCGTCTTATAGCACTCATTGAAGGCGCTTCACTGGCTGCCACCCTCGGCCAACCTGGAAATAGCTATACTGCCGTTGCGCCTCAGGTGCTATGTTTCTTGCAAACGTTCTGGGTGTCATCTGGCGGATACCTGGATGCTAACAGTATGTCGATCATCTTGAGTTCATCTTCAGACCCCGAATATGAATCACATATGTTCTAACATGTATTACAGTCAATACCAACGATGGACGGACAGGAAAGGATGCCAATACCCTGCTTGGATCCATTCACACCTTTGATCCCGCCCTTGGATGCGATGCCGCTACGTTCCAGCCATGCAGCGATAGAGCACTCTCAAACCACAAGGCTGTCGTCGATTCCTTCCGCTTCTACAAAATCAACGCGGGTATCCCCACAGGCCAGGCTGTTGCTGTTGGCAGATATTCGGAGGACGTCTTCTACAGTGGCAACGCTTGGTACCTAGCCACCCTCGCAGCCGCAGAGCAGCTTTACGATGCTCTCTTTGTTTGGAAGAAGGCAGGCTCTATCACTGTGACGAGCACCTCATTGCCCTTCTTCAAAGACCTAGTCGCCAATATTCAGGTTGGGACATACCCCAGCAGCCAATCGACATACTCGACCTTGATCAGCGCGGTCTCTGCATATGCTGATGGATTCATCAGCGTGGTAGAAAAACACACCCCCGCCGATGGCTCCCTCGCAGAGCAATTCTCCAAGGATAACGGCACACCCCTGTCGGCCAAGCATCTCACTTGGTCTTACGCTGCCTTCCTCACGGCTACTGCCCGTCGTGCTGGCGCCATCCCGCCACCATGGGCAAACGGAAGATCTCCTTCTATCCCAGCAGCATGCTCGGCGACCTCCGTGGTAGGATCATACACCAGCGCAACCGTCACATCGTTCCCGCCAAACCAGACTCCCAAGACAGGCTTGCCCCCCACATCTCCCACCAGCCCATGCGTTACACCTACTGCGGTTGCTGTGACATTCAGAGGGCTTGTTAACACGCAATTTGGCCAGACAATCAAGATCGCTGGCAATGTCGACACTCTGGGTAACTGGGACACAAACAAGGCCGTTCCCCTGAATGCTGCGGAGTATCAGCCGGATCACCCTCTGTGGCAGACCACAGTCAATCTCAAGGCTGGACAGGTCATCGAGTACAAGTACATCAACGTAAATAGGGATGGCTCTGTCACCTGGGAACGCGACCCTAACCATACCTACACGGTCCCTAAGGCGTGTGCTACGATTGCTGTCAGGTTGGATCGTTGGCGGTCTTAAAAAAACGAGCATTGCCCTTAACAGGGGTAGAGAAGCAGCCACATGATATATAATAAATAGTAGTAGCTTTAGGAACGCGAAATGAGAATGCACCTCAATCATGGAAGACTCCTATGACCCAGCTTAGACTGAACCTCGAAGCCCTATCTTGAGCCATCTTAGTGAACCCCCTCATGAACCATCCAAAGTAAAATTGTCAATGTCCACAGTCTCCCTTGGAATGTGTAATGTAACACCTATTGCCCCATGACAAAAACGACCATCCTCATAACCAGACTATGCTCGAAATCCCAGTCCCTTGCAATTTGCCACCCCTTCTCTTTACGCAAACTCATCATCCGGTGCCTCAATCGAATTCTTGACCTTGACCAGGATAGCCGTCATCCACGGCTCCAACCTGCTCGTGCGATCAAACTGGAACAGAATCTCGGTAAATTGGTCCTGGCTCCTTGCGTCGATGGCGTCGCACAGGTCGTCTAGCAGCTTGTACTTGTACGCTGAGGAGAACTCGCCGTCCTTCTGCCGGTAACCCTCGACGGCGCGTCGGGTGCCGACCATGTCACCAGTGGCGAGGTGACAGACGCCCGCCTTGAAGCAGTAGGTTGAGAGACTCCATTTCATGGTGCCGTTGCCAATCATGGAGAGGATGATTCGGTCGTATACCTCGATGGCGCCGTAGTAGTCTTCGTCCAGAGCAGCAAGGTCGGCGTATTGGGTCCACAATTTGTTGGCGTTGCTATTCTCCATGTATTAGTCCGTGGAATCTTTCTCCCTCTTCCTCATTCGTACTGGCTGTGGTACTCACAGTTCTCTAGCCTTGGGCAGCCGTTCAGCAGCCTCCTTGTAAGCTTCCCTCGCCTTCTTCATGTCCCTGATGTCATGCTCATAGATCTGACCGAGGACCTCCTTCACTCTTGACATCCTGGTTTGTTTGCTCTCACTAGTCGACTGCTGGATCAAAACGAATGCCCTCTCTCGGCACCGAATCGCCGCCTCGGGGTCGTCCTTGCGGTAGGCGTCCGAGGCCTCGACGTAGCTGTCGGCGGCATCGGTGGGTTCTTTGAGATTCTTCTCTCGTACTTCCGCGGCTTTCTCATGGGTCTTTCCGGCCTGGATGTCTGTTCGCCCCGGGGATGTCAGCTGGAAACGTCACAGGCGGATCGATAGGGAGAGGAGGGAATAGCGTACTCTGGCCCTGGCGTTCGTAGGCCTGGGCTGCTTCTTTGTATAGTCGGGCGGCGTCCCAGAATTTCTCGTCCGAGCCTCCAAAGAAACCCCAACCGCCGCTTCCCTTCTGCACCAACTTGTCGGCCTAGGACACGGATGTCAGCATCGATCGATTGTTGCCGATACCCTGGGAAGAAGGAGGGGCTCATGGGTAAGTGAGGAGGCGGACCTGTTGGATCAAAGCTTGGGGATCATCCATGATGCTGAAGGGAGGTTGTTGAGCCTAGATGTGGTGGAATCGTAGATGGATTTAGTTTTGGGTTCAGACCGTCTAGGAGTAGCCGCAGTTATTGACAGCAAGTGTCTGAGGCGTCTGAGGCGACTGAGGCGTATGACGACGTTGGTCTAGTGGGGGTGGGGCGAAGTCCCGGCCTGCGGAGACCAACTCAGTAAGTATTACCAGGATAGGATTAGCATCCTTTAGTCTCACTCATATTCGATTTCGATTCTGATGAACTGCTCTGATCGTTTTGAAGCTCACATCTTCACGACATATTCACGATCAATCAGCTCGCAACAGCCTCGCCATGTCAATCTGTACGAATTGCCGTCTGCTGGCCATCCGCCAGACCCTCTGCCAGCGCCGCCGCTCCCCTTACATCATCGCCTACGCCACACTATCAACACAGTCATCAACTCCCTCAACCGCCCAGGACATTCTGTCCAAGCCAACCTGGTCGATCAGCTCGCTCATCTCCACCAGATCACCCGACGGCGACAGTACACAGCCACCAGAAACCATAACAGCCACCCAGCTACACCACCTCCTCCGTCTCTCTGCACTTCCGCAGCCCAAATCCCCCGCCGAGGAACAGTCCATGATCACTACCCTCCAGAGCCAGTTACAATTCGCGCGTGCCGTGCAGAGAGTCAATACCAAGGGAGTCGAGCCCCTCAGAGCAATCCGTGACGAGACGGAGGTTGGCATCAAGGAGAACACCATTGGGCTAGATGACCTGAAAGACGTGCTGGCTAAAGAGACTCTCGTGGGTCACTATCAACGGCCGAGAAGACTCAAAGAGAAAATCCAGTCCGAAGCAGAAGACTGGGATGCACTGGCAACGGCATCGAGGAAGGCTGGGAAGTACTTTGTGGTTGAAAGCGGGAAAAAGGCAGAATCTGGCGAGCCATAAATGACGGAAAAGGTTCTCTTCTGCGTTTGCTCCATGATCTTATGTTTTCACTATGATGATGATACCCCGTGCTGTACACGACCAGAAATGTTTCTGATAAAGATGCCGAATAAATAGACTTTTGTCTTGGTATCGTAAAACGACTGCTCGCTGCGTGCTTGCCATCATGCCAGTTGCTAAACAGACCAGATACGCACATTACCCCAAACCTGAATGCCGTCGAGGATATAACCAGCATCCTGATTATTGCCCTTTATCTTCGCCCGCTTGTTACTCTATTATTTGGCAGGCTGCCCAGATTCTTGCTGCTTCGGTTTCGGTTTTGGTACCTTCTCGTACGCATTCGGACTCGGCGGTCGTTTCTGCTTGCCATCTCGCTTTCTACTCCGCCCATGTCTATGTCCGTGGGAGTGTCCGCACCCTTGTCTTCCGTCACCCGATTTCTTCTTGCTTTCGGCCTCTGAGTCTGAATCTGACGACGATGAAGAGTCGGAAGATGACTCGTCACTGGATTCATCTACGCCTTTTGGTCGGTGATATATGCAGCACACTATAGATTCCAAAGAATTAGCACCAATACGCCGTCAACCGAGAGAGCATGAATTGCTGGGCTGGTTTACCCTTTGAACTTTTCCGCCCCAAACCCTCGTTGTCCACCACATCCTCTGCCCACTGCACCGACCTCCCATTCGCATTGTGCCCTCCCCGAAGACGCAATATCCTCGGCGCATCCTCTTGCGTCTGCGGTTCTGAAGTTTGAGTGGTGGTCTGGGACGTCGTAGGCGTTTCCCAGTTGTGCTCTCGTTGTCCTTGTGACATGGTGGGGTGATTGTAGCGCAGTTCTCTAGCCGTCTAGTGATCTATCGGTAGGGCAGCAGTTCTAGGAAGGCAGATTCTGGGGTATCGTGGTGATGGATAGGAGGGATCCTTTTGTTGATTAGAAATGTGCTGTCTTAAAAGGAAGACAAAGAAAAAAAAGGCTTATTTTTTTTCGAGCCCAAGGGCGACGTCACTTGTCAAAAAGTTGGGATGCAGGACCCCGCGACTTTCCTAAACGGGTTGTTGGTCAGGCGGTGGCGTCACTGATCTCTAGACCCTGAAAGATTGAACATTGATTTAGATAGATAGTTATTGTACATTTTATCATTCACATCGTTCAGCTCGTCACTTCATCACTTCTCCTCTGCTGCTTGAGCATCTTCTTTTGCCCCTTCATGCTTCTCCTGGGGCGGCTCTTCTTGTGCTCCGGAAGCACACGAGGCTTATTGTTCAACCACCCGTTGATCGGTTTCCTTGACCCTACAAATCGTCCCTCCGGAGTGTAGACGTCGACAGCGGGCCAATCTGGTTCATCTTCAGATTCTGGCACGGCCTGGGAAGGCAATTTAGCCCCTGAACCCCTCCTCATGCTCAGCATCTGAGAAAAGGGGTCGTCAGAAACCGCATGATTCTCATCATCCTCCTTCTCGGAAACCTCCGGTGCTCTCTGGGAGGTTGAGATGCGCTCGAAGTCTCTTGCGCGAACTTGCGCCACGATCTCGACGTACCCAACACCTTCAATCAAGATATCCACAGAGAGTACCCGGAACGGCAATCGATCAATCTGCAAACCAATCGCATTCTTCCTCGTTAGTGGCCCGGCCCGCTTCTTCGTTACATCGTGACACAGCCTGAACGTGCCCGCGTGCTTCATCTTATCCCCGATATCTGGCAAGGTGATATTTTCCAAGCTGATAGATTGACGGGTTTGGTTCTGGAACTCGATAGCCTTCTCCGTCGCGGTGAGGTGTTCGCCGAGTGGTGTGAAGTTGTACAGCAGGAAAATCATATTCGGCGTTCGAGGAGTTATGCGAATTAAACCTCCACCAAGAATAATTGACTTCCCTGGTTTGACTGAAATCTGCTCAGGAATTATACGCTTCTTCATGATGAGAGATTGCCTATGTTCTTCCTTCACAAACAGTTCGAGGTCGCTCCGAGCCAATCCAGGCAAATCGATAAGTTCCCCCTTGCGATTGCCAAAAGGAATTCGGATAGGAGATGCCGTCGTTCCTGGGAGAGATGAAACCAGAGGCATGTCCGGAAAATTCGTCGCCGGCTGGGGAGGCGGGAGAAGTTCACCAACATCTAGGTCCTCGAAATTTCCCGCTTCTAAGGCGCCTTCATCCGCCACCGATTCGGCAGAGAGGCCATCTCTTGGGTAAGTCGACACGCTGACACGCTCAGAATTCTTCTCCGTCATTCTCCCCTTAGGATAAACAGCTTCAAAAAGCTGACTCTTCCCCACATTCACCTTGCCCACCATCCATCCGGCGCCGCCTCGGTTCCAGACGTCTTCTTTGACGGCTTTTGTCCACCATCCACGTTTCGCACTGACACATCTAACATTACCGAGGCGCACTCGTCCACCAAGTCTCCCCAACGCATCGCGTAGCACATCTCTGAGATACGGCATCATAGCATCTACCGTCTCTTTCGTTGGCCCCAGGAGGTCGCCCCTAGTTATAATAAAGCTTATCTCGGTTTTTCGGTCCTTTTGGAACTTGGCTGCCCGAGAGCGTCGATTGCGTGTTCGTAGCGGAATGTCGCCCAACAACACATTGAGTCGGGGAATCAGCGACATAGGAAAGTCGGCAGCATCAATGATATGGTATATATGGTTATATTTATGAGGCGACTCCTCAATTGTTTCGCGTAGAGACTCGACTGTCGGGTGGTACATGGCAAGTTTCGCCGTATCGCTCGTCATGCTGTGATGTATCAAGTTATGACATCGGTCGCAAACAGGTGGTTTCGCAAGTACATGCGCTCCGCCCGTTAGCTGTGAGGTATTGCAACAACAGAGGGTATCCATACAAGACACAGCTGCCTTTTCTGATTCCTCGCCCTGTAACATGGCAGACGGACTCAATCCAAGCGCCTCCAGCGTTTTAGGGTCTAAAGTCTTGAGAACGTCATCCACAATATGGTCCTCCTCCGTCTCCGAAACTTTGGGACCGGATTTCCGTGGGTGCACCCAAGTTCTAACCCTCTTGCTGTTTAAATCAAAGTAGCCCAGCTGGTGAGGGTCCTCTGTCTGAGAAAATGCGCCGCACCCACTGCACATCAGTGGCAATCTTCGGGCTGGTGCCTTGGGAGGCTCTGATGTTGCCGCTGGCGCATGACTTGTGATAGCTTCCGTATGATTTCCTCGGCATCGAGAAACGCTCGTCCTCGCTAAATTATGTCTCGAAAAGTTGTTCGACAACCTGGCGATTGCGGGACACAGATATAAAGGCACGCCTGTAGAAGGCGATACTTCGCCTATCCTCAGTGCCCTGTTGAGCCAGCGAGCCGTCAATGCCCGATGCATCGTCATTCTTTTTATTATAAGTCAGCCATTCTGATTTGGCGTAACTTTTTTTGGGGGGGGAGTGAAGTGAACAAAAAAAGCTATCCAAAAACGGCTTCCCAGGAAGTCAGTCCCGCACCGTCAGGGTGGTGGGTAGGACCCCACTATCGGATGATTAGCCGGCCCGCCGCTACAAGGGTTCGGACTGATTTTCTGAATTGAACGTTTCGATATTGACGATTGGCGATATAGCAAACCAGTCTGCCGGAATTGACCCCTCGCCACATCGAGGTGAGGTTCTATTTTTCAAAATGAGGTCATTAGGGGAGCGGTTAAATCTCCTCAGAAAGGTATGATTTGGACATTTCCTCCCTGCGCATGCCTAGCTCGCTAACTCGGCCTACAGAGGGTAAGAGCAAGCTCCCAGTCTCTGACATGACATGACGAACTCCTCTCACATAGCCAATTCCAGCTCATAAATCTCCAATGCGGTCCCGGCGCCGCTATCCTCCCTCCAGAGGTCACCAGGATTCACATGGATTTCGCCATAAGGTTAAAGGGCGGCCACATGGGCGCTAGGTTCGTTTCCCCTCTCTCTCCCCCCTCCTACCAAACCTCCCTCCATGAACCCATTCTGACCTCGAGCGTATATAGGAAATTCTGGCGCGAATACCTCCCCCGACTCAAATACCACAACCCCTCCATACCTATGATCGTCAACCGCCACGACCAAAACGAATCCGCCCCAACCATGACCATCTACCTCCGCAAAGCCGATAGCGCTTCCTCACCTAGCGAACCCCCCTCCCAGCCCGCCTCATCCCGCACAAACCTCTCCAAGGCACAACCCCCCAGCCCGGACGAGCGCGTCGTCCATATCGAAATGACGAACAAGCACTCATCCCACATCCTTGAATTCTTCATGGCCGAGACTAGAGCGGTGCCCCTGCAGCCTACCAACGAGGAGATTGGTGAGATGCAGGCCCTCGAGGCTATGAGGAAGCAGGGTGATGTGGACCGTGAGCGGGTGCGGCAACTGAGAGCTGAGAAGAAGAAGGAAGAAGACATGTTGAAGCGCGCTAGGGCTGCGGGTGGCATGGCCGAGCAAGAGGAAGCATAAAAGAAACGAGTCATGTGGTTGGATGTAAACCTTGTACAATATGTGTGTTACGTATATGGAAGTCTCTCGTCCAGGAATTGTATGCTGGATGCAAATATGGCATATGCTAAAATGCCGGAATGCTTAGACCTACTTACATCTGTCTCTCACACAGTTACGACCAATATGCATCGCAATCCAAGCACTATGCTATTCCCAAATTCTCTGATCAAATAGAGATACCCATGAAACTGAAGGTCCAATTCGCTTGCACAAATGTAGATGCATATTTGAAGGAAAACAACTCACAGTTTCCCATCCATAACGCCGAGGTCATGCTGTGTCGTAAACATCGCGTGAAAGCTCATTTCAGGCCAAATCCTTCGCTCTCGTGGACAGCCCTCCAAAGCATGGCCTCAAGTCGCTCCCTTGATTCATACCTCCAGAGAGACAACATGTTGAAACAGGTTCTCGCAATCGGGTACCTTCCGCAATCATCGCCGAGACAAGATATTTTGATCGCCAGTGAGGCAGCTCCCATTGCTGGTATGCGATCGCTTCCCGTAATAAACGTAAGCATCTTGCGTTGATCGCCAGGGCTGGCCCGTTGAAACGTATCCCAAAACCAACAAACGACAGCCTCTGACCCATCGGGTTGTCGGCTCTCCCAATTGTCATACACGGCCACTGCTCTTAGAGATGCAATGTCTAGAGGCTCATCAGAGCCCCTGACTAAGAGCTCAATCTCCTCAGGTCGGAAAAGTGAAAACGCGTTTCCACCGCAAACGGTATAGAAACCCCGTTTGAAAGGTTCAAACTGCCGCTTGACAGCTGTGTCAAGGACATAACGGACATAGAGGTCGACGTATTCTCGCCGATTGGCATTGGTCACGGGCTTGCTTTCACCACCAGGGCAAAGAGGCACCTGGACCTTGGAGTTGTACCTCTCCATTTCAACAACAAAATCCAAGCAAAAGGTATCTTCCACGTCTCCGTCATAGTTTAGAAGCTGCCGTAGGCCGTGTGCCAACCGAGGCCGATACTCGGCTAAATCCTCCAGCGTATACTTCGCCACTGGTCGTTGATGAGCAGACACCCCTCCGCTAGGAGCCGGAGCTGAAGCTAGAAGTTTTCGAAATGCGAAGGGTGGTAATGCCACGTCCAAAATCGTCGAGTTGTAGATAGCCAAGCCCATCACGACACCAACTAGGAAATACTGATCAGAAGGCTCAAATGAGTTGGGGTTGAAATAGCAGTATTGGGAATCTTCATCGTATATAAACATGCCTGTACGGAGTAGAGATGTCAGTTTAGCTGATGCCACGCTCTTTGCGGGGTCATACCATAATCAGGATTAAACACCTCCCGGACAAGAAGCAAGAACCATTCTTTCCGAAGACCGCCTGCGTCAATTCCCTCTTCTCCTCGAAATGAAATACGAAGGCCTTTCTTGAGGTCTTCACCACCACTGCCGATGACTCCGCTGACGGCTGTCAAGCTATCATCAACAAGACAATCCCGACGGACATCAAGCACAAGGTATTGGCTTATGTTCTTGCGAGTCATAATACTATCAAAGAAAGCATCTCGGGCCTTGCTTTGCATCTGTCGACGGGCATCATATTCAAGTATATGTGTCTTCGCCCAGATACTCAAAAGAAACGGGTATTGGCAGAAGGAAAATCTGCTCCTTTTAGATTCCCAAGATTCAAAGTCACCAACGAGGTCAGCGTAATCTATCATTGAATTGTAGAAGTCGCTGGCCGGAAGGAGTTGCTGGCCAGCGCCGACCGAGCCTGAAGTTGCATCATCCATACGGCGAGTAGCCGAGATGTTGTTTGCCGCAAATACAAGTGCGAGAACGCGCGAGGCGGCCTTTATTTGCCAGTCCTCCGAGTATGAGATTTTCTTGGCTGGAGGCTCCTTTGACTTCTTTGATGAACTGGGTGCTCCTATCTCATCGTGCAGAGATGCACCAGATCGGCCTATTTGCATCTGTGGAATAAGTCCAGCCGTTACATCCACGATATGTGTCCCCTGCTTCTTCTCACTCTGGCGAATCATTCTGTATGTCAGGAATCCGGATACCAGCTCCTTGAGCTTGGTAAAACGAGTAGCATGGTATCTAGCCAGCCAACTTATCAATTGGTTGTGGCACTCGGTCGA
Source organism: Hypomyces perniciosus (assembly GCA_008477525.1). NCBI lineage: Eukaryota > Fungi > Ascomycota > Sordariomycetes > Hypocreales > Hypocreaceae > Hypomyces > Hypomyces perniciosus. The sequence continues at coordinate 796,162 of SPDT01000006.1, forward strand.
TGAATTCGAGATTAGCCCAACGATACGCTTGATGATCCCAGAATGCTGTCCGGACAAGAGACCAGAGGTTGATGTAGAGTTATTTGGCGAGTCCTTTTTGATTGGGGTAGGCCTGTTGATTTCCGGCTGAAGCAATCCACGAAAACATCCAGTCTCGGAATATAGCTGTGGGTTTTCAAGCATTATGAGAAGAAATCTTAGGTCGTCAGGGTCGGTAATAGGGCGACCTGGCCTCTTCAGCAAAAGCTCTGTGGCTTTTAATAGTACCCTTTGAGTATGAACTTGTCCCTTGAGTAGATCTTGCTCGAGAACTTGGAGCTCATTTTCAGCAATATTACGGGCGTGGGGATCTTTGGAGAATTCTTCAAATACACCAAACCAGTTCTCTGCGGTGCTGTTCACAACTGAGTACCACTCCGCAAGGTCGCTCCAGTTTAGCTGAGGGGACTTTGTCATGACGGGTGACTTGTTGACATGACTGACATGTTCGTCCTTATTCTTCATCGGAGATCTTTTAGACAGCCTGTCGTCTCGCCCACCAGTCCACCATGTCCCGTTTTCCGCGAAATCACCCAAGAGCAACAGTTTTGGGTCCAGATCAAAGACAGGTGCAAGAGCATCCGATTGTTGTGCCTCTCGCGGTGCACTTTTAACTGGTGGGGGTGGTGGCATATCTCTAGAGGGCGCCGGCTTTCGTCGCATGGATTCGCCTGCTGACTCTGACCTCGCTGTACGTCGAGGATAGTGCATGGAGAAGGAAGAATTGACACATTCAAAGGAACCGAAGCAATCGACGATGTAGTCCTCCAGGGGCTTGAAAATCCTTTTAGGGTCGTCTGCTGAGCCCACGGAGGCGTTCCTTTGGTGTGATTTGAGCGCTTCATTAGATCCTTGATTCCGCAACGAAGGTCGCTCAGTTTGTGATGAAGAATAGGATCGTGGCATGACAGGCCGGCCATCGGTATTGGGTGCATTTCGATGCAGCATTGTTTCTTCACCACACACATACTTGGACTCATGCCCGGGCTGAGGGTTATTGGTCGTCCATCTGCCTCGGGCCTCTTCTGCTTGTCCACGGGGTCGAATGGCAAGGTCTGGGTGTAATCGATCATGATGGACGGGTCGTTCACTAGGCTTGCGGTCGAGTACAGCTTCCTCTGCCGGTGGATCACGGACCTTTTTAGAGATGTATGCATGTAGACACTGACGTACAAGGCGCTTGGTGTGTTCGAGAGATATTGGTTGAACTGTTTGAATCATAAGCATCTATCCTACCATAGCCATCTAACACCATACCTGGACCTGGAACTGGCTGTCTCGTCGACGACGACGAGGGCCCGTGACCGGGATCATGCCGTTGCCTGGAGCCTCCACCGCCACGACTATCGCTTCCAACCGGCACCAAGTCATTGATAGTCGTACAAATGGTACACTTGAAGACCTTCAGCTCCCTCGGCCACCTGACCATCGAGGCACAGGTCATACAGTTTCCAGTTGCAAAGTCCCTACTACCCGCGGGGCTCCCTCTCTTGTGTGTATGCACAGCCTGTTTGTTGTTGGCCATGGTATGGTCATCGTCCGTTATATCCAGGTCAACCGAGGGCCTTGAGGCAGAGTTCTGCCTCTTCCTGCCGTTGAACAGCGAGGGGAACGGGTTGCTCTTGGAGCGCGAATGCTGCGGTCCGTGTCCGCTTCGTTTCGAAGGCGCAAAGTCCGAGTCCGAGGAGCTTGATTCGACCTGTGCTGCGCGTGTATTCTTGGAGCTCGACACACCAAGTCGTCCGTGCAGTGAAGAAGGCGTGTCGAGAGCATTGGAGTGAATCCGGCTGATGAGCTCGGCTTGGTCGGGCAGTGTTGATTGAGACCCGCTACGGGTAGCAGCAGGAGGCCAGGGAGCCATTTCCACTGATCAGGGGCTGTGTGATGCTCCTGCTGCTGCTCCTGACGATGGAAGTTGCATTTGATCAGGGAGACGGCGGGTACGTATCGTATTATTATATGTGATCGGGAGAAGTTGGGAGCTTGACGAAACCGGAGCTTGCCCGGCTGTATAACGGTTCGCAGGCTTAGACTTCCACCGTGAGTAAACCACTATTAGAGGGACCTCAGCGAATATATTTCCAAGACACGGGTTCCCTGGCCATAATTATAAGCAGGAAATGAGAATTGGGGTTGGTGATTATTATATCAACACCTCAAACACCCCTGTGACGAAAGGGGGCTGAGCTTGTCTTAGGATCCCTACCATGTTCGGTAATGGATGGATGATATTTAGCACCGACGAGGCCGGTAGCTCTCCTAGCTGCTACTTCGCAAATGCCGGGGCTTAGAACAACCGCTGTGGCTAACAGTATGGAGATGCGATGGGCATTTTCAACTCCTTATGCAGAGTGCTCCAACACATTACGATACAATTGGCCGTCAGCCGAGTTTGTCACCCTCGACGTCAGTCATCGCGCCCTGCCGGCGAATCAGACAAGATCTGACCTGGCAGCATCTCGTCCACAACCAAACGTTGGAGGCTTCCGTAGCTCAGTTGGTTAGAGCTTCGTACTAATACTTCGGCTTCGGCACAAGTGTTGGTAATGCGAAGGTCGCAGGTTCAAGCCCTGCCGGGAGCAGTTATCTCTCTGATGCCACCAAACGTTTTATCTTTTTGCTTTTTTTGGTGTTTTTGCCGACGATATATTCTTCCTTCGCATTCATTCACTCATGTCACTCAGCTGGTTCAATCCATCATATCTCTGCTTTGCTACAGCTACGGAGTATTGCTACATACCAATCACACGATGACGTCGTCAGTGGCTGGTCCCGCATGGCACCACTATCCTTCAATCCAGTCATAGCCCCTAAGTCCGTTCGAGCAAACCGATCATCTCCGGCTCAAGGTCCATGACAAAGTCATAATACTGAATCGTCTCGTTGCACCACGTCCGCTCATTCTCCACGCCACAACCAGCCAGAATGACTTTTGTGGTGGGTTTCACACCATTCCGGAGTCTGCCATGCAGAGTAATGTCAAAATCACCACGGACAACATTCCAGTCCCCCTTCAGTTCAGCCATCGACTCTCCCTCGCGGTTCCAAAGCTCAAAGCGGGCTCTTCCATGATCAATTTCCAAGGGACTCGGATTGTGAGCCTTGATCGTCAACGTAATTTCTTGTCCTTCTCGCTCAAGCATCTTAATTGTGCCCTTCGGGCCTTGCATTCCCCGTATTGGTATGTCGAGGCAGTAATTGCAATGTGCGACAATGCCAAAAGCTGTGATGGTGCATTCGCCGTTCTCAAGCTGACAGCACGTCTCCTCGTTGACAGAAACGCTCCGTATGTACGCCTTGAAGACTTCCATGTCAAGGATTTTGACCGTTTGGTCTTGAATCGTAATTTTCGCTCCCCACAGACTCGTCTTGACCCCGGGTAGTTTGACTCTGCCGAATCGAGAGCCGTCAAAAGTGAGATCAAGTTCGACAGGACTTATTGTACTGCTGATCGGGCCGGTTCTGGTGACTCGGCTTTCGATTGCCATGGTAAAGGAGCTCCTTTGGGTCAGCACACAAGAGCAAATAAGAGTTGTCAAACCGAAGTCCTACTCTGCAGTCGCATTGGTGATCCGGATCAGAGATACCTCCAACTTGGCGCGATTGATGAGACACTGGATGATGGCGTCCATGTTGCCAGGCTGCCGTGCGGGACGATCGTCGTCGTCGCCGTCATTTGGATAAAAATTCTGAAGAATAGGTCGAGCAAATGATTTGAACAGTTCAGAGTTTCCAATACTCATGATGAAATACTTGAACAAATACTTGATGTCTAGTCAGGGGCTCGCTCCTTCTCTCGAATGTGTATGCTTCTTCTATGTCAGACGTTGGCGCCTGGAAAATGACACGAGAAGTGCGAAAGCAAATCATTTAAAACATTTCCAATAGGTAGTGAATTGAAGGGACTTTGATGGATGCAAGTCAGAGCCAGGTGATTCTAGCTGAGCAAACGCTCTTCATTTCTCTCGAAGATGTGCCACATGATCACAGTAGTCCTATGGTCTTCGCAAATAGAGAATACTTGAGAGACCCTATTCATACCCAAAGCAATTACTCAAACACGATGGTAGCTTTGATGGACTGTAGCACCTTGCCAAACCGCTCGAATCTGAAGGTCTTGTTAACGATGCTCTTGGCCTTCACTTAACCAGAGTCAAGTAGTCGATCCCAGCACGTCGCGGTTTCTCATTCCACTGATTAACAAACATCAGGATACCTATACATTCTATATGGTCACTATCACTTGTTAAAACTCCCCTTTATGTCCAGCAAGTAGATGTTTCGGTGAGGAAGGGGAGACTATTGGAATCTCAGAGGCACTCTCACGTTGACTACAGAGGACTGATTTAACTGGAAACAAGCTGCCTAGACATCCGTAACGACGGTCAGTGGGGAAAGAAGAGATGGACTTTTCAAATTCGGAACGAGACCTAGTCGCCTCTGGAAGCCGGCTGTGGCACGCGACAACTAGAGGATATATCACCAACTACCCAACTACCGTTATCAGATATCATACCAATTGATGGTTACTACCTTCAACCCCTTGACTACCTATCCGGCGTACTCACCTCGGTGTACAACAACTACCATTAAAAGAATGGGTCATGCCGTCGAGTTTGCAGATGCACATCTATTCCAATCAGTCCCTGATGGATGACAGGTAGCTACCAATGGCAACCCTTGCCACCCCTGAAGACACCTCAAGTCAACCTAACATTGCGAACATGGCTTTCGATATGAATATCATTCAGGTGCAATTGGCTTCAGTTGGGCGCAGAAGATAAATATCAAGACCCCACCTACACCCAACTTCCTTGGTCGATGGGTAGGAGCCAGCAATGCCCAGATCACGGCGGTTCTGGTTTCACAGAGCATGTTCGATGATGCTTCACTGTAGACACAGCTCACATGTAGGCTCAAGAAATTATCTCGTTGGTGGCAAACATTGACCCTGATGCAAATGATTTCCGAGGATCTAACCCTCCAAAAACTCCCACGATATTCCGCCTCACGCTCCCATGTCTCACGAGAGGACTCATGGTGAGGATTGCCCTCCGTTTTTAGACTACATGCCGTCGTCATTTGCGCCATGCATCGTAAGATTTGTTAACCTAAAAGAGACGGATTCGTTCAGGAGGGAGGAGCGGCACCACGGCCACGGCCGAAGCCACCACGGCTGTCACACACCAGTTAGCTTTATATACTCCCAGAAATAGCTTCGAAAAGAGAGGGTTCTCACAATTGAGGAGTGAACTCGCCGGGAGCACCGCCCTCCTTGCCCTCGCCAGCATCCCGTCTTCGGTATCCACCCTCACGGTCACCACGGTCGCCACCACGTCCACGTCCACCGAAAGGTCGTCGCTCACGCTCGCCCTCGCCGAGCATGCCACGGGGAGGAGCATGCGATCGCTGCTGCTTGATGTGGGTAGCAGGAACGATCTCGGCGGGCAGGTGAAGCCATTCCCGGAGGTAGTCAAGACCCTCGGGGGTCAGCGTGTAGTAATAATACTGCCACGAAAACTGAGTCTTGACATAGCCGCGAGAGTTGAGGGACTGGCAGGCCTTGATGACGAAGAGGTTCTTGGTGTCAATATCGGGGTGCTTGGGCAGGTTGTAGTCCTTCTGTGCGACGAGCACGCCCTCGCGGAAGAGGTACTGGCAAAGATATCATGTCAGTGGACCGAGATTTTGCTTCTCGCTCTGATTTGAGCGCTGGCATCGTCGGAAAAATACCTCGTGGATCTTCTTGCGGTCGGCCTTGGGAATCAACATCGTGGCGGTTTGCTGCTCGGGTCGATGTTGGAGGTTGACGGAATTTCGGACGGGCTTACCAAGGTCTCGAAATGGATAACTTTTGTGGGCGGAAGCCCTACAAGAAATTCGATGTAGCGAAGTGGGGTGGCTCAATGTGTGCGCTGTGGCTTGGTTCACGTGACGATAGTGGTGATAAGATTTTTGCGACCTCTGGCGCGCCCCATGTGGCGCAAGACATCGCATCGCGACTTCGCATCAAGCATTGCAGCATCGAGCTTGTTTCTGGACTTTGTTGCAGGTAGGCTGCTATAATAACCTCGCGGCTCCCCCTGGAACGAATCTTTCATCTGCCTCCTCAATAGCTTTCAACCCAGACACCTCAGGAAAACTCGTTGCCGGGTCCTAGCGAACCAACATCTCACTTCCAGACATACCGACACTGCTCCAGGACGGCATATCGAATTCATCGCCATCACCATGTCTCAGAATCTCAACGTCCTTATTTCGACCTTTGCAGGTCTCGGGCTACCGCCGACACTGGTCTTGCGCGTCCCCCCATCAACGACAATCTCATCGCTACGAGAACAAATCGATGAGAGATTACCCGCCACCGCCGTCGAGTCAAGGCTCATCATCACAACACTCTCCAACCGGCAACTCCCTCAAATCTCAGAGGCACCCATCTCCACATACCTCTCTACAGCTGAAGATGACTTCCTGTCGCTGCGACTTGGCATCCCCCTTTGCGGTGGCAAGGGTGGCTTTGGCTCCCAACTTCGAGCAGCCGGTGGCCGCATGTCATCACGGAAGAAGCAAAAGCAAGACGACCATGGTTCAAGCCGCAATCTGGACGGTAGACGGCTTCGCACTGTCAATGAAGCAAAGGCCCTTGCAGAATATCTCGCCATCAAGCCCGACATGGAGAAAAAGGAGAAGGAGAAGCGACGCGAAAGATGGGAACAAATTGTCGAAATGGCTGAACAGAAAGAAGCTGAGATCAAATCTGGCGCCAGGGGCAAATTGGACGGTAAATGGGTTGAGGACAAGGAAGAGAGCAATGAGCGGACGCGCCACGCGGTACTTGCTGCTATGAAGGCGGGAAACTACAAGGACAATCTCCTCGGTACCTCTCACGGATCTACTTCAACTGAGCAAAACAACAGCCCGTCTGGCAGTGACGGAGAGGATTCAGAGAGCTCGGAAGAACCAACCCCCCCGGCAGAGCCCGAACGGTCAACCAAGGCCAAGCCAAAAACCTTCTTTGGGTTTGATGAGGATGATGAGTTTATGAGTTCGGATGAGGACGAGACTGAAAATAAGGCGTAACCATGGCTTGTAGTTTTGAGTATGGATAGGCAGCGGCGTTTGGGTATTCAAGGCGTACGGGAGACAAGCGGGGCTGTTATGAGAGTTACATGATACCAATGTTCATCAATGCAAACTATGTCAAACATGAATAGGCATATTAACAGACATCATCACGGAAACCATCCAACATTCAGCCTTTCGCTTCTGGATTGTCTACCGAGACTCCCAAGTAGTACATACGCAGCTTGGCTGCATAATCTCTATCAACACCATCCTGCACCAAGTCGCATTGGAAGCTTAAGCATCCAGCTTGACAGGGAAGTTTCCACCCTCTGCGATAACGTGTTAGTTTTGAAAGAAGCCTCCCATAATGACTGGACGCATACCTCGCTGCTCATCCCATCGCTGGTACCATCCGGAGGGGCACAATGATCGGTACGCCAGCCAGAACTACACCAATCAATAACTCAGCATTCGAACCCATGAACCACATCATCTCCAATTGCATACCTGACGGCAAGGCTGGAAGTCCTCTCCCTTAGCAGTGATGCATTTGTGGTAGTCGACGTAGTTTTGCCAGCAGTGCTTGGTCTGGTTCACATTCGGGAAGCGGGCGTCAGTGCCTGCGCAGCACTCAGATTAGCCATCCGTCACACATCCCATCCTCCTCCCAGCAATTGACGACGGAACAACAGCGCGAAAACGGGCGGGCAATTGGAAGTCGTCGTGCATTTCGTTTCGTTCGTCGCGCAGAGGGGCTTTCCTTACCGGCTGCACTTCATGTTAGCCTCGGATCATGAGATCAGACCACTTTTTTTTCGGCGGAGAGGGATTATCCAGGTCTTTCATACCAGTGACGAACTTGAACGGCTTGGTGACAAGCTCCTCGGACATTGTGAATTGATTTAGCGGAGGGCACGAGGGTTCCGTATTCTGCGCAATGCGGCGGGCCGGCGAGATCGAGGGCCTTTTCGGAGTTGGAATTGGGGTTGATTTCTTATGCGTCGAATGTTCGCAAGCTTCGAATCAGACGTCCCGGAATTGAAATGTGTTGCCTGAGGCCGAACGGGCCAATCATAAGGCACTTCCGGAACCCAGCGAAATTTGTGGGGCGGGCTTTCTGGCTAGGAATTACAGCATTCTCGTCCCACGTCGTTCAGCAAAGGCGACATTTTCCTCCAATTCGACCTTCAAATCCCGGTTGAAAGTCCAGGCAGACCCTCTCCACTCGTCACAATGCGTCCTACCCTCGCTTTCAGGGCCTTCCGCCCAACGGTTCGCATGATGCGACCGGTTCCCGTGAGTGCCCGCAAGACCGCCGCAGCGTGAGAGAATCGCAGAATCGAAGCTAACACCTCGGCTGTACAGAAGGAGGACCAGGCTGGTATGCGACGCCATTGACGCCCGACGAGCCGCTGTAGCGATTGGACCGTTTATTGACTTGTCATCACAAGGCCACACCATCTCCCAGCGATTGCGCAAGCTCAAGCAGATGCCTCTCGAGCTGTACCCCCTCTGTACGAAACATACCATAAGAACCCCCCCCCCCCCAATTCGGAATACGTATACGGGGAGATGGAACCTAACCGAGGACTCTTAGTTATTGTCGTTGGCTTCGCTGTTGGCGCCGCCGCATACTCGTCTGTCCGCAAATTCGTCGTGGACAAGAACCTGCGACTCTCCAGACAGGGCGCTGCTGCCCGAGCGGCGGACCACGGTGACCATCACGGTGACCACGCCGAGAAGGCGGACCACTAAAGTACTGTCGAGCGTATTATGATAGCGACATGCCGCCGGGGTATTTTACTTTGTCTGTTGTGCCATTGGGAGGGAACGGGGCTGAACACTGTATATGTCGAGACTCCAGAGGCAGGATGCCGAAATACAAAGCTTGGCTTTGCTCCAAACTCCTCGTCCATTTCACTTGTGGCCTGGCCGTTCATGCTATGAATAGAGTAATTGTTCCATTGACACCGTCGCTATGCAAGATGTAAGAAAAGGAGACAGCAAACACACAGGATTCCCTTTTGATTTTCACTCTGGCTTGGGTCCAGCAACATCCAGTCCTTCAAGGCCCTGCATAGGATCAGGTGCTGCCTCTTCCAACGTCGTTTCCTGGTCCCCAGCTTGCTCCTCTGCCGCATTTTCAGCCAGCCAGCTCTCCTATCCACAGTATTAGCATCTGAATTCGTAAAAAAATGAGGAACATGGACTTTACCTGTGCCCAAACAGCTTTTTTGCTACCCAAACCCTCATCGGCGCTCTTTGGCGCCTTCGCCTGTGACACCTTGATCACCCTCCCAAAGAACTCTGACTGATCCATATTGTCGATTGCCTCCCTCGCATCTGCGCTGTCCTCAAACTCCACATACGCAAAGCCTCTGTGAGGGTCCGTGGAGTTGGGCGCATCCGACTTGGGGAGCTGTACTTCGACAATGTCTCCGAAGGGAATGAAGGCGTCGAAGATGTGTGTGCTTGTGACGAGGGGTGAGAGCCCGCCAACATATACAGTGGCTTTCCAGCGAGCGGCGTCAGTCATATTCGCAGCTTTCTTTGATAGATCCTCAATTATCCAGTGGGAGATTTGGGGGTTTTCGTAATAAAATATTGGGGTAATATCCCCTTTGCAGAGAAAGGAAAGTGAGATTTACAGACGAAGCTTGGTCATTCATCAATACTAGGTACCAAGGTAAGCACATTAAATCTTAGAGCTCGGACTCGCTTGACCGAAGTTTCTCCGAGTTACCACCAGTTGATGAATGCTCAACGACATATGTTGAAAACTCCGCGTATTTTAATTTACGTAGTGACGAGCCGCTTAGCCCAAATAATATTTGACTGGAGGATCAATTTTATGTGATTTCAAAGATGGGAATTAGGTTTGAAAAGCACTGTATATGAGCCCTCATTACAAGCTAAGACCGCATGGCCACAGGGTAGGTCGTAGCAGCTACCTCCTAGTATGAGGTTAACAAGAACGTAAAACTGCTACAATCCTCCCAGATTCAGCTTGAAAGCGAAGTACGAGACATGTAATTGTCAAGGAGTGACAAACAGCTGCTTCTGGTGTCAACTTGAAACCCCATTATTTTTCATTATATAAAACCCAACAATTCCATGTCTGTTATCCATCCTTCGTTCAGGGGTAGTAATAGTATTTCCACTCAATAAGCTATGCAACTTGGAAAATGCCCCCTTGCGAAGAACATCGTAACGTATATATTCTGTAGATTGGAATAGGGAATCACATCACTTGCATGCATGTCTGAGTGCTGCTGCTCATCACATACTTTTGTATTCTAACTCGACAACTCACACTTGTTAATCAATGTCTCATAAGATTCATTGATCTCATTCCGCCAATCCGGGCGACACACTACATATATAATACCGTACAATGCGCTACCAGAATTTCCTCATCCATTAAGGGGTTGCTTTGCTCATGCTGATGAGTCGCTTGACGCCGACCTAAACAAGTATCTGGTTAATATGCACTCTATTGGACTTGATGAAGAAGACGGAGTTCAACGTACCATCCAGTTACCACATTCTTCCGTCTTGTCTCGTTGAATTTCAACTTGAAGCTTTTGCGCCGTGGCATAGTCTTTTGACTGAATCGCCTCAGCCAGTTGCGTTAGCTGCTCAATGGTAGAAGGCTGAACAAGCTCTTCGTTGTTCAGGTGATCAAATAGAAGGTTAAGACGCTTCTGAGTATCCCTCACTTGGGGCGCAAATCCCTCTGGCGCCTTAGATGCGACTCGCTGCATGTCCTGGCTCAAGACATCTACCAAATGCTGGGCATTGGCTGGAATGTGCGATCGATCTCCGAGAGGATGCTTTGCAGATGGAGGTGATGCAGTCGCCTTCGGGGGTGGTGGGGTAGGCGTGGCTGCGGGGGGGCCGGGCCGACCCATGGGGGGAGGACCAGTCGGCGGTCCCGCGGGTGGTGCTTGAGGTGGCCCAGTTACCTGTCCTAGGGCAGGTGCGTAAGGTGATGGGGCATACTGAGTTGGAGCAGCTGGTGCATAAGGGTTTGCGGGTGGCGGGCGGCTGACTGGGCCAGGAGGTGGTGGCACTGACGATCCTGGAAGCTGGCCATGTTGAGATGCTGGTGCCGGCGCATACCTGTTGGAGGGCGGAAGCCCAGCAGGTGGTGCGTTATAGGGCGATCCCGTTCGTGGGATAACTTGGGGCACATGCGATGGGATTGCTCCGGCCTGGGGAAGCGGAGGGGCATAATGACTTGTTGCCGTGGAAGACGGGCGGGGAGGCGGCTGAAAGGATTGAGGCGGCCCAGCTAAGGGAGACTGTACACGAGGTGGAGCTGGCCCTTTTGGTGGGGGAGGAGGAGGACTGGCTCTCGCGCCTTGTGCATAGGGACCGGATGGAGGAGGAGGCATGGAAGTGCCTTGCTGTCCTGGGAATGGGGTCGTAATTGGTGCCGCAATGGGTGTTGATCTCCGTGGCACAGCCTTGGTGACGATTGGCACGTCGTTCCAGTTTTGCATGTTTTTGGCCTTGGATGGTGGAGGAACCGACGAAGTTGTATTCCTTGGGGGTAGGGTACTCGGTGGTGGAGCTATCGGTGCGTGATATCCAACTGAAGCTGGAGCTACGTAGCTTTGAGGCTGGTAGGGGTTAACAGGAGGCATATATGACTGCGTTTGAGGAACTGGGGCCGGAGTCTGGCCTATTCCACCATAGGGGTTTGGAGGAGCTGGAATAGAGGCAGGCTGAGGGGGCTTGTATCCTACAACAGAAGGCTGTGCTCTTGACGGGGTTGTCGATATTGACTGCCGGGTCGTAGTTGCAGGTGCAGGTGTAGCTGCAGGCTTTTTCTGCGTGGCTAGCTTGACACGACTCCTGGCAATCTCTGCGGCAGGATAGCTGGATGGTAGGAGATCCAGATACTTCTGGGCCACCTCCAATTGACCCTGTCCGGCGAGAATGTCTGCATATTCGGTGTACTTGTCATACAGAGTCGCCAATTTCCAGCCAGAGGTCTGTCCCAATTCATTGTCCTGGAACTTGGTGACGTGACGGAAGATGGTAACCTTTTCAATGAAGCTCTGCAACGACCTAGCATGCACCGAGAATGTAGAATCATCAGACGCCTGCGTCATGCCTGCTTGTTCCAACTCGTTGAGCTCGTCCACCCAGATTGAGACAACCTTTTCCAGTTTCGAGCCAACCAAGTAGCAGAATGAAGCGTCTTTCCTCTGGCCCTGCTCGTTAATACGGTCTCCCAGAGCCTCACAGAGGTCCGGGAACTCTGTCGGATCGGAGAAGGTGCAGATAATAGCCATCGTCTCCTTCCAGTTTTCCAAATTAGCATTATACACAACATCCCAGAGGTTCTTGGTGATGACGGAGCCAAGCAAACGCATGTAGCTCGGGATGCCGTTCTTTCGGGCAAGATATGCAGTCTGAACCTTGTCGACGAGTTCCTGGCCACCGCAATTGGCGATCAAGAAGGCATCCGCAATCCGGTCCTCCTTCAAACAGATATCAGTTGCCTTGGCGAAGTTGCCAAGCATCAGTGCCCGCGTGACCTCTTTCTCGACAGATGTGTCGCCATCGCTGAAAAGGTGGAATGGTTTATCGGTCTTTGCACCCTTGGTGGCAGATAGGCCGGAAAGGAAATCATCATCTCCCTCGCCATCACCATCACCATCGCCAAAGAAGTTCGACAGTCGTTTCCTCTCTTCTGCATTGCCTTCGTTTTCGGCGGGTGTCTCCTTTCCTTCAGTGTCGTCCGACGCACCATTGGAGGCACCATTAACCAAGTCCTCTTCTTTGAAGCCCAGGTGTTCGACGATCTTTGGGCGTGGGTTGTCTCCCACCAGAGTTTCCATGACCTTCCAATCTGCCTTTTCTTCATCAGTCTTGGCCTGCTCTACCCGCTCCTCGCAAAGTGAAGCTACATCCCCAGAGGCGAGAGCCTCCTGGAATTTCTCAATAGCCGATGAGACATCGGAATCGGCTGAAAACTGTGAGATGATCACTTTCGAGGAGCGCTTCTGACCAGCTTGAACCGGGGAAGCCTTAAAAACAACGAGTTTACCACCAAAGCCGAAGGAGGCGCCGATGGGTCGCTCAAACCATTTTGGCGCCTTGCCCAACGACCATGAAGCACCTTGAGGTTGGGTCTGCGCTGCCCGGAAAAACTCCTCATCGTCAAGGGGCTTTTCGGCGGTAGTCTGTGGCTTATCGGGGTTCGTATTTTGCAACGTTTGAATAGTGATCTTGCCGTCGAAGCTGGCGGTGGCAGAGAGGTTGGGGTTATGGGGGTGGAAACGTGTCTGGAAGGTCCAGTTCGTGACCTCTGGGAATTCTCCATATCGCTCCCCCGTCTGAGGATTCCATACTATGGTTCGATTATCCTTGCCGGAGGAGAGTAACAAGTCACTGTCCTGCTGGCACCAAGACAACGACAGGACACCCTGTTCATGCCCTTCGAGAGTCTTTTCTGGCGCATTGGAATTGCGCAGGTCCCAAAGAAGGATGACGGGTGTGTTGTCATCAGGCGTAGCAGTGAGGAGCTTTGTTGAGTTGTTTGGGTCCCAAGCGATGGCGCTGACGGCCTTGCGGCTATTGTTGAGGGTCAGGGACGCTTTCTTGGTTTTCAGATCCCACACTGTGACGAAGCCTCCGGGTCCGCCAGTTGCGAGAATGTGGGAGACTTTCCGATTCCACGCCAGACAGTCAATGTCATCGGAACGAGCCGCAGCATTTCCCAGCCGAAAAGGATTCGAGATGTCGTTGACATCGTAGATGAAAAGCTCGCCCTTGGCACCAGCAGTAGCCAAGATCTGGGGCTTCAATGGGTTGAATTGTAGAGTCTTGATGGCGCCGGTGTGTTTCGTTGTTTGTGAGATCGAAGCATCCGAAGCTCCGGATTCGAGCTTCTCGGCATCCCACAACTCCAGGGTGCCATTCTCTAAGGCTCCGGCAATAATACCTTTTGGGTGGTCGGCGTCAGGAGGTCCCCAGGCGATGTCATAAAACCTAAAGCTACATTAGCTATCTTGGGTCTGAGGCGATTTACAAGGTGTGTATGTAAGTATGTATGTACGTACCTTGACTCCGTGCTGATACTAATCACGGGTTGAAGCTCAATACCCTGATCTTGGTTGTCAAGCGAGAGATCCCATACTTCCAGCTTGCTCTCGTCAGAAAAGTCGGCGTCCACAGCGCCGGCCCTGGTGCCCGTGACAATCATGGGCTTTCCAGGGCTGGGCGACCACGCAAAGGTAGCCGTCCGTGGAATGTCTCGTAGGCGCACCATGGTGGCGGGGGGCTTCGAGTCGATGTCGTCTTAGTTGATGCGGATTTGATTAAGAGAATTGGCGAGCAAAATTAACGGCCTCAATGTAGCATTGGGGACCACGAATTATTCAGCTCCCAGACTTGGCCAGCAAGAAAGCATCAGAACTTGTCCTGGGAGGCCTGGCGTGGTGAGGATCGAATGTGGCCAGCTAGAGAGGTATGATGCCAGATTGCAGGCGGAGCCTTGTCGGTGTCGTTCTTGAGCTCCTCCCTGCCCAAACCAAGCCGGTGTCTGTGCTTCCCCATAGAACGACAGAAGGCGGTGCCACGTGACGACACGTATCTTTTGGGCTCTTCTCCGGACGAAGGCCAATTAATAAGAGCTCCAGACGCTAAGAGATTCCGCCCAATAATAAGTGAATCTCCTTTTCCGTAATTTGAAAATGAAGATATAAGCTGGAAGAGCCTCAAATTCACGTTGGACTCCTTATTGCTGAGTAGCCGGAGCCAAGCACCCGTTGCTCTCGGTCAAGATTCCATGGCTCTTGAACTGGGCAAGCTTTCAGGGGTACATCCACTGTACAGTGGGCCGCTGCCTGGAGGTGGGGAGTAAACTCAACACCACATTGGGAGACTTGGAGAGTTGTGAGGTATGATTCCTAAACTGAGAGTCTAAATTGTTCCAACAGTCTTCAATTTCTTGTTCCCTTTGTCCTGTTTCCTCGGAATTATAACTGTCTTTTGAAAAAAGTGTTTCTCAGCCTTACCCATCCTCTATTATAGCGTCCGCGTATTTTGATCTCCTAACCTTTATATGTATAGGTACTCCGTACTACTAATTACAAGGAGAACATATGGTTAACAAACCAGAACGACGGTGAGTCGCGCAAGTCTTCTGGTGATGCCAAATATACCAATCCGATAGGGGGAAAAACGGCGGCTTCGATCAGCATCATTCATTTAAAGGAGATAGCCCTGGAGTTTCATAGGTACTAACTCAATATCTGGCCTCGTTTCCTTTTGGAGAAGACAGATCTAGTATACAGAGCATCTTTTCTTTGTTCTTCGAAGCGTGCGTTTTCAACTAGAATATTTGAACCTTTGGCTTGAATTTAAACATTTTCCTAGCCTCTTTTCTTTTTTACCATATTTTGTGTCGAAATATTATTGTTCATCCTGGCGGATACTTTGAAGTTGTGGAGTTCTTCCCGGCCCTTAAATGGGAATTTAGTGACGTGGTGTTTCAACCGCTAGCTCATCGGGCCGCCCTCAGTAACCCCACGGAACAACATCCTCACAAACCACGACCACATTACATTTCTGTATTACGGCCACAGAAACGCCCAGCTGCGCATCATGACGGAAGCCACAGCTACATCCAGCGATGCTGCGGCCCAGCGAGCCGCTGAACAGGCGCGCCTGCGCAAGGAGCGTCGAGAAGCAAAGATCAAAGCCGGCGGATCAGCCAGATTGAACAAGATCACCGGGATGGGCGGCCGCATTCCGGGAGGTTCGTCTGCCTTGAGCTCCTCATATCTCCCCTGCTTTAAGGCCTCATTACTAACTGCGTTGTACAGACTCAGAACCTACTCCTGCGTCTTCAGCCTCTCCCACCACTGCCGCCGAAGTCCCTGCTGCTGCTGCCGCCACTGATCCGGAGGAGGTTGACATATCAGAGCATTACTACGCCCCCAAGGCGACAGCGCGCAAAACTCCTCCCATAGCCTCTTCTACCCCCGAACCTTCCCTCTCAGAAGCCCAGCTACGGCAGATGATGCTCGGCCTCGAACGCCCCGAACAATCCACCGGAGGTACACCCGCTGAGGAAGATCCCCTCATGAAGATAATGTCACAAATGATGGCTGGCGCCGTCCCAGGCGGTTCACCCTTCCCAAACATGCCTATGCCCCAGCCACAAGAAACCGCTGCTAAATCCAGCAGCGCCTCCCTCTCCCTCTGGCGCATTCTCCACGCTCTGGTGGCTCTCGGTCTAGGCCTCTTCTTCGTGTTCACCACACACTTCACCGGCACAAAAGTCGAGCGCGAGCGCACAGCCCTGGCGTTTAGTAGCCAGGAGGAGTCCGATGAGGAGCTGGAGCAACGTAAGCGCATCTTCTTCTGGACTTTTGCTACGGCGGAGGTTCTCCTGCTCTCTTCGCGCTTCTTCTTGGACAAGGCTAGCACGCAGCCTACGGGCTTTGTGGCGACGGCTGTGTCCTATATACCGCAGCCGTATAGGGGGTATTTGCAGGTCGGGCAGCGATATGTCCAGATTTTTACGACAGTAAGGGCGGATATTTTTACGTGCGTGTTTATTCTTGGTTTGTGTACTTGGTGGAAAGGGTGAAGGAGTATGGGCGGTTGCAAGGTGTGCTGATAGACAAATACTTAAAGAACCATGAGACAAAGAACAGCGCCGTTGTGGTGAACTTGACTGACGATTCATGCTAATAAGAACGAGCAGGTCTGTGTAAAAAGCATGTCTGTGTAAAATACAAGATTAGTATTACCTAGTAGTTAACTGTAACGCGGTGCCACCTCCTATACCTCACCCATCCAAATATTACAATAATCTACACCTAATGCCCAGTCCCCCTTACGCCTTCATAACCGTACCTATGATTGCACCTAAAACGCCTCTCACCCTCTTCGGGTTCTCCAATACACATGTAAACACAATCGCCGTGCTGGCCGCAAACACCAGTTTCTCACGCCATTGCTTCTCCAGCGGATAACGCCTGGGAACCAAAGTGGCCAACGCACGTGGTGCCACAAACAAGGCCATGTCCTTTTGCCGGCCGACGGTCTCTATAAGCACGCTCCATCCACACAGGAAACAGCCGGTGCCAACGCAAAGACCACCGTCGATGCGTTGACGACATTCGTTATTCTTACCAATGAGGTGTGGTCCGAGACGGGTGCGGCTTAAACACACACCGTAGTAAAAGAGAGTGATGAACATGGCAAGGAAAGTGGACGATCGAGCAGCGGTGACGATGGCCTTCGTGGGATTCATCTGCTTGGGCTTACGTAGCTGTAAAGCCAAGGCAAGCGGCAAGTAAGTCAACATGGACCATTTCCACGAGCGTAGGAAGCGGCGCAAAGCATGATACTCGCATGATGTGCTACAGCCCATGTGTACAAGCTCGCAGGGAAAGGGGATGACCTTGCTTGGATCACCCCATCCAGTGGGCAGATTGTAGTCTGCGCACATGGACCCCAACAAGGGGGTTTGGCCGGTTTCTTTGCCATACTGGAGCTCGCCATTCCTGCAACGTCGGAGAGCTTCAATCAAGCGCAAGTCCACTGAAGCAGCAGATGTAATCCACTTGTTGTAGCTGCGAGGAAGGCTGTCTGGTGAGTAAAACCATGCCCACATAATGAGCCCAGAGGAAGCGGCAAAAACCAAAGGGTCGGTTATGTGGGTGAGGAATTTCTCAGTCTAGTCATGATTAGCCTACAGACATCAATCACATTTCAAAGTGCAAGGCTCACAGTAGTCCACCTCTGCGCCGCCCTGCGGCGAGAACGGTGTTGGGACCATAGTTCCCCTACAAGAACATCAAGGGCTCGGGTAACAGCAAACAGCGTCAAGTCAAGTGTCCGGCCAGCAAATCGTCTAGGAGGTGCTTCGGCTTGATCAGACTGCAGGGGGTCTGACTTTGAGTGCGATGGGGTCTGCTTAGACTGCAACAGTTGGAGGCCAAACCATGCTGCTATGAATGTGGACAGCCACCTTGATAGTCTACGGAAGCTCCTCGTCAGTATTGATCAATACATTGGATAGTTGTAGCACGTAATACAGATATTGGCTGGGACTCACCTCAGTCGAGACGCCTCACCAAGATGTGAGGCGATACGATTGACGATTCCGTGCAGAGGTTCCTGTGACAGCGTCCCAAATTAGAATACAGTGATACAAACCTCCAACACTCAAGTCTGGTTGCCTGAAACCCATGATGATCAAGCCCGGAGTTCTGGAAGCAGGGACCTAAGGGTCTCTCACCTGTAACAGTGTTGACCCTCCAACCAAGACTGCACAAAACGTGGGGAAACGCTGCAGATCCAAGCCGGCACGGAGAATCCGCAGTGCAGAGTTTAGAAAGGATTGCTCATCCTGTTCAGCCGGGAGGATTTTTGTGGCATTTCTGCGTTTCTTGGATACAAACTGCAGGATCAATGTCAAGAGCCGGGGAGCCACTGCAGACGCATATCCCAAAAGGTAGGCCCGAGCTAATGGCCGCAGGGCTGGAGGTATGGACTGCAACCTCAATGGCCCTTTTGGCGACCCGGATCGCAGGGCGGCCGCTGTGGGTTGCATCTCAATGCCCATGGTTTAGGCATGTAACCATGGCTTGAAGGAAAATTAAATTTTTATATGCGCAGCACTGGGTATGGTGTGTACTATGGACCGAGACGGTGTTTCTGGAAGTGTCCGGGAATGAGAGGTGTGAAGATGTAACGCGGTTTGGGGCTCTGGCTGCTAGTAGACGCGATCAGACCCCTACTGCGGGACGATGTGAGTGGTGGGGAAAAAATAGGGGAAGAAAAACATCCCAGACACGATCGCCTTTGGTTCCTGCACCAGACCGACCTGTGGGAGAATTATCATATGCAGGCAGAGTTGCTCCGAGACAATGGAATCAATGGGTTGACTAGAGAGGCAGCTCGCTGCGCTGGCGTGGGCCGAAGTCGAGCTTGCTTGGACGTCATTTCACTTGCAAGCGGGTAGGTAGGTAATAGGCCCATGTACTCGTAGGTTTGCTCGCTAACTTGGCTTTGGCCCTTGGCCCTTGGCATAACCGAACCACGTGCTGAGATGCTTCAAGATGAAATTGATAATGGTCTTGGACTCTTGGCCAATACATAGTTACGGAGTCATTCACTGTCTGGGTGCCTCGGCTGATGTTTCAATTCATCCTCCTTACAATTGCTTTCCCCTCTTCGACGTGGAGACGCGCTGCAGCAGCGAGTCATCTTGCTGGAGAATGGTGCTTCAGACCCAGCCGGCAGTCCGACTGCAGTGCCCATGGTTCCACAAACTGCCCTCAAAGAGGATGAGCCGGGAAGCGAAAAGAAAACAAAACCAAGCCTGCACACCAGTGGAACCCGCGAGGTTGGAGGAACAAAAAAACTGGAACTATTTTATAGCCACGGCCGAGAACTCGGCCTGGCCATGTCAAATCCGGAAGCCTCTCCGGGGTCACGAATAGCGCCCTTCTACGAAGTACTACCAAGCAACTATAGCGCTGGCTGGTGTTAATTTTACAAGTTGATTTCTGGGTACTGTTTTCTAATATTAAGACTCAAAAGCGTATATACTAGGTACTAGGTACTATAACCTTGGAAGACAAGGTACGAGCTGGTTATCCGAGTCTCCAAACGTCATACATACATAGTACAATAATTACCATTGCATCCGAGTGGTAGGTTACATATGGGTGTCTAAGACATTGTACTCCTTACTCCATACGGAGTACACACGGAACATTCATGGTTGTCGTTATGTTGTACGAGCAAGGACACCACCTAATATGTACTAATCCACATAGCGTCGGACATGTCTGTTTTGATGCTTCTTGACAGCGGATGCTTAACGCCTGCCTAATGCTTGACAACGCGTGGAATGGACACTCGCACGGGGCAATCGATGATGTACACAGGCGCAATGGCTGATCCTGCATTAATGTGCTCGTATATCTCCGAGCTTGTCTTGCATTGGCGCAACATCCACCTGAGGTCCCGGCCTATTTCATGCGGGTGAGACTGAGAAACAATATCAAAGGGTATTAATTACTAATTGGAAGGCAATCAGAGAGGCATGAGTGTGAAATTGTTTATTTTTTTATGATTATTTATTAATTTTAGCCTGCCTCTTCTCATGCCACTCTCTCTAAATGGCGGAACTTGTCGGGAGCTAGTGGCCTGGCTGCATCTCGGTGTTCTTTCACCGACCGCTGCAATCATCACCAGAAGTTAAGACTGTGCCGAAAGCATGTGATGATCGGATTGCAGAATACTGTCGTGGAGAGAGATCGAAAGCCGGCTATTTCAATATACGGGGCGGGAGCTTGGTCAGACAAGCGGGACGAACCGCCACAGCCGCAGCAAATCAGAGCGGTGATGAAACCAATAAGCAGCCCTGCTAGGACGATATCTTTGTATCCGTCACTGGATCGCCCCTCCACACGCAACGCCAGGTCACGCCGTGGGACACCGCAGGGATCCTTTCTTCTTCTTGGTGCCATTTTTTTCTCGGAGCGCCGTGCACGAAGGACGCTGCTACTGCTCCATGATTTTACCACTAAGAATTCTACCGTCTAGCTCCATCGACGCCTGGGTTTCTGCGGGATTGCCCACGGAGATTTCATGACGACTCGGTTGTGCGGGGGAGAGCCGCCTCACAACGTGCTTCATCATTGCAGCTTCATGCCTGCGTGGATCTGCACCGACGCTCCGCTGTCACCCTCCACGGCCACCCCCCACGGCTGCTAGTACTGCAGTCCTTACAGCCCCCAGCGGCAAAGTCACCCTCCTCTACGAAGTACGAAGCACGCAGGTTGCTTGTCCCTGCGGCATCCTGGGCGTGAGCCTTGCCGACCACCTCGTGGGCATTACTGCGGCTGGTGGCTGCTTGCTGAGGGCGATTCTGCAGCCTCTTCCTTAGTGGTCCTGGTCGCCTTGGACTCTGGCCGGCCTGGTTGGCTTGCCCCGCCCCTCCTCCAACTTCCACCAGCACCACCAGCACCACCAGCACCATCAGCACCATCAGCACCAGACCAGACCAGACCAAAGCACCACTAAGCCGTGACCCCATGCACCGAGACCGCTGAAGCAGCCAAGCCCCACCATAAGTTGGTTCACCACGCCTCCAACCTTTAAACTACCAACATCCCCCGTCGCCTTTCCACTACCCCGGATTACCCCAGCTTCTGCATGTGTTAAGATCTCGTGCTCGCCTATCAACCGTGGCAGATGTTCTTCGACGACAGTGACGACGACGGCAACAGAACAACTCTTCCTCTCACGGCTGCCGCTTTCGCCTGACCATCTCGCGCGAGACCCAGGCATATCTCGCTCGATCAAAGGATTGCCTCGCAACATCTCCAAGACGCACCCATGCTCGCCGTGCAACAAGCTCCCAGGATGGGTTCGTCGCAGCCCGATTCCGACCCTTTTCTGCCATTCGGCTGTACGTATATTCCACTCTTCAGAGTTGTTTTTGCGTTGCGTTATGGGCTTTCTGTCGTCTGCCCGATGCATCGCTTTAGTCGAGCCTGGATCTGACCTATGCACTGAACAGATGCCGTTGATGCCAATCAAGAGCCTCTCCTCGATGCCCCCGAACCTGCGCCCGGCGCTCCTCTGTTGAGCGAAACCGACAGCAAGTTCCTGAGCTCCTTTTTTGAAGACATGACGGCAAACCAGTACAACATGCCTTCTTTCGGAGAGGGCCTGAATTTCAGCGATGTCTGGCTCGACCTGCCGCCCCAGTTCATGGGAACGGCTACATCATTCGGACCTCAGTCCGCACCATCCCTTGGCTCCGAGCCCCCCCAAGGGTATCCTAACGATCATGCCGGTCTTCAAGGAATGATGGCTGGGTCACAGCTGATGCCGCCACCACCCCCTCAGTCAACATCCTATCAGCAACACCCTTCCGATGACGTCTTAAGTGCTGCGGCGACTTTGCTCCAGAACGGCTCGGTTTCTCGCGGGCCTTCTAAAAACCACGATGCGACCGGTCCACGACGACCCATGGGCCCTCCCGTTGGCCACCTCCGACATCAGCCGATGGAAGAATTTAAGGAAGACAACCGCAAGGCCTCGTTGCAAGACGAGCACGACCATATGTTTGCCGAATGGATGTGGGGTTCCAAAGACAGGCGGCAAACCCGTAACATGGTTCCTGCGGATTATCAATGGGGTTCAGACGCCAATTTCAGCCATCCACAGGGCTACAGCCCGGATACCAACAAAGAAACTGTCGAGACCATGCAACAAGAACAGTTGAAATGCCTCGATTGCCTAGAAGTTAATAAGAGTGCCGCTACTACACGCCCCGGAAGTCCCGTCAACAACCAGAGCACCTTTTCAATAGGAGTGACTAGAGACATGTCAGAACTCCTGAAGAGATCAGAGGACCCAGAAGCGCCCCCTCGTAAGAGGCGCAAGAGCAAAAACACAAAGGATGGCGCAGAGGAGGAAGAGGATGATGACAGCAATGCCACAAAGTCTGCTACAAGGAGAAGAAAGTCTAAGCTAGAGCGACATGGTTCTATCTCCTCACCTCCTCGAGAGACTGGAGCTGGCAAGCGACGAAAATCGGCTTTGAGCGGTGCAAAACCACCCCGAGAGAACCTTTCCGAGGAGCAGAAACGGGAGAACCATATCCGGAGCGAGCAAAAGCGTCGGACGCTCATCAAGGAAGGCTTCGACGAACTATGCGATATTGTTCCCGGACTCAAAGGCGGTGGATTTAGCAAAAGCACAATGCTGGCAATGACGGCAGACTGGCTAGAAGAGCTCCTCAGGGGGAACCAGGCCTTGTCCATCCAGCTCGCTGCCGTCGAAGGGCAATGATTTTACATTTGAATGTCTGCTTCTAGTTTTATGTATATTTTGGGAACATCTGGGTGTTGGATTCTGGGAAATACCATATCACCAGGATGGATCATGGCGTTTGCCTGCAAAAGGTGGTTGGATTGGCAAGCTGATTTCAAACCACCTACGGACCACGAGTATATAATCTGTAATAGGTTGGTCTTTTGGGTTTTGGGTAGGGATTAGAGTGCAAGGCCTTAACGGCCAGGAAGCAGTTGACGGATTTTTATGTTACCACGAATGTAGGAATGGCTTCACGCGAAATGCTTGGATATATATCAAATATCAGAGATAGGAATGAATACGAACATCATATCCCCCCAATTAGTTGGAGAACCCCCAGAATTGATAGACTCTCACTCTTGATGTACGATAAATCAGACCCAAACAAGAAGCAAGATCTTTTGTGCAGACTGTCGCAGGGATTATTGAAGACACGGAATCCTTCACCAGTTTCACTCTTTCTCCAACCTCCTCATTCTCTTTGGAGAGAAATAGTGCCCATCTAACATGTCCAACACACGAATCGCAAAGGCTAAGAACGCCGCATGGCAATTGTCTAGAATACTCCACCCTACGTAGCTCAGTTCCAGGGGTTTGTATTGGCTGTTGCACGGATTGCTCTAGCCAGTCAATGCTTCTTAAAGAAGGCGGTTGGAATGAAGTAGCATGAAGCATACTAGGCAACACTACTGCCTGATTGGGTGCACGTAAAGTATTAAAAGAGTTCGTTGCTTCACGATGGACTAGGATAAGCCACAGTCACTAATACCACGTTGTACGACCCAGGAAACGAAACACATTCACCTCACCGCTTGACCTTGGACTCGATATCTCGGCTGTTAATCCTCCAACTCTTTAGTATGAGGTTGGGAAGCTCCCCTCCCCCGCCTCCAAATCACATGCTATTAAGCTGTGCCGCCTCAAACCGGTGGTGATGGCTTGGGTCGCATCCACACATCTCTTGACAAGTCGGAGAAAGGGCGGAGCGGGCCGGACACTATGTCGTTAGTTCGCGGATTACCGTTGCTCGTGTGACTCTTTACAAGTATGGAGGTTAACGCCTTCAACAGTCTTGATCCGCTCGACCGCCCGTATTGTCCCGAATTTTCTCTCATAGCTAGGCAAGCAGTCTAGTAGATAGAGCCTTTTTTTTATGCTTGTAACCGGGGACGACGGCAGTTGAGTTGCCAACAGAGTCGGTAAGGGCTGGTTGGGCCCTAGGGTTCGATGCAAGTCATCTCTTTGAACGTGGAGATGCATGTCGTGCATACCAGCCGAGATGGGTTTCATCCCCGGCTTGTTTCCTCCTCCCAAGAGATGCGGGTGTGAATCATATGTAAGAAATCATAAAAGATCAGACACCATTGTTTATTTCCACGAGCCAGATCTTGAGGTATAAAGTACTCCGTACCTAGTGAATTAGTGAATGTGTCAGAATGTGTCAGACTAAGCTGCAGGACGTAACAGTCATGTTGTTAGCGAACGAATCAGTCAATTAAAGCTATTCTAAGGAGAGAAGAAAAGGACGGAGGAGGGTTTGGTGCCAATAGCAGTAGGGTTAGGGTTACCAGCAACAACCTTCGATGCAACACTACCTCTAGTTTCAAGATCTTAATAATCTGGGTACTTTCTATCCCCTGGCGCAGGTGGAGAAGCTGTGTTGATAGTTTCGGGGCAGAGTGTTTAGCGGAACAATTCCTCCGGCTTGTTGATAGTGATGCAATCAGGCTTGTTTGAAGGGCACGACATGGTCAATGAAGAATCCTGATTCATACCCACCTATATTAGGTACACTGAAGATGTGATTCCTAATGAAAATTACAACCACGGGGGAAAACATGAATGGCATCTCACAGCTCATCCATCCAAAGCACTTCAGCTTGAAAGTAACTTTCTATCCGATTAATTGTGTGGGAGGTCTTGTTTCTTAAGCCACTGAGGCGCAATCTTGGACGACTTGCCTGGAGCAAACATGCTTTTGTCTGACCTGCATCTCGAAGGATTCGAGGCGTATGTCAGGCGCTCTTAAAGGACCACCGCCCATCATCAATGGCGCCGCCAACGGGAGTGCGGTATTCGACAGTTGAGCTCTAGGCTCCAATGCAAGGCGCAACCTTATAAGGAAGGATGGAAGAATGGACATCAATTGGTCACGGAGAAGCTCATGGAGGAGTTTGTAGGTCTCTGAGAGATGAAGACCGGTTTATGTTCCCGGGGCAAAGATGGAATGTGAAAATGCGATGCGTTGTGGATAAAGACAGAGCTGACTTGAGTCTTCAGCGTGATGTATCCACTGGGCGATGATCCTGATGCTCCAGAAGTATCTCATCAGCAACTCGTTGATACCTCCCATAACTCCGAGCACAACTCTACCCATGTTCAAGCAAAGCTGGGGTATTGGTGCAAGATGGCAAGCTTTGGGTGGATCCAACAACCATGTCTGGGAAATAGTGGTAACTGAAAGAGAACGTGGATGACTTATAGTGTTGATTTGCTAGATATTATGTCAGTCTCTTGTTCGATATAAACACATAGATCATTCCGGGTTTCAGAAATGCATCCAAGGTAAAATGGCACAGTGTATCTAATAGAAGGAAAGAATCAAAAGAGTTCTTCTATCCGCGAGCCTCTTTACGCCAAATATCGGTTATGGTACAGACAATTTCCGCACATCCACGGCTTTGTTTTTTTATGATCTCACACAATTTGCCCAAAACGCCAGCCAACTCACGCAGCCTAACGAGTCCTCCCCATCTCCTCTCTAGCTCAGGTCCATCGTCTCAGCGTTATTAGCGTTGCTGTTCTGAACCGAAAGATCTACACCACCGTCATTGCCAATCAGCCGCTTCTCAGACTTGGTCACGAAGTCAATGCTCCGAGCGGGGTCGTAGAAGAGCTGGAAACATCGCTTCACGTCATCAATGCTGACCTGCTTGGCTTTTCGCTTTGCGGAGACAAGCTGTGATGTGGTGATCAGGTTGCTGGCGTAGCGGAGACCGGCTTCTTGGCCGATCTTGGTGAGGAGGGCCAGAGCATCCGGTGAGATGTCGATTTCTTCCTCCTGCGCTCGGATGGCAAGAATCTGTTTGATCTCATCGGGGTTGTATGTATGTGTATTGATAATAACAACGCGATCCAAGAAATCGAGGGGCAGGCCGTGAGGGCTGCGGTAATCGGTTCCTCGGATACGCGAGTGGCCCCGGTTGCTAGCCATGATGACTACAGGAGCCAAGTCATCTTCCAGGGCGCGGTTGATGTAAGAGAAGCACTCAATGTCAAGCATGTGCACCTCATCGATGAAGAGAACGCCGGGGACAATCTCCGCCTTGCCCTCCTCCTTCCATTCACCAACCTTGGTGTTGATTTGGTCCCGAATTTCGCTGCGAATCTCGCCGGTGTCACCGGAGAAAAGAGCTAGGAATCCCTGTGTCCTTGAGTTGATGACATCAATCTCGTGCAATGTGACTGTGTGGACCACCTCCTTCCGCTTCTGCAACTCTCCATCCGGGCATTGCAGAAACTTAGTATCGACACCCATCGCGTCGTAATCGCGTGATCGGGCGTATGATCGGCCGAGCTTGGTGATTTTGCCAGAGGACTTGTCGATGGAAATAATATCGCCAGCCATGACACGCTCCTTGGTCATGGCGTCAATCATCTTGGTGCCCATGTCGTAGACGGCCTCCATGTCGGTGGTCTTGATGGTCAGTTTGCCCTGCTTCGCGCTGCCAGTGACGCTTCGATCGATCTGGATTTCCACGACTTCTCCCTCCATGATCTCGCTCTCTTCCTTTATGCGGACACCGATCGATTTGCGGAAGGCTTGCGTGAGAGCCTCGGTCTTGGACATTTCAAGGGAGAAAATCTCAGAGGATGCGAGGGTGGTGAAGGGGACATCGGAGCCTAGTGACTGTGACATTCCCATGGCAATGGCAGTCTTTCCGGTGCTACATAAGAAAGACCATCTGTGAGCGCGTGTTCCAAGAGCGATTAGGTTGATGTCGCGAGTTGTGCTCACCTGGGTGGCCCAGCAATGAGCACGGCGCGACCAGCAATCTTGCCATCCTTGATCATCTGGAGGATAACTGCTGCAGCCTTGCGCGCCTTTTCCTGGCCAACAAGACCTTGGGACGCGGCTCTGGGCTCGAGACTCGTAGCATCGACGCCGAGTCCGCGGATGTGCGAGTGTGCGGCGATGAGATTCAGACCGCGAATGTCCTTGGTGTCGGACACGGTTACCAGGGGCTGGAGGGGATACAATGATTAGCTTTGAAATGCACCGCATATCGATGAAGCATTGGAGACTCACTGCAGCCATGACGTGTGTTGTTTTGCGCACGCAGGATGGCTTCGCGACGTTGGTGTTGAAGTTCACGAGGCGATGGTCTGCGCAGATCCAAACGAGGCTGGATGGAGCTTGACCTACGAAGTACCTTTGTACTCCGTACAGGCTAGAAAATTATGGTCCCAGGCAAGGCGCGCGTCTAGCGCTTAGAAGCGCGCTTACACTTACGAGTACTAGTAGTAGTATGTACTGCTACATGCACAGGGGTCTGTGGGGGCAATTCTGAATCCCGATCGATACCCAAACCATCCAATTGAGACTGGAGTTTATTTGTTACACAACAGCTTGGTTCGTAGGAAACAGAGTTAGGGACCAGGTGTGTTGGGCTGGCATGGCATGTACTCGCACACCCCACCACCCTTGCACAAAGAATCAGTAGGGAACTATTTTTCTTTGTCCCCAACTTTTGCTCTGCTTACTGCATTTAAATTCTGTGTACGGAGTACATAAGAGCTAGAATGCTTTCAGAAACCCAATTTTCAACTTTGTATTTCGCCTGGCTTCTCTTTCTTTGTCTGTGTGTTTTTCTTTTATTTATTTACTTTTTCTTTCATAAATTCAAGCTTAATTATCCATCGTATTTCTGCCGCTAGCGGAAAGATGTGCTAGCTAGCGTCTGTCCTGCAACCAAATGGGCAGCCAGCTGGCAAGCCATAATATTCTGCGTACGTACTACGAAGTACTCCGTAGTAGTAATATAACAAATAAATTCCCTGCCAGTCGCCCAACGACCTCCTTGTTTCCTAACCCTACACACAAACATCCATCTTTCTCCTATCATATGATTTTTATGCATTCCGCATCGTCCCTTGCCTGGCACATTTCTGCAGCCATACTTTTGAGACGCGGTTTCGCAGCTCCCATCCCAGACCGTTAATTATCTGCAGCACACTTAAGGTACCGCCCCGCCCCAAAATAAAGAGACATTGGAGAAAGGCCTAATGGATATGTGCAGTGGTGTTTCAAGGACTTGGGTGGCGAATTGCTAGAACTGTCTTTCTTTCTTTCTTTCTTTCTTTCTTTCTTTCCTTCTTTCTCTTCATTCGTTCGCTCGGCCATTGGAATCACGGTTGTCACGCCAAGTCCATCGTTATCGTCATGGTTTATGAACCAAGGCGCAACCACGACATCGATCGCAGCCGTGACCGCGACTACAGGGACACGAGACGTGAGCGCCCCGAGCGGCGTGAGTCAAGCTGGGACGACAATGGACGATACGCCATCTCAGACTCCAGAGCACCCGAGCGTGCTCGTACGTGGGAGCGTCCCCGGGAGCAGCCGCGGGAGCAGCAACGCGAACGATCTGCTTTATCCAGCCCTACAACTTCCACCACGACCCGAAATGATGCAATGCCAGAGCTCTGTAAGACACATAACCAAGCCTCCGTGTATGTGTGCCGTTGGTTAATAACTTTGCAGTTCCATACAAGCAGCCGTCTTCTGCAGCTTCGAAGCAACCGCCCCCAACCCTGCCTTCTGGTACTCTATCGGCCCGCGCGACAAAATCTATATTAGACCTAATAGTTCAAAGGAGCTATTGGTATATCCGTGGAGAGGAGACAGAGAAGGCCCGCAAAAAAGCTACGGCTGCTTATGAGAAATGTCGTCTCCGTCCAAGTGATTTTGGCGGCAGCTTGGAGTTCCTGGAACAACAGAAAAAACTGGCCGAAGACGAGAAGGCGAAGGTCGACGCTCGTATAGGGGACATCGATGACAAACTAAAGCCGCACCTTGACCAACTCTTCCAAAAGCTCAAGTCGGAAAGCATAAATCAAACTACACCAGCCGCTGTTTCCATCGATCAAGCTGGGTTGGAGGCGAGATTAATAGCTGCACGGGCATCAATGAAGCAGGATCTCAAGGAAATGTTAATGAAAGAGACCGAGGAGATGAACCAGAAAGTGGAAAAGATATATGAATCTCGGGTCTCAGGACTGCAGGAATCTTTGGCCCAAGAAAGCAGGAAAAACGCCGTGCTTGAGCAGAGGTTGTTGGATTTGGAACGGAGGTTGGAGGAGTTGGGGGATGCGAGATCACCTACAATCAATGACACTGACATGAGCATGGATGGTGCGCCATCTGTCAATGATCTTGATGAACTGACGAAAAGCCAAAGTGAACAAATTGGCCACCTCACTACTCGAGTGGATCGCGTTGAGGAAAGCCTGTCACAAATCCAGAACCTCGCGAAGCAGGTGGATGATCACGACAAAGCAATCAAACAACACACAGATAAGCAGACGAAGTCTGATACAGCACTTGCGTCATTACAGTCTACTGTATCGAAATTTCCGATTGACCATTTGGAGAACGCACTCGAAAAATTATCAAACGCCAAAGCGCAATATCAAAGCACTGGAACAAGTCCTACCACCATATCGGAAGACATGGTATTACAAATCATCCAGCCTCGCTTAATGAAAGTCGAAGTGACTATGAAAGACTCAGTGCAAGCTATGCAGCAGAGGCTAGCACCTTTCCTTGAGAGCGAGAGGGTGAGCAGAGAGGCTTTGGAAAAGCACGTCAATGATGTCGATGACCGAGCATCGGGGCTCCGCAATGATGTCGATGCCTTAAAATCAGAAAAATTAAAGACTGCTGAGTCCATCGATAAACTGAGCGGCATAAGTGACCAACACGCAAAAGAATTGCCGAAGTTGTCGCGTGGGATCATGTCCGCAATTACGCGTTTGGATGGGCTGGTTCGCGACTCTAAATCGAATTTTGACGGCATTAACCTACAGCTGCAAAACGTAAATGTATGGCAGAATAACTTCGACACAAAATCCCTTTATAGGGATATTGTGAATCATATTAACACTACGCTCCCAGAAGGCATGGCGCAAAAACTTAAGGCTTTGACCGTTAGAGTTGATGCTGTTGAGAATTTGTTCCACGATGAGAATGGAACTATGAAGAAGAGGAAGCTGCAGAACGGCAATCCTGCGGTGGTTAACGGCCACCATTAAGAACTCTCTTGGCATTGCGCATGATGGTATGGAGTAAAGGCACCGGGATGCTTTCTCTATATGCAGGACTGGAACTTGGGCAATCCTATGGGAAACCGTCATTTTTATCATTACGGGGTTTGGGTAAGGGTTACGGATTGGCTGTCAACCCGGAAGCTAAGGGCGACTCTTTCACGGCGCAAGGATATGGCGTATACAATACCCCGTCATCAGATAGCATGCGGAGAGCGGCCGGCTATTTGCTTGTTTTTAGAGGGCTAGATAGCATTGTCTGTACAGAGTACTAATAAAGTACTATATTATATGCATTTTAAATAATAAAGGCATCAAAGAGTACAAACTTTATTCTTTGCTTAATAAAGTAAACTAATAAATAGCCCGCTTTATTATCTTACTGGTACTCTGTAAGAATATCTATACATATAGTTACAGCGGGGTACGGAGTATACTGACCTAATTTAATAATTTAATTTAAATGGATAAAGCATTTAATGGCAGTAATCCGTTAATTAATAAAAAAAAAATAATCTGGTGGTGTTATTCGCCGGTTGAGACTTTTCAGCTCATTTTTTGTTTGTCTTGCGTGCCGCAATCCATGTCGTGGGTAACCAATGGTAAGAGAGAACACGATGAAGAATCATGTTCAAGTTGTGTGATGCAAGGAGCAATGCGAGACAAAGAAAGACCAGTGAAAAATAAAATAAAATAAAGCAGTGACACCCCCCTCCTCCGAAATGGATGAATAAAGTTGCGGCGGACTACGGAGTAATAGAGTCTAAACGTCTTTTGTACTTTGTCTTGTTTGCTTGCTTGCACAGAGATGCTATGCATAGGCAGACATGCTTTGGCGTTTCCAGAACACCAAAACCGCATGGCAGAATCAATCCCAAAAAATAAAAATAAACATAAAAAGCCATCATTCTTTCGGAAATGTCGACGTCCCACGCCACACTGCACAGCGCTGCCACGCTTCTGCCGCTGGCTGCTCCCGAGTCCCCGGATCCCAAGCTGGAGCTCTGAGGCCAAGATGGCAGCGCATTCTGGGAGCGCGCGCGCCCTGTAGACCCGCACTGTAAACCCCAAAGGAGCCGAAAAGCGCACCACGGATGCTTGAACCTTGCAGTAAGCTTTGATCTCTCTGACTGTACCTAACTTAAGCCCAGCCCCAGGCTCGGCACGACCCCAGACGGTGGGAGAGCGAGCATTAGCTACATCCACCACCACGTCCTCGCCGCGGTCCGTCCTTGTACCCATCGCATCTCCAAAACAACCCGTGGCCGGCGTCCGTACCCACGTCCCGCCTCCAGGGCAAAATCGCCGCACCGCCTTCACTCTCGGCCGCCAGCCTATTGTCGCGCTTCGCTGAATCGCCCATTGTCCAGAGAGAGAGTGTGTGAGATAGAGAGAGTGAGAGAGCTCTGAGCTCATGCTCAGCAGCCGGTCCTCTGTTTTGTGTGTGTGTGTGTGTGTGTGTGTGCCGACTGCCAGAAGTCTATCCGCCGTCATCACCTCTGCTTCTTCTTCTGCCCTTGTCGTTCTCGCTCCTCCATTCTCACATCTCTCTGCCTTTTCCCCATCTCGAAATCTCCACCTCCACCACCATCACAACATCACGACATCCTCATCGCGAACCCACTGCCATCGTCGTCGCGCACCATCGAACCCCCCGCTCTCCTCTGTTTCGCTCGCGCGTCGTCGCTCATTCGTGCCTCCGGCATGATCACGCCCAACCACCATGGAAGCTGCGGCGAAGACGGTCGAGGTGCTCACCCAGCGCATCCTGCCCGAGAGGCCACACCACCTGTCCTTCCACCCACAATGGCGATATCGCTCGAGTCCCGGTGACAGCAAACGCTTCGAAGAATGGTATAACACTCGCCTGCAATACCTAACTCTGGTGTCTGAAGCCGATCGCGGAGTCCTCCTGACCAGATCGAACTATGACATGCGAGAGGAGCCTGTCAAACCTCCCCCACGCGAGGTCAACGCGCTCGCCAAGGGTAGCGAAAAGAAGAAACTGTCGCTGAGCGACTACAAAAACAAAAAGACCGGAGCCACGTCGACGTCGCCGCCGGAGCCAACCATTGCCAAGAGAAAGGAGAGTGAACGCGCTGATGCCCCGGCAGCACCAGCAGTGTCATCGTCGTCAGAGGCAAAATCGATATCAGAATCTAAACCCGCTCCAGAGGCGAGGAAACCAGAAAGGTCCAAACCTCGAGACTCGGATCCGACTGCCGATGGCAAACAACGACTACCTCGCGAGTCCGTCGCTGATATGAGGTGGGCAACACCCATTGCTCCACTGGTTCTAAACGTCAAGCAGACAACCAGCGACTAACAATTGCCAGATTACCCCCCAAACCACCTACCAAGCTCTCTCTGAATCCGCGACCACCTTCACCTAACACCAGAAAGCGCGTAGCTGACGTTGACGAGGAGTCGCGGCCGCAGAAGCGTCCGAAGCCTGATGCTGGCCGATCTGTCGATGAGAGGTCGCAACTGCCCCGCGATGACGCGCAACGACGCAAGGACAGACCTCCTCCCACGGCGTCCTCGAGAGACGCGCCTTCACATAGGGATGTCAAGCCTTCTACCTCCTCGTTGACGGCTAATACCGCCTCCACGCTACCCAACGGCAGGACCATCCTTAAGGGCGCGGTAGGCTCAACCCGTAATGCTTCCCCAGGATCACGTCCACGAGGCGACTCCCTCAATGGCGGCCGACCGACCGCCACGGGAAGCAATCGACTCACGCCGACCAAACATGAGGCATCCTCCAAGTCATCCGTACCACCTTTACTATCGCCACTACATCTTAGCTTCGGTGATCGCGACGCCGAGGGTATTTCGTCTCCGAAGCCGGAGAAAAAGAAGCGAGAAGAAGCTCGAGACGGTGCAAGATCGCCAAAGTACAAGAGGATAGAAACCTCATCGGGGAATAAGAGGCAGAGATCTCCAGTCAGAGTAATACCGCCACTGCTGTCGCCCACACTACCACCAGCCGTAGAGGAAGCATTGCTCTCGATAAAGAAGGCGTCCCTGGAACCGTTGGATGGGAAGGCGAAGGATAAGGACAAGGAGAGAGGCGAGAAGGAGTCGCATAGCAAGAGAAAGAAGCCACCGGTTGATTACTCCGACGACGAAGAACCCGCGCCGAAAACGCAACGCAAGAGTCTTAAGGTGCTACTCAAGATACCCAAGAAACTTCGAAATAGATATAAGGCGATTCTGGCACTATCGGCGACGACAACAGCACGAAAAGAAGCGCAAGCGCAAGACCACGAGCGTATCTCAGTTGAGGAGCCAATTCAGCCTCCACCAGCGAGAAAACGGCCTGTTGCTGCCTCAGACACAACATCAGAGACGACAGCTCTCAAGAAGCCTCGGGCACCTGATGTGCCCAGCTCATCACGTCTGCCTGCACCGTCGACGCCATCTAAGAAGGGTCCCACAGCCATGTCCCGCGTAAGCTCTAGCAACTCGCTGGTGCAGACCCCCGGAGAGACAGTCAATGCAACACCATCGGCCTCACACACGGCGGACCGTCGACCTAATGGCCAAGATACCCTGAAACCGGAGCCCGACACTAAGGCTATGCGGGACAAGGAGATGCGGTTCTCCAATCTAGGACGGCGTCTTAAGCACGACGCTGACATGTGCATGAAGCCTGGTGCTAACCCCGAGCCAAATCCAAAGTTGGGTTACGTGCTTAGTCTAGAGAGCTTACTTGCCTTTATGGCTGGATTCCAGGCGCAGAATATCTATCGCGGGTTGTGCAATAAGAGAAGCGACCCGAATGGTTGGGCCAGCTTATTCCCCTTTATGGAGTTTCTCCAGAAGGAGATTCGCCGGCAGGAAACGCAGAATCAAACGCGCCGCTACCTACCTCTCTATGCGCTACTTCTACTACTTCATGCGACCGCTATTGATGAGCTCGTCAAATGCTATGCCGCGTTGGAGAACCCGAACATTTTGCTTCCAGAGCTTCTCCGTTTCGAGCGTTTACGTACGAGGGCCTGGCCGCAGATTCGCGAGACCAATTCAAAGATTGACGATCCCGGTCTACGCGTTGATACTAAACCATGGGATTCACTCGATGAGATCACGCTGTCGTCCCTTCGCATCTTGCGCCACTGGTGTGACGATGAGGACATCGATTGGGAGCCTAATCACAGTCTTAAGGAGCCGGTGGCCCCCAACCCAAATGCGCGGACATGAAGAGGAATGGTAACGAATTTTTCTACGCCTTCTATTGTAGCGTCTTCTATCGCCCTTATGGAGTGGACGCCTGGTACAAAACGGAACCTCAAGAGGTTCTCTTGAAGGCCATGTTTTCTTACAACAATCCCATCATACATCTGTTGCAGAGATGGAAAACCAAAGGGGGGAAAACTTGGAGGTGTTTGAGGTATTGGATTTTTTGGCGTTGATTATGAAGCCATGATGCTTATCGTTTTTGTTGCCGCGACGCAACCCCTTAGACGTCGTACAGTCCCATTCACGGGGCTCACATCGGTCAGAAGGAAGGAGAAAAAGGAATGCGCTATAGGGGCAATTGGGAATCAGGTGGATGATGGTAATATGTCCCCAGGAGAGGAGGCAATACCCCCGTTGCTGAATTGTTCCTGTTGTTTTTGTTGTTTTTTTTTTTTCCTGCTCTGCTGCTGTACTATGATATCCACCTCCCCCTTTTACATATAGGGGGGGCAGAGAAAGGCAAGGAGAGAGAAAGAGGGAGGGGAGAGCAGAGGCGAGAACCAAAGCCAAAGAGTCTTTGACACTTTTGTTGTTGTACAATTCCCCGAACCCGACAGGCTAGAAGCCAATGTGTTGCCAATACGGTAGCTAATAGGACGAGGCGAGGAAGAAAGGGCGAGCAGACCATTATGTGTGTGTGCTCTGCTGTGTTTTTTTTTACAGGGAAAAGAAAAGAGAAAAGGTTCGGCGCACGAAGTACAGATATACCTTAGCTTGATTGATACATGGCGAAAGGGGGGGCTAATTGAGAGGGGGCTCTTGAGGGCTTCTCGGATGAAATGAGAATCAAGTTTATGAAATAAAGTATGCTGTGGGATGAGGTGACATTCGTGACAAGTGCAAGCAGTGCAATGCGTGAGAATTAGAGGGGAAATCCGAAGAAGAAAGAGTCCATCATGATTCATTGTCACGGCGAGCAGATACATTGAGGTCAAAGATGGGGCGGATTGGTTCTATTTCCGTGGCCATGATACTATATAAGTTCATTCTGTACAAGCCGACGAAACAAAAGGCTACCAACTATTATGTTCGCACTACCCACCCCCGAAGGATATTATTATAGTTTCTTTCCTCCATGGGTCCAAATTGGAACATGCACGGGGGAATGATACGACATCCCCCTCGTGCTGAAGCGCGATGGCTGACCCTCTTCTTTTTTCTTCTTTTTACCCTTTTACCAATGGCCGGCCACGTTTGACCTAATCAGCAAGTCGTGAGGTGAGTAAGTCCTTTATTTGGAGGCATCGACCTTGGCGACGTGGGCCAGGAGGTCGAGGACACGGCGGGAGTAGCCCCACTCGTTGTCGTACCAGCTGACGAGCTTGTGGAAGTTGTTGTTCAGGGCGATACCAGCCTTGGCATCGAAGATGGAGGAGTTGGTGTTGCCGTTCATGTCGCTGGAGACGATATCGTCCTCAGTGTAGGCAAGGATTCCTGGGAAAAGTCAGCATATGGTCTCTCTCGGTTGGGGGTTCAACGCTACTTACCCTTGAGGGGACCGTTGGCAGCCTCCTTGATGGTCTCCTTGATCTCGTCATAGCTGGCACCCTTCTCAAGGCGGACGGTCAAGTCGACAACGGAGACGTTGGCGGTGGGGACACGCATGGACATGCCGGTGAGCTTGCCGTTGAGGTCAGGGATGACCTTGCCGACAGCCTTGGCGGCACCAGTGCTGCTGGGGATGATGTTCTGAGCAGCACCACGGCCACCGCGCCAGTCCTTGCCGGAGGGACCATCGACGGTCTTCTGGGTGGCAGTGTAGGAGTGGACGGTGGTCATGAGACCCTCAACGATGCCGTACTTGTCGTGGATGACCTTGGCCAGGGGGGCCAGGCAGTTGGTGGTGCAAGAGGCATTGGAGATGACATCGGCGCTGCCGTCGTAGGTCTTCTCGTTGACACCCATCACGTACATGGGGGCATCGGCAGAGGGGGCAGAGATGATGACCTTCTTGGCGCCGCCAGTAAGATGGGCCTTGGCCTTGTCGACAGTGGTGAAGACACCAGTGGACTCGACGACGTACTCGGCACCAGTCTCCTTCCAGGGGATGGCAGCAGGGTCACGCTCGCCGTAGAAGCGAACCTTCTTGTCGTTGACGACGAGGTCCTTGCCGTCGATGGCAATGGTGCCCTTGAAGAGACCGTGGGAAGAGTCATACTTGAGCATGTAGGACTATCATGACGAGGTTAGCAGGCTGTGTGAAGAGGTGAAAATAAAAATAAAGACAAAAGACGAAGAAATAATTAGGAAGTAGTCGTAGTCAATAGCAATTATCATCAGTGCGCGGCCATTTTCGAGCTGTCGCGTTTACAGGCTGCTGTCCTGTTCATATGATGATATCATGAGGGGTAACCCCTCCTCTCCCCTCTCCTTGTAAAAAATTCCATCATGGCGGGGTGATGATGCTGTTTTTGTTGTTGAGGGGCGTTGAGGAGGGGCAACCGGATTAAGACAGGTGAAGGGGGGGGGAGAGAAAAAAAAACAAGCAGCAAAACAGAACAGCAAAGCAGATTGAGGAAGGGAATAAGGTGATGGATATAGTATAGGTGCCACTCACAGCGTACTCAGTCTCAATGAAAGGGTCGTTGACGGCGACGACTTCGATATCGGGGTGCTCAACGGCGTTGCGGAAGACGATACGGCCAATGCGACCGAAGCCGTTGATTCCGACCTTGATGGGAGCCATTGTTGCTGACTTGATGACTGTAGATGATGTGATGGTGAGCTTGCGATCCAGAGCTTCAAGTTGATGATGCAGAGAGCTGGCGGGGTAGCTCGACGTGAAGAGGGAGAAATGGAGGGGTAGATAGACAGATCGAGAAACAAACAAATGCAGCAGCATTCGTCTTTCACATTTACATACCTGATGGGAGCAATTTAAAGAGTCGTTTTCTTGTAGGAAACAGGTTGAAGGGTGGAAGAGATGATGGGGATGAAGGAAGAAAAGGAGGAGGGAAGGAAAAAGAAGTACGAGGAAGGCGAGTCGAAAGATTAATAGCTATCTATGACATATGGGAACAAACGTGATGCGGCGGCATCGGATGAGCGCAAAAGAACAGCCCACCACAAAAGGCGCGTTAGACACAGGTCACCTTAGCACTACTACGTGCCTACCACCACCACTGCTACAGCAACAACACCACTACCGAGTAATACATAGCACAAATACATGCTACAATACAGCCTTGCGGGCTCCAACAAGCTCCCCCCAGTGGAGTGGCCACGGACCTTGAGAGGAGCCCCAGCGAACAGGGGGGTTTGATGAGCTCGCTGGAGATCTGCCTATGAGATTGCTGCTGTTTCTGCTGTATGGAGTCTGGGAGAGCTACTCTCAACAAGCAGCTCCGGAGCTCGGGCTAGAGCCTAAAACGTCCACTCTAGATGCGTCTTTTTTACGGAACCAGCGGGGCATCTCAGTTTGCCTCCTCTCAGGCCTCAACAGTCACAGCCGCCATCTCCACTTGTGAGATCCTTACGGGCGAAAAGAAGAAAAAAGAAACATGCGAGATACTTCATAGACGTTTGCGTGTCAGTCAAATCCCCAAGTACTCCCGGAGTAGCCGCGGCCGTTCTTTTTATTTTAGAAACAGCTGAGATTTCGATGTCGGCCCGCGAGTAGTCATACTAGAGAGGGATGACAGCGGTCCATCGCCAGAGATTCCTACTCGTGGCCTTGGCTGGGACCATGATACGTACGATAAATACTGTGATAAGCCCCGAGGGTGGCGTGTGTGAATAATGCAAATCACTCATGCCATATTACCCGTGTACCTAATCCGTATATGTAAGCTCGTTGGCGGTTGGTAATCGCATGATTCCTCATGTGGCGATGCCCTCATATCCTTTCCATTTTTTAAATACATTCATGAATCTCATCTGACCATTGTCATCATCGTCAATCATCGTCACCAACCCCTGGATTCTCCCCGCGGCAAGGATCGGCTGTGCTGTGCCCCTCCGTAGGATCATCACGGAGCACCCGCGCCGGAGCAATACGGCTCGTCGGGTCTTGGAGATGCGCATCACAGCCGTTCACAACCGTTGAACCCGATTTCATTCGGAAAACCCAGGAGCTTATTTCTGCGTTTTCTCGTCTCGAACATCCGCAATTCCTATCATAACCGAAGCCGAAGCGGAAAGAAAACCAAAGCAAAGCATATTAGTCGGTTGTTGTCCCGGAGATCTAGTATCATCCATCGTCTGGCCGTGAGAAAAATGGCATCTTTCGGACGCGTATTGCCAAGATTCTATTCTCGTGACAGTCACAGGTGTCGTCGTCAATGCCGCCCATTTTTGGAATACACTCCGCAACGAAAAGACAGGGCCGTAGCTGCGGGAAAGCGGCTCTATCTGCCGCTCTTTGTTTGTCATCCTGATTCTTCACGCAAAATCGATTGACGTGGTCCATTCGTCCTCACCTCCACCCGCCGACCGGAACTCAACGCCTTGGCCGAAATATCCAGCATCTTGCCACGCCTTCATTGTAGGGCCGTCGAAAGGGCCTTGCTTTACAGCACCGTCTCGTCCATCTGTCCACCGAAACTCCCACATCTTAGTGGCTGATGTCTCACTCGCCTCATCAGAAGGCTGCGTTTTAGGTTCGACCCAGTCCTCTCCAGTCTCGCGTCGATACTCACGGACAAGCATCTCTCTTTCTTGCTCGTAAATCTCGACATGGCCACGACTCAGAAGCTTATCGGCAGCATCCGTAATGTCATCGATTGCCTCCTTGATCTGTACTTGTTTGGGGTCCTGAGGGGTTTCCTGGTCAACTTCCATATCTTCGGTGCCCTTATTCATCTTCTTCAACTTCCATTTAGGTATCTTCTTAGTTTTCGTCTTGCTTTTGCCTAGCCGTGCCATAGCTTCAATAGGTGTTTCTGCCCTTTCAAGCCGACGTATCAGTGTCGCAAGGAGTTCTGATACCAAGACTCCGTCTTCTTGGATACGTTTCTCCCGCGCTTCAGCCTCGCGTTTTTCGTGTGCGGCCGCTGCCTTCTTCAAATCCTTCTTGCTCAGTCCATCGAGCCAGCTATCATGAACGGAATCGGGGTCATTAGCCTTGCGAACGTAGTTGCCATCCTGATCAAAACCACCTTCTTCCATTTCCTCCTTGAGGTTAAAAGCTTCCACCTTGGGGGCGTTTCGCTTTCGTCCACCTGCGCCGACTTCTTCATCAATGCCTTCTTCCTGAATAGCCAATTCTAAATCGTCTTCATCATCGCTGCTTTCCTGTTCGTCCAGACGAATTTGTCCTCCACTCAGGCTTGTCTCCTCTTGGCCTTGGATTTGTGCATTATCCAGAAATTGGACGTTCTTCTTTTTCTTTCCTGACTTCTCAAACTCTCCGTCTTCATCAACCTGTTGCTTGTCATGTTCTTCGTCATCGTCGGCCATGGCAAACATGTCATCATCGTCATCATCGTCTTCGCCGGTGGACTTGCCTCCTCTGCCCTTGGCGGCATCGCCTGCTGCATCGTAGTTGTCAAGTTTGTCTAGAAGATTCACAGGGCCCCTATTTCGATCCCCAGCGCGTGCATTGAAGTTCTCGTTATCTGAATCGCTGTCGTAGCCATCGAGATTGACGGCGCCGCGCTTTGTGCCGGTGCCACCGCCAATCACATCAGCGTCGAGAATCGCATCATCTTCTCGTGCGTCTGGGGCCAAGTTTGACGGATTTCGCACGTCAAACTTGACCCGTTTAGAATCCGCGTCGTTTTCGTTGTGATGCGTGCGCGCAAAGTTCTCGCCAGCTCGCTTTGGCCTAGCAGCCGAGTGTCGCGAAGCCATGTCGCTTCAAGGCTCGGTGCAGTGTGCAGTGTGCCGTGTGCTAGGAGTCACTGGTTACTATCTGGCTTGCGATCAGAAGCAGGTAAAATTCAATGAAGTGAGGTGGTAAATGTGTTTGCCCAGGCGAAATTTCGCGGCTCGTTCAAGAATAGTTGCCTAGGCAATGTTGACTGTTCGAAGCTCCATCCATGACCAGGATTAACTTTTTGGCGCCAGTCGAAGCTCTAAAGGTACCTGCGTCATGCGACAGCTGCCTCCACTGTCAACCCCACGTCTTCCGCCTTTCTAACCTTCACCTTCAATTAATTCACAGCTCTGCCAACACCACCACAACTGCTTCAGAGTCTGTATTTGCGCGCTGCAGAGATAGGAACAGCACTCTGTGCAAAGCTCTCACATACTGAAAACCGACATCTGCTGTGTCCAACCAGCCTGTCCTCCACGCACGGTCTCGCCACATCTCCTTCTAAACGCTGCCTTACCAGAACCAACCGCCAGCATGGTCAGCTCCCACAACCCCACACCCGTATTTCTGTTCATCACTGACAGTTTGATCCGTGAAATTAGTCTGGATACGGAGGAGGTTTCGATCCGGGAAATCCCCAACACATGTACAACATGGCACGCCATAGCCGACGCCCTATCGTCCAGCGTTTCGACGAGTACTACAGATGCTACCCTGTGATCATGGCCCCGGGAAACGAACGGCCAGAGCTGAACTATGGTTCCAAGATCATCCTTCCACCGTCAGCCCTTGACAAGGTCTCTAAACTCCATGTTCAGTGGCCGCTGCTGATGGAGATCATCAACGGCGAGAAGGGCAAGCATTCACACGCTGGTGTGTTGGAGTTCATCGCCGAGGAAGGGCGAGCATACATACCGCAGTGGGTTAGTTGCCTCGCGTCCGTATACCGTTTATGACATGGTTATCCT
Source organism: Hypomyces perniciosus (assembly GCA_008477525.1). NCBI lineage: Eukaryota > Fungi > Ascomycota > Sordariomycetes > Hypocreales > Hypocreaceae > Hypomyces > Hypomyces perniciosus. The sequence goes on from SPDT01000006.1 coordinate 837,433, forward strand.
GACATTTGGCAGATGATGGAGACGCTTGGCATGGATGTCGGCGACATGGTCCAAATCAGAACAACCTCCCTAGAGCTTGCCAGAATGGTCAAGCTGCAGCCACAGTCAGTAAACTTCCTTGAGATTAGTGATCCCAAGGCTGTACTCGAAAAAGCTTTTAGAGGCTTTGCTGCACTCACAAAAGGCGATGTCTTCAACTTTGAGTATAACGACGAGGTATACGAAATCGCTGTTCTAGACGTCAAGCCTGAGACGGACAAAATGGGCGTCAGCATGATTGAGACCGACGTGTCTGTCGAGTTTGCCCCTCCTGTCGGCTATGTTGAACCTGAGAAGAAGAGCGGCACAAGCACTCCGCGAAGCGTAGGCGGTGGCGTGCCTGCTGGAGGTATCCTGCACAATCAGGGCACCATGGCCCAGGCCATCAACTACAGCTCCATTGCCCCATCCGTGACCAGCACGCCAACCAACTTTCTTGGTGATGGTCAAAAGGTAGCAAAGAAGGGAAGCAAAAACCCAACACCAAAGCCTGCCACTCCTGTTCCTGCAGAAACCATACCGGTACTAAAGAGACGGACTGGTGCCCCAGCGCCTCTTCGTCTGGCCCCAAACCAACTTTTCTTTGGGTACGAGTTGAAGCCGGTGAAGACAGACGCTGAGAAGGAGAAGGAGAAGGAGGGTGCTAACAAGCCCCATTTTGTTGGACAAGGACAGAGTCTTCGCGGGACAACTACGAACAAGAGGAAGGGAGAAGCGGACGACAATTCCAAAGCCCCGGACAAAAAGGGGCCTGGCGAAGGTCATAGGCTGGATGGCCGCCGGCCAAGATAAGCAATAAGCTTTGTTCTCTTGTTTGGTTAGTGCGGCGTTGGGGAACGGGGATTTGAGAAAATGTGATTTATGAAATTGATGAACTAGTCACAGCATACTTAGATATCCCACAAGGGCTAATCTGATTATCTTGCAATAGAAAATTGCTTTCGCTTAGTTTACCTAGGAGCACTAAGTATTAACTATAGCTGCTATCTAGGTGCAGTTTAATATTGTTTGTTTCGTGAAAATAGCAATGCAGGTCTCTCTTTTTATCTTGGACTAAAAGTAAAAAGAATGTAAATCTATTTTACTATCTAGGAAACAAACAAAAAAAAGCGAAGGACTAACATCACGCGCGGTATAGAAGAAAAGAGAGTAATATCCCCGAAGTTGTGCTATTTCCTAGCCTAGATATAAGCTATTGCTTAATAGACTTATATTCTTCTCCCACTTTGATGTTAGGGTATTGTATCCTAGCCCCTCTCTCGAGGCAGTATCCTTTCCCTTGCAAGATATTGCAAATCACTAGGAATCCCCTATTCAATAACCCTGGCCACATTAATCCTAGGTAAGCAAAACTAGGGATCTAGTTCTGAGGGGGGATATTCCTAGCCTAGACGGGAAGGCTTTCATCACCCAGAACCTGGGCGGTGATGTCGTCGTTGAGCCAGCGCCGAAAGTCAACCTCATTGTCGGCAATAGGAGCGCTGAAAAAAAAAGAGAAATTGTTAGCATATAACAACTAGAACTCTAGGGGGGAATAGTATAGAGTAGAGAGATAGTGGGAAGGATATATATAGTTAGTACTTACCTTTGTTCGCGCTCCTCCTCCTTCTTGACTTGAGCATCCGGGTCGGTCTTGGGTTTCTTCGACGGAGTAGCATCTTCCATCTCGTCGTCGACTTCGTCATCGTTGACTATCTCGGTGGCCTTGGCCGTGGCCCTGGAGCGCTTCTTGGAAGCCGGGGTGGTGGTCTTCGAAGCTGAGGTGGCTTTCTTTGGGGTGGTGACCAGGCCATTGCGGGCTTTGAAGTCCTTCATGATGGTCTTGGTTAGATGCTGGCTGTACACACTTTTGTTAGCATCGTATATGAAAACTCGTTTAGAATAACGGCGGAGAAGGGCAATAGAGGATCTGGCAAGTTGAGACGAAAGGGCACTTACGACATGGCGTCCTTGGTGAAGGAATAGCCGAGCTCAGTCATGATGGTATGAACTCTGGGCCAGTTGTAGCGTACGCGGCCCTCATCCTGGCTCGCTTGGATGATGGAGATGCAGAGATCGCGCTCAGCGCTAGAATCCCACTTCTTGTCCTGAGGAGGCATTGTTGAGATATCGACAGGATGTACTTCAGAGAAGGAAGAGTAGGGCTCGAGTTGTTGAGAGTAGAAGCAGAGAAGAGCTTGGTGGTTGTTGAAAAAGACAAGGTAAAGTGGAAGTGTGAAGTTGAGAGGTGGAAGTTGCTAAGTAGAAGTTCAAGTAGTGCAGGTGAAGAGATGAGTTTAAGTAGTTAGGAGAGGGCGGTGTCAGAGAGAACTCAGATCAGTCAAAAGAAGAATTCCATTTTCTCGGGTATTATTTCTATGGGAGAGAATGGTTGTTTTGTTTTGAGCACGTGAGTGCTGCTCAGTTTATGCTGGCACTCAACCTGCTCCAATATTCAATACACCGGATGGCAGCATCTGGCTACTAAGGGTGAGACTCTATTCTGCTAGGCTCAAGATACTTCATCAGGTTTTCTGCCAAACCTAATTTTGTGTTTCTTGGTTATGGGAATCTATCAAATATTCTAAATATCCAATGTTACCCCCCTGACTTATCGAACTTGAGTTTGCTCTAGACCACTATATATGGTGTAGGCAGAAACCATTCGCATAATGGAAAGGAATGAATCCATTAAATATATGGTGTATCCACAAACACTTTCTAGTTCCTTGGTAACTGAGATTGCAAGTTACATAGAGGGCAGACCGACAGCCAGTGAAAGAGAGGAAATCCAGTCAGTCTCGCTAGGATTGTGTGAGAGTTTACAACACTCGGCGAAACGTTCTAAAAAGCACGACGCACGATCATCACAACATAACTCCAATTCTGAAATCAAAGTTGTATAAAAATCGGTCACTGCTGTACAATATCTATTAAGCCTACGACCTCTTTTATGCCTGGCTGCAAGAATTCATTATCTCGGTCCTAAATAAGTTATGATGACTACAAACACATTAGGAGAGAAGATCACGACTCTTAAATAGGTATGCAACAATTCCTTCCTGAAAATTACTGTAGAAAATAGTTCGTACATTGATTTGAAACAATGTAGGAAATTCTGCTTGCTTTTGGGGGGCGGATCTAGAGTGCCTAGTCCAATATTGCCAAAACGACTGCTTTTTAAGCTGGCTCGCTATTGTTGGCTATCTCGAATAGAATAAGATGGCAAAAGTGTTATGGAATGAAGTTGGGCGCACGAAATGAAGAAACATAGAATCTTCTGTTTGTTTACTGCTAAGTCCTATAAGTGTACCAGCTACCACCCCCAGTCCGCGAGAAAGCAAGAATCGCGAAACTACCCTAGGACTTGCAAAATCAACTGTTCGATCCTCGATCGTTCGACCCTCGGTGTAACAATTAGCCCCTAGGTAGTCCTATGTATGCCGTTGTCCAATCCGGACAGAGGAAACGGTGTTGCCATCAAACAACGATCGGGGGTATCCAGGATTCGACTTAGACGCTAGTCATGCCAGCCTCGTCATCCTCATCAAGCCTGTGGTAACATAGTATTAGTACGACGGTATGTATGATCGATCGACATTGGAGGGACTTACTTGGCGGGAGTAGCCTTCTTGGCCCGTTTGTTTGGGCGCTTGACAGGAGTTTCTTCGTCCCCCTCGCCATCGTAATCCTCCTTCTTCAGGTTAAAGACTTCATCGTCCTCATCCTCGGTGTTTTCCTTCTTGGCCGAGGTACGTCTCTTGCGAGGAGTGGCCGCCGCCTTGCGAGGGGTGACTGTCTTAGGTGCAGCAGTGGTACCGGTACCCGCACCCGCTGCGTTCTGGATGCCGGAGGCATCACGGTGCTTGCGAAGTTTTTGGACGTGTTGACTACAGAAGATGGGATCAGCAACTGTTCGCTAACAACGATATGGATGAGTGGTAGGAGGTAGTATATCGGTGGTACTTGATGGCGTCATAGGAGTAGGTATAGCCCTGAGCTTTCATTCTCTCGGTGACAGCCGTCAATAGCACTTTGGTAGTCTTGATCTCGTCCAAGACGCATAACAGAAGTGCTTCATGGGAGGTGGCATCCCATCCTCGACTAGGTTTGGTAGCCATGATAGTGATGAGAAATGACAAGTGTTGGTGATGGGATAAGAAGTTGGGACCAAAGTAGAGATGAAACGAGAGAGAAGTTAGATGGAAGGGTAAACAGAGTTCTAGAAATGTGGTGGGAGATGGAAGTGCTTGCTGGCGAAAAGGTGAAGTGAAGCAGACAAGAGTGAGCGAGTATAAACAAAAAGTGACTGGGGGTTATATCAACTAGGGCACATAGCCGAGAGCGAAAACCAAATGGAGGTGCATAATGGATTGGAATTCAAAAGACTGAAATCAAAGTGAGAATCAAGCCATACCGAAGTGCACTTTCGGTGAAGGTATAGCCCATTTCCTTTAAATCTGCCATGACTTTGGTCCAGGACTCATTCGAGAGCGTGAGATGCTGAAACAAGGCAACGAGGATATCCTCGTGGACCTTGGGGTCCCATTTCATCAACTGACGGCTAACCATGGTCTCAAATGGCCAAATTCGAAAGCCCTGAGCAGATGGAGGAGGGTGCGTATGTTGGGACCGTAGAATGGATATGCAGAAATGGGGAGTATGAAGTTGGGAGATCAGGGAGAAGAGCTGGAAAGTAAGGAGAAGGAAAATTGAGCATCTCGGTTGACTCAGGGGTTTAGCATGCCAGTCTCCGATCTCGCCTGGAGCTACGCAAAACTGGATTCCTGAAATATGCGGACGATTTTGCAGCGAATGGAATCAACTGCAAATCTTGAAACAGAGCCCCTTGTGATACAGAATTCAAACAGGAGTGTGCAGGTATCAAGAAAACTAGGAAAACCAATGAATAATGTAAGAAAATATATCACATACCGGATTGCTTCCCAAGTGACTTCATGACCCTGAGCAGTGAGATAATCGGCAACAGCAGTGTTCACCTGCGGGTTGAAGCCATTCGCTTGGTGAGCGACCTGGTAGAGTGCAAGAACGAGTTCCCTGAGGAACTCGGGTTTCTCCCAGTGCGTAGGACCCTTTGGAGGCATGGCGAGCTTCAAGAATGATGGACGTTGGGTCTTGACAAGTTAAGCTGATGGCGTTGGTGGTTGCAAACAGCGGATGTTGTTTGCCAGTTTGGTGTTGATAAAGAAGAAGAAAAAAGAGGAAACAAGGAGAGGCCAAGGCATGACGGAAATGGACTGAATTAGTACTTCGAGTTTGTCAGTGTCCAACACTTGGTAGATTATCGGTAACTCAACGCATACAGCCGCCTCGCACCCATAAATAGTCCCATGTCCCCTGCCACCAATTTCTCAGAACCTAGACTCCTCTTTTCCAGGACGGAAAAGTTGACACCTATACTCTTGGAACTCCAGGACGTAACTCCATAAATACATACATTGGTCCCATTTTCCTTGTATCAATAAGCCAACGCTGTCAAGCATAATAAACCGCCAGTCACCCCCAAAAGTACACCGCATGTAAACGAACAAGTGACGCCGCTCAATACTCCAGCCCAATCCCCCACTCCAAAGGACATCTTTTGTTTTGATTAACCAAAGAGAATTGCGTCCATGATTAAAGCGGTATTTGTCCCCGGGACTTCCTATGCTTCGCCGTAATTGTAGCTGTTTATGGTAAGCTTTGGTTAGATGCACAATGATTTATGGACTTACTCAGAAGGATACGGGTCTGTAGTATCAGCACCATTATGAGCGGCTAGGGCTAGAACGGCCTCGTCGTCAAGAGTGGAATCTTGTGCAAGCTCTTGGGTGTCTAATCTTTGGCGCTTAGCAGGATGCTCATCTGTGTCGTCCTCGCAGGCCGGTACATGTTCCAAATGCAGTTGCTCCTGTGGGGTAGCAGATTCAGGTTCTGAGCTGCCCAGGTGCGAAGAAGAAATATGATTCGGTGTTTGTGTGGGAATGACATCTCCATCAATGGTTCCAACTTGGGGCTGAGGCTGAGCTTGTTGCTGTTGAAGTTGTTGAAGAGCTTGGTGAGGCTGGTTAGGTACTCCAGGCGGGACTATTCCAGGGACTATTCCAGGGACGATTCCAGGGACGATTCCAGGGACCTGACCAGGCATTGGACCAGCAACTTGGCTAGGTATTGGACCTGGCATTGAACCGGGCACATCATTGGGCACATCACCAGGAACAGCAGTAGCATCAGCGGCTTGAGAAGATTGCTTACGGGGTCGACCCCGTCCAGGTCCAGGTCGCCTCGTAATGGGATTCAGAGTAGGATCTGTCCGTCTGGCGTGCTCGGAGGGGATTCCGTTTGACTCTGCCTTATTCTGGGCTCTTCTCAGGCCTTGAAAATGTTGACTGAGAAGGCGTCAGCCAGGTCCAATATACATAACAAGAAGTTGGACATAAGGGTCGATGGGCTGGCTGGGCATGTAAGAGGTGGGATGTGACAATGGATGGTTTATAAGGTGAAGCGAAGCTAGTGAGCTCGTATATAAAGCTACTCCTGGGGAAAGGATGTTGATAGTATTGCGTGCTAAACGGGCGAGACTGAGCCTTTTTTTGGGACGGATCGAATACAATTGATCCCAAGACATGATGTCGTCCCAATTGATATTGAAATAAGATGATGAGATGATAGCAGATCTACAACATACCGGCATCCCTCATTGGTGAAGCCATAACCAAGAGTTCGCATATGGTTACCAATAGTGGTCCATTCTGCGCCACTGATGACGCCAATGTTTTTCACAGATAAAATGGTAAAGAACAGATCTTTGTCTGCTCGATCATTCCAATTCTTGTTCATGGTAATGGTAATACTGGACGAGGGCGGTGGGTCGCGATCTCTATAGGCACGGAATAATAGGGGGTGACTTGTGCTGGCGACTTGGCGTGGATGGATGCTGTTAAGTGCAGAGGTCAATCAATGGGAAAATTGGTAGTGGGAGATGGGATACGGATGTACGTGCGTGGTAGAGGGAGAAGAGGTTGGGGGGAGGACGTGGAGGAGGGAGGCCCGTGCGTGCAATTTCGACACGTGGGCGGGCCGGAATGCGGATCAAGGGTTAATCCGGACAAATGACGCTGACGCTGCGGCGTCCTACCACGGGTTTGAAACTCGAAACTCGGGTATGGAGATGATGATTGATGGATTTCTCGAGAATTAGGAACCATTTCAGTACAATCTTTTTGCATTTACGGGTTGATATGGTGCTCAATTGACCTGTGTAGCGACTAGGAACGGCGATGTTTTGACTTAGCCGGGGATGAGACGGGGTTTACCCGTCAAGGTTCCGTGCTAGTGGCGAGATTAGTAGGATTATCGAGAAAACGGACGACGATGCGAGTCTGTACTTGTACGGAGTGCTCGGCTTAAAATGGACCGATGGGCCATACCAAGTACGGTGTACTCGATGAGTGATTCCAAGTGAAGAATTACGAAGGGCGATATCAGGGGCGAAATCGATCGATGCTACTGCTTAGAGTTTGACCCAGCGCTGTGCTGAGAATGTCACAGCAGATCGATTACAAATTGCACACGGAGCAGACAGCCGGGACAGCTGCTCAGTTAGAGACGGCGACACCCGTACGAAGGAAACGGAGGGTACGTCATCCCTGCGCAAGAAAAAGGTACCTGGTACTTCATACTTCGCCGCAGTGCTGACGCTGGCTGTTGGCCGAGCTCTGCCCTCAGGTGGGTGGGTACCTAAAGAGGTCTCACGTGCTTTCGCGGAAACCTGGCGGAGACCAGGTGGCACAGTGCTGGCCGCATCCCCAAAAGTTCGCGCCCCGTCGCGTCTCCCCATCACTTCACCCGAATCCCCTCCAAGACATCGGTGGTCGATATGAGGGCCCGGCCTGACCATGGAGGCTGCTGGAAGGCATCCCAATGGTTTCTAAATCGACGCCTTATTGATTCGGTAAATTTTCCTCGTTATTACAGCCCTTCTGGCTGGAAAACTACACAAAACTCCAGTTGCAAAGCGTCGTGATGGCTGCGACGGACGCCCCTCTGTAATGACGCCGCTAACTCCGAGCACAAGGGAGGGGCGAAAGATCGGTGAGAAAGAATATTTTTTTCTCATTGCTACGCACACTGCCTCGCACCGGATTACGAGGAGTAAATGACTCCTACATCTTGGCGATGATAATTGGGCAAACATGGTTGATCAGACGGGATGTGCTGTTACATGGTGAGAAAGGGTTCATCTGCCTATCAAGAACCTGAACATTGATATCACAAAATAAAAAATAGAAAAAGAATAAATAATCCCATAGATCAACTACCTATGTATTCATGGAATAATTAAACTGTCGTTATGGAGCTCCTCAAACACATAGTAGTAGTATCTGTTATACGGAATGATGCCACCCACACTCGGATCTTATCCAAACACCCCCTCCTCCGCATCGCTGCAAATAATTTACCACCTCCGTCCGGCATTAGTGTTTTCTTCTTCTTGGGCCATGCAAAAGAATGAGTCACACTGGTTTCAGTCCATGCCTAAAGAGAGATCCCTGCCTATTCGAACGAGCCTGTCACACCCATTCCGGTTCTCTCTCAATGGACGATGCACTCGAACCCCATTCGCCTTTCGCCCTGATGACGATTGGCTCTGCGCAATTGAGGGAGCAGAATTGCGTAGTCAGGTGGACACTGCGTCTGCAGGAATGACTGCATACCTATGGGTAGCTAACATGAGGGCCTAAGAAACCCACATGCGAGCAATTGTGTCGTGAACATGATCAATCAATCAAGAATCGTTCCCGTCTTTTCTCAATTTTCTCTTTTCTCAATGCGCTGAAGAAACAAATGGACGACTATCCATTGTCAGCTTCGTTTCTAGCTGCACCCGACTCAGTGGCTTACAGGGGCGGCATGCACTGGCTTTAGCGGGATTCCTCGCTATCAATAATCCCTGTCAGCCTGTTAGCGGGGGAAGCCCACCACTTTACGCGCTGCAGCCCCTCGTCGCGCCCCCCATCTCTGTGCCCAGATCCAACGAAACGAGAATTAGCTCCAGGCAACCATGGGCCCAAGAAACTCTCGTCTCAGACATTTGTGGCCCATTGGGATGCCAGATTCAGCCAGGAAGAGCCCAAGCTCTCCAATGCCATCATGCATCATACGGCTGCCGTGCCATAGCGCTGCCGGTCTGCTGGGCTGTTCCTGGACGGATGGATCCTTGCATATTTGCCGCCCTCACTAACTCTGGTCCTCTCCGTACGTATGTATGTAACCCCGGCCTGGGTCTAGCCGGCATGGCAGCCTGTTTATAAAGGCGGACCCTTCCCTCTCGTTCACGGTCTCCTGCTACCTGATCTTCGTTCTCACGGATGCTTGACTTTGCCCTTTGCTGTCTCATCAAGACCCAAGAGTGTCAGACAGTTGTCCATCTACTTCTGAATCGTGATCCTTGACTCTCGACCAACACATTGTCCTCTTCTCCCATGCCCTCCGCCTGTTTCGGCCGATCTCTCTGGCTATAAGTCAGCTGTCCGACTCCGACTTCACGATTCACACCTCCATTCTTCTCACTTCTGACTCACGTCTCCACTGTCTTCGTGTGGCATATCGTAACCGCTGAGACGTCCTTACACTGCCTGGATCAGCAAGACCTCGCCATACAACTATATTTACCCCTCCTGTGCCGCCGACTCTCTCCGTCTGATCTCTCTCACGCCGTCCACTCTCCCAAGTCGGCCTCATCACCCTCACAACTCCTCAATCACCAGCAAAAGCCCGCCATCATGTCTCCTAACAGCGACAATGCTATGGCCCGCTTTCTGTTCGCCATCTTGAAACAGAAGAACCTCAAAGACGTAGGTCCAGTCCGACTGACCTGCGTCTGACCACGGCTCTCTGACTTGTGTATAGATTGATTGGAATCAAGTTGCCTCAGATCCTGTTCTTCTCGAGCCCATCACAAACGGCCATGCCGCCAGAATGCGCTACTCTCGCTTTCGAGCCACAGTCACCGGTCAGCCGCCGTCAAAGCGGAACCGTTCTGCAGACAAGCCTCGAGCGTCCAAGTCGAAGAAGGGACAATCGCAGAAGGAGAAGAAGCTCATCAAGTCTGAGTCGACAGCCAGTCTCTCATCCTATGCTCAGGTAGGACATCACCATCCAACACAACAAGCCCTTGAAAAGCCTCTCGCTAACTCCGCGATCTGTACAGTTCTCTCCTGCTTCCATCACATCACCGTACCTGGGTGACACAGCAGACGACTTCAACACCCGATTCCTTACACCGTGTAGTGATGATATGACCCAAGGTCTTGCCATTCATCCTGCCGCGTTGCAAGACGTCAGGCGCACAAGCGGCAGTCTCTTCCCTCCCTTGGACTGCCCACCAGAGTTCATCAATCATGCGGGCCATGATCAACTCTCTGCTCACTCTCCCACATTCTCTGCCTTCGACGCTGCATACGATTTGAGCAGTTATGCCCCAGGAGAGATGCACAGCCAAGACGGTCCCCGTTCAAACGGATCCCAGGCCCTACTAGACGGCACCCACGACTGGAGCGATCGCTTCCACGACCAGCAACACTTTTGACCTGGCTTGATGCTTGGTGCACTATGATGCGTGTGTAATACAAAAAGGCGAATGGTTTAGATTTCTTTCTTTGATGATGACTTGATGACAATAGCTATGGATGACATGGTATTTATTAATTTGGCTGAGAAAGCAAAAAAATTCTTTCCTCTCTACCTACTACAGAGGCATCTTCTTCGCTGGCTTAGGGTCTCTGAAGAAGTTTGGGCATGTTGCCGTTTTGTCTAGGGGCAGGGGCCTTTGTATACTATGAATTAAATTGCTCTGTTAAAACATCTCGCAAGTTCCCTCGCTCGTGGTGCATGCTTTGCTTGCGTTTGTAAAGCAATTTCAGGCACTGGTGTAAAGTCATTGACTTTTCTGAAACGATATAGGAGGGACACCTAGTTAAAAACATGAAAGTCTTTACTGGCCCAAAAGCAGCCTTTCTCTCTAAAAGAAACTGCAAGTTTTTACTCAGGTGTCACATACCTCTCCGTACACGTTTCCAGATGGCTAGGAGTGGGCTGCTTCTCTGTCGTCCACACAGACTCTTGAGCTCCTACCTGGCCGGCTACATTAATACGCAACTTCAATGCATTTCTCTTCCTCATTTTATGAATTGCCGCCGTTACAACTACAATCTATACTACTGAGCTTATTTACACCCAAACATTGCAATATTACTTAGCCGTAATTTTATAATAATTGAGGGCTCAGCATAATTTTCGAGTTGGCATAGGGGGAGTGATCGGTCACCTGTCTGGCAATAGAAGAAAATGGACCGTCGTGACAGCTGCGCAGGCTGCCACCAGACTGTCATTCACTTGCCGCTTACTTTACCCTATTTACCATTCAGGTTTTAAAATGAAAGCTTTCTTCCCGATTTCTGAAAATTCCCTTCTCCTTTTCTCACTGTCAGCACAGCCACGGAAGTTGCAACACCACCAGTTACTGTGTTGTATCAATCTCAGCACAACCACCACACATCTCTCCACTGCAAGTAAGTTGATATCCTATTTGTTAGTTTATTCCATTCGTTTTGGCGTGTATACTAATGGCGGCTGGTTGCAGATCGGAAGCAAAATGGGCGACGAGACTCCCAAGAGAAAGGAGCCCACGGCGTCCGAGGCCATGTTCTTCTACGCCATTGTCAAGCACACCCGCAACAAGGCGGACATCGACTGGAGCGCCGTCGCCGAAGAACAAAACTTCAAGAACGCTGAAGTCGCCAAAGTTTGTCCCCTTACCAACAACCCATTCAGCCTACGCATTCTAACCGTACATGTCTCCAACAGGTCCGCTTTGGACAGGTCAAGCGCAAGCTTGGAATCGACGCCAACACCACCCCGAAGAAAGGTGGCTCTGCCTCCACCACTGCGACCCCGACCAAGGTCAAGAAGACCCCGACTGGTCGTACTGGCACCAAGGGTAAAGCCCGCAGTCGTGTCAAGAAAGAGGAACAGGTCGATGGCGAAGACGTCGTAGTGGAGTCGTCTCCTGTCAAGGAAGAGAATGACGGCGACTCCAAGGTCGAGTCGGACGCTGTCATGCACGACGAGGATCCATTCTAATCACACGATGCTTCGGCATTGGTCCTGAGTGAGGTCAGATTCATCCATCCCGCGGGGCTACCAGGTTTACTGAGAAATTGAGGTTGAAATACAGTCCTTGATGTCGATTTAGGAGGCGCACTTGGAGAGTTGGCTTAGAAGGGGGGTGGCAGATGGCGGAACAGATCAAAACGGACAACGACATCAGGTTACGGCTGTTGAGTTTAGCAAATAAAGCACCGCGAGGATGCTGCATTCATGAGATATTTCCTCTTTGCTTCTTCAGTGTTGAGTGCAGCATACTTAGCTAGCTCTTCGTCGACCAACGTAGAATGTCCCAAAGATTTACGATCATGATTCCTTATTCACGTATATTGATCATACACATTAACCACCAGAAACCAAACGTTGTAGTAAAACCGTATGGTCCCATAATCTTGCTTTACAAATTTTGTCTGCGGAAGTGCTCCATTCACTTTGCGCTCAGCCCCTTTACCCTCACCAGCCGACCGGGTGACCACTGATCATCCCAGCAACTGAATTCATTGCTGCCAGCCCTTCACCTGAATTTTCAGATAAAAATCACCGTGCGCACTCCATTCTCTAGTAACATCTCCTTGGGCTGGCTTAAAAGCACAATCTTCTCACCTCCCACTAACTTTCACCACTCACCCCTTTTCACACTTTGCCATCATCGCACCAACCACACATTTCTTTGCTGCTTCCCAACTCCGAGAACAAGCAACAGCATTTTTTTTTTTTACCTCAATCTCAATCAACCTACTCAATCTGAAAGCAAACAGGTAAGTTGTGGTGTTTCGGCACATCACCCTCACCTCCTCCCCCTAACCCGGCTGACACTCAACACCAGACAATATGCCCCCCCAAAGCAGCCACAAACACCGAAGAGGGCGGCGCTGTCGGCGGTCTCCGTGAAAATGAACTCAAGTTTATCAAGGCCGTATTCGACAACATGGTCCAAAAACCCGACGCCGACTGGTCCAAAGTCGCCACAGACATGAAGCTCAAGGACGCCAAATGCGCCAAGGAGCGCTTCCGTCAGATGTCCGTCCGCCACGGCTGGCGCACCCAGGGGCAAGCTTCTCCGAATCCTAGTCCCAGCAAGGCCAAGAAAGGGCCTACGGGTCCGTCTGGTGATGGCAAGGTGACCAAGAAGACTCGCACACCGAGGAAGGTGGCTGCGAAGAAGGAAGAGAGTTCGGATACGGAGGTGAAGAAGGATGAGGATGGTGGTGTCAAGCAGGAGGGTAACGGAGTTGAGGATGATGGCAGCTCTTGAGTTGTCTTGGTTTTCTAGGTCGCCGCTATGGGATGAGGATTGGGTCATTTGAGATTATTTGCTGATATCTAAGGTTGGGACACGGAAGGCCTGTTCTTAGAAATGACGATATGCATCTGGAAACTATGAAAATTCCCACAATATCTTTTTTCCTATTCCTTCTGCTTGAAAGATGCCCGAAATTAGGTCGTTGAACTGGGAAGCACCAACTTGGTCACTCGAGGACGTCCCAGCCCCTATCCGTACTGAAGGATCGCAAACGGCCCAACAAATGCTCATTGAGTTACAGAAAAGAAAATCCGACAGAACTACCGAATTTTCGAAACTATTTTCAGTGTTGAAACTAAATTCATGGGGTTGGTTGGCTATCTTTGTTCAGTTGTTTCCGCTTGTCTCTGTCACCAGGTGGCATAGGACGAGGTGACGTTTGGCTGCCGACTGTTGACACTCACTCGACGATAATTTTCCAGGGCAGAAATTCATACTACAGCTGCTGGGAGAATAAATCTCGTGTGTCAGCAAATCTGAGAAGAGCTGTTCCCAATCTTCTGGCTTCTCGCTCTCCCAAACAAAGTCTCCAACTCCACCTCACTTACACAGTCGCAATCGATACTTCTGCTCGCCACCGTCCAACCATTCCTGCAATTACTTCCAACATCTCAGGTAATACATTTTTTCTTTCTACATGTCAAAAGAAAATTAGTCCCTTGCTTTGTTTACGGGTTGTTGCCCTATCATCTGGCTGCAGATGTGGGAGCTCCCCCTGAGAGCAAAGTGAAGTTACGTGGTCAGCCTTTGCATTCATTCGCCCACCTAAAATGCTTCTGAGAAATCATTGTTTATTTCCTCCACAGTGCTAGTTTTGCAGTTGGAACTCTTCTGCCTACTTCACTTTTGTCAAACAGTCGTCGCTCAGACTTCTTCCACTCTCCTCTCCCCACCACCATTCGCATCCCCCCGTCGCTGTTTTTGCAATAACATCCGGTTTTCAAATCTTCTGATTACTAGGAGAATATCTGGTATGCCTTCTCTTTCCATCGTCTGTCCTCATCTCGTGTCGTCAGCCTCGAGCCCCTGTTTGCTCGCAACTTCAGCGGTTCTTCGGATGATTCTCCTGTCACCTGTTTCCCACATTTTCTTCGTCGCATCTCGTCGCATCTCTTCGCATCCAATCTTGAGATACATCTAACTCTCTCGGACAGACAAAGTTCACTTGCCGTCGTAGCTCATATCGCCACCATGTCCAAGCAAGATCCCTCTGAACAGGTCAAATTCCTGGTCTCTTGCATCGGCCATACCACCAACGGCAGAGTAGGTTACCAGCGCCTCGCGTTCTCGAGCTCTCACACTGACCTGAGTAGCCTGACTTTGGTGCCGTTGCCGAGGAGCTGAACATCGTTTCGAAAGCTGCTGCGTAAGTCCTCACATGGTCCCTCGCATCGAGTTCTCCTCACTCATGCTCTTTGAACAGGCAAAAGCGATACGAGAGAATGCTCAAGGCCAACGGTGTCAGTGGCACCAGGCCTGCTCCCAAGGCCTCCGCCGATGATGACAAGACTCCTCAAAGTACCCCGAGGAAACGCAAGCCCGCTCGTCCCGGTCCTGGCAGCGCCACGAAGAAGACCAAGGCCATGAAGTCTGAGGACAGCGACGATGACATGAAGCACGTCAAACCCGAGCCCAAGGTCAAGGCTCCAAAGAAGGAAGAGGATGAGGATGATTCTGCCCTTTCTGGTATGGCTTCCATTTGTTCTAAGCTTCGTCGGCTAACGCATCCGTCTTAAGACCCCCCTGAGTCGGACGAGACAGATGAGTCAAAATGATTCTGAGTTTTGGGTATCCAAATTATGCGCATATGAGCTCCGAACCAGCCATTTAATGCTTGGTATTGGGAGACAGACGTAGCGCTTACAATCTGGAAACCATATGATTTCTTCTGGAAACTAGGAGGCGCAGAGCCTCGGTGGGCTCAGGCAGAAGGCATTTCCACAGAAGTTGGCTTGAGAGAACTAGGTGAATAATGGAATAGGCCTTCAATTGAACAACGGATAAACGTGCTGCATGTATCTGTGCTGATATGCTCCATAACTCCTTTCATCCATTGTCTAAACAAAGATCACCAATGCAAGAAGAATGCAAGGTCCTATTGAAGACTCCCGTGTCGACAGTCTCTTACCTAGTATTCATCAGTGCACGCTGGGGACTAATAAACAGCACAAATATTTCTATTACAATATTTCTGGCTTCATTGATCGTCCACCTGAGCACAGTGGGCACTTCTTGAAAGCCGGAGCACAACCCCTTGCCTATAACCCCCAACACCAGCAGCACGATGCATTTCCATGTCCATCAGCCATATATTTACAAGTTGCCTTTGGGACTGACTATTAGCAATGTAATAGTACAATATTCTGAGTCATCTGCAAGACAAGCGGGAGGAGACTGTGCGCGAAGAATTATGCACGGGGCCAAGACGCAGGCCATTCAAACGGAGGCTCGACAAAGGCTATCTGGATACAAATGTGAATTGCTAGCTCTGCGTGTTCATTCAAGTTCATCTGAACAAATGCGGAGCTTGCATTGTCTTTCTATTCAAAGGCAGACCACCCCCGCTCGAGCACAGCAGGTGAACACCACCATTGAATGGCCATCTATTGTGCTTTGCCACACAATATAGCTTCAACAATATCTTGAGTCAACCGCCACCACCATGGATTCCTCGCTGTGTCTCGCATCTCTGATCCTTTTCCAGTCTTCCGATCTTCTTCATCACTCCAATCTCTCATCTCTTCTCTCTCGTTCGCGATATCCGTCTACTCCAAGCACATCGCCTGAGCGACTACTCTTGACTTCACACCCATACATACAAACATCTCGGAATCTTCTCAAGCAATCACTATGTCTCACCAATTCGCAATGTCAGGAGCATCCCAGTGCAATGTCGAGAACATGCCCTCACCACAACCTGGCCGAGCGCCTTGCAAGCGACCAGCCACCATCCAGAAGACCAACCCCTTATTCACCGGCCTTGCCACGCCTCCCGAGTCTCCGATTTGTTTCATTCCACAAGATGCAGCCTCCAGCGTCAATGGCCAGTCGACCCCTGAACCGAGCCGCGAGACCTTCTCTGCTGCCGAGGTTCGAATGCTTCTTGAGACACTGTCACCTCCAGTGCGAGATCCGAACACCACACCATCTTCTTCGCCTTTATTGAGCCCTGCTGTGTTCAGCGGCGAATACGCACATCATCAACCTTCGCCCAAGACGCCCGAGTCAGACTGTATCCGTGGCGAACCTAGCAAGCCAAGTTTCCAGAGCAGTGGGGTCAGTCAGCCAACACTCGTCGACATCAGCAGCCTCAGTGAGGAGATCTACTCTATCGTTGAACATGTCGTGGAGCAGCAGATGGCCGATGCGATGGGTCCTCTACGCTTGAACATCAACCGTTTGGACGACTCGCTTGAGTCCTTTCGCCACCAACAAAGCACTTTCGATAATTTGAAGTCACATTTCCATCGCGAAAACACCGACTTGCGAGATCAGAACGACACCATGAGTCGACAACTTGACCTTCATTACCGCACAATTGAGCAACACACAGAGGTGTTCAATTCTCATGTCAAGGCCATGAACAGCATGTCTGAAGCACAGGCAAAGAACATCCAGACCACGACCGATAGCTTGACTGCTGCTGCCAGCATAGCTGGCCAACTTTCGCAAGTCGTCATGAATCTCCCCCTTGTCATCAATCAGGTTGTCCAAAGCGCAGTTCAGCAGCAGACCCAGATTGCAATGCGGGAGATCCTAAATGCCCAGCAGCAAGCTATGCTTTCTCTTCAAGATGTTCCTCGGATAAGAGAATCGGTTTCGAGTGATAGAAGTTCAATCTCGATGCCGCCACTTTATTGCCAACACAGTCTCGAGGTTGAGTCAGTGTCATCAATACAGCATGGACACCAGTTGGACAGACACACTTCTCAAAGCAGCACCAAGTCAAAAGGTGGCTTCAGGCATACACTTAGAAAGTTGTTCAAGTGCACTCCGAAGGAGCAGTCAAGGTAGTGGTATGGTTTGGTGATATCTGGATTCTAGAACTAGCATAGAACGAGCATACATACGACATGGCGCATACAGTTGTTCCTCATAGTTATTGGAAGATTTTTCCTTGTTAATATAATTCAATTTCTTCCTTCATGATCCTGCTACTTAAGAAATGTGAAGTTCTCACTGTGGTTGAACTTGCCCCTGATGTCAACCACTCTCTATCGCTACAAAACTTGGAATGACCAACACCGCAAGTGAACGTATGGAAAAGGTTTCAAAGTATTTTTCCCTCTAAATCCTCTATTTTCAGGTCTACCGATCGTCAATTACTGCTAGTTGAGGTCGCTCTGCTTTTTGTCGGTCCCCGCCAGCCTCCCCTTTTTTCACTCTGGCAACCAGCTGGCAGACAGCTCTGCTTCACCGATTTCAAGAACAACTCAGTTTCATTTCACTTTATATACACAAATTTTCTCTTCAGAGTTTCTTCAATACCTTTTGCAAATTTCCCTTTCTTCCTGTCCGCACTTTCTCTCCTTCAACTCTACATCTCAAATTTCTGCACAACGCTCTGCAAGCAAACGG
Source organism: Hypomyces perniciosus (assembly GCA_008477525.1). Taxonomy (NCBI): domain Eukaryota; kingdom Fungi; phylum Ascomycota; class Sordariomycetes; order Hypocreales; family Hypocreaceae; genus Hypomyces; species Hypomyces perniciosus. Next base: position 855,500 of record SPDT01000006.1, read on the forward strand.
CATCACAATCATCGCCAAGACCACGAAGAAGAAGTCAGCGTAAGTTTCATCTTTGCTTCGTTTTCTCTTTTATAGAGAATTCATCATCTTTGACTCGGCGGCGATGATTCTGGGGTTGAGATTTAATCCCCAATCTTCAATGCCGTTTCTTCTGCTCCCACTCCTGAACCCATCCACAGACTTTACAGCTTCAAACTAACTCTTTTGCATAGCAATTCCATCTAAACCAGTGCTCCTTTCGAGACCACGATGGGCTCTATCAAGACGCCGTCCAAAAAGGGACGCTCCCCAGCCAAAGACCGGCATTCCCCCTCCAAGACTTTGAAGGTCGAACAGTCTCCAGCTTCATCGGCTGGTACTGGAAGCCCTGAGAAGAAGGAGACGCCACGAGATGCCACCTACAGTCATCGTCTCCCTACTGAGGAGCAACGCAAGGGAAATGGTAGAGTCCCAGGACGCAGCCTCATCATGTGGGGTCGTAAGTTCAATTCTCCCAAGTTTGTTCATGGTGTTCAATTCACCAATACCAATCTTCTTCTACCAGGTCCTCGCATGGCGGAGAAACTCCTTCTCCATATTCACTATGAATGCTCTCGCCACAGGATCAACATTCCTTGGGACGCCATCGCACATCGACTTCACCCTGGTTCCTCGGGTGCAGCGGTGATGCAGCACGTCAATCGACTTCGCAAGGAGCTCCTCTCCGAAGGACACTTGGTCCCTCCGGTTGCACAAAAGTCGTCCTCGTCCGGATCACAGGCTGACCCCAACATCCGAGGATACGTTCGAAAGGAACTAGATGGTGATGACCAAGAGACCACCCGTGCTGTCAAGTTCGATGAAAAATGGGAGGATCCTAGACACAACCTTCCGGGTTCGTTTGATGATAATGATGAAGAGCAACAGGCTTACAACGAGATGGATGCTGCTCCTTCTGAGGAGGATGTTGAAATTCCGGACACGCCGACGCCCATTCGGCGAGTGCCTCGAGGTCCCATCAGTATCCCGCAATACAACATGCGGCCAGTCCCCAACCCTGCCAGCCGTGATGGCATTGCAAACCCGGGCTTCACTCTTGGCAACAATGAAGTAAGTTGCTCCTATCATCCCTTCGTTAGCAAGGTATTGACAGAGAATAGGTCACACCACCTCGAGACGCAAATGTCTTCGCTACTCCCCGTGGTCCAACCTGGTATGACACTGCAGATGAATACTATCCATTCGATGAAAGACCCCTATTTACGCACGGCGGGTATTCGGAAGGACGGCATGGTGTTAAACGCCGTGCCGCTCTGCATGAACCCATCGACTCTCGTTTCCGAGGATACCCCTACTATCATCATCCCCCTCACGATGGAATTTTCCATCCAGGCCTTTACGGCGTTGGTCCACATGGCCCCCATGACTACCCCCATCACCCTATGGGTCCCTCGATGCCTCCTCGGACTCCATATCACGGTTTTGATAGACGGGATACCAGGGCCCCGTCGACACCCAAGGATCAAGAGACGACGCCCACTCAACCCAAGGCTATGCCACCCACCGAGAAGCATGAGATACTGAAGTCGGAGCCTGAGAGCGCCAAGAGAGTTTGTGTGGAGGAGCTCCCGGTGAGTAATGCGAGCTCCCCAAAGCGACAAGCAGCTGATGGTCGGAACCTTTCTGAAGATGGGGCCATCAACCCTGAGTTACGTGCCAGCAACTGAATTCGACGACTCGGGACTCGACCTATTCGTCACACATGTTTATGAAGATGGTGCCTGGTAACTTATATTGCTTCTTGTTTTTTTTTTATCATGTGGTGGAGGGAAGCCTTCCTCGTGAGCAATATTGATTCGACAAACGTTCGAACAATTGGTTTCTGTCTTTCATTGTTTTCAGCAACGGTTTTTGAGACGTTGCTTTGTTTCTTCTATGTGCATTGATACTGATTTGAACTCCCGCATTTACCGGTTGAGATTCAGGACAAAGGAAGATGGCCTTTTACAGTCCTGGGCACAATGAACTCGAGGTATGGGCGGAGGACAGGCCACGAGGATAAGTAGATGACGAACTGGCTTCTTTTATGTGTACAACAGTACAAATACGAGTTGAGAATTGCAGATGTCAGACAACGGAGGAATTCAAGGCATGACTCTTGCGACATGCATGGCACAGGAAGGAGGTTGTGCTAGCATTTGTGTTCGGCTCTATTAGTTGAACGCCTAGATGAATTCACTCTCACCAAACCATTCTCGGTAATTGTGTACACACAATGAAGTATTAGAACAGAGTGTCGTAAAACGATGAAAATTCACAGAAGCATTAATAATTCAATTCCACTATCATCATCAACAGCGGAATACCTAGAGTCCACTTCGCTCTAATGGTAATAGAAGAAACCTCTCCACAGATTCGGCTGGAAGAGGGTAGAAAAGCTCTCAAGGCGACACTAACCCATTCTCGGGTTGGCTCGGCACTGAGTCCCCATGTTTAACCGATAGTCCGCGACAATTTTTTTGGGGCGCCGCAAGCTTCTCTCCAATTGCCATTCCGAACCACCTCATCTGCCATCTTTTTCTTCAACTCCCCGAAGAGCTTGTGAAGCGGGCACGGTCTCTTTTCTCCCTTTTCCGCCTTGTGATACCCTTTATTCTCCTTCGATCCAGACAAAATGCAGCGCGCATTGAGCTCCCGCGCCAGGGCCTCGGCTCTGTCCGCTTACAAGTACCGATCTGGCGCCAGCCTCGGCCAACAGTTGCGGTTTGCGCACAAGGTGAGACGACCAATTGAGCTGGAATGATGAAGACTCGATCGAATGCGCTAACGGCTTAAAAATAGGAACTGAAGTTTGGTGTTGAGGGCCGCGCCGCTCTTCTGGCTGGTGTCGACACTCTGGCCAGGGCCGTTGCCACAACTCTCGGACCCAAGGGCCGAAATGTCCTGATCGAGTCCAGCTTCGGCTCCCCCAAGATCACCAAGGGTAGGTTGGAAGAGATCATTTGTTGTACTGTTGTGTTGCTAAATCGTCTCCTCAGATGGTGTAACGGTCGCAAAGGCCGTCACCTTGAAGGACAAGTTCGAGAACCTTGGTGCCAAGTTATTACAAGATGTCGCCTCCAAGACCAACGAGGTCGCTGGCGACGGTACCACCACTGCCACCGTTCTGGGCCGCGCCATCTTCTCCGAGACTGTCAAGAATGTTGCTGCCGGCTGCAACCCGATGGACCTGCGACGGGGTATCCAGGCCGCTGTTGAGGCCGTGGTGGATTTCCTCCAGAAGAACACCCGGGATATCACGACCAGCGAGGAGATTGCTCAAGTCGCCACCATCAGCGCCAACGGCGACCACCACGTTGGGAAGATGATTGCCAACGCCATGGAGAAGGTCGGAAAGGAGGGTGTCATCACCGTCAAGGAGGGCAAGACCCTTCATGACGAGCTTGAGGTCACCGAGGGTATGCGATTCGATCGTGGCTATGTTTCTCCCTACTTCATCACCGATGCCAAGTCCGGCAAGGTCGAATTTGAGAACCCTTTGATCCTCCTCTCCGAGAGGAAGATCTCTGCCGTCCAGGACATCATCCCCGCTCTCGAGGCCTCCACTCAGCTGCGCCGACCTCTTGTTATCATTGCTGAGGACATTGACGGCGAGGCTCTCGCTGTCTGCATTCTGAACAAGCTCCGAGGACAGCTCCAGGTTGCCGCTGTCAAGGCCCCCGGATTCGGTGACAACCGAAAGTCCATCCTCGGTGATCTTGGTGTTCTGACCAACGGCACTGTTTTCAGCGATGAGCTTGACATTAAGCTTGAGAAGGCTACCCCCGACATGCTCGGATCCACCGGCTCCATCACCATCACCAAGGAGGACACCATCATTCTTAACGGTGAAGGCAGCAAGGATTCTATTGCCCAGCGATGCGAGCAGATCCGTGGCGTCATTGCTGACCCCACCACCTCTGAGTACGAGAAGGAGAAGCTTCAGGAGCGTCTGGCTAAGCTGTCTGGTGGTGTCGCTGTCATCAAGGTTGGCGGCTCTTCCGAGGTTGAGGTCGGCGAAAAGAAGGACCGATTCGTCGATGCTTTGAACGCTACCCGTGCTGCCGTTGAGGAAGGTATCCTGCCTGGTGGTGGTACTGCCCTGATCAAGGCCTCCTCCCAGGCTCTTAACGATGTCAAGGCTGCCAACTTCGACCAGCAGCTCGGCATCACCATTGTCAAGAACGCCATTACCCGACCTGCCCGGACCATTATCGAGAACGCTGGCTTGGAGGGCTCCGTTGTTGTTGGCAAGCTCACTGACGAGTTCGCCACCGACTTCAACAAGGGCTTCGACAGCTCCAAGGGTGAGTACGTCGACATGATCCAGGCCGGTATCCTTGACCCGCTCAAGGTTGTCCGCACTGGTCTCATCGACGCTAGCGGTGTTGCCTCATTGCTGGGTACGACCGAGGTGGCTATTGTTGAGGCCGCTGAGGAGAAGTCTGGCCCTCCCATGGGCGGCATGGGTGGCATGGGAGGAATGGGCGGCATGATGTAAGATGATTACGACGTTGTATAAAACAAAAAATGACTGGGCATGGATTCGGTGTTTTTACTAGAAGGATGGTTCATGTGGCCTACGAATCTCCCCTCTCTCTCTGTTCTGTCTATCTCTCTATGTCCCTCCCTTATGCTTGACTCATGATCTTCGCGGAAGCTGAAGATGTCCAAGCAAAAAGTCAGAAGCTCATGTACTGTATAGTAGCACGCTGGCCATGTACAACAACAACTGGAAAAAAAAAGAATAATAAATAACGATTGACCCGTTTTCACCAGGCAGATTCACCAGGCAGATGGATGATCACCAATGCTTGATGCCTTGAGGCAGCCAGTTAACGTTGCTGGAGGTTGATGCCTTGAAGAACACCCCCATCAATGACACCATAGCGTATCGTATCAGAGGAGAGAGAGGCGGTCACGTGCAAGCTTGGTATCCCCCCAGTGGATCGACCCCACCCGGAAGACGTGGACGGAGATTCGAGAGGCAGCTTTTCGCCCTTCTCGACAAAAAGCACCCCGCCTCGCCTTGCCTTGCCTCGCCTCTGCTAGACTGAGCCATCTTTGTTGCTTTCTTGCATCGCAACCGCTGGACGTTGCCGTTATCACACACACGCCTTTTTGTTAGTTGCTTTCGCTCTATCTCTGTGTTGCCTTGTTGCTCTGGTGCAGCTTGCAAACGCGCTTTGAACGATATCTCCCTCATTGCTAACTCAGGAGTTGTGTCTCAGCCCATTCTCCCGTCATCACCCCTCCTTTTTAGACACGACCGATCGCAACCATGGTGAGTTTCCCCCTCCTGAGTTTTACAGTCGTAGACGCTTCAAACACTGACACCTTGGGCCGCGTCCATAGTCTCAATCCGGGTTTGTCCTCCTCGCCGTGTTTTCCACTCATTGCCCCCTGCGTGGGTCCCCCTTGTCAGCTGTCTTGACGGCCGAGATGCGGACGACAACGGAGCTCTTGCTTGCTTGCTTGCTTGCTTGCTAGAAAAGAAGAAGAAAACCAACGTGTGAAATAAAGACAAAGACAAAGACTAATAACAAGCTTCCCTTTTTAGAGCAAAGGTTTCGTCGCAGGTCTCAGAGGAGTTCCAGAAGCTCAAGCGAAGCAATGACAAGAACCGACTCCTGAGATACGTCATCTTCAAGCTGTCCGATGACTACTCGCACATCGAGGTCGAGCACGCCGAACCGGACAATGACTGGGAGAACTTCCGCCAGAAGCTCCTCAACGCTACCGCCAAGAGCAAGTCGGTTTGTCTCACCTACCTGCCAAGAAAAAAAAGAGGTCAACCCCAGCCATCATGACGAAGCTAATAGAGGGGTTACACTAGGGCGCCGTTGGCAAGGGTCCCCGGTACGCTGTCTACGACTTCGGCTTCAAGTTCGATGGCCGAGATGTGTATGTACACGCCTCATCGCTCACCAAAAGCACCATTCGTCGTTAACAGATCTTCTCCAGAAACAAGATTATCCTCATCGCCTGGTCTCCCGATGACGCCGGTGTTCATGTGCGTAGACGAACCACCCGACAACCACCTTGAGCCCCCTCATTTTTTTTACTAACATCCAAATCACAGCCCAAGATGATCTATGCCGCCTCCAAGGAGGCCCTCAAGCGATCTCTGGAGGGTTTCGCATATGAGCTGCAGGCCAACGACTCGGATGACCTCGAGTACGAATCCATCCACGCTGCCGTCCTCGCCAAGATGAACGCATAAGCGGTCGCAACCCCATAATTTTCATTTCATGTAGGGATAACCGCAAAAGGAGCAAACAAGGGGACGGAAAGGGGGCCGCCATCGCCCGTGTTCCCTTCCCGTTCGAATGGGGGCCCATTTATTTATCCTCGGTGGAAAGGCATGGATTTTCCAGATATGCTAGCGCTGATGATATACCGTATCAAAGGAACAAAAAGAGAAACGACATCATTTTACTGGATGTGAGAAGAACGAACGCACCGGTGATTTTTAAGTGCTGCATGGATGAAATGAAATATGCTGCTAGAAGGGAGACAGAGAAGGAGAATGATATTATTATTTACTTGGTCATATCATGAGCTTGATCTGCTTGCTTGCCAACTAGACTTGAATAGACTCGACAGCTCCTCAGCCTTAGTCTGGCTCTTGAGCCGCTGCGTCAGGAAGCCATTAAGATCAGCCCAGAAGGCATCAGACTCCAACTCGACATCCACTCCTCCACTCGTCTCCCCCTCCTCCGTAGTCTTCTCCGGCAAAATCGCCGCCGCACCACCAATCACCATAACAGAGAACTCAATAGCCGTATCCGTCTCGCCGACCAGCTCCTTGAGGACTTTGCTATCCTGCACAGGTCGCTTGTTGTGCAGCACCTTCATCTTCTCAACCGGTATCCTGGTCTGGCTCGACACAGCGGCTTTGATGTCCAGGATGGACGTGTTGGGCAGTTGGCTGGAGAGCTTGATGTCGAGGGGCGGGTTCCGCAGGGACTTGAGCGTGACGGTGAGACTGCGCTCTTGGCCTGGGGCGGTGCGGGAGGAGGGCTTGCTCATGGGAGTGGGCATGCGAGGGAGGATATACTGTGAAGCTTCATATTAGTAGGGTTACTTCCCGTGGTGGAGAGGAGAGGAGAGGGGGAGGCGTACGGGTGGGCGTGAGGGGAAGTTTTTGGGGTCCTCGACATGGTCGGGAGATAGTTTGATAGGCCGTGAGTCGAGCGACGTGAGGAACGTCTTTGCGAAAGCGACTTCGGCCATCTTGGAGGATTTGGTCGTGATGTCGTGGGTGCTTCGAGACTCGAGGTGGGGTGATGCAGCTTTGTCAGAGGTTCTTGGGTGGGATTCGAGAGCTTTTGCTGATGATATTCGGTGGCCTTGAGAATCGTACGGACGATATCCTACGCGGGTTCTTGAAGAAAGGCCTTGTAAAATGCTCTGTTGACCGTGAAGCTCAATGCAGTGCTGCCTCAGCTTCGTTGGTGACGAGCTGATAGGGAGTTGACAGACGCAATCACGTGGGGTTGTTGATTGACAAAGGGCCCCACTATTGCTTGTACGTACCTAAATGGCGAACCACTTTACTTCGTACTTGGAGATCACAGAATCAAACCTGCGAACAAACATCTCTTCCAACGCCGTACTAATGATATTCATATACAGATCATGTCGCATTTCTGTCATCTCGTCGTTACCCTCCCAGTGCTTCGCGCACCGTAGCCGTTTTCTCTATCACAATGTCCCAAATACGCCGAGTCATAAACACATCGTCAAACCCCGACGATGACTTCTCATGAGCCAAACAAATCCTCCTCCAACCAGAAATCAAACAAACACAACCAATTGACAACTCCCCTATAAGCCCTTCCAGGCGTTGCCCAATGGCCCTATTAGTACAGGGCAACTGCATGCCAAAGAGGCAGTTCCCGACCATAAACGCAAAGCATTAAAATCGAAATAATCATAGCAAGCCCCTCAGAGGTCTAGGAACCTTCGGTGGCATCAACTCCGCTGGTCGGAGCTCGACATTGCCAGTTCGTCGAACTGGGAAACAAGCTCACGAATTGTCCATCTCCAGGCATCGCGGTCTCGCGGGCCCCGGTCCACCCATTTCTCGCATTTCTTTCGCCACCGTTCTTCCTCTTCACGTTGTCTTCGAATGAATTCAGGTCCGACATCGAACTCCTCTCCCACCAGCCAGTCATCTTTAATGTCGCTGGTGCGGCCTTCGCGGTCGTCTTCCGCAGGGTTATCCTCCAGATCCGGAATGTCCTTGAAAACATCTTCCTCTTCATCAAAGGCGTTGAAGCCATCCAAGCTATCAGTAGCTTCAGACTTGGACATGTTCTGGGCCCCCAGCTTCAACCAGCACATGTTTTGCGGGTCAAACACCATGCCGCCCACCACTTGCACCCCTTTAGTTGCACTAATGTTGGTAATCAGAGCAGGACGTGGTGTCATCATCTCCTTATCTCGAGTCAAATGAGGGGGGACAGAAGTTGTCGATGGTGTTGAGGCAGCGGCTTCAAAAGCATTGAGCGCATTCTCATTTCCTTCCCAACGATATGTTTCGGCATTGTAAAACATCCCATTGACCACTGGAAACAATTAGCTATGTTATCAAGGATTCTCGTTCCAAGGCGGGAATCTACCTTTGGACTCCTTGCCGCCACTCAGATTTGAGATGAGGTGCGGCTTCAGCTGCTGCGGGCGCTTGGATTTCTTGGATCGAATCGTTTGTGGCATATGGGCTTGTTGATGAAGGTTGCTTCGAGTTGAAGCCCGTTGTGCCGAGACAGATGCCAGATGTCCACCGCTTGGTGTTCGATGTGCCAGAGACGTTTCACGTGCTATGCGGCTTGCTGCTGTATCCCGCGCAAAGCTAGGGGTATAAGTATTTCTCCCTGGTGTTTGCGAACTCCATGGCGAGGGTGTCATAGTCCTGTCCGGTTGAATGGTCTGTGTAATTCTGCGCAACGATGCCTTGGGAGCGTTGGTGCTGGGCTGCTTCAGGAACCGGCTCTCCGTCTCCTTTGATGTCGGTAGATCGTCAAAGCCATCCAGCTCATGACCATCACCGAACTGTTTTTTGCTCTTCGGCTTGCTCAAGCGCTCCCACGTATCCGCTGCAACCTTATACCGGTGCGGACTAGGGGAACGTAAGCCTGCTCTTGAGAAAGACCGAGAGATGGGTCGGGCATCTATGGCGTTATCAGAATCATGGCGACGGAACTGTCTCAAAGCCTTGGAGGCTATATGCTGCGACTGTGATTGAGACGCCCCTGCAGGTAAAAATGGCAAAGGGTTCTTCCTCGTCTGCCCAGGGCTCTCGTTTGCAGATCGATGGCGCTCCACTGGAGTCTTCGGTCGTATACCCGCTTGGGGACGGCTGCTGTCCGTTCTGGAGGGCGGTCTATCAGGCCTTGAAGCCAACGGCTTCGGGGGAGAGTTCAGAGCCCTGACTCCTGGCAAAGAACGCTTCTGCCTAAGAAGCTGTGTGCTTGTCGTAGACGGCTCACCTCGGAGAGAAGAGAAAGAAGATCTGGCGGTAATCTCTCCTCTGCGCGGAGTTGGGGGCATGGATAGGCCGGAAGAAGGAGTCGTAGGCGTTGGAAGACTCGCGACTGATGATTGGGCCGAATGACCCAGACGCGATGGTGGCCGGCGAATTCGTTGAGGTATGGGGTCGCCGCTCTCGGACACAGGCTCCAGAGACGTTGAGTGGGATCGCTCATGGTTGAGCCGCGGTATCCGGGTTTTCGGTACCATGGGCTTGTTGGAGAATGTCAAAGATACAGCCGTCTTTGGACGGGCTGGGCTATCTGATCGATTGTCCCTGATTTTGACGTTTCGATGGAGTGTGAGCTTTCCCGATTCAAAAACGTCCCCATCTCCAATATCAAGGCCTTCAAGGAAGTCTTGTCGCTCTGTCTCTGGAGAAGCAAGTCTTTGAGGGGGAATTGGAGAGATAGGCTCCTCTGGGATCTGGTCTGGTTGGGGGCTCCTCTTCCGCTGCTGAAGCCTCTCCTGGAAGTTGACTGGGCCAGGGGGCAGCACAAGACCATCAAAAGTCTCATCTTCACTCTCTGCTGTGAAGGAGCTTGAGAGGCTAGGACTCAGAGCTGAGACTGAGGAGCTCCGATTGGATCTTCCATCTCGACGAGTGCCACCATACCTGGTGCCAAGGCTGCTGCCCTCGCCCCAGTCCAAGTCGTCAGACTGCGACTGTGGTGTCTTTGGGATATCTCTCCTAGTCGATAGCTTTAATTTCCCATCAGATGGGAGTTCCAGGTCCTTCTCGAAATCATCATCTGGTTCCTTTAGCTCCTCAGGTTTTTGGGGTGTCGGGGGTGTAATGAAGGATACGGGTCGAGGCGGCTGGCGGCTTTTGCACACCTTGATTGTGTCTACATCGTCACTAAAAAAGTCATCGTCGTCTTCTGTGTCCCTAAACTTGTCCAAGCTGAGGGCTGATGATAAAGCGCTGATGTTGGACACCGTGGAGCTCCTTCGGTTGTTCTGACTAATGACATGTGTGAACTTGGTAGCTTTCTTCGGGCTACCTTGCAACGAGCCACCACTAACTTGTCGAAGAGTCTCGGGAAACTCAGTCTGGTTCTGTAACTTTATTTGAAGTCCTTGGGGTGCATCTGGCAGCTCCAGATCATTCTCCCAATCTTCTTGAATAATCTTGCGTATTTTCCTCCCTCCTAATCTCTTGATGGTGCCTCCGGTCAAGGCAGAGGATGGGACGTTCTTCGGTAAAGGTATGCCGGCCCTTTCAGCAGCAGCTATGGCCGCCATTGTCGATCTCTCGTCGTCTCCGGGGATGTGAACGTGCTGCTCTTCCCCATGTGGCGAGTCAATATCTGAGCGCAGTGAGACGTGGGATGAAGTGGAATCGCGTCTACGCGGTGGTACGTTATGAGCTGTTGTGGAGGATCGAAGGTTTAGCTCATCGCCCTCCACCAGAAAGTCGTCATCATCCCAATTCTCAATATCGTTCTCCATCGGTTGGTGGGGCTTCAGTCGTAGCGTCTCCATTTTTGTGATTTTCTGGTCTTTTTTTTCTGGGTATCGTGTGATTGGTGTGAGCAGTCGAATGGTGATCGCTGGAGCAGCGAAGCGCAAGTTTCGTGGTGCGTTCCTCGAGGTCGGTTAAGTTTACGACGCGTTGTCAATTAGGTGGAGTCATAATCGTCAACGCCGGCTATACAGCACACACGCTAGCATTCCCAATTTCAAAATACGGACACGGTTCTCGCGCGATGGGGGAATGGGAATCCAGAGGAGCTCAGCTGTTGGTTTCTTCGTGCGGTACGAGTAGTAAGGAGGTCGAGGTCGATGTCGGTTATCGCTAAGGTGCGCACAGGGTCAATCGTCGTGTCGTCGTCTAATGGCGCTCTCTGCTCAGCACATCAAGCTGCTGTATGATCCACCGCCATATGCTTGCTCCTGCGCGATGGAGCTCGGTGTTCTATTGATGGGTTTCTGGTGAGGATTTCGACGTATCGAAGGCGAGGCGAGCGAGTCAATATGTGGTCGGCGGGTTGATTGGGTGGTTGTTCTGTCGTGCCAGTGGATGGAAAAACGAAAGTTGAAAGGCTGGGCGGGATTGTAGGCGGTGGCTGGTTTCCAGTGGGCTGCTTGTGCTTGTGCATGCAGATGCAGACAGACCAGTCTAACTAAAGTGGCCAAGTGGGCAGCCCACCGCTCAGACCACTATAATTTTGCCCCGTTATGGACAAGCTGAAAATCCACATGGCTTACCCTAGACGAAGATGGTGAATCGCAGCAAATAGAGCAAAGCTGGACTGTATTTAAACGGGTGTGGCTGTAATTTATAATTTAGGTTCTTCATTGTAATTGACGTGTACTACTTCGTATTTGTGTTTGTTTTTGTTCCATAATCTATCGGAATGTGGTGTTCTAGTGGTAGTATCTAGCATTTTGCAATGTTTTGGAAGTCTGAGGTTAATGCAATCAATAAATGAGAGACAAGAGTTCACCACTGTTCCAAACCCTTGTCAGCCACTTTACAAACCCCAGTCAAGCTGCGGAATTCTCCAAATGGAGCAGTCAGTCTTCCAATCAAAACATCATCCCTGTATCAAATTCGAATTTTTAGCAAAGTGGAGAGATCGGGCAAGCCTTGATAAGTGCTACGTGCTAAGTCGGCGTACGAGTAGTAGTACCTGTATAAGCAAACATCAACAACACTCGTCTTATCCGCCAGAGAGATGCATCTACAGGTTCCAAGTCATTGACTTCTCTCGAAGCTTGGACCAGACTACCAATTAGCAGCAAGCACAGATGTATTTTAAGCCCGCGTACTCCGTAAATACGACGTGGTCTAGCCGCATTGGCTCGCTGACTTTTGCGTGTTGCTCTTCTTTGGTTATGGTTCCGGATGCTGTGATGTTGGGCGTGTGGTCGTGATTGTCAGCTTACTTGACGTGGCCGAGATAAACGAATATCAAGCCAAGCTCGTAGCATAAGAAGAGATGAACAAATGCATATTCTATACGGAGTACAGAGTATAGTTCGTACAAAGTACTAGAAGTGCTCCGTATAATAGGGGGCATAGAAATTATGCTCCGATATACGAAGTACAGAGCTGCGCTTAGTTGGCAGGGACTGTGCCGCAGGTGGAGGTTAGTGGGGTTCACGCTGTAAACCACCTGCATTACTCCGTAGATGGAAGCAGATTGATGCCTGCGCTAGACCAAGGCTGCCTTCAATGTTCAGTCATACAAGAGTTATCCAGTAACATAAAACGCATACCATTGACCAAACAAGGCGCCAACTTCAAGAAAAACCAAAACCTATGATATCAGTTGGCAATCCGAGTGGAGTGTTGTTTATTTTCCCACGTCACATCTTGCCACTTCACGACCAAACGACGTAATATGACGACGGAGGACTGCATATCAAATCTGGATCTATAAGACACAGCTGAATGCTCACACATTGACGAACCAAACTGAAAAGAAAAGGTGCTATTATCGGTCCATCAGATTCGCTTGAGCACATCTAAACAACATCTCAACATGGCTGCGTCGCGTGTGATCAAACTTCCTCGCGATGGCGACGACTCGGCCTGCGTGCTTATCCAGGTCACCCCAACAGGGTCCAAACCTTTGGACCTCAAACTGGTCGGCACCGAGGGTGAAGCCCCGTATTCAGCAGTGTGTACGTGAGCTTCTACGAGGATCGCATTGATGCATCGACGCCTGACATGGTCTAGTGAAACACGATCGAGTGGCATCACTCCAGGTCAAGAACTGCCCTGCTTCAGAGTCGGAGTGGGAGACAATCCTACAGGCCCTGTTCGCTCAACAGCCCATCCCGGATATTCAAGCGACAGCTAATGTCCAGAGCGAGACTTCAATTTCCATCACTGTCCGAAAACAGGTCCAAGGCATCACTGTACGAATCCTAGACTCCCATCAATCATTAATGCATAGGCTAACCATCTCAGCAACGGCTGGGTTCCATCACATTAAAGTATGACGAGGATGAGGCCATCGAACTCTTCCAATGGTGCGCTGCATCCGCGGATGCTGTAGCAACAAGCAAGGAGGCTTTAGCCAAAGCGGCCTCCCAGGCTCAAGAGCTCGAGGTCACTGTAAATGAGCTGAAGGCCCAACTTGATGAACTAGTCGTGGCGAAGCAAGACGACGAAACAGCACTCCTGCAGAAATTCCGTGATCTTCTCAACGAGAAGAAGGTGAAGATCCGCGAGCAGCAGAAGATCCTCGCCACAACCGCGCTGCAAGGCGGCCAGCCACAATCATCATCCCAACCCTCCCAATCACTACAGCAACAACCAAGCCATCGACCAGTTCCGCCTCGACCTGCAAAGAGAAAAGCGCCTGCTTCAAGGGCTGAATCGAATGCTGCAGATGAAGATGAAATGGAGCTAGATGTCAAAATCAAATTAGAACCGGAAGACAGCGAACCTGATATTAGCAACACTCCGGAAGCTACAGCATCGGAAGCAAGCGACGACGACGGTGATGAGAATAATGATGATGGCAACTCCAGAGCAAGGATCCTTAGCGGCTCCAACCCAGAACACGATGTCCCAAAGTCTGCTCCGAAGAAAGCAGCTGAGCAGCCACCGCCACCAAGAAGCCTGCCATTTGCAAGAAAAAAGGAGCCAGCGTCTGAGCCAAACCCTGCGGCTGCTGTCACGGGCAACGAGACTGAGTCCGAAGATGAGCTATGAGTAATACAGGGTAAAAACACCGGTAACTTTCAACACATATCTGTGGAGGCCATGATGGGAGCAAACATGGCTCTGCTGGTTTATTAGTTATGGGAATGACTCTGTGTATTATATCCAGCTAAAAGGTCTAATTAGAACCCCCGATGTGGCCATCCAATGATCACCCAGTTTGCTTGTAATCTACCTCCTATCATCCTCAGCGAACCACGTGGTCCAGAAGGCGCGGTGATGTTTCTTATTGCCTTCCTCAGATATCTCAGCGACTTCATGTGCAGTCAACTTGAACGTGGGAAGCAAATCCAAAAACCGTTTCAACCGTTCCTCCTTAGAGCTGGTGGTAAGTACCACCAAGCCGCTGTCAAGAGCCCATCGCAACCCGACCTCGGACTCGGAAACACCATACTTCTCAGCCAATCTCGTCCATACTGGGTCTATAGGACCGCCCGGAGCTCTGGTAATCGGGGTGAGAGGCGAGTAGGCCGAAAGAGCAATGTTGTGCTTCTTATGGAACCCCAAAAGGTCACCGGTATGTTGCAGGTACGGGTGGAACTCGATCTGGTTGATCGCTGGCGGGACCTTGGCGGTCTTCAGGATGGTCTCGAGGTGCTCCTGGAGAAAGTTGGAAACACCGATGGACTTGGCACGGCCAGAGGCCTTGATCGCTTCCAGATCTGCCCATCTCTGCTGGATCTCCTCCTCGGTGTCGGCAAACCACGGGCCGTGGAGGAGATAGAGGTCGACGTAGTCTAGATCGAGCTTCTTCAGGGATAGGTTGAATGCATCAAGAGTGGACTTCTTTTCCGTGGCGCTAATCTTGGTAGTGACGAAGAGTTGCTCTCGGGGAACGCCAGATTCCCGGATGGCAGCACCAAGTTCCTCTTCATTTCCATAGCCTACGACGATGGTAAGTGTGACGGTTCCGATAGGATGGGAAAGATTGTCACATACCCTCGGCACCATCTAAGTGGCGATAACCGAGTTCGATGGCCTTTTTGGTGACGCTGACAATGCTCTCATCCAAAGGCCCCCTAGCACTCTTGAATCTAGCAGTACCGAGACCATATGCAACCTGAAAGCTGGTCAGAGGATGATTCAAAAGCGCCTAAGAAAAGAGGGACGGGTCGCCATACTACTGGGATCTCGTGGCCATCATTTAACTTGAGGGAAGGTGGAAAAGACTCTGTGGAGCTCATGGTAAAGACGAGTTGTTAATGCGAGTTTGGTGAGGTGATTATTGGTATCTAGACTTGTTGCTGTTGAAGGGATGAGAGATGAAGTGAGGTAGAATTGGGTTGAAGCATTCGATTTATATAGGTAGGCCAAGACTATACTCTGTATACCGACCCGTATGTAAGTCGACGGCACAACATTAGGCCATAAGCACAACATTGTGTCATAAGCACTACTTCTTAGCAATATTGCGTGCAATGACCCCTGTCGATGATTCGTATAACTTCCCACACCTCATACCCAGTTTGCCATATCTCAAGGCTGAATTGCATCAACCAAGATCTAGAGTATACGGTTACAAGTCCTATTAGTATGTATATCTATGGCCTATACTAATCATATAACTCTTTGTGAAACGAAATTCTCCCAATCCTGTTAGGAGTGTGTGCGTATATTACTCCGTACTCGTAAGTGATATCTAGAGGTGAGAGGTTTGTTGAGGCGGGGTGCTATCTGCGGACTATCGGATGCTATCTATCTGGATTGGTGATGTCAACCGGCTACACGGGGGGACCCAAAAACGACCATCCCCGTCCTAGTGCTACTCGGGGGGTCTCAAAACGACCATTCCCGAGTAATTGCGACGCATACTATATACTTCTAACCCAAATCGCCGTCCCGTCTCCGTCGCCAACCATTACAAATCATGATTCGGCCAAGACGTCGTCTTCCCGCTCATGCTTTGAAATCTTTATGGGATGAGACGATTTGCGATCAAGGCATTGCCCTCTACGTTCTGTAGCGCAGCATTACGAAGAAACCTCATTCAATACTATTCTCGAACCCCGCGCGCCGCCATGGCTCCAAGTATATCGACGAGCGCAACGGCGCAATCCTACGAAGGCGCATCTCTGAATGATTTGCCCAAGTCATGGCACTTCACGGATTCACTGCCAGCAGATTCCGTCTTCCCTACACCGGCGGATTCGCACAAAACCCCACGAGACCAGATTGCACCGAGACAAGTCCGAAATGCCCTCTTCACCTGGGTGCGACCGGCCGAACAGAAAGATCCCGAACTGCTGTCTGTGAGCCCTGCTGCCTTGCGCGACCTAGGCGTCAAGGCTGGGGAGGCGAAAACCGAAGACTTCCGGCAGCTTGTTGCAGGCAACAGGTTATACGGCTGGGATGAGACCAATCTGGAGGGCGGATATCCCTGGGCGCAATGTTACGGAGGCTTTCAGTTTGGCCAATGGGCAGGGCAGTTGGGCGACGGAAGGGCTATTTCGCTCTTTGAGACGACCAACCCGTCATCTGGGGTGCGATACGAGCTGCAGTTGAAAGGCGCTGGGATAACACCATACTCTCGGTTCGCGGATGGGAGCGCGGTGCTGCGATCTAGTATTCGCGAATTCATTGCTTCAGAGGCGCTTAATGCGCTCAAGATCCCTACAACCCGGGCGCTATCTCTTACTTTACTTCCGTATTCTAAGGTAGTGCGGGAGCGCATTGAACCTGGTGCGATTGTGCTCCGGTTTGCACAATCCTGGCTTCGGCTTGGGAACTTCGACATCATGCGCGCTCGAGGCGACCGTGATCTTATTAGGAAACTCGCAACCTACATCGCGGAGGACGTCTTTGGTGGATGGGAAACTCTGCCAGGTCGACTGGAGTCACCCGAAAAACCAGAGGAATCTCCACCTCCCAAGAGGGGTGTCTCGGCTTCGGAAGTTCAAGGCCCAGAGGATGCTGCGGAGAACAGATTCACCAGGCTGTATCGCGAGATAGTGAGACGGAATGCCGTGACAGTTGCTCACTGGCAGGCTTATGGCTTCATGAATGGTGTACTGGTATGATAAAAACCATTCTTTTATGATTCAGCCAACTGACTTCTTTACAGAACACAGATAATACATCGATATATGGGTTATCAATAGACTTCGGACCTTTTGCATTCATGGATAACTTTGATCCTTCATACACCCCCAATCACGACGATTATATGCTGCGATATAGCTATAAAAATCAACCAACTATCATTTGGTGGAACCTCGTGCGGTTCGGAGAGGCGTTGGGAGAGCTGATGGGCATGGGCGCTGAAGTTGATGACCCAACCTTCATCGCCGAGGGCGCCAAGGAGGCCCAGGAGAAGACATTGGTCGAACGGGCAGAGAAGCTCATCATGCAGACCGGGGAAGAATACAAAGCCACATTCCTGACAGAATACAAGCGACTAATGACGGCAAGATTGGGTCTACGTCAGTTCAAGGAAGCTGATTTCAATGACCTCTTCAGCGAGGCTCTCGACAGTATGGAGGCTCTAGAGCTGGATTTTAACCATTTCTTCCGCCGACTGGGCAGCCTCAAGTTGGCAGATCTCTCAACACCAGAATCTAGGCGGGAGAAGGCATCCATCTTTTTCCATAAAGAAGGACCATCAAAGTCCGTAAGCGAGAACGCTGCCAAGGATCGAATCGCCAACTGGCTTGACAAGTGGCGAGCTCGCGTTGTGGAGGACTGGAGAGAGGGCAGTGCAGATGATGTTTCTGATGAGAAGGATGCTGAGAGAAGACAAGTAATGAAGCAAGTCAACCCCAACTTCGTTCCCCGAGGCTGGATCTTGGATGAAGTTATCCGGCGCGTGGAGAAGGAAGACGAAAGAGACGTCTTGGACCGCGTCATGCATATGGCGTTATATCCATTTGAGGATGCATGGGATGGACAATCAATTGATGGCGTTGTGTGGAAGGGTGATAAGGAGGAGGAACAGAGGTGGGTAGGAGACGTGCCCAGAGCAGAGCAGGCTCTGCAATGCAGCTGTAGCTCATGAATAGCCTTAAGATCAATACTACGAGATATTGCATGCATCTAGACTATAGCAAATGAAATGTAACGACCGGCGGTAAGAGGCAGCGCTCATCGAGATTGATTCTCTCCCATGCTTCCATAAACGGCGTGAATTTACTCTAGAGCACAAGATAGAGGAGGACTCGACAGAAGCAAAGAGTCTGCAAAAGCAGGACTCAATGCCCAAGCTCACCTACAATAAAATGTGCCCGTGTACAATTTGTTTGATGAAAGATCAAAAGAGGTCTTCGCTTTGCGCAAAATTTCGAAGCTATTTGATACTATGGAGTTTGTGCCTCAGGCAGCAAGAGATCATATCGCCGGCCAATCAGCGTTCTTGTAAATTAATCCGCACTAGTGTCAATGCCTTTCCACCATCCCGACAAGCAGGTTCCCTCGAGAGGCCAAACAACTGAGCCTTTAACTCGCCGCAGTGTCCATCACGTTCAATCCGTCAAGGCGGCACGATGCTCCGACAGACTCTGGCACGTTCGACTTGGCGGACGGGCAGGCAGGCCGTCGGCGTCTCGCGGACATTCGCGACGACGCCTCGACGCTCTGCCGAGGTGGAGCTTACCATTGGTAAGCCTCTTGAGACGACAACGGGTCAATTGGCGCTTGAATGTGTGCTGACAGAGTCTTAGATGGAAAGAAGGTCTCTATAGAAGGTGGGAATTGGTGCATCTGGGGCCTTGGGGACTATTTGCTGACCCGGACGTAGCCGGTTCGGCCTTGATACAGGCTTGCGAAAAGGCTGGAGTGACCGTCCCTAGGTATGTTGAGCTCTGATCACTGGGAGGAAACATGTGTGAAATCGCTTACTTACTGTTGTTTAGATACTGCTACCATGAGTACGAAACCGCCAGCCGCTACCCCTCATCCCCCCCCTCGATTCCGACCCTAACGATGTTGTAGGAAACTTATGATTGCCGGTAACTGCCGTATGTGCTTGGTCGAGGTCGAGCGGGCACCCAAGCCTGTGGCCTCATGCGCCTGGCCAGTGCAGCCCGGCATGGTTGTGAAGACGAATTCGCCTCTTACCCACAAGGCCCGTGAGGGTGTCATGGAGTTTTTGCTGGCCAACCACCCTCTGGACTGCCCCATCTGTGATCAGGGTGGCGAGTGTGATCTTCAGGACCAGTCCATGCGATACGGAGCCGACCGAGGACGATTCCACGAGATTGGAGGCAAGCGAGCCGTTGAGGACAAGAACATTGGACCCCTGATCAAGACGTCGATGAACCGATGCATCCACTGCACGCGATGTGTCCGATTCGCCAACGATATTGCTGGTGCTCCTGAGATGGGCTCGACTGGCCGTGGCAATGACCTGCAGATTGGAACTTACCTTGAGAAGAACCTCGACTCAGAATTGTCTGGAAACATTATCGATCTCTGCCCCGTCGGTGCCCTGACATCCAAGCCGTATGCTTTCCGGGCTCGTCCTTGGGAACTGAAGCACACTGAATCTATCGATGTTCTCGATGGTTTGGGATCCAACATTCGTGTCGACTCACGTGGTCTCGAGGTTATGCGCATTCTTCCCCGACTTAACGACGATGTTAACGAGGAGTGGATCAACGACAAGACCCGATTCGCCTGTGACGGCCTTAAGACCCAGCGCCTAACTATGCCCTTGATTCGACGAGACGGAAAGTTCGAGCCTGTTGATTGGGAGGAAGCTCTGACCGAGGTTGCCAGGGCATGGCAACAGAAGAAGCCCCAGGGCAATGAGTTCAAGATCATCTCTGGTGCTCTGACTGAGGTTGAGTCGCTGGTTGTCGCCAAGGATATGGCTAACAAACTGGGATCTGAGAACCTTGCCCTGGACACCCCTACTGGTAGCCAGCCCCTTGCCCACGGTATTGATGTGCGATCAAACTACCTCTTCAACTCCACGATCTGGGGTATTGAGGAGGCTGACTGCATCCTTATCGTTGGCAGCAACCCTCGACATGAGGCCGCTGTTCTGAATGCCCGTATTCGAAAGCAGTGGCTGCGCTCTGACCTCGAGATTGGTGTTGTTGGAGAGAAGTGGGATTCAACCTTTGAATTCGAGCACCTCGGATCTGACCACGCCGCCCTCAAGAAGGCTTTGACTGGTCCCTTTGGCAAGAAGCTCCAGGCTGCCAAGAAGCCCATGATCATTGTGGGATCCGGTGTCACGGACCACGCTGATGCCAAGTCCTTCTTTGAGACTGTCGGCGCTTTCGTTGACAAGAACGCTGCCAACTTCAGGACTGCCCAGTGGGATGGTTACAACGTACTCCAGCGAGAGGCTTCAAGAGCTGGCGCTTTTGAGGTCGGCTTCGTGACACCCTCTGCAGAGGTCGCCCAGACCAAGCCCAAGTTTGTTTGGCTCCTCGGTGCTGACGAGTTCAATGCGGCGGATATCCCCAAGGACGCCTTTGTCGTTTACCAGGGCCACCACGGTGACCGCGGAGCTCAGGTTGCTGACATCGTTCTGCCTGGCGCTGCTTACACCGAGAAGGCTGGTACCTATATCAACACCGAGGGACGAGTGCAAATGACCCGCGCGGCGACTTCACTGCCTGGTGCTGCCCGAACTGACTGGAAGATCCTCCGAGCTGCTAGCGAGTTCCTTGGCGCACCCCTTCCTTTCGATGATGTTGCCGCTGTGCGGGATCGCATGGTTGAGATCAGCCCTGCGTTGGCCGCTTACGATGTTGTTGAGCCCGTTGCGCTGAGGGAGTTGAGCAAGGTGCAGCTGGTAGACCAGAACAAGGGAGCGAAGGCTAGCAATACGCCTCTGCAGAAAGTCATTGAGAACTTTTATTTCACAGATGTTATCTCTAGAAGGTGTGTACACTTATCGCCTACAGCAAACCCCAATCCGGAGCGAATAGATGATGCTAACCTTCCTGTAGCTCACCAACAATGGCACGCTGCTCAGCGGCCAAGACCACTGGTGACCCGAGGACGAACTTCATGGCTTCAGGTATGGAGGAGGATAGGCCTATGGGTCAGATTGCGTACGGGGCTTGAGGAGACGGACGGCTGTATTAAAATAGAAGAATTCCCTTGCACTTCTGGGCCGTTATGTCGTATTGTACATATATAGTGTCAGGGTTAGAGGTGTGAAGGTAAATAAGTTACCATGATGATGTTTGTCCTTTGTGCGATATGACAGTGCCCATGTCTCAAAGCGTCGCCTTTCAATGTTCCCCTTGGTTCTCTGTTACGACATCATTTTTGCTGTTCCAAACGCCAGGTTCGTGGTCCCATTGGAGGCTGTTTTGGCCCTCGCGGTGGCCGCCTTGATGTTGGAAATAGTTGCGCTGGTCCTGAAATTAGCTGCTTTGGTCCTGAAGGCGGTTGTCTTGGCCCTAAAGGTGGTTGTTTTGGTCCTGAAGGTGGCTGTCTCGGCCCTGAAGGTGATCCTGAGGGCATCTCTGACGACGGCTGTGGAGGCGTCTCCCTGGGCGTAAGATCAAAGCGAACAGACTTTTTGGGTTTCTGAATCGGACTTTTGAAGCTGGGTCGGACCAATGCCTAATCGGTCTCAATCTCCATCTCCATCTCAGTCTCTTCTTCAGCCTCCTTTGCCTCCTTTGCCTCCTTTGCCTCCTTTGCCTCCTTTGCCTCCTTTGCCTCCTTTGCCTCCTTTGCCTCCTTCTCCGGATCTTTCCTGAGCACCGCCTCGCGCATAGCGTGGACGTGCTTATCAAATCCGTACAGGTTCGCCGCGGAATGTGAGATGGCATCCATCAGGTCCACGGCTGCCTTCTCCCGGGGTGAATGGACAGCCGTGTTTCTGAAATCCGGCACTGCAACCTCGGTGATGTTGTAGTCCACGAGGGGATCATCTGGGGCGGCCATGTTGGCCATCATGGTGGCGATGTCGGCCCTCCATGCTGGGTCCACGCCTGGGTTGTAGAGCGGCACGTCATGGTAGTTGAAGTCCGCATCGGCGGCTTCTGCGCTGCGGATGATGCGTCGGAAGTTGTTCTCGAAGAGCGCCTTGAGGTTGCTGCGGACTTGGACCTCATGGGTGTTGAGGATGGAGAGAACGGCGCACTGACGCTCCTCGTGGGTGGTAGGAGGAGTGAATGGCGCGAGGAGGTCCGTCTCGGGAGGTATGGAGACGAAGATAGTAGCGGGAATGCAGATGAGTGGGTTAGGATCTTCCTGCAGCTGCAGCGGGTTCCCGCTTACGGTTGGTGATGGCGGTTGGTTGGTGTTTGTGGGTGAAGCCATGGCGGCTGGCTTGTGTGACACACGACTTTGTACAGAGTAGAATGTAGAATGTGATCAATGGCGGAGAGATCAAAGATCCCTTCATGTATTCATGGCCTGTGCTCTGCAGTTTGGGCTGATAGCTTGTTTGGCTCGTGGGTGTTGTGAATGAGATGAACACCAGCTAGCAGTCGCTGTGTGGAGTTGGACCTTTATGAAAAAGTGGTAGTAGATGGTTTGAGCTGCTTGGCAGACCACCAGGTTGGGGACCAAGCCCAGCAACCTCTACTGTCAATGACGATGGACACAAAAACGGCGCAAATATATGAAGGGTAAAAATGTTTAGGAAAGTTTTCGAATCTCAAGCAATATGTTTCTACGTAAATAACGTCACAACTCTCTAGTCAAGTTGCTTATACACTAGGATCTACATACTGCAACAAAATCGCATCGTAGCTGATAGATACAAGTGTCAACTGGGGATTTGAGTCACAAGGATGCTCGCCAACATTGCGCTCTGTCGCCGCCCAAAAGGCGCTTTGTGTAAGTTATTATTATGATCATGGGATGGTCGTGACGGCATTCGTGACTGCGACTGGCCATCGCTGAGGGTGATGAGGTCGTGATCCAAAGGGTCATTCTAGGCCATGAGCGCACCACCTGCTAAATCAGTACTTCCATGCCTGAATCAATGAGATACGCTTAACGAATCGGTGTGTTTGTAGATGGGAGATGCAAGACTCCGTTCGCCGAAGAGCATCTCCGGAAGCGTCGGGATCATTGCTGTGTCTGGCAACGTAGACGCATTGTTTTTTGTCAAGTCAAGCCGGCCGGTTTCTGCTTCACCTCGATGGAAGGACTTTCCTGACGTATTCTCTGACGATCCGTAATGCCGCCCTCACTAAGTCTTCTAATCGCCGGTCTTTCCGTCTACGCATCCAGATAAGTATTATACCGAGGACGACGCAATCAATCAATAGGTGTTTCATAACGACCCGAGCAAACCAGCTCGACCAAGCGGGGAGGCTTCGTTCCTTTTTGGACCTCCATTCCCGTCCCGTCGTGATCTGTTCGCGGAGAGCGGCAACCTCGGCTGATAACTTGGTGATGGCTTGCTCCATCTTCCGCTGCCAGCGACCCCCCATCTTGCCAAGGGATTGATCATCCTCGGCTGCCGCATCATCTTCCTCATCCATCAGTCGCTGGGACCGTAACTCGGCTTCATCCTGCTCACTCATGGGGCTGAGAACCTTCATAGGGCCATCGGCACTGCCGACTGACTGTCGGAATCGACGCGCCGAGTGTGCTGCTTTGGGGGAGGAGGACGGTGAGCTCGGGACGTTGTCTTTGATCTGATTCCAGACGAATTCGAGTTCAGAAACGAGCTCTTTACCTTCCCTAGTCGACCAAGTTAGTCCGATGCGCCATGACCAATAGGCCGAGGTAAGGGAGTCTGCTCACGACGTCTTCGCAAATCTGTGCATTGTATCAATAAGCGCCTCAATGTATCTCCTCTTGGACTCGGTGCGACTCAAGCCCTTCTGTGAATTCCACGCATCCCACTTGTCCCGTTCTCGTTGCAGCTCTTCTGGCGTAAGCCCCGACCCAGCCGAGGGCTGCTCCATGACACCATCGACGTCTCCCTCCATTGCTTGTTTGTAGAGGCCATAGAGTCGTAATCGTTCGGACGGAGGCGGTCGCGACGCCCCCGTCTTCGGTATCTTCTTAACGGTGTTGAGGGCGTGAACGAAGACTCGATCTGCGATCGGAGATACCGGTTAGCGGACGTTCCATCGGTTAGCCACGATGCGACCATACGCACCCACTGAGTCCGCCATTGTGGCGGCGGTACCTGGGAGCTGCGCTGCTCCCTCAATGCCTTGAGTTTGACAGATAAAAATCCGAATGGCGTCTGACTGGTATTAACCCCCGCGGCGCAGGCGAGTCGAGTCGTCGGAGATGAGGCGCGATCGCAGGGGGGGCTACGATATGCACACCGACGTAGGAACAAGGAACGATACAGCGATTGGCGATTCAAGAGGAATATTCCGCGACTCCGAGAAAGCCCACAGTGCACCAACAGGCGTGGCTGATTTTCGGGGGAGAGTAAGAGAGTAAGAGAGTAAGAAGAGGGAAGAGAGATCAGGCTGACGAGCAGCGAATTCGACAATAGTATGTAGGATACGAGGAATCAATAAGTGCAGACGGCATTCCATTCCAGCATTGAACCTCGGCGCGAACGCGCCACTCGGAAATGCAGTGGACCTGCGACGCTATCGGCCAGGGGTCTCGGCTGTCGACATGCCCACTGGACTGCACTATCTGACTACTACTAACTATTACAGCTTGTGCACCATCGATAAGTTGGGTAACTAGTACTTCCCGAGACACGTGAAATTGCCTATAATGGCTGGTATATCCAGCTTTGCGCCCGGAATAGAGTTGGGACCTTGCGGGATTGGCGTCTGGGTGTACTTCGTATAGTAGTACCTATCTTACAACTAGTGATTCTTGATGCATACAATTGCAGCAAAGGGGCGTTTTTCGGTTCGCTCTGCATTCCTCTGGGCTGTTGGTTGGTAGTAAGTACGGAGTAGGCAGCAGCGGGTCTTCCTCGATCGTGTCACCATGAATAGTGTCTTACAAACAGATTTGCGAAATTGGACGGTGCATATGGGCAAAGTGATTTTTGAATACATAGTTTCATTGGGCGAGTAAGCACATGCAGTCAGAATTGCAAGACATATCCCGTCGCGAGGGAGAGTTGCAAAGACATTGTCTTGTGCCTTGACGAGGTAGGGTGATAATAACCAGGCACCGCAAAACGCATGTAGTGAGTGCTGTATAACCCATCTACGAGTTATTATCTCTAGCCTCCATGTAAACCTTCTTCTTCTCTTCGTAGGCCCTCATCAATCTCCTGTTTTGCAGCGCCGTCTCTGCGGCTTTCTGGCCGGCCTCCTTCTTGCTCAGCGCCGTGCCTACCGCCAATAGCCTTCCCATCTCGCCCCAGCCGTCCAGGTATACCCCGATAGAATAAAGAGGGAGGCCAAGCTTGTCCTTCTTCTCGCAAGGAAGATCTTTGTATAGAATAGTAACACCCTTGACAACTATCTTTTGGCTCAATCGTTCCTTGGCGCTGGAAGCGTTGTCTTTTCCCGTCGACTCCTTGTTGTTGCTAGTCTCTCTTTTTGCTGCCTCGGCCTTCTTAATTTCGTCCAAAATAGTTCTGCCCCATATCGCCTTTAGAAATTCAGTCACCTTAGCAAGCCCGTTTTGCTCAGAAAGAACGACTGCTGCAACGTAGGCTTCAAACATGTCCGCTTGCGTCTTCCTGAGGTCCTTGTCGTTTGACCTTCCTCGCCCGAGTCCTCTATTCTCGTTGAAATTGTCGGGAAGTTTGGCCCATCTTGTCATACCGTAATGCCGAAAATACTCAGCGAGGGTGACGTTCCGAATGAGTCGTTCTCGTAGTTGGGAGCAGCGGCCCGAAGGCAAATGTCCAAATGTCTGATGAATTAACGCCGTTGCGATCAGTTCAAGATACGCGTCCCCAAGCCATTCCAGCCGTTCGTAATTCAGCTTACGGCCCAACCCTGGGTGTGTGAATGCTTCATCGGCGAGAGCAGGGTTGAGTATCGGAGGTAGGAGTGGCCATCCTGGCTTGATTTCAGATGAAACCCAAGGTGTCACGGTAATGACCGAGGGTATTGGTAAATCAGCTGCGACCACAGACTGATAATTTTCGAGGCTCTGTGGTTGAGGGCTGGAAGTATTCTGACACGAATCTTCTTGCTGCTGATGGTTCTGCGACGTGACTTAGCTATCACAAAATGAATGGTGCGGAACAAGGGAACCTACCAACGCTTCCTCATCAAAAGAAGACCCACCACCGCTGACTATTGCGTCGGATCTATCATTTGATTGAAGAGCCTGAAACGAAGGAAGTAGACGCTTGCTTAATCGCGATAATCGCTTCTTGGTTTCTTGAAGCTGCGGTGACTCTTGTGGGTTCTGATTTTGTTCAAGCTGTCTTTGTAAAGACTGCAGGCAATTGATAAGCTCATCAGCTTGTCCCGCAATTCTGATCAGGGCGTAGCTAGAGATATCCAATGCGCTATTCCCTCTTGGATCATGTGTCTGCTGCCTCTTGTGGCTATGTTCGACCTCCAACGCGTTTGGCCTTTTGGACATTTTGCCTGTGAAGACAAGAGAAAAAGACGATGTGCCCTCGAAATGTGAATGAACTTTTGATTGAAAGAAAGTTGAAGGTGAGTTGAGTGTTGATAAGAATGATAAGAAGAGAGAGAGACCCACCTTTGCATAGCGACTAATCAAAGAGCTACAAGCACGGAGACCTGTGATCTAAGCTAGTCTGAAGAAGGACTAGTGTCTTCCATGCAAGAGAACATCGCCAATTCAATTCAACGTCGTTCGGCAATCAACGACGTGGATCGCCTGCATCAGACGTCGAATATGTCAAGATGAGTGTCCCTCGAGCACGGTTATTAGATTTGATGAAGGTTAGTTTCATTCTGGAAGACTCTTTATACCTTCCACTGACAATCTCAAGGCGCAATGCCAAATCTTCGCCACGACGTACAACCCTGAGGGGGTCCGAATGGGCAACAAAATCTTGCGACAACGCTTGAAAGGACCTGCGCTTGCAGCCTACTACCCGCGAAAACTAGCGACCATCAAGGATGTAAAACAAGGGTTTGGCCCTGTTCTTGCTACGTGGGATGAAGCGGAGGAGGATCGATTTGAGTACATTGAGGAGTAGGTGCAGCGATGAGAGGATGTGGGAGAATGACTAGCTGACCCGGTGTCTACAGACTCAAGCAACGTGGAAAGAGTGCGCCGAAGAAGAAGAGGGGACCTCCTGGTATGTGTTTCGATCATACCTATTGAAAACGTTGTGGCTAACAGGCTTGTAGTTCCAACGCCAGGCAAGAAACGATGAGGGATGCATGGTTTACTCTGATGGACTTTTGGGGACACATACGGCGAGGCCATCCTTACAATGGCACGAACAATATCTGTCAGATGTGATGTGGCAAGGATAGAAGATTTGATGGGCAGGAAAAGCGTTGAAGGGCATAAGACCCAAGATCTACGCTCCTCCTGAGTCTGTAAATCTATTGTATGATTACCCCTGAACTAGGCAATCTCTGCCTTGCCTGGGGAAAAAAATGTTATGATGAATGGCCTTATGGCGGATGGGAGAGTTTTGTGATATGTGAATGACGTTGATGCTGGTGAAATGGGGGAAATCATAATGAGGGGGAATGTTCATCATCGCATTTATCTCGAGGTGGGTTACATGACTTGGTCCCTGATTATCTACACATCTAATGCTTATCTGGTTACAGACACTCATTACGGAAGGATGGAGCTTCTGCGATTCTTCAGGTTTGAGAGGATTCGCCTGGCCATGGGACGCTCCCTGGCTCGCTTCCAGGCTAGAAGCGAAGGGGGATGCACGGCATGAATGCTAGTTGCAGCTGCAGTTGCTGCCAGCTGTATGTTTGGAATACAGTAAGGCTGCCATGCAATTGTCGAGTCAAGCGCAGTCAGGTCTGCAGACTTGTGCTGTAGGGCTGCCCCTTAGGCTCCCTGAGGGTGATTCACTTGGCCTGGTGCTTTACATAGTGCTTCGACTGCTATCCGCCTTAGGCCTCCATATGCCCCTACCTAATTCACCTTCTGCCAACACCCTTTTTTGGACCTCGAACTCGGCTTCCATCAGCTTCGGTTGTGCAGCTTGATGCCGCTCGGTTCTGTCGAGTCTCGTCCTTCCTTTGCCATCCCCCTAATTCATAACTGCTCAGGTGCCTGCTTTAACCCAGGTTCCCGATTTTGCGTATGAATCTTGCCCTTTTTTCCTTAGCGAGCGGCTTGGTGTTTTTTCCTGCAACGATTGGGACCTGCAGCTGCTGCCGGTTCTTGCCTCCAACTTTCTTGCAGGCCGTTCTTTCACGCCTGACCGAAACGAGCCGACAACATCTACTCCAGCAACCTCTGCCACAGAAATTTCTCTTCCATCTAAACCACACTTTTCTGGATTTCTGCACAACAGTCTGTTCTCACGTAGCTGAACTCTCCTCTTGAGTGGGAGCTCTATCGTCATCGCCTCTGTCACTGTCTCGCCTCATCTCTCCTTATCGTCCTGCTACTGTCTTGGGCAGCACCTATGCAATGTCGGCCTCCGGATCCTGTGGTTCTACTCCTCAACACGCCATCCCGCTTCCGACCGGCATCTTTCAGGAAGATTGTTCAAGACAGACTGGAGATGGAGTCTTGGCTTCTGCAACCTCGAGCGTAAGTGTCAAGCCATTTTCAATCCTCGGGTTATGTGTACATTGCACCTCTCCCGCCAGCTCGAGCATCTACAACTATAACATGGCAAGCCTGGCTGAGATAATAGCAACAGGAGAAAGGACCCGGCCCTTTGATGAAGAAGAACATCGCCGTGTTGACCACGTCAAAGTTGGCAAACCAAGGTTACCCGAAGGTAGGCAACCATACGGCTCTTTATTCTCAAGATTCACTAGTAATGACAGAGGATGAAGATGCCTCACGAGATGCCAAGTTTTGGCGATACCTGTCCCATGGACAAGTTGCTTGCTCGGCTTTCGGAGCAGCAAGCTGTTCTGACTAAACAGAACGAGGCTCTCAAGTCCGAAGACGACGATGGCCCATTTTTGAGAGTCATGGACCATGCTTCTTCAAGCAACTCCCTCCCTATCACGCCGGCAACCGATGGCTTCCCTACCACCGCGCCGACCACACAACCGGCTAGTGCCACACTTGACGATGCTCGTCCAGACGCTGAGGAGGTTCTTCGCTTGAAGTTGCAGCTTGCCCAAGCTCGCAATCAGATTTCTAAACTTGACCAGGAGCTGGCTCAGAGTCGGACTTCTGACTTTGGAACCGTCAGGGCTGAAGCCTCACTCCCACGGGAGAATGCTTGGGGTAGACGTAGCCCGGAGGATGCTCAATCCGATACGAGTGATGCTCTCTCAGTGAACACGTTCAATCGAACTCGCGGGATTTGGGGCAATACCAAAGGCTCGTTTGCCAATCCTACGCCACTTCCAGCACCTGTCACTGAACCCTCTCCTGGAAACTGGTTTGGCGGTCATGGCTATAACCAAAGCTACGTGGACCCCAATGCACCATACACATTGGTGGATAGTTCTCGGAGTGATCGTCTGGCCTCAGACTCTGATCTCCTAACCCGTTCAGCTGGGGGTCGTCGAGGCAATCGGTTTGACAATCGACTGAGCACACCTCATCAATTCGGGGGTGCCTATGGCGGAATGGGAGGCCCACCGGGCCAGTTTGACTCAATGCGTAGTCCAATGCCTGGTGGACCCATGAATGTGGCTCCAGGGATGAATCCAATGGGCATGGCCATGTATCCGCCTTACCAGCAGCATGCCATTGGAACGCCCCTGTCGCCGCATGCCTCAGAGTTTACCTCGAAGGCTCCCTGGAAGAATGAGGTATGTTTCTGACGAGTCAGTCCACAATGTATTGTTACATTCTGACAGTAGACAGGTTATTCCTTCGGAAGGACCAACCTACCTGCCACCGACTGAGCCCCTTAATTACCGTCGATTGCTTGACCGAAACGTCAATTGTAACTGGAAGTACATCGTCGACAAGATTGTCTGCAATAATGATCAACAAGCCTCCATCTTCCTGCAGCAGAAGCTCAAAGTTGGCACTCCCGAGCAGAAGTATGAGATTGTTGAGGCCATCGTAGCTCAGGCATATCCCTTGATGGTGAACAGGTTTGGCAATTTTCTCGTCCAACGTTGTTTCGAACACGGAACCCCAGAGCAAGTAATCAAAATTGCCGAGGCTATTCGTGGCAATACCTTGAATCTCTCAATGGACCCATTCGGCTGCCATGTTGTTCAGAAAGCATTCGACTCGGTCCCAGAGGACTACAAGGCAATCATGGTCCACGAACTTCTCCGCAGAATCCCCGAGACTGTAATTCACAGATACGCGTGCCACGTCTGGCAGAAGCTCTTTGAACTGCGATGGACCGAATCCCCTCCTCAAATAATGAAATTCGTCAATGAAGCTCTCCGAGGAATGTGGCACGAGGTTGCACTGGGAGAAACTGGTAGCCTTGTCGTCCAGAACATTTTCGAAAACTGTCTTGAAGAGGACAAGGTAAGTTGTGACCAGTGTGATTTTGGAGACTGGAGGCTAATAGCTGTTTGTCGAAGCGACCCTGCGTTGAAGAAGTCCTCGCCAATATCGACATCGTAGCCCATGGCCAATTTGGAAACTGGTGCATCCAGCACATCTGCGAACACGGAGCCCCACCTGACCGTAGCCGAGCGATCGACCATGTCATCCGGTATGCTGCAGAGTACAGCACCGACCAGTTTGCTTCCAAGGTTGTGGAGAAGTGTCTCAAGATTGGTGGTGGTGAATTCTTGGGCCGATATTTGGACCGAGTTTGCGAGGGACGCCGTGATCGAACTCGCATTCCCCTCATTGACATCTCGAGTGACCAGTATGGCAACTACCTGATTCAGTGGATTCTCAACAATGCCACTCCCCAACACCGTGAAATGGTGGCAGCTCACATTCGGAAGCACATGGTATCCCTTAGAGGATCCAAGTTCGGCTCGCGCGTTGGGATGCTGTGCACCAACCACGCAGTTACAACTCGACCCGGCCCCGGTGTTGGACCTGGTATGGGCAACACCCGTATCGGACCAGCACCCGCAAGGTATGCTGGTGCATATCGTTGATGTGGACTGAACATCCAGGTCTGATCGCTGGCGACACCACTTTACCTAAAACCTTCGACGGGTATTCGCACGGCCATTGTGGCTATCATTCTTTTTTCCATGGCCCATCTTGTCGATTCCATATCTGATTTCGCCTCACGTTCTTCTCGTCAAGATGGCAGACCACACAAGAATATGTCGACCTCTTCTTACGAACATTTTCCCGTGCAATTAATTTAAGATCACACGTCATCCTACGCTCAGCACGCTACTGCCTGCTTGGGCGCATTGGACACATCATGGTTATGCATTTTGAAATATGGAGGAGACCGCAGCTGCTAATGGCCACGATCGTTTCCCCTTGTTGGGGCACAGTTTGCATCTCGACATGTACGGACGCCAGACTCTTATCCTGAAACAGTCCGTCTCCCCGTATTTCAGTCTCGAGATTGAACTAGTTGCCCGTTTGTTGGAGGAGACGATGGCTATTAGAAAGTCTTAAAACGGAAGTGTAGTGGTTCTATGGAGGATTGCATCTTGTTTTGCGCAGTGAGAAGAATCAAGGGATAAAGGATGTCACACGGAGAAGACTTAACCGTGTTAGTAGTTGCAAGGCTTTTTATCGCCAGGATTTTTGCTTTAATTTTGGCCTGCGTTTTTACTAATTGGGCGTGGCCGATTCATTCATTGGAGTTCTTGATAAAACATTCAAGTTGCGCTGTAGTAGTCATGTCTTGTGTGTGGTATCTTGCGGGGTTTCGATGTCTACATCCCAACAACTACAAGCCAAAGCAAATCCAACCACGATAAACGCCATAGATGCAGATATAAACGAATAAGTTATGCTCCCAATCTCGTTGGTTTGGGAGCGGCTTCAAGAAGTCTCGGTAGGAGGAGGGACAGCAGCGGCCTGTTCCTCAACTGGCGGGAACTCCACGTCAACGTTTCTTGCACCGTCCACATCAGGGGCGTTTCGTTCCCATGGTTTCCTGGGGACAGGTCGCGAACCAACCGGCTTAACAGACTGTGAAGGAGGAGTAAGTACGCAAAAAGGAGGCTTTGCGAGTGAGTCAAGGAAGTACGCTTTCGACATACCGGGTCTCTCTCAATGGTGTTGGGGATCTGTCTAATGCCGGGGATTGGTTTGCCCTCTTGAAGGAGCTTAATCATCTCGGCGAAGGCCATGGGATAATTTGGCTCGCCGCCAGATGCCGACTGAGCAGCAGCGGCGGCACGATCAACGTAGAGGTCTGCTTTGGGGGCGGCTTGTTGCCATGGTGTGGCTGAAGATGGAGGAGATTCAGGCTGTTTGTCCTCGTAGCCCTCGGGGAGAATGTCGGGAGGCTGGTGTTCGGGGTGTTGGGCGAGCCAGGCTTGGTAGCCGGTGAAGTCGATTTGGACGCCGATGCGCTGAGTATAGTAGAAGATGCGGGCGTGGGTTGCGATGTCGCGGGGGGAGCCGGGTTGAGGGTTTGGTGAGTTTGGTTCACCGAGGATGGCGCGGAGGCCGGACTGAGGAGAGGATATAAGATGAGATGAGATTTTTGAAGGTGAGTGAGAGAGAAGAGAGAGTGGGTGGGTGTGACGTACGAGGAATGCTGTGTCTTTTGTCCATGGGTAGGCGTCGAAGGCTTTGAAGATGGAGTCTTGGTCTTTGAGTGAGCGGATTCGGTCTGTTCCTGAGAGCGCGGGTGAGTGGTCCATTGTGTTTGCTCTTTTTGGTTCGTGTAGATACGATGCAATATTCGCCGTCGCGGATGAGATGATCTTTTATCGCTTACACAGGTCTTGTAAACGGCGACGGGATGTGTATGAGCCTCTCACTCATAGCATGTGATGAGGTGAAGTGAGTGGTAAAACCTCGGCAGCGAACACAGTGCGGCAGGTCAACTTAGCTTCAACTACCACTCCCTTGACAGAGTACATGTTCCGCCGCCCGTATTCAGATACATCATTCCTCCCAAAGATTGTAAATGAGAGAGGTAGGTAACACAGACCTTGGCCATCTCATTCTCAGCTTCCGGAAACCACTGTTCTGGGTTCTCTCAAAGTATTCTTGTATAGTATAATGAAATAGCCGCACAATACGGTTTTCTTTGTCAATAAAAACCAGTCCAGCGCATACCGAGACTATATCCTCGATACTAGGGAGATGATCTTCGCCGAGTTTTGGCTCGCCAACTTCCACAGCAAGAGCATGCTGAAGCTCCTTCGTCAAAAGTGGCCTCTTCGTGCAGACAATCCATGGGAGGACTCGCATAGCAAGATCCTTCAACCCTGGTAGTTGTCCGTTGATTCTTTCCATGACTTGTTCGTATGCATAGGATAGTACATCGACTTTGGTGTTTTCGCTTGAGCCTTTAGGAAGCTTCTTTAAATTACGCAAGGCGCTTCTGATCTCCTTTGGTGTCATCTTGTCCTGAAGCGAATCCAAGTAGATCTGAGCCAACAGAAACCTAGGATTCATTAGTCTTGCGCTGGATCATAGTCTAGGTGTGACCTTACATTCCGTTAACAGCTTCCCGAATTTTTGTGTTTATCTCTTCTTGTAACGGTGCATTTTCGTGGACAAATGGCCGCAGTCGCCTCATATTTACATCCAGATACCGGTTTATATCATCGTCCGTTGCGCATATCT
Source organism: Hypomyces perniciosus (assembly GCA_008477525.1). Taxonomy (NCBI): domain Eukaryota; kingdom Fungi; phylum Ascomycota; class Sordariomycetes; order Hypocreales; family Hypocreaceae; genus Hypomyces; species Hypomyces perniciosus. The sequence goes on from SPDT01000006.1 coordinate 889,335, forward strand.
CTAGTGTCATGCCGCTTCTATTTTTAAAATAGTCGACAATTTCCGGAACGAATCGTGAAGTTGCAAAAATATTTATGCTATACACGCTTTGCAGCTCGAATAGCTTTGACAAAAACCCCCGAAAGGCTGTCATATGAGGCATAGCATTCATCTAGCGCATCGATGATAATTTAGACTGTAGCATATGACGCTATAGCTGGGTAGAGAAGCTTCGATATATCTTGTGATGATGGCCGTGTCCGTTTCGATTCATGCCGGCCGTGAAGTTCTTTCAGACCTGGCGATAGGGAGTCTTGAGTTTGGGCCAACTGCTTCAGCAGACTTGCCGGCAAAGCATCAGTCGACTGCCCGCATACCCTTGCCTATCTTTATTTTTATGTGAATCGGAGTAGTCACAAATCCCTCGAATGACCGCACAGGGAAAATGGTTCATGAGTCCTGCTGCTTCCATTTCAAAGCAAAGTATGTGGTGTCGTGCTGCGAGTCGGTCCCGAATGATGGCATCTTTCATAACCTGATTCGCTGAAGCGATCAAGCCATAGTGGATTGCAGGGTCATCTTCCTCATCTGGCCGTTGAGGTCGAGTAACAAGTTTTGATGGATCGCCTCAGCAGACTGCCGCACAGACTGCTTCGTTGTGATGTGTGATTCCTGACTTATACAGTCGGTCACTACTCGGGTCTGGTCGTCCATACCACCTCCGCAGTCTCGGCGACTTCTCAAGAACCGCGGCGATAGCTTCCTCCAGTTGGTGACCTTCTTCCACATATTGTGTGGTAAGGTGGGATACAGCTGCTCGAAAGATTTGAGGAGGCTGGTTAAGGAATACCCTGGTCTTGAATTGCTTTTCCAAAATTGTACTGGTTTACTCCTCCTTTTCCATCGCGGGGACTGCTGACGACGACATCACCCAGACGGATGTCATGCATACTTTTCGCTTGGAGCACCACCACCAATGCCGACCATCAGGCCGAATCGAATGTTAGGAAAGCTATTCAGCATATTTGTTGCAACGTTTGACGCAGATGCTATGCTGTATTCACCAGCGGGCCGCCAGTGGATGCCACGTTCAACCGTAACACATATCAGTTGAATACGATCCTCTTTGTGCTTCTGGAGGACGATCCGGTGTTTGGTACGTACTCCTGGTCATGGAGATTATTGTGAGTTGACCACATGCAATATCCAATAACGGCAGGACCTCCTAGCAGCCCACGTGCGGATGCATGAGGGCAGGTCAAGTGAGAGGCCAAGCTTGGCAAACAATCTCATTCTCGGGAAAACACGGAATAAATAAATATTTGAACAGTTCATGATTCAAGAGCCTTTTTAATCCTTATCATAGAAGAATGGCTGTTTGATGCTCTCTACATGATATATACATTGTACTGGTAAAGAACTGGTGGGGCGACCCTGAAACGATGTCGGAGAAAACGCACCAACGCTTCACTAACCACATTCATCAAAGCCTCTCCACGCCTCCACCGACATCTATCCATAATACAACGGATAATGTCATCCTAGAGCCTTCAGCTCAAATCACGACATCGCGCTCCATCATCTGGGGCAGAGTCACCACCTATAGAACCACTGCCGACTTCTTCTCCAGGCCGATCGTTCGTCGCCTCCTCAGCCCGGAGTTCGCTCGCCACAGGGCAGCCTCGCTCATCCGCAACCACCACCATCGCCCCGATGCATCGAGCAGCCGTCAGAGCGTTCCGGACGACATACCTGACCACCGTCCGCAGCCTCTCGCGCACCCCCCGACGAAGCTTCTTCTTTGCTAGCCACTCTGCTCGCCAGCTGCTCGCCGCCAATGAACCCCTGAGATCCTCCATGTACTTCCGCCGCCTCCCTGTCGCCCTGGTGTCCAGTCTTGTTGTCGGATACGGCGCCTGGTACTCCTACAACGGCACCGGCGCTGCGCCCGGCAGTCAGGCTGTTACGCGGGGCTTCGCATCGACTCAGGGAGCGCCCGATGCTACACCGACACGTACCGTGTTGGTTGTTGGGGCCGACGAGTTGAGGCAAGGCACGATTGTTGGTGAGGGGCCGATATACAAGTCTTCCACCGAAGACGGCCGCAGGATTGTCGAGATGTTGACGCCGGAGCAAGCGACGCAGAGGCTGCGCCGGTTGGAGCAATCATTTTCGGTGAACCGCGGTCAGGGTGTTACGCGATACGACCTCGTCCAACTACCGAGCAATGATCCTATTGAGGATGACCATGCAGAGAAGATTGTAGAGGTGCCTAATCGGTCGGCTGGAGCTGAGGGGAATAGCGACTGGATGTTCTGGGGAGTGTTTGACGGTCACTCGTAAGCATATCTGCGCCAACTGCAATCCTCACACTTACTAACATCGTACCAAAGAGGTTGGACTACGTCTGCAACATTGAGAGAAAGTCTGATCAGCTACGTTGCACGGGAACTGAATGATACCTACAAAGCAGCCCCGAGCAATGTCCCCACACCCGAAGCCATTGAATTGGCTATCAAGACGGGTTTCACACAGCTAGACAATGAGATTGTCCACAAAAGCGTTGAGAAGGTTTTCAAGGCAAGCTCGAAGACAGTAGCCGCCGAGCTGCTGCAACCTGCCCTGTCTGGCTCTTGTGCCTTGCTGTCCTTCTATGATAGCAAAAGCAAAATGCTTCGAGTGGCTTGTACAGGCGATTCTCGGGCCGTCTTGGGACGAATGTCGGAGTCAGGAAAGTGGACAGCCACTGCCCTTTCAGAAGACCAGACGGGCAGCAACCCCAATGAGGCCAATCGCATGCGCAAGGAGCACCCTGGCGAGGAGAATGTTGTCCGAAATGGGCGCGTCCTTGGTGGCTTGGAGCCCACTCGTGCTTTTGGTGATGCAGTCTACAAGTGGAGTCGCGACACGGCATGGAAGCTAAGGGAGAGCTTCTTCGGTCGGAGTCCATCTCCTTTACTCAAGACACCCCCCTATGTCACGGCTGAGCCGGTCGTTACAGCAACAAAGATCGAGCCGGAGAAGGGCGACTTTGTCGTTCTTGCTACGGACGGGCTGTGGGAGATGTTGACGAACGAGGAGGTCGTCGGTCTTGTTGGTCAGTGGATAGAAACGCAGGCGACGGGATCAGGCTCGCAGTTTGACAAGGCATGGTCCAGGATCTTTGGGTCACAGAACAAGCCACTCCCGGTGGAACAGAGCAAGGACAAGGCCCAGGATGGCCAGAAGACGCCCATTCGCCTCCAGCAGTGGGGAATCAACCCTGACGCTAAGGATCGATTCGTCGTCAAGGACAAGAACGTTGCGACGCATCTTGTGCGAAATGCCCTTGGCGGAGCAAATGAGGAGCAGGTCTGTGCTCTGCTCACACTCCCATCGCCGTTCTCGAGACGGTACCGGTAAGCCCACCCCTTTTAGTTGTAATCTTTGACGCCACCTGTGCTAACGTTGTCCTTGTAGTGATGACTTGACGGTCCAGGTCATCTTCTTCGGCCACGGCGAGAAGACGGGTGAAGTCATCGTCAACACGGAGGCGACAGCAGATCAAGAGCCCAAGGCTAAGCTTTAGAAATACCACCGGCATGAGGCTCCCCTGTGGGCTCTGCGACTACTTCTACGACTAGCGGCAGGGAGTTTGGCGGCGTTGCTGGCAGCATGGGCAATCGTAATTCTACAACTTGGTTTTGGCAAACTACTACAACTACAATGGCGATAGAAGACAACAATGACATGGTGAAGTGCACTGGGGAGCGGTTTGGGTTACATGCATTTTGTTCTGTTTCAGTCGCGGCGGTTGCCGCAGCATTGCTAATGTAAAATGGCGAGAGGGACAAAGAAGAGAAAAAGGAGCAAGATGGATGAATGAATCAGCGAGTTCAAACTTGAGCAGCTATGATCTCAGTCTCAACGCGCGTGGAGTGGTGCTTCACATGTATTTGTATGAAAGAATATGATGACAGAAAATACTATATATTCCCCGACAGATGCAGAAGGGTGATGAGTCCCAAGTGATTTTATAACTAAATGTACGAAGTACGAACTTATTATCTCAAGGAATGCTGGGAGTTGTTTTGGGTAACTACCTATGTACAATATTTGATCTATTACAAAGTGCACAAGCAAGCAGGTCGAAACATGACTCAAACCACAAAGGGCAAAATCACATCAAATGTCGGGTACTATAATGTACAAACCCCAAGAAAAAGAGGATGAAGGTTCCCGAAAAAAAAGTTCTTCTCAAGGAATTGGAATCCCAGCAAAAATAGCTGACCTATTTATCCCTACGCCAGTCGGGCCAAAAGCATGTAGTCACCCGTGTGTGGGGGAATATTCCCTCCGCTGGCAGTGCTATGTCGATCCTGATTGATAAGCTTCATTGCAAAGCCGTCCAAACATCGCTTCTACGGTCTGGTGGTCTAGTGGTATGATTCTCGCTTTGGGAATTCATCAGAATAACATCTTGATGACTTCAAATATCTGCGAGAGGTCCCGGGTTCAATCCCCGGCCAGACCCGTTCTCGTGGTGTCTCGGATTGAGTCAACATGGTTCTTCTTTTTTTGCCATGGAACGAATAGATGATGCGAATGAGAGGAAAGGGCGGCAGGCAATGTAGTATTTGCAACTGCAAATGAGTACAAAAGGGCATCGATGTTCGGATTATATTTATTTGGTAGTGATTATATATTCATTTTGGGCCTATGTCATGGCAGACCACAGGGTTAGATACAAGGCACTCCAGCCACATTAGCCCAGAACATGACCTCCATTATCCTGAGGTAGCACGTTGGCAACGCTTTCGGTAGTCACTGTCTGACTGAGAACGTGAGCTGACAAGAGCTAGTAGTCTGTTCAATCCCTTACGCATACCATGGTGACGTAGGTCCATTGATAGCAGGCAATGCGGTATCTTAGCAAAGCTGGCTGGACATGGTAGGTCTCTCATCCATTGAGATCATGCTATTGAGACTCGGTGTGATTATGAGAGATGCGCGGTAGGACGACGACCGTGAAAGGAGTGCCGGATGCTTGGCAAGGGATATTACTCGAGCCGGATCCGAAGTGAGATGCTAATATTTTGGTTGGCGTGGTGACGGTATAAAAGAGAAGGCTGGCTGATCTTCCTCCGTTGGAGACTCATGCTCGCAGATTTGGCGAGGCAGCAGTTGCTACCAAGGTATGATGCTGTGAGGCGGCCATGTTGGATTCCGCTCGTCAGGGAGGCGGGTATCTAGCCTTGATAGGAGATGGAGGAAAAGGATCTGGCCAGGCTCGGCATTGGTAAAGGTAAGGTGGACGTAGAAGAGAAGAATGACAAAGACAACGATGTGCAAGAAGACGGAACCAAGATTGGCTAAAGGCATGTTGTGGTCTACAGCAAGATAGATAGATGTAGGATCGCGAGGAGTGGCGAATCTGAAGTCGGGAAAGAAAGTGCCGACATCAGCTAGCGAACAAGAGACTGACAAGGTTCGGCGGTACGCGATAGGTGCTTTGGCGTCTTCGATTGATAATAATCTTGAGGGAGCAAACGCGCTCAAGCCGTCCGATAGAAAGGCAGGCAAGCAGGGTAGTGAGGAAGAGGTACTCCGTACGACGTCCGGAGTGCTCCCTATTAGGCTATCCGTCAGGCTTGGCGTGGTGATTACCGCTGCCCGTTTAGTTTCTCGACCTCTTCCATTTACTTTCATGACCTAAAAGAAAATCTTACTGCCGAACGACACGCTCACGCCGTTTTTCAAGTGCTCAAGTAATTGTGATTGATGTATTATTAGGCACTCCATAGGTGTGGAGGAATCGAAAATGGTATGCACCCAGACTCTGGGGATGCGTTTACAGTACGGAGTACGAAGTAGTGATGGCCGTTTTAATTACGGTAAACAGCATCTTAGCGCAGGGCCCATAGACCTCCAAAAGTCGTAGAAATTGTTGACTGGTGTGATTTTGTGTATGCGGAGAGATAAATGGATCTGGATTGCGGTTTATTTTGTTGTAATGAGAACATATTCGATTTGAGATGTTAAGCATCTCATTCATAGTTCTGGTCGCGACTCGCCGGCATGGCACCAACCAAGACCACCTACTCGATATAACGGCCAATTTTTACTGACCTCTTACAGGTAGCTTAATTATACATATAAGAGTAAATGTAGTCCTCCTACTTGCAAGGGGACAATGGCCGGGGAGGTCGCCAGCCTCTCAAAATATGTCGCGGAACCCAAACAATTACGGTATAAGGGTGACTAATTATGATGGCAACCAGCTAAGAATGACAGCTCTCAAAATCACCTTTGGATTTAGTGCATTCACGTGACCTCCAAATTGACACATGTTAGTTACCCGCTCGCCCTATGACGACGTTGGACGGGCCAAAAGCGTGTGCATTTCAGCAAGCAAATGTTATGACCTCGATCAATCGTTGGTTGACTTTATAACTCGATCCCTATCATCTTTATCACCACAAATCGCCAGTCCTTCTTTTAGTATTCAGCGCTCGCTCTCCATTGACCCGGCGCATCCGGTTCCCGTGGTCCATCGCAGTTCCACCTCATCGTTTCTTCCCTCCAGCATGAGTCGGTAGCAAGAAGAACAGCTTGTCCATTCTACGTCACCATGACCTTCACGAATGCGCCTGTTACCCGGCTGGCAGTCCTGGGCCTTGTCTCCACCTCAATTGCCGCCAGTCTGCTTGACATCAAGCATTACTTCTATATCCTCATCGATACTCACATCTGGCGTTACGGACAGTTCTGGAGACTGCTTTCTTACCAGCTATGTTACACCAACTCGACAGAGGTGCTGTTTGCAGCCATATCTTTATATAATCTTAGGGCCGTCGAGCGCATGTGGGGATCAAGGAAATATGCCGTACGGTCCCTTTTCGTTTCATTCTTACCATGTTGCTAACAAGCTCAGTCATTTCTCATTCTCTCGTCGCTTTTCACAGCTGTGCTCCCACCACTCCTCTTAGCTATTTTGCGGCCACTTGCTCCGGGACTGTTCAATTACATGCCAGCCGGTCCCACCCCTGTCATCTTTGCCATTCTTGCCCAGTTCCACGCCATAGTTCCTCAAATGTACAAGTATCGGATAGCCACGTCTCAGGCGCCGCCAACAAACGAGCCCTTTTCTGGCGTGATACTGTCGGACAAGTCGTACCAGTACGGCATTGCTTTTCATCTAGCCTTGCTGCAATGGCCAGGCTCAGTCCTTGGCGCGGTGATTGGCTGGGTGATTGGATACTCGTGGAGGGGAGGCTTGCTACCGGCGCCTATCATGACATGGAGGCTACCTGGTTGGATGGTGGGCTTGAGCGCCCAGAGGCGAAGCGCAGAGTTTGAGGGCCTCAGGAGAAGACTAGAGGGGGAGAATCCTGCAACTGGAACATCGACGGGAGTACAAGGCCAGGCCGATGGTCAGGTCGATAGAAGGCGTACCATGGGCCAGCAGATTATGGATCAGTTTCGAGAGGCGTTGTAGGCAGCTATGCTTCGTAACAGCAATCAACAAGTTGTAACATTCCACAGTAGCGGTTAAGAACCTAGGCTTGTGTTCCGCATTTGACCGAGGTCGCACAGATTTCATCGCCAAGAATGTAAATAAAAAACAACGTGGATACTGAGTTGCTTCTTTGCTATTACTATTAGTCGTGCAAGTACGAAGTACTCGTAGTAAGAGTAGTAGTAGTATCGGCTATAAATAAGCACTATTAGTACTATTACACATTACCCGCGGCGATAGTAATACGGAGTCGTAGCGCTTCGTGCTGGGAAATTAAGCATGCGGCTGCCCCCGGACAACGTATCGACATCCTCGTTCGAGACCTCCACTAAAATGCACGTCCACCCAGAAAGAGCAGTGGAAAAGTACATAGGATTTCCTACTCGTATGCAGTGAAACAAGAGAAACAATTTCCCGTGACGTGCAGATGCATGATTCCTGGACTTGCATGCGGGACATGCGTTGGGGAAATGGGACAGAATTTCCTTCACAAAAATCAGTCAATAGCTTCGCAGCTGAGCTTCGGCCGTTTACTCGGATCGGCCTAGCGGCGGGACGGATGCTGCAGGCGTTCAGGGGTTGACATTCTGAAAAGGTCTAAGACCAGCCGCTAGCTTCCGCGGACTTTCAGTGGCATTTTTTCCCGCTGAGCAGTGAGCTTGCGAGCCTGTCAGCCCCCCAGCCGCCTGTACATACGGGCAGTGCAGCGCAGTGTGCAGTGTGTCTGGGGCGCGCGAGAGTGTCCCGCGATCTACGTTCTGCTTTCTCTCTCTCTTTTCTTTCTTCGCCCAACCTCCAATAATTCGGCTTCACAGTCACAGAACTTGGCTTATCTCGGCCACACGCCGACGTCTCGGACGCCGCCACCGTGTCGCAGTCTTTTATTTTGTTTTGTTTTTTTGGACCTTGTTCTTTCTTGGCTTTGCTTCCACTAAACCTGTCGACACAACTGGTTCGAGTACGGATTGAACTCGCAGGCGTCCCATTACCTCTGCACCCCGGATTCAGCACTCGGCGACTGGACGCTGCTTTTTTTCTCTCTCACGGATTCCAACACATTCACTATTCGCTTCACGATCCCTATGGCGAGCTGTGCGACTTCATAGCGAGAGATCCCCCGAGCTTTTTTCTTGTGTGTAATGTGTTGACGACTACGAACGCGTGACGAATACGGCCTCCCATCATGAATGGATATCGCCCCTTCAACTACGGGGCATCCAGGACACCCCCTCCGCCCTCTGGTTACAACGGGAATAATGTGGCGGAAAGTTTTGGAAAGGAAGGCCTCAATGGATCCGACAAGGTCTCTCCGCGATTTGATCTGGTAGGTGTCGCCAAGGTTCTGTCCATGTCTCCTGACGACGTTAACACATCTTAGATGAATACCAGCCAGGCACGAATCATGTCACTCGCTGACCTGAAGGATCCGATCCAAGTCCACTTGCTTACCGAAACTGCGCTCTCCGATAGCAAAGAATATGAAATCTTGTCCCAGGAGGAGGTGGACAGGCTGAAGAAACAAACTCAGACTTTGAGTCAACGGGTGGATTCGACCAGGTCAAATTTGGCAATCCAATCAAAATATCGAGATGCAGCGGTTTCCCTGGCCAAGCTGTATGCCACGGGGAAGTCCGACGGAGATATAAAAAATGACCAGCACGCCAGAGAAGCCGAGCTCGAAAGGGAGACCACCGAGAAACAATGCGAGGAGCTTTCGAGAGAGCTGTTTGAACTGGAGAAGCGCCTCATGATACCTCAGCGCCGATTGCTCCGACACACGGCGGGCATTCTTCAATTGACTCACAAAGCATCCAAAAAGAAGTCGCTGCCGCCGACTCAGATAAACAATGGCATTCCCGGCAGCCCCGAGAGCCTCTATACCTACTCCAACGGCCGAGATAGCATGGGCCCCCCTGGGGGCGAGGACCACTTTGACGACCCCGGCATGTACCAAATGGATCCGTTGGAAGGTCTGCAAACCAACCTGCAAACGAGACAGGCTCGGAAGAACGTCATTGAAATTCCTCTGAAATCACCTGTGAGGGAGCAGGCCAACCAGCTTCGTGTGGAACTAGACAAGGCACGGGAAGAAAATCTGCATCTTATTAAGACCATCGCCGACATGGAGCAAAAGTTGCAAGCCCTGAATATTTCGCTTCGGGAGACAATTGTCAGATTCAACCCTGAAGTGAATGGCGACTACCTGGAGCCTCCCAATGAAGCGGCGCGCAGCTCAAAACCCGGAGACATGCTGCGAAGTTTAGTAGACTATATGGAAACCGGGCTTGTTGCCGTACAAGCCGAGCAAGAGTCATTCACTGGCGTTACTGCTGTTGCTACTACTGCCACTGCTATTGCAGCACCTTTTGCAGAGGGCGGTGATCATATTGAGTCTGTCTTGATCGGTCTCTGGAACAGGATTCAATCCGGTTTTGCTGAAATCAAGCAGCAGAGGGAGGAGCGCCGGAAGCATCGGGCAGAGAGGGGACTTCTGGATGATGATGATACTTCCGACGATGATGGCATCGACATAACAGAGCTCTACAGCCTGACAGCCTTCGAGAGCAGGGTCCAATGGCTATACTCCCAGACTTCCACTCTAAAATATCAGAAGTCGGTGCTCAAGAGGCAGATTAAGCAGCAGCGAGAGCTAAATAACAAGACTGATGCTGAGAAAGATGAGGAAATTGAGAGGAGACAGGAAGAGCTGGAGCAAACTCGCCAATTGCTCGACCGAGCTGAGACAGACGCCTTGGATGCTCAAACCATGCTGTCTGAAGCTTTGGAAGACCTTGAAAAGGCCAGGTCGATGACTGGATCGGGTGGTGCCGCCGAGGCGGAGCTTCAAACGCAGACTTTGAGAATAGAATCGCTCGAGGCCGAAATCGAGGCACGCATTACAAGAATAGAGTCCCTTGAGGCCGAGATTCAGACTGGCAGCGAAAGAATGGAGTCCCTTCAGGCTGAGATCCAAACGCGCAGTATAAGGATCGAGTCACTCGAGACCGAAGTTCAGACACGCAACGAAAAAATGGAGTCACTTCAGGCTGAGGTCCAGACGCGCAGTGCAAGGATAGAGTCTCTTGAAGCTGAGATTCAGAATCGCAGTGCAAAAATAGAATCCATTGACGCCGATTCCCAGACACGGACTGCGAGAACAGCATCACTTGAAGCGGAAATCGAGGCTCGGACTGCGAGAATCGAGTCCCTCGAGGCCGAGATTCAGGCTCGCAGTGAGAAGATTGAAGCTTTTGCAACAAAGGTTTCTGTGCTGGAAACTCAAAATCAGGGCACTGGACAAAGAATTGCCGAGCTGAACTCGCAATTGGAAGACGCTGTGAGAGACAAGGCAACGGCTGAAGCGGCAGCCAGGGCTCTACAACAAGAAATAGAGGGAAGTCGAGTTGATTTGGCGAACAAGAATAAGGAGCTCACTCGGAGGGATGAGGAGATGGAGTTACTAAACATGAGCCTGGCAGAACTTAAGACCGAAGTCACGATTGCCAGAGCGGAGCTGGACGGTGCTTATGGATCGCGCGCGGAACGTGCGGCAGACGTGGCAGCTCTCAAGAATAACGCGGAGGTTGTTAGGCTCGCGAATCATGTCGAGAGGCTGAAGAAGGAACTGGCAGGGACAGTCCAGGACCTGCAGAGCATCACGAAAGAGACGATTGGAACAGAACGAGAGAGGATGGAACTCGAACACAAGTTGGATGAGGCTCTGTCTTCCAAGACTGCCATGGAAGCCGATCTCCAGAGATGCAGGAACCAGGTCTCGAAGCTACAAGACGACCTTGATAACGAGCGGTTCAAGGTCGTACCTGGGCAAGGAGGCACATCAAGACTCGGCCCCGGTGCATCCATGCTGAGTGAACAGTTCAGAATCACGATGAGGGAGGAACGCAAGAAGTTCCAAGAAGAGATCAAGGTACGTGTTGTGTCTAGACCTACAAGAGGATGGACAGTGCTAACGTTGCATACAGGAGGAACGCACAAAATGCCGAAGACTTGAGGACGAACTCAACCGGCTCAAGCGAAGTCAAGGGCCTAGCAAGAGTCCATTGAACCCACGGCAATGAGCAAACCGTCTTGATCATTACTATTAATTCTCTTCCTCACGTTTGCACTTTTTCATGCTTTACGCCAGTCAATGTTCTGGCGTTATCACCCACGTTCCGCTTCTTCTTATATATTTTACCTACCTTTTTTATTTCATTGTCCTTTTTGGTTTTCATTTTATTGCATTGACGGCCAGGTCGCTTTGTTTTTCATCTTGGGTTACAGCCAAACAGGCGAGGCTGGACTTATTCAACCCCTGGGATCATCATATTGTTTATTATCATCATCATCTTGTTTCCTTATCTTGAAGATAGATAGATTTTTGTATGTGGCATACGAGGCACACACTGACACAACAAAAGAAAGAGGCGGGAGGTGTTTGGATGAAAAATTACATTGGGACAAAAGGAAACTTTGGATGAAGGAGTAGAGCCTTTGGATTTTGGTCTCTGGTTGTTGATTTTACATATGGAGAGGCTGGAGTCGTCCATTGCTAGTTAGCTATTTGGGGTTAAAGACCTGTGAGCAAGCTAATTTAATATGTACCAAAACCCTCGATTCACGTTGTCTCTTATGCATCTTTGCTAACTCTATTTCTGACTCGGAACAGAGAAGGCTTGACTTGTCAAGTCTATACGAAGAAACATGATGAGTAGTGAAGCGTTGCCAAGTGGTTTCTTAGGTCTACTTGTAATGCATATGTATATTCATAGTGATAGAAACTTGTGAAAGCAAGACAAACTTCTTGGGGAACTTGAGTTTAAAAGCTCGGCCAGCCCGGGAGCCATCGAACGTTACAAGGACGAGGCTTTGCATAGTCTTACCCCCCCTTTGCCCCTCACATTCGCTTAGTTAGGGTTCGGGGTATGAGAGTTGCCATGTGCATATAATAATTCTGCGAGGCCTCCCACTTTCTATTGTCGGTGAGTTCCGGTTCAAGACGAAGGGAATTATATGTTGTTGATGATGTTGCGAAGATGTGGCTCGATTTGGCTCTAGGAAAGTCTGTTCTTAGGGTAATGCGAATACGCTTCGCTCGATCACTTCTGTTCTTTCCCCTTCCTTTGTCTTGTTATCCGGGTGGGATTCCTGGTCCAGAGGTGCTATATTCTTCACAGGGAGCTGCTCTTCGTGTCTCATAGTTCAGTTCATTGCTCATTCATTCATGATTCGACTATCCTACAATCATCATGTTCGTCTGGACCTTTCAAGATTGACCTCATCTGCATTACCCCCTACCCCAATAAGCATCGGAGAACCCTCCGCTTCACCTGTTAAATTCCCCTGTCTTTCCACATCCTCCGGCTTTGGCGGCGCTGGCGACCTCTTCATCAACACCACAGTGATGGCACTCCCCAGAATCAACGCACAGCCCGCAAAGCTCATCATGCCCATGCTATGCCCAAATATCCAGCGGTCAAAGCTCACAGCAAACAACATGTGTGTGTACACCATGGCATTCGCTCTGTTGGACTTGTCCGCGGCGAGCCCTGATGTCAGGAGGTACTGCATGATGAAGCCCAGCGTACCGAGGGAGAAGAGAAGCAGCCAGGCTTTGAGGGAAGACGGCATGATCCACCGCAGGTGAGGCTGGCTGATGTTGAGCATAGGTGCTGCTAGTAACGTCGCGACGCAAATCACCGTACACGTCATACCGAAGAAGTTCACCGAGATCAGGGGGTGGGCACGCTTGCCGATGGTTCGAAGAGTTGTGAATGCTCCCGCTGCGCCCAAGACACCTAACAACGCTACACCGACGGCGACCAGACGTTCTTCTGCAGTTGCTTCGTGGTCCAGGCCGGGGAACGCCCCGTCTACCTCCTCGAGAGCTTCACCCGCTGCAGGGTCAGACGACGACGAGATGTGGGCAAATAGGGACACGGGCTGCGCAATCAGCACGACGCCAAGAAGAGCCACGATGGTTGCGATTCTCTCAGTGCGTGTAAACGGCTCGCGGAGCACAAAATAACATATCATACCGGCAACACCGGGGGCAAGGAATGTGATGACGGTGGCATCGGCAAGGGGGAGGTACATCATCGAATACCACATGCCGTAGATGCCAAAGAACCCCGAGAACCCTCGCGCAAGCAGAAGCCACCTGATTTCCTTCTTGCCGAAGGGGAAATGGGGGATATTCATCCACCACATGTATGCGCAGCAGCCGATGACAGTGAGTCCCTGGCGGAGGAGAAGGACTTGTACGGGATGCATGCCCTCGCCCTCGAGCTCGAGCAGCCGCGCGCTGAGGTTCATCAAGGCCCCGAAGAACTGGGATAGAGCAACTAGAATAGATGGTTTATTTCTTATCCAAAACCTCTTCAGTGAAGATGATTGCGGCGGGGACAGGTCCGCGATATTGGTGCTATACGGGCCATGCGGGCCGGGAGAGACCCTCCCGCTCCGGGCAGGACTTATAGACAAACGGCGAAGTTGATCGGCCCAGACGGAGGGCTTCGTTTTCGCGCCATGGCCGTTTGGTGTGAGCGCATGTGTTTGTAACTCATTACCAGTCGTTTCCTCTTGTTCTTGTGAAACGATCTGTTTGTTCGTTTGGAGTTGAGAAGGCGGCTCCGCCCTTGCCGCAGGCGGGGGTCCACGATTTGTCTCCATATCTCTCAACTCGAAAATTTCAGTATGGTTTGAAGCATCTGCTCGTGGAAACTATTCAGAGCCAAGACAGTAACAGCTTAAAGAGACTGACACACACAATACCCTATTCAAAATGACGGGATCTTTCGGTGAAGAACAAAGAGAAGAGGTGTGTGTGTGTGTGTGCGTGTGTGCGTGTGTCCCATGATAAGAGATTTCGCCATCTCAGGATTTACCTCTCAACCGGGTGACCACCACCACACACACAGAACACAGCCTGCTATGCGCTACTACTTGGATGGTGGAGCCGCAAACAGTCATCACTCAGCTTCTGCATTGCGAACTTGCAAGGACTTGGGGCGTCTGGCAGCCAGTCGGAGGTTTTCAGGACCCAGTGAACAAGGTCCTGAGCACTTGAGCGGCCTGGCTAAAGAGGGCAAGAGGGCAAGAGATGGAGGGGCAGAGGCACGTGTGGATAAATCGGACGAAAAGTGTGGAATCGGAGAGCCCGAGGATGAAAGAACCCGATATCGCAGCGGCCGAGCCGGGGGGAGTGAACAAGGGCCTAGGCCGGCGGTTCGTCTCCGTCTCCGTCTCCGTGTTATTTCCTCTGGGCCACGGTGAGGAGGACTCAGTTCACCGAACACCATTGTTGATGATTGCGTCGGTGTGCATATAGTTCACCGAGAGTTCCTCCTGTAAGTCAGAACTTGTGGTGGCTTTTGTTCGAGTTTTCATCTTCACATGGGCAAGGCTGTATGTTATGACTACGGAGTACGTGTTACAGCCTTGCCTAACAAACTCAATTAATAGCAACAAACTCTGTACGCACGCGGAAGTGTAATCCCTGGATTTAGCTCAGGAACAGCCGTTGAAAAAGGCAGTTTTAAGCTTTGAATACCCAAAACCTGCCTTGCGTGTGCAGATGATAATGTCATAATACTGTTCGACAGCTTCAGGCACGCCCTGTCTCGCTGTATTCAGCCCATACACGCCGCAAACCAAAGATGATATCAAAATGAGGCATACCAATCAACATGCCTCTATTTCGTAATGTGTCCAAGACAGAAACCATAACTCCTGCACGCCTCCCAGCCAAATCCTGTGCCCTGCCAGTGTCCATATAAACAACCTTGAACTCCGCAACCATGCGCTGTGAGGTGAAACACAATCCATATCGACTGTCCATAGCGACTTTGAGTTTCGCAAATATAAGAATCATCGCTTCTTCCCCAAAGCATCAGCCTCAGCCTCAGCATCATCATCCGCCTCACCCAGCTCCTCTTCCACTCTCGTCGCCTTGGACGTAACCTTCTCCCTCCTCTTCTCCTCGTCCGCCGCATCCTTCATAATCTCGTCCTCACCATCCCTCAGGATCTCTCTGGCCTTCTTGATCTCCCTTTGCTTCTCAAACACCTCCTGCACCTTGCCCAGGAAGGCAGGGTTCTTGCGGAAGGCGAATTCAAAGTCTTCGTATTTGATCTTTTGCCGGCCCGAGTAGTTAGCTGCGCGGTTTGCCTCGAAGGCGATGGATTGCATGAAGTCGGTGAGGATCTCGTCGAGAACGCGGATGGTTTCGGGCATGGGGTTTTTGACGTCGCCGTGCGCGAAGAGCAGCTGCGCCACTGTAGAGAGGGGAGTAGGTGATTAGTCAAGAGATCGGTTATTGGGGATGCGACGGGTATTGATGCGACGTACGCTCGTTGTGGGAAAAGTTCATCTTGCCGACATTCTTGCCGGCGCGCGCTCGGGGCTCCATCTTGCCTGATTTGTGATATTTTGCTTCCGTGTGTGAATAACGAGGGGCTGAGCTCAAGACTCTGCTGTAGAGGGCCTCGTAGGTAATATGAGCACCACGGGAGAACGATATGGAGGTTGTGGCGGCAATGAGAAACAGCAGTTGAAGTGATAGGATAGATAGCTGAAGAGGCTCAAAATGGGGAAGAGATCCAAGCTCGTGAAATCGCAGCGCGTGGTTGGTGGGGGATGCATGTCATTGGCCCACTTTAGTGACCCATATGACGATCGGGTCGGCAAATCTTTGCTCCTATCCACACCTGGCACTTACGGGGAAGCTGTCCCTAAACCTGCGAGAGCGCGCGACAGCGACAACTTCTTCGATTGCTGGATCCAAGTCGCCAAGATGGTATGTATTCTTCACTTGCACGGGCTTCATGCGCCTATTGCTAACATTTTATGCGCAGTCCGCCCTCTTCAACTTCCAGAGCCTTTTGCTCGTGCTGCTCCTCTTGATCTGCACAAGTACATATGTCCACCACTTTACGCCTGGAATCATGGATAGGAATAAGGATGGGTACGAATCCGCCTCTTCTTGAGTCCGCAAGAGAACACCTGGACAACGGGCTGACTGGAGCAGAATCACGGGCATTTTCTGGAAATGTGCAAGGATAGGGGAACGACTGAGTCCATACATAAGTATATGCTGTGTTATCATGGCGGTATGTCGAGGTTTCCATCGTTTCGGCCTTCACTCACAACTTGGTGCTAATTCCCGATACAGGCTTCCCTGCTGTTGAGCTAGACGTTTGTGCTTCGAGACGAATCATTCCGGGGAAGCGAGTCATATCATCAACTTGGAGTTTAGGCGAAAGCGGACGGCAATGGCCATATTAATCGAAAGGCGGGGAGAGAAACTCGAGGATAGCATATCACATCAACAAATCCATACAGGTTCTTTTCGACAAGATGCGGGCGTTCCCGTGGGTTGTCGAAGAGGAAGGATGAGGGTCAACATCTCATTGTGTTTGACGCGAACATTATGCAGGGCTAGGGTCTGAGGTTTCTAACTTCGACGCCTGAATCTTCACAATGGCATAGATGGACCCCATGTGTGTGCGCATACGAGATGTCAACAAGCTGAGGGCTATTGAACTCACATTGCGCTGTTGCCTAGCCGAACCTGCATCTACCAATGTCAGTTTTGGAGATGGCCGCGCGTCCTCCATGGATATGGAGGATCAACATTAATAATAAGAGATGATTGACTCCAAGCCATCGTAACCCAGTATGTGTTCGAAGTATATCAACACTCAGTATTCGCGTGGGGCTGGGGCACATGTGTAGTAGTACTAATAATAATAGCACTATCCCATACGGAGTACTAAACCGCGCGACACCAGAACTCTGACGTCACATCTCGATATGAGTCTAGAGCTCCCCAACAAAGACACATTCGTTAACGTCGTATCACCCCTTTTGTTTCCCGCAGTTACAGAGCCTCATGTTTTTATCTTGATACGGCATTAATGCGAACATCCTTCACGTTTTGAAATAAAAGAGCGCGCGCACTAGGGCCGGGGTAGCAGGTTTGTTTATTGTTGTTGTTGTTGTTGTTGACAGGAAACATCTCACATGCAAAATGAAACAAATCCTTACCTTCCGGATGCGGTAATGGCGAGGAAGTCATCCAAATGTTAAAACAAAAAAAATGAATTCAAATTCTCTCAAGGCTTTGGTGTTTTTCATTTTCACTTTGGCACGAAGAAAACCTAACCTTTGGAAGGCCATCTCCGTGATATCTCCCTCCCATTGCTGACCAATTATTAACAAACGGAGCCGAGATGGGTGGAAATTTGGCTCAGCACCAAAGAAAAACACCACAGCCACTTCCCGGTTCCTCATCCCAGAACCATGGAAACACATGGAACTTTACAAGATTCGTCCGTCGCATCGTTTTTTTGACGCACCGCTGAGCCGAGCGGGAGACTCCACCAGAAAGGGAACGATGTCCAGAAACATATTAACCTTTTTGATGGAACGAAGGGGCGGCCAACTCTTTTTTCAGGGAGGCGAAGTTCTGATCGCTTCTTGAGAACTTGCATTTTCTGAGCGCTGTCTTCAGCCGAATCCGGATACCGATGCTAATTGGGGGCTGTTTTCTTGGCTCTAGTGCCCACTGTGTCGGAACCGTCGCTTATTACCCATTAGTTCCCAAGGTCCTTGCCTGTTCCAATTGCTCTTCAATACGGAGTAGTAATCAAAACAAAAGCTGAGATCGGCAGAGCCGCGGAGCGGCGGGTGTCAAAAAAACGTGGCTCATCATAGTTGCCTATGGTCTATGTGTTAGTTA
This sequence comes from Hypomyces perniciosus, assembly GCA_008477525.1. Lineage (NCBI taxonomy): Eukaryota > Fungi > Ascomycota > Sordariomycetes > Hypocreales > Hypocreaceae > Hypomyces > Hypomyces perniciosus. Next base: position 907,553 of record SPDT01000006.1, read on the forward strand.
GATTCGGAGTTGAATGGATTCCCTCGAATTTCCTAGAGGGTGCGTTCGGGTTCGGACTCGTAGGTATGACCGCAGGAGGATTTGCATGGGACGATAAGCTCAATGAGGGTCTCATCATCCGTAGTCATTCTCTTGCAGGAGGAATGCATGTCGTTGTGCGTAGCAATTGCTGACTATACATACCAAGCCCCTCTATCCTCGTTGATCCCTCACAAGGAAGGGTAGGTATCTTCTCTCCCTTGCTCGGACTTCATCCGTTTCTTAAGCGAGTGAAGATTGTTTAGGCGGCTTGGTGCGTGCCTCTAACATAACCCCTGGCCTAGCTGACAAGGGGGCCTGCCTAATGATTAACACCATTGGAAAACCGTTTGATGCGGGTGCATTGACAATTTTGCCTGGCATCATATGACCTGTCCAGCTTTTCAACGGACATCCAATCCTTGGTATGATGCGGTGCATCCCTGCAAAGAGTGTTTGTGGCATCCCCAAATGCGCTCTATTAAAGCAGCTCGGCTTCTTTGATATCATATTACTGCTCCGGATGCAAAAAGATAATGTCGTGATCATCACCCCATCCCATTCCTGAAGGTTGACTAATTCCTCGGACACCTCCGGATCCTTCTCGAGCTGATCTCGGACCTTGGGGAGGCAAATGTGCTCCCCCAAATGCATTCGAGCACGCCACGCATCGAGTATTGCTCCATGGCTGCAAGTAGGAAAATCCCGGACCTTGATGTGTTCAATTTGCCAGTCAAGCCATCTCCACATTATCGCCACATGGGATAGCGAACGCCACCGGGCGTAGTGGTATATTGCCTTGCTCAGAACACCATGTCCATGACACAGGGGCGGCTTACTAGCACAAAACATGAGAAACATCACATTAGCAGCATCTCAATCGTACCGACAAACGATGAAGATGCAAACGTGTATGAAGTACTCCGTACTTGGTAAGCCTATTCTCGAAGGGAAGGAATGTAGTAGTATAATCAATTAACTTCATATCTGGTGAACTTTCTACTGTTTTCGAGTCATGGCCGTATGCTTTTTACGACTCAAATGTTTGTTTGGATGGGAGGCATGTAGGTATCTGTGTGTGCGGAGACACTCGTCCAACCTTTGCCAACCATTGGGGCGACGGTCTGGAGCATGAATTCGATCTGGAAGCTTTGGGATGCTGCAGAACTAAGGCTCCGTATGTACCATCCGCACACAGGCACACCAAGGAAGACGAGTAGTAGAAGTGGCGCCAAAGTGCAACCCATCTTCATCCGATTTGAATGTAGGTATGCACTCGTCTCCTTTGTAGCTGAAACCCATTCTTTAGCAGTACGAAGTACAAAGTATGTACTCCGTAGTTGTGCTCGCAAGCCTCATCGAATGATGACAAAACAGAGGGAGGGGCATGTACTGCCACCGACTTTGCTGCATGTATGTATGGGAATGTCTGAATTGAAAGGCGTCCTTTTTGTCGACTTGACAATGAGCTGGTCAAGGCTGAAGCACATACGCAGCGGATGATGGAAGGGGAATTGGCACTGATGCACTCGCATGCAGCTGCCCCAAGCCTCATATACCGTTGAAGAGAAACTAGACAAACAGATAGGCAAACAAGCAAGCAAAAAGTGATGTATCTCCTGTATCTAACGAGAAATGTGGGCGATGCTCAAGAAGCTGGGTTTGAAAGTGTACAGAGTACGAAGTAGATAATAGATAAGTGTGGTGACCCAGTCTCTTCCGTTCCGTATACGGTAACCTGCCTCCCGTTTCGATGCAACGGAGCACCAGTTGGAGTAGTGGTTGGCTGGTTGGCTGCATCCAATGACCTTCGCGCTGACGACGGCCCTCTTCTTTTTATCATTTATGACCAAAGTGGCGGTTAATGGCAGATCTGGTTTCCTGATTCAGTCCTGGCTGCATTGTTGTACGTCCTCAGGGGCCTTGGACGGTATCTTGCTTCTTACTCGGATACCCAGTTGTGACAAGATACCTAGTTTGGTGAGGATGAAATGGTGTTAGTGGTGAGGCTTGTACAATACGAGTCGTACTACTACTACCTGTATTAGCTACTCCGTATATTGGTTGTTATCTTTCGGGGCGACAAAGACAATATGGAGGAACCTAAAGGTGGATAGGTGGATAGGTGGATAGGTGGATGAAAATGATGCGACATCCGGGTCGAATCTAATATGCGCCTCAAATTATTTGGCATGCGCTCCGTTGAGGTTGGCGAATTGCCGTTTTAGGCACAAATCTTTGCTAGGACTGAATCCATTGGGTGGCGTTTCCGAGAGCAGGGGTGCAAAGCAAAAAAACGTCATAAGCCTGTTGAAAAGCGATCGGTCGAGTCAGCGAAGGCCCAGAACCTTGCACCTTGACTTATCGGCATTGCATTGCATGACAGTGCCCAGGTCAATTATTGTGGTTGGTTGGGTGTGTGTAACGCTGAGCTCGTACAAGCAGAGGGAGGCCGGGGGGCAAATTGGCCCAGGAATTGGGTCGTATCGTGTGTTGAGTGCTCCGTATGTACTGTGTGCGCAGGTGTGTGTGTGTGTGTGTGTGTGTGTGTGTGCGTGCGTGCGTATGTGTACTTCGTATGCATCCACTCATAGATATAGTACGGAGTAGCATTGAATGGATAGTGGTGTGGGAGCATGCATGTTTTCCGGCTTCTGGTCCGGCTGCTCAACGCTACGTATTCGTACAGCCCGCCTGGGCAGCCAACACAGCCAAGGTGGCATTTTGGCAATGCCCCCGTGACCATTGTGTGGACATTGGACAAGACACACCTCCCGGTCCAGCTGCACTGAGACCCAGGTGGGTTTGCACTCGTATTGTCTGGAGCATTTGGGAGGGCATGTCGAACATGCACAGGCAGTGGTACTAGGAATAGGCAGACAACTCAGCACACACAAGGAAGAAACAGTGGTGCCAGAATGTAATTATACTGGGGCATGGAACTGACAGCGTCTGGACAGCGAATCAAAGCAGAACCAGGAGCTCGGGTAATTATGAGGTACCTGATCTCCGATGATCGATGAGGTCATTGCAAGGGAGAAGACAGGGGAGAAGCGAAGGGGGAACGGAAGGGCGGGGATAGAGAGGGAATGACTGAGATTGTGGATGAGACAAACCAGAAAAGACAGAGAAAAAATTACGGACTCGGGAGGGAGGGCCCAGAGTCAGTTCTGACGGCCATTACTCGTGCGCTTCCACAGGGCGCCATGTCGACGATCGGTGTAAGCCTGTGAAGCATGAACGGCTAAAAGGTATGGAAAGGATCAGGGCGCTGTAAGTACTATCGGTGAGGCCCGAGAGAGCGAGATAGATGCATCTGCAATGGATGGATGGGGCGGTAAAGGGAAAAAATCAAAATCTAATGTTGCATCCTCCGTTAACAATTGGCTTTCCAAAGTAGTGGCAGCGGATGTGTGTTGCCGCAGGAGTGTTGGTTGTTGGTTGGGCAGGCCTGCCGCCACGGCTCTCTCGGTTTGCTTGCTGTTTGTACTCGTACGAAGTACCTTGTACATGCCGAATTAATCTACTAAATTTGTTGCGGTCATGTACTCCGTACGTGCGCATTGTGTGTGAGAGAGTATGTGAGAGTGTGTGGGAGTGCATGAGAGTGGTGTGAATGAGTGTGTTCACTGTTGTTCTCGGCGATAAACAAACAAACAAACAGTGTGAGCGCTTCGTACTTCGTACATGTCATATCAGGTGCAGTACGAAGTAGAATACCTAGTAGGCTGGGCTGCATCGACGATGCCGGAAGGGAGGGAGGGCTGGTACAAGTAATTATATGAGAGTTCAGAAAGTTGAGTGGAGGATGATTCTCATGAGCGTCTCTCGTTTCTTTTCCCAGGCCCCTGTGACATCAATCCCCCCTGGTTCCCTCCCTCTTCTCTCCCCCGCGTCAGCAAGCATTCTGCAGTTCTGCTTTTTATTATTCTTTATAACACGGAAGCGATTCATCAACAAAGAAGCCAGCCTTAATACCTACTAGCCAGGGGAGCATGCCATCCGTCGAAGAAACACCAGGACCCAGTGATTTTCTCAATTCGCTTTCCCCATTGATCCCAGACTAGCAGAAAAGAGACTTTTCCCCTTGCCACTTTTGGCCCAGGCGGTACCAGCTGGCTGGTGCAGCGTAGGGGTCAAGTGGCCCGACCCAGCACCAGGGACACCATCCAATTGGGCAGACGGCTTCAAGTCCAGGAGATGGTGTCTCGTCTGGGCTTTAGAGGCTTAGATCGACGCCCAAGTGCCGCCTGGCACTTGACTTGTGAAGTTGACCGGAACTTCAGACACGGAGAATCTACTCCGTCCGCCGGCTGGCTGGTGATGCTGGGGAAATATTCTTTTTTGTCCGATATTGATTGACCTCCACGGTGTAACACACGATGTAGCAGTCTACTACTACTCCTACTGCTACTGCAGAGAGCAACAGGCTATCATAAATCACACCCTACCTGCATTGCATTCCTTTTCAGCAGCCACCGGGGGGGCCGTTCCAAGAAGCCTGAACACCTGTAAGGTGGCGAGTGAGCAGTGTCGGACGACTTTGGACGGATTCATTCAGCGCCAATTGTTTGTTGTAGGAAAAAAGGCGTCAACAATTCCAATAAGCACCGATCCTCCGTGCAATATCCATACTATTATAGTCGGTGGCGTCTCTTGCAGCGACAAACCGCAGTAGTACTTCGTAGTGCTCGTACTTTGCAGACCACAGCGTACTTTCAGCGCTGGATGTCCGCGGCTGCAACTAAAGCCAGCTGCACATCGCCAAATACGAGGGTCGTTGGGGGATTTTAAGGAGGGACTCGATAGGCCTGCCACTTACACCCATACACACTTGACTGCAGCTGCAATATACGAGTATTCCAGCAAGAACCCGGGATGCCTATTTTTTATTTTTTTTGTATTTGTTGAGACGCATGTCGTGGCCCCCTCGTCTTACACACACAGGATATGACTGCATACCTTACCTTAGTAGGTGGTGGCAGTCGAGTAATAGCAGTATGCCTAAGAACAAAAGCGAAGTTCCGCACCGCCCCGGATGCAAGGTGCTCGACTCGGGTCTGTACGTGGCAACATGATATTATTAAACTTACAACTCCGTACTTCGTACACCACGCGATGGCTGTCGGGTAACTTGCCTCCCGCAACCGAAACCGCACATCCATCCAATACTGCGACTCAGCCAGCGTGAGGAGAATCGGTGCCACGCGTGTGATGCTATTGTGTTGTGTTGTGTTGTGTTGTTGTGGCCACAAGAGTGGCTCTCGCTGCACGAGTCCCCTCCCACCACCACCCTCTGACGCAAAGTGACAGCCGTCGCTTGCTCCGGGTGCATTAGTCATTGACATACCATCACGGCGTCGCCTTTTTTTTTCCTTCTTGTTATTGTCTGCTGGAGGGAGGCGTTTTTTGGGGCTTGCAGCAGCGAGACATGTAAGGGCAACACCCCAAAACCCAAGAGCAGCGGTACCCACACCCACGTCGTGCCATTCCATGCCAAAAGCCGTAAGCTATACGCTTGTGCCGCACTGAGTGAGCCCCAAAATCCCCCCCACGCTGCAGGCGCTAGCCGCCTGAACTTTGAAGTAATGTACCAGCGACGCCCGAGCGAGTCTCTTTACGTCGTGTCCCCCGAAGTCGTCGTTGTCCTGCTCCTCGCCAGCGCCAGCACGAACGAACGAACGTGCTAAAACGCCTGCGGCTGCTGCGCGGCCAAATTGCGGCAATGTCTACGGAGTACCTACCTACTAGGTAGTAGGTACCAATCTTGTGGCATGTACCTGGCACTTCGTACTCCGTGCTCCGTACTACTCCGTGCCCTTCGGCGTGTCCACCCCAGCCATTTGCCCTCGCAGCGGTACATCCAGTGGTACTCCTCCGTACACCATCCCTCCTTCGCCATGCATCAAACCTGGATGGAACAGTGCCCCGGCCGGAGCGGTCGCCGAAGCCCGCTCCTCATGTACCAGATACTAAGCGGCCGCGCATCACGGTACGTGTGGGCCAGGTACCGGACGGGTGCAAAACGTACCCGCCCCCTACCTTTGCTGGCAGTACCTGAAATTACAGTGCTCCCTCAGATTCACTAAAAATGCTAGTCTTAGTCCTTCAGGAGGTTTCTTAGGCCTGCATGCGCTAGAGAATTCGCACCTAACCCACACCACACACATCACACTGCTGCTCTCCCCATACTGACTGGACGGGACGCTCCAATTAGGTATGTATATGTCCCTGCCATCCTCGTGTCACCTCCGTTTTCCAGGGTCCGTCTGCCGCTCCTTTTTCCCTTTTCAATACTTTCCCACTTCGTGCTGCAGCCAGACGCCTCCTGCCTTGCCTTGCCTTGACTTGACTTGCCTGCCTGCGTGGACTAATACCTAATCTATTCTCTCTTTCTTACTCTCCCTCCCTCTCGCTTTCACACACTCTTTTTCATCTATCTTCTCCCTCCTTCCTTTCCTTTCCTCCCCTTGGATATCATTGTATAATTCCTTTGCTCGTCTATCTGGTCGAATCCGCCCTGGTCTCTTCCTCAGCTCTGTAGTCGTCGTCTACTGCCTACCGTTTGCAGCACAACACCAAAGGCACATTCACACGCCATCATCAATCCTCACCACAGGCCTCACGATACCAAAGCCTAATCACAACAACCGGCCGCACGACATCGACCATTGACGACGATAATCACAATTCACTGCTCGTCAGCAAGTATCCGCATGCGGTACGTATAAGCAGAGCAAACCATTGCGCTTCCTTACATTGAATGCCGGCCGCAATTGCATCACCCCCTGGCTGGCTTCTCTCAACCACCACACCTATATACACAGATGCCCCTTATTCTCTAGACTCGGCAGCCACAAAAACCGGTGCACAGCACCCCGGGTAGCCGACAGCACCTGCAACCGTCCGCCTCTCGTGATTGACTTCGTCGCACCCCCCCCCCCCCCCCCCAATTGTTTGTGTAAAGAGCTGTATGTCCGGTTTAGTTGCTAACTTGCATGCATGTAGCCACTAGGAGCATTGGACTGGATCTTTGACTTTCGCACCTACGAACCGGAAACTTTCGACAGCCCGACGTCCCTGAATCGCCTCGCTTCGTGTTGTCTATAAGATAGGGGCGGATCAGTCTCGATCGTCTCTCTTGATCACGGGTATTAAGACAGGTGTATCCAAGAGAGTGTTGCAAAGATGTTGCCCGAGCAAGGTACCGGCGGTCCGGTTGAGCGGCCTCGGAGGCAGCTATCAACATCTGCCCCCTGCCCCAACAGCGAGGGAGAGCCTATGCAAGAGTCGAAGGTGCAAATACAGCAGCAGCCGCAGGACGAAAAGACAAAACAAAAAACGACACAGTCATCTCAAGAATCACCTAGACGGTGTCAAGTCGAGCCTCGAGCTGCAACACCTGGAGCCTCTGTGATGTCGCGAAATCCTTCGGACGCATCTGCCGCGTCTCCTCCCCCTGAGACAAGTTCTAGTGGTCGTTCTTCTCCGGGATCAACATCACAGGTTCTGCCAGTAGAGCCTCCTGTCACCAGGGCAACTTTGAGCGAGCTCGATGTATCCAAAATCGTCCACAATCCTAAGCTGCGTCACGACATCAACTTCGACCCAGAGCTACATTTTCGGCCGAATTTGGATGGAGAAAAGGGGCGCAAGAAGCAAGATAAGGCAAACCAGTTTTGGAGGGCACTGAAGAAGGAGTTGACAGAGTTCATCACGGATAGGCCAACTTTCTACGCCAATCATGGAGAGAGTGACAACTGGACCTTACCAGCGTTGCTCAAGGCCGTCAAGGAGATTATTCAAACGCTGGTTCCTCAACGGGATCGCCAGTTTCTGGAGGAAGGTCTGAACGTCGAACTACTGATGCAGCAGTTTCACAAGGGTATTGCTGATCTGGAAAAGTTGGCTCTCTGGTTGTCACGGGTCCTCAAATCACATTGCGCACCGATGCGTGATGATTGGGTCGATACCATGTACGCCCAGCTCAGCAATGGCAACCGCAACATGGATCTTGATGAGCTCGTCACTGGAATGCGCAGTCTCTTGAGTGTGCTGGAGGCAATGAAGTTGGACGTGGCAAACCACCAGATTCGATGTTTGCGGCCGGTTTTGATCGAAGATACCACCCACTTCGAACAAAAGTTCTTCTACAAGAAGATGGAGACGGGAAAGATGATGCGGGCAGACCTGGAAATGTCAAAACAATGGTACAAGGATGCCGAGGAGAGATATGCCTGCAGTGTGGGACACACTTCACGATCCTTTGGTGACATGGGCGTCTTTTTTGAGGCCCTTACCCGGCTTATTCTACCCTCGGCAGGAGACAAGCGGATACCGAACACATTCGCATTTGACGATGAGAGGTTGATGAAGTTGCGGTCTGATGTAACGGACGCCATCAATCTAGAGCTGTGCATGCGCATGTACGAAGATTTGGAACGCATGGAACGCTACAATTGGGCAGGCTTGCTTCCAACCTATGAGTGGGGGGGCATGGAAACATTCGACTTCAACACACCACCATCAACCTCCCGACCTTCTAGTCTCGTCTTCAGCTCCGCGGGCTCTGCAAATTCCTCTCCTAGGTCGTCCTTCGTCCTTCCCACCACACCTGTCGCACCCACTCAGACGGACTCTCGTGCGAGGGCCCGAGAGGTTTACAACTCGCTCGTCGCACTGCTGCAGTCCTCGCCACCGAGTAACCGCCGGTGGCAGATGATGGCTGGATCTATGGCCCTCCAGATTTTCCGCTTCACTGATGCGCCATCGGATATACTTCCGGCCTTCGAGGCAAAGCTGGCCGCCAATCTTCTCAATGTGAACTCGGCTTACTACCAAGACGTCGAGCGATCTTTCCACGACCGTCTGATGCTCGAGCTAGGCAACCGTGTACGTGAGTTTAGATCGCTTTCCGGTCTTGCCCTGTTCTCTGTTGCTACTGGCGGTCGTTTCCATGGCAGCCATCACACCGGACGAGACCGAGATGTCGACACCTCAGTGCGGGAGTATTATGACGACGGAAGCATCGAAGACGCCGCCACCAGGCTTGCTCATCTTGGCGTCCTGCATTGGAGGGTATGGTCACAATTGGTCTATCTCCGTGAACTTGACAACCTGCCTGAGGAAGATGATGAGCCAATGCAGATCTGAGGTCTAGGCCTGGATACTTTCACTACCAACCGGACGTTTTTCTCCGACCCAACCAATACGTACCTTGATTTACTTGATTGAGCCGCTGGATAGAATATGATTTTAGCCACCATCGAATTGTTCTTCTTTGTCCACAGCACCAATATTATCCGACCCGCGCTGCCTACCAATACCCGATTTAATTTTACACCCTGGCCCGCCTTTCTCGGACACGGCAGCTGGATCGGCGGGCCAATTTCCGCCTTTTTCTTGTCTTTACAACCTCGATTATATCTACCCGGAGTCACCAGACGAAGTTTCAGTAATTAGACTGGTTAGGACAAAAGGTACCTTCGGGGTGCTATTTGGGGCCTGCATATGAGCTTTGGTGTTTTTTTTTGCTAGGTTTTTATGTACCTCTGGAGTGGCATTACATGTGTTTTATCAGTTTAATGCCACTGGTCTATTCTCGTTTTCGAGTTCTGTTAGTATTTTCGTTTTGTTTACTTGCTCCCACGGGAACGGCGTTTATGGGCTCGGACTCGGGGACAAACACGGGAGGCAGACCCAGTTTTTTTAGAACTCCTGCTGTCAGGGCAGCTTGAACCATTTTGCATTGTAAGATTGAGATTATGGGTATTTTGGTCGATATCCCTTGTGAAGAAGCAGCGGTGCCTCCTGGTTGGAGTGGAGGATAATCCACGCGGGAAATGGAGAGCAAGTTTAAGTGCTTCGGTTTTACAAAATATGTGTAGCGTTCCATCTCGTTCGGGTGTGTCGACAAATGGAAAAGAGATTGTTCTCGAGACTGTGTGCTTGTGTCTTTGTGATACGCTATTCCCTAGTATTGGATGGCATCGTGCATGTTTCATGATATTTCCCAATGAATACGTCTGTGTGAAGTGGTGCCATTATCTCCATTCGGTTTCGGTTTTGTTCTGCTATTCTTGTCTTACTACTCCGTATTGTACTCTTCATTATCACTTTGAGGCTGTCATATTTGAAGGTAATATCTAGTAGATACGGAGTACTAAGATTGCTGATTGCTTCCATTATAGCACTTGAATCGAAATACTGGCTTTGCACCCATGAGCTCAAATACAGAATTTCTGGTAGTAGTGAAGATACCAATGAGTTTAATATTAAATATTAAATTATATTTTACCTAGTAGCATGCTATTTCCTCCTACACTGTCTCTTCTGCGGAGTTGTCGCGAAGCTTTAGGGTAGGCGAAAGAAAGCAGTCCCTCGTCAGGTCACGTGCCTGAAGCTAAGCTGGAAAGAAGTCGCGACGCCTCGCGGGTAACGTCCTGCAGGGCTGCGATCTAATCGCAAACAAATATTTCGAGAACATCCTTTGTCGGATTCGACCACCTGCACACGCCACGAGAAATGCGATAAATCATCGTCGACAATAGAGATACAGTTTCTAACCCAAAACCCTTTCCACATCGACGATTTTGCGTCCAGCAAAGCATCGCCAAGATGGTCCAGATCAGCGAAGTTAAGGGAAACAAACGCGACAATCGCACAGCTGCCCATACTCACATCAAGGGACTGGGACTGAGGCCTGATGGCTTTGCTGATACTCTGGCGGGTGGATTTGTCGGGCAGGTGCCTGCACGAGAAGTAGGCCATATCCCTTCGCGGTATTCTCTGTGTTCGCTTGCTGACCTTTTTTGTCTTTGCCCAGTCATGCGGTGTTGTGGTAGATCTGATTCGAGCTCATAAAATGGCCGGTCGAGGTGTTTTGCTGGCTGGCGGACCTGGAACTGGAAAGACAGCCCTGGCGCTCGCGATTAGCCAGGAATTAGGAACCAAGATTCCCTTTTGCCCCATCGTAGGCAGCGAGATCTATTCATCAGAGGTCAAGAAGACTGAGGTGCTGATGGAGAACTTCCGAAGGGCGATTGGTCTCAAGGTCCGCGAAACGAAGGAGGTCTACGAGGGCGAGGTTACCGAGCTTACCCCAGAGGAGGCTGAGAATCCTCTGGGTGGATATGGCAAGACGATTAGCACGCTCCTCATTGGGCTGAAGAGTGCAAAGGGACAGAAGAAGCTTCGGTTGGATCCCAGCATCTATGAGGCTATTCAGAAGGAGAGGGTCACCGTGGGCGACGTCGTTTACGTCGAGGCGAATACTGGTGCGTGCAAGCGGGTAGGACGATCGGACGCGTATGCCACCGAGTTCGATCTCGAGGCCGAGGAGTACGTGCCTATCCCGAAGGGCGAGGTACACAAGAAAAAGGAGATTGTGCAGGACGTCACGCTGCATGACTTGGACGTTGCGAATGCTCGGCCGCAAGGTGGACAAGACATCATGAGCATGATGGGCCAGCTCTTGAAGCCTAAGATGACCGAGATTACGGATAAACTACGCGCGGAGATTAACAAGGTCGTTGGCAAGTACATCGACCAAGGCGTGGCTGAACTGGTACCGGGCGTCCTGTTCATTGACGAGGTAAGTAACGTTTGGCTTTGTGTCACAACGAAAGAATTCGACTGACATTCTGTGGCTGGTAGGCTCACATGCTTGATATTGAATGCTTCACCTATCTCAACCGAGCCCTGGAATCACCCATAGCCCCTATCGTGGTGCTGGCATCGAACCGCGGAATGTGCACAATAAGAGGCACTGAGGATGTTGTCGCAGCCCACGGCATTCCTCCCGACTTCCTCGCCCGCATGCTCATCATCCCCACCTCCCCCTACTCTGCGGAAGAGATCAAGAAGATTGTCCGGATACGCGCCACCACAGAAAGCGTGTCTATCACCGACGCCGCTATCGACAAGATTTCGGAGCATGGCGTCCGTGTGAGTCTGAGATACTGCCTACAGCTACTGACTCCGTCGAGGTGAGTTGTTTTTCCTTTCCGCTCCTGGTGTCTAGCCTAGACACGTCCAAAAATAGAGTTACTAATTCAAGACACAGCATTCTTGCCAAGGCCAATGGCCGCACCCAGATCGACATCCAGGATGTGTCTGAGTGCGAGGACCTCTTCCTTGACGCTCGCCGCAGTGCTACATTGCTTGGCAGTGAGGCGGGACGGGGCTACCTGTAATTGTGGTAGTAAACGGATGAACCAGGGGGGGGGGTGTCAAGTTTACGGTGATTGTTTTAGGATGGGCGGCGAACAGGCGACATGCCAACAAACACATATGTTTTTTGTTCCCTTACACAAGGTCAAGGCGGAATTTTTTTCCTTTTAAAAGAGAGACGTCACTGTTTTTGTTAATGTACGAAGTAACTACTACTACAGGGTCAGGTAGTCTAAAAGAGCTCTTGGGGATCGGATGTTAGTAGACGATTTGGCGGGCTAGGCAGCGAGTTTTGCGTCTGTCTCCCACCGATGTAACAAGATTGTCATGCATATCTACAAGATCGATCCGTCTCCCTTACACTATCTTGTCCACCTCCCCGAGACATCGAGGGACTTCCCTGATCTTCCCTTTTTGGGGCTGGCGGACTGGTGGAGTGGTAGTGGAAGTGGAGAGGCGGAATCCCCATCTACACCGAGACCCGAGGTGCGGATCATGCTGTGTTTTAAGGTTGAACGGATACCATGCTCGTACTAAGAGATATAGTAGAAGCGAGAGGGAGAGAGAAAAAAAGGAAGAAAAAAAAAGACGCAGGATGTCATCACGTGCAGGGAGCACCTTGCCCAATTCAGCGCTCTTGCATACATACATAAGTCTTTGTCTCAGAGGCTGGCATTCCAGAGGACGGACGCCATGCATTCCGATGAGTGGGCATTATCCGTCCTTGGACGAGGTTGGGAGGGGGCGTGTGCGAGCGAGTGATGAAAGAGGGCAGACGAATTTCAAAGAATGAATGAAGCGAGAAAGAAGAGAAAAGAAGGAAATGAAGGTGAAGATGTGGGAGCCGATTGAATGAGGAGTATTAGGGAATATGCAGCTGCCAGGAGAATGAATAGACCTCTGTTTGTTATTGTTGCTGCAGGCTCATTGACAGCCGACATTGTCACTGCCAGATCCGTTCGTTGTCCGTTTTGCTTGCATCGACTCGTACGCCCACTTCTCCTGCTGCTGCTGGCGGAAAACGGCTGCAAACGCACGGCAGACAAAGAAGCTTTTGGCCGTCTCCCTTCCGTCATCCATCCGCATCCCATCTCACTATACCCGTCCCGTTTCTCTTCTCCCCCATCCTCTGCCTTCACTAGCCCATAACTCTGATCTCTGGAGAAAGATAGAGATCGAAAGAAGGTGAGAGGACAGGGGGACACGAAAACGCAGATAACAAGACACCCGAGACATACCAGGGGTGTATGGAGAATCTGACTTTCGTCCGAGAATGGAGATCGAGAAACCCAAAGAATGGCAGTGGAGGTAGTTGAAACGGAAAGCAAGAAACAGCCGCCATTGTGAATGGCATCTTGTCGATTCACAAAGACCTACCGCCGTCAGCCCTTTCCACAATACTAATCCTTTCTCCCCCCCATTCCCCTCCCTTTCATTCAAACGTCGCCTTTCATATTTTTCTTTTCTTGTGCTCTCTTTATTGTCAGCACACACCATACCTCTTTATTATCCTGCATGTTTCCTATTTGGTTCCATTCATCGCAACGAATCACAATCAACCCCCAAAGGTAACCCCTACTCACAACGCAGAGTCACTTTTCCTAAGGAGGGGGTACCGGACCAGGGTATGATCATTAGATTTGATGCTTCCCGAGCAGCGCATTTCCCGCGTCGTTTGCACCTTCCAACATGACCCAAGTCCTATCCCTGGTGGCCCCTCGACACATGGACATAGCCCCAGTCCATTCCCGCATGGATATCGACGAGTTATCCCGGGACAACGGTTCAGAAACTGGGTTTAGAACTTCTCTGCACACTTCACCTTCTTCAAGTCCCATTGGAGAGAGTATGGAGAGACTACCGCCTGTATCGATGAGCACACCTAACCCGAGTCACGATGTACTCGAGCAGTTGAGAATCAACACCTCGACCTCGAACACAATGAGGCCCGACGGGACTCGAGACATGATATGCCTTTGTACCCCAACACCAAAGATCCCGAGGCCACGAAATGGTGAGTCGATGTCTTTCTATCACACCGAGAATAGGCCGTGGTAGCACCTAACCTTGGCACTAGGTGCCAAGGGATACACCCTCGTATACGTTGACTGACCATTCTCCCACAGCCTTCATTTTGTATCGCCAGCATCATCAGTCTCGAGTAACGGCAGACAACCCTAGGCTTTCAAACCCGGAGATTTCCAAAATCATCGGAGAGAGGTGGAAGAATGAGGTATCCGAGGTCAAAGAAACGTGGAAGAAGCTGGCCGAGGAGGAGAAGCAACGTCATCAGCACCAGTATCCCAACTACCGATATCAACCACGTCGCGGTGCCAAGTCTCAGAACTGGTCGGGTTCTTCAAATGTAGATGATCAAGGACGATGCCACAAATGCAATGGTCGATTCATCGCAACTCCGCGAACACCGTCTGTTCCTTTTGTTGGCCCAACGACGTCGAATTTTAGCCACTCAGAGCCCCAAGCCAGACCAACCCTCCATAGACTGAACACAGATATCCCACGTCGGACAAGTATTGAGATCTCGCCTATCAACAAGTTGCCTTTTCCGGGCAAGATCCCCTCCTTTCGAAGTCCTGACGACTACGACCCGACATCGCCTGATGTGAAGCGACGTCGAGCCAATGGTGCTGGTGACTATCATTTAGTCAGCGGACGCCCGGATGTGTTTGGTGGAATGACACCAGGAGAACCGATGCGACTGATATCGGAAGGAGGCCCAGCTGTCCAAATGAATCCATACACTCCTACGTCGTTGCCAGAGCTTGGGGCTTTGCCGAGATCGAAGAGTTTCCCCATGCCTCCGCCACCCCGGCCATCGGCACCGTGGTCATGGTCTGAGCAGGGCAGCCATTCTCGTCGGAATAGCGGATTTGACGAGTCTCTTCGTCTGCCCCCTCTCCAGAGTGCAATCTCACTATCACCGTCGCGACAAGGCACGAGGGATGAGCGTCATCTTAGTATATCTTCAAAGGAATCTGGAAGTCCTATCCCCATCCAACGCAGGCTTCCTGCCAAGGATGTGGAAAGAAAAAGCCTGGAATCAGACGTCATGTCGATTGCTTTTAGGCAGAAGCTGGGTGTCCTCGCCAGAATCTGTCGACCAATCCCGCCTCTCAGCCGTGAGGCACTATTTACCAATGTTCGAGGTGCCTTGATTGCGGTTGAGGGCCCAAGCGCGAGTGTACTCCGAGAGGTTGGAATGGCCGTAGAAAGAGGCCTGACGAGATATGCAGAGATATCCCTTAAAGTCTGGACCAACGACTTCGACATATCAGATGCGAGAGCATCCGTGGAAGAGGATCGATTCTCATCATGTTTCCAAACTGTTCTATCGTGGCAGGAAAAGTCAAGGCATATTGTGCGTCACATAACTGGTGGCGAGGAGAGTCATCCAGGAGAAAAGCAAGGGGTTGAGGCTGAACAAAACAAAGCAAAGTCTCCAGTGGATGATAAAAGTCCAGATTCATCGGGCAAGATACCCGTTGCATTGATCAGAGAAGGTTTCAGTTTGACATTGTCGGACAGATTTGCTTGTACGACACCGATTGTGGATATGTATGCGCCTGTGGATCACTGGCAATGGATGGCCAGTCTCTGGCGAGGAATCGTGTGTCCGGACCTTGTTATATATGTAAAACCAAGCGAGGAGGATGAGATCAGCACTCTCGGGTCCGTCGAGTTCTCACGGCACATGGGTTTGATTGTGGTGAGAGTCGCTCCAGGAAAGGGGCTGGAGGAGGCGACTGAGCGCCGGCTGGCCTTTGAGGTCATGGAATGGATGAGAGAGGGATCATTCCGAGGCGCTGTGCCGCAAAATTGGAGACTCGGGTGAAGAAAAAGGCGAAGAGGGAAACGATGTAAGGGAACTGTACGGAAATGTGCTGCTGCTTATGCCCTTGAGGGGCTGTTGAGGGGGCGCAAACGATGCCTGCCATATTAAGATGATAGATCCTTGACCCATGGATATGGATCCATTGAGGCAACAAAACGGGTTCACAGTTGCTTGTAGTGGGAAAATAGATAGACACCGGAATTGAGGCTTCTTGCGATTTCCTGTTCAATTGGAGTAGTATTGTTTGTTTCAAGTTCTGTGTAGTCTAGGTACCTAAGTATAGGTACTCCGTATGCAGCTCTGAATGAATGAAGCAATATCGCATCGCGCCTTCTTTGGTGTTCTTGGACTATTTTTGGTGCCTTGTTTTTGAGGCTGGTACAAAGCATGTACTCCATACTTCGTACTCCTGAACTGAACGAACAGGGTGGGGCCAATGTGGAGTAGTACTTTGTACACGGCTCTAAGCAGCCAAAATGCGCTTGAGCTATACAAACAGGGGTTCGGCAGACTTGCGAAGGCTCCTTGTCCGCGCATGGCAAACGCGTTTACTCCGTATCATCTCACCTAATATTTCCTTGTCCATATTACGACTACTGCCTTTGCAGCTCCTTGCCTTGTTCACTGTTCACGACCCCCTGAGAAACATAAAGGACCCCAATTGCTACGATCGCTACGAACTACGATCACACGAGAAACCGCAAGATATCACGATGCAACATTACCCCTCTGGCTTATTCTCATAATGCCGGACTTTAAGCCGGGACAGACAGTCCTGCTCAATGATGGCCGCAAGGGTATCGTGCGGTTCGCTGGCGAAACCAGCTTCCAGGTGGGCGAATGGATTGGCGTCGAGCTCGAGGAGAAGACGGGGAAGAATGATGGCAGCGTTCAGGGCGAGAGGTATTTCGACTGTCCCATGGGATACGGCATGTTTGTCAAGCCCATGATGGCGACAATCATCGCGCAGCCACCGCCACCGAAACCAGCAGCCCGGAAGCCCGCCCGACCAACAAGCTTCCAGCCAGGCATAGGAAGGTCATCCACCGGCATCGACTTGGGGATGAACAGGAGGAGGAGCATCAACGCACCAAGTCCGAGCCCGGTACCTAGGGGTTCCCGGCCGGCGAGCGCTATGAGAGTAAGTCTTTGATGGCGCGTCTCGTGAACCAGAGGACGCGCGTGTTAACCAAGACTCTAGTCGCCTTCCAAGTCACCTACGAAGCAACTGATGAGCGGTCCGTCGAGCGCGAATGTGTCCCGAACAGCCACGCCCTCTAATGCCCGTGTGGCATCCACTGGAGCCAAGCCCCGTACGTCCATATCGGGACCACGATCATCCATGGGCCCTCCCCCGCAGCCTGCTACAAGAACGATGCGCCAGGCCTCGATATCTTCCGTCACCTCGCGGTCCGGCAGTGCGCCGTCAAGGATTGCGGGTGGACGGGCGCCCCTCGGGGGACTGAGGTCTCTCACACGACCGGATTCCGGTCGAAGAGCATCTGCTAGTTCTCAGGGAGGATGGGATTCGAGCGCTGCCATTAGAGACGACGAACATATGCTTAGCTCTCCTATTAGAAGTGATGATGAGATATTGTCTCCTCAACCTACAAGCCCTGTTCTTGGGAGAGCCAATACCCTGGAGAAGCTTGCGGCAGCTTCCTCGACTGGCCGTCCTTCTCCGACCCCGCCATTAAAGAAATCTATCGCTGTGGCAGCCTCATCACGACCCGTTGGATCATCAGCTGCCAGCCGGGAAATTGAAGACCTCAAAGCCAAGCTGAAGGTTCTGGAACGAAAGCGAATCGAAGACCGAGATAAGTTGAAGCAGCTGGAAAAGGTTCAAGGTGAAAGAGACAAATTTGAGAGCATCATTCAAAAACTGCAGCAAAAGTACCAACCGATGCAGCAAGAGAACACCGATTTGCGGAAACAACTCAAGGAAGCCGAGTCAAGGTTTGAGTCGATAGAGGCTCTTCAAGCTGAACATGACACTGCACTCGAATTAGCTACTCTTGACCGAGAAATGGCCGAGGAGACAGCGGAGGTTTTGAAGATTGAGATGGAGGCATTGAAGGAGAAAGCCGAGGAATTGCAATTGGAAGTTGAAATTCTCCGAGAGGAGAATGCTGAGTTTAGCAAGGGTATGTCTCCGGAGGAACGATCCAGTACTGGATGGCTACAAATGGAGCGCACAAACGAGAGACTGCGCGAAGCACTTTTACGATTACGAGACTTGACGCAAGAACAAGAACAGGAACTCAGAGATCAGATTGTGGGTCTGGAGGAAGAGCTTAAGGAGTTCAACGCTCTGAAACAAGATCACACCACCACGAAGGAGAAACTTGCGCAATCTGAGTCGGCCGTGGAGGACCTTCGCCAGCAGCTTGACACTGCCTTGGGCGCCGAGGACATGATTGAGGACCTAACGGAAAGGAACATGAGCATGTCTGAACAAATCGAAGAGCTTAAGGCTGTCGTCGAAGACCTGGAGAGCTTGAAAGAGATCAATGATGAGCTTGAGATCAACCACGTGCAAAATGAGAAGGAAATGCAGGAAGAGCTTGATTTCAAGGACAGCATCATTGCTGAGCAGGCGCGACGAGCAGCGCAACAAGAGGTGGCATTGGGAGATATGGAGTACACCTTGTCACGGTTCCGCGAGCTCGTCACGAATCTGCAGAGCGATCTGGATGACATGAAGGCTTCTCAGGCTGTGACCGAAGGCGAGTCTGAGAAATTGAATGACCGCTCACGAGCCATGATGGACTTGAACATGAAGCTTCAAATTTCTGCCTCCAAGGCGCAGATCAAGACAATCGATCTTGAACTGCGGCGACTTGAAGCGCAGGAGGCGGAGCAGCATCTTGAGATTGTCAAGCTGTTCTTGCCCGATAGCTACCAGGAGGACCTAGATTCCGTTCTCGCCCTCCTCCGGTTCCGCCGACTAGCATTCAAGGCAAATCTTCTCAACGGATTTATCAGAGAGCGGGCCAATGGACAGCCCCAGCCAGGGCATGAGGACGATATTCTTGCTGGGTGCGATGCCATTGATAAGCTTGTCTGGGTGTCTGCCATGTGCGATCGCTTTGTCAATGACATTAGCCACTGCTCCATGGACCAGTTCACCAAATACCAGAATGCTCTTCTGGAGCTCGAACCAGTTGAGCGGGCCTTGAACGCATGGATTGACGGCTTGCGCCGAGATGACCTGAAGGAGCAGAAGTGCGCTGATGAGCTACAGCGTACTATATCCCTAATGTCACATCTCGCAGAAGTTCACATTTCGAGTGGTATTGCCACTTATGCGGATGATATCCACATGAGAGCTCTGGTTGTGCAAAGCCACTTTGACTCAGCAACCGTGGCATTCAATGTGACCCGAGGCCTGGTGCAGCGGGCCATTCCCTCTCCTGGTGAAGAGGATGAGCTAGCACAATATTTCACCAAGAAGATTGATCTTGCTATTACTCAGACTAGAAACGCCAAGGTCATTGCTGGCAAGGCAGTTCGTGCTTTGGAGGATCTCAAGACTCGATCGCTCTCATTGCCTCAAGACACAAGAGGGGCGTTTGAAGAGTGCGAGACTTCATCGCAAGACCTTGCGCGTCTAGCACGCCAGATCGGACTCGGCGTTCACAAACTCTTGACTCAGGACGAGGGCCGAACCGAGCTTTTTACCTACGGTGAGATCAACGATGTCATTCACAAGGCAGTCCTCGAGGCGACCTCAGCTAGCGAATCAGAGCTCTTCTCGAATTACCTCGGCAAGCTTCGGACTGCCAGCGGACAGATTTCCGATCTTGCGGCACTTGCAACTGATCTCGCTCAAACACAGGAGTTTGACGTCAACCCTGCCCCTTGGCGCCTTCGAGCTCAGGAGCTCAAGGCCCTCAAGACGGTGCCTGTGGATACGGAAGAAGAGCTTAGGCGACTCAAGGCCGAACACAACGAGGCCCGCCGCACGATTGCGCAACGGGATGAGCATCTCAGCACGGCTGTCCTCAAGATTGAGACGCTCGAGTCTAGGATGCGTGATGCGCAAGCTAATATCGAGCGCATCAGCAATCTACAGGTAGAGCTCAAAGATGTCAATGGCCATGTTGGTAGTCTCAAAGAGGATATCGAGAAGCAAGACCGAGAGCTCAAGAATCTGGAGTCTGAGCGAGACAAGTGGAAGAAGATTGCTAGCGAGAGTCGGGCATACGCGGACGGTGCTGACGCTGCGGATACGAAGGCCGGCCAGGAGCGGGCCGTTGCCACCGCACGTGAGATGGATGCGCTGAAGAAGGATATTGAGAGTCTACAAGCAGCAGTCCGCTATCTCCGCGAGGACAACCGTCGTGCGCGCATGAAGGAGCAGCAGGACTGCGAGTGGCTTTCGGAGCCCTTGAAGAAGAAGACGAGTCCGGACGAGCAGCGCAAGGCACTGGTGGTAGCCGAGGGCAAGGATGTGCTTGGAGAGCTCATCAAGCTGGCTACATCAGCCACCATCTTCGACCTAGGCGCAGCGCCGAAGAACAAGCTGGCATGGCGACCAGCCAGAACAACTCCTCAGTACCATGCGGCCAAGCAGATGGAGGACCTAGAGGCCTGGCGGGAGTGGCAAGACTCGGTGCTGAAGAAGACAGGTATTCTGCTCGTCCAGGACCGAGCCACTGGCCTCGGCAGGGAAAAGCAGGCGGGCGTAAAAAGAGAAACGGCGGCACAGCTGAAAATCAAGCTGCACTCTGCGCAGGGCAAGCCGAGAGCACAGGACGGGGTGCAGATTGTGGGATCGCGCGAGTGGGAGGCTTTGCAAGCTGCCACCAGGAAGATGGCGGCTGTATAAATGATGTGTGCATGGTTCAATGTTTGCATGGGTTGTGTGAATAATGGGCGTGAGAGAGGCTCTGTATACCCGCCGTTTTTGGCCGAGTCCTGGCGTTGTCTTTTCTTTCTTTGCGCGTATGTATGATTCTTGTACTAGGAGGTCTGTCTGATGACGGCTGTTTGAGTTGAAGGGTATTGAGCGAATAAATACATTGCTCTAAAGGCCAACTCAACTTGTTCTTTCTCGACTATATCAACGATGCCGTGCCAGATAGTAGTCGTTCAATTCATAGGTAATCGTGTGCATCGTGTTTGTGACCTCTCCCAGCATGCATGATTTTTATTACTTGTTGCATTTCTTTCATGAAATCATCACCCGATATCCGTTCTAATGACAGCCTCAGTCTTGTCGATGCCATCAAGCCTTTCCTTTCCCCTTCTTATCCTTCTTCTTCTTCTTCCCACTCTCCTCCGCACCGCTCGCACTACCACCCGCCTGACTCGCCATCAGCGCCGACATAGGATCCCCTCCGCCCTGCATCTCCTTCATCATATCCTTGAACAGATTCTCCGAAACCCCACCGCCCGTCATCGCCGCGCTCAAATACGGCACCAACTCTCCCATCTTCCAGCCCCTCGGCACCGCCGGCCGAGGATACGGCTTCCCCTCCGGCGGCTGCAACTGCCCTCCAATGCGCAGCCTCAGCCCCGCCGAATCCTCCGTCGTCGGATTCTCACGCAGATGCTGCGCCACGAGGATGTACAGGTGGTGCTTGTTCAGCACCGCCGCCGACGACGACCCCTTGCTCTGCTTCAGCCCGACCTTGACGCGGCCCGGGTTCGCCCAGTCTTTCGGATGGACCTTCTCCGGCTCGAGAAGCGTGGGGAGGCGTAGCCGCGAGCAGGCGTTGGCGATCTCGCGCGCGAGCGGGTTGCGCACGGCGAGGGCGGCGCTGACGCGACGGCCTTCGGCGCGAGACCGCGAGGCGTCGAAGTAGACGGGGTACAGACACTGGAAGCTGTTGTAGGCGGAGCGGTCTGCTGTGACGGGGAGAGAGGTAGTCTGGGGCGCGTGCAGGTGAGCCTGGGCCGCAGCTCTGGCGGGGGGCAGAAGGTCGTCGTCGTCGTCAGAGGATAAGTGTGGCCTCTGGCGGGGATCGGGCAGACGGGAGCGCAGGATGTCGGAGTCGGCGAAGTCGTCGAGGTCGAACTCTTCAGGGTCTGAGATGGCGTCCGGATCGCTGTCTGAGACTTCTTCTACGCGTGGGTGCGACATTGTGTGTAGTGTTTGGCTGTGTGGCGGGAAGGGAGATGGTGATGATGAATGAATGGAGTTGAGCCGCAGTGGGAATTTTGATGCTATGGTTGCCAATTCATGGTGGGGTAAATTGCTGGTCCGGGGTCTGTCGATGTGTGGTGGGGTTGCATCTGGAGTCGATGTGGTAGCATCAGGGGTACCCCGGGAGTACTTTAATCAACTGCCTTGTTGGGTGCCAATACAGGTACTACTTCGTACTGTCACCATCGTCAAAAAGAGACCTCACTCAGATGGGAAGACTCCCCAGGAAAAAGAGGACTCTCGTTCGTTATGCCCTCTATTTGGGCAGATTAAAACACACTGAAAACTTGGGCGTCTCAAACCCGCTCCCGAAAGCAAAGCAATATTATACACCAGTCACAGGACCCTCCTGAAATCCTCAAGAACAGCCAACCCAGATGGTATCAATTTAGTAGTAGTAGTCCCTGTGTTTGTTGTCGATATGTCTCTCCCAATCTCTTCTAATTGGATCGGATGAAGCTGTTTTTAAATTTCGTGCCAGGCGGATGCGCATCTTCCGAAAACTTGCAAAACGGGTGGATACAAACACCGTCTCTAAAGCTAGGGCACTGCGACCAAATGTTAGCATTTCGCCAGATTCCTTCTGACTTGGGGGTGGTCTTACATGGTGTCCATAAATACAGTCATCCGCATCGCAGTATTGGCCCGCAGTGCACGGATTCTGGCGAGCCAGGACGGCAATGGCCTTGATTTCATCCTCGCTAACTTTGTAGTCGTGGACGAACTGGCAGACATCCCTCTTGGCGCATGGTCCTCGGAGAAAATGGTTGTTGCAAAGCTTGTCCGTATCCTTTCGCTTCTTGATTGCCTCCAGTATCTGTATGTTGACCTTGATGGGCTCATCCAGCCCTCGGGGGCCTGGGAACCAGTTATCAGGCATAGCCGGTGGAACCAGCTGATAATGGGCCTGGGCCTGGGCTTTCTGGCGTGCTGCTGCTGAGGGCTGTTGTTTCAGAGTGAAAGGAAGCGTAATCTGTGGCGGCGGACTGGCACTCGAGACGATACCAGCATATGAGAGCGTCGGTGTGTGGTTCTGCCCAGAGCTTACACTGGTAGTTGGACTCGTTGTCCCAGATAGCGTGTTGGCGGTGGTCACTGGTGTCATGTGAAATGCAGAAAGAGAACGGTCAACAAGCTTGTCCTTGCGGAAGATGTCCGTCCCTACTCTCTGCACGCTGACATTGGTCGCAACCAGCTCCTGGACGGTCGAGACACCTTCGATAATGCTGATTCTCTGACGTGTGGTCTCATCCTGGAGTATTTCGTCCAGGAAAGGGGCATATCCGGCATCATGCGAAATTCCCAGGAGGATCTGCTTGCAGTTGTGATTCCGAAGATGCCACCGGGTTGTTTCTAAAGATGTCCTGGTCAGCTTCATGGACCAAAGCATTCGTCGCACGCGAGTAGGCTTTGCGCACCTTTGATCTTGGAATCAGCCCTTTCCTTTCCATAACCAACATCGACAAAGTCAAAAGTAGCTTTTGCCTGTGTAAAACCCAGGGTAAAGTCCTTGAGATCGCTCTGGTTGTCAACACTGCCATCACGTTGCATGGCCTTGGCGAGGCCGGTCAGGTTGGCCACAACCTTTGCCACGATTTCTATGTCTTCGACATCTTCGCCAAACTGGTCCGCGATGGCAGATCTCAAGGCATACGCTGCCTTTTTACCGCCTTCAACGCCTTGTCTAATCCAATGGTCTCGAAACTATTACACATGAGACTGTCAGTCGAGGGCCCCACCAGTTCGCTATGGTGGGGAACAAAAAAAGAGAACGTACGATAAGACCATCACCGTCTATCAGTACCATGACATAAGGATTGCGGTTCTGTGATGGCGCAGTTAGCATCTGTCACCCCATAAAAATTGAAAATACCACTGCTTACCTTCAAAGCATCGACTTCCTTTGCCATGCGTTCATGCCGCGACTCATAGGCTTGCATCCGCTGCTGCAGCTCCCTCCGCGTATTGGTGGCATCTGCAAGATCGAGCTGGCTGTTGACGAGTCGCTGATTTTCGTGATGAAGCTCATTCTCGAGCTCATTACAGTATAATACAAGATCCTATACCGCAAGAAAAAAAAGGAAAATGTGTGAGTTCAGAAAGGTCATTGATATCGGCACATGCAAGGGACAAGGGTGAGAGGGTCGCCCCAGATGAGGCGAGACATCACCCCTGGCAGTAGTACGGAGTGCATAGATAGCATATGCAGAATAAGCGGATTGGAACTGACCTTGATCAACGTGTCGGTGGAATCTCTATGGGCCTGCAAGGTATGAAACCTCTGGACAAAGTCCCTAACATGTTGTCCTACAGCAAACTTGTTCGCCATTTTGACGGTTCGTGGGGGATCGGATCTTCTGGCAGTCTTGTCTTTTCTTCTTCTTTATCTTATCTCGTAAGATATGTACTCGTATGTGTGTGGTGTGGGTGCGGTGGGCTTTTGATTCTTCGGAGGTTTTCAAATGATCAAAAAAGTTGTTGAAGGAAGAAGAAATAAGAAAGGGGATGGGTGTGTTTTTTTTTTTTCCTTCTTTGCTTTTCTTTTGGAGATTTGTGAACAAATACAGGCTGAGGCAGCTACCCGTGTCGGTGACGAAGAAATGTGCTGCACGTGGCGGCCAGGTGACGACGTGGGAGCACACAGAGCAAACGCGGGCACAAATCCGAAATCCAATGCGATGCACTCAACTCAGGCAATCAAAAAAGGTACGTGCTTTGCTCCGTATTGGCATACGCTCTGGATAGGGCTTGCAGTACCGAAAACCGATGGAAGTCCCGTCTGACGGCCGCGAAGGATGCGCTTCTGGCGGGTGAGATATTAGTGAGGTAAGACCGATAGATAAGGTGCTGATGACAATGTTGTGGTTGTTTTTTTATTTATTTTCCGTCCTTTTTCTCAAGTTAAGCATCCCCACAATGCTGCTAGTGCCTAATCAAGCAGTTTACAGGGGAACCCACGCGCTTCCTAGAGACCTAGGCGCCTCCCCTCCGCTGTGGATAACCGCCCGCGGCCCTACCTACCGGGTCGCACGTCGTACCGCCACGGCAGATTCGGCGCTATTGGTACATCGGGCTCGCCGGAGCCACTACACCTTGCGCATGAAACCACCAAGAGTTCCATCTTCATGTATTATTAGGCGCCCAAGTGCATCGCCATCCTCCCATCTTCCAATCGCTGCCAGATCCATCTCGTTTGTTGTTGTTGCATAGTTTGCGCAGCCCCTGCGCCCCTTCGACGCGTCCACCCACTGACTGGTCTCTCCAAGACGAACTCCCAACCCCGCAGGTTTTTTTTTCGATGGGTTGTGGGTTTGTGAGTGGAGGCATAGCAACCAAACAAACGGGGATACGATCCAATGACGCCCGCCTCCCTGTGCCTGCCTCGCCCGCCGTGAAGCCACCGTGAAGCCACCGTGCGCGCATCATGCAATGCCCCCGCGACGTTTCATGCCGAATCGTTGGAGTCAGGCGGGTGCTGGTTCAAGAACTGCCACAGCGTATTCTGCCCAAAGGCGCCCCCGAAATGCCACGGGTCCAACCCATCAGACATGTCCAGTCTAGGCAGCAATGCAGGGTCTTCGTTTGCCGTGAGGTCGTTGAAGAGGATATCCCCTACAGGGAACATGGGGGCAATTCCGGCCAAACCGTGCCCCTCGTCCGTTAGCAGCCAGTCGCCCGTTGGCATCGGCACTCCCGAAAATGACGAAGCGTCACCTCCCATCATTGTTGCCGATGTTGCGTTCCCGAGCGAGCCGCCTGGAGTCAAAGCTATGCTCTCTGCCGACACCGACACCGACACCGACATCTCAGATATATACCCTGTGGTGGTGCTGGATGCTGAAGGCGCACAATTGCCGAGCGCCTTGATAACCCTAGCGACGATAGCTCTCAGTACCCCTTGTGCCGACCTCGCAAGAGGGTTACGATCCCTCATCGCAGAAAACCGTTCCACTGCCCAGAGCAGATGCTGTACCGCACTATCCCTAAGCTCGGGGTGTTCATGAGGAAACAATATGTAAATCGCTGCAATCAGTGTCGCCGCATCAAAGTTCCCGTAGAACATGAGGTAACTATACAAAGGAATAGGTAAGCCAAATACTATGTAGAACGAATTGTCACGATGTATCGGGAAGACGTACTTCCTCCAGGACGACATTGACAGACCCGCAAAGGCGAGTCTTTGAATCTCGAGCATCTCGAGACTAGCATTGAGTGCTGCATTGCGACTTGACTCTCGATGAAAGATGTAGGGCCTATGGAGCGCCATCAGAGTGAACTTGTGCATTTGCGCCAAAAGGAACCTGGCCGGTTGGATCCATTCCATGCCAGGATGATCGTCCCACCGTCTATCTGCGCCGTCCAGTCGAAAGATTGCAGGCGTGGTTTCGTGAATCTCCCAGATCTTGGCGTGGAGTTTGTCCACCCTGGAAAAGTCCCGCGGGCATGGCCCATCCTGTTCCAAATCTTGGACACTCCGGAGTATGGAGCTCATTTTTTGCAAGTGCAGAGTTCTGCTCAACGGCGTTGGCGGGTCGCGTTCCTCGTCTCTGGGGATGACGGGTGTCTTCGAGTGGTCGGTATAGA
The DNA here is from genome assembly GCA_008477525.1 of Hypomyces perniciosus. Classification (NCBI taxonomy): domain Eukaryota; kingdom Fungi; phylum Ascomycota; class Sordariomycetes; order Hypocreales; family Hypocreaceae; genus Hypomyces; species Hypomyces perniciosus. The sequence continues at coordinate 934,330 of SPDT01000006.1, forward strand.
TATTTGCGTCAATGGGAAGCGTCGGCAGGCCATGTCTCCAATCCAGGGATCCTGGCCGACCGAGAATAAGACACATGTGAATATCCCTAACATTTATCTCCCGTTAGCAGCTAATGCTCCTGGGCGTCGCCTCGACGATGGGGTTTGTTCGAACCGATTTACTTACCATATCGACAGAACCATGTATATATTCCTCCTCTGCTGAATCAGCCACTGATTCTCCAAAACACTCTCTGCATCAGAAGATGCAGGCTGGGGATCCAAGCTATCTCGGTGCATCCCAAGCTCCTGGGCATCTTTAATGGTCACCCCAATCATGTGCCAAGATTCAGTAACGTGGGCCGTGTACTTGAGAAATACAGCTCTCACAAACTGCGCCTGGACAGTCGTGACCGAGAGCGTCTTCTTGCCAAAGAGGCCAACAAGCGTGCCCCCGGACTCACTGTAATCCATCGCCAGGTTCTCGAACGTCATGTTCGCAGCATACTTCAACGGCTCAAAGGTGGCGTACAGCTCCTCGGGAAGGGCGAGGAGCGCCATGGCTATCATCCCAAATAACAGCGCCGGGAAAACCCTCAGATCGTAGGGCAACGCCTCGGGCCCTTGCGAAGAGAGGATTCTGAAGGGCAGGCTGTTCCACTCATCGAGCTGTTTGTAAAACACCTGGCGATCGATAAAGTAATACTGCCAGTTGAACTCGGCCATGAAAATGTCAATGAGTTGGTCGAGATACGTCTTGGCCGGAAGCAGCCGGATGAGTCCCTTAAATTTCTCCTTGATGGCGAAAGACTCCTGCCGTGAGGACCGGGACGAAAGGCCAGACGCGGCATCCTCGCCATCGCCCTCATTGGTGCTGGCGCTCTCAATCTTCTTGATAAACGACAGCGTCGACGGGCCTGTCTGGGAATACCCCAAAGCCGCCGCCGCAAAGGACAACGGCTCGTTATTATCGGGCGGGCTGTTGTCCTCTCTGCCGCTTTGCGTCTCGCGGTCCCGTGCCGACGACACTCTGGGCTCATACTCGCAGTGAGCCTCCTTGTTTCTCGACTTACAGTTACCGCAAGGCAGCTGGCGATCGCACTTTTTTGTTCGTCAAGGTCAGCAAACGCACACACGAGCACAAGGCTGCGCTCAGTGACCGGGGTTCGTACTCACCTTCTGTTTTCTTCGATGGCATTCGGTACATGAGATAACCACTCGTCTCCTCTTCTTTGGCGGAGCCTTCCCCCGCGGTGTGTCTTCCACAACCACCTCGTCAGCCATATTTGCTTACAAGTGTTGTCCAAGTCCTTTTTTTTCTCTCCTTTTGCCTTTTCCCTTCGGTTCTTCTTCCCCAGGTATGGCGAAGAGGTGAGTATTAAAGGCAGGGGACGAAACATGTAGAAGGCGTGAAGGATCAAGATAGTGCCGCCACTACCCCATACCTCGTACGAAGTACGGTAAGACCATCACTACACTACAACTACTGCTTCTCGTACTTTAGCAATTTAAGTTTAAAAGCCAGTAGCCCTACGATGTGGGGTCTCCCACGCCCGATTTATGCACGGCCCTCGTACTGACTGACTAGTAAATTCAGCTGAACTTGTCGAGTGTTCCTGGCGATTTTGACAGCGCGGTTAAATTCTGTCAAAGCTGCGGCTCGTATTGGACTGACTCGCTGGAGTCTTCAAGACATGCAGCATGTGTCTGCAATGCTAGTCTGTAGGATTTGGCCGAGAGTCTACGGAACATTACTCAACAAGCGACAAACTTAATAAAAACGACCCGTGTTCAGTCTAATAATAGAAATTTCACCTTCTCTGTCTCAAGAACATGGCAATTCATCAATCCCAATCCTGAAGACCCCTCACTTTGTGTTGCCAAGTCCCAGATCCGTCATAAACGCAGTCATGAAGCCACCAAATACTCTCTCACCGCCTACTCGATCCCATGTAACACCAATGTAGCCTAGTAACATCACAACCAGACTTGGAAACCCATATTCACCCAGACTTTCAGCCATAATGCTGCATCAATCAAACCAGCAACCCTCCCCCTTTATCGAAGCCTCTCCGTATACGCCTTCCATGCGGCGGACCGATATCTTTCCGCCTCTTCCACGGGATCTCCCGCCTTCAAGATACCTCTTCCCACAATGGCAATATCTGTGCCACAGATTCCAATAATTTTTGATGGCGTATTATACTGCTGTCCCTGGCCGTCTCCTCTAACAGTTCCATTGGTCTGTTCCTCGTCTTCCGGGGGTAGCTGGCAGCCTGGCGTCATATGGATGAAAGCATCATCTGGCTCCGTATTCAGAGTCTCTTGAGAGACAAAGCCCATGACAAAGTCCTTGTGCTCTCTTGCGGCCTCCACGCAGGCCTGGGTGTACTCCTTATTCATGAAATTGCCTTGACTGGACATCTGGGCAAGAATGAGAAGACCTCGGTTCAGCGGCGCCTCTTCGATTCCGGCAAAAACAGCCTCGTCCCCCTCAGCTATTGTCTTGGAGAGCCGTGGGGACGTGAGGGATTCGTACTGCTGGGTGACGGTAGTGATGGAGACGATGCTTCCTTTGCGCCCGTCGCCTGTTCGCCCAGCATATATGGGCTTGTCACCATTGATACCATCCTTTTGATCCTCTTCATCATCATAGTCGAAGTGGTCAGTGGTGGGGGTTCCGACAGTGACAGATGTCTTCACCTCGCAAGGGTATCGCTCCAACCACCTCGCGGCGGCATTGGCTAGCGATGTCACAGATGCCTTTCCTGGGACCATGTTGACGTTGACAATGTGAGCCCAGTCGATGATGCGGGCCGAGCCGCTGGTATACTGCAGCTCGACCGTGTGGCCAATGTCACCAAACTTGCGATCCTCGAAGATGAGAAAGCCATGCCTTCGAGCCAGAGAAGCCAGCTTAGCTCCGGTACCGGTCTCTGGGTGGAAATCCCATCCAGAAACCATATCATAGTGTGTCTTGAACACGACAATGGAAGGGCCGATCTTATCAGCAAGATATAGAAGCTCCCGGGCGGTTGACACATCGGCGCTTAGGCATAGATTGGAAGCCTTGAGATCCATGAGCTTGAACAAATAGGAGGTTAGAGGGTGGGCTGCGGTTTCGGCTCTAGAGGCGAATGTCGCCTTGAGAGTCGGATGCGGCGCCATGACTGCGTTAGTCGCCGATCTTGGGGTTCAATTATCTGGAGAAGTGTCAAGGGCAAGCAAAGCCAGGCGCATCAAATGGCCGTCCAAGAAGATTCAACCGAACGTTATAGCCCTCAATTTCTTGCCGTCAATGGCTGAGGTAGGTGCTAGAAAAGAGTCGAGAACTCGAGGACAGAGAAGTGAATCCGCTAGCAGCGAGACCCGCAGGGGTAGCTAGACACAGAAGCGACTACCGAGAGAACAATCGGGGCTGAGAGGGTGATAGCTGCACGGCTTGACGGCAGTGAGATAGAGATGCAGGCAGGCTGCAGCCGGACGCTCAGCCAACAACAGGAGCCGGGTGCTCAGGCGGGCGAGATCTGAAGCCAAAGCCCGAAGACCGGGGGAGCTGGCGAGTCGAGAGTCGAAGAGCCACGAGAGCTGTCACAACTCACAAACACAAGCAAAACCACCGGCGCCAAAATACCGTGTCTGTCAAGTTCAGGTCGGGGAAAAGAAACGCCCCGGTGCTCCCTTGCTTGTTCTGTTCTGACCCGTCCTTATTCGGCCGCTGTTCTAGGAGCAGACCACTGTCTCGAACAGGAACGAGGATTGTCTGCAAAGTACGAGTAGAGTAGAGTAGAGTACGAAGTAGAGTAGCCAGGGTATGGCCGGGACCGGGGTTATCGTTCAGGGCCCAAGGGGGGAGACTGAGCTGAGAGAGGAGGACGAAAGAGGACGAGGAATCTTTTGGAGCCTTTGATCGACGCCGAGTGAAGGAGCGCGATTGAATGGATCAGATGAATAAATGAAAGAAGGGGTCAAAATGCCAACGCAATCTCAATGTGAACTAGTATGGCCCAGCATCAGATTGACGCCTCGTCATGATGCATGTCTGTGCTGGTGCGTGTTGGCGGCAAAAAGATTTTTTGTGGCCTGGAGTCGCGCAAGTTCCTCTGGCTTGTGTCAACCATGGAGGTACTTTGTCGCCCAGCTTACCAACTATTGCGACTAAGTACCTATATAGTAGTCCGGGTCTGGAGCAGAGCAGCAGCAGCAGTAGCAGCAACAGCAAGCTGCCCCTCGTCTGCTGGGCCGGGTTCTGGTTGGGGTAAATGGAGGCCCTAAAGGACTAAAGGAGGGGGAGGGAGTCCCTCCAAATATCAGCGGGGTCACCTCTGAATGGTCAAGGCGAACACGGTGGCTTGCTGCTGCTGAAGGTACATACTATCTACTAGGTATGTACTACATTGATAGTATGTAACTACCTTATGTATAAGAGGTTGAAAGCCCAGCTAACAGTGGAATGTGGGATTACTTGGTACTACGGAGTACTACTATTCCGTACTACGTACAGCAAAGGGCCATGGCGGTGACGGGTCATAATCCAGCAGAACAAAAAGGCCAAAGCATACATACCTCAGTTTGAGAGTGAGACACATACGTGCTAATTCTGCACCTACCTAACCCAACGGGGCATTTCGACATCCAAGGATTGGCCAGTGGCGCATCACACCACCAACGATACGGAGTACGAAGTGCCTATCTGTAGTAATATGGTCAGGTACTTCGTAATAGTAGCGTAGCGTTGAAATCCTCTATGGAGTCGAGGAGTGTGCCATCCCCGTCCCGTCTTCAGCCAACAACAGCCTTTATCTTGCAGCTGGTTTTTTTCTGTTTTTTTTTTTTTTTTTTTTGGTTCCCCCCTCATGGAAGCCCTTGCCCTGCATTGTCTCCATGATGTGATGTTGAATGTACATAGTATTAATATCACACAGTATGGAGAGGGTCCACCCAACTAGATAGTACTTACTACTACTAGTACGGAGTACGAGTACTACAGGTACCACTAACATGGGCATGAGAGCTGAAGCTGGGCTCTGCTCGTAGGCTCCTATGGGACAGACAGCTAGTGCTGGCATCTTCATATTGTTACTCCGTACTTCGTGCAACATGACTTTTTTGTGGTGGGTAACGGTAGCATTCTGTGGAAAAATTCTACACACCAAGCTTCCCTAGTTAGTTGTGCAGGCTAACAATAACCTTGGAACACGCCAGCTAAAGTAAACAGAGAATAATCGGCGATGATAGGCTCTGGACGCCGGGGTCTGCATTCCGTCCGAACCCCCTGCCTCCCGAATCTCCAAGAGTGAGCATTAAACCTAGACGCCGCGGGTTGGCATACCGAGTAGGATTTAGGCTGTCTGTGCCTTTCGTATTGTCAACCACCCGACCGATGACTAGCCATGATTAATGATTAGCCCCAGATTGCAAAAGGGTCCTACTGCTGCCCTATCCGTTCCAAGATCGAGATGAGAAGAGGGCACTTATCCAGGTGGCTAACTCTGATTGCCACAGATTGCTCTCATTACTATGATTACTATGGGTAGCTCTTATCCAGTTGGTGTATATAGTATTATAATACGATAGTAAAAGCCTATAACACTCTATCAACTAACCACCTAACAGCATATCTATCTCCTTTGCGGTCTCGCCTTTTTTGTTCCCCGCTTCTCTCTGCTCACCTGTAGTTATTTCTTCTTTAAATAAACTCTTGGATGCACTCGTGATGGATGGGGTTTGCTGTTGTTCCCCCGCACTCACCCGTCGCTTTTTTTCCTTGGGTTGATCGTCTTCAGACCCGTCTGCACTATCGTCGGAGAACACCCAGCTCCGCGTGCGCGTCTTACGCGCTTGTTCTTCTTCCAAAAACTCATGCCAAAATCCTTCCAAAGGTTCATTGTCATCAATAGCCTGTTGTGAGTTCGCCGAACCTCGTACTCTTTTCCGCGGGCTGGAGCTCCGCGATCCGCTACCCCCATACCTCCGATCCCTCTGACTAAAATCCATTTGATAAGTTTTTGTAATCCAGTCCATTTTACCACGTTCTACCACAGTTAATTGTCGCTGGGATCCAGTCAAGACAAAGTTCTTGAGGAGTCCAAACACGGTATATGCAAATCTTGCGAACATATACTCTGGTGGTATATCTGTGTCATGAACTAATTGGTTATGGAATTGAGTCGCTGGGCCCCTGAGATCTGCACGGATATATAAAAAGTGCACGGCAAGAGAATGACGTTTCTCTCTAGATGAGGTTGGTTTAGGCACAAAAGTAAAGGCGCGAGCGTCAAAGTTTCTGTGGAGGTCGGCTCGTAGACGGCAAATATTGCTGAGCCGATTGATAGCAGCCAGCGCATTATTGCTTTCGGAGTACCTTTCCATCATATTATTGTTGAACCAGTCGGATGTGACCTCGCTTTGGGGGATAACATGAGCAGAATCGACGGCCGAAGGGCCATCTGCTGTGATCATGCATCGCGAACCGGCTGGCGATATTGTTGCTTCGGCTTCAGCCAAAGAAGGGTTTGTTATTGGGTTAGGAAGCGAGGCCCATGGCTCAGGTAAAGCTCCGTGAGGGAAGCGCCATTCCTGGAAATTTGGCGTAATAGGATACACTGTATCAGAGCCATCTAGCACATTCTGTTAGCATCTCGACCCACGGAGCCGAGATAGTCATAGGTTGATAGCAGCTCACATACCTGGGAGCTGGAGGTAGTACTCCTTTCGAGTAAGCAGCCCCTCCCGCGCTATTTGAATACGCTCTTGTCCGTTACGACCATAGGTGAGGTATGCCGTGTCAAACGCATTCCCAGCTATAATCTGGCAGGCCACAAGGACAGTTGCGTGATGGACTCCATATAGAATTGAACTCGTCGCATCGCGTGCGTCAGTCTCATCCTCGTCGGTCGCAACATCTAACGGCGGCAAGGCGAACAGAACATTCTCGCCTGTAAAGTAACCTGGGTGTAGAATACGGATATACGGCGCCACACACTCGGGCGCTATTCTTTGAGGATATCGAAGCGGCCGCAGATGCATTGTGCGATCTATTAGTAGTATGTAGTATGGGAGTAATAAGAGGAAGTCAACTTGGTGACCTTCTCTCGGTACGATAGGCTACATGTGACCCACTAATTTTCCTTTCTAGGGAATCACATCTACCTCGAATGGGCGACAATAAAAAGGGACACATTACTTTCATCACCATGAATAACTCTAATTACCACAAATTACTCTCATTGCTATAGGTGATTCTCATACTATGGATGAATCTTATCCAGTTGTTTTTTTACGAAATACAATGCTATAATATAACAGCAAACCCTCATACATAATGCTCTATCAGTTAATTACCTATTAGTATTAGGGTATCTGTCTTTTGCGATCTCTCTTTTTTGTCCCTCAGTTGTCCAATGCCTTCGCAGGGCCCAGGCTTGGCATGGAAGGGTTGGCTGGCAAGGAACTGTGCAGTTCTTGGAAGTTTTGCAAGAGGTCACGAGGCTGACAACATACATCACCTGCATGTCTCGTGACATGTCATATCGCTGACAGCGTCTTGGTATTGTTGCACAGCATCTAAGGTGTTCATGGTGCTCCGCATGAAGTTGACAGTTGTCATTAACATTAACACAGCGACCACGAAAATAATCATTTCTTCAACAATCAGACCGGTCTGTGCTGAAACGTGACATGGAGATTAGGTCCGTATTTGAATAGCGGATCAATACTTTGTACTCCATACTTACATGAGTGCTCGTAATTAGTACTCGCATGGTTGATATGAGGAGGCTTGCGTTGTCATCAAAGATGCTCTTGGCTGCATGCCGTCACTCCGACCATCACTACTCCGTATTTCCCCCCCCTTTTATCCCTTTTTATGCACCGCGAGTCCGCACTTTTGTGGGTGAAGAAATCATCAAACCCAATGCCAATCTTCAATACTACTACTTGCAATAAAAAGATATGAGCGCCTGTCCGAGGCTCTGCACCGGAGCTGAATTTGTACAGCCCAGCTAACCGGCCTTGGCGGGTACACTACGTAATTTAGCAGATATCCACGTATTAGCTATTCTCCGATATTATATGACAGGCCACCACTGATATCGTCCACCACCACTACGTAACTTTCTTCCACACAACTCCTCCTTATCAGTATTTACGGCTTCCATTCTCATCCGCTCCTTCGCCCGACGTTAACCCCCCCCTTCTTACGAATCTTCTTCCTTCTTATCTATTCGCGCAGTTTCTTTGCTGCATCTACTCCGTATCGCCGCTGATATCGCCGGTCGAGTCCTCCCCACGAACCGTGTCCCTGTCAATCCGGAAACCCTGTCACGAAGGGTCGCCTTCCAGAATCGCATCGCCAGCCGTCGTCACGCGAGCGGCGACAGCTCTTCCTCACGAGCTGCGCAATCTCCAACAAATAGCCATCCTTGGAGAGCCATGCCCGCACGCCAGAATCGGAGGAAAGGCGACAAAGCGCGCGATGCGCAGAGTTCCTCCGATGAAGATCGCACACCCGCTGTGCTGAACGGCAACGGCGCCGCTCACCATGCGCCGGAAGCACCGGACTCAGCCGTCGAGGAGAACATATTCCTCTTCTGGCCCAACATTATCGGTTGGTACGCCGCCGTTGCAGCAGCGGGATGCTCTTCGGGGGAAGATACTGTTTCTAACAGCTGTCCTGCTTGACGGGCAATAGGTTATTGCCGCATTGTCCTCGCCATCGCCTCTCTCTATTACATGCCTCTGCACCCTCGCACGTGCTCCTTGCTGTATAGCATCTCTTGCCTGCTCGACGCTCTCGATGGATATGCCGCTAGGGCCTTCGACCAGTCTACTCGCTTCGGCGCTGTGCTTGACATGGTCACGGACCGCTGCACCACGTCGTGCTTGCTGGTCTTCCTGTCGTCAGCCTTCCCCCGATGGGCTATCGTCTTCCAGGGCCTGATCGCGCTCGACTTTTCCAGCCACTATATGCACATGTATGCCACTCTTGTCGTTGGTGGCACCGATTCGAGCCACAAGAACATTGACAAGAGCCAGAGCTGGCTGCTGAACTTGTACTACACCAACAAGGTTCGTGAAGCCAACCTCGCGCCGCCCTTATGAGCATAACGACTGACATTTATACACAACTAAATAGATCGTCTTGTTTGTTTTCTGTCTCTTCAATGAAGTCTTCTTCATCGCCCTCTATCTCTTATCCTTTTCCTCGCCGTTGCTCTCGCCTCACCTCATCAAGAGCGTTGAGGAGTCCAGTGGTGGCTTTGTCCAGCCAGGTGTTCCGGTCAACACCTCGCTCCTCCGGCAGATGTTCCCCGATCCGTTCAGTGCCGCGGCGCTTGAGATTGCTCGAGCCAACAAGATGGACTCGTTCTGGCCCTGGGTCATTACTGGCATCAGTTTCCCGATCATGTTCGCCAAGCAAGCCATCAATGTTGTTCAGCTTGTTAAGGCAAGCAAGTGGTTGGCTGAGGTTGATATCAAGACACACAAGGCAAAGGGCCTCCCCAAGAAGGTTGCCCAGAAGCAGGCATAATTTGACCCGGGTTGGTCGGTGGAATAGGGCGGATGGTGGGTGGAACATTGGATCATGGATGATTGGGGAGGGGACAAGATTCATTCTTTGGCGAGACGCTTTTTTGTACTGCACGACCACCCTCGTGTCGGGCCAAAGAAGACGACTCGAACTCATGAGCGTGCGTCATGAGACACGCAACGCTTGCCTGGTGGCTTTTTTTTCCCACAAATGCCACTTTTAATCTGCATGGCTTGGCGCAAAAAGGGGCGGAAAGGTTGTGGAAATCTATGGGTCGCTCATCCATATGAACCGGTGATTCGGGATGGAGGTACATTCATGGGTGCAAATCTCTCAAGGGAAATCTTGTTAGCGTCTTGGTTCTCACACATATACACGCTCTTTGTCTTTTTTTTTCGTTTTTTTAAAATATTCTTTTATAACGCCCTCATTGTATACATATTCTTTCTTTTCCTGTTCATGCCATCTTAATATCGGCTCTTTCGCTGGATCGCGAACAGAGAGAGGGCTACTACTAGCAACAGTCACAGCAGTCACAACAAACAGGGAAGCAAAGATTCTTGAACCAAGGTTAGGGGGTATCTCATAAGTTTCTTTTTGTGTGTGTGTGTGTGTGTGTGTGTGTGCGCGCGCGCGTGTGTGTGGATATTATTATATGCGACATGAGATAGATCATTCTTATCATTTCACCTGCAATCCTTCTTCCTTCCTCCTTTTTTTCACATCAGCCACGTCGGGACTCTTCAGCTTCTTGGACCAACTTGGGTACCAGTCGTGGTGGCAGCATTGGTCTCGCCCGCGGCGACGGGAGCAGCATGCTCAGCGAAATCTGAGTTTTCGGCAACAATGCCTGCGACTTCGCCTGGGATGAAGTTAACGGGGGTTGAGAAGCCGTACCATGCGACGACAGCGACACCGAGAATACCAGAGATGCAGCTGAAGACAAGAGCGACAATACCACGGGTGGTGAAACTGTCAAACGATATAAGCAGATGATTCAAAATGGATGGTCTGGTTTGGGGTTGAGGGAATTGGAACTTACCCTGCGGGCAGCGGGTCTGGAGCCGTGTTCTCGCCAGTCAAGTCGAGGAAGTTGACGGTGTTACCAGCGGCATTACCCTTGGTGGGCATGCCGTCCAGGCCGCAGACGGCGAGGTGGTCATCAGGGATGGTGAACTGCTTCTGAATTTCAAGGGGCGCCTCGACGAAAGTGGAGATCAGGCCAGAGGCGACGTGCCATTCGATGTGGCAGTGGAACAGCCAAACACCTATGGTCACAGTATCAGCATCTCAGTGCAACAGAGGGGAATAAGAAACAAGGAGAAAGGAAACCAGGAGGCACATACCAGGGTTGTTGGCCTTGAAGCGCAGGACCATGTTACCGTTAGGAAGAATGACGAGAGTATCACGTCGCATGGGAACCTTCTTGAAGGCACTCTCAGTGAGATTCTGGTCCTCAAACGTTCCGGCTTCCTCGTCAGAGCGGTAGATAGCCTGGAAGTTGTGCCCGTGGAGATGGAACGGATGTCGGCCACTATCGAGGTTGTTGACGACAATCTGAACAATCTGATCCTTCTTCAGAACAAACGGATGGGTGAACGTGCCGTACACACTAGGGTTCTCGGCCAGGTCGCCAGCAGACAGGGCGGAGTACAGGGAGGGAACCTTGGGGCCGACGTAGGTGATATTGTTGAAGAAGGCGTAATTTTTGCCGTCGCCGAGGTTGTCCATGATGACGTCAAGTTCGACAATTTGGTCGGGCTCGGGGAGGAGCGGCTCCTCATCGTAGGGGACAAGGTCCATGTCGTCAAAGGGGTTCAGCTCGTCAACAAAAGCAGCGTCTGGTAGCTGAGCCTTGGAGTTATACTGCAACCAGCCCGTGACGTTGTAGTTCAGAGTGTCCGGGAGGACGTCGAAGAGGGTCTACACAGGCAAGAGTTAGCTCTGTATGTCTTTGTGTGGTTAACATTGGGGAATATGCTTACCGTGTCCATGCTTGCGACGACGGGGAAGTTGGCGGAAGTATCGTTCTTGGTGGTGAGCAGAAAGCTGACACGCTGCGCGGCGGAGATGTAAACCATGTTGGCTTCTGCAGGCTTAGTGTAGATACCATCGACCTCGACAATACGCATGGTGTGTCCCTCAATCCAGAAGTACTGGCCAGCAAAGGCGCCTATGTTGATGACTCGGAACAAGTAGGTCTTGTTCGGCTCCACGGACATGGTGTAGTTCTGGGTCTCGTTCATGAGGGCCGCCTGCGGGACTGGTTCAGCGCCAGTGGGGTTTCCCTTGCTCAGGAAGGTTGGCAGCATGTTCGCCATCTGGTCGTGATACCAGTCGGAGAGCGTGAGAACAAGTTCATGGTCCACTTCTTTCTTGTACGGATAATTTGGGTCATTGATGATGAGAGGACCACGGAGACCATCAGGATACTGGGCGTTGTTGTGGGAATGATACCAGTATGTTCCAGGCTGGTTAATCTGCGCTCTTCATTCAGCACTTGATTTTTTTTCTCGTAGGACAGCCAGAATGATGACTTACAGTGAAGTTATACTTGAAAGATGCGCCGGGTGGAATAGCACACTGAGTCACTCCGACAGGACCATCCATGTGCGAAGAGCCGTTCATGTAGAGGCCGTGGAAATGCAGCGACGTGGATTGGTTGCCAAGCTGGTTGTGGACATTGACAATGATTCGGTCTCCAATATCAGCCTCGATCCGTGGGATGGGCCATTGGTTGTTGATGCCAATGACAGGACGCGGGAACGCTCCATCTGGGTTGGCGATGACCCATGTGATGTTGAAGTCGTAGTTGACGGTGGCCGCTGAGGCGACGCCCAGGGAGGCAGCGAAGAGCGCTGCTCGCGTGAGGCCGCGCATTTGTGGTGGTTTCTGGTGAGAGTTATGAATTGAGGTGTTGTAGATGCCCAACCTGCAAATACTTTTGTGTAACGGATGAAATATTCCAAAGGTGAATAGGTGAGTGGCACAGAAGAAGAAAAAAGCAAGCCACCAAACTTTACCTGCTGTGGCACCAGCTGAGCTCAAATGTGGCCAACGCTCCGATTGTCGCTTCTCTGGAGGACAGAGACAGGGAAGGATGATGGAACCGGCTACAGAAAGATTGATAACAGCACGGCTTCTTTCGGACAACGCGATTGATTCCACTTCAGTCCACTTCAATCCACCGGATCACACGAGAACCGGTCGATGCTTTCCCGTTTGCGACTAGAGTGCGTCACCCTATTGCAGAAACTATTCAACGCCCGTCAAGCACTGTGACGCCAGTCGGCCCGTATAGTGCCTCCGGCTCGCAGGCAATATAGATAGATGTAGACAAGACAAGGACAAGACGGCCAAGCCGGTACCATCCGTAGCATCTAGCTGAAGACCGAAGGAGCATAAAATTTGACACTCAGAACGGCGTTTGGGCAGCATTAGAGACATGTGATTGGTGCGCAAACATGCCCGAACAGGGGGGTAAGCTTCATGCTTCAGAAAATTCCGATAGAGCATCGCTGCGTCTGCTCCGCTGAAAGGTGGAGGTTTGGTGAAGCTTTTTCGTGGCGGCCAATCGGAGGTGCAGATATGGAAAAGCGGAGCCTGTGGGCTGATTGACTGATTGATAAGCCTCTAGCCTGATCAGATAAGATGTAAGATGACCTGGATGGATCAACTACCTAATACTACTAATACTACCACTAGTACTAGTAGTAGTAGTATCTTGTGTGCGCTACTACTATCAGCTCTGCCACAGGTTGGTCAAATTTCCTGCAGTGGTCCAATTAAATGGCGTAAGAAACCATTCTTCCAGCAAGCCACCTGGAGGGCTGGAAAAGAAGAAGAAAAAAACATCACATGCTGTTCTGTAAGTCAACAACGGCATGTCAATGGTATTCCATGTTGAAGGGCGTCGTGGTGATAGCTTTGCCAAGCTGTAGGCACCAGCAAAATCAAGCATGTGGAGCATGCGACAGACTTGAATTCTTGAGTTCGGCCGAGCCCGATCGCCCTATTTCCTGGATATTTCCCTCGTTGTTCCTTAATCCGTCCGTATCCCGGGAGAAAAAAAAATTTCAATGACCCAAATTACTGACCCCATTTAGCACAATGTCACACGCTCCACCACAAACGGAGCCGTCATGCCGATGGCTTGCTGCTGTAGCATTAGCTCCTCCTTCGTGGGCTTTAGTCTCGTATTCCAATTCCAATGGAACCCGCCTCGGCGGACCGAACCACGGTGAGAAGGCGCTCCGTTGGATGTCTGAGCGATGACGGAGTTAGATTAGTAGTAGTGCGGGTATTCGGCCAAAGCGTGGTTTTTTTTTCCCTCTGCCGAACTCGCCTTGTGGGGGAGGCTTTGACAAAGTTATCTGATCCGGATCATGCTCGTGTCAGTCAGTAGAACCCAAGCAAGTGCCCCGTACTGCTAATTGTATGTACGGAGTACGTACCTGCAGTAATTGTCTTACATGTTTGTGACCACCCTCCATCTTCCTCTTGTTCTTAATCTTTAGAACTTCTTCGGCCTTCCTCCTTCTCCCATCTTCGGTTGGTCCTGGCCACACGTCAATCCAAGGCTTGAGTCCAAGGTCAACGACACTCACTCATCCACAATGCCTGACGTCTTCTCCGTTCCCGTCTTCCTCGTCGTCTTTCGAGAGACGCTGGAGACGGTCATCATCGTCTCCATCCTTCTCGCTTTCCTCAAGCAGACACTTGACGGGCCAAATGCGGACCGCACCGTGTACAAGAAGCTCAGGAAACAGGTAAGACACCGCCATTCCTCCATCTCGCTCCCATCACGCCAATGGACATGTTTCTCACACAGTCGATTCGCCTAGATTTGGATAGGTATTGCTGCAGGGTTCCTAATATGTATGATCATCGCCGGCGCCCTCATCGGCGTCTTCTACACAGTCGGCAAAAACTTCTGGGACCAGAACGAGAACTACTGGGAGGGCGCCTTCTGTCTCATCGCCTCTATCATTATCACTATCATGGGCGCTGCGCTACTCCGCATCGGTAAGATGCAGGAGAAGTGGCGCCTCAAGATCGCCAAGGCCATCGAGTCGCCTCTCCGAGCTAGCTCCAACCGTCCTTGGCTGACCCGAGCTCTGGAGAAGTACGCCATGCTGCTCCTCCCGTTCATCACCGTGCTGCGAGAGGGTATTGAAGCAATCGTCTTCGTTGCTGGTGTCACCTTCTCGGCCCCCGCCACTGCCGTGCCCCTCCCTGTTGTTGTCGGTCTGTTGGTTGGGTGTCTTGTAGGATACCTCTTGTACAAGTAAGTTCCTTGTCCTCAGCAGCCCATAGAAGTCTATTTAGGTCAGATCTAACGAGCGCATAGGGGAGGTTCAACAACGAGGCTGCAGGTCTTCCTTGTCGCATCTACCTGCCTGTTGTATCTTGTCGGCGCTGCCCTGTTCTCCCGCGCTGTCTGGAACCTTGAGCAAGGAAAGTGGGCTGCCATTGTTGGTGGTGACAGCGATGAGCTTGGCTCCGGCCCAGGATCCTATGACATTGACAAGAGCGTGTGGCACGTCAACGTAAGTAGCCAAAAGCACGACCAGTATCCTACATACCCAAACAACAACTGACATTTCCTATAGTGCTGTGTGCCCGAGGGAGCAAACAATGGCGGCTGGGGCATCTTCAACGCCATTCTGGGCTGGACCAACTCCGCCACATACGGCTCCGTTCTCTCGTACAACCTCTACTGGCTTTTCGTTATCGTGGCATTTATTGTCATGAGGTACCAGGAGAAGAAGGGCCACCTTCCCTTCAGGAAGGCCAAGTACACCCCGTCAGACGACACTGAGGCCCGCAGCGGAAGCGAGAGCCACGATGGAGGTGCGGAGACGAAGAAGGTGCAGGAGAAGACCGTGGCTGTTTGAAGGGTGAGGGTGTGAAAGGAAAATTTAATGGAAGAGGAAGTAGGATATGTGCTATGATACCTGAATATTCCCCCGTCTTCGAGATAATGTATAGAGATAGTCTCTGTCGAGAAGAAAAATGTCAAAAGTCAACTTACCTAGTCTATCTATCTCTTCCCAAGAGACTATTCCGTTACCATGGTCTATATATCCCAAGTAAATCAAGCAATAGCTACGTCATTCATAATGAGGCGGATCAAGCCTCTGGGGTCCAATCCCAAGATCCAGCAGTAAACAGATTCTTCGCCATACGGTCAGTATAAATGGCCCCTTCCAAACGCAGTCGTTGGTCATTCGCCACGGCTCTCGTGAAAACAAACTTGGGCTTCCCGTCGTCATTTACCGCTTGCCCACTGTCCCTAGACGTCACCCATGAGACATCGGCGCGTCGTTTCTTCCAATCAGCATGGGCAATGGAAGTAACACTAGCGGACAGCATGGAGCGAATGAAATCGAGGATAGGATCAATCCGGATTCGGAGACCGCAGTTCGTGTGGTGCTTGTCCACTTGGTAGTTCGGACACTGCTTGAGTGCCAAAAGCAACTCATCGATGTTCAGCATTGCAGTGTCGGGAACAGTTTCGAGAGATGTTGGGCTGAAGTCAACAAGAAACAACATGTTTTTGGACACGAGGAATTTGAGCATCTGTCCGAGTTGGAATGAGTCGCATGCGGCGCTAGAGTCGTAGCCAAGCTTACACTG
This sequence comes from Hypomyces perniciosus, assembly GCA_008477525.1. Taxonomy (NCBI): domain Eukaryota; kingdom Fungi; phylum Ascomycota; class Sordariomycetes; order Hypocreales; family Hypocreaceae; genus Hypomyces; species Hypomyces perniciosus. Next base: position 950,480 of record SPDT01000006.1, read on the forward strand.
CCTCTCTTTTGAGGAGTACAAACCGAGGAAGTGACGTTGTACAGAGGCGATGGTGCTCAAAATGCACTCTCGCCGATACTGTAATTCAGCTAGGGGAGGTCAGTACCGTACAATAGGCATACCTTGATCTGGAAAACTCACCTTCTAGACCTTCTGGTAGGTTCCACCAGGCAGCAGTCAATTCCATCTCATCCTCGTGAAAGGCGCTCCAGAGACGAGATCCACGAGTGATGAGCTCTCGCGATGCTTGATGCAACCTCATCGGTTGGCCAAGTAGCCAGGAGACGAGGATCTTCTCGCGTAGTATCTGCTCGACGTCCGTGTTACGGCCGTTGTCATCTATGAGCGCCCTCGTGTTGGTCAAGGGCCACTTGAACTTCAAATCACTGTTCAGGGAGCGAGCCACAGTGCTGACACAGTCAAAGCGGTCGGCGATAATGGCCATGGTGGTGACATCGGACATGGAGACGCGCCCAGCCTTGGGTGGCGTCTGGTGAATGATCCTGAGAATATCCTCAAATGCGTGTTCCCGTCCTGCTGCCTTTGTGGCCTCATCATCGTCGGTGATGCCGATCCACGGCAAGTCTACGGCGTCTGCCTCGCCAGGCTTGATCTTCCTCTCTGCTAGCTTGTGGTGCGCATCTGCGATCAGTCTCGCTTCCCGGAACTGGGAGTTGGAGAGAAGGTTGGCAAAATATTTGGAGTGCTTCTTCAGTGCCTCTAGGCTCACCCGGTATGCCACCTTGATCTTGGGCTTCAAGTCGGCCGGAGGTGCACCGCCAGTTTTCCTGGAGGCAGCTTTCCGGCTTTTCTTCAGAGTCTCGCTAGACGTTTCAAACGTCACATCCAGGATGATGTTGCCCGCATCAGCCACCTCAACAACTGTTCGGCCGCCTATCTTCGCACTCTTGGACGCATCTCCATCTGCGGATGCGGACGCCGCAGACTCGCCCATACTTCTTCTACTCCTGGCAGGGGCGATGCTGTCGACATGGAAAGGCTAGAGCTAGGGCTGGTCTGATAGACCGACGAATGGAAGCCCCAATTTTGAGACGCGAGACTGGCGTCAAGGCTTGTGCATCAAAGTCGTCTCTGGGTTGGTGTTCTCAAATGCGCGGTGTGTAAATGTGAGGTTACAGTTAGGTCGGCTCCAGGTGGTCGATATGGTTAGTGAGGAATAGCGCTGCCGCCTGCCGCTGTACAAGAATGGAAACACTGGAGGCTGTTTCGGGGCGGTGCAGGTACCTCTGTACCCCTGCGTGAGAGCCTGCAGGATGGCAGCAAATCAGAACAACATGATATCACCCATAATTTCCGATGCATGATCGGCATCATTCACCGTTGCTGATCTTAGTTCTTCAATTGACAAGACTGACGATTTGGCCCAATACTACTCAAGAGACGGTATTCGGCGCTGAGACGCTTGTATCCAAAGATAGAAATTCTCCGGGTTATTGGTGACCAATTTACTCAGTACCGCGCTGGCCTTGGCGGTATTATTTGCTTCCTTAGCATCTAAACCCCCTGTAGTTTAGCAGCGCGCCCTCTATCGGGTTGGGACGTTGGGCCGCTCGGCGGGTGGCTGATAGTCGACGACGGCTATTGGAGTGTGTTGGCGGACCTCTCTCTCTCTCCCTCAAACACTTGCCGTCTTCATTTCCTCTCTGACCAGCTTTAATGTCGACATGTTTGCATAGTCCTACCTCACGATACTGCTCTCTCAACTCCTCACGTTTGTCGAACACCTTCAGTCATCGCGAAAACCCCTCGTCCTTGGCGAAACGAGCAATCGCATCCAACATCGACCCAACAGTCTCTGGGCCCATCAACTCCGAGACATCCCTTCTCCTCCTCCGCTCCCCAACAGCAGGCCCATGGCTGTGAATTGCGGCAAGTCAGCAGCGATTCGACTTCGAGAGCGGTATTTATTCCCGAGCCTGCAGATCTCGAGCTTCGGGTAGCATATCGCAACATCAATGGCCTCCTTCGCGAACAAAGCCCTGGGCTCAGCATCGAGAGCTGCCACCCATCTCTCAGCAGATTCCGCCGCAATCCCAACAGCGTCGGCTTCCTTGCTTGCAGCATGCGCCAGTACTCGCATTAACACACGGGGGGATGCTGTTTCACCACAAAGCACGCCTCCAGCGGCCGGTCGATGTCGATACACAACCTCAACGGCGCATGCCAGGTCGCATTCTGCACGGTCTTGGCGATGCGGATCGCGCGGGGGTTCTTGCGGCGCTGGAATGCCCTTGCATTCAAGACACATCCGACCGCTAACTCGGAGAGATTTTCACACATATTTCGTTACCCATCTTCCATCTTCCTCCCTTCATCCCGATTCCGGCCGCCCTGGACCGGGCCACAAGCTGCCCCGCGATGCTTCGACACCCCATACTCCAGGCCCTAAATCCGCCCCAGCTATTTCGATACCGAATATGCCCAGTCGAGACTTGACGGTTGTGCGGATACCTTTGCGACGTGCTAAACATCACTTCGGATCTGCCACTGCTCGAGGGAGTCGGCCCTACAATGAGGACGCAGACCAGGCGGGGATCGTCGATATGCCAGCATTTGCCGAGAGAGCTCCTATGAGTGTAAAACAAAAACCCGGAGAACCAACTGCAGCGGACAGCGCCCTGGGAGACCCTCAAATATTTTACTTTGCGGTGTTTGATGGGCATGGGGGAACACAATGCTCCCACTTCTTGCGTGATGAACTACATGGCTATCTTGAGGAAGCGGCATCGGAATTTGGCTTGCAAAGTAGTCTGCGCAAGAAGAAACCCGGTCGGGGTACTCATTTACCACACATACACAAAAAAACTATAACCGAGAAGCAGGCGCTCGATGAAGTAAACATAAAGGGGCCAAATGAAGCGAAGAAGGATATAAATGCAGCGGACCAGAATCACACTGGGTTTAGCAATGCCCCTCGACATGGGAGCCCTCTCCCCAGTGCGGAGTCGGTCCCTGTAGAAGTCTCGGATTACGCAAAGGCTATCGGGTTGGAGAAGGGCCTCGTGAAAGAGTACGCCAGCACAATAGGGGGGTACTTCCGTCGATTCTATCCAGAGCATTTCGACATGTCTGGCGACTCATGTGAAGATTGCGTCATCTCCGTGGAGTCGGCTCTCGCATATGGGTTTCTCAGGGCCGACCTCGACTTTGTTTCTGCGCAGGCTCGCAAGATAGACCCTGACGATGCCTGCCTCAGTGACACGCCGCTAAACAATGACGAAATTTTAGGAGTTCCTCATGCTACACCTTCGGGACACGACATTGGCGGCACAACGCGCTTCAAGGGTGGCTCAACCGCATCAGTTGCACTCATCTCAACGCCAACCCCTGTGCCCTTCTGGCACCCTGGCGCACAGTCGACACTCATTGTGGCGCATGTTGGTGATAGCCGTGTGCTGTTATGTGATACCGCGACGGGTCTGGCCCAACCCCTCACTGCTGACCATCACCCGAGCACTCCAGCAGAGAGTCGGCGGCTGCGCCGATATGCCCCAGCTGGATCTATGGTGTCTGGCGATAGCTTTGGAGAGGAGCGCATTGCTGGACTCGCCAATAGCCGGGCATTTGGCGACATCAGGAGCAAGCGAATCGGCGTATCCGCAGAGCCCGAGATAACCAGAGTCAAGTTGGGCCCGGCTCAGTACTCTTTTCTCGTCCTCATGAGCGATGGCGTGTCTGGTACATTAAGCGATCAGGAAATCGTGGATGTCATTAAGGAGGCAAAGACTCCCGAAGAAGGCGCTCGTCGGGTCGTGGAATACGCAACTGAGGTTTCTGACGATGGCGATAATGCGACCTGCCAAGTCATCAGACTTGGCGGCTGGGAACGCCGCTCCGAGGGTGGCCTAGGCAGTCTTGGAACGAAGGAGTTTCGAGATATTAGGTTGGCCGAAGCGCAGGATCCTCGACGGGGCAAAAGATAGATCTGACGATAAAAGTTAAAAGGGGGGATGAAATATTCGGTGATGGGACACACTATATACGGCATGATGAAGCGAAAGTGAGCGGTATTTAGGCGCAAGCATATTCATTATCTAGCATGGGAAGGAGTTTGGAGGTATTAAGGGAAGTGTCTCTGTACAATAGGATACCCTCCAAGGAGAGAAAACTATTTAAGACAAACAACTCTCACACATCGATTATGTGAGATGGTAACGGGAAAGTGCAAGAGTGTATCTCAGATAATACACCGTCAACGTATGTCTACCTACCTGATGTGGTTCCTTGTCCGTAGAAACTCGGAAATTCCTGGCCTCGATGAGTCTATCCGTCCACCCGTCAGTCCGTCCTCGGCCACCGAAACTCGAATATCAAAAGCAGCAAAGTGAGCAGATATCAACACTAATAGCCGTGTCTTCGGTCTTCGTACTTATCCCGGGATGGCCGCTGGTGATGCGACTGATGTGATTGCCGATGTGAAGAAGACTTGTTAGAGGAGTGATGATACTGCGACTGAGCCGCGCCATAGCCTGATGCTCCGTACGCCCCATCGTATTGACTCTGTTGTTGTGGTGCCTGGCCATATCCAGAGTAGTATTGGGGCGAAGAAGCAGAATATCCTGGCCTGGAGTGTGAGCTCTCCTCACGGGATTGGGAGTAGAACGAGGCACTCTCTCCATAGCCATAGCCCTGTGCCGGTGGCGAGTAGCGAGAAGACGAAGCAGGGGCAGGCGAAGTAGACGTGTAATTTGTAGATGCGTTACCATCGCGGCCCTCCATGGAGCTGAGATCTCGGGTTTTAACCTGAGACCATAGAGAGCCAGAAACTTTTCCGTGTCCCAGTTGAGTCACGCTGTCCCAAGCACCATGCAAATGGCCCTTGTCCCGAGTTTGCTTGAGGATGTGGTTCTTGCCCGCCTTGACGGACTCAGACGAGAGGAGGCTTTCGAGTTGGTGACGTTTAGGGTACTCGTCTGCCCACTTCTTGACAGTGTGGAACATTTCTTTCTGGATCTCGACCCTGTCATCGCGGAGGGCGGGGTGGTGGAATGCACGCAGGACGTCGTTGACAACTTCGTCTACAGGAACATTTGGATTCTCCCAAGCGAAAAGGATCCGACTTGAGGGATTTGTTAGGAGAGTATGAAAGAAGAAGAATATGTCATGTGAGTAGAGCACTTACGGTACTGTGTACTGCAGAATTGTGGCTGCGACGCGACCGGCGCATGAGTTGAGAATATTGGTGAAGTGATCCTTGGAGAGCATGGAATGGGTTGGGTCTGAACACCTAGGATTGTCCCAGGGCTCCATCTGCGAATTGGCGCTGGCACTGATCACGCCGGAGGAACCATCCTTCAAGGCCTTGGAGACTTGGTTGATGATAGGCCGGATGAATGGAGCGAGGAGACCAAGGATGAAGGCAGTCAGGGTCTCGCTGATATGTTCAAGCAGCTTCTCCAGTCCAGGGACCTTTTCGATTCCTCGGCTGATTGACTTGACAATTCTGTCCCGGAACTTCAGAATGGGGTAGATTTGACCAGCAGTCTTAACGGGATCGAAGTTGGGACTCATGCCAGGGACGACATTGACGTTCCCGTCCGAACGGGTACGATCTTGGTTCTCTCTTTCCTGAGCTTCAGAGGCGGCCTTCAGTTCCCTAGCCTGGGCAGCAAAACTGGATCCATCACCGGGAAGCTTCGACACAAGAGAAATGAAATCGCGCGGTGCGACAATATCCAAGAGGCCTCTCGAATTGGAGTTCTGGTCACTCTTGGCAGCCTCTGCGTTCTTCAAGGCGACTTCAACCTCGTCAACCTCGGACTGGGTGAAATGGTCGTTCGCCTCGCCAATGACAGAATGCAAGAAGTCCACGCCACCAAAAGTTCCAGTAACCAGGGGATATATGGTCTTTCCACGAGCCCTGATCTCTGTCTGAGTACCACAATGCGGGAATACATTTCGAAAGCCCAGTTCACGGAGGGCTAGCTCAACGTAGTTGCTGTGAGCGCTAAAGTCCTCCAGGCAATGAAGAGCTTGGCCGAGACACCTCAGTGCCTCACACAGGTCCTCTTCCTTGCCTTTGGATTGAGCCCCGTGAGTATACATGCGTCCAAAGTGGATGCTTCGGGCAAAGCTGTAACGGAGGTAGCCAGCGCTGGTGGCCCACCCCCCGGCCTCGTTGGAGATATAGTTCTTCATGCCGGTGTTGAGGTCGATTTCCGTCTCAACAGGCTGGACTGGCCCACGCAGACGGGGATCGAATTTGCGGGCATCCGTGCCACTAGCATAGCCCTTTGGATTGTCAATGTGTTCTTCAGGGCGGTAGCAACCGAGACGTTCCTCAGTAACCTCGAACTCTTCTGTGGCATAGCCAAAAGCCATGAAAGAGAGAACCCAAACCTTTGGTTTTCGCTGTTGTTAGTCTGTCTCCTCTAAGATCCAACAAGGCTTCTTACAAGGACACGAATAGTAGCGGCATTGACTCCTTTCAGAGAGCCGACGTCAACGGCCTGGGAATAATCGCGGAGCCAGTTGCCAAAGTAGGTTCGCTTGATAAGCATTGAAGTCCATTTTTTGCCATGGAGAAAGGCAAGACTCTGAAGCATATCCTCGATATCTGGGAAGAGGGTCATCAGTAAGGCTGCCCCCCTCATGGACCCTGTTTATCACATGCTGTGTAACCCACCTCCATGACGCCAGTTGTGACCTTCAACCTGAAATATGAAACTGTCAGACCCCCTGCAAAGAACTCATAACTTTTAGCACACCAACCTGGGCGATTGAAGGAATATTTCCAGCACCAAAGGCTGCCGCTTTGCCTGGCAAAAGAGCAAGGCAAACAAGGCAGAGCACCAAGAACCAGGTGCCCCGCGACAGTGACAATGACGACATGGTGGGGGTGAGCAGATGCAGGTTGAATAAAGTCGAGCTTAATGTTCAAAGAGCGTTCTTCAGAAGTGGTTGAAACGGAAGTGCTTGGCAATATATCAACAGATGGGACAGATGTTGGCTGCCTCCGCTGATATCTGATGTCACTAACAATGTCCGTCTTGGGGCTGAAGACTGGACCCTCTAAACAAGCTAAAAAACAAGATCAGAGCATAATTTTCCGTCGTGACATTCTAGCCACGATTGGATAGAGGAGCTCCGCACAGCCACACCTGTAGCCCTGTCAACAGGATCTTACGAGTATGAGTAAGTCGAAGTCTTTCGATGGATGTGTCCGTCAAATCATGTGAAAGACAGGTGTTCAAATAATCAATAACATTACTGACAAATAGCCCAGGGGCCTCCCCCATGTGTAATGGAATCCGAGTAAATAAAATGAAAATTCCCTCCTGATAGGCTATTCGGACGACTCGCAAGGGTCTCGTTATGGAAGTTGGACAATGGACAGGCTATCCGCGGAGCAAAAATTCTCGGCAGCTTGTAATAAGTCATGTCTTCGTTGAACCCGTACTCGTATTTCCAGCTAAGAAAAAGGGGCCAGATTTTAGAAAACCGGATGTAAGACAGACAGCATTTCCCATGTAGAAGCCACAGTGTTAAGCCACAGTTTTCTACGGAGTACGGTGGTCCGACTTTTGGCCGCCTGTTCTATCTTGTGAAAGTAACGCCACCTCTCACACTCGGCTTCCGGGCTGGTGCTACAGCGCGAAGGGCCACTACTAACTACCACTAGCAGCATTTCAAGGGGATCCCTCACTTTAATAAAAAGTCAACCCATCGGTCTCCTGACAACCCGCGTCCGATGCAACCGCCTCCTATAAAGTGCATCTTCCGTTCTTCATTCCACGCTATCCCAGCGGTTTTTTTTGTCCGATCCAACTTTCTAAACCCTTCTTTGCAAATAGATGTGCTCTCTCTTTCTTTTGCGATACGTATAATACGTCACGGCCTGGACAGACCCCTGGCCACCGCAGCTGCTCCTGTTGAATCCGCCGATTCCGAGAGACACGATTTCACACAATCATGCCATCCAGAACACTACCAACGCTTACTCGTGCTGAGGTCGAGTCGCATAACACCGTGTCCTCATGTTATGTCACCATCGGAACCAAAGTCTACGATATAACCGATTTTGTGGACGATCATCCTGGTGGCGGCCAGCTCATTCTCGACTATGCTGGCAAGGACGTCGAAGATATCCTGAAGGATGGTCTCTCCCACGAACACTCCGAGGCCGCATACGAGATTCTCGATGAATCCATCGTGGGCTTTGTCGTATCAGAAAAGGGTGGGAAAGCCCAGGACTTTGACCAGCCAGCGAACGGATCCGCTACTTCATCGGGCACCGATGCGAAGACCTTCGTTCACCCGCGGACCGGAATGTCGTGTGAAGACGACCTCAACAGGGAGACTGACTACAACCAAGATTACAAGAAGCACAAGTTCTTGGACCTGAGCAAACCTCTATTCCCCCAGATTTGGACTGGCGGCTTCTCCAAGGAATTCTACTTGGATCAAGTCCATCGTCCGCGCCATTACAGAGGTGGCAATTCTGCACCTCTGTTCGGCAACTTCTTGGAGCCTCTCACAAAGACCCCTTGGTGGATGGTTCCCACTATCTGGGTGCCTTGCGTCGCGTATGGCACCTACCTGGCGGCTCAAGGCTTCAGTACCACTTGGATTGTCGCGGCATATTGGGCCTTTGGTCTGTTTCTTTGGACCTTCATAGAATACTGCTTGCACAGATTCTTGTTTCATCTCGACGAGTACGAGCCCCCCCGATTTTCTATTTGATTTATGCTCGCTAACGAAGCTGTAGTTACCTACCGGACAACAGATACGGCATCACGCTGCACTTCCTGCTCCATGGCATTCACCACTATCTGCCCATGGATAAGTACAGACTAGTCATGCCACCGACTCTCTTCGTGGCTCTCGCAGCTCCATTTTGGTCCCTCGCTCATGCCGTTTTCGCGTACAGCTGGCACGCTGGCACGGCTGTCTATTGTGGCGGTATCTTTGGCTATATCTGCTACGATCTGACTCACTACTTCCTCCATCACGAGAACCTCCCCCTCTGGTATAAGCAGCTGAAGAAATACCATCTTGAGCATCACTTCCTCGACTACGAGCTTGGCTTTGGTGTTACCAGCAAGTTCTGGGACGTCATCTTTGGCACCGAGTTGAAGTCTAACGTTGTCAAGACCAAATAATGTACAAGGCCAGCAATTGCGAAGCCCCTGTTTCAGGACTTTCGACAAATACTTCTCTAATCCTTTTAATATGAGCCCCTCTACTCGATGTTGCGATTTTGGTTTGTATGGAGTTTGGACGAGCAAGGGTCATGAGGATAGGCAGACGAATCATGAAGGCACCATGAGGATGGTACTACAAAAGGCAAAAAGTCAGTGGCGGATGCCAATAGTATAATGATTAATAGTTTTCAAGATGAAGCTGAGGGGCGGCTGATCAATCTGAAAGTGTAATATTATGCAGCTGTATTAACAGACTTCTTAATTCAACGTCCCATTTCTGCTCAAAACTTGTCACAACACTACTACTCCAAAATTGGTGCGAAGCCCCTTGGGCCCTTATGAAGACGCTTGTTATTATTGTACGTACCTTGCTACTAGAATCTTGTTCCCTTTTTTTCATGCCTCAATACATCTAACATCTGTTGACAGCTGATGTGCAACTGTTTAGGCATACGCGTTGGGCAATAAACGCGGCACCTGCGGGTCACGTGACATGGCTGGCAAACTACCAAGAAAGCCTCGATTCCCAAAACATTCTGAAAACATCACCCAAACTCAACACAAACCCTCTGCTAACTTCGCCCAGGCACTACTCTCATCTAAGTAACCCCCGCAACTCATCTGTCGATTTCCAGACCAGATCATCATGTCTAGCTTGGACGTCGAGGCTCTTCTCGATGCTACCGCTAAAAGCGCGGCTGACAGAAAGCCTCAGAACCCTGATGTGGAAATCAAAATCAAAGAGGAGCCCATGGACGAAGGAGAGAGAGATGCCGAGCGAGACCATGGACGAAATCGTGATGGCAACCGCAACAGGGACAGGGAGCGAGGCCGAGACTACGACCGTCGCCGTCGAGATCACCGAAACAGCGTGACTAGAAGCCGCAGCGCCGGTACTCGCAGCGATGCTGGCAGCCACAAAAGCAGACGCAGAAGCAGGAGCCGTGATGGTGACAGACGTCCCTCGCGCCGCCACAGAGATGGCGACTACTACCGCGGTGGACGAGGAAATACCCGATCACGCTCGCCCCCCCGCAACTATCGTCCTCGTGATGATCGCGACCGCCGAGACCGCCGGGACCGTTCTGATCGATATACCAATGACTATGGCCGTAGACGGGATGACGATCGTCAAAACCCCAAAAATGATGGCACTGCCCCGCTTACTGAAGATGAAAGGGATCGTCGTACCGTATTCGTGCAGCAGCTTGCAGCTCGTCTTCGGACCCGCGAGCTGAAGGAGTTCTTTGAAAAGGTCGGACCGGTCAACGAGGCTCAGATCGTCAAAGACCGCATCAGTGGAAGATCCAAGGGGTAAGTCCAAAGCATCGTTGTAAGCCAATTTCATACCCAAAGTGCACTGCTGACGCTAGGACAGAGTCGGATATGTGGAGTTCAAAAACGAGGAATCAGTGCAACAAGCCCTTCAGCTCACCGGACAGAAGCTCCTAGGTATCCCCGTCATTGTTCAGCTCACAGAGGCTGAGAAGAATCGTCAAGCTCGCAACCCTGAGTCGTCGGGTGCACATCCAAATTCCATTCCCTTCCATCGGCTCTACGTGGGCAACATTCATTTCAATGTCACCGAACAAGATCTGCAGGCCGTGTTCGAGCCATTTGGAGAGCTTGAATTCGTTCAGCTTCAAAAGGACGACAGTGGTCGTAGCCGTGGCTATGGCTTCGTTCAGTGAGTGACGATTCATACTTCCCATTAATACAAGATCCAAGCTAACCAGTCAATTCTAGATTCCGGGACGCTGGCCAGGCTCGAGAGGCTCTAGAGAAGATGAACGGCTTTGACCTTGCTGGTCGCCCCATCCGTGTTGGCCTCGGAAACGATAAGTTTACCCCTGAGAGCACTGCCAACCTAATGCACAAGTTTTCGGGCAACGGCCAGAGCTTCCAAGGCTCCGCGTTCTCGGGATCAGGTGGTCGTGGTCAACAGGCATCCGCATTCGATCGAGCTGGTGGACGAGACAGCGACAAGACAGGTGGTGCTAGCGCTCTGGACGACACGGACGTCGCCGGCGTGAACTTTAACAACTATAGTCGTGATGCATTGATGAGAAAGCTTGCCAGAACCGATGAGTCTTCGACCAATGGCGGTGAAGAACGCCAACAAGTCCTCAAACCCAAGACAGAGACCAAACCTTTGCCTGTCAATGTTAACATGGCTAGCCGATGCGTTGTTCTACATAACATGTTCGACCCGGCAATCGAAACAGGTGACAACTGGATCAAAGACCTTGAAGAAGAAGTACGACTGGAGGCTGAAAGCCAATACGGACATGTCGTCCACATTTCCGTCGATCCGAACTCCAAGGGAGACATTTACCTCAAGTTCGACAAAGTCCAGGGCGGCGAAAACGCTATCAAGGGTCTTAACGGTAGATACTTTGGTGGCCGAATGATCGACGCGTCCCCTGTTGTAGACGCAGTCTACAGCAGTTTGTTCTCTCGCACTAGAGCAATCTGAAGCTAATGTTGGCCTACCGACACCGGCTCTATCTAGGATCCTAGAGGTAAGCAGCAACACAGCTCAATATACTCAGAAGTGTCTAAATATCTTGCCACTTCATAGGTTCCCCTTGTGCCTCTTATACCACGGCACGAATTCTCGCTTTGATTACGAAATCGCATTGAAATTGCATACTGGACCTCGATTCGTCAAGACGAATACTAAACAACCAACTTTTGGTGCTGCAGGTCGTCCTTCCGAAGTCTGACGCGGCGCCTTGGTCGCCCCCTTGATCACTAATATATACAACGCTTTTCGCGTTACGATGTCTCAAACTGATGTTTGTGTCTTAGGACAGTCATCGATGTTCAACGATCAAGAAAGAAATGGCTTACGATAGTGTTTGAAATTAGTTCGGGAGTTATGGAAATAGCAAATGTAGGACCGTAACATATTGCACAGGCCAGTCGTGACCAATCCTACCTTATCTTCTCACAGAAGGGATTTTTTGATGTTTGACAGGCAACCAACCCACTACCCAGAACCAGATGTTTGTTGCTGGGTGACCAACAGGAAGGCCATGTTCGACCACTTTCATGACAGCGCGCAGTGCATAGTGACATTAGACTCTAGCGTTGATCTTATTACTTGTTCATAATATCTATTACTCTAGGCGATTTAGGTCTACGAGATGCGATAGAGCACTACGAGACTATTCTGTTGCTCAGGGGCGGTTGCTAAGTCGAGCAATAGGGGACCAGTGATTCATGGAGGGCTGTGATGGATTTTCTTTGCCTCGTTGCCTGGTAGCTCTTATTTGTGGGAGGTGATGTATCTTCATCCCATGTCATTCATTCACTCCTCACTTCTGTTTCCTTTCTCTGCAGACTCATCGCGCAGGCCTACTCCTAGACTCGGTTGCGAATACATAGCGAGGCATTTATAGGACGCATTATTACTTTTACTGAGTTCTCTTTTTCTTGCTCACTCTTTCCATCGGCTTCCTGCAGGTGATTTAGGAACATAACTGAAACAGGTGGGAAAACCTCGAGGTCTTTGACCAGCAACCCCTGTGCCCGGCCTGAAGTGAGCGAGCAACTCACTTCAGACTCAGTTCAGATCTTCTCACTTTCAATACTTTGAGCCCCACTTGAGCACCGTTGTTTTATTTTCCCTGCCCTTCTCGATTTCTTCTTTCCGGCGTAACTCTTGGTGCAGTTGACTTCATCATCGCTCTCTCTACGACGGTGTTTTTGTTCTTTTCGCAGATAGAGAAGAGAACAAGGGCACCAGCGCCCGATTTCGTCTTTTCCTCCTTCATCTTCTCCTGCATTTCGGAGCGGCTGATTCGGAGCTCACTCAGGTTCGTTGTCACTGAATAGCATCATCCTCTTTGTTTCTGTGCAAAGCCTCTTTGTCTTCGTTGGCTCGGATTTTGTTTTCGAGACGATCCTGACCTTTTTCCCCATGATAATCACATTGTTGGATTTTATTGTCATTGTTTTTCTCAGCATTTCCCTCCAAAACTGACACAGGCAACTGACAGATCCCTAGCAACCAGTGCCAGACTGATGAAACAATAGAATCACAATACCATCACAACGGCATTGACTTCACATCGACACTTTCATTTTGCCTGAGGCTGCTGCGAGCACTGCCCAGCGCATTTTTCCCCTTACTTTCTGCCCACACTCAACTCTTCCCAGCACCCCTCATCTTCATCATCTCATCCTCTTCTTTCTCAGGAGGATGACCAAGACCGAAACGAAAACCCCGGTTTCGTCCAACGGCTCTGGAGATCGCTCTTCGTCAGGACAAGTGTTTACGCCGAGCATTCAGGGGACGGCGAAGTTGGGCGGCGCTATGTTGTCCGTTAACTTCTCCACGCCCCTTGCTGGGGTTGCGCGGTCTGAGAGGATCAAGCAGATGTCGAACACCCATGTGAGTCCTTATCCTACCGCTTCTACACAAAGCCTGCTCCCGTCTTGGGCTCTGCCATTGTTCTCAGAGCTGACCCTTTGTCTTCAGCCTGCTTTCGAAAAGTCGCGTATGACGCAGGAGATCCTAGTCAAGATACAGCATTCCCTCCGACGCATGCCTGGCGTTTCTGCTGCTGAGTCCAGTGAGATTATTACTCAACTCCAGGAGGTTGGCCAGATCATCAGCCAAGAGACGAGCCAGCTCGTCGATGCGTTGATGAATCTGAACCTCGACCAAGAGGATACGGACAAGGCAATTGCCCGGATGAGTATTGAGGCCAACTTGGCCAAGGCCACGACGGATGATCAAGCTCAAACTATCAATAACCTCCGTGAAGAGCTCAAGGCGGAGAAGAACAAGACGGACGAAGCCGAGTCGGGCATCAAGAGAATGATGCGGGATCTAGAAGATCTTACAGTTGAGTTCAAGCAGTTGAAGAACAAAGCTGAGAAGCAACAAAGTGACGACTCCTCTGATGAGGAAGACCTTGTTAAGGTGAGCGAGCAAGCCGGCAAAGCGACATCAGAATTCAGCAACGCTAATCATTCTGCAGAGCCTTGAGGGCACGATCCAAACACTGGAGGAACAAGTCAATAAGCACCGCACGCTCTGGGTCATGCGACGCTCTAATCCCGAGGCAGTCGCCCGAGCCATCGAGACCGTTGCTGACTCTGCCCTCGAGAAGAACATTTATCACAAGAGCATTATGCCTCTGAAAAGGGAGGAGGACATTCGCGACGACGATGCCTCTCGCGTGTTTACCGACCTTCCGCCACCTCCTCGTGCTGCCTCGGTCTTTCAACCGATTCATCGCCCTCCAACTGCGGGACCACCACCCAAGTTTGGCCAGCTCCAGGCTGGTCCGCCACGAGCTCCCTCAGTAGCTCCCCATGACCGTCGACCTTCGGGTCCTTGGGGCTCTAATACTTCGGCCCATGGCAGCCGCTCGAATTCGTTCAGCAACGGCCCACCCCCCTTTCCAGCCTCTGCCTTCGGCCGGGCTCCCTCGCGGAGAGGATTCCAGAACAACTCCCGCTATCGGAATGACTTCCAGCAGTCTAGCTTTGCCATGCCGGACCACCCTCCCCACAGGCCCAGCAGCTCGTTCGGCTATGGGCGTGAGTTTTACCCTAATACCCCGACTGGACGAGGCAGATATGGTCGCTCGCATAACTCTGGCCAACTTCCAATGGAATTTGGTGGCCCATTATCCTCTGGCGGCTCTGTCTCGGGCCCCAGCACCGCCATGATCAGCCGTAACTCCTTCTCTGGTCCGCCCATCACCATTACTGAAGGCACCGTCACTGCGTGGCATGAACAGGTTATGGAGTTTTATGCCATCATCCGCGCATTTGTTGAGCGACATGCCAATAACCCGAACATTGCACAGGCCATGAAGCTGAAATCGACATCCCTGTGGCCAATTCTCCTGGCGACCTACCACCCGCTGTCTGAGCCAGAGGCGTCGTCGTATCTCGAGTACCACATCCGCAATGAGAACTCCAAGTCGTGCCTCGTCACGCGCGTCATTATCGACTTCATCGTGAACCGAGTCTGGGTACCTGGTGCTTGGACTGGTGCTGATCCGGATTCCACATATGCTCTCGTGGAGCTGGATAGAGAGCTTGAGCGCACACAGGGTATGTTTAACAACCCCCCCCCCTTTTCCATTTGACCTTCTTAAAGCTGACCTTCTCATACAGGCCAGCCCTCCGCCCTCCGTCAGCCTCTGCTTGATCGACAAGCCAACATCATCGACACCATCATGAAGAACGAACATGGCTCCCCCTTCATCAAAAACAAAATCGAAGAGACCGCCACCACTCTCGTGCAGAACCTGCAGCCCCTACTCAACAAATTCGCCAACCCTGCAGAGGCCTACCGCGACATGGAGCAAGTCGCAGACAACGCATGGGAGCTATCGTCCAAGATCCTCACCAGCCGTCTTACGTTCGACTTCCGCTTCCCGGAAATCGGCAGCCGCTTCTCGTCGCAGTCGATGCTGCCGATCTGGCCGCCCATGGACCCGCTTGAGTTGCAGGCCAAGCACTGGCGCGTGGCGTTGGTTACGACTCCGGTGGTTACGTGCCGGAACGATACGGGCAGTAACATCTCTGCTCATTCGGTGTCTCTGGCGGATGTGTTCTGCATGCAGTAGAGGGAGGGGGACCTATCCCTCGCATGCCAAACGAGAAGCAAAATAGACTCTCGTACTAAAACATCAAGGGGTTTCATGGGCCCTTTCACACTCAGTCATACGCAATCACAGATTGGAAGTTTTCTACTTCTCATCTTCTGAATACACACACCCGCGTATCATGCACGGGCAAGGGGTCTGATCTCATGGGTTCTCTCATTCAGGACCAATATCAGAATACCTAAGGAGGGCGTCTTCTTGCTTATTTTAATTCTTCTCTGGACAGATTTCTCAGTTCAGGATCAAACAGGGTTGGGATTTAATTTTGGGCTGTCCCCTTTCCCCCCTTTTTTTTCTCACTCCCGTTTATTTGTTTGGGGGGGGCCAATATATCAGGGCTCATTTGTTACCGGACTCTATCATGGAGGAAGATGGAACAGCACAGAAGAGCCGGTGGGAATAGTACATCAGCACGAAGTGACGATGAGATGAATTCGATGAACACGGCGGACCATTTTCTTTGGTTTTTTCTTTCTTTCTCATGGCTTGCATATAGTCGGCCAGCCAAACTGAACACAAAGGGGTTAGATTTCTAGCTAGACATGGGCACATCACGGGCAATAATAGATTGGGCAATCGATAAAAAATGCGAGTTATTCAAATCCGGTCTGTGTCCTCTGCTTCTACAGGTTCGCCGGCCATTGCGACTGGTATTGTTCCAAAGCAACCGGGACGCCTTTTCTGTCTTCTGTAAGTGTATCACCACTCCTCTAGGGACCCATTTCCCATCTACACTCATAGACCAGGGAGTGAGTGGTATCATAGTCCATGCCTTCCAAACCCCTGTCCCCTAAACGCCGGTCTTCTCTCCCCAGAATACAAAGAAATTCCGTCCAAGGCACACGGGAATAAGACGTTTCCCTTCACACCCTCAACGCCGTCTTCTCCGCGATCCATCAACAGGCTTGCGATCCAAGCGACGAACAACCGCCCCCAGAACAACCTTGAGGATACCATCGGCAGAAAGCACCTTGCCGCTATCAGAAGTCGTGCTGTCCCACGCAACGGTATCCACCATATCACGAATCCCCTGATCCACCAAATCGTCATCCAGCTCCCTCAATGCCTCTCGCGCGCTGCGGTCGTTGCCCACCTGGAAAAACTGCACACCAATCTGATGCGGCGGCGCTTCCAGCTGGTCAAGCTTCTTCGCGCTCTGCACAATGATGCTCTCTGGGTCATCTGTCGGTCTGCCATCCGTGATGATGATGATGTTCACGGGCTTGACCCTGTCCATGTCCTTAGCACTAGATAGACTCGCAAGGTAGGGCTTCAAGATGCTCTGCAGCCTCTCTCCCGTTGGCGTGGTACCGTGAGGTCGCACATCCCTGAAGATATTCTCCACCGTTTCGGGACTGGTGATGTTGTAGTATCCGTTCTTGGCTTTATCTTTGGAGCCGGAGACGCCAGAGCGGTGGTTGAGGAAGTACAAGTCGATGCCATCAGCGTCGTGGGCAGTGCAGATGGGCGTGATGGAGCGCAGAGCGGTGGATACTTCGCGCCAGGAAGGGCCCTGCATGGAACCTGAGTCGTCGACCAGGAAGATGGTGTCAAAGGAGGACAGGAATGCGTATTTGTCGTCGTCGTTTGTGATGTTGTAGAGAGGCGGCGCTGGGCCAGGGATGAAGTTGCTCCCTAGAGGAGACGGGGTGGAAGTGTACGCAGGAGGAGCATCGACTAAAGCAAACTATGTGTTAGTAAAAGTGCTCTCTGGAATCCCCATGGCTTCTCCATGGATTGATGCCCTGATATGAGACTTACATGGGCCGCCTGGTCCTGACGATACGGAGCCAGTGTAGGGGTTATTCGAGCTCATGGCCCGAGTAGAAGCCGACTTCTCTGCATCTTTGCGAGAAAACTTGCCCTTGATACTTCCAAACAATGATCTACTCATGACCAATTTGTCGTTCCCTTTCTCTCTCGTGAGATAGATAAGCGGAGTAAGAAGGGGTCGGGGTGCTTGTTTGTCCGATTTATAAGATGCGGTGTATCTTGACTAAGAGCAGTGAATCCGAATAGAATGTTTTTGGAGAGACAAAAGAGTTAATCACTGCAAAGAAAAAAGAGAATTGATTATTATTGCCCGTGAAAGGGATGGTTGCAGTTGCTTTGTTTGTTTTGGCTCGATCAGGCGTTTGAATAGGTACCCAACTGGTATGAACATGAGTGCCGAGAATCGCTTGTCTCTTTTTTTTTCACAACCCTCCATGATTTACTTCGGCATCACTTCTTATATCATTTTTCTCCATACTCAATCTATGATAACCTCTCTCATAGCCTAAACTATAATAATGACTAACTTCGTGTTACAAGATTACTAGTCCTCTGAGGTTGACTTGGATAGTACGAAGTAGTGGCAGTGCATATACTTATGCACGCCCGGGGCATAATTAATTTCGCTTATCCACCCCCGCCACAAGGCAGCACACAAGGCACATAAGCCAGGCACATGCACAAGCACAAGCACAAGCACAAGCACAAGGCTTCGGCTTCACAACGCATTTGCATAGGGCTGTTATCAGCCTTTCAGTTGGCCCATTTTCGAGGCCCTATCATAACCGCGCGCAGCATAGGCGCGGTCGCGGTCTATCATGCATTTGATATCTCACAAATACAACATAGAATATCTCGTGACAACGCAAAGGCTGCCAACTTCACATTGCCCCCGGATCGCCCAGGCTATGTTCGTCAGCAGATCGGCCAAGATGGTCACTGCATGGAATTCCACTTTAAAGTCAGCAAGGCATCAATTCCGGGCCGCAAATACCGCGGCTTGCAATGCAAATCCATCATCTAATAGCTAGTCATGATATCTAGAGTCTCTCAATGAAACCCCTTCACAGCCTTCAAATGTGCACTATATGAGACGCCGTCTCCTTGGCACTCGCACTACGAGGTAGCCCCCTCATTTCAAAGCAAATATCTCCAGCACAGCCACTTTACTCATGAAGACGCATCCCGGCCAAATGCTGGAAACTGGGGTATCATGCACGTCGTGATATGATCCTTTACGAGGACTTCTTGAATCTGTTGAGAGTAATGTCAGCAATTGATGTCTTCAACTTGGAAATCCGCGTATAAACTCACTTGTTAACCACACGCTCGATGCCGTCCAGGCCGTTCGTCAGAACGTCCATCCTGGGTCCGTACGACAGACGCACGAAGTGGTGGCAAGGGCTGTCGAACAGGTCACGTCGTCTCGAAGGGTTGAGATCGAAGAAGATGCCAGGCACCACAATGACCTTCTCCTCTAGACAAGCTTGGAAGAAGTTGAGGCCGTCAGCGATGGCGCCGGGAAGGCCCTCCAGGTTCAGCCAGCTTCGTAATTGTCAGTTCTGATGGTTTGTCAAGGGGATAGCTCAGGATCCAGGATATCATACAGGTAAAAGGTCGAGTCGGGGACGTATTTGATGGAGAAGCCCATCTCACGCAGGCGTCTAACAGTGTAGTCACGCTTGTCCTGTGGGAATGTCAGATATGGCCTTCATCCAGTTACAATATTGGATCCGACTAACGCGGAAGTGACGCTGGAGGTGAATCATCTCGGTTCGCACCAAGGTTGGGTCCAACATGGGGATAGCAGCATCCTGGAAGGCGTGGCAAGCACCGCCATCGAGGTAGCTACCGCAAGAGCCGATCCTATGCATCTGTTAATACACTCCCATACAGTGAGGCTCATCAAAATTCGGATGCCGTACGCGCTGATGTACTCTGGGAGCAAGCTGGTCAGCACCTAAACACTATATCTCATGCCATGATTGTATTCGGACTTACCCTTGGGGCCAATGATCCACGCAATTCGCCATCCAGGAAGTCGGAAGCGCTTGGTGAGACCATCAATGATCAGGACATCGTCCTCGTCGACATCCTCAACATTCTCAGCAGCCGAGATGGTGGTTCCGTCGCAGTTGCTGGTATAGTTGTAACCGGAGTAGAACTCGTCGCTGACAAAGGTGGCACGGCCACGGCAAATGTCCTGGATCTCAGCCAGCTCAGGGTTGGCAACGACCCTTCCGGTAGGGTTACGGGGGTTCGAGGTGAGAATGACCGAAGTACCACGGGCAATCTCCTCGGCAATCTTGTCCGGGTGAATATGGTAGCCGTCCTCCTCAGACAGAGGGACAGGAATGGCCGCGAACTGCAGGGGAGTTAAGGAACAGACTCTTTCATGAATTCTCCGCCGAGGCAATCATAGAGCCAGACTCACGTTCTTAAACAGACTCAGCATTTCGTTGTATGCGGTGTAGTCCGGAAGGAAGAAACTAAGGTACGAGCTACCAAGGACGGCGGCAATTCGGATCAGACCAGCACGACCACCAGGAACAATAGCGACGTTCTCCCAGGTGTACTGGCTCTCCTTGCCCTTGCGGTGCATCTCGTTGTAGAGATTGGCAACGGCCTCTCTCAGGGGCTTGATGCCCGCAGTTGGGGCGTATTCTCTGGCCGCCATGCTGACGTCGATGGTCTCTGGTCGCTTGAAGCAGCCGGCGATGTCATCTTCGACCTCGGGGGCGCCCTGGCCCAGGTTGGCCCAGGCCTCGGGCTCCTCGAGGAAGCCATACTCGGCGGCGCGCTCAGTGCACCAGACAACACCAGTGGACGATCGGCTGGCGTCGAGGCCGGCGTGAGGGAGATGGCCTTCGTGGGCGTTTCGGAACTGTCTGTGGACCTTGGACTGGATTTCTGTTTTGGAAGTGCCTTGTCAGCCTTGCCTCGTCTCGTGGGCGATAGCAACAAATTGATTAGCATTGGATGGCTGAAATTATTGGAGTCCTGACACAACTGCGGGGGAGGGGTAATAATATTAGGCGGCAGTAGCGATGGCCTATGGTGGGGTTGGGGTTTTGTAACAGAATGGCAGTTACGCGCTGTTCACGCCAGCCAAAAAAAAAGTTGGTAATGTTTTGAGGAAAGGCAGAAAAGCAGAAGCTTTTTTCTTCTTCTTGTCTTCCAACTCCTTTTTGGTGTGGTGATACAGCAGACAGGACGGCATTTGTTTTTCTTGGCTCGAGAATCATTCGAAATTAGGCAGAAACTAACCGTTCATCGAAGGCTCGACATTGCTGAAGCGCCGTAGGATCGGCTTGGGCACGCCGGTGTGGCGGTTGATGGAGAACTTGCGACCACCGAACATTTTGGCTTGGTGTTGGGGTCGGGCGACGATACGAAGACGAGGAGAAGGGAGGCAGAAGAGGAAGCCTGCTCGAAATCTGCCTTGGAGTTGGTGAGGTGAGAAGGTGATTCAAAGGTAAGGGAGGCAGAAATGCTGGAAGACCAACAACGCAGAGCAGAGATGGCTCGCTACCTAGAAAAAGATGCGACAAATGGAGGCGATGCAGGACAGCCTTCGGAAGGGCGCCACGTCGAGAGGTAACTCGCAACTCAAAAGCGCAACGCACAACGTTGAGAGGGGGGGAAAAGAGCACGATGCGAAGCACAGGTGCTTGGCTTGACTTGAGGTTACGTGAACCGGGCGATGCTGTGCGTGTCTTGGGGAGTTGTTGCGGGATGCGCGAGAGCCCATCGATTTTATATAAGGCTTGGGGAAAAAAGGATGGACACAACTTGGCGCCGATGGAGGAGCCGCCCCCAGTCGAGGCTCGCAGGGGATTGGCAGCAGAAAACTGAGCCGGCTGTCTCCCAGCTGGTGGGACGCACTACAATCTGCGACGCCGTCCGGGCACCCAAAAAGCGTGATTGGGGTTGGGAGCTGTCGGCACATCCCAACCGGCCCAAACGGCCTCTCCGATGAAGCACAAACACTGCCATCACCACTGTGTCGATCTGGGGGGCAGTAGGCCGAGTGGCCAGTGAGATCTGCCCCTCAACGGTACAGCTGAAAATAGTAGAACCAGAATAGGAAAAAAAGTCGTAAACGTACTCATACAAAAGTTCGTGAAGCCTCGCGATGTCTTGATGCCGCAGCTAGTCCTACGAGTTATTCCCTAGCTCGATTGGTTTGTGGAGCGATCCTGCATCGTGTTGCGGGAGAAAAAGGAGCGGTGTCTGGGGCTCAGAATTGTCAGCCCGCAATTGGGGCCTGTTCCGTAAGAACAAGTAAGCCAGCAAAAGGCCTCATTCATCCTGTACGGAGTATATCCCGTTGGATACTACTTCGTAGTTTCTAACAAGCCCTCGTCTCGGTGTGCCCGGGCTGAGCCTTGCAGGTTGCAGGCTTTACGAAAGAATTCTTTCCAACTTGATAAATCCCCAATATCATAGGTTGCCTTTCCTTTCTTCATGTCTCACGTCTCATGTCTCACTACGGCAACTACTTAGTCTGGACGTGCATGCATTTGCCGAATGACTGGGTGCTACATGACTTGCATCTCATTCCCAAAAAGAGCACTTTGATAGGAGCAGGCTGGAAAGGATGGCAAAGTCCAGCTCCTGTTTCCAAATCATCCATCATTGCGGTCCGTCAGTCTATTTCTTCCTAGACATGGACTGAAAAGAGAGCCCATCGGGTACCGATATAAGACGAATCTTGATGCCTTACGGTTGCACGTACCATGTAAAACTCGCCAAGATAATGAACCCATTCAACCAAGCTCAAGCTTTTCAACAACTCCAATTTCAATGTTAAATTCAAGACCCAATTTACAAATGAATTCGTGTATCTCTTATAGGCTTTGGTCCCTATGAGCACCCCCGTTAATCATATTGATCATCTTGACACGTATTTTGAGAGTGCGATAGGATCAGGCCAAATCACGCGATAGCAACAACGCAGCAGCTTTGAACAACAACACAGCTCGGATCAACTGCGCTAATTTATTAATTAGCTATAGGTAACTACTCAGTCGATGAGATTGATCAAGCCACTGATCTAGATTCTAGTAGCTAACAGATGGATAACAGCTGTCATGTAGATGGCGTTTAATTGATTTTTGGGCCTTTGGGTTTTGGCGTGGAGATAGCTTCAAACCCATTCTAGTTCCCAGAGAGATCACGTGACATTTATATCCTGACTTTTAAATTAAGCCCGTGCCAAGGCCATGATACTTATCAACGCCACTGCTTACAATTCTTTGACAACGGCTCGATAACAGACCTACAGACCTCGTTCCAGAGCTCATTTGTGTCCCAACCCAATAAATGAGCCTTACTATTTATCCCCACGATGCAATACGAGATGGCACTCTCATATAGGGCTTGCGGCGGGTTTTCATTGTCGTGTAGCCACTCCATCGCCCGCGCCAGACGTAGGTAGTAGTTTGTCGGCGTCTCATCTAGGTGGAAGTGCATCTCGAGTGTCTTCTGGTGCCATATCTCAAGGAGCAAGATTCCAAGCTCCAAGAGCACAACTTTGGGTTCCACGTTCGGACCGCATGACACCGCGTCGGGCTCCGGGCCGTCGATCGTGGCGGCCACGAAGGCACGGCTGAAATTGACTGACGGTCTGTCCCCTTTGCCCATACGCCGAATCAAGAAGCACACCGTTTCCTTGGACCAGGCATGACATAGCCAGCGTGTCTGGGAGAGCTGGAGCAAGTTTGACGCGAGTTGCAGGGCGAGCAGCATGCGTTGTCGTAGAGAATAACCGATGCCGTATGGTATTGATTCGCTATTTGATAGTATCGCCTTCAGCGTTATCCTATTGCGTTTGTCTCCCGGAAGAATCGTTATCTCCTCCGTGGTAATCGTGCCTATTTGGCTGTTTCCAAATAGCACGAAAGCAATGGGCTGGTTCCCCTGCTTGGCTGCGGTGATGGCGGCGCAGATATTATCGATCAACGCCAATCCAGCCTTGGTCGGGACGGGAGTGACTTCAGGACTCGGGACAACAATCTTTACGCGGGATGGCACGGAGGCCAAGTCGGCGGTTGCGCCGTGCTCAGTCTCCGTTTTGTTCAGTACCTGGATCGGCATCTCGTGCCACCACGACTGGGTCGATGCTGAGAGGCTCGCCTCAAAGATGAGCTGGAAGACCAGCGCCGGGGCATCATTCCTCTCCTGGTTGCGCCCAGACCGCAAGATTTGGTCAGCGGCATCGATCCGGTCCTCTAGGAAGATATTCGCCTCGTGCTTGCTGTGACAGCTTCCGCCCCGGCAACAGCGGTCAAGTGCCGCGTACAGATCGATAGCGAAGCTGCGTATTTGGCGGAGCGCCCTGGCTAGCCGGATTGCCTTGCGGGACGGATCTGTGGCGAGCGACTCCGAGCGGTTCATCAGCACGAGTTGCGAGAAACGGCACAGAGAGTTCGTAACAGAGTCAAGGTCTTCAATGCTCTTCTTTATCTCGCTGCTACTAAGCATGAGTTTTATGCGCGGTAGCACGTCTGCCTGCTGCCGTTTGCCGCTATTGTTTGCCTCGATTATCCCCAGGAGGTCATCCGGTTGGCCCTATGTTAAGATTGATTAGATGGAAAAGGCAGACTTCTTCACGGCAGAGCTAGCCCCTCATATCGCATTGGCATGCAGTGCCTTTTGAGAAATGACCCGCTACAGCAAGTCTAATAAATCGTCCAAAGCGCAAATAAGATGCTGGGAAACCGATACAAGTACTGGAAGGACGAACCTTATGAGCAGGGACTAGTCCCGCAAGTTGTCTGGCGACTCTCTTCAGAATATCATTGCTTTGATGGAGAGTCCCAGTCAACGCCGCGTTGTTTGTCTCCCCAAGGAAGTCTAGAATCTGATGCTGGATATACTCATCATCCAGATAACCGATGGGATCTTCATCAAGTTGTGATTCTGACCTGTCCCCATGATGCACACCCCCACTATGTACAATCAACAACCGTATCGTCTCGGCAATGGTTTGTCTTTGAAGAACCAAGGCGTTGGCGAGCGTGGCAACATGGCGCCGCTTGCGGAACGGTATCAGGCCCTTTACATCTCCACCTGACAACACGGAGATGATGATGGGCGCAGCACCGAGAACAAGACCTGCTATCTCGATTCCGGACATTTGGCGATCTGGTGGTTTCTTCGAGTTGGGCAGAAAGGTGGAGGAGGGTTGGAGCCTGTTCAGCTGGTCCCCCACCTGAGCCTTCCGACTTGGCACTGGATGCCGAAGCGACATATCAAAACCCCCGCATCAATACCACATGGGGTACTTGTGACAACTCTTCTGAAATATTGCTTCGAAGAACTGATGTCTCCTGATATGGCTGATAGAACGACGCTATTCTTCGACCAGCACCATCTTCATATTAATCGACGGCGGATCGTGGGATATCGGATCACGTTACCCCCCATTGTGACACAGGAATGACTGGCATGGAGCCCCTTGCTCCTTTATGCCTGGAGGTCGTGAGGCTTTTCAGGCTGATCAACGCCATCAAAAACCCAATGCCGCTTGGTATTGGAAAGGAGCCCGACGAGTGGCCAAAGGGTAGGTTTGCAGCCGAGGCCGATCGCTTCGAGCTCTGGGCAGTGAACCTCGGCGTCTTTGTATCAGGGCATGGATCCCTCGACTATCGGATCAGAGATGCTAGCAGCATAAAGGACACCCTGCATAGATTTTTGAAGAGTCTCATTGAATCCTTAGAAGAAGGTGCATTACTTCTGAATCTCTCACCTAACCTTTCTGACATCCTACCCTCCATCTTCATTTGGCTACATCCCGAAGAATCAATTCCTCTCTCCAGAGGCTAACCCCCAGACTCACTAGCCCTCGAATACCTCAATGGAGAGACTCACCTGTCCGTGGAAGAAGAAGAAGAAGCAGCTTCTGACACGGAGTCAGAGCCTGAATCCGACATGGATCTCCTCCTTGATAGCGTGAAGGACCCTATCGACCGACTGTTCAAACTGTCCATATGGATCCGCAATCCAGCCACTCGACTAGCCTCTTCAAAGGCGCAGCGCTTCCAGCAGATTGATGAGGAGACCAATGTCAACCTCCTTGATGTGTTCGAAGCATTCGACTACAATCATGTCAGTTCTCTTTTCCTGCAGTACAAGAAGCACGTGGCGCTCCAGGAGAAGCCAACTGTTCCGGCTGTTGAAGATGAAGGGAGCGAGAACGATGACCATGTATGGGAGCCTGTGCGGACGGTGCTTTCGCAGCACAAGAACAGCATCACTAATGGCACTGAGTCATATCTAATTCGCCGGATCACCCAAGCAAACGTCCGCAGACGACAACAATTCGCGTACTGGAGGAGACATCGAGACAAACTTCGTCAGCATGCCATACCTGTGGTGCAACAAGACCCAACAAGCAGTCAGGTCCAGGGCCCTACCCAACTGAGCATTGGGGTCAGAATCGATTGCAATACTCCACTTACTGAGGCTCAGTCAGTAACAACCGCTAGTCGTTTGAATCTCCCTCAGACAGCCGCGGTGGAAACCATGTCCACTGTTTCCGTATCTGAGTACGCACCATCGACATGGCAGCCTAGCAAAGATGTCGTCGACTTCCCTCCGCCGCCACGCATACAGCCTACCGAGAAGTTCTTCGAGTGCCCATACTGTTTTACTTTATGTTCGACGGCCCTCCTGGCTGAGAAAGCATGGAAGTAAGGGGTCCCCCTGATTAAGATGAGAGGTACTATTGAAAAGTAAAAGGGGATGTTGAGCTGATAGTAAGCATATACAGAGCCCACCTGATCCATGACCTGCGTCCATACATCTGTACCTACGAAGAGTGTCGGAACCCAGACCAACTATACGACAGTCGGCAGGACTGGATTGAACACGAGAACTCCACCCACCGGAGGGTCTTCCGGTGCCTGGAGCACGAGGACCAAACCTTCGCCACTCTCGCATCGTATCAGGAGCACACGCACGAGCAGCACGGCAGTGGCGCCTTGTCCCATGAGAGCATCCTCCTCAACCACACTGGCGAGTCGACGTTGGTGGGAGCGGACAGATGCTGCCCGGTCTGTTCGCTGGCGATAGGAACAGCACAGAGCATGCAGAACCACATTGCATTGCACCTAGAGCGACTCGCCATGTTCTCAATGCCGCGGTGGGTTGTTGATGGCGAGGACAGTGCTCGCGGGGCTGGATCCGCCGACGCTAATCTTGATTCGGAGAATCACAGGACAGAAGACTTAGGAGCAGATGATGCTAGCCAAGGCGAGTTGGAGGAGTTGGAGGCGGTGTTTGTGCGGGAGCTAGAAGACAAGAAGAAGACCCTCGAACCGAATCACCTATCAATCATCGAAACGCTCCAAAACTTAGGCGATCTTTACAGCGACCAAGGCAAGCTCGCGGAGGCCGAGGCTATGTACGAACAGGCACTAGAAGGCAGCGAGCAGGCATTGGGACCAGATCATATATCGACGCTCGAAGCAGCTTATAATCTCGGAAACCTCTACATGAAGCATGGGCGGCTTGACAAAGCTGAGACTATGTATAACCGGGCACTAGAAGGCACCGAACAGACATTGGGACCAGATCATATATCGACGCTCAGTGTAGCTTATAATCTCGGAAACCTCTACGCAGAGCAGGGGCGGCTTAGCGAAGCTGAGGCTATGTATAACCGGGCACTACAAGGTATGGAGGAGGCATATGGACCATCAGGCATCAGAAAATTCGATGTAGTTCAAAAGCTCGGAGACATCTACGCAAAGCAGGGCTGGCTTAGCGAGGCTGAGGCTATGTATAACCGGGCACTACAAGGCAGAGAACAGGTATTAGGACCAGACGACCCACCAACGCTCGATACAGTCCATAGCCTCGGAAACCACTACATGAAGCAGGGGCGGCTTAACGAAGCTGAGACTATGTATAAACGGGTATTAAAAGGCAGAGAACAGGTATTAGGACCAGAAAACTCATCAACGCTCGATGTAGTTCATAAGCTCGGAAGCCTCTACGCGAAGCAGGGGCGGTTTACCGAGGCCGAGAAGATGTTTGTCAGGGTATTGGACCGTCGACAGGAAGTTCTCGGCGAAAAGGATCCAGAAACTCTCAAAAGCATGCATGATCTTGCTATCATATGGCACGCCCTTGGCCGACATGATCAGGCACTTCCCTTGATGCGAAAGTGCGTCGAATGGCAGCAATCTATCTTAGGAGACGGACATCTTAATACAGTGGTGTCTGCCAACCAACTTCGACGCTGGGAAGGAAAAACGACCGAGCCTTGATGAAACGAATACGGGCTGTACGTGGTTATGTATACATTGAGTAATTAGGGGCTCTGAAGGACGTGAGTACGAAACGATGCAAAGCCGTTGAATTCGGGATCATCTCAGTTGATGTCCAAGACTTGGGATAAGGAAGAATTGCAGGGCAAAAATGCATAGGAAGGGACTATATAATACGATGGCTCTTTTCTCCCTCTTCTTGGGCTTGAACTCGTGACAAAATATCAATTGCCAACGTCTCCCTGAGCGACATCAACCAAGTGTCGCTATTCGGAGAGAAAGACAAGTACTACATACTCGTAAGATGAGAATAAGTCGAGCTTACGTAAGTACGTGGATAACTCCGTGTCCAAAAGTTAGTAAATAGGACACTGATGTCTCCAATACCAACAGCAATGTCAAGAAAGAAAACCGTTTCGATAGTGGTAGTAAAGGTAGGATGGATTGGTCAATAACCTAGCAATTCTTTATGCAGTATAGTTTCTCCCTTGTAGTGGGCGCATGTCAAGAGAGCCGGGCACTTGATGTTCCAAATCACCGTCCAATGAGAGCGGTCATTCCTAGGGACTCCAGCCTCACTAGAAAACCCCAAGAGCTTCTAGAATCTCAAGGATACTCATCCTACACAACAACCCCACGATCTTACTTCGTACATTGCAACAATCCATTCACTACAGCAATTTGACGAAATTAATAGATTGAGTAAGTCTGCCCGTATACATGCTCTTCCCTCTTCATCTACTAACGGCTTCAAGCGCCCGAGTCTCATCATCTTCACTCACTCACTCACTCACTCAATGCTCCGCCGCAGCATCTTCCACCTCCGTCCCTCACGTCTCTCCCATCTCAAACCTCACTCCCTCTCCCAAATGAGCTCCCAATCTCAGAACCCCCCTCAGGACCAACCATCCTCCACTTCAACCACTTCAACAAAGGCCTCACCCTCGCCCCTTCACAGCGCCCTCCCCGCACCAGGCGACAAAGACGGCGTCACCACGCTGGACGTCAGCGGCGACGGCACAACAGTCAAACTCGATGGCCTAGGGCCCTTGGTCGTCAACCAGGACGGCACCATGTCGCGTATCTCCAATTGGGACCAGATGGCCGATATTGAGAAGAAGAACACATTGAGGATCCTGGGCAAGAGGAATCAACAACGTCTAGCAGCCTTGAAGAAAGCCCAGGGCATTGATACGAGCACTGAAAGCGGCAGCGGCAACACCAGCGACAGTCAGGGCAGTTCAAATAAGCAATAGAGAAAGAGAAAGAAGATATCGAATTTAAATATCCAGAAAAATAAAAAATAGTCATCCATCGAGCCCCGGTGTTATATCGGGTTCTCTATGTGCACGATTCTGTCATGTGTATATATGATCAAATCAATGTGTCCGCCCACCAGTCGTCAGCCAACCGACTCTCGTATGTTCCCACACCCCCCCAGTTAGGTATTCCATTTTGATTACAGTAAACAAAAACGCCTTTGCCAAAGCAACGCCTTCACTACCCCCTCGCCCCGATGACCGTTAATGTATGGCCGTCAATGCATGAGTTGTGTCGTCCCGCGTTCCGTTCATGTTTATTTGGGCTCTTCCTTCAGGCTGTCGCCGCTACTTGACTCGCCTGAGGCGATCTTGGCCTTGTCGCCGGCATTCTTGGTAAACTCCTTCCATAGAGCAACAATGTCCTCATTGCCCTCATTCTTGTCGACAAGCAGGTTCTTCAGCCACTTGTTCTCGGTCTCTAGCTGGGAGACCTTGCTTTCGAGGGCAGAAACCTTCTCGGACATCTCTTTGGCGGACTTTTCAAGAGCCTGCTCGCGCTGCTTCTTCTTTATCCGGAAACGGGCGCTGGCGGCTGTGTTTCGCTTCCGCTTCTCCTCCTCAGCGGCCACACGGGCGGATTCCTCCGGGTTCATAGGTTCAGACTTTCGCTTCTCCCCAGGCTGGGGACCCGCTTGGTGGAATCGGGCATGATGCGCAGGAACCGGGACATGACCGTGGTTAGGCTGCAGCGGTTGGAAGCTCTGCTCCGGGAAGTTGTTCATGTGGGGCGCGGCATAAGTGTTGTTAAAGTCAGGGAAGCCAAAGTCTATTGCGGAAGGTTGATGGTTAGCACACAAGAAACCCCCAAGTCTCTCACATGCCGTCGCTAAAACATGAATGACAAAAAGGGGGAATGTGGTAGCAAGGGAATAGTGATGGGATATAGACGGCAATACTCCGTACGGAGGAAGCCATTTCCCCGTAGGGTATGCGCAGCTTTGCATCGAGATAACGAATAGTCAAAATCACGAGATATTGCACCATCGCCGCCAATTTGTCAGCTGCATCGGAATTTGTGGGCTGCCCCACACACTCCGCGCAAAGCTGCATTCGTCTTTGGACAACTTTGTCGCAGTTGCAGAGGAAGTGAGACAAATAGGAAGCTGGAGACAAGGAGCGGGAGTTGAACGATGTAAGGGCCGTTAGGGGCGATGCGATTGCGTGCTGTGAATGAATGCACACCGCAGTTGACCGCAAAAGTGATGACATTGCCGACTCCAGATTGCCACGGAGTTGACGGTCTCGGTACAGCATCATGAGAACAAAAGGCAAAAAATGATAATGAGGAAGAAGGAATCAAATAAAGGCAACCAGGAGAAGTGAATAAAGCCAAAAATAGACTCACCAGACATAAAGTCCAGGTTTGGCATCTCACCGATGACCGAAGGTGCAGCGCTCACGTCCTCAGAGGCCGTACCGCTGCGGGGACCCTTGCCCTCGGGCTTGACAGGCTGGGCCTGAAAGTCGGTGTTCTGACCCGAGTCGAAATCGAAGAATTGCGTGTTGGTAAAGAGTGACAAATCGTCCTCCATGAAGGTCTCCTCAACAGGGGTTTCCTGGGGGCTGATGACGTTGAGATCGCGAAGATATTGGGACACGTTAGGACCGTGTCGGCCGCTGTATGTCGACATGATGGGTCCGATTATTCCTTTTTTTCTTCCTTTTCTTCAAGAGCAATCGCAAGCTTGATTCAGAGTCTGCAGAGAGTTGAAGGTCGATTACGAGGTGTGCTGTGCTGTGGATATCGGTCGTGATGGGTCGTCAACGTCAACAACAGGCAGGGTCGGCTCAGAAATGGCCCCGCGACTATGCTATGTCGGATGACTGTTGGTGGTGAAAAGTGCAGATCTCGTCGTCGAGAGAGATTCCGCCTCGATGCCGTCGCCGTCGCAGTCGTGGGAATGGTCGTCGCGAAAGGGCGAAAAGAAGTAGAGCTGAAGGTGAGCGGTGTTTGTGTGAATGAATGTTGCAGGTTCGCAGTGGGGGGTGAATGAGCTCGGCCTCTGACTCGGCGCGGAGTTTTCCCTCTGGCTGGGCTGGTCAAGTCAAAATGCGGTGCATGCAACGTAACCGAGCGCTGGCTAGGCCGAAAGGAACCTGACCTGGCCTGACCTTGCCTGGACGCTTAGGGCCACCCGCTGTGCTGTATAGTGCTGTGTAGTGCTGCGTACTACGAAGTAGTGCTGCTGCTGCTGAGAAATTAAGGACCCAGGCTGCCCCGCCATTCACACGACAAGCCCACGAAGCGCCGACCTAGGTCACGCTAGGTGTGGGCGCTATCGTCCAGAATGGCCAGAAAGCCGGTTTGGCACTTGCGCATGAGCAATATCTATGACGGCCAGGAATGTGGCAAGTTGGCAACTCTCGTGTGTTCTGAGCCCTGAATTGAATTGAATTGACTCGATGCCAAGGTTGCCCGATTTGGCCAACAGAGGGTACAAAATGCGCTCGTCATTCCGATTCCGACGCCACTCTGCCATGCCAGGCCAGCATTGAGTTGGGAGTCATCAGTCCTATCTGCCAGAGTCGTCCTCAATTGAGTGCTTTAATTCGCGCGATAATGCTTGCGGTCTGAATCAATCGCCGCAAACCCTCACCCATCTCCACCCTTGCCCCCTTGCCCCCTTGCCCGTGGGGTCTGTCTGGTGCTGCTTGGTGCATCAATTTCATTGCCAGGCCAGCCCTAGAGCATGTGCGTGGGGGGGGCCTTTATTCGGGCCATCCATCATTGACCTTGAATCCTTGATCGCCCATGACATGATCCGCCAATCCATCAGCGGTTGGTTGCCTTGAGGCCCCTCCTTCGTCCGACCCTGCAGGTGATAAGCGAATGAATGAATGAATCAATGCCCGCTCCACCCCGCAAAGGCGCACAAGACATGTGCCTGTTATGTAGGTACAGGTAGTGGAGTCCAGGTAGTACTACTAATGTATGTATGTATTCCGGTTCTACTTCGTATACTACTAGTACTATGCACAGTCGACTAGAATTACGCGTACTATTACTCCGTCCTGTGCTTTGGAATCTGTATTTATCTCGCATTTTTACTCTTTCTTCGCTTCAACAGCGTTGAGGTCAGAGCACAACATCCACAGTGTACAATGTCACTGCAGTGTGGGGGATACTACTACAGAGTACTCCGTACTAACCAACCAGTCAGATTGCCACAAAACTAATCAGCCTCGGGCGTGGGGGAGTCCGAAAATCCATCGGCGTTAATTTCGCATCAAGCCGGAGCCGTTACCTGTTTTCGGTTCGTTCATCGTCTTAAAAACCACTGTGGCTGTGATGGATTTTCAACACTCGCCACACACTTCCTGTTGGTGACTTTTTTATTTATTTGTCGGTTACCGAGATATGCTTGATGTAACCTGAAGCAAGGAATTCCCTGCACGCAAAGCAACACTATCTGCAAGGCAATATCCGGCTGCCATCTTTGGAGTTCCGGTGCAGGTCGCTGTGCCTTTCGCAAGGCCATTAATAAGTACCAGCAAACTTAAGAAAACCCATGGTCTGCCTTGAGGGAAGAGCCATTCGAAAGGCCGGCGAATAGTAATCGGAACCATGAACTGTTTTGTATTCGAGAAGGCACGAGACTCAATCCCCAACATACCTAGGTGTGTGTACTCCGTATGTATAACCGCTTTCATGGGTTTAAAAGACTCGTCCAAGATCGGGAAATGTCAATCAGAAATTCCCGCGCCGTCATGCCGGCCACATTCTTGCTATATTGACAAGGGTGATGGGTTATCATCATCCCATCTGACCCTGGCTGGGCTGCAGCCTCATCCTTGGCAGTAATCCCTAGTAGACATGGAGGCAACCTATGAGTTCGAGCTGCAGCGATGGCGCAATCGCGGCATACATACTACCAGCACGGGGAGGGGTTCGTCCTCGGGTACGAAAGGCATATTGTGCGGAGCAAGCCACGGTAGCCTTGTAACGATCATGAACTCTGTTCATTCATGTAGTATCAGCATCTTCAACGGGCAGTTCTTGCGGCGCTTCCCGAAAGAGGAAGAGACCCAAGATGTCTGGAGAACCAGGACTTCAACAAGACCAGACCATGCCAGCGATGTGCTGATCCTCTGAGATTTTAAACCGACAGTCTTGTTGTAGTATCTAATAAGAATTTATTTCTAGTCAATTTATGCCATATTCAGAAACCCAACAATTGGAAGCGCATTAATAATGGCATTGTCACCAGAAAGATCCTGTAATGACTTTATCTGTATCACCAACACTCGGCTGGATGATACTGCTCTGCAACACTACTACCCCAAATCCATCGGCCCGGGTGAGTTCCAAGTAGTTCTTGGTGTCTGTAAAGTGAATACGGAAGCTCAATGCAGAGATGTAATGCCCTTCATGCGCACCACAGTTTTGCTGTAATCTATGTTTCAGCCCCTTGTCGTAAAACGCTTGATGTTGAGCCGCTCACGGAAAGACGATACTTGGCGGCAGCATGAAATAGCTTGAAATGAAATCCACGGGGAATATTCCTTCGTCTGTTCTTTTTGGCCTTTTTATATGTAACGTCCTCTCCCTCGTCTTACCTTGGTTCCCCTCCTCGAGTTTTGGCGTCGCAATTCCTAATCATACAATTATGTTGTGACAATGAGTCGCAAAATGTTTTGTTGCAAATCCAAAGGTTTGTTGCAGATGGGATTCTTTGCACGGGGATTCCCTTTTCCCTGCAGCCTTTCTTATCCCATGGAATAGAAAAATGCACTGACATTCTGAAATAGAGCCGAAAGATGACAACGCGGAGAAGCGACGGGGTCAGATACGGCGAGCTCAACAGCAAGTGTCCATATATATGTTCCAGCGGCGGTCGCTAACCGTTCTGGAATAGCCATTACCGAGCGCGCAAGAACATATACACAAAGTGTCTTGAGGTGGAACTAGCAAGGTCCCGAAAGAATGAAGCGGCACTGATGTCCGAGACCCAAAACCTGCGAAATACGGTCCAGAGGCTTACTGGACTATTGTCCCAACACAATATAGCTATCGCGGCCGATTCGAGGAATGATGACGGGCAGGGCAGGTCAGGTCGGAGGCCAGTCTCCGTGATAACGAGCCCTATTACTCCAACAAATCAAGTTGGACTTCCAGAAAGGAGGAAAAATCCAGCTTCTACAGCTTCAGGAAACCGTCGGGGAGGCAGTGGTGAACCTGTGGAGACTGGAACTACTCAGCAATTGGTGTCCCCGACGATGGCTTCCCCAAGCCGGCCAACAAACTACAGTTCTACTGAGGACCGAGCAAATCGTCGTAAGCAACGATACTTTGGAGGTCATCCTGTCGAGGGCTTAGTTCCACATTCGAGATTTTCAAGGGCCTTTGTGCCTGTGACTTCTACCCCTAGCAGCCCTCGGATATGTGAACTTGATCAAGTCACGGTTGGTATGGAGTTTATACTGAGGTACGTTACCATGCCTTGCCTTAACATCGGAAAAGCAACACGGCTAATCAATGTCCACTCCGAAGACTAGAAAGACACTGTTTGAGACACATGGCTGGAAATCCGCATACACCTCAGGAGCCGAACGGCCATACCTTGACTACCACGGCGGCGCTTCAAGTTTTCTTGCCTCAATCTTCTTCAGATTCAAGAGGGCCCGTGACACCATCATTCCGAGATGCACCTGAATTTATACTCAATCGTTTGCTCTTCACCCTCACACCAGACGTGTGCTCGAAAGGCGAGTTCATGCCAATCCAGGTGTGGAACTACATCCGGTGTCATCCACAATTTAGCAACTTCGAGATACGAGAATTGCAGACGCTGACAGAGAAAATACAAGAGAAAGTCAAATGTTTCGGGTATGTGAAGGAGGTATCTGCTTTCCTTTGTTCCGGAAGCAAAAAGCTAAGTGTGACTGCAGATTTGGCCCAGTTGTTCAAGTGTTGGACCTTGAGGCAGCAGTATATGAGACAATGATGATCGGAAGGGCATTCTGACACCGCTCGGAGACCCTCCTTGCTTCAATGGCATGAAAGCCTGCGCTTGGCTTGTCGCCTTGTCATGCTAATGCATGATTCCTGGCCAAGCTGCAAGGCGGTTGTATCCAGGAACAAGAATCGGGTCCGCAGACGCCTCGACCGCTCCAGCTTGAACTCCAACGCCACATTTGCTGAAGAGCGCCTCCTTAACAGCTCTGGCTGCTGGAACAACCGTGGCGTTTGCTGTGTCACATATGCACACCTGCGACTTGCGAGCCCCGACTCATTACGAAATGTTTGGGATAGAGGCCAAAGCCCAGTCTGCGCAGTTCGGAGTACGAGATGGCTTGGCACGTGCTATAATCGCTGACTAAGCAACCACTTTTCGGGTGAATCATGCTTCGACCACCATAACGACGCGTCTCACTGGGATCAGATCGCGTCTTCTCCGAACTTGGCGGGGCAGCCTGCTTATGATATATCGCATGACTTACTGCATCAGCCTCGTCACAACAGCCATGTAGAAGGGTTCTATATACGACCTGCTTGCTGCGTTCAATATCCCAGGGATCTTTCTCACTGGGCTGCCACAATGGCGCGCTTCTCAATACCAACCACGGCGAGATTGCCGTCTTCTCTGCGTGTGGACTCCTCCAATCCGGCCATCACCAAGAGTCTAAGTCGACTATCTCGTGAAGCGCTTATTTCACTCGCCATTGATTGGCTTGATGAGGATTCTGTTTCCAACGCGATCCCCTACCTTGATAGGAGGGGCTCTGATGATGATGACGAAGAAGAAGATCCCGATGATTTGTACCCGCCGTGCAAATCTCCCCGGGAGTTGCAGCAGCTGTATGTCGATATGCAACAGCAGAAAGGATCCAAACGCGACGTAGTCAGTCGGATAGTTGAGGGGGATTGGAGGCATGGACTGTCCTTATATCAACTTGCCACAGTTGATTTTTACCATCTGGACGAACACCCTGCCTCTCAAAGGTGGACCGCCTATAAGATCCTGCCTCTGAAGCCACCAACAAAGGATGCCGACGAAGAAGTCCCTCGCGTTGATGACAAGGCATTGACGGTGCCACGATTTCATCCTTCAACGTTTCTCCAGAACCTGCAGGACCAGGTTTTACCCGACGTCAAAGCTCATTACCACTTTTATCGACTAAAAGACTTTCCAGTACTCTTGCTACGGATATTTGCCATTGAGTCCCCGTACAATAGTAGTTTGGCCTTATCTGGCCTCGATAGCAGTGGAAGCGCTGCCAACTTTACCTCATCTCGGACGGTTTACCTTGCCTTTCCGGACGGTTCTGTTCACTTATACATCACCAAGTCTCAAGCTACTGGCCCCGTCGCTGTTGGCGAATCCAAGAGCCTGGAGAGATCAATCATCAATGGCGTGCCTAAAGCTCTATCTCGTCCCAGAGAGCGGTATACACTGAAGCCAACCAGCCTCACAAGTAGAAACTTGGAGGCACTTCTAGATCAAAGGGGTCCTGGGCGAGGAAATGCGGCTGGTGGCGGCTGGAGTATATACACCAACGAGAAGAACAAGAAGTCACCATTAGATACAGTTCTACCCACTCCACCACTTTCAAGAGAACCATCACTTTCTGATAACAATCGAAAGAGACAAATACCCTTAGACGAGGACCAGCGTGCGGCTAAACGAGCCAAGCTTATTGCGAAAGCGCGATTTGGTGATTCGGGCATCGTATCGGATGGCAAGGGGGTTGAGAGAGTCGATGTTCTTCTGGAAGACCCCTTTCCAACATCAGACACACGTGAGGAACATGGTTTAGATGCTGAGCCAGATGCCGCCAACAGGAAGTCTGCTGGTGGACGAAGAAAGACGATTGACGCCGCGATTCGTCAATCGACCGACGACGATAACGAAGAACCTGGGGCCCCAGATGACCCCTCACAATGGCGGCCTACGGTTAGGATTACTTTTCGAGGGCCTCATGTTTTCGCCGGTATTCGACAGCTTGTCGAAGCTGGCATCATCGACGGCGAGCGTATGCCAGGCTGGATGACCGGAGAGGAGGGTGTAACAATGGGCGTGGTGAGACATGGTCGAATACGGGGTAATAAGGGATCAGGAATATGAACCTCAATTCTCCATTTTGGATACTCTGTATATCTAATGTTCTACGGTTGATACCCCATGATGCAACGATATATGACTCTAATTTTCCTCCCCGAGTCCAAACACCTTTACAGTGTTCTTCCAAGATGCCTCGCATAACTCTTCGATGCTTACCCCTTTGATGGCCGCCACGATCTTGGCAACTCGCTCGATGGTGCAAGGCTCATTGCGGCCTTTAACCATTACCCCCTCTTGCCACTGCTCCTTCTTCACTATCCTGAACCGGTTCGGCACGTCGGGCTCCTTCTTCTGATTCTTCTGCTTCTTTGGTCGCTTTCCTTGCTGCTGCGTTGGCTCGGCAGCTGGTTGAGGCTCTCCGTTGGTTACCGGCTGCTCCGCCTCGGGCTTCTTCTCAATCAGGTACTTATACCCTTCATGGCTAGGTCGTACTTCACACCAAGGTCCGTCCGTCTCGAGCATGATTCTGTCGAGGGAAACCTCCTTGACCATGGCGCAATTCTCTGCTGTTTTAAGACTGCAGCCGTTGACGCCGATATAAAGGCCCAGATCCATGAGTTCCTTCATCTCCTCGATGGTGCCTGTGAAGCTGTGCACGACGCCGCCCTTTTCCAACTTCTCTAGTTTTTCGCCAAAGGCAGCCTTCATCAGGGTTACAAAGTCCCGATGTGCTGCTCTGGAGTGAAGGAATAGGGGTAGCTGGGGTTGCAGGGAGACTGCGACTTTTAGCTGCTCCTCGAAGGAGTGCAGTTGGATGGCTTTGTTGCAAAAGTGAAAACGGTCATAGTCGAGGCCGAACTCTCCCATGGCCATGAGGTGCTGCTCGCCAGAGGACCTAGCCTCGGCTAGCAAAGTCGTAAGTTCGGCGAGCACCTTGGCCGACTGTTCGGGATCCGGTTCGGCATTCTCATCCTGAACTGGCTCCGAGTCGCCAGGTTCACAAGGAGCTGTGTGTTCTTCATGTTTCGAATGGCCGTTTTTGCCGAATATCGAGCTGCTGCATGGATGAATGCCAGCAGTTGCGAAACATGTCCCAGCTACGGATGTGAGGTAAGTGTGTGTTCAGTTTCGCGAGAGAAGGGCTTACCAACGAAATTCCTTTGCTAGTTCAAGTCCATCGCGAGAGCTCTTGAAGTCTGAACCCGTTATCATGAGCTTGGTGCAGCCTACTTCTTTAGCCCGGCCAATGACACTTTTGAGGTCATCGGGATGTCGTTGGACACCGTGATATTTGCCCCTGAAAATAGGATCCGCCAAGTTGATTCCAATCTACAAGACGGGGTCTACGTATCAGTAATCCATTTTTTTCTATATTTTTTGTAAATGGGATCAATTACATCGATGTATCTGGGGGAATAGGTAGCTGGGGCCGGCTCTGGGCCGGGCTGGGCACCCATGGTTGAAAAGGTGGAGAGTCGAGAGACAAGGGCAGTGGAATAAAAAGGCAGTTGATGCTGAAATCGCCTCAAAATCATAGACATCTATATGCAGCAGTATGGTATAACATAGACGACTTCCCCTGGACTAGCCAGCTTTGTCTCAACAATTGTGTCGTTATCTCAGCGAATTTCAAGATGACTCCCATGGTATCTATGGAGTAGGCTAAGAGATGGTAGAATTCGCCGACTATTTGCCGGCTTAGAAATGCTTAGTGAACGCACGTGATCTCGCGCCGCCTGTCTACCACGCATTGGCCACACCCACGTACAAGGATACGCGACACCATCTGTGTTTAGGATGGGAGAATTCACGCATTATTGGTTGATTCGTGAATTTGTAGGTCCGATTTGGCTGAGGGAACTCGAACAAAGTACCTACCGACGGAGCCTTGGCGGTGCATTCGGTGCGTACATCGTACTCGCCCTTGATAGGACACTGTCCTCGTATGTACGAAGTACGTGTACTCCGTACGGAGTACGGAGTAATGCAGGTGGCGCGGGGCAAGTTTAATGGGTTTGGAACGTCCCGCTATTGTGAGTCGCGCTAAAGCGTTGGTGTCGCGCGTCCTCTGTACTGGAGACGCGACCTAGATAAAACCTCTTCCCACCATCCCGGAACACATCTCTTCCTTTTCTTCCGCACAAACCATCCCAAAGGCATCGATTCACCTCGAACGCCCTTCGAGCTCTTTTCGATTCTGATAGTTGGTTGCCTGTGTCCTGGTCGATACCTGCAGCATCGAGAGACTTGAAGAAATTCTGCTCCGCTCTTGTCAAATTTTCCAATTCTCCGTTCCAGGACTCTGTCCAACGCCGCCACCATGTATGTTAGAAAGCGCGGTATGTATCTACCTATCTTCCAAGCGTCTCATTATAGTAAATGAATCTAATTCATGAGTAGACGGGCGTCAGGAACGCGTCCAGTTCGACAAGATCACTGCCCGTGTCTCCCGGCTGTGTTACGGCCTCGACACTGATCATGTCGACCCTGTAGCCATCACCCAGAAGGTCATCTCTGGTGTGTATGGAGGTGTCACCACCGTTCAGCTAGATGATCTGGTAATTCCATCCAGTCCCAACCGTATTCGCCATCAACGTATTAATATGTACATCAGGCTGCAGAGACCGCTGCTTACATGACCGTCACTCACCCCGACTATGCTATCCTGGCCGCCCGTATCGCCGTCTCCAATCTCCACAAGCAAACCAAGAAGCAGTGGTCAGCCGTCGTGAGCGACCTGTACCACTATGTAAACCCAAAGAACCGCAAGGCATCGCCAATGATTTCAAAAGAAACCTACGAGTGTGTTATGAGGCACAAGGAGGAACTCGACTCTGCCATTGTCTATGACCGGGACTTCAACTACCAATACTTCGGTTTCAAGACTCTGGAGCGATCATACCTTCTAAAGCTTGACGGTAAGATCGTCGAGCGCCCACAGCATATGATTATGCGAGTGTCCGTCGGCATCTGGGGAGACAACATTGAGCGTGTTCTGGAGACCTACCACCTGATGTCCAGCAAGTTCTTCACGCACGCTTCTCCCACTCTGTTCAATGCCGGTACCCCACAGGCACAGCTGTCCTCATGCTTCCTGGTGGACATGAAGGATGACAGTATTGAGGGTATTTACGACACTCTCAAGACTTGTGCCATGATTTCCAAGATGGCTGGCGGTATTGGCTTGAACGTCCATCG
Source organism: Hypomyces perniciosus (assembly GCA_008477525.1). Classification (NCBI taxonomy): domain Eukaryota; kingdom Fungi; phylum Ascomycota; class Sordariomycetes; order Hypocreales; family Hypocreaceae; genus Hypomyces; species Hypomyces perniciosus. The sequence continues at coordinate 990,852 of SPDT01000006.1, forward strand.
CATCCGTGCCACTGGCTCCTACATCGCCGGTACCAACGGTACCTCCAACGGTATCATCCCCATGCTTCGAGTATTCAACAACACTGCTAGATATGTTGACCAGGGTGGCAACAAGCGCCCAGGTGCCTTCGCCATCTACCTGGAGCCATGGCACGCTGATGTCTTCGAGTTCCTCGACCTGCGCAAGAACCATGGCAAAGAAGAGGTTCGCGCTCGCGACTTGTTCCTGGCTCTCTGGATCCCTGATCTCTTCATGAAGCGTGTTGAGAAGAACATGGATTGGACTCTCATGTGCCCTAACGAATGCCCTGGCCTAGCTGACTGCTACGGTGATGAGTTCGAGGCATTGTATGAGAAGTACGAGAAGGAGGGCCGTGGCCGCAAGACGATCAGAGCTCAGAAACTGTGGTATTCCATCTTGGAGGCCCAGACTGAGACTGGCAACCCCTTCATGCTTTACAAGGATCACTGCAACCGCAAGAGCAACCAGAAGAATCTGGGAACCATTCGCAGCTCTAACCTTTGCACTGAGATTGTTGAATACTCAGCCCCCGATGAGGTCGCCGTCTGCAACCTCGCCTCGTTGGCTCTCCCCGCCTTCGTTGACTACAACGAGGGATGCTATGATTTCAACAAGCTCCATGAGGTCACCAAGGTCGTTGTCCGAAACCTCAACAAGATCATTGACGTGAACCACTACCCTGTCCAGGAGGCGCGCAACAGCAACATGCGCCATCGCCCCATTGGCGTTGGTGTGCAGGGTCTCGCTGATGCCTTCCTCGCACTTCGTATGCCCTTTGAGTCTCCTGAGGCTCGCCAACTGAACAAGCAGATCTTCGAGACGATCTACCACGCCGCCCTGGAGGCCTCAATGGAGATTGCCAAGATTGAGGGCCCCTACTCGTCGTTCAAAGGATCGCCTGCCTCAGAAGGCATTCTTCAGTACGACATGTGGAATGTGAAGCCTTCTGATCTGTGGGAGTGGGACTCGCTCAAGGAGCAGATTAAGGAGCATGGTACCCGCAACAGCTTGCTCGTTGCTCCTATGCCTACAGCTAGTACTTCCCAGATTCTGGGCAACAACGAGTGCTTCGAACCATACACCTCCAACATCTACCAGCGAAGAGTCTTGGCTGGTGAGTTCCAGGTCGTGAACCCTTGGCTCCTCAAGGACCTGGTCGACACTGGCCTGTGGTCCGATGCCATGAAGAACCGCATCATTGCCGAGAACGGCTCCATCCAAAACATTCCCAATATTCCTGATGACATCAAGACTCTCTATAAGACCGTCTGGGAAATCTCACAGCGCCAAGTCGTTCAGATGGCTGCTGACCGAGGTGCTTTCATTGACCAGTCTCAGTCTCTCAACATTCACATGAAGGATCCTACGATGGGCAAGATTACCAGCATGCACTTTGCCGGCTGGAAGCTCGGTCTCAAGACCGGCATGTACTACCTGCGTACACAGGCTGCCGCAGCTCCCATCCAGTTTACCGTGGACCAGCAAGCTTTGAAGGTTGCTGATGCCAACGTGGGCAAGGAACGGGTGCTGAAGAAGCGGACTCCGCCTCCGGGATCTAGCTACATGTCTTCGCAATCAGCCGTCCCCCGTGCAAACCAGCCCAAGACAGACGGTGGCTCGGGCAATTCGCTGAGCACTGACAGCGCCCCTACTCCCACTACCACACCCCCACAGGCAACTCGCCCCTTTGCATCACCACACAAGGCGCCTCCAATGAAGGCCGATGTCGAGGAAGGTGACAGTCCGAAGGTTCTTCCCATTGAGCCATCAGAGACCGTGGAGGACGAGGAGTTGGCTGATCCCAACAACAAGACAAAGGCTGGTCAGTTGGAAGACAAGGATGAGGATAGTGTGGAGCGGGAGCGTGACATTTACTCAGATGCCGTCCTAGCTTGTAAGTGACCTCGCAGTGTTCCTTATGGCAATAGCATATACTAACCCGATTACAGGTAGCATTGAGAACCCAGAGTCTTGTGTCATGTGCAGTGGCTAAGCAAAGGGAATGACGATGTGGAGTACGATGGTTAATGAGATTAGCACTACGGCATGGATTAGTTAAGCACATGATACGGATAATGGAGGATAAACATGAAAAATATTTGGGTGGTATTGTCAAGGGGCATAAGGTCGACCAAGGATTGACTGGATGCTCTTTGCAGGAGTACTTTGCCTTTTTTGGCTGGATCATCAATAGTTGCCGGGTTTCCCGTTGAGTTAATAATGGCGCATGTGTAAATGTCTAGATGAGATGTATTATTGGATCCTATGAGAGTCGATTTGGAGATGACGTCGATGATGATCAACTAGTTAATGAGAACAGGTGTCGCAAGAGGATCCTTCCAACTTTTGGTTCATGTTACGGAGTAACATAGATGTGATGAGCATTTGTTTAGTTCAGCAATTAGGGAAATGAGCCCGTCTCAAAGAAAATTCAATCAGCGTCACACCCATTCGGTAGAGGTGTGCGCACTGACAAGGACAAGAGGCCATCTGGGCAGAAAAAAAAAGGGAGAGAGTTTGGACTTGCACGAAGGCCCCTCCAATTTCGGACTGGTGAAGGACAATTACGTTTTGTAGTACAGATGGGATTTTGCATGAACCCGGTTTCTGGGTGATGGAAGATTGTCATTAGACGAGTTGTTATTGATGTTGAGGGTAATTTTGGCCCACGAGTGTAAGGAAGGCGGAGTGACAAAAAAAGGCGGCCCTGGAGGATAATTCAACAAACACTACTCCGTACAAAGTACAGCATCTACAAATAAACATCACTCTTGAAAAATTCGGGAGATATTCCCGCTCCATCACTGATCAGCGTCTCATCTCAGAATTCAGACGCATGTTGACCCCCGATTCCTATTCTGGTCAGCGGTGTCAGTCAGAGCGCAGGCTACTGTCGGGTAGGAGGAGTAGAAGCCCGTTTCCTAGGTGATTTGTACTCGTACTAGGGCTGGGTTAATGAATGGTCATTCAAAGGGATGAATTGAGCGATTATTGATTGTCTCGGGTGTGATAGCAAGCAGCGGGCTGTGTGTGTGATGTCCAGCGCGCAGGCGAGCATGCAGGCAGATATACATAACGGCTACTGCGTGACAGTGGATAATCAGAGTGGCGACCTGCTGTAAGGGTCGCACCGCGGGAACCAACAGCGAGAGAAGGGAGACGGAAAACATAATGCGTAATAAATGATCGCTTTAGTTTGGACCGATGGGAGGATCGATTTCCCCTTGATCTAGATAGGTCCTGAGTCATGAAGTTGGCAGACTTGCTGATTGAAGGCGGGGGTGGCTAGTGGAAATCCAGCTGGACAGGGTCAACCAGCCAGTAAGTAGTACGGAGTAGCCATTAACGGTTTGGCTAATATGGACTGATGATGCCCAACTGACAGCAAACCCAAAGCTAATGTGATGGAGTCAACAACATGACATGACGCAAAGCAAGACACAAGACAAGACAGAGCCAGCTCCGGATTGGACTCAACCTAGGTAGGTTCTGTAGCGGTCAAGTCAACTTAGCCAAGTTCCCCAGCTTGGAGAAAGCCACTTATGCACAAGGCCCATCAGCCACACAGCCAAAGCTGGCCATCAGGGCTGTTAATTGGCCAATTAGCTGCGACAACCAGGGTCGCTCCAGCTGGGCCGATCTTGATTGCCCACTCACCGAACGGGTGGGTCTTTTTTGCCTCTGTCAACTTGTCTCTTTGACATCGGCAAGTCGGCGCTCTGATCTCGTTGATCTGTCTGCTGTCAACTGGTCAGCTGCAGATCCTCACGCATGCATGCATCTCCAGCCATCTTTTGCCCTCGTCTCCAGAATCTCCACCATGTTGGAGATGTGGACGAACGCCAATGGAGACGAGACAAAACTGGATTGAAGCTGTCAGGTTTCCATTTCCATTAGGGGCCGCCGGGAGGGCCGGCCGGAGGGAGGGAGGGAGACTGAGGTGGCGCCGTAGTAATTCAAATTCAACATCCATTTCAAAGCTCTGGTTTTTTAGGTGTCGGTACCTTGTACCGATCGGAGAACGTCAGTTGGCACCTGTTAGCCCCCGGGCTGTCGTTCTACTGCAAGAGGGGCCCGCGCCGCCGTTTCCGTGCCCTCCCTCTGCCTGCTTCGCCTCGCCTCGTCTATCTGTTTTCAGCACCCTCGAACGCAGGCATTCATCCAGAAATTCAACAGACTCCCCTGGTGGCACGAGGGGCGCAGCTCTTCGGTATCACCGTGGGTCACATATTGGGAGAGAAATCGACTTGGCGAGCTGAGTTCAGACTATCGGGGCCGTTTCCGTCGGCCGCCAAGTGGTGGATGATCTCATAGCTTCCGCAAGCTTTTTGGGGCGTTTCTGTGGAGTGCTCGCAGATGTCTTTCCTGTTGGGCTATGAGATATCCACTTCCTGAGAAGACGTCACACGCACTAGCCCGGCAGAGAGTATCTACATACTGAATCTATGTGGGCTCTAGATCTTGGTTGCCATGGCTTCAACCTCAAGGGGAATGAAGTGATGTAATGATTACCGCCTCCAAAGCTTCAGAGCAATTCGATCAATTCAGGACGGTCACCCGCAGCAGCATTAGCCCAGTCATAGGTAGCAGTACCACGACAGATGCATCTGCATCCTGTACATGTAATAATACCTGGCATCTAGGTACCCTCTGTTCTCTGTTCACACCCCCGATTGGACGCGACTGCTACTTACTGTTGGCCAAACTGCCCGGCCTCAGGCCCAAGCCAAGGCAAGCTACCAGCTGGCAAGCGGTGGAGGTGCAATAGAAGCTGTTGGCAGGTACAGAGTACTCTGTACCAGTACTCTAGCTCAGGTACCACCGCGGGTCGAGGTTGCAACTGGAAGTCACTCCCTTACTGTTTCCTGCCCGATCTCATAAAGCTCCTCGACTTCCACCCACCGCCTGCCAACTACTATTCACTCTATTTGCCTTTTTTCTCCTCACATCTCGCAAATTTCTCCCTCATTCATCTTCACTCCGTTCAGACGAAACAAACAACCATCTCCCGTCTCATCACCTTCTTTGAAGTCTCAAGCCCTTCGTTCGTGTCTCTCGTTGCGCATCAATACCTCCAGGTGAGCTTCACAACATTGGCTTCATCCTTCTCATCTCCGTCGCTCTCCCGTCTCCTCGCTTCGCTTCACTCCTACCACAAGTCCCTCTCTCCAACACGGCTTTGTTTGGTTGTGCGTCCTGGGGGAACACAGCAATCTCTTCTAATTGCAGCTCTTCTGTTATCCTCCTTTTTTGTGTCATTCACCCCCTTGTACGGCCTACCACAAACATCGTCGTGCTTCTTCAGTCACGGGACGACTCGCGTCCTTTTTTATTCATCTCCGTTGCTTCCTTCTCTGATTGACAGCCGGTTTCGATACACCGAGGGCCTGCTACTTTCCGCCTCCTCGTCTGACCAGCCGACTTCCTTACTCATCCCCCCTATCCTAAGCTCCTTCATATACCACCATCGTGCCCCTTCTTCACTTTTCAACTCACCGACATGTCCAAGTTCACACCAATGCTAACCGCCAGACTCCCTTACAGATTCTGATCCAATTTTGACAACACAATCGCCAAGATGAAGTCCATTGTGATCGCCCTGAGCGCCCTGGCTACTGCTGTTGCCGCCCAGGACTTGTCCAGCCTCTCTGTTTGCGGTGTAAGTTTGATCCACGTCGGTGTCTGACTTCATTCATGTTCATTGCTTACACCTGCCAACAGAGAACTTGTGCTACCAACATGCTGAGCGCCGACAAGGCCAAGGAGCTGGGCTGCTCACAGAACGACCTCAAGTGCCTGTGTGCCAACAAGAACTTCCTGTACGGCTTCCGTGATTGCTCGACTGTTGTCTGCAGTTCCGACGATGCCCGGAAGGTTGTTGCGTACGGGGTCGCCATCTGTGCTAGTAAGTTTGCATATCGACACGATCCATGTCGCTCCTTCTGACATGATTTCCAGACGCTGGTGTCGAGATCCAAACTAGTGGAGGCAATGGCGGTGCTGGTGGTGCCGGCGGCACTGCTACCGTTACTGCCAAGGCCTCGGGCACGGTAAGTCCACTTATAACCTGTTCCATCGTTTGTCCAATGCTGACCCCAAGAATAGGGAACTGCCAGTGGTGAAGGAAGCGGAGCTGCCAAGGTGTCTACCATTTTCAGCACTGTTACCTCCGACGGCCAGACCATCACAACTGCTGTTGCTACTACCACCATTGAGAATTCTGGCAATGGAGAGGGCGGCAACGGTGGAGCCGCTGGTCAAGTTTCCACATTCACCTCCGTCTTCACAGACTCTGAGGGCAACGTTCAGACCAGCACAGGCGAAACTACGTTGGCTGGCTCCGCGACTGGTACTGCGACCGGTACTGAGGCTTCCGCCTCTGTGACTGGAACTGGCAGCGCTATCGTCACAACCGTAACTTCGGGCGGCACTGCGGTTGTCCAAATCCTCACCACCGTTCAGACTAGCGCCACTGAGGGCGAGACCACCGCGACCCAATCTGGTGCTCAAGCCACTGTCACCGAGTCTGGTGGCTCCGGCTCTGCTGCCACTACATCTAGCACGGCTGGCGCTGTAAGTCCACCATCGTGAACTACCATGTGTCCTCATTGACTAACAAAACGTCCAGGCTCTTCCCTATAAGACCGCTGCTCCTGTTGGGGTCATTGCCGCCGCCGGTCTTGCCATCCTCATGCTCTAAACGAAACCACACGACGGCCCTGTTTGATTTTCTTTTTCACGTTGCACATGTTTGATAAATAATACCCCTCCAGTGTCTCGATAATCCTCGGTCATTACAACATCTTATTCCTCGGTGCAGGAACTCGGCACCGGGCTGATCTTTCACGATGAGGAAACTAGGAACAAGGTGAATGGACGTGATCTGGGCAGGTTTAGTGAGGGTTAATGAGGCATATGGTTTATCTTTCTTCTTTTTAATGGGCCATGATGAAATGCATGAGTGGATTTGGAACCTGGTTGTTAAGGTGGTGGGGGAGATAGGAACACAAAAAAAGCTCGAAGGAATGTGGATTCACGGTGCAGCTTGGCATCCACCTTGCCACGCATCTCGAGATGATATGATACCCGATTCTGGCCTGGCCTGGATGGACGGGGTTGGCTTTCTTGCTCTCATTTGACAAGACATTAATAAATAATTTTGGTACAGCTGCAAACTGGTGTTCATTCGCCCTCCTGTGTGGAGTTAGCCGCTACGGGAAAAGGTTACGCTCATTGTGTTGCACAGTAGATACTTCGTAGCTGTAATGAAGACATATCATGCAACAGCTCCCACGATGATGATTTCTGCTGTGTGAGGATATGAAGAGGTCGTAGTCTGTTTTTTTGAATACTTATAGATACACTACGGTTAAAAGTATGGACTGTTCCTGTCCAATAATGAAGGATAAAATGATCGGCTCTTATTCGTGGTATAAAATATCATACTATTCGTAATGTGTCCGTACCCTGATAGGTCTTAACGCCGTTCGTGCCCAATGCGCTTCAATGCAAAATACTAGAAGAAAATCCTATTTTCAAGGGAATTACAAGGACACTATTTTCTTCCCAATATCACTCTGCCAATCCTTGGAACGTTCGAAGCCGTTGGAGTGGCTCTGGTAGTCGGAGAGAGCTTGATAAACTTCTTCTTTGGAGTTGACGACGAAAGGTCCGTATTGAACGACGGGCTGGTCCAGGGGAGTACCTGCTACGATGACTATCAAGGAGGGTCAGTAATAGAGTCTTTGAGGGGGGTTTTCTATAAAGCGGAGGAAAGGGGGGCGTACTCATTCGAGTGTCCTTTGTGGCGTTGGCGTCTGATTCCACGTGGACGATGTCGCCATGGGGCTCGAAGATGACGTTGTGAAACTGTTCGACTTTGGTGCGTGCTTCGGCCTGGCCGAACCAGGCGTCTCCCTCGAGGACGTAGGCAAAGGCGTTCCAGCCCTGGGGCAGAGATTGGGTGACTTTGGCGCCGGGGCGCAGAATGACGTCGAGCAGCCAGACGGGCGTGTAGGCGAGGTCCTTTACGGAGTCGACGCCGTGGGACTGGCCGGAGATGACTTTGATGGTGGCGCGGCCGTCGTCGACGTCGACGGAGGGGATCTCGGCGGCGCGGAGGTCGCGGTAGCGCGGCTCGCAGGATTTCAGGTGCTGGGGCAGATCGACCCAGAGCTGCAGGCCGACGTTGGGGGTGCCGTCCGGGTTCTGGTGGGGCATCTCGGCGTGGACGATGCCGCGGCCGGCGGTCATGAATTGCAGGTCGCCGGCGTGGAGAGTGCCGCGGTGGCCCGTGAAGTCTTCGTGGTCGACGCCGCCTTGCATGATGTATGTGATGGTTTCCTGGCCGCGATGGGGGCTATCACACACATGTTAGTACATGGGTGAGTGGATAGAGGAGGAGGAGGAGGAGGAGAGGGACGTACTGGTCGGGGAAGCCGCCGGGCCCGGGCTTCATGGAGAAGTGGTCGAGCATGAGGAAGGGGGATAGGTTGCGGAGAGCAGGTGTGCCGATGGAGCGTCGTACGCGTGCGGCGTGGCCTTCGGATTGTTCGATGGCGTAGATGACTTTGCGGATGGCGCGTGGGACGGACATTTTGGTGGTGAAGAGGTGGTGGTGTTCTGGGACGAGAGTGTTTACAGCTTCAGATGCTGTTGAGTGTTTGCTTCGTCTGAGAGACTTTTTCAGTTGATTGTAATCGCCAGTTGGTTGTTCAAGCCAAATGCTGCAATGTCAGATGGTATATTGGTCTGGTGCCTGTAGAGTATCGAAAACGGAAAGTCTTATGAGGATCGTGCTATGATGAATTGAAAAGGCTTCATGAAAACAAACAATGGAAAGCTCGTGAGGTTTATATACACGATACCAACGACTGCTGCGATGGCAATCTAGAGAAACGATAGGAGCTGGCTTGGTAGATATTATCAGAAGATTAACTAAGACTGTCGTCATTCCAAGCTCTTGATGGAAGCTATTGACCGGGGTTCACTCAGCTTAGAGAGGGGCAAAGGAGCGCTTAGTCCCGCATTAGTAACATTTACATCAGCAAGTCTGGAATAATAACCGTTTGTTCGTAAGCATGTTTAATCGCTAGCTTAACCAATCGCAGATCGAGAGAATTCCCATCCCCAGATCCCATCCAGTCCACTCACAGTAAATCACATGAAAGCGAAAACAGTTTTAGTGATGATTTTTTATTTATCGCAACAGCAAAAGGAGATCTATTAACTCCCCATTGGCATTCTTGCCCTTTTTTGCGTCATCAATATCATCCCAGTTCAATCAAACAAAAGAAAAGGACCAAAAAAAAAAAAAACCAATGCACTTGCGCCTCTTCCCTGGAAATTCCCATCGACTGAAGTCGTATCAGCTAACACACGAATTTCTCTCGATTCCAACAGCACCATAGTTTTGAAAGCGGAGTCGCTTCGGGAGAGACCCTGGAAAGAAAACGGCCGACCGAAGAAAGACAAAGGAAGAAAGACAAAGGAAAATAAAATAAAAGGCCGCCGAAAATTATACAACATGCAGATGCCAAACAATTCGATGTACAAGCCCGTCACACGCTGTCTCCATTCTCTCTAGTCGTGGTCTTGCTGAAGACGCGGATGAGGGTATAAGGGTATGAGTTGAAACAAGAAGATGGAGAACGGATTCTCAGCCAGCCTGGTCGGCGAGCAGTTTACTGGTTGACCTTCTCCTTGGTCGCCTCAGTGGTCTCGGCCTTCTTGGTGGCAATGAAGCTGCCGAGCCAGGCCAGAGTCTCGTTGCTAACGACGACGGCAGTCGAAACGGCAGCCCTGCCCTGGGCGACGACGCCCTCCTGCTCAAGCTTCTTGAGCTCGGCGGCGTACACACTCAAGACATGGTCCTTGCCCTCCAGGCCCTTCTGGTAGGGCAGCAGGATCAGCCCGCGGGTATCGTTGTAGATCTCGCTGGTGGGCTTCTTGACGAGGGGGAAGCGCTCGTCGATGCGGTCCAGGGTCTTGTTGCCCAGGTTGTCGGCCCTCTGGACGTAGGGGGAGACGTAGCCGTAGGGCCTAGCGAAGTAGGGGAGAACGGGGGCGGCCAAGGTCTTGTAGGCAGTGTCGCCGAACTGGAAAGATCGCTGGGCGTACTGGTTGGCGGCAACGGTGTGGATGCTGTCGCTGACGATAGGGTACGAGAGCAGATGCTGGAGATGACGTCAGTGATCAGATACAATAGTAATATTACGACAGAAGCACGTAGCGTACCTGGAGGAAAGCGGATTGAGTGTTTGAGACGTCACCGTTAACGTGATTGGCGGCCATTGTGATGGAAGTGTGTGGTGTAAGTGGTTTGTGTGAGAGTTGAGTGTGATGCGCTATGCGATACTGATGGTGATGGTGATGGTTTGTAGTCGAGTTGAATGTGTTGATGCACACGAAGACAGATATGGATGAATGGATGAATGGATGGATGAATGTGATATGATGTGATGTGATGAGAGAAAAGAAAAGACGAAAGGAAGGCGTTTGAGGATGGGCGGGAGAGAAGGGCTATTAATTAAGAGCTCAGCACTATCTAATGCTACGAGCACGCCACCAGCGATGATGTATTGATAACGCAGAGCGACGCAGCACGAGTACTTTTTTTGGTACCTCCCATACAAACCGTAGAGGCAAATTCACATGTGAAAGCGGCGAACCCTGGGAAGAGTGGAGACGACTTGCGGCGCATGAGCTTGCTTGCTTGCTTGCTTGCTTGCTGCTTTGCTTGCTTCTCTGCTCTGCTTGTTGCCGACTTGCAACGCGAAAAGCGCATGGAAACCTGGAATTCTCCACCTGTACTCCGTAAGCCCGTGAGGCTAGTGGGCTTGCAATTGGCGTCCATCTTTTTGCTATCGCATCAGCCACCTTTACACAGCTCATCTCATCAACTGCCATTTGCAGGGGGGTTTGTTAGCTTGTTGTGCTGCGCTCTGGCATGTGAAAGCCCCCCCCTTCTCTCCACCTTGATTTGAGCCAAAAGCAGGAGATGTTCTCCCGACCAACCACAGCGGCACGTCCCAGTTTCAAAGTTTTTCTTTGGGCCCTGTTGGTCGTTAGTGGCTCGTCCGGATGAAGAGTCCGGAGGAACAGCCGTTTGCCGCTGTGGTCAAGCGAAGGAGGAACTGGCTCTCGGTGTGTACCAAACAGAGTAGTAGTAGTGCGTCGGTATGGATAGATATGGTAGCAATATGAGATGCGTGCAAAGGTTCCATTACACATGCAGGAGATCGACAGCGTTTGGGAGGAATTCTCCGTGTTTGTGGAGTAGAGCGGCGTCTCATCGAGATTTTGACAACATTCCATTCCAACCATGGAACCCTATAATAACACAGGCCTCACCTTACTAGTCTGCCAGCTTATCTCTCATATCTCTACCAAGTAATACTGCTTCGTACGGAGTAGATAAGACGACGACTTCGTACGAGGGTCGGCAAACAGACTCAGACCATGGCTATTCCTAGTTAGTCATCTCGAGCCAAGGTCCAATAATGGTTTGCGCCGCCTTATCGGCAATATACGGGCGTTTTTTTTTCCCTCCCGTACCTTGTAGGTCGGCTTGGCTACGGAGTATTTTTCAGCCCGTTGTTTTTTTTTTACTCAGACGGAGTCGTATCAGCAGCCGCAACGACATGAATTACAGGCAGCCGAAAGAGGAAGAAAGATAAGAAAGGCAACCAGAGCGAACGAAAAGCAACCGGGCAACTCAATGCATGCCCAGTGCGGCTTTGTCTGTGTTAGTCGTTGGTCCGTGTTTTGCGTGTTCTCCCTCCGACTCCGAGGCTCAAGGCCGATTCGGCCCACAGCTATGGCCGATGCACCCAAGGCTCGATGCTCGGTACGGCGAGGCATTTCTACTGTTCATATGGAGTAATGGAATATCATGATACTTGCAGAACCGAATAAAGGGGCCCTTGGCTATGCCACTTTGCCGCGGCTAGGTCAATTGGTTTTCATCGCAGCCGCAGAAAGAGAGGTTCAGATGATACATCATGCATAGGGCAATGGTTTTTTATGTCCGTTCAGGGCCAGCTCCGAGCTCCGCAAGTACATAGGTAAGGACAAGCCGGAATTACAATGATCGATTTCATCGACCCCCTGTTCACATGAGACCCGCTCACCTCACCAGCCACAATCACATGTCAAAATGGAAGAGCATCGAACACTTCATTTTACGATCCTGCTCGTGATGCTGATGGCAAAATCCCCAGCTTCAATGTCGTACAAATACGTTACGTGACATGACATGGCATGACGCGCACGCATTTGCCTCCAATTCACTCTTGACTTCTGTCACACGAGGAGGAGAGTGGTCACTCCACCGGCACATGTTTGACGGATGACAATTAGCCTCCCCTTTTTCACATCTGAAAGTGCAAGCATGACGTTTTGTGCATACGAGTCAATCATCGTTTTGCTTTGTCTAGATAGTGCGTATCTGGTAGACTACGTAGTATGCATGCGGTTGCTACACATGCATCTCGATGCGACAAGTACGGTCGGATCCACGGGCAATTCTGGGCCGGGAAGCTCGATCCATCGCGATCCTCGTGCCAGACATGTCGTTGCTTTTTGTTCCGCTTGCCGGAGGGTGTGAGGAAGGAATCGATCACTGTCAAGAACCACCGTACTGAGGAAATATACATATCTTCCACGAGCATAGTATTGTGAATCCTCTTTGAGACTGCTGAAATAAGGCAGAGCGAGCACATGGGACAAACAACACCATCACCAGTCGCACTGCCATATGGGTCAACGATGATCACGCGGTGCATGCCTGTCAGGCTACCGGATAAGACAATGTCAGTACCCGTTGGCGTGGACAGTTATCTGCCAAATGCCGCTGCTCATATCCCATTCCAAGGGTCTAAGCACCTTAGCAAAGCCCCAAGTATGAGCAGCATCCAGACAAAATCGAGGCCTTGATGACGAGTCCTGCATGGCTATCACGCCATGTTACGTGGAGACTGACTGGCTGCATCTCTGAGACATACATAGAACAAGTTATATTTCACGAGGACCTATGAAGTAGTATGTAGTACTACTCCGTAGACTATCTAAATTTATCTTCCACGCCCCACTAGGATTTGAAATACTATCTTATCTCAAGCTCCATGGAAGCGGTGTCAAATCGCTCACTATCATGACCTCCGGGAACGGACCATCACTGCAATGATGTCAGTAGAATTAAGCAGCCCTGGCCAGGCAATAGAGTGATAACATCTTAATTGTTTTGCGACATGCTTAATATATACCAATGAGTTTGGAACCTTTAGTAGAGGGTGTGGCGCCGATCAGCCATCTCCACTTAATTTGTGTGACACTAACTACCCTACAACTTGACACTTGACAACTTCAACACTATCAACATCATCGCGATGCCAACACCTGGAGGTCTTGTAGCGGAGTGGTTACCGTTGTGTTCTTATACTTTCGAATCCGAGATTGGAAGATATGCATAGGTCGTGAGTTCGAACCTCACCAAGACCATTATTTTTGTCACTTCTCCCGCTTCGTAGCACACCAGCATGGAATTTTGCAAATGCATGCATTCTAGTAAGGCAGACTACTATTTTTCTTCTTTCTTTTTGCTTTGGCCCCATTGAGAAACACTATTTCATACATCCTGTCAAATTCACATTACAGTAGAAAACCGGAGCCTCCCATGATATCCATGATTGACCGGACGAGGCCATGTTGAAGTCGGGTAGGTAGGTAGCATTTTAGGAGGACCGAGTGCGGGCAGCCGCTACACGTCCAAAACACGTCTGTACCAGCTATATTATGCCATATATGCAAAGTAAAAACACCCACTGATTTAATTAAGGGGGAAGGGGGAAGAAATACAAGGAGGCTCATGACCCTCGCACGGACATATCTGCCGAACGCCAGTTTCTGGGTGGCGACGGTATTGGAAGCTTTTCCTGTTGGATTAGAGCATTGTAAGCCCCAGTTGGATAAGAGTAATCCGTGGTAATGAGACTAATCCACAGGGATTAGAGTTATCCATACCGATGAGAGTTACCCGTGACAATGTATGTGTTTTATTGTCACCCGCTTGCTCTCATTGCGGCCAAAAGCCGCAAACTGGCAAACCGGACCAGCTACAGGGGCGACAGGTCCGGGTCCGGGTCCGGGGAGGGCGAGCGGCGCGGCAGATTCGCGGCGGCTGTAACGACGGTCAACATTGTGGCTGTGGCTGTGATTGTTGAAGGGATCTCGACGAGAAGACTTAGAAGACTCATATATACCACCACCCCATTGCGATTACAATATGGGTTGCCCTGAAAGAAAGACAGTCACACCCACACATATCGACCCTTGGTAGTACCGATCGCCCTGTGATCGCCATACCTCTAGCTAGAATTCCAAGTATTGCTGCTACCTAGTATCTAGAGGTGCTTCATATATCTATCAGGAAGGTATGCATTGGTTGTGGTGAATCCACTTTGGGGACGGTTCATACCGCTTAGACTCCCTCGAAATCTCCTCCAAGGACACTGGATGTATGACTTGGTCGCTGAGCTCAAGTTGACGGATAGCTGCTGCATGCGACGTGATAACCTCCTCATCCACCCACTTGTTTTCTCCAACAGAAAGCTCATGCCTAGTGTTCATCCCTGCAACTTCTCGCCAAACGCGCAGGACGTTCAAGTCCAGCCCCAATTTCCATGTACCACACCAACTTATTGTAGTCGAGGTGTTTGTCACTTGATACCGGAAGACTACGGCGTTTCGCTTTAACCCATGCCAAATCTCCAGCCGCTGAAGCTTGGGCATCTGGAGAGCTACTGTACCTGCATTAACCAACAAGGTATTGATCTCCTCCGAGTTTGATCTCTCTCTAAACAGCTGGGAGGTCAACGCCAGTAACGTGAGCTTGTTCCAAATCCAGTCGGCCTCGCATGCCTTGAAGAAATCCACAGCATCCACAAGGTATGAAGCCGAAACTCGCTCGAGACTGACACTTGTCTGAGCCAAGGCGGAGCCGATGTCTGGACAGGGAGTTCGAATTAACTCTGGACGCCACTGCCGCCGAGTTGCAGCCCAATTGGTAGCGTAGGCCATATTAAAAGTCTCGTTGAAATCTTCAAACAATGTGAGTGATCTGAGCGTCTCTGGTAAGCATGTTGAGAGCAATTTTCGGCGGTCTACGGATAGTTAGCAACAGGTCTTGATGATGGAATACCTTTATTTCATCGGAGACCTACCTATGTCACCGGGGTAACCATAGGGTCGCATGAATTCCCGCCATGGCTCGAGCGTGATGGAATCAAGATTCGGGAGGGATTGAACCAGTCGGTCAGATCCTCCTGCCAAAAAATCACGTCGACTCAGTCGTCGAATAAGAAGTCGTGTAACCACCTCGACGATCGGAAGTGTTTGGAGCTCTGGACATAGATAAGTAAATACTTTGGCCATCTCCGCAGGAAACCCCAGTCGCTGACCATTAGACCATCCGTGGGCGACATCATGGGGTCCATTCGTCTCTAGATCCTCGATTGGCACGAAGTCGGTATCAAGGTAAACGTCTCCCTGGAGATCGTGTTCTAAATCACTGGGGGAGTAGGCGCTGATTTCCAGAGTCAATCCTCGCAATGAACGGTCCCGATCGATTTCCCAAGAGCTGAGGATAGAAAAAAGCCCGGTGATGGCATCTCTGACAGTCCCAACGTCGGACTTTCCGGGGGGTACTAGTCTGGGTTCTTTGTAACTAAAGCAACCATATCTTGCTAGCTCAATGCGAAGCCAGATATGCTGAACAAGGCCTCTTTGGCGAACGACGCTTTTCTCAAAGTTGTCGAGGCACCACTGGGTCAGCGTCAGGCGACGGAACAGCTTCTTTTCGAAGAAACTGTGCCACTGTTTGCAGACTGCAGCATACTGGGCCAAGCCAGCTTTACGATTCGGGGTCTTGGTTCTATCTGGCGTCCTGGTTCTGCTGACGCTATCTTCTGGACCTTGGGCTAAGATGTCAAAGATGTCCAACTGGACATCTATCGGCAACTGTGACCAGCTAATCATCTTATTGCAGGAGATCCTACGATCCGATGATGGAGAAAGTAGTCTGACAGATGGTCGAGAAGACAATTCAAGGTTATAAATGTTAGGGTCAATGATAATATGTAGGGTAGGACTAATGATTTATCCCGGATGAAGTTGAAACTGATGGAGAGAATATGATCTCGAGATATATGAGGGTTTGTTTTTGATCTCGAGAGTCAGAGGTAAACCTTTTCTTCTTCCTATTCTATTTGCAGGCTACTGAGTTTGACATGTTACGAAGTAGGTAACAAGTGTAATAGTGCTCATCTGTATGTAAATTATATGACTAGGGGATTGGCGAAAAACTTTGAAGACGGGTTTTCTGTAATTGTGAACCATATCAGCGGGAATGGTCAGGAAGACAAGATATGGACAAAATGCGGTCTGTCAGTACCTACTCCGTACTAACAGACCTTCAACATTAATGCAATTGGTAATCTTAAGCCTGTTTTGCGCCTCAGAGGGTATGGAACTCTTCTCCAATTGAGATGCATCACCAGAGTTTGTTTAGCCTGGCAACCTGGCACGGCATTGGTAACATAGGGAAAAAACCCCTCCAATAACAAGTACGAGTATGACTTGGAAGATTACTACTTCGTACTCTGAGCGATATCAGTTTTTAGCTATTATCTTCGGCGTGAATGTGAATGGAAAGATCAGCCGAGTGGTGACTCGAGGAGGCTCTCACTAGTGTATGTTGGGAGAATGGCGAAGCGACCGGCGCGGACGTTGGCTGTATTAGCTCGTATGGCTAGCCCGAGACGTGATATCAAAAGGCACATTAATAATAACCCTGGCTACTCCGGAGGCTAACTGGAGTGGCTTATACGAAGTATGTGGTGCATGTTAAGGACTTGTCTTGTCTCACGGAGTATTGTACGAAGTGCGAAGTCCGGCCTACTAGTGTGAATGTGGTGCAGGCAGGAAAAACAAAACAAAAGTTACAATCCCTTGCATCGTTGTAACTTGGAAAGTTTTTCCGTAGTACAGGATACGGAGCACTCCGTTTGTAATAGTATATATATGTAATACTAGTACTCCGTACTCCGTAATTACTGGATGTAAGAGCTAGCAGGTCCATATCGTTATTGGCATTTACTCGTAGCAGTACTTCGTACTAATCATCCTTCTGAGATGTTTTGATGAGAAACGGCCCGCCAACGTTTTCTGGGGATAAAACGGACATTTCCAAGTCTCATCCATCCATTCCCATAGTACATCTACTACTAACAATGACTGGACGGTCGAAACGTGGGCTTACTGCGCTATTTCTGCCGCTATTTTAATGCCATTTCTTGAGAGTGAAGCAAGATGACGAGGGAAGATGTGACCAACTCGCAAGAGGGAAAGCTCTCTTTGCCGTCTCATCAACGACGGCGCCGTTGGTGTTTAATCTGAGCCGTCCTGCGTGCTAGTCTATTTATATTGGACACGAGGACCTGCATATGTATGGGGCGCACAGACTGTACACACTATTTAATACTCCGTTATCAAGGCAGATTGTGATGGATTTGGCGGAATGAGAAAACGTACGATCTGTACGGAGTACGAGTAGGACGTAATAATACTAATGCTAGTACTACTCCTTACAGGTGGTACTGTTCCTCCGTACTTTGTACACAAACACAATTCTGAGGTGAGGCTGTCTGACTGTAACGCGGCTGAGACCACGGTCCATGTGCGAGTATTTAGTCCAACAAAACTTATTCACACGGTATGAACACAGTAAAAAACGCCACGGCTGCTGCTGAATGGAATGGACGCGCGGAGCAAAAATAAGAAAGAAAAAAGAAAATACGAGTATATGTACCAAATTTTGGCTGCCGTCCTTGCATATGTACTCCGTACATTTTTTAGCAGGCCATCTGCATGCGTTACTCACATGCATGCATAAAGAGCATGCTTGTGCATTTCTTGGTTAGCCCGTATAACGGCGGAGCTATTGAATTTGCACGGGGCTTTGTTATAATGGATGATAGTACTCGTAGTACTCCGTACTTCGTAGTACATACATAGTAGTAGTAATTAAGTACGGGCGAGAGAATCCGGTGCAGAAGATGGATAGCGTACGAGACTGTACGAATGGCATCGTTCATACGGAGTACTCCGTACAGGAGCACAGTAAAAGGTAAAAAGGCACAGAGTGGTGTGGTTGCCTGCCTATCCCTTGCTTTACAACTTGCCGTCTTATTCCTTTTTTTTCTTGCGCTCCTCTCTCTCGTCTGGAAAAACAGGATTGCTTCTTCTGTTTGCTGACAACGCAACGGCACGCTCCCTCCCTCTACGAGTACTCGTAGTAGTAGTATTACGAGTATGTACTGAAGAGGAGACCAATCCCCTCCCTTTCTTGGAGAAATTTCGCTTGATGGGGCGCGTTCCTGAGATGCGCGGCCAATCATGGGGCTGTGATGGGGAGGCACAATTTGGGCTCGAGCCGGGGATCCCTGTTCGCACTTCGGCCACGCCCCATGCCGGCTGGCTTCGTCTCGTGCAGATACCTTGACGCCATGTTGCGAGAGAAGCAAGTGACAGAAGCAAAAAAGATGCCTCCAAGTGGCGTTTACATATGTATGTATGTATGTACTCCGTATGTATGTATGCACTCTGTGTGTGTGATGCATTCAGGAGGGAAGAGGGGGAACAGTTCACTTGTTCGGGACTGTCACGCAAACAACAGATGATAATAATAATCATCATCATCAGGATCAGGATCAGGACGTCTAATACTACCACTATTGGTAGCAATTCCGGAAAAATCTTAGATATATGCTGTCTCGTATCGTACCACTTCTCACCATTGAGACTGACTAGTGCTGAACTCTGGACTCGTGCTATAATGTACTCCGTACTACATCATCTATGTTACACATGCGCGTCTGTCTGTCTGTCTCACGCTGGCTGGCTGGCTGGCTTGCTGCGTGTCTGCTGTGTCTGCTGTGTGTCTGCTGTGTGTCTGCTGTGTGTCTGCTGTCTGTGTGTCTCCTGTGTGTCTGGCTGTCAAGTCCATCATCATCAACAGCCAATATCCATCTATTCGGGACACCTCCATTGTGATAAAAAGGCCCATGGGTGGGGTCGGCTAGTAGGGGGGTCCATGCTCCCCAGTGGGTGCCTGTGGGTGCGCCATTGGGGCCTTTTTGGGGCCTTTTTGGGGCCTGCCGTTGCCCCTGATGGCGCTGGAGCTGGGCGCCGGCTCGCTCGTTTGTGCAGTGGGAAGGCCTGCGGCGTTCCTGGAGATGGGATGCCCCCGTTCCATGACGACCATTTGACCAGGTCTAGGTCCATCATCTCAAACAATGTCCCACCCACTCCCCCGAACAAGTCTCCTTTTCTACCTTCCATGTCTCTTCTCTCGCCTTGCCTTGTCTCGTCTCGACTTTTCCTTCTCTGTCTTCTTTAGATGCGTACGACACAGTATTCGTCGTGCGGACCGTCAGAGGTCATCAGTCAGGCCTGATCCCTTCATCTTCATTGACATATCCCATATCTATCTAAACTACTACTACTACTGCTACTGCTGCCACCACTACTACATCCATTCACCTCGGATGGCTCGCTGAAATCTCCATCGCATTTTGTTTTCCCTCACCCCTTTTCGTCTGGCTACGAGCCAGCACGCTCTACGGACGCTCGACCTACAGACATCTAGCAATACCAATCCTTCAATATGCCTCCTTCTCTCAACAACCACCCTTCGTTTACGCGCCCCCGAACCAGCGACCGTGATGGCAGGCCCAGCACTCGCGACCAGGGAGGCCCTGATGCTGCGATGATGGTTCCCAGTCGTACCTCATCGCTGCACTCTCGTATTACCCAGCCTATCCCGTCTTCACTTAATGTGAAGCCTCAGCAGCGGACTCCCAAGACCCTCACTCATGCATACATGGTGTGTGGCGTTGGCCGTGAGCCCTCTCAATGGGTCAAGGCACCTCCTCCACCCCAGGGCAAGATTGGCCACATGAAGGGCGCCGTTGGACAGTTTTGGCTCCCAGAGATCCTGGGCAGCAGCCCCCGTCTTGAGCAGGATAACGAGATTGCGCGGGCTCTTCATTCTGCTATGAGGGTATGTTAGGCAATTTCCCGTTTGCCGGATGCGTCAATCCACATCAGCTACTAACGTAATTCCCGTCTAGGCCTGTTTCCCCCACGATGTCGAGATTTGCACTGGCCGGAACCAGCCTCATTGTACGCATCACGCATTCGTCCTTCAGCAGGATTCATCCCACACCCTGTATGGAATTTGCTTGCGCGTTTGGTCACGAGCCGACGAAAAGAGGGCCGAGACCATTCGTGATCTGAGGAAAAGGACTGAACCCGACTTCTACGACAACCCCGAGGAGACCTACTGGATTCCCTACTGCTTGTCGTTCTTGTCCCGCTACCCTCTTTATAACCTCCTGGGTGATTATTTGAGAGGCATGTGGATTCACTGGAACAAGGCTACCAACCTGTTCCACGCTGAGGAAGTCTCCCGAATTCTCAGCTTCCCGGCTCCCAGGCTGAACGATCTCGTTCGTATCGACATGAAGGACTACGCTCTCTGCTACCAGTTCCCCTCATCCCCTACCGGTTTCCAGAACTTCGCTATGTGGCCCCTTTTCAACTGTTTGTCGATCCCCAACATTGTGGGCGTTATCGAGGCTGCTATTTCACCAACCCGCAGGATCATTTTTGTCAGCCACTATCCGGCTATGCTTACCATTGCCGCAGAGACTGTTCGTTTCTGTGTCCGTGTGTTTGAGTGGAGTGGCTTGTACGTGCCTGTCGTTCATGCTCGTCATGCCAAGGAACTTGTGCAGGAGCCTGGTCCTTACATCCTGGGTATCACGGCCGAATGCCGATCACTGTTCACAGCGCCTACCGATGCTTTGGTCATCGACCTGGACCGCAATTTCGTCCTTACTTCGAGCCCCCCAACGGCCTTGACGCCTGGCCAGCGCAACAAGTTCGTCACTCGTCTGACGCAAGCTCTGAATGGCGATGTCACGCCTTCTGGTGCACCTCAGCACCTTCGATCTGCGTACGGTGGTGGCAAGCTGGTTCCTGCTGGACAGATCATCGTCATGCGTGGCGAGGTCGAGTCCATTCAGGACCCTGAGTGGTGGAACCAGGATGCTGTCATGGCTGTCATGGACCATGTCTGCGAGAAGATGGGCCGCAACTCGGGTCTCAAGGCTGTTTTCGGAGGCTCTGTCAAGAAGCCCCTGATGACCAAGGTTTCTATGCGCCACCTCAACGAAATCGTTCGTGAGAGGAACCAATACTCGCGTGACGCTCTTGAGGCCTGGCAGGATTTCATCAACTTGAAGGGTCGCATGGACACAGAGCTTGGCAAGGTGACCAAGAGGAACAACTACCTTGTCGAGGAGCTGGAGAGCTTGAAGCAGCAATTCCTCAAGTTCCAGGCCTTTGCTGAGCAGCTCACCAAGGAGACCCAAGATCTCAAGATCAAGATCGAGAACCACAAGAGGGAGAACCGCCGCCTTGCTAGTCTCCTCGATCAACACAAGGACGACAATGCTCGCCTGTCTACTCGTCTTACTGGTACTGAGAAGCAGCGTGATGATGCTCTCGAGGCCCTGGTTCTTCAGCAGGAGATTGCTGAGGAGCTTGAGCGCGAGCGCAAGAGGAACAAGAAGGAGCTTGCTCAGCTTCACCACACCAACGCCACCATCCTTCGACAGCGTGATGAGGCTCGTCGTGTTGTACTGCACTTGCGCAGCCTGATCGGTGGTCAGAGCCACCATATGGAGCATCTCATCCAGTCCCTCACTAAGCCTGAGGAGCTGGTTCATGAGATCGAGGATGGTTATGAGTCTGAGGAGGGAGAGCAGGCAACTGACACCCGCTCGCTGAGGCCATCTCGCAGCAACAAGCGGCTTTCCCAGTCCAGTTTCATCGACCTTGCTGATCGTCACCTGAAGGACAAGACGGACGCTATTGCGCACATTGTTCGCAACATCGCCGATCAGTGCCAGGCTGCTGTCGATGGCCTGCAACTGGCTCAGGATGCCGAGTCCAGGTCCAGCACCCGGGCCAGCCGACGCCACAGCGGCCTGTCGAATGCTACTAGCGACGATGGCGATGATACCCATTCCACTGCCACCTCAGAGGCTGGCGAGGGGAGTAATCGCTTACAACCAAGCGCCGGGAGGCCTAGCTCCATCCCCCCCACCCCGGATCTCATCCCCAACCGCAGTAGCACTGCGCTATCATTTGCGTCCACGGCCACAACGCCAGAGCGCTCCAGTCAGCAGTTTACCATCCGAGATGACATCCCCACTAAGATTGTCGAGGATGATGAGGAGGACTTCGGTGAGAACCGAAGCGAGCAGGGCGGCGTCGCCACAGATATCGGTGTCGTCTCGAAGCAGGCTGAGTCTCTGCTTCACCGACCTTCCGGAGCCAGAATCAGCGCCCTCGGTGGACTCCGATGAATGATTTAGAATCAAGGGGAGTTTATGACGCCAGCTGCGGCAACGCCTCACTTTGCCCTACGGATCTCCTTGGTTTTCGTTTCTATGTATTGATTGTTGATACGGCGGCTTCGTTTTATATCCCTGTATCTATTAGACGTGCGATCTTGCTCACATTTGATTGGTCTTGTCTTTTTTGTGGCGGCTTTGGATCAAAATTACTGGATTATGGCGTTCATTTGTCTCTTCTCTTGCGTCTCTATTTTCCAACTTCCCAAGGTGGATATTTTTTTGGTTGCGAAGCAAGCTGGATTACGATGACTTGCGAGGCAACGCTCCCTAGGACTATCTTATTCATGACCTTTCGTTTTTTCCCGTCTTGAAACCACACGGGTTGATAGTTCAAGACTTGACACAATTCACTCTTATGTTAACATCTTACTATTATTTCTTGGTGGTGAAGCTTTGGTAACTTGATGTGTCGGTACATGCTCGCTTTGGTTATACTATTCCTGGATGACTGCAGATGGAGGACATGGCATGCATTCTTTCTGGTCCCGAATTTCTTTAATAGTTAGGCATCTTAATTCACGACCTCAGTCAACTAGAAAAGTTTTCCTACGAAGTTAATTGAATCAATTCAGCACCGAAGCAACGATAACACTTGACAAAATTTGGAGCACTATTATTACATGGAGAAGTGGTTGCCAGCTTCTGTCACTTGGCAACCATGTTTTTTAACTGATAAGATAACAGTCGCGTAGTCCCAAAAAAGTTCAGGAACTCGCGATTTCATCACCTGAATTTCAGACCTTGCAACAAACCCATTACTATCTGCAACTCAACGTTTCATCTGCATTTCAACGCTCCATTTGTAATTCGACGCTCCGGCTGCCACCACCATGGCAGATCCTCTTCTCACATCTTTATGCTCCATCTGCCACATCGCCCCTCCCAAATACAAATGCCCTCGCTGCGAAATCCGTACCTGCTCGCTAGCATGCGTCAAGAAACACAAGTCCTGGTCTGACTGTAGCGGCGAGCGTGATCCAACTGTCTACATCCCACCATCGAAACTGCGCACTGCAGCAGGCATAGACCATGACTACAACTTTCTGCACGGCATTGAGCTGGCGACTGAGCGGGCGGAGCGTGTGCTCGTGGGCGACAAAGGCATCTTGCAGACAAAGGACCTGCGGCCGCTGACGACGGAGGATGTGAAGTGGAAGACGGGACGCGATGGCAGGAAGAGAAAGGTATTGGTGACGAGGCTGATAAGGGAGGACAAGGAAAGGAAGATTGACAAACTTTTGGCACAGAGGCTGGAGAAGCTCAACGTGGACGTTATGTGCGCGCCCGTTGGGATGTCCAGACAGAAGGAGAACAACACAACGCTTAACAAGAGAACGGGGAGAATCAATTGGCAGGTGGAGTGGTTTACGTTCGAAGCGGGGAAAGATGGGCAGCAACAACAGCAGCCTACGAGGGCTCTCTCAAAGGCCATGGATGATCTGCCTTTGTATCAGGCATACCATGCGCTTTTGGAGCAGCAAGCAAAGGCTCGGGGACTGCAACCCGAGCGAGCGCCAAGAGGAAGCGCTCAAAAACCTTCGGATTCGCGATGGACATTGACCAACGACGTCGTACAAGATCCCTCGAATGGCACATGGGTCACGTTCCAAGGCCCATCGCTCGACATGTGGCCAGATGACAAAGATCAAGCACAGCGACGACAATTTCAGTTCTTCTTGGCAAGGCCACAGACGAGATCAGACCTCCCCACGACCATAACACGCATGGACTCTGGGGACTGCTTCCGGGATATCCTGACTAACACCAGGGTTCTTGAGTTCCCGACGATCTACGTCCTAAAGGAGGGTGAGGCAATACCATCTGGGTTCGTCCTCGGCGAAAAATACACCATACCACCTAAGCAGCAGCAGCAGCAGCAGCAACAGCAGCAGGGAGCCAAACGAAAGGGCGGACCGCAGGCTGGTAAGAAGGCGGTTCAGCCTGCAAAGAAGACGAGAAGGTTGGCTGATTTGGAAGAGGGCGAGGTTGGTGGTGAGGAAGATGGAGACAGCGGGTCTAAGGGACAGGATGGACTTGAACTTGATGTGATTGCCGAACTGAGTCTGGGCGAGGAGGATGACGAGGAGGACGACGATGATGATGGGACCAGCAGTGACGACTCCACGAGCAGCGATGATGAGACCAGCAGCGCGGGATCGGATTCTAAGGAATGAGGCTCTACTCAGGTCAGGGGTGTGGGAGGGATTCATGACGAGGGAAGCATTGCTCATTGGCTTGTACTTTTTACATTTCACGGTCACCACGATACCCTGTATAAACAATGTATGAATATGGAATCAAACTGTCGGAGTCGCAGAGCTCAAAGAACAAAGGGCCATGGCAACCAACTCAACTGTACGGAGTACGAAGTAGCGCATCACCATCTCCCCCACAGCGGGTAGGCACAGCGTGGCGTGGGGCCTTGTGGCGCAGGCGGCAGGCCAAAGGTTCCTTGTCTGCGACATCACAATGCACAATGAGCATCCTGCAATTCAACACTCACACACACAAGTTTCAACACTCAACACGCGCGACGCCACGGACAGGGCAAAGGGGGACGCATTGGCACAGATGATATCTCCTCCTCAAGGCGGCCCCTGAGTCCTCCATAATCCATTCGACCTGTGCACTATGGTATAGCAAACCTCGAGCCTCTCGAACCTCCCTCCTCCGCTGCGACCCAACCCGCCGCCACCATGGACGACGCTCCCGTGCCCAAGCTGTCGGACCTGCTGCGGCACCCGGACGACATGGATAAGATCCCCGCGCTGAAGATGGAGTTCTCGCGCAAGAAGAGCGCGGTGGACGGGCGGCTGCGCAACGGTCTGCGGGAGCAGCTCGAGACCACGCAGTCGGGCATGACGGGCCTGAGCGACGGGCAAAAGACGGTGCAGCAGATCAAAGAAGAGATGATGAAGATTGACAAGTTGTGCTCGGAGTCGCAGACCATGATCAAGGACTTTGCCAGCATCAATGTGGTGTCGCAGGCGCACCGCAACTTCGGCGCCGTGGAGGCCATGAGGCGCAACCTCGAGACGTTTAATAATCGGCTGGTGGTCGTGGAGGGGATGCTGCGTGAGGACGATGAGGATCAGGAGAACATGCCGAATTTGCTGCCCTGCCATTACGAGCTGACGCAGCTGCGGAATATCCGTGATGATGCGATGGAGCAGATACAGAGGGCTGAGGAACCGAGTCTTGAGTCGACGCTGGAGGATTACTTTGCGAGGCTGGATGATACCATCGATTGGTTTGACGAGCATGTTGGTATCATCGCCATGAACCTTATCAACCTTCTCCTCAATGACAACAATGGCTTGGTGGTTCGCTTCGCTGTCGTCATGGAGGCCGAGGAGAAGAGCGACCAACGTGTCCTCGCACTACAAGAGGCGCTCAAGGACCACGAAGAAATGGCGGCGCGTTTCCAGAGCATCACCGACGGTGCCAAGAAGGTCCATGGCTACAAGGAAAAGTTCATGCAAGCCATTAGAGTCAGCGCGGAACAGCAATTCCAGCAGGCGAGGGAAGACTTCCTCGACGACGCCGAGAAGCTTGACAAGATCATGTCATGGTACTTCAACGATCTCAACGCTGTCAAGATGGGAATGACACCTCTTATGCCCAAGAAGTGGAAGATTGCGAAAACATATGCCAACATCTACCACCAGCTGATGCACGACTTCCTGATAGGCATGGTGGAGGATCCGGAGGCTAGCTCGGCACACACACTCGCTATTGTTAGCTTTCCCGAGAAATACTACAAGAAGATGGCTAAGATTGGCTTCAAACAAGAGGAACTGACGCCCCACGTCATTGATAACCGTGAGGCCGAACTGGTGCGTGACTTCCGCCAGCTCATCATCAAGTTCCTCGATGAGTGGATCGACAACATCTTTGAACAGGAGACACGCGACTTTGCCGAGCGGAACGTCGAGGGCTCCAACTTGGATCAGGATGAGTATGGCTACTTCCGGACCAAGAACCTGGTGGCGCTCTGGAGGATGTTGCGCGAGCAGGTCGATGCGGCCATCAACTCGCAGCGTGCAGACGTGGTAGAGGGTGTCATCGACGCCATGTTTCTGCGGCTGTGGAGTCGTCAGCAGGCATGGCAGCGGATGCTTGATGATGAGGCGTTGCGTTATGAGACGGGCAAGCTGCCCGACCTTGATGGCTTCCAAGCTCTTCAGGACTGGCTCGTCGCAACAGCCAACGACCAAATTGCCATCATCGACGACAACGAGGAAGAGAACCGTCTGGGCTATCTATCAAGCTTCCGGCAGCAATTCGAGCAACATGTCAGTCCTCAATACCTCGAGCGCGCCGAGCAGGAGCTTAACGCTCTAAGAGACGGCTACGTTGACTTCAGCACCTGGTGCATCAACAAATTCGCCCACCTCGTCTTCTCTGTCGACTTCAAGGCCGTCATGTCCGACTTCTTCACCCCCCGCTGGTACTCCAACACCGCCATGAAGCAAATGGTCGTCACTTTCGAAGAATACGTCAACGAATACCGCCAGGCCCTCCACCACTCCCTCGTCGAGATCTTCATCGAAATCTTCGCCGACGAACTCCTCGTCCGCTACCTCTCTTCCGTGCGTAACAAGGGCGCTAAATTCCGTCGCTCCGACCCCTTCCGCGACAAGCTCTTCAACGACATAGCTACCGCCTTTGAGTACTTTTCCACCCTCGCCAGCCCCGATGTCGCTACTTCTATAAAGGAGACGTGGCGCGTTACGGAGCCGTTTTTGGGCCTTTTGTCTGCGGACCGCGATGCCGTCGCGGATGAGTTTGCGGCGTTTAAGACGGGCTATTGGGATTTGCAGATTAGTTGGGTCGAGGCCGTGTTACGATCTAGAGATGACTTTGAGCGCGCCATGTTGAATGCGGTGAAAGCGAGGGCAGCGCAGGTGAATGTTGCGAGAGGACCTGAGACGATTATGGCCAAGATGAAGTAGTAGCAGTATTACTGGGAACATACGATAAGGGGGGATGTGTCCAAGGAGTCAAGGACAGCAAAAGGATGGGAAGTTTTCAATGTTACGACTAGATTACATACTTGCCATATTAGCGATTCGTCTTTGATATAACATGGTTTACCTTGAAAACAACAAAAGGAGAGAGCAGGAGTCAAGTCAAGTCAAGTGCATCTTCACAGGACAAATCAACAAGAGGAAAACAAATGAGTGTGTCACGACAAAATATTCATCTCCTCCCAATGGATTACTATCCACCTCCCCACTAACCTCAACTGCATCCAACAAGTACACACTTCGCTCTCTACCCCTCTCGACATGGGAAAACGTATAAATGAATGATTTTGCGCTGGCCTCCCAAAGACCTTTAAAAAAAAAGCAGAATGTGATGGTGACAAGGGGGCGCCACGCACCCCAACTCTCCTTAACGAAAAAACACAAGGCTCCCAACCTCGCAACCAAATGAACGGACGAAAAACTTTGCTATGCTGTATGCTATGTTCATGCAGCATGGAAAACCAGACTCAATGAAAGAAACAAACACGCTTCATCATATACTTGGTTGTCTTTTCTACGACTGGTTCGCTAGATGGTTGGCGGCCTGTAGGTCGTTCGTTAGCTTCATTGCCTTGCGCACTGTAATATAGATCATAAGAAACTGACCCTCTCTAGGTTGTAATCATACTTCTCCAGCGCAGCCAAGGCAACAGGACGAGCATATCCCATGTTGGTCAGGTTCTTGAGGATCGGGTCATCGTGTTCTCCCTGTTCTGTGAGGGCGCGGCCGGGAGTGGGCCGAGAGTCGGTATGCTCATCCTTTGCATTGTTCGCACTGTTATTATGCGAAGGAATAGCCACCGTATTGCTTGAGTCCAGGCCAAATATGGCATCCCAATCATGGGACTCATTGCCCTTCTGTTGACCACTTCCTGACGGGCTAGAGACACCCGCTACGGAGTTGGAAGAGATAAAGTCGAAGCCGCTCTCGTTGCCGAAAGCAGTGGACTCACTCTTGGCTTGGCTGCCCGGCGGGCTGCTATCAAACATTGGGTTATAATCATCTAGCCCGGACCGAGAGATGTTGGCAAAGTCATCGTCTGCCGAACCCTCCTTGGCATCTTCTAGGCCCTCAAAGTCATCTTCAAGATCATCAAAAGCCCCCTTTGCGGGTTGGCCAGTGGAAGTCAAAGTTCCGGAGCCAAAGATGTCATCCGCGTGCGACGCCTGGGAGACTGTCGCGTTATTGTTGGTTATGGTTGCAGGCGAAGAGGACAGCTCAGGACTAGTGTGTATGTGAGCAATCTGCAGCAATATATGATAGGGTATAGCTCCTTACCTCTTCTCTTCTGACTCCTGACTAGCCACTGGCTCCTTAGGGGGCACCGAAGGAGCAGCCGGCTCAGAAGCTTCTACGGTTGCCTTGTTAAGCTGTGGCGTAGACTCCGTCGCTGACGGCTTGTCTTTGGACCTGGCTTCCAGCGATGCTGGTGCAAAGTCGTCATCAAAGCCCGCACCCTCACTATCCGATTCGGAGTCATCTCGTTCGAGCTCTGAGATTGGCGGGAACTCTGTGTCAAAGGCGGCTGGAGACCTTGAAGCTGGGTCCTTTTCGGTACTGCTCGTGGTCTTGGCGGATGTGAAGGCGGCAAATGCATTGTCGAAATCCGCCTTGGCCTTGGCATGATTAGTGTTGTCAAAGGAACCAGATCTTACAGTAGGATGAAGCTCTCCGTCTGAAGGCTTCTGGGACCCTTCTCCTTGAGTGGCAGGAACAGGGGTTGCGCTGGCACTATCATGCTTCTCTACGTCCTCACCGGAAGTAGTGGTTTCCGGGGTCTTAGCCTCCGCGGCGCTTGTCACGCCGGGGAAAGGAAACGACCCGGCCGCCGGACCTTCAGCGCGTGAGGAAGTGGGGGGAGAAACTTGTCGTGATGAAGATAGCGACTCGGCGGGCTCGGAGAAAGGCAAAAAGCTGGAGCTGATTTGTCGCGACTCCGGCGGAGCTGGAGCTTCAGCACTCAGGGTTGAGTGGCGGCTGATATTGGGCGGTGGTCCAGAGATGTT
Organism: Hypomyces perniciosus; assembly: GCA_008477525.1. Lineage (NCBI taxonomy): Eukaryota > Fungi > Ascomycota > Sordariomycetes > Hypocreales > Hypocreaceae > Hypomyces > Hypomyces perniciosus. The sequence goes on from SPDT01000006.1 coordinate 1,020,455, forward strand.
GGAGAATGACCCAACGCTAACCGATGACTGCCCTGTATGTTGTTGTTTGAAGGCCGAAACAGGCGGGGGGGTGCCATGCGAACTGCTAGGACGGGCTGCTGGACCAAACAAGTCGTCGAAGGACCTATCTGAGAAACTTCTGGTCGGCGGCGACGCAAACACTCCCATGATATCCGTACTAGCGCTCCGCTTGAAAAAGGGGTTGTTTCCACTGGCAGTAGAAAGGGCGGGGCTGGCCAACTGTGCTGATGTGGACACAGGTGAGCCGGTCTCGGCCTGACGGGAGATTTCCTCAGCGCTCTTAGCCAGCGCATCAGCTTCTGCCTTCAGCTTCTCGCGTTCTCCCTCTGTGGTAGACAGCTGCTTCTTGTTAATGGCAACAAGACCTTTCTGCTGTCGGGCATCCAGCTTAAGCTTCTCAATCTGAGGCTTCAGCTGAGCAATCTCAGCATTGGCCACACGGATTCGCTCTCTCAAGTTGGTGTTCTCCTGCTGGTCGGCCTGGAGCGCGGTCAAGACTTGCTGGTGCTGGGCTTGAACATCCCGGCATTGTCCCTCCAGCGTCATGCATTCACCTTGGAGCCTCTTAGTGTCTGCGCGCGAGTTCCTCAACTGCTCTTCAAGAGCCTGCGTGTCTTGGGCCTCCTTCTCGTAAAGCTGTCTCAGCTGTGCCAAACGCTGCTCAAAGTTTTGCTTTTGAGAGTTGGTCTGACTTAGCTCGTTCTGAGTCGTAGCCCTCTTAGACTGAACATCTTGTGTTTGTTTTGCAAGGGAGCTAATCTGATTTGAGAGATTGGCAAGCTCCGTAGTTTCGTCAGAAATTTTCTTGCTGGCCTCAGGGTCTGTATCACCAAGGAGGTCCTCCGAAGCAGATCGAGCAGCCGATTCTGGTTGTCCGGCCAAACCGCGGCCAAAGGAGGACGAGGGTATAAAAGGCTTGAAGGAGTTGCCGGTTGGGGATGACGGCTTGACAGGAGGGGATGATGGGCGTAACGCACTCGTTCCGCCGGCAAATGGGTCATTGGCATTCGAACCTCCTGTAGACATAGTTGTCTGAGCTGGGGCCGGTGGCGCTGGGCTCGGCGTGGAAGAGTCGAGACCAAACAGATCCTCGAGAGCAGACTTTGGCGGCGGAGGGGCTGGCTGACTGTTAGGAGGAGGATCAAATGCCGAAAGAGGAGCGGGAGCAGCAGTAGCAACAGCAACAGCAGCAGGACGAGCCTGGTTACGTAGGCTAGGCGGAATAAGGTTGGCCGGCAAAGTGGCAGGCAATGGTGTCGCCCGGTTGCTACGCTGCTGGCGGATCAGATACATAGCAATCGCAAATCCCTCGCGCGTCAGACGTCCTTGGGATCCGAAGTCTGCAAGGTCCCAAATTTGGGCGAGGGCGTCCTCGGGGAGATTCGACTGGCTCAGGAATGGCACAGCTTCTTCGCCCGTGATGTAGCCCCTGCCAGTCTTGTCGAAGTCTACGTAGATCTGGTCGAACCTGGCCTTGTCGGCGGGGGTGATGGCCCAATCGTTGGAGGGTGCGCCGGTGGCCTGGGCGACCATAGGAGGGCGACCAAGTGGACTTCCAGTTCGCTGCTGAGCAGAGCCACTCAGCTGTCGAGGAATAGCCGCTGCTATGCCGGTGTTGCTTGGGGATTGTCTTGGTGCGGCCGTCGAACTGCGCGTCGCCGCTTCGTACAAGCCAGCGGGCAAGACGTTGGGCAATGCTCGCAGAGTACCGGTCTTCATGGATGTGAGCAAGTGCATAGCGATAATGAACTCGGGAAGAGCCAGGGCGCCTCGCTGTTCGGTATCGGCCAGTCCCCATATCCTTCCAAGCGTCTCATTGGGTAGCCCGGACTTGTCGAAAATCTGTCTAGCTTGCTCGCCGGGTAGCATATTTGCCTGCAGGTTCTGACGCTCGAACAAGGTCGCGTACTGCGTGACCTTGTCAGGAGTCAGCGGAGGGATCCGAATAGCACCGCCTGACACCTGTGGTTGGATAGGTGTCTGGGTTGGAGACGTAGGTGGCCAGAGGCCTTCGAAGCGAGGAATTGGGCCCGGCTGGAGAGCCAGCTCTGGCGTAGGCTCTCTTGCAGCTTGAGCATGACCAATGAGACGGAGCACGATGCCGAAGCCGGCTGGGGTCAAGAAGCCGCGGTTCTCCTTATCGGCAATTTGCCATATCTGCAACAGCAACAGCGGTTAGTCTGGCAACGGCATATGTGGATGGGAGTTGACCAACCTCTCCCAGTACGCGGGAATCTAGTCGTGTTTTCTCGAAAAACTTGACGGCCACCTCGCCGGTAACGACGCCGACGCCATCGGTATCAGCTTGTCGAAACAGCTGGCCGTAAATGCGCTTCTCTTCGGGCGTGAGGTTGAGGTTTACGGCGCCTAGAGAAAGGGGTCGTTAGATGAACCGCAAATGCATAGACACAACAGGCGAAGGCTTGGGATGGCATACCTGGTTCAACGCCAGTGGCCGCCGACATTGTCGCACGGAATCACTGGGAAGCGGTCGACTTGGAGTTGGAGGTGGTGGAGTTTCTCGCGGAGAGGGTGGAGGTTTGCGGTCAAACGGGTCGGTCGTTGAGGGCAGCAAAAGCTTTCGGTCGGAGCTCGGAGAAGATGATAGCGGAGGAATGGCTGTGGAGATGCGACACGCAATACGCAAGACTGACGGCCCAAGGCCAAGCGGGTTTTGCTGGTGATGGAAAATGGACACCAGACGGGGGGATCAATATTGGGTTGAAGTTGGGGTAGCAAACAGGTCGTCGTCAGGTCAGTCGTCGGCCTGGCTGGGGGGCTTAGTGAGGTGCTTAGGTGGTGCTTAGGTGCTAATGTGCTGAGGTGCTTGGGTGCTTAGCTGCTTTGGTGGGTGTGGGCGAGCACGCGGTGGCTGGTTGGCTGGCAGTTGGAGAGCTGTTAGCTGTGACTCGCCCAAATTGGCTGCCGCTTTAGCGTCAAGCGTCACTGAGCAGCAATGCTGGCTCCAGTGCGGGCTCCACTATCTGTCACTGTACCAATAACAATGTCCAACGATGGCCAATACGAGCTTCTAAACACCAACCAAGCGCTTCTATGGACTTCGCATTTCTGTACTCTCAATAAATCAAGATGGTATGTGGATTTTTGGTTTTTCACCCTCTCGATGGTGCATTTGCGGCCCAAGTTGCCGAAAAAAAAAAGGGGACATGGCGTTACACATGAGAGCGACTGAATGCATTGAGGTTTGCAGTACTCCGGTGTAGTAGCAGCGAGCCCAATTCGTTTCATTCGTTTCCTCATTGTTGTTCTCTTGCCAACGAGAATTGTGGTTCTGCAAATTAAGAGGTGCGCCTGATCACTTGCATCAATTATCATTAGTGCCCAGTTTTCTTCAATTTTCCGTGGCAGACCATAGCACTTCGTACTCCGTATGCGCGCCTCCGTCAAAACCATTGCTCCAACAATCGATATCAAACTCGGGTGGTTTCGAATAAGCAATGTGTCTAATATGGAGTACTATTTTCGAGATGATGCCTTTGAGTCAGAGGATAGATGACAAATAAGGACGGCATTTGAGAAGCAATAGCTCAACCACATAATACACACTGTATGCAGATTGCATGCATGGACGGATCCGTGGAAACAGAGATTCGGGTCTGATCGACACCTAAGCATTGTCCTGAGGATCAGATACTACTATCTATTACCGACACTACCAAGATTTAGGTATTGACACACCAATGCACGGATTCAATAGCTGGTTGATCCTCCGTACGGAGTCGACAACAATTCCAAATTCACACATTAATCAGCCCTCTCATCAGTCTCTCGGAGTGTTTTTTTTTTTCGGCATCCCCGGGCGCGACTCGGTATCATCTCGTAATCAACCGGCCAAACCCTTCCGTCAGCTCCTCTCTGTATAGAACTCCTACCAATAAGCACTCTAATGAGCTCAGCAAACGCCTGAAAACGTCATCCCCCCTCCCCCGCTACATCTTAAAAACCCCTCCTGCGGACGATATATAAACACCCACACGCAGAAGCCGACAAGGGAAGCTCCCGTCACCACCCATTCGCTCATGCAACCATTCGCCCTCTTTGCTCGCACATCATCGCTGAGCCCGAGAGCTGCTGTCCCGCTGCGAATAGCTTCCATATCTCGCCATCTATCGACAACTGCTCGCACAATGGCTCCCATCACCAAGGAAACCGACTACCTCGTCATCGGCGGTGGCAGCGGTGGTCTCGGCTCTGCGCGTATGGCCAGTGCCAAGTTCGGCGTCAAGGCCCTCGTCGTGGAGAACAAGAGGTTGGGAGGAACCTGTGTCAACGTTGGGTATGCAATCCCCTTCTCTCCTCTATCTGGCTTGTAGATCTAGTCCAGTCGCTAACGAAACCGTGTCTCTAGATGCGTTCCCAAGAAGGTTACATATAACGCCGCCGCTCTCGCTGAGGCCATCCACGACGCAAAATCATACGGCTTCTCCGTCAAGGAGACCGCGCCCTTCGACTGGACGACCTTCAAGACCAAGCGCGACGCCTACATCAAGCGATTGAACGGCATCTACGAGAGGAATCTTACCAACGACAAAGTCGAATACCTACACGGATGGGCTCGCTTGGTATCCAAGAACCAGGTCGAAGTGACTGCCGATGACGGCTCCAAGGTTCTGGTCAATGCGAAGAAAATCCTCGTCGCCGTCGGAGGCAAGCCGACTCCCCCGCCTGCGATCCCCGGCGCCGAGCTGGGCATTAACAGCGACGGCTTCTTCGACATTGACAAGCAGCCCAAGAAGGTCGCCATTGTCGGTGCTGGATACATTGCTGTCGAGTTTGCTGGCATGTTCAACGCGCTCGGCACCGAGACACATCTCTTCATCCGTGGAGACACTTTCCTCCGAAGCTTCGATCCCATGATCCAGGAGACCGCCACCAAGGAGTACGAGCGCTTGGGTGTTCACGTACACAAGAAGTCTCAGGCTACCAAGATTGAGAAGGACGCAAATGGCAAGCTCTCCGTTACTTACAAGGACGGCAGCGGCAACGAGACCACTGTGACGGACGTTGACCACCTCATTTGGGCTATTGGCCGAACCCCGGAGACTCGCGGCATTGGCCTGGAGGAGGCTGGTGTCAAGCTGAATGGCAACGGCCACGTCGTCGTCGATGACTACCAAAACACCAACGTTGACAACATCTACGCCCTCGGTGATGTTACTGGACAGGTTGAGCTGACACCCGTTGCCATTGCCGCTGGCCGACGTCTCTCCCAGCGACTCTTTGGCCCCGCTGAGTTCTCAACCCGCAAGCTCGACTACAGCAACATCCCCTCCGTCGTCTTTGCGCATCCCGAGATTGGCTCCATTGGCCTCACCGAACCCCAGGCTATTGAGAAGTACGGCAAGGACAACATCACGATCTACAAGACGGGATTCACGGCCATGTACTACGCCATGATGGACCCCGAGCAGAAGGGTCCCACCAACTACAAGCTGATTGTCACTGGTCCGGAGGAGAGAGTCGTCGGTCTGCATATCATGGGTCAGGGTAGCGGCGAGATGCTGCAGGGTTTCGGCGTCGCTGTGAAGATGGGTGCGACGAAGGAGGATTTTGACAACTGCGTTGCCATTCACCCTACAAGCGCTGAAGAGTTGGTTACATTGAAATAGACAAAATGTCTTGTACATATATTAAACTAGAATAATTAAACCCTGTTTGCATAGTAATAGCGCCGCTGAGTTCGAAATTGACAATAGATAGTAGAGACTTGTTAATACCTGGAATGCAGTATCTAGAGGACCCCTCATTCCAACCGAGATTCCAACCTGGTTATCTCTCAGTCCTTCCAACCAAATCCGTCATCTAGGAGAATCGACTTCATGGTTCTCGTACAGATTCTAAAATGTATGGATTTGGTCTTTCCGATAACCCAGTTGCTGTAATATTCCCGGGGTTTTCCTGTTACCCACGAGAGCTGCCTCCATTGGAGGTGGTCCGCTAATAAAAGCCATCGTCTCCCTGCCCTTCGGCAATGGTGTGACCTCCTCCAACAACTCCTTTGTCACATGGCCACTTCGATATGGCGAGCCCTCATCCGGGTTGCTCACAACATATACGACCTTGAAACGTCCCGGGAAGCTGTGTTCGTATTCCTTAAGCTCCTTCTGCAGCAGGACGTCCTTGTCGTTGTTCACGCCGAAAATGACTGTCACAGCAGTCTTGTCTTCTGGGTTACGTAGTATGCCTTGCGCTAGCTGGTAGATCGGAGTGATTCCTGCACCGCCGGCGATGAGTGTGATATGGGGGAAACTGTTTGGCTTCCATTGGTGACCGCCCATTGAAGCAACGAAGAAGAGTGAATCGCCAGGCTTGAGGGAATGCAAATGGGTGCTAAACCAGCCGCCTGGGTATTTCTTCACAAGCAAATCCAAATGCCCACGCTCGTCTGTATTCTAGGTCAGGATCTAATGCTTTCGGGTCAAACTTTTTGTTGATGGCACTAACCTGAGCTGGTAATCGGCGTGTAAGGCCTTGCGGTGGGAAGATATCCTCCTTTAGGCCAGGCCATAGTTAATACCGCAGCTAAAGAAATATGTCAGCTTCCAGCGTCTTTTCACAGGCAAACATAGTAGACTCACAGGTAAGCGGCAGTCCACTGATGGCTTCCCTATCAGCAAAGCGAAATCGTAGACGTTTGGTGTTGTGGTTAACCATTTCGGCGCTTTCCAACGGTAAATAGAAGAATGCTAGGCCGCTGCCAAACACCTTGACTGGTGCTGAAGGGGAATCAGCTCGGACATCTTGGATGAGAAATTTGAAAGCAACTTTCATGGCGACTGCTCCAGTTGCGATGGTACCCAGTAGGAAAGCTGGCCTTATCTTACGGAGAGTTTGGAAGCTCATCTTGTTCGATCGCAACGCTGAGTAGACTTGATGTTGAAGATGCTACGTCCCAGCTACTGATCTTAAATAAATATGGTGGATTACGAGGCAGGGTCCATCTCCCGGGTTGGGCTAACAACCAAGACCCAGTCTTGAACCTCCCTAATTTCCACTTTAAACATGATAATCCCTCTATCAATACCTGTGATTGGTGAATCGACAGGCCTCGCGTACGGTTTACGTTGGTCCAGCATCACGGACATTTCCAGGTGCCGAATACCGCATATGAACACGAAAGCGCCGCACGCCGCACTTCGCGAGCCAAGCCCTATATAGCTAAAACATGTGGATCCGGAGGTGCTAATGCAAAGTAGTTGAGTGTACGGAGTAGTATACGGTAACATCGGGGATCAGAAATGTCGAGAAGTGTTTGCAGACATCACCGTCGGTCCCGAGACGGAGGTAGTGGGGCCGGTGAGATATGGGGCGGCGCCATGACACCTGCTAAACGCCGCAAATGCGTCGCTCCTCGAAGTAGTGGATATTATCTAAGGCGTCTGCCAAAACATTCTTCGGAATAGTAGTAGTATTACTACTATGGAACGGTGCGCCCGGTTCGCGCAAGCTGCACATTTGTTGAGCCAAGTCCCTCACCCTGTAGCCGCCAAGTCAAACGGGACCGAACAACTAAGCCGTACAAAGTTTGCTTGCTCTATTTACTTCTCGCGCTTAGTCCTAAGAGAAATAGAAAAAGAATTGGTAGGAGAGGGCTTCTATTTCACACTGCAAGAGTTGCGTTGCGTTGCGTTGCGGCTGCTCTATGACATTGATGGCTATTGTGATGCGTTTAGTAATTCTGGTGCTTCACGCTACTTTACTCTCAGCTAGTCAAATTCTCATCCTCTGCCGCCTTGTCAATTATAGCGTTAGGCACTCGCTTGCACGAAAGCGATCGATAACGATGAACGCCCTTCGCGCGTAGACAGATGTCATGGTACCCAGGATAGATTGGGAGCTTCCCTTTACCTATGCGGTCCCTGTTTTCATCTTTTATCTGCTTTCGGCGCTATTGAGCGGTGTTTGGGCGGCGGCGTTAACGCCTGTGGAGGTATCGAAAGTGATGAATCAGAGCGTCACGGTTCCGAGCTGGGATAACGTCGATTTAATACGAGAGTACCCCTCCGAGGTGGGACGGCAAGGCCCTACATATCAGAGCACAAAGGGCCGGTTCACATATTCCCCAGGTGTCCAACTCCTAGGAAGCCTTCTTACCAGTGCCTCCTCCGCAACAACAGTCGATGGATCTGTACGAACGCATGCAAAACTGGACAAATCAAGGTACACATATATCGGACGCTCTTACGGCATGGCATCCTCTGCCGGTCTCATGGATGACGATTTGCTACAGAACAGTGCAATCATCTCCTACTCCTATCAAGAAGCGGGTTATAGTGCCGGTGTAAACTGCATCTATAACAAATCTAGCGATTTCTATATTAAGGAGACAGGACGCTAATGGATATACTATGTGAAAGGCAATCTCCCGGACTCCCAGAATGGCGAGGAATCATCCAACTACATCGGCTATTACGCCGACCGAATTGTCGGCATTGGTGTCGCGCGTTTCTCCGAAAAGCAAACAAAATCCAATGGCCCCCTACCTCCACGGAAATACTTGGCTTTTGCGGCGGGGAGCGACTACGCTTTTCTCGATAAAGTGCAGTGTGAGGTCAGCTTTGTGCCTACACGGTTCGACGTTGTAGTCAACGTCACGGGGCGAAACATCATTGTGACGACGCTGAAGGATAGCAAAGTTGACGATATTGATCCCAAACGCCACCTCAAAGGCATAACCCTACGACAGTTTGAGCAAATAGCCAATGACGAGACCAACCTCTATGTCTCCACTGTAGGCACCGCCTTCAACGCCTCCATCTCGGATCTACAAACATTCCACCAGTCTAACAATACATCAAGCTCGCCCAGTGATGAGCGAATCATCCTCCAAGCTATCGAAAATTCTCTAACGGCCATGGCCGACGACATATTAGGTGCCTACGCCGCGGCCCAGCTCCTTATCGGTCAGTTCTACAAGCCTGCCTCAGCAATCATACAAATCCCCGCCATTGCCTTTGGCGAGATGAAGTTTAGCATTGCTGTCTTCGTTGTTAATACCATTGTGATACTGTGTCTATTGGTGGAACTCATGCGGACAAAGGTGTGGAAGGACTTGCCAGGGTTTAATCCCGCTGATATACGCCATGTGGTTGTCGCCGCGGCCGAGGGAGGTTAAGGGTTGGCAAATCTCGTCTTCGGACAAAAGTGCCATATAGGCGATGTCAAGATAAAATATGCGAAGGTTGGCTAGGAAAGATTTGCGATAATAGTGGACAGCGAACATGGGATGGAAGACTCAGAGACGGAAATCGACACTCTTGAAAGGGAGAACAGTGTTCTTGTTCATCTTACTCCTGGGAGGAGCTGCTCAGCATTCGAACTCGTCCAGCGCTCCACACCGCCCCCAGAGCCGACACGCTAAAGCTCAGGAACATGGTATTCTTCCTCCACGCCGTGGTGCCATCCCTGAACAGGCCGCTTTGGTAGCTCATGTTTTACCCATATGGGTGGGTGGTGGTGCTCTTTAACAAGATCAACGTTGACCTTATTCCGAGAACGGCAGAGTATATGTGGCCCATTGGACATTCAACTGCTCGCATAACAATAGCTGTCTCCGCCCAACGGTCATGACATAGTCCAACTCGCCCTGACGCCTCCTTTAACGCTGTTTATAAATCTTGCCGGACATCACAGCCGGAGGTCAGTTGTCCGATATCCCCCAATGGTGGCAGGACTAACTTCTCTCCAGTACATACCACACAAAACAACCGTCAAGGAGGCTGCCTAACATGGCCTCGAGGAGTCTCACTTAAGAGCAGCAACAGGCTGGCGAAAAAGCCATCGCCAGTCACTTTTGAGACACGACGACGCCCTAGCCTCTACACAAACCCCGCCATTTCATGCCTGATGTCGGGAACCCAAGGAGCCGAAGGGTGATAACATCATAAGGGAGGCGCCTCAAGGGATGATGCAAGGGAGACAACTCCCTTACACTAGCGGCGTTTCCAAATGCTTAGAAAGACTCCTTCTTCTTCAATTGTGTCCAACTGTGTTGGCGCTTCCTCCAACAGTCCGATAATCCTCATCAGATAAATCTCAGACATCGTCAGAGGTGAATATGTGCAGAGCCCGAACTGTCACGCTCCTTCTGGGACACAACGACGCCATAGCCTCTACTCCACTCCCACTATTTCATGCCTGATACGCGGGAGTGGACTGCTTAACAGTAATCTGTCGTGTCTGTGAGGGACAAGCAGGCTTCCATACAGAACATAACTTTATGCATCTGATAACCCGACGTTGGCAAACCGAGGTCATAACTATCGATCAAATAACATTTTGAGAGAGCACAGGTGACGGAAAGATTAAGTTGACGAGAGAGAATCTAAGTGTATATCATGGCTACTAAAACATATGGAAACTAGTTGATAAAGAGACCTTGCGACCATAGCTGGTTGTTGTTTTGACCTTTAGCTCAGGGGGTTTCGGGCCTTGTTGAAGGATCTGGTTGATCGAGATGACACATCCGGGATAACAGATCCAGTAGATGACGAACTTGGTAGTGGATCTGTTACTGGTAATGGCCCGTCTCTTTTCGGATTTGCCACAACGAAGCGGGGCGAACCACCTGGTGCAAAAGCTTCAAAGTGTGGATAGCATCTCCATGAGACTTAATATCATCGCTGTCAATCATTTCTGTGACAATCTGGAGCTCACACTCAATGCGTTTGAGTGCCACTGCTTCCCAAGACCGGATCACACGAAACTCCAACCGTAAATACCAGTTGCCTCGCCAAGTAAGTGTAGCATACCGACGGTCCTTAGGTGCCTGGTATCGGAAGACACAGGCCAACCCCTTTCCGCCGTTCCATAGCTCCATAGCGTTTAGTCGTGGCATCTTCATAGCTGCGGCTGCAGCTGCCTGAAGCATGTCGTTTATGTCCCCGCGGCTCTTATCCGGGACTAGTAGTCGCGAGGTGAGCGCAAGTGATACCAGGTTATTCCAAATCCAAGTTGGCTTGACTTTGAAGAAGGATCTGGCATCTATAATGAATGATGCTGAGAGACGTTCAAGGCCAAGACTGGCCTCCGCAACGGCTCGACTAACAGCAAAGTTTGCGGTTCGAATGGGTTCTGCATTGACGGTCTCATATGATCCTTGAAACAAAGTAACGTAATCATCGTTGAAGTCTTCAAATAGCACCATCTTCTTTAATTGGTTGGGAATAAGTGATTTAAATAGCCTGTAGTTGCCTAAGGTATTATAGAGATTAGTATGAACTAGTCCTACACGGAGGAGACTTCTTGGAGACTTACTCTCATCGGTCCACCGTTGGTCCAGTTGATTCCACTCTCTCCAAGGCTCATAAAAGATTTCCCGGAGTCTGGGAAGAAGTTTGCAGAGCTCTCTAATTGTCCCCGGCTCCCATCGATGGCGCGTTTGTCGGCGTAGAAGAAGGCCTGTTACAGCCGTGACTTCTGGTAGTCCTTGCCAGAAATCCAATGTCATCTCGATATCCTCGAAAAGTCTATTAATAGGTCCATGTGGTGGAAGAAAGACCCGGCTGCCGTTCAACCAGCCATGACGCGGGTCATGCGCATTCTCCGTTTCTTGCTTCCGCTTTGGAATAACATCAGGCCCATGGTGCAAATATTTGAAGTGATGCTTTGAGTCGCTGGGAGAGTAAGCGCTGATGTCAAGCAATAAGCTTCCACTTGGTTCCCATGCGCTGAGAATGATAAGAAGCTCTCGAATAGCTTTCCCAACAATGGCAGTGTTGGTTTCGTGCCATTGATCTGTCTCACCATTCTCACAATAGAAGCAGTCGTATTCCTGGAGCTCTATGCAAAGCCATATATATCTCACAAGATCTCTCTGTCGATCAACCATTTTACCAAAGTCAGCGAGACGTGATGATGTCAGGTTGAGACGGCTGAAGTTCTTCTCCTCAACGACTTCCTGCCATTCTCGACAAACTGTGGCATAGGGAGCCAAGCAGCTTTCGTCCTGAAGGAGGGATTTCAGAATCATCCGTCGGATCTCTAGTGGAAGGTATCCCCAAGACGTTTTAACAGTTACCATTTTAAGAAGACTTGGTTGCCGCAATCTGCTGGAGACCTTTGAAGGCCGTGACAAGAGCGTGAAAAGTGGTGGAAGTAGGGTTTTTATATGAGAAAGATTCCATGGCTATAGAAAATTTGGCAAGCTTCGGCAGCTCTAAAGTTTATTCGATTCCACAATGGCGCCCGTCAGTTCAATGCTGCGATTTGCTTGAAGGCTTAGACCCTTACCTCTTATTTTGTCCTTTGGGCTAAGTGGGATACGTGCGTACTAAGAGTATCTAACGTTTAGACATACCGACAAGCTTTCTTTTTGCCTTTGACCCCTCTCCTGCTGTTATCTTATCTAGAGTTCCATTTTTGAAGGCCAAACTGCCCACGTCAACCCACGAAATAGAGGTTACCTGAACCAGGACCTCACGCCTCCACCACAAGCACTTGCATAGGTCATTTTTACCGTTTCCCCCCTGTATATTGGTTTGCAGATCGAAACGGTCCATTAGCTCCATTTCGTGCAGCGATACTATTAGGTAGAAAGAGTCGCCCCTATTATGGCCCCTGGAATGGATCCACTTTGCCCATTCAGCTATCTGCCTGGGGTGGAGTTTTGTATAGAAATATAAAAGGTTGGAGTCCTATACACATATGGAGCACCACCTATCCCTCCAACTCTTCAGCCATATCCCAATCACTTGCTTAATAATGATAGCATCTTTATGCGATGTACTCCCACAGGCCTCCCATGTGCTCACATCAACTTGGGGAGGGCCACCGGAAGTGAGCCAATGCAGCCTGCTCCCAGGCGGACACTCGGATACCACTGCTCCACCTGTGGTTTTTGTGTCGGACCCGATACGCGCATTCGATTCCTGGAAAGATGAAGACGGATGGACAGGTATAGAGAGGATGATTGATAGCTATCTGGGTGTCTTTCGAATGATTGATAATGATGCTTCTCATGCGCTTTTGCTACCAACGGACCTGTTTGGGGTACGTGAAAAAGTTGAGCCCGTTATAAAGAAACGAGGATGGCCTTATTCAGAGAATAGCCTGTACGATATCGCTCCCGCATTTGGCTGGTCGTTTTTCTTGCCTTCGGGTTATCCAGGAATCGAATCCGAAGAGAGGCGCCTTGGCCCTTTCCCAGAGGCGGGACACAACATGATTTTCAAACATCAAGGCCGGCTGTCTTTTCTGGAGAAGGATAAGGTCGAAGAGCGGCTAGGCCGCCTCTATCTTTCTTCCTGGGAGGACTATGTACTGCGTTTGCGGGCTATCCTGGCTGAAAAGACCTGGTTTGGCTTTGATCTCGACGACACGCTCCACGATTTTAGCCGGGCTTCTGGCATGGCCGCGTGCCATTCTCTCAATGTCCTCATTGAACTATATGATGTGGCCGTCCCTGAATCGGGATGCATCTGCTGTCAATTCGTCAAAAGAATGACATCCAGGGGGGCCTATTCCGATGGGAGAAAAGAGCTTGACTACGTTAAGGAGAGGCTTGACGGCATCATGCATCACTATTCAATCCCACACAACGAGAGCTTTCTGCACAATCTCACCATCTTTTATGGTGCCCATTTCAAGCGGTCGCTGGAGCCGAAGTGCGGAGCGCACAGTCTGTTTGAGACTCTCAAAGCCATGGGGAAGAAGATTGTAGTCATATCCGAGGGCCCAGGGGATTTGCAGGATTGGGTGGTGGACAAGATTGGGCTTGCTGAGCACATTGACTTTCTCGCGACGTCAAACTTTTTCCGCTTGAACAAGACAGGTGGATTGTTTCCCAAGGTCCTGGAACATCTGGGCATCGATCCATCGGATATGGCATTTATTGGCAACAGTTTGGAGCGGGATATAAAGCCTGCTCTCGCTGAGGGCATCTTCTCTCTTCACTATTCAGAGAAGGACTTGGTGGACCTAAGTGAGCCTACGCCTAGGATTAATACGCTGAAGAAACTGGAGTATATCCTTACCTACGGGTCTTCTTGATTCATCAACGGACTTTAGGATTAATACTGGGACTAGAGAAAGCTCATAGACATATACTACCACTCATTTCATTATTTTAGGAAATGCCACTTGGCAACTATGACTACTCCTACGACTAGAAGCAACTTTGCCCTTCAATCCCCTTCATCTCAGCTTTCGCCACTGCCTTCACCCACAAGACCCTTTTAGCCAACTATGCCGTCTTCGGCCCTCTCGCTCATCACCTCAATCATTAGATTGGCATCCTCGTCACGGTTAGCCTGTCGATATAGGCTGACCAATGCGATTCCCATTGAAGAATAGAGGTGAGAAGACGAATGTAGACTCCGCATCTCAAAGTCAGCCAGACCAAGGCTTGGTCCTGCCTTGTCTCGCCAAGCTACTACTGCTAGACGTCTGGTATGGGCCATACAGTAGAGGCAGACTTCACCTGGATGAGTCCGACCCCTCTTCATCAGGAATACCCAGACCTTGGCAATTATTCCTTCAAGCACCAGAACGGCAGATTCGGCAATGTCTCCATGGCATAGCTGTGATATGGACTCCACCAGCTCGAGCACAGCGTCGTAGTTCCACTCAAGCTCACCTACGGCTGCCCACACCTGCTCGACCAGCCATGCCCCATGTTCGTGATTACCATGCCGAGCGCATGCGGCGGCCGTTTTCACTAACCAGATGCTACGGGGTTCTCGAGAGTGCGCCTTGCGACCCTTTGGCCGGTTGTCGAAAAGTGTCCGCATCGTCTGGACCTCGACGTGCCTGGACTTGTGCTCGTGGTTGGACTTCCGGTAGGCTTCGGTAAGTGCTAGCGACCATAGGGAGAACATAGACGTCTCGGCATCGTCACTGCAGGCCTCCTGGCGAGACAGTAGCGACAACCACAGACCTTCTCGCAGAATGAGACTGTCGGATGGGGATTTCTGCGCGAGTCTGTCCACCCGGCGACTGGGGGCTGCCTCCTTCTAGGCATAGTTCCATGGCTCCATATTCACTACGAAAGACGCGTTGGAGAATGAGCTCCTTTTATCCTTCATAGGCTGCCTGGATAGAACGGCAGGCGAGGACGGCTGACTGCAGATCGGCAAGGCAAGGCAGCCTTTCCAGGATGGCATAGCGCACCTCGACTGGAATAGCTGCAAATGGATCCATCCTGGGCTCGGTTCCAGTTACAACGTAGAGGCGGATATACAGCCAAGAAGTAAGTAGGCACGACAGCTGGGTATAAATTTATGCAATATGCCTGGAGAGACAAGGTATGCACACTACCTACCTATTTATGGTCGTAGCCTCATTCAGCGCGCATTCCAACCCGATTAGGCACCTTCCGACACAATTTGAGTAGGTTCCAACTTTCGCCAAGTCTAGGTTATGTTGACACTACACTTATTCATACCGACTGTCTCCAAAGCCATATGTATGTAAAGTACATCCGAATAACCTCTTTAACGATGTCAATTTTGAAGGTATTTGGTAAGTACGTATAAAATGCATCAGATATTAGAAGAGACAGGTGAGAGATGGTGTCGTATTTTCGTAAATTCGGAGGAATCGCCGCACTTGTAGTCGAGAAAATAGTACGACGCTTTGAAATTATGTATTCACGCTTACCCTTGGCTTTTCTACTCTCTCAGCTGCTGGAACACTGTGGTACGGTTTGCATATGGCGCTTCAATACTATTTGAGGGGAGGCACGGAGTACGGAGTAAACGGGGCCCACCGATCACGACGGCCGGCGCGGGGCCGGGGTTAGTGGGGCCTCCCCGACTGTCAAAGAAATCCCCCAAAACGAAGCTCACCTACTCCGTACATATAGTTTAACAAGGTATAATCCAACCTCCTAAGTCAGATTTCCTGTTTTCCTGGGGAAGGACAGGCCCTCGATGTAGTGTTCTTTAATGTCGTTTTTGAGTGGATGCGGTATTTCCCCACATACTTGTACATATATTTGATGCATGTACACGTCTTGACGCACACCCGTGCCTTTCCTACTTGTCTGCACCGCACTGCATCTCGTTAGCTTTTGTGGCTATGGGAAATGCTTGTTTTCTTGCCTTCCACTATGTTAGTTGGAAAGCTCAAGGATGTCGATCTCCATGAGCCCGCAAATGGGAGGCGCAAGCACAGCCCGACACGTCAACGTTCAAAGGTGAATAAATTCTATATATAAACCGGCAATAAAAGTTTCTCCTGAGACCTTAATTTAACGATTTAGCACAAAGCGGTAATGGCCGATCGCAGTGCATTGGCGCAGCAGATCTCAGTCCCACCTTTTTGTCTCTGATGATATCACAGATTTGGTGGCACTGCTGTCCGAAAGAGGAAATACGCAGCGCTCCGCTGTTTCTAGGCGCGGACACAGCTCGAAGAACTTCTATATAAACCTCGAGATAGAGCCACCATTACATGTCGATGCCAGAGCCATAGACTCAAGCAATTCTTGATCTTCGTCTAACACGATGCATCTTCTTCAATCGCTAGCTGCGCCGCTGCCTCTGCTGGCATTGGGCGTGAACGCCTATCCTGCCCAGGAGCAACACGCTGCGCGAACCCAACATGAAGCCATTCACTGGAAGCCATGCCAGAAGCCGAATCCGACGACACTTCAATGCGCTACCCTCAAAGTCCCCCTCGATTACACGGATAAAAAGTCGAAAGATACGTTGGACCTCTCTCTTCTTCGCTTTCCTGCGAAGTCCGAGGGTTCCACGAAGCGCTCTATCCTGCTCAACTTTGGAGGCCCTGGTGCCGACGGTGTCGCAGACTTTGACTACTTTGCGAAGCGCATCCAAGCGTAAGATGATGGGATTTTAATTAAATTAGAGACGATGATTGCTTACATTCCATAGCGCGACTGGCGGTATCCATGACCTCGTCACATTCGTCCCACGGTATGCTCGGCCCCTTGTTTCACAGACCGCGACTAACACAATTCCCAGCGGAACAAACGACACCCTCGCCTTCTCTTGCTACCAAGATGACATCTCGCGAGCAATCGGGACATCCGCACTGACGGGTAACGCCTCTGATGTCGCTCTCCCTACCGTCTGGGCCAAAGCCACCATCTTCACCGACAACTGCTACGCAGCGCAAAATAAGACTGGCCAGCTAATCGGTACAGCTTTCGCGGCACGAGACATGATGCAGATTGTCGACGCCCTTGGCGAGGATGGCATGCTGCGCTACTGGGGCGTCTCGTACGGAACCGTGCTTGGAGAGACAGCCGTGGCCATGTTTCCCGAGAGGGTTGACAAGGTGGTGCTGGACGGTGTTGTCAATCCGTTTGAGTACTACGCGAACCGGTATGTTTTTTTTTTTGGCTTGTCGTCTTTTTCTTTCCTTTACACTGACTTTGTAAATAGTGAAACCGGGGTCCTCGCAGACCTCGATGCCGTTTTCCGCGGCTTCTGCAAGGGTTGCGTCGCCGCCCCCGAAGCATGCCCCCTGGGTCAAAATCTTACCGCCGAGCAGCTCGAGGACAAGATCTACGATTTCTTCGAATGGCTCAAGTACAATCCAATCCCCATCCCCAGTCCCTCCCTCCCCGGTGGCGGCATCATCCTCGACTACAGCGCCGTCAGGTCCTTTCTCCAACCGACCCTTGACTTCCCCGCCAACTGGCCCTCCGTGGCTGGTCAGATCCACGCCCTCATGGCCGGTAATCTGACTGCCTTGGGGGACCTGTTCGCCGAGGGTGGCATCCAGTCGGGGTTCACGGCCGAGGCGTTGCAGGGCATCAAGTGCAGCGATGTGCGGCAGCACAACAGCCAGCTGAAGGACATGCTGCCGCTGTTTGAGGAGAGGCACAAGAAGAGTAAGTTCTTTGGGGATGTGACAGACGATATGCCCGCGCGTTGCGCGCAGTGGAAGTTGCCAGCCAAGGAGCGGTACATGGGCGACTTCAAGGTGAAGCCAAAGAACCCAGTGCTAGTGATTGGCAACACGTACGATCCGGTGACGCCACTTGTGTCAGCGAGGAATGTCAGTGAGACGTTTGAGGGGAGTGTGTTGCTCCAGCAGGACGGCTACGGAGTAGGTTTCTTTCTCTCTGTTCATCTCACTCACTCAGGCTAACACCGGTGTAGCATGACAGTCTGATCCAGGGTTCTCTATGCACGGCGAGGGCAGTCAGGTCGTACTTTGTCAACGGTACGCTGCCCAAGAAGGGAACCCAGTGCGAGGTCAAAGTGAAGCTTTTCTCTGGCGAGGATGGCTGGGATGAGGTTGTTAAACAGCTGGAGGCGAACCCGAATGCTACCAACTAAGTTTCGATTGAGACATGTCCGAGATGTCAGTGATAGTGGGGAGGATAAGGAGGGGCGAGGGGCATTTCTTTCTAGACTATCCCGTAATATTATAGAGTAATTGAGGCTATTCGTAGGCACATACCACCATGGGTAGTGGAAAATTCGGGGTCCCGCCCAGCCCTTGCCTTGAGTCCAATCTCTTCCATTTTTTGCACCCCAAAACTCCATATTTAGACATGATGCAATCCGCTTTTGGAGGTCAGTGAACGCCGCACTCAGACACTCACCACTGTTTATTGGTCCTTTACCTATAATTAAAACGGAGCCAACACTGCTACCGTTTTACACCTCGGCGCTTTTAGATCGAGTTCCCCGTCAAAGACACCATATATATCAGATTCATTAATACGGTATATACTATATTTACTTGTATCTCTTGGTGTTCTCGTTAGTTGTATGGCGGAAGTATGGACCAAGAACTGCACGGGTGTACGAAGTAATCTTATGAGAGAAACCAGGACTATAATGGTATGCTCAGTACAAAGTGGGTGAGCTAGAATAGCCTTATAGACCGTAATTACGCAGCTCCCCTTGCCTACGGGCGCTGTTACGACCCCTGCACTGGTGGAACGGAAAAGTTCAGCCCTCTTCGGGAGCGAATTTTTTTTTTCCCATTCCTCTTATTAGTCGTCTATTCGAATTCGGGATTGAGTCTTTTTTTTAACCCCATACGAAGTACTGTTTGGCTCGTTTCAAGCCTCCGCCATTTAACTGCAATTAGTGCATAAAATACCTAACAAGTGGGTCCCATAAATAACCTATTCTTATAAGACTTTTTACCCCACCTTAATATAAAAACCCACTGGGTACCCCTACTTATGTATATCCTCTTTTTTAACCTATAGGCCCAAAATCACACATCCCATAGTCTTGACCCCTAACTGCGATCTGGTAAATCGTTTAGTTCCACGTTGACTAGCTGTGCCACGGTGCTACAGCAGTCAAGATAGATAACTAGTTCACTACCACCTCAACCATCCATTTGCTAATAGAAGTTGCACCGATCTCTGTCCGCTTTTAACAGCTCCATTACCCCCAGTGGCATCGACGGTAGGCCAAGCGTCACGTTCATTTCCGCCTCACACAGCACCATAAACCGTCTGCGCCTATCTTTGGAGTCGGTCGTCGGCTGTGACGGACTAGATAGAGACTGAATATTGTCGCTGATAATGTGGTTATGGAAGTCCACGCCAACCACAGGTTTGGCCTCAGCATATGATAAGGAAATCTTCAAGAAGAGGCTGGGCTTGGGAATATTTGCAACTTCCGCGTTCCGGAAGGAACCAGTTGTCATGAACAGTCCCGTGACAAGAATATAAAGTCTTTCATTATAAATCTATTTCTAGAAGTTCTGCTACATAATGCAACTATCTATACGGAGTACAAGGGTGTATGGCGCATCTACCCCGAGGTTGGGGTGTAAATAGCAGGGATACGACACACGAGGAAAGAAGCTGAAGTAGGAAAAGCCTCGCAATAAATCAGTCAATTAAAGGATCAACCCAGTAGATTGACCCCATCGTAGCGTAATCGCCGCTCCTTGGCATCTAACAGTATCGATAATAGCCTGGATACCAGGCTCAGGCGAATCTGGGTCACCTATACCACCACGGCTAACGGGAACAATTGCTGCAGGGTTGATTGAGAATATGGTTGGTTAGGAGGTTCTCCTTGATCTCGCCTCCAGATGCATCCTAGGAACCTCTAGGCTGGTGGCATACCAGATGAGCGTCATGCTGGTCAGCAGCTATGCCGTGTGCGTTGAAACTGTCGGATCGAGACTTTTCGCTGATTAACAATGGGAGGGCTTGGCATAAACTGTTAGCATACCACCAATTTCCCGCGAGCGATCAGGGCTTCTGTAACTACTTACAACATTGACTGGGGGATCACTGTCCAAGTCAGCTTCAGTGGTGGCATTATCGGCATGGGTATGGCCGTCTTGAGCTCCGGCTGTACTCCTACGCAAGTTGTGTAGATTACAGGGGTTGACGACAACACCGTTCCAAGCAACGTTGGGAAAGTCACGACCTCTCGCTGGGTAGCGGGACCAGCTCCAGGCCTTGATGATGTTCAACACCGAAGGGGCAATTCGCTCAAAGCCGCCGCCATAGATGGCCGTCTGAATTTTTGGATTGGGATGGGCCATGAGGTATGCGACCAAGCCAGAAATGATTGGGGCCGAGAGGGACGTGCCTTGGGAGGCTGAATACGACCCATCATGTTTGGCGATGGGCACGGGAGCACCCAAAGCATAAGCCGACAGGCACGTTGATGTCGAATCCGCCAAATCGCACTTGGCAGTGAACTCAGTTCTCTCCCCAGTTGGGAGAACTGAGCCAACAGAAATGAAACCGTCAATCATCGACGCGAAAGTGCCCGGGAATTCGGAAGATGCTAGGCCGGCTGCTCCTGGTTGTCGACCGTTGTTGCCTGCTGCGGCGACTGGGACAGCGCCAATGCTAATGAACTTGAGCATAGCTTTGGCCATCCAGTGATCCAAGCTGGGGGTTACGCCTAACGGCCCCCCGTAGGACAGATTAACTACGGCCTTGCCTTTTCTTTGTTTTGCGAAAATGTGATGGTACACAGTATCAAAAGCTCTGAGATTTTGATCCTGGAATGATGAGTTGAAAGCAACGCTGACTAGGTTGGCATATGATGCAACGCCCAGACTCTTGCCAAGTGCTAGTGAAGCCACTGCTGTGCCATGCTCTGGTGCGGGTGTGAAATGACGATCTACGATTTCAGGATCCGTTGTGGTCCCAGCGAATTCCTATTTTGTTCATTAGCTTTGGTTGTATAACGCACGGTCATGAAGCACTATGCACGGGGACTTACCGGATGATTGAGATTCACACCAGTATCAAGAACGTAGATTGTGATGCCTTCTCCAGGGTTACGCTCGCGTATATACTTATTCTTTACCTCGAATTCTGGATGCGAGTTGTCAAACCATGTCTCACTCAGTTGGTATAGGTGGAGCAGAGGTATGCCACCAATTCCGCGGTCACGAAATCGTAGGTCTGTCTTCGGTATGATGGTATCCAGGCGAACACTAGGCCTTGCAGGATCGGTGCGTTTACCAATGTGGGAAGGTCCTAATTCTGGGATGTAGTTTGGACCAACAGAGTGCACCAGTGGATTCTTTTGCACGCGTGCTAGTTCTGTGTCGTTAAGGCTTACTACCCGCGCGATAGCAAATACGCTATTAAGGACTTTATCATCAGAATCGTGAGAAAAGGTATCCGTAAAGGCCTGGAAGTCGCTTTCCGAAACTCCATCTGCTGCCACGATGAAGTAAGGTGTCCCCGTGGCGGAGCTGGATGTAGTAGTAGTGGTAGTGGTAGTAATAGTGGCTGAAGGAACGGAGCCTGGTGTTGTTGTTGGTGATCCGCTACCCAAAGGATGCAAATGAAGAAACGCTTGAGCAAGGAGCGCAACTAGATGAAAGAAGATAAAGTCAATTACTTGTTGAAGAATTGGGAGTGTATACATCTTATACTTACACACTCCAAAACCAGCTGCTATAGATTCGAGGGTAGAACCGCTAATTATGCCAATCTTCTCAGTCTGTGAGTAGCGTTAGGGTCAGTCGTTTAAGACAACTAGGGGAGAAGAGATGGGGGAAAGCCTACCACAGCGCTCGCTACTTGCAAATCCCTGGCTATATTCAGAAGCGGCTCAGTGGAGCCGGAGCTGGAAATTGATTGCAGATCATCTTCCATAGCATCATAAACGTTTTGAAGATGCTGTAGGGGAATTTCGACTGGAATGATTTAGTAGAAGCAACCATGATGAAAGGGCTTATGCGATAACTCACAAGCGTCATCCATATGGTGTAGAGTGGGCGGATCAACCTAGTCATCGCTGTATTAGTGTTTTCTCACCTTCATAGTAAAATAAGGGGTAACTCTTACAAACGGGTTGGCCTGATTCGGCCGTAAAACGTCATCGCTGGCTGCTCGCAAAAAGAGGCTGCCTCCGTTGGCTTCTGCCTGAGCTATTCGCAATATATATTAGAGCCTGAGATGCCAAAGCAGACAGTTGAGACCCTACCTAAAATGCTCTGGACATAACGGTATTGCCTCGAGATATCGGTTATTTCGTGCTCCAGCTGTGTGACCGTGAGACTTTGTCGCTTCACAGGCCACCAGCGCTTTTTGCCCTCCTTACCGCCGTTATGCTGATGTGCCCACTGCTGGATGAGGTTGTTGTATTGGTTAGTAAGTTGCGTCAGCTTGTACAGCGAGCTGTTATATTGCAGTAAGACCTCGGTAAGCTGAGCAAGGGTCGGGTCGGTCCATGTCGTGTCCCCGTAAACTTGCACCCTGTTGCTGGCACCGCAGTACTCCCTCGCATTTCCTGTACAAGGTATATTGCAGTCGCTATCGGACACAGTGTTGTTAGTGTGAAGAGTATTGCCGACGAAGCACTGAGTACCAAACTCAACACCAGCATAACGGAGACTTCGTTTCTTGGCCGATGCTATGCATTCCTCCACGGACATGGTTTCATCGGTACTGTTACCAACAACTAGCGCATGTGACTGGGCACTATCAATATAGCAACCTTGATATTTAAAGTCTCCAACCTGCTGTACAATAGTAGGATTGACAGGTATACTAGTTTGTGATGTTTCCGGCTTCGTTGTCGTTGTACTCGTACTTGTTTGCGAGATGACCGACTTCGTTGTCGTTGTAGTCATACTTGTTTGCGATATCCCCGAGTTTGTGGATATTATAGACGTGCTTGTTTGCGATATTGCCGACTTTGTTTTCGTTGTAGGCTGAGGACCTGAACTCGAACCACTTATGCAGGGAGTCGATCCAGTGCCGCAAGTCTGTCCAGGTTGACATGCGTTGCATAAGGTGCCCACCTGGCAAGTCACCGAAGGATTATCGCAGCAGACAGTATCAGAGCGGTAGCAATTGCCATGGCTTGATTTGGATTGTATAATTAGCCTATGTTTCTTTCACAGTGGAGCATATGAAAATCGCATTGGGGCTTACCAGCAGATTCCACCGCTACATCCAACAGCGCTAAAGGTGTCTGGGTTCAGCGCGCAGAAGCTTAAGCCCTCCGGTATACAGGCCAGAGTTCCCTCAAAGTTGATGCAAGATTCTCCATCGGGACACTTGACGCCGCCCGGACACTGTTCCGTCACGCAAAGGAAGCCAGAAGGACATGAAGGATCCTGAGATGTACTTCGCTTTAGAAGTTGGACAGAGGAGGCCAAAAAAGGCTGATGAATCTGGGCTGGTGATGCCGAGCTTAAGAGTCCAAGAACTAAGACCGTGATAAAGCCACGTATAGCCCAAGAGGAGGCTCGTCGCGAAATAGATTCCTCCATATAAATGTTTGAGAAGTCTGGAATATGAGAATAGTATATAGGCTAATAGAGTAGCATAGAATGAGTTTTGGCGGGAGCCCTCATTTAAATAGGCAATTATTAAGTATATATATATGGTTATTTAAGCTAGACCCTAGTTATTAGAGTTTTCAATTTAGTATAGGCTTTTGATCTATTTCTTTACAATTAGTAGATATTAATAATATTCGCGGTAATTATGGATTTATGATTAGTTTAGTATATAAAGTACGAAGTAGATCCACTTAGTATATAACTTCTGTCGTGTCTTATTGTGACGACCCGGGTTGATTCCTGAGGGATAACCCGAGGTAATTAGATTGACGCTATTTGATGACAGGTCCATTATTGGTTGGTCAACGGAAGCCTCTAAGTTGATTGGACCCCCAACCCAATGTGTTTTTCAAACTGCCAGCAAACAACAATAACAACATTCATACTCCGTAATATTATTAATATTAAAAGATACTAGCTCCCACTGCTTTAGACAGCTCTGACAGACCCATTTCTTTTACCTAGGGCTTATCTGCAGCTTTGTCAAAGCCATATTGCCATATCCACAATGTAAGAACGCCAGAGGGCGTCGTTTTCGTATAGCCAGAGAATTTCGGCTAAAGGAAGGCACAGCTATAGGGAGCTTTACAGGGGAATATGCTTTGTTACGTTACAGTAGGTTATAGCAGGCTTAGTTAAATTTTATAGAGAGAGTCTTAATCGGGAAGATTAACTATTATACTGTGTGGCAGGGGTGCTGTTAGTTGAAAACTAGCCTAGCTCCTTTATTAGCCTTAAGTTTTAACCTTCGTATAGGTCCAAAAATTTATTCATACTACTTTAGGAAGCGGGACAGGCACTCTTTTTTTTAGGCCAATCAAGTGCCGCCCATACTGCCTACTGTGCTATATTATGGAGTTCTCGTACTTCGTACTCCGTATACATACATAGTAATATTGAAGTGCAAGAACAGAGTAGCCCCAGAAATCATAGCGGCATAGCCTAATCTTTTCTTTTTCAATAACGCTGCCAGGAGAGCTAAATCCCCCCGCTAATGTAACCTTGATGTACGAGCTATGCCGCAAACTGCAAGGCTATTGTCGTACTCCGTACTTCGTACTTCGTACTCGAGCGGAGTTCCAGATCCACAGATCGCGACATCCGACAACATCCAACCATGTATACGTTTGCGCTCTTGATCATGCGGGAGAGAGCCTTCTTGAGGCACTGACGTCTTCATACCATAGTCTTTTTTCATTCCCTTACTTCTTTCCACACACACACGCACGTACGCACACACCGACGTGAGCAAAAGTTCCATAAAGGAGGATGCCTTCGTCCAAAATAACCCTGAGGCGCTGCCAGCACGCGTCCTTCACTTTACAGTAGGATTACGGAGTATTATGATTGGCTTCGAAACCCCATGCCTTAATAGACATTGCTTTTTTCGTGCAGGGTTACATGTGTTTTGGATTTGACATTAAGCGATTCTAGATTTGTTGGCGTAATCGAAGGAGAAGTCATTTCCTTGGGTTAAGCAGAAACGTGAAGGCTCTTGTCCACCGTCTACTTGTTGTAGGAATTCATGTCACGCATTAACAGCACATCGACATTATCGCCAGCAACTGCATGATCACAACAGTCTATAATAGCCTCACAAGCAAAAGAGGTAATTCCAGTAACCTAAGCATTACCCGAGGCATCACAAGCAGCTACTTACATAAGCTTACAAAAAGGCCGCGGCATATATTGCCACTAATCAGGGATTTCCTATACTACTACCAATAGACATTTGGATCTATACAAATCGTAATCCTCTTATTATTAATCTTTATATTTATGGTAGTCATATACTTCGTATATGTATTAAAAGCTAGCAACATATTCCTTCCCCTTAACTACTATATATAAGCCGTAAACCTATTAGGTTTAGTGCTGACCAAATATAATACTACTACCTAGGTCTTCCCCATATTGTAGTTCGGCATATCCTAGTTAACTTACGAATCTTTTGGACTTATTCACTTATAGAGGGTCCAATGAACTCCACGAGAAAAAATAAGTATATAGAGTCCTTCAAAGTTGTACTACATAATAAACACGACAGGCAAACCAGTCGGTTTCTCTAAACAGCTCAGATCTTGTTGGCTTAATTCTTGCTGGCTTTATAGCTAGGCAACATACCTGGCCAAAATGCATCGCCTAAATCTCAACATACTCTCAGTTGCTGCGCTGGGGCTTTTTGCCCGCACTAGCATAGCTGTCGAAGTCAACGCTGGCTACAACGGCTACAAGGCCGCTGAGGTTATGATCGAAAAGGCGTCGCACTCATGGGAATGGGGAACAGCCGCAGAAGCCCTTCTAGAGCTATATAACCCGGAACTATCTGTGTTTAGCGGTAACCCATTCCCGGGAGGGGAAATCCCCAACGTCGCCCAGCCTAACGACATCCTGGCCCTTAAATACGCCCGCCAATTCATTAACCGTGACTCGGATGTCTTGGTTGGCGATTCTGCTGTTGGTGACCCGGCATCACTCGGTGTATCTGCCCTTCTTCTAGGCCAATCGGACAATACATATATTCAGGCATCGAGCCGTGAGGCTCAGTATCTGTTTAATGCACCCAGGTGGCCCAACGGTGCTATCTCGCATCGACCCAATGTCGCAGAGCTCTGGGCCGACAACATGGCAATGTCATTTCCCTTTTGTACGTCTATCTAATTATCCTTACCGTATTGATTACGGCTAACCCGCTATTAATAGTGGCCTATTTGGCCGTACAACAGAATAATGTGTCTCTTATGGCCGAAGCAGTTAACCAATGCAGTCTATATCGCGATGTCCTTAAAGCGAATCTTAACTGGCGCCATATTATTGGGCCGGAGTCTCAAGATACTGGACTCTGGTCCTCGGGGAATGGCTGGGCAGCCTATGGCATGACACGTGTGCTACACACACTACAGAAGTGGCCTGGGTCATCCTCTTTAGGATCGCAGGCTGGCCAGCTGAAATCCTGGATTAAAGAGATCCTCGATGGTGCTATAGATTCCAGTACCGAGAGCGGCCTGCTACGCAACTATCTCAACGACAATAGCTGGTTCGGGGAAGTCTCTGGGACGGCTATACTGTCGGCTGTAGCTTATCGAATGGCCGTCAATGACCGAGGTATGTTCCCAAAGAAATATATCGACTGGGCAGACAACAATCGCAAGGCCGTGGCAAATCACCAGGGAGGCAATGGTATCTTTGCTCCGGCCGTCAACCCATACAACTGGCTGGATCGTACAAAATACACTACCGGGTCACCCGAGGGTCAAGCATTCACAGTCTATCTCTATACAGCATATAGAGATTGTGTAAATGCCGGTGTGTGTCAGTTACCCGCCTCTACTACGATCTCAAAGCCCGGCATTGGGCCAATTGATATCATAACCTCACTTCACGCCCCCATCACCTTTGGTAGCATGCCTGATCCCACAGGTATTGTTTGTGGAGCACCTCAAAGTTGTGATGCGGATAACTGCAACGGGTCATTTATTGGAAACACCAAGTACCCAACCTGCCAAGGTGGAACGAGGAAGGGGTGTCAATGCAAGGCGTCGACTAAGACCTGTGGACCGCATGCATCATGTGAAGCAAATGGCTGCGCCGGCTCCTTCAACGGCCTCGGAAACACGAAGTACGCCCAGTGTACAGGTAACTTCGTGGGATGCGAATGCATAGCAACAGATAATACCTGTGGACCGCATGCACCATGTGATGCAAATGGCTGTGCCGGCTCTTTTAATGGTCTCGGCAACGTGCCATTTGCTCAGTGCACAGGCAACTTTGAAGGATGCCGGTGCTCAGCGACGTCGGCCTCGTGTGGACCACCCCAGAGCTGCGGCAACAACAGATGCGGTGGTGCCTTTAACCTTGCTGATGGTAAAGCCTATTGCACCGAGAACTTCGTGGGCTGCGAGTGTAAGGCCAACCCGGCGACCTGTGGATCGCCGCAGAGCTGCGACAACAACAAATGCCAGGGTGCCTTCAATGGCAATGTACCTACGCCGCAGTGCACCAACTTCTTCAAGGGCTGTACATGCCAAGCTACATCGGCTACATGTGGCCCTAAGCAAAGTTGTGATAATAACGGGTGCGCTGGCAGCTTCGATGCCAATGGCGTGGCGCGGTGTCAGGGCAACTTTATCGGGTGCGAGTGCACGTCGACCAAGGTGAGTGAGCGTCTTGATCTTGACTATCTTCGTCTCGCGGCTAACCCAGTGCCAACAACAGAACACATGCGGTGCGCCTCAAAACTGCGATCAGAATGGCTGCAACGGCTCCTTCGATGCCGCCTCCAATACGGCGCGCTGCCGCGGTAACTTCAAGGGTTGCGTGTGTAAGCCGGTTCCCGTGAGTCTTTGCCCCCGTCTTTCCGACCTCGGCCTACCTATCTGACCCTATCCCAGGCGACATGCGGTCCTCGTCAAAGCTGCTCGGCTAATGGTTGCAACGGCGCCTTCAACAACGGCATCGCCGTCTGTACGGGGAACTTCTACGGTTGCCCCTGCAACCCTGACACCATCTGGATCCCTGGTGGTACGAATCTTGTACGTTCCTGAGCTTCCCATTCTTCTATCTCCTGCTAATCATCTCTAGCATGCGAACTACGGTTGCATTGTTGTTAACGACAGCCCTCGGTGTGCAGGAAACGACCCTTACCGTACGTGAATAGCATCATTCATATAAATAGTGTTCATATTGCTAACCTAACAGACGTGTCATACCAACATTCTTCGGACTCATCTGCTACGATCTATGCCAAGTTCAATGGGGCTGACACTACACATCCTCAAGTTATACCCGGCTGCTCTTTACAAGCATCTTGGCCATCCAATTACGGTGATGTATATTTTGGGCAAGATAACTGCCTTTATGATAGTACTGGTGAGAGTGAAACAGACTCAATTGTCTACTCATATGTAATATTAACTTATATCTATAGGTACCCGGATTAATAACCAATGCTGCAATCAGCCAGCTACTACCCCGGTAGTTAACCCCTATTATAAATCGACAACTGCGCCGCCAAGTCAAGGGGTGATTATCGCATTTGAGATTGTTACTGCCGACGGTGCTGTTGACGATCCTCTTTGGATTGTCTTTGATTCTATACCGGGTCAAAACATTAATGTCTGCAACATAAAGCCAAGCCTTCAAGTCCTTGCTCCAAATTCTGCGAAAATCGACGACCCGCCATATCCGAGTTCTGCTCTGACCTTCAATACGCATGGATTAAACAATTGTGTCTATAAGGGGACAAGTACATCTATTGGAACACTTAACTGTCCTGGTTCCGGTAAGTCTATTAGGTGTTTTGCAAATAAAACCACTGTAGGCGTGCCGTGTTCGATAGGGACAGTTATATCAAGTTATACGTTTTTGATAGAATGTGTATGGTAATATATTTAGGCTCTAGTCTATAGCATAAAGGGTTTTCTTCCCTTACTACTAACGACTACTATATGACCAAGCACTAAAGCTATAGTTAATAGTTGAGTTCAAATCACTGGGACTTTTGTTTTAAATAGTGCTGTGCCCGATATCTAAAAGATCTTGCTCTCTTGTTACGACCCAACCACGAGACAAGTGGACGGCCAGAACGTGACGTAACCACAGGTCGGACCCGGAACAATGGTGGGAACGGTTGAACCAATCAGAACAAGATTCCGGTTGGATCACGAATTTGAATCGTGATCCAAACAAGCTTCCCTCCTACCTATAGGTACCCTACCTTTAGGTGTTGATATCCAATATCCTCTACTCTTGACCAGCTATCAGGAAACCTAAGCTCAGCCTTCCCTAAAGGATGTGCGGACATGAGGCGAGTTGAGAGACCAGCAAGCACATACGACCATATCCATTGGAATATACGGGATCCCGTCAAGCTCTTTTCTTGAGTTCAATGTCCTCCATTTTTTGCCTCACAAGACTCCAAATTTGGAGATACCAGCGTTCTGGCAATGGCGACAATCACATATTCAGTCGATATGGGCAATGCCAGGACTGTGCCACTTCATTATATTCATCCTGGCTCTATCCATCCGGCGCAATACCTTATCAGGTGAATTCAGAAAGACTTTACTCTATCACGGATTAGGATATTTCACTGCATGGAAGCGACTGAAACTGGCTATTTCGGACCTGGTTAGCTCGGCCGCGTTCTTCCACAGAGAAGTCTCGCTCTTTTTCAAGCACTACGTCAAGGTCGGGGAGGATTCGGTGTTTGGGCGAATCAGCCAGTACTTTGGAGCCGTGGAAACGAACGAGCGCGGGGCGCTTCACATCCATGGTTTGCTGTGGCTCCAAGGGAACATGAAGATGAGCAGCGTGCTTAAAGATGTCCAGGGCGACGAGCATGCTGCATACCGAGAGCGAGTGGTCCAGTATGTGGATAGCGTCTTTACTGAGGTTAGTTGGGCATAATTGACACTAATATTGCTAGACTGTGGAGGACCTCGAGTCGTCCCATGCTATGCAGAGGCTAAGGTCGGTAATATCGGATAATATGTCGTCGACCCTGGCGAATACGCTGCAATTTGCCGGTTCTTTCGATGAAGAGGCTAATTTTGTGGCCGGCGCCACTCAGATACATACCTATAGCCCTACGTGTGTGAAGTATTCTATCAGCAGACAGGGCCCTAGAAAGCATGATCTATGCCGATTTAAGGCGCCATGGGGGCTCGTGGAGAAGACAACCTTCAACGCCGATGGGGTGCTGCAGATTCGGCGGAGTCACTTGCCACAGTGACACCAGTCGCACAGCCCTCCAATTCACATGCATATAGTTGCTTTGTCGCATTTACCCGGTTAATCCCTGCCTTCTCATAAGCCATGATAATACGTGAGATGGCATGTGACATCGTGATCTATCCCATGGAGTGTGCGAAAGGAGCAAAGCGGTCACTTGCAGGGATCCTGACCAAAGAGAAGCTTACGAGATCAGGGTACTTCTTCATACACCTTAAAGTTAGTGGCTAATGATGTATTGGTATAATACTCTGGTAATAGGATTTTGGTGATGGGTTCTCAGGTAGAGTAGGTAAGCTTTGCTGGGCTATGGGTACTCGGGACGCCCCTATTGCATGTGCTTACAAGTTCCGCGGTCTCTGCCCTGAATCGCCTGCGCTGTACTATTCACACCTCGCATGGCTTGTTCGTCAGTATGACGCAACAGTAGCGGCTGGCCGCGATAATACGGGAGTAGGCCGTTACTATGTCGCCCACCGCGTGGCATAAAGGCCGGCGCCATATGTTGTGTAGGGTCAGCAAAAGTATATTAACGAATGCACTACAATAATAGTAGAATAATATCATAAGGTAGTCAATATACGTATTATTGGCAAAACTCTACGATCTTAAGCTTAATGACCGTAGTTAAAACTTAAAGGGCGCCTTCTCCTTTCCAGTATAATATAGCGCTTGCCACCAAAAAGACAAGTCTACATGTAGTAATACAATAGGTAGTAATAAAAATAGGATATTTAGACAGTCCTAGTATTAAAAATGCATACTGTGAGAACCCTAAACTGACTACCTAGCATCTTTAACGCCCATATCCCTTTATTACTCAAACTCCCCTTTATTCCTATTATCGACAATCGCAGAGAGCCTTGAACACCAACTGGCCTATAATCTCTAGGTGGTCCTTAATATACCAACCGCAGGCCTAAATAACCGCGCGGAGACGGCACTCCAATGAATCAATCAGGTTAGAAATTTGCTCCTGTGGAATTGCATCCTATACAATCCTAATGCATTCCACCAACCTTACCCTATCTGCTTCATTATCCTTTAATTCCAAGAGATTAGGGAATAAAGATCGTAATTTCCGCTTTAAAAGAGCCCAGCAATGCTCGATGGGGTTGAGATCTGGCGAGAATCTTGGCTATCCAATCCAGTCAATTGCATAGGCATTCGGAAGATATACTGGCGTGGGTTGCCGCATTTATTCTACACGGAAGTTTCATCAGAGAAGATAACCTGGACGCGTTAGTGAATGATTTGAGCGCCAAATTTCAAAACGGCATACCTTCTTCGATCCTTCGATATCTCGAATCCAATTGCGTGCAAATTAAAGCCGTTCCTTTGCAACTTCAGGCGTAAGCTTTATCCGGTCCATTGACTTCCATTTGCGAGAGTAAAACTTGGCAACAACTCGGCGGATAGTGCGACGCGAGACGCGACTATCCATTGACCCAGTGAGCGCATTCTATGAGACTCGACGGTCCCGAGAGATAAGTCGCATAACATAATATATCGCTTATCATATTCTGTAAGCTTCGAAAGACGCCCAGATCGGGACCTCGGATTGGCTGTACGGTCGTTGGTGTAACGTTTCTTGATTGCCAATACTGTAGAGTGCATCGTATTAAATTTGCGAGTAATGCGTCTTACCAATTAACCGGCTTCCAATAGCCCCAATATTACAAACAAGGTTTGTAATGAATACCGATAGTTTCTTTAGCGATTACTGCCTATAACGGCACTAATTCCAGCCATTTTTATTGCGTAATGCAATTGTTGTGGATTTTTAGAAAAAGGGCATCGCATTGCAGTGTTTGATGTTGATGGAGGGGGGTGTGGGGTGGTCGCAAACTTTTGGCACCTGACTGTACAGTTACTTGACAAAAGTTCCAACCAACTCCGTATTTTCGCATTTTCATCTTTCCAACCTACCAACTTCAATACATTATATTATAGCCAAAAATAGGCCAATTAACTAGATAAACAAAATATATTAATTCCAAGGGACTAAATTTACAAATGAACTATATCAGTATTTCGTATACTAGCTACAGGCAGCAATAACCGCAATAAGGCGCCGGGGCATAGATTCTACTAGGTTATTTAACATTTTATCTTTAATTTCCTCCCAACCTTTAACCGCTACTTGACAAAGCTTAAGTTTTATAGCGTTATTTTTTAGAAGATCGGCAAGTTTGGGATAACGCTCAATAATCATGTCTTTCAAGATCTTCTATTGGTTTTCTATAAGGTTAAGGTCAGGCAAATATACCGGCCAGTCAATTAATTCTACCCCATTTTCCATAGCCTATTGCGTCAACCACTCTTATACAATTCACGCTTTATATGTTAATGTGTTATCTTAAGCGAAAATAGAACCCGGCTCTGCAATCATTGTTATATTATCTTGCAAGCATTCAAGGATAATGCGACTTGTAATGCCACCGCGCTTAGATTCAGGGTCTCCAACTAAAGCGGCGATAGCAGTATGTTTATTGAAGGAAAAGGCGGCCCAAAACATCTGGGAATAACGAGTCGGCTTTATCTTTGAATGTACGTTTTCTGGCTTGAGTCTCTCGGCCCTAGAACGGTCAGAATTGCAATTTAAAAAGAGGGTATAAAACTAACTAAACTATAGAAAACCTACGAAGTTTTCTTATCGTCACTACACTGGATTATAGTCTCGTCAAAGAAAATCTATTACTTCCAGGAGGAAACCGGCTTTAAGACATATTTCCGGGCAAATTCTAGGCGTCTTACGGCAGCTTCTTCCGTGAGAAATGGCCGCTGAAGTGCCTTATAGTGTTTAATTATATGTTTTTGAAGATACCGATTTAAAGTGAGTACAGAACAGCCTAGACTTGCTTGTTCAATGATTTCTTTAGGTGTAATGAAAGGGTCTTAATTAATGATTTAAAGGATATATCTTTTTTAGCCTTCATTCAGCTTTAGTGGCCGCCCAGAGCGTAGATTTGATTTCGCAGAAATTTGGTTGCGATAGCGTTTGACGATGCCATATACACTCTGTAGTGATACTCCTTCTTTTATCGCGATTACGGGCGCGGACATGCCTAAATCATATGCCGTTATAATCTTCATACGCTTATGAGAGCTTTAAGGTTTTTTGGGCGTAATTAGAGCCATTTTTATTGCGTGAGTGATGTTGGAAGAAGGTGCTGTCGTAACGGTTCGTGTTGTGTAAGTTGGTCGGTTTTCTTGGCAACCCACTTTAGCCTAGAGGGCATTAACGCCTTAGTTTACCATAGTCTAAGCTAGTGGCGAATTCGTTGCTTTCTTTTTTTCCATATACTAAGGTATATTAAGCAAGCCCGAAATGCTACTTTTCTTTTGTTACTCTTTACTTTATTTAACCAACAGCCATTATTTTGCCAGCTCTTATATCGTGAGAAGCCTTATTCCTTTTTTTTTTCAAGCATGAACACTTACCTTGCAACCTCAGATGGCTACCTGGATAGAGATTCGTGACCCCAGTGGTAGAAATGACAACCTCTACCAAACAAAAACAACTGTCAATATAACCCTTCTTTCTATTAGCCTTTACAGTATTATCGAACTCCTCTGTATTATCTTTTGGACGTTTAAGCGCTATTCCGGCTTATATTTCTGGTCATTCCTTATCGCCACGGTAGGCATTGCAATATCCTGCATTACCTTCCTTATTCAAATTTCCTACCCTCCACGGCGTAATTCTGTGGAGGGATACGTGATTTGCACCCTGATCTTAATAGGTTGGGTGCTTATGGTCACCGGTCAATCAATGGTGCTTTATTCCCGGCTGCATCTGCTACTACAAGACCCCAAACGCCTCAAGATAGTCTTGGGGATAATTATTATTAATAGTATTCTTATATATGGCACGTTTATACCTATACTCTATAGGAAGTTTTCAAGTCATCCCGGAGTATGGCTTAAGGCATATCGCGTTATAGTGATAATCGAAGTTGCGAGTTTCTTTTTACAAGAATTCCTCCTAAGCAGCCTTTATATTATCGAAGCCGTTAAACTTATGAAGTTGAAACGGTGTATGGGGAATATCAGCCAGAACCGCCGTCTCTTGAAACACCTAATTCTCATTAATGTTATCATTATACTTCTTGATACATTAATCCTCACTTTCGAGTTCTCAAACCTACACAGTTACACGGGAGCATATAGGCGCTTGGCCTATAGCATCAAACTAAAACTGGAGTTTACGATCTTGAATCGCCTTATCGAAATCGCCACGCCCCGCGAGGACATCAGCTTCAACTTAACGGGCGATGTCTCTAGCCAAACTGCTTCGAAACCTCCATTACTTAAATAAGGTGCAAACCTACAACGATTGCCTAGCTGGGGGTCTACCTTGACTCGAGACTCTCCTTCAAGAAACACGTGGAGACGCTCGCAGGCAAAGCGTGCAAGGTCTCCAACTTCCTCAGGTCGCTCAACAAGACTTGGAAGGGTTCACCCCCCAAGGCTGTAGCACAAGCCGCGAAGGCCTGCGTCCTCCCTGTCGCCCTGTATGGGACGGAAGCCTGGTGGCCGGGACACGAACGACAATCGCAAGCCGACCCTGCCAAGCAGGTAAACACAGGAGTGTCCGGCCTAGTAGACAAAATAGACAAAGCCTTCAAGGCTGCGGCAAGGGCAGTCCTCCCGGTTTGGAAAACCACGAGCGTTCCCGTCTTATACAGAGAGTCGGGGGTCCCCCCGGCCAGCGTTGCCTTGGCCTAGGCCCGACTCAAGTGCGCGGCGAGATTCGCGGGACTGGATCGGGACCACCCGATCAGTCAACGCATTGACAAGAAACTCCCTCCCCGGCTGCCACGAACCAGACTTCAGCGCACCGCCGCCCTGGTTAGCAGAACCATCAGACCCACACTCTTCGCCAAAAAGTCCTCATACATTCTCCCCGGACCCGACCTAAGAGGCATGGGCAAACCAACTGCAGCAAGGAAACACCTGGAAATGGTCGAGTCCCTCCCCCCCCACTCAATCCTAGCCTACTCCGATGGGTCCCAAATCGGAGGGAACACAGGCTAGGGAGCGGTCGCTTACCACAGAGCAAGAGCAACCACAGACGCTAGACGCCTCAGCAACGCAGAGGTCTACGACGCGGAGGCCCAGGCCGCCCTGAAGGCCATGGAGCTGGTGGCTAGACGCGTAGAGGAAGACCGCACGATTTAAACAGCCTTCCTCTTCCTGGACAACTTGTCGGTTATCGACGGGTTGCTTAGCAAGCCCCCCCCCTCCTTGCAAGGGGCGTATATACACTTTCAGAAACTAGCACAGAGCATCTCACCCTGCAGGACCTTCGTCTCGTGGGTTCCAGGACATGAAGACATCATGGGCAACGAACAAGCCGACCCTTTTATTAGGCCTAAACGGCAGCTTCAATCCGGCTGGATCAGACCTGCCGGACAACGCGTTCTTGCCTTCCTTTGCGTTTGGCGTTATTTCCTTCCTTCCTTCGATTCGACCGACTTCGTGATGGGTCTATTCGATCAGCTTGATCAGCTCGAACAACAGCGGGCCTGGCAGTTATATCAGCAAGATCTACAGCACCGAACCTGTGGATTATGCAGCCAGACCTTCCCGTCACGAAATCAGCTTTTCCTTCTTCATCAAACGCGCTGCCCGGCTATCCCGATCGAATTCAAACCCGTCAGTCGTTCTAGCCGGCTCGAACAACGCGGCTTTGACCGACCTAGCCGACCTAGACAACATGGCTTCGAACAACGCGGCTTGGATCAGCGTGGCTCTGTTCAACGTGGCCCAGTTCAACACAGATGGGAACAACGCAGCTTGGAACAACGTGGCTTTGTTCAACCTAGCCGACTTCAACAACGCGTTCCTGGAAGCCAGCCACTAAGTTATCATGATCAAATGCGCCTAGAGGCTTTGAACCACCAAGCCGGTTATTAGATGAGGGCGTCCACGGCTATCTTATTCGTGTTGGTCAGTATAGGGCTAGGGACAACCCGAGGACGGGTTAGTTGTCTTTTTTAAGGGGGGCATATGTTACACATTCTTCCTCCTTTATCCTCCATCGTTCCCTATCCTATTTATTGCGTATCAAAAGGATATTCGATCAGTTGCGGTATACTATATAGGCAGTAGAGTTAGCCAGTTTAGCTAAATTCTTATTAATGGGCATTTGACCACCTTATAGCTTAGTATAAATTATATCCTCGATTAAGTGTTGCTGGGCGAGCGTAAGATTCGGCGCTATTATAGTAGATGTAGTAATGGTTATTTTTGCGCCTGCACCAGCCAGTTACTGTATTACCTATTGTCGTGTTATATCACGCTGCTGCCTGCCAGCTATTGCCTTTTCGCCTGAGGCTAAAGTTTTTTCAAATCTTGATAAATACCTAGGTTATAGTTGCATATAGCTCAAGTACTATATGTTTATGTGCAGTAATTAGTACTGTGGTTGACATGTTTTTGCAGTTTAGTTTTTAAAAGAGTTTTCTTGGACAGGACGGCGATTTCGCTCCCAACTGTAGAAGACCCGTTGTGGAAGGGTAGCGGCAGCGAAGGAGACGCTACAGATATTAGGCACGAAAGCTGAAGATAATAACACGGCAACACAGTCGCCGGAGACAAAGGGCGATGGGCACGTGAACATTACCCGGCAATACTTGATGAGGGTAGCCAATCGCATGTTCACAGAACGGCCGTTGTCGCAAGTAGAGGTTATGGCTCACCTTCTTGGCTATCCGACAGAGTTTGGGGCTAATAGGTTATGGACATTTTTGAACGTATTATTGCTTTATTGGCATATCTTTCGGCAGTGGAGACAGTTACAGCGCCAAGGTGGCTAGGAGGTAGGGAGCGAGCCAATAATGGACGAAAGCATTTTTGTGGAGGAAAGTGACGAGAGAGTATTTTTAATAGAGGCATATGCATATCGCGGTGAACTGCTCCGACATTTATCATTGTATGACTATATGTCTATAGTCAAGTTAAAGCGCAGAGGTTTAGGTGCCGATGGGGACTAGGAGCTTAGCTGTAACACGGCCTCAGACTCTTGCGTCTGGGGTGAAGAAGTCCCGCTTTAGAATGGGTGCCTATTCTCGCGAAAATGGGCACAAAGCCTGCGACAACCGGGCAAGCACACTGTCGTTTGCATCGACGGGTATTTAAGCATGGATTTCTCAGAGGATAATGAAGGATCGTGGTATCGGAGGTAAGTAAAGCCCACCGCAGCGCCGCAGCCATATATTAGGAGCTAATAAGGGTTACCTATCGTATCATATCAGGGCGGCTGTACAGCATCTCGCCATGTTTGTGCCGTGGGAGAATTGCTTGTTAGAGACGTCAGAGGCGGATATTAACGATATATGGAAGAGGTGGAAAAAGGACCTGTCGCCGCGGCTCGCGTTTCTGGCAGACAATATCCAGTTGCTCCGGCGATCGGCCGAGGACGTGCAGCGTGACGCCAGGCAGTGGGCGGCTATGTCTGGGGATTGCGACTACACGGCCGATGGGACCGTCGCAGAGCTAGATGGCGATGGCGATATGGTTGTGGAGTGCCATGGGCGCGAACCAGATAACGGCTGGATCTCGGGAGATTGCCGACATGGTCTCTAAACTGTGCCGGTTCGAGCGGGTTGCCCTGTGCTCGGCTGATGGATTAGAAGCCAGCAGAGTAGTATGTGAATCAGGTCCAGAAGTGGGCGACTTCCGGGGAGCAGGGTTTCCGGGGTGGCTGCTTCCAGTGCAGCATACGCTAAAATCCATCAAGTCACAGCAGACAAAGGCGTCAAGGGAGATTGAGAAGATGATCCAAGGCATACAGAGCCAGTCCGTGGAGGCGGCCGGCTGGGAGGGTATTGTAGAAACATCATCAACAAGCGGCGAGGAAGGGCCGAGGGCCTTGCTAGTGCGAGAAGAAGGTCCTAGCGCAAGTGTGCGGTACGGACCATCGACATCATTCTTAGAGGCATCCCTATTGTCCTATTCTGTGGAGACTTCCATCAATTCCGTCCCGTGCAGGATAGATCGATCGTTCTGCCGAGCACGGCGATTCCGTGGGACGCAGATCGCTCGTTCCGGATGGAACAACGATACCAGCATGACAGAGCTCACGCGCTGTGGATGAAGTTCACGACAGTTATCATGTTGACTGAGCAAGTAAGGGCGGCAGGAGACGTGAAGCTGCAAAGGCTGCTGGGTAGGATCCGCCAAGGCGTACAGGACGGTGGGGATCTACAGCTCCTAAACTCCAGGTGCCATCATGAGGGCCGGCGCATCCCGTGGGAATCAGGGCTCACGGTGGTCACGCCATTGAATAGGAACAGATGGGACCTAAACACAGAGGCCACCTTGTCGTTCCAGAAGCAACACGGCGTGCCATTGCGAATATTTATATCGCAATACAAGTAGAAAGATGGCCAACCGGAGGAGGAGGAAGCCATCATGATGCTAGGCCAAAGAGACGACAGCACAATACCAGTACCTAGCGTCTTCATGTTCATGCCCGGCATGCCCGTCGTCGTAAACCAAAACACTCACCAGGGTTTGAAGGTGGTAAACGGAGCGGGCTACACTGCAGTGGACGTGATTCTTGACAAGGCCTACCCAGGCCATTAGGTATCTGCCGACACGATGCTGCACTTTGGCCCGCCGGCTGGGACTATCCTGGAGGGCGAAACGACAAAGGGCTTCCGCTTCGTGGGCATGCCAGCAGGGACAGTACTGCTAACGCCAATCAGCATCAAGATTAAGCGCCAGAGAAAGCGGCCATGGCAACAGCACGAGGTTGCCCGAAAGGGCTTGCCATGCATGCCAGCCTTTGCGTGCACAGATTACAAGGTGCAAGGGAGGACGCTGGATCGAGTGGCTTTAGAGCTGCGTGGGACAAGGTCGGTGACCGTGGATGGAAGAACGGTCCCAAGCCAATGTGACCCGTACAGCTTATACGTGCAGCTATCACGTTGCAGGACTCTAGATGGCATCATGCTGCTGTCAGAGGTGCGAGAGAGCGACTTCGTCGGCAACAGGGTGTCGGAAAGCATGGGGGCAGCGGAGGCACGATTAGAGCGACTTAGTGAAGAGACGATCAGAATGGCGGTAGGCCTTTTGGGGCTATAGCAGATAAAAGTCCTTTCGTCACTTCGTTCCTCAAAGGTAGTCTATGTATTCACAGAGCGGTACTTTTGAGACCATGTGCCCGATTGGGAGCTTTAGGCCACCACCTCTTCTCTGCGGCATGAATGCTTGGGGAAACGTTCCTAAAACTATGGAATATTATCTAACAAAATGCCCCATACGTACGGAACTTTTGGCTACAGGCATGCAGAAGGATTTTCCTCCTAACTTCTCCCACTTCTGCATGTTATTTTCATCTCTTCCTGGCATTCCTATTGCTTCCTATTCCCCATAGTTTCCTGCTTTTGCATCGCGGCACAGAAAGATTCACCCATTGCGTGTTGTGCTTCAGGTGAAGCGAGAATTGCCACTCATATCTGTTGACAAGGACTATTCCCCGACGCTTCGTCAACTTCAGCACATGCACATATTTTAGAGACCGTGCAGGCGGTATGGCAGAACGACAAGCATGGAATCTGCATACCGATGCTTGGGATTGTTTTAGCTAATGAACTGGTAAGTTGTCATAGGTAGTCTTCAAGGATATGCGGAGCGTAACTTACATATCAGCCCACTGTGCAGATGCGTCAAATGCTATCCTCCGTCTTTTAGGGTTTCTCGAATCAGAACCGCTCGTCGCCAGGACGCCAACATCCAAATCAAAGTTTCCAGAACTGAGGGCATGAGCACTTAAGTCAGGGCCGGCAGCATCATAGAAGTTCAAGGACCCCGACTGCTTGTTGTTGCGGCTCACGCCGAGTGGGAAACCTGATGATGACCACCCCGCCCCCTGACCCATTCACAAATGCCAACAAGGAATCCGACATGTTCGCATTGTAAGGAATAAAAATGTCCGGTCTAAATTCCTTCGGCAAATAGAATATCTTTTTTCTGTCCAGAAGAATCCAGGGTTCATTTTCTCCGAGGTTGAAGGATCCACGGTCGAAGGAGTAGCCCGGTCGTGGAGATTCCTTCCAGTGCTTCCATGAGGAAGTTTTACAAAAGACGGAATAAGTAGTAGTGAGAATCTTGCCCTTTACCGGGTTAAAGGACACTGGCGCATCGTCTTGAACGGTAAAGCATTGCAAACAGGTACCGGCAGTGAATTCCCAGATTCGTACCCCCCTATTCCAACAGCGACTAAGATCGCCGAGTCAGACGAAAAGGCGACCTCGGGGTTGTAATTACTTTCGAGTTTGACGCATAGGCCCCTACGCAGATGCCAGATTTGCACCCTAGACCTAGTACTCGATGCTACACGCGTTGAGTCTGGAGAAATTGCCACCGATGAGATATGAGACTCAGTGATATCATTGGCGCTGATGCTTGTGTCGAGTTGATGCACGCAATGGCCTGAATCTATGTACCACACCCGTATCGCACCATTCCGGTAACCCGCAACGCTAGCGTTTATAAATGTGGTAACACGAGGGTCTACATATTCCTCATGGTGAGCTAGAAGCTCCGAGTCAGACGAGAACGTTGGGGGACAAAGGGATCGACCCTCATCAAGGTCCCCCCTGAGCACGCGGACCAACTAGCCATCATCTCCACTCCAAATGCTGATATCAGCACGGTGCTCACGTTTTGATGCCACAAATCTCGAGTTTGGCGATATGACTACGCTATCAAAAGTGTAGTCAAGACCCTGCACTTCAGACATGGCTTGGTTGACATCTGCGCGCCAGATTTGAATCACACCAGGATCCGGATTTGGCGCCACAAGCAAAGATTTTGCCCAGTCGGGGGGGATACGATAGACCGTGAGCGGCCTGTGACTCTGGCAACGCATTTTCCCGTGTCAATACTCTAGAGCTTCAGTCCGTCAAAGGCACTCGTTGCTAGAATCGCCGAGTCGGGTGAGATAGCAAGACACGTCAGCCACGAATATGGTGATGAAACCACTTCAACCCGATGTAATAGTTCCCATTTATTAGTGCTCCAGAGACACAGAACCTTCCTGGATTCTATTGCAACTAGAAGTTGGGAATTCGACGAGAAGACAGGACGTCGTTGCCCATCCGTATCACACCAATCTATGGTGCTATCGCACCAGTGGGAATCAAGATATTTAACCTCTTGACATGTCTTCGCGCAGTAGATTGTAATGCCGTTCTTGAACACTAGGGCTGATAGCTCAGAGTTTGGTGAAAAGGCTGCGTGTGGCGGCACGCCCGATTGACCACATGCAATTCTGTAACCGCAATCGCAATCGCCCGTTTTCGTTTCCCAAACTTTTACCATGCTCACTTCACCAGATAATTCACGATGGAGTAGTGCCACCAGGTCCCCATTCGGTGAAAGGGCAATAACTTCTTCTAGAGGATGCCGAGTCGGGTTCCAATCGAAAACCGGGTCCAGATATGTGTCCTCACTGAGGTTCAGAGAGTGCTCTTGAGTACAGGATTCATTATCGATGCTCCACCTTTTCACGATGTATTTTCTAGACACAGAAATGAAGTTATTCGAATCTGGAAAGAAAGAAATTTTGCTGTCTGGATCAACTTGAATGGTGCGTTCTAAATTTCCCGTGTCGGTTCCCGTGTCGGTTCTCCAGAGCATGAGTGTGCCGCCGGGACACAGTGAGCTTATTAACGCCGAGTCGGGAGAGAAAAGCAACGAAGCAAACGCAATTAGTCCGTGTCCGTATGTGGCAGGGAAGTTAAGGGTTTGTAACAACAAAGAGGATTGACTCCGCGGTACGTTTGTGACGATAGGTGAAGTTCCCAAATCGGCACGTACAGTCTGCTCAAACATCTTTCAGATCATGCTGTTGTCTTGCTCAAAACCAATGGCCGAGAAGTAAAGCTGCAAAGGCCAATCCCCCACAAACTCCTTGGAATACAAAAGGAACCGATGGGCGTCATCAGTGAATTGTCTAAGATTTTGTGTTTCCCATTCTCTCTGTAGGTTTGTGGTTTGGAAGATCTGATCCCCGTTCCTCTCGCTTCCACAATACAGCCCAACGTCTACAGCCGGCCATTATAAGAGGCCGCATCG
Organism: Hypomyces perniciosus; assembly: GCA_008477525.1. Taxonomy (NCBI): domain Eukaryota; kingdom Fungi; phylum Ascomycota; class Sordariomycetes; order Hypocreales; family Hypocreaceae; genus Hypomyces; species Hypomyces perniciosus. The sequence goes on from SPDT01000006.1 coordinate 1,063,040, forward strand.
CAATACGTACCTGGGATGCAGCATTGCCCAATGGACTCGTGCTCTGAACCTCTATCCTCCTCCTCTGCGTCCAGGTTTGACCCCAGGACATCATCTCCCGCTACGCAATTTTCGTGTTCAAGCCTTCTTCGCTCAGTCCTAGCCGCCCCTCTCGCCTTCGCCTCGCCTCGGCCACTAGGCATCATGGAACGTATGTTGGAGATACATAGAACGAGAATACATAGAACGAGCGTAGAACGCGAGGCGAGGCGAAAGGACTTTGAGCAACAGCCCTAAGTGTTTGCGGGAGAGTATCTTGTGAATGATCAGGACGCAGCTCTGTGTCTTTCATAGCAATCATGAGGAGAGCCCTCAGGCAGAAATGGGCATCTTTTCCCGAGGCGTGAAGATCTGAAAACGGAATCTCCAATATATCAAAGGGTTTTTCCAGCCTCACCAACAATACAATTGGAGGCGAAGCTGGGAGGCTTTGTTCGTATCGGTAATGTAAAGCAAGTGAAGGTTGATGTCGAGGTTCTGAAGAACTTTGAGGTCTGAATTGACGCCACGTAGAACAAGACTTCCAAGTCTCGGTTTCAGCGGCGGTATCACTATCTAATCGGGGTTCCGACGGGGAAATATGTTAGATGCTCCTCGACAATGCCCAGAGTCACCGATGGTTCAGCTTGAAGCGGCCCACCGTTGGCGTCGGCTTGCATTCTCCGGCGATTGTTTAGCTTTGTCTGGCGAGATTTTTCCTGGTGGATATTTTCTGGTAATCATTGGCCTTGCCGGTCTAGATGTTTGGGCGATGGTCTTTCCGATGCTGAATTGGTACGAGTCAATAATTTGCTCCGATCGCTTCGCAGTCGGTGGAGAGGAAATACTGGCCTACAAGGATCGGGTATTCAGAATGCATATACTGACATGAAACTGTTGATCGGGGATAATCTGCACGTATCCTCGGAAGGTGTCCATGTTGAGTCCGACAAACAGCACTTATCCTTCAAGGAGTTTGGCAGTTTGGCGCTGACATTGAACGGAGTCTCAGTATCATTTCGATACCCTAGCAGCTCCCGAAGAACCAATACTTTGTCTCTGAGAAGACTAGTGTGAGATGGTCGTGTTGTAATGCTGTCGACAGACTCTGATGGCATTTTGTTGACGCCATGATAAGAGCGCGAGGATGCACAAGCGGTTGAGGATCCTTGTGGCCAGGAGAACCGTCGAAAGTCTCCCCCTACAATCGCACCAGTATCTACCAGAATAAGCATGCTTCTTCTTCGGATATACAAGCTGTTCAATCAATCTCTATGACCAAGAGCCGGGTTGATAAAGGCTGGCTGCCACAGACCTTCCGATCTTGAGCTGCGCGGCAAAACTATCAATGAAGACTCACCGAAGCTATTTCACAGGGCCATGTATGACCGCAGGGAGAGGCTAACAGCAATGGAGGGAAACAGTACCCAATATGGCGTTTTATTGTCGGATTACTTCGAAGGAGATGGCTTAAATTCTGAATCAAGTTGGTTGGTGCGGTTATAGAATAGGATTGGTCCCAATACGCAACTAGGTGACGTCGCCTCCTTAGGGATGGAGTTGGAACCCGAGTCACTTATAACTTTTATTTCCATTCTCTCCATTTCTGAAGTCATTATCTGGTCTCTACGCTTCAGGGCCAGGGCGTTGCGCTTTGTGCCATATCATGATGGTGCAGGACCTGAATGAGTGCGTGTGATATCAGTTAAATCTATACCGTATAAAAGCCGCGATGGTTAGCATCAACGTCGACATATGCGCAAACGGACCCCTCGCAAGGTCCTCTCTACTGCAGCTCGGGACAAGGCAGCATGTTCTCATCCAAATAGCCATTAAGCAACGGCTTCTCGTACCACGACTTCGGTAAGAAGCATAATGCCGAGCCGATGGGCATAAATCGACTACGCGCTCCTGATGCCACAAGGCATATGGACCAGCGGCACTAAACGATAACAACTGAGGCGAATACAAGCTGCAAAGATATCTCCTCCGCAGTCTGAACTCTTGAATCCTCTTATCGCCGTTGCGCAGCTACTCCGTGTGCCCAATATAGATATGTAGGTATGTACGAGCCTGCATGCAGGCATGGAATCTCCTCATCGTCGCGGAAACAAGACTTGCATCCCATCTTTTGTCCAACTCCTCACAAAGCCACACAACAGCGTCACATCTCATATGCCATGTCGTTCATATTAAAATCCATACACAATGTATCGCGTAACCGGAAGCGCGCGCCCAGAGTAAGCAACACACATGAAACTGAAGCAGGCCGCTCCATGCTGTGTTCCCCCCTCAAAAACCCAATCCTACCATAACAAACATGATACGCCACCCTCCCTCCCTTGCTCCGGATGCTCTCTCTGCTTCCGAGGCAACGGCCGAGCGCCTACCTGCAGGCACACACGCACGCACAGCGAACCAACGCGGGTTGCCTAAAATGCAAAAAGACTGCTTTGGGTGAGATGCAGGGAAGCAATACCACCTCGGACCTGGACGCAACATGCAGCTGCGCAATAGTTCTACCCCCCATACAGACGACCAAGGCAGACTTGTGCAGTTGGATGCATGGTTATGGTCGAAGTACTTCGTATATACTCGTACTCCATCTATCCACCTGCTGGAAGCGCCTTTGGAACGAAGTACATAATAATAGTATGTGCATACGGAGGAGTACTCCGTACGGGGTGCATACATATGTATGTAGTATTAGGATATCCCCGGTTTGTGTGCAGCAAGGACACTTCTGGCCGCCCCGAGAATGGCCTCGCATACACACACATTCGGGCTGATGATACGCCGGTTCGCCCTGAAATCCGTTGGCCACCGAGCGGAATTAATATCCTGGGAATCCGGCAAAGTCCAGAATCCATCACACACCCTTTCAGGAGATTTTGTAAGCACCATTAGTATCATTGTCATTGTCATTATCAGTGATCATCAGCCCTGAGAATTTTTTTTTTTACCCTTCTCAGCCCTAGGGGAAAAAATCCGACCAGGGTTCACGACGAACTAGCAGTAGTCCGGGAGGCAGCTCATCCTTTCTCACGCAGACTGCCCGAACCCACGGGACAGCCTTATTCGATGGCGCACGCCAGGAGCGGAGATTAGAGATTTGTGATATGTAAGCCAATAGGCGGAAGCGGAAGCAGAGGCAGATCGCAAGGAGGATTGCGTGGAAGCGCGAAAATTTTGAAGATGAATTTTCTGGGCCTTATGGATCTGGACGGGCGTTTGCGCTGACGGCGGAGCGTCACAGCCAGACAGGACGCCACCTCCACACACACACTCTCTCTCTCTCTCGTAGGGCATTAGTTCCTGCAAGAACTAGTAACATGAGATCGGCCGTTGGTGTGTCTCTGTTTTTCATTGAAACTCTTGTTGGCCATGTCGACAAGACGGGCCGTTTTCCCTGCTAGGACTTCGGGTCCCCAGGGCTCAGGAGAGAGCGCAGATGGCGTAGGGGGAAGGGGTCTGTGTTTGGACTCCAACCAACAATAGGAGGTGACGGACGACCCATGATGGGGTGCGAGTTGATGGCTCGTCCAACACTCCGAGACGGGAGTACCGTGTGACTGGGAGTGTTCCACTTCACCAACCATCCAGGTCCATCCTCCTGTCCCATCCAGATGGGTGGAATCATCATTCGTCCATGCCAGGGGCGTCCCGAAAGTGATGATATTGGCAGTGATTGGGGCTGTGACCCCAACGCAAGCCACCCTCAGGTATCACATCACACTGCGGGCGGTCCAATTGTCATCTTCCACTCCCGTTCGTGGTTCCCACGTAATGCCCACGAAACATGACATGGCCCATCCCAATCCTTCGGTACGGAGTGCCCGGGTTGTTTCTCCCAGGTCTTCTGTTCAGTTGAGTGGCGCATGTTCTTGTTAGCTGTCCTGATTATGGTAGCCTCTGACCACCCGCAAGGACATGGCATGGTGATCACCCCGCAGCACTGTGATGAGTACTAGTAGAGGGCACCGCCAGCCTGGAAATGCTTCGCATAAAGAACCCAAGGCGAGACCAGGAAAGAAAGGGGGGGGTCAGGGCGTATAGGCAGGGGGGTAGCTGAATCGCCAGGATCTGCTGCCTGCATGATCTGTTAAGGAAGACGTGAGAAATCAATGGACACTTTCGATGATGATGATGATGGAAGATGCTATGATGCCACCAAGGGAGTGTGTTTTTGAAATGAGAATCATGACCGCGACTATGACGACATATGGTGATTTTAACCGGTTTACCGTCGGAAGAAACTTTGGTGCTAGCATCCGTTGAACATTTGCTAATATGTTTAACAACAACGGCAAAAAGCAAAAAGATGCTCCATTCCCATTATATTCGCCGTGGTCTAAACTCGGTGCGACACAAAGAGAATAGACAGATCACTTTTGCCTTATCAGAGGTGTAAATTGCACTTAACAGGAGGCGTCCAACATGCAGAAGATCCCGAAACATGAGCAAAATCGGGAAGCCTCTTCACAGGTCTGAATAAGCCCGACTGGGTGGTATCACGGCCACGTACGTGCGAAGGTTGTAACAACAAGCCACAGACCTAGGGGAGGCCCGCGAGAACCATGGAAATTAAAGGAAGCCCACCGCGAAGGGCCATTTCAGAACATCTGCATCCACCATTGGATTGCCTCAAGTTCGAGTGCGCCACCGTGCAGGTCTGTGTATCCTCTTTCAGACCTGTCAACTTTTCCAAGCTGTGTTGGTTGCCTTCTCAGGAGCAGAGGCGTCGAGAGGCGCCCGGCCATGCCTAGCCAGGCTGGCGCCTAGTTCAGCCAGCCTTGATTAATCAATGCATTTCAATCAATGATGAGCAAGCCCAGGCCCGTGTTAGCGAGGAGAGGACCGAGAAGAGGCGAAAGCGCGAGATGCCGGTTTTCGATCAGCGTTGCAATGAGCCAGCAGCATTGCCGTGTCGGAGCGGGTTTCTTTTTCCCATTTCACCCCAGCACACGGAGTAGCTCTCGTAGATCTCGACAGTCGGCGATGTTCCCCACCTCGGGAAGATTGATGGCACGTAAGAAAAACGAGCGAACGAATCAACGAGGGCAAGCGGCCTTGTTAGAAGATCGTCATGCTACCCTAAGGTCCCCGGGTTTAAATTAACAATGTAAGAAGTAGTAGTAATTAATTAATACTAGCCAACAATACCGAGGAAGATAAATACTGCTCGCCGATTTGACGATGAAGACCAGGCTGTTTGAGCACCGCTGGTAATGTGCCATTGCGGTGGGAATAGCCCCCATGCACACACATTATCGCGTCAGGAAGACGTTCTGCGGCATGTTGATTGGATCGTTTCGTTCAGCACCATGATTTCCATGTGTTGCAGGTTTCTGCGCGAGAATGTGATATGCGACAGGACAGATAGCACTACCTGGCAAGCCATTGGGATCAGATGCAGGGACAGGCCCTGTAGTATGGCCTTCTTCTCCAAATTCCTTGCATCTTGGCACGATTACCTCAGACAAGGCAGGCCATAAAGCCTCGTATGATGTGACAGGTCTCCCAATTTTCCAAACGCCTTGTACGAAGTACAGAGTATGTATCTCGATACTGAATGCAGGCGATCAATCACCACAGCTTAATTGCCTGTTGCCCAGCCGCCAATTACGGCATTTGTCCCTTCTCGCCCTTGGCATGCTTGTTCTATGACCACATTTATCCAACGTAATTGCGTGCGGAGGGAGGCGACAATTGATATCCTACAACACTCGTACGATAGAGCGCCGAACATGGCCTGATTTCCACGGCTCGACTAACATCATCGAAAAAGCTAGGAGTACGGAGTAGGCTGATGCGGTTATTGAACAACTGCGGGAGGCACGGCTCGAGGTGGAGGGAGATAGATAGCAATACCTCGTAGTACATAGATAATAGTAGACGCCTTCTGGACCCTGATCTCTCGTCTTTTTTTGCCTAGTATGTACTCCGTACTAATACAGGCAACCACAAAACTGCAAGTGCCTAACGCGAACTAGACTTTAAGCCGTGGCGTCCAATGGCGATAACGCTAGGGAGCTCTAGCGCAGGCATTCATTCTCTTGACAGGCCTTTCGGTCTGGCTCGGTCTACGCCTGGTGTGCCCGAATGTCCACTAATACTACCAAGAGTTATCCGTAGGACGGAGCATGCGGAGTGCATACATGCAGACACTACTAAATCCGTTCGGTAATCGCTGTTGAGGCGTTCGTTGGATCCAAGACCTGGGCCATGCGAAAAGCCAAAATTGTGTCACCGGAGCTGAGCGAAGGTGATAAGACATGGACGACAAGTTAGTTCAGTGAAGTTGAGCCAAACCAAACCAAACACAACGGCCGCAAACGGCCTTCGGAGCACACAAACAGCCGAGACTGACATCCACGCAGCGATCATGGCCAGTGCTCGACGATGATGAGAGCCTTGATGGGCACTAGACATATGAGTAGTCGTAGTAGTCGCAGTAACTATAACTACGAGTAACAAGCGAGCGCCACGAGGATGAGGCCAAGCCAGCATCGATTGAAACTGGAGGTTACTCGTAAGACGAAGAGGAAAGGTCTGAGAGCACTAGACACGCCCCCCAGAGACCCTACCCCCAAAGACGCACTGGCAAAAGAAGGGAGCGCTCGTAATAAAACGGTTTGACGAAGAAAAGAGAAACAGCGAGAGGAGCCAGTACAGGGTCTTCGGAGGCTGGCGAAGCGTGGCAAGAGAGGAATGCGGGGGAGAAAAAGGGATTTATGATCTGTCACATCCCAACATGCAAAGGGGGTTAAAAAAAGAAGAAGCTGAGCTAAGCCGCCCAAGCCACAACGGGCGACCGTTTTCCCCTTATGCTTCCATCTACGAGGATTAGTACTAGTACGGACACACATACGAAGCGAACAGACACCGTCGACGGGAACGGCCAAGCGCTAAAATGTGGCGGTGGTCTCGGAAGTCCGAATTGGCGAGACATAATTGGGAGGGAGAGATTCTGAGTCCGAGAGAGGCCCAAAACGCTGCAATGTAAGCACTGTAGCAGAAGTCCCTTACATATGAGTGGTAGTAGTAGGGCGCAAGGTCTGTTCTCCCGTGTTCTAGCAATCCGTTCCATACCGAGACCTTGAGTCCCTCACATGTCATCAACATTGCTTCTTCCTTGACGACTTTGTTATCCACTGCACTAAACTGGCACCCGCTCGCCGTCGCAACACCATGGAATGATGGTTCAGCTGGTGCACGTGGCATCGCCATGTTGTCTTTTGGTAAGGCGAGTTTCGTATTTCGGTGGTGTGTTTTGTGCTGTTCCCCTTTCTGGCCTTTGTTGCGAGAACGAGTCAGCCCATATACTAACTAGTTAGTTGTTGTTGTTGTTGTTGTTGTTGTTGTTGTTGTTGTTGTTGTTGTTGTTGTTGTTGTTGTGTAGAGGTCGCAATCCTCAGAGCCCGTGTTGATGATCGAACAAGGAGTTAAACCCCAGACTGGATCGGTGGAATCAATGCGGCGCTGCTCCCAAGCTAAGAATGAGAAATAGCTGAAAAACATGGCAATTTCTCCTGTTGTGTACTTAGCCAACCAATGAAATCCTTTTGACAAGTGAGGCCTTCGCGGCTGTTGAAGACGCCATGCAAGGCACACAAACGGCTGCCAGACGTGGAACAAAACCAATTCGCTAATGTGCCAGCAAGGCTCATTATGACGTCTCGCCTGAGTGTCAAAAAAAATTCAAGACATATTGCCGTCGGTATCGCAAAAATACATCAAACATAACATACGTTAGTCCTGTCAAACTGATACAACTTGTTTCAGGCGCCTCGCCATTCCAGTCTTGCTAGCACATGTGGTAGTCGCCCTCAGCCGCAACAATGACAAGCGAGGTATGGAGCTGAGCCAAGAATCCAAAGGGTGCGTGCTCTGTTATCATCGCTGAGACCTCTTTGATACGGAATACGGAGTATCATTAACAGAGAGAGAGGGAAAAAATCAACAGTACTCCGTACAATAAGCACCAACGGTCCGTTGCGCGCAATCCAAATGTTAGCTGCCGAGCCCTCCGGCTGCACTACTAGTATAGACTATAATAGATCTCCAGGTCAGTGCCGATAGGTGCAGTACGAGAAAATATCGAACAATGCCGTGATGGCTATTTTCCCCAATGCGACCAGAGAAATCAAAGAAAACTAACCCAATATGCGCCCGGTTGAAGACTGAGCTGACATCGCGGAGCAGACTTCCAGGTTTGTTCAAGCGCGGCGACAAGCGAATCGGGACATTCTTTGGAGCTGCACTCCACACGAATCTTGATGGATTTGATATCCATTTCCCCTTGATCCTATTCTCAGTTTGGTCCAAGGTCCGTGGTTATGCCGCAGTTCCGTAAACGAGTATCCAAAACGGAACGCCTCCATCGAAGGGGCGTGTATGCTCTGAGTTAGCGCAGCTGCTAGCTACTGCAACTTTTCAGTATTTGGATTAGCAGTTTGTCAAGCAGGCAGAGGCTGGGGTTGCAAGGCTGTGGATGTCGATCTCGTTTCGTCCTAGCTCACCTGCTGATTCAAAATAGCTGCGCGAAACTGGAGCGTCATTCAATTTCTGGGGGATGCTTTGTCTTGGCATCGACACCCCTTTGGTGAGGGCTGAAAGACGCTGGTTCGGCTCGGAATGTGGGATGGAGAGGTTGAAGCGACGGGAAGCTTGACAAGTGACACAGCCCTGAGAGAACCGCCAAGTAAGTAAGTCATTTTTGGCACGGATGACGCCTCCCTTGTCCGACTCATAGGGCTAGACTTGCGAAAGTTGCTGGTATGTACGAGTACGGAGTACACAGTCTTCGTGCTAGTTCATGGTGACGACGATGGCCTCAAGATGGCCGATCATTCCGATACCTAATGGCCTGCTAGCCTGCATGGTCGAGGCGCTGATACTAAAACTACTTCCCAGGCGGGTCTGGCCTAGGAAGCGCCGATGCAAGGTACCATTTTGGGGATCATTATTTTGCCATGGTTTGACGTGCGCGCCGTGCACGGAACAAACCGAACGATGAGCATCAACCAAGAGCTGTGACGTTTAATTATTGTCTCGAATTTTGACCCCCAACGTCACCTCACCAAACAACGGGGTGTTTCTCTAATCGAGTTACTTTTTTTCTTCCCCTTGGTGCTGTCACGTTATCGATCACGTTATGGACTTGCTGGATGGTGGATGGGAGTGCGAATAGAGTCTTTTGGCCACGCACGCATGTTTCGTATTTGTTGTTGATTTGTTGCTCTCAGTTCGTGTGGTTGCGACGTTTGACGATCACCCGCCCACCCTCTTTGTTCATGCCAAGGTGATATGACGACAATATAGTTTGTTGCTACCAAGTAGTTTTCAGATGTCTCGCCATAACACCCCCCTCTCGGCTGTGTAGACACGTTAGCATCGAGAAACGTGCAGCATGATTGCTTCTGTTGCAAAACTAACTTTCCACGACATTTCGCGATGGAGCCATAGATTTCATCATTATGGGTCGCCACATGGTATTCCCCCCGCACAAGGGCGGAATTACTCCGGGGTGAAACAAAAGCGCAACTCCAAAGACATCTCCAAAGCCCCTCATTTTTGCTCATTTGGAGGCAGGTTGGGGGTCCAGATCACCTGTCTTCGTAACGGGCCGCCGTCGCCGTTTGGTGCCCATTGGCTGCACACCATCAGGCAAAAGTTGCAAATCACGAGGCTCGCGGTTCACCACAGAGCGAGCTGCTCTGGTCTATGATTCGTCCGAGTCCGAGCAGACACTATTGCTAGTGTTGGTACGAAATAGACTGTAGAACCAACATCTCGAACTACTCCTACTAGCACTAGACTACTCCGTACAGAATTGACAAATGATCCATCTGTCCCAACAGAAAGGTCCGGTACGCCGTTTCAGCGGGAACCTGTAAAGTTGTCCAATGCTCTGGGAATTTGTCCCAGCACACTGGTCTGTCACAACGGCTATCCCATTCGGCAACAATTGTGATGATGATGGTGCTCCACCACGTAGAAGCCATCTATGGGGTAATAGGTACCTAGTAATATTTAGCAATTCGCAAGTGAGCATGTTTTCTTGCAGTTGGGTAAGCATTTGTTAGCAGTAAGCAAACACATAATGGTGATCACGCTTGGCTGAAACCAAGTTCTGCGCCCGTTTCAATGGCTTGCCCACCCCTGTTCAAATCCCATCATTTCTAGTTTATCTCTGACAGCGTTTCGATCGACGTATCACCTTTGACATCGCGCCACTTCAAGCTAGGTTGCCAGGAAACCAATGGTGGGTGTATCGAACCCCTGGGGTTTATGACAGAGCAGGAGTGAGAAAGAACCCCAATCCTGATCCCTTTCTCCTGGTGTCGTATATCCGGTAGTAACCCAGCATGTACGAAGTAATTACAGTCATGTCATACTACTGCAGGGAATGCAAAATGCAACACATTGTGCGCCCGTTGGCACGAGGCAAAACCTCCGAGTCGGACTCACTCACAAGACCGAGCCCCGCGCCGTCTGGGGTTCCTAGACACAAACTGAACAGTTGATGGAACACCCTACCTTTTTTTTTTGCTGCGGTGCTACTGCATCGGTTATCAGACGGGGTACCTCTCGTATATCTCGTATATATTATGAGTATTGCAACCTTGGCGACCTTGACAACCGGAGTTATTTAACGGGGGAAGTCCAGGGTAGTAATTGATGAGCCCCAATCTCCATTCTAACCGTTGCTTGGAAGTCTGGGGTTTGAACCCATGCTTACCAGCTCCCTTTGTTGATGGAAATTGAGAGGATGCCGAGAAATGAACAAAATTAGCCAGAATTAAATGACAAGGCCCTTGAGCTGGACCAACAAGCTACATTACCTGCCGCAAGGAGAATAACTGCAACTTAACACACAAGTACTTCTCCGCATGCTGTTCTCGTTGCATGTACTTCGCATGCATGAGTACATCCCGACCCAATGGATCACGGGAGCGTTGTTCAACCAACACGAAATCGTCCGTAATTTCTCTAAAGCCGTATCTCCGTATCTCCGTACCTCTCGTATCTACATGCCGCTGCAAAGAACTTTGCTTGTTTGACCGGTTTAATACTATGTAACGGGCGTCGTTAAGCGTGGCATCTCTGTCCCTTCCATGATTGGATCCGAGGCCCAAAGACAACGCCTTGCATCTTTCAGAGGGTCGCTACGAGCTTTCGATAGGGTGGACTCGCCTGCACTACCAGACCCGATTCCAGACGATCGGGCTCGCTAGCCAACTGCCTACCCTTCTTCATTTCCTCTGATTGATTGCAACTTGCCATTTGGCTCAGTTCAGTGTTTCTTAACCTTTTTTTTTCCTGATACCCGCGACAGCCCTGCGACCCCTCTTATCTGCCAAGGGTTCGCATGCAAGCCACGTTCTTTTGGCTCCCAATGTCAACACAATGGCAATCTCACGTCGATCTCAGACCACCAACTTTCTATTAGAGCAAATAGACCAAGTCGATTCGTTTTGCCATGACGAGGCGGCTGGGATTACCGGCCGTTGAGTGAGAGCACATGACGTTGGCAGATCCAACCACACTCTGGTCCAGCCCGCGGCCTACGGAAAGCGACGATGACGGCGTCTGCGTGCAGAGAGACACATGAGGCTAATATCTTGGTCTCCTTCATCGAAATCCCCTGCTACTGCGTGCTAGGGCCTATCGTATCTGCTCCATACTTTGTGCCAATCGCTCCACTGCCACCCATAGCACGCATGAGCCCAGGCCGTGGAGCAGATCGCACACGAAGTCCCAATAGGATGTATGGGTGCTTAGTCTTAGTATGTATCTATGGTACGGAGGTTTTATGTATCAGTACCTTACTTCAACCACGACTCTCTCTCTCTGTCTCTGATCCACCTGCCACGTACATTCCAAGGGTCCGTCATAGTACATGAAGTAGCCATGTGTCGACTGTGGACTTGGCTGTCATGGTGTCTGATACATGGATTCAGCCAAAGAAAGGCGTGGACAAATAGCTAGACTGGAATGCGATGTTCAAGATCTGGACTCCTTTCGAGGCTCACCGGCCCCAACGGCTCCACGAGGAATGGCTGGGAGTGGGCTTTGATGCCATACATAGCACGGCGAGGTATGTAGGGATATGATAGTACGAGTAGTACTCCGTACGGAGTAGACAGATAGCATGTGTGGTGCTCCGCTGCAATGCCCAAACAATCTGGGTGCACGACCAGACCAGACCAGACCGTTTGGCTACACCCACAAAACCAAGGGTCTCGGCGGGAGGCAGCGTCTTGGCACCGGACAATCAGTCAATCATCCCGTCCGCCAGTCAGGTGGCAAGGCGGCGATGAGCGCCATAGCACTTCATGCATGCGTGTGAGAGCATGTAACTAAAGCCAAGGAAGAGGCAAATGTGATAGGTACAGTACATATGTAATGTGTCCTCAGTCTGGTCCGTGAGGGTGGTGGTGATAGGAGTAGTTGTAGTTGTAGTTGGTTTCATTAGCTGTTGGTCGACTGACCGTGGCACAATCCAACCCCCAGAAGCAGGTAAAATCAGAACGGGCTTAGACTGGCTTGGGTGCCTCCACGCCATACTCCACAAGGACCACAGTGGACGGCACGGCTGGACCACATGGCCCTGTGCGAAGCGGACCAGCACGCATTATCGCCGGGAAACACTGGGACCTGGGGTATTAGGGGACGACTGGCAGTTGGCGAACCGCCTGTCCATACCTGCGTATCGTATGGAGTATGGAGTATCTAGGTATTACTTCATACTCCGTACTCCATAGCAGATCCAGAGAGGGTGGTCATCGCATATCCGTCTCGACAGCGGCCAATAGCCTTTGTCGGCCGCGGAGGGCTTCTGCAGGGCCAAACTACATAGGAAGTGGACTGCGCGTGTGAAGAGTCGTGCAAATTCGGCACGGCGGTTGCAACAAAGACGATATCGATATTGCGCAGTAGCATTCATTCCCTTCTCCTCTCGGAGGGAGCATTATAGGTTTGGTCGGGATACCCGCGTGCATAGGCATAGCGGCATGGCCGAATGATCACAATGATATGATGGGTGTGCTCTCCATGTACGAGTAGGTGTAGGTATGTGTTATCGTATTAACGCTCTTGGGAGTCCTGCCCGCTGGCCTGCCTTCGCCCGTCCTGCGCCCCGGAACGCCTCAGCGCTCTGAAGGGACTGACAATGATCCGGGACCTGCGAAGCTGCATTATTATGCTGTGGCTGTTGGTGGCTTTCCCAGACCCATCCTAGCAGCATTTTTATTGCATCCTGGCCTGCAGAGACCATGGGCCAGAACACCATTACCACGGCTTGTCTAAGTGTTCCGTGCCGCACATACATGCCTCAGTTTGCTCAGCCCCGTGTGTACAGAGACAACGCTCGGGGCCTTTTTTCATTTTTTTTTTTCATAGTCTTCTCTTTCATTATAGGGAAGCCTCGCGAGCCAGTCCAGATGGAGGAAGCGGGGCGCTGATGAACACAAAACAACTATTATGACGCCAGCCTGCCCAACGACCAGCGAGCTTCAAAGGAGGAATCTGGTGGAGCTGTAAATTGTGTTCAAAAGAGACAAGAGAACAGCGACTAACCGAAACTTGCCTAGAAAAGCTGCCAAGATCGGCTAACCCCGTTACGTGACGCCTGCATGGAGACCCATCAGACTTGCCCAATTTTAGCACAAAGCCTCAGGCAGCCAAACATTCCAGGGGGCAACAGGCAAGGCAGGCAGGCAGGCAGGCAAGCTCATAACGCAGTTGGCAGCCCTGGACGAAGAGGAAGGGAGGGAGGGATGGAGGGTGGTCTCAGCGAAATGCGTAAGATGCCTGATTCAAACACCGACTGGCTGCATTATTTCATTACTAAAATCTTGCTGCCAATGCCACCATGCACATTGATGAAGACGAGAGTTCATTTTTCCAACGTCCAGCGAGCATGCACCACGCATCACGCATGTTGTTGCACAACCGCTGCTGCAACTCGAACTAAGCAAAGTCCTACTTCGTACTTCGTAAACCACTGCCGCAATGCACAGCGTCCGCGCCGCCACCATTTGTGCAGAATTGGAATGGAAGGGCGTTGCAGACGGCAACAATGTCGCACAACGGGCCCAAAGACTCGCTCAATCACACCAGCCCACACTTACATAACACGACATGCTCGTCCATGCGCCATTTGCACCATTTGCACGCACATGAGTGCCCAAGGGGCGAAAAACAGCCCACCAACACAATTTTCGCTGGCTGCCAATCCGACTACGGCCCCATCTTGAGTCACTTTCACCTGGTCCAGCATCACATTGTCGCGAAAATCGAATGTTGAACGTGCTAATCGTCGTAGCTCAGAAAATTTTCTAGGGCCTCACGCGCAAGTCCGATGTACATCGGCTCACTTGCGATTAGTATAGCACCACCACCCTAGCATAGCACTGAATTGTACTGCTCAGTGACTGCTCAGTGACTGATGGCTGGCGACGGTCCAAGCCAGACCAGTAGGCTATCTCTCTCTTGGAGCAAGTGCCGCACGCCTCACGAACGTCAAACGGACCCCTCCGGCCGGTCTCCCACCACACCAGAAAAGAAATAAAAAATAAAAAAGAGAGAGAGAGAGAGTACTCCGTACGTACCGTACCGTACACAAAGTTCCGCGCACCAAGGAGTGCAAGACAGAGCGGGAAAAAAGCCACCTTTTCTCACCCCCCCAGAGACCCCCCTTGGCCACTCAGAAGGTCTCTCACTGCAGGGCATGAAGGTGGATCCAGGCAGGGTCCCACATCCCTGCGGTCCTCACACCCCCCCTCCCCTTGGCCCATCTTGGATTTGACGCTACTCGCTCCTGAGCACGTAGGTACCCTCCTCCACACATCATTAGGTACCTGTAGGCAGGTACAGGTCCAGCGTCCATGCAGCAGCACTGGTGGTCATCCTTCACACCAGGCGGTGCCCACCCAAAAACTGCTGTGTGAGCGAAGTACGTACCTCTGCTGCTCCCTCCCACTTCCCACTCCCACTCCCACTTACACCCACCTCCAATTCACACATACATATGCATCCCGCCGCCCTCGTCGCTTCATCAACTTCTCTCCACTACTCTTCAACCTCTCGACCTCTCCTTCTCCTCCAATTTTGACCATAACCATCCTTTAACCTCTGCTCTTGTCATCTCCACCTTTATAATACACAAACCTTGGCTTCGTCCTGCTTTCGCTCTACCTGACTCACATCGACCACTGCTACTTAAGAACCAACCACCTGCGTCTCGACACTTCGAACAACCACCTCTGTCTCTCGACCTGCCAGAAGCTCAAAGGCTGTTATAATACACACACGTCGACCTCTTCGAGGCCTTACATCTACTTCGTCAACACGACGACACACCAAACCACCATCAACACCACCGCCATGTCTCTCGATCTGTGGACTCACCAGTTCTGCCTCGCCTGCGACAGACAAGTCCAGGTTGATGGAGATGCCTACTGCTCCGAGTCATGCAGGATGGCCGACTTTGAGAAGACACCCTCAGCACCCAGCTCGCAAGCCAGCTCGCCAGGCTTCCCTCCCACCTGCTACCCTTGGTCAAAAACGAAGCCATCATCATCAACCAGGCCAGCTCCTGCCAAATTCTATCTCTCACCCGCCTACGACTTCAATCACGCTCAGCCTTACGGGTCCACGCCTCTGCCCAAGACCTCCTCCTTCAGCAACTACCTTGCGTCCTCCGAGCAATCTTCTCTCGCCTCGACCCGAAACCTCACACCCTCAAGCTCACACAGCAGCCTCTGCTCTATGCAAAGCATATCCTCCTCCACCAGCGAGGATGCCCAGCTATCAGACAAGGCCAAGATGGAGCTTCGGGCATATGCCGTCTCCTTCGAGCAAGTGAGGCTGCAGCGGAGGCGATCATACTAGACGACCTTCTCATGATAATACTACTTAACCGACAAATCATACTTTTTTGCTTATATACCCCACGGCTTGTTTGACGGAGTTAATGGGACACCATCATCACGCAACTCATTCCGACACATCTCTTACAACGAAACTGCACGACTTACACTACCTATCTCATCATACATCGACCTTTTTTTCCCCTTCGCTTTGTTGTTTTATCAAGAGGGGCATTACACGGAGTACCTGCATTCGAAAAAAAATTCACATCTTCATCGCGTCCTTTTCCTAATCGGAACACATTCGTCTTTTCCTTGGTCCTCTTTTCTTTTTCTTTTGTCAATGATCCCTCTAGGAACACCGGATCTTCTGAGTCATGCCTGGATTGCGAGGAGTTTTCATGGGATGACCGGTTACGGGACCCTCGAGGGGCATCTGTATACCACATATACAAGACGGGCGGGGAGTTGATATCAAACCACTGTTTATTAGCATGGCATATGGGTGCACAATGGGTGCTGGCGGGGAACAACATTATGATACTCGGGACATGAGCAGTCGGCCACCCAAGTTGGAAGGGTTG
This sequence comes from Hypomyces perniciosus, assembly GCA_008477525.1. Lineage (NCBI taxonomy): Eukaryota > Fungi > Ascomycota > Sordariomycetes > Hypocreales > Hypocreaceae > Hypomyces > Hypomyces perniciosus. The sequence goes on from SPDT01000006.1 coordinate 1,079,520, forward strand.
GCGCAGGCAAGATATGGGATCAGCAAAAAAATGATGGCGCAGACATGGCAATTGGCGAGCCCATTGGCCGCTCGGTTCAATGGATTTTGTTTGGAAAGACACTGTACTGGTTGGAAGGCCTGTCGGACAGAAACGTTGCAAGCGATGGGAAGCTTAGAAGAACTGGATAGGTCAAGCTGAACGGGCTTGGCTCAATAGAACATCTGTCTAAGACCCGTCAAACATTGGTCTGTCGCTTCGTGATACTACTGCTGCTGCTGCTACTACTACTACCTCCTCGACTGTTACTGCTGTACATCCTACTACCTTGCACCATACATGCCTCGTTTCCCAGTGGGGCGGCCTCAGTCTCTGCGCTAACAGGATGATCCCAGTTGCTCACCATTCTCGTGCCCATGTTACGCAATCTACGATGCAAGGTGGTGACTGAATTGCACCACCGGCCTAATGTCCACTCCGAGGTGCCATAGTGTGCAGTAGTACTATAATTGTTCCAGGCTATGGGTGCTATCGTGAGGCTTGCGAGATCCATGCCTAACCGTGCGTACGTGCGTACGTGCGTATGGAAATTTCGGGCCTCTGTGAACATGAACGGATGGCTTACTCGTACGGGTTCATCTTCAGCTGAGCCGTGATGACAGCGCGCGCAGCCGAACGGAGCCGAGCCTAGACGCTACTACTGCTGCTGCTGCTAGCATCTACGAGTAGACATTTCAGACGATCGCGCGCGCTCACGCAATGCCCGTAGTACGGTGTTAGTACGAAGTAGTAGTAGTAGCAGCAGTAGTAGTAGTAGTAGTAGTAGTAGTAGTAGTAGTAGTAATACTACTAGAGAATAGAAATGCTACGCTAGCGGGCGACCCCGACCCAGCAAATGAGGCCGTGAGAAGCTCACGCTTGAGTTTTGTTGGCGGAGACGGACACCCCTGAAGGGAGCTGGTCTGTGCCTGACTAGAAAGTGTTAGTGCGGCCAACACAGAGATGGGGTTGAAGCTTTGGTTTTGCTTTTTGCTTTCTGTTGTATGGAGTATGAAGAATTGCCACCGGATAATAGTGGAAAAGCGCCTTTGGAATGGGGAACTGGGAGCATGTTGGGTCGAGGGATAGTTGGTGAAGCTCTTCTTGTTTGTACGTAATTGCGCTCACCGAAGCGACAACGTCTACGAGTAAGAGGATGAGGATTCGCATGCAATGTTGGAACACGAGGGGGGAAAAAAACATAAAAAAAAAGTATCCAGCGGATTTGATGCCGGAGGGGATCGGTATTGGCAACACGTGGTTGATGCTAATGTGAAGAAGAGTGAACATTGCCAACGCATCCTCTGTCGAACCATGCTGTCTGTGTATGGCATCATCTCCTGAGTCGAGAGTCCTGAACCCTACGACTACTACTACGGAGTACTACTACTACACACAGCGGGCGGGGCAGGATCTCTATTCCCAAAATGCTTAATTTGGGGGACGCCGGCGCTAGTCCTAGGTTTTTGTTCTCCCTAAAAGTCTTTCCGATAGCTGCCGGCTAGCGATCCCGATCTCGATCGTGAGGATTTTGATTGAGGCTGTCAGGAATGATAGGGATGAAAATTTTTCCCTCTGATTTGAAATGTTGAAATGCTGTGGTCGTCATTCCGGAGCAGGCTCTCCTGGTCGTGTTCAACGGGTTTTTTTTATTAATTAAATTTGCTTATTTTTAAACATTTCTTTTTCCTTCTTTCCCGGGGGGTCTATGATGATGTGGCTTTTTATCTTGTATTTCTCACAAATCATTTTTGCAGCAAGGAGCAAACATCAATGCGAGTAAGCCGTCTTGTTACAGATTTTTTGTGAACCAGGGGCAACTTGCTGCACGAGCTCCCGTAGAAAATGTTTGCTTGTGCTGCGATGCTAAACCTGTTAGCGAGATGGGGAGAATGGAATGATGATGTAAGGAGACTCAGGCTGCTTCAATTGCATGACGCAAGGAATATTCTTTTTTAACGCCTTTGACTCACATTGAGCGAGACAAATGAGACAGACGAGTGAGGATAAAATTTTTTCTATTTCACAAATTGTTTCACAAGAAGTGTGTTCCATCACATCATGATGCGCGCAACAGCAGTAGGGTAGGTACTCCGTACCAAAGTGGCAAGCAAAATTTTAAAATTCAGGGTTATCGCTATGGCTGTCATCATTGTTTGATAGACGTGAAATTGGGGGATCCGCATCCTGGAGACAGTCGTCTTACGATCGGTGGTACGAGAGCCGGAAAGCACCGGCACTTCCGAGTGGTGGTTTTTGTTGATGCCTCTAGGCTTGGTGAAATCTATCCCTGTTCCTTGACCCTTTTTTTTCTTTATTCTTCCCTCACGAAATCATCACGATGATGCACTCGGATAGTAAATTTTTTTTATTTTTTTTATTTAATGTTCTATGTATACAGAGCATTTGTCATGTCGGAATAAGACGGACGAAAAAAAGGCAATTGCACTTGATGGTGCACCAATGGGCTAGACATGGCGACAAACTTGTGCTCACTATGTTATTACTAGTACTACATACGTCGTACTGTCAAGAAAGCGCATTTCTAATAGTCCTCCGTACGAATACCAGAGCAAGCAGTTATCTCGCAAGTTGCATCTAGTTTTGTACTCAAGCGGTTTTTCCTCTTCCCTGATTGCGGATTTGTTGCAACACGTAGGTAGTTATCCTTGGCTTGATCCAGGACTCTCTCTCTTCCAATCAAAAGCGCCTCAATGGCGATGTAAGAGAGAAGAAATTTTTTTCAAACTTCATGCCAGTCAAGCCATTGCGGCGCAATGTTCGCCACCCTGTTGAGCGCCGCAGCCAGGGAAGAAAAAAAAAAACGGCTCAACAGCAGACCACGACGATGCCTTGCTTGCTGTGTTGGCGTTTTTTTCGTAAACCGCCCGTTTCAAGCCGCCACGGCAGAGAGATCAAGGTTATGGGCGTGGCGCATGCGCGCGCATAAAAAAAAAAATTCTCCATACATTAGGCCGCCCGTAGAGGTACGATATCGTACGTATGCCGTGTCATCTCGGCAGGGGGGTGTGTGCTGGGCTAGGAAAGCAAAAAATATCGGACGAAACGGCCCAAGGTTCAAGGATCGAGTCTTGCCAATGGGATCGGCTTCCATCGTGCAAAGGAGAGCTTCTGCACTGGCTGCATTGACCGGGCAGTAACTTACATGGCCTTTTGACACGTTATGCCCGCTGTGTGGTTTCTCGAGCAAGGGGCCCAGCAGATCCGGTCCCCTTTGCATGATGGCCCGCTGCCTGTTTGCTTACGGATTGCCCACCCGGCCGGCCGACGGCGGCGTTTCCTCATTTAAGGACGGGGGCGAGAAGACGGCCAGCTAGTGTCCTAGCCAGCCTGAGGAGAGGGGAAGCCCCATGCAACCACAGCACCGGCCTGTCGGACAGACGGAGCCGGATGAGGTGGTGATGGGGGGTTGTGGACCGGGGCTCCGTTCTCCCCCTTCGGAGCCCCGTTTCCCGTGTCCCCCGAATGTCCATGCCCAAGGGAAACCCACTTGGCACTGATGGATGTTCGATTTGTGCGTTCACGGGAATGATTGTGCAAATACCCTTCTAAAAAGGTTCACCGTGGGCATCAATCCATTGTAGACCCATTGGGTATTACTGCTAGGACTCATATCCTGGTTGTTCGAGAGCCTAAGCGGGACTTGGACGTAGGGATGGAGCTTTTCATATGCCGTCGCAGACTTTCTTGAGTCATTCTAGTTACGTATATAGACTTTGCTTTGGCCGGCGACGTGGTACGTGTTCCGAGTCGTTGCTGTGTGTCGTCCCCAACCACATATCCAGACGCCATAGGCGCGGCCCTTCATCCTATGTACTACTACTCAGCTCGTACATGCAGACCTAGTTGCAGATACTACGTCGACACCGGCAGCAGCCTCCTCACCAATAAAACTGTTGGTGAGATCTTAGGTACTACTCATAATTGGGAGACAAAGCATAGAGTGGCGACGAGGAGTGTACATACAACAAACAGAGTCTCAACTTGGGCAGCGTCCTTTCCCACAAATTCCGCACGTATGGAGCCAACACCTTTCTATGGAGTATTCTCTAAAATGGCGTCCGTTATGCAGAACCTGGTGGATGGAGCCGGAGTGTGCCAAGGAGCTGCCCGATCTGGGCTGGCTTAACACGTGGAATAAGCAGTTTCAGGATGTTTCGGAGGAAGGCATGAAACAACCCACATTGATGGATATTAAACTCCACAACTTGTTTAAAAAATTATCGATGATCGTATATCTACCTAATGTAAGGTACATACTCGGACTGCCGGTGCTGGGAGTGACGTCGTCATGACTGCAACTATGATAGGGCTGCTATGCACAGCGCCTCTATCGATGATGGGGTGTGGACGGAAAAAAAGGAATTGCTCCACCTGAAATGTTCCGTTTTTCGTCATACAGGATCATAATATGTAATTGAACTATCTAGTAAAGTTGGAAGTTGCAGTATGGAGACCATGACCGTGATGATGTTGAGCGAAAAGGTTGAGAGAAAACCTGAGACCCCTTGGCTAGGGCTTGATTGCCCCTGCGTACCAATTCGTTGAACCAATTAACTTCCTGAACTTTCGCGGTCAAGTCTCAGAACCAATGCCGGCAGTTGTCTGGTGGCTTGGTGACTCGGTGGTTGCTTATGGATGCAACGATCTGAGAGTGGCTATCCAATAGGGGAATATAAATAAATTGTTTGCCATCCATAGTGAGGACATCTGCCTTGGAAAGCATCAGCAACAAAAATAGTCCCTGACTATACCATTTTTGGTTTGATGACTCGGAGTTGCTGTCACGATGGCGGTAACCGTGGTCGAAGAGCGCAGCAATGGAGCCCAAGGACATTGGTCCAGATTTGACGCGTAGCCAAAGGGAGATAATTGGGAGTGCGTCACCCACTGGATCTTATCGAGGCCTGCTTTCCCTGGGCCATTTGCTCTTCAGAGGGAAACCATCCACTTGTCGGGCGACCTCCTTTGTGTCAAGTGTTTCTTCTAGTCCATGGCTAAATTTCACGTTTATGGATGGTCTTATTGTTATGCCTGGGTATCAATTCATCTTCTGGTATGCCTCGACGGAGCTATACCTATGATTTAATTCCAGATCCGTATGTTGAAATGACAGAAATCCTCTTGTGGGATAGTTCACACGACCGGCTCGATCAGTTTTATGTGTCAAAAGCCATCTTCGTTGATAACATCCTTTGAATTCCCCTAGATGAACGAGTAGAAACCCATGAGCTGCTACATCACACTGTCTTTGCAGATTGCTCTCTATAAAATGCATCTATCCCAAAGTACAAGTGTGCGGCAGGAACACAACGCCTGATAGGGGTGTGATGCATCCATACGCTTGGCTTCTGTCTCTAGGGTCCGCCCATATGTTTTGAGAATACTATTATCAGCTTTTTTAAACCTATTGTTGGAAGGTCGTTCTTATTGTTGTATTAAATGTACCCATTCACTATTATTCACCAGGTGACACCTGGCAATGTGATTGTTGAGAGGAACTAGACAATCTGAAGTCAAAGTGAACAAGTAGACAATTGACCAACCACTCCAATACGCACCTTCCCACCTATTGTTCAGAATGGCCAGCGGAAAAAAATGACTGAGCTCAAAGCCTTCATCTCGTCTTCTGTTGCATTTACTGCATTTTTAATCCTTACATTCTCGCACGAATTTTCTCGCATTGCCCTCCAAATTACACACCGTCGTCACAGCATCCAATATGGCGAGAAAGCGCCCTGCAAGTCCCGATCACGATGGTGACAAATCTTGCGACAAAAAGCGACGAGTATATTTCGAAGAATCTCCAGGCGGAACCATTCGCGAGGTCGAGACACCGAACAGCAGTCCGGAAAAAGAGGACACGAAGAAGCCCGACGAACTGCCACAACCACTGGCGAATTCTGCCCAACGCAAAGCCAAAGATGGACCCCCTTCTGAAGAGGAGTTGGGAAATATGTCGGTGCGGGAGAAACTCTTTGCGGGAATCTCCCTCGGATTCTCCAAAGCGGAAAAGTCTCGACAATACTATGCTCGAGCAATCGGTGAAGACAAAGAGCTTACTACGGTAGCCGGCATGCAAAAGGTTATCCACGGTGCTGCTCATTTATATTCATATCTGGAACCTTCCTGGCTGGCCCAGGATGATGATCAAATGACGCTTCCTGAAGAAGAGATTTCCGACAAAAACGACTACCGACCGCACGGGAAGCGTGAACTTCGAGAGCGGAGGCAGAAGATAAACGAGCACATGGACGCGAGAGAGGACCATTTGTGAGTCAACATCATAGTTGTCGTGAAATATGGCAAAGCACTGACGATGATCGTTCGCAGCAAAGTTACATGCATGCGACTCCAAAACATGCTTGGCATCATAAACAACAACCCCTTTGAGGTGGATGTAAAGCCCACGAACGAGAAGAGGGAACGGGAATCCGAGCAGGAATCACCCCAAGAAGACACGGCCCAAGCAGAGTCAGCCCAAGCGGAATTGTCCCAAAAGGAGCCTGATAGAGGCCCAAGATGGACGACATGTTCGCTTCAGAAGCTGCAAGGCTGTCTAGAGGCCTCTTGTCGCAAGAATGGCTACAAGAAGCTTGATGTGGACTTTCTCGAATTCACAAGAGTCAAAGCTCCTGACGCAATTAGCACACAGCCTCTGGAATCCCAGCCGGAGCGTGCCAAAGCGCCAGACCCAGCTGATCTGACAAGTGAGATGGAGCTTGATGCGGAAAGGGGGAGCATTACGCTCTACGAGACTGACATTGACATGTGTGTTACTACGGCCTTGTCCGGGTGGTGAATGGCACAGGAAGCTGACAATAAGACAGACCCGAGGGAAAAGGAAAGGACTGGTGCAAAACCTGGCTGTGGCTGAAGATTGTCAAGCCCATGGTCAACACTACCGAAGAAACGCCAGCTCCCCCAGAGATGGCCACGATGCCAGAGTCTACGGTCCTCATCGCAATCCCAAAGTCTAAAGTAGAGGTACTGGAGGAGGCATAGCGTGCCTCCTCCCCACCCAGCAAAACAAAGATGGGCGACCAGCTCATGCAGGCAATGATACCGCGGTCGGAAATCAGCACAGGAAAGCCAAGTGAGTCGGAGAGTTCTGGCAAACGGAGGGCAGCTGCAGGCCGGAAGAAAGCAACGGTACCTGGAAGACTGGGCTTAGCTTTCAGGTACAGCCAAAATGGGGTGCCTAGCATGGCGTGTTCAGAAAAACCTGCCATCTTGAAAGAGCATGGATGTATACACGAAGATTTTCTGTGGGTGAGCAATCCACCTGATGACGACGATCCAGAGGCGTGGTGGGAGGAGGTCCGATTCTTCTCGAAGCTGGACATGCAAGAGTGGGCGCGTGTACGAGCGTCCATGGCGAGGGACGCATGTCTGGTACGGGTAATGTCGAAGCCTGGCGCTGATTGGGTCGAGGTTGACCCGGAAGGGAAGGTCGGCGATGCTGCTGGCAAGACTCGTCGTGGTGTTGATGTCAAGAGCTCATCGAGGTCGAGTAGCAAATCTGCTGCGAGTGCCGTTACGACTCGCCGAGGACGGGGTCGGAGGGGTAGGGCCACCCAAGGACGAAGTTCAGGTCTTCGAAACGAGGTCCATTGCGAGTAGGACGAGGTTGCTTGCTCAGTTTCTTGTTTGCATATTACGCTTCAAGCTCAACAACTTCGTAGCACTACTCGTAGCTGTGGAATGATTACTACCTAGGTAGTACTAGTGTATTCCATACAGTGGAGTGTCAGCATAACCCCACTCTTAGCCGCGATTAGTCGTGAGCGGGCCGAAATACAAATACTACCTAGTACGAAGTAGTACTAAACCCATTCTCCTCCTCCTACTCCTCCACTTGCCATTTTCTACTTCATAGAAGACATCAAACTCGATGTGGATTCATCGCTAAAAATTTAGACACACACATCGGCCTTCTACCATCGTGAAACACCTGACGCATGTCTATGTGCAATCTCAATGCGGGGCTTGTGGTGACGACTTTATTGAGGCAGAGAGGATTGTTGAGGGTAATGATGTGCTCCCCCCAAGCCAGTGTGACCCATAGTTGCTAATAACCTAACCCAGTCCTTCGCAAAAGTGGTTCCATTCACGTCACCGAAATCTATTTGTCCACTTACGGTATTAGAAATGCTCAAGATCCCGATTGGGAATTCTGCCGTCAGCCTTACTGTCTTCCGTGTAGGGCTACAGCTTGTGAAGGCGCAACAATACATACTGATTGTTTCAATTTATTTCGGTGGTACTGTACGGCTGATAATCCATTGTACGCTATGGCTGGCAGCAACCTGGAGCAGTCCCTGGCGGGCGTGGTGTTCCATGTCTTCGATTGCCCCCCAAAATCCACAAAACCGAAGCGATGCAACTGGCGGCAAGAGTATACTCTCTACCCAAGCTATTATCACTTCCGACAGAGGTATTGCACATGATATGGGGGTATACTCGACCGAGCCTTATCAACCGCTACTCTGCTGTTATTGACCTGGCAGCTACTTCCCATAGTCCTGTCGACTATATTCCTTATTAACTAAATGCAATAGTTAGGTCGGGCCCGTCTAGATGTACGGAAATGGCCAACCAGCCTTCGACTTTGGGACACGCCTGTACCGCCATCCCTAGAAAGTCTTCTAAATATGCAATTTATCTTCAGCCCCAATCAGTTTGTGACAATCGATTTATTGAAGGTCAATGCCATGGCCTTTTTCTTCTCATTAGGATGGACAGTTGCTGTACATGGACAGACAAGTAAAATGCCTTACCCTCAAGCAACATTTAATCGTCTTTCTTTCTACCGTCTCACTAGTACCCCTGTTTGGGTCTACATTCCCTTGCCCCCAAACGACCAGATTACCCATTTTGGAATCCGAGTCCCGCATGATATGAACTCGCATATGTTTTGTTACTTGGTATGATACCCCTCCCTTTAAATGGACCTATACTAACATATCCAGTTCCGTTTCAAGTTGACCGGTGATATTATTGTTGGGCCCTGTTATGAAAAACAAACGTAAGATCTTGTGTGGCCTGTATACGACCACTTATCGCTTATTTTCCCTACACATGAACTTGACTACATCGCAGGTATAAGTGCATACCCTGAGCGAGAAGGTGAGATCTTGCCCTTCGCTCAAATTGGCCAGCCTCCTCTCGGAGATTCATCATTCTTCTCATCTACCCCCCTGGAGAACCTGGTACTTGTACAGGTTTATTCTGATGCAGAGACTGGTCGTTGTCGGGGTCTCCTCGCAGAATACGACAACGGTTTCCAACGATCCCTTGGCGAGTGTCGATTTGGAGTAGACCCGGTGCACACTTATAAGAATCCTGTGTGCCTGTGTTTTGCCCGAGTCGTGTATTGCCGTACAAGATCGTTCAAAGTGTTCCGAGGAGTGGTAGTCAGCTGCAGTGACCGACCCGAGCACAAACATGAAGACGGAGGGGACTGGTTATGTTCCACACTGCATGGAACCCTTCAATTCTGGTTCAGCAGAGAAGAATCAAGGCTAGAGGTGATTAAGGAGATTGAAACAATAGAGGTAATATTCACGCAGGCATCTATCTCCTTCCCCTCCCCATTTCCTATTCTTCTCTCATATCTATCGAGTTTTTATTAACCGGGCCTTTTGGTAGTGAACCTCGAGGAGTTTAGGCTCCTCCGTGCGGTGAATGATGCACAATGGATTTGGTACTGACAACCAATCGGCCTTGTGGCTCAATGGCAGAGCGTCTGAGTACGATTATCAGGAGGTTGCAGGTTCGACCCCTGTCTCGGCACATAGCTTGTGAACTATCACAAGCGCATTCCTTTTTGTCATTTTGTCTCTTTTGGCGTTGTGTACGAAGTATTCCTTGCCTGTAAAAAAAAACCATCTTCAAACAGCTACTCTCCTATATCCGAACATCGGAATTGTTTTTTCTCCGTATCTAGGCATTGTGAGGGAGGTGGATTATTGGCCGTGTCAAGCAGGTAACAAAAATGCGGACCACAAAAAAAATGTCCATGTCGCTGCAGATTAGTCTGATTGCTCTTGATTCCTTACGCTAACTGTTACCCATTTGCGTGTGTACGACAGAAAGAAGGTACATCGAATGTGCCCTCTTCAAGCTGGGGTTTGGGGTTTTGCTAAATATACTCGAAAGCGTCGCGAAAGCCATCTCTATCGTCAAAAAAGTTCACATATTTATCCCCTAATGCGGGAAAGAATGGTCTGAGACGATATTCTTTGCGGTGGATTATCTAGAGACAAGCACGGGTGCCGAAGCATGTCATGGCCCAAATGTTCTTCTTGGTGGTGGCAAGATGTCCGTAGCAGGTGGTCATGGCCTGATGCTCCAAGATCTGTAGTTCACTCTGGGAAGCCCTTCCCTTCTTCGCTTTGAAGATCAAAGCGGAGATGGTACCGCCGGTGATGATGCCGTATCCTTCGACAATGATATCGATACTGTGTAATGTATCGTTGGTTGGAGTTTGCTGAGCCGATATCCCGTGTCTTATTAATTGGTCGGGCGCTTTTTGCAAAGGCTCAACAGACGAGGAGCCCGACAGGAACTTCACTCACAAAATATTTCCTATTTAACTTCTCGGCTCACTTGCCTTGTGAGACATGATTGATTGGGCCTGTCTGAGCAATGGTCAACTAGCATTGTCCATGACAAGAACTGATCTAGGCAAGCGGGTGACGATAAACCAGGGTTCGCAAAAGATATAGATACCCTAACAGGTGGTTACTTATAGTCTGAGAATAATCTGTGATAATTAGAGTTAGCTGTGGCCATGTATATATATACCTTGCGGTCCCTGATTTACCGTCATCCACTTGCTACCTACTATCTAGGTTCTGGCCATGTACCATTGCGATCAGCAGCTATTCACCATCTGTCGATCCTCTTCGGCGTCCTTCGGCGGTACATTCTCCGAGAATATCGGGGAAGGGCACGTACACATTCAGCGTAAGCAGTCAGCAGAGTCCTTCGATAGCATTACTACATGCCATTCCAGGATACTCGCAGTCTGAGCGGAATCCTTCGAAGCCCTCCATTGGTATTGGTATGATGTGGTAGTATGTACAGTGCTCGGTCCGCTGCTCCGTCTCTGATGTTAGTCGTGTGACTCGTGTCCAATAGAATCGGGACCTTGAACCCCAAACCGAAACCCCCGAGACCGAAATCGTTCCCCCTTGCTCACTTGGCGCTTGGGTTTGTTGGGGATCTCGATAATAATGACAATTAGTTGGACTGTGTCTGTACTGTACGTGCGTGCTGGCTTGGGCAGAAGGACGAACTGGTGAAGCTCCTAATTGGCTTGCTGGTTGGTACTGGAGAGACTGTGCAAGGCAGCCCCTGAATTGCTAGGACGAGTTCGTACTGTGTACTTCGTACCCCCAGCAAAGAACCCTTTATCAGTTCTCAAGATAGACCGTCACAACGACATGAAAAAGAATTTTGTGTCTGATTACCAGGGTTCACCTTTGATCATTCATTTACCTGTATTTTTAATACATACAAAGGTTAGTTGGTTGCCCTTCTGTCAGCCACTATACTCGTACCTGTTCCCTTGGCGCTTCACTGTTCAGACTGTTTTGTACGTGGGGGGCGGGCCGGGTTAACATTGCACCCTTGCAGCTCTCCTCCCCGCCAAAAACCGCCAGGCATCGTGGGAACTTTTCTGGTGTGCGCCCCTCCAAACCGCCTCTTTGCTTTTGCACAGCTCCCTCGAAACCCTCCTCTCTATATCCTCGAGCCGCTCTTTGTGGCGCGCATCTCATCCTCCCCCCAAAGGCCCTTCTTGGTGTAAACAGCCAGACCGAAACATTTGCCCACCATGCAGGCCCCAGTGCTGGTTATGAGTGCGTCATCCAGAAGGTTCCGTCTCTGCAGGCATGCGAGCGGAGCTTCCGCCTTGAATCTCGAGTCATAATGGCCCCGGAAACTGACTTCAACGTGGCCAGACACCAATAGCGGTGAGAGACAGACCGGAAGGAGAGCTCAATTATCAAATATTGCCGCCGCCAAAACGTATGGTTGCCCTACTATCAAAAACTACCCCTTGTTTAGGTCAGGCTGGAACCCCTCGGCTTACCATTGTTTACAATAGGGTTGCCGATATCATTCGATCATGTCTCGGACCCAAGGCGATGCTGAAGATGCTGCTCGACCCCATGGGTGGCATCGTCCTCACCAACGACGGACATGCAATTCTTCGAGAGATCGAGGTGTCCCACCCTGCCGCCAAGAGTATGATTGAGCTCAGCCGGACACAGGACGAGGAGGTCGGCGATGGTACCACAACTGTCATTATCTTGGGTATGTTTGGTCACTCCATCTTATTGGTCAACACAGAATGGTCAAAGAGAAGAAACATTCTGACTCCGGCCTAGCTGGTGAGATCCTGGCCCAGGCTCTGCCTCAGCTCGAGCGCAACATCCATCCCGTCATCATCATCTCCGCCTTCAAGCGCGCCCTGAAGGATGCCATCGAAATCATCGACGAAATTTCTCTCCCTATTGATGTCAACGATGACAAGGCCATGAGCCAGCTGATTTCATCCTCGATCGGTACCAAGTTCGTCTCGCGTTGGATGGACCAGATGTGTGCCCTGGCTCTTCAGGCCGTCCGGACCGTCACCTGGGAGGCTGGCAATGGCAAGACTGAGGTTGATATCAAGCGATATGCCCGTATTGAAAAGGTCCCTGGTGGAGAGATTGAGGACAGCCAGGTTCTGGACGGCCTCATGCTGAACAAGGACATCACACACCCCAAGATGCGACGGCGTATCGAGAACCCCCGTATCGTGCTCCTGGACTGCCCCCTGGAGTACAAGAAGGGCGAGTCACAAACCAACATTGAAATCACAAAGGAGGATGACTGGAACCGAATTCTTCAGATCGAGGAGGAGCAGATTAAGCTCATGTGCGATACCATCCTGGCCGTGAAACCCGACCTGGTCATCACTGAGAAGGGCGTGTCTGGTAAGTACAACTATTCCATGCAATCTATAAACCCTTTGATCAGGCTAACTAACCTGAATGTAGATTTGGCCCAGCACTACCTGATGAAGGCCAATGTCACAGCTCTCCGCCGAGTGCGAAAGACTGACAACAACAGAATAGCGCGTGCTACCGGTGCCACCATCATCAACCGAGTGGACGACCTCCAGGAGTCCGACGTTGGCACTCGATGCGGTCTGTTTGAGATTGAGAAGATTGGCGATGAGTACTTCACCTTCCTTACAAAATGCAAGGACCCCAAGGCCTGCACAATCCTGCTCAGGGGTCCCTCAAAGGATGTCCTCAATGAAATCGAGCGAAACCTGCAGGATGCCATGGGTGTGGCCCGAAATGTCATGTTCCAGCCCCGCTTGTCCCCCGGTGGTGGTGCCACCGAGATGGCCGTCTCGGTGAGGTTGGCGCAGAAGGCCAAGGGTGTTGAGGGTGTGCAGCAGTGGCCGTACAAGGCCGTTGCGGATGCGCTGGAGGTGATCCCCAGGACACTGGTGCAAAACGCCGGAAAGAGCCCGGTGCGTGTGTTGACGGAGCTTCGAGCCAAGCAGGCCGAGGGTAAGAGCTCGTGGGGAGTCAACGGCGACACTGGTGCTATTGTAGACATGAATGAGTACGGCGTATGGGAACCCGAGGCTATCAAGCTGCAGAGTCTCAAGACCGCCATTGAGGTACGTTTCGAGATCCCTTATTCCGTCTTATGTGAATAATGAACTAACTCTGTCTAGGCTGCTTGCTTGTTGCTAAGAGTAGACGACATCTGCAGTGCCAAGAAGGTACAGGGTGGAGCTCCCGGCGTGGGTGGAGGAGACGATTAAGGAGTCAATCGATTTTGGGTGAGGATAAAGGAAAGGGTCGTTTGGGAAGCCATGATCTGGGAAGGTCCCATGTAGGATTGCTTGGAAGGCCATACATACCCCTATTCTAACATCATGGTGGGATGATGAGGACGAGTATAAAGACCAAGCAAGAATAGACGAAAGAAATCAGCTCATGGAAGACGGAACGAGTAAATGTTCTGTTAATCTGCGAAGATGACATTCTATGGGGTATCACTTGTTTTTTTCTATATATTGGTACACGCAAGTCCTGTTGACCAGGCTTCAAAGTGGTTTGACGCTTCTCTTCGGAGCAATTCAATCATCATCGTCATGGATGAGAAGACCAACAGCGGGTTCTGTTGAAGTAGTTGAAGGTTTTTCGTCGCCGTCTGTCTTGTCCCCTCCTTTGTCTTCTTTCTGCTGTCCATTTTCTTGCGCATCTCTGTCGGTTTGTTTGGCTGTTGCTGTTGCTGCGGGTGCTGGTGACGATGCTTTGGCAGCAGCAGCACCTCCGTCGCCTCCATTCCCACCTTTGCCTTTCTTCGCCTTCCGCGCCTTGGCCTTCTCCCTCTTCTCGCGGTTCTTCCTCGTCTTCTCCTCGTCCTTTTTCTCCCTCTCAGACTTGTCCTTTTCGAAATCAACCTGTTCGCGCTCCCGACGGATTTGCTCATCCATGTCCCTCAGACGCTCATACTCGCGCCGGCGAGCGGCTTTGTAGACGTGGAACTCGCCGGAACCCGCGCCGGCGCTAGAGCCTTGGACATTGGTGACGATTTCGGGGGGAGGCGGGCGGCGGGCTGTAGAGCCGGCGGAGGAGGCTGAGGGGGGGATGCGGATTTCTTGGTCGGGTTTGGCGAAGAGGGCGTCGACGGAGGCGGCTTGGGAGGAGACGGGTGTGAGGGCGCGTTTTTTGGTGGGACGGCGGGAGCGCGGGTCTGCGGAGGTGGGGATTGATTCGGGGCCTTCGGCGGACATGTTTGGCGGGTTTGGAGATGGGATGAAGGGGTGTCTTTTGATGGTTTGTGGTTTGTTGTTTGTTGGTTTGGTTGTTGCCGCGAAGGAGAGACGAGATGAGGGTCGTGGATGGTTTGATGCGATGCGATGCGGCTGAAAGGAGTGCGGTATAGGTTGATTTGGCGATTGACAGACAGAGGAGATGATTGGCTGATATGAAGATGCACAAAGGGGAATCTATCTATGAAAGAGATGGGGTGAAGCAAAGATGGGAATGGAGGAGATGATTGACGCTGTAACCGCGCGGAAAGATGGGGGAGGTTTGCGATGAGGCTGAGAAAAAAAAGTCACAGCCTATTATTAGCTGGCTGGAGATTTAGCCTTGCCTGCTGGGTCTAGTTGCATAAGCGCCAAGCCAAGAAGTGCATTTTATACATAAGTGGTAACACTTTTGTCTTTCTTATTCGTCTCTGTTATGGAGGTATTAATCCATAGGTACACCATGGAGCCATCAGCCTGTTCTGTTCTTCGGATTCTTGGAGTTGGCTGGCCTATTATACTAACAACGACCAATATCCCCGCGTCATAGCGATTGGTGCACTTGGGCATGCGACGTGAGCCAAACAGCGAGAATAATCCAATTCCTGTGTATTCCGGCTACAGCTTCAGCAAGCTTGACGCACCAAAGCTGCGCATCATCGCTATTGATCACCTTCCAACCTGACGGGCAACACGAGTCGCAGGAGAAGCAACTTCAGTTGTGCCCTGGGCCACCCTCTCTCCCTCCCGCCGTATCTGCCATAGGGATACAGGATCAACCACTCGACAGGGCAAGTCCAAATGATGGATAGCATCGCCATGGGAGTCAATAGTACCTTGAACTCGCTGCTTGTTGATCTGGAGTTCAAATAAACTGAACTTGGAGGCAACCCTTTGCCAGACCTCCACCACATGAGGCCCTACCTCTAGATCCCATGTACCGCGCCAAGTAATAGAAGGATAGCCTTTTCCCGTATGATATATAAATGCTGAGCATCGACCATATATGAGACAGAAAGTTGTTCAAGGTCGAGACTTTTAAAGGCAAAAGCCGCACCCACCCTGGGATCTGCGGTACGGATGCTATCCACTTGGTTCCAGGGCAACCAGTGATTGCGCAGTGCTACAGCAAGATCGTCGTGGAAATCTTCAAACACTGATAATCTCTTGAGCGTTTTAGGAAGGTATGCTTTGATTATAGGTATGAATTCTATAGTTTATATATTAGTGGCTTAACGCGTGGGACACAAATGGGGACTTTGAGGTGGTGATGTTATTGGGAGAGGGGATAATATTGTCGGCTTAGACACGCACCCTCATCACGTAGTGTTTTCCACCCGCCATCCCATGCCTGCCATGGCTCGTAATTCATGCATTCCAGACGAGGAAGCTTGTCCAATATAAGCTGTAGAGCCTTGGGGAAAAACCAACGACGGAGTTGTCGACGTATTATAAAGGTTGTGACTGCATTAACTTGAGGTAGTTCTTCCCGGAGGCGCAAGTCGATCATTTCGAAGAACCGGAATTATACCTCGAATTTTGGTGGCTGCTGGATGAGTGGATTAGTTGCAACGATACAATAAGTGGCTAAAAGTCTGTGGACACCCACCTCACCACCCAGTTCCAGCTCGGCGTCGCGATTAGCCGACTACGTGATGATTTTCCAAACTCGCCTCATTTGGCCCTGATACCAAGTAATTCTTTGGGCTGTATATTGACCATCCCACACTCTTGGTGAGGAATCCAGACACACCAAGCTTGTCGAGCCCGCCCCGAGTTGTAACCATCTTGATGATTCCCATGCCGTGGGTGAAAAAGGCTTCCATATCCCCTTCAAAGAACTACAATTGGGTAGTTAGTTCTCACCTCCATGGAAAAAGGAAGCATATTACGTACAGATTCGGACGCCATGATCAAAGCCAGAGCAATGGTTGTATCAGTAGCTACTCTCTGAGAAGCAATCGCATCTTTTGCCATCCCGAGGCACGTGAGACGATACTGCAGTTTTTTGATGGAGAATTTCTTCGAGTTACTGTTGCTCGTGTTGGCAGCGTAGTTGCGACATGCTACGTGGAAGATGGCAGCCATCAAGCTGGGTTGGGCCATGGCAAAGGGCACCCAAACCTCTCTCATCGAGGCTTGAAATACAGTCTCTTCTTCTTTGTGATAGCACGCCTTGTAGCCGTACAGGATGACATAGTTGAGGTCTATATAAAAGGGGAGGGTAAGCTTCCGATCCTTCAAAGAGATGTAGGTGGTTCAAGGTAAGTAGAGCCATGGATAAAAGATGCACTTACAAAAGTCAAAAAGGTACTGCTCATCCTCGGAAAGTGATCTGGCAAACCCTTGATATGCGTCCTGGCGAGCGCCTCCAATCAGCTGCATCGGGCTTGGCGAACGACTCTTGAGCCGGCCGGTGGTTCTCGGAAGCAACGGTGATGTTTGTCGCTTAGAGGCAAGTTTGCGATATCTGGTTTTGACCCCGAAGCGTATCTGGGGCATGGATCGTGATCCTGTTTCGTTATCCTCCTGTGAATCAGTATATTCTTTTTCCCTCTCATCGTCATGTCCAATTAGCCCCCTTATAGCCTGGCCACCGGAAAGCGAGACAGGCTTGGCAGACTGGCGTTGCTTCTTTTCCCGTTGAAGAGCACGCGAATGCTTAGCTGCGTGGGATCTGATTAGCCTGAGGCTGTTTGCGTTGGCGGTGTCATCTGGGTGCATGATATTAATGAATTGGATCATGCCGGCCTGCGATTGTTGTTGTCTGCTGCTAGACGTTCCGCTGTTGGCCGGTCTACCGCGACCTCTCCTCCTAATCATGGCTGTTTGCTCATTTATCAACGGCCCAACTTCTTCGGTATTCATTTTCGGATCTTTTATCAATAAAAAAGCGTATTTCAGATGGACGAGAAATGGACGGATTCTTGAGTTTACGTGCTGTTGATGTAGGTAGGGAATGGAAATACGGAGTAAAGGAGGGAGAAAGCAGCAATTAGAAATAGCTTTGTCCGATCTGACTCAGCTAGTGCATTCGTAGAGTGACAGTCAATCCCAAGCCGAGCTTCGTCGTTGCTGCACATCGCGATCTCTACGAGTCCATCTGGGGAGCCACGGCTCGTATGCCTCGACGACAACTTCTTTAAAACCATTGCAAGTCTGCCCATACGGCATCTCAAGTTAGCCAGAGCCAGCGTTGGGGGACCATACCGCCTGGAGCCACCGATGGTACCGCCTACCATACCATTACAGTCACTTTCTCTGGAAATTTCTCTTTGTGGAGACGAGGCTCACTTTCATAACGACCTTTCTACAACGTTGCAGCGGAACGCTGGAGTGTCTAACCATTGAAGACCAAAACTATGAAGGTAAGTCATTTTTCGGCCACGAGCCCATTGTTTTCCCCCGTCTTCGGTATCTCGACCTCTGTTACAAGAGGTGCTGTCTCACCTTGCCTCTGAACGGCTTAAAAGGCCTCAAACAACCCATGTCCACCTGCGAGTCTCATGGGCATAGACACAGAAACGGCAAAGCCGATCATCGACTTTATTTCACGGCACCAGCACATCAGTAAACTTTCTTTCAAGGACGGTACACCACAACTCATGGACTGCCACCTTCTTCCGCTTCTGTCTAATTGAAGATGGTCGAACCTCACCTCCCTCTCATTATCATGGAAGGGTCCGGGGATTTTGGAGGAAACACGCCCAAACATTGCCTATGTTACAGCAGAATCCCTAGCTGTCATTGGTAGCATTAAGTCGTTGGAGCTATGTCCAAGTGCCGGTGAGTGTTTTGGCTGGCGTCACCAGTGGCTGGTCGACCACGACGAGGTGCGGTCGAGGCTCCGAGGCTTGGAAAATCTCAAGAGGCTCGCATTCTCGAGAGATACGTATGGGCACCCTGATGACACGATTGGTAGTGATGTGGAAATTTACTATGAGCGTCGGTCTGTGACATGGGCAGAGCACCAGGATGCTTTAGAGCGGCCACACTTGGACGTAGCCGGATCTGTTGACCATATGGAGGAGAGATCTAGCGGCGACGACGACGACGCCAATACGGCTGACAATCACGAGGATGAAGATGAGAGCGACAATGGTGACTCTGAGTCGGCTGATAGCAGAGATAGTAATGACGATGGCCTTGGGATTGATAATGACGAGATTTGGGAGCGTGCACACCGCAACCGCATGCTTTGGGAAGCAGAAGAGTATGCAGACCTATTCCCCAATCTAAATTGGGTGTATTGTGGTCAGTTACCCATGTCAATTCGAACGAAGCAGACGTTGGAAGGCGTAATTCGCGTTGCTACACCCCTAAGCAAGGAGAGAGATTCCTGCTGGACGCTCTTGATGCGGATGTTTGAGATGGGGGCAGACCACTGATCGTATCTGGTTTGGATCGACCTCTCAGGCAGTATTCTTCTTTGGTGGCTCGCCCCTCTTGCACTTGGCAATTTATGTCAATCCCGCCGAACTTGACTTTACATTGAAGTAACATGCGGAAAGGGGGGAGACGGGGAGACTGATAGTACTGAATGGAGACTTTGAGTCTATAGACCAATCAGGACTGTTATAGCATGACATCCTTTGTGCTATGTAAGGGAGTAGTCAAGCAATCACCAATGCAGGTCTGACGAGAGGAAGAGCCTAATCCACTGCCGCTTGTATGGCCGATAATCCTCATCAGAGATTCAGAGCGTTCGCCCTCTGGCACTTTTATCCCGGGTTTCTCTGGCTCTTGCTTCAATACGAACCTTTTCGAACCGAAGATTAATTGTGCTCGGGGCGTAGCATTGCGCAAGGCCACTTGATTCAATCCATCCTTTCAAGACGGCATTTCGGCCCCCAAGGATATGCCCGATATGGCCATGAAGCCATGTTGCAGCTTTTTCAGCGTCTCGGTTTCGGAGGTAGTAGAGCTTGAGGAACTCTTTGGTCTCGTCCACCTTTGCGTCCAGCCCCCTTTCCTTCTTCTCAACCTCGTCGTGTTTTTCTTTCTTCTCTCCGTCCTTGGCTCTGACCTGTGTCGTCGCCTGTTCCCCTTCTCGCTTCCTCTCCCTTTCCTCCCCCTCTTTTATTTTCTTCTTCAGGTCCCCTTTCCGTCACTGACTGAGTACTAGCAACTCAGGATCGATCTAGCAGGCCGCTGCTGCTACCAGGTCGTTCATCTTGGGCTCGAAACTCGCTAGATTGGAGCCGCGTCGCATCAGGTTGACCGTTGGCACCATGCGCTGCTGGTCGCCCCTTGACTTTCGCGGATCGGGATCAGCTCCTCCCTCCCTAGCGTGAGGCATTGCTAATAGAGCCCTAGTCTGGTCATATTGGCGACCGATGTTGTGGATCGCAGTGCACACATGGAGTTTGCTGCCGCGTAATAGATTGGTTGGGTCACCTCGTGTTTTCCGAGGTGCAGCGAATGGCAGATCATAGACCCCAATAGACTGATAGAGCGAGGGGTTTTCTCGTCGTTCAGTTCTGTGACTGTAAGGTGAGTTGATGTGTCAGAGGAGGCGATACATCAGGAGGGCTAGCTACCTAAGCATACGAGCCCTTCTCAAACTGTTTGCAGGCGTTGTTGATCGCAAGGCCGTGTCAAATACGTCCGTCTCCCGTCGCCATTTTTGCATGTCCACTGCCCACAGGATACTCGATCTTCTTGAATTGCTCCTTTGCTGAAATGAAAGCCCACGCCAGAGGCGTGCTATAGTCTTTGTTGGCGAGGGCAGCATTGACATCGGCCCCAGCGTTGACGAGCCGCTTAATCAGGGCCAGCTGCTTATCTCCATCAGGATGGGATGCAAAGATATTAAGAACTGTGTTGTTCTCCCAGGTGGAGAGCCCAAGATTTGGGTTATGCTCCAGCGAAACTGCCATCATCTCAATGGCCGAGGGGCTGAGATCGAGATCCAAAAACTTGGCAGCAATGGCTTGCCCAACTAATGTGGCCAGCATAACTCTGACACTGTTCAATCGTGCATCGTTCTTCCAAAATTGGAAACAATATACACGATTGCGAGGCGCAGACTTGTTCTGGGGACGCCCGAGGAACCTTGAGGAACGGCATTGTGGATTGTTCTGGCGATGGGGGCTTTGCGCAAGAGGCAAGATTCCGGGCCCAGTTCCCATGTAAATATTGTCTTTGTCTCCATATTAGCATAGGTTGCCTGGAACTGTTTCGTAGACAGGAGGTATTATGATATAGCAAAAGTATAGGCCTACTATGTATTTTTCAGTACCTAGATAGCTTATTCCGGGTTGTTTGCACTATGTATTAGGAGGGGTAAGAGAGATGGGATGCTGAATGTGAGTTTGTTTAGGATAGGTCGGAGGAAAGGTAGGCAAGCTATAGAATAAAATGTCAGCGTTCTATTTCAATATAGAGGAGCCCAAGAAGGGGAGTTGAAGGTGAATGCACTCCGTACCACAGATGATGCCGCTATGGCTTTCAATAATTGTCCAGATCCATATATTGTAGGAGTTCCAGGTAATGTCGGGAGAGGCGAAATCGTAAATTAATATATAGTACAGTCGAACGCAAGACGTAAGGGTAACGCTAGATACGCATATATATTGCGTTAGCTCTACTTACAAAGACTCGACAATGCCAGGCCGAGACATAATACTATCAGGGCGGGCACTTACAATAAGCCAACTGCGAATATACCAATCAATATAATCTTTTGCACCCTGGGTAACTGCAGCGGATAGATGTATGGCATTGGGAGCGCAAGCATCATAATATCGGTAATAATCGTGGGAACAGCAGTCCATATCCAGAACTTCCTAGTATTGACCGCACAAGTATACTCTGACGGGTCTAGAGGATGATTAGGGTTATGGCGCTCCCAAAAGGAATTAATTGGTTGACACTGGAGGAGAGCAAGGAGGGCCTATGGACTTGTTAGAATTGAAGCTGGGTATACAGAAGAGGGGGTTTTAAATACTAAGAAACATACAAAAGACATGGCCCATAAAAGAACAATGATAACAAGGGAACATATTGGAATCTTACTAGACTCTCGAACATCGAAGAGCCGCCAGTAGAAAGCCAGGATAGACCATTTGATGCACAGTAAGATACAAGGGTAACCAAGCTCTGCAACAAAGAGGCCAATATTGAAGATGTAAGCCGCCTCTGGAGGCGCAGCCCAGATATGTCTGCCGTATCCGTGTCTCATAACTAGGAGGAGAGTTAAGACAGTCCTCTAATTAATCACAGAATAATGCATAGGATTGAGGAATAAGAACAAACTCACTGAATGTAATGGTGAATAAAATGCAGCCTAATGAAAAAAACTGTCGGGCTTGTTAGAATTATGCATAATATATATTATATTATCTTGTTAAGCTAGCATAGGGACACGCACCAGAGGAGCAATAATCAGCCAGTCATCCATCCATAGCCTATTCCCCCTCATGCGACGACTTATAATTCGAAGTACAACCGCGGTGGCAGCCAAAACCCATGTCGTAACCAAAATCGCGGTAGCAGCAGGTCCCCTATCCTTCTCAAGATCCAATCCCGGCGGGGGCGGAGGGAGTGAGACCATAATTCCCTTCTATCTTTGAAATGGCCGCCTAGCCTGGTGGATCAGATAATGGACATTGGACATAGAGGAATGACATGATATTGGATACTGGGGTTGCGCTAGGATTATATAGAAGATGAAAGCGACAAGGATGACGTGGAGAATCTGATGAGGAGTTTGCCTCCCTTGATCCTTGCACCAATGTCAAATTCAACTCCCCAACTATGTGGGAGGCAGGCCGAGCTTCTAAATTAACTTTCATGGCTTGCAGAGCTTGGACGCAATGGCCAAAACATCAGACTGGCGGTTCATTATTGGTGGTGAAAAGGGCGTGGCGCTTGTCTTCGTAGCCGACCTTGATAGCCTCAAAACCACTGATGCTTCGAAAGTCAGGCCGAGATCTGAAGATAAGATATTGGATTTGGAATGCATACTTCAATGTTGTTCCTTTGGAAGACTCGCAGAAGACCAAGGAGGCCAAGGGTACAAAGGACGCCTCCTTTGTTATCACATATAGCTAAACGCAAACAACCAACATCACATGAAACCGAGCTTCAACCAGATGTTTGTCTACGGCTCTTGACGCTTGAGATGCCGATTCTAGCGTCCACGCCACCGGACTTCATCTGCTATTCCCGGCTTACCGGGCTCGGTTTGGTTCAGAAAAGATGTCGCCAATTTATCTAGCCCCCGTGTACTCCGTATGAGGCTACACTTGCACCTCGGAGACGCTGCGCAATCAAGTCTTCAAAACGGCTTGGTTTCCACCACGATGGCTGCCCAGTTGGTCCTTTAGCCGAATGCTATCATGAGGGATCTCTCTGCTTATTATCATTATTATATATATAATACATCATTGGCTGTTGGCATTGCGCCACGGCGTCTGATCATCCAATAATGGGCATTTGTCAGCTGTAGTATACGGAGGAGTATACATCACTTATACATAAGGCCTCCAGTTCTGCCCCGCCAACCCTCATCATCAACGTCTTCTTCGCATGACTTGCTTTTCTAAAATAGATTAAACCTAACGTTTTTTTTTTTTTTTTTTTTTTCTTCCTTATTTTGCTTCTTTTCCTTTTATGATGTTGGGGTCTTGAATTCTTGGGTATTCTTGGATACTCCAACACGTCTGCTCGCTCCTTGAAACAACTAGTACTATGAAGTACTGCTACTACTTACATACATACTTGGTACTTCTATCGCCACCACCCCACCATCCCTCTTCTTCACCTTACATACATACGAAGTAGTCGGCCTCGACTCTCGTCTCGAGATCAACACCAACACCAACACCAACACCAACACCAACACCAACACCAACACCAACACCAACACCAACACCAACACCAACACCAACACCAAGACGACAACCATGGCCAAGCCGCGGCTAATCATTCTCATCCGCCATGCTCAGTCAGAGGGCAACAGTACGTCCTCAGTCCCTCCTCACCCTTATCTTATCTTATCCTCACTCCAGCTAACCCTCTGTCCTCTGCCATCACCAGAGAACCGTGAAATCCACCAGACCATCCCAGATCACCGCGTCAAACTCACCTCCGAGGGCTGGTCCCAAGCCCACGAAGCCGGCCGCCGTCTTCGCAAACTCCTCCGCCCAGACGATACCCTCCACTTCTTCACCTCCCCCTACCGCCGCACCCGCGAGACCACAGAGGGCATCCTCGCCACCCTGACGTCAGACGACCCGGAACCCTCGCCGTATCGCCGCTCCAACATCAAGGTCTACGAGGAGCCGCGTCTGCGGGAGCAGGACTTTGGAAACTTCCAGCCATGCAGCGCTGAGATGGAGCGCATGTGGCAGGAGAGGGCGGACTATGGCCACTTCTTCTATCGGATTCCCAACGGAGAGAGCGCGGCAGATGCGTATGATCGTGTTAGTGGCTTCAACGAGAGTCTGTGGCGCCAATTTGGCGAGGATGACTTTGCCAGCGTTTGTGTCTTGGGTCAGTCTCAAGTCGGCAGCTTTCGCTATGTTAAAGACGTACTAACATCCATGCCCCCAGTCACCCACGGCCTCATGTCCCGCGTCTTCCTCATGAAGTGGTACCACTTCACCGTCGAGTACTTCGAGGACCTCCGCAACGTTAACCACTGCGAATTCCTCATCATGCGCAAACAAGACAACGGCAAGTACTTGCTCGAGACCAAGCTTCGCACCTGGTCTGAGCTGCGCAGAGAGCGAGAACGAGCCCAAGCCGCCAAGGACAAAGAAAAGGACAAAGAAAAGGACAAGGACAAGGACAAGGACAAGGGCAAGGGCAAAGACAAAGACAAAGACAAAGACAAAGACAAAGACAAAGACAAAGACAAAGACAAAGACAAAGACAAGGACAGCAAAGACACCAGCAACAACAGCAACAGCAACGGCAACGGCAACGGCAAGGACGAATTCAAACTATACCTCAGCAAGAGCTTCGTCGTCACCCGTCGCTGGGGAGGCTGTCCCAACGGGTGCAATCACACAACACACTACAAAAAGCGCCAAGACCTAGAAGCTCTTCGCCAACAAGATGACGAGCGAGGCACCAGCAACATCAAAAACAACTATAACAACAGCATAAGCATCGCCATCAGGAGACAGCAACAGCAGCAACAGCGGCAACAGCCTCCCGCCCACAGCTCCGACGAAGAAAACGACGAAGACGAAAAACGCACCCCCATCATCAGCACCAAAAACAACCACAAAAAGGAGCACGACACACGACAAGTCTGTGTCGAAATGCCCCGTCCCTTTGATGAAAATGTCTCCTCCCCCGACGGCACACCCTCCTTTATCACCGCCGAGGACCGCATCCGCGCCATCAAAGCTGCCCATCTCCACGTTGGACGTGACTTTGGCGGCACCTACTCCGGCCACGCCTCGCTCGCGGGCAGTGATACTGAAGCCTCCGAGGACGAACTGCAACGCCTCCATCGTATCGCTTCGCTTAATGCTCGCATGCGGTTCGAAGCAGGGCGCACCGCGTTAGCGAACCGTCTGGGTGATGAGCCGGGAGTAGATGAGGCTCCTATCGAGCATGAAGAGGATCTGGATAGAGCTGAGCAGGAGGATAGGAGCATACAAGGGAGTGTGTACTGATTTGATCATGACGATGATGCATTTTTAGAGATATGAGCTCTCATTTTATATTTTTAGTCGCTAGCAGCAACACTTGGACACGAGCATAAATTCGCCTCACAAAGGGAAAAGGGAAACATCAGCATAGAATTTCGGAGGATATACCTATATAGCATGAATTTCATCATCTCATTCATTCCAACGTAACTACTCGCCACCCAAACGCGCAATGCTCACTCACTCTTTCAAAGTAAAAAGCTCTCACCTACAAGATAACAAAATACTACAAAATAGTTATACGGAAGCCATCACCTTTTTTTTTATCAATTCAAGCAAAATCCTCATCTAGGCTAAAAAAAAACCCTTGCCTTCTTCACTTTATCCCTCTGATGCAAACAGCCATGCCGGCCAAGGAAATAAAAACCAACACACAGAAATCTCATCATCAAAAAAAGACAAAAGAGCAAGATGTAGAGAAAGAAGCAAAGAAAAACAAATCCCTGTAGTTCATGGCATCTAACCTGCCATATTGATAAAAAGCCCTAGCACCTTTTTTTTCGTCCCTTTCACTCCTCTTCACACCCTAAAAACTCCAGGAGAAGCAGTAAGAGGAACTGACAACAACAAAATGCACACAACACAAAACAAACATCATAGGCGTCTCCGGGTTGCTGTTTTCCCCCTGAAGCAACGCAGAGGCCATAAAAAAGAACAAGACAAGGTACATACGTGCAATAAAGGTCGGGTGTGAGAAGTGATGTAATGTATATATGTAACATGGGGAAGACCCTGGATTCCGTATCATGTTTCCCTTTCAGTTGACCAAAGTGTAAAAGCCCGCCCTGATTGTCTCTTTCCGCCTTGTTATGCAAATATAAAAGAGAAAAACACATATATGGCGCGCCGTCCATGTCCCCCTTCATCTTTCCCATTTCCCGGCCCTTGTTTGGTCATGTCGATAGAAAACACACAGATTCAAGCCACAATGCAGAATGCGCTAAAAAGAGTGAGAGCAAAAACGAAGAATTCCGCCAAACAGCAAGTACTAAAGGTTGAGTGCATTCCGAGCAATGGGGAAATCTGGCCCCAACGCGGCAAGCAAGGTAGAGTAAAAAGGTCCGGTGTTGTAGAGTATGCTCGTCCGCGTTCAAAAGAATCTGGCCATGGCACTACTGAGATCGATAAAGTCCACCGGCTTCGTGATATAGTCGCTGAATCCTGCCGCAACGCACTTCTCCTGGACATCTGACATGACATTGGCAGACAACGCGATAATGGGCATCCTCGGACAGTGGTCTACCCTTTCCCATTCTCGAATTTCTCGACAAGCCTGATAGCCGTCCTTGCGTGGCATATGCAGGTCACACTTAAGCGCTACGTTAGCAAATACGTCTACATACCAAAAGACAATGAATACTTACTAGTATGAGAGAGTAGTACTGATGCGGCTTAGACAAGACCTGATCTGTACACTCTACTCCGTCGACTGCAATCTCCACGTTGACGCCAATCTTCTTGAGATACTTGGTCAGCACCTTTTGGTTGACGGGGTTGTCCTCCACCAAAAGAACCTTGAATCCCCTGTTGCCCATACGCCTCTCAATCTCCAAGTAGCTGGCCTTCTGATTCTCCACCATCTTTTGTGCTGTGGACCTATTCCAATCGGTACTCAGATCCCGCACTTTATCCGGATCGAAGATGACCGCAAACCGTGATGGTTTGACGGGTTTGTAGATGAATGTCACCAGGTGTTCAGACAGCAGTCGCTCATACTTGGTGCCAACGGCGCATTTCAGTACGGTTTGTCGTTGCACTGAGTCTGAGAGAATCAGAATTGTCGTGATGTCCAACGTATGCGACTTTGTTATCTGATCCATGAGGCTGATTATCGCTTTGGCAGAACCGAGATTGATGACGATGTGAGTAAACTTCATAGGATTATCGCCTCCGACCAACTGTTCGGCTTCTTCGACTGTACCAAGAGCTGTGATCTGGTGAGGAACATCTTTCGGTAGAGTCATCTCTATATGTTGGGTTGTAGCTTCGCGGCTGTGATATTGTGGGCATATAATAAGAATCGAGTACATCGACGGTCGGGGTCTCTCAGACAATCGTTGTTCCGGCGTCGCGGTTCTTCCCACAGAGTTTTCATCAGAAGGGATCTCTAGGTTCATTTGCGACACGTCTTGCCCAGTGGCTTTAATGGCCTGGCTGAAGAGAGTCAGTTCAGTAGTTGCAGACGCGACTGATGTTTCATCCGTAATATGTGATCGGCCGGAATGGACAGACTGATCGGAACTCGCGATCGAATCCACACCTGGCGAAGTGAACACCGTATCTGTGGCACCAGAACTTCCTTCATCTGTACTGATGATGTGCTCGGGCGGGGGGAGGGCTTTCATGTCTGCGGGAACATGCTCCGTTTCTTGGGCTGATGTAGTTTCGGGAGAAGCTTTCGATCCTGGACTATCTAGGAGACTAGGGCGATCCTCAGTGGTTGGCAACGTGAATCGAGCTGTAAAGGTAAATGTAGAACCCTTCCCTACCACAGCTGTACCCTCCATCTTGCCACCGTGTAGCTCAACAAGCTGTCTAGAGATGACGAGACCCAGACCACTACCACCATGTTGTCTAGTACTGCTTTCATCAATCTGGCTAAACGGTTTGAAAATAAGCGCCTTTTCTTCCTCGGAGAATCCACGGCCAGTATCGGTTACGGTAAACTCGAGCAAGATTTCGTTCTCGTCCATGACCGAACCATCACCAATTTTGACTCTGCATCGACTGAAGACTTCTCCTATCGAGGTGAACTTGATGGCATTTCCAATAACATTAAGCAAAACTTGGCGAATTCGGACTTTGTCACCCTTTACCCAGGCCGGAACGTCAGCATCCACGAGGTAGTTGAGCTCGAGGCGCTTCGCAATAGCCATAGTTGAGACGAGTTCGTTGACATCCTCAATAAGTGACCGGGTATGGAACCATTGATGTTTTAGCTTCATCATTCCCGCATCAACCTTGGATAGATCCAGGATGTCGTTGATGATCATGATTAGACTGTTGGCGCTAGTCTGAATGGTGTTCGTGTAGTCACGTTGCTCCTCATTCAGCGTGGTGTCTTGCAAGAAACTAACCATGCCAGATATTCCGATAAGGGGTGTGCGGATTTCGTGAGACATGTTGCTCAAGAATCTGCTCTTTGACTCCATAGCTTCCTTTAGCTTGGTCTCAAGTAGTTTGTGGTCGTTGATATCTGTGGCCGAGCCAAAGTAAGAACTAGCCCCACTACCAAAGTCGATCGTATCAATTTCCACGCATCGAACGAGATGCCACCGGTACTCTCCTGTCTTGGAGCGTAATCGGACTTCTGTTGTGTATGACACTCTGCCATTAGTATCGGTAGCCACTTTGATAACCCCCTTCCTTGCCAATTCTGCCAAATCAGCATTGGCGAGTTCATAACCTGGGCTACTGCTAGAACTGTCCTCCGGCTTAAAGGTCCTCTGACTGGATGGCGAATCCACCACCTGGGCAAACTGATCTTTTGCCACCTCAGTAGGCGTGGTTGTGGTATCTGAGGAGGGCCCAGAGCCTTCATGAACCTTTGAGTCTGATTCTTGACTCTGATGTGAGGGTGTCGTCGATTGAGTAACAGGAAGACGGCATTTGGCCAAGTCTTCTGGGTGTACAAAATCCAGAAACCCAAGACGTAATGCGTCCTCAAAGCTTTGGCCGGTGTATGACAACCATTGCTCATTCGCGAATGTCACCCCATCGTCCTCCGTGGCAGTGAAAATGATTTGTGGTATCAGGTTTGCTAGCAGACGATGTTTCGCCTCGGAGGCCTCGACTTCTTGTTGGCGTGCAGCCTTTATCTCCGCCATACGCTGATCGTGGATATCCAAGTATGAGCCAAGGAACTGCATGATGACTCCCCTCTTGTCCTTGGACGCTACGGCTCGAGCATAGAACCATCTGTAAGCACCATCGAATCGCTTGATTCGCACAGTGCTCGAAAACTGCTCTCCCGTCCGCAAAGAGTGACTCCAAGCTTTGAGGTAGTCGTCACGCTCATCCGGGTGAATGCTACCCCAAGGATCTGCTGACAGGTCTGCCACAGTCTGTCCCCTGTAGGAGAGATAGCGGCTATTCACCCAAACAATCTCGCCCGTCTGTGGCAACGCCACAAATACGTGAGCTGGTAGCGAATCAAGGATAAGGCCCTTTAATCGATCTGACGGCGGAGGCATATCAACTGCCGCGGTTGTAAAAGAGCCGCTCCGCTGTGGAGTTGACACGGTGGGCGTCGATGCAGGTCTACTAAGCAAGGTAGAGCTCGAAGGCAACGACTGGAAGGTGGTGTTAAAGTCCGCGCCGTAGCTATGCAGCAAGGTATGTCCTCGCCTAGGCTGGTCCTGTTCAAGTCTCGAAGACTCGGTAGGTCGATTCACCAACTTTTGGTCGGCAGAATAAACTGTGCCTTCGAGGCTATTTCTGTGGTTGGCATCCTTTGAAGATACATCTTCCGAATTCCGGGGGGGTTTCTCGGCCGACTCATCTATGTCTGCAGCACTTTGCAAAGATTTATTGCTAGGCAGATGGGAGAGTCGTATCTCGCCCGGAGGGGTATCCTTTGGCTCCGTTCTCGGCCTCTGTGACCCAGAGTTCAACAATTCTTGTCTTGTGGATGACAGAGCCTGTTTGCTGCCAAAATAGCTTCCCGAAATCTGGGAAACAGCTGCTGGGCTTGCCACCGGCTGTCGCCTATCAATGAGATAGGCGATGGAACCTGAATCCCATACAGGGGTCCCGATGGGAGAGCCTGTGGCACTTTTCGAGATACCTGAATAATCGCTTGGGCTGGTTATGCTGCCGGCCAAGGATTGTTGAAGTGCGCCATCATCTGCAAGATACGCGGCACTGTCTATAGGGCGTCCATATGCTGAAACGGCGCCAAAACCGGCAGTAGACGGTCTTCTTCGCTTAAGACCGGCCAGTTCCGTCTCAAGATTGCTGTAGTGTCGACATAGTGAAAATGAGGTTGCAAGGTGTGGAGCCAAATGATCTAGAGAATGTCGCAAGTTGGAGGGATAGGGTATGATGGGACTTAAGATGGACAAAATGGCGATGGGTGCTGGTCTGTCCTGTCTCTGACTTGCCAGGTCGCGACGTTCAGATTCCACCGCCTGTTTGGCGTCTGACTCACTGCCTCTTGATTGGGATTTCTGTTGCATGGCGGCCGCGTTGAGTTTGAAAGGGCGTGGTGGTTTGGAAAGAAGGACGTGTGTCAAGGGGATGTGCAGGACCGTCCAGGAGTGGTCGACGCCAATAGCTTCGGGTGGGCGTATGGCAGTGTAGTCTGTCGGTACCGGACCTGGATTGAAGGATTCCTCGTCAACCATGGCATCGGTAAAGAACGGGTTCTCCTTGGGGTCCGGTCGAACTGCTGGTGAGGGAGCTGGAGACTGTGCCCATGGTGACGGAGGGGTCTGCTCATACTCCTCATACTTGGGTGTCTGCGGTCTCGGGCCCTCATCAAGGTGATGGTCGCCGAAATGGACTTTGCCTCTGGCAGACCCACGAGCGCCGGTAGGACCAGCAAAGATGCACGACAACTTGGTGATGGAATCAGACCGTTGCTTCTTGGCTTTCTTTGGCAACTCCCCGCTGACTGTCCTGGAGGCCGGTTTCTGGCCGCTAGACTGATTGCCAGATGCATTTGTAGGGTTTGTAGTTGCCAAATAAGGATAGGTTCTTGTCAATGCAACGGGCCGGCCGCGCTCTAGTATTCTCATGACACCAGTGTGGTCAATAAGGGGGTCGGCTTCATAATCCAGAGCTTGGAGAACAGGAAGGACTCTGCCTTGGCCCTCGTAGGGGGACGTGAAAGGCGCTTCCCAGCTCGGTATGTGCTGCTGTCGCTCTTCCTCGAAATTGTCATGTTCTTCCAATGCATCCTTGTTCAGCTGGGTGCGATCATTGGCAAGTTTTGAGGCAGTTGGGAGAGAAGAGAAATGAGTTTTGCTTCTCATTGGAGGATCAGGTCGGCGAGATGCTGTGGCCGATTTTTCTTGAGATCTCTCCTTGTTGTCCTCATAGCTAGTAAATGAATGGCGACTAGGAAAACCAGGCCGCTTCGGGGGTGCATTGGGGGCTGTTCCATCATCAGGCTCAGCAACGACGTCAGGGTTCTCATTATCGCCGCTTTGCATAGTGCTAGCCCCTTTTGCCATGTACCCGAGGCTAAGGTCGTCCTCTTCATGTTCATTATAGGTAGCCTTCTGACCCCACGGGACATTTTCAAGGTCAGTTGTATCGGCTGGAACGGCTAGCGTCACGCGCTCAGCCTTGTAGACTTCTCGCATAACCTGAACGACAGTGTTCCACCAGGCATCAAGGCCCGGCTCGGCAGACAGCATTAAGGAGAGATCAAAAAGATTTGGAGTTGGGTAGTCGAAGTTTTCAGGCTGCGGTGTGCCACCAGGGTTGAAGGTAAAAGTGGAAGCTGGAGTTGAGTTCTCAGAGAGGACCCTGTCCAGCACGCCGCGATATTCAAACAGCATGGGTGTACGTGAGGTCCCAGAGAACTGGGGCGGAACAAAGCTATTGGGAGGCATGGTCACCCTGGGGAAAGGATAGGAGGGAGTGCCGACGACCGGCGCCGGAGTACTGCCACCACGAATGGTGTGGCCAGACTCGGTAGATGCAGTGGGAAAGGCTGAGCTGATAAAGGAAGAATTCGACGCCGCCTCTTCTTGAATGGGTAATATGCGAGCCCTGTCGGGCTGACCCGCATGCAATCCTCGGGTAGAGAGCTCCCGCTGTTCCAGGTCGCGAGTCAACTTGTCTCGATATTCATTGAGCTGTTTCTGTGGTGATAAATTTGAGTCATGAACAATAGAGTTCTGTTCATCGCCGTGGGTGGCACCGTTGGCCACGACCGAACCAGCTGGCAATCTTTCGTGCTGGGCACCACTCACTCCGTCAGTTGTGTGCTGCAGGGCAAAGAACCTCGACGCCGGGTCGGCTGCTGGGGAGAGTGAGGAGAAGGGATAACTAGACCGGCGACCTGCCATTGCTTCGCCCACATGCGCATGTCGATGTTGCAAGACGTCGGCTGTCACTCCTCCATTTCCCGCAGCGATCGGCTCGAAACGGTCGACAGTTTTCCAGGTCGGAGAGGCGTGTGCAGAGGCCCGGGTCGGCGACTCCAATGGACGCGTCCAGGCTGAAGTTTCGGTCGATGACGGCGGCGACGCTTCGGTGGAAGAAGAAGTCGTGGCGATGGTGGAGGTCGAAGGATTATGAGCAGTCAGGGTCGAGACGGTTGAGGGCGACAACAAGGCTCTCTTGTCGGCTGAAGAACTGGGGCTTGGCATGCCGCATGCCTCATGCCTCTTCCCTTGGAGGAGAGAGGATGGCGGTGGATCTCAGGTCAGGTTGGCAGGTGGGATGCCGCATACGCAGGGCAGAGCGACGGCATACAAGATCAAGAAAGGGGATGAAAAACGGCACAGAAGAGGGAAAAAAGGAACTGAATCGACGATAGAGCCTAACGGGAATGCGGCGGTGGTGGAGAGAAAACGGTGGGACGGCGTCTCGTTGCGTAGCGGCAGACTGACGGTTCGCCGTTTGTGTGGAGGTTTGAGGTGAATGTTCAAAGTGTGCGGGAAAAGGTGGTTGAGTCGGGCCTCAGACGTCACGGCGGTATAGTCACAGCGCGTTTAGTGGGTGGTGGTTGGGCTACAGTGCCAGAGCGCCAGTAAGTAACCAGTAACGCACGAAGACGAAGTGCTGGAGTCGTAGAACCTACAGGAGCCACAGCCAGCCGGTCAGTGCTGGTTGCTCAACTGGCAGCAGGGCAGGCGACCGACTCTACGAGGTACGAGCAGAGTACGGAGTAGAGCAGAGCAGAGCATTATTGACTGGATTTCCGGGTTGAGACGGGGGCACCGGCGATGGCGTCTGAAGGCGAAAAAAGCTTGGCCCCAAAAAGGGCGCTTCCAACCCCCCAGTCAAGTCCAAGTTTCGCCCCCAGTCTGCTGCGGATCCCCGTCAGTTGTCAGCGCCGCTTAGAAGTTAGGGGGAGGGAGGGAAGCAAAAAAGATTATGACGTAGGTGACGACGGGAACTGGGGGTGGGCGTTCATCGTCAACCGAAGCTTTATTAACTGCTCGACTCCGTCCGTACTCGTACGACTAGTTGGTGCTAAACTCGCTAGCAAGCACCCTTCGTCCTCCATCCTTTTACGAGTGCAAGGCCACTCCTGTCCTGCGATCCATTCCAAACGGTGTCAGGAGCCCCACGCCAGGGGGGGAAGAAATGGATCGAGGAGATTTTTTTTTTTTTTCATTCTGCTCTGATCGACCACCTACGAGTAGTTACTACATACGGAGTACTTGCTTGTCGGTTGTCTGTCGCCAGCCGAGGGCTTTATTTTGGTTACACGGTCTGTCGTCTGTGTGTTTGCACAGACTCAGCCCTGAGGGTGAGACCGTTGTGAAGTGAGTGCGTGCTGGCTGGCCGGTGACGAAACGGCTGACTTGATGACAGGCCTCACTGCACAATGACCGCCAGGCAATATCATTCCATGAAAGTACGAGCCTTGTCATACATAATGACGCGGGTCAATGCACTCCTCCGCGTTACATAATCTATTGCCTGTCAATTGTTAGCAACAGCGATCCCATCTGCGAAGTACGAGTATTACCACTACTATTACTACTACTACTACTACTACTCCGTACTCCGTATCTTGGCTCGCACAACGGCGGCCTGGCCATGGACACTAGTAGCTTATTATTGAGCCGACGGCGACATCATCTCGTCCAACTGGCACCTGGCTAGAGAGACGGATTGCGAGGAGCCGACCGCCATGGATTGATCTAGCTCAGAGCCGGGTCCCTCCCCCGGACGCTAAAGCAACGGTTCCTCCAACAAATGCGTCTCGTCCACGGATCTGTCGCTCTCTCCTACGCTGGTTGCCGCACCGGTGAACGGACAATTGCGGCCTCAGGGCCATTGCGCAACAAATACTACTGGAAGTGAGACGCCAGCCTGGCGATGCTGTGTTCCCTCGCCAAGGCATACTTATCGCTCCTCACCATTCACTCAGTATGGAATGGGATGGCATCACCGCAACTCTCAGGCCATGGCGCAAAAGGAGGCACATGCATCCCTTGTGTTACCTGCAATATCTTAGGAATGGCCTGATGGACTAAGAAGTACCTACGGTGTACGAAGTAGCAGCTGCTGATCTGTCTGTCCGTCGGATGACATGCTGATGCCTCGCAGTCCCCGCTGCAGCTCTGCTCTGGCACGCCTGATGACGGCGCACTGTCGTGTGTGTCTCACAAAGAGGGACAAGGCAAAAAGAGGGAATCCCCAGGCAGTGCTGAAGAGTTCCCCACGGGGGCCTGTCGCTTCGACGTCATTCTACCTACTCGTAAGGCAGGGCGGAGCACTTTCGGTATTACAAACTGAAAACTTCGCCGGAGTCCCGTTGCCAATTCGTGCGGTCTCATTTATGCCAACTGCCGCTTGGCGAGGTCACATGAACCATCCCATGTCATGGATGCTTGGAGGTGGTGCGCCATCCTCCTCACTCGATTAAGTGCCCCCACCGCCAGTTTGTTGACTCCTCATCAATATTATCGTCGTAATGGGGAAATTTGACCATGACCTTCTGATTACGCATTTAGCAGGCCCACGATCAACGTCCAGCGAGGCTATTTTTTATTGCTAGTAGTAACAGCATGCAGTAGTAAGTAGTAGTATGTACGAAGTAGCAGCACTAGCATTTATTAGTGCTATCATTACCGAAGTCAGATCAATGAATATTAGCCCCATATTGGGCCGGCTGGCCGTTGAGAGTTTTATCGGGGAATTATCTGCATCTGCAGTGCTTATAATAAGAGCCCCCTAGTAACATGCCAAACCGTCCTCTTTTGGCATTCATCGTCATGATCCTCGTTAGGGGGCACGCATCTTCGCGTGTACATATTCACCAGGAAAATCGTGTACCAAAAAAGACGACGGAAGCCCACCTTGGCACTTGATGCAAAATGCCATAGGCTGACGATCAGCCCCAACGGCAAGAGGTCCGTTACTCGACGTGTGGTTTTCGTCTACATCCTCTATGAGCAATGTGCAACTCCAGACAATGCAACTTTGCTCGTTGCTTCGCTCCCGGTTCAATACTTTTTCAGCCCGTAGCGGTTGTGTAACGTCGTCGTGGCTAGCTGACCCGTACCTAGATATATTGAACGGTGGCGACTCCATCTTTACACAAAGTACTACATATGGCTGGCTCTCTTGCATCAACAACCTCGATAAACTCCCGACAACACGGGAGTGTAATCTGGTCTGGGTGCATCCCTGGACGGTTTGATTCGACAACGGCCCCGCCCACGACGTAACTCGTGCGTATACACATTGTCCACCGCTCCCTCCGATTCTCTCCAATCCGCGCCCTTTGCGGTTCCGAATGGCCTCGCGTGCAGGCAGGCCTTGGGGCCCTTCACCGCACCAGGAAAAGAAGGATGTGATGGCAATGGCGAGGTGAGACATTGGCCAGCCGATATCGCGGAAGCCACGCTGTCGTTACCCGTCTTTGCTACCAGGCAATAAACCGCGTTATTCGTAATAGCGCATCGACCCGCCGAGCCCATTCATTCATCGTCAAGGGCAAAAAAAATTCAAGTCTCAACACCAACACCAAAAAAGAGGTGGCAGGTGCAGGCTTTTGATTATTTGATTATACAGAACGAAAGAAAAAAGTAAGAATCAGTCACCAGACTACAGGGGGCATCAGGGAGGGGGTTTTATTCCCCTTTCAACGGTTGACACCCATCCTCAAAGTCGCCTCTCTTGCTAGGTGGGAAAACAACAAAAACGAAAGACGATGTGGGTTTCCCGAGAATCTGTCCAACGGGCGGCGGGTGACGTAGAAAAAAGTTGTGTCTGGCCCGCTATTGCGTCGGTGGCGCACCATTGGAGATCCTGGCCGAATCCGTATTGGGGAAGTGGGCATAACTGAGACACGTGTCGTCCCTTTGCCGACTAATGCAATGCACAGTACGAAGTACCTAATGATTTGACGAAAAGCCGCAGCAGACTGTGTTGGAGTCAATCAATCGATCCATTCCTCGGCTGCCAGAACAACGGCCGCGGATGCACGAATCTGGATCTGCCGGAGGTTTTAGGAGACTAGGAGGCTCGCAGCTTGAACGCCTTGGTTGGGTATCAGGCTGTATGAACCCCAACCCTGGGCCCTAATGTCGTCGATAGTCTTGCTTCACTCCACCGGCCTTGACATAAGCGTACCTAGGTACTCCGTACTCCGTAAACATGGCCTGATCGACTGATCTGGTAGGATTAACCATCGTGAGCCAGGAACAGGCCTAGTTTTAAAATGAACGTTTTGTTCTCCACTTGGTTTGAGATGACATCCGTGTCCGTGTCCGTGTCCGTGTAGTCGGTACCTGCTCTTCCGCGATCCGAGGAGATATGTTTCTTGGCGCTCACGTCCTTTCAAAAGTTTAATGAGACGGTGGATAGGTGGTCTAGCGTAGAAATGATAGTAGTAGTAGTAGTAGATCTGATAACTAATAGTACAAAAGTATATCTTGTGACTATTGCACCATGACGCGGGACCAGCTTCAATACTTCAGAGGGGTGAGACGACAGAACAATATCCACCACGAAATCCAATCATCATTTCGAGGCGTGTAAATAAACAAAAGAGATTTTGACTAATGGAACATACCTAACCAACCAGACGCATACATAGCTCAAGAAGGCCAAGAGAGGAGATAATATCGGCTTCTCAAAGCGACACGCTCCGTTGGGGAAAGCCAAGCTTCTGCTTCTGAATCCGCGGGAACACACCAGCGACAATCAACGAGGAAAGCAAAAGCGTAGCCCACAGCTTCAGCTTCAAAACATTCTCGTTGTACGGCGTCTGCGTCGCGCTGTTAATCGTGGCCAGGAGGAGCACAAGCGTGAAGTAGCCACTGAACCGGTGGTACTTCCAGATCGCCTTGGCCCTGGCCTCGCCTCCGTACAGCTTCGGCATAGCCCACATGGTGAAGCCGACAAAGTACTGGATCAAAAGCACGGCGGAGGTGATGACACCGAGATATCCGTGGACGGAGTGGAAGTGCGGGTTATGGCCTTTTTCTTTGTTGTATTCGATGATGGTTACGCCGGCCACGAGAGAGAGAAAGGCGATGAGATTGAGGAATCCGTGGACGCGCTGCCCAATACGTTTTTGGTCTGCAGTGTGGGTAGGCTGAAGGAAGAGGATGGATTGCACTAGGATTAACACGGCGAGGGATTGTGCTAGGGGATGGCCGGAAAAGAGAATGAGAGGCTTGGTGAAGACGCTGGCCCAGATGAGGATGAAGAGAAGACCGATTCCCAGCTGCCCAATAATGCCAGTGCCTGCAAATCGAAGCATCAGTTTGGACTGTATGAGAGAGGCGGAGGAGTCGGAAACGTACCCAGGACGAGATTGTGCAAGTATGATTCGCCTTCAACTTGGGCAACGTCTCCAGGACGGCCAAGCAAAGGCTCGGTCTCGCGGTCGTTGGTCCCAGAGGTCTCCTGGCTCACAGGAAACCGCTCAGGGATTCCCGTAGAAGTCGCCATTTTTCAGTAGGCCACAAGCTGACGACGAATGCCGAGCCGATTCCGAGCTTGTCTATCGAAAGCTGTCTGAGTGAATAGAGCCTGTCGGTGCAACAGAACAGTCCTAGTGCCCTAATACAAGGTATATTACTCTTCCAAAACTGAATTGAGTGTGTTTGGAAGGTGTAGAAGGGTTGGGAAGAAATCAGGATGATGATGAGATGGTGATGCAGACGTGAATATCTCAGCACGTCATTGCCGCCAACGAGGCTGTTTCCAGTCTAGACCAGGCAATCGAACGGGCTGGCGCGCAGTGGAGAGAGACATGGCTCATGGCTATTGACTCCACCCAATCAGCGTTGATGCTTAGCAACCAGCAGTGGGGACTGTCCTCTTATCGCGGGGGGATGCATGCAATATCACCATCGAGCCTGAACATCACGTCAAGAAGTGCTCCGTGGCTGTGAGACAGGCTGTTTCATGTTATGAGGCGAACTTGCGGACATGCTCAGAAGTGCTTCCTCGTCCAAACAAACAGCACATTTCTAAGCATCTACAAGGATCCGCAGATATGCTCCGTCTTCCAAGTTCAGGGCTTTCAAAACGCCATTCGAATTCGGTCAGCTCTCGGTGTTGCGGGTCTATCCGGCTTCTGTCGCTTGTCTTCCCCCGCAACAAGCTAACAGATAAATGGCAACGAACCACAGTTCCCCCATCGGGATTTAACGCCTGCATAAACTGTTGGTGGAATCACGACTGCCTCAGTCAGCTGGCCATTTGCCACCACAACGGTTCGGACTTTTAAACAAAGTTACATGTACTCGGCAGGTTGACTAAGCCGGCCTGACTGGCCCAGCCTGACTGACCGTAAGGCTTGGATGTCACTCGGACCAACTAGTCAACCCGCCGAGTATTACTACCCGGGAAGGCTAGCTGGCCGGGCTTATATGATAATTGTTCGTTATTTCTAGTATTATGTAAGGCTCTGGCTTTAGACATGTAATAGTAGAAGAATTATGGACGATGCTGATACGTTATCGGGAACCAGACTGAATGCGAGCCCTCCCCACAATCCGGAGTGGGGTAGCCAAGGCGCTGTCCTCCGAGCCCAAGTTGCCTATCTACTATCTCGTGTTTTACAGACTGCAAGGTTGGGAGATATCAGTAGCAATAGTATATCGCAGAAACAGACTAAATTTATCTCCAGATCTTCAGATTCCAAATTAGAAATACTATTCCCTAATACTACACGCAATCGTCTCCGGGTCAGTTACGACGGCCCGGGTTGGCGCCGGCGCCGAGGACCGGCGTCGGAACCTGCCGATATCCACTCCAGCAACCCAGACAGATAAGAGAGCGGGCGTCCGCACCAATGTGTGGTTTGTAGTCTATCAAACTGTAAATATCTTCATCAAACATTGACTGCTTCAATAAAAAATCATCTCCATATTGTCTACAAAGACGATCATCATCTAAAGTACTAATCAAAATGGCATCGTTTGCTGATGAGGTCGAGTACAAGCTCGACAATGTCAAGGCAACCTCATTGGGGCCCAACGAGATCGACAAGACATTTCGCTCAACATGCATAGGTAGGACCCCAGTGTCCAGGAAATTATGTGCAACTGACTTAATTGAGTGGAATAGACCTTGTTTCAGCAACACTGGGTGGCAAGATTCTTGCTTTCTCTGATGAGTGGTTTGCCGAAGCGGCCAACCTCCTGACGCCAACTGCCCCAATCAGCCAGCCCGGCAAAATGGTCTACAGCGGCGCCTGGTATGACGGGTGGGAGACAAGACGCCATAACACGGAGGAGTTCGACTGGGTTGTTAT
This sequence comes from Hypomyces perniciosus, assembly GCA_008477525.1. Classification (NCBI taxonomy): domain Eukaryota; kingdom Fungi; phylum Ascomycota; class Sordariomycetes; order Hypocreales; family Hypocreaceae; genus Hypomyces; species Hypomyces perniciosus. The sequence continues at coordinate 1,119,469 of SPDT01000006.1, forward strand.
CCGTGTCGGAGTTGCGTCTGGTACTGTGGAGGGAGTCGAGGTCGACACAGCCTTCTTCAACGGCAACAATGCCCCCGCCATCTCAGTCGAGGGCTGCTTCAGCAGCGACGACAACGAGGTTATCTCGTGGAAAGGCGGGCGAGGTAAATGGGAGACAATTCTTGGAATTCAAGAATGTGGGCCGTCTCAGCGCTTTGGTTGGAAACTCGATGTGCCTTCTACGAAGCAGTATACTCATGTAAGACTCAACATGTACCCTGATGGAGGCATTGCGAGATTCCGATTGTTTGGACACGCCGTGCCAGTGTTTCCGGAGGACAAGGACGCTCTTTTCGATCTTGCAGCTGCTCAGAATGGTGGCGTTGCTGTTTCATGCAGCGACCAGCACTTTGGCACCAAGGACAACCTCTTGCTGCCGGGACGTGGAAAGGACATGGGCGACGGCTGGGAGACGAAGCGATCACGCGGTAAAGACCATATTGACTGGACCATCATCAAGCTCGGAGCACCTGGATACATCCAGGAGTTCGTCGTGGATACTGCCCACTTCCGAGGCAACTTCCCTCAAAAGGTGGCGATCCAGGGTATTTCGTGGCAGGGAGATGGCCAGCCAGACGCACAGGCTGAGGGATGGCAAGAGGCTGTGTCTCCTAGTAAGACCGGACCTGATGCAGAGCATACCTTTGCTTCTTCGATCAAGGAAGCAGCCCTCACTCATGTGAAGCTCATCATGATTCCCGATGGAGGAGTGAAGAGATTGCGGGCAATCGGAAAGCGATTGGCATAGATATGTGGGGGATGCGCGTCACAGATGTCCACATGAAAACTGAGCACACCTCGTATGCCATTCCGTCAAAATGTGATACCAGAACATAAAATAAGATAAATCCAATAGAAAGGGCTAAAATCAAAAACAAATATCTAAACGACATTAAACTTCAGGAGAGAATCGATAGACAAAATTATTATTAGCCAAGCGTTGTTGGGAGATTTTGTTCATACCAAGGGCGAGCACGGACCAGCAACGACAGACCAAGGTACTAGTAGTCGTACCTGATGACGAAGGTGCTGCCAAATACGTGTAGTGTCCTGTCCAGGGCTCTCCATCATAGCCAGAGACATCACACGACAACAGCCTTGAGCGCGCCCTGCTTAGAAAGCCTCGACAAAGAGACCTCGATGTGAATTCGATCTACGCGCACACCATCTTCCAGCGAAACGTCAGCTCTGCATCGCTATACGGCCGACCTTCCATGAGCCAGGGAGACTGGCTCTGCCCCTCCTCCCACCATGGATCTGGGGGACTCCAGCAGCGACAATGGCGAACAGAAGCCACGCGCCATTCCAGCAGATCTCCCCACGTCCCTAGATGACCGCAGGCATGCACCGACCGAGTATACCGTTACAGAGACCGAGATGTATGATGGCTGGCAAGGTGAGTGCTGAGCGACAGGTGGTAGACTACCGAGGTTGAGAACGTGTTCTCTGACATAAACTCAAGGCCAGTCCCAATTTCTCTCCACGCCAGCACTAGCGAAGCCGTTGAACTTTGAAAACCTGTCCTTGAACGATACAAACTACGATGGGTTTGTGGCGAGCGGACCGAAAGATAGCGACACGAGGCTGATGGAGATGCTGGCTGCTCAAGCGGCCCACCGGACCGAGTCGGGTTTGGAGGACGAGGAGGCGATCGCGAACAACGAGAAGATGCCCGAGTCAGAAAAGAAGGACGTTTTGCAAAAGGTTCTAACCATGGCTGCGAGCAATGGCGATATGGAGAGGGTGAAGAAGTTGCTTGGTGGCAATTCCAGGTCATTTGTGGACGTTAACCTCCCCGACGAAGATGGGACGCCACCCTTGATATATGCGAGCTGCTTTGTCTGTCCGCCTTGCAATATCTCTCTGGGGAATATATGCTGACCGTACGCCAGGGCCATGAGAGCGTCGTGCAAGCTCTGATCGAGACTGGCGCCGATGTCAACCAACAGGATCGGAACCAATGGACGCCGCTCATGTGGGCAATGACGAATCGACACAAAGGGATTGCGAAGCTTCTGCTTGACAATGGAGCATCTTCGGAGCAGAAGACGTCATCTGGGCGAACTGCCTTCGATTTTGTTCCTCCAGACAGCGACATGTCGTTCTATCTACACGACAATGGCTACAATATCGGAACTGCTGGGGTCATGGACGATTTTTATAACCCTGGTTTCTCCCAGGATCGGTTCGAGGAAGAGATGGCCGAGAACGAAATGCGGAGGCGGTTGATGATGGAGAGCGCTCGGGATCTGGAGGTTGACTTGGGCAATGTCGGAATGGATGATCAGCCAGAGGTGCGTGCGGATATCCACATTCATTCAAGAGATTAAAGTGAAGAACAACATCTGACATTGAAACAGCCTGTCGATGAATTCGAGGAGGAGCAGCAGGAATTCGATTGGAGCCGCTGCCTCCATGACCAAATGTTCGTCTTCCAGGAACACGAACTGGATCGCATATTGGACATCATCATCACCAGGATGACACCGCAGAGGTCACCGTCGCAGAAGCCGGTGCCAGCCAACATGATCTTTCTCAGCGCAAGGTACGCGCACTACCACTCTAGCCCGGATTTATTAGGAAGGCTCCTCGTCTCCGCCATGGACCGAATCAATGATGTGGTCGAAAGGTGTCAGTGGGACATGACGATACTAGCATTCTGGATTTCTAACGCGACATTACTCTTACACTACCTCAAGAAGGATTCCGGGTTGGTGGAGGCGACGACCGAGTTCCAGGCGCAGCTCGCTGAGCTGATCAATGAAATATTTATCTTGATTGTCCGTGACGCCGAGAGACGACTGGACAAGGTTTTGGATGTCGCCATGTTGGACCACGAAACAATTCCTGGTTTCGAGGATATCACGTTCCAGAATGAGTGGAAGCTTTTTAAGAGGAAGACAACAGTTAAGGAAGAGCCACTGGAAAAACGCTTCCGCCCACCGTCGCCAAAGCAGCGGGCGAAACCCGCGCCGCGGAACGTTACGTCGTTGCTGTCGTCGACGCTTTTCGTCCTGGACTTGTACGACATTCACTCGGTAATCACGGCGCAAATCGTCTCACAGCTGCTGTATTGGATCGGGGCCGAGCTCTTCAACAGGATCATGTCTAACAGAAAGTACCTCGCCAGGACGAAGGCAATGCAGATCCGCATGAATGTCTCGATCTTGGAGGATTGGGCGCGGACAAACAACAGGCAGCCAGAGCACTACGAAGGAGGCGAGATGCATTCTTCGGGGGAGACGACAACGGATGCAGCCAGGCGGCATCTGGCCCCTGTCATCCAGCTCTTACAATGGCTCCAATGCTTCTCATCCTTGGATGCAGATGATCTGGAGGCCCTTGTCGGCACGCTTCAGCAGCTGAAACGGTTAATCCCCCAGCAATTAATCCATGCGGCCACGCACTACAGGCCAGAAGTCGGCGAGAAGGGCTTGCCAAAAAGCGCCATGAAGTATCTGATTGCCATCCAGAGGGAGGCCGCGCTCAAACGCGATCGGCGTCGAAGTCGGGCAGCTTCACCGCTCCCGAATACGGCACCAGACAGCGCCCCATCGACTCCGGTAAAGAACAGATCGTCAAACGGGAACGGGCTCCAGACTCCGGGGAGTATTCAGATAAGTACGCCCAGCGCAAAGGGTGACGACTCTGATGATGATTATGATGGCGCGCCCGAAAATTTGCTATTGGATCCCGCGTTTATGCTGCCGTTTTCTCTGCCGTCAGTGACAGACATGTTGGTATCATACGGTGCTGGGTTTGGCGGTGTCAATCGGGAGCGGGAGCGCAAGTATATCCCGACAGTCCCGCCAGAGTTTCTGGAGAAATTGGAGGTCAGCGGGACACGGAATGCGCCAATGTTTGAGGAGAAGGATTGGGAAAATGAAGAGGTATGAGGCGGGCATGCAAGGGATCTCTGCATATGCAGGGTGCTGCCCTACCCTGGAGAGAGACGAGATGGGGAGGGGGACAGCGGTACTCTGTACTTTTTTGAATGCTGGACCCTAGGTGAATCTTCCGATGGAAGGCTGTACATAGAAGCAAAAGCTCCAATGGTCTTTGATCGTCAAGGTCCGTGACCGAGCGGCATGATCTGGTGATGGGGTGATTGGAATGCTCACCGACCAGTAGCTGAGAGACGGCCTGGAAAAAATTTCCTCAGCACTTGCGATTATTAGACATGATGCAACAACCAGGGGCAGTAGGAGTCTCTACACACAGCATTGCGACTCATCTTCCTTGTTGATGTAATGGAGGGTGGCATGGGTGGAAGAAATTCCCATCTACTCCATACACTTGCCAAACATTGGGCCGACACCGTTGGCGAGACTACTACGAAGTACTTAGTATATAAAATAATAGCGTTGGGTTGGTTGAGTTATGTTGAGAAGATTCAAATCAGGTGTAACTCAGACCTGAAGAAGCGATTGTAGCTACGACCATGGTTTCTGAACTTTTGCCTCCATCACCAGAGCTGGATCTGGTGGTGACATACCCTAAGGTAGGTAAGGATGGATATTCACCGCTTACTGGCCAGAACTAAGAATAGGTTACTCCGTAGTTTTCTCGTTTCCATCAATCACAGGAAGAAGAAACAGCTTATTCTCATGCATACGGAAAATACCTCTCAAAGATACGAAGTAGAGGGAAAGGGAAAAAAAAAAATTAACCGGGGGAGTGGTTTGTTACCTTAGTCTCTGACGTGGTTTTTCGTTCGTGTAAGTACGAGCAGTGCTACTTCGTACCTGGAGATGTGGGGCCATGGTGATGAGCTGGCGTGCAAACTCCAGCCACGTCAAAGGGCTTGCAGGTTGAGTACGAGTAAGCGGGGAAACCCCTGACAATCCGACGTTCTTTTTTTTTTTTCGGGGTGGTGGTGTGCCATGGTTCTGGGATTCATCCCCCCTTGGGGGGCTGATGGAGGAGGGGCCAACATGGACTCTGTGCTGTGTGCTCGTTTGAGGTATGTAAGTGAGGGGGAAAAAAAGGTGGTGGTGGTGGTGATGATGATGAATGGCTGGATTGGAGAGACCGTAGCGAGCGTTCGCTCTTTTGTTGCTTCTTTTTTTTGGGAAATTTTTTTAACTTTTTGAGTTCGTATAGGATTTGCTTTTAGCGGGAGAATTACCGGTTTCGATTGATTGATTTAGTGGCGGGCTGAGGTTGATGAGGTTGATGGAGATCTTGTCTAGTAATAGTAATAATAGTAGTTGTATCAAAGCGCTCTCGCGGTCTCATGTTCATTGGTTTCACGGACCTGGGGAGGCGCACATTCTACACGAAAATAAGAGTAACACATCTATCTCTGACCGTTGACACGCAGCAAACAAACGAGCGGGGAAGAGATTCAGATCCAGTAGAAAAGGCTCAATTGATGAGAGAGCTCGGGAGATGCGTGCCTGGTGGCCGGTAGTACGGCCAAATAGACGATGATAGGGCGAGCGGCGCACAAACTCCCTACGCAGACGGAGATTGCGTGCAGCAAATGGTTGGACATGAGCGTCTGCCGCTGAGCTGCGCGAACGTATGTATCATTGCCTGCTCGTTGTGAGGCTGCGGCTGCATCCTCTTTACATACTCGTACATACTTGATGCGTGCCAATTCGATCAGCTCATGAAATGAATTGGCGTGTGGCGTAAAGTGTAAAAGATGGCGACGGGTACCTTGCATTGGAGGAATATGGGATGGCCCAGCCCGCGCGGCGCGGCGCTCATCATGATCCCCTTGTAGTTTTCTAGCTGTTTATTACTTTTTGCCTACCAAGTACTGGGCAAGTCCATGCCGTGCTGAATGGATTTGCTTATTGTGAAGATGTGTATGTGTACCTTGCATGTTCCTGGATGAATCCAATATCACAATGCATAAGTCACATTGGATCTCATGCATGATGATTAAACGGGAATTAAAAAAGCACACACTCGTGCATCTAGCACATTGAATCTGGCGTTTTGTGTGTGATAGCAGTCCATCCCACATGGCCGCGTATCATCCAATGTCATCCCATCGCCCAGGCTTGCTTTCCAGGATCGATACGGAGTACCAAGTATTCGTATGTTCTCCTTGTTCTCCTTATCCCCCCTATCCCGTATCCCCCAGCCTTTCCCTCCCCCCACGCTGATAGAGAGCTGGCATGACGACTTGCATACTCGTACGCTGTTCCCGGACCCGCCAGGTGGTCGGTCAGTTGACCCTTTGATGGCCCGTGCCGATATCCTATTTTCGTCCCTCCTCCGTATTCATGGAGATGCTAGCTATCCATACGACTCTTTGACTCGTCGTCGTGCATCGTGAGTGGTGCCCGAACTGGAGGGATTGATAGCGAGTGATTGGGGGAGAATTGGTTTTGGCGGTGTTGATGTGGCGGCGCCTCATGGGTGGGTAAGTGGGTGCATCTTGTGCAAGATGTCATCTTGGGTCTAAAAATGGGGCCTGGCTGGCCTGGCTCGCTGACCAGCTCCAGGTCATCTTCCCCGATCCTGGGATTTTCGGGGCCCGATCAATGGGCTCCACGGAGGTAGATTGGTTTTTGTTTTTCTTTGTTTTCTTTCGGGGGCGCAGAGAGAGAGGGCTTGAGGGCCGTTACCGCTCTGCCGTGAGGCCCTGTAGCCCTCCCAGGCTCCCCTGTAGGCAGCCCCATTTAGCGAGCCCGCTAGTCACCCTTAGGGCCCTTTGTCATGGTTCCAAGTTCCCCTATTGGGGAATGGCGACTGGCCTTCCGGCGCCGTCTCCTGCAAGGCCTCGCTCGGCACTTTTATTTTTATTTTTTGTATTTTTATTTTTTTCCCTGGCTTTATCGTGGGTGTCGGATGCAAAAATGGAGTGATGTGATGCGTGATCGGATAGGTTGGGATGCCGGGGGCCTGCGAACAGCAAATTGGGCTGTCTCAATCAATGCTCGCCGTTTTCCCGGCCACGCCCCCCCCCCCAAAATATTCGTATGGGGATGCACGTCGTGTCGTGTCAACCACTCGGCGTGTGCCCTGGGGCCCATATGATAAAAGAAGCTCTCAGCCCACCCCCATCCATAGGCCGCTCTTCTGATACCCACGAGTATATGAACGAGTTTACGAACGATTGATGACTTATTATACCCACGTTTTCTCCCTCATTGTCCTCATCCCTCCCCCCGGATTTTAATATATACCGCCGCCCTGTCTCTCCCCCAGGTTTTACTCGTCTCAATCTCTCCTGTGCACGTTGTTGTTTGCACGGACGTATACATATACATATAGGTACTACTACTATACCTACATACTACGGAGCACAGCGTACGAGTATTACGGATATTAGCGAGACAGCACTTACACCGACGCCTACGTACGTTCGGACTCCAACGACAGATAGCATCGCTGCATCCTGCCTACCTGCGTTTAGACGTACGGAGTACGCGACGACACTGCGGATTTCCTTTTGTTCTGTTCCGTTTACGACAGCTACGACTGAACGACTTTGAGGCCCGTGTCAAACACAGTTGCGGCCTTTTTTAATTTTCTTGATAAGTGTTGGGCTGGTTTATCTCGCCTGGACTTCGCCTCGATTACTTTTCCTCATTATACGAGGGGAAGGCTCGAAGCATATATCACGCCTACGTCCCTGCCTGTCTCACTCAGACAGCAGATCTACCTTTAAGCTGGCGCGCTTTCGCTTCAGAAAGTTTCTCCAACGCTTGGTTCGGGGTCTTCGCTCCGACGATTGCTTCAAGGCCTCGTGCTGCCGCAGTTCGAGCAACTCATCATCAGCATCGTCAGAATCCGTCAGCACCATGGGCCTCCCAAGCGTCCGCGCAGCAGGTGGCTCAACGTCGCGAAGAGTGCCCGACTCCAACTTGGTCGGCATCCGTTATGAGAAGACAGTTCAGGCAGAGCCTCCTATCCCGCTGCCGCCCAGGAACCTGTCTCGCATTCCGATTCGCACGCCTTCAATACGATCCCCAGCGCCGTCATCTCCCTCTCCGTCGTTGTACTCCCCGTCAATATATTCTTCCCACAGCCCTGTTGTCGTTGCACCGCCCTTATCTCCCCTGCCGACTGTTGCGGCGCCTACAGAGCAGCACCCGGCTTTGCGGACGCCGGTCCAGCAGACAAAGCTCGCCCACGAGGGGTGGAAAAGGGACTCGGGCCATGCGCCGACGCCCAATTCGTCTGCCACGATCCACGAGGAGGACTGTGAAGATGACTGCACCGACGGCACTGACCCTGCATCCTGGTCTGTGAGAATAAATGAGCTCATCAAGGCGGGCGTCGTGCCACCACCTGCTGCCCAACATCCTGAGCACAGAACAGCACACGGTCCAGCACAGACGAGTTTCAGCAGCAGCACCAGCAGCCTCAGACACCAGACTGTTTCCTATCCTGCAAATTCTTCTTCGCCATCACTCCCCTCGGCATCTCTCAAAGCCCTCATAACTGAGTCATTTTCGTCCGAGAATTTGGCGCGTTACCACTCATCACCGCCGTCGTCTCAAAAAAGAATGAACATATTGAAACGCTTCAGTGTGCGATCGTCCGCTTCCGCCAAGAAGGGGAAATTATCCGTGTTAATTAGTGGGGGATCTTCTATCGCTGAGGCACCAATGGAATCCCTGGTGCGGGGCCCAACGCCACCCCCAGCCTCCGTTAATAAGCCACTTCAATCACCTGTCAGTGCCGAGACATCTCCTCTCCAATCGTGGCATTCCCCAAAGTCTCCCGACGCATCATCTTTTGCCGACAGGGACGCGCTTTATACGCCCTTAGGCATCTCTATTCCCACCGACAGCCTCATCGAGGATGAATTCATGGCCAACCTGTCCTTCTCGAACCGTGGAAGCATCATGTTTGGAGGGCGACGCGCTGCCGCCTTGGGCCTTGACGGCGCCGACGACGTTGAGGCCAACGCCATGAGCATCGACAAGCTCGAGTCCGATGAAACCAACACGAATGACGCGGTATCGCGTGTTTCTGTACCCCCGCCTGATATTCGCATCTTGACCACCGACGTCGAGAAAGAGTCCCAAAAGGTGAGATCGCTCTACGGAGTCGGCGATACCATCAATTGGGAGGATGGCTCGAGGCACTCGTACTGCGAGCCCTTGTCGCCTACCCCAGAGGTCCCAGCAGAAGAAGATGGGAATGACTCGTATGGTTTCCTCGACGACCCCACGGTCGCGTTTTCTACGATGATTTGTGCTGACTTGACATCTCTCTCATTTAGGGTACCGCAACCACCGCCTCTCGCTCCGGCTTGGGCTACTCCCGGTTCCGTAAACTCTTCTCATCCTCCCGATAGCGGCCGACGGGAAACAGAATTGGCTGGCGGGTTGGAGGATTGGGAAGATGTGGATGGCGCCGATGTTGATCGGTACGGCTTCATCGCCATACCTCGACCGGCCTCAAGGATAAGCACGCCTACGGATCTGAAGTCGGCGCAGTTTTCACCTAGACGAAGAAACATCTTACAGAAAAGGGAGCTTGCGGGCTTCTCATCACCGTTGGGCATGCGACGGGCACCGAGTAGGAAGGTGTCGACAAGATCACTCAACACCCAGAACTCGGAAGTATCAGCAACATCAAAACGGTCCTCTCGATCTGTCATTCGACAAGCTGGCAATCTACTACTGCATAGTCGGGAGCGCCGCTGGATGGACGAGGCCGGCGACATGCTAACAGTGCCTCCTGGTCTCCAAGACGCCGCCGAGGAAGCACAGGTTGAAAGAATCTCGGAGACGTTGAAGCGCAAAGAATGGGAGAGATCGGAGAAGTGGCGCAAGATGGCCAAGGTTGTCCGGAAGGGTGGGCAAGGCGAAGGCATGGAATTTGAGTTTGATATCAAGAACCCTAAACTCATTGAGAGGACCTGGAAAGGCATCCCGGATCGCTGGCGTGCCGCTGCCTGGTGGTCCTTCCTTGCCTCTTCTGCCAAAAACCACAATGGCTCAGCCACTGAGGAGGAAATCATTACCGCTTTTCATCGATTGTTGGAGCGAGGCTCACCGGATGATGTACAGATCGACCTCGATGTTCCTCGAACCATCAGTCGGCACATCATGTTTCGAAAACGATACCGTGGTGGCCAGCGACTCCTCTTTCGCGTTTTGCATGCGCTCTCCATCTACTTTCCTGAGGTTGGTTATGTTCAGGGCATGGCGTCGCTGGCGGCAACGTTGTTGTGCTATTTTGATGAGGAGAAATGTTTTGTGATGCTGGTCCGGATGTGGCAGCTTCGTGGACTGGATCGCCTCTACCGTCCGGGATTCGAAGGTTTGATGACGGCGCTGCGGGAGTTTGACGATGTCTGGCTCAACAAGGACGTCGCCAAGAAACTGGTAAGTCACATTGTTAAGCTGAGTCTGATGCAACGTTTTTCTAACATGATGTGTGTCTTATAGTCGGAGCTATGCGTTGATATCACGGCGTATGGCACGCGCTGGTATCTCACTCTTTTCAACCTCTCGATTCCGTTTCCAGCTCAGCTACGAGTTTGGGACGTCTTCCTCCTTCTTGGAAACACGTCCGATGACCGCGCGTCAAGTTCGCGGGGAGAGAAGCCTGATACGAATGAAACGTCCCCACCGAGCGGACTGGACGTGCTGCACGCTACGAGCGCTGCAGTGATTCAAGCGCTTCGCGAGGTGCTTCTGGACTCTGACTTTGAGAATGCGATGAAGGCGCTCACATCTTGGATTCCCATCAAAGACGAGGATCTCCTGATGAAAGTCACAAAAGCTGAATGGAAATCGCACCACGGCAAGAAGAAGACCTAGCAAGCTTGCTTGCCAAAAGTGTCGTCTTGATCGGCATCCACTCTATTTTCTTTGTTTACAACCAACATTACGGAGTGGACCGCTCCGTCCTATTTTGTTCTGCATTTGTTCTGTTTCATTTTGCTACAGTTCTCGATACCCCTTTCCTATTTCGCCTCTTGATACTTCTTGATACCCCTTTATTTGCAATATGGCTCCTTTTTGCTACGCCTCATCAGGCACAGTCTCCTTTGTTTTTATCGCGGACAACTTGTTCTGCGGGTGGTGGATGATGGACATTCTTCTTTTTCCTCGAGTCTTCCTCTATCTGGGATAGGCTGAAGTGTTTGGCAAGCATGGAATGACTTGGAGCTATGTATACCCTTCTGGCATGATGGGGGGGCGTTTTGTCTTTTGTTTGAAGTGAGAGGAGGTGACTGGCCAGGTCGATGAGGGATTGAGATGATGATAATCGCAATGCTATGTTGGACGTGGGGTGATGTGGATGGGAGGAGGGCCGGCGATGATATTTAGGTGGTAGAAACGTGAATGTCTGCCAGCACCCCCTTGTGCATCTTAGCCCCACGAGGGTTTGCTCCGTACAGAGATGGAGTCTTGGGCCATAAAATTGTTGGCTCGTCTTGATAATAGTACACACGGGCTCTGTCAAGCCTCATTGTCCGTGATAAATACAGCACAATGAGAAGATATGTCCGATAGATGGGAGTAGACTGGTGATTCATGTGCTCTGTGCCCATCGGTTGAGCTGCTCTTAACAAACTGCATTTGGTAATGCTATCTATTTTTGGGCCATCTATTTTGGGAGAGATCAATTCGTGCCCACCGTGGGCTTGGCGACGAGTATCTGGTGTTTGATTGGGAACGTCCAGGGCTTCAAGGTGGAGAGCTGGAATGCAACGGTTACACTACAGCTGTTGTGTATCTAAGTCTACTCTCTTGTTTCTCTGTGAGCTTGATGGCTTTCAACCCTATGCAAACGTTAAATGTATCGTTATTTTTTTCTTTTTCTTTTTGGCTCAACAAGGCCTTGAGAAGTGGTCGTTCTTCTCTCTCCCACGTGTCGAACCAAAAATAGGTTCCTAATCAAGGTGAGACACACCGAGAGGGTTTCCCGGGCGGACTTTTCACCCCGGTTCCAGAAAACGGAGCCTCACTCTTTTTTCTGTCTTTTCTTTTTTTTTCCTTTTTCCCTAGCCCCCAATTCCGTCCCGTTACTGAGTACGGAGTACGAGTAAGTGGGAAAAAAAAAAGCAAAAAAAAAAAAAGAGGCCCGAGAAGAGAAAAGAGGGAACCTTGAGACACGACGGCTTTTTGTCTCTCTCGAACCCGAGAAAATTGAAGACACGTGGGACTTTGTTCGGGGTGCCATGAGAACGCATGTGAAAACGAATAAAGAATAAAGAAAAAAAAAAGGAAAGAAAAAAAACGAAAAGAAAGAGAGAAACCGAGGAACATGCCAAATCGGGCTCATCTGCCCGAACGGGTTTACGAATCGGGCCACGCACCGAACTGTATCTGCGCCAAAATGGTAGGCACAGAACGGATTCGGCGTGATTGATGGAATGTGAATTACCTATGTGGTGGTATTACTCCGTACTCCGCACTCCGTAGCATAAGTATGCATGTATACTCGTAGGCTCGTGATGCATTAATGCCAAGAAAGACAGAGCTTGTTGTGAAGCTTGGAATACATGCACGTTACATGCGTTCAAATGAGAGATCAACAAATAAACAACACATGCCTCATGCCTCATGCAACCAGGGAGCATGGAAATCGCTCGCTCGCTTCCAAGTTCCAGATTCGTGACCCCCAGACATATGAAAAATATACACCGCAGTTCCGCCATCTCAACACGCATTCTCATACCTAACATGTACCAAGTAATACTAATACTTCTAGACAACAACAGCATCAGACAGAGTCTGTGAAACATGCAGAACCTCATCCTCCGTATGCCAACCCGCGCATGAACAACCCCATTCGCGCTCCAAGCGCCCACTATCACCTCTGCGCCCGCTTCCGCTTCCGCTTCCTGATGCACCGCTCATATTACAGGACCTTTGCGCCAACAGCTCCTCCCAAAATGCGGCTGCTGTGTAATAGTACTTCGTACTTGCTAGGTAATTCCCTTCCCATTACGGGCTATTGTCTCCGTACGGAGTACGAAGTCGTATTACCACTTGTACGAAGTACGCAGTAGTATTCGGAATCCTGGATGTGCTCTACGCGGCGAGTCAATGTCATATGACCGACCCATCATCCAGCTCGCGTTCCCGCCAGTCGGTTGGTTCCTGAATCCTGAATGCACCCATCACCGTTCCAAGGCTCGACTGTGCTGGGACTGCTGCATGTCGCGTGCCTTGCCTTACCATCATATCATATCCATGGTTCCATGGGGGGGGGATTCCCTCGTTTCATCTACGACATGCTGGAAAGGGACATGACTGGGCGTGTCTCTTTTAAACCCTTGCTCAGTTCTGGCTGTGTGCCTTGCTTTTCATTTCCTTTTTTTTTTCTTTCTTTCATTCACCAGGCCAAGGTTGGCCGGTTTCGGTGCTTTGGAGCGCCTTATCAAATACCGGCTCTTCCAACTGGTGCACACATCACTCTGGCTGCTGACGTGTAAACCCTGCCCGCAGAGGAGGCACCCGCTCAACCCCATCCCAGAAGCAAAACCTTTGATCTGCCTCTTGATTCATCCCGTCTTATCAATACACTTTTGAGAATTGCCAAAAGTAACTCGTATGCAAACCAAGTCCCGTCAGGGTCCTTGGGTATAAACGCCGTAGCCCCGTAGCCCCGTAGCCCCGTAGCCTGATACCTAGAACCCAACACCCCCTTCTAATCCGTTGAATGTAGTATCGACCCCCTGATCATATCTGTCCGGTCGAAGTTGTTTCAATGTTTTGTCAAATGAATTCGCACTCGCGGCGCAAGAGAATTCGAATCAATGTACAAACCGTTGGTCAAAATCCAGACCAGCCGTAGAAAAAAAAAGATTCATCAAACGAGACCACCTGGCTTGACCATAGGCTGCGCCTCGTGGCTGAACTCGTGGGGCATTGGCCGGCCGGCTGAAACATCCCGTCAAATTAGCTCCAGAATCCAAGTCAAGTCTCGCCCTCGCCCAAACTGGAACCTCCAGCCCGGGACCTCGACTCGGGCTCGCCCGTGGTCAAGTGCTGTTGTTCTCCGACCCTGTCGCCCACACGCGGGTCGGCTGACCCTCCAGCTCGCTGCGGCGGTGGCGGTGGTGGTGGTTCAAGTCGAGGTGGCTGTGAGACCTGCCGTGATGATGGGCCTGAATCCACTGGCTCACTCGAGAGCAGTGACGATACAGACTGTTTCCCACTTTTGCCCTCCTCTCTTTCCCGCGGCGGCCCCCATGATGGGACCTGGGGTGGTGTCCGTGTGCGAGGAGGATGTTCGGTGCCCTCCCCATACCCTCGCGCCGACGGATAGTAGGCAAAATCGCTACGCTGACGCTTATGTGTTCTTCGGCTGGGCGAGGGGTTGGACGAACCCATTTGTGAGAAGAGCGGCGGGGATCGGAATCGGTCTTCGCTAGGAGTTCTAGCCGCATGCTGCGACGCTCCCCCGGTCGCCTTGCGTTTTCTCTGAGCCTCCCCTAGAGCCATGGAGCCCAAGTTAGCCTATAGGGACTCTCTCTTTCTCTTGGATTTTGACGAACCAGACGGTGTTCCTGGTCGGTTCGAGCCACTCCCGCCCTGCGGCATTGGCGGCTGCCAGTGGTAGAAGTGAATCGAAGTAGTCGCCTCGTGCTGGGGCGGCTGTGACGGTGTATGCACATGTCCTTGATAAGGAGGCATCGTAGCGGTAGGTCCGGGTTGAGGGTTCGCTCCTAGGCCTACCGTTCCCATCGGGCGCCCCATCACTCCAGAGACAGTTTGACCCCTAGGTCTCGTTGGTGATCCTGGGTATGGAGCGTATCCACCAGGCCCTGGAGCTGAACCGGCCGCCTGCGCACCGGCTGTAGGATATACAGCATGGCCTTCCCGTGGGTGTTCTGGCGAATGGGGTCTCTGCGGGGGGAGCAGTTGTGGATGGTGCGCCTGCGAAGAGGCCATGTACTGCTGGGCCCATTCAAGTGCTGCTTGGGGAAGCATACCTCCGCTGCCCATTGCCGCAAACACCAGGGGAACCAAGGGGGGCGGAATGCCACCGCTGAGCGCCGCCCGCAAAATGTCCATTTCAACTCTTCTCTGCTCCAAACGCAAACTCTCCTGTCTCGTCCTCTCCTCTTCCTGCCTTGTCCTCTCCTCCTCCGTTCTGGCTTGAAGCCAGGTTCTCATCGATTCTTCAGCCCCTTGCCATTGCTGTGGGTGAGGTGGTAAAGGTGCTGAGGACGGGGGCCATGGTTGTCCCTGATGAGAAGCCTGGGCGAGTTGTGGTGGCGGTGGTGGTTGGCCATGATGTGAAGGTGGAGGGGGCGGAGGAGGACCAGTAGAAGTAGGTGGTTGTGGGGGCAGAGTCATGGCCGCCGGCGGAGGCAGGCCACGACGGGGGGCAGACATGGGCTGGATCACTGGACTGCGGATTTGTGAAGGGGGAGGTTGCGACTTGAAGGACGAATCTTGGTGGCTCAAGGGGGGGGAGGACCTGGAGGTGGAAGGCGGAGTCGGAAGATCATGGACGGACTTGTAGCCGTAGGTTGTCGGTGGCTGTTTGACGGTGAGCATCGTCGGATATCCCACGGGCTACAGTAGGGTGGTCATGTGTTCAAGTAGGCATTTGTGGATGGGAAATAACCTGATGGTCAAACATGTAGAAACGAAATAGTAAAAGCTATAAATGAGCGTAACAACGGGGACGGGAACGGGGGAGGGGGAGAAGAAGAAGAAGGCGAAGAAGAAGAAGAGAAAGAAGCAGATGAAGATGGGGAGTTGTGGAGGAGGCGTACGCAGTGGATATAACGGTTGTATAAGTCGAAACGTGTGGGCTGGATGTGACGGCCAGCTCAAGGGTGGCGGTCGACGACGGGGGCGGGACGAATGAGACTTGTGGATAAAACTGGCCAGCCTCATTGGGACATGGCTGCTGTGACAATAGGCAAGAAGAGGCACAGTTAGAGGGCTGAGGTAACCCTGTCGGATCTATGCAAGGTCTCCAATATCAGAGACGTGGCCCGTCCGCTGGTTGTGTGTGGTGTTTCCTAGAACGGAATCAGGGCGGGACAGGGTCGAGGGCTCGACGGGGGTTACCAGCAGAGAAGACCCAGAGGAGACACAGAGCGAAGCCAAGCCGGACCGGGATCTGAACAACGGCTGGTCCAGGTCGAAGGAAGGTCAACAAGAGGCAAGGGCCGGGGACAGGCACGGTGCCACTGTGGAGAAGGTGTGTGTGTGGTGTGCCTGATTTACTGTATGTATGTATCAGAGTATATGACCTGATTAGGGAATCGATGGAACATCAACTAACAGGAGGGGGTGTGTGTTTTGTCAGGGGGCGTGTGGCAGAGCTGAGTGAATATGGGAAACCCGACAAAAGAGGGAATAAATCACTAACAGAGGAGACAAAGGTTAAAAGAGGCAGAGTGGATGACCAAAGGGGGCGGAAGCAGGTTGAGCCAAGGAAACCAAAAGAACGGAATGGCACCACAAAGGACGAAAATGCGTCAGTGGGCTTTTTTTTTCTTGGTCTCCGGAGAAATCGACGCCGACAATCCCGTGAGAAAGAGAAGAAATAGACAGATAATAATAATAGTAATAATATCAACTGGAGAATATCATTGAAGGAGAGCTGGAAGGGATTCACAAGTCAAAGGAACGACGAGAATGTGTATGTAGATGGGCTATGGATGGGGGGAAACAGGGGAGGAAATGGGGGAAATGCCGCTGTACATAAGGCGCCGAGAAACGGTGGAGGCGGGCTGCGAAGTGAAGTAAAGCGATGGGAAAGGGGAAGAAAGCGAAGAAGTCGGAGGGAGAATTGAGTCGAGGACAGACGGATAGCGTCAGAGTGAGAGAGACTAAGGGCGGAAAAGAATAGACGTACCGGGACGGAGCACAGCGCTGCAGTGGACTCGTAGTGGCGGTATCAGTGTGTGAGCGTGAGTCTGTGCCTGTGCGTGTCTGAGTCCGAGTCTGAGTCTGAGTCTGAGTCTGAGAGTGTGAAGGCACGCTGCAACTTGCAGCTGGGGAGGGGAGACGGTGCAAAAAATAGACAATGGGAGGGGGCTAGTCTAGTCAGTGTGGCTGGCCTGCCTGTTCTTTGTCCATCTCTCTGGCTGTCCATCTGTCCGTCTGTCTTGTCCGCCACACAATAATAGCTTAACGGCATCTTTGTCCATGGCAATCGGTCTGCCCCCCCGGCCTGGCATCTGGCTCGGCATGGGTTGGATGGATCTACTAGGTAGTAGGTAGGCTGTACTCCGTAGGTACATCCGCCCACACGCCCGTCTATGCGCCATTGCATGTACCCTCCGCCCTCTGCGACTCGTCCTCGTCCGCAGCTGTGGGAGGGGTTAGTGGCGGCTTGCCTGGCCCATTTTTGTTGTTCTGTTGCTTCGTTTTTTTTATTAGCTGAGCGGACGGGTGTAGGAGATACGGAGACGTGCTTGCTTAGCCTGAATAGCTCACCTATCGTGTCGCGGCTTTGCCATGCTGGACCGGGACCAGCCCGTTTCAAAATATGTCGTCTCAAGTATGTACTACCTTATGTTGTTGGAGGTTGATCACCGTTGCTCGGGCTTTTTTCCTGGATCGAATGTCTAGGTTGTGTCTTACCTTATCCCCTTGCTATCCATTATCGATATGGTCGTCACTCCTTCCCATGTTCGTTGTTCGCAAACCACAACTCGTTTGTCCTTCCAAAAGCGGGCGATTCCGACATTTATGCGGACACACATAAGTCTACACATGGTGCAACAAACTACTTACTGGCCTTGCACATCCTATTACATTAACTACTACCACTAACCCCTTCAAAAATATACCTATCGCCTGATTGGCCACTAAGTGCTCCATATCTCTCCGTGTATTACGTAGCTATGTGTTTATCAACAAGTTGGCATTGGCAGCCAATGAGGAGTTGGAGGCTTGCTTTTGGGGGAGGTGAGGAGGAGACGGGCGTCTGTCAAGATGTAGGGCGAACATACTCCGTACATGGAAATTAAATAACAAAAAATAAAAATAAAAACAAGGCATTATTGTTGGTACTGGGGTGCAAAGGCCGATCTGTTTTGAGAATCCTCGCTCGTGAGGTAGTTACTGGTGGAGGAGAACGACTTGTGTGGCCAATTTAGCCAAGAGTGGACTTTTGGGTGGATTGGTGCGTTGCTTGTGGCTTATCCCTCGCCTTACACTTGTTTGCCCCCTCCCACTCAAGATACAGTAAGTTTTGCTTAGATGGGGTTCATGGACCCAACACGGGGCAATGGTCCGTCTTGGTACGCATCGTCTCCATCTTTTGCTGTCGCGAGCGTCCAAATCGAGACGGGTTGTTGATATATTAGTTGAAGCTTGTCCAGGCCTGCCCGCTAGTCCATTTTATGCGGGTAAGCTTTGCGCGGCTGAAAAATGGCCAGCCGCCGATCTGTCACTAGACAGTGGCTTTCTTTGTTTCAACGATGGACTATTGTTATTGTTCTTGAGAGGCTGATGTGATGGCTTGCATTGCCTGGCCGAGCGCCGAGTATTAGACAGAATACACCGTACTTCCTACCAGACGCAGAATGCACAAGAAGCCGAATACCAGGGTCATATCTTAGGGCTGTTACGTTATGTACTCGTACATACTTCGTACATCTGGCGGGCGGTTCTGCGGGTCCTTCTGCCGCGGCCGCCGTCTCGTCCGCCGCCGATACTAGCAACGAAAATGCCGATGAGATGCTGATAAGCTGATGTTTGGTAGGTGATCACTTACGAGTACATAGCATAACGACGTTTCTTACTATCAATTGTGCATTAATAGGACCGAGTACGAAGTACTAGTAGTAGTACATAATACAAAGTACTTTCTTCGTACATTTACGAGTTTGTTGTTGTTATTGCTGCATTACGAGTAGTACTACCTGTTACTACCTTAATTTGGATAAAGATCTGGGGCCTCACGGCTTCACGTGATGCGATTGCACATGCTTCTCCCAAGGTTCCTTTTTGACGGCACACACACAGAGACACAGACACGACTACTGCACCTGTCGTCGGATGGCTGATGCCACCGTACGTAAAAATGACTTGAGTAATAATCTCCAACGGTCAGCCTTATCTACTAATCGACTAAGTTGTCAGTGTGGAGTCCTCTAGGTGTTTTGATGGTGCTCCGTACTCCATACTCCGTACAGCGCCGAAAGACATTCGCACGCGAGCCCTGCAGCAGAGATGTCGCTCATTGCCTCTTTCGCTCAGTCCAGCTTTGGAGGGGCAGGGCTACTAATCACCGGCTGTCTGGGCTGGAGCCAGGGATGCATTCGAGAGTCATTGCTGGACCTTTGACCTCATTCACGGTCATGGGCTATAGACGCTGACGGATGAATGATGTGCACAGAATGCATACAGAGCCACTAATGCCTTACACTAACACACAAAAATACCTTCCCCCGTAAACATGCATTGGACTTATGCGGTCCAACAAGCGCACCAGTTCGTCAATGTCCTCTTGTTCGTTCGTTCGTTTATTCATTCAGGATGATTGTACGAGTACGGAGTACGTAGCATGGACCTAGTATAGTATCCGACAAGGGTCCTCTGGTCCTAACAAAGCAACCAGCCGGAGAAATTCTGTGGCCGCACTAGAGTTACCACCCTTGTGGGCGGATGCCTCAGATGGTTCCCTTGCCATTCAGCTCGTTGTCAAATACGCGGAGGCTGTCGTACGTAGGTACATGCATTCGATGAAGCGCGACATTCTCCTTGTGTCCCTCTCGCCTTTATTCTAACTTTATTCCAACCTGTGCCTGTCCTACTGACTTCCTTGATGCTTCGTATTTATCACGCTGTAAGACTCGTACGAGCATGCACGCCTCTGCATATCATCACCTAATGGGAATTCATAGGACGGGGTATCGGGCACCTCTTGCACTGAGAGAATTCTTGGCAAATACAGGTATTGAGTACCTCCCACCTCAGTCATGAGTCTTGAGTCTTTTATCGAACAGTACCTCGTACTCCGTACTTGTCGGCTCCTTCCGCAAACCCTGACTCCCTATAGTATAGTATACTAGTACCTATGGGGATGAAGTACCTACTACTGCCTGACAAGCACAAGTCCTGTCAGCCGACATCCTCGGCCAAAACATCCAAGGCTCTCGGAGCCAGTCTTGGAAACTCCATTTTCATCATAGTAAGAATAGCACTACTGCCTGGTAGCTTCTCGTAGTAGTAGTACATTATTAGTACACCGATAGACTACTTAGAGACTGCGCCTCAAACACATAGGCTCGAAGTACTTTGTACTGTTCCGTGTGTCCGCTCTGTACTCCGTACCTGTTCCTCTTAACCTCTTCGGGCCAAGCAACTCTTCACAAGGTTCCTGCCATATCATGCAGCTTACATAGTATCCGCGTATCTTTTTCCCTCTTCCAACAAACACACCTCCTCTCCTCTCCTCAGGACTAATATTGTGGCACGGTTTGATCAACGCCATGTGGTGCATCGTTTCTGTTTTCACCCTGCGGGTACATACATATATGGTACTTCGTAGAGCTGTGACATTGGCTCAAATAAGCGTCCTCATGAATGCGATATCACCACGACTCGGCAAGCCATTGGCAATCAGTCGCTTTTGTCTACAGACTTGTTGACCACATCGCACATCGCCACTCCTCGATCTTGAAAGACATCGAAACGACTAGCTGGGAGTCAAGTTGGCGCCAGACCAAAGTGGCTCCGTTTTCTCAACGGTGAAGGAAACAACTCGGGCCCGCTTCGTATGCTCGTTATCTTCTCACGCCAGGGAAGGGAAAGTGGCCTGCATTAACCCATTGATATCACCCCGAGGATGACTACCTTGTCTGTTTTGGACAGATGAATTATAACCTTCCAAGATACTAGACTTGCCAGGACGAGGTCGGCGCTTTGCCGAAACCAGGGCAAGGCTGTTCCACGAAGATCAAAATTAGTTCCCTTGTGATACCTCGCTTCCTCGTTCACTCATTCAACTCCATCAGTGCCTTTGTGGCTAAATTTCCCCAAGCCTTTCCGCAATTAGCGTTCGAGATTGATAATGAGACCCTGGCCTTAGTGTACGACTTGACAACCTCTCTGCGAACCAACATCAAAGAGACTCTCAATTCAGCCCCGTTGCTCATAGCCAAGACCCGTACCGAACGGAGCACAAAAGCGTCAGGGCCGTGTCGACGAGAGCCGTGTTCCCCATGGTTGTCTATGAGGAGGGACCGATCCTTTGGGCCTCTCGGGTTTCAGTCCTAACGAAACTCTGTGGCTTTCCGTGGTCTAAGACGATATAGGCAAGCCAAAAGGAAAGAGAAAAAAAAACCATTTGCACCTCGACGGTTGGCTGCAATCTACAGATGTCTTTACAACTACACTGCCGATTGATCATACCAACATCGGGAAACCTGAAAAACCATCGTTGTCCGGATATGACGGTGAAGTACAGCATTGTACTTTGTTCTGACTCTTCTTCCCCAATCGGAGCAAGAGATTTCCTTCCGCCATCTTGTCTCGTCATTTGTACGCTGTAGGCTAGTTCTACTAGGCTTACGATAGTTGATCTGCTCTGTTTGCCAGCCAACCAAAACAACCTACGGACCACACACCTTCGCCAAACGTTGGTACGCAACGCCTTTCGGCTCTTCTTAGCGCACTCGACATCAGTCTCCCAAAGTCTGAGTAGGAATTGGTGCCTTTCGCTCCAGCCTGCCTCGCCCCAGCCTGCCTCGCCCCAGCCTGCCATTACCTTCGTCTTTACGTCTTGGAGGTTCAGCAGCAATGAGCGAGGGTTCCAGATGATGTCGTATAGCGAATCCAACTTTAAGTCTAGAGCCCTGGCTGACAGGGGTCAATTGTCAGCATGGACCCTTTACTATATGGAATGCATCATCAAAAAGGCCATGAAGGGATATTGTGTGGTCCGTCGAGCAGGGAGGATAAAGATGCACCACGTTGCGAATCGGCAACCCCCCCGTCTATGCTTCTTCCTTCTGGCCACCACACCCTTGAGCTAGTAAAAGTTTCGATCCTTCTCTTCACAGGCCTCTGAACCTAACCTGCGGAGGCGACCCAAATAAGCCACAAACTAGGCTGAAGTCAACCAAACCTTCGACTTTAATAAGTTGCCGCTGGCCACTAATCGGGGACCATGACCACTACGTTTCAACTAGAACACAACGTCTTTATTGATTTGTCACCTGAATCCGGTTTCATATTGCGGCTCGACTTCACTGGATTCGACCTACCGTATATCTGGATGTGATATCCTCGAGGCGGACCGTATGTGTTGACATGCTTCCCATTCACACGGCGCATCTCCCAGTATCCACGATAGTCATCTCGCAATAAAGATACTTGGAGCTTGGACACATGCTTGAGGCCCAGCGTTAAGCTAATAGTGACGCTAAACTGAGCTCCTACACACGACAGATATCCGCAAGTGGTTGGCCGGGTCCTGCATCATGATATACGGTGAACGTATGATTCGACGACACGCTGCATAGTGTCTTTTTTCATCCCATTGGTCTAGTTCTGATGATGCTTATATTCATCATTGCAGGCGCCAACCCCTGAGAGTTTGATAATATTGGTACCATGTGAATGGCTTGTGCCAGCTATCCAGAAGTGTCACCATCAAGGCTAGGTTTGAGCTTCCAGAATCAACCTAGGAGCAAACACTGGCTGGGCATGCTGTGCGTTGTCCACACCATTTTATGATCCGATGGGGCTGTTGGCGTAGCCACCAAGATTAGAAAAGAAGTGTTGCACAACTCTTTTTACTCAGTGTAATTCTCATCCTGATGGACTGATCTCATAGTAACCAAGCCTGACTACGCATTCAGCTGCAGATAACCGAGATGGGAGGTGTTACATCGACGTAACGGCGTTGGACCATTCGGAACAAAACATCGAGCAGACGTTACACCGAAACAGGGGCTGCCGCCATCAAAACCACACCGAAGTCCCGTACAGAGTATGGAGCACATACGAAGTACTTATATTGCGCAGACAAGTATGTTGTAATACAAGCAAGCTAGGCTATAGCAGGGATATAGGACAAACAAGCCCTCAGTCTTGCGTCTTCCTCAACCGCATGTACCAAGTGCAGCACGGTGGGAAATGGCGGAAAATTCTAGTCAATTTCTATGTGCGTGTCTCCAGAACAAGTCAGCAATGGCTGGGGTAGCGACCTGCAGCCACAGGGTCCACGCAGCCCGCAGCGTATGTATGTCTGTATATCCCTCATGTGGGCGCATACAATGAGTATGGATGAATTCCAACACAGGAGTTGCTGCCCACTCAGGTCGTCCTCCAATAGAGCGCATCCTGATTAGAAATAGCCCAGGCGGGTCTTGATACATGCAGAGACACAACAAACGAGTCAAATGGCCGATGGTCTGCAGGTAGGGGAAGCAGGATATTGCTTCCCTACAATACCAACCATGCAGTGGCTGTTTGGCGGAGGAGGGGTGGAAGATGAGGGCCAACAAGGCCGATATACACACATGTCTACCAGCAATTGAGCCGTGTGGTGGCTTGAAGCATAAGCATAGTTGGAAGGCAATGAGCTGGAGACCAAATGGTTCCTGGCAATGAACAGCTTGGCAGCTCCGCTTCAACGAACTGAATTGACAACGCAGCACACAGAAAATGATGAATCGAAGAACTCGTATCGCGAGCCGAAGCGACCGAAGACCGGGATGAACAACATGTGGGACCAATGGCCGCTCCCCTCGGCATCCGGAGATCTCTTGGTGTTGAGAGTTTCGTTCTTGCAAATCTCAGTCGTGCCATCAGAGCTTTGTGTGTTTTTATGCAAAATCCACCAATACGGCCCGACACGACTGGTCAGCGATGGACTAACCGAGCAACCGCAATCCTTGTCTGCAGCATGTGCCTATGTCCGGATGGATATGTACGTGCATTCATGCGTCTGGAGGGAACTTCCGCTCTATGTTCGGCGGAAGACGACGGACTCTGTCCGTAAACCACCGTTCCCACCGTCGAGATAGCCGCCGTTGATAGTGATGGCTTACACCTCCACACGTGCTCAAGTATCTTGTATACACGCGACTGAGTTCTCACGCCTCTCCTCTCTCTGTGGCGTTTGCTAGATCGCCTGCGCTTGTTTAGTGAGCAGCGTTCTCCGTACTCATGTGTGTCTCCGTGATATATCCCAACAAGCTAGCATGCTGCTTCCTAGTCTGAGGTACGACACAGCCAACTACCAGCCTTGCACCGTCGCCTTCTTCGGCATTGCTAGCTTCAAGTCCTTTGTCTCCGGCCATTCTTCGCCACTAGCCCTAGATCGTCAAGCTCTTGATCCTGCCCGTTGGTATCGTTAGTATGGCTTTAGGTAGCCAGATGCGGACGGGGGAACTCGTGGCCCTGAGCTCCCATCTCCTCCAACTTGGACTGTGGTAAGCGCCTCGCACATACTTGCGCAGTCACGAGAGCTGGTAGGGTATGTGTATGCAGGTCATGTCGGCATGGAGTACGGAATGTCTATCCGCGCTTATTATGTCCGAGAGGCGTCAAGGTCGGCCGAGAAACCCATCAAACATGAAACACACATATATTGAATAGCCTGTGCATTTTTTTTTCCCTTTTCCCACTACTTCGTACATCATGAAAACCATCCGCCATCAGACACGTGTAAATATGCGCCAAGAATCCAGCTGATTAGAAAAGCTCACTTCCAAGCCCAAAATTCGTAAACGGTAGTACTGCTCCGTACTAGTAGAGTGAAAAACACAAACAGAGGGAGACGGACACATGAGAGAAAAAGTTATTTGTCAAATAATATTCCCTCCCCCCTCCCCCCATGTTCTTGTGCGAGAAGAAAGTTCGTCATGAAATAAGTAGTAGGTTAGCAAAAAAGAGGGGGGCAACGAGAAAAATGTCATGGCGCATGTTTGATACGCTATCCTGAACCCCACGATTCCTTGCCTTGGGTTTGCGCGAGTGCCCTCATCTCCTCATCATCTCCTGGCCACAAATCACACAGAATCACCCATATCACACACGCTATCCAGCCTCCCTCTCCCATCATCATCATCATCATCGTCATCATCATCATCGTCGCTGTTCGTGTTCGCTCGATACTATACCCACGTCCCTCCTGTCCTGTCCTTCTCACCCCATGGGAGATTTTTTTTTTGGGTTTGGTTTTCACGCTATCTCGTCCAGCTCGCACATAGCGTATCTCGCCGTCTCAGCCACGCGAGGCTGCCAATTGTTGTTTTGTTCCCTTTCCCTTTCCCTTTCCTTTTCCCTGTTCCCTATCCCCTTTCGGATTTACAAAGTAAAAACGAAGGCTTGCTGGCACTGCTGAAAGCCCGGACATTCCAAATAGTTCAAAGTTCCAAAAAAGAACGAGAAAAAAATGAAATGACGTCAGAAAGGAAGAAAGCAAAAACCTTGATGAAATTGAACCAGACCAGACCATGAAAAGGAGCTGAAGTAAAGGAAGAGAGAGAGAGAGTGAGAGTGTGTGAGAGTGAGAGTGAGAGTGAAAAAGGGGTTAGAGAAGGGGGATCTTTTGCCCACCCAAACTTCATGATATTTTTTTTGGTTCGTCGTTCGTCAAAATATTTCCCTATCTCCCGACCTGATGCCAAGCTAATACATGGGGAAACGCCTTTGGATCCATCCGTCTCTATCCCGACCCATTTGCCGACCTGAAAACGCAAAATTGATAGGGACCCAAAAAGGAAAATAAAAGACGAGGCCGTTTCTTTGCATGCTGTTAGCCAGTGCCCAGCACCAGTCTACTAAAGAGCGGCTGAAGTGCCGTTGCAAAAACCGTTAGTAGCCCGCTGAACTTAATGCTTCACGGGTCATGAGATGCAGTACGGCCGTTAATAATTGTAAAAAAAGTAAAAAAAAAAAGTCTCATCTCGCCAAGCAGCCGTTTTCAGAGTTGACAATGTCCTGTTCCTTGCGCTTCCACCTGCTGCGCCTCGTCGGTAATCGAGCGCTGTCGTTGTATCGACTTCTTGACAAGGACGTTTCTCTGTCTCTCTGTTGACGACTGCTCAGTGTCCGCCGACTCGGGGCCAGGCAGGCTATTACTCCGAGTCTTCGTCAATTTGCGAGGTCGATACTTTTGTGGTTGTGACGATGCAGAGTCCCTTGTTGCTCCAGTATCTGAAAATTCTTGATCGCTAGAAGTTCGACTTGTCGATTGGCTGGCCGTGCCTACTTGACTGACGGCTGAGTCGTCCCTAAAAGGAGTGACAAGCTCTTCAAGATCCTCAGCATCATAAGCTGGATCACCGACGACTCGTAAACCGTCTGAATCGTGGGGGCTGTCGCAGACCACTTCTTTTTGCATCGACTTTGATGCTGGATCGGTGGGAGGACGTTTTCGAACAACCGAGCCCAAAGCCAAATCATCAGTAATGCTAGGCAACGGTTTTCTAGGAGGAGGCGGTAGCTTCGGAACGGGGGCCACCATTTCGCCATATCCATTGGGACTGGTCTCCGAATACGTCAACGCGTCCGATGGTGAACAGCTAAGTGCAGGAGGATCTGGCCTCGGAGTAGTAGTATTCATGTAGGCATCCAACTTTCGTTTGAGCACTTCCGCACGGACGGGTTTGGCAAGGTAATCATTCATGCCAGCTGCTAGGCACTTCTCTCTATCCCCCTGAATGGCTGAGGCTGTCATGGCAATTACCAGTATTTTTCGAACCTCCTCGATTGAATCGTTTCGAATAAGCTTTGTTGCTTCATATCCATCCAGGACTGGCATTTGAACATCCATGAGAACAATATGATACGGTACCCCTTCACTGGCCTTCTGCCGAAGCCCTTCCACGGCCTTCAGCCCATTCTCATATGCGTCAACATTGGGGTAGCCTAGCCGCTGCACATATTGAATGGCAATCTTCTGATTGATAGGATTGTCTTCAGCAACGCATATTCGAATGTCCTCCTTGGGAATCCGAGAGAGGTCAAGGTAGGGGTTTGGTGAGGCTGCTCGTTCCATATATGACGTCTGTGTATATCGGTCGATCGGTGTGGACGACTGTGACTGAGCATCCCCAGCAGAAACATCTGACTTGGCCTTCTCGAAGGAAACGGTGAACCAAGCAGTTGTGCCAATCTCCGTTTCGCTCTCTAGTTGAATCTTGCCCCGCATTATGGTCTCGATCAGGGATTTGCAGATGCTGAGACCTAGGCCGCTTCCGCCGTATTTTCTTGCCGTGCTTGCATCTGCTTGACTAAAAGGCTGGAAGAGATTCGCTAATTGGTCGGGCGGAATACCGATTCCTGTGTCGCGGACCCAGAAAGTCAGCGTTGCCCGGTCTTTGGTCTCACCATCAAGCCGTGCGCCAATAGTGATCTCTCCATGGTCCGTGAATTTCAGGCTGTTCCCAATAAGATTTCCGAGAACCTGGTGGAGACGAATGGGGTCTCCATAGATTAACATGGAAGGAAGCTTGATATCCTGGATAATTGTAACCTTTTTCTTGGATGTCTTCTCTCGATTGCTGTAAGAGACCGCTCTGACAACTTCCCGAACCATTTCCTCTGGATTGAAGGCAATGATGTAAAGTTTCATCTTGTCTGCTTCCATTTTAGAAAAGTCCAAGATGTCGTTAATGACAGTGAGTAACAGATCAGCGGAAACTCGAATCGAGTCTGCCATCTCCCGTTGCTCTTCGTTCAGATCGGTTTCTCGCAAAAGCTCGGAGTTGCCAATGACGCCGTTAAGCGGAGTCCGAAGTTCGTGAGATACGTTGGCCAGAAAGATGGATTTGGCCTTCGCAGCCTCCTCTGCGAGTTTGACGTTTCGCATTGCCTTGGCTTCAGCTTCCTTTGCCTTTGTCTCAGCCTCGAGTGCTTTGGCGAGAGCACGCCTTTGAACCTCAACCATTGATTGATTTTCGGCTGAGATTTTCTCGATACTCTTTATCGACACGGCATTAGAGTAACTGATACTGATCTGGTTGACTAGCAGCTGCAGGACAGTGACATTTCGATCTGTGAACGCATTCGGAGCGCCTTCTAGATACAGAACACCAAGCAATGGTTTGTTAGCGTGGCGTATGGGAATGGCAATGATGGCTTTGCTCGATGGATTCCTCTGCAGCCATGACTCGTTCACATTGCCAAATCTCTCATCAGATTTGATATCCGTGATGAAGACGGTCTCCATAAATCGTGTACAGTAAAGCACAACATTCTCGGCAATCAAGGACGTGCTAGCAAGCGACAATCCTGGGTTGTGTGCTGATGCACCTTTCTCAGGGTCACCACTGGCGGCCACGCACCAACCTTCCACGTCAGTCTCCTGGACCACAATAGCAGCGAGTGTAGCAGAACCGCCACATGTTTGCAGGATAACATCACACATAGTCTTGAGCAACTCATCAATCTGTAGCAATGATGAGATGACCTGCGAGGATGTCAGGATGGCGTGCAAATCGATCATATCGAGAGCAGGTAGCCCGGTCCCGTTTTCCGTTTGCATGTTCATAGATCCCCGCCAGGCCCCTATCCGCTCATCCTTTGACTCGGTCATTGTGTGAGAAGGAATCTGCGTTAGTGCCTCCTCGTCTTCGCCATCGACAGAACGGAATTGAACAGATGGTGCGTCAGTGACGAATTCTGTTTGGACACCAACATCAGCAGCTCGATGGCTTCGCGTTGGTCCATGCAGCAGGAGGCTGTGTTCTTCCTCGATGACTGAGGCAACACCTGTGGCTGCCATTTGTCGGTATAGGCCCACGGCGTCCTGTAGGGCTGCGCGCGCAGACCTTCGTGCTTTGCAACGGATGAAGAAGCCTGCCATGAGATAATTTCCGAGAGCCTCTTCAAACAGAAAATCGTGCTCCGCAGCGTGGTCCAGTGCTTCTTCGTAATGTCGTATCGCTTGGCCATGGTCATGCGACAATTCCGCCATCTGCGCTTCTAGGAGTCTCGACCACGACAGATAATTCACATTGGACACTGTTCCCCAATCCGTCATCATCCTCACAAAACCGCTAAGCTGCCCTATAAGTTGCTGGGCCTCGGCAGAAAAGTCCTCTGACTGAGTGCGAGGATCCTGCATTTTGCGAAGCAGATGGCCGGTCAGGGCCAATCCATAAAAGAGTATTATCAATCTGCTGTTGCGCGCCGACCACAGCTTGGGAAGTAGCTCATAGCATCTCGCTCCGATTTCAATGGCCCGCTCATAATGACCAAAGAGGAAGAGAGGGACGATTTCCAAACTTTCGTACAACAGCGTTGACCGATTGCTATCTTGTGTCTGGTTCATGAGCCAGTTCTTGTACCAAACGCCATCGTGTTCGTCATCTGTTAGAATCTCTAAGGCATTATGGGTACGGGTCTTGCCCTGCAAAGCCCGACAAGTTTGTCTGACAGCAATGAGCAAAACCCCACCTCTGGTATCACAGGACCAGTTGGATATCTCCTCGCAACCATACTCGCAGTAAGTCTCAAGATCAGCGCAATTCTCGCTCGCGAAGAATTTAGTTTGGGCGGAAAGTCCATAGGCAAGAATTGTAGACATCCTATCGCCAGCTACAGAGGCCAATTCAATAGCATCCTCCATCTGAGATATCGCCAGGGGCATGGAGCAATGCACATGTCCAATAAAACATGAATGTGTCATTTGACCCTTTGCTAACGAGAACGCGTCGCGTGCCTGAAACAGCATATCTTGCGCCATCGATCCCAAGTCAATGGCAAATTGAACCATCTTGAATCGTGACAGAGCAATGATTCCGAGATTAATGAATGCCGTACCAGACTGTGGGAAGGAGCCTCGAGAGAAGTGCATATCAAGCATGACCAAGCTAAGATGGTAGAATTGCACGCAGTCGCTCCACCAAGCGGCACTGCTCGTCTCAGAAAGGACGGCCCCAATGGAGGTTATAAAGGGATCGGTTGACTTTCTATAATGGACGATTGCCTGACGATCCATCTTTTGAATACGTGCAGATATCTTTCGGAATTTCTCGTCGCATGTTTGGTAGGTCGGCTCGCCATCAATGGGGACCCCGAGTACACCTAGACATTCTTTGAGGGAGATCAAGGCCGCCAAAGAATTGCCATTCTGAGCAAATATTCTCGATTGCAACACGTAGGCGGGTGCCTTATCAATCGGAGTCTTTGCATTGGCAAATATGATTGAAAGGAGATCGTTAGCGGACGGAAGGTGTCCCATGTATAGATAGCATTCTGCTAGGCGAAGGTGAAGTTGAATGGTTTCATCATAAGACGCATCTTCAACTTCATCGGTCCATGGAGTGAGTTGCAAGAGGCCAACAGCTGCGTTGTAGTATTTGGCAGCTGTTGGTCGCGCACCGTTCTCAATTGCAGCCTGAGCACATTCTGTAAGTAGCTTACGGTACTCCCGCCGATCGGGTACACGACGTTTGATGACGTCGACAGCCACACAAATATGTGAAGCAGTGCTATCGCGCTGCCTGGCCTCCACTCCGTAATACTTCAGAAGCGTTTGTGAGATGATGAAGTGCATTTTCCGAGCGTTGCACTCCTTCAACGCAGCGGATGCATGAATGTATCGGTCATGAGCGAAGCGGAAGCGGTCGTCCGTTTCAGTCTGTACAATGATGTACGCCTGAATGGCCGCCTGCAAGCCTGCTATGGCCTCTCCTTCGGAATAGGAGCGCTGAGCCGTCATCATATTCGGGCAGGCCACTGCACTTTCCTCATCGTCGTAGTACTCGAATTCTCCGCTCATCAGTCGACATAGCAGTTCAAACGAGAATGAGCCGCCAAGGAGGGCCGCCCAGGCAAGGACAGCTCGTGCAGCAGGTGGTAATTCGTTGAGTCTCTGCGTGATAAAGGCAGTGTCCAGGACGTCATAATCCTTCTCGCCTT
The DNA here is from genome assembly GCA_008477525.1 of Hypomyces perniciosus. Taxonomy (NCBI): domain Eukaryota; kingdom Fungi; phylum Ascomycota; class Sordariomycetes; order Hypocreales; family Hypocreaceae; genus Hypomyces; species Hypomyces perniciosus. The sequence continues at coordinate 1,150,248 of SPDT01000006.1, forward strand.
GGAATTGTGCGAATAGTCTGTCCAAATCATAGTGCCACTGACTATCTCGGTAGTCGTACCAGATACATTTCTTCCGGTGGCAGGCACTGAGCATTTCTCGCATGTAAAATGGATTACCGGCTGTTTTGGACTGAATGACAAGGGCTAGGGAGAGTACGTCCTCTTTTGGCCTGCAAAGAGTTACTGAGACATATTGAAGTATGTCCTCCTCAGTCAGGGGGTTGAGCGTTATCTTAGTGGCCGGCGGGCGAGTGCCGCGAGGGAAATCTGCCATATATCAGTATCGGAGAAAGTTGCTAGGGGGGGTCGTATGTATTCACCATCTGCTTCGGGAGGTTGAATGATGTTCTGAGTCCTTTCTGCGGGAAGCTCCTCGGGGCGATAGGTTACAATGACCACCATCTTCATCCTGGCGGCTACTATCTGCGTGATGAGCTCCATAGATTCATCGTCGGCGAAATGAAGGTCTTCCAAGCTGAAGCATATGAACTTATGGGTGGTAAACACCCTAAGAACGTCGAGAATGGTGTTGATCAAACGCATGGTCTGGGTAGAGACTCCAGTGCGGAGATAGTCTTGCGTAGACTGGGTTGTGATACTCGTCGCATTCCGTGGTAAGGGGCCGGGAGAATCGCCGGGAGATGACCCTCGACGCTTCAAGATCGGACGTGTCTCCTTTCGTGGGCCCGAGGCCTGGGATGAAGACAAAGGTCGTGGGATGCTTAATTCGGGAGGACCAAGCAGAAATTCTGGAAGTCCGAGAACCCGATGCAGCGTTGGCCACACTGGTCGAATATACTGCTTTAGCCCCTGGTGGAATGGCGTCTCTGTGTTTCTCTCACCCCACACCTGCTTGAACAAGGACGACAGCAGCTTAAGCAACGGTCCAAATGGTGTTCTTTTCGCGGTGTCAAATTTTGCTGTTGCGCAGTAGCCACAGCGGCGAGCGTCTGCCAGAATCGACTGTACGAAGAGGCTTTTCCCTAGACCACCAGCACCTTCAACAACAACAACTTCGCAGTAACCTTGTCGCCGAAACTTGGCGGATCCCAATTGCCTGGAAAGACTAGTTGCACCCGAGTCTAACGGGCCCCGGTTACCGTCCATACCTAGACCTTCCGCGATACTCGATGTGTCTAGCGAGACAGATTGGTGTCGTTCCCAGGGTCTCGCAATTCGAGGGAAAACGTTGGCGGAGTGAGTTGAAGATATGGTTTCGTTGGATAATGTTTGGGTTTCGGATAAGATAGAATGATGGGTGCTATTCCGAGTCTGTTTACTCTCAGAGGAAAGAGTTTGGGCGAATGATCCGCTTCTGCGGTTGTTGCCATCTGCTGAGCTAGCGCCCTCGCTGGAGATATCGTCGCAAGCAGCGACTTCGTTTGAGAGGCTAGCCGCGTCAGAGAACCGACTCACGGCTCCTTTGCGCTGTGCAGAATGGCTCTTGGAAACACGGTTAATGACCTTCAAAACAGCCTTCTTCTCTTCCTGCCTGCCTATCATACTTGTTGGGAGCATAAAAAATGACGAAACATCACTGGTGCCAATGGTGAATTCCTTGAGGGCCCGTAAATTTCCATCACCGAGGTATTCTTGGACCTTGACTAGATCCTGACGGAGCCCGCTGGCCGAATGATAACGGTCAGCAACGTTCTTGGCCGTACATTTCTGGATAATCCGTCCTATGACTTCTGGGATATCCATTCGCACAGTGGCAACATTGGGGATCCTGCGACCAAGGACTCCTTGAACGATGTCGAGAGTCGTCTCTCCACTGTGGACAGGCTGCTGGGTGAGAAGCGTCCAGAAAAGAACGCCGAGGGAATATATGTCAGTGCGTGAATCAGGCTCCGCCGGCATTCGACCAGTTTGTTCGGGGCTGATATAAAGTAGTTTATTCCTGCCACCAAGTTCCTTGGATAGCATCGACCATCCAGTGCTAGTCAAGCCATGCTCAAACGACCTAACCCCGGATCCAAAAGCTACAATTCTGACCTTGTTATCTGCAACGTTGAAGTGAAAGGCATCGCCGCGGATCTCCCCATGAACCATCCCTCGGCTATGGTGAAGAATCTCTAGACACTGGGTTGCGCCGATGGCAAAATCGAGGAATAGTTGCAAGCTTATGGGAGGCTGAAGGGTCGGTTGACTATGGTAGGGCCGATATGAGTCCCCCTCCTTGCGCGCTTGGTAAAATGCGGGGCCCATGTCGAGAACATCAAACAGGTAGTTGGCGCCCGGATGCTGGTATATGGCAACGACGATAGCTCCACGATCTCCAGCCACGGGACTCAATCGAATCAGATCAAGAGGCTTGACAATATGGTCGCCATTCGGGTCAGCGGTGGTCGAGACGGTCTTGGCGATTTGGAAAGCCCGCTCCTCACGGAGGGCATGGTACGACACCCGCGCAACGACATGCTCCTCGACGCAAGGCAGCTCGGTAGACGGGGAAGAGAGTGGGTTAGGCGGGTAGGAGGCCGGCAGCGGCGAGGCGGGGGGGTCACTGCCGAAACCATAGCTGTAGCTGGATAGCTGACCACCATGATCTGAGGGAGTGGGACGGCCAGACTGAAACTTCGAGACGGATCCAGGGCTAGAGACGTTCTGCGACGAGGTCGAGGTGGGCAGCGTAGGAGGGACGAGGCGGGTTCCAAAGACGTGCCTGGATGGAGGCGTGAGTCGAGCACGGCAACAGCAGCAAGAAAAAAAGCGACTCACCAAAAGTCATAGGTCGAGTGAAAAGGCGGCGTGGACTCATCCCAGGTGTATCCAGCGATCTGGCGAAGGCGCTCGTACAGTCGCGGCGGAGGCGGAGGCGGCGGGTCAAGCACATCGTCAGGCACGAGGGCTGGACCGTCCATATTGGCGCGCGGTCATGGGAGAAAAACCCCCAGCTTCGCTGCTCGACGGGAGGTGAGGCTCGGAGGCTTGTGGGCACTCAGTCGACTGTCAACCAAGCCCGTATACAGCGCCCATCGTCGGTCCGGTGAGGTCTGCGGAGGGGGAGCGAAGAGAGGCAGGGCGGCAAAAAGAGGACGAGGGCGAAGGAGGCACGGAGCAGGGCAGCGTCGCAGCAGGGCGGCCGGTTTGCGTTGGCGGAGCGAGCGGTGCAATGCAGAGAGAGTCGGGGTGAGGTTTTGCGGGCTGGGGTCTTTTGGTGTGCTCTGGAGGCCTACTCGGCACGCTGCAGTGGTCGTAGTCAGGACTCAGTCAGTGGACAGAGATTCGCTCTCGCTGGCGCTCTTCACCCACTGTGCTGTGTGCTATGTGCTGTGTGCTGTGTGCTATGAGCTATGAGAGTGGGCCGGGCCAGCATGACCCAACTACAGACTTTTGGCCTAGTGTGTGTGCGCTTTTGGCTTGGAAGAAGACGGCTCGCTACAGCCAGCTCTGCTTTGGGAGGGGTGTTTGTCTTGGTCATTGGAGTATGAAGCCTTCTGTGATACCCAACTCAGTGCATCATGGGTTGCAGATTTGCAGTCTGGTGAGGAGAGGGGGATCGAGCATTGGCAGACTGCCTGGTCAGACTGGTCAGAGAGCCATAATCTATCTATCCAGCAGCTGTTGTGCGACGCATTCATACACGTCCAGCCAGTAGGTGAGTGATAGCAACCCCGCTGGGGCTTCTGCATTCATCCGTCCGGCCTCATTCTCGCGGTTCTCGGCAGAAATCAAGTCCTTTTTCCCCGACGAAAACTCGGGGTTATTAATAAACATGCAATCAATATCCTGCTGGTTTCCTCTTTGGCCTACCATGTATATACCTAGATGCTAGTATGGCGACAGTACTCCATACCTACCTACCTAAGGTGTACTTTGTATCTATGGAGTACTAGTAATATTTTTGTATATCGTTTAACCAAGCATCATCAATGGTGGCTGGAAACGCCAAGTAGCAACAATTCCGCACTTCGTGGTCTGATTCGGCGCTTTCCTGCCTGTCGTCAAGCAAACGATAAGCCTACCAGGTATCAACAGCCCTATCTATCACCTTGCCATCATTGGCAGAGTTTTTCTTGTCACAGTGCCGCCAAAACGTTTGTCCCCATCCCACATTCAGTGTTCCTGGTGGCCCTCCACTCTCGTCTAGTATTGGAGAATGATGATGTAAGTGGCATATCAAGTTTGACATATGCCACACTGGGCTGCATGAACAACACCACAATGTCGGCCCAACAAAATTCCGTGAACGGAAGAAGCCCCGTTCTGTGATGACTTGCTTTATTGGCTGAGCAAATGGCGCGAATAGTTCTAATATTTTATTTTTATAAAACACAGTCGTGCTATCTATTCTATCACGACTGCCTCTCCTCGTTAAACGACAAAGAGTCTATACCAAGTCCGACTGCCAAAAGGCAACCCTTGGCACCTGAACCATTCATCCAATGGTTTCCAGACATTGACCTTTTTATAGCCATAAATAGCTCAAAAACCTTTCCACTCCTCATGCTACCCCATACTCGTGACTCAATTACAGCACATCTATAAATCGCGTGCTCTACATAATTCCAAACTCGTTGACAAATATCCTTCTCAACTTGTTTGGACGGATGGTGAAGACTTAGTTCCTCTCCCTGGTGGGGAGGGACTGGGCACCATAGTTGAAGGTCTGGGCCAACCGCCTCTCAGCGTTCTGTCGGGAGTTGACAAAGTCAGGGTAGTTAAGGGTCAGCTCGACGGCGCCGTTCACAATCGCATCGACAGCCTCAACACCCAGCATAAATGAGTGATCCTGGTTGCCGACCTCGTATCTCCAGCTGCCGAAACGGCCACGGGAGTAGATATCCAGGTCCTTGAGCTTGGGCAGAAGCTCCTTAAGGACACCCTCTCGCTCCAGGGTAGGAGTGGGGTAGCCGTGATCGAAGCTGCGGTGATAGGTAGAAATAATCTCGTCCTCAGGCTTGAGCATCTCAGTGTTAATCAAGCCCTGGATGCAGTCCTTGAGCAGGTTGGCCTCGTCCACGGGCTTCAAGGAAGACTGGGACACCTCCAGCATGATGGACCAGTAGGGACCCTCCTTAGCCTCAGAAGAGGCAGCCTTGGTGCCATCGGCGAGATAGAGGGTAGGAAGCTTGACATCCTTTTGGGGCTGGTTGTATGGGGAGTAGTTGGAGAAGATGGTGGCACGGTAGAAGGGGCAGTTATCCTCGGGGAAGTATAGCTAGCAGGTTGTCAGTTCTATGCCATGCCTGGGAGTGAATGAGATTCTTACCCAGCACTTGTCACCAATGCGCTCTGGGCGCTCGCCACGGATACCGACACCAATGACGTGAGTGGTCGAGTAGAAGAGGCCCTTGGAGAGCTTGATGAGCTCCTGGTTGCCTATCTTCTCCACCAGGTGGTCGACAGCCATGGTGTTGACTAGCTTGCCATAGCCAATGGTGGTGCCATCAGCCAGGGTGACAACCTTCTTCTGGGCGTCAACCTTGGTAACCTCACCCTGCTTGCCGAAGCGCTTCTTCTCCTTGGGAAGAGTGTCGGCAACGGCGATCCAGATACCACCGGTGCCGTCTCGAGCCGGGAATCGGAAGGTGGCGTTGGGTCCCCAGTTGCCAGCAACCTTGTTGAGAATGACATTCTTGGTGACAGTCTTGATATCAGGAGCAGCAACTCGCTCACCGAGCCATTCGCATTGCATCTACAAGGATATGTCAGCTTCGGGCAGCTGAGAGCAGGCAAGTCTGAGGTTCCACATACCTTGGTCGTGGGGACAGCCCAGACCTTGTAGTTGTAAGGGCGCATGAAGATATCAGCAATACCCTCTCCAGTCATTCGCAGAATCCACTCGTCAAAGTTCTTGGGCTTGGTGTTGGCAACCCGGCACTCCAGGGCAGCGTCAATGAGGCCGTCAATACACTTGACCTGGTCCTCCTTGGGCAAGATGGAGATGTTGTTCTGGAAAGGGTAGGGAACCCAGAGGCCCTTGTAGCGGACATAGGAGATACGCTGGTGAGTGTACCAGTCATCCTCCTTGGGAAGCGCCTCGTCAAGGCAGTCATCGAAGTACTTGTAGTGGGAGAAGATGACGTGACCGCCGACATCGTACAGCTACGAGCGAAGCAAAGTCAGTATGCGAAGAGATGGGACGGCAAACAAGAGACTTACGAAGCCCTCGGGGGTGACATCAGTGCCAGCGAGACCACCAGCCTTCTCAGAAGAGTCCAGGATCAACCATGAAGGGCCATTCTGTAGAAGCTGTTAGCTAGCTATCGTGGAGTCAAGGTTGGCGGTGAGGCTGCTCACGATCTGGTTCAGGCGCTTGGCAGCTCCGAGACCAGTAGGTCCCATGCCAATGACGAGGACATCGACGTTACTGGTGAAGGGCAAGTCAGTTAGAGAAGCTACAGGCAACGAGGTGGCTTCTTTTGGCCAGCGCGTCTGGAGTGAAGCACACGGGACAGACTCACATATCGGCACACATGGTGGGGATGGGGTGGGATGTTGGATTCTGAAGTTCGTAGATTAGGCGACGGCGCTCGAACGCTGAGGAGTTGCAGCGATAGAGCACGCAAGATGGATGATTCCGTTCGTTAGAAGACGGAGGACAGGAAGAAAAGCAAAGCTGAGCAGTAGTTGCCAGACAATTTGTTTTTAGAGCTGCGCTGCTTGTTGCGGGCAGAAAAGGAGTCGGTCGGTGATGGAGGGGCAACCCAAATTACTAGGTACGCTGGCGACAGGGGGCTGGTAACGCCCAACAACCTAACTGGAAGTCCCTGTAGCCCCCTGGCAAGCCCGATCCCCCACCCATCCATCACATCACACCAGTGAGGCCGTGTTTCCACGGACCATGGCCATCCATCACCACCAACCCGCACAAGCTCCTTGTCCTCTTACATAGTGGCAGGGGATGAGCAAAATCGCGGTGGAGGTCGACAACGGCCTTTCATGCGAGCACAGTTCCAGCACGTGTTACAGCAGACGGACACTGTGCTGCTTGACGAGCTGGGTTGAGAAAGCTTAGCCATCTTAGCCGCTCTTGACCTATCTTGGCCCGTTACAGATGGGATAGGATGGGTTAGGATGGGACGAAACAAAAGCAGATTTTTGCGTTGATTGATGAGCTACACCAAGAGATACGCAGATCTACGTACGAGCACAAGTACTGGGTACTACTTCTGCTGCTACTACTGCTGCTGCTGCTGCTGCTGCTGCTACTCGTCCATACGTGTTGTCAAACAAATGGATCATGAGAATAGTACTCTTATGGAGGTATGCATGCCGGCGGTCTTCCGTCCTCCGTCCATTCTTAGCCCACCCACATCATCTCGGGCCTCTCCACGAGATGCTTATTATTATCGCCTCGGGTGCTAGGGTGCCGACCAATATCCACTGGAATCGTTTTCGTAATTTCTTGCTGAGATGAAGACCCAATCACTGCCAAAAGGGCCGGACCAGACGCTGTGGCTAGAAAAATTCGACAAACGAGGCCTTATCGCGGTCCGCTCCACCTGTCTAAAAGAATGTTGACTCGCAACGACGAGCCGGCGTCGAATTAGCATGAAGTTGTTCATACAAAATGATTAATCGATTCCACGAACCGCAGCAAACTAGACATGCACTAATGGCAATGTTCGTTCCGTTGGCTTTGTGTTTGTCATCGGCTTGTAAGGAACACAAGAGGGAACATGTGTCCTGATACCACCTGCACGTCGCCTCTGCTCTCTTCCACAGGGATCGAACGAAGGGGATCTTCAGGGAGTCGCAGGAACGGCTTACCTGGGGCCTGAGTGAACCGTTACGGTGTGACATTTCCTCTGTCAAAGTTGCAGATCAGAGATATGAAGATATGATGCGTCGTCAATATCCTGGAGCCCGACGTCATTGGATCCATTATGCTATGATCAACTCGCCCGCTTTTGGGACAAGCATCGCCCGGACAGTTCACTGGTGTTTGCCTGTGGTAGTATGCGGCTGCAGTTCTGAAACGATAGCAAATCAAGATCGACCTATCTGGCGTGCTTTGTAACACGCTTTGACGCCGAAATATTCTTTTCAACGACCAACCCGGTAGGATTAATATCTCCGTACGACTGTGACAGCGGATACACTTATACAGAGAGAGACAAGGCACATCACTACACGATAGTACTTCGTACATGCACATCATCAGCTCTTTTCCTTAGCAAATGTCAAAATTGTAGGGGAAAACAGCCAGCCAACGACGATGATCTCCGCAACAGCATTTCGAGTAACTAGTATCTAGTAGTAGTAGTATTATTCTGTTACATACTACTACTAGTAGTTCCATAGTCAGAAACAGACAGGGCAGCCGGAATTCTGATGACAAGCTGGCCCCACAAGGCACAGTGAGAAAGATTATATGCAAGCACGGTATATCACCCAATGAAAGTACCTGCGGGGACAAAATAGAAGGCTGCCTTATGTATGTAGAATTGACCCAGATGCCGTTGATGGAGATGATGATCTTTAGTTAGGAATTGGCACGATACGTCTCGAAGCTTGTCCAGGTGGTAGCATCATCAGCGCCAAGCTTTCTTCTATCGAGGGTGCATGATCCATGCCTCTCTCTCTCCCGTTGAAATGTGATGATGGAATGCCGCGAAAAAGGTGCTTGGCATCCTCCCCGCGTCTTGCAAGGCGTAAGTAACCCCACTGCCGCGGCCTTGACAAGCAAACAACGATCGAATTCAGCATGTCAGATTTCAGGTGCCCAGAGGAAATATTCCTGACCGCGTTTTCGTACGAGGGCGCGAAGCTCAAATACAACCTCCCTGGCCTATGGAATACGGAGGAGTACTTCGTACATGTGGTAGTAGTAGTACGAGTATTATTAGCAGTAATGCAAAAAGGGGTGCTCCGCCTCCGTATTACTCCGGCCCGGTCGAGTCAAGCGTCCATCACAACACGAAGCGCTGGAAAACCGCCATTTAGGCCAAACATACAGACGATCTTCTCTCTTATCTTTCACGAGCCTTGATCAACGTGGGCGGATTGATTCGCCAGGGGTCTGGCGGTGGCGACCCTGTTGCCTGTGGTTCCTCAAGAAAACCCCTGATCTTCTCCGTTCCCTAAATGGATACGCATGTACTTGTACTTGCAAGGGTCGCACTGTGCAGCTGAAGATTGCGCCTCACAGAGAGCGGTCCCAGTTTCGGTACCTCTGCATGAGATATTGGCTTATTTTAGCTGGCATTGAAGCTTGCGCAAAAAGGGCCAGCTTTCCAGCACGCGAAAACGGCCATCTTTTTTTAATGGCTTCGCCTCTCAACTCGTGTTCGACAGCATCTTTTTTCTTTTCCCAAGCCATCAGTCAAAAAGGCCTCTCTGGAGCATTCGTGCTCTATACTCCGTACTTCGTATTATTTCTTCGTTTCCCTTCTTGTCGGCCAACAGGAATATTCTACTGTCCGCGCTCCAGTTTTTTTCTTAGTTGGCTGTTCTCTTTACATCTCCCCCGCATTATTGCATATTCGACGCCCCTCACGCTCTTTTTGGTCCTTTGCCCCTTACGAATCCGCTACGTACTCTGCTCCATATTAGAACCTTAAGGACTTGGCTGTCCGTCCGCTCGTTTCGCGCATCCCCCTAAAATCTAATCCATTCCTCCTGCGAGCCTCATCACACGAGCGTGCTCGCGCTGTCTTCATCACCGCAAGTTCGATTAATTGTCTAATCGCCACGATGTCTGGAGAGGAGAAGACTCGCATCTCCGGCGACGTGTCCCGTTCGGACAACTCCCCCGTCCTGCCGACCGTCAACCCCCAGGCCGACAAGTCTGCGCCTCCCAAGGCTGCTCTGCATCCGATATTCTATGTGGTGTGAGTGTCTGCGAGGCAAAAAGGACATTTGGGACGCAGCTAACTTTTCCATAGCACCTGGATTGGTTTCAGCTCTTCCGTCATTCTGTTCAACAAATGGCTTCTGGATACCCTGAACTTCCGTAGGTCGCACCCACATCGAGCTCGTCACTCTCGCTCAGCGCGAGCTAACATTCAATGCCAGGCTACCCTGTGATTCTCACCACATATCATCTTACCTTTGCGACTGTCGTTACACAGATCTTGGCCCGATGGACAACCCTGCTCGATGGCCGAAAGACGGTTAAGATGACCGGCCGTGTCTATCTGCGCGCCGTCGTCCCCATTGGTGTCTTCTTCAGCTTGAGTTTGATCTGCGGCAACTTGACCTACCTATACCTCTCCGTCGCTTTCATTCAGATGCTCAAGGCCACTACTCCTGTCGCTGTCCTCCTTTCGGGCTGGGCGCTGGGTGTTTCGCAGCCAAACTTGAAGCAATTCCTCAATGTTTCGACTATTGTTGTTGGCGTCGTCATTGCGTCGTTGGGTGAAATCCATTTTGTCGTGATTGGTGTCCTTTACCAGATTGCTGGTGTTATCTTCGAGGCCCTCCGACTTACCATGGTCCAGCGATTGTTGAGCTCTGCCGACTTCAAGATGGACCCTCTGGTGTCTCTGTACTACTTCGCTCCTATCTGCGCTGTCATGAACGGAGTCGTTGCTTTGATCTGGGAGTTCCCCAAGGTTACCATGGCTGACTTCCAGAATGTCGGCATGTTTACCTTCTTCCTCAATGGTCTCTGCGCATTCATGCTCAACGTGTCCGTTGTCTTCCTGGTAAGTTGCGCCTTATATCAAATTGATGTCCGCTCAGCTGGCTAACTCTACGTAACAGATTGGTAAGACATCTGCTGTTGTTCTCACCCTCTGTGGTGTTCTCAAGGACATTATGCTTGTTGTTGCCTCGATGATGATCTGGGGCACTCAGGTCACGCCCCTCCAATTCTTCGGCTATTCCATCGCTCTCGGTGGTATGGTCTACTACAAGCTCGGCTTCGAGCAGCTCAAGGGCTATGTTGGCGAGGCTGGCCGCCAATGGGCTGAGTTTGGCGCTCGCAAGCCCATCCTCCGCAAACTGTCCATCATTGTCATGGCTGTGTTGTTCCTTTTCTGCGCTTTTGGCAGTCTAGCTCCCACCTATGCCCCAGAGTACAATGCTTCTAAACTCGCCTCTGAGGTCACCAACCATTTCAGCAAGACCGGCTCTCACTAAGAGGTCATGAAATTATGCCTATTAGCCGGCAATAACACGAGTACGATTGCGTCAACGGCGTTGTTTGGTTGGACGGGATGGGTGATCTAAGGGGGCAATCTTCTTTTTTCTTAAAAGCCTTGGGACGATTATTGGTTCCATCACGGGTGCTTTCATTGTTCTTGCCAAAAGCCCTAATTGGAGACATGAGGGAACTCAGCTTGGCTGTTGAGAGACTGTTTTTTATCTATCGATGTATAATTATAGAGCGTCGGGGCAGCACGCCAGGCCGTTGCTGCACGATGGTAACTGTATCACGCCAGGTCTAATTTGATGTAACTTTAGACAGCGTTGAAACCAGGTATAGAGACGTAGAAATGAATTCACTATAAAGCATTTAATAAGACAGAGTGAACTGTGTTCGTTTATTTTGTGTCTTCCTCTTCAGCAAGTGAGTCGTGTAGCAATTGGCAACGCAATTCTGATGGTTCTATCCTATGTAGTACTCCGTACGTAGACTTTGTGGCATTCCTGTGTGTAGTTGCGTCCACCAAACGATACTGAAACCATCGCCTCGAATCCCACGTCACTGGTAACGAGACATTCACGCAGCAAAAGAGGTTATGTGAATAATTCTTGTAATGAACTTCATATTGAGCCCGTAAACCGTGGTTCCTTAAAGTACCAATCGATGCTCTTTGCATCCCACCAACTCCCTAAACCGTGATGGAGAAAACGATTTTTTTAGAATCCTGTCAGCCACAAGTTAGCATCTGGCACAACCGATAGGACCAAGGGTAAAAAAAAAATCAAAGACATACTCAGAGGGGTGAAGAACCATCGGTTCTTGCCGCTGGTGTATCGCTCCTCCAACACCTTCTTGACAGTCTTCTTGGCATCCTCCCGCTGGCTAACCTCCTTGAAGGTGTCTCCAGAGATGGTGCCCTTCAGGCCCTCCAGCTCAAGAGTGTATCGGGTGGGCATCAGGTGGTTGTAGTTGATGACCTTGATAAAGGGCTTGACCTTGTTGCGCTTCTCCTGGCGGGTCTTTGACATCCGTCGGGTGATCTTTGAGGGGTAGCGCTCGATGCCGGCAACGATGGCGTGGCCGAAGGGATGGGGCTTGTTGCCATTGTCGATGGGCTGGATAATGACGACCTGGTGGGAGAGAGAGAAATTCGAGTCAGCGCTTCAATTCCTTTGCCCAACCATGCTGTGCCAAAGACAGAGAAAAATCCATGCATCCCCTCCACCCCCCAAATATAATATCCATTATCCAAACATCTGCAGGACTTCCTCGCGAGTGCTGGGCGTGGAGAATTTTGTTTCGTGCATTCGTACCTTCTTGCCGGCATATCGGCCTCGGGTGATGATGGCGACTCGGCCGACCTTGAGGAACTTCATCTTGTCCTGCCTGTGGGTGGTCGGGATGCTGCTGGAGGGTTAGGATTTCGTCGTCGTGAACCGTGATCGGGAATTTGGGTGCAAAATTTGGGGTTTGTGGGCTGACAATTTGGGGGCAAGCGACTTGCAGGTGAAATATCACGTGACTAAGGTGAGTTGGTATGGTCCGTGCGGCCTTGATGAGCGTTGCCCACTCTTCTAGTAATGGAATGGAGCTTTGCGGCAGCAAAAGCGCCGTCCGTCTCTGAAGCTCTGAATTTTTAGACATTGAGACATCGCGGCGCGGACAAACATCAATCCATCATGCCTGCTCCGACATACATCATTTCCAGGGTTGCAGACCCTATTTTTGCGGTTTTCATTGGTGTTGCGGCTGCTGCCACGCGAATCAACCGGGAAGAGAAGGCCAAGGGACGAACCACGAACCAGACGATAGAGACTGGACTACGGTACGATTGAGATGGGTCTTGCGCGATGCCATAGAATACTTTGTTTGCTGATACGTAGCTGTATTTTAGACGCATCGGATTCCCCAAGAAATCAGCATGATTGATTTTTAAAAACCCCTCCAATAACGCCATCCACTGTCCATTGTCATGCCATCCGAGGACGTTGGATCCAACTGAATCATAACGATCTATGCACCTCGCTGTCCCTGTGCCAAAAAAAAAAAGAAGAAAAAAGAAAAGAAAGTTATGCTCAATGGGTGATACAATCATGGTTCAAATGCCGGTCCATATTCCTTCTTCATCGCCTCGCGAACTATTTGGCCACAAAGCTTGGCTGTCGGGTTGACGCTCACGGCGAGTGCCTTGGCAATCGGGCTTCCATACCTCCCACCAAGCGCCAGGTCTCGCGACGCCGCCTCTTCAAAGTCGAGGCGAGCCCATTGCGATTCCTGACGCTCCTCGTCAATATCCAATTGGCGGGCCGATAGCAGTTTACTTGTTCTAAGATAAACAGCCGCCCTTTGCGTATAGGCCATAGATAATGTTCGAGCTGCCTGGGGCGACATGGGTGCATTTGGTGAGGATGGCGAAAGCAACGAGATGGCGGTTTCCATATCTGCCAGTGCTTTCGTGGCCGCCTGCCTCTTCTCGGATTGCTCCGGCTCTTGGATCAAGGGCATGGGCATGACTGTCGTGTGGTTGAGTAGCATGGCATCCCCATAGAGTCGTCTCATTACTTGAGCCCGGTTGTTCCTTGCACTAGCATAATTGGGATAATCAGAAATAAGATTGTCTAGATCGACAATGCATTGCTTGTATCCCTTGACCGCATTGTCGGTGCTTTCGTCGGTCCGGAAGCCACTCAGCTGAGTCTCGAGTACCTGAATGGAGCGGATGATGTTGCGCTCGCGCTCGACGACTCGGTCATAGACACTTGTGTCGAGGATGTGCGGATCTCGAGGTAATGATGAGTCAACCACGATGCCAGCGGAAGGATTGGACTCCGGGTCCTTGATTTTCTCGAGCACGTTGATGTCGTGCTGGGTCAATGATACAGTCGTCATGGTGTGGCTGGATTGGATGACACGAGAAGTGATTCACCAGAAACCCAATGAGAGAGGAGGTCACACACGCGAATGCTTTTTATAGGCAAAGGTTCGCGATGGATGGATGGCTCAGCTCAGTTCAAGATGCTGACGAACACGAGCGGAACATGGTCACTTGATATGAAGGCCAGCCAGCGGATAAGAGTGGATTTACGAAGACAGCAAAGCCGGCAGTGACTTGGACACACCGACGGAAGCCACGGAGTTAAAGTGTCTAGGTTGCGTCACCCAAAAGGCTCCTGTGCGCATGAACTCAAGACACACATGTACGAAGCAAGCTTTCGGAGGTCTGTCTTACTAGCAGTGGCGTTCCGGCGGACCATAAGCCGGACAAAGGTGGGGCGGCCACTGTCGGCTTACTTCGGTTGGCACCGCCGACACGGCACTATTCCGCACGGCAGACAGGGCGAGACATGGGCCTTGGCGGCCGGCACTACGGACGCAAACGAGCCATCGATGATCTCAGAGGATTCACACTTCTGATGGCACTTCTGCTAGCCAAGCCCCCGCCTCGAGATGCCTTCTGGCCATTCAGAACTGGCTGATTTGGAGGCATCTCGCTAGAAATGGACCAGTTTGTCAGTCTCCGGACGCCGGGCCCCAGCGGTCCACGAATCCACAGCTGCCGAGCGTTGTCTTACATTCGCCCCTTGCTTGCTGGAAGAGTCTTGAGAGCTTCTCGGGCCGCCGCAATCCATAGGTACGGTTGTCTGAGGCGCGGCGGGGTTCCGGGCTGTAAGAGTAACTTTCGGTGGACTGCCTCCTTATGCCGCCGGATAGTTGGGACGGACATGATAAAACCTGCCATGTCCTCCCTCAACTTAGTATTGCTTCTCGCCCCTTGATATTTAAAGATCAAACCACCTGACCCTGAACTTCAACCAACAACAACAATCTTGTCTTCTGTATCCCAGTTCACATTTCAGTTGCCATGGCCCCTTCTGCTGTCCACGACTCGCCTCAGCAGCGACCCATCGACGCTTCACTCGCCGTTCAAACTTCAGAATCCAACTTCGCCGGCTATGACCACCTGACCTGGTGGGTTGGCAACGCAAAGCAGGCTGCTGGCTACTACATCTCTCTCTTCGGCTTCAAGCCCCTTGCTTATCGCGGCCTGGAGACGGGAAGCCGGTACTTTTCCTCCTGGGTCATCGCCAACAATGATGTTACCTTCGTCTTCACATCTCCTCTGCGCTCGGCCGTTCACCTGCCAGAGGACGAGCCCATCTCCGAGTCAGAGATGGCCCTGCTGAAGGAGATGCACGCTCACCTGGAGAGACACGGCGATGCCGTCAAGGACGTCGCCTTTGAGGTCGACAACGTCGAGGCTGTCTACCACAAGGCCGTTGCCGAGGGCGCTATCGCCGTCCAGGCCCCTCGCGTAGACAAGGACCCCGAGTTTGGCTCCGTCCTCACCGCCGTCATCCGCACATATGGCGACACCACTCACACCCTCATCAACCGCCAGTCCTACAACGGACCTTTCCTCCCCGGCTTCCGCGAGGGCCGCAAGTGGGCGTCCACTGTCTCACAGCCCGACGTTCCCCTGATGCGCATCGACCACTGCGTCGGCAACCAGTCGTGGCACGAGATGGTCTCCGCCTGCGCCTTCTACGAGCAGTGCCTGTCCTTCCACCGCTTCTGGTCCGTCGACGACTCGCAGATCTGCACCGAGTTCTCCGCCCTCAACTCCATCGTCATGGCCTCGCCCAACAACATGGTCAAGATGCCCATCAACGAGCCCGCCCCCGGAAAGAAGAAGTCCAAATCGAAGAGTACGTCATCTTCAACTCCGGCCCGGGCGTCCAGCACATCGCCCTCCTCACCTCCGACATCATCACGTCCGTGTCCGCCCTGCGCACCCGCGGCGTCGAGTTCATCAACGTGCCGTCCACATACTACGACACCATGCGCCAGCGCCTCAAGACCGAGAAGCGCAACTGGGAGCTCAAGGAGGACCTTGATACCATTCAGCGCCTGAACATCCTCATTGACTACGACGAGGGCGGATATCTCCTGCAGCTCTTTACCAAGCCGCTGATGGACCGACCCACCGTCTTCATTGAGATTATCCAGCGGAATGACTTTGAGGGCTTTGGAGCAGGTAACTTCAAGAGCTTGTTCGAGGCGATTGAGAGAGAGCAGGCCGAGAGAGGAAACCTGTAAAGTATTCTGTGTTTTTTTTCTCTATCAGGGATTATGAAGGATGCAAAAGCGAGTGTCTTTTATTGGGAACCTGTCTTGGTTTGGTTTGGTTTTTTTTCAGGAGCATTAAATACATGGGGGCATTTATGTCATATAAGTATCATGAGTATTATAGTATCATGACTATGAGGCCACGGCAAAAAATGGCCGTCGTCTTTAGCAATTCCAATTTTCCAACTTCGTCTTCAACTGTTTCTCGCCCAAGACCACGTGTGCATCCATAGCCTAATGCTAAATCGACTGCTTCTCTTCTGAAGTACCAACCGTGCGCCGTTTTTCTCATCCGGTATCCTGGTGTCATTAATATCAAAGGCGGCCGTAGCTGCAACAAAAAAAAAAACAATATCTCGCCAAATTCCGAAGTCTTGTGACAAAAAGATGCTGTGGCAACATGTAACAACCAAACACAAGCCTATTTTTCTTCTTTCATCCGAACTACCTATCCATCTATAGCCATGGCGCCATTCGTATGCCCATTCCCGTTAACCTGAACCGGTGGCGCGGCAATGGCTTGGACATTGCTCTGGCATCCTGGGCAGTTATGTATAACCAGATGCGCAAAGACATCACAGTCGATGCAAAAAATGATTCCCGCACACTTCACACGCGTATCTTCCGCTCTCGCTTACCCCCTTGGCGGGTGGTTTCGACGCGGGCTCCTCTTTTCTGCCTTTCTCCTTGCTGTGCTTGGGCTGCTCCGGGAAGGGACACTGGCAGGAGAAGCAGGCCGAGGAGAGAGCAGCATTGGCCCACGGTACTTCGACCCAGTTGCGCAAGGGGAAGAGGTGGTGATAGGATCGTGCTAAGTGGGTAGAGAGGATGAGTGTGAGTCCACAGGCGGGACACTCGGCTGGTAACCTGCACACCCTCGTGCCGCAACGGGTGCAGAGGTAGCCCTCGCGGACGGGCTGGTTATGGCACGCGCAGTAGCTTATGATCCCAGTGGGAGCCAGCACCCGCGAGGGGAAGCCCATCATGAGAAGACTGGCTGTGCTGTGCTCCTTTGTCCGGGTGACGGGGGGCGTGGTGGCGGCCAGGAAGAGCTCCTTGTAGTGAACTTCGTCCATGGCAATGCTGTACTGTGAGTCGTCTCCCGCATTTGTCCGGGAGCAGAGCTCTGCGCAGATGGCCACCTGGGCAGACAATCCCACCACAGACACACGTATCCGATCGGAAATGAGGTTATTGATCGTCTCGTGGATATCGCCCGGATCGCTCGACAACAACGCTCCATAGATGATGAGCACTTCCCGCGTGCCATGTGACGGCGCATGACTACAGAATCCCCCAAGTTAGCAAGCACAATCCCCATCCCAAAGTCCATGCAATCAAGGGTTGTCCTCACAATAAGGCGCCGCGACACATCTCCAGCGCATTCTGTAAACTCGGACTCCCCTGCGGATCCTGACCCTCCAGCTCCCTCAGCTTCTCCAGATGGTCCGCCGGATTCCCTCCCACATCACTGATCCTAATCGCCACTCCATCGCGCATCCCCACAATGCCCAGCTGCGAGATGGGATTCTGCTCGAAATACTCCCTCACAAACGCCGCCGCATAGCTCAGAGTAAGCCGATACCTCGTCGGCAACAAGTCCTTCTCGGCCATGGCAAACGACATATCCAGCACCAGCACCAAATGCCGTATTATGCCTCTCTGCAGGGGGGTCGTGTCGCGCAGCAGACGTTTCCGCCGCTCGGCCTCGTAGCTCGCTAGGTTGAGCACCCCGTCCTGGTCCTCCTCGGGGAGATCCGTCTCCCATGTTCGTTTCGATTTCTCCCAGGCTTTGGATTCGTTGCGTTCGCGCTTCTTTTTGGGGCGTGAGGCCTTGGGGTCGCTTGTGCGCGGGTCGCCGTCTGTCACGTTGTGATCCATGATGTCGTCGTCCGACATATCGGCGACGAACTCGCCATCCGAATCTGCCATGGTGTCGAAAAGGTTCGAATCAACCTTGCAATTAGTATGTAAAATGATTCGGCACCAGGCACCGCCAAGAAACGTGCAACATGTGGCAAGTTGCAAGCAGGATGGAAAGTTGTGAAGATGAAGCTGGCAAGGCTGGTTAACATGATCACAGCCTTGTGATTCTCCACTGAAAGCACAGCCAATAAGAGTTCGGCTATTCTGCAACAGCTGCCCCAAGCTCCCTCGATTACTCGTATCTATGTGATTCACGGTTATTATGAGCACCAACATTCAATATCTCAAGTTCAGTTTTTTAATCAATCTTTTAACTACCCATCGAGATAACATTCCACTTAAATACGCATTACCAACTCCACCGGGGTATACTACAAAGTCGTATCTAAACCACTATACAAGCAGTCGAATCATAAAGCTCGCCATAGCCTGAAACTTAGAACCAGGAACAGATATTTTCCCACGTACTTCTCCAACCCAGAACATGCCCTCATCAACCAGAGCCACGGCCATATGCAAACACTGTCGCCAGAAATATTCAAACACCTCGCTCAAGGAGGGCCGGAAAAGCAGAGCGAGTTGAATGCCACATTGTATGCCGTAATAATCATCCTCCATCAATTCGCTTCTTGCTGTGCGTATGTGTCGTTCGACTTGTCATAAACTCGTCGATGTTCAGAGAACATATAATAAGAAAGGGAAAATGAAAAGGAAAAAAAAATCGAAAAACAATGCTACCATCCGCAAACGCCGGTTTCCGAAAAACGCAAGCTCGTCGAATTGGTTAGGTTAGTTGTATGGTTGTGAGGGGTAGCCCGGGGATGTGTAGCTCTGTGACGGATATCCCTGCTGTGAAGTATACGACGGTGTATGTGTGTTGTAGGATTGCGCGTTGTAAGACTGTGTGGTATAAGTGTTGGGGGCGGGCATCGGCCAGTCGTCCTCGGTGATGCTCGACCAGAAAAGCCAAACCGAAACAACCGACAGGAGAGTAAATAACGTCTGAAACAGAGCGCCGTTGATCTTACCACTAGTTCCATCGCAGAGATATTTGCTAATGACGTAGTTGAAGACTTGGCCAATAGCAAAAAGGACAGCGGCTGCAGTCAAATAAAGCATGGGCCGAACTTCGCCGAGAACTTGTAGGACTAGGATACCCTCCAGAACAAAGAAGGCAACTAGGAAGACCAGCGGTGCTAGCTGGTAGAGGACGTAGAGCGCAAGGTGGCGGTTCGGGAGTTGGTAACTGCTTTTCCAATAGCCGGTGAACTCGAGGCCGGTGTCGAGAGCGACATAGCCAGTGCCGATAAAAAGGAGAGCCGCGGAACCAAGTATGAGACCAATGGATAAAGGTGTTCCATCGTCCAGCAATTGATAACCAACAACGGCATTGAGCATGAGGATCCACGTGGTTGCAATAATCATGCCAACGTGAACGGCACTAAAAACCTATGCGAGCGATTAGTAGGCACAAACATGAAATGAGATGTGGATGTGAGGTCGGAGCAGTCATACCACTCGAACGGTTTTGCCTATGGGGATCTCGCCGACGGAGAAGATTTCGCATATGCTAATAATGATGTAGCCAATAAGGAATAATTGGATTTCCCTGCAAAGCAGTGTTAGTCTCGTCGCAGGCATTCGCCAATGGGGAGGTGGTGCATACCGTCGACCAACGGCCGCCTTCTTCTTGTCCGATTTTAATATCATAAACAAGGACGCAGCAATAGCAAGGCCGCATACGACTATAGATCCAACATTGCCCAATTCTCTCCCACCGCCAAGGGATATTCCCGACAATCGACATCCTCCCCATGGGCCATTTTGGTTGTGATTGGGCGATGATAGCAACTATAGTCGACAGTCAGTTACACGTTCACGATCCCATGGTGTTGTCTCTGTGGGTACTTGCATTGCAGACCGGCAAGGTCGAGTCTTTGCAGAAATCCTGTAGGAAAAGCAAGTCAGCTATCTGGCGTAACCCAGGAAAAGACTAGGTTGTCAGGCAGCACCGTACATTGAAGTTGCCAAAAGCTGTGGACCCCATTGCGATTGCGGATGCTATCGAAGCTCACAATCACAATTGGGAGGTGGACGTCGGACGCAGCAGCAGTAAATAAGGATTGGGGTCTCGGCGTCGAAGAGCTGCAGGAAACTTGATTGACGTGTGGCGCGCTTCGATTGTTGGGGTCGCAGGTCGGAAATGAACAGAGGCTTGTGTGTTTATCTTTGCTTTTCTTCCCGCTTTGCCTCGTGTTATCGTCGATGAAGGGAGACTGGACTGCGAGAGAAAAAGGTTCAGATCGTTCGAGCGTGGTTCGTCGGCGGTGTCCGGTTGCGACAGCAATAGTAAAAGGCTAATCCGTCGCCTTCACCGTGTGTCCTCGGGCCTGTTCTCAAGGCTTGTCCTCAAGCTTGTCCTGTCAGGCAGCCAACAATGCAGCCGATGAGGCTCTAGCTGGTGAGGATTGAGCGACAGGTGGAGGAGGGGAGTTGGTAAAGGCACTGAAGGGCAGGACGAGACGGGGGATTGTATGTGGAAATTGGGGGCGCGCAGGGTACTCAGGCGTGCTGCAAAAAGCCGGTTACAGAGGGCCACTGCCAACTGGGCGCCTGCCGATGCCAATATAACGAGACACGGCCTGAACACGACCAGCACAGGAACCAGAAACGCCCGCTAAGGGCCAAGCCGCACGCCCCTGGGCCACCCTGGGGCCAGGCTCTTAGCCAGGTTCTTAGCCAGGTCCTTGTTCTTCACACAGCCTTTTACTGGGCTTTTTGCCGGGCTTGTGGGCTTGTTCGCGGCTTGCCCAACTTGGCAGCTAAAGCAGGAACGCAAAAGCTGAGTGGCTGAGGTGGGGACTAGGATGATCCCACCCTACTCGTAAGTGAATGCGCAACATTATTGGCGGGTCGGCGGATATGACTGGGGAGAGGCTGCTGGATCATGGCTAGCGCTATTCTGTAAAATGAGACAGACAGCTTTGAGTACTCCGTACGAGCAAATCTTTTGTTCCTCACAAGCCCTTGATCGTTCATCACATTACCATCACGCCATGCGCAAGAACTAGATATGGACAGTGGAAAAGTTCCCTTCATATAAATTATTTTGTGTGCGTGATTGGCTATTTATGGCAGCAATGCTCTATACGTCAAGCTCGTAAACGTCTGCATCATGTACAACTCATTCATGGTGTTGCATTTTGACATGTGGCTAGCTTCAGATTATTTGTCCGCAAACAGCAATTCAATCAATCAAGCTTCTTCTTTTTTTTTCTGCCTTTTTTGACAGGCAAAACGCACACTGACGTATGCAGATGGAACAATTCCCTACGTACGGAGCACGAGTACTTCGTACGCATATACAAAGTATTAATAGTCATACAGAGAAAAGGCTTTCGATAAGCGCTGTATGGAGTATGCGAACCGTCAACACACTAGATAACAGTTGGCCCTGACGTGTTCATGTTCATGCATGTACGAAGTACATCTCCTACCCACGAATGCATGAATGGATCCCTCCGTTGTCCAACAGGAGCTCTTTTAGTGATATGTACCTCGTACATCTGGAACTCGAATAATAACACCGGTAATTTTAAAAACATAGAACCTCGACTGCGAACAGCAGGTCTTCTGATCCTATACGTACTCGTATGCCATGTTCCAGAAGATGCTAAAGACTCGTCACTCTTCATTAATACTACTATCCCGATCCCGCAATATGCACCCCATTGTTTTTTTGGTATCCCGGACAATGTGACGACTCTGCGGGTCAATCTGCCAGCCAATGTGGGTAGCATTAAGATTGCAATTTCGGTTCATGCTAGCTTTCTTTTAATAACTCAACACCTACTCGTACGAGTACTACTAGTAGTACCTAGTGATACGAGGCTATACACGGTTTCTCAGTCAAAACAATGCAACACAATGATGATTTTCTAATCCCCGCTGCCCGCTGCAGGATCCCGCGCCTTGTCCGATGCAACAACGCACGCGCAGCCGAACAAACGAGGGGACTTGAGGTGCTTGGGTCGGCCAAGCAAGGGCCTGTTACAGTAGCCGCTGGTTTGGGTTTGATCTTTGTGCTTCATCATGCTGCGATGTCCATATGTCCGACACCCCCTTCCCCATGCCATGTCATTTGTCATTGTTCGTGAATTCCAAGAAACTTGCAAAATAGCATCAGCCTGCAAAGCCTCCAACCTCACCTGCTAAAAAAAAAATTTAAAAAAAAGGTTTCTTTCACAACTACTCGAGCTCATGGCCCCATGGGTTGTTATTTTTAGGGTCCTTGGCCAAAATATTAGTCCGAAAGTGGACATATGCAAACAAGAGAACCCTGGAGGGTTATGCCCAAGTATGTAACAAAGAAAAAGATAACAAAAAAAGACCATCAGCATCAGAAAAGCCAGTATCCCTCCCTATTTTATGGTGATATGATCTTCTCCAAGATGCGCAAAAAAGAAAGGATCTCTCCCGCCGGGAATTGAACCCGGGTCTCAAGCGTGACAAGCTTGCATACTGACCACTATACTACGGAAGATGTTACCAGGCGTTGTAGCGCCTGTTGTAGGTGGATCACGTGCTGGGAGAGGAACTCATTTGCATTTTGAAGGGCTCACTCTCAGCCACACGCCTCTTATTGATTCAATGCGACTCATCGCCACACATTCATTCCTCGATGCACCTGGGGTCTCACCAGGTTTCATTCGTTTGAAACAGCTGACATTAGGATACCCGTTTTCTGAACGCATGCCTTTACATACGCACCGCGTGGGATCGAAATCTTATAGGTGAGTGCTCCACAGATGGGATGGGCATGTAAAACGGTTGACATGTACGAAGCACGGAGCCTGTAAGCTGCAAGCTGTAGACGTGTTCGGAGAGCGGGGGTGTCGCTTTTTTGGTAATTCAACCCACTAAGAAGTATTTAAGTGTGTATTTCTAAGTCTCTTTACTGATGCGTCTCGGTCTTCTAGGGTTGGTTTATCATTTCGTGTATTGGACTATTATCAGGTGATGTGTTGTCGTTGTATAAGGTATGGAACACCTGGTCCTCCACTAGGATTTTGAATATTCACCTTAGTAGTCAACCATCAGTGTTGTTAAAAGCAACGACCACAAAGATAAAAAACACACAATAGAGCGAGAAGAAGATGGAAACTGCGCAATGGAAAGAATATATCAACCTATATCGAGCCAGAGAAAATGCCTGGCGGCAAAATGGTACAAGAAACTGCACGCTCATTGAAGTGCTTCAGGGTAAGCGTGAAGATGGGCTAATGGGCTCCGCAGTGTAGTTTTCCTACTACTATTCGCTTGTCCCGTTGAATTGCATGCTGGTTCACTCTGTTCCATCAAAGGACCTGCGGGCTATTGTATTACTATCAGTGATCCCGACGGAGTACACCGGTTCTTTGTCGATTCGGCTGGAGAAGTGCTCGGGTCCGTCTGACCCACTGCCCGGAGCCGGACTCGATTTGGAGTCCAGGACGGGGATTGTGGGATGCGGAAACCGAGTTGAGACGGGGGTAATTAGACGGGATGGGGCCAAGCCGATTTCCCGTCCTACTCCGCAATGAAAGATGAATGGTTGTCAACACTCATAGTTCTAGACAGAAGAAGGCATTCATTTTGTTTTACGAACTGGCTGATTTGGATCATGCCCCGTTTCGGTACTACCCTGATGTACCTCAGGACGATGTCATCCGCGATGACACTTTGCTGGCTTGTCATCAGTTTTCCTTGAAGTCGCTAAACATATCCTAGTGACATTCCTTGACCACAAGTTTAAAAGATCTGCAATGAGCCTACCGTTACAACCAACGCCTGACGTAGTTGCCCACCACCGAGATTGGATGACCTCGCACGTGAATGCTACTGAAGATACTACCTATGTACATACGTAAATACCCAGCCTATTGGCATGGCAAGGATACAGACGGTCTTGGCGGTGTTGGGTGGATGATCAGCGTGAAGAATGGCTAAACTTTGCGCGACGCTGAAATACCCACCAGGCAACACTGCAATCTTGGGTCTACGGAGTAGAGGTCTATCTAATAGTGGCCCGGACGGAGCGTGGAATGACGATGTCCCAGGCGATCTTAGACTCCCGTCGCCACCTAGGGGAAAAAAAAAATCAATTCTTGGGATGCATCCCCTGAGAGGTGCGTTTACTACTAATAGTAGCGACTGCTGCTGAAACTGTACGAGTAAGAAGAGGGAGCC
The DNA here is from genome assembly GCA_008477525.1 of Hypomyces perniciosus. Taxonomy (NCBI): domain Eukaryota; kingdom Fungi; phylum Ascomycota; class Sordariomycetes; order Hypocreales; family Hypocreaceae; genus Hypomyces; species Hypomyces perniciosus. Next base: position 1,174,570 of record SPDT01000006.1, read on the forward strand.
AAGCATCTTATCTTGTACGGTACGACGCTACTACTACGTAGTCACATACGAGTACCGTGTCTGCGTGTCTCTTTTTTTTTTCTGCTGTCTCGTGCAACACGTCCAATTGTCTCTCCTTTTCACAGACAACCATCGCCACGCGCCTGTCTGTCTCTCCTGTCGAGTGTGAAAGTTGGCGCCGCTATCCCGTTTGCTCTATTCGTGCGTCTCTACGAAGTAGGTACAGTCAGACAGTCCCTCCAGAGACCCTCCAGAGACCCTCCCAAAAATCTACCGGTGACGTATCGCGAGGCTCGTGGCCCCCGAAGTGGTCATCTGCGTATGCGAAGCCCGGATTGGCGCGCCGTCCCGGGGCCTCTTTGCCTCTGTCTGGACGACTTCGCAGCCCGGCCCCATCTGCGCTGACTCTCGGCCTGCATCAGACAAAGACAAGTTGCAACCAAGACCGCTGATTTGACCGTGTGTCCATTCTGTCTCGTCACCCGACCCCATAGCACAGTAGTGCTCCGTAGCAGTACCTGCTGGGCCCCGACATCCTCGCCCACTCTCTCCGCCACCGTCTGTCTCCTTGCAGTTCTGTCCTTGGAATTGATTGAATCAAGCGTGCAGGCGGGTGCTGCTGCTTAACAGCCCCAAAACCACCCAAAATTCCTCCGCCAAAGCCAAGCAGTCGACTCCCTTCCAACATTCCCCTGCGGACGCTCCCTTTGCGTTCCGAACACGACTTCGACTCGCCATCGGCGTCGCTACTACCATCCCGGGGAGACGACGCCCCTCATCTCCGTCGCCCACCGTCCGTCTCCGAGTCGTCATCGTCCTGGACCGATACGGGCGATATTGGCGACCAATACGGTGACGAGCACGACCCTGTCCGCCTCCAGCTCCCCGAGGACATCGAGGACGAACTGCTGGCTGGAGTCCAGCGTCGCCATCAGAAGCAGCACAAGAAGGTCCGCATCCACGATCCTTCGCCGCGGCGACACCATCGCTCCCACTCGCAGTCCCGCACCATTGATAAAGAGGCCATCAGGGTCCCGGACTTTCGTCGTCGACCTCCTAGTCGAGCAGAACGCTGCGTTGGCTTCATCATGGCGGGATCTACGGGCTCCGTCCACGGCCTCGTGGGCAAGGCCCTGCTGTATGCTCTACCATCCCATCCTGCTTCCTTGGCCATTTATCTGAAGGCCCGCGAGCTAACCGACATGTTCGTTGCAGGTACTTTACCAGTGTATTCGTTTCTTTAGGCGTGTTTCTCTTCGGCTATGATCAAGGCGTTATGTCGGGCATTATCACGTAGGCCTCCCTCACGTTGCTCAGGCCATCATGACCGACCGGAGACTGACGCTCAACTCGCAGGGGCCCATACTTTAATGACTACTTTGACCATCCCTCCAAGGCCCATGTTGGGACTATGGTTGCTATTTTAGAAATCGGTGCATTCATAACTTCCCTAATTGTTGGTCGCGTTGGCGATATCATCGGTCGACGAAAGACCATCCTGTATGGTTCCTGCATCTTCTTCGTGGGAGGAGCTCTGCAGACCATGGCCACCTCAATGGCGATGATGATGGTTGGACGTATTATTGCCGGTTTTGGCGTCGGTATGCTGTCCACCATCGTGCCCGTCTACCAGTCGGAGATTTCTCCTCCGCACAACCGCGGACAGCTTGCCTGTATCGAGTTCTCCGGCAACATTCTTGGTTACACTACCTCCGTGTGGGTTGACTACGGCTGTGGCTTCATCGAGAGCAACATGTCCTGGCGCGTTCCCCTTTTCATGCAGTGTGTCATGGGTGCTCTCCTGGCATTGGGAAGCTTGGTCATTGTGGAGACCCCGAGGTAAACAACATTTCTACCAAACTTGCTGTCCAAGTTTCGATGCTAACAACTCCAGATGGCTTCTTGACAATGACCGTGACGAAGAAGGTATGGTGGTCATTGCTAACCTCTATGGCGGCGGTGATATCCACGATCCCAAGGCCCGTGAAGAGTACCGCGAGATCAAGATGGATGTTCTTATTCAGCGTCAAGAGGGTGAGCGAACGTATGCCGAAATGTTCCGCCGATACCGCACCCGGGTCTTCATCGCAATGTCGGCCCAGGCTCTGGCACAACTTGACGGCATCAACGTCATTTCCTACTATGCCCCATACGTCTTCGAGTCTGCTGGCTGGGTTGGGCACGATGCTGTTCTCATGACCGGCATAAACGGTATAACCTACTTGCTCGCCACTATTCTGCCATGGTATCTTGTGGACCGATGGGGTAGACGAAAAATTCTCCTTTCAGGAGCTGTGCTCATGGCAATCTCCCTTTCGCTCATCTCCTACTTCCTGTACCTTGATATCAAGTGGACTCCTCGGTTGGTCGTTCTGTTTGTCATCATTTACAATGCCGCCTTTGGTTATTCATGGGGCCCGATTCCATGGCTCTACCCCCCCGAAATCTTGCCGCTTAGCATTCGTTCCAAGGGCGCTAGCTTGTCAACGGCTACAAACTGGGCCTTCAACTGGCTGGTTGGTGAAATGACACCTATTCTGCAGGAGTGGATCAAGTGGCGCCTGTATCTCCTCCATGCGTTCTTCTGCGTGGCCAGTTTTGTTATTGGTAATGTCCAAAGCGTTATCTATCTCACGGCGTATGCTAACATATATCCGCAGTCTACTTGATCTATCCAGAGACATGCGGCGTCCGACTGGAAGATATGGATTCACTGTTTGGTGACGCCAGCACTGTAGCGGGCACTCCTTCCATCCATGCCGAGACCGGGTCGTTGATTCGAGGTGGTTCACCGATTGGATCCGGTCGCTACAACGCCGGCCAGCCTTCAATTCCCGGGCTTACTCTCACCCCGGATGATGATGACGATGGCAAGTTCCAGAACCAGACAGGTGGCCAAGACCGAAGCATCGGTGGGTGGTTATCTAGAGTCGTTGGCCGTAGTCGTGCGGGTAGCCCAGGCAGCGGACGATATGCTCCTCTTGATCAACAGGAGGAGGGCAGCCGCAGCAATTGAAGAGGCCGTTTTTGAATTCGCGTCGATAGAATTTTTGCATATAGATTGCGGAACGAGACCTTCATACATTGGTCTTCCGCGTTAGGGCACTACTACATTGGCTTAGATTTCAAGGACTGCGGCGGCACGCGAAACTTGTGTGTTCAATACACGAGATGGGCACATTATGGATAGGATAACATGGGGTGCGGCGCATGGGAACAATGGGCAATCAGAACAACCCTCCCAAGACCATGTTGGTCTTGTAGGGAAGGGATTGTCTTGAATTGCCTTTAGGCAAACACGTAAAGGTCTCAATGACGGGCATTGAGAGGACAAATTAGACATGTCGGAGTATAATGTCGGGTACATGAGTTCAGTCAGACAAAGCCATGCCGTTGATGCGTGTAACTCGACAGGATCAAGAGCTGTTTACAGAGGCCTGTCCCTGGTTTATCCATCTGAATGAGACATATTCCTTCACCCTAACACGCGATAAGTGTCTGGGTTATGAAAACCTATGACTGTAGAATAGACCTTCAGATATTACTGTGTGGCCTTTCGTCGTGTTCACAAGGTTGAAACCAATTGGTCCGTGCGCAGACTTCAACACACTGTGCTTGTAAATCCATTAATATTCCAGAGCAACATTGGTGTAAACCATGGAAATAGTATCATAAATAAAAAAACAATGGCAGCATCTAAACTCGACATAATACACGGATACCGGCATCTCTACAGAGGCCTTCTCCGAGCCGTCCAATATACCATTCCGGCACGGTACGTCGCGCGAGACCAGCTCCGGGCAGCCTTCCGAGCGCGCGACGCAAGCTGGGACGCCGAGGGAGTGAAGCGGACGGTGTGGTTCCTCCAAGCTGCGGCGAAGGAGAGAGGGTTGGAGCATAGGATTTTGAAGAATTTGATACGGGTGAGGTTGAACAAGGTGGAGGAGTTGGAACGTTGGAAGAGAGTGTTGCATGAGAAGAGCCACAAGTGGGTTTTTTTTTCTCTTTCTTCGTCTTTCTTCACCTTTTTTCTTCTTTATGTTTGTGTTGGGGGGGATTTGGGACTGATGTGAGGTGATAGGAATGATCTGAAGCAGCAGCAGCAGACTGCGACACAGCATTATGATATGACTATTGCGATGCTCAATAAGAGCATGGGGTTGTGCTTGCGATGAGGCGTGATAATGAACGGCTGTCATTTCAAAACGTCCCGAGAACGGGGCCGTTAAAATCGTGGTTTCTTGAGATATTATTTTGGGGATATATGAGAGAGGATCGCTTCCGAGTTTCAGGGATTACTCAAGAGCTCTCAACGACACACATCAGTCACGAACGGAAGTAGACGAGAAAGTATATCTGCTTGTCATGTAAATGTATAATGCGATTCTCTCTGTATGAATATTACAGTCATATCGACTGCATCTATCTCCGCTCTGCATCTACATATCAATGGTGACATGTCACAATATTAGTTACAAGGGTACTGATTTGTACGATTCCTCAGATTGACCTTAATTGCACCCCAAACGAAAACTGACAGTAAAGTTACAGAGTCGAGATATACCACCTCGCTGGCCAACCGATGCCGTAAACCCAAACATCCCAATGACCGCCCCAATGAAAATGCACACAATGCTCTCATCTTAGCTTTCCAGATCCACACCCATCTCCTTCAAGATGAGCTCATCCAAACTTGAACCGTCCCTGGAGTATATCCAGGATCCTGACCCTGTCCCCTCCTTGTCCCCTTGCCCTTCGCCCACAACGCACCAATCGTATCGCTTTGGACCGGAGATTGGTGATGAAAGCCAGATCTGCTTGTTCGGAGGCTGCTTGTTGATAACGTAGGTGCCCTCTGATAATGTGATGGTCATGACACCAGACTGCAAGATTGGTTAGTACAATACGATGGTTGTGTAAGAGTAAGCACGCTGACCGAGAACTCAACGTCAATGCCCTCCTTAGTATCCTGTAGGAACTCGAACTTCTCCAGCACGTTGTCCAAATATTCGTCCGCAATCTCGTGGTACTCTGGGTCAGACAGCTCTGCCACGGTATAGTTCGTCTCCGTCTTGGGTGCTGCCTTGACTGGGGTTTCGGTATCAGGCATTATGCCCTTATACAGCCTCGCACATGCTGAGAACGGTCGTCGCAATGAATGTGCTGAGGTAAGGGTGACACGAGAGGCGCTTGGGATAATTCGGGAGCTTGCGCGGGCTGTGTTGGGAGTTTGAACAGCTCGCGCAAAGAGTCGAGAAGCTTGGGCTACGCCGTTTCTTGACATTGCGGATGACGCCGTTTGGCAGACGTAGAATCGTGCAAACTGGTGGAGGAGCTTTGCTCAACAGTAGGTATCGAGAGGGATTCGCAGAGCGGCGGAGTCACGGATTCAGAAGGTCAATTTCGGATGCTATACACTCTTCTGCTGATGGCCAATTGCTGTCTTGTGAGGGGAGAACGAGGAGGTTGTGATGCTCCCCGCGCTGAAAGAGTGCCCTTGAGCTTCTGGAAGCTTGGAGCTGTGTGCTGAGCGAATGGCGTTATGCCCAATTGGAATCAATCTTGCAAGCCGCCGGTACTAACGAGTACACTGTGTTCGCTGGTATTTAAACTAGTATTAATGTATTGAGAAGTACTTTATGCTTAGTCACACCAGTTGTATGGAACGTCGTCACTGGCCTGCTTGCGCGCCTTTGCAAGCCCCACCATTGCCGCTGACCTTCTATCAACATCCCGCCTATCACGAGAATGACGATACTGTTCTGCGACCATGATTAATGCGTTCTTGGTCTTCAATGGCCAAGGTCAGCCTCGGCTGACAAAGTTCTATACGCAGCTGGTAAGTTGCGACAGCATCGTGCACCTGAAGTCTCGCGCGGACGACTCACCACCTTTCCTTGTAGGATACCAGCATCCAGCAGCGCCTGATATCCGAGATCTTTACCCTCGTGTCGAATCGCCCGTCTGGTTCCTGCAACTTCCTGCCGCTACCTCCCCTACTCGCCGCCTCCGGTACCTCCCATAGCTCATCCGAAGAGCAGAACGATGTCCCGTCGTTGGTGACGTACCGTCACTATGCCACCCTCTTTTTCATCATAATCTCCACATCGACCGAGTCCCCCCTTGCTCTGATCGACCTGATACAAGTGTATGTGGAGGCGCTTGACAAACTGTTTGAGAATGTTTGCGAGCTCGATCTGATATTCAACTTCGAAACTCTACATTCTACCTTGTCGGAGATGATTATCGGGGGTGTCGTAATCGAGACAAGTTTAGATCGCATTGTGGCTGGCGTCAGAGCTCAGGGAACTGTCGCGAAGCGGCCGGTAAACGAGGGACGGAGCGCAATAGGCTCTGGGATTGGTATTGGCGGTAATTTTTCCTGGGCAGGGAGGTGATACAGCGTGTGCGCCGGGTTGGGAGGAGAGTCAAATGAACTATCGAAAGTATATTCATACAATTTTTGAGCCCGGCATGGGGGGTATAACGCCAAACGCCGCATACGGACATACATCATACACTTTAACTGGCACATATCATACAATTCATTTCGATTCTGGACCCTGCGATGGAGGGCGGAACTCTGGGCTGTCTTTTCGGCGTTCGTATCGCTTCTCGGGATCGAGGACTCCGAAGAGGTTGGCAGCGCGCCGTCGCACCTATATCTCTGTATGAGTAATGGAAAATAACCTTGCTATAGACGGACACAAACCTCTTCAGATGGTTTATACTCTTGACCCCACCATTCGAATTCGGAGTAGAAGAGGAGCCATACCAGAGCAGCTTCGCATGATTAGCTTGCATGTCCGTGATCGCATGGCCTTGGAAGGGAACTGACCGGCAATTGTGACGAGCTGCGCATACTTGATGCCCTTCTCCCATCTCGGCGACCTGCTCGCGAGAAGGATGCGACGCTTGTACTTCTTTTCGAATCGGAGCTGTTGCTGGTGATTCAGCTCTTTGAAATCAGGTGGCCACACTTTTCGGGCCTTGTATGGGCTATTTGCGACAGCCAAAGGCACCCCCTTTGTCAGAGGCTCCTTCGCCGACTGGGCTACCCGCCTCATAATCGTTGGGAACATGATATCGTAGGAGAGGCGAAGCAATTATGACTCTTGCTCAATGACGCAGACTGATACTCCGCGAAAGAATGAACCAAACAAAAGCTCCAAGTACTAATAGGTACGTACCGAAACTTCACAGCCACAGTCCAGCCTCACAGCGGGCAATGGAGCGCCACAAAGCGCTTCCTAGGAAAATTGCCCCGCGATCGATTTTCACCCCTCCTCGTGCGCACCTGGACAGACCCCTCCTGTGAGTCAAGGGCAGTCGTAGGAGAAGCATAAGAAGAGCCAATTCGAGGCTGGCTTTGAAGCTCTCCTCATTGTTTCAACTGCAAAAATGGCCACGCCCAACTCAGTGCCAAAGGCCATGGAGGCCTTGACCATCTCCAAGACCAAGGAGTTGAAGGGGGTACGTGAGCGCGTTGCGATTATAACCAACACCTTTGCTGAATGATTGTATTGACTATGGCCAGACTGAAAAACGCGACTCCCTGATTGTTGTGGAAAAGAAATACCAGCAAAAATGGCAAGACGACGGCGTCTTCGAGACGAATGCCCCGACGACCGCCGAAGTCCCCTTCCACTCCATCTCGCCCACCGAACTTCGCGAGAAGCACCCCAAGTTCTTCGGCTGCATGGCGTACCCTTACATGAACGGTACTCTGCACGCCGGTCACACATTCTCCGCCACCAAGGTCGAGTTCGCTGCTGGTGTCGCTAGGATGCAGGGCAAGCGAGCCTTGTTCCCAATGGGTTTCCACTGCACTGGTATGCCCATTAAGGCATGCGCAGACAAGCTGGTGAACGAGATCAAGTTGTTTGGCCAGGATTTCTCAGGCTACAAGGAGGAGGAGTCTGTTGTTGAGGAGCAGCCTAAGCCCGCGGGCAAGCCGGCTAAGGAGGACGTGACGAAATTCACGACAAACAAGAGCAAGGCTAATGCCAAGACGGTCAAGATGAAGTACCAGTTCCAGATTATGCAGGCCATTGGTATCCCGAATGAGGAGATCCATCAGTTTGCCGACCCACAGCACTGGCTGAAGCACTTCCCTCCTCTGGCTATCAGGGATTTGACCAGCTTCGGTGCCAGAATCGATTGGCGGAGATCATTCATCACCACTGACGCTAACCCCTACTATGATGCCTTTGTCCGGTGGCAAATGAACCGTCTGAAGGAGCTGAACAAGATCAAGTTCGGCAAGAGATATACCATCTATTCCATCAAGGACGGCCAGCCTTGCATGGACCATGACCGTGCAGAGGGAGAGGCTGTCAACCCACAGGAGTACACTGCTCTGAAGCTGAAGGTCCTGGAATGGGCGCCAAAGGCTGCTGAAGCCATCAAGGGCAAGATTCCGGATAACGCCAATGTCTTCTTGGTCCCCGCAACTTTGAGACCAGAGACTATGTATGGACAAACCTGCTGCTTTGTTGGCCCTAAGATCACATATGGTGTGTACAAGGTAAATGAAAATGATTACTTTGTCATCACTGAGCGAGCTGCTCGAAACATGGCCTACCAGGGCATTTTTGCCAAGGAGGGTTCTATTGAGAAGTCGGCCGAAATCCAGGGCTCTGACATTGTTGGAACTTTGGTCAATGCCCCTCTATCGCTGCACAAGGAAGGTGTCAGGGTCCTGCCTATGGAGACTGTTTTGCCAACCAAGGGTACCGGTGTCGTCACATCTGTTCCCTCTGACAGTCCCGATGACTTTGCGACTGTGACCGATCTGGCGAAGAAGGCCGACTATTACGGCATTCAGAAGGAGTGGGCTGAGCTGGAAATCTTCCCCATCATTGAGACTCCATCATACGGCGATCTATGCGCACCTTTCCTGGTCAAGAAGCTGAAGATTGCATCGCCCAAGGACACCAAGCAGCTGGAAGAAGCCAAGGAGTTGGCGTACAAGGAGGGATTCTACCAGGGTATCCTGAAGGTCGGCGACTTCAAGGGCGAGAAGGTCGAAATAGCCAAGCCCAAGGTCAGAAGCCAGATGATTGAGGCTGGACAGGCATTTGCCTACTCGGAGCCTGAGCGAAAGGTTGTCAGTCGATCTGGAGATGACTGCATTGTTTCCCTGATGGATCAATGGTACCTGGATTATGGCGAGGAGTCCTGGAAGCAGACTGCCCTGAAGTGGGTTGAGAACGCCGATGGCAAGGGCCTGGAGACCTGGACCCAGGAAACCAAGAACGGCTTTGAAGGAGTCTTGAACTGGCTGAACCAGTGGGCCTGCGCCCGATCGTTCGGACTGGGCTCAAAGCTGCCTTGGGATCCTCAGTTTCTGGTTGAAAGTTTGAGCGACTCAACTATCTACATGGCGTACTACACTGTTTGCCACTGGCTGCACAAGGATCTGTACGGCCGCGAGAAGGGTCTAGGTAATGTCGGCGCTGAGCAGATGACGGATGAAGTTTGGGATGCCATCTTCTGCCGCCGCGATCTGTCGGATGAGGTAGTAAACGGCTCAACGATCCCTCGAGAGACTTTGGAGAGTATGCGACGCGAGTTCGAATACTTCTACCCTCTGGACCTGCGAAGCTCTGGAAAGGACCTGATTCCTAACCACTTGACATTCTTCCTGTACATCCATCTGGCCATCTTCCCACCGGAGTATTGGCCTCGTGGCGTCCGCGCCAACGGTCACTTGATGTTGAACGGCGAGAAGATGAGTAAGAGCACGGGCAACTTCATGACTCTGAAAGAAATGGTGGAGAAATACGGCGCCGATGCGTCTCGTATTGCTCTGGCCGACGCTGGTGATGGTGTCAGCGATGCCAACTTCGAAGAAGATGTTGCAGACAACAACATTCTGCGGCTGTACACCCTGCGTGAGTGGTGCGAGGAGATGGTGAGAGAACAGAATGAGCTCCGTACGGGAGAGATCAACAACTTCCAAGATGGTCTGTTCAACAACGAGTTGAATGCCTGCGCGAAGGAGGCTATTGAGCAGTATGGCCTGACAAACTACAAGCTGGCCCTGAAGGCCGCTCTGTACGAACTGACCAGTGCTCGTGACTTCTACCGCGAGGCCTGCGCTGCTGGTGGCATCAAGATGCACAAGGATCTGGTGTTCAGGTATATTGAGCTGCAAGCCCTGTTGATGGCTGTCATTGCGCCGCATTGGGCCGAATACATCTGGCAGGAGGTCCTGAAGAAGGACACGACGATCCACAACGCACGATTCCCCGAGGTGCCCCCCGTTGATGCGGCCCTGTCTGCCAAGAGAGAGTACGTCCGCAGCACGGCCTCCAACATCAACTCGGCCGAGGGCCAGCAGCTGAAGAAGAAGGCCAAGGGCAAGGAGGTGTCGTTTGACCCCAAGAAGCCGAAGAAGCTGACTATCTACATGGCAGCCAGGTTCCCAGCATGGCAGGCCAAGTACATTGACCTGCTGAAGGAGATGTGGGATCCGGCAACCAAGTCCGTCAACGACAAGGAGCTGAACGGCAAGATCGCCAAGATGGGCGAGATGAAGAAGGCCATGCCGTTTGTCCAGGGCCTGAAGAAGCGCCTGCAGACCGGCGAGCCGGCCAGCGTTGTCTTGGAGCAGAAGCTGGCGTTTGATGAAAAGGAGACGTTGACTCAGATGGTGTCCGGCTTGAAGCGAACTTCCGGCCTGGTCGTCTGCGACATCTTGGTGGTGGAGGAAGGCGGCAAGAAGGGCGTCCGGCTGGCGGACGGCCAGGAGGTAGAAATCACCGTGCCCGTTGCTGAGAATGCCGTGCCCGGCTCGCCGACTTTCTTCTTTGAGAACGTTGAGGCTTGAAAGGTGTGCGGATAAGAGTAGAAGAATAAAAAAATGACTTTCCAGATAGGGATACAATGTACGGATGGTCTGTTAAGACTAAGACACAGACAGACAAGACAATTGATGATTGATTTCTATGTACACTCAACATATCTCTCATTCAGGACTCCATGGAGACTGCAGTAAAGCCATCTTGTAAAGTCTACCCATACTCCCAGGACTCCGCAGTATTAATTGATGGTAACATATTATGAAGGAAGGGACTCTTCACAGTTTATACATTCTCGAGGCCTCGGCTCTGCAGCCCCTTTCTCGTCGGATGATCCTGACATGGGATCCGCAGAGACTTGGATTGGACTCCGTGCGCTGGAAGCGAGTCCGATTGATCGACCACAACAACGAGCAAGGACTACATCGCTTGTCACATAATGACACGGATGCAAAATTTTCGGGAGTTTCCAAGTGCATACAGTGCAGTCGTAATGGCAGTCGTAATAGTGTCACGACGCGTGTCGAGTTGGGGTAGTATTAACAGTAATAGGCAGGCGAAGAAGAGCCTAATGCGAACCTCCTTCAAATAGAATCCGTCACGATGGGATCTTACTGCGTACAGATTATTATTACTCATTGCTCTCCAATGATTGCTTGTCTGAGAAACCGAACCCCCATTTGGCCCACATCGAGGCGAGGGAACGCCGCAATCACCATGTGGAGTCCGTTAGTAAGGAGGAGACAGACGCGTACTACTACTCGTAGATCACACAAAGCTCGCGCCCTGACTCAGCAGGGATTAGGTTAGGTAAGGAAAAAAAAAGAAGCGTGGTCGAGTCTTTCATACTCGTAGGATCATCAGGGGGTTTGAATAGTCGAACGGTGGACCGCTGTTTGGCGAAGTTTGCTGTCAAAATTTGGCGATGCCAAGGAAATAATGCTCGACAGTACGGAGTATGCATGGCGTATATGCAGATGCGGATGCTGTGTGCTTGGACAGCTCTGCCAACACAAGTTTCTTATCTCTGTTTCGCCCAGTCATGCTCTGTTTCGAGGAACTACCTTAGCAAGTGTTCGTATGTACGGAGTATGTGTGTTTGAGCCAACGCTCCTTAGCAGAATCCGTAGCGCCACATGTGGCACGTTGGTTTTTGACTGGCGATCTTGCTATGACGCAAGAACGCAACGCGCGCGCTCCATCGAGAGATTTCTTGCACTCGTATCAACACGATGCATTGCACACTCCCCACGCACACTGCACTTGAAATGTGCAAGCGCAAGCCTCGTCATCGGCTTGATAACGAGAAAAAGACTCCACTGGTAGCTTTGGATTGGATCGGCAATGGTCTTTTTCGTTGCGACGTCGTCACGGGTCTGATTATTTGGCCCTTGCGACATTCCCGGTGGATCCAAGCCCTTCCCATCACGGGCCCTGTTGGTCGCATTTCGCGCGGTCTGGGCTTTTGTTGTAAATTGCAATTAACTCCTCCCTGTCGCAATGGACAAGGCTGGTGCCTCGTCGATTGAGGAACAAGAACCGGCGTGTGCCGCGATGCGTATCCTCGATTTGTCTCCAGCTTGAAGTGTGGCATCACTATTCGTTCGCGATACCCAAAGCAGCCTTCGTTATTTGTGTTTTATAGACTCCCATTCCCATCCTTCAGGCTCAGCGTTGCCAGTCATTACCACGTATTGCATCACTCCATCAGCTCGGTGTTGTTGGTCGCGGTCGCTTTACGCCGTATGCTGCGCCCGTACGTATCTCTCGTCGCCAAGCCCCGATATCTCTTCGAATCAGCCGCTATGCGTTCAGCCAAGCTCTTTGCGCTCGCAAGCGCAGCAGCAGCCACATATTCAACAGCGTCGGCTTCAAACATCGTCCCCGGAGAAGCCATAGCTGCCATCAGTCTTTCAACATCGGAACACCACTCAACGGAGAGCGCATTCGAGCTGCTGAGTGCCCAGACTATCCCGGTCCCTGTTGTCTCCGTATCCACCACAGAGTCAGTCTGGACCTCAACAGAGGGGAACATCACAACGAGTGGCAGCGATTCCCACAGACCTTCTACTTCAAAACATGGTGGCATCACGCCTTCCGTCGCGTTCCCGAATGCAACAAGTAGGACACCCTTCCACAAAACTGAAAGGGAAGGCAACTAACGCTGAAACAGCAACGATAGCCACTGGCTCGGCTCCGACCAAGGTCCAGAGTACCACAACGACCCCGACTAGCCAAGTTACTGGCGGTGCCATTCCTCAGCAAATGCAAACTTCCATGGTTGGATTGTTAGGGTTCTTCATCGTGGGGTTGGTCATGTTATAGATGGGAAATGGAATACGAAATAACGATATTGGACGAAATGCGCGCCAGCTCGCGCCGCATGTTAGAACAAGTCCCAGGCAGGACAAGGGCGTTTAGAAAAGATACCACGGGTCTTGAGAGTTCTCCCACTTTGGGTGGACAGCAGAAAATTGCGGGCAAATTAGTAATTGTAATCGAGAAATTCGAAACACTTGTCGAAGAAGAATGGGTGATGGCAAATGTGACATGAAATGGGTTTTGTGTTGCCATGTGGTGTAGTGGGATGAAGTCTGAGGCAGTCTGACTAGGGAGGGACTGATGTTATGAACCATGTAATGTATTGACAACTACAAGCTCACGGGATACTTGCGAAACCGGAGGTGTCTGCCGCATGGTTTCCTAAGACCCCAAGGGTTTCTTGTCCTTTTCCCGTGTGGAATGGACTATCTGATGAGGATCAATGTTGTCCTCGGGGAAGGAATCTACTGCAAATGGCGACACTTGTCGATTGCAGATAAATGGGGTTTTCACGATATCAGGCATAATCTTCCCAAGTTTCATTGCTTCAACATGGCAATGACCATTCGTCCTCTTAGGTGGAGGATATCCAACATGTCCATCGTTCGATCAGGCGCTGTAAATGTTGTGGGTAACCTCAGGTGCCGGTAACGCCAAGACTTTGGTTGCGCAGATGCTATCGCAGCACGCAATGTCGGGTTGAAGGATGAGATATATATATATATTGACGATCAAGGTGTAGCGCAACCGGAAGTCAATATCAGCGGGTTTGGTCCAATGCTCAGGCAGTGATGGGAATCTGGCCACCCGAGCCACCAGCAGTGGGAGGCTTCGGCAAGTCATCCTGAGGATGTGTCAGTAGGTCACTCATATGGAAAACTACCAAGGGAATCTAACAAGATCAAAGATAACCCGGATCATAAGACTGCAGCTGGGACAGACAGCAATATCCTGTTCGTCACGGAGATCGTCGAGGGCAATCTGGAAGCGGTCGCCACACGGACATGGGTAGTGGTAGGTTTGGAGGACCTCGTCGAAGGTCATATCCTCGATTTCGATCTCATCGTAGATTGAATAGCCGTCGTCTGCCATCTTTGCGGTGGATGAATGCGTTTCGGGGCCTTGAGAGTGAAAGTGAAGGGATAATCGATAGGATCGCCCCGCGATCGAGTCAAGAAAAATAATTTACCCCACGAATGTGGCTGGTGGATGTTCATGCAGAAGTACTCCGTACCGTATACACTCAGTACCACATGTGGCTGACCCAAGCAATCACATGCCGGGGTTAAGTCATCGGAAGTGTGGCGTCCGGGGACTAGAGATGACGCTTGGCCGAGGGAGCTTCGCAGTGACCTCTTTCATGTGTCTAACAACCGACCGCTCACCTTCAGATTTCAGACGAGCATGGCAATCTTGCATTAACAGCCACATAGCTCTTGTCGATTGCGGCAACTTGAAGCCTTGGTAGCCAGCTACACAGCCAAATGAGCTATCCGTGACGTCGTCCTCGAACCTCCCTCGCCGGTCGCTTAAGCAGCCATGGCCTGGCAATCGAAACTCGCCCTTCCGGGGGATCGCACCATCCGGAGCCTCATCTCTGAACTTACCCGACTATACGTCTCGAACCGAACGCGCATCTCTCGCGCCATCTGGATCTCTCTTTTCCTAGCTCTCGTTAATCGCATTCGACATGCCATCTCGGAACAGAAGGCGGCTTCTGCGCGCGAGGCGGCCCAACGAGCTGCTCGCCGAGGAACCGTGTCTTCTGGATCTGAGGAGACGCCGAAGAAGAAGGTCGCCCTCAATCGCGAGTTCTTCCGATCGTTGATGCGCCTGTTGAAGATTGTGATACCCGATTGGCGCAGTAAGGAAGCTCGGATGCTGGCTAGTCACAGCTTCTTCTTGGTTCTGAGGACTTTGATTAGTGTGCGCGTCGCTGAGATGGACGGCGCCATTGTCAAGGCTTTAGTCAAGGGGAATGGAAAGGAGTTTTTGAAGAGGATTGTATGGTGGATGTTGATCGCCGTGCCAGCAACCTTTACTAACTCCATGGTAAGCCGCCTACCTATTATCCCAGCGGTGCAATGGACGAAGCAGCTAATAGGTGTATAGCTATCATATCACCAAGCCGAACTATCTCTGAAATACCGAACCAGACTAACACAACATATCCATGACAAATACCTCTCCAAGTTGACCTTTTATGGCATCTCAGCGCTCGATGACCGGATAAGGAATCCGGACCAGCTCATCGCCGTCGACGTATCGAAATTCTCCAACAGTCTGGCAGAACTATACAGCAATCTCGCCAAGCCCGTATTAGATATGGTTAGTTAAGTCCCAGATTCATTCGTCACACGTGGACCATGAAGCTGACTCTGCGTAGACGATTTACACATATGCGCTGTCCAAGAGCGTGGGAAGCGAGGGTGTCATTTTCATGTCACTGCTGGTTCAACTATCTGCAAATCTCATGCGTGTATTGACACCACCCTTCGGAAAATACGTCGCTGATGAGGCGCGGTTGGAAGGAGAGTTCCGATTCCAGCACTCCCGGTTGATTGACTACAGCGAAGAGGTGGCCTTGTATGGAGGTCACATTGCCGAGAAGGACACCCTGGACAAGGGCTACTTCACCCTGATCAAGCACGTCAACTACATCCTTCGACGACGCTTTTACCATGGCTTCATGGAGGACTTCGTCATCAAGTACTTCTGGGGGGCGCTGGGTCTTCTCCTCTGCAGTGTCCCGGTCTTCATCAAGTTCCCTGGCCAGGTTGTGATGGGCATGGGAGATAGGACCGAAGCTTTCGTGACGAACCGACGTATGCTTCTCTCTGCATCTGATGCATTTGGACGGATTATGTTTTCGTACAGGGAAATCATGGAGCTTGCCGGATATACTTCCCGTGTCGCTACTTTGCTAAATGTCATGGACGATATCCAGATCGGCCACTTCGAGAAGAAGCTTGTCTCCTCGTCTGGTACAGAGGATAACGAGGCTGTTCTGAAAGGCCGGGGAACCGTCCATGAGAGCAAGGACGTCATCACCTTTATTGATGTGTAAGTTGAGATTTACACTGTCGTGCATCTTTACAGCTGTGCTAACTTCCCCCCTAGGCCCATCATCTCACCCAACGGTGACGTTCTAGTCAAGGCACTATCTTTTTCACTATCCCACGGAGACCATCTCCTAATTGTCGGCCCCAACGGCTGTGGCAAATCGTCATTGTTCCGTATCCTTGGCGGCCTTTGGCCAGTCTACGGAGGCACCGTGTACAAGCCTCCCTTCACTTCCATCTTCTATCTTCCTCAGCGTCCCTACCTATCCCGTGGTTCGCTCCGCCAGCAAATCATCTACCCCGATTCTCTTCGACAGATGCGCGCCAAGAGTGTTACCGACGCCGACCTTCTTTCCATTCTTAACCTCCTCGGCCTCGAGCACCTGGTCGAGTTGTATCCCGAAGGCTGGGACGCTGAGGCTGAGTGGCGTGATGTGCTCTCTGGCGGTCTGCAGCAGCGCATAGCTATGGCTAGGCTGTTCTACCACCGTCCTCAGTACGCCATCCTGGATGAGTGCACCAGCAGCGTGACACTCGACACGGAGAAGGTCATGTACGATAACGCCAAGACACTGGGCATTACTCTCATGACAGTCAGTCACCGACGCAGTCTGTGGAAGTATCACACGCATATCCTGCAGTTTGATGGACAGGGCAATTACGTGTTTACCAAGCTTGACGCCGAGAAGCGTCTGAAGCTTGAGGATGAGAAGGAAGAGCTCGAGGTTAAGTTGAGACAGGTGCCGGAACTGCAGAGGAGGTTGGAGGAGTTGACCGCAGCGTAAAGGCGCCATCTTTTTTTTTTTTTTTTTTTTTTTTTTTTAGTTCTTTATGTAAAGTCAGGGCGAGGTTGGGAAGAGGCGGGATAATGGAATGAAGGATGTATGATAAGGAATATATATGTTCTTGGATGACAATGAGATAGCACACCCGAGCAAGAGAATCAAAACGTTGACTCAAACATTCGACAAAGCCAAGTCGGTGCTCCAACTAAAATAGGAGCATTCATGCCCTACTGTGTTTCTAACTGGGAGGGTATATTTCGCTATAGGAACAGGACAAAAAGAGAAATATGCCTCTACCATACGTTCAAAACCATCGATTCCTTTTTTGCTAGATGACTTCCTGCTCTGCTGCCGTGTCCTTCATCTGATCTGGATGAAACATACAAGTCTTCTCGTGAGCGCTATTGTCATTTTCCAAGATACGCTTGTGATCCGCGCCGCACTCGTAGCAGAATTCGTGTTTGCACTTGGTGCCTGTGAGAGTTAGTAAACTCCATTTGCTGAGTACCTTTTTCTTGTTGTTGCTGTTGGCGTTTTTGGAGAATATGCTTGCTCTAGCCGCGACAGTGGATGCTGTGGCTGGTCGTCCATTTCTGGTAACAGGCCCAGCAGAACTCGTGGCGGCATTTAATGCCTGTGACAAAGGTTGGTTTTAGTTTCTCAATATTCTGGATTTTCGACGGAAAAGGAGATATGTGGTGAGGGGGTGTGGCGTTGTGTACGCACCATGAAAGTTGAAGCAGGACAAAGAAAGGAGAAAGGAGAAAAAGGAGATGCAACTTACAAGTCATGTGTGAGCTGCCAAACCCACTTGTTAGTTATACCCAAGGAAACGGTAGGGAGACGAAGAACGTACCAGCCTTCATTCTTCTCAATCGCCCATCCACACCCCGGACACGGCTTCGTCGTCTTACCCACCGTCTCCTTACTCTTCTCCTCCTCCTCCTTCCTCCTCGCCGCAATCTGCCTCGCCAACTCCACTGCTCTCTTCGTCCTTTCTCTCTCCTCCCTCTCCCTTTGCTCACGTCTCTCCCTCTCACGCCGCTCCTCCTCAAGTAGGCCCTGGGCCATGGCTCTATCGGCATCAAGCTGGGCTTGCTGCGCTGCCTCCCACGCCTCGTTGTCTATCTCCAGCCGCGAGCGGAAGTTCTCCGGGTCAGCGAGAAGCTGGTCGTACTCGTCGCATGTGAGACCCTGGTGCCAGGCGACGTTGTGGTGGAAACACGAGCGATGACTGCAGTGAAGACATGTGACGATAGGTTGGTCGCGGCCAGAGCCGTGGATTTGGCCAGAGCCGCAACCAGATGTGCACCAGAAGAAGTTTTCGGCCTCAGCCATGGCGGCTCTGAGAGCAAGAGTTTCATATCTTGGATTTTTGTAAGCGTAGATGAAGGGGGGGAAGATAGGGCAAAGGGGGTAAATAAACACACCGCCGAAATGTCTCCTCGTCCGCATAGCGCTGGATATCAGTATAATCTAGGAGCTCTCGGCACTCTGGACATCTAATATCAGTCCACAACTTGCTGTTCAGATCCGAGCGGATAGACGTCTCGAGGCATTCAAGACAAGCCCTGGGAGGGTGCGTGCAGGACGCGGTCACGGAAAATCGAGGAAACAGATCCACTTCCTTCATCCCAACGCAAATAACACACTCGCAATCGCCGGTCAAAGGGTCCGCCGGCACTCGTTGGTTAGTAACCAAGACATCCGACGTGTTTGCAGCTTTCTGATATCGCTGTCCGAAACTAAGCAAAGCAAGATAGCAAAACTCTTAGCGAAAAGGACTGAAATAGATGGATGTTAAACTATATATGAAAGATAAATAAATAAAGAATACAAGGGAAACATTGTAAATATCATCAAGGGCATAACAAGCTCGAGGTTTATCCCCCCGTGCTAATAATCCGAAGTGCAAAAAGCACCTGGTATTCGTGGAGTACAGTCGGGGGGCCTACCTGAAATCATCAGCTACTTCATCTCCACGTCTTTCAGACAGGTCCAGACGGCGGAGGTAGGCCTCCGTCATGGCAGATTCCTGCTGCTCGAGGAGGGCGACGTACGGATTGCTAGTAGTGGGGGTAGAGGGACCCCGGGGGATGACCTCCTCTTCTTCATATGGAGGTGGAGGATCCTCTCCGGTCGCCTCAGGAGGGGGGGTTGCTGTCGGTATCTCTTCCTCCACTGCGGCGGTGGTTAGATCTGTGTCTTGTGGAAGTGTAAACTCGTCGTCGCCAAAGAGTGCCAGATTGACTCGATACTGGAACCCTGGCTGAGATGTTTGTGAAGTTGTAGTAATACTTATAACTGGCAGAGGCTGGTCTGTGGCTGGGGTTGGAGGGGATTCATCTTGTTCAGCAGTGGTGCTTCTTCTTTTTGTTCTTGAGGCTTCAGCCTCCTCATCTGTCTCTTCATCGTCCACCAGCCAGATAGACTCGTCATCTCCGCCGAAGCCGCTCATGATGGCGGGATTGATCATGCCATAGTGTGAAGACGCCGACTTGACAAACATATTGCTTTTCATTGCAGACGTCTCCACGAATGGGACGTACTTGGCAACAAACGGATCCAGTTCAGGCTCTCCCACAGACTCCAACTCCAACTCCAACTCAGGCTCAGGCTCAGGCTCAGGCTCAGGCTCAGGCTCAGGGTCGTTCGCAGTTGGCTTAATACCAGAGCTGGTGTCGTTATTGATAGTGCTGGTGTGCTCACTCTCCTCTATCGAGCGTGGTTCTGATTCAGACTGCGCTGGCGTGATATATGTCCCTGGATCGTTTCGGATCGGCCAGCTAATTTCCAGAGGCGGTCTTTGATGGACGGGGTCGTTATTCTTGCGTCTGCGGAAGGCAGCTTCAGTCTTCCTCTTGAGAGACCGTAACATTCTTGGTCAGTTCGACTGCTTGATGTGATGGTCTCTCTCTGGCAAACGGAGTTCGCCGGCACAGGTGTTAATGCAGCCCCCGGGGGGACATAGGGTGTGTTAACTGACAATTACCGACCAGACCTGAGACTCGAAGCAAAGAAGAATATAATCCAATAGGCGCTCTGGGGATCATCGGCATTGAGTCATTGAGAGAGAGGTTTGTAAGAGGGTGCGAGTAGAAACGGACTTGAGAGGGAGTAGTGGCGCATTATCATTATCAGACTGTTGTCTTGGACAGCCTGCGAGCGAGCCAGCTGAGCGTCGATAGTGAAGCCAGTGAGCCTGGAGTTGGTAAGCCAGGGCCTGGTTGTAGCCCCTAGGAAGCCTTGCAGAGGCCACTAAACTAGCAGCTATAGCGCAATTCACACGCCTCAAGCTGCTGCGCCTTCAACAGAGCGCCTGATGAGCGGGAGCCAACCAGTGCGCCTCGCGGTCCTACATACTCCATACTCCATGCTTCATACATGCCACAGGGAGCAGGCAGATACGAATAGAATCCAGCAGGCGTCAAGCTTCGTGCCCGGTTGTTATTGGTCCTTAAAACAAGTTTCTCGGACAATGGGGAAGCTCAGGAATGGGATCAGAGCCATTAGCATGCCATTTCACAGAGTCCTACGGAGTACTAGTAGCTTACACGTCATGGGAGCCCTGAAGTACCGGTACATACCTGTGGTAATTAATTCGAGACGCCTCCATCAATCAGGCTTCCAGCTGAACATCGGTATCGGGCGTGGAGGAGTTGACATCTCGCTGGCTAATACTCCGTGGAGGGCTCGGAGTCCGATAATGCGGAGTCGAGGGATAGTACATGATGTGATACGGGCTGTTACCCCTGTTGTCAGGATGTCAAGTCTCATCCAGACGTCACAATAAGACTGATATTCATACGGTGTTTCTATTCATGCATAGCAACGAACATGCTCGTCATAAATAGTGAAGAGGTATAAAACGAAACGTCCCAATCACAAACGCCATCAACTCATCCCGAACCAGTTACGAAGTACATAGACGTGGGATGAGGTATAACATATATGACTTCACGCAGTATCCAAAAAGAAATCCACTTGGCTTCGGCTTATGTAGTTCCATCAACTCGGCCACCAGCCCTCTCCTCGCTTCCGACTCTTGGGAAGGTAAAGGTATGAAACAAGAGACTGGTCGCCCTCATCGACAAACTTCTCCCGCTTCTCTTCCGGACCCCACGCCACCAGCATCTGTTGCTTACGCACAACTGCCGGCGCCTTGATGGCATCCCGCTGTCCAATCTGGCGCATATACAGCGCAGGGACAACCGTACATACATTCATAAGCTTCTGGTATAAATCCCCCTTGGTCGGCCTCGGGTCCAGCTTGGACATGTTGAATGCCTTCCTGTTCTGCAGGATGTTCTTACAATCCAATTTCTCGACGCTTTCTATAAACTCAGCGGAACGTGTAAGTCGGGAGCCCGGGCTCCAGGAAATGTACGGGTTGATGTCAAGATAAAAATGATGCGTCGACACTTGGAATTTCTCGTAGAGTGCCATGGCTGGTGTGATGCAGTTCTCCTCCATATTCTGGCAGAACCACTGAAATCGGTCCTTTTTGCAGAATATCTTTAGGATTTCCGCGAGCTCCATGGTCAAGTCCCTGCTGTGCCTGTTTCGTACGCCTTTGAACTGCGGCGCACTGAGCAGAGCGTTGTAACCCTCGGCGGTCCATGATCGAACGGCAAAGAGATCTATCTAGTTGTTAGTGCCCGCTCAATAAAACCCTGAAATGCATGAACCCATCATCATACCTCTCTTGGGCTCGACTGCGGTCTGCATCTGTGTCTCTATGAAGCTAATCATCTCAGTGTAATTCTGCCCAGCCCCGTACATGATCTTCTGGAAGATGTTGTCGTGGAGGAATCGCATGATGATGGCAGCGATGATATCTTCATCTGTCTCCGGAAACAAAGAGCCATGAACAAGGTCTGGGTATTTTTGTAGGGTTCTCCGGAATTTTGATACTTCTCCCGATTGCTTGCGAGCGTTGGTCGCAAGAGTCTCGACGCCAGCCTCATAGTCGTCCAGCCAAGGGTCCATGAACTTTTGAACCCAATCTTGGACTTGTTCAACAAGGTCGTCGTATTGCTACGTACAAGGTTTAGTCAGACCATGCAGAATATGGAGAGAAATCAGTTTGACGCTTACCCGACCAACCTCCTCTGCGGTAAGGTCCTTGCGATAAGGCTGGAGACTAAAGATGTGCGACTGGGCATCATTCAGCTCCTCCCTCAGAAGGCAGTTTTCCTCCTTGATCGTCTTAATCTCCTGGCCAAGCATCTCGGCATCATTGGCAATCTGGTTCATATCCGAGTTGAGCAGGTGCTTCATTTGTTCCACCTGCTCGATCGCCCGCGCTACTTCCCTCTCCGCCGTCTCCTTCTCCTCTGTGAGCTTTCTTATAGTATCTTGAAGTCCCTGGACGTGTCTTCGCGCTCGCTCGTCGTCTCGCTGCTCAGCGCCGTCGGAGAGCCGCCGCCCCAGGGTGAAGCTCTCGCTCTCCATGCTAGGAAAGCTATCGACGGAGGTGTATAATGACCCAGGCATGTGCTGTAGTTCGAATTCATCGTCAGAGTGAGAAGAGTCGAGCATGGACGATGGCATGGTTGTGTATCTTCTGGTTGGCACGAGCTCAGGAGGGAGTGCCTCAGTCATTTCGTCCGATGTAAAGTCGAGGAGATCCTCTTCAGCTGAGACGGTAGACACAGGGAAATCTTTGGGCTCAGCGATATCGTCGCCATTGTTCTTGTCTTTGAACTTGTCCTTGAGCTGCTCTTCCTCCTCTCTGTCTGTCTCGGCAAATTTGGTGTTTTTTTTCTCCTTGCGAAGAACCGCATGACCGCCAGACGAGCGGCTGCGCATGTCTTCGAGGGGAATTGTCCCTTGTCCTTTATCGGGAGACATGGTAGTTATCTTGCCAACAATGCAATAGATGGGAGGGATAGGGGAGTTTATCCTTTGAAATGCGACGATAACCAAAAAAAAAACCCAAAAAAAGAAAGAAAAAGAAGATAAAATCAAGAACGAGGTTGGACAAGGAGCTCAGAATATGATGCAGGTTCTGTCAAGAAGGCCGGAGCTGTGAGAGTTGGTGGCGTCCATCATGGCCACAGCCTGGGCTGAGATGAGGCAGCCTTTCTATCATGGGACCTGAAGGCGTCTGCGAAACACCTATGGATTGAATGGCCAAGTACTTAGAGGGCAGTGCTTGGTAACTTGGGCACTCATGCGCCTGGACATGTATGCACATAGAGTTGAGGGGCCAAAGTACCAGTACTCGGCACAGCAAAGTCAGTCAAGTCAGCCTCACTCACTGTTACGGAGTACGGAGTGCGGATGTCTCTGGTTCGCGGGCCGCCCTCTATGGAGGATATGTACCTGTACTACGGAGTACTACTACTTGCAGCGGTGCAATCATGCTTGATGATGCCTACCTGTGCTCTTGTAATAGGCTTGTAAGGCTCTTCATTGATGTAGAAATCCACTGGCAGTAAGAAACATGATGCAATATCTATCATTGAAGCTATTCAAGCAACATACGAAGTAGAGGCCCCCCGCATCGGAGCCCCTCTCTCGTGCTGTCTAGCGCAATACTTTGTAATGCACACGCCTGTCCTGCAGCAGCCAATTGGCCACAGACAGCAACGATAGCGAATAGCGCCCCTCTCGTGAAACCAATGCGCTAACCGCCCGCTAGAGCCGCTGTAAATTAGTGCTCCAAAAGCTCCACCAACTGCTTCCGAGAGCGCTTCTGAGGCGGCGCCATCCGCCAAAACCCCGCCATCGGCTTACACGACAGACTCCAGACAGAAACATGTGTCTCCAATCCAGGACTCAGGACGAGGCAGACTTCAGCCTCGTTTTTGTTAGGCAGTTTTGGCTATAGTACGTATTTCACGGAGCAAAGGCAGTTCGATTTGTACTGCTACAATGTGCAATCATGATGCATTGCCAGGCATCAGCTCCACCAAGCTGAAGGTGCGGCTTCTGGCATTCAGAGCTCCTCTTGTTTGCGTCCATCAACGCATTCATCATATTTTTTTACCCATCTAGATCAACTGGGTCGTAAATCACCCAGGCAGATTCGGCGTCTCTTGCTTCGTGCTTGGTACACGGACATTCTTATAGCCTGTTCGCATCTGCTTCGCTATCGAGCCACGCCTTTCTGCCCAACAAGCAGCCTCGTTCAGCCAAACCCCTAGCTTCTCAACTCTATTCTTCTTCGTGACCTCATTTGGCGTCTGAGCTACTTCGTACATCTTGGTGTTTTATTTACGGAGTACTGTCTCTTACCTCTGTTGGCTCCTCCCAGTCACCCCTCCATCCTCCAGCTCCAGAGCTCAGGTGGGGTTGGGTATTCAAACCTGTTCCTAACCTCTTGCTCCTCCAAACCGACCTCATCTCCTCGACACCTGTCCCCCTGTCTTGCTCTTGAATACCTGGCCCTCTCAAGATGGATTTCGAAAGGCTTTCGATTAGTGACCGCAAGATCATTGTCGGTATTGACTTTGGCACCACTTACTCAGGTGTGGCCTGGGCAGAAACTCAACGGCCAGATAGACGGACAGCCATTACGACATGGCCCATCAGCAGGACCAGCCGTGAAGGCGAGTCTTCTGATAAGGTCCCGACCAAACTGCGTTACGCCCAAGATGGTGTTCAATGGGGTTTCTCTATCCCCATTACCGCTCCTCAGGACGAAGTCATTGAGTGGTTCAAGCTGTAAGTCACTATCAGAATGCAATGACATCCTTCCATCTACCTATACTGAGACTCCATAACAGCGACCTGGATCCCTCATTGCAAAATATTGGTCAAGCCGTCACTCAAGAGGGTGCCCGAGGCGGCAGAGATGCCGAAAAGCTCGTCACGGATTACCTCCACGCTCTAACCGAGCACCTCCTCTACACTCTCCGCGAGAAACTCGGCGAGAGTGTCGTCAAAAGCACATCCCTAGAATTCGTCGTCACCGTCCCAGCCATCTGGAGTGACCTAGCCAAGGACAAGACCAAGAAGGCCTGCAAGCGGGCCGTAGAACTCTCGGCCTTTGCGGGTTCCTCCAAAACACCCATCCACCTCGTCTCGGAACCTGAAGCTGCCGCTATTTACGCCCTTCATGGACTGGATCCTCATGGCCTGAAAGTCGGCGACACTATAGTCGTTGTCGATGCTGGTGGCGGCACTGTTGATCTCATATCTTACACCATCACCGGCTTGAAACCAATTCTTCAAGTCCAAGAAGCGGCGCCAGGATCCGGTGCGCTTTGCGGATCTACATTCTTGAACATGCGGTTTTCCAAGTTCCTCAAGGCCAAGCTCGGAAAGGAGGACGGATTTGACGAAGAAGTCCAAGCAGAAGCCATGGAAGTCTTCGAGAAGAAGGTACCGTGACTCCCCCTATCTTCTCATCATCACGAATCGCCCGAGATATCTATCATACTGACATCCCCCTAGGTCAAGCGCCAATTCACCCTCAACGCCCACCCAGACGAAACCTACACCATCCCCGTCGGTGGCCTCGCCAACAACAAAAGCCTCGGCATCACCCGCGGCCGCTACGCCCTCAAAGCCGCCGACCTAAAGACCATCTTCGAGCCTGTCGTCCTCGAGGTCATCAAACTAGTCAAGGACCAAATCACCGTCAGCAACGTGCCCATCCGCGCCGTGCTCCTCGTCGGCGGGTTCGGTGCGTCAAACTACCTCAAGGAGCGCCTGCGTAACGCCATCGACAAGTCCATCGAGATCATGCAGCCGCCCAATGCCTGGCAGGCTGTTGTCCAGGGCGCTGTCATGAAGGGGCTGGCGAATAGTGCGCCTGATACGCTTACCATGGTGAAGGTGGATAATCGCAGGGCGAGGAAGCATTATGGCACCGAGTGGCGCACCAAGTTCGACGAAAAGGTTCATTCTCATATGGCTGATAAGAAGAGCTGGAGCGGTCTCGAAGGCTACTACAAAGTCAACGCCATGGAGTGGTTCATCAGAAAGGTAAAAACTCCCTCCCACTTCACCCAACAACCAACTCCCATGGCGTATTACAAAAATGCTGACTTCTTGCGCGCCCCAGGGTGATCAAGTCTCCGAGAACGAGCCATTCATTACATCCTTCGTCTGGACCGGCCTCGTCGCCCACGGTCGTATCCGCAGGATGCGCATGACCATCTACTGCGACCAAACCTCCGAGGACGCCCCCATAGAGAAAAACGAGAACGTCCAGATCCTAGCCAACGTCGAAGCCGATGTCAGCCACATCCCCGAGCATCTCCTAAACCACCGCCAGGGTAAGGACGGGCAGTGGTACTACGAGCTGAGCTGCAAGATTGAGGCTGTCTATCTATCGGCTTCGACGACGTACACTCTCCTGTACAACAGTATGTTTACACCTTGATTATTGACAGTGTGACTGTGCTAACAGGTGTATACAGATCAGCGATACGATACTGTTACTTGCGAATACGTTTGAGGTGGAATGCTCTTCATTATTATATCAACCTCTCCTTTTCTTTGTTTACCCCTTTTTTTTTGGTTGTCTCGCCGGAGTTAAAGGTCGATCAGAATACCATCATCAGCGAAACTCTTTGTAAATAGATCAGATCAGATCTTGAATGAATCCAACGACAAAACATCAAACCCCCAACCCATCGAATCACCGGTGAAAACAAGGAAATGAAGTAGTAGTGGGAATCATAAGATATATTATATCAAATACAGGGGAAATGTACATTGTGTGCCTCTCGCGAATATATGTCCTCCCCACAGGGAAAAAAGACAGTATAGTTATAGTAGTAGTTACATACATATATCATCAAAGGGAATCAATAAAACAGAGTGCGAAGCGAAGCAACACAAAAAATAAAAAAAATAGAAAAAAAGGGAGCGACACAAAAGGAGAAAGCGGCGGCCTCTGCGCATGGCCGGGTGGTATCCAGAACACCAGGCTGTAAACGACGACAAAGTAAACAGAAAACCCCAAGTATGGCCAGAAAGAGAAAAACATAGGAGGACAAAAAGAAACGAGAGAGGTATCGACACATCCCGAACCGTTTTCCGAGATCAAAACCCTGTACATCTGTATGTTCGTTCCATCGCCACCGCCCGCCATCGTATGTCGTTTTTTTTTTTTCAGGTCTCCGTTTCTCGACGGAGACATCCAGATATGCACATCCACAGCCCCCTATTCAACAGGCATAAGGAGACTGGTCATTAACAGCCATTTTATCACCTTCGCCTCTTTGTATCCATCATGGTACTTTGCCAGAAGGAGCTTGAAGAGTAGAAAAACCGTCACTACTCCTCATCCACACTGCCCATTATGTGGTCAACTTTGCTGTTTTTCATGCCAAGCTTAAGCAAGCTAAACCTCTTCCTCACATTCGCCATCTTCACCAAGCCTGATTCTTTGCCAAATGTCTCTTTGTCTCTGAACACAAAGTCAAAGCTGTCCCTCTCAACAGAGCTGCGCCTCCTCTCACTTTGGGTGTCGTGACGGCTGCTTTCCATTGATCCGGACCGAAAGAAGTTTTGCAGAGTAACATCTTTGCCGGGACTATTCGTATGGCCGTTGGTTGCTTCTGGGTTGCCATTGACTTGGTTGGCTGTCTCACTACCATCCTCTCTCTTCCGACCACCCAAGAAGCTCAATCGCGCACCTCGCTGCCGGGGAGTAACTTGTCGAATGACAGTCGCCTCTTCGGCTTTCACACCGTTCAGAGGGACCGCGATGCTTGTCCATTGCGGATTCTTGTCGCTAAATGGTGTTGAACCTCTCCATGTTGGAGAAGGTGTCGCGATGGGCTCCCGGACAGGCTGCGGGGGAGCAAACAGAGCAATTTCAGGCGCAAAAGTGGCCTCAAAATCTAGTGCAGTGTCAGCTTTCTGTTACAATGTTATGGATCAGGTTTGGGGCTACACTCACAGCCTTGGAGCTCCGCATGCCTACGAGAGACAGCCTCCTTTGAGCTCCGCGAGAAGAGGGCCAAACATCGCTTAATCATCATCGCATGGTCCATAAGAGACATTTTGATGGCGGTATCCTGTGGGTCAAGTTCAGGCTCCTCTTCTTCCTCATCTTCACCGACGGGAGGCTCGGGAAGCAATTTCCTATAGTTGGCTACGCTGTTCTCAGACACTGCATTGACCGAAATGGCAATGGCATCCATAAGCTGCTGAGAGACATGCTCATCATCATCTGCCAGACGTCGTTCAAACACTGTCATCTCTTGCGTCTTGCGTACGATACGCTCCAGAGCGGTTTCGTGGGCACTGAGTCTGATCGCATACGTCTCGACAATCTCGCTCCGCCGCAGCAGAGTAGGGAAAGGCTCTGCAGTTGCAAAGACTAGCTTTTCAGCGTAATGCTCCTGTACCGATCCAGATGTATTTCTCTTGGTCGTAACAGAGAAAACCTGAGGGTGCGAAGATAGCAAGAAGTCTCGAATCACCTGCGGTACTCGAGCCCTCTGATACACTTGATGGGTAAGGTCTCGGTGAGGTGTGAGAGCAGAGATAACCAAGAACTGGCCCTCCAGCTCATCCACATCACCACTGGTGATAATCTGGGCGGATGGGTATTGCTCTTGCATACGGTCTGTGAAGGCCGAGGCTCGCTCAGAAGGAGAGCCTTCGTAAACGAACTCCTTGTCTCGTATAGATGAGGGGAACCCCAATCCCTTATAGATTACCTTGAAGTATTTGGGGACTATCTTCTCGCTCTTGGAAATCTTCTCGTAGATACTTGCAATGGCGCGCTCTGTTCTAGCAAGCTTGGCGAAGTCGAAAATGTTGGTCTCATACTGAGCCTGGAGTTCCTTATAGGCAGTCAAAGCATTGCTCCACGATTCGCCGTCTTCAAAGTGTTTAATCATGTCGAAATAGATCCTCTCCTTGCGCTCGAATGGTGACTGCGCTGGGAACTCTGGTTCTCCTAATGCAGGAGTGTGTCCGATTGGGTCCCACTCGTAAAGGTCGGCATGAAGGCGTAGCGCTAGACCGGCCTCAGTATGATTCCTAGATTCGGCCTGAAGGTTGGCCAGCTGATGGACATAGCGGACAAATATTTCCTCCTTCTGCATGTCGCGCAGGAACTCCATTAGGCGAAGCCGGTTGATGATGTTGGATGCTTCGCCACTACCATCTCCGCTATGAACCGCTACCAACAAGTCAAGGAACTCGTCAACTGTGCCAACAAGCTCTCGTAATGCAGTGTAGAGGGGTTCATCGTGAATCTCGGCGAGGGGGTGGAATCGTTCCAGAAGTTCGGCAACAAAGAGTTTTTGCAGAATGCTCTCAGTCAGAGGGTTAGATTTAAAGTAATGGTCCAGTGAGTCGATCATCTCCGTCTGAACCACGGAGAGGTCTTCGCTCAGTGTCCACTCGCTTACGATCATGGTCTGCAAAACCTCGACCGCCATCCTCCTGAGACCTTCATGGACACTCAAGCAGAGTTCGACAATGGGTCCTACCAGGGTCGGAACGTACTGAACCTGATATCCACCAATCTTGCTTAGGCCATACCGCGTGCGTTCATCGAGGCTAGTCTCCCATCCAATAGCCTCCCATGTCCTACGTAGAAGCTCTGCTCCGTGTTCGCGTACATCACCAGCAATCTTCCAAACAGCTCTCCTCTTTTGTTCTGGGAAAGTTTCCAGGGCAAGCGAGGAGCTTCCGACCAATTTCAGCAGAGTAGTGAAAAATAGCTTCCACAGCTCAGTGTTGAACGTTTCTGCCTCATCGGGATCGGGGAGGAATGAGTCAAGCATAATGCTGGCCAGGTACTGTAGGATTCGCATAGTCGACTTATGATGGTAGATGTGAACACTCAGCCAACCAGGGGGGAACGCCTCGCCAGTCAAGATGCTCATTTGTACCCGGAGCAAGTTCTCCAAGAGGGTTGTGAGGTCTTCCTCAGCGGCCAGTTCTAGTTGCATGCCTGAAGGCGAATTTGAAACAGCAGAAAGTACGGCCGAAAGCTCAGCCAGAGCTTCATCAAATGAGAATTCTTCCTCAGCAGTCTTTGTTGGGAATGGGTAAGATGAGGGAAACAGAAGTGAGAGCCGATTTGTGGGCTTCTGTGGAGAGGACAGAATTGCCAGGTATGAGTCGACAATGTTCGGGATATGGTCAGGTATTTCCGGGCCAAGATGGTCAATCTGACTGGCTAATACTGAGCAGCAAAGACGAATCTGGTCTCTCCACTGGTCATTGACTTCTGCGATATGACCCCAATGAGGAGATATCCATCGAACCGTATTAGCACTCAATGCTGCTTTTTGTTCGGGGTGAGCAAAAAGGTCTAGCTTCGAGTAGTTGATGATGAGGATCAGTTTGTAAATGATCAGTTTGCCCTTCACGTCTGTGCATGAATCCATGAAGTCGATAGCAATATGTAGGATTTCCTCCGTGGTCAGGAGACCCGTAAGCTCCGGAAGCCAAGTGTGGAAGTGTTGTACAGCCAAGGTTTGACTGCCTACTAACACGGGCGCTGAGTTGCGCATCATCTCATCAAGGGCTTTGAAAATAGTTCGCAAATTCCGAGTGAATCCTTGAGTAGAAGATGTGATTCCTATTCCAGCCTCCTTTGCCCTCTGCTGTCCACGAGATTGGGTGATGAACTTCAGTATATGCCGTACAACTTTGAAAGTAGCACGCA
Organism: Hypomyces perniciosus; assembly: GCA_008477525.1. NCBI lineage: Eukaryota > Fungi > Ascomycota > Sordariomycetes > Hypocreales > Hypocreaceae > Hypomyces > Hypomyces perniciosus. The sequence goes on from SPDT01000006.1 coordinate 1,205,141, forward strand.
ACTTGCGAGCCGTCTCCGGCTCTGTGGGATTCTTGAGTAGTCTAGTAAAGGACCGTATCAAGCAAGGTGTAGCAAAAGGATAATTGAATTGGGTCTCGGCATATTGGTCGACGAGAGGACCCAGGTTGAACCTTCGATCATGAACAATACCAAGAACTCTGACCATGGCCGTAAACACCAGATCTTCATACTCATCGTTTCCGGAGTACTCGACAAGAATTCCAAAGAGACTGTCCAGCACATTACTAAGAAGCTTGACGACTTCAATCTCAGGGACGAAAATAAGCTGTCTCAGCACCGTAGGGATTTCCTCCTTTGGCAATTCTTTCCATTTGAGAACCCCCAGGATGACCCTATCTTGTGAGAACCTGGTGCTGCAAAGGAAAGTGTCAATGAGCAATACCGCAAGTGGGCCGGTGACTTCGACAGAATGCTCATCTTTGCCACGCGGCGCCCATGGAACGGAGAGATAGCCGCCTCTCCCTGAAGGACCGGCCTGCGCGGTAGAGGTGAACTCGTCTACTTTATAGAGCAAGAGTCCATGCGGTCCATCGCGAATAAAGGCCTGGCTTTCCCAGAGGGGCATATGAGCAACAGCGAATGGAGGATTGGGCATATCGGATAAAAACACGACGACATGAGCATTCGCAACATCACTTGGTGACAGTGAAAGCCGTAGCGTCTGGTTCCAAGCCTCTCCTCTTTCCACAGCAGAGGACTTGAAGGTTGTCATTCCTTCTGTATTGGACGACGTGAAAATGCATTTTTCAAATCGCTCTCCAGAATGCTGACGAACTTCAAGAGTAACTTGTAGGTTTCCTCCGTGAAGTGTGCTCGGTATGCTCGTTGCGCTGCCTCCATATCTTGAGAGGAGATGTTGTCTAGCCAAAGCAGCGACGTTGAGAGTGAGATAGATGTCCGATCTAGGCTTTGTTGGCGCAGCAGAGAAGCCTATCCTGCTGGTCTTCGAAACACCGGACAGCATTGTAGGTGTAGCTTTGATTAAGTCATCGGCATCTGAATGATTGAACTTCTTAAGAGAAACCTGCAGTCTCTCGCCCCTTCTCGATTTCTCATAATGACCCGAAGCGCTGCTCATCAGCTCCCGAATTAATGGGTCAAACTCATCGTCGGGGGAGACCTTCGTGGACGGTGACCAGATACCGATAACCTGTTCAACTTCCTCTGCCTGCTTCATGATGGAATTGAGTTTCAAAACACCAATGCCAACTGTGCGCTGGGCTGTCTGTGTTGATTCGACGAGACTCGCTGTACTTTTGGACCCAGCAGTGCTTGGTGGACCATAACCATCCTGACTATCCATGCGGCTGGTTGATGGTCTTTCATCTTGCTGCTCTGACACCGAATCCATCTTGTTCACGGCACTACCACGGGAGAAGGCAGATCGCGCAGTTTTGGCACCCCACATCAAGCTTCTCCTAGAAGTCTTGGTCCCACTGAGAGGCGGTGATCGCGGGTTTTCTTTGGAATAGCTGCTATCAGTACCTGACCGGGAAAGGGGTCGGGGCATCACAACTTGCTGTGAGGCCAACACCTTGACGACAAGATACAACTCGGAGTCAGCCGATGGTGCATCCCCAATGTCCTGCGCAGATAGGTCGGTGAAGAGTGTTCTTGTACAGGAATTTTGCGCAAGAGCCCCTATTGATCCGCCTGCTGGTATCTCAATGGCAAAGCATTCCGACAGGCTTGTACCTTTACCGTACTGCGGCTTGCTGACGAGGTACGCCATCAAAGTGGTTTCTTCGACAGAGGTCCCTGCGAAGCCTTTTACCTCCAGCAAGATATGATTGAGGCTTGTGAGCTCAACTGTTGGCTGAGGAGGTTCATCTAGCAGGCTCATAACCGACTGCAGCTTTGTGATGTCTACAACCGAATCATCGCCCGTCAGAACCCGACCGCGGGCTGCTGGGTCTCGTACAACCACCTCGCCACCACAAAGCTTATTCACCGTAACCAGATCCCAAACAGTTTTTTCTCGTAATCTCTCGTACTCGTGGGCCGTAAGAATGTTGTAGAGAAACTGTTGGCGATGGAGGTTTAGAGAAGCGACAAGTTGCGACAGCTTGTCTAGCTTCGAATACTGTCGGGAGAGAAGCAGTTCGTGCAGGTTTTTAGAGTGCCATTCTCGCAGGCATGAAGCGATCTCGTCGACTAACGGTTCATCGACCGACGTAGGTGTTTCGTCCCCAATCTTTAGCATAGGAACTGGTGCTGGAGGCCGAGGCGTACTGGGGTCTCTCTTCATGGGGGTAGATAAATTCCCATAAGTGCCGTTGGTCAGTTCTCTCAGAGGCTTCCTCCACTTGTTCGAACCAGACAGGGTCCGTTTCTTGATCGATTCGGTACCATTGGTTATCCCGCTCTTGGCAGAGTCACTGGCGGGCCGGCCATCCGTATCGCTGGCCAAATCAGCATCGTCGACTTCATCTGACTCGCCAAGCATTTCTCGAATCTCTACACAGCTTCGGGGGAATATGCCACTGAAGACACGAGCCTCCAGTGTCTGCCCCTTGACGGACGTCAAGCCAGCAAGCAAACTGGGCGGTGCCACTAGGTAGCCACGCAGCCAGTTGCCATCCGGCGTCTCCTCGATGATGTAGAGCTCATCGCCAATTTCGAGCGGGAGGTCGGCCGGACTCGAAGCAGAGAAGGGGTATGTCGCGACGGCGAAGGCAATACGGGGTAAAGGCTGCCAGGGCATTGAAACGCCGGGTGATGGGCTTCAAAATAGCAGCGATTGGGTTCGGTTCGAGCAGCCGTTATTTCAGAATCGCGGTGCGCAGCAGCTGAGTGGTCGGGAAGACTCGACGATAACGAATGTGTGCGCTGGCGCGAGAGTGTTGTGAAGGCATCAAGCTTCAACGCGGCGGGCCGAGGGGCAAGAGAGCCGTGATGGCTAGATTGACGATTCCCGTTAATGAAATGCTCCTATGGATGCTGATGAAGCTCTGAACAGGAGAGTATTTCATGATACGTACGGCTTGTGAAAAGCTGTTTGCAGGAGAGGGAAAAAAAAGCCGGCTGTTGGCCGTTCGACAACCCCTGAGCAAACGCGGCAAGGATATCTATCGATGGCGATCTGACGGCGCAATGCAGTCAGAATAATCGGTCAATGCCTGGCCAGAAGTCGAAATCGCCCATACCAGAAAACCAGAATATGAATATTAGATGCTCTGCGCTCCTGGACATGCCAAACTCGAACCCCCGAAATGAAGATAGAAGACGGTATTGATGGATGAATTGGCTCCGCGAGGGGAAATTTCCAGCCCTGACCGCGAGGTCTTGTCCTTGGTCTCAATACTAATGGACTTCTCTATCCACGGCGCACGGGCTCCAGGACGCGCTGTACCTGCCTCGTACCCACTACTTCTAGTGCTTGCAGTAGTGGTGCAAGCGGTGTTGCGTACAGGCGCCGTACTGTGTACATATGTTCCAGTGGAGTAATTACCTGTATTGATTGATTGTTGCAAAGCTGCGAGATCACCTCCTGTTGGCACAACCGGCCCGTGCCTTCAGTCAAATCTAGAATCTATTATATACGAGTAAGCCTCCGGACGCGGTACATGTAATAGTGTTCAGCTGCAATGAAACTTTTCATCGCACAACAGAAGATGTGCAAAACTCGCTGCAGGTGGTTGGCATGCCGTGTTCCGTGGTAGTACTGTATAGCAAGTTATGCCCTCCTTTTCCGGTTGTCGTCGATGGTTTCCGAGAAGTTAGTTGCCTCAACTGTTTCATGTCCAATGAATCTGCTTTGGATAGAGCTCTCATTAGTCAGTCCTTCTTGAGCTGTAAGTGCATGCATCGGTTTCTCAGTTTATTCTTATTCATGAATCATCGCCCGATCTCCTATCCCTGGCCCGGCCCTGTCAATATTGCTACGCTTATCGGGTTTTATTAATGAACCAGAGGACGCTCAGACCTTTGAAACAGTGCCTCCATGCTCTTCGCCAACCTACCCTACAAACATATTTCCAAGATATCCGGGTTTCAAAGGTACATATTTGCATCCATGTATTTCTGTTTGTACCATTCACTGCTGTACATAGATGCTCACGGCTATGCGGGAATACTTGGAAATGACTACGAGTAGTGCTCCACGCGTTATTTCGTCGTGGTCACTGGAGTTGTTTGATTGAACGGCTAAACATCTCAAGCCCAGCTCCACACATTCAGGGGGCGGGTTGACCGCCGTCGATCCAGTCTAGAGAAGACGGCATTTGCCACTTCAACTCGGCTCGCATTTCCACGGCCAATCAAGTTCCATGATGAGCATACACGTACAAAGTACAAATGCAGGGAGGAACTCCTGTGGCTGAATCGACAGAGCGGCCCTTGACGAAGCCATATTACGACCTAGTACTCTGTAGTATTAGTCTGCCCAGGTAATATGTACATACTTTGTAGTTTCCATTGAAGAAATCCATGAAATGCATTACTCCGTACTCCGAACAAAGAGTTGAGAAATGAGCTGTCCCCACATCCCCGCCTCTGTCTTGGCGATCCTAAAGATTCACAAACGCACTCCGTACTACGGAGATGTATGAATACTAGTACTACGGAGTACCTAGTAATAGTACCTATAGGTACTCCGTAGATTACATCCCTTCTGTATAGTTGGGCACTACTACTCGTATTCGGCCAGCCTAACAATTTTAAGCACTGAAACCGGGCTCATAACTTCTCTCTGTTATCAGTATCTACTAACGAGCCGGATGTTGTGCGTTCTTAGGATCTGGTAGTGTAGGCTTTGTTCCACTATGAGACAATAAGGTAACAGTACACCATACTATCGCTCTATGCATCTACTACGGAGTACTTCATTTCAATACATAATAATATCATGGAAAATTATGGAATACTATATACATTATTTACTAACTGGGCGACAGCATATTAATATCTTATGCACTATACTACCGACAACGTATTCTGTGCATAGTATGCCGTAGCTTCACATATCCCAAATACTGCATGGGATAGTTATTCAAGTTCTGACCAATGTCGGTATCGTTCCACCACAGAGAGTAAACAATAGCAGAGGGGACAGCTGTTTCCAGTTTATTGACATATGTGTTGTCATGGACTTAAAGGGCACGCCCTTGCCTCATAGTTTCGTCACTGTGCTATACAATTATCTGACCGTCCATTGTGACTCAATTGCCAAGTCGTAACACAATTCTGAAGCTGCCCACATAAAGCCCTGGGATTTTAAGCATCCCAACATGCTTTTAATAATCACTCTTTCCCACGCTCATCCCCCACGGCCCCGATACGAGAGAACCGCGAACACATAGTTCTCTCCACCTCCACTAGCTTTACCACATTCATCCCCATCTTGACAACTTACATCGGCCATCATGGGAACACCCTTCATTAGCTTTCTCGAGCCTAGTAAGCTCGAGGGCTTCAAGCACGGCATCCCGCGAGAAACACAGCCCGCATCTATCCCCAAACCATTTCTCGATGCCATGGAGGTCCGCGAGGATGTCTTCGTCAAGGAGCAAGGGGTCCCTGCGGAGAACGAGTTCGACTCCGATGACTCACGGTCGTGCCACTGGGTCGTCTACGCCAGTGTTAATAAGACAGAAGTGGCCGAAGTGAGGGATGAAGAAGGCAACATCGTGCAGCCACGGAAGAGCTCAACCCGAACCACACCTGTAGGAACCATTCGCGCGGTTCCATTCCCGCATGAGCCGCACCCAAAGCCTGGTGGAAGATATTGGAACGGTGTGCTGGAAGGCGAGGAACAAGCTGGCGACAAGAATGACGCAATTCCCACCAGGACATATGCTGCAGATCGACCTACAGCCTTTCATGACGGCAAGGAGCCTTACGTCAAACTCGGACGTCTGGCGGTGGCAAAGGACTACCGGGGCAACCGACTAGCCGGTCTCCTTGTCAAGACAACTCTCGAATGGCTCAAGAAAAACCCATCCTTCTTCGACCCGAGCATCAGAGAACTGGGACTAGAACAGATGGGCGTAACCGATGAGACGGGAGCACCACAGTGGGGAGGCCTCGTTTGTGTCCATGCCCAGGAGAAAATCGCCTATGCCTGGGCAAAATGGGGGTTCGTGGTAGATGAGGACATGGGGAAGTGGTGGGAGGAAGGCATTCCTCATGTCGGAATGTTTCTGCGTCTGAATATTGGCAACAAGCAACTCCGGATCTAAAACTCCACTGCGAGGAGACAAACAACGGAATCACGAAGAAGGCATGATCTTTCATTAGAATAGAAGGTAGACTCACGGACAAGTCCGCTCACACTAAAAAGCCGAAAACATTCCTTGATTGACGCCGTACTTTTTGTCTCATCACCGGGTGAAGTATAGACACAGGAGGCATGATTCATTTAGCCCTTGTGGAGCCCATATTTTTATTTAGACCCTAGAGCCACTTGTGACAATCCATAGCCGCGTTCCCAGACCCGAACGCAAAATGCAATTCTGAAAGATGCCTGAACCACGCCAAAGCCACACACTCCATCCATCCAGGTAAACCCCCGCCGCGCACCGTTTATCGGTTGCTCTTGGCCACACGCTCCAACTCGTCCTTCTTCTTGATAGCGTATGAGTTGCTGCTACCCTTCGCGGCGTTGATCAGCTCCTCAGCCAGGCACTCAGCAATGGACTTGACGTTTCGGAAAGCAGCCTCGCGGGCACCGGTGGTGAGGAGAGCGATGGCCTGGTTGACTCTTCGGAGAGGGGAGACATCGACGGCTTGTCGGCGGACGGTACCGGCAGAGCCAATTCGGGTAGAGTCTTCACGGGGACCGCAGTTGACGATGGCGTCAACGGCAACCTGGATGGGGTTCTGGTCGGTCATGAGGTGGATCTAAATAATGTATTAGCAAATGGTCTCGTTGCCAAGTCAACTGTACAGCCTGGGCACAACGTACGATCTCGAAAGCGTGGGCGACAATTCGGACAGCCATGAGCTTCTTGCCGTTGTTGCGGCCGTGCATCATGAGCGAGTTGGTCAATCGCTCAATGATGGGGCAGTTGGCCTTTCGGAATCGCTTGACGGCATATCGGCCAGCAGAGTGGGTGACATAGACGGGGTTTCGCAGGGAAATGTAGTCGCTATTCGGTCAATCCATCAGCACAAAAAATTCTCCCTCCCAGCAATTTATTTTATCGCAACTCGACGTACGTCAGAGAGATGTCGCGGACCTCGACATCGTAGTCCCACTTGTTGAACAGCTTGACGTTGCCGACCTCCTTGACAACATCCTTGGGGAGAACGTCGGAGACGATCGTGTTCTCGATCTCGATTTCACCGGCGTCAGACATCTTGGCTATTTGCAGTCGAGAATTCCGGTGCTGGCGGGGACTGCAGGTTAGTATTGCGGAATGTCGAGATGTGATTTTTCGAGATGTTGAAGGTGGGCGTGGTCGCGAGGATTGAAATTTTGGTGGTGTGCCCGCTGGGCGAATCAGGTGGCGCAAAAAGTTAGGTACGTACCCGCCACCCACATCCGCTTAGGGCACGGCTGCCCTGGCGAACTCGAACTCCGAGTGGGCGGGTTCGTTCAAGTGGGAGGGCTTGGAAACGCATCGCCAAAAATTCCCCTTCCTCCACCACTTGCCACCAACGACAAGCACATCACAGACACAATGGTACGCAGCACCAGCGCTCACGATGGTGTCGCAAACTAGATGCTGATACTGAATTTTACAGGCGCCCGCTGCTGGAGCAAAGAAGCAAAAGAAGAAGTGGTCGAAGGGCAAGGTCAAGGACAAGGCCCAGCACGCCGTCCTGCTCGACAAGACCACCTCCGAGAAGCTCTACAAGGATGTCCAGTCCTACCGCCTCGTCACTGTCGCTACTCTCGTCGACCGAATGAAGATCAACGGTTCGCTCGCACGACAGTGCCTCAAGGACCTCGAGGAGAAGGGCATGATCAAGCCGATCGTCACTCATAGCAAGATGAAGATCTACAGTACGACCTCCAGCGCCCCCGAAGGAATTTGTTTGCGATACTAACAATATACAGCCCGTGCCATCGGTGACGCGTAAATCAGCTGAACGGTGGAAGTGAAGCATTGGCATTTGGCGTCTGGTTGGTCTGAAAATAAGAGAACGGCCACAACTGCGGAGGATGATGCAAGGCACATAGAAAGCCTGGTTAGGACTCTTTTCATGCTGGGTGTAGCATACCTTGGGACCGGAAACGCTTTAGCGTATGGCAACGGAATGAAGATCTTCAAATGAGCAAAAAGACATGACATTTTGAATACAATTGTGATGCCACAATTGTTGTCCCATACCTAGATGTGCGATCTATCTTGAGGCTCTCCTTGATGAGTTGCATGACCTGCATGTTGAACTCCATTCTACCTATCCTCTTGAGTCCACTCTACAGATCTCGGTGAGCGCATCGGGGTGCAAATATCTATCTCCTATACATCATCAATTGTGAAATTGTGGAGAATTGCCGATTGATGTTTATGCCATGGTTGATGCTGGTCTTGTATCTAATATTTACTACTATGATGTAGTACTACTACCTTACCTAGTATTACTAGGCAGTAGTAGGTAATACATGTGGGTAGTATAATAGCATTGAAGCTCTACCTCGCGCCTATCGCAAAGGTGCAGCTATTAGAAATGGTCCAAGATTGAGGAGAGGATGTTTGTGGTAGGGACCTCATTGCCTTACATTGCAATGCGATGTTGGGCTTTTATATATAAAAGAAGAGAATAAAATAAAAAGAAAAAAACCAGACAGTGTCCAAACTGACCGATGGATTTTGAACTCTTGATAGGATTTTTGACAAGGAAAAAGTGCTGTCAACACAATGTCCCTCTGCTGCAAAACGGAGGCCCACCCACGATATTGGACTCTAAGGCTGTATGTAGCGGATGAGAATGCAGTAACAAAAATGAGCACCCATTTTTCTACAATACCGCCAGCATGGTTATTATTTGTCCATGTCTACTATATCTGGAATTGCTACAGGCTCTACTACGTAGTAAAGAATGATACTATTACTACCATCAAACATAACTGCATTTATGTTAGGGTGATGAGAGCCACCAAGATCACATGCAAATATCATTAGTGCTTATGCCAATGGGTTATGGCCTTACGATAGCCATACCGATTTTATTCTGTTATGCCGCAACTTGATGCCAGATTCAAATTGTACGTTTGGAAAAGAGAGATCAGGTATGAATTGTGTCCTCACAATGTCCGGTGTTCTTGTTCTGCTCGCTAACCGCAAGATCCTTGTTTCCATTCTGTAAAACAGAGGGAATTTTTTTTTGTCTTTTGCCTGGTTAGATGTATTCTCCAGGGGGTAAGCCATTGATTGATGTACTTCGCTTTCTGCGCTGGAAGGGTTGTGGATTGAAACAGCCTGCCAGTTCTTTCATATGGCTGGCGTTGTATCCTCTGAATAATGATAGGGCCAAATCAGGCAGGCCAGAACAAATCAGGAATGATGCCACGGGACTTGTTATGCAGAAAAAAAAACGGGTTTGAGTTTCACATGCACAGTTTGTTCCCGCCTAGCCAGCCCTTTTGTTGTTATATATGGCGAAGTTACTCAATGTCCCTCAGGATCTCCCTGGCTTGTATTCCCCAGAAGAGGAAATCTTTTGAGATCAAAATCTAATATGACTCTAGGAGCGGCATTTGTTGCGGGAGGCAGAGGAATTCAGATTGTCTTCTGGTGGAGCCGGAGTGCGCGGGATGGGCTAAGTTATACCCGATGAGATAAGCGGGACTGTGGCGGTTGCAAGGATACCAACGGAGTACGAAGTAGGTACTACCTAGATGCGAAGGACGAGACGACATGTCCTTACGAGTACGGACAGGATGGAGACGTAGGCGCAGCTGGTATTATCTCGAGAGCCGGTTTTCAGGGATTTTGCTAATCTCGCTCCGGTGACAGTTGCTATAGACGCTTTGAGGTTTGAAGCTGGGATGCTTGAGGTACATATAATATACTGCTCAACACAGCGGGTAAATGGCCGAGGGTTGGCGGGTGGCCTCGGCGTGAGAGAATTTCGGAGCGAACCGGTATCTCGCTGCCCAGTGACATGAACTGAGAGCCGCCCAAAACAAAGGTTACAGCACTGTGTCAATTTTTGTGTGCAGCGCGTTGCTGGGGCTTTTTTTAGCCAAGACCCAAGCCCAAGCCCCTTGAACTAGGCAGCCCGATAGAGCAGACCGATAGAACAGACCTGCCTGAGGCTGCTGCGAGCACAGCGCTGTTCGAGAAGGCGATTTGCAGTGCAGGATCCAGTGGTCCTAGGCTCCTAGCCTGCGGCACTAGCGCAGCCCGGAAAGACTCGCTCTCAAAAGCTGTCCCCTTCAGACCCGCCGCAATTTTTTCCCCTCCCCCCAAACCACCCATTCGCCCGTCGGTGCAGAATTTATTTCGCTCGACTCCCACATCCACTTCTTTCTTTCTCCTTCATCTCCATCTCCCCTCAATCCTTTCTTGTATTTCCGGGAAAGCGTGAGAACATCAGCCAAAATGCCTTCCCAACAGCCCGAGAAGGTCCTGGGCATGCCGGTAAGTTGATTTTCTGAAATGCCTCGTTCTGCTGTCCCCCGCCATCAGGGGCCCTTCAACATCGAGAAAATCGAGCAACATATCAATTGGATCGTCTCAATTACATCGACGTGTTGGGCGACGACCACTTGAGGAGTTGTTTTCGGTGTTGATGGATGTCTGTTGTGGTGTGGTGGTTGGCAGAAAAATTTTCCGCGCGGCGTTTGCACTCTGAAACACAATTGCTAACTGATGCTTTCTACCACAGCCCTTCGTGGCCGACTTCTTGAGTACGTTGCCACCAATGTCTCCCCCGATCGAGAGTAGCCTCGATCATCGTGGTTATTCCTTGCAATCGACCACGACTTGCAACAACATGCCTTCAAAATTCGGATGGAACTAACATTTCCTCACAGTGGGTGGTGTCTCCGCCGCCGTCTCGAAGACTGCCGCCGCTCCCATCGAGCGTGTCAAGCTTCTCATCCAGAACCAGGTATGTTTGTCCTTGCTGGTATCTCAGCATCAACTTGGTCTCCGATGCAAAGACTGACCAATTGAAAAGGATGAGATGATCAAGTCTGGTCGTCTTGAGCGCCGCTACAACGGCATCAGCGACTGCTTCAAGCGCACTGCCGCTGATGAGGGTGTTCTCAGCCTGTGGCGTGGTAACACTGCCAACGTCATCCGATACTTCCCTACCCAGGCCCTGAACTTCGCTTTCCGTGACAAGTTCAAGAAGCTGTTCGGCTTCAAGAAGGAGCGTGATGGCTATGCCATGTGGATGGTTGGCAACCTGGCCTCCGGTGGTGTACGTTGACCCTGTCCCCATAGCTCGAATCGTTCGGTGTACTAATCTTTGCTTTAGGCTGCTGGTGCCACTTCTATGCTTTTCGTCTACTCCCTTGACTACGCTCGTACCCGTCTGGCCAACGACGCCAAGTCCGCCAAGAAGGGTGGTGAGCGTCAGTTCAACGGTCTGGTTGATGTCTACCGCAAGACCCTCGCCTCTGACGGTATTGCCGGTCTGTACCGTGGTTTCATGCCCTCCGTCGCTGGTATCATCGTCTACCGTGGTCTGTACTTCGGTCTCTATGACTCCATCAAGCCTGTCCTCCTCGTCGGTTCCCTCGCCAACAACTTCCTGGCCTCGTTCGCTCTCGGTTGGTGCGTCACCACCGCTGCCGGTATCGCTGCCTATCCTCTTGACACTATCCGACGACGAATGATGATGACCTCTGGTGAGGCTGTCAAGTACAAGAACTCCCTCGATGCCGCCCGCCAGATCATTGCCAAGAACGGTGTCAAGTCCCTCTTCAACGGTGCTGGTGCCAACATTCTCCGTGGTGTTGCCGGTGCTGGTGTCCTGTCCATCTACGATCAGCTCCAGCTCATCCTCTTCGGAAAGGCCTTCTCCGGCGGCTCTGGTTAAATTCCTTTTCCTACGTTCTGTATAGACTCCGCATGCGCTTGAAGGGCATGGAGATGGGTAATTGGCCAGCTGGGTGTGTAATGCGGCGTCCACTGGTTAATAAAAATGGAGAGACTGGTATTGAGGGAAGTTGGGGCCAGATATCCCGACCTGTGTAACAGTTGCTATTTACGGGTTAGACTGGCATTGGCATGGCGTATTAGTCGTTTTGGCTCTGCCGTGCTTCCTAGGTCGCTGTAATTTATACACCATGCAAGTTCCCTTGATTTATATCTTCATAGTTGCCCTGTTGCATTGGTGAATCTGCATGATCGGTTCACGATACTGACCTTGGTGGTGCTCTGCAAGGAAAAATTTCCGGTGCCCGTACCTGCTGACTAAGCCAAACCAATTGCAGCCTTGTTTACTTCCTGGGCAGGCGGCGTTATCCAGAGTTGCTTCGTAGTCTTCGCTTTTATTTATCAAGAGTCGACTGTACCCGTAGTTCCGTGGTATTGACTCCTCGTTGCTCATAAGATCACGAATATCAACCGGATCAGATGTAGACAATGCCGCCCAACAAATCATCATCCGGCGCCAGCCGTGGTCGCCCAGGAGGAAGCAAGAAAAAGCCATCCACAGGCAATGAATCAGAGTCTAGCAATCCATTCGAATCTTCAGACGACCAAGCTGGCGAGGAGAGTTTGCCGAAGCAGGGAAAGGCAGCGGATACAGATGAGGCGGAACCCGAGAAGTCTATCCCGAAGGAACTATTGACGAGAATCATGCATGAGTTCTTTACTAAGGAGGCGACGCGGATATCGAGAGATGCGAATGCGGCGGTGGGAAAGTATGTGGATATCTTTGTGAGGGAGGCGATTGCGAGGGCGGCAGCGGAGAAGAAGGGTGGATTTCTCGAGGTCAGTTTGTTTCTCTGGCGGATGGTTGTTGTGCGTTTGTGATGCTGATGCTGATGTTATTGTCCTGAAGGTCGAGGATTTGGAGAAGATTGCACCTCAACTATTTCTGGATCTCTGAAGAGAGATGATTCCTTGACACTTACGACCTCGGAGATGGCGATGGAGTGGACGTTTGTGGAAAAAAAGCCTACCGCTACTGTTATTGTGCCAAAGGGCTTTGAAGAAGACGATACCTGGATAGAAGAAAGAAGGAGAGAGAGGCATTTCGGAAAGAGTGTCACGATTAGGAGCAGAGGATGAAGGGTGGCGACATGGTGAGTTGAGGCAATTCGAAACATTCTTTTCAGGTCAGCCTGGAATTGTAATCTGGGGGACTACTTTCTTGTAAGAACTGGCGAACGTTTTAAAGATAGAAAAGCCTGAGTAAAGAAGATGCATAATGGAGGACAATATCATATTCAGACACGGAAATTATCTGATCATTACGACATGAAACACATGCATTCTCACAAAGTTGAATTGCGGCAGCTTGGGAATGGATTTTTAAATGCTCCATCATTGGACCCGATAGAGATCTACTTTCTGTATATCTTTGATATGAATTCTTTCATGCTGTAGGAGTATGGTATGGAGTTATCTACTTCATTTCTGGGCTAGTGGGCCTCGGCCGTTTTGCCCACAACTCTGTGGCTTTTGAGTTTTTGAACCGAGAACATTCAACATGTCCCGAATTCTCCGTTTCGTTTCTGGGAAAATTAAATGACCTCCGATGCCTATCATTTTGGAAATTTGAAAGGGATGTTCGAAACATTTGGCATTTGACATTGACGTTGAGGTTGCAGCCACAAGGCCGCACCGCCTCGTGCGCCTATGGCCACTGAAACCCACCACGTCTCGCGTGTGTCGGAGGCATCGAGAGGTGAGGCAGATCCGACATCAGAACTCCTGAACCCCCTGGCTCGGCACTGTAAAACTAAGTGTGGCGTGGCTGCATGCGTGCAAATTCCGTAGTAAATAATAGTATCAAGTCAATGCTGAACCCCTTCACTATGCTATGCTGGGTTAATTGGCTGCAACCCTCTGACCTCACGCACTCCATACAACAACAGCATGTAAGTGGTTCGTGGGCCACGGCGTTTCGACTTCCGTCAACGCCAAAACCTGTGGCCAAACATGTCTCATACACACCACGGATGGTCGTGATCCTAGCTCCTGGAAATACATAGTAGAGGTAGACCAGATGAAACCCCTAGGACTCGGCTTGCGAGGGGGGACGCATGAATAGGATAAAAACTATCGTGTTTCCCTCGTCTCCCGCTGGTCAGTTTCATTCCATCCATTCTCTATTCTGTCGTCCTTTGGGTTTTTTCTTTTCCTTTTTGTAACCGATTCTTCTTTTCTTCCTTATCCAGTTTGCATTATCCAAAGGCTAGCCCTTTGCTGCTCCTGTCGCTTCTGACTTTCCTCTCGTTCCAACGATTAAATAATCTTCTCTCTCTCTTCTCTCTCACTCCCTGGGAAGTCTGGTACTCTCTCTTTACTTAGGATCTTTTGTCTTCAGATACCCGAAAGCAAATCTTCAAGATGCATTTCACATCCCTTGCTCTCGCGGCCCTGGTGAGCGTTGCTCAGGGTGAGCCCCTTCAACCCAATTGGATCTATAAGACGTTGCCATCCTAACATTTGATCCTCTCAGCCACTAATGTTCAAGTCGTCGCTGTTGGAAAGAGCCCCATGAACGGCGCAGTCACTCTCGAGTACTTCCCCCAGAAGATCAAGGCCGAAGCCGGCACCATGGTGCAGTTCCAGTTCTGGGCCGGCAACCACACTGTTACTCAGTCTGACTTTGACCACCCCTGCCAACCCATCTCGTCCGTCAACAGCTCCGCCAAAGGCATCTGGTCAAGCTTTATGCCCGTTGCTGCCAGCCAGTCCAAGAAAGAGATCCCCGTCTTCACCGTCATGGTCAACGACACGAAGCCCATCTGGCTCTTCTGTAGCCAAGGCAACCACTGTCAGAAGGGCATGGCCATGGTGATTAACGAGAAGTGAGTTCTCCCCCCCGCAAACCTCCATGGGGCATTTGTGGCTGACTTGTAACAGCACTGGTGCCAATGCCACTCGCTCCCTTGAGAACTACAAGAACGCCGCTGCTGGAACATCCGGAGGCAGCTATGGTGGCGGCAAGGGTGGCGGATACGGCGGCGGCTACAACAACTCCACTGGTGGCGGCGGCGGAAGCGACAACAACGGAGGCAACGGAGGCAACGGAGGCAGTGGAGGCAGTCAAGGCACCGGCAGCAATGGCGGCAGCGGCCCTACCCCGACCAACACCGGCGGCTCCGCTGCATCTACTTCCCCCGTCGCCGTCAGCGGTGCCGCGAACCTGGGCGTCTCTAGCAGCCTGCTGGTCGTTTTGGGCGGTGCTTTCTTTGCTTTCTTGTAAAGTGGCATCGGGGCAATGACGTGGCGCGTGGAGGAGGCATGATGGCGAGGAGTACTTGTAATACCATATGGGATCTTATTCATACCTGCATCTACTTGCAAGCCAAGGTTTTTCATTTCGTTTTGAACTGGGATAGACGTCTCCGTTCTGTTTTAGCTTTTGTTGAGAGAGAGAGAGAGAGAGAGAGAGGATGAGAAACAAAGGACACTGGGTTAGTCATGTCTGTAATAGTATCTGGATACTTGAATGAAATTTGAGGAGTTGAATCTGAATATGACCTTGGCTTATGATGAACCCTTTCCACTGATCATCTTTGTAAATGGCTGCTGGTTGGAAGACCTCACCATCGGATACCTGGATCACAAGTTGATGCAAAGAAGGGGCTTGAAGATTATGATTCATGGATATCGTTGCTGAATCCTGGATTCCATCTCCTTCGTTTACTTTTCGCCATTGCGCGGCTTCCTTTTTTGCCTCCCCTTTTGCGCCGGCTCACAAAGCGCTCGCTTGGGCAACTTTTCCAACCAGTCCTTTTCCCGCTTCACATACCCCACCTTGTGATACTTATGGCTATTGCCAAAGAAATTGACCCAATGCTCCAGTGCACTATGAACCCTCTTCTTAGCCGCCGCCAATTCCTCGGCCTTGAGTTGCTCCATCTCGGCGGTGGTCCACTGGGCGTCAGTCTCCGGGTCGTCGAGCGGCAGGTACATCTCCTCTACGCCGCGCATGTCCGGTGTGCGATCGTCGGCGAAACATCCTGTCACGTAGGCGCGCGCGGCGTCGCAGCCGGCGAAGTAGTTGTAGGATCCACCAGGTCCGTAGATGTGTCGGCCGCGGGAGACGTCGAAGATGGTGCCGTTGATGGCGAGATAGACAGGCTTGGAGGCATCTTTGCCGTCGTAGGCAGTGAGCTCCTCGGGCGTTAGATATATCGGACCTTCCTATGGAGCCATTAGCAAGGGGTTACGGAGTATATGCCGTTGAAATACCCCGCGACGGCATCTGAGCACAAGGGCATGGGAGGGAGGATGTAGGTACCAGCTGGGCTTTCCACCACGCGACTTTCAGGTAGTTGGGCTTGTCCTTCATGCCCCAGAAGAGACTCTCTCCGCTGCTGATGACATAGCTCAGGGCACACGAGGCAACGAAGAGGAAGCTCAGGACACGGAGGATGTCCAACCACGGGGAGTACGTGTCATCATCGTCGTCGTCTTTTCGTCTGGATTTGGAGGTCTTCTCGGTCTTCTTGGGCTCCTCTTCGGCAGCCTGTTGCTTCCGCTGGCGCAGTTCCGAGTCAGCCATGGCGGGCCGGTATCTTGCCAATGTACTCGTATTCGAAGAAAAGAAGAAGAAACGGCTCCCAAGGGTCAATTAGGGATGATGACGGAGCATGCATATCATTGTGTGACGCAGAGCTTCTATCCCTAACGCAGGCGATACGATTGGTTTACTCCGGACACTCCGGTGAGTCGGACAGGTATAACCGAATTGGGCAGGCGGTGGCAGATCTAAAGTTACCTTGATACTAGAAATACACCAGGCGTGCAGATAGCTTCCTTCGGGTTGCAAGGTTGGGCATCACCTGATGGGTCGTCACCGCAGCAACGCGACCACATGGCACAACTTTTTTGGTGGCTGCTCCGTAAACAGCACACGCATTAGCACCTAACAGCTTCAGCACCAAGTCATCCCAACAAGCTTTCTACCAACGCTGCCCGTTATCCAGGCCGGACCAAATCTTCTCTTCTTCACATTGAAACGAAACGGCAAAATCACAGTGGCATTTCCTTCTGCAAATTACACGCAAATGGAAGCAGCACAGGTGAGCCGGCCAGGCTCCCCCGCCACGGCTGGCGGGCCCCTCCAAATGGCAACGCCTGATCGTATCAATCAATGCCGCGAGTCTATCTTCGCTGCTCTCCGTGTCGAGGGCTGGGATAGCTCTGTGACCGACAAGATCAGCCAGTTTAACAACCTCAGTGCACAGTCGAAGCACCTCGAACGCAAGACGGCGGATGCGGCTCTGAAGCGAGCCGTGCTGGGACGAGAGGAGGCCGAGGGTGAGCTGCGGCGGCTCAAGGAGGATATGAAATTGCTGCAGCAGGCCATTGACGAAGGCAAGGAGCGAGAAAGGAGAGTGGGCGAGCGATTGGAAACGATCATGGTAAGCAATCGTCCTCCCATGCTGCTCACCCCTATCTGGATGTACCAATTGGTATGTATATGATCGTCCTTGCTGACTCATGCCACAGGAAAACTATGGACGTGCCAAGGAGACGCATGCACATACCCAAGCCCTTTGGGAAAAGGAGATCCGACGGGCGAGGAAGGAGAATTTCAAGGCCCAGTCATCGATCGTCAAGCTCCAGGAAGAACTCAAGTCTGCACGCGCTGCCGAAAAGGCGCTTGAGGAAAAACTACAACGCGAAAAGGAGAGGAGCCACGTACGAGAACAAGAAGCCTTCCAGGCGAGGTATCAGATTGTTAGCGTACAGGAGCAGCTGGACCAGGCACTTGAGCGAATCAAGCTGGTCGAGCAGGAACGAGATGCATACAAGACGGCGGCCAAAAACGAAGAGATTGCTCGTCTCGCAGCTGAAGGTCGAATCCCACTGCCAGCGCCTGAAGATCCCGATGACGAGTTTGCATCTCCAAAGAAGAAAACGAACGGCAGAAAAATAAGATGCAGGGACCCCCGAGTCTCGTTGACGACCATGGAAATTGTCTCATCGGCTGCTAGTGAACTGGAAATTGAGCAGCTCGCCGAGCAAGTCCAGTGGGAAAGACAGCGAGCCGACCGTGCCCAGGAGATGATCGAGTTTATGCAGGCTGAGTGTCAAATGCACTGCTGCCCTTGCTCCAAGTCGAAGCGACGAACCAGCATGCTGGCTACGCGGCACACCTCTCGATCAAGCCCTAAAGCTGCGGCGCCTTCTGCCCAGGGTAGCCCTAGGGACAAGGGGGACGAGGACAAGTTGGCCTCTCCATCGCCTAAAGTGAGCCCGTCACGCCTCCGGGAGCCGGGGTCTGATTCTCGATTGGAGCCACACAAATCGAGAAAGGCACCTAGACAAAGCACCATCTTTTGCCCCAAGGAGGGCATCTTTCGCACAGTCTCCGAGCAAGAGGCTGCAGAACTGAGGGCCCAGCGAGAGGCAGAGATAGCGGTCGATGCTCAGGAGAAGGAGGCTCAACCTGAGCCGCCTACTGCCGATGAGGAGGAAGTGAATCCTCGTATTTTCGCAAGAACACCGTCTGTGGAACCCCCGACATTTGCCCTTCTAGGCCAGGACCGAACTTCGCTCATGTCCCTCATCGATGCTCCTCGAGGTGGTGCGCGTCCTGATCCTATGCCCACCATTTACAGCATCCCTACCATTCCGGACGACGAGCCAGCCCAGATGAAGGCAGTGCCGCACGAGGCGGAAGAAGAACAAGAAGAGCAGGGACATTATTACCAGCGCCGGCGATCAAGTGAGTCGCGTCCTCCCATATCAGCGGCTATCTACACCGTGACCACGACGACAACGGTGCCAGTCCGGGATTCCCGATCCAGCTCCTCAAACTTCAGCCAGAAGCTACGAACATCATCTAACTGTAGCAACGCTAGCTTCGACCTTTCGGATCCAGCAATGACCCCGACCATGACTCGTGAGGAGGCGCTGGCCAAGATCCGCGAGAGAAGGGGCCGCGCAAAGAGTGTCGCACAAGGCACTATAACGCCACACAACAAGACCGTACAAGGTGTGGAAAGGAGGTACACGAGCGTACCTTCGGGTAATGTTACGAGCAAGCCCAAGAGGTCATAATGGAAGCTCCTATTCTCATATGTTTTTGATGATGGCGTACGTTGGAGGCTGTTTTAATGATTGTTTGGATTCGAAGATTCTGTACAGGGATCCCAGCCATGTTGGATTCGGCATTAGACTGCTTGCCATTTTCCCATTTCTCATTTCCTCTTGTCATGGATTTTTGTTTTCGGAAAGGAAGGACACTTGAAGCGCTGGCGAAGGCGGCGTTGGTTGTTTCTTTCTTGGTGTTCTAGGTCTCCTTTCTATTTTTAGTACGACTGTCATGGGCGGCAAATTGTGTGTTTAGATGCCTTTCTGTCTCTCTCATTAAAGCATTCTTATCGTTTATGATTTCTCTCACTCTAGGTTGTGTTCGCATTTCTACGTACGGCGTAAAACCTCTTCCAAGACCCAATCCAATGGACGTCTTTCTATAGATGTGATTGCTCTCGAGGTGTGACAAGCATCAACGGTCAGATGCAAGATGAGCGAGCCTTTCTCAGCGGAGTGAGTATCTCAGCCAACACGCCCGAGGGGAAAGGAGGCGTATGGGAGAGGAGAGTATTGTTAAGCCTTCTATTAATGTCAACGGAGAGTACAGATACAGGTCATGGAATGAATAGATGAAGCCTTTCTGACCGACCCTTTATTACCACCCAATTTTAAATATCTTGGCTGTTTCGTTCCCATTGGTTCTAGGGAGCGCCACGATGTTACACAGCGACTCTCGAAGAGGCAACCTGCGTAACACCTCCTATGGTTCGCATCTCCTTTTCTCAGGGGTTGTTCTTTGATTAAAAAGGCAACCATCTCCGTGTTACCAGTACATACTACTCGGTAACACCACCAGCCGCACTGGGCAATACAATACGACAAGATGACAGGCGACACCGCACGCCCTCAGCTTCTGGCTGACTGCTCCAAGACGCTTCGAGCTTGCAGTCTGGTTTGCACACAACTCGAACACTGGGCTTCAAGGCAGTCATCGTCGAATTCACTACTCATCACCCTATCCAAGGAGCGGATCCAACTTTTGGTCAAAACAACACGCCCTTTGCTGGACAATCTTACGCAGGCCACAAACGCTTCGAGTCCGCTTCAAGTGAACCTCAAACTGCTGTCCGACGTCGAAGCGTCGATCTTGGAGGCAACCTACCTTCTCAACCTTTGCACAACGCCCGGAGTCGACCTTGAAGGGGACGATGATGCAATCAATGCCGTGTATGCGTCTATGCGCTTGGCTGACCATCCCCATCAAGTAATGGACGAGCCCCTTTATGACAAAGTTAAAGCCCGCCGATTCTGCGAGAACATGGTTCGAAGCTGTCTTGGCGCAGATGCCCAACATCCCAACCACCAGTGGGGGCTCCCGTCAACACCTCCGCCGGTATCGATGTGGTAGGTTTGAACTTCTGCTTGCCCTCTTATAACTGCAGGATTTGGATACTAACACCATCTTGTTCTGCTCCGAATTAGGAACCAATTCATCACTGCCTACGATAATGAATTCCGTCCTCGCTACGTTCATACCTATGATTCAGCCGATGCCGTGCCCTACACTATCGACACATTGGCCGACCAAGCTCGCGGCAGCTATGGAATTGTGCAAAAAGTCGTGGGCAAGACGACAGGCGAGATATTCGCAGCAAAGTCATTCTCCTGCATTCTTTCCAACAGTAATCGGAAGAAGATTCTCAGAGAGATCGGCTGCATGGAGCTTTGCGTTCACCCAAACCTCATCGCCCTAGTAGAGGCATACGAGATCAAGGATGATCCCCAGAGCATCACCATCGTCACTGCTCCGTGGGCGCCATACACACTCCACAACTTCCTCATAGACGCCAACCCGAAGCGAAAGACCCAATGCCCATGGTTCGAGCCTGGTGGCACGAATTCTGACCGCTGCATCTGGCGCATAATGAGTGAGCTTGCTTCTGCAGTGGCGTTTCTTCATGAGCGATCCATAAAGCACAAGGACATCAAGCCCCAGAATATTCTTCTCTTTGGGGAATCCACGGACCGTGTTCGACCCATTATCACAGACGTGGGAGAAACCAAGATTTTCAGATTGGGGATGAACACCGACCCCCAGAAGTCGTCCTTGGAGTATCTTGCTCCCGAGCAACTCCTGGAAACGGGGGCTGCGCAAAGCAGGCTCCCAGCAGACGTTTGGCAGTTGGGTTGTTGCTTCGCGATGCTCCTAGCCGTGGCAAGAGCTGGTCAATCGAGTCTCCTTTCATTATGGGACAGTTTCAGCAACTCTGAACAGGGATGCTCGTGCAATATCGCAACTGATCATGAACGATTCATGGCCAGACTTCGATACCTTTGTGCAGGAGGGTCTGTTACACTGCAACTTGGGTATTTGGTTGTAGATCGGGTGCTGGATCGCGACCCATCAAGTCGACCCATCATATCCGAGGTTGGCGAGATGCTCCAAATGGTAGAGTAATATTCCGGATATGGCAGTGATGATGAAATGGGTATATGGGTATATGGAAATATGGAAATATCAGGGTAATAGATTGGGTATAGAAATGGGTCTAGAATAAGCACTTTGATCAAGTATGCTATTAATATTACAGGAATGGAACTATGCTACTATCTGCCACTTTAGTAACTGGTTGTTTGAACTTTGATCGCAGAGTTTGTACAATATCCCCATATACGTGCTTGATAGCCTCCGTGGCATCTGGAAGCATCGCCGGGTCCAAGTTAAACACAGTTGGGATCTCTTCATTTAGTATTCTAAGGGAATATCGATGAGCGGTAAACCTTGGCGGGCGTAAGATAGGAGTAAATCGAGACAGGGCAAAAACCCTTTAACGTTTTCTCGATGGGACTTGACAGCCTATATTCGACGTTTCCCGGCTCACTAGAACCCTAGTTTTGGGTCGTCGGCGATAGTCCTTCTCTTCCTAGTCCTTTGGGGGTCGTTCCAGCTAGCCACCCAGTCTGCCGGTAGAGACGAGGGCCCTAGCACGACCACATCTGCCTTATGAATAGTTCCAAGCCTCTGTCCAGCTCAATTGGCTCGTACCGACGTAGTCTACTCAAACGCCGTCGTTTCAAGAGGATCAAATATAGCCAAACGAGGCCAATGGTGCAGCTAGGGTTGATAATACCGAGGCCAATAACCCAGCCATCCCAAAATGTGCCCTTGATAGGCATGACAAGAATAAATGCCAAGACGGAAAACGGGAAAGGAAAGCACAGTATAAAAGCGCTTATTCGTATGTCACCATCTGGCAACCCAGGATCTTCTGCCGTGAAGACACATACGCAGCTTGGTAGATTGAGCAGCTTCTGAAGTTGGCGGCCCCGCTGTATTATTATATCCTGTCGTCCAACAACGTGCTCCTCGATCAGCAAGAGAAGAGCACAGAGGCAGGTCCTGAAAACAAACTGTGCCAGGAATTCCTCTAGACAAGCCTCCATGGCGGTGTTCAGAGGGAACCGCCGGGGCGAGATCAAGCGAGGTGAAGTTTGGATAGCATGGAAATCCTGAAAGTGTTGGATAAAACTGCTCGCTATCAACGATAGAGGTCGGAGAGGATTTCTGTAGTAGCAAAGGGAAAGCCTACCTTGAGAGCTGTTTGTCGGGTGTTAGATCCTCGAAGAAACGTGTCTAGTCGGTATTAAGGTGGATGGACAGATTCAAAACTCAAGAAACATTCCGCTAAATTCCCTAGCGGTCTATAACGTGTTCATCAGTGAGGTTAAAATCTTGGGCAAGTACATATAGCAAGTAGAAATTAATAAGCTTAATACAGGCCATCTCGGCAGACTTGAGAGATAGGTTTCAGTTCTGTTTCTCGTGGGGGATGTGGTTGATAGGAGATCTTCAGTGACTTGCATCGGCTGCTCCAACAAATCGATCCATTCATACCCCAAATGCCGAAGAAAGCCATCCATGAATAGGGAGGGCCTACAATGATGGATGCCCGCAATCGACAAACTGCGACTTTGTAGTCTTTACTGGAATTGGATGGTTGGAAGACTGACTGAGGGACGGTTGGGTGGATAAAGAGGGATTGAGGATATGATACCAGATGTGTGTATGTGCGACTTGTTAAATAACAACCACAAGAGTTTTCTGTTGTCTCAATAGTAGGCGGTTAATGCGTTATTTCGTCATACACTTGATCGTTGAGACGGTGCGAAAGGCAGTGTGGAAGAGGTTACAAGTACCTAGAGTAATATCTATTAGCCATATTAAGGTGCAAAGGTACCAAAAGTAAAAGAGGACCCCTGCCGATAATAACCCTATTTTGACATACATACTGCTACGGAATACTCCGTACTCTCGGGGCCGTGATCTTTGCCGCCCGGCTCCGGCTCCCGGCTCCCCTCCGGCGGATCTCTTCACTTTCACTTTCAAGGACTCTAACCAAAGGGAAGTTCCATAGGGTATCTATAAAACTCGCCTCGCAATGAATTTATCAATAGACATTAGGTTAAAGTTTATCGCTGCAATATCCAATGGTCATCCGGAGGCTGTCGAAACACTGTCGAATCATCACGAGATGTTGAAGGGACCAGCTGAACTCCTTCGGGGCGGATAATACATGCAAAGTGAGTGGCTAATGGTTGGCTGATGGCTTCCCGAGAGGGCAAATCACCGACCCCAGTCATGAACCTGGCCGCGAGCAAAGTTGGGCACTGATTCATGCCCAAGTCTCTGGAATACCGTCGCCATGCTACACGGCTGCCACCTTTACATCCTTCTGAGCTTCCTGAAGAATGTCCCTCATCGAACCATACAGTTCCGGCTGCGGTTTCGACCATCTCTTACCATCCGGGAATACCTTTCTTCTCAGTCTATTAACCCATGGAATCAAGGACTGGTAGTATGGTGTGAAATTCTCTTCCACCCTTTTGAGAAAGATACTCTCATCACTGATCGTGCCGACTTTCGACCCGACCAGCTTATTATCGCCCTCGTAATTCCAGCTTTCAAACTCAGTGGCTCCAATATCTATACCTGGCCCATTGTAGTGAATGCATATCCACAACAGTACCCAGAAAAATGACTCCAGATCATGCATGAATGAGTGTTGTTCACCTAGCAGGGCCCCAATAGCCATGAACGCCCTCGTGCCTGTTTTCCCTTTTGCTCCCGATGTGACTTCCCTCTGCAATTTTATTGCAAGGTCCAGGTCGATCAAAAAAGCCGTATATAGAGGATTCACTTCATCCTCATTGATCACCAGGTTGTTGATTGAGATATCTCTATGAAGAAGACCAGCCTTATACAATGACTCGTGTCCTTCGATACAGCACTCAAGAGCAGCAAGTAAAGCAACTCGAGAGCTCGCCTTATAGATTGGCTTCCCATAGTCACGAAGCACAATACGCCGATGCACTCGGTTTAGTTGCGTGTTAACGCTGGCCTTTGTTGAAGATGCTGAATAGGGTCGCTTGCTGGGCGGCAAAGTGGCATCAGTTTCGCTAGACGCTCGCTTTGTACCAGCGCTGCCGCTGCGACCTTGGCGCAAAAGACTAGACGCGCTCGCACTTGATGGTAAGGTAGGGGGTTCTGGTCGGTAACTCATAGCTTTTGTGACGTCTAGTCCCCTTCGAACATTATTTCGAACGTCGTCTTCAGTGCCGCCAACACGAACAGTTTCGTGGTGGTAATATCGGGCCATATTAATTACGTCACTCGCCGTCGCCTCCCGGAGGAGTTCTCCCTCTTCAACCCGGTCTGTGTATTGCCATGAGTCCTTGATAACAAGCAGCGTCTGCGGATCGTCTTCGGGATGGGCTTTCCAACATGTTGTTGCCCGACCCGCAATACAACGTGCTCGCTTCATGACCTCGTCGATGACGAGACGCTCTATCCGGCCGTTCCGTTCGATCTCAATAAACTGCTTGCCGCCAGACGCCAAAATAGTAGGGTCAAACCCAAGATCTTCCTCGTTTATCCAGAGAAACCCAAGGATTGTGGCCACAAACTGTAGCGCACCATCCTGGTTATTGATGTCGAATTGTTCTGAAGCGATCCCCCCGAGCCGGTCAAACTCCCACAACCTCATACGAGAGCCACAGAGAGTAAAGCCTAAGACGAAGCGACGCGTGGGTTGGGCTGCGAGGACCTCTCTTGCGTACGTTGCGAGATCAATCCATGCTATCGACGCCTTGTCGGCAGCCGGGTTGCTTTTTAGTTCACCGGGCACTATGATATGTTGCCATCGATATCTAAAATCCTCGTTCGGCTTAGGCTTATATGTGATATCGCTGTTAACGAAGCCAATATCCATACTGCCCCGAAGCGAATGCTTCTAGCTTCGGGATTAATTCGCCAAACCAAGTCAATACCTCGCCCTCTTTTGCACCTGCTGGCCACCCGGTCCACCCTTCATTGCCGAAAAGAGGATTGTTGCCTTCAGTACATTTGTGGAAGACTGCCGTAGTAACTGTCTCTAGATTTGGCATAACTCCGAAGAAGAAAGTTTTGTGGAAATGCGGAACTCCGGAATAGAGAGGCCCAAGTTCCACTTTAAGGATCTTGTCCACATCCTAGCGGAATTCCGACGAGTTTATGATGCCACTCGTGTTTTGACTCCATGGCGTCTGCTGGGTCGAGGTGGCTATCGGTCTGGGGGGAGGCGTTGGCTCGACAGCGGCAATAGACACAAGATCCCAGATCAATGCATCCTGAGACTCGTCATCAAGCGCTGCCTTAAGGAGAGGTTTGATACGGTCGTAGTCAAAGTGGTCGGATACAACAGCAGAGAGAAGTTGCAATAGATCCCTTTGGACCACTCCACGACCCGTCCGGGAAGCCAGTAGACTGGCAGCAGGGAGGTTTTGTAGCGCAACCAAAAGATTGAGAGAAAGGCGTTGAAGGCGTGGCAAACCCTCCTTACCTTTATCATCAAGCTGAATAGGTGGGTCTGTACAAAAGCTTCTGCTCAGGTCACGAAAGGCATCGAGTCCGATCCCAATAGGGTGCTCGTTGATAATTTTTGATCTGGGTTGGTCCATGGCGAGGACCCGTTTGCTAGGTATGCCATGATATATGTGCCTTAAGAGGTTGAAAGGATGAAGCGCGCCAGAGTCGCGAAGTATGTACTACAGGGAACATTAGTCAGCACATCATTAGCGCTTATTACCCCAGATTACTCCCATTACAATGGCAAGGGGGTGATAAAAAATGAGGGACTGCAAAAAGATAGTAATCTGTTGTAATGATAGTAATCTGTTGTAATGATAGTAATCTGTTGTAATGATAGTAATCTGTTGTAATGATAGTAATCTGTTGTAACGATAGTAATCTGTTGTAACAATAGTAATCTGTTGTAACAATAGTAATCTGTTGTAACGAGGGTAATCTATTGCAACGAGGGTAATATTTTGCAATAAGGGTAATATAGGGCAACCGGAGTTGTTATATAGCTATACATAGTACTTAGTACTAGTAATGTGTTTGCGGTCCCTCTTTTTTTGTCACCCACTTGCATGGAGAACTCTCATTGTTATAATAACTTACCTATCCATTGGTTGTTTACTCTGTATAACACTACGATATAACAGCAAAATCTCCGAATACGCTACTATCAGTTAATAACCACCTAGGAGCATTAGGATCTCCATGTCTTTCGCGGCCCCCAGTTCGTCTCCTTAACTACAGCGGCCTTACTCTAACCAAGCGCATCTACGACTCTGAAACCCCTGGTTCTTAATCACTTGACAGCATTGCAACGCAACTACACAGAAAAAAAGATGGCTTCCATCTCTGATGCCGCAGCTAATTCATCCGATATCATTCCAAAAACCAATATTGAGGTCCTGAACCAGGAGATCTGGGAAGATGAAGCCATGTATCGTATCCGCGCTGGAAAGAGAGTACACTACATCAATTTTACCATTCCTGTGCATCCTAACCCTGTTTTCGACCACCTCACTTTATGTCGTTCCTACCTTTTGATCCCAAAACTCCCGCCATTTCCAAACTCAGACTGGACGACAATGCAGGTAGTAGTTGGGGGGCATGGCGACGACATCGAATCTACCATCTCTTATGAACCGCTCGATCAAGTGCAGTCGCCTTGGCATCCTCAGCACATCGAGGTCCTCTCCTTGAAACGGATATCCAGCTACAAGCCACGCGTGGATGAGGTCGAGTTCGAGGGCCGGACAGCAATCGCCAAGATAGCCATTCTTAAGCAGTGGATTCCGCAGATTGAGCACGAGACAAAAGTGTATGAGATCATCGCCAACAACCAATGCCCGGACACGTGAAGATGATTGACTTTGAGCATGTTGAATTGTATGATGAAGAGAAAGAACGGTTGGAACTTGAGGAACTCAAGGCCCAGCTGACCGAGGAAACCGGAAGAGGTGCGTCGGTGATGGTTGTGAATGGAGTTGAGAAAGGACTATGTGCAACACCGATTCCGTACTTTTACCCTTCAAGTAGTGCTTTGAGATTAATACAGATGTTCACATGCCTTATGTCCTCTACAGCAGATTTGCCTTTCGAACTCATCACCAGTGGCAATCATTAGTCTCGTTAACGTGATGTACGCATTTGCGAAGATTGCGATTTGTCTAGAACACAGTTGAAATCGCTTGATCTAGTCTTCTCCCCACTTCACAAGTAGTTGACGTACACCATAGCAGTGCTGAATATGCTCCAAAAATCCCTCCGTAGATCGTAGTCGGACCAACAAGGCCCGAAGTGGACGATGCGGACTGAGACCTGGTGGGACAAGCTCCGATAGCACACTGGCAGGTAACAAACCTTGATAATGGTGGTCATGGCTAACTTGACACCCTCAGCATAATGCGTCCATGATCTGCCTCAGCCTCCGTCAAGTAAGGAAAGCGAATGGATGCCATGCCACCAAAGTCGTCTTCTGCAATGTTTTTTTTTATAATATAATAATATTAGAACCTCTTTATTAAAAAGAAAACTATCCGACACTTCTCCTAGTTAATTTTCTTACGAGTAACCGGGTCCTCATGGCTTCGGAATCAATTCATCTTCCATCTCATGGACCCAGAAACACCAAGGACTATGAAAGCGAAAAGAGTTCGGCTCTCAGTACACAGAAAGTCCTTGTGGTTGCTCCCAAAGAGACAAGACGTCCAGTATAAGAGATGAATCATCATGCAGCACACAGAGACGCCGCGACGAGCACCGTGATAGGCAAGTTCTTCATTATCTAGGTAGTACACATATAATACACCCACATTTACCATCCACCAATTCAAGGTATCAAAACAAAATAATACACCAAACCTCCATCCCCTATACTCCGTACACCCAATTCTAAATCCCGGACAACATCCTCCTCTTTCTCATGTCAACGTTGTCTATCAAGACCCTATCCATAAAACAACACCCACCATCACCACATTATTGACCAAGGAACCCTCTCCTCTTGTTTCTTCCCCTTTCTGATCCCACAGCATCAAGCTTGACAGCCACCAGAACGCACTCAACAGAGCTTTTGCCGCCGTTGCTTCCTTGGATGCGTAACCGCCACTGGCCTGTGTTAACAGCCCACACATGGCCCTCAGCCGGGTAGCCACCATCGCCATTGGCATCGGTTCGGCGTCTCTTTCGCAGGTTCCCATTAGCACCAGAATCACCAGAGATTGAAGGCGTGTCTGCAAATTCACCCCCAACGGATGTCAGGTCGTAATCCCTGCCGTCAAGAACAATAGAGGTTTCAGACTCGAATACGATGCGCACAAGATCATCACTTAGGGGTGTGTTCCCAGGAGTCGCTGGCTGGGATCCCGCACCACCGGCTGCCATGAGGAGACCCAACGGCTGGGTAGTCGGCGGTAGGTTGAGCTTAGTTGCAATCACTTCCAGGAGCCTCGCAAACCTAGCCCTCGTATCCCTGAAGAATTCAGCCCTTGGGCCTTCAGCTGTAAAGTGAATCTTTGTCGCATTGCATCCAATCTCAAGCACCAGCTCCGCGGGCCGCTCATCCACGTACGGGCGTGCATAGGTAACGTGTCTGAACCCGTCAGCATCATCTGGCGCTACGCTGATGCCACTCTTCTGCAAGTTTTCTAGCCGCAGTGCTATCTCGTCGAGCTGCCGCAGCGGGTTGAATGTGATGGAATGGGGAATCAGTTGCTGCTCTAGCCCCTTGAAATGAAAGTATCGTGCGTCGCGCAGCAAGTCCTGTCGATGTGCCTCGTCGCGGATACGCACGGGGTACCCGCGAAGCAGACGCAGCAGGTCGGCGAATGTGTTGGCCTCGCGATTGGGCACCGACGGAGGAAGGATAGACGGCGGGCGTATGAGACCTTCTCGGTCGAGGCCGGGGAAGAGGTCATTCGGCTGCGAGAAGAAGAGCGCGAAGCCTAGAGAGAAGTAGTTTGGAGAGTTGGCAGGATCGGTGAGGACGTCGCGCGGGATCTGGAATTCGCGATGGCCGATGGAGATGAAGATGCTCTCTTTACCGAGCTGGGAGATCAGCTTGGGGACTGCGCATCAAACTATATCAGCAAATGTTTGTCTCTTCCTCAGCTGGGGAGGCGAAGATACATACGGCTGTAGAACTGCGCATCTGCAAACAGGCGCACAAAGTGCGTCCCATCTCTCGGCTTCACATGGTAGCCCTGGAGATGTAGCGCAATGTCGCGAAACGTAGTCGGGTCGCGATCAATGTAGAGCGTCCGGATGCATGACGAAGGATCCTCGCCCCTCTCCTCAGCGTTCTTAATCTGACACAGGAAGTATTGCGAAAAGTACGACGGCGCTACAACCACAGATCCAGTTCAAGTCAGCCACCAGCAACACCCACATAGACAAGTCAAAAGCGCGCGACGAACCGTCAGACGAAATAGACGCGCCAGAGAGCTTGAACAGCTCACCGCCAATCTGAATAGGAAAGACGCGTTCGCGAGGGAGGATCTGGGGGATCTTGGAGATGGTCGCCTCCGTCGGCTGCGAGAGCACGGGCACCGAGCTGTGCACGTCACTCGGGCTCGCGGAGACCATTTCTGGGTCGAGACGGACGTCGAAGGATGTGTTTGCGGCGATAAGGGGGCGAAGGAGCGTTGTCGGCGAAGGATTGTTACCCCAGTCGTGATTCGATAGAGAGTGAGGCCAGGCGAGTTTGGAGCAGGCGGTTAAGATGCTTCAGTGTCCATCTACATTCCGTTATTGAAAGAACCCCATGCTGGAACTCCAGACGAGGACGGTCCCAGATGGTAATCCTAGTACTTCGTAGTAGTATGAGAATATACGGAGTACTAGGTAGTAAGTGAAACTCTGACGGCCCTTTGCAACGGCGTCTTATCCGGGTGGAGGCCGAAGTTGGGGCCCCACGACCGGGCACAGAGTGCGGGCCGGACAAATTAACCTCCGATGAGACATACATACTCGTAGGTACCTAGTAGTACTTCGTATCTAGTACCTAATGCAATGGATAGTTCCGGCATGAATAAGTGCTTACTATGAACTTTGATCTTAAATGTAATCTAAACACACATGACATGCTTGTCCAGACGTTTGTCTTCGTGTTCGATGTCTTGTAATGTGCCGCATAGCCGTTGCCCACAACGTTGCACATACTTCGTATACGAACTATCGGCTCATTAGTTCCACTCCTCCTCGCACAACTCCCACCACTGCGCCCGTCTGGACCATCTCACTGCCTCCTCCCGCTACCCTGTGCTCGATCTCTGCCAAACCATCCAGCCATGTAATCATCACCTCTGGGCCAACCTCCAGCTTGGCCAACTGCTCTGATAGCGCAGTGATGATATCTGCCAGCGCCAACCCCTGCGTCGTCTTCAATGCATTGATAGTGTTCAGGCAGCTCGTCACATCCGACGTGCTCAGCAGCGTCTCCATGATGTCCTTGATAGCATCGGGTTGTGGTGCCGCAATGCAGTTGTAGATGGTTTCCGTTGTAATCGTATCGCGCTTTATCTCGCTTTCTGGTGGCTTCGGCTCATTCTTTAATCTCAGCGGCGTGCCTGGTTCTCCATTAGCGTCTCAACGTCGATATAAGCAGGGGTAACTTCGTCACTCACTTGATGCGTGGCATGCCTGCAGCACATTCAGTGCTCTTCTCATATCTCCCTTGCTCAATTTCACCAATGCATCAACAGCCTCAGCCCCGATCTTGACATTCTCCTCCTCCACCACCTTCTCCACCAGTACCCTGATATCTCCCTCCTTCAACGGGCTAAACCTGAACCTCGTACACCGAGACAGCAGTGCCGGGCTCAGCTTATGCGCATAATTGGCAATGATGCAGAACCGTGTGTTTGCCGTGTATTTTTCCATAATTCTTCGCAGCGCCATCTGTGCCGTATTGGTCATAGCATCCGCCTCATCCAGGATGATAAGCTTGAACCCAGCAATGGAATTTGTCTTGGCCGAAGTTCCCCCCATCGAAAAGATCTGCTTGGTACTCGCAAATGTCTTGATCTGCTCTCGCACTACGTCAATGCCTCGATCGTCGGATGCATTGAGCTCAAGCACCATCTGCCGCATGTTGGCTGTTCCGTAGATGCGCCGCGCTAGGGCGAGGATCGTAGACGTCTTTCCGGTACCAGGTGGTCCATACAGGAGCAGATGGGGGAGTCGATTTGATTCGACAAATTTATTGATCGTTGCTAGGATATCTTGGTGACCTGATACGTCGTCGAGCGAGACTGGTCGGTACTTTTCGACCCTTGGGAATCATTGTCAGTCTTTCCATGTCATCACATACAAGTAAGCTAATGAATAGGGTATTCTCACCATGGTAAGCTGTCTTCTGCCTCGACTGGAAGATTGGCAGCGCTTCGTTTGCCCTTGGTATTCTCGGATGAAAATGTGATGTCGTTGGATGGTCCAGGACCATCGACGTCCATCTCGTCCTCAAAGTCCGACATTTTGCTGCAAGCTGTGGCAAGAATATCCTCTCACTATATGGTGTTAATATGGTGGTTTCTTCCGATTCTTGATTGCTTGCGGCAGAGCTACGGAATGGCCAAGTGGGAGGTTGCGAAAGTCGGCGAGAGGTATTGCTCTGTAATACCACAAGGTTGAATAGTATGGAGCACGAGCAACGCGCCTCACCGCGCCGAGACGTGTTTCTGTCCATTAAAATCCCTGTCTCTGCGCCACACCATTCAGCCACGTAGGGACCTCGGTATTACTAACACTAGTACTACTACTACTACATCAACTCTGTAGAATTCAGGCCATGGTGCTTCCTTTTATTCACTTCTTCTCCAGAGTAGAGTGTACGGAGTATTAGTCAATGTTTTAATCAGTTCACAAATACACACACAGCTAAGTGAAACATAATCCATCCTCATTAACGCAGTAAAACCACCGGGTCGGGATGCTGGCCACCTTTTTACACAATATGCCTCTTGCTCTGTATGAACAGCCCACATAGCTCCAGCCCTCCCAGTTCGTAACGCCTGATATCATCCATATGTTCATCAGATAGGAATTCTAGAAGCCTTCCCTCGTTGCTCGTTCATTATTATCGTAATGGCTGTCTGATCTTATTGCACCACCAAATGATTCGTACCCAGACCAACCAATTCAAACATGATTGGGATTAATGCAACCGCGAACCAAGCAATGCCTGTAAGATGTCAGTCAGTCTTTGCTCATCACGAATGATGTACAAATTCAATGGCTCACCTGTATAGACAACCAATTTCGTAACGACTTCCACGTCGTATCTCACACGTGGCTTCACTAACCGGGAGAATACTTCCTTCTCTTCCAGTGCATCGTCGATACCGGCGTAGATATCCGGACTACCGTTCTCCTCACCCGGCATTATTGATCCATCCCCTTGTCCCCCGTTCATTTCGCTCTCTCTGGACGGAAGCTTTTGTGCTCCAGAGGCTTGAGCCCCCTTGCCCGATTGATCTTCCTCCTTGAGACTTGAGTTGCTTCCAATGCTTTCTCTTCGCCGCCTCTCTCGGTATGCCAGCGCCTCGTACGCATCTGCGGCACTCTGTGGTCCAATCGAGACAGATCGTCCTCTGGTCGTGGGGTGTCGGATACTCTCCACCATACGAGGAAAGTCAGAGGCCGTAGGGAAAAGCGTATCGAGACGCGAGCCAGGAGGAACAGACTTGTACTCGCTGGATGGAGTGAAGAATCGACGAGGCAAACTCCATCCAATTGACTCAATAAAACGGAAGAGATGAGGTAGGAGCTTGAGCATAGCCGGCTTCATAGTCTCGCGCCAGGCAAAGATGACAGCGATTCCAAACACCATCCTCGCCACATTAACCCACAATGGTAGAGGCGTAACATCCACTGAGAATTCGCTGTGTGCATGAGTCTGCCAAGGATCCCAAGCGATCTTACCGTAGGACCAGGTTCCAAACTCCAGTCCAATGACGACCCCAGCAAAAGCGACGCTGTCATCAAAGCAAGGACAGTCATCCGCAGGCTCGGGATGTATCCGCACGAATATGACAACGATGATGCTAGCGATTATAGGGGCTAGCCAAGAGCTTTGGTGCATGTAGGCATCCAACGGTGGCCCGTAATAAAACTCGAGTAGCGAAATGCCAGTACCCATGATGGATCCTATAATGACGTCTAGAAATCCGTGCATGCCGCAGTAGAGGCGGCCAAACACGACTGACAATGCATAGAAATAAGCTAGGATCTCCAGAAGCAGCTTGGTCGTTGCTGGAAGCGAATTGACAGGGCTGCGCAGGATCAGGAGGGCGTACACGACCACAGAGACGGCATTGGCACTGTGAGTTGAGGGAAAGCCATATTCGAGGGCAGCGGATCCGGACATTGTGATGCGATGCAGCGGCGGCGACAGCGGTCTAGGTAGCGAGTAGAAATCCTTGATGAAGCCCGTCCAGAAGACACCGAGAGCCAAGATGTGGACGAGCCTGTCCTCATATGATTAGCATTCCCATACTCTCCTACTAAAGCCACCAAGGGGCATTATGTTGCGCATTGGACCAGTCTATCAAGACATACCCCTTCCCAAATGACGGATATCCACACCAGAACAGCATTGGCAAGAAGACCATGAAGAAGGTATGCGTGCCGAGGTTGGCTGTAATAGCAAAGTAACTGTCGAGCGCCGGCGTGCGCAATTTGTCCTGAAGCCAGGCAAGGTATGGCGTCTCCCATCGGATCAGGGGAAGAGCCTGCTGCCGCAGATCATATCGCCATTTCGGAAGCGCTCTCTTGTCTACACACAGCGATATCTTGTCAGCCAGCCATTCGTCGCAGTCTTGCCCGCCTGTTTGACATTCTCCCCCTCCCCCATCACCATCTCCCTCCTATGCAATTCCACCTCGTCCCAGAGCCCAGCAGGCAAACCAATCATGGGCGCAAACATACAATGATCGAGGCTCCTCAGCCCTGCGTCCGGAGCACTGCCATTCTTCTGATGCGGCGGGGCATTGCGACGCGTGCCGTTCATGCTGGGATTCCCAGGACTGCGGCGACGCAATCAAGAGGGAGGGAGGAACTCGATGGGCCGTAAGACAGGCTCAAGCGCCGACATCGAGCAGAAGAAGAGAAGAAAGAAAACGGCCAGAGGAGACCGAAGGGAGCGGCGGCGGGCGCAAACTGCGCGCAACGGGAGGATTGTATGAAAGCACAGAGTAGGAAGTGGGATGAAGAGAGTGGAAATGGAAATGCGCCCTGCAAGTAAGGTTGTGGCTTGTGCTAACCCTGTGAGTACCACCAGTACCCCAATGAAGTGACACAACGAGGCGCTGGTTGGTGGCTTCGAGATAACGACCTCCCTGATTGATCCGAAAAGCACCCACCTGCATGTACGAAGTAGTTAATTTACTTATCTAATATCTTCATTGAGCTCATGTATTTGCGACTTTGAAAGAAAAAAGATCGATATATTACCGTATGGTTCTATACCTTTGCCTAGCCTCGCTCTTCTATCCCTCAGTTCAAAGAGCGGGTAGACTTGGAACTTGACCTAAGACAGCTCCCGCGCCACATGAAACATCTCACACCTTAAACGTTCCTCGCATCATCTCCAACCTTTCAAACGCCATGGCTCTGCGCTTCGCGGGCAAACACTGCGCCGTTGTCGGAGCTACAGGCATCATAGGCTCTTCAATTGCAAAAGCCTTTGCCCAAGAAGGTGCCGTAATATCACTTCTCGGCCGCACCGCCCTCGAAGCTCGCTCAAGACTTGAGCCTGGGCTCCGTCCTTATACACCTCTAGATGCTCAAAAGCATATACCGACGACGCATCAATTCATTCGCCTAGATGTCTCCAATCGCGAGGAGATCAAGAACATCTTTAGCTCCCGCGGTGTATCAAAGGTACTGTACAATATCTGATTCCTTGAGTTACCACCTTTGCAGCGACTGATGTGGTATTAGTCTCAAGACGGGATGACAGTTGGCCCTCTTGATATACTCGTCAATTGTGCCGGCATCTCACAAATCACATTGCTAAAGCGCACTCCCGATGAAGAGCTCTCCAGCATAGTCGACACAAATCTTCTGGCAACCATGCTAGTATGCAAACACGCAAAGATGCGACCAAACAGTAAGCCTTCCTTCATGCCTGGCCTTGTCACCAAGTCTAATAATCACCTCCAGGTTGTATTATCAACGTATCCAGCCTCATGGCAACCAAGGGTGGACTCGGAGCAACAGCTTATGCCGCATCCAAAGCCGGCGTAGTTGGTAAGCAACCCATTATTCGTTTGTATTCACATAGCTATCCTTGTTTTTGTGTCCCGCCTGTACCGTACATTTAGTTTTACATCAAACTAGGAAGCTAACAGCTCCCCTAGGCTTTACCCGCGCCCTTTGTCGCGAGATGGCCCCTCGATCTATCCGTGTTAATGCATTGCTGCCCGGATGGGTTGACAGCCCCATGTGGACTGGTATGTTCCATCCCCGAGCCTTTTTGTTTTGTCCCCTAATCGCCCATATAAATGAGGTTCCCCTCCTCATACCCAAGCTAATGTACAACCCATTATGTTAGATCTAAAGCCAGAGTTGCAGCAGGCGTATCTCAAAGACACACCCTTAAATCGGTTGGCAGACCCAGCCGAAGTGGCCGATGCTGCTGTGTTTTTGGCCTCAAATGGTTTCGCAAACAACTGTATCCTCAATCTCGACGGTGGTCTAAGTGCCGCATGAGGATGATACGGCACCTCTTGAATATATATTTCGTCAGTCATCAATTACGATGGCACCACAAGCATCTTCAATGATGACGACATCGTCGGCAGCTGAATTGATAGCAATCTTTGCCTTCTTGAGAGGCTGGACATCACCGTCTGGATGTGATCTCTTGACACCCTTCGGCCCTTGCGAAGGCTCCTCATCGAGCACGCGCTTGCCATTTTGGTGCCCGTTGCCGTTGGTTGCCGCTGCGGCTGGCTTCGCCGGCTTGTGGGGAATCTCGGGACGGCCAGGGATGACGGTCCTGAACGACTTCTTCTGGTCATCGATGATGCTGGAGAAGATTAGCTTCTGTTACCCCTCTTTTCTCACATCCATTGCTTACCCGTCTTGAATATCGATAACCACGTTTACCAGTGGGATATCATCGTCTTCGTCAGTTACGGTCAAGAAACTGCCTCCCTTGATACCTATAGAATCGTCAGTTTCTACGCTTGAATGAGATAAGGGGGTCAAAGAGTCGCACCAAGCTCTGTCAGTTTCTTTTCAAGGTTGTCTGTCTCGTCTGGGTCATACAAGATCCCGACTTCATTGCTGACAACAAATTCTTTTTCCCCATAACTGAACTGATCCTTGACCAGGCCCTCGACAATGTCACTGAGGGTCGCCCGAGACAAGTCTGCAATTACGCTCGCGTAGTGGACACCGCAAACAGCGCATTCGGGATTTGGACCTCGGGTCCTGTCTGGCGCCAACAGTCTTGCATTTGCGAACGGCGTCAAGAACACCTTTGAATCAATTAGCCTTCAGTCTCTTATCATCATGAACTCAGTATCCTACCTCTTTCGCTTGGGTATACTCGCCCCTCAAAACTTTGAAGGACTCCAACACGCATAGGCCCGCTACAATGGCGTTCGTAGTAGCAATCGCTGGTATAATGTTACCCGCCATCTGCTTAATGTCGAATCGAGATTTTCTATCGATACCAAATATTGTCGACCGAATGTTTGCGCTGGAAGCGACGAAGTCTAGAGTGTCGTCGTCATCTTTATCGAATGTGATTGTCGGCTCGGGAGCTGAGGGATCCTTCGTCCTCTTCATCTGAAGTAACCGCTTGCTCAGCCGGTCGAGACTATCATTGAAGACAACAAGGCTTTCTTCGAGGGACCAGATCTTTTGTCCATCGGCTAGGATAGTATCTCTGGATGCTAGTGCATCAGCAGCTTGCGCCAAGACGCTTTCGTACTTCAGTGACTCAGGAGCCCGTCGTGATTTCCACATGTCCTCGACGGACCGGAGGCGCTCGATATCTGTATTAAAGACTTTGTCGAATAACATTTGCGAGAACTCGGGCGTCCCTACTGCCTCTCGGATCTTTTTTAGGGCTCCTGACTCCTTCTTCAACTCTTCAATTTCTGTCGCTGTTCCGGAACTTAGAATGATATTTCAACGCGTTGGTTCTTCTCGACAACTTACCATTATCTGCGTCCGATGAGTGATCGAACGCCGACTCGTCCTCGCTAACGCCAAAGATTTCGCTGTGACATGTGTGAGAAAACCACCTGCTACAATTATGTAGGTCCAAGATGTCTTACTTGAGTAGATAGCTCTTCCCCCAGACTATACAGTGAATTGGCTGGCTGGGTGTGCTCCGGATCGTGCAGACCGGGAAAGATTTTGGGGTCTCCTTTGGGCTGCAGTCGTAGCAAGCTGTGCTCCCCTTCTTGATAACCTGGACTTGTCCATTGAAACCAGTGGTACCGCTCTCAATAAGCGGGACGTCGGCTGCCAAGCACATCTTGTTCACATGCCGTCGGGCATCAAGGTTGTCCAGGGCGTTGAACACTATCGCAAACCCGTGAAACCAGGGAACGCTGAATTCGACATCCTTGATATTGGCATGATGGGCAACGATCTTAACGTTGGGGTTGAACTTTTGCGCCGCCTCCTTAGCAACCAAGGCCTTGGGTTTTTTTATGTGTTCGTGACGAAATAGGAATTGTCTGTTCAGGTTCGAGAGATCGATCGTGTCGAGGTCTACGACGTGAATTTCGCCGAATCCGCTGAGTACCAGGTTCTTCAGAAGCTCACAGCCAATGCCGCCCGCGCCCACCATGAGAACCCGCGCCTGTAATCATTTCGTCAGCACCCAACTCAGAAAGCCATCAACATAATTTGCCGGAAAGGAAGCATGGATGTGATCGCGCCTCCTCGCCAATCACAATGATATCATCTCCTTGAGGCGCACGTCCCCTCCTT
Organism: Hypomyces perniciosus; assembly: GCA_008477525.1. Taxonomy (NCBI): domain Eukaryota; kingdom Fungi; phylum Ascomycota; class Sordariomycetes; order Hypocreales; family Hypocreaceae; genus Hypomyces; species Hypomyces perniciosus. The sequence goes on from SPDT01000006.1 coordinate 1,243,583, forward strand.
GGGCTAACAAAGTTGGGTTGCACAATGGAAGCTCGCCATCAACGTACATGTTTGACAGAGGAATTCAGAGACGCGCCGAGGGATTGGTGGTTGTATCGATCGCGTTTCAGAGCCGGGGATCGTTGCTGAGGCGCAGGGTGCGACGCGACCACCTGTTGCGGTTGCTGGGGCTGCTCCTGACCTGCTGCCTGTGCGGTGCCACCAGCAATAGCTGTGGTGGGCGTCTCGTTCGGTGCCTCCATCGCCGTCGTCATCGTGCGATCGACGCTGGAGAAGATGAAGATGGAGAAGCGCTTCTTTGGATGGAGGTCGGATGCATGAGGTTATAAAGGTGACGTCTGGTGAGTGCGCCTTGGTCGGCCCAACTTTCTGCAGCAGTTGGCGATGATGCTCAGTGCGGGTGCTGAAGCCGTTGTCTCGAGAACCAAAAAAAGTTGCGACCAATTGGATGAGGTCAGAAGCTCCCGGGGAATGTGGTCCGGTGGCCCGTGCGCCACGAGTCCAATCACTTCTGACAACCCTCGAGTTCTCGAACGAATTATGTTCTTTACAGGGTTGTAAAGTCAATGTTTGAATGATGAAAATGATGAGAGACCAAGACGTCTGAAAGTCGTAAAACCCATCGGGAGGACTTGTTAGAATATAAAGGTTACATGATAAAGGGGCATGGTTTCTTTGTCTATAGGCCCAGCGCTGATCAGCCCGGCTGTGCTCTTCTCTCTCCTCCCGCTGTAATAAAACCGCCTACTACGAGTACTTAATTGGACTCGTGCACAATCCTCAACCTGGTGGGGTGTCATTCACAACGCATAGAATAAACGCACATCTTTCATCCGGTCCACGAATTCCAAACGTCATCGGATCTTTCAAGTCGCATTCACCTCTCCCAAAATGTCAGACGACGAAGCCGATCCCGAGCTTCTCGCTCTTCTTCGACAGCACCTCATGGGTGTCTCCGTCCGAGAAGAAGAGCCTGAGACTGGTGTCCTCCAAGACGCCGAGTACGTTTACAACCAGGGAATCGATGTAGCTATTGACATGCGTTCGACCAAAAGTGCGGCGGAAACCATTTATTCGCAGATGCAGGAAAAGAGCTACTCCACGGCTACGTGGTCGGAGCACGAGCTACATCCCAAGGCCAAGGATGAGGCGACTGTGGCTTTCATCTTCACCATGGACTTGCTGAACTTTTCTTTCTGGTCTGAACTCCCAGATGAGGAAAGGTTTGCAATCGAGTACAAGGGGAAGCGATGGACGGGATACTGGAGTCTTGTGGCGGCCCTCCAAAGGGCCCTTGAAGAAGGTTAGTTGCCTTCTTCGCACGACCCGTATGGTTCATCTCAATGTCTGATGTATGATTGAAGAGATACCCGTCACTGATCCTCATTTCTGGCAAAACGAGGAGGAGTGCAACCTGGAGTCTCTAAGACACATCTTCCGATCTTGTACGGAAGAAGAAATGCCCTTACTACAAGAGCGGTTGGATTGCCTCAGAGAAAGCGGGAAAGTCCTCTACGAAGTAAGTTGCGGGCATTCCGATACGGTAGAGGTTATCTCTAACAAAATTTCCGAAGCGATATAACTGCTCTGTTGTCAATCTAATCTCTGCTGCAAATGGCTCTGCTGCTCAGCTGGTCAATCTCCTTGCACGGGACTTTGATTGCTTCCGTGACGAGCACATGTTCGAGGGCAGAAGCAAACCAATTCGCATCATGAAGCGAGCCCAGATCTTGGTTGCAGATATATGGGCTTGCTTCGAGGGCAAGTCCTACGGGGAGTTCAGCGACATCGACAAGATCACTATGTTCGCCGATTATCGCGTGCCTCAGATTCTATCCACCCTAGGAGCCCTGTACATCGGGCCGCAAATTGCTGCAGCAATTAGAGACAAGAAGATTATCGAAAGTGGGAGTCGTTGGGAGGTGCAGTTAAGAGGTGAAATCACCGATCCCGCTTGCTGTTGCCGGGCTAACAAACAGTAGCATGCAGTATATGGTGTGTAGAGTTGATTCGAAGGGAGATGCAGAGGGCTCACCCTGATACCCATGTGAATGCCATTCTAATTGACTTCTTTTTGTATGACGCAATGAAGGCAATGGAGGCAGTCGGCATGGAAACAACTCCTCATCACCGGACAAGAAGCATATGGTATTAACGCTGGAGTTGGGCGATGGGTGCGTTGCCGATTGACCACACATAGATCAATGGCATTGGTGTGCCATTATGGGGAATCAGATAAACACCCCGATCAATTCTTAAGATGTTAACAGAAATGTTCTTCTTGCATTGCATCGTACATGGTTCAAAAGCCAACAGATCCCACCCCCCGAACGCCCTACCCTGAACGCCTCAAATCAAGCGAATCTCATCAACATCTCCAAGATTATGACGCCAGAGCAGTCGCATTCAAGACTCGGTCCATTTGTGCTGTCTTTGAATCATCGTTTCCCTTTTGCTCTTCTTTCAAAAGTACTGCTAGGACCTCGATAGGGGGGTTGAGGCCTAGACGCTCAGCTCGCTGCCATCGCTTCAACCGGGGCAACCCAATGCAAGGCTTTTCAGTTGACTGTTAGCACATAATCTCCACGTAAGAAAGTGTAATTACTTACACCGTAATGTGAGCTCATATCAAAGTATCGCAGCACCTTCTCACTCAAATCAAGACCCTCCTGATGGATCCGAGGCGTCTTGCGCTGCTTCTCAATATCGCCCCAATATGACTTAATCTGCACATCTGTAATCTTCTCGGCCTTGATCTCTGCCTCTGTCTTCTCTTGGACTACCGCCTCCTCCTTTGATTCTATTTCCAGCTCCTCAACAGCTTCTTCTGGCTCCTCGACCTCGACCTTGGCCGCCTCATCTTCGGTCAGCTCCTCCTTAGCAGGAGCTGGTCTTTCAGGGATCTGAACTTTGCCAACGGCAGGCGAGTCGACGATAGCTTTTTTGGTATCTTGAGGTAACGCCTTGGTAACTCTGCCTGAGAAACTGATTGTCGCCTGTCCCTTGGCAGGGCCGGTGCGGCCACGAGTGCTAGCTGCTGACCTTCTCGTGGTAGGCATTATCGATTGTGAATGCTTTATGTAGAGTGATTAATGAATTATGGATATTCTTACGAATGCGCAACGATAGTCAATCAGTATTAATGCTTCGAATAGCGAATCAAGGCAGCACAAATGGGGCATGTGGGGATGGGGTTGTGCTGGGATGACCCTTCAGGTGGTCATTGCGATAACGTCAGGTGGAACAAGCGCTAACTTTGGCGGGGCAACGCGAGATTGGTACGATTCCACGTGATTTCACAACCGCCACAGCGGTAACACTAACCTGTGGCACGAGCTGTGGCTATCATGTATATAGGTATCTACTCGTATGTGCTTGAAATGAACGTCATGTCTCTGTTATGCTTGTGATACCATTATGGCCCTCATAACTCCGCTATTCTATCAGAGAAATATGCGATGCATAATCAACCCATTTTCGATCCTCAGCTACCCGTTGCCTCCCGGTAAAATGAGATGCTCCTGTTTGCCCCAGCGGCGCAGAACATCTCACTCTTCCCAGTCTTTGGCAGCCACCGAACTGCCCACAATGCCTTGTCCGTTTCGCTATGCGTTGCGACGCAGGCACTGCGCTCAATCGACCACACTTTAACCTTCCCGTCCATAGAACCACTAAGGAGGAACTCCCCAGTATCGCTCCAATCCAGTGAAGTGATCCAGGATGAATGACCAGTCAAGTTGCCAACATGCTCGCCATGCTTTGTGTCATAGATGGCGATGATGCCAGCGTCGCCTGCTGCGGCTACCCTACTACCTCCGGGTGAAATGGCCACAGCTCGGACTGGTTTGGCGAGGCCTATGGCTTGTTAGACATTAAATGATGGACTAGGCGTAAATCGAACTTACCAGACAAGGAATAGAGAATTCTTCCTGTATCGTTGTTGAAGATGTAGACTGAGCCGTTCTGATGCCCGCTCACGGTATACTTTCCATCTCTGCTCAAGTCCACGCACATACCGAAGCTTCCCGAGCCAGCACTTCCAGTTTCATACTCTCGAATCTTGGATTTGCTCTGGTCTGCAATGTCCCACACATTGATTCTCCCATCGTTCGTGGTGCTTGCCAGGTAGCCTCCATCTTCGCTGAGGGCGATTGCCCACACCTCGCCTGGCTTGACTGAGGGGCCCGTGATTTCACCGCTGCTACTCCATTCTCCAGTGTCCTTGTTCAGCTCCCAGATCTTGAGTTCGCCTCCAAAGCCAGCACTTGCGGCGTAAAGGCCATTCCTGGAGGTGCAAATGTGGTGGCAGCCTAGCTTGTGGGCGTTGGGGATAGACTGCTTCAGTGGAAAAGAGGGGTCACTGGTGTCATGAACATGGAGTGTCGATGAGCCGCTTGCTGAAAGCAGAGCCCTTTGAGTGGTTGCTAATGAGAAGATGTCTGTGATGTGGGCTACAATCACACAGTCAGTTCCGCGCACTCAGCAGCAGGCAGAGGCAGCACGAGGCCTGAAATCCTGGTGGGGTGAGAGATTCGAGACGAACCGTTATCCACGGTATGCGTGGTCAGGTATTGTTTTGACTGTGAAATTAATGATATTAGCTCTCATACAGCTCGGCGGAATATTGCATGAATCCCTACCATCGTATCTTGCTGCGAGACTCGTTGGAGGTTGGTTGATGCTGGGATGAAGTGAACATGGACACCTCACGATTGGTGGGGTTTTTTGATGTCACGATAATCAATGCTCAACGCCGCCCAAGCGGGTGACATGACAGAGCCTACAAAACACATATATTACTACTAAAACTTACATCATGGATATCTCTGATTACGAGGAGCATCCTGATCCTCTTTCTTAGCCAAAGGCGGGTTGGGAACAATAAATCACACTTAATAGTGTGCTCCTTCGCCAAGCAGTCATTCCATGAACTGCACGGGTCTGAAGGCCCGTCATATCACACATGAGCTGCCGAACATTCTGTCCTCGTCGTCATATTTATACATAATTACTCGCAAAAAAGACCCAGCCGACCCAAACGCCGACGGTATGCATGATCTGACAGAGATCGTGATATATATATGCTTTTGTATACATGTCAGATGAAATCTAGCCGCCCATCAACACCTGCTCTCAAAAGGGCCTGTCTGAGGGGTAGTCCTGGCGCCATATTCTCTTCATATCTGGAAATTCATTAGCATCTGTTGGGAAGAAATAATATTGGCAAGTCTCTACCTTCGAGGCAGTTGTGGCATAATCTGTGCGTCCTCTTGACCTCTCCACAACCAGGGCATTTGCACAGATGGTTGACATCCTTCAGAGCCTTTCCTGCCATTTGCCTATGTCGCTTTCGGGAATGCGAAACCTTGTTCTTGGGCACTGCGCGCAGGACGGATTCCCAAATGTCGTCGAGTAGAGTGGGGAGGTTGATGCTCACGCCAGGGATTGCGATTGAGAGCGTCGGGAGGAGCCGCAGGGTGAATTGTCTTGTGTAGAAGGTTGCCCAGCGAGAGATGGGGAGAGAGATCGGAGAGGAGAGTCGGGGGAGGAAAGCGGCGGTAACTGCGGCCATTGTGACGGTGCTGGTGATATGTGACTTTGTGTTTCGATATCTTGGAGGATATGGATCGTGGCTTGGGATCTGCGCCAGGCAGAGGCGGCTTGCTTGTGCGTCGTTCGGGATGCGAGACGTCAGGCGCACACTCTGCGGATAGCACAGTTGGTCAAGCACAAAATTGTCGTTGTGAAGAGCGGCTTTATGGTGATGCTGGCGTTGGCTTGCATCAACACCTCATTCATAAAAATTCCATCAAGAACTGCTCCCAGTGAACTACCGACTAGCGGGCCAACGGGCCAATCATAGGCTAAACCCGCACAGACGGGCTCCCAGCCAATCACCAGCTCCAAAAGCAAAACTCCCCTGGCGTCTCTCTTTCCCCCCTTTCTTGGTCCCTGCACCTGCCCCTACTCCGAAATTATTGCTGGCACGGCAAGACACGCCAACTGGGCCATCCAGGAGCCACCGCCAGCAGACGCCCGCCCAAAAAGTTCCCCTTCTCAAGACTCTCATCAACGAACGCTCCTCCATAACCTCTCCAATTCTCTCCTCCAAACCAATTCCCGCTTATCGTCCTCATTGCCTCGTGTCTGCGATTTCTCGCGCATTCTCTCGCCAGCACCCGCTTTTCTTGGAATAGGGCAGAAATCGCTTTCAATCCTCACACCACTTAGCAACATCACCCATCCCCCCTTCTAGTCAAGATGGCGACCATGCCCCCCAGCACCATTACGCCCAGCACCCACGTCGGTTTCGACAGCATCACGTCCCAGATCGAGCGCAAGCTTCTGAAGCGTGGTTTCCAGTTTAACGTTATTTGCGTTGGTGAGTCGCGCACGCGTCTGATGTTCACCGAGTCTTCTCTGCCCCTGGGCTCATATCCTTGGTATTCGGTAGCTAACCTGACTCCCTCATACAGGCCAGACTGGTTTGGGCAAGTCAACTCTCATCAACACCATCTTCGCTTCACACCTGATCGACTCGAAGGGTCGCCTGCAGCCCGATGAGCCTATCCGCTCCACTACTGAGATTCAGGGGGTCTCTCACATCATCGAGGAGAACGGTGTGCGCTTGAGGCTTAACATTGTCGACACCCCTGGCTATGGTGATTTGGTCAACAATGACCGCTGCTGGGACCCCATCGTCAAATACATCAAGGATCAACACTCTGCTTATCTGCGAAAGGAGCTTACGGCCCAGCGAGAGCGTTACATTCCTGACACGCGTATTCACTGCTGCCTGTTCTTCATTCAGCCCTCTGGCCACTCTCTCAAGCCAATTGATATTGTCGTCTTGAAGAAGCTGTCAGATGTTGTCAACGTTGTGCCCGTCATTGCCAAGGCTGACACCCTGACTGCTGAGGAGCGGTTGGCATTCAAGGAGCGTATCAAGGCCGAGTTTGCTTTCCACAACCTCAAGATGTTCCCGTACGATAATGAGGAGTTTGACGACGAGGAGCGAGCTTTGAACCAGCAGATCAAGGTACGTAAATAGCTATAGTTCTGATGTGGGCGCGGCGCTGATTCCATCATAGAACTTTGTTCCCTTCGCAGTTGTCGGATCCGAGAAGTCCATCATCATCAACGGCAAGCAGGTTCGCGGTCGTCAGAACAGATGGGGTGTCATCAACGTCGAGGACGAGAACCACTGCGAATTTGTCTACCTGCGAAACTTCCTTCTGCGAACTCACCTGCAGGACCTCATCGAGACTACTTCCCAGATCCACTACGAGACTTTCCGTGCTAAGCAGCTGATGGCCCTCAAGGAGAGCAGCGCACACGGCAGTGGCGCTGCTAGCAGACCAATCAGCCCTGCTGCTGACCGCGAGATGAGCCGTGGCTCGCAACGGCTGGGCATGAACGGCTATTAAATGCGCGTTTCTGTTTGATCTATAGCTGGCGTGGGAGCAATGGCGTCTCTAGACGGTAGGGCTGTCCGTCACTTTTACGATCCCAACATCTCTTGACGGTGTCATGTGCAATAAAACACGGTGTATTTTCTGTTTGGAGAGGTGGAGGTCGTCTCACAATCCGACTCGAAATGGCTTTGTTCTTATTAGGCAAACCTGCGGGAGGTGGCTGCACCGGGCGGGCGAGACAGGCTTCGTCGAGAAGACAGGACGGGATGCACGAAAGAGGCAGTGTTCAGACTGCCCACGGCGTCTTGGTCAGAACTGGCAGCCCACTCGTTGGACGTGTTCCGACCGCAGCCTTTTTATACGCTTTTTATTTTGTTTTTAGTAGTACAGTCGGAGCCTTCCTTGACCATTTTCTTACGCTTTAATTAAACCTCCTACCTCGCAATCTCAATATACCTACAGTTAGTTTTGTTGTCTTGGAAGAGAATGAAAAAATGGGGAAACATTTGCCACGTCATGCCACATTAAATCCCGGCCACGGGTGCCTGCCATAGACAGATTTTTTTTGAATCATGAACTGGTCGATGCCTTGAATATCTAGCCGGTTTGTAGCGGGCAGGCAAATGCTTTTATTACCGTAACTCGTGCACTTTATTGGGTATATCTACGAAGTATCCTCTTCCTTTTATCATGACTCCAGAGGCTGGTATACAAACTCTTCAAACTCCTTGTAAGTCTTTTCCAAGTCGTCGTTGACCAAGATTTTGTCATGAACGCCTGGGGTTTTGGAAAACTCGAGCTCATTGTTTGCTTGAGCCAATCTCTCCTGGATGCTCTGTTCCGTCTCGGTGCCTCGTCCTCGAAGGCGAGTCTCTAATGTGTCGAGGGACGGAGGGGCAACGAAGATGTAGCGGGCTGAGATGCCAGACTTTTTGATCTGCTTGACGCCCTGTATATCATGAGTTAGCTAACAATTGCGGTGTCGTCTCCATATTGTAGCGTCATATATCGTACCTCCATCTCGATATCCAACAAGACGACTCTTCCCTTCTCAGTCTGCTCCTGGATGGTCATCTTGCTCGTGCCATACCGGTTCCTCCCGTACTTGGCATGCTCGACAAAGCCGTCTTTGCTAATGAGGTCCTCGAAGGCTTCCATGGGGACGAAGTGGTAGTGGACGCCATCCTGCTCGCCGGGGCGGGGGTCGCGAGTGGTGTGCGAGACGGAGAGGGCGAAGGTGTCCGGGTGGCGCTCGAAGAGGAGGTTGTAGAGGGTTCCTTTGCCGACTCCGGAGGGGCCGGAGACGACGATGGGGCGGCGGTCGGGAGGAGCTGGTGTGGCCCGGGTGGGCAGTGTGTTAATCGGAGGTCTGATGGAGAGGGGACCGGCCCCGCGCCGTGATGCGAAGGGTTGGGGGCTTACGAGTGGCCATTAGGTTCAGAAATCGGATCTGTGGGATCCGAAGGAGGTGTTTTGATCGAATAAATGGTGTAACGAAGCGGGGAGATATGACTGTGAGGCGTACAGTCATGGGAAAATCAGAACCGGAGGGGTCTGCTGGATATCGGGATGTGCCTCGCGTGGTTGGAAACTGATTGATTCACAGACGTTTTAGGCAGAAAAATGCGGGATGTGCTGAACGAGGAAAGCGGTGGATGGCGCATGGAACGGACCAATGAGATTTTCGGATTTAATTACATACCCCAAGACTGAGACCCCCTGTGTCGGTTCATCCCCTAAAACGGACAACGACAGATTCATAGGGCCGAGTGTGGCGGTCTATTTAGGGGACGGGTTTCTCGCTCATTTTAAAAGCGAAATTCCGGGGTGGCGCTTGGGGAAGACATGGGGATGAGAGATGGCAGAGATGGTTACGGTCTTCTGCATGTAGATGGTACTTGCATCCCATCGTGGCATTAGTAGGCCTGCCTTGCAAGATCCAAGTATGCATACTACTAGTGCTTAAATCAACTCATTATGCTGGGTACCTATAGTAGGTAGTCAGTCGCATTGTACTCCGTACATACGAAGTAGACAGGAGAAATACCATCTCGTAAGAGGCCTCGTGCCAAGATGCTTGTGAGCGTTGATTAGATGAGCGCATATCTGCCACTACACTTGGCCAACATCATCTTTCTCCCGACAGATTATGCCGAGCATGGCTATGCATTGTAGTATCAAGCTTTTGCTTCGTACGGAGTCGTCTTCACGAAATACGAGTATTGTCGGTATATGAAGCTTATGTATGAACCGTCGTCTGCCATGGCCGGGACAAAGGGGTGAAGAGGCTGGTGATCCCTTTTACCGAGGGAGGTTATTCGAGCAGCCCAGCCGTCTGGCGTCTGGGCGCCTAGAAGCTACGCCGGTGAACGTCCTGATAATACGAATAACAAACATGCTGGGTCTGTTTCTAACAGTACGTACTCGTAGCATTCTTCACCGCAAAGGGGAGAACTGATGCTGTAATTGGTTTTCAATGCGTTTCCAAAAAAAAAAAAGTCTCAGCGGATGATAGCCCAATGCTACGTCGTACTCTGTACGAAATGAGCCTAAATCTGGTTGGTTCTTCAGCGTTGCAGTTGACAGCTCCAGCAGACCAACCAGGCGGTCTGCTACCCCGTCTTGCCCGTACGGTTCCTGAGCTATCGCACTAGCGCTGCAGCAATGGGCCAGAACGCGCAGAAGGCCCTTGTCCAGAGCTCCATCATGGCTCTTTGGCTCTCTCTTGGCTCCGGAGTGCTTGTTTCGTATTTCGAGGGCGGCCGGGCCGCCGCCATCTGGGGGAGGGAGCACGAGTACTAATTATCGCAGCCTTCTTCCTCTTCTCTTCTGCTTCTGCTTCTTCTGCTTCACATCTCAAACGCAACACCTCCACACTCTTTTAATCCGCAATCCCCCTCCCCCCTCACGCTCATTATCCTCCCGCAGACACAGCAGCTCGGGACAGAAGGCGCGCATTTGTAGGACCAAGTGCGCAACCCATTTCGTTCGCTTCTCGTCACTCTTTTGAGAAACAAAACACCAGCATTGTTCCTTCTTCGTTTGATTCGTGTACACCCTTCTTCGTTGACGTCTTATTACTCTACTCTCTCCCTCCCTCTCTCTCTCTCTCTCTCTCTTCTGCGCTTGTTACCTTGAATTGCTGTCACGGCACAAGCTTGAAACTTATTCATCTACTTGTTTAACTTATCAGCATTCATCAACGACCGACATACACCATGCTTGTAAGTCACTGAGATGTCGACTGTGGTTTTCTGCGACAGACAACTAGACAAGTGCATCATGGCCAACGTACTGACTGTCCGTCACATAGATCCAATCGGCCCTCGTGGCCCTTGCTGCCACCGTCGTGGGCGCCGTCAAGCCGCTCAAACTGCAGGGAACCAACTTTGTCGACGACAGCGGCAGCGCGTTCCAAGTTGTTGGCGTTGCGTACCAGCCTGGCGGTAGTGCTGGATACGACCCCCAAACCGGAAAGGATCCCCTCAGCAACCCTGATGTCTGCATGCGAGATGCAGCGCTTTTGCAGGTCATGGGCGTCAACGCCATTCGTGTTTACAACTTGGATCCCAACTTGAACCACGATGCGTGTGCCAGTATCTTCAATGCCGTATGTTTTGGTCCAACTTTTTTTCCTTTTTGTAACAAAAAGGTAACTAACACATTCTAGGCCGGCATGTACATGATGCTTGACGTCAACTCCCCTCTCCCAGGCGAGGCTATTACCTCGTTTGAGCCATGGAAGAGTTACTACATGGAGTACCTGAACCGCACCTTTGCCATCGTGGAGGCCTTCAGCCACTATCCAAACACGCTGCTTTTCTTCTCTGCTAATGAAGTTATCAACGACTTGAAATCGGCAGAGTTCGTCCCTCCCTATCTCCGTGCCGTCACCCGTGATCTCAGGAATTACATCAAGAACAACATTGAGCGCCCGATTCCCGTCGGATACTCGGCTGCCGACGTTCGTGAGGTCCTGTGGGACACCTGGAACTACATGCAATGCGCAGAGGATGGTGATCCCAAGGACATGAGCCGCTCCGAGATCTTCGCCCTCAACTCGTACAGCTGGTGTGGCGCTGAAGCCACGTACAAGAGCTCCTCCTTCAACGTCTTGACTGAGGGTTTCGCCAATACTTCAGTTCCCGTCTTCTTCAGCGAGTACGGTTGTAACCAACCCAAGACCCGATACTGGAACGAGACCCAGGCCATCTACGGCAAGGAAATGACCGGCGTGTTCTCCGGCGGCGTCGTGTATGAGTATACCGAGGAGGATAACAATTACGGCCTGGTCAAGATCTCAGATGGCACGCTGCAGATTCTGGGAGATTTTAACCGACTCAAGGCCCAGCTCGCTAAGATCGACTGGAAGTCTGTTCAAAGCCAGCCTGCCAGCAAGAAGGCGCCGGCCCCGCCCAAGTGCACCTCAAAGCTCATTCAGGAGAAGGGATTCGACAACAACTTCACCCTACCGGCTGTCCCCCCCGGAGCCCAGAAGCTTATTGATAACGGCATCAAGGGCAAGCCCAGCGGCAAGCTGATCACCATCTCGGACTGGAGTGTGAAGCTGCCTGTCAAGGACGCCGACGGCAACGCCATGAAGGATCTCAAGGTCGTCCCCCTCAAGAACGACGAATACAACTGGCCTGGCAGGAACGAGGCCGAGACTGGTAGCGCCAGCGTGTCAACCAGCCAGGCCAGCACCGACAACGGCAACGGCAACGGCAATAACAGCAAGGGTACCAAGAACTCGGGCATTTCGATGCAACCCGTGATGTGGGTCATGGCTCTGCCGTTGGTGGCTATGCTCTTTGCTTAGTTTAGCGGGGAAGGCAAAGGGTTGATGTTTGTATGTTGATGCGGAGAGCACAGAAGAAAAGTTAAGGAGGCTTCTTCCGTTGTAGATATTGGTTTTGTTTTTATTCCCTTTTGGAGGCCATAGATATTCCCACCAATCGAGCCATGAACAATGCTTGGTCTTCCAGCAAATCGTTCTATCTCTAAATATGCCATGATAGTATCACAAACAAATCCCACCCGCCCAATGACAGAATACCACCCAGCGGGACTCGCACGTGGGGGCCAGCCCCAAAGAGTCTCGACCCGAAAAATGCATGAACGCATTGCATGACAGTGACAGACAGGCTTGTAGCAATAGTGTTACTACTTGGAAACCCGGTCATTGTCATTGTCGTCCCGACTTGGCTGCCCGTCAATATCCTTAGTCTTGGCCAGGCTGGTAGGGCACGAAGGATTGGTCTCGCAGGGGAGACAGTAGTCGTGGCTGCCTAGGTCGGCGGCTTTGCAGCAGCCAGTGCAGCAGAAGTCGACGGGGGGTGAGAAATCGATTTGTGCCATTTTTTAAGAGATTCGCCTCGGAAGCCTCTGAGAAGAGAAGAAAGAAGGATAGAAGGGTGGCAGGATTTTCTTGGGGTGGCTTCCCGCTCCGGGGTCTCTTGATGGTGGAACGTAGGAGGTTTGATGTTGATTATATAAAAGCCGGGCCGGGTTTGGAAGGTAATATTTTGGGGGGGCGCGCGCACGGATGGATGGATGGATGCTTGCTTTGAACTCTCGGAGATGAAGAAGAAGAAGAAAAAGAAGAAGAAGTGTATTGGAGAGAGAGAGAAGGATATGAGTGAGTGAGTGAGTGAGAGAGGGAGGGTTGATTTTTTGATATCGCAAAGTTTGGTTGGGTGTGGGCGACAGTGCTTATAGCCTATGGTGTAAGTGCGGGCTCAGTCTGCGGTTGCGGGTGGTTCTCTGCTTATGGGGCAAAGAGGAGAGAGGAGAGAGCAGAGAGAACGGCAGAGAGCAACAACAGAAAGGGGGGAACGGGCGGGAGGATGACACTTATTTATATATTATGACCCGGGAGTGACGCCATCGCAAGGCACAGAGCAAGAATGAGAAGGAGACACACACACACACTTACACTTCTCACGCGCCCGGAAAAAAAATGGGGGAGGACCAAATTGGGAGGGGGAACCGGTAAAGAGAGAGAGAGAGAGAGTGAGAAGAGTGAGAAAGGGTTAACTGGGGAGAGGAGAAAAAACCGCCCGCTTTTGTCTGCCTGAAAGATTACATGATAGGATAGATAACCTTATTTGCGTGTGTGTGTCTCGCAGGGCTGCTTTATTTTATTTTATTTTATTTTAAATTTTTTTTCACTTTCGTCTGAATTATTGGGGGTCCATTGGGCCTGGATGGTGTTACACTTGATATATAGGTATACTCCATAATACTTTGTACGCATAGCGTCGTCACGCGGCGCGCCTGGTTGGAGGAAAAAAAAGAAAAAGAAAAAGAGCGAGCGAGCGACACATGTGACAAATGGATAAGAAGAAAAAAAAAATTGGTATTAGGTAGGAAGAAGAGTTACAGGTATGTATTACATCACCGCCAAATCATGAGGCATGAGCCTAAAACACAAACGGGGATGGGGATGGGCGGATGATAACGGATTCGGCAGGTACGCCCATCTGCCGCCACCACTGACAACTTCTCCCCGAGGCACGGAGTCGAGTTTCTTTGGCTTTGCTGACCGACATGGATGCCAAACGGCACTGCTTGTTTCGACTTGCTTAGTACATACTCTGCGTTAATATAGGCACCAACGCATTAGAAATAGGGCCTATCTAAGCACGACATAGCATAAACACGGGGGGGGGGGTGGAAGAGGGGTGAAAGGGGGGGGGCCTATCAGCGTGGGATGACAGGCAGGACAAGAGGGTCAAACACCGAAAACACTGATAATTGGGGTCTAAAATGTTAAAAAAAGGATAAACCCTTTTCTCTCTGGTGAAAGTGGTTCTTCCCCCCTTCACCCCCCTTCACCCCTCACGCCTATCGCGGCCGACCAACCTACCCTAAGAAAACGCCCACCCAGATAAAACGGAAAGGGTCCGAAGGGGGAGAATGGGGATAGGGGGAAAAAAACCGTTTCACGGGAGCTAGCCAATAAGCAAAACAAGCAGAAGAGAGAGAATAGCCTCGAAAACCGGTTGCCACGTGGCGTGTGGTTCTGGACCTGGCTGTTTGTTGCAACCCCTCGGTTGTGAAACACAACCCTCAGTCCTCAATCCTTATTATGGCTGATGGACTAACAGGAGGAGAGGAGACAGAATGCATGTCCACTCACACAAACGCCGTTATGTCCTTGAAAAATCCTCATGACATGCATACGCACGCACGCATGTCAATACGAGAAATTGTGTATGGAGTATGGAGTATGCGTACGTCCTCACACTGACATGCATCACTAGTGCTTCGTTGGGTCTCTTTGTCAGACTCGAGATGTAGTATGTCAGACACGAGATGTGGTACGTCATCCAGATAGGCGAACAGGTAAAGGTCAATGCCATTCATGGCATTTTTATTATCGTTGTTTATATCGTCCGTATCGTCTCCCCTGCATGCTCCATACGTCACACACATACCCTTACACAGCCTCCGCTGTCTTCGACTGCCTGTTGCGGTTGCGAAGGTTTCCCAAGTCCAAAAAATAAGCTTACCCCGCCGTCCGTCTAGGTTGCAAAATACAAAAACGCACCGGAATGATGCAATATACTCCTTAGGCATCACCATCCACCCCCTTTCCTTTAAGCCTTGAACTCCTCGATGTTGCTGCTCTCCCAATTGCCAGGGATGAGCGCCAGGGGCACAATGCCCGAGACGTGCATCTCAGGACCAAAGATCTTGGCGTTGAGACCCAGCTCTTGCGTTGCCGCCTTCATGTTCTTCAGACCCTCCTGGTAGTTGGGACCGGCACGACGCACCCAGATCTGAACGTTGTGTTCGATCAGCTGCGTAGCGTAGTCTCGGAGAGCACGAATGACTCCCTTGAATGTGCTGGCAACGTTGGTGAAGTTGGCAATACCGCCACCAATGAAGAGAACCTTGCCCTTCTCGTTCATGGGGGCCCGCAGCATGAGGTCCAGAACAGTTCGGGCATAGTGGTACGTCTGTGACTCTGTGGGAGCGCCCGAGTACTCGCCGTAGTTGGCCAGCTCATCAGCAAAGCCAGCCGAGGCGATGGCGTCAGCATACACGACTGAAGCACCACCACCAGCGACCAGAGTCCAGATACGTCCAGAGGGGTTCAAGACGGTGAGCTTCAGCGAAGCACCGGTCTTGGCATCCAGGTCAGCGATATAGGCTTCCTCCTTGGTGAGCTCACGTCCGAAGGGAGCAGGGAACTCCATTGGCGGGCCGGCATCGATGTTGACCTTCTCGCCGCTTGCTGAAGGGGCGATGTTGGTCAGACCCAGCGCCGCAGGAGATCGGGCAATAGCCCATTTGACACCACACTCAAAGTCGGCAGTCTGGTCCAGCTTGGCAGCGAGATCCAGGAAGTGAACGGCAGCGGACGTCTTGTCCTCGTTGGGGATCACAACCAAGGGGTTGATCTCAAGGTAGGTGAACTGGCTATCCACATAGACAGCGTACAGTCTGGTGATGAAGTCAACCAGGACATTGTGAAGACCCTGGGGGACCTTCTTGAGAAGGGTGGCAGCAATTTCCTCGTTTGAAGGGTATTGCGACAGGTCAACGGGAATCAAGAGCTTCTCAGCCTTGGCGTCGACATCGCCAACGTCAACACCACCCTCATGAGTGAAGAGAATCCAGTCGCCCTGAGAAGGAATGTTAGCTTAATGTTCAGCTAATACATATGTAATTGTTGAAGCAAATGCCATGCAACGAGCCGTAAAAGTGTGGACTGGGTAACATGACAGGGGTGTTGGTGTACAAAATTGTACCGAGGATCCTCCTTATTATCGTGACATCCGTTCGTCCGTACGGCGGCCCGCTACCGAGCGGAATTTTGACGCCCACACCGAGTGCCGCGACCACTTGCCACATAAAAAGTGAAGAATACCTCTCCATCAAATCATTTTTTCTTCTTTTGGCCACATCTTTTTGAGCCTCGAGCTGAATTTCAACTTTGTGGCTCAATGTCATACTTATGCGGTGACACTTGTGGAGTTCCTGAACAGGAACCAACATGATACAACTGCCACCATGAAGACACCAGAAAGACAACGAGAGAAAAATTACTCACATCACGGACTGAGTTGATGTTGATGTAGTACTCGGTATCTTGAGGGTGAGGGACAAAGGGCTCGACGAGGAATTGCCTCAGGACACCCGCGGTGTGCTCAACCTTTTGCTCCTTGCCGGCTCGCTCTGCCACCCAGGCCTTGGCCTCAGCCCAGGTCTTGTTCAGGCAAAGCAATCCGCTCTTTCCTCGTCGCTTGATGAGCTGATCGGGCTTTGCGACGAACTTGGCACCGGCTTGGAGAAGCCAAGGGTAGGTGACCTCGGCCTGGTTCAGGACATCCTCAACAGCGGCGTCCTCAGGGAAATGCAGCGAAGCCAGTCTCGGGGGAGGGTTGTGGGTGGTTGGCTGGGGAAGAGGACTCGGTTTGATGACAGGAGCACGGGTCAGGTGGTAGTTGAGGATGGCCTTGCCGTCGGCCTCGAAAATCGACTTTGCGGACATGGTGAGCTGAGCCTGAGCCTAAAGATGAGGAGGAAAGGTGAGGTTGCTGTCAGAGTGGTTTCGTGAAGCTCTAGCCTTTTTGTCGTCAGCAAGTGTTGGGACACTGAGGAATTGGACCTGCTGGGCAAGCGCTGCAGCAAGTTTTGGGCACCGAGCGAATGAAAGAGCTTCGAATTGATGCGTCCTCCATCCTCGCTCATCATGTGCGTTCCAAGCGGATCCAATGGTGGAGGCAACAAGTTTAAACACCTACCGCTGCTACAAGGTCAAGCGACTGACTGCAAGAACGAGATATGATGGCAATTGCCGAGTTCAAGAGGGTATGAGATGGAGAAGAAGGAGAATAATGCAGAGATGAGAGATGGATGGATGGATGGATGGATGGCAGAAGGAGAAGATGGAACGACTTTCAGCCTTTCAAAAATTTGGGCGGGCGGTGGAAGCTCCACGGTGCTGCACGGAGCTGGAGAGAGGGGGAGGCAAAGTTACTACTACTGCTACTGCTGCGAAGTACAACGGAAGACCAGCGCATATCGTGGATGTAGAATTGGCGGGGCTTTGAGCTTGAGGGCGGTCAGGGGGTGGTGCCGGTGGGTGGTGCCAGTCAGTGGTGGTACCAGCAGTGCAGCGTACGTACGAGTACGGTGTGTTGGCGGGTGCTCAACCTTGTCAACCCAAAGAATTGGCCCTTGGGTTGGGGTGAGCTCCCAAGGTTTCCTGCATCGGCCACCAGAGGCTCGGGTACCGGTACTTCGTTGGATCTGCCCCCAGCTGTTGAGGAGGCCCCAAGTGGAGCGCCCTGAACCTTCTAGCACTGAGCAAGTGCCTGGCTGGATTTGCTGGGAGTTCGTACGACATGACGGAGAACCGCCGAAAATCGCTGTCGCGGGGGAGAAGCGGGCGCCGCTAAAAAAAAACATGATTACATTACGTCTTGCTTCAGTTTTTCTTTTGTCTTGTGTGTCTTTTTGGGCTATTAATTGCTATTACATACTGGTATTGCGAGTGCAAGGCTGGCTTTTGGGTTGTGAGGCCTGGAGCTGTGATGTGGCCCCTGAGCCCAACAAGTCGGAGTCTATTCATGGAAGCTTTGGGAGCTCATTTTGCCCAGTGGCCCAAAAACCTGGTAGGACAAGGCTGAATGAAGGGTCTCACTCCCACTGAGCCGCCCGGGTACAAGGGACCAGCGTATTCGTATGGACAAGACCTGATGGGCAGCCCGAGGCGGGGTCCGGGTGCCGCGGCCGGACACCGGCGTCCGTGTGTGTCAGTCAGTCATCCAAGGCGCGACCCCTCCATCGCATATGAGGTACGAGTACGAGGACTTCTCCGTTCCTCAGAAGGGATTCGATTCGGAGCCCCCAACTCCTCAGAGGACCGAAACGTTCCGGGCCTTTCGGAGGTTTGTTTTCGGCCAAGACGGTGTTTTTTCGCCGTGCTTGTGATATCAGCAATGCTGCTGCCTTGCCTCTTCCATCATCGCTCGATCGGGCTTGTTGATGAGGGGCACAGGCTGCTGTACTCCGTAATCAATCCCAGACCCGACAACGGATTGGTACACTGGCAGTGTCAAAGTACCGGTACGCACCATGTGAGAAACACGACCGGGGTTCCATATCGTCGAATCCTACCTAGCTCCCGGCATTCAACTCAACAGTTCACAAAATTAGCCATCATGACGCCCCCAAAAAAAACCTCCCCAACTCGTTTTCGGTTTTTTTTTTTGGACCGTCCGAAGGAAGTGCGGAAAGTCTCCATCACCGCCCCTCGGAATTTTCTTGAGTGCCTGTGACATCCCCTTTCCTTGGTTGAACAAAAAAGAGCGGCCGATTGTCGAACCTTTCCACCCCCCTTCATCAGGCCATCATCCTTTTCCTTCTTCCATCCATCAATATCAACATCAACATCAACATCAACATCAACACCGCCATCCCATAATCGTTGCAGCGGCCCAGAAATACCAAGAGGTAAGAAACAAGCAAGCACACGACACGACTCGTTTTCCCTCCTTTTCATCAACCAGAGCCAAGCCATCAGTTAGGCGGTGGCAGCATATCCGCCAAACGTCCTTTGTACCCCACCACCCCTCGCTATTGCGCTACCTACAGCTTGCAGCTGCACGCTATCGCTGGCACCAATGCGTCGCCGTCCGAGGAGCTTCTGGGTCTGCGGTCTCCACTGTAATTTTGGTGGCAGCCAAAGCCTCGTCTGCGGTCAAGCAAAACCCAGCTCTAACTCCTCCCACTGTGGGCGACGCCATCCATCTCCTCCCTCCCCAATTCTTCTCCATTGAATCTTGTGTCATCTCATCTCAGCTTACCTCACTCTCAATTCCTTTCTCCCTTTTCCTTCCTTCATCTCACTGCAATCTCCTAGGCTTTGTGCGTGGATTGAGCTTGCAGTGCAACACAGCAGCAGCTCGCTCTCCTATCTTGACTAGTTGTTGACCCGCTCTCGCAGGACTCACCCACATCTTCTTCGGACTCTCACCACCTCCCAAGGCAGTCTCACGAGCGAGCCCGTTCATCTCACCATGTCTCAAGCTGCTGGCGCCAAGGGCCAGTTGTCGGCCAACGACAACATCCAGCGTTTCGCCGCTCCCAGCCGACCCCTCAGCCCTCTTCCTGAGCACACCCTGTTCAATGAGAAGACCCGATGCTTCGTCTACGGTCTGCAGCCCCGAGCCGTCCAGGGCATGCTGGACTTTGACTTCATTTGCAAGCGTAAGACGCCTTCCGTCGCCGGCATCATCTATACCTTTGGTGGCCAGTTCGTCAGCAAGATGTACTGGGGCACCAGCGAGACTCTTCTGCCCGTCTACCAGCAGGTCGACAAGGCCGTGAGCAAGCACCCCGACGTCGATGTCGTGGTTAACTTTGCTTCCTCACGAAGTGTCTACAGCTCCACCTTGGAGTTGATGGAGTATCCTCAAATCAAGACCATTGCTATTATTGCTGAGGGTGTTCCTGAGCGAGTAAGTATTCGTCATGCATAGACTCGTAACTTCAAGGTGCTAATTCCAAACAGCGAGCTCGTGAAATTGCCCATATCGCTAAGAAGAAGGGCATCACCATCATCGGCCCCGCTACCGTTGGTGGCATCAAGCCCGGCAGCTTCAAGATTGGTAACACTGGTGGTATGATGGACAACATTGTTGCCTCCAAGCTCTACCGCAAGGGCTCCGTCGGCTACGTCTCCAAGTCTGGTGGTATGTCCAACGAGCTCAACAACATCATCTCCCAGAACACCGACGGCGTCTACGAGGGTGTCGCCATCGGTGGTGACAGGTACCCTGGTACCACATTCATCGACCACCTGCTGCGGTACCAGGCCGACCCAGACTGCAAGATCCTGGTGCTTCTCGGTGAAGTCGGTGGTGTGGAGGAGTACAAGGTTATTGATGCTGTTAAGCAAGGCATCATTACCAAGCCCATTGTCGCCTGGGCCATTGGCACATGCGCCAGCATGTTCAAGACCGAGGTCCAGTTCGGCCACGCTGGTGCTTTCGCCAACTCTCAGCTTGAGACGGCTGCTACGAAGAACCAGTCTATGCGCGACGCTGGTTTCCACGTCCCCAAGACCTTTGAGGACATGCCCGCCCTGCTGAAGGAGGTCTACGACAAGCTGGTCAAGGAGGGCACCATCGTTCCTCAGCCGGAACCTGTCGTCCCCAAGATCCCCATTGACTACTCCTGGGCCCAGGAGCTTGGCCTTATCCGAAAGCCTGCAGCCTTCATCTCCACTATCTCCGATGACCGTGGCCAGGAGCTTCTCTATGCAGGCATGCCCATCTCAGACGTTTTCAGGGAGGATATCGGCATTGGTGGTGTCATGTCTCTTCTGTGGTTCCGCCGAAGACTGCCCGACTACGCCTCCAAGTTCCTGGAGATGGTTCTCATGCTCACAGCCGATCACGGTCCTGCCGTGTCTGGTGCCATGAACACCATTATCACCACTCGTGCCGGCAAGGACCTCATCAGTGCTCTGGTTTCTGGTCTACTGACGATTGGTTCTCGCTTCGGTGGTGCGCTGGACGGTGCCGCCGAGGAGTTCACCAAGGCCTTCGACAAGAACCTCAGCCCTCGTGAATTCGTCGATAACATGCGCAAGGCGAACAAGCTTATTCCCGGTATTGGCCACCGTGTCAAGTCACGAAACAACCCCGACTTGCGTGTCGAGCTTGTGAAGGAGTACGTCTTGGCCAAGTTCCCCAGCCACAAGCTGCTTGACTACGCCCTGGCTGTCGAGACAGTCACCACTTCCAAGAAGGACAACCTGATCCTCAACGTTGACGGCTGCATTGCCGTCTGCTTTGTTGATCTGCTGCGCAACTGTGGAGCTTTCTCCCCCGAAGAGGCTGAGGACTACCTGAAGATGGGTGTTCTGAACGGTCTGTTCGTTCTGGGCCGAAGTATCGGTCTCATTGCCCACTACCTCGACCAGAAGAGACTGCGCACTGGCCTGTACCGCCATCCTTGGGATGACATCACCTACCTGCTGCCCAGCCTCGGCGAGGGCCGGCCTGGTGCCGAGGGCAGAGTGGAGGTTCAGATGCAGAAGTAAATGTGATATATTCAAGCAAGACCTTTCAGCAATTGTGAATTTGACGACATGGTGCGGATGGGTGCGGTGGGTTTGGGAACGGATTGAGGCTTGTACGAAGACTCTCGATGTAGTACATCGTAGCTGCTGTGGAAAGCTATCTAAATTATTCGATTGATGACAATAGACAAATTAATTCATGACTTTATGTTGCCTGCATTTTCCTCCCAACGTAATTCGTACATCTATTCCTCTATCTATAGGTAGAGCAGTATTCATCAGTCTTTGTAACAAATTCATTTCAATATGGGCGGGTATGTGACATCAAGATTCTCGACCATCCGGTATGTCACGTGACCCGAATTATCCGTTATCGCGAACCACCTCAGCAGCGGGACGTCAATTTTCTGAGCCGTTGGAGGGGAGCTTCACTTGAGCGTTCAGCAATCCCGCCGGTCGAGGAACCTACGATAGCCAATGTGGCTTTGAGTGTATATTTCCACATATTCCCCCTTATGAAATGGAGCTTTTCTAATAATGCTTGCGTGCAGCGCGCAGTTTAGGTGTTCCCCAGCGCAAAGTCGCCGAACACAAATCCAATCCAATCCAATCCAATCCACCTACCTACTTACGCAACAATCCCACGAAAAAAAAAAGAAACCTCGGATCAGGTCAGAGAGCAAACATCAGACAGACACCATGTCCTTCTTCCGCATCACGCTCCACCGCTCCGCCATCGGCCTTCCCGAGCGCACGCGCGGCGTCCTCGCAGCGCTTGGCCTCCGCCGGCGCATGCAGACGGTGTTCCACCCCGTGCAGCCGCAGTTTGCGGGTATGATTATGAAAGTCAAGGAGCTGGTGCGCGTGCAGGAGGTGGAGAAGGCGTTGAGCAAGGGCGAGGTAAAGGCGGAGAGGACGCCGGATAAGGGGTTTTATGTTGAGAAGGCGGTGCCGAGGATGTGAAGCTCTATCTTGTGTTTCAAGGGGATGGGAGCTGTGGATAGGGCGGGTAAGAGAGAAGTCATGATGATTAGAGAGATTGGGTGGGATATCTGTATCATATTGTAATGACACCATGTATGAAGACTCTAGAAAGTCGTACGAATTGGCCAGCATAAAAAGGATTCAACGAGCATCACTTTGCTGTCTACCTCAAGTTAAGCACCCCTGATTGTGGAAAAAAGACCGTCTCAAATATCAACACCATGCTGCCATTACCAATATTCGCTAATCCCACATACACGAGCGATATAATATAGCACTCTCGTGTCAAGAACACCTAAAACAACCCCATACCCTGATTGGTATTCCGTGTTGTCCCCCTTTCTCGCTCAGGTCCAAATTCCAAAGTGTAGTTGTCTGACCCTGACAAAATTAGAAGCCATGCTAAACTCAATCAATGTTGCCAAACGACGAAGCCGAATAACAACACTATCAGTCATCATTCCTCGACCAATTCGGGACATCATGGCTCAGACTAGAAGCTGCGAGCCTTTTCGATGTACTCCTGAGACGGGCTTTCATACTCATTGACAAAGTACGGCTCGGTGTTGCGACCTAACCAGGTCGTAAATTTACCGATTTCTTCCCGAAGACGCGAAACAGACTGTTGATCCATATTCGTCTGAGCTAAGAGTTCAGGCAACGAGACTGCACGACCGGTCAGTTTGGTTCATGATACATTTAGGAAGGGCAAAACACATACCGATTAGGCGTGCCAGGTGCTCTGCGCCGTAGACGTCGCAGACATTCTTGTATTGTGAGTTTTCCTCTGCATTATCCCAGAGTTTGCGCACATCCATATACTGGTGGCGTTCAAAACTTTAAAGTTAATGTTAGCAGGCGCCCAAAGATAATTAGGGGCTAGTTAACTTACCGATACAAGAGTATCCTGCTCAATGCTTTCTCAAAGTACTCGCGGAATCCGGCGACAACCTCCTCCAAAATATCCATACTGGAAGACCCTTCCTCCCGGCGTGGCCGTTCGAAAGCAAGATAGTCCTCGAAGATCTTGTTGACGGGTTTGGGGTGAGGTAAGGGGACGAGTTGGTTGTTCCTAGTAATATTTTCCCAATCGTCGACCAGCATGGCTTGGATATGATCAGGTACAGGGATGTTGATCATGGGTTTGCTGTGAAATGCATCCTCCTGTGAAGTAGTTAGCAAAATGAACATCGCACAGTTCTATTTGCAGAGTGAGACGGCAAGGGAATAAAGAAAAAGCTATGAGCCGCTTGGCTATGATGTTTGTCATGCGCAGCTTGCGATTGACAATGCACCCAGAACATACTTGAGAGTATTCACCATCATCGTCCACATCAACGGTAGATTTGGCAGACTGGTCAGGTTTGACGACAGGTTTGGGGCTCGGCTTGCGGGGGGAAGAGGCCGAGGATGAAGGCTTTTTTGTTTGCGACACATAGTTATAGCGCCCGTCCCAGAGAGGCCGTCCGCGGGCACTGAGATAACGATGCCCGGGTTTTGGAAGCTGAAGCAGATGATCACCCTTCTCTCGCAGAGAAGCTATTCTGATGGCTTTCTTCTTGCGAGGAAATACGGCCTTGAGGGTTCGCGGGTCTGTCACCGGACACCCTCGCATATTGGAAATGGGGACGTGGTGTTGTGAATGGGATTTTGTCACCATTTTGCTTGAAGGCAAGAAACAAAGAGGAATGTAGTGAAAGCGATGAGGAGCGATCAAAGAATAAAGAGTATTGGGGGGATATTGGCATTTATAGCAAATGCTCAGGAGTAGTCAAGGTTTGCCTCCGAAATAGACGTCGGGCAGAGCAAGAATATGACTTTTGTGGCTGGCGAAGCAAAATCTTGTTTAATTCGTGGAGGAGGAGGAAGAAGAAGAAGAAGAAGAAGAAGAAAAAAGAAGAAAAAAAGAGGGTGTTGTCTGGATCGGGTGGTGAAGGGGCAGCCGTGCAAAGAAGGCTGTGGGAGCAGAGATTTAGACTCGCACAGCCTGGGAGAATGAAACCAAAAATCTCCTCGAGTGCAAAACCGCCGAGCATATCAGGCTCGATAAAGTTATGGTCGTTGTGTGCTGCGGCGTATGCTTTTCGCGTCGCTTTTGTGGTCAAGAGAACTACTCTGACTCGCAGCCACACAAAGCATGATGACCCCCTCTCCTCAGCCTTTACTCACAGCCTTTTGGCTACGAACGTAGGGTGCATTGCATGAAAGACAAATCCAGGACGAACATGCAATGAAAGGCTCAAAAGAATCAAAACAACGAGTCAACTCTTACCTGCTCCAGCTCCCAGTCCTTGGCTCTCCTGCCTCCTCTGCCTCCCTGGGTCACGGCTGAGCCTCGCTCCTCACTCCCTCGTCCGGACTCGCCGCCGCTCTTCGCGTTCTTCTTGGGGACCTTTGCGTTTTTCTGAATGCTGTTTTTGATCTGCGCGTGAAGCTGAGCCGCCAGCTCCTTGTGCTCATCGTCAAAGGGCCTGATGCGGTCGTCCAGCACCCAGTCATCCCACGTGTTCTTCCAGCCTTTGTAGTGAACTTTGTACCGATACCCTTCGTTGGGCTTCTCTGCTGCCTGCACGTCCATAATTTTGGCCTCGTAGAGCATGTCCATGTGGAAACAAAGGACTTTTTCATCCTTGTTATATTTTGGGCCCTCTTTCTTCGCAGGGGCCATGATGAGATGCTTGCGAGTCCCCGATGATTTTTTTTGGTTGTCTGCAAAAGGAGGCCGACACCAGAAAATTGCAATCACTGGCTGCTTCTAATGCCTTCCCGTCGTATGGATGGGATTTGAGAAGAATAGCGGGATATTAATGGGCACAGATGTTGGGAGATACACGTGAGATGTGAGATGTGAGATGAGAGGTGAGAGTTGAGTTAGTTGGTGTTGATACAGTAGTACAAGTATTATTACGGAGTACTCCGTGCAGGAGTCTGGATTCAGGACTTCGGAATGACGGTACGTACCGCGATCCCAAAAAACCGCGTTAAGTGGCTACAAAGTACTCCGTACAAAGTAGTACATACACGCGTCGCGAATCTCTTTGGCTGTCAGCTTAGCTTCCTGCTTTGCTTTCATCAAGACATATCCCAATCGAACAATTAAACGGATCCTGAAGGTTTACCAAAACATAATATCTATATTTGAAATATGGCATCAAATATTCGAATGCCGTTTCCCAGGTTGAATCGGGTATAAATATAACTACAATATCCTCATAACTCATCCCCATGTCCGGTTTACGCAAAACGCCATGTTGAAGACTTTTGGATAGCCATCATGTTTATTATGACAATCTCCCATGTTCTCTCCCAATTGGGAGGATAAACGCATATATGTTGAATGCTCGCCCAACCGACTTTCCGTTCCTACCCGTGTCCCTCATAGTGCTAAACTTTTGTTGGGTGCTGTAATAACCTGTCTCATCACCTACCCATCCCAAAACGCCGATGTTGAAATCGTACCTGGCTCAAGGCACAGCCTCCGTCAAATACTGTCAAACTAGTTGAGCATTGCTCCGCCTCCTACATCCCAAGAAAAGAAAGGAAATAAAGGGTTGAATTATTTATTTGGCGTACTTGGCCCGGAAGAACTTGGCGGCGTTGACCATGTTGACCAGAGCCTCCTTGGTCTCCTTCCACTGTCGGGTCTTCAGACCGCAGTCAGGGTCGATCCACAGCTGCTCGGGCTTAAGGTACTGGAGCATCTCCTCGATGCGGTCCTTGATCTCCTGCTCGCTGGGAACACGGGGAGAGTGGATGTCATAGACACCAGGGCCGATGTGGCGGGGGTAAGCCTCCTCGACGAAGACGCCGAGCAGCTTGGCATCGGACTTGCTGTTCTCAATGGACAGAACGTCGGCATCGAGAGCGGAAATGGCGTGGAAGAAGTCCTGGAACTCGGAGTAGCAGAAGTGAGAGTGGATCTGGGTGGAGTCCTCAACGCCAGTGGTGGAGAGTCGGAAAGCCTTGACGGCCCAGTCAAGGTAGGCCTCACGCTCCTTGCCGGAGCGGAGAGGAAGACCCTCACGCAGAGCAGGCTCGTCGACCTGGATAACGTCAACGCCAGCCTTCTCAAGGTCGACGACCTCGTCGCGAAGGGCCAGAGCAAGCTGCTCGGCCTGGACGGACTGGTGGACGTCGTCACGAGGGAAAGACCATCGCAGGCAGGTAACAGGACCAGTCAGCATACCCTTCATGGGCTTGCTGGAAACCGAGACGGCGTACTTGGACTCCTTGACGGTCATGGGAGCGGGGCGAGAGATGTCGCCGACAATGATGGGGGGACGGACGCAACGAGATCCGTAGCTCTGAACCCAAGCGTGGGTGGTGAAGGCATAACCATCCAGGCGCTCACCGAAGTACTGGACCATGTCGTTTCGCTCCGGCTCACCGTGAACGAAGACATCGAGGCCAAGCTCCTCCTGGATCTTGACGTTCTCCTTAATCTCTTGCTCAATGAATCCATCGTACTCCTGAGCGGTGATCTCGTTCTTGGTCAGCTTGTTTCGCTGAAGGCGAATCTCCTTGGTCTGAGGGAAAGAGCCGATAGTGGTAGTGGGGAACAGAGGAAGGTTGAGCTTCTTCTGCTGGGAGGCAATTCGGACGGGGAACTCGGACTTTCGGTTGTAGTCCGCCTCGACAATCTTGGACTGGCGGTCCTTGACCTTGGGGTCGTTGGTGCGAGCAGAGGTAGCACGAGCGTGGATAGACTTGGCGTTGGCCTCGAGCTGCTCACGAACGGCGGCAGGGCCCTCAGTCACAGCCTTGGCAATGACAGCAATCTCAACAGCCTTCTCCGAGGCGAAAGAGAACCAGTCGGCAATCTCGGCGTCCAGCTTCTTCTCGCTGGCCAGAGTGTGGGGGGTGTGCAGAAGAGAGCTGGAGGTGGCGACAATGACACGGTCCTTGCCGAGCTTCTGGATGGCAGTCTCAGCGGTCTCAATGGCTCGCTTCAGGTTGGTCTTCCAGATGTTTCGTCCGTCGACGACACCGGCAGACAGGATGGTGTTGGGGCCAAAGGCACCGAGAACGGTCTCGAGCTGCTCAGGGTTGCGGACAAGGTCAATGTGGACAGCGTAGATATCCTTGGGGACGAGGTCTAGGTTGTGGACGATGTCACCGAAGTAGGTGGTGAAGACGAGCTTGGGGATCTTGTCACCCAGGCTGGCGAACTTCTCATAGGCAGGCTTGAAAGCAGCCTTGGTCTTGGCAGGGAGATCGAAGACCAGAACAGGCTCATCGATCTGGACAGTCTCAGCGCCAGCCTCCTTGAGCTTGACGAGCAGCTGCTCGTAGATAGGCAGCAGCTTCTCCAGCAGGTCAATGGGGTCAACGGACTGGCCACGGTCGGCCTTTCCGAGGTGGAGGAAGCTCACGGGGCCAACAAGGACGGGGCGGGTATTGACGCCAGCCTCCTTGGCCTCGGTGAACTCGGCAACAGCCTTGGGGGTGTCGACGAGCTTGAAAGTCTGGCCATCCTGGAAGGTAGGCTTGACATAGTGGTAGTTGGAGTCGAACCATTTGACCATCTCCAGACTGGGGACGTCAATGCCTCCCTTCTGGTGGCCACGGCCCATGGCAAAGTACTGGTCAATGGTGTCGAGACCATCCTTGGTGTACCGCTCGGGAACAGCCTATCGTCGTAATTGTCAGCTTTGAAGCAATTGGGGGCTGTCATGGGTTGCTTACACCGAAGTCCTGGATGTGGGACAGGACCTGATCGTACAGAGCGAAGTCGTTGCTGGGGATGATGTCGACACCGGCATCCTGCTGGATCTTCCAGTGGGCAAGACGGAGGCGCTTGGCCTCGGTGAGAAGCTCAGCCTGGGTAAGCTTTCCACCCCAGTCTTACAGACTGTTAGCTGGGTTGCATCGGAGCAGACAGCGAGTATGAACGACTTACAAGCTTCGGTGGCCTTCTTCAGGTCACGGTTAACTCCCATACGAGGGAAACCGAGAACTGCTGACTGAACCATCTTGGCGGCTGATTCAGATACAAACTCAGGTCTTGTGATTGTATGTTAAGGTGCTATTCAAGGAAAAGCCAAGTTAGTCGAGGGGCCGCAAGGCAAAGCGAAGTCGGGGCGAGGAAATATCCCAATCACGTACCGAATATCAGCTGGATAGCCCTGTGTAGGTATATCACAGCAGATTGAGCAGATGAGAAATGAGCCCTGTGTAGAAGAAAAGGAGAAAAGGGCACAATGAGGAGGAGATGGGGAGAAAAAGAAGAGAAGAAGAGAGAAGATGGGCGGCGGTGTCAGAAAAATATGAAGTCACTTGGAAGCGGGGGAGGGGCAGAAGCAATCGGAGGGGCCGGGTTGGTTTGGTTGGCTGGGGGTCGTCATAGAGGAGGTTCCCTTCCCTGGCACAGTGCTGGGCTCAACGGAATCACAGTGTTGGGCTCGCACCGACCACTCGTTTTTTTTTTCTCTCCCTGTCTCTCTCTTTCTCGCTCTCGCTTGCAGCCTGATCATCTCATCTTGCTGACTGCAGTACGGACTACTACGGAGTATGCAGGTCATGGAACGAGTCAGCATAGTGCGCAAATTGCGCCATAATAGCGGGTGGCTCCGTTTTGACGCCCAGCTTCCTCACTACTAGGTACCTAACCTAGTACATACGAGTAGCTATCTGTCGTAGGAACACCGAAGAAGTCCGTGTTGGGCATCGTAGTAAGGCAGTAGTAATGCTACTACTAATACTACTACTCCAAAGTATTACTCCATACTACCTAGGTGCCAAGGTACTACGGAGCTGCCGTACATTAGTAGTCCGTACAATACATACATAGAATAGGTACGGAGCAGCCCTGCAATTGACTCCCTGCAACTCCGATGCCTTGCTACCCCGCCATGGAAAGGCGTTATGGGACACCGGTCCTTTTTTCTCTCAGCAGTCGGGGCTTTTCGTTTTCATCCGATCTCGCAAGCCCGCGGTCTTGGTGAGTCAAGTGAAGCAGAAAAAAACTTGACGGCCTGTGTTTTCTTTTATCCGACCTCAATTGAAGCATCCGTGATAATACGAAGTACTCCGTAACCAACATCAAACATTCCGAACTTCATTTCTCCGAACCAACGTCTCCCTCCGTGATCACATCACTATCCCGTACTGTCACCTTCTTGTCCAACCCTGCGAGATCCTGCCAGGCCCTGCCAGGCCCTGCAACATGCCCCTGCTGCCGGATCCGACCGCGGACCTTGACTGGTCTGGGTACGTTGGATCAATCCAGTCCCATTTCAGTGAGCAGGCCCAGAAGAACCCGGATCGGGTATGCGTTGTAGAGACGAAGTCGTCAGAATCCCCCGAACGGAGCTTCACCTACAAGCAGATCTATGAGGCCTCGAATACTCTGGCCCACCACCTTCACGATGCTGGCGTCACAAACGGCGATGTTGTCATGATATGGGCACATCGCTCTGTTGACCTGGTTGTTGGTGTTATGGGAATTCTGGTATGCTTGTTCTCATCCAACTCCGAATCTACGGAGCATCACGTAATTCAACATGCTTATGTTAACATGCAATAATAGGCCTCTGGCGCTACCATGAGTGTCCTTGACCCATTGTATCCACCAACTAGACAACAGATCTACCTGGAAGTCGCCCAGCCTTGTGCGTTGGTTAGCATTGGGAGGGCTACAGACGAGGCAGGCCCTCTGGCTCCCATTGTGCGCAAGTATATCGATGATGAACTCAAACTCAAGACTGAGGTTCCTGCCCTCAGAATCCGCGATGATGGCTTCTTGGAAGGCGGCGAAGTCGATGGCAAGGATATCTTCTTGCAAGCGAGAGACAAGGCTGTCTCTGCTCCTGACGTTATAGTCGGTCCAGATAGCAACCCGACTTTGTCCTTTACATCCGGAAGTGAAGGACGACCCAAAGGAGTACTAGGCCGTCACTTTGGTCTCACCAGGTACTTCCCATGGATGTCAGAGAAATTCAACCTCACATCAGAGAGCAAGTTTACCATGTTGTCGGGAATTGCTCATGATCCCATCCAAAGAGACATATTTACCCCTCTCTTCCTCGGTGCACAACTACTGGTTCCGTCCAAGGAGGACATTGCACATGAGAGACTTGCAGAATGGTTTAGGGAACAGAATCCAACGGTTACCCATCTTACACCTGCTATGGGTCAAATTCTCGTTGGCGGTGCGACAGCAGAGTTTCCCTCCCTACAAAGCGCCTTCTTCGTCGGCGATGTGCTCACCAAGAGAGACTGCCGGAGCCTTCAACGGCTAGCTGCCAATGCCACCATCATTAACATGTACGGCTCGACCGAGAGTTCTAGGGCAGTTAGTTACTTTGAAATACCTTCCAGAGCGAAAGATTCGACGTTCTTGGAGACCCTGGGGGATGCTATGCCTGCTGGAAAGGGAATGGAGAATGTACAGTTGCTCGTCATTGACCTACAAGATTCCAAGAGAATATGTGGGGTTGGAGAAGTGGGAGAGATTTACATGAGAGCAGCTGGTCTCTCAGAAGGTTACATGGGACACAAGGAGCTGAACGACCAAAAGTTTCTGAACTCCTGGTTCGTCGACACTGAGCAATGGGTAGCAGCCGACCAGAACGCCAATCAGAATGAGCCCTGGAGGAAGTATTATAAGGGGCCACGAGACAGACTGTATCGAACGGGTGACTTGGGACGTTACCTTGAATCCGGAGACGTCGAGTGCACTGGTCGGGCGGACGATCAAGTCAAGATCCGCGGTTTCCGTATTGAGCTCAACGAAATCGACAGCAACCTGAGCCAAAGCCCTTTCATTCGAGACTGCAAGACATTGGTTCGAAGGGACAAGAACGAGGAACCTACCCTGGTCAGCTATATTGTACCAGAGCTGAACTATTGGCCCCAATTCTTGCAGACCCAGGGCCTTGAAGATATTGAAGATGAGGGTACAGATATTGGATCTACCAAGGTCTTTTTTAAGCGGTTCAGGCGTATGCAGGCTGAAGTGCGAGATCATTTGAAGGGACGCTTGCCAAGTTATGCCGTACCCACGATCTACATCGTTCTCAACAAGCTGCCACTGAACCCCAATGGCAAGGTTGACAAGCCCAACCTGCCGTTCCCGGATATTGTGGAACAGACAGAGGATGCATCAGATGATGATTTGAAGCGATGGGAGTCCATGACCGAAACGGAGCGAACAATTGCGACCCATTGGGCAAATCTCATCCCTGGTATTAATGCAAAGACCATCACGCCGCAAAATGACTTCTTTGATCTTGGTGGACACAGTCTTTTGGCCCAACAGATGCTGCTCGTCATCCGCAAGGCTGTTGGCGCTAATGTCTCCATCAACTCTCTCTACGAAAACCCTAGCCTGGCCGGTTTCAGTGCACAGGTTGACAAGCAACTCTCTTCGGGGAACAGTGACGCCGCTCCACAGGAAGAACAGGAGCCCGCATACGCCGCCTCCTTCGACGAGCTGGTCAAACAGCTCCCAGCTTCATATCAGTCTGCGGACCCCGCATCAATTCGATCCCACGGGAAGCCTGTAGTATTACTTACTGGCGCAACAGGGTTCCTTGGTGCCTATTTGATTAAGGAGATCCTGGAGAGAACTAGCCGTTCAATAGAGTTGATTGCACACGTTCGAAGCGTGAAGGACCCAAAGGCAGCATTTTCGCGCCTTCGTCGTTCTCTAGAAGGCTATGGATTATGGCGTGATGAATGGTTGTCCAGATTGAGCTGTGTAGTTGGCGACCTGGCACAACCAAACCTCGGCCTTGACGCTGACGTATGGGAGGTGTTGGCTCGACGAGTCGATGTGGTGATCCACAATGGTGCTATGGTTCACTGGGTGAAGAGATACCAAGATATGATGGCGGCAAACGTCAATTCTACTATTGACGCCATGAGGCTGTGCAATGAGGGAAAGCCCAAGACTTTCACCTTTGTCAGCTCCACCAGCGTTCTCGACACTGACCACTACGTCAAGTTGTCGGCACAGCAGGGCAACACTGGCCGGGGTTTCGTTCCTGAGAAAGATGACCTGATGGGCAGTCGAACTGGCCTGGGAACAGGTTACGGCCAGACAAAGTGGGTTTCCGAGCAGCTTGCTCGCGAAGCAGGACGACGTGGACTTCGTGGGTCTGTCGTGCGACCCGGGTACATTCTTGGCGACTCGGAGACCGGAGTGTGCAACACTGACGATTTCCTGATTCGCATGCTGAAGGGCTGCATCCAACTTGAGGCCCGGCCTCACATCATCAACTCGGTCAACTCGGTCCCCGTCAACCACGTTGCCCGAGTGGTTGTCGCTTCGGCGCTCAATGCCTTGCCTGGAGGTGTGCACGTGGTGCACGTCACCGGTCATCCCCGCTTGCGCATGAATGAATATCTTTCCTTGCTCGAGTACTACGGCTATAATGTACGTGAAGTCGGCTATGATCAGTGGAAGGGCGATCTGGAGCGATATGTCTCGGCTGGTGGTCAGGAGAAGGACCAGGAACAGCATGCGCTCATGCCGCTCTACCACTTCTGTGTCAACGACCTCCCAGCGACGACACGGGCTCCCGAGCTTGATGACAAGAATGCGGTCAAGATTTTGAAGGACGATGCAGAGCACTGGACCGGCATTGACGAGAGTTCAGGCTACGGCATCGGTAGAGAGGATGTCGGCCGGT
Source organism: Hypomyces perniciosus (assembly GCA_008477525.1). Classification (NCBI taxonomy): domain Eukaryota; kingdom Fungi; phylum Ascomycota; class Sordariomycetes; order Hypocreales; family Hypocreaceae; genus Hypomyces; species Hypomyces perniciosus. The sequence continues at coordinate 1,276,660 of SPDT01000006.1, forward strand.
ATCTGCGATACCTGGCCGAGATTAACTTCGTGGGCTGGCCGACGGGCAAGGGACGGGCTTTGCCTGAAGTCCATCTCACCCAGACGCAGCTCGAGGCAGCTGGAGCTGTCGGCGGACGTGGAGGAGGCAAATAAAACGGCATTGGTTAGGTATAAACGGGGAGTTGGGGACGGAGTATTTGATGTATACTGGGCATATAAAAAGACACGCGGGGAAAAGCGAGTCATGGCGATGGTGATTGATATTCGCTTCTCCATAGTTTTCCGGAGTATAAAAGTCTTGCAAAAGATGCCATTCATTCGTATCCAAACGACTTGTGCTTTCTTAATAAGGTCTTTTTTGTCTTGGTGATCGTGTGGTTGCCCGAAAGGCTCCGAATCGGTCGGTGCTGACCCACCAACACTTTACGCGTCGAGACAGCCTTAGCCTCGCGTTATACAACCTCCCAAGCTCACCAGCATTTCTCCTCTCACCTTCACTGTACATAGGTACACAACCCTAGCCCTCAACTCACTCCCCCTACAACTCACCATATAACAATCAAAATACCTCAGAAATGGCACCAACCGAATCCGACATCCTCACAAACTACCTCCTCCAACCCGCCCCCCTCCCCTCCATCACCACCTTCGACCAGTTCAAAGCCCTCTTCCCACGCCCGCTGCACGACTCACCACAGCTCCGCTCGCTCTACCGCGACCTGCAAGCCCAGCGCAACACCATCGTCGATGCCGTCGCCGCAAATGTCGCCGAGGAGGTAAAGCGCGGTGTCGTCATGCGGAGGGAAGTCCTGCGCCAGCGACGGGAGGCAGAGAGGGAGGATGTAGACGGTGAGATTGAAATCGAGAGAGCGGTAGGAATTCCTCAAACTTTTATTCTGCATTTCTTTCTGGAGTGGTGTGCTAATCATGGAACCCGGGCAGTTGTTTGGTGATGAATCTGGGTTGAAGCAAGCCAAGCATTCTCTTAATTCTGTAGTCCCTGAACTCGAAGGGGCGGTTGGTGCCCTCGAGGAAGAGATCAGGAAGCTCGAGGAAGAAGAGGTTGCTCTGAAAGAGTCTGTTCAACAAACTATCGGTGGGCTGAGTGACCTCCGTTACGGCAGATTGGCCAATAGCCAGCTCAAAGACGAGATCCTTGATGGCCTCACTTCACTTCAAGAAACATGCGAGAGCAAGTCATGACCAAAGAATTACGTGGCGTCTCTCATTACCAGGTGCGTATAGTCAACGCAAGTGCCCAGAGCGTCCGAGCCAACAGTCCCAGGTTGGGAATTCGTACAAAAAGCCGCCGTTTTTTAACATATACGTTGTCCCATCCCATGGCCCATATCTATCCAATAACATACCCCAACCAAGAGTTGAAATCATAAGGATTAAGAGGTTTATTCATTCCCGAGCTCACTGAGCGGCGGGAGCAGCGCCGGCAGGTCGTCGGGCTTGCGGCTGCGTCATACGGTTCGACCTGGTGACTGTCAGATGCGGCCGCATGAGTACTGGGCGATCACTGAGAAACTCACATCATGCTTCGGCTGGCGAAAGATACAAGCAACATGAACATCCAGCTGGGCAGGAGGTTGAAAGCCCAGAGGATGTAGCCGACTGGAACGGACAGGCCGAGCTCGGCAACCTTGCCGTTGAATGGGTGGAACCAAGAGTCGAGGAGGGCGAAGCCCTTCTTGCCATCAGCCTGCAGCTTGACAAGGTCTTCCGACGTGGTAGTGGTGAGGTTGAGCCTCCTCCTGTAGATGTCAATAGGGGCTGGGGCTGGGAGCATGTCGATGGCCCAGATATTGGCCGACGAGGCAGACCAGCTGTTGCAAAGGATGGGCTGGTCGTCGCAGTTAAGGAGGGCCATGTGCGGCGTGTCTGGAAGCTCAGCAAACTTGGACGCCGTCTCGTTAAATGCCTTTTCAACCTGTCCGCAGTGGCCTATGAAAGAGGACGATTAGCTTCAAGCCGCGGGTGCTTCATTGCCGACTTTCTTTTCGAGGACGTACCGAAGCATGTCTTATTCCTTCCGGTGATCAGCACCCACCACTCCTCGGGGGTCTTTGCGTCTGGGGCCACAGGTTCATAGAGAGTGTTCTTCCAGTTCTCCAGAGTCAGGATAGAGAGCTTCATGGAGCCAGTCTTGGCTTCGTGAGCGGCGACGGGGTCATGGACACCGGGATTGGGGATATAAGCTCCAAGCTGACCCAGGACGTTCTGGAACTGGGCCTTGTACTGCTCCAAGGGGTTCTCCTGGGCAGCAGAAAGGGCGGGTAGAGCCGCGACGACAGCGGAAGCAGAGAAACGCATTGTGATGTGATTTCAACAGACCGAGGCTCGTGGGATGGATTTGTTGAGACGGTAGTTATATGTGGAGAGCGAGAAGAGGGGATTGGTTTTAGGACAAGAGGTATTAATTATTTATGATTAACTCCCACGATGAGACGGGAAGAGCACACGGAGTAACGAAGAAAGATGAGGAGGGGAGAAAGAAGATGGAAGCTGCGAGAAACAAAATACTAGCTGGCCCGTTAGCTTTCCTGGGCATCCCTGGAGGATGAATGCTCAGGTTCCTCTCTGTGATTTGTTGGGCGTTGCCGTGGTTGGTCAGTGACATTGAGACGCTGAGACTATGAGCGTTTTAGTGCTTGGAGCTGGCATGGATAGGTGCCTAGGTGGCCTGAACGGACGAATGACAGCGCTGGAGCTGCTGCCAACAATCAGCGAACAGGCCCCAAAACGATAACGAACGTGGGGTTATGGGCTCCACGTTTATCATTTGGGCCAACCGAATGTGCGTCATTGTTTGCAGGTCTGGCAGATGCCACTCGTACTGTCATAGGTAGAATCATCGATTGTACCTGTTGCTGGCGCAGTTCCCATGCGCAACACCGCCCACAATGGTATTCTACTCTGTTTCATTGCCTTTAATGACCATTCAATTTCCAATTGCTAACATGTTCCCTTTCCTCAGGCGCCTGATCCTTCAAGCCAAAAGCGCAAACGCGGTAGGCCGCCTAACGCGTCCAGACAAGAAGCCGACGCGACGCAAGATCGCACCGCCGCCGCCGACGAATACGATGCCGATGCAGACGAAGAGCGACGTCTAAAGAAACGAGGGAGGCGGAGGAAAAGCATGGACTCGGTGACTGAAGAGCAGCCGGCGCCGAGGGATTCTACAGAGCCGAAGAGGAAGAGGGGTCGGCCATCACTGGGCAAGTCCAAAACGACTCAAGCAAGTATAGTGGAAGACGGAGATGTAGCGCCTCCGGCGAAGCGGAAACGTGGTCGCCCATCTTTGAGTAATCGGGAAGTTGAAGTCGCAGTTACGGAGGAGGCCGGACCATCATCGCGCAACAAGCGGAAGAATGCTTCCCAAGACGGGCAGACGCAGGAACATCAAGATGCCGAGTCGCGGGCTGATCCTCGAGAGAGGCGAAGCAGAAGACACGCCGAGAAGAACCACCAACCACAAGAGCCACAGCAACAAGAGGAAGACATACAGGCCACGGAGCCGCCTCCGCGTCGGAAACGAGGTCGTCCTTCTCTCCAGAGTAGACAAGAGGTGGGAGAGAACTCGGAGCAGACCGAAGAGCCACGAAACCCGCGAAAACGAGGTCGCCCATCGCTGCAAGACATGCCGCCCTCTGAAGTTCAGAACAAAACAGCAAAGCCTAGCAAAAGCGTCCGACCATCCAAAGACGATGAGACGGCTGCCATTGACAACACCCAGTCCAAGAAAGAAGGGAAGCGTCGTGGTCGGTCTGGAGGCGGCAGAGTCCCTACCGGAAGGACAGATGAACCACAACCTACTCGACCCGAACCCGAACCTGAAGCCGAGCCTGAAGCCGTCGAATCCAATGCCGAGCCTACAGAGTCCTCTCAACTACAAAAGAAGAAACGACGCCGGTCGAATCAAAATGCCGACCCTGAAGACGACTTCCCCCCATCGCCTCCCAAACCATATCCTCACATCGCCCCCTACGTCCGCCACGTCCGCCAATCCATCATAGAAGCTAAATGGAGCCCCCTCGCCGAATCTTCCCTCTCTGCCGCCTCTGCCATCTTACACCTCGCCCACCGTCCCATCCTGCAGCGCTTGTCCAACACCCAGCAGCGTCGCACCCATACCTCTGACGCGCTTCGTCTCTTGACCAATCGCATAACTCGCAAGGTCGCACGAGGCCTCCCCTTTCCTCCAGCGTCCATGACAGCTCGAGCACCACGCAGCAGTAGAGCCGCTGCTGCAGCAGACGACGGTGGGCGCGCGGTAGAGCTGGACTTTGAGAGCGTGCTGGATGCGAAGCAGGCTCTTGAGCGGCAATTGGATCCGGCCTTGCACGCTGTTGAGTTGTTAACCCGCGAGAAGGAGAAGCTGGAGAGGGAGCTGGAGAGGGATTATGAGGCGCTGCGGAACTTGGAGTCTAGCGCGAAGGCACAGGCAAGGGAGCACCGCGGGCTGTTGAAGAAGGCACATATCCTTGCGCCGACGCCAGAAACCGTGGCCTCCCAGCGAAGAGCGAAGGAAGAGAGTGATGTAATCTTTCGACATGAGGGCCCTTTGGTCGTTGAAGGTCTTTTTGATGTACGTTGTCCCCCACTCACTCGACTGTCGAGTTTCATAAGAAAAACCAAACTAACGAACATGCAGGATCTCAAAGACGAAGAACTCAAATCCCTCGCTCTTCAACTCGGCGACCACATGGAGAGTATGAAGAACAACCTCCAACAAACGGAGGGTATCATCCCCCAACTGGCGCGTAGCCGGGCGGCTTTGCAGGATGTGTTGTTACGACATCTGGATCAGGGGCAGTACGAACATGTTGTGCTTGGATAGTGGGAGGCTTGGACTATGAGATATGAACCAAAGTGTCTGTATGTGTATATAACTAGACACTCTTGCTATGGTGAATTGGGCGAAACGAATCTAGACCTACGGCGGTGTTGTGGATGGAAAAAGGGCTGTATAGGGAACATTCAATTTGAGCTTGACATGACAATTCAACGAAGGAACAGCCAATATGCATGACAATCTAGTTCAATTCTTCACTCGACTAATGAAGAGGGTGTTATCGTGCACAACCCTCTCCATTTCTAAGATCAAGCCTAATATATACACAGAAAGTAAATGACCCCAAGCGGATTGCAAATGCGACACCTTGGAACGTTTTGTATTGGTCTTTCCTACATCTGACATCTCCATCGTATCCATAAACCGTGAACCTGACCTAACCAAAAGGGTAAAAAAAAAAGGTGACACATAAAAATCTATAATGCTCATTGTGAACATGGAAAAGATAGATTTCATCATGCTCGCTTCGTAGCTGTTTGGCAAATGCTCCAATCCTTTGCTCTGCCCCAGATAGGCCCCTCGGACTAGGGGCCTATGCCTCTCCAAAAAACATGTGTACAAGAAGAGAATGGCGTCTTTTCCACCAGGGGGACACCGCTTAGCGATAGAGCTTGACAAAGCCAGAAGGCTTAACATGGCCACTGGTGGTGCTGTTACCCAGGGGGTAGGGCTGGACGGTGACGATGGCCTGGACGGTGGTTGTAGAGTCAGGGACGCCGCTCGTTGTAGTGCTACCACCCTTGGTAGGATTGCCGGGGCTGGCCTTGCCGGTACTTTGAGGTTGGGAATCGGATTGGGCAGAGCTGTAGCCACCGTTGCCGTTGCCGGGCTTGGAGTCGGGGGCGTTGCCATAGACAGAAGGTGAGGCAGCGGCGTTGGAGCTGCAAGCTGATGATGGGGCAATGGTCACATAGACGGTCGAAGCAGGAACGGTAACGGTCTCTTTGGCAACGGTGACAGTGACAGTCTCCTTGGGAGCCTTGCAAGTCTCTCCATTGGAACCGGAGTTGCCATCAGGCTTGATGGCAGCAGCAGTTTGGCTGGGCTTGGCGATGGTGATGGTACGGGTCCTCGTGGAGGTAGATGTGACGGTGGTAGTAGGCTCGGGCTTGTATCCCCCGTTGCCTCCAGTAGGCTTGCCCTCATTGCTCCTGGTGCGAGTAATGGTGACGGTGGTCTCGGTAGTAGACGTGACAGTTGTGGTGGTCGTAGAGTCTTGGTCAGTCACAGCAGCAGCGTTGGAAGCGCCGCTCGCAGGAGGAGTGGGATACAGGGCAGTGGTGACAGTCGTGGGCTTGACGGTCGAGCCGGTAATCTTGCCGGTCTTGTGCTCTGAGATGAGAGAGGAGGAGATCTGGGAGGCCTCAGACACGGGACAGACGGTTGTGGTCAGCACAACGGTATCCGTGATGACCATGGTTGTCTTGGCCGACTCGGGGAGGTTGCCAATGGCTGTCTGGTTGCGAGCAGGGCAATTGGTAACCGTAGGAGCACATCTGATGACGGTATGGACCTGAGTTGCGATAACAGTCAGGGTGGTGGCAGCAGCCTGACCAGCCGTGGTCGTGGCATTAGACCTGGGGAAGTGTAGATGACGGAGGCGGAGGTTGTGGTTGCTGTTGTCGCTGCTGGCGGAAGCCAGGGCAGTGAAGAAGCCCAGAGTAGCAATGGATGAGAACTTCATTTTTTCAATTGTGTGGTTGTTCCCTGCTCAAGCTGGTGTATGTTCTTGATGTTGTTCTTGATGTTGATATTGATATCCAAGTGGGGTGTGGTGGATGATTGAGCTGTTTGTCCGTTCTTCAGATCCAAACTTCGCTAGAAGTCGATAAATCTTGGCTCGAGGGATTCGTCAAATGGTCCAAAGGGAAAGAGAGCGAAAGTCAATTTCGCGTCAATGCAGCAGACACAGTTTGCTCACGAAAAGAAGGGAGTATTGGTCGGAAAAGGCGAAGGCAAACAGAGCTGATCGACGTCGACGTCAAAAGACTGTGGTATTGGAAAGCAAAAAAAAGAATGGAAACAGCCGTTGAAGACTGGGAAGAAAGCACAGGGAGAGAGGGAGAGAGGGAGAGAGAGGAAGACGAGAACCAGCCAGATCTTGGAGAGGGTAAAGGATAAGAGAAGAAGAGAGAGGAGGGAGAGCAAAGGGAGGGTTGGACTTTCAGCCCTTTTGTGACTTCTACGGATGAAAGGCTCGCATGATGGATGGCATTGGCCCGACGCGGGACGGCATGTATTTCCACAATGGGACGAATAGAGAACACTGAAACAAACGACGCAAGGAAGATCCATGGCAGTGACGGCACAGCCGCCCTTCAGGCTGGCATGAAAGAGTGGGATTGAGGCCGAAAGCTGGATAACAGAGGTTTGGCATTGGCTGGTTGTTAGTGTCAGGGGTTGACGCAGGTACAAGACCACAGCAAACCTGAGACGCCCTGAGAGCCAATCAAGCTGCCAACCAAAACATTGAGAAACTAGGCATTTTCTTTGACACACGCCACTTGTAGCTGTAGCTGTAGCTGTAGTATTATGTACTATTTGGTTTGCAAATTGCTATGATACGAGGCAATACGTGTATGTATATCTCGGCAGGCGGCTCTTCAAGTCAATATATCTCTGTCAAAACGTCATCCCGCTAGGCGTCACACACAAGAAACTATACACAAACAAAAGATAGATCAACAATCCTTAATACTACTAGAAGATAATACTCTGTGCTCTTGACAGAATAGCTTAATTTATTGCCTACGCGCCGAGTAACGCCATCAACATCAACTCGCTCAAAAATCCTCATCCACACGCCCCTCCATTCTCCATCCACACACCCTCGCATCCCTGCTTTTTGTGTCTTGGTGAAACATGACGAATCCAGTTCTTCGCCCTCTTTTCTTTTTTTTCAGGCATTGTTTTTCCCTCACAATTGCGTGGCGGCTTGGTCTCGAATCAATTGGCGCTTTTCGCCGGGCATTTGCAGTGCTCAGAGTATTCGGGCGAATTGGTGATTTGTCCACGAACAATTCCAGCTCACACGCCGTGGCTTCATTCCAGCTCGCTTGCTTCCACGCATTCTCCTCCAATATCCCATTCTCTGTGAAGTACTTCGTAGGATGTGCTTGTTATGAGTTCGACGCGCGCGCTTCGCGCTCATGCATGTTCTAAACAGTCCTCCAGAGCACAGAAAGCAACTCCCTCGCATCATCGCCCATGATTCTCCCTCCCCTTGCTTCAAGATTCTCGCTCCAAAACTAGCACCCAGCCGCTTCCCGCTTACGCGTTTCCATCCTCCAGCCACTCGGCTTTGGGTCTTTAATAAGCTTAGGTAGGTTTTCTTTCTACTATTTTTGGCACTGAGCGTAATAATTCGGATGCCACAAAGGTGCGTACGAGTATTGTGCAAACACGGAGGCTGGAAAACACAACTTGCTGCCTTCGTATTTCGCAACCCATCGATGCGGGCCTGCTAGTCAAACGATCAAGTTGTACTTCGTACTCCGTACAAAGATGCGAAAGATTTGTGCAAGAGTCAATGTGATGACGGAAGCCAAATTCTTGGCATCAAGCGTCCAAGTAATCATTCCACTTCTTCTATCCTTGGACGAACCCTCCCAGAAGCGTCCTCAATCAAAGGTCCTCCTGGTCTTAATCGTAATCCCGCCAACCTTGCCAAACCATGTGTGCTTGCCTCCCCTTGAGTGGGCAACAGGCTCGTCATGCCCCAATTCTGTAGGCTCTCCACCACGTCGCGCGCATGCTGCTGCACAAGTCCATCGTTATCCGTCGCTGCCACGTAATTCAACGTCCTTTGTATATCCTCTCTGCTCTCATGCGTGAGCCCGAACCCAAGCTTCTGACCAGACTCCCTCGCCTTGTCCAGGGCTCTGACGAAGCCCAGAATGACTAAAATGGCTGCCCTGCGGAGTATTCCCTTTTCCAGCTCAGGCTCCATGGCGAGGATATTGATGCTAAGATCAACTCCTGCTGATACCAAAGTTGGGCCCATGCCAATAATGTTGGTTTCAATGGCATTTCCGAAGATGGACAGCGCGGATGTACGCATACGTACATCTTCACTCCCTCTCTTGCTTTCCCATCCTTGAACTATTTGCGCCAAGGTATCATTCTTGGCCTTTTCCTCCGGAGTTTCTTCCTCATCCATCATGTCGACATCCTCGTCTTCTTCCCCGCCGGTCTCGGCCTTCTTCTTTTTCAGAGCCTTGAGTCGCTCCTCTCGTATTTGTTTAGCCATCGTCTTTGGTCGATATCCTCGTCTACCCGCAATCGACAGCAATGTTTCGCCTGCGTTCTGAGCAGCCTCCCCTGCAAAGGTTTCTCCGAGTCGCTCAATCACCTGCAACATTGCCTCACCAAACCTAAGGCGCACATCCGTAGATAATTTCTCACGAGCATCTAGATAATGATCGAGGAGCTCCTGTACGGTTGACTTTGGGTGTTTGTTTGCTAATTGCGTGAATATCTTGATAGCTCGCAAGTTGATGAAGTCCTCGCTCTCCTTCAAGAGATTCGACATCAACACCGTGATGGCAGGTATGTCCAAGATAGGGCTCTCGGCCAAAATAAGGCCTGATAAAAGGTTAAGTCCCTCTGATACCACTGGAGGTGGGTTGTCGCCATCGCCAGTAATGTAACTCATCGCCAAACTATATGTCTTTCGGTCCTCAATCTGTCGGGCAGTTGGCACCGTTGCTGTCTCGTCTGGTTTTTCCATGTCGTCCCGGTACTTCAAAAGCATGATGAGGTTCCTTGCAGTTGTAGATATGTCTGTTCGATCTTCCTGTCCAATTCTACCCAGGGATTCTTCGACAATCTTCAACTCAGCTGGATTTATATCTGACTTTTGAAAGGTGGGTGCGGTGACGACTAGGTTTAATAGACTTAGTACGACCCCGACGAGATCGTCCCCGAGTGGTGAGCGGCTGTCAGCCTGCAAAACTTGACAGATGAGCTCAAGCAATTGATCAAAGTGGCTGACCAATTTATCAGGGGCCTTGTCCATCAGTTTTTGAAGAATAGTCACATCGATCAGATCCTGAACCGCCGACTCTGACCCTTCATCAGGAGAGGTGATTAGAATGCTTGAGCTACTTTGCTTGCTCGCTGTTTGAATCCACTGCTGAAGAAGACGAAGAAATACCGAAGATATTTCCTCCTTCGAGCACACGGAAGCCACGAAAATGACCAAAGTAGATGATTTTACATCGATTTCATTCCAGTCAAGTTCAGTCCCTTGGCTCTGCTCGGGGAATCGCTGTTTGATAATCTCCACACCTCTCTCAGCTGCAAGGCGGTACCTCCAGCGCGTTTCCACATCGTCGAGAGAGCCCTTGCAGAGAAGATTACGGACAAAGGGCATGATGCCTTCGGCGTTACCAAAAAGCTTTAGGTAGGTCTGCAGCAGGTTCTTCGCTGGTTTGCAGAAGCGCTGCTCAGTTTCCGGCGAAACACTCACCCAGGAAGCGAGTGCCCAAAGTTGCAAGAGGGTTGGCCGTAAAACTCTTTTGCACAGGCCTGGAGATGGGTTGGACATGATTAAAAGTTCAAGTCGGCTAAGTGACCGCTCCAAATCGTGGGCTGCTACAATGATTTGGTCTCGACCTAACTCCACGATCTCGACGTCGTCGTGTTCTTGTTTGATGGAAGGGTTTGCCAGTGTCTTCTTGAGAGACGGATTCACAACCTCGATTAGTGGTTGGACAAAGGCATTCCACCCCGGTGCTCCTATTTCCACAATCAGTATACAGGAAGTAAATAATCGGCAGACGATAGCCCATACCCGGTGCGCCAAATTGCTTTTTGCCCAAAATTCCAAACCCAACAATCTGGGCCGCTGTTTTGGCAACATCCGGTCCTGCCTCGCCATCAAACAGAGCAAATAACTGTCCTGAGATACCATCAAACCACGCCTGCGGACTCATAGATGCCGGGACTGAAGACAACAGCTTCGTAGCAACTGCAACTGCTTCATGTGTGATGGCAGCGCCCTCTTTATCTCGACCACTGGTATCCGCAGGCTTACCACTATTGCTAGGATGGACAGCAAACACAAACTCCATTGTCGCTCGGACCCCATCCGGCCGTAGAGGCAATCGTGTAAGAGTCTGCATGAGCGGTTCCCTCAACCATGGGGGAAGCACATTCGGTTTGATCAGTGCATTTAATGCGTGGAGAAGAATCCATGTCTGTGTTCTGAATGGAAGTCAGACTTCCTGAATGTTAGACCCATCTCCTGGTAGCAGCCTACCTTTCAACCAGTTCGTTATATTCTTGGAGTACAAGTTCCCGGTTCGCAGCGTTAGCCGATGGGTCGAACGCCTTTTTTGCAGCATTTACTATTGCCTCAACAATTTTTGGTTGGGGTTTCTGTGCAGCTGTTGATTCTGTCATTGTATCTAAAGGCAGATGCAAATGGGCACTCTTTGCATGATCGTCTCTTACAAATTCATAGCAAGCCTTGATGAGTGGGTTGAGAGAAAACAGTGTACTGTATTGCAATTTTCACACCGTACGTGCCTCGCATGTGCCAAGTCACGTGCTCACGCGTAGTCGGTGGACCGTGCACCGAGATCTTGATCTACCTACAAAGCAGACCCGCGTCTCTTTTGTTTACTCCATTTCTTAGCTTCATCTCACACTCACCCAGACCATCTTAGATGCAACCAACTCTCCGATTCGTTGCTGGAGATGCATCCGTCACCCGATACCACGTCGAATTTGTACAGACCGTTGTCTCGGAATCCCTTATGCGGACAATGCTGAAGCTCCTTCGTTGCCCTCGAAGCAACAACTCCGCCGCACGTCGCCTCCCCCACAGTTTCCCGACTCTCGTTTTCCGCAAGGAATGTCTACCGCAGACCCCCCTTCAAGACTTGCTCGACCACAATATGCCGCCCCGAGCCTGTAACAGGAACTCGCTGTATGCCGCATCGGATTTATTGTGGTCTGTCGCTGTCGGTTACCAGACAGCCAAGCCTAGCCGGGGGAACGAGTTTCGGAACTTAACCCTAGACTAATCTCTGGTTCAGTGTTGCGTTAGTCGTTCGGGCCACCTTCTATGTTGACCGAGTTCTGTGGATGCTGCTCCTGCTGAAAAGTGGGCTTGCTACTGAAACGGGCTCATATGTCGACGGACTGGTGGTGAGAGCAGTCCAGCCGCCGAGAGGCGAAACGGTGGAAAAAACGGTGCCATGAGTCACTGGGTAACGTCCTCTGGTCTGAGGACGCTCGTCAGCACTATCCACTGGGACTAGGACGTTGGTCAAAAATAGGCCGTCTCAGAGATGCCGTTGGGTTGAATGTACAGATGTTGATGTCTATTGTTGACGCGGCTTGTTTCAGTGGCTTTTGCCCTTAGGCATGTCCGCGCGAAAGAGTTTGAGCACAGAACTGGCCACAAACTGTCAGGAGACGGCATTTCAAGACATTTTCCCCAGGTGGTGTCTTGCCGGAAGCATGCTCAGAGAAGCTGTCGCGAGAACCACCTGGCAACACACGGAAATGCCATCTTGTCTCCTGACTTGATAAATGCCTATCTGAAACGCTCTCGGATACTCTCACGCTTGCCCATCTTTGGATGTATCCGTCAACAACATTCTAGCATCACACCATCTGAACATGTACCATGTTGCTCCTGAGACCACACCACAGCAGCCGCTATCGGTGTGTGATGCAGCTGCATCCGGTCTGACCAGACGCATTAACCTTCAGTCGTTGGCTTTGTCCATCGACCAAGCAAGGGCGCCAGTCTCCCGTTGGGTTTCAATATTTGGCCCCGACAACTCCCTCCGACATTCTGCGAAGAGCGTGGGAGATGATAACGCGGTTTTTATGGATGTCTTTTGTCCGCGTGTCGATGCCCTCCTTGCACTTTTAAGAGCTATGGAGAGGAAACAAAAACAAGTCCTTGTTGGCAGTGCACACACAAACCGAAGGAGCTTCTCTTGCCTGTATTTGGAGTATTCCGAGTAATAGTCTGCTACTCCGACTTCGGGCCGGACGTATCAGCGAAGGCAACAAATTCTTCATGAGGTTGGTTCGGAGCGATCAGCCCTGACAATGGCCCTAACCAGTCACCACTTCCTGCGACTCTCGGTCGGGTTGAATATAGAGCTGGGACCCATCTCGAGTTGGCGTCAAAGTTTCGTGCTTGTCCTGCTCTGTGGCCAGCCCGATCGTGAATCCACGTCGTGGATTGTCAGCATCTCTGATGGCCATGGGGCTGTAAATTGGTTTTCAAGGACAGGCCATATGCTGGGAGGCAGTCCTGGTTGTCCTCCTGCCAGAAATGGTGGGAGGATAACCCCCCGTTGATGAGGGGATAAGTCTACCCCAATGCCTGTTGCTGAAGATGTGCGCTAACATGATTTGCAGGTCCAGTCGAGCTGCCACAAGTGTTACAGCCTGTCTCCATGGTTGTACATCTTGCTAAATTTATCAGGACCGGCCGCACCTCTTCACCTACCCAGCCATGTTTCCGTCCAGGGAGAGTTCAACTTACTACAGGTGGTAAGCTGGTAGTAGTCGCCATGGCCCCATTCATGAAGTCGCATACGCTGTGATGCTCTGTCCTCGCTGAAGTACGTTCAAGGCTGCCTTTTCCCTTCCGTTTGAAGAGATCATTTGGCTTTTGACGGGTGTCGCACCTTCATTCGCGATGAACTTGTTTGGACTTCCAGGCATGTACGGGTAGATGCCTCCGTAGCCTTTTGGGTGATGCATGTATCTGGATATGGCAGTAGCGCTTCCACCCTGTGATAGAACAACCATAGATTCACATCCCTGATAGTATACTTGAGCAGGAACATGTCGCAATGGTAGATGCTGGGCAGGAGCAAGCCTGAACAGCCGTGTTTGCAGTGTGAGCTTTTCTTGAAGACCAGCTCTGCCCAACTCTCTTCTTCTTCCATCATTATCACCACCATTTTTGAGTTGCATGAGATACCCGAGCTTGCACGCGCACAGTATTTGCCCATCATGATTCCCCAGACATTTGTACTTGCTTCGGTGGTAGTATCACTTGCTGCCGCAGTTCCACATCCAGTCAACGACCAAGCCTGTCCAAAGCCCAGTGATGGTGATGCGAAACCTCTCTGGTGCATCCACCAACCCTCTGAGACGTCAGTCAACGAGCCGAGCTTTCGGGGCAACATTCAAATCACCGACCCGCTGGATCTAGGTCGGCTCATTGAGCCTTGGCTGCCAATCGAGGCGTCGACATTCCCGTAAGTGTCACCGTGTGGTGCTTGCTGGGAGACATGTTGAACTTACAAAAATGGTAACTAGAGCGTACGCAAACTGGACCGATGATGGCTGGAACCTTCGTGTTCGCGGAAACATATACAGAATGTTCAACGCCAGTGAGGAAGAAATCGAGACCGTTGCCAAGGGCCTGCTTCATGGTGATGCCTTCTTGGAACCACTAACCGAGTTGGAAACAATGCTGCTCCGCAACTTTTCGAGATCACATTTCATCATCCCATTGGAGGGTGTGAAGGTGACAATGGCCATTGTAGATGACGCCAACATTGAGCTGGAAACTGGCGATGCCGCTATTAACGCAGTATGCCTTCCCCTAGCATGACACTTGAAGCATTTACTCATACCATTGACAGGAAGGCATTGCTCAGAAGGTTGAGATACCATCCAAGACAAGCGGCAGTTTTGATATGTTTGTTCAACTTCAAAACAGCACTGCCGCAGATGGCCACCACTTGGTTCCTGGGAATCAGACATCGCAGCTTCAAGTCCTCAACATGTATGCAGAGGGCATCGACACTAGCCATGCTGCAGCCTACCTTGTTCCTGAGGAGGGTATCACTTTCGTGTCGAATATTGACAGCTTGAGTCATTTCGACAATACCACAGAGGCGCCTGCGATCCCACTTCAACCCTGGATGAACATGCCCGATGTTTATGCCAACTGGTCGGCTATGGATGATTTGCATTTCCATTATATTGCGCAACGTCCTCATGTCTCCGCGCGCGCCTACATGGAACTCGCTCAACAGTACCCACCAGGGTCCTTTGATACCGCCTTGCCCGGTCTGGAATGGAACACAGAATCCGGCGTTGCTGATCTCGAGACTCTCCTTCGCTCCATTTTGGAGGCATTCCCCAAGCGAAAGTTCATCCTCCTCGGCGACACTTCCAATGACGAGCTGATGCGGCTGTACCCCGAGATCTACAAGAACTATGCTGGCCAGGTGTTGCGCATGCTTTTCCGCGGCGGAGCTATGGACCCTTCTTACCACTCCCAATTTCTGGATGGTATTCCTGAGGGTGATTACGTTTTCTTCAATGAACCAAATGAGTTGAAAGACATGTACATTTCTTACCGGAATCCTTTGAACGAGACTGTTGGGCTAACGCATCCTCCCAGCATGGACGTTGGATTTGTGGAAAAGGGTGTGGCAGGAAGAGTCACGTTAACCAGCATGGCTGCCTTGGTAGTCGCATGTGCCATGGCTATCCTGGTCATCTCGGTGTAATAGTAAGGTCGTCTTGAAGTGGTAATGGGCGTGAGTTGGCTCTTGTGTACTTCGTACGTCTGTATCTCTATGTTTAGGTCGGTTTTCGAGAGTGAGTACTCTGTAGTAAATAAATTATACGGACAGTCAACTTAATGAAATGAGCCACCAAAAGGCCGCCTAGACCTTGTGACTAGTAGATAGATAGTGGAACAAGTGAGTGGGCAGACTTTGAATCCAAGAGGAAAACTGGGCCTACAATCTCTGGCCAGCACGCACAGCATGGAGTTTCACTATCGTCGGCATTTTGGAAATTAGGACATGATATATAGTAGTATATGGCATCTATATGAGCTCCAAAGAGGAAGTTGGACTATTATAGGCCAGAGTCGGCGTCTCCTTTTGCACTGGCATGCGTACTGAGCCCGTATACGATGCGCTGAAACACCCATATGCCGAGTTTGAGGATTAGGATTAGTATTTGAAAATGTTGCAAAGGCCGAATTGATTAATCATATATTTTAATATATTTTAGACTTGCGTTTTCATCTCGCTGTAATGCGTTGAGGAGCTCCCATGTCTGATTTTTATCCCCCACTTCGCCCGCAATTAGTGGCGGGCTGATGTCGTATTAAGAACGAGACAGAAATGGTCACGATGATGATTCCCTCCAAGCAAACCATGTGATAAGAAATACGATAAGATACGGTGGGCCTATATGGAACGATTCTTGCATGCTTCAACAGTTCTTCCGCCTCTAAGAATGAATGAATGACTCAACGATATTCCTCGTATCGTCTTTGATACGAATGCTTGGAAGCAGGTAAGGAGTGCTGCTCGTAATATGGACCAGTCACTTTTACGAGCAGCCACACTATCTTTGCCAAGCCTTACACGTATTTCAAGGTTGGGCATTTGACGGCAAAGCACCCGACTCGCTGGGTGTAAGTCTGTCTACCTGTACTCCGTACTAGACAGGCAGGTTTATAGAGTAGTAGTAGTAGCAGTAGTAGTATGTGCTGTCAGCACCAATACAACATTCAAGAGAACACATTTGATTACCGATCCAAGCCTTATGCGACATACATTCAGTACAATTTCCCTTGTTTCCCTCCTTTGCTCAGCATCAGGTCATTATTAATATCACCAAACAATGAGCCAAGGAATCATGCGCCACTGTGGCGCAATTTTTTTCCTTTCCGTACCTATCTCGCCTCCTTCTCTTTTCAATTAGGAAGACCAAAACAAAGGAAAACCCTTTATCATGCTCCTATCGCCTTTTCCTCTTCCTGGCCATGTCCTCCGCGTCCCCCCTTTTTTTCTCTGAGCCGCCAGTATGCGTGCAGGCCAGCTAGAAAGCGTTGGCAGTCAATCATGGCAGCGAGACTAATGCAGCGTTTCGCGCCATCTGGGGCTGGACGGCTGATATAACAAACATTCTTTAGGCCATCGACAAATCAGGAACAAGACGAGCCGTGATCTTCCGCTTTTTTTTGTTGTTTTTCTTCTCAAGCCCGTTATATCATCATCAACATGTCGTTAATGCCAGTGGGAAAGAATGTCATGTGATCCCGGCATGGCGATCACCATTGACGATGGTGGGTTTGCCCCGGATCGCCTAGTTCTCATAGAACTCGTTTGGCGCAACGATTTCCATGAGCACGTATTGCTGTGCGCCTTTCCGGGAATTGGGAGTGACAATTTTCTGGGAGGCGGTAGACGACGAGGGCAAGAGTAATTCTTGATCTTTGCCTTCGGCCTAGTTTAGTTCCCCCTTCATGTCAGCACCAAGACCTGGCTCATCGACTAAGGGACGGTTGGGTATCATCGATGACTTACAAGGCAGATTGCACATGCTGAGGTGTTCACCCATACCCAGTTTGGGCAGTTGAGCGAGTAAAAGTTCTTGCAATGATACCTGTAGAAACCACGGCTTTCGCCCTGGCTTTCGCACTTGTTGTCACATTTGTTTTCACATCTCTCACAGTTCTTGCACTTCTCACACGTTTCACACTTCTCACACTTGCTTTCACCCTTGCGGCCGATTTCAGAAAGCATGATTGAAATGTGCTTGAGGGAAGGTATAAGATGAGTGGGTGAGAGGCAACGATCGAGCTGAGGCTCGTGGCAGGCGAAAGAGAAGAAGAGAAGAAGAGAAAAAAGGAGTTGGAGTGCAGCTTGATCACCGATAGCCAGTGTACTGGATTTGTTGATCAGATTAAAACGAAGGAGGATCACGAATAGCTTTTATATCTACCGAAGGTCTCGGAGGGCCAGCGTCTGGACTATCAGAGACCGGCCATCCCACTCATGACAAACCCCAGACACACACGATACAGCGATACGCAAGTCTGTGAAGGTGACTTATTCCCACCCCGGGCTATCTGCGAAAGGGAACTTGTTGATGGACCTGGCATCAAGTTCATGCTTGCCAGGTAAGTACACTCTACTACAAAGTACGCAGTAGCGAGTGTGGGAATTAAAAAGTGGCGCCCAGGATCGGTCATATCCAGGGGGTGTGGCTCATCATGGATGATGGATGGGGTTTCCCCCTAACCACTTCCACCTGCAGGAGGCACTAACATATCCTTGCTCTGATGGCTGCAGACAGCGCAGAGTGCGGATGTCGACTCCAACCACTAAGGACTGCATGCGACGCTGCCTATCAGAGGCCTTGAGTTGTCAGAACGCCGAGGGAATCATGACAGGTCTGGGTCCTGAAGCGGCTTGATCGATTATGCACTCGTGTAAGTGGCACCGGCCCAATAGGCTAGCAGGCTAACCGAACGACTACGCAAACCGTTCTTGTCAACGGACTGGACGGCACGGCTTAACCTCATTTGTGAGGGAGAGGCATCTGTGCGAGCAGGAGACAGCCAAGCTTGTGTAAGGATCGACAGCTAAAGTTGCTAATATTATTACCGGGTTTCATACGCAGGGCTGATCATATATGAATTGTGGTACGGAGTACGGACTACAACATGGTGCAATCTGACCTATACGACCGGCTTGATGTTTCTTTACTCGGAGTATTGGTTCTGCATACACACGCGCATGACAAGCATTGGGCAGCAAGACGATGTGAAGCCGATGAAAGGAACCAGGGGCGATGCCGATACAAAAGCATGTGCCGAAAACAGACAATGGGACAAAATGAACGGCGGGATGGCCCGGGGCCCACCTTGAAGTGTACGGAGTACCTGCGAGGGACCTTTGGATAGGTAGCCCTAGTCTTGACACTACGCCACCTTCAACGGACATTGCCTCGTTGCGGACTGTCTTTTTCATGCAAAGATGGAATCAATTACAGAGTACATTGGGCTCCGGACGATGGAATTGGACACCGAGAAGGACTCTAGGTTGTCTGATTGGAGAGGGAACTGCTCATGCAGTCGAGTCTCTTGATGCAGCACTCCGTAAGCTTTTCCACGATATATGAGACCGTCACACACCACCTCCTGCTTACTAACATTGTATTCCCGCGCGGCCGTACAGAGTACTGCGGACTACGTATGTATGGGAGACGAGGAAGAGCATCTATTACACATCAGCCTGCAAAGCGTCACAGATGGATAGCTGAAAAAATGGCATCCACTACGTTTGAGGCAACACGTCCAGCTAGCGCTGGTTCGCATTGGTGTCTTCTGTGTGTTATGCATGGCGAGTGAAATTTTTTCTTTTCTTCTTCTTTCGTCTCTTGTTTTATAAACAACATAGCCTCAGGACAAAAAGGCTCCTCCGAGACCATGCGACTGGGCATGCCACTAAAGAATTCCGAATCCCGGTCTCCCTTTTGGCCCCTATCCCTGGCTTGGCTTAGGTCTCTCTCGAACATGCCCTGGCCTCCTGGGGGTGGCTCCTAACTGCCCCAGCAGAGGAACTGTGGCAGCTTTTCCAATGCGAGATTCGGCACTCCTGTAATGGAACAAATCTCACTCTTACACACGCGTATTCGTATGTGCGTGCCAGTTATTACTGCTAGTAAGTACTCCGTACCTACATGTGGACTATCAATAACCATGCACGTTTGGGTAAGTACGAGTAATATTGCATCATAACGCCTCACAAGACAAGAGATCAAGTGCTACGGGGTGATATTACTATGTACTACGAAGTACTATACTATTGTCATATTTGAAGGCTCAGCATGCCAATCTTCTCATTGGCTGTGGAAGAGGAAAAAAGTGGCGGGTACTCCATATGTCTGAGCATTTTTTGCCGCATGGCATTGACATCAAAGTCCAAAAAGCCGCGTGCAATTGGAACACGGCGCAGCTCTCGGAGTTTTTTTTTTTTAAGCAACGATGTCTCATCTCAAACATTGCTTTTTTTTTCAATATACTACTCCGTACCCCTGGCTTACCGGCTTGGACTCTGGACGACATGTGTCCTTACAGGGGAAGATCGCAAACAAACGCAACGATGGCCTCGCCGACCTCTGATGCATGAAATACACAACGATTCCGCAACAAAACGGGCGTCACCGACGTCCGAGTTTGACCGAGATGCCCAAAGACGGAAAAGTACTCGCAGCCGCAGAGACATGTCCACTTTTGCAGGGGGCGTGTGGAAGTAGAAGCCGTTGTTCGGCTCGCTCGATGTTCCTTTACCTTACCCATCTGGGATTCTGCGCCCGCGCTTCTTCCGGCTCCAGACATGGGTTTTTCAACAAACAACAACACTCTCTGAGGTCTCGCTTTCACATGCAGTTGGTTCAAAACACGGCGGCTATGGAGAGGGCCACGGTCCGTCTAAGCTTCTTTCAACGGCTAACTAGAGGGCATGGCACGATGCCTGAATGAAGGAGGTCCTTGTAAGGCCGCGCCCAGAGGAGCCTTGGCCATCCGTTAAATACAATCAATGCGACTTACCGAGCACTATTGGGGAGTTGGCCGACTTCATACATACACATTTATTAATACCTCGCAGGAAATAGCATCGGGTATGGATAGTTTCCTGTCAACTCCGCCTTGGCATCCGAATAAGTGCTAAAAGAGGATAATGAAAATTAAAGCCCGCAGATGAGAGGAAACGAGGCTGTTGAAAGTGAGAGGACAGAGACTCGCCTTTCGGCTCGGGATGAAAGGACGCGAAAGGGGTGGCCGCATCCCAACCCGTCATCTGCCCCCAAAGGCTCGAGAACACACCGGATTGAATTGCCACTGCAATGGCATTGCTACCTCATGCATGCTCGGCGTGAATGTGAAGGTATCGCCGTGGGCTTCGGAGTAACTGTTGGCTTGCCAGACAGTATATGGAGCATTGTCTCACAATGTTGCCAATAGCCGCATTCACATCCAACACATCCAACACACGTATGCACATACTCTCTCTCTCTCTCTCTCTCTCTCTCTCTCTCTCTCTCTCTCTCTACCTCTACCTCTCTCTTCGCTGTCGGAGCAAGGAAATGCACGCATGTGATGTCTTTGTGTGACTGTGATAAGTCTGCCTTACGCTCACCACGCATCTCCCTCAATGACAGCTGTGTAAACTCCTCGTTTATGTATGTCTCTGCTTTCATAATGCATGTCGTCCTGATGTCTAGAAGATGCTCTCCGCACTCTACTATAGAGTTACTCGGATCATGAACGACGCCGCGCCACTCACTCACTCACCACCAATGACTTTCCCTGCCTCATCTACAATGTGATTCATGTATACATAATACGGCTAGACTCCTCTGGGACCTTTTATCCATGAGGCAAATATATGCACTCTGCGATGCAACCTCATGGCATGCAGCCCCCACTGCATTGCTGCCAGGCATTATTATGTACGAGTGGAGATGTATAAGTCTGTCTGCCTGGAATATCCCCCACCAGGAACAGTGGGACGAAATCGAAATGGCCCAGACTCCAGGATGTCGGGACAAGCTGGGATATCAGTATGGAGTTACAATGCGGGTCACATATCGATATGTGAAAAGCCTATGGGGAGGGTGTTGGGAATGGGTTGAACAATAACGACACAAAGGCCTGCCTAATGGCCGCTCGCAGAAGGCACTTTTTAATGGACTGCATGCAATGTAACGCCCATTCATCATCAAGCACGTAGACAGACGTATCTGCCAAGGATGACAAGGCTGCGGAAGTGTAGCAGCCGCATTGTTTGCTTTCGCAAGTAAGGTTTCGGGCAGAATTACGAGTAGTGGTAGTATTGGCGGCTGATAAAAAAAAAGAAAAGAAAAGAGACAGGTGTACTTGCGGCTGTCTCACATCAAAAGTCTCATTGCAGATGCTGTGATGCCCTGGCATCAATCCCACGTCTAGATCTAACTGGCCCATAGCAACTCCGTCTAAGCAATAGTAGTCGTGCCTTTGTGCAAGGCTTGCTGACCCCCAATCCCCCCTCAGACTCCATCTCCTCGCATTGGAATAGTTCCATAGGGGTGATGACGACGGCGACGGCGACGACGACGATGCCTGTTGCCTGTTGCTTGTTGCCCAGATGAGGAGAACAACGAGGCTGTCACGTCACTGCCGCCCAATCTCGCCAAAGCGACAAGAAAAAGCAACTTGAGGCCCACAAGGATCTCAACCAAAATCTTGGCACAGATGTGACGACCTGCAGATTCGTTCAATAGCACATCTCATCTGCCAGCGTCTCCATGATGTCTCCGAACCGCGCCCCCTAATGAGCTATCACCTGCCAGCCTTCATAGCCTCTTTCCGACGCTTCTTCTCCGTCGCTCGTATCAGCGCCCTCTTGATATCTCCGTTCTCGAACGTGTTGAGATCGAAGTAAACCGGGGCAATTTCCTTTTAACCGATGTCAGCCTGAATCACAGTGGGGAAGAGGATGTTGACGCAATCTTACCAAGAGCCACTCAGGTCGAATGCCTGTGCAAGTCCGGATGTATTGCTTCGATGTCAGTACGAATTCATTGTACACAACCCATTCGTACTCTGTACGGAGGACGGTTGACGGATGTATCAGCACAGCCTGTTCATCCTTGACAGTGCGGTAGACCTTGCCCGAGGTCTCCTTCATAGCCACCTGCATGAAGAAGCCAGCGAGCATAGCCCTCCGAATGTTGGTGTAGTAGTTCTTGTCCTCGAATGGCGTGGAGATGAGGTCCAACCCTTGCGTTTCCATGATTCTCTTCAGCTGGGCACGGACATTGTCCGCACTGGAGAGGTGACGGAACGACAGGAAGTGCTCGTGGCACCATTGCTTCACGGCACTGGGGTCCGACGTCTCTTGTCCCTTGAACGCATGGTAGGCATTGAGCAGCGTCAGGTGATCACCATCGGGGTGGCTGAAGTGTGATTTCATCTCGTCCACCCGCTTGCGGTTATTGGCTGGCCGCAAAAAGATTTGAGGGACTGAGAGGAGAGAGGTAATGGAGAGAATCTCGTTTGAGCAATAAAACTCGGGAGACGAAATCAACATGACAGCCAATGCTGGGTCTAACGGAAACACAGATGCTAATGAGCCAAGAGTGGTTAATTCACCGTCGTCGTCAAGGCAAGCAAGATAGTTGAGTTCTTCCAATGCCCGCATCATTGTCTCGGGTGCAGGGGGGTCCATCAGATCAAAGTGGACAAGATCCTCAACACCAAGCTTCTTCAGCTCCAGAACTGTGTTGGCCAGATTAGACCGCAGAATCTCCGGGTATGTTTGCTCAATGAGCTCCTTCTTGAATGCCTTCTCGGTGTACAGCCTAAAGCATTTACCAGGCTTTGTACGTCCAGCACGACCAGCTCGCTGTTGCGCTGAGGCCTTGGAGATGGGTGAAACCAAGAGAGACTCAACTCTGATTCTTGGGTTGTAAATCTTCTGCTTGCTGAAGCCAGGATCCACCACGTAGACAATGCCATCGATAGTCAGAGAGGTTTCGGCAATATTTGTTGACACAATGCATTTCCTTCCAGGACGTCCACCTTTACGCAGCGGAGGAGGAGCCCTTTCAAAGATCTTCTGTTGCTGATGGGGCGGTAGTGTACCATACAAGGGATACACAACCAGAGGGCCAGCATCGACTTCCCGCGTCAATTCATCAGCCTCGAGACTGATTTTTCTGCATGCGTCCTCGATTTCATCCTCTCCTGTGAGGAAGAGCAGAATGTCACCTTCAGGTTCCGAGGCGTGAATCTGGAGAACCGTCCTGATGGCAGCTTCGACGTAATCCCTCTCGGGCTCGGGTGTGTAGAAAATCTCGACCGGGTGAGTTCGGCCGGGGACGGCGAGCAAGGGTGCATCATTGAAGTATCTTTGAAACTTTTGCGCGTCGAGTGTGGCAGACATGATGATGATCTTCAGGTCGGAACGCCTGTCGGCGATCTGCTTTAGAAGTGCCATGAGAATATCGGTCGCCAATGTCCTTTCGTGAGCCTCGTCAAGAATAATACAGCTGTAACGAGACATCTCGTGATCGTGCATGGCTTCTCGCAGAAGCATACCGTCCGTCATGTACTTGAGCATGGTTTTGGAGGACGTCTTGTCCTCGAAACGAATGCTGTAACCAACTTCTTCGCCAAGTCTCACGTCCATCTCATCGGCCACACGCTGGGCAACTGACATGGCAGCCACTCGACGCGGTTGGGTACAGGCAATGAGTTTGCCATTGAGGTGCGGTAGCTCGTCATACACAACATATTGGGGAATCTGCGTGGTCTTTCCGGAACCGGTCTCACCGACAAAAACGAGGATCTGTGTCGAGTGGTATTTGTCCAAAAATTCCTGCCTGCCAATGGGGTCAGCAATTCGCGTGTTGAAAAACGTTGCGCATAGGCTCTGCATACCTTTGCTTGTGGACTGGGAGGTCCCTTCGCGTCTGCAGGATTTGGAAGTACTTCTGCGAATGTTCCCGGCCTGTGAAAGGGCTCGAGCTCGAGTCCTCTGCCTTTGAAGCTTGCTTCGCAGTGGTCTGGCGACGCTTCATGCCTGCAAGGGGTGAGTTCGCAGATGGCTCCTCCGAGTTGAAGCCGTTGCCTCCATTCTCTCCATCTTGATACATGTGGGCGAGGTATGGGTTGCGCTTATCGTCGCGGTTCTCCGTCTTCGCCTTCTTACTGGACGACTCCTCGGATTCCGCACTCGCTCGCTTTCCTCCCTTGTCAGACATGTTGGCAATGATGTTGATAGTAGCAGTGGGCTGCCGCGCAACGGAAGGCTGACGCTGAGACGGTCTGGTTCGCCTGTTGATCTAGAAAATTTTGGCGGGACGGGAAATCGTTATCGATAAGGGACCCTTGACAGTACAGTATCAATTCCGTCATGATGTCGCAAGGTCGTACTGTGATGAGAGGTTCAGAGTTCACGCAGCGTTGTCTGAATTTCTCAATCGCGGTCCGTATGACGAAATCCTAATACGAACCCGTATTCTATTTGGCAATTTTCATAAGATCAAAAAGAACAGAACCTTTATAGGGAGATAGTTACAGTCATTGACAAACATGATTGTGTAAATGTTGCGCACTGTGGCGATGCTGCCCCGTTCTCGCACCAAGAAAATAACCGTTGCCCTCTCCGAATATGCTGTGTGAACATCATCTTTCCATCCGCCTGTGAAAAATCGCCATTTTTGACGATAGGTCTAGGTACATTTGAAAGAAGTATATTTTGACCATATAGCGGCATAGACTGCTTAAAACTCGACCATACAGATTCATCTACAGACGACCACTTGCCGGGTAGAGTACGAAACTCTCTCATTCATCCATAATGGCGGGTGAATTCTCCATGTCAGACGGCTACGGCCCAGAATGGCCAATCTTTCAAATCGGACATCATGACTCTAAGCGAGAAGCGCCTCTGACTGACTTGCAATATGGCCATCTCCTAAACAACGGCGTAAGTAAACCTGCAGCCATGTATTTGGTTTAGAGATTAATCTTTTGGTAGTTCAGTTTCGTCACAACGCCAATTACCAACAGTCACTTCAAATCCAGGGTCTTCAAGGTTGTCTCAGATCATCTATTAACCCTTGAGAAGAATGGTGAAAAGGGGACGAGCGATACCACAGCGAGTCGTGCGGACCCTATTCTTCCACCACTGACTCCTGAGGACACAAGTCTATTTCCCAGCGTAGCAGTCAACACCTACATCGCCTGCATCAGCCCCTGGATTGACCTCTGCTCAACCGACCCCGTCATCTCGAACATATCCCGACAGGTGCTGAACGTCGAGATAAACTATGCCAACTGGTGCGGCGTTAAGAGCATCCTTATTCCTGGACCTGTACGGGATGCATCCAAGAACGGCGGGAATCAGGGACTGGCACAGTACTCTCGAGCCGTCCAAGAAGCGTTGACTATTGGCGGTTCTGTGAATTTTCTGGTGCACATGCCCATGTATCGCGAGTCCTCTGCTGGTGATCAAGAACAGACACTATCGTCACTTCAATCACAGCAAAGCCCCGAGGCTGCTGACGGAGAGATTGATATCTTCACCTGCTGGGACTCTTGGCATCAAATCCGAACCGTCTGCAAGTACAACATGAGACTCTTTGTCGGTAAGGCAGCACATAAGTGGCATTCCCATTTCCATGTTTGAGCACTAAATTTGGCCCTACAGCGTTGAGAGTGCCGAGAGCCGTACCGGAAAAGGATCTCCAGAATCGATGGTTTGCAGAGCCGCTACAATACCTGACTTTTAGCCCCGATGTTTTCCAAACCAACAAGGCTGGCTATCCCAGTCTCTCTAAACACCATCAGGCGATGATTTTCGCCTACATGCGCCTGAAGGCCGCGCCATGGTTGCTCCTGTGTGATGTTGGACCCGATGTTTCTCAAATCAAGATGGATTCGCAATCCTTGCGATCGGAGAAGAATCTGCCCCTGACAGATGCCGATTTTCCCAGCTTAGCTGAAGCTCAGGCTACCACCACCGCGTCACAAGGCCAATCGAGTCGGTCAAGTGCTCACGCCGACTATTTGAAATGGTTGGAGGCACAGCAACCCCCCTTTTCAGTCTTAGAGACTCCTACCTTGACCAGCTTTCAAGACTGGCTCCAGTCGCCCCTTCAGCCTCTGTCGGATAATCTTGAATCGGCAACCTATGAGGTCTTTGAAGGCGATTCCATCAAGTACGATCAGTATGAAGTGGCCATAGCCGATGCATTGAAGGAGTGGAAGGAATTAAGCCTACCAACATCCAAGCCAGGAGTTGTCGTTCTAGCAGTCGCAGGTTCTGGTCGTGGTCCTTTGGTGACAAAGGCACTCAAAGCGGCGGACGCTACCGGAGTGGAGGTAGAAGTTTGGGCTCTGGAAAAGAACCCCAATGCCTATGTGTACCTCCTACGCCAGAACGAGACTAGATGGGGAGGAAAGGTCAAAGTGATCAAGACAGACATGCGCGCTTGGAAGGGGCCGGTTGTCTCAGAGTCACCAGAAACAGGCCCTGTTTATGGCAAGGTTGATATCCTCATCTCGGAGCTGCTCGGTTCATTTGGCGACAATGAGCTCTCCCCCGAGTGTCTGGACGGTATCCAGCATGTTTTGGCAAAGACCCATGGTATTTCGATTCCGAGCTCCTACACAGCGCATCTCAGTCCCATTTCCACTCCAAAGATTCATGCAGATATCCTGGCGAGGGCTCAGGTCGACCAAACTGCATTCGACACTCCCTGGGTGGTTAGATTGTTTGCCCTGGATTTTGTTGCCCAACGAGTGCCTGATCGCCCCAGGTTCCAACAGGCCTGGGAATTCTCACATCCTATACCCGAATCAACCATTGAGGCAATCAACGCACGGCGCTCAGGTGGTGTCGTTGGTGGCGGTGGAGGAAGCATGGCAGGAGCAGCAGGTGCAAATGATCACAACTCAAGATTCTGCCATCTAACCTTTGTCTGCCGCACTCGTGGAGTCACCCACGGCTTGGCCGGATATTTCGAAGCGACGCTTTACGAGTCAAAGACAGATGCGAACAAGGGTAGAAAATGTGAAATCAGCATCCACCCGGAACGGATCGACAAGAAGAGCAAGGATATGGTATCCTGGTTCCCGATATTCTTTCCACTGAAGGTAAGTGGAATAGCTGCTTGTTATGTAAATGACCTGAAGCTGATGTATTCCTTTAGCAACCGCTTTACTTCCCTGCGGATACGGAGGTGGAAGTGAGCATGTGGCGCCAGACGGATGATACCAGAGTTTGGTATGAATGGCTTGTGGAGGCGTGGACTTGGGTTGGACCGTCGACACGCGTCAAGGTCGCATCCTCGGAGTTGTGCAGCAGTCGCAAGATGGCCTGTCTGATGTAGACCGGCTGACGACAAGGTCGTGAGATATGAATTGATGATGCTACGGGTTTGATGGATGGGAACAAATCGGGCCATGCGCCGGACGGTTGAAAGCATTACGAAGTGTAATGAGAGGGCCGTAACGAGAAATCAACTTGACTCTGTGATTATGGATTCATCCGTCTTGCGACCTCGCTGGATATTTATGATGTTAGTGACATTGATTCCCTCAGAGTAGTTTGTCACTGGATGGCCATGCTTCTCACGAAGACGCCGAACCCCCGTAAATCGCCGGGAACCGCCGGATTCCACAAACCACAGGCTTGGTTGGCCCGGCACCGGTACCGGCGCCGCGATTAGCCGGAATGCATTGGCCGGATGTAATGAATTGGGTGCTCTTATCTCTTTGATACTATTAGTATTGCCTGTGGAGCTCTCGTTTACAAGAGTGCACGTCGTTTGGTCGGTAACACGTTGCTGTTGCTGCCAAAAGGAACTCATTGGCTTGGCTTGCTCACCACCTGACACAGGCCTTTTGACCGTAGATCCTCGGCTTCTAGGGAGCGGGAATAGCAACAACAGGAAAGCTGGGGGCGCGGAGCGACGTGCATGATGTCTCTCATCCGATCGGCTTTGGAGGGGATGCCCCGCAAAGCATCAACATTGGCCGGCACTTATTACCCCTCCATTGCCCGGACATCATTGCCCGTGTCTTTATCCGTGTTCTTATACCCGAGCTCAAAGACTGGGACGTCAATTGGGACTCGCCCTCGCTTCATTCATACCCAGAACCGGAGACGTCAGCTATCGACCATGTCTGCTCAGCCCCCGCACCCGGCGTTGCTCATTCCTGGGCCCATCGAGTTCGACGATGCCGTTCTTCATTCCATGAGCCATTACAGGTAGGTTCCACGCCGTCAATCGCCTCGGCTCGCAGCTAATCAGATGACAGCGAGAGCCATGTCGGCCCTGGCTTCGTCGCTACCTTTGGCGAGACTCTGACGCTGCTTCGTCAGCTCTTCCAGACCACGAACCCTGCCGCTCAGCCTTTCGTCATTAGTGGCTCTGGCACTCTTGGCTGGGACCTGGTGTCTGCCAACTTGATTGAGCCTGGCGAGGATGCGCTGGTTCTGAGCACGGGATACTTCGGAGACAGCTTCACGGACTGCTTGACCACATACGGCGCCAAGGTTACCAAGATCGAGGGCCCTGTTGGCGGACGACCTCAGTTCCCTGATGTTGAGAAGGCTCTGTCGGAGAAGAAGTACAAGCTCGTTACTGTCACACACGTGGATACCTCTACTGGTGTACTCAGCGACCTCAAGGGGCTGGTTCAAGCAGTTAGGAAGGTCTCTCCGGAGACGCTGGTTATTGTCGATGGTGTCTGCAGTGTGGCCTGTGAGGAGATTGCTTTCGACGAGTGGGATCTGGATGGTGTTATTACTGCTAGCCAGAAGGCCATTGGATGCCCTGCCGGTTTGTCGATTTCGATGTTCAGCGGAAGGGCCATGGACGCGTTCAAGAACAGGAAGACGCCTCCCGGATCATATTTTGCTTCCATGAAGAACTGGACTCCTAGTACGTTTCTGCAAAAACACAATTGGGGTCTGTTCAATTCGACTAACATGAAGTCTAGTCATGCAGAACTACGAGGCTAAGAAGCCTTCATACTTCGCTACGCCCTCACCACAGCTTATCCATGCCCTTAACACTGCCTTGAAGCAGATTCTTGCACGACCCTTGTCGGAACGCTTCCAGAGGCACATCGAGGTGTCTGACAAGATCAAGAAGGCCATTGCCGACCTTGGACTAAAGATTGTTGCGACCAAGCCCGAGGACCAGTCCCACGCCATGACGGCCATTTACCTGCCGGACAATGTCCAGATTCCTGATGTTCTGCCGAAACTCCTGAGTAGGGGTGTCATTTTTGCCGGTGGCTTGCACAAGGCCATTGCTTCGAGATACATTCGGTTTGGACACATGGGTGTCACATCGGTAAGCTGCTATCTGAGGGCTATTCGTTTGCAGAGACGTCGGCTTGCTAACATTCTCGGATAGATGGACCCGAGCAGGACGGATGTGGACAAGGCTCTTGAGGCTCTGAAAGCTAGTTTGGAAGAGTGCGGATATACCAAGGCGTGAAGAATGAAATGGAAACGTTAACCTGACCTTGTTTGTGTATATACAGGATTAGAACCGAACAAGCGAACCTTAGAAAGACTAGGCCCCCGTACGACGCCCAGCAGCCCTTGACCCGGAGATCTATGCTTTGAGGGATTCTGTTCTCGCGCAGGTATAGGTGGTAAGTAAGTTGTCACGTTGCGATCTCTTCCATCAGTCCAACAAACGCCTATTAGATCCATGGATAATTTGCTGCGTACATAGAAGAGAGAACGAAAGAGAAGGAAGTCTCACTGAGTTTATGCAATTTATGCCATATAAAGCTTCAATATAGAGCGTAGTGAATATATAGATAGATAGATAGATGCATACTAGGTACCTTACATTGCTTGCTGCACCTATGGACAGATTCACTGTGGTGTTGTTGCCTTGAGGTGGGGGAGGGGGGGAAGAAAGGAGGCCGCCAGGTAGCAAAGTAGAGATACATTCAATATCAACGTCATGCTGAATGGGGTCAGGGTTTCGTTCAACGGCGATAAAACGGGTGGTGCTGGACTGGCAGGTCTGAAGGTACCGGTACCGATAATACTACCTTGGTAGTGCGCTGCCCGATCCAGAATTTCCAGATAACTGGCTGGCGGACCCAAAAGTCCCCCAAGTCCCCGCCAATTGGACGGCGGTACGTACCTGAGTGAACTGAGGTACAGTGGGTCTTGATGCGCTGTAGGCGCTGGCGTTTGCTCTGCTTTGCTTTCTTCACCACCAGCAGAACAGAGCCTTACCTCACCTTGGTACATTCTTCTTCCTCACGTCTCCACGCCGCGCCCTCTGCTTTTTCTCTCCTCCTCTCCTCTGCACCTCCACGGCTGCACTTTTCCTCTGCAACAGACACTCGCCGCCGACGCATCGCACAGCTGTCATTTTGTGCGCTGCGTCGTCTTTGGCCCCGTCCCTCCAACTCGATTCGATTCCTCATTCCCCCGCCTTGTCCCCTCGCTGACTGTTTGTTCGCCCGCCATGCCCGTCACCATTGAGGAGCTCGACAACACGGTCCGGGCCTTTTACGAAGGTCGCGGTGACCAGGTAGGCACATCCCTAGCTTCTTCAGCTTGTGGGCAAGTCTTGGAAGCTAAATGTGTTTCTTCTCTGTGTGTAGCAAAAAGCAGCTCAGGCTGCCTTGAATCAGGTATGCTCCCCGCCCCTCCCTCCCTCTCACAGCGCGGCGAACCGCGGCACCAGACTAGTTGCGCTAGAGTCTTGACTGACCACGGGTTTAATACAGTTTAAAGAAGATCCCGATGCTTGGCTTTTGGTTGACAAGATTCTTTCCGACGCGCAGTATCCCCAGACAAAGTGTACGTGATCCGTGTGTGGTGGACGTTAGACGAATGGGAGAAGCTTTCATGATAAAAAGAGTTTGGCTAACATTCTGGTAAAGACTTGGGTCTGCAGGTTCTCGACAATGTCATCATGACAAGATGGAAGGTTCTTCCTCGAGATCAGTGCCAAGGTATGTCTTTTCCATTTGGCCCTTCTAGCTTTCCTTGATCATAGGTTAACTTTTTTCCCCTGCCCCAAGGTATCCGAAACTTCGTCGTCCAGTTCATTATTCAGTGCTCCAATAGCGAAGAATCGCTACGATCGCAAAAAACCCTCCTCAACAAGCTCAACCTCGTTCTTGTTTCTATCCTGAAGCAAGAATGGCCACACAACTGGCCCACGTTCATCAACGAAATTATCTCTTCCTGCCACTCGAGTCTCTCGATCTGCGAGAACAATATGATCATCCTTCGCCTACTGTCAGAAGAGGTTTTCGACTATTCGGCCGAGCAAATGACATCCACCAAGACCAGGAACCTCAAGCAAACCATGTGCGCCGAGTTTTCCCAGATCTTCCAGCTCTGCCAAGAAGTTCTTAACTCTGCCAACCAACCCAGCCTCATCAAGGCTACACTCGAAACCCTCCTTCGCTTCTGTAACTGGATTCCCCTTGGCTACATCTTCGAGACGCCTCTTATCGAGACATTGCGAACCCGATTCTTATCTGTCCCCGAGTTCCGTAATGTTACACTGCAGTGCCTCACGGAGATTGGCGGACTTCAGACGGGCGGACCAGGACAGCCCAACTCTTACGACGAGCAATTGGTCAAGATGTTTACCGAAGTTCTCACCACGATCGCTGAAATTATTCCAGTCTCGCTTGACCTCAAGGCTACTTACCCCAGCAGCAATTCCAGAGATCAGGAGTTCATCCAGAATCTTGCCCTATTCCTTTGCAACTTTTTCGGCATGCATCTCAACGTAAGATTTCATTCACTTGGACAGCTGCTAAACAAACTAACGCTCTGAATTCTTTAGCTTATTGAGAATCTACCTAACAGGGATTATCTCATTCACGGACATTATTACCTAGTCAGAATATCGCAAATCGATGATCGCGAGATTTTCAAGATTTGTCTAGACTATTGGCTCAAGCTGGTTCAGGAACTCTATGAGGAGATGCAGCAGCTACCCATCACTGACCTCAACCCTCTGCTTGGTGTGAGCGGTGGCATGTCTGGCAGTGGTGCTCCTAACCCCAGCCTCCTAATGAACTACCCTCTCCGAAAGCACAAGTACAACGAGGTTCTTTCGAATCTGCGAGTTGTCATGATCGAGAAGATGGTCCGTCCGGAAGAAGTCTTGATTGTTGAGAACGATGAAGGAGAGATCGTGCGCGAGTTCGTCAAGGAAAGCGATACCGTCCAGCTGTATAAGACGATTCGAGAATGCTTAGTCTACCTCACCCATCTCGACGTGGTTGATACCGAGAATATCATGACTGAGAAGCTGGCCCGTCAAGTTGATGGCTCTGAGTGGTCTTGGCACAATTGTAACGTTCTCTGCTGGGCCATCGGTTCTATTTCTCTGGCCATGAATGAGGAGACTGAGAAGCGATTCCTTGTTACGGTTATCAAGGATCTTCTTGGCCTTACGGAAATGAAGCGAGGCAAGGACAACAAGGCTGTTGTCGCCAGTAATATCATGTATATTGTTGGCCAATATCCTCGCTTCCTTAAAGCTCATTGGAAGTTCCTCAAGACGGTCGTTAACAAGCTGTTCGAGTTCATGCACGAGTCGCATGAAGGTAGGCTTTCTATTCAGTGACTCTGGAAGTCCTTAGCTAACAGATAATTTTAGGTGTGCAGGACATGGCTTGCGATACATTTATTAAGATTGCGAGACAATGTCGGCGTCATTTCGTTGCCCTCCAGCCTAGCGAGCAAGAGCCATTTATCGAAGAGATTGTGAGGAATATGGGCAAGATTACCTGCGACCTTACGCCACAACAAGTTCACACCTTCTATGAAGCCTGTGGTTACATGGTTGCGGCCCAAGGCAACAAGAATCAACAAGAGCGACTGCTTTCTGAGCTCATGAATATTCCGAACGCCGCTTGGGACGAAATTATCAAACAAGCTACGATGAACCCTTCGATTTTGCAAGACTCAGAAACGATCAAGGTTATTGGCAACATCATGAAGACCAACGTTTCGGCATGCTCTTCGATTGGATCCTACTTCTACCCGCAAATTGGCCGGATATACCATGACATGCTTCAGATGTACCGGGCAACCAGTACACTGATCTCCGAGGCTGTTGCTCGTGATGGTGAGAATGAAATATTACTCTTCGCTTTGATATCGATGCTAACAGATAACTGAAGGTGACCTGGCAACTAAGATGCCCAAGGTCCGTGGTTTGAGGACAATCAAGAAGGAAATCCTCAAGTTGATTGAGACTTATGTCGACAAAGCCGAAGATTTGCAGGCTGTGCGGGCCCAGATGGTTCCCCCATTGCTGGATTCTGTCCTTGTTGACTACAACCGGAATGTCCCAGGAGCTCGTGACGCCGAAGTTCTCAAGGCCATGTCCACCATTATCACCAAGCTTTCTGTAAGTGGTGCCTTCGCGAACTGAGGGGAGATAGCGTACTGACCGGGCTCTAGGCTTTGATGGAGGATCAGGTCCCGACTATTATGGAGAATGTCTTCGAGTGCACTCTCGACATGATCAACAAGGACTTCTCGGAGTTCCCCGAACATCGTGTCGAATTCTTCAACCTTTTGCGAGCCATCAACTTGCACTGCTTCCCAGGTAAGCTACTACGACGATGGATGTGTTCTGGATTGATGCTAACTTGCCTGTAGCTCTCTTGAAACTTGATAACAACCAGTTCAAGTTTGTTATCGATTCATGCTCTTGGGCATTCAAGCATGACAACCGTGACGTCGAAGCAGCGGGCTTGAACATGTGTCTGGAGCTGATTAACAACATTGCGGAAAAGACGGATGTCGCCACAGCCAACGCATTCTTCCAACGCTTCTTCGTAACAATCTTGCAGGATGTGCTGTTCGTTGTGACAGACAGCGACCACAAGGCCGGATTCAAGACGCAATCCATGCTACTAATGAAGCTGTTTTACTTCATCCATCCTGCAGACGGCACGCAACCCAAGATCCAGGGACCGATTTATACGCCAGATCAGGCACAGGCGGGAACCAGCAACCGGGAATTCCTGACCACGTCTGTTGCGGCCCTATTGCAGAACGCCTTCCCCAACCTACAAGCGTAAGTGGTTATCTGTTGACTTTGAGTATCTCGTATCTATGCTAACAAGGCACACAGAGCCCAGGTGGCAAGCTTCGTGGAGGGCTTGTTTACTCTGAACACGCAGTACGACAAGTTCCGTCTCAACATGCGTGACTTCCTCATCTCCCTGAAGGAGTTTGCTGGCGACAATGCCGAGCTCTTTATTGTAGAAAAGGAGCAGCAGGAGCGTGATGCCAGGGCTGCCGACATGGAGAGGCGGCAAAAGGTCGGTGGTCTCCTCAAGCCATCGGAACTAGAGGATGAAGAACTGTGACTTCCGCAAGAACTCCGAGCAGAAGTTGCGCCGACACGGGACACTGAGCCCTCAACTTCCGAGAAAGCCGAAACCCACACTTATGGAGCTTCCGACGGCTGGGAGTTCTACGGACTTTGACAATAGCCGTCAGACTCTTGGCGAACGTTGAGCTAGCTCGGGACCCATTTTCTTTTTGTCGTGATACCAATCCATAGAAGAGCCACACGGCCCCGGCTGCGCCTTGGCACCTTCCACCACCTGCCAAAACAGGACGCCGGACTCTTATTTTTTCATCATTCCTCGTTCTATGTCTGGAAACTGAAAAAGCCGCGTGTCGGGCACAGGAGGCTGGTTGTGTAGAAATGCAGAGGGGAAGGGTTGGAGGTTTGACGAAAAGGAAAAGGGGTGATGAGACCAAGACAAGATGACAATATGATGCACTTTGTGAGATTTTAAGGTGGGGGAGACATATTATTAGTCGTAGGATTGATTACCGAGTTGGTGTTATTCCAGACAGGACAATCAACAATAAATACTACTAGGTTTGAGGATTGAATCAATCAGTGTGAGAAATCGTCATGATATTTGCTCTAAACGCCTCTTTATACCTAGATATATACATTATTTGTGTGGTATCTTAAATAAACGGTCCAATACAACTCTATGCTAAGTTGCATTCATCGTAATGAGAGAGTTTCTGCACACAATGCATATATGATCTATCCAGCCGTGACGCCCCATCCCCCATGTCCAATGTGATTCTATCGCACTCGAGCTACAAGTGCGCGAAGAGCCTTGGGTTTGGGCCCGCCTGGCCTTTCGTAGATCGCTGGCACATGGGGGCATGCACTATTCAAACATGCAGGCCGCAGCCAGAGAGAGCTTATTAGGGGTGCTCCCCTTGCCTTTTCCCACTATTTAGATTTTGGCAAGGTACTGTTGTCTTGCGTAACGAACGTG
This sequence comes from Hypomyces perniciosus, assembly GCA_008477525.1. Classification (NCBI taxonomy): domain Eukaryota; kingdom Fungi; phylum Ascomycota; class Sordariomycetes; order Hypocreales; family Hypocreaceae; genus Hypomyces; species Hypomyces perniciosus. The sequence continues at coordinate 1,312,136 of SPDT01000006.1, forward strand.
TGTCTGTTAAACTTGAAATGCATATACCAAGGGTGTTTTTCTTCTTCTTTTGTATTAAAAAAAAAGCCCCAGCCCTGCCGGTCTCAGTCATTCTCCGTTTGTATGGCTTTCAACGGCCATAACAGCGCCTCGTGCCACTGACCGCCCAAATGGCCGGCAATCGCGCGGATCATGTTTGCTCCCGCATCGCCAAACGCCCAGAAGCGGCGGCAGCGGTGCAGCAGGACGCCCAGATAGGCCAGGATGATGAGGGCTTCAGGCCGGAGCGTCCTGAGCACGTCGACGTACTTGGCGGGCAGTGTGACGATGAAGGCCGAGGGTGCGTGGGGCAGATCCTGGGTAGGAAGGATGTTGTGCATGTCAAAGGCCCATTGGAGACGGCGGATGGCGAGGCGACAGGCTTCTGCGCTGACGGCATCCAAGGGGGCGGGCATGTCCGCACTATGGGGAGAGGCTGAGGCTTGGATGAGGCGTTCGAGGGGGAGGCACTCTGTGCCAGGGGAAAGGGCTTTGGCAGCTCTGTTGGCGTCATGGGTGATGCGTAGGAGAGGCTGGAGCTCGGATTGCATGAGGTAGTTCCAGATAGGGCGGATGAGGCTGAGCAAGCCGCGGTGAAGGTGGATACACTCGACCATGCGCTCTATGAAGCCGTGGAAGGTTGACGGACCACCCCTGGGGTTGTGGGGTGGATGAGGGTGTTGCAGCAAGGTCTCGGCCAGGACTTGCATGCTGAGGATACTGGCGTAAAGGAAGCGAGGGACACATATGGCTGTGTCCTCTGCTGGGATGGCGGCTGTGTAGCGAGTAAAGGATGAGACGGCACGGGTCTGAAGCTCGGTTGCCTGGTGCCGAAGTGAGGCAGTGGTGCCGGCTGGGCGAGGATCTCCTGGGTTGGTCTTGATGGCAAGGTGAAGGGCTGAAAGGGCGAGGAGCTGGTCAAGGAGGTACGGGGCGTCGATGGCATGGCGGATAGCAATGTCAATGAAGACATCGGTCTGGTTGTTGGCTACAAGAGGAGTACCCGTGGAGGAGGAGGAGGAAGCATGGTGGAGCAGCATGAGATGCTGTGCTGTGAACAGGGATGCCGGAGGTGCGGGAGGGTGATACGGCGTATTGGTGAAGGATTCCGTGAAGGACGGCAGCATCTGCGGCGGTGGCACCGGGGCAGGACGGTGCCGCTCCGGAATAAGACATGAGGGCTCCGGAGGTGGTTCAGGGGCGCACACAGGCCACGGAGACAGCGCCGCAGACTCGGGCTCGCATGACGGAGACTGGTGAGAATGCCGGCTCAGGGAGTCAGCTGCCGGACTGTGCGGCTGTGATGAGAGCTGATGCTGGTGCTGATGCTGATGCTGATGCTGGTGCTGATGTTGATGCTGGTGCTGATGTTGGTGCTGGTGATGCCCATGCTGGTGATGCCCATGCTGGTGATGCCCATGCTGGTGATGCGCCTGCGGCTGTAGTTGCTGTGGCATCTGCTTGGACGGCTGCAGAGGCGGAAACGAGCAGATTCGCTCTGCAATGGTACAGTTCGAACAGGCTGGTCGGCGCTCGTCGCAGCGGATATGGCGTCTCTTGCACTCACTGCAGCCATTCCGCGACTTTCGGTGCGATCGTCGCGTCTTGACAACGCCGTTGGCGCTGAGCGGATGAGGAGTCGTTGCCATTGTGCGTCAGATACCTACCGAGGTAGCGAAGATATCCAAGGAAGAACAAAAAAGAAGCAAACGACGAGGAAGAAGAAGAAGAAGAAGCCGACGAAGATGAAAACTGAGGATAGAATTCCCCCACCAAAACAGAAGCCTCCTTGTCGATAGTATTATGATGTAGATACTACAGAGTATCTATCCATCAGCAGGGTTGTCGGCAAATGACCAGCAAAGATAAGGTCGCAAAAATCGCTGAACTGCCGGAATGGAACCACCGCAAATGCAACTTTATGTAAGTGAGAAGAAGTGTCGCAGAATCCGTACGGGTACCTGGCCTGGCTCTGGCCTGGCTCTCTGGCTAACTGGTCTGCGCCACGCAGCTTTTTGCGGGCGGATTCCGATGGGGGCTCACGAATACGAGTTGGTAATTATATTCCGTCTACTCATCAGTGTCGACATTCCACTTTTCCCACTTTCTCCGCAGGGTATACGAAGCTTACTCTGCCCTATGTCAGCCCTACCAGTAATATCGCAACACAGCAGACGTGTTGCGGGCGTTTTGGGGCTCAGCACCTCGCCGACTCTGAGCCTTTCTTCCACGGCCTTTTGGCTAATGAAGGATGTTCCGTATCGTTACCACACCACTCACAACAGACAGACGGCCAATAGCGCCGAAACAGGAGCCAACATGTTGTCTGTTTTGCACGGAATCCTCCGTGGTAGCAGCGATCCACTTGCTCGCTCTCGTGTTGCAGTGGGTATGCCCTCATTACCCATCAAATTTATAATGAACCCGACCCGACCGTACGGAACACAGATCGCACCAATGTGAAGGCACTAACCCGTGCACTGCGTATTGGCATCGTAAATCTGTCATCTTGGGTGCAGATATTATCGTTGTGCCGTTCTCGACAGCCGGCGCGCCGGCAGCCGTATACCGAAAGGGGCAGCAATACGGAGTGGTGGTCGTATCGTGCAAAAGGATGATTAGTCGTGGGTGGTATCTCTTCTCCCCTGTCTTCGTGTCAGGCTTCTTCCGCTGCCATCAGCCCTGCGCGCTGACCGCGGATATACGAATATGGTTTCTTGTCGCCCAGCCAATAACAATGGCCATAGAAGCGGAGATGAGCAATGGTTCCACCTTGTTGTCCTGGCTCAGGGCTCGTGCGTCCAATTCGAGAATCTAGGTTGTTCCGTTTCCATTTCCAGAAGATGAGTAAGTGCATCATCAATTGAAGCCTCTGCATTGATAACCAAGTTGTCGGCCTAATAATTCACCGTCACGAACAGAGGAGGGAAATCATACGTTGGCTGGTGTTAGGGGTGTGGCGGACAACTTCTGCGCCCGTCGACAGGGCGTCCTAGGTCAGCGTTGGCTGTTCCACTTGGTTCGACCTCACAACATTTTTGGTTCTTGTTCATATCCATCCCTTTATAGTTTCTTGTCGTTGTAGGTTCCGCGTACTCCGTAAACTTTGAAAATCCAAAATCCTTCGCTCTCGTAGGGCGGTCAGCTCACCCTACCTTAGGTATACTACTTCGTACTCCGTATCACCTATTGACACGCGTACTAAACCAGGTGTGGATCCAGCTGCTGGACAACGTCTAGATACGCGTATTCGGCATCCTCAACCTAAACAGCTCAGCGTTAATACAGCAAAATTTTCCTTGGCTGACGACAAAAGCCCGCACTAGTATTAGTACTCGTACGAGTATATTAACGTCTCAACTGCATTATGCACTCCCAGGGTCCAAGAGTCGTGAGCTGTTCTCTTCCATACGAAAATGGCATTTCCTCACAGATGAACCTTGTTCAAACGGGACATTTCAGCCCGCACTGCGTCGGGCAACACCAGGGGTATATAAAATTGCTGTTTAATCATCAAAGCCTTCAAACTCTTCATCCGCGGTCGCTGCTTTTTCCTGGTTCTGTTGCCTGACCTGTTGGATCAAGTCATTCAGCTCCGCATGTTGGAGCTTCTCTTCATCCGTCATTTTGGCTGTCCTTTCGGCATCTCTCTTCTTGGCCCGTTTCTCCCGCCTTTCAACTCGGTGATCCTCCATCTCGTGTTTTCCGCTCCATGCTTCATTGTTCTTTCTCTTTTTCTTCGCTTCAGCGGCTTTCCTGGCACTTTCTCCGGATCTCTCAGCCTCTAGGGCCTCTTGTCTTGCCTTCTCTCGCGCCTTTTCCTTGTAGGGGAAAGTGTCCCAATCCATCTCTATTCCCAATGTCTTGTCGCCAACCCAAGCCCTTAGCTCCGGCATCTTGGGCATGCGGAGAAGTCCCCATGCGTGTCCAAGATCTGCCCAATCAAGGTCGCTCGTCCGAAATATTGATGTTGCTTGGTGAGCTCCGTAGCTTCGAGCCCAACTTACAAAAGCCTTTTGGGCCTTGTCATAAAATGCTCGGTCAGTTTGGACTAGTTCTCGGATCTTTGCGGTTGCATTACGGGCATCGTCTTCCGTCAAAGCAATCTCGGGCTTTTCCAACAGTGTAATTGGTGTTTTGCGAACTTCCAAGAACTTGACATAATCTTCCTCCCGTCCGGGGTGGAGCATCACCACCGCCAGTCCTTTTCGTCCAGCACGACCCGCGCGTCCGCTCCGGTGTATGAAAACCTTGGGATCTGATGGGGCGTCAATTTGAACAACCAGGTCAACTTGCGGGATATCCAAACCCCGAGCGGCCAGATCGGTTGTTAATAAAATTGTTGGGGATACTGAAGTTAAGAAGCGATTGAAGTTCTTTTCGCGCACCTTGGCAGGGTGCTTCCCGTGTAAAGGCAATAAGGCGAATCCTGGGGGGAGGATTTCAGGTAGGACGTGTTGGAAATAGTCCACAGCGGCACATGTTGACAGGAAGACAATGCTGCGCTGTGGCCTCACAGGCAGACGCTCCAAAAGCTGTGTCAAGGCTGGCAACTTTTGGCTCGCCGGCTTGATGAGGTAGGCCATTTGAAGGCTTGCCGGCGTCCTCCTGTCCTCCACAATGCCACCGTCCTTCATCTTGACTTTGACCTCAATCTTGACTGGATTTCGCAGTCCCACCCGAATGATCTCACCCACAGCTTCACTTACGCTTGCACTGAACAAGCCCGTCCGCCTCTGTTTCGGAAGATGTGAGAGTATGCCTTGAAGATCCTGCTTGAATCCTAAATCAAGCAACCTATCGGCCTCATCCAGGACAAGGACCTCAAAGCTGGACTGAGTGCAGTGTACATGTCGCGACGCCAGTAGTTCCACGAGTCTTCCGGGGGATGATATTAAAAGGTTCGGGCTATGTCGGACAAAGTAGCTGAGGTCTTGCGCAGTTGTTGTAGTGCCTCCAACGAGCAATTGCGGGACAACAACGGGAACAACGGTGCTGGGTCTCTTGTCCTCCCCTTTCAGATGCGGCAAGATTTCGGCGGATGGGGCATGGAATTCTAGAAGTGACAGTAGGACTGAGTGAATCTGAGCGGCGAGCTCTCGTGTGGGCGAGACAACAATAGCGCCAATATGGTGTTTCTTGGTGGGTTCTGCCAGGCGCAGGAGTCTTTGGACAACTGGGATCAAGAAAGCCAATGTCTTTCCGCTACCAGTGACGGCCTATAGATATGGTCTTATATCAGAACTCCGAATTCGTCTGTTATGGTCTGAACTGACTTACCTCAACCACCACGTCCTTGTTTCCGAGAAAATGAGGCAAGGTCGCAGCTTGTACCGGGGTCATCTTGGCGAATCCCATACTTGATACAGCTTCCAGGATCCATTCTGCCAAGGGGGGTGTCAGCGCATCCCAGGCTCTGGGATCTCTTTTCGCTGAGACCTTTGCGGACGCCATGATGCAAATATTTGTTTGCGATATCTTCCAACCAGCGCTCGAGAGCGGCAGCTGCTGTCGCAAAATCGAGGCAGGACCCAAGAAATTTAGATGCTTTTATCTTATCTCCACGTGCCAATGACCATATCGAGCGCTAGCGTGGTGGCCAAAAAGACGCTTCATGATTGGTTCGTGACAGGCTCATTGATCGGGGCGGCTCCGGACTCCGTTAGCTGTGCTGCCAGGGATGCACGTTGGCACGCAATGTACAGAGTGTCCGTAGTATTACGAAGTACTTCCTACTCATATATGTAGAGGGAATTCGTACCACCTGAAAGCATTACAACAAAAAGAAAACAGATAGAGAATAGAAAACCGCACATGTAAATCCCTTCCCACATATTCCAGCGTTCGTGTGGACGGCAGATGGGCCACAAATGATCAAATTGGCAGGTCACATGTGCGCCTCGAGACTTTAAACAAGGGTACCATTCCCAGCAGGCGGCGCCACCAAGTCCGAGACACACGACAGCGGGACAAAATCCTGGAGAAGGCTCTGTAAAATACACCTACGGCCCTTTTCAGCACACCGATGGTTTTGCTCCTCTCTTCACATGCGCGCATTGTTCCGGAAGCCCATTTTATGCGCATCATGCGGCGGGGGAACGAACCTCCACTGCATCATTGTTAAAACCCATCCTGGATCCGACCAACACCGCCGACTCTTCGCTCTACTGTCTCGCGACATCCCATACGAGTAGCAATAACCGTCGGTGTCTCTTCTCTCTCTTCTCTCTCTTCGGTCTCCGCAGCACTGCATCGGCGCGCCTCTCGCGCCGAGACATTCATCTCCACTCCTCATTTTGGCCCTCAGGCTTTGAGTCTCTACGACGCCTCGTCGTCGGCGCTGTTCGTTATCCAGCGCTTCCACCAGTCTCCTTCACCATGTCGCTCCGCCGCAAAGCCAGCAACGGCGGCGTGCCAGAGACGCCCCGCGTTATCTCTCCAAGCCCTACACCCTCCGAACGAGAGAGACAAGATTATGTCGGACCTATGACCCGGAGCCGCAAGAAGGCGCCCCAACAACAACAGGCGGTAGAAGAACTCAGCGATGAGGAAAGGTACAGCGCTCCCGAACTCCGGAGATCCCGCACGAGAAGCCGCTCCCCCATCGACTCTCGAGCCGTCCCCCGCATGACGCCGAAGACTTCTAGCGAACCGGTCGAGGCGCACAAGCCGGAGCAAAACGGCACAGCAAATGGGACGGCCAAGCTGGCTACGACCAACGGCCATCTCGCTCCCCCTCCGTCTGCAGTGTCGCTGGGATGGAGCTGGCGTGATTTCAGTCGCAGCCCCAGCCCTCTAGGCCTTATCCCGATTCACAGGCACTGGAGGACATTTGTCCACAAACACGAGGTCCCTAGGAAGGTACTACACGTATCTATCGGGTTCTTTGTCGTCTGGCTCTACAGCACAGGCACCCAGACCAGCATGGTCCCTCCATATCTGATGGCAGCGTTGATCCCCATCACTACGGTTGATTGGCTACGACACAGATATGCGTCCGTCAACCGACTGTACGTCAAGGTCTTGGGGGCTCTCATGAGAGAAAGCGAGTACTCCGGATGGAACGGTGTCATCTTCTACCTCCTGGGCGCATGGATTGTTCTCTACTTCTTCCCCAAGGATGTAGGTGTCATGAGCGTCCTCTTGCTCAGCTGGTGTGACACCGCCGCCAGCACCTTTGGCCGTCTCTGGGGTCGATATACTCCGAGACTCCGCCGCGGCAAGTCCCTGGCAGGCTCGCTGGCTGCCTTCCTCATGGGGGTGGCCACATCCTATCTGTGGTATGGATGGCTCGTCCCAACTCTCGGGCCGATGCCCGGTGACGAGAACTTTGTGTTCAAGGGCGCACTCTCGCTTCCGAAAGCCTTGACCGAAGCCGTTGGGCTTTCGGATGATCTGGCCACCATTACTGGCTCATTAGCATTGGGGGTCGTGAGCATTTGGTCTGGATTTGTAGCCTCGGCCAGCGAAGTGGTTGACATCTTTGGATGGGATGATAACCTGACGATACCGGTGCTCAGTGGAATTGGCATCTACGGATTTTTGAAGATTTTTGGTTAGACACATATTACGGAGTACATATACTGCTTTTTCGCTCATTCTCTTGTCTTCTCTCCTCTCCTCTCCAAATGTAGGTCTTGCATGATCGGCGTTTTAGGTTTCACGTCTTATTCTTGGTTCTGGATTCGGCGGCCATGGTCATGGTGGGAATGATAGGCTTAAGAGCACTCGACGAGGGATGGCATGGTATACTGCACTCAGAGTCAGTGGGTTATTTCGAGACGTTTGGTATACATGACGACAACCTCTATACACTTTGAGCTGAGCTGCGAACTCGGCATGTCATTTTCAGTGTAGTACATGCTATGTGTAAATACTACCTAGACTTGAGACACCGTCACTCATGACAGAAAACGATGCGCACTTTAACAAAATGCCCGGTCTTACTTTTTGCATCCGGTCACGAGGCTGCGACATAAGGTATGTTGTGATGTTGTCATATCATACCAGTCAACAACAAATAACGAGGCCAGTCTTCACTTTTCCTACGGAAATATGGTTGTCCATTCATGCCCTCTCGGGTATGTTGTATGACGATGTCTTCTGCTAACCAGTGGCGAAACAAACATGGATGTTTTTAGAGGAGGTGGGAAGCAACCGGCGCATGTAACCCTCCTTCAGAAGACTGGGTATGTTGGAGAGAAATGAAACAGACGGGGGGGGTTGTCGAACTGCCACATCAGCAGGCTGCTTTGGCCCTATGGGGTTGTGCCCTATCATCTTTTCTGTGAGGTTTCTATTTACAAAATACCATGGCCTTCTACGTCTGCAAGTTTACTTTATCAGATTTGGGTCCTGGTCACTACCCCCACTAACAATACGACACCCTCATGGTTCCCAATCCACCGGGAGAGGCTTCTTGATGGAGGGGTGGGATGGAGGGGCACAACTCATCCACTTGTCCACGTATTTGCCCATTTTGGAGGGGCTGTTGATAAGCCTCGGCCTCTGTATCACTCTAGATAATCTTGAATTTCACGACAAGTGCGGTTTGGCCTTGAATTAATTACAAGAAGCGAGGCTAATACTGCATGTACCTACATATTTGCCTGCACTCATTGCAGGACTGTTGGGTCATGCCACTCTCACCTTTTTCTGATTCTACGAGCTCTCAACAATGAGAAACATTCTGTCTACTCCTCTCTATGACAGCCAAGTAACACATTGGGCATCACGCATGCGTACAAGACAAGCTTGTCTCGCACACGCCATGTTCCAGGCTTGCAATGCTGCCTGTCTACGCCCTACGAGGCCAAATGCTGTGCTGCGATGGACCTCGGCCATAGCCTTACACGGCCCAATTGGTCCCCACACCAATCACGAATGCGTGTGACAGACCTACCCGGTAACGGAGGGGCTCCGGACCTCCGAAGGTTGAGTTGGCAGGACAGGTGTCTCTCTTCTATTGTGGTACGAAGTACGAAGTACTGCGTAGTTATATAATTACGTTTTGCGCATGATGAAGGCCTGATTTATGTACTTCGTATGCAGTGTGTGTATTTCCATCTTTGTGCATGTATCTGCGGAGCACTGGTCACTCCGAACGGCGCTGCAGGAGCCAGGGTCGAGCGGGCAGTGTGCATGATGGGAGCGAGTGAAATGACGATGTTGGGCTGCCGTCGTGGTTTCGATTGGGCTTCGTTCCAAACCACCTCACATACCTAACCGCCACCCCCATCGTCCATGCTTTGGTGTCTCGGCTTGCTTGCTTGCCCGATGCGTTGGAGCTGCAGGGCATTGGAAAGGAGGTGATCTGAGTCCACTTTAACGTACAGATTCCCTCCACCGGGTCATGCATACATCTACATCTAGTCCCGCTTCCAAGGTTCTGGAAGGCACAGATACTATGCGGAAATTTATCTGGCAGCTTAGAGATACATAGTATCCATGGCAAGGCACGCTGTTTGATATCCCCTCGCCCAAGGGGACAGCCCAAGGCGGGGGAGGGGCAACAACACACACATCATCTTCATTCCAACACATCCCGACCCCGTTATTCATTTTTGTCCAATCAGCAACGGAGAAACTCGCAAAGTTGGGCTCTTCCTGGCTCCTTAGATCGGCTGCTAAAGCAGTTGGGATCTTCCATTAATGTCCAATGAGACGCCATGGGAAGTTTGAACCCGACGGTGGGGTCTCAGAGCTTCAGAAGCGGCGCCGAATCGGACGACCCAATTTCCTGGGAAAATGGAGGTCATATATAATAAGAGCGGTGTATGCTTGAAAGCTGTAGCATTTTGGTAGGACATGTGTAGATGGAGAAGAGAGAAAAGAGGCAAAGACATCAATCCATCTAGATATGAATGCAGCATTCATGTCAGTACTGTCCGGAGTGCTTCGTATCAATTACTGCTCCATTCACGGCTCTGCAGCCCGCCCCCCTTCGGCCGCACACCCTAGGTATACTACATTATTTTTCCCTCTCGGAATATCCTCTGGCGCATATCTTGACAACGCATCACCACATCACCCCGAGAGGGAAAAAAAAAACCTTGCTCGGCTTGGCCTATTATCTGCACCTCTGCCTGACCCGCTGCCTCACCTCGCCTGGATCGCCTTGCAGTCCGCCAACTCTGTGGCGCCCCAGACAACCAACTTTGGCGTCGTGCATGGCGAAAAAAAATCCAACGCCGCTTTTGGGCCGTTTTCACCTCTGTCCTGGGCTACCTAGGTAATAGCGTCACCGCGCTTGTTGGACCAGAGATTTTGGATCCGGCTACTTCGTACAGGCCGTTCTCATCATCACTGCTGGATTGATTCTATTCGCACCTGGGGCCCTCTGGCAAGGTGTGTCCTCGTCCGCTCGGCTCGTCCGCCCCCATGGCGATATCCTGGCTGGCCAAGCCGAGCCTGGCCTGGCCTTTTGCCTTTTGCCTCCCACCCAGCTCATTGCCCTTGATGCTGCTGCCACCATCGTTGTGAATGAGACGTGTCCGCCTCCATCCTTTCCCATGGGGTTTCCCTACCGTTGCGCCCAATGCTAGCGCAGCCACCCTCTTCTCTTGTTCTCTTGTCTGGCTGGCCCAGTTCTCTTACCTACACCTATGTTCTTCCCTGTCGTCACCGACCAGACCAGTCTTGGCCATCTCACACTCCCAGCGGAATGTCTCTCCTTGTCTATAGGTCCGAGCCTCCGTCATTCTTTCGTCCCACGCCCTCCTAACCCTGTGGCTGGCACCGGCCTCTGTGTTTTACTCTCACCCCAATCCCACTGTGAGCACTGGCTCCACAACTTCCGTTCTTATGTACAATTTTGTCTCTCGGCATGCGTCCAGGGTAAACTTTCTGGTGTTTGGCCACACAAAGCAGCCTCCCGGCCCAAGGTGAAGTCGGTTCCCATTGCACCCTCGTACTTTTTTTTATTTTTTTTTATTTTTTTTTTTACTTTACCTCATTGGACTCGTGTCTGTCTCTATTCCCACCCTACCCCTTTCCAATCCCATTGTCCAATTCTATTTTCTTGTTGGTTCGACGTAGGGGGGTCAAGGGTCCCTACGAAGCGTCCACAACCACGCCTCCTCCATGTTACTCTCGCCGGCCCACACTATGCAAGCCTCCATCACCGTCTCGTCCCTGCTGCTTCATGTTCATAGTACCATAGTCTCATGCTTATCCGTCTCCCCATTGCAAGCGGGGCCAGGACTAAACGGCCCGGCGAATGGAGACATGATATCTTATCCCTTCAGTTCAAGCATATCGACATGGGAGGGTCCTGGAAAAGTATAAAAGGGGCCATCTTGTTCAAGTTGAACATGATTTCTTCTTCTTCCTTTCTTATCACTTCTCCCTAGCTTTCTCAATTGAGTCCCCAAAGTCCACGCTTGTTGTGCGAGTCAAGACCTTCAAGTCTCAACACTTACACTCGACCATTACATCACTCAACTAAGAAGCCTTTTGCTTGGTTCCAACATACCACACTACTTGGTGCTACCTTGCCTCAACTAATCCCCCCTCATTCTATATTCTGATTGTCAAACAATTGACCGTCAATCGTCATGTCTGCCTCATTTCAAACCGTTGCCTACTCCATGCCTATGGCTGTCCCTTCCAAGGGCAATCAATACCCCACCTATAGCCAATATTCCATCTCCCCGCCGGAATGCGAAGACGCCCTCAGCTCCGCCTCCGCCGTTCCCTCCTACAGCAATAGCGGATTGTCCGCCACTTCGGCCAGCTATGTCGGCAGCTCTAGCGGCGACTACGAGAGCACCGGCTCTGCTAGCGGTGTGGACTTCCAGGAGTACATGCAGGACCGCTTCTCCAACTCCTTCAACCCCATCCCCCTGGATCGCAGCATGGCGGTCCAAGCACAAACGTGAGTACTACTACTGGTTGCTCCTTGGGTCTAATGGTTGCTACCGAGATTGGCTGCAATTTACTCGACGTTCCTTTTGCTGTCTGCCGTCTCAACCCCGATCTCATGGCCTAATCCTGCTTTGTTTCACAGATCTGGCAAACTCAATGCCAAGCACCGCGAGCTCCTGGAGCTGCAGAAGCAGGCGCAGGCTCGGCTTGCGAGAACTCGCGAGCGATTCGCTGAGGGAATGCGTGATGCGCGGGAGGTGCGTGGCGATCTCGAGTGGACGCAGAAGAAAGTTTCGTAAGTTTTCCTCCCCTACATATCTACATGATTCGCAATACCAGCGCTCTCTCAGCGATCCTTTGAGAGTGAACATCGCACAGTAGCGAAAAAGTCTGTAATTGCTACAGAACCAGAGCTGACATGTTCATAACAGCGCGCTGAATACAAAGGCCTCGCGCAAACACCCCATGGAGCACGCAAAAGCTCGACAGCGATTCCCCTCCCCCGAGTACAACTGATTTCCTTGAACGACAACAAAAGCTTTTGATTTGTGTTTTCTTATGCACCCCGAAAAGCGATCGCACTTATTTTGCTGCAAGAACGACTCTATTTAACTGGATTTTAATGCGGCTCTTCAATCTGTTTTTCACATCCTCCAGCACCGCTTGGCTGGAGGAACACCTATTGACGTTAAAATTGGCGCCGCCCGCGCGGCAATCTTGCAGGCACAGACGCGGACTGGATCTCTTGCTGCTTTATCGGCATTGCAGCCGACGGCTCTGCCCACCACACGCCCCATTTTTGGCTGCTTGTGACAGAGTGGGGTGGAAACCGGGCAAATTTACGATATTATGACTTATGATTGGATAATTTGGGACGGTCTGGGAGTATTAAATGTACACTTATGCCCGGCGTCCGTAGCGGGATCGGAGACGAAAAGGAAGGTGGTGTGAGCCTTCGGAGCGACAGAACCAACAGGATCCTCTTCTCCATGGATGTCCTTGAGGGCAAAATGGGCCGGGGGAGCGGCGAGAGCAGGAGACAGATGGGACGTGTTTGAAGGCGCTTTTCCTATTGGGGACGAAATATTGCTGCATTGGGTAACGGCGAGAGCTCGAGGATGAGGAGTTACTACTGTATTCGGCGGCGTAGGCGTTTCTTCGGACACCCGGGAGTCTATCTCAAGGCTGAGGGGAGTGTCGATAGGTCTTGTAGTAAAGAATGTTTCCTTTTTCGTCTCGGCAGTGACCCATTGGCCAATCCCGATTGCTAGGGCGTGAATGAGACCCTCCTCTATTCATAGGGGAAAGTGTGCCTGCAGACGAAGGCCCTCTGGACCAAGTGACCCAGCAGCATCCAGGATCATGTGATTCGACTCCATGTTGTTGTTCGGAGTTGATGTGTTGGAGGTACTCCTGAGACGTAGTCGAGATCACGTGATACGGCACTGACAGACCGGCTAGGGGATGGTTGATAGAATTGGGTGTAACGAAAAACGGTGCAATCCTGCAAGTATGCCCAGTCGTTTTCACTGAGGATTCATGACTCCTGTTAGGTACCGTAGGAGCCAGAGCTCTCCTATTCCATTGGGTGTCATGATGGCGCCTGTGTGGACTAACACACTCACGCCGGAGGAGTTGGGTGCCATTTGCTCAAAGGCTGCAGACTCAGTGATGCCTCCAACGCGTGCCATGGGTTTTCGTTAAACGAAGGATCGTAGTAATCCTCATACCAAGGACGTTGCGAGCCGCCAGGGTTCATCTGACCGCCGCTTCGAGGACCTCCAAATGAACTCCCCGCGAAGCCGGTACCAGGTGCTGGACGTTCCGGTAAGCCAGCAGGGCGCACTAACGCCGGGCTTGGAATTGACGGTGCAGCAGGAGCAGCAGGTTGAGTCGTCGCCTCAGGCTCATCATCATCATCATCATCCAGGTCAATCTCATCGGCATTGGAGGTGGTGCTGATGGGAGGAGCCCCTAGGGGAGTCAAGTTTGATCCAGTTAAGGCTGCTTTTTTGGGCTGTTCGGCCTTCGTGAGATGGGAATCGACAACCGCGTCGGCGTGAGGATTGTATTTCCGCCTTTTTTGAGGCCGGTTTTGAGAGCCGAAGGACGAGAAGCCGAGGGCCGCAGCCATCATGGCAGCGTCATCAGGCGCGTCCATGACTCTGTTTGTTTGTTATGCTTTTTTCAACTATAGCCAATTCTGTAGGAATAAAAACGGTGGATATTAGTTGAGGGCTTCAAAAACGCGCCTCTGCAAGATTGTGGCGCTCTGCGTTGAAGAGGCGGGTGTGTGGGATGTGGGATGTTGTGATGTGAGGTGATGAGGGTAGTCGGTCTCATTGGAATCGGAGGTCGCGCGAAGCGGACAGCGATTTTCAGCCTCAATCTTGCTTTCGGCTGGAAAAGCGGGGCCCGGGCCGTGTGACCTTATCCGCATAAGACTCTGTACTCCGTACATACGGAATCCTCGTATGAAAACCGAGATATTCGTCAACATCTATATACTAGTTCGTACTATTTGTCATTTTTACATACACCAACCCTGTGGATTTTTACCAGAGGTTGGTTGCAGTTGTTGAGAATACGAGCATTTAGTCTTCGTCTTGCTTCAAGCCTCCTCAGGCATAAGTACTCCGAAGGTACGAAGTAGTACTCCGTACTGCTAGTAATTCCGTCCCCTGATGACGTAGGAACAAGTGTCTGAGAGCTCGGACTCATACACGTTCCAAGGAACGCTGTTGTTCTCATTCGACGCTCTAATATTCCTCTTCCACTGTATTCTCCTATTGTCAGTACAACTTCTCGCCGGTGCAACCTGCAAGACTCGTCTCAATCACGCGGCTTTTCCACCATCAGCTCTCAATGGCAGATCCAAACCCCATAGCTCTTAAACTTCCCTCCAAGTACTCAGCCAAAGCGTCACCCGCTGACGCCAGCGCATCGCCGCCCGCTCCTGCGCTCGAATGGCTGTTACGAACATGGACCGTAACACACTCAAGCCTCAGCATGTGGCGCTCTGCGCGTAACGTGCGAATCACCTACAAACCCCTCTCAGCCAAGTCCGACGGACGGCCACGCATCGACGACCTTGTCGAGTATGAGCCCAGCAACAAGACCGGCGTGCTGAGCACCGTCGCGGGCGTGGATACGCAGGCCAGCGATGGAGGGTGGGATTGGAGAGGCAAGGGCTGGCTGTTCTTCGTGGGGAGTCATTGGGAGATCTTAGGATGGGGCGAGGAGACGATGGAGGATGGAACCCTGGAGAGATGGGCGGTGACGTGGTTTGCACCGACGATTTTTACGAAGGAGGGTCTTGATATTTACAGTGATAGGAGGGAGGGACTGAGCGAGGCAACGTATAAGAAGGTGGATGTAGCCTTGAGGAATATTGGAGTCAAAGAACTGGTGGATATGGTTGCGCAGGATATGCAACCAGTTGAGATAAAGCTTCCCTGGACGGAGAAATGATACCTTGGGGAGTTGTCGCAGTTGGATTATATAGCCCGTG
Organism: Hypomyces perniciosus; assembly: GCA_008477525.1. NCBI lineage: Eukaryota > Fungi > Ascomycota > Sordariomycetes > Hypocreales > Hypocreaceae > Hypomyces > Hypomyces perniciosus. The sequence goes on from SPDT01000006.1 coordinate 1,327,530, forward strand.
TAGTGTTTTTAATATGCAATAATATCTATTCATCTTTCGTTACCCTGATGGCGCGGCGATCTTCGACCAGGCGAGCGGGAGCGGGAGTGACGATGTCGTCGTCGTCGCTCATCTTCCTTATGTCTTCTTCTTTCTCGGTGATCATCACGGTTGTCATGTCTATCCCGACTTCGTTCCCTAGATCCCCGCCTTGAGTCCCGTCTTTTCGAGTCTGAATGGTGTCTTGATTCTCTCTCATCTCTACTGTGTCTTTGGCGATGTGTTTCTTTTCGCAACTGCCTCAGTTCCTCGTCCCTCTCTTGCTGCAGCCTCTTGCGCTCCTTTTTTAACTCTCGCACCTGCGACGCGCCTTTCTTCATCATTGCTAACGGATCATTAGTGACTATTCGTTGCGAGTCTCTTCCTTTGCGACTAGGGTCCTCATTCCCCCAGACATTTTTAGAGGAGGAGTCTGGTGCAACACCCTCGGATTGAGAGTACCACGGTTTGCTGGTACCGTCCTTGCCAGCCGCGTTGGAGAGTCGCATCATGTATTGGTCCTCGTATTCCCTCTTCTTCTTCTTCGCTTCCTCTTCCGCCTCCTCATTCTTCTCTGTATGTGCCCTAGCTCGTTTATCCCCGAAAAGGTCGATATGACCAGCACGGTCTACAATCGGTGCCGAACTGGTTGATTTTCGCGTCGATTCAATCGTCTTGAATTCAGCATCGTTTCTTTCCTTCGCCAATCTCAGCTCATAGTCTGTATCATCTTCTCCTGCCCGCTTCTTTTTCCTGCGCGAACCGCTAGGATGTGTTGATCGGGAGGCATCCCGCTCTTGTTCGATTCTCGCTGGTTCATCGTCTTTCTTGTCGTCTAGTGGTGGTGGCACTTCACCGCGCAAGATGGCGAGTCGTCGCTGGGCATCGATTTCTTGCATGCGTTGTTCTTCGGCCTCCTCTGCGGCCTTGGCGGCCGCCTCATCCCTTTGGACGCGAGCAACGTTGTCGGCATTGTAGACGTTCCAAGACTTCTTTCCTAGAAGATGACTGACGTTTGTTAGCATGTTACAGAGAGCTCAAGGAATAAGTTTGATGCGCCTACAGCGGCATTTTGGCTCGTCGCGGTGTCGGTTCTTCCTTGTGATCGTGGTAAGTTTCTGGTTTCAAGAGAAAAGCACGAAATCAACCAAACTCCGGCATATTGTTTCGAGATCAAGAGCTGTAACTGGCGACGGAGCTCAGCTTATCGTGAGATCGATAAGGCGAGAGGAAGCAGGAGCGTGGGGCGATGACATAGCGGCTAAACCGGATTAGGAAATTTAGTGTCAGTAACCTTCGCCCCTCGAAGCTCCAGCATGGCTTCAACGTACGTCACGTATTGATCCTTCTCCCGGTGCCTCGTTCACAACTGTCATTTGATCCTCATATATAAATTCTTTTTATTTCCCCTTAATCAACCACCGACTATATTCGATATATTATCGCGCTCTCCATCCTATAGACTGCAGCATTGCGCACCACAGCCACGATGTCTAGAGCCCCTCCGCCAGGCAATCCGGGGAGGTCGTTTTTCGGCGGCATGGGCTTGCCTGGAAGCAACCCACGAGGGCCTTCGGGCCAGGGACAGAGACCTCCTGCTCCTGGAGGCCAGTATGGTGGCGACAGATCATACCAAGCATACGGCGCGCCACAAGGAGGATACGGAGCACCGTCCCAACCGGGGCATGGCGATCCTCGTGGCGGGCCTGGTTCGCCCGGTATGCCGCGCTACAGCGAGAAAGGACCATCAAGCGGAGGCGGAAGGCCTGTCTCTTTGCAAGTTGAGAAGGTCTCGGATAAAACCCTCCAGTCAAGACTAATCTACGGCAACATGTATAGATGTCCAGAGCCATATCCCCCGTTGACACGCCTTCTAACTCCATCGTTTCATCTAGGTGTGCTGTTTCCCCCGACGACTTCCCACCTCGTCAAGATGGTTCCGACTATTACGTCCTGATTCGAGCCGGTCAGCCTCCTGGCGAGTTCGTTGTCACTGCAACGCCTGTGCCGGGATTCCCTCGGGGCTGCATCAGCTTGTCCGACCCTCAACGAACCTGGTGTAGCATTGCTATGAGAGACGCCTTCACGGGTGAAGTTTTCGACCCGTTTGCTACCGGGGGCAAGGCATACTTGGGCTCTTTGGACGTGGAGATTGGATTCGCTTCCCCAAACAAGAAGACCGACGTCCCTTATGACGAGGATGAACTTTCCAAGATCTTCATCAACACATTCCAGAACCAGGTTCTTGCCCCTGGGCAGCGAATTTTGATGGATGTTCGAAATGTTCCGCTGATGATTATCGTCAAGACGGTTGGCCTGGTTGACTTAGCCATGTCAGACGACGGTGGGAAACAAGTCCTCAGAGAATCACATGCCAGAGGTATCCTCACAAACCAGACGCGAGTTCTCTTCCATCGTGATGGTAAGGGAGACTTCAACCTTAAGCCTTCCATGTCAAAGCCGAATGCCAATGCAATCTTGGCACCTGATTTCAAATTTGAAGATATGGGAATTGGCGGTTTAGGCGACGAGTTCTCTACCATCTTCCGTCGAGCATTTGCGTCACGCGTGTTTCCCCCTGGCCTGGTCGCCAAGATGGGTATTCCACACGTTAAGGGAATGCTTCTTTATGGACCACCGGGAACCGGAAAGACCTTGATTGCTAGACAAATCGGCAAAATGCTTAATGCCCGGCCACCCAAAGTCATCAACGGTCCCGAAGTGCTGAACAAATACGTTGGTCAGTCTGAAGAGAATATTCGTAAGCTTTTTGCAGATGCGGAGAAAGAGTACAAGGAAAAGGGCGATGAGAGTAGTCTTCACATCATCATTTTTGATGAGTTGGATGCGGTCTGCAAGCAGCGTGGATCTGGAGCTGGCGGAGGTACAGGTGTTGGTGACAGCGTTGTCAATCAGCTTCTATCTAAGCTCGATGGTGTTGACCAGCTTAACAACATTCTCCTGATTGGAATGACGAACAGGAAGGACATGATCGACGATGCTCTTCTGCGACCTGGGCGTTTGGAAGTACACCTCGAAATTTCGCTCCCAGATGAAGAAGGACGGCTTGAAATTCTCAAGATCCACACTTCCAAGATGAGCACCAACGGACTTCTCGACCACAACGTCAACCTTGAGGAGCTGGCGGGTCTTACCAAGAACTTTTCGGGTGCTGAGATCAATGGTCTCGTCAAGGCAGCTGCTTCGTTTGCCTTCTCACGCCACACTGAGGTTGGGCAGCTGGCTGCCGTCAAGCAGGATGTGGCCAACATGAGGGTAAATCGTGATGATTTCATGAATGCCTTGACTGAAGTCCGCCCTGCTTACGGTGTATCCGAGGCAGAACTTGAGGACGCCGTTAGACTAGGCATTATTCCTTACGGCCCACATATCAACGGTACCATCCAGGAGATGATGCGTGTTGTTGGCATGATCAAGGAGGATCCAAACAAATTCAACACATCTGTACTCTTCCACGGACCGAGGTCCTCTGGAAAGACTGCGTTGGCTGCTCACATTGCCATGCAGTCTGGCTTCCCATTTGTCAAGATGGTGACACCAGCTGATCTTGTGGGTTACCGAGACGACTTTGCCAAAAAGGACTATGTTCACAAAGCCTTCGCGGATGCCTACAAATCACCTGCCAGTATTCTCATCTTAGATGACTTTGAGCGCCTGATTGGGTGGAACCCGATCGGTCCACGGTTCTCTGCTACCATGCTTGAGGCTTTGACGACGCTTATCGTCTCCAAACCACCTAAGGTAAGTTAAAATTGAGCACTATTACCGCAATATGTCACTGATGATTTACAGGGTCACCGTCTCCTCGTCTTTGTTACAACATCAAAGGCTTCTGTTCTCAAGATGCTGGAAATTGACCAGGACTTTGCCAAGAAGGTTGCTGTGCCCGCAGTCTCGAACCTGCAGGAGCTTTCAACAGTGCTCAACGAGTCAAGGGTTCTCAACTCGGAAGATGTTAACCGAACGATCGATGCTATCCAGCAACGGACTGGTACTGTATCTGTCGGCGTGGGGGTTAAGGCAATTTTGGACTGTGTCTTTGAGGCTAGGGCAGGTGGTCCAAATACCAACGTTCTGGAAACGTTGTCGGATCTCCTGGTTGAGAAGATCCAAGAGATACACATGTAAGAACTCTTTTATAGAACGCCTTTAAGATGAAGGAAGAAAAAAATACACAAATATGGTGGCTATATATGGACTAAGTATGTACATCTTGCTTGATTCGAGATACTTCGTACAAGGCAACGAAGGCAATGTCGTGTGGAAAGAGATGTCTAATTATAGAATCACCAGCGTCCTGTGGCTGCATTTCCAGTTTCTTGCCGTACTTGCCGTACTTGCCGTACTTGTCGACTCTTTCGTCACCTACATGCATTAGCGTGGGGTTTCGGCAGTCATCGTCATCACAAGGGTCATCTTGAGTCATGGACAGCGTCTGGTGAGCCTCGGAAAACGCATCAAGTTCTGCGACGATATTACCCTTTAAACACCCCCCCCCCCCTTTGAAACAATTTTTCATAAGGCGGAGTAAATGACTAGGAAAGAAGAGAAAAGAGATGTATCATAAATTTACTTCTTTTTGACAACGCATCAAAAACTAATTTTTGTTTCCCGCGCCGGTCTATACGAGTAAGGTCCTTGGCCGCGAAAAAGCAAAGTTCTTTGTTTGATCGCCAAAAGCAAAGGGATACTTGGCAGGATGGGAGACGGTGATTGGTTCGGTATCTGCGGCACTTGACAGAGATGGATGGTGCTTGGGACATGAAGGCCGAGGCATGGCCAACTTATGAGTACATACGTAGAAGATCTCCAGCTGGTAGGGCAGAGTCTGGTGGTTGGAGTGCATACGCCCTACATAGTAAGCCTTGTTCTTTCAGCTTATGAGATATGATCTTGACTCAGATTTCAGGGTATGTAGTCGTTGTACTAAGTATCTTGATAACGATGGAGCTAAAATATTACCGGCTTTTTGTCTTCTGGGTGAGCAAGATGCATACGATCTCAATCTACGAAGTACGAGTACGGAGTGGCTGCATGATGTAAGCTCACGAATCGACATCGAGATAGGTAATGAGCCTCAAATACCCTTGAATACTCGTATGAAAGACTTGGCGAATCGGAAAACTTATTCCATGCGCACTAGCTACTAGTTCTTGCGCTGCACCTCAAGGCTCCGAGAAGGAGTGGGTATTACTCCGTAGAGAATATCCATATGGCGTGATGGCAATGTGTGAAGTGCACCCGTGATACGAAAAGAAGCCTTGGGCGCTCGGTTACCGGCTCTAGTCACGCCCTGGATCCAGAGCAACGATCAAGCCCGGTCCATCTTTCAATCTGTTGGCATTTTGAGGCTCGAGTTGACACAACGGTGCCACAAATTCCCAGTCCCCCGGTGCCGACGGACATATGCCGGCTGTTGTTAGCAGCAGTAATCTTTGGGTCGCTCCACGATTCGATTGGGTGTTGGCACACAATCTTAGCACATACATACCTACTACTCGTACATAAGCCTAACGTTAAGAAGTGGGATTTGGATGGTTTACGAGGTGGTCCTGGCGTGATGTGGTATTCGGGCCGTATGTGTATGATCATGGAGGAGCTTATACATAGATAGTAGGTGTTGCTCCAGCAAACAAAAAGTTTTCACTCGTATCTGCTAGCCTATATACGACTATTGACCGACTACGAGTAGTACTAGTGGTAGTATTAAGTATTAATATGTAGTCCGTAGTAGTAGTAGCAGGAGATATTTTTGGTTTATGAAGAGGAAAAATGGAGAGGTAATCTGTATATATTAACACGAAGATGCAATTTATCCAGTTGGGCGATTTTAAGATGAGAACAGGTTTTAGCATTTAGAACCAACGTTGGTGCCGTTGAGCGGGTCCGGGACCGTCCCGGAGACTGGAGAGTGCTCCGTACAGTATGAATGTTGATCACCCTGTTGCTTATTAGTATGTACTCCGTACTACTACTATTACTCTGTCTGCACCATCTTACTCCGTAGTCCTCCGTAGTAACAATCTGTATCCACCACCGATGGATGTACTAGGTAGTAATAGGTGACCTGTTCTCTTCGTCGCGTGTCACGATGCAAGACGCCATACGAGCAGATGCAGATATAATCTTCATGGTGACGCGAAGGTGGGGTCATTTTATAAAGTCGCCGCCTACGAGTACGGACACATACTCGTAGTGGAGAGAACAAGGCGAGAATTCACGTGGTGTTCCTCCGAAGTAAAATTTGATATTCCTCATTTTTCTGAAAACTGGGAAACTCAAAACCGCCGCGGAAAACGGGTGGCTTGCGAGGATGACCAGGGTGAGCCGACCAGTCGGGTTGGCGCCAACGGCCTCTACTCCGTAAAACGTGTGCTAATTTTCCAGCGGATTGGGTCTCAGTGAACTATTCCGAACCCGAACATTATCAAGGGCTAGGCGACGAACCGGTCTTGTTTTGCTTCGATGTGGCTGCGGGCACAGAAGGAGGAATTTTAAAAAGGTGGTGCTAAACCATAATAACAAATTACTACGGAGTACTTGGGTCGGGCAACTGTTTTCTGCTTCGACTGCATGTGTTGATGTTTTCTTATCGCATGCTGGGTCGAACAAAGAATTCAAGGTTCAGTAATCAACGTCACATGTCAGATTCTCAGAACATACATATGATAATAATCCGGAGAATTTATGTCCACGTACGAACGGGCAAATGGGATATTATCTTAGCATCTACGAAATCATACGTCGTACGCTTTGCGCTAGCTTGGAGGCTCACCCGAACTACGGAGACATGGAGTACTGATAATCTAAAGAGTTTGGGTTTAGTCAGTCATCCATCCATCTTCGCCGAGAGGCAATGAACGAACACGTACGAGTAATACGGAGTATCTGGAACGGAGTCGACTACTACGAGTACTCCGTATCTCTCTATCTATGTCGGAACGGGTAAAGAGACCCCAAAACCCTGCAGAAACTGTGCACAGAACCTTGCTGTTTGACACCGCCTATCAGAGATATGATGGATCCATTACTAACGATGAACGCACTGTGACGCTGCCTGTCCATCCATCCATCCACCCATCTGCTCTGTGCTGCTGCACTGCTTTGGCGTTTTTGCCCCTACAAGTACTATTCCGTTTCTAGGTTTCCTTTGTTGACGTGCATCTCCATTTTCTTTCTTGGGTAATTTTTTTTTGCCTCCTTTCTTTACCTAGTAGCCAGTCGTAATACATACATACTAGTACATAGATACTGCTCCTACTAATACTACTCCATCGGCTCCATCTGGCTGGCTCCCGTCACCCCCCGTCCAAAGTCCCAGCGCGGACTGCGCGACTCTCTCCAACTCCCCCGCCGCCATTTCTCAGGTCCAAGGTCGCATGGGCCGCTGAACCCCAGCGACCCAGCCACTCACGGGAGGCCCTTGGGCTCTCTGGAGACTGGGACGGCCTAAAGAAAGCACTGCAGCACGCGGCCTGCCCGCTAGGATTGGCCAGTCACCCCACTGTGACGCCTGCACGCACTAAAATGGCGGCTACTGCGTGATGCACCAAGTCGGTACAAGCTGCATGTACTGGTGCTGGTGCTCGGATCAGCGCATCCAGGCCCTTCCAGCTCAGGCAAACCATCCGTCTGTGCCATCCCAGAGAGAGACAACAGGCGCTCTGCATTGGCTCTGGCTTTGGTTGCCCCGATCCCTCGCCGACCCGATCTGTCCGTCCTTTGCCTCATTTCGATTCGATTCTCTTCTTCCCGCCTTGTCTGCGATGCCCGTTGGTGACGCCTCCGAGTAGAAACGGGTGCATTCTCGTGCATTCGCTGTTATGCTCCCTCCCCACTGCTGCTGCAAATCCTAGAGCCAAGCCCGTCTATCTCTGTATGGCGTCTACACGTAAGTACCGGCCTCAAAACAGCAATCGCGCGGCAAAGCATCTGGCGACGGCGCTGTTGGCTGTGGGCGCTGTCGTCACTGCAACCCCCTCAACGAACATCTACTTGCAGGACCAGCACAAGCTCTGTCCAACTAACCCGGATCACTCTGCTGACACGCCAATGTTCTCAGTCACACCCGTCTCGAGCAGCACGAGCTCTGCCCTCTCATAACGCCGGAGGGCCATGGATGCCGTCGAGCCTCTATTCTTGACGGCGCGGCCATCACCCGATCTGAGGTCGCGGCCATCGACCAAGCGACGCAACATACCACCACTGAGGCCACCCATCACACCACAGAACGCGACATCGAAGGACGCAAGAGTCAGGAAGAGGATATCACCATTGTCAGGAGTGCTGGATGCGAAGGATAGTTCACCGCCAAAGTCAACAACTAAGATAGTGCGCAAGGGATCGACTGCTGGACGGCCATTGGTACCATTGACGGAGCGGAAGCCTCACGAAGACAGGACCGTGTCAAGAGGGAAAAGAGACGGGGAAAATGAACGATGGGATATCGCGCCGGACGGAGCCTCGGCTGGCCGCGAAGGCCGCCCGTTTACCGTTGCCAATGTCGGTAACAATGGCAGGATATATTTGAGGTATGCACGCAGCCCCGCCGCCCTGTGTTCACTTCGGGTGGTGGCTGTGATGTGTCGGCGTGTCATGGACATTGACCTCACCACAGGCGGCATTCAATTGTGGCGGTGCTAAGAAAGCGGTGCTAACCTGTTTCCAGGCCCTCTGTTCGACCTGCTCACCAAAGATATCCCCAACCAAACTTCACGTTTCCCGTCACTCCGCCTGGAACTGCTGGCATTGAGCCTGGCAACTCTGACACGGCGAAGCTGGTAGTCAAAACCACCGAGCACCATGAAAGTCAATACACCCCGACACCGAGGACATCAACTGCCCTAGCGAGTCCTGCTCCCTTCACAGACTCTAGAACTGCAGCTCCAGCCCAGAAGCATAGACGCGCTAGGTCAGAGACCACTGTTCAGGAATTTAATCCGAAGGAGCCGGACACGAATGGGTATAGAGTGGTCATCTCAAAGCCTGGGCAGAGTGACGACCAACGACCGAAGACCATGGATGATCTGGATTGCGATGGCGCTCCATTGCTAGACATCAATATTCCGTGTTGGAGATTGGGAACCCCTCAGTTTACCGTGAGAGGCACTCCAGTCATTAGGGGCTCATCGTATGCCCCGACTGATGATTTCCGGCCCAGCAGTGCGTCCGTGTTGAACCGATCACAAGTGAACCTCAGCGTGCCTTCGAACGAACGAAGGTCTAAGAGGCCGAGTTTTTTGGCCATTCCACAAACCTGCTTTCCTCGCACATCTCAACCACCGTCTCCCCGCGTACTCCGTCCTATGCGCTCCACTTATATATCGACTCACCTTGTCATCGAACCCGCCATGTTCACAGACCTAACTTTCAAACCTGCCTGCGACGAGAGATCAATAGTCCGATATTCGTCCACCAGAACCGTCACCGCCGCAACTGCCCCTCGACTTGTCGCCGAGATTACGTCGCCGAGTTTCTTGGATTACGAACTGATCTCAGACTTCTTCTTAACCTTCAGATCTTTCCTTGAGCCAGATGCCTTGTTGCGGATGCTTGTTGCTAGATTACGATGGGCGCTGGAACGTTACGACGAGGCGGGAATGGTTGTCCGGGTTCGAACTTTTGTTGCCATGCGACATTGGATTCTGAACTATTTTATGGATGACTTTGTCCTGAATTACGACCTCCGCGTGACTTTTTGTTCATTGTTGAACGACTTCGTCGCTGAGTTGTCCCAGGACTTTAGAACGCGCAAGGTTCCGTTCAAGATACTGACTGAACTCAAGAAGTGCTGGCGACGTGTTTGTGCTCACTACTGGGATGGCCCTGAATTTGACGACTCCCATGGGCCCCAGTACCAATTGCTCCGGGAGGCATTGCTGGGTACAGAGACCCCAGTCTGGACCCTACTTTCTGGGAAAGAGAAGGCATCGAGCCGCCGCAACTGAACAATTTGTCCCTCATACCGAATAACTCAATCGACACAGCCAGCTTTTACGCCGATGTTCCCAGAACCACGAATATTAGTGATTTCATTGTCTTGGGAAATCGACCAGGGACTCCTGAGAATCAACTGCTCACCCATACCCGCTCAAGGAATGGTCCTGCTTCGCTGCTCAGTATAGCAAGCATGGATATTGTGTCTTGTTCGTTTCCTAGCAAGAACGTGAGACCTTTGAATCCCAATTCAAGCCATCCTCTGGCCGCTCATCCGGTGTACTCCCTTTCTGCCATCACACCGTCTGGAGCCATAGCAACTACACCTCGAGCGCTTGCTGGCAAGCGCGTTCGAGCGGCACAAGCACATAAGCGGAACAACAGCATCACCGACTCGCTGCGAGAACACAGTTCAGACAGGTCTTCATCAAATGATGCTGAATTCTCCATGACTCTACAATCAGCGGGTAGTCTTGTTCGAGGAAATCTTCTTCCACCAGGACAGCCATACGTGGATATTGAAACCGATTTTCACCTCGGCGAGGCAAACAGGCAGACCACCATATTTCAGCCACAGGGCCGCAACTTTGCCAAAGACAGAATGCTTGGTGGGGCCATGTCTGGTTCTGGAATGAAGAAACTTCTTGGAAGCGTGCGCCGTGCCCTGAGCAATCGGGGGCAATGGTCATCTGGTCCACAGGCGGGCTTGACAAACATTTCCCCTGTAGGCTCTCACAGCGTCGCTTCGAATCGACTACCGGGAACACCTATTGTTCCACAAGGAGATATGAGACTGAACGGCTTTCGTCCACTGGTCAGAATCGATCTTCTTGGAGCCGAGGTCGCAGAGGACTTCAAACAAGCCATCCGGGAAGAAGAGGAGGCAGCTGAGGCGGAACGCATGGGTCTATCAATCACTAGTCCCAACTCTGCGCCTGCGATCCCAGCACCACTGGAGTATTCAGTTGCCCATATGGAGTCGAGTACTTTTGATTGCCTGCCTCAAAAACCAAAAGGCAAGGCCCGTGAGTGACATGGGCATAACTACAGGGAGCAAATCAATCGTTATTGTTGATGATACAGTCCCTTTCGACATGCCTGGAAGACATGGAGAGATCCCTACATTCAGTCCTTCCTTCGACGCTTTAGCTGATTCCTTCATGCCTACCGGTGGCGGCCCTACGCCTCCCACAACACCCCCTACACAAGTCATGGGAGGAACACCACGACGATCCTCTTATCTCAACCAACACGTTGCTCACCGCTTGAGCCCCACGATCCACTGCCGCCCTTCATACCAGATCTTGCAACATTGGGTGGTGTTTGACAGGTCCCGGCCTTCGGATGATTTGAGTAGGCCGTCGTTTTCCACAAATCGCAGCCAGCGTTACCTCCCGGCAACTCGGGGAACATTCAGGATGCACATGAGAAACAAATCGAGTAAATCATATCGTTCCCTGAACTCCATACGACGGCATAGCAGTGGAATTGTTCCACAGTCGACAGTGCGAAGCTTCGATGCCACTACCGATTCCTCGATTTTGGATAGGGACTCTAACGTACCTCTGCCGAACCTCCTCGAATGCTTCGTCGGCGTCCTGGCGGCGACCTAAGAGCAGCCAGAAACGTGGGGAGAGCTAGACAACCCAGCGCTTAGAAAATCACGGTCCGTTGGGTCGCTGACAGCATACACAGAGTCTATCCGGAGCTCCTATCTCCTTGGCGCTCATCCTGACCCTGATAGCCATTTCAGCAGCCCCATCATGGAAGAGTTCATGAAGAGCGGGAGTTCTCAGTTGGTCAAATGGCCGAAAAGCCTGTGAAGAAAGAAAGAACTGTCACTGTTCAGTACTCACTCATCAAAGCCTATTATGCGTCCATCATTTGAAGAAGAGGCCAAAAAATTGGCCCAGATACCCGACGAAGATGACGGTGGTGTTGAATCAGCTTTGTTGAAACTTGAAGGCAAATACGAACCCAGATTGAAGGTATCTCTTCAAAGACCAGAAGAACAGATGCAGTAAGTTCTGGTGGGGTGAAGGTAGCATCGCTGCTTACGACACGGAGGTTGAGAACCAACTGGAATTGTGTCCGCAATCCAATGCGGGATATCTTGCGCCTTCCGTGGGCAGCGATAGGCGAACCGCCTCCTCGGCAGGTCGCAGCAATCGGTTGGGTATGGTCAGCGGACCAACTCTTGAAGCACGTTCATTCCTATCTGAAGCGTCAGGGGAGTCATACTGTTCCATTCCGCTCCTGGATAGGGGCTTGACTGATGATGGTCGGAGCAAAGAGTAACTGCAGAGTGGATTGATCGGTCAATCTTCCGAGGTTCAGACGACGATGTCGGTTCTGACGAGATAGAAAAAGTATTGGACATGACCGAAACTGACGAAACTCGACACTTGTCCTACGATTTTGTCGAGAAAACGGACAGTATAGGGAACATCGAGCCCGGACAGACCGCCCCATCAGGAGTCGGAGATCAAACTTTCCTGGATGATGATAGTGTGGCGGGATCGGATCTTTCTTCCGAGTTATCTGTTGTCGACGGCATGGGTCTGTAAATTTGGATGGCGACAGTGGACTCTTCTCTGTTCAAAGACCTCCTCCGCACCCATTCGGTGAACCCATTTCTCTGCCGCGATCGAATTCGCCCTCTGCTCATATGACCTTGGCTCAGGCGTTAGAGATGATGCCGGAGAGACAGCTCTATCCAGATCAAATCTGGGAACAAAAGCCCCTCCCTCTGACGCCAGAAACATCGTTTGCAGGAGTCAAGAGCCTCAATCCGACCCTTCGATTCTTACTGAGACTCCCTATTCGGCTCCACAAACGAGAGCTGGTCGCCATCGCAAGTTTTCCGTCCACTTGCCCTTCATTTTGGCATTTGATTCAGACATATTGGCCCAGCAGTTCACCTTGATTGAGAAGGATGCTCTGAATGATATCGACTGGAAAGAGTTGATTGAGATGAATTGGAAAGAATGCTACTAGCAGTGATTCTCGTTCTTGGGTCGACTTCCTAAGGAACACTGATGCTCATGGCGTTGAAGTTGTGATTGCGCGGTTCAACATCATGGTGAAATGGGCCATCTCCGAAATTGTTCTTACTCAACACATCGAAGAGAGAGCGAGGTGCATTATCAAATTCATCCACATTGCAGCACATTGCCGACGCTACCGCAACTTTGCCACTTTGGCCCAGCTCACCATCGCCTTGTCCAGCAATGAGATCTCCCGCCTCTTGCAGACATGGGAGTTGGTGCCAGCCCCACGACCTCAAGACACTGAGCGAGTTGGAGACTCTGGTTACACCAACGCGCAATTTCTACAACCTTCGAGCCGAGATGGAGATGGGCTCTGATGGCGGCTGCATACCATTTGTCGGCATTTACACACATGACCTGCTATACAATGCACACACGCCCTTCGGAAATTGCCAGCTCCCCTACCACCCCTCCGCTGATCAACTTTGAGCGTTGTCGAATTGCGGCCGCCGTGGTTAAGACTCTACTGCGACTATTGGAAGCGAGTACACGTTACGCTTTCCAACCCATCGAAGGCATAACTGAGCGATGTCTCTGGATGGGCGCATTGAGTGATGAGGAGATTCGACGACACTCGGAGAGCCTGGAGTAGTTTACTTTCACCCGACAACTTGCCCTTTTCCCCTTTCTACAATTGTCACATTAGACGACAACTAGCCCACGCATGACTGTACCAATACACTTGACGACACACGGATACCCGCACCATACGACCGTCTTCCTCCACAAACGCGTGGCCTTTCCTATACTATACCCACAATGTCCATCTTTCGGCACACATATATTTCTTTGTCTTGTTTGAGTCTCAATGACCGCGATCTTTGTGGCATCAGGCTAGGCACAAATTTATAGGGATTTTCTCTCGCAGCAATAGTGACGAACGGATCCGACTTACGAACCCAAGCGCAGCGTGGCATATTTTTGGTTTCATTGTTGCATCTTTTTACTTTCCTCTTTCTTCTTTGTCTATTTGAAGCATTAGCAAGGTTGATACCACATACACACACTCATACCGGCTACCATCACGGGTGGTGAAGAGGGTCGGCATTTTTCCTTCTACCAATGTTTGCATGAATGGGTAGCGTGGGTAGCAGGAAATAGGGGGATACCAGCATTCGGCATTATGGATACTTGGTTTGATAGCGCGTGGAATATATACCTACACTTATATATGTATATCAGGTGTATATTGGCCTTGGGATGGGTTGGAGTTGATGGGATATACGGATGTGAGGTGCTTTCTATAATATACCACTGTTTGAGTTTCTCTTCACTTTAACGTTGGTGCGTGATTAAGCTGTTCTATAGATTATTCACGGCAAGTGGACGGATGGAACCAGTATATGAGCATGGTTATAATGGGATTTTTGATCTTTTTTGTTCACTTTGGATGGCGGCTGTAAAAGCTTCTCGCATCAAAAAAACAAAGTCAAGGAAAAAAATAGGTGGGATAACGGTCAAGTCCACCCCCAGCGGAGCGCACAGGGCTTTCCCTCCCCCCTCCTGACGAAGGGAGAGTATCTTTCCCTCATCAGTGCAGCTAGCCTAACCCAATTCTCCCAAGACCACGTTTGTCCTGCAAGCCGGAAAACGCGCTTTCCTTGCTGATGACCAATATCGCCATTACCACTCAGTAGCGTTGTTCGCTTCGCCTTCAGCCTCGGGGCCAGGTCCAGCGCTGTCCTACCACTGGCTCTCCTTGGCACCCTCAGCCCACTCCGTGCCGGTGGTGGTGGCGGCGGCGGCACCCCACTCCTGACCGGCACCGTCCCAGCCAGCGGCAGCGGTGTTGGCACCGGCGAAGCCAGGGGCGGCAGCATCCCAGTCGCCAGCGGCGGCCTGGAAGCCGGACTCAATGGCGGCGGGGGCTTCCTCCTCGGTGCCGGGGAGGAGCTTCTCCTCCTCAACCTTCTCCTCGGCCTCGGCCTCAGGGTCACGGTCTGTGTGTTCGTGGTTAGTTTCTGAAATGGAGCTATTGACGGATGGTTGAGTGCGGGGAGTGGTAACATACAGAAGTACAGATCAACCATGACGTCC
This sequence comes from Hypomyces perniciosus, assembly GCA_008477525.1. Lineage (NCBI taxonomy): Eukaryota > Fungi > Ascomycota > Sordariomycetes > Hypocreales > Hypocreaceae > Hypomyces > Hypomyces perniciosus. The sequence goes on from SPDT01000006.1 coordinate 1,342,592, forward strand.
CAGGGGGTCTCGCGGTTGAAGATGGTGCCACGGAGTCTCAGGACCTCACGGGCAAGCATCCACCAAACGGTACCGATGGCGTGGCGACCCTTGTTGTTGGTAGGGATGGCAACGTCGACGTACTCGGTGGGGGAGTCGGTATCGCAGAGAGCAATGACGGGGATGTTGACATAGCTGGCCTCCTTGATGGCCTGGGCGTCGGTGCGAGGGTCGGTGACGATGATCAGGCGGGGCTCCTTGAAAGAGCGGGTGATGTAGTTGGTGAAGCTACCGGGGGTGAAGCGACCAGCGATGGGCGAGGCACCGGTGTGGGCGGCGAACTTGAGGACAGCGCGCTGACCATAGGGACGGGCGGAGATGACGCAGATGTCGGCAGGGTTGTCAATGCCGACGATGATACGGGCAGCGAGGACAATCTTCTCCCTTTGAGGCTGTTAGCATGCCATACATAGTCTTCCCCAGCTGTCCCAAAGCTTCGGGCACTAAATAGAACGCACCAGGTCTTGCCAATGTTGAGAACATTGACACCATCGGCACGGGTCTTCCAGAGGTAAGGCTCCATGTGAACCTGGAGGTTCTTGCTACCGAGGTGGCATTGAGCCGCCAGGAGCATCTCAATGTCCTGGGAGGTGGCGTTGAAAACGGACGGCAGGTTGGAGGGAGCCATCTTGTCTGATTTCTTGACGGACGTTCGACGTTGATGGGGGAGAAAGGAGAGTGGAGGGGGGAAGAAGAAGAAATCGACGATCGGGACGTTTCGTACAAGTCGCCAAAAGTTCGCGCGAAACGAGAGAATTTCCAAAAGTGTGTGTGTTCGCAGAGCCCTGAGGCCACTAGCACCGAACTGGCTTAGCGCATTCCTTCTCGTTCAGAGGTTCCAGGATGCACGTGAGTGGATGCGCTAGGCTACTTTCGGCTACGGGTGTATCCGACGATCGACTCTGCGAAGAGAGCCGTCGGCCATAGGAAATTTTGAGGATCTGTTAGGACGACATATCGCTTCGTCTGGCAGAGAACCGAGCTACTGGCGCAACAATGCCGCCCAGATTAGAGCTGTTGCAGCGCCTAGGCACTGTCAATCGTACGGTTACTCTGTTTTCGAGGAAACATGCTAGAATACATTGCTAATTGACTCGCTAGTATGCCTGCGGCCTGCAACCAGACCCGTGACACCCAACTTCCTCCCCATTATCCAGACAGCCAATCTCTCCCAGCGCGAGAGGAAGCGAAAGGCCAAGCAAGATCCCTACAAATGGGCGCAGGCTCAGCAGCGCAAAGCCGCCAACCTCAAGCGACGTGAGGAGCTCCAGAAGAAACGGGAGGAAGAATGGGGAGACCCAATCTGGGGCAAGACCACTCCATTCCTTGAGTCCCTGGACTCAGCCGGCCAGGTTGCTCTCAGCGAGGTACCTCGAGATGCAAGCGGCAAGCCCCTCGAGAAGCCACGGACTCTTCCTACTACTCCCGGCCTTCGCAATCATTTCCTTACCGACGCCGAGCTGGAAGATGCTGCCAAGCATGCCCATGCTTTGACGAAGCCGATGGTCGGGGTGGTAGAGTCGCAGATGGATCCTGCTACAGAGGAGGAGAGAAAGAAGGCGCACGACCAGAAGCACTACAAAGCCCTCGAAGCTTTGCGGAGAATAACGTCTCTGAGCAACGGCAGCGCCAGTGACCGGTTTCACGCCAACGTGAGACGCATCGTCGATGAGTTTGGACGCCACAAGACGGACAAGTTTCTGAAGCCTAAGCCGCAATCCATCACACCAAACACCGTACCAATGCCCGATCGTGCCGGCCCAGATACAGGCAGCTCAGAGGTCCAGATCGCCATCTTGACGGCCAAGATCAGATCAGTCGCAAAGGCCTTGGAAATCACCGAGGTTACAAGGATAAGCACAACAGGAGGAACCTGAGACTGCTCTTGCATCGGCGCCAGAAGCTTCTGACATACATGGAGCGGAAAGAAAGGGGGTGAGAGGTGGACACACATGCTTGAAAAGCTAGGTCTCACCCAGCAACATGGAAGGGACAGATCGATCTGTGACGATGGTGTAGGATAGTCAAATGTCTGTATGTACAATAGAAATCATCAGAGGCCGAACGAATGCCCACGTCAATCTTTCGCCTCTCCCATTGCGCCTAGTCTGACCCATCCGAGCAATTAAGAACCAACATGTTAAAACACAGGTGCGCTGATAGCGATCTAGTATTAGTCTGGCGCAAATCAGAAGACACTGATGAAGTTTCCATACGATCCTTCTGGTTCTGGGCTATGCACTCAGCAATCCACGTGATGTTACGGATTCCTGGCTGATGTTAGCGACTGATACGAGACGAAGGGTAATGACATCACGTACCTGTTCCTCAACTTCACCCAGGCATAGACAATTGCGAAGGTAAATTGCCTCGTGAAGGCATCTTTCGAGATCTCCATCTCCTTCTGGTAAAACATATCCTCCAAGCTCTTACCATCGGTAGGGCCACCTCCCATGTTTCCAGGGCCAGAGGCGCCGCCAAGAGAGGCTGCAATCAAAGACGTCTTGGTAGTCGTGAACACCATCAACGGCAAGACGCACGCCCTCAGCGTCATCCGCCGAGAAAGCATCAAAGTGCCCTCGGGGAACAGTTTGCCAAAGGTGGGATAGAGCTTGTTTGCGGTCGCCTTGGTCAACTCAGTTTCCAAATGAGTTGAGGGTGATATTGATGGCTCGGCGATCAGCCTCAAACTCAGGATGTTGGACATGACTTCCGCAGTGGGGTTCCAGCCATTTCGGGATGGGTATTAAACAAAGTGTAAAAGTCCTCCAGGTAGTTCTTGTAGAGAGTGTTCCGAACAATCTCAATGTTGAGTTCATCCAGGTCTTGGTGGCTGAGGCTGCCCTTGAAGTATGGCGCGAGAGGCGTCTCAATCAACACACTGTTGTAGAGTTCCTCGATATTGGTAGCGACGCAGAGAACAGGCATGGTCTCGAACCAGCCTAGGGGGTGGCATCTCTCCAAAGTTCACGGGTGTCTCGTTCGTGGAGGGTGCCAGTGATGAGCAGAGCGACATGTCAATCATGTAGCCGTAGGTGACATAGTCCATGAACTGGGCCAAGGATCCAGTAGCATTGGCACGAACATATCGAAACTCTGAGATGAGCTTATCTGTCGTCTTTGATGCGAGGGCAGAGGTCGAAGGGTTCGGCGGAAGGGAGGCGAGGAAGTCGCCATAGGCAGGACCAAGCTGGAGCTTGAGATCTGGGTTCATGTTAGCAATCAAGAATCGGCAAGCGAGCAATCACACGCACCGTCAATCGTCTCGCACTGCGTCAGGTTGTTGTAGGCCCCAGTCGTCAGCAGGCCGTTCCGATAGCCTCGAATGATGCCCTCGAGATAGCTGCATTGCATGGCGTCAGTGAGGGCAAGGTGAGCTGAACGTCACTGCGACTGACCCATTGTTCACGTTAAAGAATAGGCCCTCCATCTTTTGTGACAGCCTTCAGGCTTAGCGCAATTACGGAATGGCAGCGCGAAAAGAAAGGCGGATTTTTCTGGTGTTATATCACCCACAATAGCTGTCTGGTTTTCTAGTCGGTATTATTGTCAGGACTCTAACAGTAGTAGTACTAAGTATTGTTGACGAGGCGCATCGAACGCTACAATAATACTACGTATCGAGCTCCCCACGTGAGTGGGTGGTCCGGAACTTATGTAACGCCGACACCCGGCAGACCATCCCACTTTTCGAAGCACCAGCACCAAACGGGCCCAAAAAATAATTTTGAGTGGAGACTAAAGCTTCTTCCAACTTGAAAAATTTCCAAAACTTCATTCGTCCACCTTCGCCCGTCACTTTTGCGCACACAACAACGACTGCAATTGGGCTTTAGGAGGAAGCAGGAACTCGACTGAACTGTGCAGGAGCGTTGGAGAGAGCATCAATCATTCACCATGTCTCTCTTCGTTCTTGCCGAGACGCCCGCGGGGTGAGTTTTGCCAGCGAAACGGGCTCTTTCCCAGAGCACCGTCGTCGCGCCTAGTTGCATTGAGCTGACACTGGATAGCTATGGCCTGTTCAAGGCTGCCGACAAGAAACTCCTTAAGAATGAAAGCCTTGCCGAGGAACTTGGACGCCCCGAGCGAGTGATTGAAATGTGAGTTCAAGCCTTGCCAGCTGACAATGCCAGGCCCATGAGACTGACAGCTGTCGCGCACAGGTTGAAGCTGAAAAAGTTCGTCAAGTTCGAGAGCGCTGCCATGGCCCTTGAGGAGGCCGCGTCCCTCAGGGAGGGCAAAGTCCCTACCCTCTTGACTTCCCTCCTGGAAGACATCAAGGCCGAGAGAAAGGCGTCTCTTGCCGTCGCCGATCTGAAATTGGGAACTGCCATCTCCAACTTGCCCCAGTTCAACATCTCCCCCGTGTCTGGCTCCAACACGATGGATCTCTTCCGAAGCATTCGAGAGCACGTGTCGTCGTTGATTCCCGGACTCGACCAGATGAACATTGATCGGATGAGTCTCGGTCTCTCCCACTCGATGGCCCGACACAAGATCAAGTTCTCGGCCGACAAGGTTGACTCTATGATCATCCAGGCGATTAAGATGCTCGATGATTTGGATAAAGACCTCAATGTCTATGCCATGAGAACAAAGGAGTGGTATGGCTGGCATTTCCCTGAGATGGCCAAGATCCTGAACGACAACATGGCATTTTGCCGTGTCGTTATCGCGACCGGCATGCGCACCAACATGGCGCAAACTGACCTCTCTGAAATCCTTCCCGAGGAAGTTGAGACCGCTCTGAAGGCTGCTGCTGAGATGAGCATGGGCACAGAGATCACCCAAGAGGATATTGACAACCTCATTCTTCTCGCAAAGGAGGTTCTCGCATATCACGAGTATCGAAACCGACTTTCCTCTTCCTCGAGAGCCGCATGCGATCCATTGCTCCGAACCTGACTGCTATCGTCGGTTTCATGGTTGGCGCCAGACTCATTGCCCACGCCGGCTCTCTCATTGCCCTTGCCAAGTCCCCTGCTTCTACCATCCAGATTCTTGGAGCTGAGAAGGCGCTATTCCGAGCTCTGAAGACCAAGCACGATACACCCAAGTACGGTATCATGTATCACTCTCCCCTCGTTGGTCCAGCAACAGGCAAAAACAAGGGCAAGATGGCGCGTATGTCGTCTGCCAAGGCGGCCCTGGCTCTGCGTGTAGATGCGCTTGGTCTGAATGATGAAGATGATGGCGAAGACGATGACAAGAGAGCCATGCTGGGTCTCACTTGCCGTCTTAAGCTCGAGAACACGCTTCGAAAGCTCGAGGGCAAGCCACTCCTTCCCAAGGGTACCAACGTTTCTCCATCGGGCGAAATCATTGCCGCTGGCCAGTTCACCGTGAAGGATACCCGCCGATACAACGTTGACGCCGATGGTGTTACGAACGAGGCCAATGGCGACAGCTCCAAGAGCAAGGACAAGAAGTCAAAGGACAAGAAGCCCTTGATTGAGGTCGTTGAGGAGTACTCCAATGACGATGAAAACATGGAAGATGCCCAGGATGATGATGAGGAGGACGACAGCGACGACGAAGGTGCCAAGACACCAGCAAAATCAGCAGCAAAGAAGCTCTCGAGCGAGGAATACGAGCGACTGGCCGAACTCGCCGGCCTTTCTGTCAAGAAGTTCAAGCGAAGTATGAGCGCGGTGATGTCCAGGTCAGCGCTGATGGCACTCCCAAGGTGTACAGCAAGAAGGAGCTTAAGAAGCTCCGCAAGACAGAGGAGGCACCCACGCCAGTCAAGGTTGCGGAGCCCGTGTCGGAGAAGAAGAAGAAGCGTAAGTACGAGGATGATGAAGAGGCTGAGTCTGAGGCCAAGAAGGACAAGAAGCAGAAGAAGAAGAAGCGTCAGTCTCTCAATGCCTAGAACCCATTGAAGATCACAATCGAGCTCGAGACTAGGGTCGCCGTCGGCGGCGGCCCAAAAGGGGAGCGTAGTCTACGAGTAAAACGATTTCGTCTCTCGACGGCTAGGAGTCCTGCGAAGACGAAGCGGCGCGCGTAGGGGTCCTGCAATGTCGCCTGTGACGTTGTAGATTTATGATACCTGAGATTCTTTGAGAGCTTCTGGTCAATCTGTCTTTGTTAATATGGCTGGCGTTTGGGGGGGTTACATCTGGCATTCGGCGTGGTTGGACTATTTTCTGTTGATCCAACTTTTTTCAACACGCCTGTTGTGTAGGAAATCTCAGAGGAGCTAGGGGCTAGTGAAGACTTGAATGAATTTGCTTTTGAATGTTGATTACCATGTGCTTGCTTCGAATAATTCGTAGATGGGTCGTATCGAATCCAGAATCACACCCCCATTTTAATGTCGAAGATCTTGTCAAGACGTGGTGGAATTCACCCCATCTATTCTATCTATGCCTACTGGTCATCACACATTCAAAAACCGTAGTACATACAAAGTAACAGCACAAATATTTTGTTTGTTCAGCGCTGCCAGCATTTAATTAATCCTCAAGGACTCCATGGTATTCATTAGAGTCCCTTCCCATTCTTCCTTCCATTGTGCTACTCAGTCAAAGAGCGGGTATCCTGGGTATCACATTCACAAAGTCTTTGCCCATTTCCTCATTCAACTCAAACCCTCACACTCCGAGTAGATCCGCCTCCAAACAAGCCAAGTAAAGCACAAGACCAAATCCATGAGCGAGAGCGTGTTCGTGAAAAACATAGTACAGTCGGAAATTATTCTGTTAAGTGGGTATATAAATTCGATGGGACGAGCAGAATGCATGTGCTGTGTGATGACCTTCGAGGGCATCGGCGTCGTTGGAAACGATGAGGGGCATGGAAAACAACAGGCAGCTTTCGATCAAGTAGACCATGCTAAACCGCCGAAAAAGCCCCAAGAGTCAGCAGCAAGCCCTCATGGGAGGCAGGAGTCTAAAAGTTTTCCACGACGCGAGCGTTCATGGCTTGTTGGAAACTCGGGTCCTGACCTCCAAAATCTTGACCAGCGGCAGCAGTGCTGCCTTCACCGGTATGACCATCGCCCAGGGCAGCACTCATGGCAGGGCCACTCAGGGGTTGGCTGCTTCCGGGCAGGAAGATGACCTTGCTGTTGGCAGTCTTGGCCATGGCTTGCATGGCCTCGAGGTAGCGGATCTGCATGGCGGGCGCAGAGCTCAGGATGTCGGCGGCCTGGCGCATCAACTTGGCAGATTCAACCTGTAAAGGGCATTCATTGTCAGTATACAGAGATTTCTCAGATGGAGCATTTGTTTTTTGCTGTAGCTGATGATGTTGTTTGTCCTTACCTCGGCCTTTGCGGCGATGATCTTGCTCTCGCCGATACGCTTGCTCTGAGCGGCCATGGAAAGCGAGTCTTGCAGGTCCTGGCTAAAGAGAATATCCTTGATCAACATGCTCTCCACCTGAACACCCCAGCCAGCGGCAACATCCTCAATGATCTCGCCAATAGACTGGGCGATCTCCTCGCGGCGCTCAATGACGTCCTGGAGAACGCGGGCACCAACAACATGGCGCAGGGTAGTCTGGGTCCGCTCAACGAGGGCCTGGCGAACATTGGAGATGCCAAAGGCGGCCTTGTGGGGTGCGACAATGTGGTAGTAGATGACGGAGGTGAGCCGGAGGGTGACGTTGTCCTTGGTCATGCAGGTCTGCTCGGGAACCTCTGCGATCTGGATCTTGACGTCGACTTGAATGAGCTTCTCGCTGAGAGGGTTGATCTTGACCAGACCGGGGTCGACAGCCTTGTAGAAGCGACCGAACTTGGTGACGAGACCGACTTGGCCCTGGCCGACACTCTTGTAGGGGTTGGGGCAGATGATGCAGCAAGGAATGGCGCCCAAGGTTCCAACACAGTCACCGAGAGCATTGACTAGAAGAGAGGGCTGCGTTAGAACATGGCAGGTCCTTTGCGACAACACGATAGATGGAAGAGAGACATACTCATGCCGCCGTACCAGCCCTTGGGGTCAGCATCTGTACCGACGACAGTGGCATAGCTGCGCTGAAGGTCCTCCTCCTTGGGCGGCTGTACAGCCATGATCTTCTGGGGCTGGAAGCCAGTGCTGGCGCTGGTGCTGCCGTCATAGTCGGGAGCCTTGGAGGAGCTTCCGCCGTTGAAGGTGGCCATGGTCGCAAGCTGTGTAAGAGTTGTCTATAAGACTAAGTAAGACTAAGACTTGGTCTGTGAGAGAGTATCGCGATGATCGAAGACGAGCTGCAGTGCGGATCAGAATAGGAAACCGATTGGTGTTTCTGCAGAACCGATGGAAGTGGAGGGGGGAAATAAAAACAACGAGGAGGAGCTTTGGGGGGTTTTAATATGTTCGCTCTTGACGTCGGCGGCGAGTGAAACTCGGGCAGAACAGCCACTGCATGTACTACATACTAGGCAGTGCTAGGGAGGGGTGTACCCGCATGCAGGGCAGCATCTGGGAAGAGGTATCATTCGAACGGTGTTGCAGTCATAGAGATACATGCTTCCACGCAGGGCTACTACTGAATTGGGTACCTAGTAGTACTAGAATGGTTATGGACACAGCCGTGTTCATCACCTGTCGTTTAAGAGTGGAGAACGCAAAGCTCGGCAGTGCTTGGGCCCTGCGGGGATCATTTAATCCGTTTTTCTCGGCTCGCATTCTTCTCTTTTTGGGGCTGATTTCGGTGTGGATTTTGATGTTGTGATGTGATTGATCCAATTGATTTCACAGCCTCCTAGAGTGTACTACATAGGAAATGAGCCCAGGCATCAGCGCACATACGATGAATGCGACACCAATTGTCTGATGCCAAGCCAGGGCTGCTGCGTTTTACGTACGAGTACTACGTACGGAGTACGGGCAGATGATTCCGCAGCGTATTTCACGTTTGCAATACTACCCATAGTAATACCATCAAGCGTATTCATATTAGCTAGCTAACACTAATACTACCAACTATGTACGTACGGAGTACTACTATGTATGGAAATCGACACCAAAAATACACATCATCCCATTTTGTCCATTTAGCAGCTTTAGCAGCAAAGACCCCAACATCAATCCGTTAATCTACGCCACACATCCCGTAACGCTTTAGGCTGCCCAATCGAGACATACTCTTCCAGACGCTCGTCAGCACGGATGTCAAAATATCCGACACTTCGTCTGTGTTCTTCAATGCCGAGTTATCCAGATGATGGAGTCAAATTCCCCAGACTCTCGAAAGTGGACTTTTTTTTTTTATCACTCACAGTACTTGAGCACCACCTACCTGTGAGAACTGACTGACTGAAAGCAAAACCCATCAAAAATTACTACTAGTACTCCAGCACTGCCTCGACATCACCCTCTTAGCAAATTCACACAAACACCACTAGCCATCTTGACTTGGCCGAGATGCCGATCAGAAACCGGGCGGCGACATCATTTTCCCCGGCCACCCACCTTCCAACAGACTGCCTTCCAGCCTCATGATACTTCAACTTGTCGGGCGTTTTTCAAATCACCCACGACTCTACCAAGACGACTTCACATGCCCTCTGCGAGTGGTATTTCAAATCGGTTCCATATCTAGAACTCCCCGACTAAGCCTCATAAATCATCACTTGACCACGGTGACCCACAAGGCTATGCTATGCCCATGTTGTTGGGTATTACTGGTAGCAAGGCAACACAACAGATAGAGTCGGGTATTTCACATAGCGTTGGTGGGCCAACAACTTGGAGTGCCACCATCAGGACGATGGCTTGAGAGAGGATATCACCAACAGTCGATCGTAGTCAGCTTTATATAGACGTCATCGCCCATTAGTGCGACCTACATACACGTTGGTGGCGGGCACAGTGCATTTCTTCAGCCTTCTGTACGAAGTACGCCCGTTGGCAGCCGCCTGGCCGAAATATTCCCCCAAATGAATAGACAGTATTAAGGATTTGCATTCATTTCTATTCCGTACCTAGATAAATCTCCATCCAGTCATCATGTCATTATGACCGTGTCCAAATGCATGCATGCCCATATGCCTGCCCGCTGTACAAATGCAAGACCTACACTTTTATCATGATAATCCCCCCTCCCATCAACTGATCACTTATCGAATCTCAGGCTCCCGCATAAAGTCGGGAATGGTGAATCCCGTCTCGCCGCCTTCAAGTCTTGCAGAGGTCAATGCCTGAGCGATGTCGTTCAGCTTGGGAGATCGCCTCCCATCTGACTGTCGGTGCTTCCAGTCGTGTCCATCATCTCCTCCACACGACTGTTATCATGGTCGGCTCCTTGGACCGCGTCCGCATCAAAGGCGTAGATTTTTATTCCACGCAAGTGCGTGTCCTTGCCGTTCTGGTGGTTCTCGAGGATCTGCATCTGCAGCACATAGGAGACGAGAGTGTTGCCGTCAGGATCACCACCTGCGCCGGCAATGGGAACCTGTTGCCAGCCGAATGGGCTGTCGAGGTTCATGGTGGCAAATTCAATGAGGTTGTTCTCGCTGGTTCCCGACTTGAAGATAATCTTGGTAGGGGTGTAGGACTCATCTTCCTTGTAGTCAACGTAGAAACGGATGTCGCGAATGCCCACGCGCTTGACAAAGTACACTGTAAGCTTGTGCGGCTGCGGACCATCTGATCTGAAATCCAGAGTTAGCACGATGTGTCCATTCAGAATCAAGATACCACAGGAAGAAACTTACTGCCAGTAAAGCTTCAGATCATCGCTCCGAAGCTCTTCAACACCATTGCCCTGCTTGTGGCTGCTGACAGTGAACTTGCCCAGGTTGGAAATCTCCTTGAGCCCAAGAGTAGCAGGGTCCACCAAAGGTGCTACTTCCTGCTCTTCCTCGATATCAACCTGCTCCTCGACACTGGTGTCCTCGATTTCGTAATGGTCCTGAGAAAGAGCCTCCTCGTCGTATGTCAGAGAACCGAGGTGCTGCTCCAGACGAGCCTCGACACCACGGCGGGTCATACCCAGAACACTAAGATCCGGCTCAGAATCAGAGCCATCAGAGTCGAATTGCAGACTGAGCCGATGGTTGGCATTCACACGAGTGGCTGGGCCCATATTAGCAACAGTGGACTGGCGAGGAATTTCTCGAGGGCCGCGCTCGAGCCGACGGCGAATGATCTGAAGATGACGGTGTCTGTGGGTGACTTGGCGGCGTTCTTGAGAGGCGATCCTCTAGTTCCGTGCAAAGTTCATCATGATGGCCTCGAGGTTTTCCTTGTCTACGGAAGGAAATGGCCGCCAAGTTGGCTGTCTGTGATAGAGGAGAGTCCCGGAAGGAGAGGTAGGTAGCTCCTGAAGGGGAGGACGATTATGGGTAGGCTTGAAGCGAGGCAGTGGAGGTGACTCTGGCAGATGGGAGGTTTCCTGAAAGATAGAAAAGGGCAGAATGGAAGTCATGTCAAGGAATAAAGGAATGAAGGGGCAGTGTGCCTTTTTAAAGAACGACTAGGGTGAGGCAAAGTAAAAGAGTGAATGAACGAAAAGGCAAAGTTGCAGAAAGTTTGAAGTTTATGCAGGTAGAAGAAAATAAAAAGGTTAGGCTTTTATGGCAGAAAAAAAAGACAATTGGAAAAGATCAGATGAAAGTTGCGTAAGGTAGGTAGGCTGCTAAGGAACTGAGGAAATGCTGATAGCAGGGAGGGCGATTACGGACTCAAGGTGCTTGGGTGCATGTCTACCTAAGAAATTACTGCAATGACTTACATCTATGGAGGCGAAAAGGATTGGGCGGAGGAGCTATATCGCCATGCTGATAGCCACCAGGGCGTTGGTTGTCTGGCGTTCGGTGAGCGTCTGGCGTCACCTGGACCTGGACCTGGAGGCGTTGTTGACGCTGTCGTCCCTCAAGCTGCTGAGACAGGCCCTGGGCTTGAGCCTGGGCTTGGGCTTGTGCTCCTTGGTGGGAGTTGGCCGTTGAAGCTACATGACGAGCTCGTCTGGAGCCGCGAGCAATGTCCATACTTTGGCCCGTTGGAGACGACAGAGACGACCATTTATTGCTATCACTGCCATTCTTTGGTGGTGGTTACACACATAGGTACGCTGAACTGGACCTGTTGCGCGTGGTCACGTGATGGTCCATCAAAGCATCGACATCGAAAGTTGACCAAACCTTGTTTGCTTGTCTCATTCCCCTACCTCTACTACCTCTACCTCTACCTCTACCTCTACTATTAGACATTTTCAAGTTAAATACTACTAATTGAGGTATTTTCCGTCGGGGCGATTCTTAGCAGTATCCTCTCGAGAGAGTCGGGTCTGCCCTATTCCATGGAATATTCAGCAAATGCCGCAACTCAAGGCCGGCTGCTCAATGTCCATCTGCTTTCGCCGCAACTGAGTCATCTTCGAAATCGAAGCCATCATAAGTCGTCAGTCATGCCATGCCAACGCTTCCATTAAACTGGCAGTCATTCCTCCCGGTTTATCGTCGAATCACGATTCCAGATTTCTTCAGATGATCGTGCAGGTCCAACCTGCATCAGTGGAATTGACCATGACCTCCTTAACGTTGTTGTTGAAGCTCCTGAAGTTCAAACTGCTCTTGATCTTGACGCCGCGTTTCCGCTCGAAGTCGTCGAATTTCACGCTCTCGTCGCCGCGCCTCTATCTGTGGTCGGCATGCTATGGTGTAAGTAATCCCAAAGAGTATGGCGCCGAGAACTGCCCCAATGAGGAGTCCAAAGATAGCAGTTCGTGTTGGGGTTCCTCCCTGTGTAAGGGCATTCCACGGATAGTCCGGGTGATCTTCACTCATGGTTGTTTGTTGGCCCATGGAGGGTTTCTTTTTTCCTTCGTCTTTTTTTTTCACGTAACTTCTCTCTTGGTGAGCTTAGGCCAATGTGTGGTCGATTTCCGGCGGCTTGGTGGGTTATTTGAATAATTCAAATATTCAAATATTCACTTGGTCAGGCGAGATGCTGAAGGTTAAGTATCTGGATACGTGGTGAGAAACTGACTGATTCTGTGTTGGTTATGATGATGCTGGGTAGTGAATCGCGGAGAGTTGTGGTGCAGGAGAGACCACCTCTTTTCCCAGCGGCACAAATCTATTCAAGTCTCAGACAGCTAGTCAAGTGTACCTGCTGCTAATGAAGCGATATCATTTTCACCTGCCTTGAATCATTCTTAAGCAGTCATTCCCCCTCTCGGACAATCAGCACGATACCATCAACTTACACAGGAGCTGCTATTGTCAATCATGCTTGAGCGAGTCGTGAAAAGGAACATCATACATCATACATCATACATCATTGTCGCAGGAAATCACTCCCCACGAATCTCCACTGACAGCGGCATCTGCCTCGTCCAGATGTTCATCCCAATCTTCTCGCCACTCACCACCGGCAATCCTGCATGCAACGTCCTCTGATCCCCCTGACCATCCTGCAACAGATTCTCCCAATACACTGCATTCCCCTCCACCGGCCTAAATGTCACTCCGGCCTCATACTCCTCGTCACAATCCACAAATTGACACCAGCGCTCATCCCGGAGCGCGTCCAGCACGGGGAAGTTGGTGCCCCCGCCCGTCACGTTGGCCGCCTTGAGGTATCCGAAGAACGAACTGATTCGATTTTCCCCCAGAGGCGCTGTAGTGTGTGTCTCGTCAGTGAACCAGTCTGTGTGGAAGTGGTAGTGTTGCGCTGCGCCGTATCTGACGAGTTGGATGGGTTCGAGGTGTGATTCGGGGATATCGAAGCCTTGGAAGAAGAGAGCGCGGGCTTCGATGCAGCGAACGATAGCGTCTCTCTCGACGGTCGTGGATTGAGAGGTTCGGACGGAGTGGATGGCCGAGTCGCCTGCTGAGCCGAGGACAGCTGAGTGTTTGAACCGATCTTGCCTGTTACATCTCAATGATCCATTTCGAAGTTGCTATAGGGTAGGTGAGTAGAGCAAAATGGCTTACGCTAGGTGTAGTAAATGTGCTCGCTCATCGGGTGTGATGAAATCCTCAATATAAATAACCAGAGGCGACTTGCTCAAGAGATGGACCTTGTAGGGAGGATCCACGCATTCATAGTTTGCTGGAACGGACGCTGTCTTTTCAGAGAGTGGAAGCTGTTGTTGATCCTCAGCTCTAGATGCGGCGATAGCTGCAAAGGCCAGCCAACAACGTATCAAGCCTCGACAATTCACCATTTTGCTTTCTTAATAGGCCGAGCTTTAAAAGGAAAACAATTGCGAGTGTAAAAATGAATAAATAAATAAATAAATAAATCTCTTTAAAAAGACCGAGTCAGGAAGGACCCTGTGCTTTATTCTGTGACTGCAGCTCACCCCTCCATCCATGAGCCCAGACGGACTCGATGAAACACGAAACGTTGCACCCCTGCATCTTCCTTGGCCACTGTTTTAGAATCATGTTTAAGCCTAACTAGGGGGAGGCAAGAAGGGCAAGTGAAAGAAAGGCCAAGTTTATTGTCCATCTCGATTCTTCCTTCTCACTCAATTACTCCTTGATGATTGGCCTCTTCTCGTGTCAAAATCATGATGACGAGACTTACTGGTTTGTTACTACTGACATGCGGGCTGCTTTCTGGTACTGTCTTGAGCATCTCAGATCTCAGTGGGGCAGCTGAGGTGAAGCAGCATCTTGCTGAGCAGCAATACACATTACTTGCTCGTAAGTTTAAACACTTATGAACGGCCTTGGGCATGCTGCTGATGCAGAGAAACAGTTGTTGCCGTAAGAAAATCCAACACATGTACGAATTGATGTATATACCCTTACTGACGCTACGAGACGCTCAACCACACAGCCTCAGACGTAAGTGCATAATTGCGGCATCAATCCACGAAGCAACTAACTGACCCATCGAAGTGAAGCCAGCAAATCTCTTCTTGAAGAATGGAAATCAGTCCAGAAAGAAGTCAGCGCAGCCAAGGTCGTTGACTGCATGACAGCCCGCGAGCTATGCCAGGAACTGGACGTCACATCATTCCCTACCATCCGACTATACCAAAAAGATGGCCCGGCAACTCGCTATCGCGGCCCTCGAAAGGCCGCATCGTAAGCCTCACTCACTTTTATACTCCGTATATGTCTCCAACTCCCACGTTGCTGACATTGCCTCAGAATCACCTCCTTCGTTAAGCGAGCTCTCCGACCAGCAGTCCAAGACCTCGACATCCAAAAGCTCAACGACTTCATCGCCAGCGACGATTTCGTTTTTATCGCCCAACTCCAGCAGGAGGACATAAACCTTGCTGCCCGCTTCCATGACCTTGCTAATGAGTACCGCGATCGGTATTCATTTGGCCTGGCTACCGTGGCTGATATACCCAGCAGCGTCTGGTGCTACAACAACCCCGATGAGTCGCAGCACATGGCCACGCATTTAGAGAGCGTTGGATCTCTGAAGGAGCTACTTGAGATATGCACGGCAGAATTGATTCCGCAAATGACGCGCCGAAATGAAATGAAGTACCTATCGGTAAATCCCTACCTCAAAGCCACAAGCCGTCGCAATGCTGACGATCCCGTATCTAGTCGGGAAAGTCTTTGGTCTACTACTTCACCAACGACGATGCCAACCGCGAACGCTACACCAATAATATGAAGCGCACGGCGAAACGGTACCAAGAGTTCCTCAAATTCGTCACCGTCGACTCGCGCGAGTATCCAGACATGCAGCGCAACCTCGGCATCCAGTCTGACAAGGGCCTGGCGGTACAAAACCCCCACAACGGACAAGTATTCCCATACAAGGGGGCCATCTCGCCAGACAGAATTAGCGAGTTCATTGTGGGTATTTCAGAGGGCAGAGTCCAGCCATGGGATGGAAGGTTTGCGGAGGAGGGTGGCGCGACCCATGATGAATTATGATGCGATGAGATGGTAATCCTCACGCCCGGTTGACGGGGGGGCGCTGAGCATTGATTAACCATTTGTTGAAGGCATCACATGTCCCAAAGGAAAATCAACGGGCAGGCAGATGGTAGCATTATCCCCTCATGAAATAGTCCTGAAAAGGATGTTAATAAGAATATTATATATGCGAATAAGTACCAAGCAATATCCAGACAGATTTCTCCTTCTCGAAGCGGAAGTGTGGCATGTATTACGCCGAATAGCTGCATCTCGCATCTGCCTTCAATCTTAGACACACACCACCTCGTTAAGCTGCATGACACCAAAAAAAAAGCGAGAAAGCTGAGACATGGTTGCTCCTAGTGACCAATAAGTCCATCGAATCCATGTACGAAGGATGCGGGAGCCGGCCCTTCTTCCTATTTATAAATAGGAGATGAGGGCAACTATTAGATAGTAGTAGGATGAAGAAGGCATCTGCCTCCGAATTTTTCGTATCCAGTACGAAGTGCGAAGCACGTACGAAGGTTGAGCCGCAAAGAGAAGAGTCACTTCGCAACTAGCAGTACCCCTGCCACACAGTATTAACTATTAGCCTTTAAATAGTATTTTATTTTACAATAAAAGGCTAAATTTCTATTAAATTTACTTAATTATTAAATAATTTTTTTTGTTTATAGTAAATAATATGTATTTTAAATATAAAATAAACTATAATTAAATAGCTATAATAATAATAATAATAATAATAATAATAATAATAATAATAATAATAATAATAATAATAATAATAATAATAATAATATAATAATAATAATAATAATAATAATAATAATAATAATAATAATAATAATAATAATAATAATAATAATAAATCTGGTTATTTTTTAATAAATATAGGCCTAAAGGATCGCTAAAAGGGATAGCTGTAGCGATATATGTAGAGTAGTGCTATTTATATAGATAGAAATTGCTATTTATACAGATAGTCCGTGCGCCGCCCGCGAAAATCTCCCTGCAGCTACTCGTACCATATAAGTTAATCCTTTATATAATACTATAATAGATAGCAGCAGCAATATATTACTTTATATATTACTTTAATTAACAGGTCTTTAATATCCCTTTTATCTACTCTATACAGAATCTCCCCAGCCTGACTATTCTTCTGGCTGTATAGCTGGCACAATATCATTAAACTCCTTAATCCTAGCTAATGCTGTAGCCGAGATATGGCTCTGTCGTTGCGATATTTTATGGTTAGGTTCGGGCAAATCTAGCAGCTCTGAGGGTGACCGCAGCCGCCTAGGATTTTCGCTATCAGGATCCGCGTAATCGACGAAGTTAAAGCCAGACGCATCTTCAGATTGAGTTAATAAAGGGTTAATGGGGATATCCATTACAGTAAAGGGCGCCGATAGTATTGGATTGGTGGTGTTGTTGTGGCTAAATGTGTTATTGAAAATGTTAGGAATTAAAAGCTAAGGAGATTTTCGCGGGCGGCGCACAGACTATCTGTGTGAATAGCAATTTCTATCTGTGTGAATAGCATTACTCTATACGAAGTAGATAAGGGAATATGCCTTACTATTACAGTATATTATAGCAGGCTTAGCTGGCTTTTATAGGTAGGGTCTTCTTAATATATACTGTGTGGCAGGGGTGCCGCTAGTTATAAAGTGACTTTTCTCTTTGCGGCTCTACTTTCGTACTCGTACTATTAAACCCTCCTTTCTAATAGGAGTTGAAGCCATGTCAGAATTTACGAGTAGTACGACTATTGTGGGTACATGTGAAAATGGCAGTGGACGTTCTCACATCTCTGTCTTTGGCGAAGTACGAAGTACATAGTAATAGTAATAGTACCTCTATTAAGGCCGGCCCGACTCAGTCAACCGACTCACATCATGTTTCGTGTTTCGGGAATGGCTACGAAATTAGCTTCGCCTATATTTTATTTAGCACCACTATACAAAGTAGAGTACTCGGTACTCCTTAAAATCCCATCAATGAAGAGGCACCAGGGGACATGGGTATACTCAGCTGGCTGCGTAACTGACCGCCGAGTAATATGTTGTACTCCATAGTAGTTAGAGCATTCATTAATAAGTGTGCTCCAGTTCCACGGTCCTGGAACACTTAGTGTTCCCATTTTGCTCCATCAATGTTTTGCTGTCTCCCTCCAAAGTCGGTATTGATGTTGTTTCCTTCTTGATCCCTTGGCATTATGCGATAGACCAAGCGCGTGCGAGTATCCTTCTTGGCCACTCGGTGGTTTAACTTGCAGCCGATCTATTTCTCCCGTTTTAGTCAATATGCTTCTCGGGCAAAAGATGCTATCCCGACGCCCCGTCATTTTGTTCATTGTTTTTAGTATCTTCGTGGGCGCATTGCTAAGCGTCTCAGTGAGGTTGGAGACATTATGTCTTAATGGAATTTACTGTGGCGATTCGCTCCAAACTGAGCAAAGGCCACATGCAGATGGATACTTACACTCTGAAGAGACGAAGAGCCATGGGGAGGATAGACTCTCGGGCATAGCCCTCAACAAGACGAGCACATTCGAGTTTGATTGTGCCCACTTCCCCGACACTTCCAACATCCTTCTTGTCATGAAAACAGGAGCCTCCGAGGCATACATCAAGGTTCCGACCCAGCTGGTGACCAACCTCAAGTGCCTGCCAGAGTTCCTCATCTTCAGCGACAAAGAACAGAAGATAGCAGGCTACTCTATCTATGATAGCCTCGACAAAGTCCTTGAGTCAGTGAAACTCTCCAACAAGGACTTCGACATATACTTTCGCCAACAAGAGTGTGGGGCCGACCAGGAGAGCTGCAACAAGCACGCCGACACTGCATCCGAGGGCTGGGCGCTGGACAAGTACAAGAACGTCCACATTGCCGAGAAGACGTTCAAAATGCGACCCAACTACGATTGGTACCTCTTTGTTGACGCCGACACGTATGTGGTGTGGCCAACGCTGGTTGAGTGGCTGAAGAAACTGAAACCCTCAAAACCACTATACTTCGGAAGTGTTGCGATGTTGGGCGGCTTTCCCTTTGGGCATGGCGGCAGTGGCTACCTCGTGTCTAAGACAGCCATGCAGACGTTTTTGGAGGGAAAGACGGACGTGGCAAACCATTGGGATGAGGAGACGAAGGGAGTATGCTGTGGTGACGTTATGTTTGCCAAGGCGTTGAAGGAGGCAACTGGTATTGATGTGAAGAACACGGTAAGTAGAGAACCCCTGCATCGACCAGCTTTTGGAAAGGAGGTGAGACAAATTCTTTAGTGGCCAACGATTAACGGAGAGAAACCGTTCACGATCCCGTACTCGAAGCAGGAGTGGTGCCAGCCTATCGCGACAATGCACCACGTGGGGAGCGAGGAGCTGTCGGACCTTTACGCCTTTGAACAAGAGCGAAAGTTTGCATCCCCTATGCGTTTCAAGGACCTATACCACCGATTTATTTCGCATCGGCTTGCCCCTAGCCGCCCAGATTGGGACAACTTGAGCGACGACGTCTTCTACCTGAACGCCTCAGCGCACTCATATGAGGACTGGGAACTGAAGCGTGCCAAAAAAGACAACTTATCCAAACTTGAACTAGAGGCTCACTTGAGCTTCTACCATTGCCAAATGGCGTGTGAGGCCGACGAGGGGTGCTTGCAGTACCGCTTCCACAAGGGCATCTGTGGGATCAGCGAGAAGATCAAGCACGGCCATCCGACGAAGAAGGAAGAAAAGGCGGAGGACCAATGGACAAGCGGATGGGTCGTGGACAGGATCAGGACGTGGGTGCGAGACCACGACAAGTGCGGCAACGTCGTGTGGCCTCTGCCAGGAAAGTAGACAGCCAACTGAGCACTGAACCCTGTGAGAAGACAGTGAAGCCCCAGAAAAGGCGAAGACCCCTGATCCAAACCGATATTCGAGTCCCCGCTATTCCACCAGCGAAGGGGAAACGTGTCATGAGTGAAGCATGTCAGGAACAGGAACAGGAACATGCTTCCAAGACAGACCCTTCTGGGACATGCCTCGGGAGAGTCGCGAGCCGCATACGGAGTACGGAGTGCTTGTATGTATGTCGAACCTGAGGTGTTTGAGACAGCATGACGAAGCTTGATTGTTTGTTGATTGTGTGTGAAGATGAGGAGGATCAGGACGAGTGGAGTGGGTTCGCAGCCATTGGACGACCATGGTCATTTCGCGGCTTCCCAATGAGAGTCACTGGGGGACAAGACAAGGCTTAACCGAAGCAGAAGACACATAAACACAGGAGTGTACAAGTACAGTTATGCAAAAAGGGGAGGAAATGTGTCCTCGCATGGGAACCTGCTGGGAGACAAAGAAAAAAAAGAAAAAAAAGAAGCAAGCGCCATATGGAGCGCAGTACGATGCAATACTACTAGTAGTAGAATCAGGATCGACAGTACGGAAAAAAGACGACTTACAAACAATGCTACTACTCATACTTGTTGTAATGCAACAAGACCTTTTTTTCTTTTCTTTTCTTTTCTTCTTTCATTCTTTGTCTCTCTTAGGCCGATCGTGCGCGGATTGACAGCTTGTAGATCGTACTCGTAGGTGCGAGACATCACGGCCGTTGTGGTGATCACCCGTGGTCCTGAGCGGCTAAATGACCGTGATCAAGCCTCAAGTGAAGCCGCCGTCGAGCCGCACACCGCACTCTGTACCCGTACCTGTACCTGTACTATTAGGGGGTACTCAGGTACCAGAGCCAGGCTGCCGCTGCAAGCTGTTTACAGTGGCTCCGCACTGGGCTAGAGCCTTGCACATAGTGCACAAACCCCCTGTGGGGTTCCAACTTCCATGTCCTCCTGGGGCCCAAATTACTGCTGATGTCATTGGGCCTCTCCCGAGTCCCCTCTCAGAAGCCACCCTAATCACCCTAATCACGCTCAACCCCTTGGATCCCCTTGGAAGAGCCCAGCTGATGAGATGGTCACTCCGATCAAACAAGCCACTTCACTGTCCTCGTTGGGCGCGCTTTATGCATCAAATGATCAGACAATCTGGTCTGTACCACATGAACACGATTCTGACAAGTTTGTTTGCCTGACCAGGCCTGGTGAGCGATCTCATTAAAGGAACTTTGAGTAAACGATTAGTCGTATCAGACCGCTAGACGGCTCGAGCTCTTCGTTGGTCTGGTCCCTGCATGCGCTCGCTGGCTGGGGCGGTGGGCCAAGTCGCCAGCTTTGCAATGTCTCACAGGTACGTATCGATATTTATGGAGTGAGTGTGAAATGAACATCATATCTCAACCGCCAAGTAAGTATAGATACCTGCCCATAGTACGAGTACGGAGAACCACTACCATCACTGCCCGGACCTGACCTGAACAGCTGTAGCACTCTACGGAGTATCCTGTTCCTCTTTCTCCTCCTCTTCTTCTCCCTCTTCCTCCTCACATCCCCCCTCCCCTTTCCAATCTATTGGCACTATCTTAAGCTTCAATTTCAGCAAAAAAAACGATTACTACTACAGCGAATTATACCGCTTTCGGCACGCGTACTCGCTGTACCTACTGCAAGCCCACCAGCATTTCTCCGTACGCCGCCATCGCCCCGCTTGACTCCCCAAGTGCCAGCGCCGTTATTTCAACCCCCCTTGCCGCCCGAATTTGGAGCTCCCTGTTACTCCCCCTGTTCATTCCCTGTTCTTGTCTCTGCTTCCTCACTCCACCGGCAAAAGGGAGAGATTGAAGACGGGAAGACATTCATCAATTGCAGAAACTCATCTTCTCTGCTTCCAACAATCCATCTCCCTTGGACCGTTTTACATCCATCTCTTCACCAAACCCACT
This sequence comes from Hypomyces perniciosus, assembly GCA_008477525.1. Classification (NCBI taxonomy): domain Eukaryota; kingdom Fungi; phylum Ascomycota; class Sordariomycetes; order Hypocreales; family Hypocreaceae; genus Hypomyces; species Hypomyces perniciosus. The sequence goes on from SPDT01000006.1 coordinate 1,364,241, forward strand.
CTCGACGAAACAGCCTTAACGAACGACCTCCCAACCACGTTTCTCAAGACATTCCAGATACTCGCCCATCCTCTACCATTCATTCTGTTTCTCAATAATACATCATCTGCTACTACTACCATCACCATGACTCTCACGGATGAGGAACTCGATCGCAACTGGCAGCCCAATGGCCGACGACCCCAATCGTACGTCTCTCCAATCCCTGCGTATACCGAGGAGCCCGACTTGGAGAGACAGCAACTAATACTTCTCTTGCCTACAGAACAATTGCACGAAACTTCCAACTAGAGCTCGAGGACATTTTCCGCTTGGACAGCTCCGTTACCGAGCTCGACCAAAAACTAGACGAAAGGTTCGTCTGAACCCACCACCTCCTATATGTTCAATCTCACGCCTTGGAACATCTCCATCTAACTCTTTTACACAGGAAACAAAACCTGGGCAAAACCAACCAAGAACTGGCCTCTCTCGAAGCCCGTCTCCGCGAGATGGAAGAGCGCCTGAGCCGAACCGGCCAGTTTAGCCGTCCAAAGCAGGACACCGCCACTTCGTCATCCAACAACAATAGCAAACAAGAGGGCTCCGGCTCCTCTCTCCCACCGCCCGCTGACGATAGCTCCAACAAGTCCAGGTCACGGCCGGGCACGGCACGAGCCACCCAGCAGGCCCCCGGCTCTGGCAACATGCCCCCAACCCCCGGGGCCAGTGAAGGTGAATACTATCTCGTGACCCGCGCCGACTTGGACGACAACCCCCGCTGACATGGTTTTTCTTTTCTCTCTATCCCAAAGATGGCGATGGCGAGTAAAAATGACTTGATACTGCTGCCTACCTGTGCTACTACCATAGGTAGTTCATTTCCAGGTGCCTTTACTAGATGCGCGCAAGCAAACCTGGAAATATACTGCGCCGGGCTTATATAGCGTGTATACACGCGCAAGAAACCGATTATCATCAACTGCGATCGTTATCCCTCTCATTATTAAGCATCGAAATCTGGAGCGGCCAAAGGGGATACAATCACGTATACGCCGCGGCCGCCACCTGCCCCCCCGGGCTCATATTTCACCATCATTCGCTTAATAAACGACGTTTCCCCGGCGTTACAGGCTTTCACAATAGCTCCTTTGCCGTCACACTTTCTTCATCTCTCTATACAAGAAACTGCAAATTCGTTATTGTTTTACTACAAGGCGGATGGATTTTGCACACCACCACAACCCCGCTAAATATACATATACTATATCATACTAATGCACGCGAGCATGTTTGTTTCTTTTCGGGACGACGGGGGGCGGGAGGCACTTGTGGGCTGGATGTTGGGACCTATGGCAAGGGAGGAGCAACACCTGGCTTCAACCATAGGGGTGAGCTAGGGAGTGCGTTGTATATATCACTTCCAGGATGAATGCAATACAAACAATGCTTTCTCCAGTACCCGCTCTCATTCATGTGATACCCTATTTTAAGAAGCAAACAATTTGTTTCCACAACTAACTGGAATGGCAGTTACCTCACTTCGCCAAGAAAATCCGAGACTAACCTCTGACATTGATTGCGGAAAATCCACATCCTCATTTCATATCGTGCAAGACCTTGTTGGCGAAGCCAACCCTGTTCTTCTCGAGATCAAAGCCCACAAACAGTGCCTTGAGCATGATGTCTCCCAGCACCGTCACATCGAGGCCGCCAGCACTCTGCATCCCGCCCCAGCAGTACGACGGGTCACTTTCCATAGGACCGTAATTGAGATACGGGCCTGGGATGGTGAGAACATGCTCGCTGGCAGGAACCTTGAACATGAGATCCGGTAGATCCTTGGCAACTTCGCACGGGAAGGTATAAGCGTTGTCGAGCCGGCGCTCAACGCGCATGCCAGGAACTGCAAACCAGTACATGCTCGCAAGGATGTCGGGCAAGAACATGAGTGTTGTGCCTGTGTCGATAGTGGCCATGAACTCGTGAAGGTACCATGGCGTGGTCTCTCCCCACGTGGTGAGGTTGAACTCAATGTCCCAATGAGGACTGTTGGGGTCAGAGTCAACCCAAGTGAGCTTCTCCGTGGCAAGGCTCTCGTTGACGTAACCGAAGTCAAAACGACCAGAGGCGTTCCTTTTGAGGTCGACCGTGAAGACCGGGTGGTCGAACTTTTCTTTCAAAAGACTGAGGAAAGACGGCGTTGGCGGTTCAATATTGCTTGGTAGTCGCTTGGCTAAACCCATAATACCGCTGAGGCTAGTTTCACGCTCAAAACGGGTAGCAACCATTTCGGCGGACTGGACAGTTGCGTTTTCGATCGTGAAGCTCCCCATACGAACGGTATCACGGTACACAATGCCACGAGCTGAGGTGCCATCCACTGCATACCCGTCAGTAACGGTGCTCGGTATGTGCTACAGTGCCACATCGACACTTACGGTACCCGACAGCCCACACAGCATCATCGACAAGATGGGCCGTTTCAGATGCATTTGGCTTATATTGAGGAGCCCACGGGCCCTTCTGATTCACACGGTACATCGTGTCGGTCGATTGTATCCACCTAAAGAGCACCGTCAGCGAGAGCTGAAACTTGGGTAAGCCCGTACCTGAAGAGTCTACTCACAAATCTGCAGATCCTGTGTCTAGTGCTATCTTCAATGGCTGTGGAGGAGTTCCAATCTCAACATTGGCGATGTAGATGTCGTCGCTTCCTATGGGCTCGACGTCCACCTTGCCGTCTGCACGTTCTTAGCCTCTTGTTTTCAAACGAACGACCAAAGTTCACTCACCCTTGTTTGCAAGCGAAAACATCGACGAGACCTCCTGTGACACGCCGCTTCCCCATTTGTGTCGAACAGCAGCCCAGTCGCGGACAAAGTCCCTCGAAGCGCCATTCTTCTGGCTCACCGCGAGCGAGAAGCCTTGGCCAGAGAGCTGAGGAGCAGATGGAGCAACAAGAGCCCCTACCAACCCCAAAAGGGGCATGAAAAGGAGAAGGAGAATATGGTGCCACATAATTTTTTGGCAAGCTGTCATGATGTGCGCACCTTTAAGCCGCTGAGAATGATCGAGGAAAGGCAATTGAGTGGCTTGGATGCGTTAGCTGGAGAGAGAGAGAGAGAGAGAGAGATAGTAAAGAAGAAATGTGAAATTAAAGACAATAGAAAATCAGGTTGAGTAGCCGTAGACCTAATACTAAGGCAAGAGCGTGGTTCACGACAGTCAGCAACTGCCCAACAGACCTCCTAGTGCCTATGAACACAAAAGAAGAAGACGTGCCTATCACTACCAAGTAGTCTTATTGTCTTGAAGCGACTTCAACATCCTTATTATATACTCGCGAAGGAACTCGATTCAAGCAACAGACAAGACAAATACTATCTTTATTCGAAACCCGACTCGATTGATCACGCTGCGTTACCCGCTTCCCAACGTCACACCATCCAATGTCCCGTATCAAAACCACAAACATCGCGTACAAACAACACCGGTTCGGCAACAAGCTCGCCTTCGACGGGCTTTGAGAAACCTTTTCGCCAGCAGGTATCCATTGCTGTCCTCCCTGCTCATGACAAACTTGGGGTTGGAGTAACGTGGCTCATATCTGTTTCCCCCCAGGTCGAGTGAGTACGACGATGGAAACAAAACGGGTATCAGTTTAATATAGATGAGTGCTCAACGGATGAAGGCTGCCACATTAGAATAAACGATAGTACATGTGTCGGTTATCTATACATAGCTACGGACATGAATAACGGGCTACTTCCGGTGTTAGTCACACAGAACGGGATACGACAGATCGATCTGAAGAAGCTCACGCTTGCTTACAACATGTGTGACAGTGAGTAATACAATGCCGCCTTACTTAACATTCGGAGGTATTGCTCAAGCATGCCTTCAAGTCTAAATGGATGCCTAGACCATGCCTGGCCACTCGGATCCACGTTGTCTATGCGTCTTTTTATATCCCATGACCCCGGTATATAAGTATGAAAAAGAAAACCAGCTCATTCATCCAACACCGATAGCTTACAGTTCGTCATGCTCCGGCTGTGCTGTCGCTTTCTCCTTCTGATTCTGCGTCTTTGTCTCCTCCTTCAAGATGTTCTGAATCATCTCCTCCATCTCCTCCTCTGAAATGGGTTGTTCTTCTGCGCTCTTCTTCTTTGTCGGCTTCTTCTTTTTCTTGTCTGTTGCGGGTTTGCTGCTCTTCTTCGGCTTCTTGATTTGGTTCATCCCCCTAAGCACAAGATCCAAGCTTGCTTTGTCAACCTTCTCACGCTTGGCAATTAGATCGCTGGTCAAAAGGACAGGGTTGGCGGTAGCTGGAAGATCTTTCTGTTTAGCCTCCATCTTGTTGAGCCACTCCAGCGTAGACTTGTACAAAGTGTTCAGTTCATCAAAGTCTTCACGCTTGTATAGGGGTGGCAGAGGTCCTTTGTCTTTGGCCGCTTCTTCCGTCGTGCTCTCTTTGGGAGCGCTGTCCTCATCCTCTAGGCCATCAAAATCGCTGCCTGTTGGTTCGGAAGAGGCACTGGATGCAGAAGACTCCTGCCCTTGAGTGGAAGCCGTGGCTTGCCACTCTTCGTAAGTCTCGATCTGCTGGCGAATATTATCAATAAAGACAAGGGTACTATTTAATGCACTTTTCAGGTCGGAAATCAGCGCAGGTCGCTTCTCTGATTCATCCACTCGTTTCTGAATAGGATTCACAAGGTCCTGAAGCACCTTCAGCTTGGCTTTGAAGTCATCTTTGGTCGCCTCGTCTCCTTCTTCGTATAGCCAGTCGCTGATCTCGCTCGCCTTCTCAACCAAGATCTGCCGCTCCTCCTCAATAGACGCGGTGATGAAGGCCTCGACCTCGACAAGATCTCGGACCTTGTAGGTGTAACCTTCCAGCTGGTTCAGGGCTTCTTCTCGCATCACTCTCGCCTTATCGGAAGCAGCGAATGCCTTCAGTCTATCCTTTGCCTTGGTCCATTCAGCCTTGGTCAGCTGAGGGATTCCGGCCTTCTCTACCACGACCTTGACAGGAATAGAGACAAGCTGCTTCTTCTTAATTTCGGTCTTTGCTGATTCTGTTGACTGAGTTGCGTCCGTAGTTTGAGTACCAGAAGCTGTGGAAGACTCAGTTGAGGACTGGGCGCTCTCACTTGTGGCGGCCTCAGAACCCTCGGAGTCCTCGCCTTCATCCTTTAGGGGCTTCTGGTCCTTCTTTCCAAAGCCGAAAAGGTTCTTAACACCGTCGACGAAGCCTTCCTTTTCAGAACCCTCGGCCTCGCATTCTACCGCAGCCTTGACAATCTCCACTTCACCATTCTCCGTACGCAGCTTGATTCCAACCTTGAATTGAATCTCGGTTTCCACACATGTGGGGTACTTCTCCTTAAGCATAGCAACCGTCTCAGTCAGGTTCTTGGTAGAGAATGATTTGACCTCTCGGTCTTCATCGCCGACTTGCTGGTAGAAAGCTCCAGAAAAGTCGTCCAGCTCAGTAAATGTCATCTCCTTAGGGGCTGCCCCAAGAGGAGAAACCGTGGTCCAGAGCCGCTGGCGCTGTGCCTTTGCCTTGCTACCAGTCCACGTTAAGCCTGCTGGGTACATAGCGCCCTCCGAAATTCTGATCTCCTTGACACGGAAGCTTGGGCTCAGTTCAGCAGCCCGGAAGGCAGCACCAAACACGGCGGCTTCATCGGAATTGACGTTGGTCCGAATCTTGTCTGAAGAGCCAACAACCTTCTCAAGAGCTCTCTGTACAAATGGCATCCGTGTTGCGCCGCCGTGAAGGATAACGGATGTGAGGTCGCCAATGTCTAGTCCGGACATCTTTAGGGCGTCATTGATAACTACACCAATTCGCTCCGCATGTCCCTCAGTCATGGCTTCGAATTCAGCTCGTGTAATCTTGTACTTGAAGTCGATGTCCTCGTACAATCCCTCAAAACTGGCCTGAGTATTCTGGTTGGCGCTCAAAACATGTCGAAGACGCTCCGCTTCTTTGCTGAGTTTGGCAATAGCGCGACCATGTGACTTAACACCTTCAGCAGTGGCAGAGATCTTCTGCGCACCCTTTGACTGAACGAATTGAGCAACCATATCATCAGTAATCAAGTAGTTGAGAGAGTCTCCGCCAAGAGTCCTGTCCCAGCCACTGCCGAGAACCTGGATCTCCTGAACGGTCTTGTTGAACTTCCCAATATCCTTGACTGAGCGGCTTTGGAACCTGATAACAGTTGCAGTTGTCGAGCCTGCACCCATGTCGAAAACCATGTGGTACTCGGGCTTGGCGCCATCGTTGATGTTGGGAAATTGACGGCTAGTGGCGTAGTTCAAACCGACGGCTAGGCCTTCGCTGATAAGACTTAGAACCTTGAAACCAGCTAGCTCTGCGGCCATCTGAACAGCCCTTTTCTCCTCAGTTGTATAAAACGGAGGCACAGTGAGAACAATAGAGCGGACGGAAATGCCACCGCCAGCCGTGATCTCAGCATTCTTCTGAATGCTCTGGAGCTCCATGGCTAACAATTCCTCAACCATCCAAGCCTCCTCCTGCGCCGTCAACGTATTGGTCTTGAATGTAGCAGTCCCTCGAGTCGCGTGTGCTCGAAGCTGCAAGGAAGGGTGTCTAGCCGCATATTCCTTGACAGCGGCATCCCCAATTGGAAGTCCAAGGAGGGGTTTCAAATTCGGGTACACCTCGCCAGGAAACCTTGCGGCAATTGCCATTGCGTCCGCTCCATAGTTTCTCTCGGGGAATTGACCCTCTTTCAGGGCGCCCTTTGCAGGCTTGAAAGCAACAGCCGAAGTTTCTTTGCGGCGGGAGTCTTTGGTAAGAACAATCTCCAGAGGAATGCCGGGCTTTACCAGCGCAGCCTTGATGTACTCGGTTCCCAGGTCAACGCCGAGCACCGCGGAGGCAGCGAGAACGTTTGTCGAAAAGAAGAAGATAGCTCCGAGGAGCATCAGTACTGGTGAATATCGTGGGGACGCCATTTTAGCTGTGGCAGTGGTTGGAAGTAAAGAGAGGGGCGCTCGTTACAGCGCAACCGATGGCGAGGACGCCTCAGGTCAGAGCGACAAGACGGCTGTCTAATAATTGTGGCAAAGAAAAAGTAAAGCCAGGGGCAAAGTTGAAATATATATACAAAAGGAGCCGCAACTGAGCTTCCAGGCTCGAAAAAAGAGCCGAATTGTCGATGTGGCCTTAACTGACACCCTAGCGGGTTCTATGGTGGCCGAGTGAAGAGGACAACTTTCAATGAGGGACCCTTGTGTGACGTCGCTCAAAATTGGGGGGCAGGTGGGCACTGACCTGCAAGGCTGACAGTTCGATAAGGTTCGGATAAGGGTAAGGGTTAGTGACAAGTCAGCGTGAAGCCTCCAAAGTCAAACCAAACCATCACTTAGAAGACGTGACACACTTGATGCTTGGAACCATCTTGTTCGTGGGCACTTTTTGTACATTCCTATTCCCTATGTATACCGATCGCCTGCCTCGAAATGCCGCACTCCCAGAGTGATAGGGTGTTACAGAGGTATCAAAAGAACCCGTTCCAACCACCTCCGCCTGAATGAAACCGAGACTTGCCATTTAGCAAGTTCTAATGCAATGCCCAAAGTCGCCTCAACTCAGTTCCGCCGTCCCGGCTGAGAACCTAGTAACGCCGTCATGTCATAGTGTACAATCACCTCCAAGGGGTGCGCGAAGAAGCATGGGATCTGAATCTGCCCACGGGCCGTGAGCAAACGCTCTACGACTCCTCATTTCGGCGGGGGCCTCGGGAGGGAATTCCCGAGCCACGGTCGCCGCGTCCGCGTCCACGTCCACGGCCATCTCCACGATGGCCACGACCACGCCATTCACCTCGGCCACGTCCTCGACCGCTACCACCCTCGCGATCCTGTCGTCCTCGGTTGCGCTGCACCTGGTGGAAACCATCGTTGGTCTCAGTTTGAACAGGTGCAGCCTGTAGAGTCTCCATTAGTATACTGTCTGATAGCCTTACGACGTATCAGGACTCACCTCGGGCACGGGGTCTGGGTGGTCATCAGCCCAGGATTGCTTGTTGTCAACAGGGGCGGCGATAGGGGCGACGGCAGGAGCAGGAGCAGGTGCAGTGGTAGGGGTAGGGGTAGCATCCTGTCCATTCTCGGCCTCGGGCGTCTCTTTTGGAACAGCTACATCAACCCACTCCTGTGAGATGGATGTCTCATTGTTGGTAGCATCCCATTGACTTTCAGCCACGGCGTTAGCGGCGTCGTCGGAAACACTGGCATTAGCGAGACCGTTTGTGGCGGGCTCAAACGCCGGATGTCCATTGGCCAGGGCATCATCCCCCGCCTCGAGCTCAGTTGCAGAGGCATTCGCGATCGTTGGGTCAGAAGTATCTTCAGCTGCCTCCTGTGTTTCAGGGGCCTGGGTTCCTTCAGTGTAGGATGGGGCTTGGTAGCCTTGTGCAAGGGACTTGACAGCAGAGTCTATTTGCTTGTCAGCAAAAATTTCCGTACAAATTTTGGAGTGCACATACATGTTGTCTGTAGCTGCTCTCCAGGTACACTGATGATGTGGTCGTCGGATCCCTCAATCAACTTCAGCATGGATGTCACTGCGCTTTCGTCTCCAGAGTAGATGGCCAGCAAGACTCCCTCGATGGCCTGGCTCTCGTCTGACTCGGGTTCTTGAGCTTCCTCGCGACGATAGGCAGCAAGTCGCAGGAATTGGGACAGGACGAGGAGGTTGTCGTTCAGAGAATTCTTGAACTCGGTTTTGGCCTCGTTCACTGCATCTTCCTTGGCCTTCTCCAGCGACTTGGTCAACTCTTCCTTGTCAACTGCGGCTCGTGCCTGGTACTGCTCATGGACCTTCTGGTATTGGGCAAGTTGCTCCTCGAATTGAGCAACCTGGGCCTGAAGCGCAGGCTTCTTGAGAATCTGTGCCTTCTGATCGGTGTTGATGATCTTGTCGGCCACCAACTCGTCAAGAGATTTGCCAACGTTTTGGCTCAGGATAGAGTCCGTCTTGGAGGCATTTGCCTAGGAGACAACGAGTTAGCCACATGATGCATGCTGCAGGGCAAGACTGGGGTATGATGGAATCATAAGCGTACAAGTTTTTTGTTGGTGTTTCGGATGTTCCTGTGCCATGCTGTCAGCGACTGCATACATGTAGGTGCGAGCCTCGGTGGGTATTGCCGCCTTACTTCTGGAGCTCCTTGATGTAAGGGCTCTCGAAGGCATCGTCCTGAGAATCGGCTGCCTTGTCTGCGGGGGCAGACGCGGTGCTAGGAGCGGGAGACTCGGTGCGCTCCAGAGCCTTGGCAGCCTTCTTCTTGGCAGACTTGGAGGTGGATTGAGCAGCAGGCGCGGCCATGTCGGATTTCTGATGTGAGGCAGAGGGTGAGCTTGCTCGTAGTCAAGATGGGCTGGTCTGTTGGTGTCGTGTGTCGTCCAACGAACGTCAGTGCGCCTAAGAAAGTGGTCGACAGCAAGGATGCAGGGGGCAGAAAGATGACGTGTGAAGTCAGGGAAGCCGGATTGAAGGGTGCGAAGAGATATTACAGCGGAGGTGTTGGTTTCAGGTTCGTGATGGTAGAAGTATTGTGAGGAGGTGAGGTTTGTTTGTGCCTGGCTCGGTTTTTTTTGGTTGGTAGGGTGAAGGTGTAGTGAGCTTGGAGGTACCCATGCGCTACTGGTGGAAAGGTGGTGGTGCAGTCACTTTACGGAGGGTTTCTTCTAGAACCAAAGAGAAGAACTCCCTGATCAGGCCGCAATTCGTGCTTTTGTTTGTACGACCAGTTGGCCAGCAGTAGGCAGCTGGCTGGGCACGACCATTCAGAGAACCAAAAAATCCAAAGGGGCCTGGGGCATAAATTTGTTTGCAAATATTAATTCTCACGTGCACACAGTTGTCGGGTCAATGGAGTAAACAGAGACCATGGAATACTATGTGGTTGACGGACAGGCAGTTCTTTGACCAATTTTCAGGGCCAATGGATTTATTCTAACGCGTATCGAGTCTGCCCCATCTCAATTGACACTGTTATAACGTTCCGCCTGGAGTGTGGTGTTGCCAACCCGTTGCAGCCTGATCAGGTCCCAATGAACCCCTAATCCTCCTTTCTCCGACTCGGGTCTTGTATACATCGTCCAAAGTACTTCTCGATCAGGCAAACTTGCTCCGACTTTCATGATGACACATCATGGTGCCCATTGGCAGTTGATGAGAAGACAATGCCATGTGGTGTTGCCGACAGAGACACACGCATGCGATCAAGTCCATGAGTGCGACCCTCTGCACTATGGTGGCAAAATTCTTGCGATGTTGCGCGCGCCTTCATTTAGCGTACCTATAGGTAGATCAACAGACCAGCGAGTATGTATCTGCTTCTTGTGACGAAGCACCCAACCTCAGCCCTTAAACCTAGCCAGAGCATCCTATCTCTGAGTCAGTCTCCGTACTTTCCTTATAGTATCATGAAGCGGTGGAACATACTCTGGTGACTTTCCTGACGCTCCTGGCAGACAGGCCTCGTTCCCCCGATTGCTTCGAGTGAATCGCCGCCTCTTTCACCAACCTGCAAATAAGATGTCAGTTCCCACGGATTCGAAATCACCGTTTGAGCACCCTCAAGACATACGATTCCATGAAAAGCACGTAATCGAGAAATATCTTGGTAAATGAGTTAGTACTATGATGTTGAACTGCAAAGGGTAAGACGCGTCCTGAAGGCTTACTGTAACGTCGGCATTCTTTTTGATGTTGTGTCCAGAATGCGCCTTGATAATCTTCTTGACCGTAGCCTTGGGATATGCCTTTTTCCCGAGCGCCATAATGAGAGGCTCTATACCATATGCGAATGTCGTTATACTGCTGCTCTTATCAAAAAGCGCGTCTCAATGTCGTCCTAACAGCCATGACGCTGGACAGTGCGTATTATATGTACACCGTCTTTTGGACACAGTGTCCCCACCATTCCACCCCTCTATCTGAGATCGTGACTTGCCTGATTACCTAGGCAGCGCATAGAGACCGCAATTCAGGTCGACGCGACCACAGCTGCCCAAAATGGCGTCAATAATGCAGCGTCGTATGGTAAGCTGCATACACAGACTTCCCAATAGCTGGTTCAATGGCTAACAAAGGTTCTAGCTGTCCAAGGAGGACGAGGCGGGAGACGAAGTCGAGGTTCGACGAGAAGACCAAGACAGGATCAACAGGTTCAGCCGACTGCACCAGCGGGAGCTAGCATTGGAGGAGCAGCTCAGGGTTAAGAGTGTACGTGCTGTGGACGACCTGCATACGACCCCAGAGCTAACTAGGATGTCTAGAAAGAGAAGGAGGAGCTTGACGACATTTCCACTGAGCTGGAGCTTGCCGATGAAGACGACAAGATCCAGTAAGCCTTTCCACACTATTTCTGAAGAAATTGGTGTAGCTAACTTACGCTTTACAGATACAAAATTGGCGATGCTTTCTTCCACGTTCCCCTCGAGCAGGCACAGGAGATGCTTGGAAACGCGACCACCAGGATCGAGGAAGAGACGGCAGAGCTGGAGGAAAAGCTTGGGTCCATCCGCGAAGAGATGACACAGCTCAAGGTAGAACTGTACGCAAGATTCGGCAAGCAAATCAACCTTGAAACGTGATACGTGCATTCTTCTCCTGTCATGCCCGGTTCATACGAATAGTTGCATGTGCATCATGGGTCTGAGTCCCTCTGTTCTTGCAAAGGAAGAGCATTCATAACCTCACCCCCATGTAAGGAGCACAGCAGCGTTTCTGGCGTACAAGGTGCGATCAATGGAGTTGGTGATGGAGTCCTGTCATGGTCACATTGCCATAGTCCGAAATCGCAGGTTTGTTGACAGCCTGTGTGCTATGTTGCATAATGAGGCCATTTCATCTCCGCGAAAATTAACCCCTTGCCACAGTTCGATATCTATTGATCAGTTGACTTCAATAAAATCGTCAGAATATGACAAAAGTATTTCCTATGAGCATTCTATGACACCACTTCATCACTCGGACAAATAGACATGGGGCAAACCGGCAATCGTGGCATCCGAGGAAGATTTGTGGCTATATTAAACAATCATTCATATGCACGATAGGTGTGCTCTGATATCCTAGCCCGTTGTTTATTCGCTGAGGCTTACGAGTGCGACTCGTCCTTGAATATGGAGATTTAAGCAAGCTATTGGCTAATTTTGGGTCTGGTGTGAGTACCGAGCCTTCACCTCAACAAGCAGAGTTTGATCTTCTCCCTATTCAGGGAAGTACGGCTAACAGTAAACACCGACTAGAAGCGCTTGTACAGCAACATGTTCCCCTAGAGTATGGAATCCCGTTTAGTGGGCGCAAGTCTTACATAGTGAATCCAGCTTAGTGCTATTGTAAACATCAAGTGGAGGTAAGAAAGTAACAAACTAGCATCACAATACTACTCTATAATTTAACATATTACTTATTGAAGGTTGTGCGCTGTTGCCAGCGGGCGTTTATTGCCTTGACAGTTTTGCTTTCAAATTGACCAGTTATATATCTGTTAGATCACCTAGGGAGGATTAGTTCAACAAGCATACGGAGTAATATTTGCAGCATCTCCACCGTCCTACTCTGTCTGTATTCTGCACGTACAGACGTCCTGCTAGAGACACCACGGCCCGTACGGAGGATACTGAATTCGTATGAAGGTATTACGGAGTATTCCTAGATTATCTACTCCGTATTACTACTACTAGTTATCCGGGCCTATCGGGGAGATGGATCTCAAGTGGGTCCTGGCGCCGAGCCGGAGCGGGAGTAAAAAAGGTGCCAACTTCCGAACCACCGAGATCGCCACTAGATTCGGCAGGTCTTAGATTCTCTGAGTCTCTGGTTGACTTACGGAGCGGTACATGTAGAAGCACGGAATGATCTGAATCATAGGTGGTGTCTTGGAAGAGTTCGTTGGCATGATTGATCGACCCCTGTTTGCATATACGAATGCTTGGAAGCTCATTTCGCTAAAATACGAAATATACTCGTACTCGCACAGGGGAAATGTATGTACTCATAATGGTCTCATCTCTCAAGCTGTCAATGTTAAAACATTTGAGAGCGTTGACTATCTATCGTCGGAACTACACAGTATCCAACCACTAGACAGCCTTGTCATTACGAGTACTAGTAGCTGCAAGATGGCGAATACCCAGGCTTCCCCGGTCTCCTCGGCCGTGATCGGACTCTAAGCTGCCGAAACCCGTGTTCGTCTGTTGGGACCATGTCCAACTTTCTACCGGGGCCGAGGCCGTCCCATAATTAATAGCAATACAGAGTACGGAGGAGTGATGAAGAAAATTGACGGATAGCCCAACATTCCTGCATGCTTTGGACTCGAATGATGGGTCCTCAATTGACTACCACCGCCCACTTTCTTTCATAGGGCCTCAACAGCAACACTTTACTGCTTGACTTGAACCTTTTACTGTATTGATCGCATTCGTGAATACAGTGACTCAGGAGTTACTCTTGCCTCATATTTTACGTCTACGGTGCTCGATCTTAGTCTCACCGAGATGACCACCAGCGGTTTTACCAAGACGTTGGCGGACAACTCTCCCATCACTCCGACCTATGAACGTGAGTTGAAGTTCATCTCACCTGTCCAGCTTTTTCTGTGCTTTCTAAATCGACTGGCTTTTCTTTTCTTTTAGATGATAAAGAAGGTGGAAGCAGCCCGAATGAGGCCGAGATTCGTCCACAATATGAGGGGAAGACGCCAAGTCAGGGATCCAATGCCCTGGAGCAGGTTGTAATATCTTGGGAACCGAACGATCCAGAAAACCCATACAACTGGTCCAATGTGAGTATTCCGTCTTATGGTTCATTATATTTGCAAAAGTACTCACATTTTTCACAGGCAAAGAAGACGAGCATCCTCACCATCGCAGGCATGCTTGTCCTCAACTCAACCATGGGGTCCTCTCTCCCCAGTCAAGCCATTCCAGATATCATCCGAGACTTCGAAGTCGTATCTCAGACACAGCGAGTATTACCTATTACTGTCTATCTCATTGGCTATGTCTTCGGTCCTATAATCTGGGGCCCGCTCAGCGAGCACTTGGGCCGGCGCAACCTCAGCATCTTTACCTTTGTCATCTTCACCATCTTCACCCTTGCCTGTGCCGTTGCGCCTAACTGGGGTTCGTTTTTATTTTTCCGGTTAGTTTCTGGTGTATGCGCCAGCTCGCCTATTGCCATTGTGGCGGGTGTTATAGCCGATATCTACGACGAGCCGAGGACGAGAGGGAGAGCTCTCGCTGTGTTCATGGTGGTATGTGCTAATCTCATTTACTCTTCTCCTGACAAATAGCAATAACTAACACTCTTCGTCAAGGCAACGGTGTTTGGTCCCCTCTTCGCACCCATCATCGTCGGCTTCGTCACTCCGGCCCTTGGTTGGCGCTGGAGCTTTTGGATCGCCCTCATCTACGCGGGCCTAACCCTCATCCTATCCCTCTTCCTCCCCGAAACCTTTGGCCCCATTCTCCTCGCCCGCCGGGCAAAGAAGCTGCGCCAACAACAGTCGCCACAACAGCAACAACAGCAGAGCATCGTCGCCCCCCGCGACCTCGAGCCCGTCAACCTTTCTCAGCTCTTTGGCGTTGTCCTCACCCGTCCGCTACGCATGCTCGCCTTCGAGCTCATCGTATCCAGCACATGCGCCTACCTCTCCTTGGTCTACTCCATCTTCTACATGTCTTTCCAGGCCTTCCCCATCATCTTCCAGACCCTCTATGGCCTCTCCCCCGGCGTCACTGGCCTCACATACCTCCCTATCGGCCTCGGCGCAACCCTTAGCATCCCCATCTTCTGGTTCTGGGACAACTTTCTGCACAAAGCCGAAGCCCGCGGCGCTTCCTGGGCAAAACGCGAAGAATACCGTCGTCTACCCCTAGCTTGCCTTGGTGGCCCCCTATTCGTCATCTCACTCTTTTGGCTGGGCTTCACAGCCCGCACATCTGTCTCCTTCGTAGTACCCATGCTAGCCGGTATTCCATTCGGCATGGGCTACCTGCTCCTCTTCATGGCCCTCCTGAATTACCTCACTGACGCCTATGAAATCTTCGCGGCCTCCGCCAATGCCGCTGCATCCACATCCCGATCACTCTTCGCCGTTGTCCTACCCCTCGCCACAGCGCCCATGTTCAAGAACCTCGGCATTTCAGGCGCCTGTGCTCTTCTCGCCAGTCTCAGCGCCGTCATGTGCATAATCCCCTTCATCTTCATCTGGAAAGGACCTGCAATCAGGAGCCGTTCACAATTTTGCATCGCCCTTCGCGAGAGGAAAGAGGAAATGCACCGCAAGGTTGAAGAAGGGAGGCAAAGGAATTTACAAATGACTGCGATGATGGAAAAGGAGGCCGAGGCAGTTTAATATAGGAGGCAGACTGTGTCCTCCTTGAAAGACATAGATATGTCATCGGGAATTATGGTGTATACATGGTATTTGGCATGATAAAAATACATTAATGTCATTTCTTTCCCCGAGATTTCCTATGCCACTAGGGTTCTGACCGGCTAACTACCGTGATATCTTATTGCATCCTATATTCAAGAGGTCTTGCGATAGATATCGGAGTCTATTTGCCAACGTCAATGTACTTGGTAGTCAAATTTTTCTGTGTCAAATCTGGTATAATTCGAAACGGCGTTTATGGTGAGGGAGACATGTCTTCAACAGCTAAATGGTCACAACAGCCATAGAATGAGTGCTAACCATGATGTATTATTGGGGTTAGGCCAGCCTAGTTTTATTGCTACTACGATTCTTGAAAGCCGAATGTCTCCTGGGACCAGGTTGACAGACACCAAGACCCCCAAGACTCCAATAAGCTTTTGTATGACAACATATCCATCTCTTCTTAACACGCCACCGATTACTACTTCAAGTCAAAGTCAATGTATGATTGGCTTCAGCACTGCACAAACCGTGGCTCTTGTCAAGGTGCCACCACAGCTTTCTCTATGCAACGTCTGGGATGTTGTATAAATTTATTCAACCTTTGAGGTTGCCTAAGCTCAGAGACTGCGTTACAGCAGGGCCAGGCCAAGCTAGGGACGCCCGAGTAGTTGCTGGCACATGTCTTGTGGAGTTCCATCGCCGTAGAGCAATTCGGGCGTCACTGAAGTTCGACATTGAGTCGTTATCCATGTCCACGTCACCCTCATCTTTGAACTTCAATCGACTCAGCGGTGTGATGAAAACATCAGCAACGCCTTCGCTGTCAACCGGGTGAATTTGGGTGGATTTTTCGACATCTATCGCCGTTGCCCCCGCCCCTGTCCTAGCCATTGCATCATCCAGTATTTTGTTCATGGGGGTAGATAGTTGGCCGCTTCCACTCCATGTCGGCGATTGTACATGATCAGGAGAAAAGAGACCACATGCTTGTATCCCGTTAATCGCTATCCGCATCGCACTTCCTCCCTGGTCTTTTGTGTTCTCTCGCATTATTATCGAGCCAGGGCCATCGACATATTCTGTAGGGCACCGGTCATCTTCTTGTGTGTGGTGAGAATTGACTCTTTCATCAATAGCATTGCGCGTATGTCTCAGTTTGTTTAATCCGGATCGGACAGCCTTCCCCAGTTTGCCTGGCAGGAAGCGTGGTCCTGGATCGACTAGTGACGTGCCTGAGACATGTCTCTTACCAGTGTCCAGATACAACTGACGTTCGACTGTCACCCCTTTTACTGTCATATTTTCTTGACAGCTGGTTTGCCGGCTTCTCTCTTCTTTGGTATGAGAAGGATATCGAGCCCAGGACTGAGGAGGTTTGGCCAATTTTCGAAATGAATTGGGCGAATGGTCTGTGATCAATTCTGGACCTTTGAACAAAGCCGATTGCATGTTGGCTGTCCACTGCTGGAGGATCTGACGAGAGGGCTGCTGAGCCTGATGCGGTGCAAATTCGTCTGGGAGAGGGGCCAGCCGGGACGTCTCCGAGACTGTATCTCGAAGTGACGGGGAGTTTTGTTGACCACCACCCCTCCATGTCGCCATAGAAAGACTGATGGATCTCTCAGTAGGTGAAAAACTTGGTTGCTCTGACTGGGGAGACATAGGCCCATTGTGGACATTATCTGAAGCATTTTTATTCACATTTTTGGACCTTGAGTCAAAGCAGGTCCCGGTGGCCGAAAAAACTCCTGTTTTGGACTGCGATGGGACTGTTCGGGTCGTATTTAGATCTCCTGGAGGCAATTTTTGCCATCAGAGAAAGACGTCCAGTTCCTACAGAACCAACCTGGAATTCCTCTTTGAAGCGACTGCTGAAATTTGAAGTTGGCTTCCGGCGTGACAAAGTGTCCCCGAATCTCTTCTCAATTGTCCGCAATTCGTCTTCTCGCTGACGGAAGCTGACTGTTTCGGAGCAGGCAGGAGATATGGAATCAACTACCGCTCGGGTTGGTAATGGAACGATTTGAACACTGCTACCGTTGTTGTCCGAATATGAAGCATTGTCTTCGGCAGTTGCGTATGAACTTTTGCCTTCGGATCCCCGTAAGTCTCTGGATACTGAGAACTTCCCTTGCCCTACCATGAATGTTACCAAAATGCATTGGACTTGTCAAATGATACTTACAGCTAAATGGAGATAGCTCCAGGCTCTCAAGATCTTCTGCGCTGAGATGATAAGCATGATTGATTTGAGATCGATTTGGACTAGGCTGAAAGCTAGGCATGACGGAAGGGTAATTTGATGAGCTGTTATCAACACGCGTAGCGACAATGCCTGGTGCGCAATGGTCCATCAGGACGTTTGGACCCGATGATGAGGCAGCAACGTGAGTGTCTCTCGTGAATTTCCGGTCTCCATTATCGGTATTGCTGGAAGAAAACGAAGTACTATCAAAAGGGTCGTGTTCTGCTCGTGGTAGAGATATTCCCATGTCCGACAATCTCTCTGGTGAATTGTGTGGTACTATTGGGCCTTGTTGGTGAGTTGGCGGTGGAGTATCCGCGACTCTATCGATCCCACCAAGGTCTACAATGTGCGAGGGAGTTTCGTTTACTTGAATGTCTCCAGAACAGCTGGTCGAGTTGCTCCTAGATCGCAAGCCCTGGGCGATTAGCCAGATGCCAAGAGCTGACTGCTCCTCCCAGGTATGTGCCCCGTGACGTAGGTCGAACTCATCCGATCCCAAAACACGATCTAGCCGAAGCGAATTGTAAGAGCATCCATTCGGCCCTTTAATCGCTGGGCTATGAGAGCTTGGTGGTCGCGCGGGAAGTAAGTTTGGTATTGCTATCATATCAGAGGGAGAATTTGGGTTGGCATGTTCGGTTTCGGATGCAGCTTTTGCGGCGTTTTTCCCTAATTCGGAACAGTTACTCACTTTCCGAGTGAGATCGCATCTGCTATCGTTAACTGCATCTGCTGATGCAAAGCTGGGCTTTGGAGATACACAGAGGGTGGGCAGGCAGTGTCCACCATCAACGGTGAACTCAATGGTGTCTCGAGGTCCGCCGCCTGGTTGGCCAACGTCGATAAGAGGGGATAAGTATCGAGTACTGCGATTGGATTTGTTGCTGGCTTCATCGTTGCCTTCTTCGCTGTTAAGCTCGTCCTGGATCCTCTGATGTCTGAAACGCCGAAGTTCGGCTCTTCGAGCAACCTCCTCTTGGCTATGGCCAGCGGATGTACGGGAACGACGGCTCGATTCATTTTCGTGGGGCATTCGGTTCGCCAGTTTATTGCGGACAAGATTCAAGGCACTACTTGTTTTCGCCAAGGCCTCGTGTCCTTCACCCTCGCAATCGGAATCGTCTACCACAAGTTGGTCGAGGTCAAGCGGGTCTTCATATGTGTGCCCAGAGGACATGATGGAGCTGTTTCGCAGTCGCGCGTGTATCTTGATGGATGTTTGAGAGTTCTCCGAACGAGTATGAATGCCGGCTAAGTTCACTTGATCCAGGTTTGGCTTAGGTGATGAGGGCAAATCGTCATCATCACCCGACCGTCTGCCTCGGCGTCGAGAGGCACAGCAAAGAAAGATGGACATGCCGCTTGATATATAGATTTGTCGAACAGGTTATGGTTCTGCGCCACCTGGCTGCTGTATAAAAGGAGTGACCACTGAGGGGCCTCGAGGGGAATCGGATCAGAGCGAGTTGAGATGGGGATGGATGATCAGGACAGAATGTAGTTGTTGATGTCTGGTGGAGTGAAGTTGGCTGCCAAGTTCTAGCCAGATACCAGCAGGTCAACGCAGTAGCAGTTTCCATTTTGGAGAGGTGGTTAGGAGCGACTATCTGCCCAGCGTTCCGCCTTCCAATCTTGTTGCGTATTCTGGAAAACTCTTCCCTTTGGGTTCTCTAGGGCCTCCTGTCAGTAGCATTCTTCGAGAAATCCAATGCAACTCACCACATATTGACGGTGCCAATGGAGGAATTCTCAGGAGAACGAAAGGCAGGCCTTCTCCGTCACGATCGCCAGGCATCAGAGTGTAAGTATACTTCGGCGCGCCGCATCGTTTCCCTCACCCAGCAGAGCGGCAACAACTAAGTGTCCAACAAGTCCAAAACAGATGTCCACCGCCTCCAACAGTATCTTCAGCTCGTCGTCATCTACCTCCGGAAGCAAACCATTCCTTGCAACCTCTGACAACAGCCAGGTGAAGTCCCCAACATCACCGTCTCCTCTCCTGTCGACCACTGTCACGGCCCGTGGAAGCAACAAGTCCGATATGGACGCGACGGATCCCTCATGGAAGGGCTCCGCGATGTGGATCCGCCCAATAGCGCCGCCGCCGATCTCGAGCAAGTCGACTCGGACTCGGAAGCCTTGCGGCGCATCGAACGTGATCTTGCCATCGGACTCGAAGCTAAAGTTGGGAGCGCCTGTTGTCACACCCTCCCAGATGTCGATGATCACTTCTGGGGGCGCCACAACATCTACATCCTCGGTCGACTACTCTGAGGAGTGGGCAATGCTGGCGCAGCCTCTAACAAGCACCAATTGATGGCGGAGTTCGGGTTTGACTAGGCCGGTGAGTGAACGGAAGCACCCGAAAAGTGCTCCGCGCATCGGAGCGGAAACGACAACGCCTGGCTTCCATCGTTGGAGGCGAGGAAGGTATGATGAGTTCTAAGAAATGAGATTTAGCATGGACTGGCCGGTTGTTGGAAGCTTTCGGTAAGTCCAGGTCCACCACCCACGGAAAATTAAATGGCAGCTCCTCGGTGCCCTCTATCGCCGCATTCACAAATAGGGTTTGCTTCCCTGTCTGCAGAGGATTGCCGTCTTCTGCGCTGTGATTTGTCATACAGGCCCTCTGTCGCGTATATGTCTCGAGCTTCCCAGGATCAGTGTTGACGCTGCCCGGCTTCAAGTTCGCCAGTTTCTCGATGACTGGGGAACGGTCGTTGTCGATATCTGTAAGATGTGATGGGTTCTTGCTGGGCGTCTCTCCGCGCCACGTCACGAGCTTAGCTCCCAGTTGTTATGCACATGCCCAAAGCAGTGCATCTTGGGCTTTGCTTTTGCAACAGCGGCGAAGAGCGACTGGCTCCCTAGGCGTTTAGCAGCAACAGTCCGGTCCATTATGCCCTCAGGCGGACCGTGTGTAACAACGACGTCGACACCCTTCCCGATAATCCACTCGTGCTCCTTGTGATTCGAGTTATACTGGAATCCCCAGTCTCCAAGGCCACCCCAGTTGTCAAGGGATCGTGAGTAAGGGCTTGCGTAGATTGTAAGCAAAGCTCCGTTTGTTAGGGTGAATTGGTAGGTCCCTTCATCGAGGAAGACAATTCCTTTGGCCTTTGCTCCTTCATCATCAAATAACCGTCGTGCAGCTCCGAGCTCTCCGTAATGCTGCTTGATTTCTGCTGCCGTAATAACAGACCGGACTTCGGCCGCTTTCTTCTCAAACGATGGGGTATCGAGGGTCCAGTCATGATTCCCGGCTATCGCGAGCTTCAGAGGAGCATTGATCTCCTTTAGAAATTGGATTGCTGCCTCAAACTCAGAGATTTTCGACTCTTCGGTGAGATCTCCGCAATGAATCGCCACATCGACTGGCTCCAGATAATTGTATGGGATTTGCCTGCCATGGGTGTCTGAGATGATAAGAAATCGGGTTTTGACGTACATTTTGTTGAATATAACTTTTAATGTTACACTTCTAGACAGCAACCATGCAAAAGGAGATGTGGTTAGAAGACATAAAATAAGATCCATAAAGCTGCCTGTCATACCCCCGGCTTTAAATGCTTTCGTTAAGGTTTGTCCTCCACCTAGTGACGAACTCTTTGCCAGTTATCCTTTACCCATGAAAGTTTGTCCAGCATGTACGTCGTCGTGTGGGCAGTAGGCATTTCAAAAGGTTAATCATATAGGACTGAATCCAACATTGATCCGCTTACCGACCGCACCCGTGTCGCGGGAGATGGTAATGTAAGAAATAAGGGGGCAGCCGCTTTGGACCATGATTACTGCAACCATGATGAAAATGATCCTGTTGCAAGCGGTCCCAAGCCTATACGACCATAGGTAGTGGAAAATTCGGGGTCCCGTCAAGCTCTTTACTTGAGTTTCATATCCTCTCCTTTTTGCTGCCTTGGGTGCCGTTTTTTTGGAAGCACCGTTAAATCGCATGATCACTCACCGTAGTGATATAGATACCTATCTTTGTAGTCCGTGTCTTTGCCTCCTTATTTTATCGTTCATTTAACCCTAGGTAGTTAAGTAGGTAAGCATATAAATGGACAGACAGCCTAGGAAATAGAGAATGATAACCTTATTTTTAAGCTAAGATCATTACATTTATTTACACATCTATCGTGTATTCCAGCTTCTGGCTATATATCTTGAGTGCTACTAAACGGATCTTGTTCGCGGTTAACCCAATTATTAATCCCCGCAGAACAGGTGGCTTAAATTCATCAAGAGTCCCTGAGTTTGATTTCAGGATAGAAAACCCCCCATAGGTTTTTTCATAGCCTACTATGTCCTATTCTATTAGGTGAAAAAAAAATTCATCTATTTTCTTGTAGACAAATGAACTTGCCGATTTCTGTCGCGATGGCATGACATTAAGGCGGTTCGCCTGGTTGGTGAAGCCCAACCCAGACTCTGGTGGTCCCCAAGACCATACACATGATGTCCGCCTCTTGACCAGGTCGACTAGCAGTGGTAGCGCAACCTTGCACCGGCTGGGTCGCACAAAGTTTGGCTGCCAGGTCGGGGAACCGCTGCTTGAGGAAAACCTCAAGCCTGGCGCCGTCTGCGTGGCTTTCCAGAGACAGGTGACTTTATCTCTTTGTAGGAATTGTAACTCTATTACATTAAGAAAGCTTAGCATAGTTCTTGGACAGTATAACTATCTTGATTGCAATGAATTTACTCACTGCCCCTATGTCTGTGGGCAGCTTGGCTGCCGCAACATATCTTTTTTTTTCCACAGCTTTCGTATAGGCTGCCGCAAAAGCGTTTGAGTTCCCATTCCTCAGAATGATGGAGACTCAACTGACTTCAATTAATAATGACTTTGCAATTATCATATCTCTATCATTACGAAACATCAGCTTCAGGAAGCAGGCTAAAGACATTCGTGACACATGAACTTTCACGATGCATACCGAAGCCCCATACCACGGCTCAGTAACGCACATAATTTGCCGGTTTTTAATATCGATCAGCCAGCAAGAAAAACGCCTCACAAGCACCTACAAAGTCTCACAATGGGAAGAGCTAAAATGTGTTTGTAGCTTCCAACACTAACAGCATCCCTTCAGACCAACAGTAGCCTTATGAGACTGACATGTGTAGGCACTAGTTCTATCGGACCAGTAGATAAACAAATTCCTAGCGCTGATCCTCCCTCGCAAACCAGGAGATCATATGGTCGTATCAGTAGAAGTATGTATGTATTGATTGGTAACTAGCTTAGTTACCTATTACTACATAGTACTACTGCTAATAGAGTAAAAACAGTATCTTATTTGTTTATTCTACCTCGGCAGATCCTGCACCTACAGGGTAGCGTAGTGCCAGAGAATCGGCACGGACCGCTGCTGACGGCTGCTCACCCGAAAACACCGGTTGCTCTAGTGTTGTTGTCTTTATTGACGTTGACTGAAAAAAAAAAAAGAAGAATATAAATATTTTTACGCAATTGACCATGCCCGAGAGGAATGGAGTGATAGAAAAGGTTCTGGGGCAGTTTTATGAGAGTTGGCTGAAAGATAGCACCGAGACAATATCAACTCGGTTAGATATGTTCCGCCGAGGTGAGACAGGCGTTAACTGGATTGTTGGTCTTGTTTTCTCAGTTGGTATGTAGGCGGTTAAGAGCTCGGCGGTTAGTATTATTAGTTGTTTATCTCTCACAGTCACGATAGTATCCCTGCCGAGAGAACAGAGGGATCACTCTGAAGTGGAGAGATTAGCGCGAGACGCTGGCTCGATCTTTGCCGATCCACAACGGGCGTGGGCATGAAATAGAAGAGATTGAGCTACCTATTCTGACAGATCCAAGACCAGTGATTGGTAACATGATCGCTGATTCATGTACATATGTGAGTCTCTACTACTAATACTCGTATAGTCTCAAGCTGGCAATTGTGCCATATTGAAAGTCAGAGACGAGTGTGACCTGCGTCCGTGCGGGTGACACCCTATCACACTCTCTATGTACCACTACGGAGTAGAGTTGACCTACCTGACCTCATGTTTTACTATGCCTGTCGCCATCTCTGAGTTCCCATGTTGCTGTCTGACACAGTTTAAGAGGCAACAATAGTGAAAGCCTGCTAGCCCTGTTTCACTTTCCCCCTATAAGCTAAGTTTTGGTTTCTCTTAGCTGACCATAACAGACCAGGGAATTCAAAAGCCAATACTACTACAAACATAAAACAGTAAAAGCTGCATCGTAGAACCACATGTTAACGGATCATTGAAAACAAGTCATTACAGAGTCAGTCTCCAGTCATTGATATACTTTCTGCCATTCCACGACACAATGAAGATCGCACTTCTTACGTTGGCTGTCTTCGGCCTTGTAAACGCTTTTGAAAAGGTGAGTATCCAAGATACTAACATAGCTGAGACTGCAGAAAAACCGAGTTCCTGAGGTAAATTTGTTTTAATAAACGGGGCATTGTAGCACGAGCAACGCTAACATGGCTGGCAAATTTCCAGAAAAACATGTGTAAGCCCTCCAAAAATTTTTTGTGTTGATACTCCCTGGGAGATGTACTAATCCTCTTCATCACCTAGAACTCCTTCATCAACAATAAGTGTGGAAATACTCAATATGGTTGCCTTGTTGTGGAGGGCCCACTTAAAGGCGTGAGTATCTAACAATCACAAAGGAATCCGATCGTATGTGCTAATGTAGCTACAAATTCCTAGGAGCCTTGTGGCGAGACACCCGATCGTCCCCCTCTTTGTACTGTTAAGGGTCCTTGTGGTGCTGGTAGCTATGGCTGTGTTGAGGATATCACCGGAAAAAATGATCATCTCCCAGCTGGAAAGTATACTGGCCACTGCCCTCTACCAGGAACACCATATATCGAACAGTTAAGGGCAAAAGAAGAAAGGCTATTTCGAGAAGTGCGACAGGCGACGTGCGACTTGTGTACCGCAGCACAAGATTCGGCATGCAATGTACCAAGCTTGAACATGACATCGACATGCAATATCGATATCTGTGTAAGGATTCGACCCTCATTTTCGAGAAGCTGGATGTTGGAATTAGGCTAACACAAGGCAAAAATTATAGGCGCCCGTCTGCAATAATAGCACAACGGTTCAGTCGCTACTTAAATCGCTGCCTACTACGCTCACTGATGTGCTCAGTGATAATATAGCTGGCACGCTGAATGATACGCTGAACGATTCGGTGCTTAGATCGCAGTTGCTTGAAGCGCTGCCTACGCTATCGGAGTTGTTCGTAAAAGGTCTCCTTGAGCCGGAGGCGCTCAAAGCGTTGGTTGAATGGCTAATTAACACGCCGATGAAAAGAAAGGAGTTTGTACGGATGTTTGTAGGTTTGATTGTATCGTTGTACTCACCCTTGCTCTCAGCTCTAGAGGGTCCGTTGCTCCTGGTGTCAGACAATATCTTGGCCGAACCATTGGTCAAACTGCTGGTCACATTGCTGGGAATTATAACAAGATCGTTTAAGAGCGCCTCCGTATAAGGAATACGGCTGAGCCGGGTCGAGACAGGCGCCTGCGACCTCCAACGCGGCATTTTCGAGGGAGACTATAATCGAGGGTTAAGGGCTACATATAGAGAGAACAGGTCTGGTTTCCATGACGCTTTAAATTGGCTACACAGTCGGGAAATCGCAGGAGATAATAATGTGACATTATCTTTATACACTTTACAAGCTTTCAATATGGATAGATTACAAGTGCTACCAGCTCCCGTTTCGTACGTATTATGGCAGCTGATCACACGCGCGTTACACGATAACTCTGTCTCTATTCTATAGTAACCCACATCTCAGTGCTCGAATCCTCATTGGCATTTAGATTTAGGTGGCGCAAAATAATCTTATTATACTAGTAGCTTTGCCCTAATGTTGATTAGAAAGTGCTATTAGTGCATATATGTAATATTACTCGTATACAGCTCCGTAATTCCTACCTAGTCGTCTTGGCAAATGACCCTGGGATATCCGGCTCTGGGACCAGGACGTAACAATCCTGCAGAATTTTGATAGTGCTTACCGCCCCTAAACCAATCATCATCTCTACCCCTGCTTCGAACTGCTGATGTGCTCCTGGAATCTGATCATGATTACGGAGTAGTATTTAGTTGTTAATTATTATGAGACACACCTCTCGTGGAGTTGTGGGGATTGAAGTAACTTGGCCTTTTTTCTAAGCAGAAGTCGCTTGGGTAAGTACAGAGTTGCCATTATCCATCTTCGTCGCTCTGCAGATGTCTGAACTTTTTATATAGTAAAAAGCTTCAGCGAATAGGAAGCGTACTCAGTGGGTTAACATGTCGATCCAAGGGTCATCTAGGTCCTCACCTCTCCGCTATCCCTCCCTGAGTAAGGTATAAGTTATGGAGAAAGTTGGATATGCCGCTTAAAGCATTATAGGCTGAAGGACTTTAACTTGGTAGGAACTACGGAGTAATACTGCTAGTACTATTATTGCGGCACTCGCCTCAGCCAAGAATATCTACCGGCATCTCCACGCTTGGAGAAGGCAGAGCGGACACGAGTCGGCACCACCACTTCACAAACAAGCGAGATGATGCCCACAAGCCAGCTTCACTTGGCATGTTTAGTCTTTAGGCTGTACAGAGGATTCGTATTCTGTTTCAAACACAAGAAAAATACAGCGCTTCACTATTCGTAGGTAAAATGGCCCCAGAAACCCCATTGACACACATAATTCCGTATTCTAAGCCGCAATGAAGAGCCAAAAAAAAAGACCATTCAGGGGTTGACTCTACCAATAATAGTAAATACCTGTGTCTTGAGGCATGACGGCGTGACTGGAAATTCTCATAGAGCAGTGAGGTGAGCAATTATATTAAACCACCAATCATAAAAGTTCTGACTGTGACGATTGATGGGTATTTTCCCGAGATCCATACCTGAAATGTAGCTGCTACCTAATGTGCTCGTATCACTCACCAGAACAGTACCTTGTCTCTAGCGATATTCCCTCCTGATGTCTGTCACTGCATCCTTCTACTATAAATAGTTTCCTTGGTAATTTACACCATTCTGACGCGTCTGACTAGAGAACGTTAGACGGAGGTCATCTAACATACGATAGGGCTGAGCATTAGCATTGATTCGACAAAGTGCCTCGTATACCTACCTCGTACTAGCACAGAACACAATATATGAACTGATACATGACTCCTGACCTCGTATTGCACAGCTCGTTCTCCTAAACTTGTTGTATTTTTAGTCAATCCCACAGAATATAAGCTCTACTACATCCCTCCAAAAGGGTTATCATCTACCAAGAAAGCCTTCCATCTTGGACTGATTCGAAAACAAGCAATCGAAAACGTCTTGCACGCTCCTAAACTCTCGAACTTACGACAAAGGTATTAAACCCTTGTGCCAAATCGTTAGTACATTACCGGTATTTGTGTGTTCGTATTGCTAACAGCTTAATAGGAGACAGCCGACATGCTCTCCTCCAGTTATTTGTCGATACTCTGTATCGCCTTTTTCTCCCTTTTACAGCCTGTGCTCTCGGGGTCGACTCAGTGTAGCAACAACGTTATAAGCTTGGGCGGCGAATCGAATGGAGGATGGTCCCAACAACAGTGGGACGCCATATGGGAGCATAGGAATACTCTGTGTTCGACTCCGCGCCAAGGTCCATTCAAATACGACCAGGTCATCAAAAACGTACGCATTCAAGCAAACATACAGGCAGGATTCACGAGCAATCACTGTTATTCCGCACTTGAGCAGATTATCTGGAAGTGCTTCGACAGTGGTCATGCTAGTGGCCAATCACATTATTCTGGGACATGGAACTCTGATTCAAATGTTCATGAGTGGTATTGGATCAATATGGAAAATCTGAACGGTTGGTGTCCAGCGAGTGTGTCAAAGATAGCGTCTTGTATAAATAGACCTTTGAGATACTAGAGTACCTATTAGCATTAGTGCTTCAGTACGCACTCCTGTCAGGTAACGCGGGACTTTAGTGTTGGAAAGGTCTGCTGGGTAGTACTTCGTACTCCGTACGGGGAATTTTAAGGGTCCTAGATTATTATGAGAATTCCTACTTCGTATTTACAAATAGACGAAATACTACTAGTACCGTACTTCGTATACACTCCGTAAATTCGCTGGCCGCCAAACAGCGCCACTGGCCCATATGAGCCCTAGTGTGTCATCCATATATTACTATTTGCACAACTCTCTATTTTGCCCCGCCGCCACGCCCCATCACGAAATTATAGTGTGCATCTATTGCATGATACAGACGGATCAACATGCGCCAATGACATCAAATAGCCACATTAATTGAAGAAAACACCTTCATGACAAGGGCTCAATACATTCAGCTATCTACTCGTAGTGTGCAGAGAGAGATTTTGGCGGGTGCGGCAAAATTGAAAGTGGTGCAAATAGAGACATACTCCGTGTGCGTGTGTGTGTGTAAACAGGATGTGGCTCGATTCCTAAGCACTATAAATTTAGCCGAGAATCACTTCGTACATGGGAGTCCGCCCGCTGGGAACCCTTGGACGCGTAATGGAGTCACCAACACTGTCCCGGCCTCTGGCAGAGCGTCCTGGAGAGAATTTCAAGTGACCCTAACGCAATACTGCGATGTTGATGAGCAATACCGAAAGACAGGATTTGATCGAATGCCTTGTCGAGCAGGAAATCCTTCGCCGATTGGTGGACAAAGTAGACAACTCCCTTCTAGAAGAGTCAGGAAAGAGCTACGAGTACAAAACTAAATAACTTCCTCTAATTCACCGTCATCTAAGATCTGACGCAATCTTAGGAGAGAAATTAGCTCCCTCAAGGTGATGGGGCGATATACCACCGCCGTAGCATTGTTCAGCCGATTCTCAGTAGCTTAGCAGAAGAAACAAGGTATAGAAACCGCAAGATCCTTCTTCAACTCATCAAGATGCTACACAGGAGCATCATCTTGCCTTTTCCAGGGTCGCCTTTGATTTAAAGTAACCAGTTCTGCGGGCTGTCACGAAATTGCTTCAAGTCATGGTGGAGCAGACACACCAAGCTTCAGCACCACTCCATCTTCGATAGAACATAGACGATTCCTTGACTGTTGAGACGTGGTTCAGTCACCGGGTTCAACGGGATCTATATATCTTTAGCGGGTTAATTTCTATAGAATTTATTGGCCGGAAAGGTGGTCTCACATCTAGACCGATGCAGACGCCAACCCAGGCGATGGCAGCCTGTGGAGAGGCGTTTACTGCCTGGTCTAGGATCTCCTTCACGGCGAATATAGCTTGAATCTTACATTCGACCCCTCGCTTGATGGTGACATCCTTCTCGGTTCGTTTCAATCCAGCCTCAATGAGCTGCTTCGTTTGACCTCGTTTTTGGGTGACGCGATGTTAGGAGAGCTTGAGTCGCCACCGTGAAGCTCATCCGACAGTATTTTTTCGTATGCCTCAACGATCTTGGCTTCGCTCTCTTTGCGTCCATCGTACGCTTCGTTCCAGAGCTGCTCGTGGAGGTTTCGTGAAACGGTCTCAGGCTCTGAATTGGTGGCTGGGGATTGTACATTTTTGCCGCCTAGGCTATTATGCATGTGTATTCTTGGTGGTGGTGATGCTGCGGCCTCTGGTTCTTCTAACCGCGCAGGCAGCGTTGCTAAACATTCATAGGGGCCAGAATTGACCAACTGGGCGTTGGACTCTGATGAGGTTGGAGTTTCGGCCAAGGATGCGGGGCTCGATGTCGATTGTGTTGGTTCTCTAACTGGTCCGTGTACGCGTTTGAACCTCACTTTAAATCTGTCCTAGAATTTTGGGGCCATGATCAAGTGAGTTGGAAAAGTGGTCGGCGAGAGATGATCATCATCACCATCTGTCGGGTGATTTCACAGGGGTTGGCGTTTAGCTATGCATGGCCATGTTGGGTTGGGCCCTAATGAGAATGCGTGCTTGCAGCAGACAAACAAACAGCGCCCAAAGGGGCAAATAGAATAGTCGACGATTGAACCGTTCGCAGCCAGCTTGTAAAATGACCTTTTGACCAACATGAAATCGTAACATAAATAAATTAGGGTCTGAAACATCCGGATGCTTCATAGAGATACTTGGAGCCTTGTCATGAACCCCTCATTTCTAGCTTCAAGTTCGAAGACCCGACATCAACCCAATGCCCTCTCCACAGGGCCTTCAAAATAGCTTCACAAGCCTAAACGCCATTTCTATAGCCTTCGGTTTACTATGTTGGCCAACAATAGGTATTTTCCACCTCCGAAAACTGACGCATCTTGTCAGTGGTGCCAGGATCTGGACCTCTCTCGCCCTGGTATTGACGGCATTTTGGGTATTCCGCTGGGACACTTACAGACCTCCGCAGTATCAGGCTGTTCGTGCTGCAAGCTTTTGATCAAAACACTAGGCCTGCCTGGTCTTGACCCTCCCGAAAAGCAAGAATTGATTGGCATGACTCTGTTCTCTGGTGTCGAGCCCAAAGGCTCCAAGCCGCTTCCTATGACGGCGAGGCTTCAAACCGAGTTTACACATTTCGCAGAGATTGAATTATACACAGAAACCGGTACATTGAAACTGAACCTAGCTACTGAGCACGAGTTCTAACATCACCTCACCTGAAGATCCGATTCATTGTATTACCAGTATTGGCAGCGCCCGTAACATCGAAGCAGATGCCTCTTCCAAGCGTTGTGTGGATTTAATGAAATCATGGATGGACGACTGTTCATCGAACCACGGCAACTGTCGGCATCCAGAAACTAGCTTATTGCCGGATAGGGTTTTGGACGTTCGGTCAGATCAAGATCCTCATCTCATCCTCAATCAGAACGGCGAAATGGGGACATACGCAGCCCTCAGCCACTGCTGGGGCGGACAGGTTTCTCTTAAACTACAAGAAAAAGACCTCAGTAATTGGTGTCGAGGAATCCCAATTCAGGCATTTCCCAAGACGTTTCAACACGCCATCGAGGTCTGTCGCGCTTTGCAAATCCAGTTTTTGTGGATAGATTCGCTTTGTATCATTCAAGATTCCGCGCAAGACTGGGCCATTCAAGGGTCAAAGATGGACGCTGTTTACTCAAACTGCCACGTTGCTATTGCCGCTGATGGTGCGCATGACAGTAATCACGGGTTTCTGCGAGACCCACGGCGAAAATTCCCAGTTCTAACACTCAATCTCCCACGATGGGCAACCAAGGGTGGCACTTCTGAACTATGCGAGGACAAGGCTAGAGGGGAGGATGTGAAGATATGTGCTCGGAAGAAAGGGGTCGGGAACATGGACATATTCATGCACCACTCTTGGTCCGCCGACTCCCGCAGCAAGCTCTCGACAAGAGGATGGATCCTCCAAGAAAGTGTACTCGCGCCTCGTGTTCTTCACTTTACGGCGGAAGAAATATCGTGGGAATGCCGAAGCCTTTCTCAATGCGAATGCCAGACTACACCACACACATTTGCCTACGAAACGCCAATGAAGCTCCGCCTTCCCACAAAACTAGACCACAAGGAGCACTGGGGAAGATTAGTTCAAGAATTTACCTGCCGTGATCTAACCTATCCGTCTGATCGTCTGCCGGCCATGTCAGGCATAGCCTCTCACATGCACTCCAAAAGCTCCTCGGTCAAGTTTTACGCGGGACTCTGGAGTGACTCGTTCGCTCAATCATTGCTATGGTTCTGCCTTGACCGTGGGATGGATTTGCACTCGAAGAAGAAAGGCAGCAACCGTATTCGGCTGTTATCCGCTCCGACGTGGTCTTGGGCATCTGTCACTGGCCGCGTGATATTCCCTGCGAGTCAGAATACGTCATGTGCTCTAGAAAACCTGCAAGTCGCATGTTCTCCCTCAGGTCCAAACATGTATGGCACTGTGTCCTCGGCGACTGTAACGGCAACTGCATACATTTTCCGTGGGAAGTTAATTGAGCACCAAGAACGGAAAGGTGTGTTTGAGGTACAACTCACACCCACCAAAGGAGGTGATCACTCTCCCCTGAGAACAGAGGGAGAGGTCTTTCCTGACGTCATTGGAACCCTAATGGAGATCCAAGCTGGTGAGGAAACCATACTCTTGGATCCTGTCGGTGACAGCGGCAACAGCTACCTACTTCTAAGGCCCGTGAGCCATGTGTCCTCAACTTATGAACGTGTCGGGATATACATGACTAGATCACCCTTGTGTGAGCTTCAGGATATTGGTCTGTTGATGGAACGACAACGGATTACTATCATTTGATGTGACGTGGCACATCCAGGTTTACGGATATGAGAGCCTCAGTGTCCGCTCTCCTCGATTGAACCAAAAGGTAGACATCAATGACATTGTCTCATAACGTTCACATATATCCCACATGTGGTCACACATGCTATTCATTAGCACTCTCCACCATCGATTAATAATAAGCGTGATCATCAGGCACATACGACCATAGGTAGTGGAACCTTCGGGGCCCCGTCAAGCTCTTGTCTTAAGTTCAATGTCTTCCATTTTTTCGCATTTCAAGGTTCTAAATTAGAGGTCCGTAATTCTGTTTTTTAGAGGTTACCTGCCATCCTATATCTCTGTCACAGTACGCGGTTCAATCTTATTATTGAAGCATCATACAATATGGGTACCTTTTGATGTCTATAACATGATGTTAGCATAATTGTTCTCAATTAATCTAGCATTGATACAGCCAATCGGACCAGCGCATCCAATTGACCCGATTCCACAATCACTCTATTAGCGGCGGCCTCGGCAGCTAACGTCCCTCCTCTTCTAGTCCCTCCTCTTCTAGTCCCTCCTCTTCTAGTCCCTCCTCTTCTAGTCCCTCCTCTTCTAGTCCCTCCTCTTCTAGTCCCTCCTCTTCTAGTCCCTCAGTCTTCTTTCATTGTAGATTCTGGTAGTATTATAATTGCCGACAGAAACTTCGGAGCCAACGTCGCTATAGCAAAGAATTACGGTTCGGGCTGGGAGGATATTTTCACAGTGACACACATTCGCCAAGCAAGTTTGGTATCCAGTTCCCATTAAGGGGAATTCTCATCTTTTGTGAAATGACTAACCATGAGTCTCAGTGGAGTGACGGGGCATAAATACAATGGGTGAGCAAATATGAGCTCCTTTCTCTTTTTCTTCTTCTTCTTTAGTTTTAATTTCTTTTCCTCGTTCTCGCTGCTTTTTTTCGTTTACTACAACAAACTGTTGCTATAAGCCTTTACCCTTCAAATCAATAGAGAGATTGCTAACTTCTCAACGCGGGTGATATATTTGTCCCCACTATTCCCTATACAGTGTCTAGGATTAGCGCTCCGTGATTCGGGTTTGCTTGTGGTAGACAGATTAGGGTGCTTCGTCATGAGCAAGGCCATCGGAAGGACTCTGTGGGGATGTTTCCGAGGCTGTTAAGTGGCAAGTTTCATCATTGTTATGTTAAAGGAAATGGAAAATTAAAACTCTTGTAGATCGACGTCCATTGAACTCTGAAAATTTCCATGTCATCAGGCTCGAGAGTGACTTCAGCACCAATCGACAGGCCAGCAAGCGGAGACTTACACTAAAGAGATGACTAAACGATTAAGTCGTAATAATTGCCAGTGAAATTTGAATTTGAATCTTTCAAGGCAGGTAAATGGTGACCTAGTGATCACGCAGTATCAAAAGATGCCCAGCCATGCAAAAAGAAAACACAACTACCCCCGAAGCACAGCCTTTAAACTGGCAACCTGTTCAGGAGGTAGGCTAATACTTTCCCATGTAAAAAAGTAAGAGTCATCTCGAGAATATGGCGGATGTACCCCATCAGTCAGACCCAACAGGTGCATTTTCCACTTATCCCAGAAGGCGAAGCCTAGCAGGCGGAAAGAGTCAAACTTGACACCGGCGATTGGCGAGTCATTGCCCAGTGTAACGGATCTAAAATATCTCATACCAACATATTCTAGCTTCAGGACGTCCTCGTCTGGCCCCAGTGCAAGGCGTCATTGCACTTCACCCGTCAGCTGAGTGGTCCACATGGCACGCAAGGCGCGCATTTCCTCTACCCAGCTGGGCTTCCCTTCATCAACTACATTGGCGGGCGCACCGACGAACTTGCGGTCACAGACTGGAACCCAGTTCCCGTTCGGACCGTATGAATGCGTGTAGTCTGTTGAATAGGCGCCACGCGTGTGGTGATGCCCTCATGAAGTTCCAGAGCGTGTCAAGGCTGGGAAGGCTGGTGACGATTGGAAGCAGGATCTCAGGTGCTAGCAGCTCCAGAGACGCTGGCTGGTCAGGCCAACTGGACCTGGCTTTGGCTGGAGAATTCATTCCATCTCCCTTTATAGATACCCAGCTGTTCTCAGTCGGTAGAAGGATATACAGGAGCCGGTCTGTTCAACTAGACGTATCTATAAATAGCTAGTAACAACGACCTATCACAACAGCAGACAATTCTTCTGACCTCTCTTTGCATTGCCTGACGGCTCTCTTCATGCCCCCGCCCACAACGTAATCTGACATAATGGCTACTCAGTTATGACATCAAAATCCCATTCGAGACATGTTCAGAACAGCAGAAAGAGGGGCCGTGATGTCACATACCTCTATTCAAGCGTGGAAGCACATTATTATATACAGGGGGATAGCGGACACCGGCAGTCCTGTTTAAGAATCAGCTCATTAATTGCTCAACATCGCCAGACCAAACCCTTTAACTCCCAACAATGTATCTTATTAAAACAGTATATTTCGCTGGCCTTCTCTGTACTGCCGCTGCACAGACTGATCCTTCTATTGATACGCCAGTGAGCGCAGTAGTATGGCCTATCTCTTATCTCCTTTTCCCTCGAGAAACATATTTTAAAAGCTTGCTAATGAACGTGTCTAATCTATAGAGTTGTAAATGCGTTTTGATAGTCTGGTCGGGTACCAGCCCACCCTTTGATATCAGTATTCTTCCAGGCGGCCAAATATCGGCACCTGCATTGGAGAATTTTGGGCGACGAACGGACACATCCCTCGAATGGGATGTAAATTTTCCAGCTGGGACGGTCTTACAGTTAAAAGTGAGGTAAGCACAGAATTGATGCGATATTGAAGTGTGTGAGATACGCGCTGACACTAAACAGAGATGCCAAGGGCGCCATCGGTTATTCAGAGCCATTTACTGTGCAGCCATCTTCGGACTCGTCATGTCATTAGACGGGTCGTTCAGCCTCCGCCCGACCTCGATGTCCCATGATCCATATGCAGTGTTGTCCTGCGCGCTACCACTCAGTCTCATCTTCAGTAGGAGAAAAACAAAATGAGAGAAAATACTTGTAACGAGCGAGAAATTTCTGAACACGAAGGGTGCCATTGTGACCAAGACATTCGGTGACCTAGAAACATGTTGCATGATGCAAGTCTTGCGCCGCGTCTTACAAGACATCTGAGTATATGGGAGTGTCTGTGCCACGCGAACTGATACTGCCTCAGATTCTACACGAAGTAATCTCCTCGTTAAAGAAGCAAGACAAGATCCCAAAAGTTCACCAATGACCAGTGGTAAATGGAGGAGAATGGGCAAATTTGTTAGACGCTATGTCATCAAAGTTGAATTGAATACGATTAAGCTAAAATAATAAAAGATTATAATACTTTAATATTAAAAGTTAAATAAAATAATGATGAAAGAAAATATAAATAAAGTTTACCTTTTTTAAAAATATAATAGTTGAGCTAAATATACTCCGTACAATAAAGGGCTACGAGTAGGCTAGTAAAACTTGACAAAAGTTTAATAACTCAGGAAGGTTCCTTGTTTGCTCCTTTATAGACAAGCTATTATTAACTGGCAGATTACTACTTCGGAGCTGGGTCGGTAATAACCAGCGAACACCGGCTGTTGTTATATGTCTTTTTTGCTCCTTTTTTGCCGTTTTCTCTAATTTTGACTTAGAGTGTAATAGAAGGAATGCTGCCATAGTAGGTGCCGGGTGAAGGTGCCGCCAGGTGAAAGCGCTGGAGGAGGGACTAATATTTGGAACGCTCAAGTCATCATGATTGTTATCACGTGATCACGCGTCAGGGAGGTCCGCGTTTCGAGTGATCCAGGCTTCAACTTCAGGAATCAAGCCGAATACGCATGGATTATTTACTCGGCCGCTTCCCAATTCCTCTTGTGCCTCGGCATGGCTCCGATCATCATTGCCGACTCCGATGATGAGAGCGAGACAGGCGGCCGCTTTTCTCCCTCAAAGCCACAGCAGCCTGCACCTGGAACAAGCACTCAGGCAGTAACACGATCTTCTGATCATGGAAGCCTTGCGACAGCTTCAACGGATCCAGTCTTCTTCCAAAAAGTATTCAATGAGCAGAATGACGCCGCTTGTGAGCAAGCCCGAGGGTCACAGGGGGATCTGTTGAAAGAAGATATGCACCAAAGCTCAGCCGTGACGATTCCCGATGTTCCTTTTCAGCGGACTACAAAGGGCTTCTACCTCTCATCAATCACACCAATCACGGATCCACACACGGGTAATCATGATGAAGCCTCAATTGAAAAGATGCCAAATGACTGGACGCAAGTCACCACCCACGTGGGCCAGAAGGAGGTGGACCCCTGGGATGTGCCGAGTAGCCCAGAGGGACCCAAACTATCAGGGAAACTCTCAAGGGGCCGTGGCTCGAAGGTGAAAGGACGGACTTCAGGACAGACTGGCCATTCTGCCACCAACGGCGTGATTACAGAGAGCTCCTGGGACTTGCACAATGATGTCGACGGCAGGGGGAGTAAACGGAGGCGGTTGGCGGAGCCGCAAACCTCTCCAAGACTGAGTAATGACATCAGTTTAGTTGCTCTTCCTTCGAGCAATGGACTTGGAGGCGATATCGAAACAATGGCAGCGTCGAGTATTCCACTTCCTACACTGCCGATCGACAGTGATTCGTCATTCTTTATTCCGCCACAAATTTCAATGGATTCTCAAATGCCAACAAATCCAGGTGTGAACTTTGCATGTGGCGGTGTCGGAGGATACAACAACCTTCTTCTACAGCAACAAACGTTATACACTGTTGGGTCCAGTGGGACAGCAACCAACGTCAATACGCCACGGGGTCAAATGTTTTCGTCTCGTAACTTTAGCAGCATGGCTCCCGAAGAATCGGATAGAGGCGCTGCTGCCAACACAACGGCATGCTTGCCTGTCGATCAGCGAAGAAATTCCTCCCCCGATATCATCTCTACGATGGCCCCTGAATCCGACAGCAAAAATGTAGGTGATTGGAAGCCGAGAAGAGAACAGGGCGCTGATGCTAATTATATCATCCAGTCCGAACATGTACCATGCAACGGGGTGGCCCCAGAGGTTCTGGCCGAGCCCCCACCGCAAGAGTTGCAATCAGGGGACAATGATGCAGACTTGGCACCGAAAGAGACAGGTGTCACCAAGCCCAAGAAGCGGAGGGGCCGCCCGCGGAAAAACCAAGAATGTGACGAATCTCAATCGACAAAGCCGGTGGACTCCCTCGCACCAGAGAACGAAGAACCGCCGATAACGACACAGAAAAAGAAACGTGGGAGACCCAAGAAACATGCCCCTCCAGTGACTGCAGAATGTGCCCCGCCCCCCGGGGCTTCCGCGGTCGAGGTGAATGTAGACACGATGGTGAAGACAAACGTGGACGCTCCGCCAAAAAAAGATGATGATACTCATGCATCAAAGATCGATGACAGAGCAGGAAATCCAAAGGGGGAAGAACCAGTCGAAGAAAGGCCTTTTTCTATGGCAGAAAATACGAGAACTAGGCAGGAGGGCCGGACTAGCATAACTGAGATGGAGGACATGGGTCTCCATGACCCTCTGGAGAAGCCGAATGATGCGGACCAGTGTAAGTCATCTAAACAGCCTGCTGCACAAGGGAGAGAAGAGCAAGAGGAGGGAGACAAGATGAAGAAAGGATCATCGACACCAGTGGCCGCCAAGCCCCTGTATCGGGTTGGACTGAGCAAGAGATGGAAGATTGCCCCACTGCTGAAGTCGGTACGCAAATCATGAAATCATAAAGTCTAACACTCGACTTTGCTGGAGCACAGTGCATCATACTCCGTGCATGCAACGGCAGTTTGCGAGTTACGAAATGCTCCAACTGTATGCATACACATACAGACACACTACTTGCTATCCCACACTGCGAGAGAGAAAAAAAAAAAATTGGGGTGGCTAAGCGCGACCCAGCGGAGCCCATGTATGCAGACGGACGAATAATGCTGGAGGCATTTTTCGACACCCTTGCGATGTTTCCTGATTGGACAAATATAGAGATGGGGAGGTGTGATGGTTGTGGAGGGAGGGAATCCTGGGAAAGGCGAGAGAGTACAGGGTTGCAGTGCAGTAGCCGAGCATCAATGGCTCTCGCCAGGACAAGCCCTCCGACAAGGTGCTACGGGAGCTTCTTAGATGCCCTCCAGGCACTTTGAGATGGCCGGCCGACCGACGTCACTGCGCCTATTTTGGCGTCCGATACAAGGGTCAGGCCTCTACGGCAGTGCTCACTTCGCGGCTCTGTCAGGTTCGAAGCTCCGCCAAAACAACAGGCCCTGGTTCATCACTTCAGCCGCATCTGCAATACTGTCAAAGAAAGAAAGAAAATCAGGAGATATTCCACTCTTTAGGCCGGGCCATCCAAATGTTGGGTAACACGGAGCGCCAGCTGAGAGGCAGGTCGAAAGGCTCTGGGTGGGGATAGTATGCTCACGAGGGCATGAACCAACCGCCTAGATACAAAGCCTCAGATCGGGAACATGGGGACGGCTATTCGCTTCCATCCCCTCTGCTGCCTAGCGGTCTACCATTGCATGCAACATACATAGGCAAAAAGGGGCATACACGTACAGCTCTGTGCCTTTCTTGAGCGCGCATTAACTCGGCTTGGTGGTAGCAGTGAGAAGGTGGGAGTGAGAAGAATCGGCCGGCCGATTAGCACAGGGTTACACTGCCTAGATACCCCAGGCAATCGGAGGGCGTGTCCAAGAACAATCGAACCGGCCAGGATTTTCGTGCCATTTATCAGGCTACATGTGCCCTTGGTCTTTGGGCCGTTATACTGACTGCAGTACTACTATGAAGCTGGCAGTCCGCACACCTGACAGCTGACGGATCGGCACATGCGCCTGTGCGATGACGGTTATTCAGTCAGCAGAATATTGAGGAGGGGATGGAAGGGGGGGGGGGATCAGCCAAGCGGATCCGTTGCCAGAAAGAGGCGCGCATGCGGTTTTTATAGCTCGGCAACGATTGACTGCTCCCACAGATCGGAGATGCGATATGCGATGCGATGCGATGCGGTGCGGTGCGCTCGCTCTCAGCAACCAGGCTGGGTAGACCACGTAACGATCAACTATTGATTTGATTGCTTGTCCATACATGATACTGGTAATACGTGGGCTGGCATACTACCTAACGGTTAACGATAGCACAGCGAATAATCGCACCTATGCTTAAAGACAAGTCTATTCGTTTCCAGAGGCGCGTATCCTACTAACAAGGTACCTACTTCGTACATAGTACTACATACACAGCACTCCGTGGCCATGTACCTTATCTGGCCAATAGGATCGCAACAGGCGCGCAGAAGCACCACCAAAAAGGAGAACAGCCCACCCCGCACTAGACGCAAAAGGGAAGAGGGGGTCTCCGATGATGGCCGCCAGTGGACGGCGCTATGAATGACTGAGTCTCTCGCTTTCAGTCCACCACCGCTATATTACTCGCTTTTTTCATCACTTTCGCCGCCGACTGTCCTTTTTTCTTCGACCACCTATTTTAACCCCTTCTCACCTTGGTCGCCAAATTGGTGATTTGGTTTTGTGCGTGCGGCCTCTGATTTCGGCACACCTGGTGATTGTTGGTCTGCTTGCTGGCTTGCGATTGCCACTTGCGACGCTCTCTTTTCCTGTTCTCATCGCCTCGATAGAGTGAGTCTGGACGAAGAGGTCAACAACTCCTCCTCCTCCTCCTCCTCCTCCTCCTCCGGCATCGCAGTTAGACCGCGTGCGTTTTTGACATTGCAACTTGGAGATTGATACGAGCTGGCGTAAGGAACCCCAGCAAAAAAAGACAAACGACGATGGATTCAACGTGTGGCTGGGACGCTAACTCTGAACTAGAGTGTATTTCTCTCTCTCTGTGCCTCTCTCTCTTTCATAGTTGTCAAGAGAAGACCGAGCGCCTTGTCGATGCTTTTCTCCCCCCCGTCGTTTCTCGCGCCGCACGTTACGCTAGACAACTACTACAACCATATATAATTCAGTTCGCAAGCTTCCATCTTCGCAAAAGCTAATCATGGCGCAAAACGGCACAACCAAGGACCAGAATCGGTCGCAAAGCTACTTGAGCTCCCGTGGAGAGGACGTTGGCGTAAGGAGTTCCAAGCCCTCGCAACATTGATATCAGACTCCCCTCACCTTGCTCTCACCTTGCTCTCACTTTGCTCGCGCTTTCCAAGACTCTAGACTAGGCAGCTGACCACTTTATTTCTCACCCTAGTTCTCGTTTGAGGAGGTTGTCCTCAAGGGTCTCGCCAACGATGGCGGTCTCTACATCCCCGAGGAGATCCCGAACGTATCCTCCTCCTGGCAGTCATGGAAGGACCTCAGCTTCCCCGAACTCGCCTTCGAGATCATGTCGCTCTACATTTCGCCCTCCGAGATACCCTCCGTCGATCTGAAGGGCATCATTGAGCGCAGCTACTCGACTTTCCGATCCGCAGAGACCACGCCGCTCGTCCACCTACAGGAAAACCACTACCTCCTCGAATTATTCCATGGCCCGACTTTTGCCTTCAAGGATGTAGCACTACAGTTCTTGGGCAACCTTTTTGAGTACTTCCTTGTGAGAAAGAATGAAGGCAAGACCGGCAAAGGTATGCGACCCATCGCCCTGGATAGGATAACTTGAGATCACTACCCTGGGTTTCACCCCTGCACAACTCACGCACGCACGCATACCACGCTCCAAACTCGCCTTTCAAATAGAAAAACTCACTCACTTTTCGGTAGAACGACACCATC
Source organism: Hypomyces perniciosus (assembly GCA_008477525.1). Classification (NCBI taxonomy): domain Eukaryota; kingdom Fungi; phylum Ascomycota; class Sordariomycetes; order Hypocreales; family Hypocreaceae; genus Hypomyces; species Hypomyces perniciosus. The sequence continues at coordinate 1,404,953 of SPDT01000006.1, forward strand.
TTACTGTAGTCGGCGCCACCAGTGGCGACACTGGCTCCGCTGCCATTTACGGTCTGCGAGGGAAGAAAGATGTCTCCGTCTTCATTATGTATCCCCAGGGCCGCGTTAGCCCCCTCCAGGAGGCCCAGATGGCCACAGTGACCGACAAGAACGTTCACTGCCTTGCGGTCGAAGGCACATTTGACAACTGTCAGGTAAATTACGACTGCCACCAACCGCCACTCTTGGCGAGCCTATGGGCTCGTTTTTCCTTCAAATTGTATTCTTACGTAAACTCTTTAGGATATTGTCAAAGCTATGTTCGCCGACGCCGATTCCAACAAAGCTCTAAACCTCGGAGCCATCAACTCGATCAACTGGGCTCGAATCCTGGCCCAGATCGTATACTATTTCTACTCATACTTCTCTCTAGCCAAGACATCGTCCTCCGGCTTCAAGCTGGGCGACAAGGTCCGTTTCGTTGTCCCTACGGGCAATTTCGGCGACATTCTCGCTGGCTACTTCGCTCTGCGCATGGGTCTCCCAATCGACAAGCTCGTCATTGCCACCAACGAAAACGACATCCTCGATCGATTCTGGAAAACGGGCAAATATGAGAAGAACCCTGCAAGCTCTGACTCCGAAGCCGTCGAGGGTGCCAACCCTCAATTGGGAGGTGTCAAGGAAACCCTGAGCCCAGCAATGGACATTCTTGTGTCGAGCAACTTTGAGCGCCTGTTATGGTATCTCGCCTACGAGTTCGCAGCTACCGCGGGTATGGACGATCTCTGGAACCAGAAGCAAGCTGGTCAGGAGGTCGCTCAGTGGCTCAAAGATCTCAAGAACACCGGCGCATTTGGGCCGGTGTACCAGGATGTCCTCAAGACTGCTCGGCGCGACTTTGAGAGTGAGCGCGTGACGGATGTGGAGACGATCGAGACCATTCAGACCTTTTACCGCAAAGTCGGCTATGTCCTGGACCCTCATACAGCAGTCGGTGCTGCAGCGACGCAGAGATCTGCCCAGCGGGCCGGCACCAACGTGCCGCATATTTCTCTATCGACTGCGCACCCAGGCAAGTTCTCCGAAGCCGTGGACAAGGCACTTAAAGGCGAGGAAGGCTTCGATTTCGAGACCAAGGTTCTCCCATCCGAGTTTGTCGGTCTCGTCGAGAAAGAAAAGAGAGTCACACTCGTGGAAAACGACTGGCAGCAGGTTCGTGAGCTTGTCAAAGCTCAGGTAGCACAGGAACTGGAGGCATAAAGCCAATGCAGAAAGATCAACTGCAGCGAAACCAGACGCAGCATAAAGAGATCAAAACCAACCCGAGCATTATTTCTGTTGATTCTTTTTTGCGCCTACTACCTACGTCACAGTAGGATTACAGGCGTTGGCCTGCATCAGGGGGGGAGGGGTACTTTCTTGTACTTTTTTTTGCTTTGCTCCTCATTTTCTTTCTTTCTTTCGTTTTTCCATATTGCAACGTCTACATTTCGGATTTGGTAGGGCAGATATGACTACGGCAACGATGACGACGACGACGATGATGATCTAAAGGAAAGGGGTGGCAACGATCACAACTGTCATATCCTAGCAGCATTTGGGGTAGGGAAAGGAAAGGGGACGTGCTCATGAGTTTATGTTGCCCGGTGAAAATAAAAGCACCTTGCATTCGGTTTCACTTGGAAGATTTAGATTTGAATCTTATCCATTGGTTTGGTCATGTTTTGCAATTGGTTTATGTGAAGGACGACAGGTGGTCGTAAACTTTTTTCCATTATCAACCCCCCCCCCCCCCCCCAATACTTCTCTCCGGTTGTGAAAGTGAACAGAACCTCACTACATAAGCAATAACATGGCTATTTGGTATATTTCCATTGTTTCCAAGACTCACGTATCAAGGATCGAACATTCTTCCACAGTGCTATAAAGTTCTGTCTGCAATTGTTCCATCCACCCTCAGTAATTCCGTAGAATTTCGGGGTCACATACCTATATAGTCGACCAAAAATAGAGGCCAGTAATGTCAAATCCTCTTGAGAAATCACCGTTGCCGCGCCAGTGACTCAAAGAAAACACATGAGATGCGTCAATCAATAAAAGTGTAAAAAACGACAGATAGGCAAAGTAGTTACCAAGATATATAAACGCCCCGAAATTTGTGATGCAATCCTTATTTTCCTTTAGCCCTATTTCCTGGATTTTTTTTCTGGCAAGTAGTAGCAGTCAGTAGTCAGTTCATGGATCAGTCGGTGATTTACACGGGTCGTTGTTTTCTAGGTTTTGCGTTCATCATCAAGCGTCTTGATACGCTTTTTGATGAACTCGAACGATGAGAAGAAGATGGCGTTGACAGTACAGGACCGGATCATGGATACGCCTAGACCGCGGTACATGTGGCGCTTAAAGAATTCGATCTTGGGTGCTGGCTCGACTTTTTCTCCACGGGAGAATAGGAGTGAGTTTCTTTGGTATATGCTCTTTGCTGAATCAATTGGATCTGTGAGGTGTGAGTGAGAGCCCCTGAGAGTCCAACAGCCCTGAGTCACTTACAGATCATTGCCCATGAGACAAGCCCGCACAGGCCACCTGCTGCAACGACAGCTAGCTTGTTACTATTCGGACTGTCCCCGGCAAATGTGGTGCCGAGTTGCTTCCCGCTCTCATATACCATGAAGTAGATAGCTGTCCCCAATGTATCGCGCACTGTTCGGCCTATTAGCAAAAGTACCAAGATGGTGGGAAAGGGGGGGGGCATTGTGCCTACGGAGATGTAATTGGAACCCAGTGTAAAGCCCCAGTATTCCTCGGTGTTTGATAATATTCGCCATGGTCTTGAACGTCCCCTTATTTTGGTAGCTCTTCGCTACCTCGCGACTTCGCGTACAATCGTTCGCACGCTCTGCCAAGAGCACGGATACTTGCGCGCTCAGCTTAGTGAGCTCAAACGGGCAGGCCAAAAAAGTGATGGCGGATCCCGCTGTCGCTCCGGCCGCACCAAAGCAGCCAATTGTGTAGAGATTGGGGTATGTTCCTGTCTTGTTGACATGACGGGAGACATCGAAGCCGAGATTTTGCTTTACCCAGCCGGAGTAAACGTGCTTGGCTCGCTGGTATATGGAGAACGAGACGGTACGGACGAGTGTGATGCTGGCCATGGGGGCAGTAACACCTGCGAACATTCCACTGTTAGGGTATGGCGACATGTAGAATTCACAAACACGGGAATCCAGGCGATTGATTCCAAAACAACAAGCTCAACAAAACACTAGGTAGCAAGGAAGGGGAGCAGGTAAATGGGCTTGCCTCGAAAGAATCCAGCGAACGCCTCGGTGCGGTAGGTGTGTTTGACGCAGTCTAGAAAGCCTCGATACTGGTACGTCTGCATGCGCGTTTTGACGCTATCAAGCGGGAAAGCAGCAAGCGTAGAGAAGACGCTCGAGGTGCTGGCCGCAATCTCGATGCGATAGCGCTTCACGAGCGCGTTGGGCCACTCCCGCTCTTGCCGCCGCTCTCGCTCCTTTTCTCGTCCTCCCGTGTGAGGCATGACAGCTGATGCGGAGCGGCCGGGGACATCTTGGTGACCACGTCTAGCCTCAGCGCTCATGCTTCTGGCGATTGGCGTCCGGTCACAACGCGTTCAGACCGCGGCCTCGAATGAGACCAGAGTCCGGAGCGCGGATCGCAGCACGGCCAGCAGCCAGAAGCCTCTTGTCCATCAAGAGCCTTCGACAAGATGCGCAGGCTGTGCGTGTCGTCGGACGGGTTATGCGACCTTCGGGGCGGGAGCTGATCGTTGCCGGTGTCGAGAGGTCGGGTACTATCGAGATATGGCTGAAGATGGGAGATGGACAAGAGACCGTCAGACGCTACCAGAGACACACGAAGAGAAGAGGAGAGGAGAGAAGAGAAAAAGAAAGGAGATGAGAGGTGAGAAGAGAATAGACAGAGGAGGATGGGAATTAGAGGATGAGGGGATGCGAGAGGTGCGAAAGCGGGCGAGCGAGCGTCGCCGTCAGGACTGTTGCACGACGACGATGGATGATTGATGGCGATGGCAAGCCCAAGATAGGAAAACGGACAGAGAGCGGAGGATGATAAAGGGAACGAATAGTGAGGAGGGTGCGGGTGAGGGTGAGGGGTGCCAAAAGGCTAACGACGAGCAACAGCCCCTCGGATTGAGCCCATCTTCTTGGAGTTGATCAGATCCCGTCTTAGGATCCGTTGTGGGGAAGCTCGCAGCGTTGGTGTCTTGTCTTGCCCAGATACTATTAGTAGATAGTGTCTCGGGTCACTTATCTGCACTGTAGATACCCCGCAGATACTTGGATGCCTATCGCCCTAGCAGCTCTCGCCTGTCACATGTTGGCACCTCCTGTGTGCCTGTGGAGATCATCGGAGAGCTCTCGTCATAGTGGACTGTTGGAAATGCTGCCATTCGAACGCACACATGTCGTCAATTGGTTTCCTGCTGTCACGCCTCACTGGGGCAGCCATTGACAGGCGGCCATTGTGGCTGGAGGCCGGTGCGTGCACATGGTGTTTTCTGGTTAGAGCTGTTATTAATAGAACGTCATCAGCGGGAGACAGACAGCTTATCATATCAGGATAGGTAAGGTAAGGTACTCCGTAGGGTTGGGACTGAAAACACTGCCTACTAAAAGTACCTACCTCTCCGTACACCGTACTCCGTACACCGCAACGGCTAGAATAGCTGCCACTTGAATAAAATACCTCAACTACTAAGGTATCCTCTACGCTCAAGCATTTTATCGCGCTCTGTCCAAGAATACACAAGAAACACGTCCTGTGGTACCAAGTACATGCTGTGGTGGCTCATTCAAATGCCGAACTTGGTACGGGGCACCTTGTGTCGCCACACACAGCCACGGGCCAATGGGGAGAAACCAATTTCGATGGACCAACAGATCAATGCATTAGGCATATCATATCATGTTCTAGTTGTGAGCTTTTCCAGCTTGTTAGCCTTGGTAGCATATCATCTCCATCGTCTCCCGACTTGTCAGTCATCCAAACTCCCGTCCCTTTCTCTTTCATTCTCAGGTGCGATCGATGCGCTACCACAATAAGACAAAGTAGGTAGGCACTCTAATGCTGCAAATGCAGCCATCCCGATATCCGAGGGTGAATGGCGTCTTCGAAAAGTGCCACCATCTTCGTCCTGTAAGAGCCACACGCTGGTGAACTACTCCAGCAGGTGCTCGGAATTACCTCATGCGGCATTCGCCTTGTTAGGGGGCTTCGGGTCGTTTTGACCCTGAGTACATACGACAGCCGTTCAAGCTGCAGGTACTTCCTCGGCTGTCTGTGCCGTGGATGCTTCCGCTGACTCTGCCTCCGCCTCTGCCTCTGCTGCAGGTGTTTCAAATCCTTCCGTACTCGACACCACCCCTCCATGAAGGGTCGCGAGCCGCTCTTCTTCTTTCCTCTGTCGCAAGGCCTCCGTCTCTCTTCTGAGTTTCTCGAGATTCCAGGCATCATCGTCGTCATCGTCGTCATCCGAGCCATCCTCATCTCTCCATTTGCCGCTCTCAAAGAGGGCTCGTCCCGTATTCTCCTTGGCCTTGCGAGCCTGTTCTTCGGCCGCCTTCTTATCCAAACGATCCTTCTTCCATTTGGCAAAGGATTCTGGTGTGACTGGCGTCAGAGTTCCAGTAAGCTTGTGTCGTTCGGATTCCAAGAAGTCCTCCAAGGTCAAGGTCATGAGCGGGGATTTGTCCATCAGCGCCTTCTCCGCTGCTCTTTGCTCCTTTGTCTTCAAAACGAAGCTATAACATGTGTCAGCACCACGGTTGATGAAAGTTCACAACATGACCTAAGTTGACTTACCCAGGTGGAAGAGCATGCCGGTACATGCACTTATCGCCTCCGTTTGGACAAATCCAGAACCAACCATACTTGCCATCCTCGATGGCCTGGATGAAGTACTTGCACACTTTGTCGGTGCCGGTTTTCTGGTTGCCCTTCTTGGACAAAACAACCTTGCGTAGCTGTTCTTCGTCCCAATCGGCAGACGTCTCTTGTTTTTTCTTGTCCTCCTCTTCCTCCTTTCTGGTGTCCGCATATAGGTTCTTCTTCTCCGTCTTGCGCTCAATGCTTAGATCATGTGCAAACTTGCACTTTTTCCCCTTCTCACAATCACCCTTTTTGTAGAAGATGCACAAAACAGTCTTGGGGTCGACACCGAACGGCACTTTCTGAATCTGGGCTGGCCTGTTCAGCAGCAGCGCGGCTTCTTTCTTTGCGTCTTCGGCTGCCTTCTTCTCCTTCTCACGCAGTGCCTTCTCGGCCGCCTTGCGCTTCTCCTCGGCGCTACCACTGCCTTTGAGGTTGTTTGTCATCTGCTGAATTTGTTTTTGGGCAGCAGCTCCTTTCTTGTTTTTCATGCCGAACGTCTTATCCTCCACAAGCTTCGTCGCAGATGGCTTCTTGCCACCCCCGACCTTGGGCTCCTTCTTTGGCGGCATGATGGGCAGCGAGCGATGGCGGTGGACTGTGGTGGGGTAGTTGAAAAGGAGAATGGACCACGACAAAGGAGAAACGATCAATGAGGGCGGGTAAATTGGTCGGCTTGAATATTCTAGAGTTTACTGTTCGAACCGTATCGTAAATAAGACCGGAATCACAGGCAAAAATTCGGTTGTGGCGATGGTTCTTTCTCGAAAATGATCAAGAGTTTGGGATGACTTTGGTGGGCTGCACTTCTTGGTGGATGAAGTCACATAGTCACGTGCGAGACCCATGTGTTTCTTTGCCTTTTCGAGGTGGGTCTCTGGGGCTGGTGCAGCAGTGCGACCAGCGAGCTATTACAAGCTGTCCTCCTCCTGGCCAGATTACTACCAAATCCACCAGCTCAACACTCGAATAATATCCCAGCAACCACATTGGTACAGCCGGTAAGGCTGCTTAGCATTGTTTCTCTATCACTACCAATTGGCATCATTGTCGCTAACGAATTGGTGTTTGCGCAGCTGTCTAGTTTGCCTCTTGCGATCGAGTCGTTCCACGATCGCGTCACCAAGATGATTTCCGACGGCGAGCTCTACAAACTCGCAATCTTCCTGGGCACAGTATCCATGCTGCTCATTGTATTGTATCACTTTCTGGAAGTCAATGCGAACGCCAAACCGGCAGTTGCGGAGAAGGCAGAGCCACAGAAAGCATCATGACGAGGGGCACCGAATTGAAACATTGTGATGATCAAATGCCAGGCGCACTAGAACATTGTGCAATAAATGTGGCACTCTGGAAATAATATACGGGCAGGGGCGTCTTGGAGCTGGGAATCGGCAGGGTGATAGAACGACACGCGCAGACAGAGCATTCATACCGCATACGGTTGGGGTTGGGAACGGGAAAGGTTGGTGGAGAGCCGCTTATCAACTGGTCCTACCATCAGGACATGCCATATAAGTCACCATCGAGGAAGATGGCCCATCCAATCAATGATGCCTGAGAGAAAGCGCTGGCCCAGTCTAGGTAGTTTACCAGAATAGGAAGATGGGTCAGGTTTCCGAGCCTTTTGCAACCGGTACTCGTCGAGGATGACGTCTGGACAACCGTACTGGTATGTGAGAAAGGGCTCTGCTCAGTGGCCATCTTGACTTTGGATGTGACAGCAGAAAGGCAATCAAAGTTGCAGGTTGACGGTTCAATCCTTACCGCTCACCATGCAGGCTACATCTGCCGCCAGAGAGCTGCAAGACTTTCTTTGTCCACCAGCCCGGCCTATCGTCTTGAGTCGGCATGCCACCTTTCAGTTCAGCTTCACTGCGCTTTTACTAAGCGCATAACTATCCATCCGCCATAGTGTTCTAGTGTCTTTGGGTGTCTGGGTGAATGGTGTTCCGAGTACGGAGTACAGAGTACTTCTTACTCCGTAAGACGTAAAGGAACGAATAGGGTTGGGAAAACTGCCTGGTTACAATGCAATTGGACCGTATATACCCCTGGGATTTGACGCGAGTTTTGTTTGCATTCAGCCACATCCTCGATTACGTGTAAACTCAGCAGGATCTGTTCCTTTTGGATTCTCTCAGGGGGGCGACCTTTCAGCCAGGAATGTGAACACAGTAAGACCCCTCTAAACGGGACACATCGTTAAACGTCAACATGCCAGGTGCTTTCAAGCACATTCCATGACAGAAAACGGGGTTTATGCATCAAACGGCAATTCCGTGTCGCTCGGACACAGCGCTTAGTATTAGTATGCACTGTATTACTAGCGGGTGCTTCTTACGTTAGCGAACTTGGCTGGCTGCGGTTGTCTGACTGTTACTAGCCTGCCAGGCTGCAAGGCCAGGCTGCCTCCGCGCAGAGGCGCTTTTCAGGAGCACGCAGAGTTAGCGCCTCTCAGGTTTCCCTTGTGACCCGCGTTCCTGCGCTCGCGCCGCCATTTATCTCTCGCCCTCTTTTCTCCTCTCTTCGCCATCCTCCTCCTCTTTACATCTCCTCCCTTCACAATCAGTACGCACTTCTTCTTCTCCAGCTAGGGCTGATTCTGTGCGCAACACCAAATCCGCAATTCTACTCTCAAGAGCGCGTCGCATCTCCACGACCTGATCTTCTCCTTCGACCTCATCAACCCCTTTCAGACCTTTCGTCGCGATCGCTGTTGTGGTTTGTGTCGTCAGCACCGCAAATCTCAACGCTCGCGCATCCTCCAGCTGAGCCATCTCTGAGCCACTGCCCGCGATACTCCTTTGTCGCGCCTCTTTTTTCGGTTGATTCCTCCTCTTCACGAGTTCGATCAATCAGTGCTGTTCACGCTACTTGGCAGCCTCTCGGACCACTTTTTTCCTGCACACCAACAACCATCATGTCTGGCAAGCTCGACAAGCCTCTCGACGAGATCGTCAGCGCTCAGCGACGTACCTCCACCCGTCGTCGCTCCCAGCGACGCTCCATTGGCGGCCGTCCTACCACCACCGCCCCTATTGGAGGTGTCCAGAAGAATGCCGCTAAGCCTGCTCGTGGTCCCGCAGCAAAAGCCGCTCCGGCCAAGGCCGCTGTTCTCAGCGGTGACAGCAAAGTAATTGTTAGCAATTTGGTAAGTCTTCATCATAAGAGCCATCAGAAAGCCAGGCCCTAACAATTCCTAGCCCAAGGACGTGACGGAGAAGCAGATCAAGGTATGTTTCCGTTGAGGCAGACGTGCCTCCGGACTTTGTTCGACTATTCTTTCTCTCGCCGTGCTCCCTTTCCCTGTCGACATGGCGTCATTGTCAACAGTTCGATGGCCTCTTGAGCCCGAACCATCGAACGGCCAAGTCTCCTTCCTGAATAGTGCGCGTTTTGCAACGTCCTGCACAGTGTCGGAAGTCGAGACCATCCTCGTCTCGCAAAGCTTGTTCAGAATGCCTGGTCAGCATTTCTTGCTTGCTGCGACGACTAAGTGAGGGTGTTGGCAACCAGTTCTCCGGCAGCGCGAGAACGCAGTCATGTATGGCAACTGCCCTTGCAAAATTGGAGATTGCGGGTATATGTTGGTTGAGCGAGCAAAGCAGTGAGCAGACGTATCATATTACTCATTGGCCACGGTGGTGGCTCATCTGTTTTTTACAGATGCTCTGGAACCCAATTGGGCGATCTGTTTGTGGTGTGACAGAATCGCAGGGCCCTCATTGTCGGTTCATTGGCCGTCGAGGTCTACTTTGGGCTTGTCGGCTCTGAAGAAGGTGTGGGCACACGACTTCCCAGTATATGCTCTGTCCGAGGGATTTTTATGTTACGGTACTGCTTGGCCATAAAGGTCAGGCCATGGTTCACTGCTCTGCTCGCCAACCCATCGAGGTCTTGTGCACTTTCCGAGACAATATGACGCGCTGGAATTGGATCGACCAGGGCTCGGGGTCGGATTCGCCGTTACAACGCAACCCTACGCTTCCGCTTAACTAACACTGTTTCCCCGATAGGAATACTTCGTCCAGTCCGTTGGTCCCATCAAGAGGGTCGAGCTCTCATATGGCCCGAACTCACAAAGTCGGGGCATTGCCAATGTCACCTTCAACAAGCCGGATGGCGCCTCTAAGGCCTTGAAAAGCCTGAATGGGCTACTTGTTGATGGCCGCCCTATCAAGGTAAATACATGGCGCTCCAGCTAAACGGTTAAATTGCAACCAGAGCCTAATTGCATTTAGATTGAAATTGTCGTCGGCGCTGCCCAAGCTGACAAGGTCATCCCACCAACCAAGACGCTCGCCGAGCGGACTACGTAGGTTCTTGAAAATCACCACCAAAGCGGGATACACACTAACATGATGCCAGTCAACCCAAGGCCCAACCCAAGTCTGCCGCCGGGAAGAAGCAGATTGTCGGTAATGCTGCCAAGGGCAATGTGGCCAAGGGAGCTGCCACGACTGCTGCCAACAAGAAACGACGGGGGCGCAGCGCGCGTCCTGCCAAGAAGACCGCCGAGGAGCTCGATTCAGAAATGGCGGACTACTTCGAAGGCGCCCCCAACAATGAAAATGCCAGCAGCGCCCCTGTGGCTCCTGCTGCTGCTCCTGCCGCCACCAATGGCGATGCTGCTATGGAGGATGAGATCATGGTATGTCAGATCTCGGCGTTCACAAATATGGTCATCACGCTAACGTCAAACACAGTAATGATGCTAGGGTTCAAGCGGCGGAAACAATGGTACTCTACACGAAATCATGTTTTTAAAAGCAAAAAAAGTATTATACGTAATTACAAAAACAGTTGACAGTGGTTGGCAAAGGGTCTGTTGCTACGGCGGGATATTTTGAGGGTGGTGGATACGATACTAGCCAAAGGGGACAGTGAGTGGTCCAGGAGTGAGGCAGGATTTGCCCTCCGCCATCAGACTGTCTAGTCATTCATCTTGTAACCTTGAGAATGCGACACGCCAATTTGGGCGTCGTCGAATGTGTACAACAACAACAATAATAATAAGCGAAATACCCAACCAACCATACCCTATCCTTATACTCCCCATACCCGTGCTGCCGCAGCGAGACTGTTAACATCGATTGTCGACCTCAATTGCTGCCTGTGAGGCTGGTGGTGATTTATCTATCCCTTGAACGACGAGCTTGACGAGCCGGCACAGGACACGTTGGTGAAAGGCGGTCTTTTTGATTTGGAGATGGTAGATAGTTCGACCAACGGGGCATGGTAGGGCTCATCCGCCGGCCAGGCAGTAATAAAAGCGCCGGCTTTTGAAGCATTTGCCGCGTCGAGAGCCGTGTAGATGGTTGTGGAAGCCAGTTTCTTCTTGGCCAAGTGGGAGGCCATAATGAGATGAGAGTTGGTGTTGTTTCTTCGTTGGAGCAAATAGTATAGTGTATGGAGTATTCGACAACAAGCTTATCCTTATGAGAGGGGGAGAGAGGGAGGGGGAGAGAGAGAGAGAGAGAGTCTGTGAAGAAGGGTAGGAGAGCTGGCCCAACAGACAGTGAGGAGGCCATCATCACGGGAGGGTTATAAGCGGCAGCAGGTGTGATGTTGGTTGGGTACCACCAGACTGACTACGCGCCCAACAGGCGGGACAAGACGATATTTCCAAACCGTGTTTTTTTTATTACTGCTATTGTTGTTCATGCCCTGCTACTTTGGGCGCGAGTTTGCCATTATACAAGGTTCTTTTCCTCGAATCACACGATAGGGCCAAGATGTGATGAGACGACTGCAGACATCTTATTGCGTCGCTTAAGTGGAGATACGTAATACTACACCATAGAACAGGGGATAATAGATACAGTCCTTTACTGGAAACGCATTTAACCACCGGAGAATAGGTTTGAGGAACTGGGGGCACTGTATTCAAACGAGGTCGGACAGCTTCGTTCCTACTGGCTGCGACAGATATGCAGCGTCCCGTCTTGTCCCATTCACGGTAAGCCATGCCTGCGGGTAGATCGAGCACAGACATTAAGATTTGGAATAAAAGGTTGTACTAATACCAGCGTCCTGATCCACGTGCCGAGTGCGAGTTGTTGGTTCAGCGTCCTGAGCAGCTCTGTTCGGCGACTTCCGATGATCCTCGTCCGCGTGCTTTGAAGGGACAGTCTTTCACATCGCTCCCTCACAGTTAGAACCCCAATGAATCATTTATAGATTGTTTTTTTACATTGGTTCTTTTGACCGTGGGATTCTAGCTCCCTGGGGTCATACCATGAGCTCCTACAAGTGGCCATGCGCCAAGATCCAGTCCAAAAAGTCTTATTAGTGACCCCCTTTTTACTCCTTCTTCGCGGCCGGCGCCTCACTCTCCTTTGCGGCCGGCACCTCACCTTCCTTCGCAGACTCCTCGCCCTCCAGCTCGGGCATATCCTCGTCATCCTCGTCATCCTCATCGTCAGAGCCGGGGTGACCAGAGCTGCTGTACTCGGGCATTGACTCGAGGCCCATGGCGCTCATGTCGGGCATACCGCCAGCGCCGCCTCCGAGCTTCGAGAAGTCGATTCCGCCAAAGTCGCCGCCTATACAGAAATCAGTCAGCCTATGTTGGTCACACATACTTGCAGTGAAGGGGGGGCAGTAAAGCAATGGGCTTTGTGCAAGGGATGCCAGGGCTTCAAAGCAACGCACCCATTCCGGGCATGCCATCTGTTGAAATGTTAGAGGATAGCTCTTGTAATATGCACGCTCGGCACATCGGTGCGGCCCGTAGGCAAGTGGGGTCTACTTACCCATGCCTCCAAACTTGGACAGGTCTTCATCAGCAGCCTCGTTCTGCTCGTCCTCGTCAACCCACTTGTCAAAGTCTGTCTTGAGGAAGTGGAGCTTCTTGGAGTCCTTGAGCAGTCGTGGCCAGTACTCCTCCTTGGGCTCCTTCTTCTGCAGCTTCATCTCGATGTTCTTGGCAGTGTGGTTGATACGGCTCTCGGCAGGGTCGATCTCGGCATGGAACTCCAGCTCGACATGGTACGTCCTCTTGAGCGTGCTCGAAGTACCGGTGAATGTCAGGCCGGAGGGCTTAATCTCCAGCTTGAGGCCATCCTTGGGGACGTCGGGCACGGAAATGGTCAGGTAGATGACGTTCTTGGTGGCATCAGCAACGGAGGAGCGCTGGGCCCAGAGAACTGCAGAAAGTGTCAGTGCATAACTCACGATGACCTATACGTTTCTTCTGGATGATAACGGATTGAGGGGTATACGTTGTTTCATCAGCTCAAATAAGGGATTTGATGGACAAAGCAATGCATAGTGCAGGGCAAACCACCAAACGGAACTAACCTTCGGGAGTTGACGTCTCAGCCATGGTGTCTGTGTTTCTTTCGAGAGCGGATGGCGCGGTGATCTTGACGATGAGGTCGCTTCGTGAATAAAAGGAATAAAAGGTGCCAAATCGTCGAAAGTGTGTCCAAGTATGGGCTGTATTCAATGGTGGATGTTTGGTGCAAAAGTGCAGCACTTAAGAAGGCTGCGGACAAAGGCTAGGGAGCAATCAAGGCAGGCAGGCGGTATCCCAACACGTTGTGTGTATGGAAGGTGTCAGAAGCCGAAAGATTTGGTAGGCAGGGTTGATGAGGGGCAGGATGCCACGGTACTTTTCACCGTGTGTGTTCAACGGCAGAGTCGAGGTATCTCTCTAACGGCAATGATGAACAGCACCTCTTTTCTTTCAGCAGCGCCAATGCCACAGCTCCCCACTTCAGAGGGGATGATGCGCCGCTGCTTTGTGTTAGTGGTTGCGATTGCTCCCGGAACTTGGACGTTCTAGCGTACATGCATCGAATTCTCTAATCGAAAATCGTCACAGGCGAATGGCGAGTATCTCAGCCGCTCAACTCCATATTCGAACCGTCAGATTATAGAACAGTCACTCCCTCTCAATTGCTTCTTGAATCTTTAGTACCTGCCTGGCATAGTGCGGCTCGGCGCGTAATGGAGAACAATGGCGGGGTAATTCTGCTCAGCAGCACCTTCATGGTATTAGAGTACGGAGTACTTGGGTACTTGATATCTCAGCGGCAAAGCCTCCTGTGGCGGCCGGTACGTGACCAGTGACGCCACGATTAACTGTGGGGGGTTGCTTGGTTGCATCAGCCTCGACATCGTCGTCCTCACCACTTCACTTTGCCTTGCCTTGCCTCGCCTCGCCTTGCCAGTCAGGCCTCGCCTCCCCGTCAGCATTAGGCTTATTTGGCTTCAACGCGAAGCTCGTCTTAAGCCTCCGGATGTCATAGCAGCCGAATCGAGTCGTCGCCTTGCCCTCGCGTTTGCGATCCCTGTACGCAGCGCCTTTCATTCCGCCTTCATCCGGCGGACCGACATTCGCCATGGAGACCCTCAAATCCCTCTTCGCAAAGCCAGATCCTCAGGCACAGGTGCGGCGAATCGCCCCATGTCCTTCAATTGTTTAATCGGCCGCACATTGACCACCCTCCAGTTTAGAAAGTGCAATGCCCTGATCCGTTCCAACATCCGAAAACTCGACCGCGACATCATCCAGGTCAAGCAGGTCGAACTCAAAACCAAGAACCTTATCATACAAGCCGATAAGCGCGCTCAGCGCGATCCTTCCAGGGCGAAGCAAGCTCAGAAGGAAATCCGAGACTTTGCCCATGAACTTGTCAGGTCACGACGCACCTCGGCCCGGCTCGTCACCGCCAAAGCGCAGCTCAACTCAGTGCAGATGCAGGTCAACGAGGCATTTGCCGTCCGCAAAATCGAGGGCTCCATCCGTGCCAGTGTGGGCGTCATGAAGGATGTGAACAGCTTGATCCGGCTTCCTGACTTGTCGGGTACCATGCAGGAGCTGAGCATGGAGCTGATGAAGGCCGGTATCATTGAGGAGATGGTCGATGAGACCTTGCCTGAGGATGTGGACCTGCTGGAGGATGAAGAGGCTGAGGGCGAGGTGGAAAAGATCCTGGGGGAGATCCTCAAGGACAGGAAAGAGCCCCTGCTCCCCGCGGCTCCTATCCCGGAACCACAAAAGCCGGTCGCCGAGGAAGAGGAGGACGAGGAGGATGCGGAGGCAATGATGGACCAGATGAGGAATCGATTAGACGCCTTGCGCAGCTGAAGGAGACGGCAAATCGCATTGTGGCTTGGATTGTGGCAGAGGCGTCCGGCGTCTGGGCTCTGTGGGTTCTTTTTTTATCATTCTCCGGGGCATTATCCCAGTGATCATTGTGGAGGATTGGTACAAGCCAGCATGTTTCCGAATACTACTACTACTCGTACACATATACTGTTAGATTCTTACACTAACGCAGATCGGGTGTCCTGACTATGGATCCGATGTAAGCCAGAGTCTTGGAAGGGGTTGAAGCAACGAAAGCCATCCGCACCAATCAGCAATATGCCAGTGGTACGTCGTATAACTATGCCAAGTTGAGTCGGTCTGCACGGTTTAGGATAATGTTTGGGATGACAGTAACCGCATGCATGATGTTGCAGGAGATGTGCGCCATATCACATCGAGAACTCAGCTCGGCTGTTGTGTAGCTAATTGCGCAAGCCACGCCAATAGTCCAGGAATTAAGTAACCACACCCAAGTGACCAAAAAGAAAGAAAGAAAATAACACATCAGTATTCATAGACCCTGTTTGTCCGTGTGGCAATGCATCCATATCCAGAGTCGTTTCCCCACACCGTCAAATTCAACTCCTGCATACAGGGTAGGTAGCTTGCGTTTCTGCATTGATGGTGCAGGCGGGAAAAGCATGGACTTCGATCGTGTAGCAGCCACCCGAACATAGAGATCGAGTCGATCGATCGATCAAAGCTTCAAAGGTGTCCCGTGCTGACCTTGAATCTGCCACAAAAAAATAACTGTAATACATGGCACCTATCTATAATACCAACAGCAATTACAGAATAAAAAAGTGAAAATAACCAAAAAAAATTGCGTCATCCGGAACTCGAATCCGGGCCTCAACTTTTCGTGTTAATGGAAGAGTTGAATCCTAACCCCTAGACCAATGACGCTTTCTTGGTTGGAAGGTCCGTTACAAAGGATAGCTAACAAGGGTACCCTAGCAGTGGCCGATTCCAACCAACACATTAGATGCAAACATCAGCAATTCAGGACCTAACACGGAGGATGTATGCAATAGTATTGGGATTAGAACACCCACCACGCTGTATTGGTGGTTCTTGGGTTCGGTCCGAAGCAACCTCGCCTCCGATAATTGAGTATAGCAGTACTAATTACGAAGTACAATGCTTTTGGGTACAGAGATGCGGCTGAACGCCAGCACCCTCACTCTTCGCCTATCCCTCTCCCTGCAGCTCTCCCTGCAGTTCAACACACCCATCTACGTCCAGTCGGCCTTGAGGAGTGGCGATAAGCACCGTGGTGAATGAACTGACGTGATTAGGGGGGCGGTTTCTCATTTACCAACTTTCAGCTACGATCAATGTCATCGCCAGCAACTTGCGCGAGTTTGCCTTTTACAAGGCCTGGTACCTTGACTACCCGAGAAGGTCTCAAACAATGAGGATCTCGCGCATATGCTCGAAGCATGTGGGCGCTCTGTAGCGGTTGTGCCACTCTCGATCACCGCCAAAGAAGGGAAAACTCCCGTCGGTGAAGTGATGCAAATCGGGCAAGTAGAAACTAGACCGGGACACCACTGACCGTATGAAGCTTGCGATTATGTTGAAGACTTACGAGCTCAGTGGGGCCCTCAGGTAGGAGAAAATGTGTGACTGGCTCTACTGTACGAAGTATGCTGGCTATCACTAGACCGTTTTGCTACGAACGCAAACCGTCGCTGGTTAAAGAGGTATTGTAGATTTCTACGGAGAACGATCAAGTTATTGTCATCGTTAATCGGCGAGTGGCCAAGAGCAAGGCGACAGTACCTTTAGACACGGTGGTGAGTGTATTAGTAGACGCTTCATGAGAATTGCACAAGATGCGCAACCTCAACTCCAGCAGAATACCCCGACATACGGCATGGTCTGTTCTGGTTTATCAGCTCATGCTTGAATAATGGAGAGCAACACATGACACCACGCATACACTTGGGATTGTTACGATCCAGGCAATAGCAATAATAATACAACCTGCCCAGCAAGAGGCTATTGTTAGGACGATTCACGGGTTGAAATGCACCATCAACATCTTTCTGGACCAACCACCCATCATGCCGTGTGTTGCCAGTGACAATGCCGCAGGCCACGAACGCAGTAGTACTCAGACATAGTGATATGTGTAAAATGAGCCGTAGACACACTTGCCCGTTTGCACAATAACGCGATCACGCATTTTGTAATCATACCTTTAGGTCTAATACTGGATGCCGGCATCTTACACGTGACAGTGTATTTGCGGGTGGTCGCCCATAAGAGACGACACTAACGCTGATCGAGAGCATCCTTAAGCTGCGGGATGCTAATACCAGGAGCATCTACAAAGCATTGCGGAGTATGAAGTGCGGACATTGATTGCAATTCCGGTCGCTGCCGTTTAATACCTGTACTACTGGAATTTGTATACTACCTTGCAATAATGTCACCATGATGATGAACATCTGATTCATCATTTGCGAAGCCGCAGCAGCTATGCCACTACTTCAATCGCCGCTCCATATCGGCGATACATATCGGCGATAACAATAATTGAATATGGGCCATCTCCTCCATACTAAGCCTTCAAAACCCACCAACACGGGACGGGATTGAATTAGCATTGCCAAGCAATAGTAGTAGTAGTAGTATTATAATTTCTTCTGTCCAGATCCTCGGTAAGTCTACGCGTTCTGACAAGCTGCGATGCTTCAATAGATGTTGTGATCTCAATTCGTGCCATTTACCACCAACAAGCCACCCCCAGAATCAGAATCAGGGAGGAGACAACAAACGCTCTGTTCCCTCCCGTTCGTCCGAACACTTTCGGGGTTCGCTTCTTTTTTCTCAATTCCCAGCTGAGATAAAGTTTCAAACCCTGCCTGCGAACGCTCAGGTCGCGTCTCTCTTCTTTCTTCTTCATCTGCACGACATGCCTGCCGCTGTCTGAGACATCAGAATGTGAATTGTGAGCCGTGTCTTGTCTCGACGAGACAAGAAACAAAAAAACAAAAAGAATGTGTGTGTGCGCGCTGGCCCTGCTGCCCTGATTCCCGGGATTGGGCGAATCGCAAAAGCTCCACCGTGCCGTGCAGTTGGTGTTCAATGCCCCTCCCCAATCCCAGCAGCGGTACTCCGTAGTATTTTGTTTTTCCTGATGTTGTTTTTCCTTTTTTCTCTTTGGTGGTGCGGTCCGATGTCCTGGGGTTCAGCGCCAACGGCGCCGCCGGGGACGATATCCGGGAAATTGACGACCGCCTGGAGCTAGGTGCCACAACAATCGCCATTGACATGTGCCTCTTTTATTCGTTGGTCATAGTGTGTACGGAGTATGAGTAGTATGTATTGTTGCTTGCGGAAAATCAGCCACACAGGGCCTTCTGGTCTTTCTTTGTTGGGTTTCAATAGGATGTGGCTTGCCCGATCGCGCCTCCGTCCCTTTCCCCGGGAAACAAGCTCGGGGGTGAAGATAATAAACCTGCAGGGGTTTATAATGAAGACGGGGGGGTTGGCGGGACCCAGACAACGGTGATATGTTCAGTCGGGCATGTCGGGCATTTCCCGCACCCTCCCCCATAATTAGGCCGTTGTGATTGGGCCGCAAATCCCCCCCCCCCTTGAACGTTTTCACACACAAGTTGACACGCGAAGCGAAAGGGAGATCATGAATTTACCAAAACCACACGGTTGGGAATAGGGGGTGCCTCTTCCCTAACCGAGGACTCGGTAGCGATATGAAGTGGGTCGAGGAAAGAAAAGAGATGTTATCAGGAAATATGATAGAAAGAGGAACCCTGTACGGAGTACAGACAACGTGATTTGTTGGCCGCAAATAACAACTTTCTTGTTTGTTGGTTTGTTTGAAAATTGGCGTTTAGCCGACGCTGCGGAAGTCAGCCGGGTGAGGTATCCGGACCGGAAAATTCTGCTGGGCCGCAACGCGGAAGAGGTCGCCAACTCGACGGTGTTTGAGCCGTTGGACAAATAACCAACCAATAGCTACTAATATGGGCATTGAACGATGATTAAATCGTTATTCAATACACCTCCTTCATGAAAGCCAAGTCATGTCAAATCAGCCAACGGCTGAAGGAAGCTACTGCTTGTTGAAAGTCAATACAGAGTCATGTCTTTTAAGCTTGGCGTATTGATGTATGCTTCGGGTTAGTGCCGATCATGGAGATGCCGATGATGGATCCGAATCATGACCTTCTAGAAAACATCTAGCGTTGCACCGGGCACCGGGTCTCGCGCGGCGAAATTACCTGCACGCAAGGCCATGACTCGCCCGGAACACGGGGCTGTCAACTCCTACTGATCCCCTCGGCTGTCGTCCTTTAATATATTATGTTGCCATGGGCCGCTTCCCTGCACCTCCTGTCAATCAAAGACTTTGTGGCTTACTCCGTACCGAATCCGATCTTACTCGTATTGACAGGCGGAAGATTGGACGGCTTAGCCGTTTAACCGTTCAGCAAACATCATGAGCTCGTCCAGCCCGTAGTATATTGAAGCACCGTTAGCTTCGACGGCCGGAAGTTGGTGTCAACAAACCCGCTGTCTAAACACTTACTAACCACCGTTGTGGCGTGTGTCTCTCGACGGCTTCATTCTGGCGCGTTTTGTCCTCGAGGTTTCCGCGTGTTGGATGGATGGATGCCCTGGAAGGGAAAGGGGGCCCAATTCGCCTAACACGCAATGTACAGGCAGGCCATGGACCACGATATTAGGAAACAAGACAAGAAACACAAGACCAGAAAATTTTTATTCTCTCATCCAGGGTCCTTGGTTTTTTTTTTTTTTCCTCTGTCGGTAGCGAGAGAGCGCGGGAACTCGGTAGCTAGGACAATCTCCACCCGGGGCACAAGGTGGATTATTCCGTTGCATGAGAAAACACATGGGGATCGACGGCGAACTTGGGCGGGAGCCCGTAAGATTGGATTGTTCTGAAACTGTACGAGTACGGAAGAAAAAAGAAGGCGTTCGATAGAAGAAGGGCCGGGGGTGCAGAGTAGATTATCACGGAATATTATGCCCCGTTCTTTAAACCCCTTGCTACGGAATCACCGGAAACCCCACAGGCAGACGGGGGTAAATCGGGCCGGCCCCGGGTTGGGGATCCTTTAACATTGCATGCTACTTCGTACATAGTAAAAATCACATCCCCTCAAGGGCTTAGGTAACCAACCCGCGGGTACTTTTTTGGGTTTGGTGTTGCCCGGGCTTTAGTGGAAGAAGAGCTAACTTTGGACGGTTCCGTTTTTAGTAGAGTTTTGTGGGTGTACGAGAATGATGTGCTGTTTGGCGCCGTGTATCAGCAACGCATATCGTGCAGAGGCGGTCAAAGCTGCGTGCTGCAAGATGCAAGATGGAGCGGCACTGGAAGCGGCACCGCCTCTGATAACGATTCATAGACCATACATACCGCAAGTCATGGTGGTTGTAGTATCCACGTTGGGAGGGGCCGCGGCAGGCAAGCAATGAAGCAAGCAAGCAAGATAAGCATGATGCCGCCCCCGCCTGCATATCGGGAACTCACAAATAGAAACGCCAAAGCCGTGAAGGAAATTTTCGGGACATGTGGGCTCGTTTGCCCCGGTCGTGCTCAGCTACCTATGGAAATGCCACGGATGTACTTTGTACTACGGAGTAGTACTGTGATTATCTATCGTGGCATCTGACATCGACACTTGGACCTTGGTGGCTGATGGCAGGACGTTGATACTAGCAGTGTTGATGGTGAGATTCTTGGTGGTGTCGAGGCGTTGCGAACCGAGTCACCGCTCTTCGGTTTTGATGGATGGATGGATGTCAAACGTCAGTCAAGGCTGAGGAGCCAGGATCAGGATTCAAAACAAAAAGTCGGGGGTCACAGGCTTATCTATTACTGCTACACCACGGATTACACGTGTGTGTGTCCGTATCACGGAGTATTACGGGAATGCAGCTCACAGAAAATAATCGGAGCAGGAATCTGGGCAGGTGGTTGCGGGAGACGGAGGCATTTGACTCCGCCAGATAAGGAATTGTAGATGGATCGATGATCTCATCGGTCCGAGATAGGCAATCGCATGCCACAGCCTTGCTCGTACAGACAAAAACGAGAGCCGTTACGAGGACTAACTTGGTACTACCCTGGAATCCTTCGTATCGCGCCATCGTATCAACGGAGCAACACCAATTCTGCCGTTTTCGCTCTCTGACGACAGAGCCTTGTCCTTGTCGTGTCATCATCCCCCAGAATAGCACACCAAAGGATGGGATGGATGGATGGGATGGATGGACGGATCAAATGGCGGTGCACAGCAGAGCCTGACTCATATCTGGGGGCCAGCTGGCACTGCGCTGCTCTCGCGGTGAGGTGAGCTGTCGAACAAAGGCTTCAGGCTGTGTGAGTCTAGGATGCACTCTGACCGCTCAGGCTGGCTGTTGGGATGGATGGTTGCTTATCCGCCAATCGCGGTGCGAGGACTGCTGAAGGAGGGTAGCCACGACAAACAACACGAAGGGAACAGAGCCTGAGCGACTGAGGGACAAGTGGCCGAAGGCAGCAGTCTTTGCGGAGTACGGAGCCCGCCTCTCGTAGTGCTGTAGAGGGACATGATAGGTGCCCGGACTGGCCTAAAACTTGCTGACACTGACAGTGGCACTGACAGTTGGCCTTGGGAGGGTCTTAGGGGCCTTAGGGAGCGGGAGTGCAGGTCGCTCTGGCGCACCCCCACGATTTCTGCTGCATATTGTCCATGACTCTTTTTATGGGAGGTCCTCTTTTTAGGTTTTGACAGTTGGGGCCTTCTGATCCAACCGTCTGTCGCACGGGGTTGGTTGCATCCGTCCCACGCATCTGGACAATCATGATGAATGGTGTGCAACTGATTTATTATTGTTGCTACTGACGACCAGCAGACCGTTTCTTACTGTGGCCAGCGCCAACACCAACACCGGCACCGGCACCAACACCGGCACCAGCACCTGGACCAGCATCAATGAATGAAACCTGTCGCTTTGTGCTAAATGCCACCACACCACATGCCACCACCTTCTTTGTTGAAAATGATTCATGATACTGGCGTGCGGAGTTTACGCGTGCGCGTTCGCGTGCGCTGGGTGCGGACGGGAGCACAGCAAACGCCGACGGACAATCAAAGCGGTTTCATGCTGTTTGCGATCTATCAGATGGATGGATGGATGGATGGATGGATGGATGGATGGAGGGATGGATGGATGATGGAATCTCCCCACCCGTCTAGGAGACAACAACAGCAAGCACAACAAAAACAAGCAAGACAAGAGACAAGACAAAGCAAGACATTTTATGATCTATCCCCGGGAATACGGACGCGGCGAGGTACGGAGTACATACATACATATGACCAGCCAGCCAGTTGGCATAATAGGAACCGAGCAGACGGAATGCCGGGGAGCCCATCCGTCGGGTAACTTGCCTCAGCGTTTTGCTTTTTCATTGCCATCACCGTTTCCAGTCCTCCTCTAAAGCCCTGCAAGTGCCAGTCCGGAATCCTGGGGCGGTGAGCCGCGGTGCCCAACCGGCTGGCTGACCCCGGCCATGTCCAGGGCTGCCCAGGCTAGTGGTTGCAGCGAGGCTTGAGCACACAACACGCCCAGGCATTGATTTTGGGGACCCCAGCGGTTGTCGTATCGCATCTGTATCTGGCTGCTGGATTTGCGTTCCCTGGGTGGTTTGTTTCTCCAGGAGCCCCAGGCGCTGGGAGCCTGCTCGATCCCATCACCCATCCATCCATTCATCCACCACCATCATCCATGAACTGCACTACACACCCTCCCGTTCTTCCTTCCATACGAGTGGTAGTACGAGCAGTTGGCGGTCAAACACCGATGAGAGCACCGATGAGCGAACACCGCCATTTTTGATAGCACAAAAGAGCCCGACGAGAGACCCCGTAGGTAGGGCTACCCGTAGGAGCATGCTGTGCGTTATGTTGTCCTGCACAAGTCACCATCAGTGGGGGGGTAAGGAGGGGGGAAGAGAGGGGTGTGCGCAAACGGCCGGGTGCTGCTTTTTTTGCACTTTTTCCTTGTTGCGGCGGCTTTTGATAGAAATCCCGCCAGCCCGGCAAAGGACCGTAGCCACGCCCCCACCTACACGTCTCCCTGGCCAGCGGACGCCCCCCCGACACACTTCCACACGCCCCGCCATTCCCCCTTCTCTCCCCCCAGTACGAGTACTCGAACGCGTTGGCCCTTAGCGGACACACACACAAACGCACACACATGTGCCGCGATGCGTTGTTGGTATAAGTGCTCATCCTCCCTCTCCCACCGATGTTTGTTGTTTGCCTTTATTGTTCATCCGCAGCATCAAACAGCTTTTGTGCGCAACAAACAGACAGCTCACAGGGCCATTATTACCTGAGCTTCATCTGCCTTCTAATACCTTCATCACCTCGCACCGACAACAGCCCTGCAAGCACAGCGTCGTCAGCACTACAACAACACAGCCCATCCTCCTCCAGCGCCACACATCGCACCGGGACTCCAGCACCCGACAGACGGAAGCTATTATCCCGAGGACTGGTACACCAAAGCCGAGGAAGCCTCATTCCCCAGAATACCAACTCGCCCCGATCTCTTATAAGGGAGTCGACGGCCCACACACAACATCTCACCAACTCTCCACAACCACAGTCACAATGTACAGCTCATACGGTTCATACAGCTCCATGAGCTCCATGTCTTCACCCATCGACATCACCCCCAGCAACCTCCGCGCTCATGATGCCGCCTGCGCTTTCCCCTCATGGCCGAGGCGATCATCTCTCTCGGATTCCGACCACGAGGAGCGCGCTACTTCTTACCTCTCCGACGACGATCTCTTCCTCTCAGATCCGTTCGAGGACGACATCCGCAGCATCTCCAGCTCCAGCACATCGTCATCGCCTGCCGCTATGCCATCGCCACCTCGGCTGACTGATGCTGAGATCCTGGAGATGCAACGCCAGCAGCTTGCCACGCAGCGCGAGTATGTGCGCCAGGTCATGATCGAGAAGGAGCGTCGCAAGCAAGCTGCAAAGAAAAGCCGCCGTACTTCTCCCAGCGGCTCCTCCAAGAAGAGCCCGAAGTCTAAGCTTGCCTCGATGACTCCCATCGCCGAGGCTGGCGAGTGAAGGGTGTGATTAGATGCCTGATCGGCTCTGTTTTTACTTCACTCTATCGCCAACCGTTGCCCGGTCCCCTCTACATTACGGAGACATTTATCAACTTCGAAGGATACCCTACTTTATCACTACTCACACACCGAAACCTACACTTCGACTATCATGGGAGCCTCAAGTGTGCCTCCCAGCAGCCGAACATGATGACTTGCGATGCATCTAATCATGATGCAATATAGCGATCATCCGGCATATTACGATACTACCACGAAAGGCGCAGCTTCGCCTGGTGACGGGTGCCTGGTGTCAGTGCTAAAACAGCAACCATGACATCATGCACTGTCAGTTGGATTTTGACAGCTATCAATCATGGGAGATGTCGGGATTTCCTGCCGTTCCGATGGCTTCTGACTCACAGTCGCTGGGTGTCCCTATTGGATGGCCGGATTCGACCGGAAAGGTCCCAGTGCCGAGACCGGAAGTCGGATAAATGGATGGACACATGTCCGGTGTTGGAACCGCCGATGACATCGGCCAAGCAGACAGGGCTCCCGGTTGGTGACCAAAACGAGTTTCATCACCCGCCCTGGCTTGTGATATCCTATCAATGCCGAGCATCTGAACATGCCTCCCATACCCTCATCTGAGGAACACTCATTATCCCTCAGTACCTTCTTCTCTCATCACCGCCACATACATACACATACACTCTTTTTTAATAGCTATGTTTTCTTTGTCACGTCATGAATCATCATTACCATTGGGTCTGGTCTTTTTTTTCAGCGGATATTAGCGGGCATATCATATGGTCACACCCTCCGGAAGAGAGGCGACTCGGGAATCATTACAGCGTCGGCGTTCATGTCAAGCTCTATCCTGGTGGATAGGAGCCAGCATTAGGTATTCATCATCTTTAGATAGCTCATATTTTCTCATTCTCTCGAGATACCCCATTTGGCAATACGAAATTTTAGTCTGTTTACAACCAACTCTGCCGTCTTCCAACCATGTGATATGTTCTGAGCCTTCCGCCTTCCGCAACCGTTGATCTACAGTGCAGGCAATCTAGAACAAAGTAGGAAATCCTGTCGGCCAAGTGCAGTAAATGAGGCTTTACCGAATGCGGATGTCGGTGAGCAGGTTCCTTGACGAAGGCGACCTGCGCCATGTATGTACACAGGTCACTATGTGTGAAAAGACAGGGAAGAATGCGCCTGATCGGGGAAGTTGTGTATGTATTCTTAGTATTAGGGCAGCATTGAGACTCCCGAGCCAGCCCGTGCGCCAAGAACTCTCTCATCACATTCAAGCACAACCGACGGAATCACACAATCCTACCAATAATATTTAATTCGGTAGGGGGGGATGAAGGATGAGGGAAGGGTGCAAAAAGCCCTCGTCAACAACGGAGATTGCCTAATGCAACGTTGTCGCATGTAGCAGTAGCAGTAGCAGTAGCAGCAGCAGTAGTACTCCGTATTAGTATGTACAATGTACGATTCGTCACGCGTGTGAAGATCGGATCGGAAAACCATGTTTCTTCTGCTGCGCTGCGTGGGGGAGGAGGAGAAAACCACATGGTGGTTTTATGGGCTTCGTCTTGACGTTTCAGAACAGACATCTCAAACTCTCTCTGGCGCGCGCATATCAAGTCAAAGGTCAACCTCTCGGCGATTTTCTCTCCTAGTAGGTAGCCTTCGGGAGGGAATTATGACGTTCGTGCCCGACTTCACGAGGATTCCACGCGCTGACATCAAACGAAAACATAACGTCAACTTTGGCACTAGTGGTGATGAGGCACCTTGGCTTGCATGCAGTGTGGGGGATGCGTGCCGCACGTGCGGTCCGAAAGTCTTTCGTACATACTAATAGCCAACGGGCCTCAAGTTAAGGGCCTCATTCTGGTTCAGGCTATTTCTTCATAAGCCATGGCGTCGTGATGCCATGCGAACCTATCGGGGTGGGTGGTCTCGTCTTCGGGCCGGTTGGCTGGCTGGCTTCTGACTCGAATGATGTGCTGATGAGGACGAGAACACACATCCTGGCCATATCACATCTCCGTGTTACCGCTTTCTGGACATCTCCTTTTGGCTGCGTTATTTACCGCCCTTTCCTCACGTTGCATTTTCGTCCCGTGGACCTGGATATTCGCCAGTGAGGGTGACTCGGGTGATTGGGTGACTCTGGGCGAGTGAGCGAGGCAGATGACCAGGGCTGATATAGCCAATGACACTGCTGCGATGCAATGCTGTCACCTCATTTGCCGCAGATGCTGCCAACCATGCTGGGGGAGCTTGCCTATTGGCTAGAAATAATCTGATATCATATCCAGATCACTTCCTCGCCCAATACAAGGCATGTCAAAGCGACCTGGCAATACTGTGTACACCAATACGAGCTGGGGTCTATAGGGAGTCAAGAAGTATAACCCGGAGAAGATGTATTAGGCAATACACCCACACTGTGATCGGCATGTGGAATGGACGGATGTGACCCGTAATGGCGACCCCGAAGCTACTTATCTTTCCAAGAGGATATGCGCCATGATCTGGATTTCATGTCTCGATGCCCACCTGGCCTCATCACATGCGGCCGTGTGGGCCTGAGAAAATGCGATGCGACTTGATTTTGGTAAGATGGTGCTCCGCAAGGTGGATGCGGCTGACTCTCGATAGGACGTTTGAGCTGAATTGGTGCAGTCCATTTCATGAGCGATTGCAATCACCATATGTGCAAAGACTTATTAATGGTGAGCGAACAATTGTGCAATTTCCGGCATTCATCCCCACGGGTCCTCTTCAGGCCTTCATAGCAATGGCCTCTTGACGTCATTATCGGATCAGTTCTTGTTCACACTTATCCGAAGCGAATGAGATGATATTGCAAGGGAGAGTTCCGTGTTGTCTCACGATATCCACTTGGACTCTGATGAACGAATCTTTGGACTGCTTGTGTGATCGACACGGAGAATAGTTGATCGCGATAGGAGGGGTTGATGAGATGCAGATTCGAACGATCTTGCAGGGCTCGCCGACAGACCTGTCTGAGATTCGGTCCATGGATTTTTGAACCCAACAGAGCTCGGCCATACCATGGACATACTGCTGTTGTCGACAAAGCCGTCCGGGGCTCGATTGGAACATGTTGGGGAATGGGACTACAACAGCCAAGACTCGAGACAACTTCTGTATGTTGGTTGGGCTTCTAGACGGCTGAAGCGGGGAGAGAAGACATGTTTGAAACAGACGCGATAATGCGCCACACGAGCATGTGGTTGCTGGTCGGGGTGGCCCGGATACTCGAGTTGTCCAGAGACAGCTCGTGTAGCATTGTCAAGTTCAAGGATTTCTTGATGCGGTGTCTGGCCTGGCACACTTCACCGTACTTTATGAGCTCCGGTCTGATGCGGCACAACGGCAGCCGTGTTTCGACGTCTTCCTGTTCAAACCCATGCAAATGTCGGGATGAAACCTGGTCACATGAGGTCGGTGTATAGCACAGAGTAGTACGAAGCATGCCCTTGGAAGTGACAAGCTGGGTTGACCATGGATTGACCATGTGCTACTGGCAGTAGATCACACCATGACCCTTGCCGCTCCGGGGCCGGATCGAGGATTGCCGTGCTGGGCTGCTGTGAGGTCTACGGACATCATTGGCCCCTTGAATCGATGCCTACGACGGAGTGGAGGTTTCGTGCTTGGCAGGATTGAGACAATCGCAGCGGGGAAAGCAAATCCATGACAACGAAAGACCCAACACTGGTATGGTACGACACCGATGTTCAGCTCGGCAGGATGCATACGGTGAATGCAAGGGCAACGAATAGACAGAGCCACCGTGCTATTGTTGGAACCCAATGCGGCGATTGTGATGTTGGTCATTGAAGAGTTAAATGACCGACATGTACGAGTATGTACAACCCATGCTGACCTCCCATGGGTGTTGGATGGGATGGGTCAAAGCTGGACGGTATAGATATTGGCGGCTTCCATGCAGTGCTCCAGCTCTTACTCTTGTCCGCGTATGTACTCGTAGGTATGAAGTAGACCTCCAACTGTGCTTGGGAGGCGAGAGAGAGCTGCCCTTGCTCCCGTTATGTAGGACAAGGGCTATTTCCATTCCACTTCAGCATGTTGGTGGGCCTGATCAGGAAGGAGATATCAAACGGGTGGAGGGCAGACGAACCAGAAAGGAACATCGACGAAGATGGAGGTGAACCGACAGAGGATTGTTGTACGTATTGCACTTCGTACATGACATTATGCACTCCGAAAGTTGTACTTTGATGTACTTTGTAGAGGGCATTTATGTACTAGGTAGTCGGAGAGGTTGCAACGCTTGTCCGGGGTTTGCCGCTCCAGGGGGGTTGGTGGCGATGGCAATATGTGAATGTACTTTGCAGACAACGTGCGACTAGACAATCACCAGGGGATGTTGGTAGCGCACTGACTTGAAAGGAAACTCGCCCGGCCAGCAAGGAGAAGAAAACCTGTCGAGAATGTGGCGGTTGTAGTTAGATGGAGGGCCGTTCCAACATGCGGAGAACAAGACTGGCGATAAGCGACGCATGGTCTGGTCAAGCCTCTCCAGCCGATGCATCGAAAACTGGTGATTTTAGATTCGAGATTGATTAATGCGTGAGCGATTGATTGCTTAGATTGTGCATATTAGCTAGTGCACGCACACTTACTCACATTTCTAGTCCTTGAAGGAGCGGGTGGCTTGTGGAATAGATAGAGAGGAGGTTAGGAGGAGGAGAGGAAACAGGACGAAGAGGAACGAAGCTTAGGCCCCTGATCCCTGCAACGAGCTTAGCGGCCGGGACTCAGCGAATAAATCCCTGCCTGCAGGCTTGATCGGCCCGCCGATTGGTTCCTTCCCGGTGCACACTTGCATTCGGCATGCCCAATCAGAATGCGCGATTCAGGTCGGCGCTACGAAAACCGCTGCCATTGAACGTTTGGCTCTGTGCGACCCACTCTGGACCGCAAGCCGCAAAATCCCCAGAGCCCAAGCCGCCCAACCAAGCGCCTGGCTTCCCCTCTTTCTGGCTTGAAGACAGCGAACTGAGAACTGGCGACCACTGAAAGCGCAGTGATGTTGCGCGAGAGACCGACTTGGGGACAAGCTATGCATGTTAGTGGTGTAAAAGGCATGGATTGACCGCTGGTGGTGGAGATGGGGCGAAAATAAGGGAGAATTTCTCTCCTGTGTGTGCTGTGCTCGCAGCTGGGTACCAATGTACTCGTACTCAGTGCCCGTACTGTACTCGTACTCGTAGTGATATGTCTGCTGCCCTGTCCGCCCTCCCTGTAAGGTACCGCCCGTTTCTCAACCCATTATGGATGCTTACACAACCGCCAGATCGTCTGTGGTGCAACCCATGCGACGGTGAGCAATGGAGACCCTGCAAGTCGGAGCGAGCTGCGCTGCTTTACACGCCTCCAGCATGCGGAAACCATAGGAAGGCCAAGCAAAAGCCCGGAAACCAGTTCAATGCCTCCGTTCGCAAGCCTTCTATTGCCCTCAGACTCGCAAGTCCGCAACGCTGGATGATAGGTTGATGCTCAAAGTCTCAGCCAGGGCACGCGGGCAGTCCACAAGGCTAAACAGGGGACCGTACCAGGGGCCCTGCGCCAGCAACGGTACATGGCTGGCCAGCGTGCGAACGAGCGTGCGTACGAGTAGGTACTTCGTTTGGAGGCTTTCAGTGACCGTTGTTTCATTCCATTTGACACGACTCAAAATCGCCATCGCCTCGCATTTGCTTAGCCCAGGCCCACAGCGCCCACTCGCGCGCAAACAAACGATCCATTCGAGGCCCGTCTTGTGGCAATTCCCGTCAAGGCAAGGGCCCAAAAGCAACAGAGAGAGTGCAATGCAATGCCCGAGGTACCTGCTGCTGGTAGGGAGGTACCTGGACCCAGGCACGACAGCAGCGTGTTTGCCAGCCATCAACATGCATGGGAGTCGTAAAAGCGCACGCTTTGGGCCTGGCCTTTTAGCTGCCGGACCGTATCCGCTCCATCCAGAGAGAGACCGCCGCCGCCTCCGTCGTTGGAAACGCACGCAGAGCTCTGCTCTAATTTTATATGGGAGTCAATTGGGACGCCATCCACCAGTGACAGGCCTGTTCACGGCCGCATAATAGGCGCCATGCTCCTCTGGCTCCTCTCCATCGGCCCCATCACACCCCAGCCCGCCTCTTATTGCTCGTCCATCCCTCCCACCTCTTTGAACCGCCCATACCTTATTATACATACGACTAGCTGCCGTGGGTGTGTGAGAGTGTGTGTGCCTGCGTTGTCGAGCTATTCTTCCTCGCTTCCTCTTCCTCCTCTCTCTCCCTCTCTCTCTTCTTTCCCTCTCCCCTTCCCGCTCCCCCTTCGCCATCCAGCGCCGTTTGGTAGCAGCAAAAGAGAGAGAAGAAGCAGAAAGAGACGGAGAAGAAGAAGATCCAGGTCATAGCCGAGCTGTTTCTTGTTTTTCTTGTTCTTGTTCTTGTTCGTCAGGCTCGTTTCACTACCAGCCCCTCCACCCACCCTCAAAATATAGTACGCCTGCATCCTCCTGTATCATCTGTACGAACCACGACGAAACATCTTCCAAGTACGCGGTACGAACAAGCGCCGAGCCAACCCCCTCTTCGATACTCGCCGGCTTGTCACAGCGGCGGTGTCCCAGCCTTTGCGCGAAGGGCGCTTCTGTGTGTCCAAACCACCAACACTTCTCTCACAACTCCTAGGCCTCGTTGTCTCGCTCTCACCTCGCTGCATTACACCTCACCTTCCACCTTGCGACTGGCTGAGACATACACTACCGGCCAGCCACCGACGTGCTGTACCTCAATCTCACACAAAGGCATTAGTATACAGCCTCCCGAAAGTCACCGTCTCGCAGCCGACGACTCGAACATCTCGGTGCGCTGCCCAATCGCGGCGTGCTTGAAACCTGGTATCCGGGAGCAGACAGAGGTTGTGTTCTATGTGATGGTCGACATCTGAGAAAAACCGCAGCCTGCCGTGAATTTGTGGGCCTTCGCCAGAGAGCAAGCCCGGACAGTTGGACCTTGCCCTACCGACAATACCGTGGCACGGTGCGTGTGCCGTTCCACGGGGTTGTTGTACGCCAGCGCCTCAAAGGATTGTTCCTTGCAGGCGCTGCAGCAAGTGTCGTCTCCGGTAATTGATCGTATTTGAGCTCGGAGAGATATCATATCAGATCATCACCATGTCGGCCTCGTCGAGAACCCCCCCCGTTTCCAACCGCTCTGGCAGGTCATCCACAGCACGGGGCCACCCGATACAACAAGACTTCACGGCCATGCCAACAGCCAAAGACCTCAAGTATTTCATCCCATGCGCTGCTACAGCGTCCATGTTCCTCTATGCCCAGGGGTCTTCTGTCGTATGCTCACACCATGACACCCTCAATATCGATCGAAGATTCTCGAGCCATGCCGATGAAATCCAATTGCTGGCAGTGGACAACCAAAGCGAACTTGGTGCCGGCCGCTTGGTTGCTAGTTATGATGCTGGCCAGACGGCAATTGTGTGGGACTTGATGACTGGCGACGAAGTCTCTCGATTTGCATCATATGAACATCTCACAGTTGCTGCCTGGATGCGCAACGGAAACGTCGCATTTGGTGAGTAGGAAATAATGCGACCTACGCAAATGTCCTGAGCGATTTGCATAAATTAACAGGGCTCGTACAGGTAACACGCAAGGAAGTATCATCCTTTTTGAGCCAACCACTTCCGAGCATATTTCGTCTAGGACGATAGACCAAATCGCAGTTACGGCATTGGCACCATCGTCTGATTGCAGGACGTTTGCGATTGGGTAAGTATACTGTGGTGTGAAGGCGTGATAAATGAACGGCGTTGACTAAAATCTCAGATACCAAAATGGCTCTCTCTTAATCGCAACTCTTCAACCTCGCTTCACCATCCTACACAACTTGACGACTTCAAGGGGTCCCTCCCCTATCGTCACACTGGCATGGCACGCTTCCTCCTCCAAGCAAAAATCGGACATGTTGGCTGTGCAGACCCACGATGGCGACCTGCGAGTTTGGAGTGTGTCCAAGTCGTACAATGCGGAAGACCCCGCCAAGGTGGTTAGGATCCTGCGGAGGAACGAAAACTATCTGACTGGTCCCAATTGGATGGGTTGGTCTAAGAATGGTCGCATCATCCAATTCTCTGACTCGTATGTCGCTCCATATAATCACGGCCTAAGCGCGCGCGGCTGCTTGCTGTCCGTCGTAACCACTCACTAACGCTTTGAATAGAGAAACACGGTCGTGGGACGTGAGGACAAAACATGTCACTCACGATTCCATCCCGACTCTGGAAAATGTAAAAGGCATTGCGGTATATGGCCCAGGCGCCAGCCTCTTCACACTGGGACAAAACAATACGGTCCAGCAATTTGACCTCAACTCGCCAGCCATTATGGTAGCCAACGTTCAGCACCCCGCCACCCTTCTTCCGCCTTCTCCTCCAACTTCTGAGGAAACGGGGGGGAGATCAATCCACTCTGCAACTACCATCCACACATCGGAGTCAGAGACCAGTTCTGTCCCGGTTGAGATGGGAATTTCAGAAAGCGACGACGATCACCTATCTCCTTTTGCTCGAATTTCCAAGCGCAACATCCCTGACTCTAGCAACGAGACATACGATTCTGCTAGCCCCGTCTCCAGTCGAAGTGGCATGTCGTTGTTATCCAAATCGTCTGCTGGCTCACGAACACCCGGACGACAGGCGGCTTCGTTAAGATCGCGAGGAATGACAGAAAACACATATATCTCGGCAGGATCATCGCTCAAGTCGTCCACTGTTGGCAGAAGGGAGGTGGACAACTACTCGATGGGTTACTCTCTTCCAACCACAAGTGCACCATCGGTTGCTTCATCCAAATCCAGGCATCGTCCTTCCCGACTAAGACATGAAGTGCCTCGCAGTCCTGACGACGCCACCAAGGTGCACGAGCTGTTCAAGTTTACTCGCACACGTCTGAGTGATATCCCTTACAAGCATCCTATGGCGATAGATAACTCACGCCTCACAAACGATGACCTTCGTAGACAGATGCTGAGCACTATTTTTGGGTGGCACAAAGAGATGGAAGACTTGATTCGTGATGAAATGAGCAGACATCCTGCGGGATCAGCGAGTCGAATTCTGCTTGCCAAGTGGCTTGGAGACATCGATTCTGACATCATGGCCGCCAGTTCTCAAAATATGACCTCGTCGGATTGGATGCTGTTGGCACTGAGCAGCATTGGTAGCCATGCATCTCAGAAAAAGATAGGCCGCACCTACGTTCAACGTCTTCTGGAGAATGGTGATGTGCATGTGGCGGTAACGATCATGCTAGGAATGGGAGACCAGAACGATGCCATTGAAGTCTACATCTCACACAAGCGATTCATGGAAGCTCTCATTCTGACCTGTATCACATTCCCCAGCGTCTGGGAAAGACAGGCCGCCATTATCCGCAAATGGGGTGAATGGGCTGTCCAGCATAGCCAGCAACAGCTGGCGATCCGTTGTTTCGCTTGCACAGACCAAGAATCGTCAGAGCCATGGACTTCACCGTCGGCTACACAGCTCAATTTCCGCAGCATCTCGGCATGCATCCCCGAGGTCCTCAGCCCGCCTCTCTCACCACCGGGATTTCAGCGTGGCCCCCAGCGCAGCATTGCAAAGGCATCGGCGCTGAAGCTCATCACCACGTTTGGAGAACAGAACCGGGGGGCTAAGTTCTACTCTCAGGCTGACGGCGGTCAAACACCCATTGCTGCGGGAGTCACGCCCATTGCTGAGTCGGCCCTCTCCCCGGGAGGCGGCTTTGAGGCTGCCACTGCATTCCTCCGGCCATCGAGCAACAGTAGGTTCAATACGCCAACATCGGCACGTCCTGGTGGGTCAAATTTTGGTCGTGGTCGCCTCCCCTCGATTGGAGAGATTCCACCGGATCTCAATCGCAACGCGCTCAAATCTACCGAGGGCACCACACCCGTTGTTGAGCAGGTTAGCCGCCGACGGGGTCACTCTCGCACGTCGTCTGCTTCACATGACAACTTGGCCATGGGACTTGCTATGCAGCGCGCTGCGACTGCGAGCCCCATGATGATGAGAGAAGGGTTCCACCGTCTCGTCCAAGGCCATGAGGGCGAGCGGCCTCCGTCACCCGATCAAGCCATTATGGCCAAAATGCAGGAAGCTAGATCAAACCTGCGAAATGGCTCCCGTGATCGGATCCCGCATGGTGTTCACCTACAATTGCAGCCCATTCTGCAGCCTTCACTAGCGGATGTGACATCTCCTG
The DNA here is from genome assembly GCA_008477525.1 of Hypomyces perniciosus. Classification (NCBI taxonomy): domain Eukaryota; kingdom Fungi; phylum Ascomycota; class Sordariomycetes; order Hypocreales; family Hypocreaceae; genus Hypomyces; species Hypomyces perniciosus. Next base: position 1,439,417 of record SPDT01000006.1, read on the forward strand.
AGCAGTCTGTCGCGTCCTCGACTCGCCCACACTGGCCTTCTCGACGTCGAGGCCCCGGATCCATAGCCAGCTCCGTTACATCGAACTCGAGCGCTGGGAGGAGCTTGAGAACTAACACAAGGCATCGCGATGACTACATCCATAGCTTGGACACTGCTCAGCTCTATGCGAAGAAATCACGCAGTAGGCCTGGAAGCAAGGAACGAACCAGAGAATCCTCTACTGGTCGTCATGGAAGCCGAGAAAGACGAAACCACTCGCGAGAGACATCCAAAGAGCGGGGTAGAACGTCAGCCCGAACGTGGACCAAGCCAAAGAGATCTCCTACATCTCCTGTTCCCATGTCCCCTGAAGATTTGGCAATCCTCAGCGCTCACAAGTACTTCGATGCTGTTGAGCCCCTTGCGATTCGGAAGGCAAGCAGCACGAAAGGCAAGACAGCTAGTCGCACTTCTAGCCGTGGAAGCGGTCGTAAAAGCCCGGATGGAAGACAACGCCCTCCGTCTTTGGACATCCGTGGAAGGAGCCAGGGCCGAAATGGTTCGGTTGTCCGGTCACCATCGTCTCCAGTGCCTCTATCCGCTTCCGTGCTGCATTACCAAGGATCTGAGGACGAGGAGGATTACCAAAAGGCCATGCAGGCCCAAGAGAACTTCAGGGCCAAACACAGTCGCAGTGTCAGCCGCAACATGAATCCCCCTGCTGTGGGCCAGCGTGGGCGGTCAGAAAGCCGGCACAGGGAGGCCGCAGAGTCTCGCGACGTTGTTCCGCCATTGGCTACCCATGCTCCTCATGTGCGAGCCATGTCGACTGAACAAGCTGGCGATCTGCGACAGATAAAACATGAAAGGCAGCAGAAGAAGGACGTGGCAGCCCGAGAGCTCGAAGAACGTCGCCAGTCTCTTGCAAAACGAAAGATGGCTCCTCAATTTCCGCACCCAAGCGAGATATCGCCTGCCAAGTTGCCGATTGGTGTTGAAGCTGCAGACGAGACCCCGCCCGAAAACATTCCGCCTCGCTGTGCCACAGAGCCTCCTCGGGGTGTCACCGAGCTTCCTCGGGGCATGTTCGCGAGGACTGCACTGCAAATCGGGCTGCCTGCTACTCCCAGGGCCATGAGACTTCTCCACTCACCGGAGGAAAAGGATGCAGAGATGGATCTCCCGCCAGTTCCAACCACATTTGCTCAGAGACATTCACCACATAACTCGCCAAGCAAGGAGAAAGAGGAGCCAACACTAACGTTGCTGCCGTCGACAGTCTACCAACCACCATCCCGACCGATGATTCCTCGAAGCATGTCAGCGCCTATCCCTGAAGAGCTCTCCCCCTTGCCTCGGTTTAGTAGAAAAGGTAGTACTACGAGCGGCGAGGCACGAGGGCTCGACGGGATCATTGAAGGCGAACGGAGCCGACCTCGGGCGGAACGAGTGCCTCCACCACCGCCACCACCCCCTCCCGCGCCGCCGCTTCTGAAGGAGCTCCAGCATTTGGCTGTCCCTCCGCCCCCTCCGCCGGCACCGTTGCCCCATGCGCAACGATCGTTCCCTGCTGGTGGAGCGGTTGCCTCTGGCATGATAGAGATTGTCATGGACGACGATGGGCCAGCGCAGCCCATTACTGCAGCACCAAACGATGGAATGGTGCCTGTGCTCCCTCCTCCAGAACCTCCTGTAAGGAATCACAACCGTGGCCGCAGCACCGGCGAGGGCAGCATTTCAGGCCGTCTCGCCAAGGCCACTGAGCGTCTCCGATCTGGCAGTCGCAGTCGCAAGGAGAGTTCTCGTGGTGTCAAGTCACCTCCAATGGAGATGCCCAGTGATGGTCATATTGCTAGCATGAATCAACTGAGATCCCCGGTGGCTGGGGTTCGGCCACCTGTGATATTCGACCGGGATATGATCCGGTCGCCTATCGAAGGCCGTGGCAAGCACAGGTCGACGGGACTGCACGAGAGCGAGATGTTCTAAATTAGTTACTGACTATGCATCCATTGGGCATGGGATAATTCCCTTCACGTTATGTGCTATTCGATTCAGTGCATGGCGATCGGCGTTGTCCAATTCATCTTCAGGCACTTGGATAGCATATTGATTTCGCTTCTTCACCATTGTTGTTTTTTTTATTCTTCTTGCATACTTTCACATTTGATCATGTGGTATTCAGTTAGAGGCAAAGCTTATTCATCTTCATATTTCCCTTGCATGGGCGGGAGGACGCTTTTCTTTTTCTTTTTTGTGGGCTACAACATGATGTCGCATAGATACGAACCCATATGCGCACACGCTTGCATTTGCCTTTGATATCCGGGTTGGGATACCTTTTGTCACTTTTACTCACTTACTTCATGACTGATGACTATTTATATAACAAGTTGGGCGAAGCCTCAAAAATCAAGTGCGGATAGGATTGGATGCACGAGATGGGAAAGGGCCGGGGAAAGCTTTATACAATGCTGCCTCACGGCAACTTGTTGGAGGTCGTTGCTTGGAGGATTGATAGTGGGTTGATTGAGGATTGATTGGTTGATTGGTAGTTTATGGTATTATTTTGATCGTTTTTGTGTGTGAATATGTATATCTCTGCAGGTGCATTTTTTGTTTGTCCGCTGTGCTGGACGCTGTGTGTGTATCTGTACGAACAGGTGGTGGGGGTGGTGGTGATGGCTTCATTTTCTGCCCCCTGATTGTCATGACATAAGGAGGGTTCGAATGTCACAAAAGCACCACTGCACATGGTTTTGCGATGCTCATTGAAACGAAAACCGAATTCACCGGTGCATTTGAATCTACAGGATATTTTTCACGTCGATTAAAAATGAAAAATAGCAGCAAAAAGCAAAAAATAAAGTGTTGACATCTCCATCTCGCCCAACCAACCCAAACCCCTCGTGATCGTAATCCAGCCCGCCACGCGACGGGGGAGATGCCTCTGCAGAGTGAAACCTCCCTCAAGTGTCATCTCCAATGCTTAGGGCCGACAAACCGACGTCGCGAGTTACCTGCGCGAGCGGGCGGCCACCGCAGCGTTCGGGCTGGGCGTCGAACGAGGGGGATCTTACGGGGATGGGTGTGAGAAGCGGCGCGATAACCGAGACTCTTCACCGTTTGACCATTACAGCCGGTAGATGGGCGCTACTTTTTGGCTTATATACCTTAGGGGTGCACGGGTCCGGATAATTGTCGGGGCGTGCTTGACTTGTGCCTGGTACGGAGTAATACAGTGCTAACTAAGCGCTTCAACTTACATCACAACACCATAAGCATGGATGCGACGATTATGACAAACGATTGATGGCTTGGCCTGGGGCGTTGATATTCTCTTTCTTTTCCTTGCGGTAGCCGCTCCAATTGCAATTGCAATTCCAATCCCAATACCAACAAATCAGAATGACCCGCACCGTCTAGTTGTCCTCGTCCGCCGCCCTCCTCGCTCTTGAGACGGACGGACGGTAGCAAGAGACGAAGCTTCAATCCGCAAAACTCCAAACAAAACACGCATAAGAGGAGAGCGATACCTCTCCCGCGACCTCGCTCACTATGCTTACCACCGCTCCCCGCCTGCGCATCCGCCGTCCCTCTCCCACCACCGCCGAATTCACCGTCACCACTCTCCCGCCGCAGACCTTCACCCTACGACTGCTGTGGTACCTCCTCCTCCTCCTGCGAATGTTCCTCTCCCTCACGATGCTCCTCATCCTCTACGTCCGATGGATACAGGAGAAAACCGCCCACTTCGCCACCACATACACGCCGCCGCGGACCATCCCTCCGCCGCCGGTCTTGTCGCTTGACCGGCTCTCCTTCGCCCTCGACGCATTCCAGCGGACGCCCACAGGCCTCGGCCTCGTACGCATCGCTGCCTCCATACCGCTCCCAGTGCTCGTCCCCATGGTGGCGGTTGTATTCTACGCGCTGAGCTTGCGGGCCCATGCCGAGGAGAGCCTGTTGGTGCTCCGCGGGCTGGGCGTGCAGACGAGCGAGAGCCCCGCGACGTACCTCACCAGCGCGACGACGCGGTTCATCCCAACGGAGAAGATTCAGGATATTTTTGTGAATGAGGCGTTCCGGGGGTTTGAGGTGAGGTATTACCTTGTGGTGGTGGTGGAGGGTGAGGAAGATGTGGTGGTGGTGTTTCCAGGGCTGTTGCCGAGGAGGAGGATTGTTGAGACGGTTTGGAGAGGGGCGAGGGAGTGTTTGTATGAAGGAAGGGGGGAGGATAAGGTACAAGTAGTATGAAATATCAAGACACTTGAAGAGAATAGAAAATAATGACCTTAATCATATAAAGAGTGTTGTGCTGGACGAATGGTATAAAGGCAGTGGTGGTCTTGAAGTAAAATTCGACGTCTGTCTATCTGCATTTTATATCTATTTACCTCATTCGCCAGCCACATTGGCCTCGTCGCCCTTGCTCGCGCGGAGCCCCTTTTTAGCCCTCATATCATCTGCATCTGCAAAACCCTTGCGCTTCGCATACCTATCATTCTGCTCCTCCGGAGACTGCAACATCTTCAGGTTCATGACACCCACATACTTGCCACCCAACCGCCCACTATTACCCCCCTCAAACATCCTCGTGCTGCCACTCACTTTAACCACGCCATCTTCTTTGCGTGATGACGCCTGCTGCTGCTGCTGCTGCTGCTGTGAAATGTGTTGCAGCAACCGTCCCGCTAGCAATTCATCCATCTTCTTCTCGCGCCACATCTGCCACGCATCATCCATGATGCCAAACTGGCCGAACCTACCAGACGGTCCATCCTCACCGACGAACACCCACTGCAGCGCATTGTCCTTGAGATCCGCCGTCGAGGGGACGTCCAAGTCGGCGGGGAAGATGCAATCCCAGAGCACGAGGGGCACTTCATCGGCCATGACGTAGTTGGGCCGACAGGGGTTCTTTTGCACGTCGAGAAGGTCCGTCACCAAGGAAGGTGGTTCGAGACCTTGACCGACGAGGAACAGGACAGCGACCATGTGCCGGATTTGGTGCCACAGGAAAGCGGAGCCGCGGACGTGGAAGTAGTAGACTTTGGGATAGACGCCGTCAGCCGTGTTGATGTTATCAGGGGCGAAACCAGCACTTCGGAGGTAGGGAAGTGCGCTGGCGGCGTCCTTGACCTCAACGATATCGGACTCAAAGATGCGTCTGGTGAAGTTGGTGATTTGTTTAGCGGGGTCGATTTTGCAGAGATTGCGGAAATCGTGGTCCCCTTCATATCGCTTGGCGGCGTCGCGCATCGCCTCGATATTGAGCCAGCCAGGTTTCATCAGGCTCCCCTGAGTCAGCGGGTCAATATGTGACGGCGATGGCCCAAAGGCAGGCTGCGTAAAGAAGTATCGGTATTGGCGCTCCCGGCATGAGAAGCGGGCGGAGAATTCAGGGGGCGGCGAAGGACACCAGGCGAGAATGCGAATCTCCTTGGGGAGAAGACGGTTGAGAACGTGGGGATAGGGGATCTCGTCCAGGATGTCGTCAAAGGGTTTTGTCTGCGATGTGTCTTCCTCTGCTTCTTCTCCTTCGTCGATTTCCATAGCATCCTGCTTCTCCCCTGAAACAGCTGCGGCTTCGTCTTCGTCGCGCTGTAACCGCTTCTTGGGCAACGGTCTGTTGCTGCGGACTCTCAGTCCAATGACTTGTCCAAAAGCACTGACGCCGCGGTCCGTACGCCCGCACTTGGAGTATTCGCAGCAATCAAAGTCCACCACTTTTTCGTCCTCCGGGAAGATGAGACAAGCCCTGGTGAGGGCGTTCCACAACTCCTCCTCGATAGACGGCTGGTTGCCCTGGGCCTGGAACTCGAATCCGCCGTAATTCTTGCCCAAATATGCCAGTTTCAGGGCGATGAATCTCGTCGAATATCTCGACGGGTCCATCTTGCGCTTTGCTTTGGGTTTCTTGGTGTTCTGGGGAGTGTCAGAGACCGGGGGTTTATCCCCGCCTGCTTCCTCTTTGCATTCCAATTCATGTTTCGGGATTGCAGTTTGCGTGGAGGAAGCAGAAGCCTTCAGTTCCTTCTCGAGTTCTTTCACCCGCTGTATAAGCCCGGCTTTGGTCCAGTTGTTGTAGTTTATTTGGTCCGCCATGTTGTTAGATCGGCCCTCTTCTCGCCTGGTGTGTAGATTTTTCACCGATGAAGAGAGACAGCAGAAGGCGTTTCTGGGCCTACGGGATCTTCTCGCAATTGCGCCCACAGAAGCGCTGTTGCGGCCACCAAATTTATTGTGGAAAGGCCGCATGTAAGTTTGTGGGAATTTTCAACATCAGTCAGTTATTAGGACTCACTCACAACACAGGCAAAATGGTTAAGCTGGGTTGAGACGAAAAAAAGGCGTGGCTTGGTAACTCGTCGTTGTGGCGAGTGCGAAATGCGCCACATCTCCTATTGTTGCGCTAATATGGGTGTCACCACTTCATACTCCGTACTCCGTATGCTGTGATAATTGCTCTTCCTCTCATGCAAAATCACATATACGAACATTGAATGGCTATGGATGACGATGTTGTCAAGGTTCTTCTCGTAGGAGATGAGAAATGTGGGAAAACAACATTTCTATCGTATGTTGTCCCTTCTCGATAGCCATCATCGCCAGCCATGGCTATGTGATGCTGACTGCCGATGCCATTCTTTATCCGATGTAGGAGAGTGAGCGCTGGTGAAAAGACGAACCCGATTCCGCTGCTCCGCGATATTGACCAGCCGTACATCTTCTCGATCAATCACTCCTCCAGCAAGTATCGGTTCGAATTCTATGACACCGCAAGCCCTGAAAACTGGCGTCTCTTGGATCCAGATGTCATTATCATTTGCTACGACATCAGCCAGCGGCTAAGTCTCATTAACATGAAAAGATATGTTCGTCACGCAGTCCCCCTTTTCTTCAATTCATTTTAGTTTTGGAAATGCTCTTTAGTGTATTTACATGACGAGATAGTGGATCAACGAGGTCAAGATATCGTTTCCTCGAATCGACGGTTTGCCAATCATCGTGCTCGGGCTGAAGAGAGACCTGCGGTCCGAAAATGACCCCAATGGCATCATTTATCCTCACGATGCTTATCGAATGGCGCAGGAGATGAGAGCAGATCGTTATGTTGAATGCTCGGCAGTGACGGGCGAACTTGTCCAGCTAGCCTTTGAGGATATTTGTAAGACGGCAGTTAAGACGCGGACTGAGAAAGGAGGGCAGAGTGAAGGTGGCTGTACGGTGATGTGAAAAGACTCCAATGGTCGCCTCATCCTCAGCCTTGAAAAATGGGTTGGTTATTCTGTTTTCGCTATGGTGCCTTTTGACTCCTCATGAGGCACCATCTTCTGCATCGCCGTTTGCCTGTGGCTCTGCGGGCTCAAAATTTCCCAAGACTTCGGAAATGATGGTGACCATCTCTTCCTGCTGCTCATCACCGAAGCGTTCCCCCATCTCCTCAATGACTGTGTTGAGGGCGGCGACAGATGCAGGCCGCAGGTTGAGGATCATGACCACCTCACCCTTGGAGAGCTCATAAGGGCTGAGCCGTTGGAGAAGCTGTGAAATGCATTCAGGCTTGTATGTGCTAGGCTGTTGACTCAATGGGTTGGGTGGTGTGCGCAGGTACTGGAGCACCTACAAAGCAGAAGAAGAGATGACCCTGTAGTCAGTGATGAAAGCTCTGTCTCGAGGCTGGGGAATTGTCAAACTGCAACCAACCTCTCTGACGACCAAATCCAGGTTGGGAGGGCCACGTCGCTTTCTTTGCTTATAACGATATTTTTGCTGGGAGAGGTGTTGCAGGACCTCAAAGTTGGACAGAACGGCGGCTTGAGCCTCGACGACTTTCATGGTGGAAATGAGGAGATAAATAAAATAAATAGAACATAAAATAACGATTGTTCTTCTTGTGAGAAAATGGTCTGTATGTTGAGTCACGAGCAATACTTGAACTGAGGTGAGTCCCTTACGCAGGAGTGTTTTTTGCAGGCAAACTCAGATCCAATCAAGAGATTCTCGTAGAGACGGCCTTCTCCACATTTATCCTGGCAAGACAGTGTGAACACTGATATACACACGGAGGTTCATCATTCCACCAGTTATTAACCTACACACAGATGCAACCCTTTAGAATGTGAAAAGAAAGGAATACACGGCGTTCTCCGACATAGGCCGATAGGGGAGAACCGATATATTTGTATCGCTGTCTGAAGACCACCGTAAGAGGTATTGACGGGCGCGAGCTAATATCTCCAGAACTGACATTACCCTAAGACCAAGGAAGACATGTACAAGACGTGTCTAATCCATTGTCTTACAAACCAACTCTCTTCTTGGTAGTAAATGTAATTGCTACCAAGGGGCTATGTTGTAGTTATGACACCTTTGATTTAGGAAGGGCATCTTGAGGGTCTTAGGGACGCCACGGGATCGGAGTCGGCAACACCACCAAATCCTCCATCTCTGGCGGGCGGTATTAGATTCGTACTATCCGCTAAGTGTTTCAAATATGGATAGATAACCGTGTTGGATTTAAGGGACCCTACTTCAAAGCATGTGCGAAGCCGTAGTGGTCAGGCTTCAACGTCGAGCCGGGCTTCGGAACCACACCTGTTTACCACGTAGCACAGCATCGTGGGATATAGTCATGGGGTGTATAATTCAATATGGGCACAGGCTGCAGACCGACGTTTTCAAGATTGTGGCTGTGTACGGAACTGAGCAGCACGTTGCAGAGTGATTCGGGTTCGGGATGCCCCTTGGTTTGTTTCGACAATATCGGATGCTGTCCATCGCAATAAGGGATCTCTGCTCCGTGTGCCGAAGTTTATGAATAAAGGTGGGTTTAGTATCATGTAAACCCATCGACTAGCATGCAAACGTCCATAAAATGTGGTTGCCTGGTTCTTATCGGGATAACCTGTGGTTGGAAACCTGCATACTCTTCCAATCATAACATACTCAGGAGATCGGCATGCTCTTTGCCACCTCACCAACCATCCTGGCTTGACTTGCACAGAGCCCCCTGAGCGTAAGTTAGTGAATACGCAATACTGCCTGAGGATATTTCCTCCCTCAACAGGTATGTGGTATGTGCGCGAGGTGATGCACAGCTTGTTCGGAGACAGATTTCTGGACAACATCTAGAAGCCCATTGCATACAGAGAACTGCCCCAGAAGCCGAGCGAAAAGATAAAATGAGGAGATGGCGATTACAACAAAGATGAGATACTGTGATCTGGTGCCTCATGTTGCATTTTGATGGCGGAGCGTGACGTGATGTTGATGCAGCTGTTGATGCAGCTGTCACACTTTCCACTGACAAATGGAGCTAACCCTCTTTGCTCATGTCTGGAGCATCTTCTCCAAGTAGGTACCTCGTACTCCGTATGAGATGTGATGCGCCATACGGAGAAGGCCTAGCAAACAATTGCCAGCATGGGGAGCTCCGGGATTGCTTCCTCCCGTTGCCAAGCCATGGAAATGCAATTGATGAATCACAATCACAATCATAGTCACGGCACAAAGAAAAGCATCCAGTGGGAACCGTCAATTCGACCCCGTGGTTGCGCGTCACACATGCACCTGTTGATTGTTGGAACGCCTTGCAGCTTTTGTATCGCACAGTACAGCCCAGTTGGAGGATCGGAACAGGAGGCTGTGGGGGGGGGGGCCGGGGCCCAGTAAGGAGGGTTTCATTACAGGGCGTTTGGCCCTGAGTGAGGCTCCCTGCCAGCCCTGCAGTTCACTGTAGCACACCAACTCTGACCCCACCAATCATGCATGGCGGCGGCATGTGCATGCTATAATTTTTTTTCTGAGTTTCTCCAGGTTCCGCCGCCTCGTTTGGTTGCCGGCGCCCTGAGTCAGAACCGGGAACTTCTCTCTCGATTTTTTTCTCCTCCTCTTTTGCCATTCCATCACCATGCTGCTCTAGCGATCGCCCGACCTTTCTTTGCTGCTGCTGCCGCACGCTGCTCGTCGTCGTCGTTTCGTCGTCGTCGCTGCTTCTGCTGCTCTGCTCTGCTCCTCTCTTCTCTTCTCTTCTCATTCCGTCCTCTTCCGCTCCTCTAGGCCGCTATCGGCCCTGTCAAGTCCAAAAGCTCGGCCCACGGCTTTCGTCTCGCTGATCCTCTCTCTCTGACGTCGCCTATTGATTCTCCCCACCACCTCACGGACGGCGGGTCTCTGGCAGAAAAAGTACTACTAGTAGATACTACTAGGTACTACTACTACTACTACTACTACTACTACTATCGTTGCTCGAGCCCTTCACGCGACCCCTCCGCATCTCAATCACCGCATCCCACGTCGCATTACCATAGCCGTCGACCGGTCTCTTTCGATTCTTTCGACTCCATCATCGCCATGGTCCGCAACATCGTCGTCCTGGGCGGTAACTCCCACCCGCAGCTGACGGAAAATATCTGCAACTTTCTGTGCATTCCGGCCTGCGACCGCATCCTCAGCAAATTCTCAGGTGGCGAGAGCCGCTGTGAGATCAAGGACTCTGTCCGTGGCAAGGATGTGTACATCATCCAGTCCGGCTCTGGCAACGTCAACGACCACCTCATTGACCTGTGCATCATGATCTCCGCCTGCAAGATTGGCTCTGCTAAGCGCGTGACCGCTGTTGTGCCCCTCTTCCCATACTCGCGACAACCTGACTGGCCCTACAACAAGGCTGGTGCGCCATTGTCAAAGTCCTCTGAGATGGCCAAGACAGACTACACCTTTGAGAGTGTGCCGGCCACGCCTCGTCCTGGCGGCCCACGAAGCACCGGCTTGACCAATGGTGTCAATGGCCTTGCCGAAAGGCTGTCCAAGAGCACCATTGCCGAGAATGGCACCAAGGAAACCAATGGCGAGTACTTCCCGGCAGTTAAGAGGTCGGATACAATCTCGAGCGTTGTCACCAACGGTGGACACCATGCCGAAGCCTCTCTTTCCTCACAACGAAGCTTTACGACTCACGATTACGAGAACCAACACAATATCAGCAAGTTCCAGCCCAAGCCTGGCTACAAGCAATGGGTCGCGCAAGCTGGTACCCTCGTCGCCGACCTTCTCACATGCGCTGGCGCCGACCACATCATCACCATGGACCTCCACGATCCGCAATACCAGGGCTTCTTCGATGTCCCCGTAGACAATCTGTACGGCAAGCCTCTGATTCAAAACTACATCCAACAGCACATCCCCGATTACAAAGAAGCCGTCATCGTCTCCCCCGACGCAGGCGGTGCAAAGCGAGCCACGGCCATCGCTGACAGTCTCAACATGGACTTTGCTCTCATTCACAAGGTAATGCGACCCCGTCATCTGCTTGTTCGAAACTCATTTTTACACTCCACAGGAACGACGTCCTATCAAGTTCACCAACCACCGTAATGCGAGCATGATGCTTGTTGGTGACATTGCCAACCGGGTTTGTATCCTTGTCGACGATCTTGCCGACACGGCCAACACCATTACTCGTGCCGCCAAGCTGCTCAAGCGCGAGGGCGCCTTGAAGGTTTACGCTCTCATCACCCACGGTGTCTTCAGTGGAGACGCCATTGCCCGTGTCAACGCCTCTGGCATTGACAGGATTGTGGTGACCAATTCGGTTCCGCAGGAGGAGCATCGCCGCCTGTGTCCCAAGCTGGACGTGCTCGACATTTCGCCGGTGTTTGCCGAAGCCATCCGCCGTGTCCACCACGGCGAGTCTATCAGCGTGCTCTTCCAGTACTCCTAACCCGAGGGAGCTGATTGCTTCACGGGCAGCTGTAAGGTACGCGAGACAAGAGCACAGCGCCAATTGGGGTTAGACAGGCGGGGATTCTGCTGGGGCAATTTTTCCTGGGTTTCTTTTCTTGTTTTTGTGTCTTGATCGACAAACCCCCTCGTGGCTCTCCGAGTCCACTGTAACTGGATCATCATCTTCTGGAGTTATGAAAGAGGGGTGGCCCGTTCATTTTTTCATTACTTGCGTTTTTAGCTACCTACCTCACGTTGTCTCCATTACACCCCCTGGGGATGCGCCTAGCATTGTTCTCTTTGCGACGTCTAGGTGCGAAGCAGGGAGGAGCATGGAAACAACGAGAGGGACAGGCTTGCTGGGCTTTGTGGGCTGGCTGGGGCAGACGGGAACGCTGCTGCTGCTTTTTGCTCTATCTGTTCTTTTGCTACACACACACACACACCCTGACAACGGATGATTACTCATACGTGCGCAATGTTGGACAAAACGCAACTCGGCGTGCTCCCACACACACACACACCCATACTTGGGAACAGGGAGAATGGGTTCGTTTTATCGGAAATATCTATAGACAAAGTAAAATGGATCGTAGACTTGGATCATTGGATTTAGCCTGGGGACTTCATGTATCATGCATGTGCTTGTTTGTCGCAGACGAAAAAAATCCATATGTGGGAAATTGGCGCATTGGGCTGGTCATGTCAAAAATTTAGACAAACATACGTGCGTAAATAAAATTCATATACATACTACTACCGAGTACTCCGTACTACTTCGTACTATTACAACTAGTACTCCGTATTATCTGCGTTAATACGAGTATGGAGGTGATGCCTCTGGACTAAGCTGGGAGGGAAGTGGTCTTAGTGATTTAGGGTCTCGTTGACGACATTCTGCGCCAATGATGCACCGCTGTTAATACATCGGCATGTACGAAGTAGCAGCCATGTTATTTCTCGTCTGTATATTAAATAAAAAAAAGAGGGCCTGCATCTCAAAGCAATCGATGAAACCCAAACCCTATTACCCCCACTTTTTGTGCCAGTAGTCAAGCGTTCCCTATTGTCATCTATCCTCCAGAGCTTCACAAAACCAACGTGCCTGACTGTTCGTCGTCTCATATACTCGTACAACTCGTGATGAGCATTGGTTCTCCCATGGGGAACTAACACTCGTGTTCAGTGAATGCCACTGGGACAACGCTTTCATTTCGTGACGTGACCATACTCTTCGTTAGGCTCTCCAAGTAGCGGCTGCGATTTTCTTGATATCGCCTGGGATTTGCCAGCCATGCGACCTGGCAGCCCTTGTATACGCCTCCATGGCTTCTCTGATTCCGTAATCATTTTGTGTTGGATGACTCCGTGCCATCTGTGATTTGTCCAGTCTCGCAGGGGGATCCAGCTCGCAGAGACCCAAACGCACTTGCAACAGAACCTTCTCAATGGTCAAGGCTGGCGACCAGCCCGAGTTGGTCAACAGCTCTGAGCAAATGGCACCACCAGCCGTGACATGCCCTCCGCCTCCTCTAGCGAAAGGTAGGAAGCGCGGTCGAATAACACGCACAAAGGGGGGGGAGAATGGGTAGTTGCCGCCAAAACGAAGCTCAAGCACAACACTGGTACAATCCATTTCCTCCATGTCCTTTGCAAGAGGGAGGTCTGCGTCGAAACTGTGCAACTGAACAATCCAGTGGAACATGTTGTTTAAGTTATCGAAATCGATATACCAACCCAGGGAAGTGATGTTGCTCTGAGACTGAATCTTCTGAAGCTCCTTTATGGCACGGCTCAGGTTCTGAAGTGCACCCGGAGATGATGAAGCCCAAGCCGGGTCTGGGAGCCTTGGGAGGGACGTCAGGTCCAGAGTCCCAGGTCGGAAGACCTTCTCAGATTGAGCAGGGGTATTTTCCTCGGAGTTCTTCAGCTTGTAAGCAGCGGTGCTCAGCTTGGAAGAAGTCTGGCTTCCTGAGTCTAGTGAAGGGCTTCGACGCCGTTTGCGGGTGTCATTAAGACTGCCCACCTCGTCGTCAGAGTCCAGTAGAAGTGCAGCGTCAATCTCGTTGTCATCGTCATCGGCTAACTCAGAAGAAGAAAGGTTCTTCTGCTTTGTGAGCGCTTTGACGGGATAGATTTGCTCCGATGTTCCTACCGCACCCCTTCTTTGGGAAGATACTGCCGACAGGGGTATTTGGATGCGATTCCCGAGACGTCCGGTGAGCTGGCGGCGCGGGTTTTGATCTGCGTACCCAACGCAGTCTTGGATCGGCGGTGTTGGGAATGGCTGTTCTAAGGCATCAGAGGTTGGTAACACCTCCACAAATAGATATCGACATTGGATCCATTCAAGTTTGTCGACGACATAGTGCGGGCTCATAGAAACGAAGTCTTGGGGGCGGTTGATGATTTCGCACATGCTAACGGCTGAGGAAGGTCTCAATTCAGAATTCTGCCATGCCGACTGGAAAACATGAAGGTTAGCGATAATCTGATGACCAAGCCGATCAGACGTTTTTGCGAAGTTTCAGAGAGGAAAAAAAACATCAACTTCGCGAACTATGTGCTTACTGGATGCATTATGTTGCGTGAGGACTTCACAGCATACCCGCAGCTGACGGCTAGGCAAGGGTTGAAATACACTCCGTTGCCAAATGTTCGACCATTAGCGACGATTCGAAAGTCAAGGCCGGTGCGTATGATGCTATGCCAGTTATGAAGGGGACTTCCGTGCCATGCAAATAGAGTTGGGTACTGTTTCCCATTTGTTGGAGCTCCGGTTGTCGATTGCAGCGCTTTCATGAACAGCTTTTCCCGCTCCGGAGTCCCTTGCAAAAAGCGAAACTGCATCCATGTCTCGGGCATTCCTTTGACTTTGTTTGGATTAGTGGTCATGGGCTCTGGGGACTCACTTCCATCCCTATTCGATGCATTCTCGGTGAGTTCGGATGAGGGTACTGCGTCATCTTGAAGAATAAGAGACCTGTTTGAGGCCACAATCCAATGGAGTAGTGTCAGTGAGTTGTTGTCTATTTGGTTCCAGGACACCAAGCGGCGCCCTGGGTTTTGAAGCAAGTAGGTTCTCATCTTCAACACGGAAGGAATCCCAGCCGTCAAGAGCATCAGGGCAACAGAGCGGTCAGGCTTGGGGAGTTTGTCTAAATCATGGGTAAACTGAAAGATGAGTACCCTCTTCCAATCATCCGTTGGGCATGATGCCTGCGTGGATTTCTCATGCTCAGGTAAGGGCTGCACGTTTAGTGGAGTGGTTTGCGTTGCCAGTATCTCAAAAGTGTACGAGTCGTCTTTGGCACTTGTTACCCGGCAAACATGCCTTTCAAGACCTGAGGGCAAGTTAGAAGTGGCTTTCCATAGTACCCCGATTCCAAATGGCCAGGGTTAGTCAAACAGAATAAAAGTCTCACCTCCGTCCATAATTGATCCTGTCGGTACCACCTCCGGACCTTCTATCACAACGAATATCGAAGCACCCTCTTTTAGGGTGTGACGCTTTGTGGGATCCAAGGAGCTCAGTCTGATCACCTTTTCTTTGAAGCAGGCTTCGGCCACGATATGCTCTGCTGGATGTTGTATGGTTCCAGTGCGAACGCTCTTGAGGTTGAGGCCCTTGGGATACTTTCGAAGCGATTGGGATCCAACCGCCGAGCAGAAGAAACTGACGAGAAGATCAACAACGTAAGGGTTTTTAGTAACCTCATGCTCAATGCTTGATCCGAGTCCTAGAGTAATATACTGGTAGAGGCAAAGCGAGTTGGGGCAGGCGTAAGGCTTCAGCGCTTCAAACTCTTCTCGAATCCTTTGGTAACAAACCATGCAGTACTGTGTGCATCGAGCCATCCGCCGAAGTGCGAATTGCATAGAAACCAGGGGGATACTGAAATCATCTTCTTCATCCAATGCGTAATCATGTTGCAGTGACGAAGGAGCATGGATTGATATTGGAACATCGTCATCCTCCTGCGAGATATCGCAAGATTTCTGCGGATTAGATCCTGCGCTTGAACGATGTTCGCCTCTGGAAATTTGGAATAGATACTCCTGAGTTGCATCCCATGATTTCTTATGGGCCCTTCGAGTCTTGAGTAATCTGAAGAATTCCTTGTTCAGCAGAAGATTGATCGAATTAGACATGTAGAGGGGCACGAAGGCGTCTCCGTGACCTTCTACTGTACTTTCAACCTTGAGCTCTTCATGTACGACGGGGCTTCCATCGAGTGGATTGAGAAAAGACGTGCGTGCCGTTGCCAATGATGGCTTAGATTCGGCGCACTTCCCAAATCGAAACTGTACGGTCGTTTGGTCGCAGGGCAATTTCAGAAAGTCCGTAACAGAGGGATATCCAGTAGGAAATCGGCACAAAAGGACAAGATATTCATCCACTGCCAGATCCCAGGCTTTAAGTGCATCTTCTGGTATGCCGAGCTTTCCTATCCGAATGGAAAGAGAGAACATTTCAGCTTGGCGAACGGACTGTCCCTCCGGAAGTACTCCCACCGAGATACCTGCCGAGTGGGCTGCTCGCAAATCTTTCCTCAAACGTTTAACAGAAGATGCAGTCAAGTAAAATGCAGGGTCTTCATCCGGCAACTTAGGCACGTTCGTTTCAAAAAAGAGATACTCGTCTTCTTCGTCTTCTTCGTCGTCTTCCACAGACGTTTCGTTATCTTCGGGCGCCAATGCACCATCAAGATCAGACTCCTCCTTTGTGGCAGGGTTGGTCTCCAGCTTGATTGTAAGCCTTTCGGATATGGTTTCGATGACTGCCTCGACATTTTTCCTTCTCATGGAGCCCGAGAGTTGCTCGAGAAATGGAGTAACACCCTCCTCAACACAATCTGAGGCTGTAAATATCATAAAGCTCGAGCTTTGAGGATAGGAATCAGTGTCTGGCTAGTGTTAGTCTTGCATAGTATAAAAAATGGGATGGATTGTCAGTACCAAGAATGAGCACTTGTATTGTGAGAGGGCTTGAGAGATTGGCATGAGAATATGTGAACACAAGTTCGCCATCTGAGTCTCCACGCCGAATACTGGAGACTCTGTTGATAGATGCATCCTTGGCAAGGGCCACATCTTTGTTGAATTGTTTTAAGCCCATCATGTAGGTGGCCCGTAGGATGAAGTCCAGCCCGAATAAACCTCGACTCCAGGACGAGATGAGGCACGCCCAACACTCCGAGCTTCCTGTGGATATTGAACTCACGTCCCGCCAGTGAGAGGGCGAGCTGGAGGGCGTGAAAATGACCGTAGCTGCTTTCCAAGAGTGACAAAGACAGGTCGTGGGTGTTTTGCTGCAAGTCTGTAAATGGCTGGCGAATGGAAATGGCGGCGATACGACGATGCTGGCTAAGGAGATTTCGACGAAGCCGTGGCTCTCAAGGCATACTTTATAGGTTGCAAGAAGGTGCCAATGTCATTTCATGAGTGAACCAAGTTGCTGGACCTGCCAGGAATAGAGTTCAAGGTGCCTTGGATCTTTAGATTGTCAGCTTGGATGAAGAAGTGAGTGGAGAACAGGCGAATAACTACCTGATCTTTTCGCTCCTGGAGGCCTAACGCAGCATGGCTGAGGTTTGGCCAGTCGCATAGGCATGCAGGATAAACGTATAATAACGGTGACTTTGAGTGAGAGGCGCACTATCAGGGACGATGAAGAGTCGTGTTAAGAGCGGCGAAGTGCGGAAGTATGTAGCATCAACAAAGTTAAGCTGGTGGATTATTCACCAAGAAGATGAATTTCAGCCAGGTACTTCTTTGTAAACACAGAATATTGCTTTCTTGCTTGTCACAGTGGGAGGCCATAGGCAGCTGGCAGGTGGTGGGGCACACTGTGGCTTGCCACTTTGCGCGGGCTGGAGGGAGTGCCTTTTTTTTTCACTTCAATGATTGATTGCGCTCCATTCTGAGTGAATTCATGCTGAGAATTCATTTTCACTCTTTCTCTATGGTCAAGAAAGACAAACGCTTGCTGGAAGTGAGTTGAAGGTGATGGTGATGTTATTGATCCGATTGTCAATGCTCCACTCAAATGTCATCAGTTCCTGAAGTCGAAAAAGCTTATCGCTGATAAGATCTAGTGCCCCCACTACGTCATTAGATAATCGCGCGGGTCTAACTGAAGATATCCTAATCATTTCTCTCTACCAACAACAAGACCATACTAAAAAGACTGTAGTACGAAAACAGTTGACGACAAGCAGCTGGAAGATTCACATCATGGCCCTCTCAGGCAGGGTCTTTGCGTTTCCAAATATGAAGCGTCGTTCACTCACTCGCGCTTGAAATTCTTGCCTGGCATACTTTGTATACTACTCCGCACTATTAATTATACAGGGACTACCCAATTCATAGCCGTTCATTCTGGGACCCGCTGTCCATGCGCGCCAGACATGCCGAAGCGATCTGCGCTCCTCGGCAGGCCAATCACTCGCTCTGCTTCCCGCCGCCTTACTCTGCTTCTCATCTTCCTGTCTCTCTTTGCCATCGCTCTAATAGGCAGTCTATCCTCGGCCATTGCTCCGTCTCCGCGTCTCTCCGCATACGATCGTAGCGACTCCTTGTCCAAGAGCATCCTCAATCCATTCCGTCAGCCATCGAACCCGCCGCCTCATCAAAAGAATGATCGATATGGCGGCGCTTCATGGTGGACTGATTGGCAATGGCTGTCCGTTCCGTTCTCAAGTTCCGTCACGCTCGATAACGAGAGGGTGCTGCTCCCTCCCCTTCGGGAGCGCCCGCCTATTTACTGTTACTATGACGCGACCATAAAGCAATCGCGGGAGGAGAAGGATGCTGAGAGTGACCTACTCTTGACGTGGAGACGCGCCTGGTGGGCGCAGGGGTTTCGGCCTGTTATTCTGAGTGCTGCCGAAGCAACGAAAAACCCCGACTACGAACAGGTGCAGGCAATGGAAATGTACCCGGAGCTGAAGGAGGATCTCATGAGATGGCTTGCGTGGGATACCATGGGTGGGGGGATATTGTCGGACTATACCTTACTGCCAACAGTTCCTAGGGAGGATTCGCTGCTATCATTTCTACGTAGAGGAGAGTATCCAAGCTTGACCAGATGGACGGATCTCGACAACGCGCTCTTCGTTGGGCCGAAAGGCGCTGTCGGCTCAGCCATCCGATCCATTCTAGATCCAAAGAAGCTCAAAGAGAACAAGAGCGTGGTCGCGACCCTTCCAGACGGCATCATCGAGATTGACAAGGCATCCAAACCACTAGCTCACTACAGTACCAAAGTTATCGAGACCAAGTATGCCCAAATCATAAGCCAGGATAAGGCCAAGACTCTCAGAGACCTAGACAAGCTTATCAATTACCACCTCCTTACTGTCTGGCAAAACAACTTTCCCGATGGCATTGAGGTCCTCAAACCCCATCCCGAGCACACAACAGCCATGGTGAGTGGCGCATTGCAACTCGCCAAATATCTAGCCATGTGCCCCAAGGGTCCCATGCCAGCAAGCTGTCCCCCAAACCTACCCAAATGCTACCCGTGCGTAGCAGCTCCGACAACAGTCACTACGCCTTCCCGGTATCACGATTCGCCTCATATTTTCACCATCGGCGTAGTTCCGCATCCCTGGACCTTTGCTCTGGTCGACAACGTCAGGGAATCAATCAACATCACCTGGATCCTTGAGTCTCCTCGTGACACCTGGCTCAAACTTGTCACGCAGTCATATCTTGGCTCCGGCGTGTCTGCCAAGCGTCGAGTCGTGCGTTTCAAAGAGGTTGTAGCCCGCGAGTTCGCAACGGCACACTCACTGTGGCTTACTGCCGAGGACGAGATCCCCGGTGACATGGACTGGTATTTCGGATTTGCCATCCCCAAGGAGGCCATGGCAGATGGTAAATCTCAGAGTCCTGTCCCTGCAGATCGCATACCCAAACCTGAAGAGACGGACAGGGTCAATGGGCCAGTGGCCTCGGCCGAACAGATCGCCCACGAGCAATCTCTGGTCGACATAGCCAAGAAAGTAGTGGCGCTAGCCGACAACGCTGAGAAGATCAAGCTGCGCGCCTCCTTGGAAGCTTGGAATATGGCTGATACCGAGGCTTGGAAGTTTGCGCGAGCGTTTCAGGCAAGGCGCGTGATGGAGCGCGAAGAGTGGGAGAAGGAAGAGGTACAGCATAATATTAGGGGCTCTGGATCTAAGAAAGATCACAGTGTGTGGAATCGGTGGCACGATTAGAGGATAATACGAAGGCATGAGTAATGAGTGTGTTTTCTTTGCATAATTTTAGTATCACGAGTTGATGTGGCGGAATCTTGTACAACGGTCTTTGTTTAAATGCTTTATTGGGAAACGACTTATAACATCAAAACTTAATAAGACTGCAGGATGTTGAATCCATGTTCGGTGAAATGCGAATGCCTCTTCCACCTTTTACCTCCTCATTTTTTTTCTTATTTTTTTTGTGTTTTCGCTTTTTTCCCCAGTCGTTTTCTTTTGCTTTTCTTCAAATAACAGACTTCAAGAGAGTGGTTGAACACTCCCATTGATTCCCCCCTCCCACATCACCTCATACGCAAATAGTATCGCCTCCCATCTCGCCACTCAACTCCCTCGACGTCGGACCACGACGTTCCAAACGCGATCCTTTGCCATTGATATCGCCGTTGGCACCCGTACCGTTGAACTTGTTGGCATGACCGCTGCCGTTTACAAAGGGAACTTCCTCGATGTACTTTTGCAAGGCCTGGCGCGCGGCCTCCGCAGCCTTCTCAGCGAGATCCAAGGCATGTTTCAGCGCTTGGGCAGTGGAATCGCTGCCGTTTTCAGACTGCGACTGGCCGTTGGAGGAGTTGTTGTTGGTTTGCTCACGGAGCAAGTCGTGGATGTGACCGTTGAGCCAGAGGCCTTCGAGCTGTTCGGGGGACATGCTCTTGGCGCCGGCAATGACCTTTCTGCATGTGGGCTTGCCACAGAGGCAGTTGAATGGCTGGGCCATGTCCCATTCAGTGGATGGGTAGAAGAACTAACTGAGGTGAGCCACGACTCGGTACTAACAGAAAAAGGGGGGTCGACCAACTGTGAGTTCATCTCCAGGCTGTAGACCCCTGGGTCCAGCCACGATGTTCATGTTTCCCATATCGAAAAACTACATGTAAAGGAAATTTTGTTAACAATAGTACTTCCTTGGACATTTGTTTTGAACCAAGCCAGGGAGACTAACAAGAGTAGGCTCACAGGAGTGGTTGACGTAGAGCAAGTCACTGTTGAGGTTTAAGTGCTTGTCCTTGCCCGCCTGCACTGTGGCATAGGTAGGCTCTGTAGTAAAGCTGCAAGGAGGGAACTCCAGTTTTGCAAAGAGGCCGAATGGCGGCAGTGCCACCTTGGAGTAGCTCTTGGTCATGAAATCGGCTTCATTGACGACGACGTCTTGGACGTCAGGATGAGAGGGCTGCTGCCAATGTGGTTTGACGGGCGACATGATGATTGCAGGGTGGATTGGCGAACAATATGAGTCAATTGGGCAACAAAGAAAAGACTACGGTAAAAAGAAGCGTCGTCAGAGATCGTCAAAGGATGGGTGAGGATAGACCAGGAGACAGTTAAGTGAATTTGAGCTTCACAGAACGGCGGGACGGGCTACTATTTAAAGGACTGCCTCTCCTGAGTCCGTCCACAAGACTAGCACTCTCTTCCGCGGACCAGAACCTTATTACCGAGGACAAGAATCTAAGCTTTCCCAAGACTCCCGCAGATCCGACAGCTCGGCTCGTGACTTGACGATAGCGGGGTTGCATTCCGTCTGGACTGTGGGGGTTGATGACGCCAGGAGTGTCAGTGGAGAGCCGGTATCTCGGTACGCCCTATCAGATGCTGGTTTATAACCCAAATTGGTAAGGTGAAACAGGACACAGAAGCATCGAGATATCCAGGGTCTCATTATCTACGGAGTACGGAGTACAGGGGGGCACATAACTGCAGCCACTTTGTGTAAAAGTCTTAGTCTTTCACGCTTACATGAATTGGCGAATCAACTGTCAAGACATCTGCATCCAAACATAATTATTTAAAGTCTATGCAGTATATATGTAGGTACGAAGAGGCTTGCTTGAAATGGGGTCCGGATGAATGGCCAGACTTGGCAGTGGCGTTTTGTTCCTTTCAAACCGCGCGAGCCGCATCCTTTTGACCCTACTCCGTAGTTTGTCGTATAATTCACGCATACTAATGCCGCTTCATACTTTGTACATCCGACAATTTTACATATTTAATAAGAGTCTATACAAGTCAATCTACCTATGGAAGCAAATATATATGCCCTTGAAGGTTGTTTGTAAAATTGTCATTTGTGTGAAGTCTTTCTGGAATGCAGGGTAGGTTGGTAGTTATCTCATGGACCATCGAGGATTGCGCGAAGCAGACTACAGGATCTCCTGGCCATGGGCTGTATTAGGATTTTAGGTTAAACTCTAACAGTTAGACTCCTTCTTGTAACTTCAGTCAAACCATCTTGCAAGTATTTGCATGTATACTCTATTTCCCCGAGTAAGATTGCGGCTAACGAGCCTGGGACGACAGCGAGTCAACAAAGTAAGGGGTAAGCATATATCACCCTCGAACAAAGGGAGAATGGTGTTCTTCAAACTCGCCCGATGAATGCCACAGAGAAGGACTACGATTTGATGGCTCTGAACAGTCCTTGAACCGGATCCGGGGACAACAGTGGACGTAAGGAGTTGTCGGGAGAGCCAAACTGCGCGTCAGCTGGCGGCTGTCTCGCCTGTCAAGTGACAACTGGCGCACAAAATTCGAGAATATCAATAATAAGGGTTTCTTTAGGTCACAGCTTGACCGCTTTCTGCTTTTTTGGAAACGAAAGATTTGTTGTCCCCCGTTACCCCCACAACACTTCCTTCTTCTCTCACCCAAGCTTGCGATCGTGGTCTCGCCCCTTGCGAGCCACCATCACCAAAGTCTCAACACGAAAAGCTGAACACAAATGCCTCAAGCCCACTGGCTGACCACAACTCTTGGAGGAGCTGGCCGGTGATGGCAAGAGCGTTTTCTGGATGATTAAGGGCAGGAGTCAATCCTGCGGATTCGCGTACTGACAAGAAGCGTTTGAACGTTGCCGAACAGTTAGGTGGTGTTGATGGAAGCTGGATAGATACGTCGCGGATGCTTCTTGACCGGGACCTCTATCTATCACGCTCAGCCAAGACTCGACATCATCGGTGTGTATTTCTTCGTCCCTGCTACTTCGCAATATACTTACCTATCTTGCCATCCAGCTTTTGATACCTTGCTTTGAGTGGTGTCCCTTCGCTTTTGAGCTCGATAACGCGTCCGCTCCAATGTTAGTAAATCAACAGTCCGGCAGCTTGCCTCAAACATCTGGTAACCAGGGATCACCGAACAACCCCCCCGACTGGTGATCATCCATGCTTTTGGCCATCCTATCCAGTCTATCCATCCTGCTAGAATGTTTCCCTTAGTCTAACGTATGCTTACAGTCGGATATTATTGCCCTCGGCCTCCAGGCCAGGTGCACGTAACAACCCATAGACTCCAAGTAATGGAGATGCTTTGTTGTCAGTGGCAAATTGGTCTGCCTGATGTCAAATGCAATATAACCTGCCCTATCAACTACAACTGCTGAGGTGTACACTTCACTTTTGCTGGCCTGGTACAACGGTTTGATACCTGAACACTTGCTAGTTAATACTAGTATAAGAACCAAGCTTTCTTCCGCGGATCAGATCGTCCTATTCATTCCATTCCCACACCAGGTAATCCTCAATGCCCATCCCCCCCTCTGACATCTTGATCGCCCATGATAGGGACACTCAGACTCCAATGGGTGCACCAATTTTCCAGTTGCCTGATACTTAGTCCCAGCTCACGTCGGCCGGCTGCTGGATCCGGTCGCGGACCAGTAAGCCACGACATTGGGTTAGGGGTAACTGGGAGTAAATCTTTATTTTACTTGGGTTGCAGTGGCTAACATACGTGTCTGGACTGTAAGACCGATAGCAGAACCTCCAACAGTCACACCCTATTCAAGAACAAGCCTTGCGCTGTTGTGCAAGAGACAGACGCCGACAGGTGCCCTGAGAGCCTAGTCGCCTGAGGTGTGTGCTGCTCGAGTGCTGCCAGGTAGTGTTGAAACTCTGACCTAGAGAAGCAACAGTCTCGCCCCTTGGCCTAGTGCCTGCGTTGGGAGTTTGAATACCAGATCAATAGGGAAGGAGGTACATCAGCAACCACTCCAGTATATCGACCCCCCATTATGCCATGTTGAGTTACCATGACGATTCCATGACGAGGCCTTTGGGCTCTATATCCCCTGATTCACAACTGAGGCTAACTGAAGTGTCACGAAGCAGTCAAGTCGCCGACAGCCCGACAATCTCCCCCCCTGCCCGCCAGCCCGTTGCAGTTCCGCCAGCCGGTCTGCTGTCCTCGCCGGCTTCGACACGGCTCCATTTCCAGTAGACGATAGAGTTACTCCTTATACATACTACCAGCTGCGAACGGCACCTGCGGTATCGGCTCCGACAGACGCGTTCTGTGTGTTTTGGCGGAGGAAAACCGGAGCCAAGGCGCACCTCTTCGAAAACATAAACTCGTGCCGCACTTTCCACCGCCAACCTCACTCCTTCAACATCCTACGAGTAGAGATACGCACTTTCCAGCATCCTTATGCTCCTCATCCAAGCAGCTCTATCCTATATGTCAACAACCAGGTCTTGAGCCGAGGCTGCATAGTTATTCGCCTTCCGTATCTCTATCATCAAGCATCAGCTAGTTGTCGTTGGCTACTGCCCGCAACAGACATCCTTAGGAAGCCGCACCCAGGGGTCCCGGTCGAGAAGAATCCGCAACGTATCTATCCAGCTCGCATCAACAGCATCTAACTCCCTATTCAGCGACGCTCCAACGCCACCTCTCTACATACGCGAGTCTGCAGGATTGTCTCCTGCCCTCAATCATCCAGAAAACGCTCTTGCCATCACCGGCCAGCTCCTCCAAGAGTTGTGGTCAGCCAGTGGGCTTGAGGCATTTGTGTTCAGCTTTTCGTGTTGAGACCTTGGCTTTTGATCATCAACAAACTGGCCAAGTTTGTCCTACCTGTTTTTCTCTCCATCTGTTGTCTCGCCATACTCCCTGTTGGAAGCCTGATCAAGGCTTTGTATGTATACCAGTCGCTGATTGCTCTCATTGGCAGTTGTTGGGTGAGTCTCGCTACTTTCATTTGTTCTCCTCACTTTTTTCTCACTTCTCCCCCATCTTTTCTTTGGCCCCAACCACCAAAAATTCGGGGGCGCTCCATTTCAGCATTCTGCACACTACTCTCTCTCTTTTTGAATTTGGATTCCTCTCCGGCAGTTTCTCACTCTCTTACACTGGCCAACTGCGAATACCTCTGCATTCTTCCTACTCGTTGCAACTGGTCGGAATCATTCAGTGATTCCTCAGCCCCAATTTCTCTTAACTGCACTCCAGCAACCAATTTGGTGGCTAATTATATTCCTTCTTCTTCTTGAGTCGCCTCCTGAAGGCCTGTTCAGTATGGTCATAACACGTTCCAAACGTGCAAAGCGAGTTCTCCGCTGCTTGTCCATCTCCCAACATCAGGACGAGCTGCTCAGCCCTTCGACCACGCCGCTCATCAGATATACTTTGCTGAACAACTTCCATCGCTGCCGGCAGGTTTCAATTGACCTTGCGGAGCCAGCCGATCCAGTTCTAAACACAGTCTCTTACAATGCATTGCCCAAGTTTCTTAGGTCGCAATTGGAAGCACAAAAGATTACTAACGGAGGCAGACTCTGGTCACAGATTGTACCCATCCTGACTTTCATTCAAGCCAACCTACGAAAATTCGGCAACTCGCGCGGTTTCCCAACCTTGTTCTTCTGGTATTCTCGAGAGAACCATCGTTCGTACTTCTTCTTTGCCTTTGTCGAGAACAAGATGCCTTCGAAAACCTATACGTCACGCGAACTCCTACGCATGAGACAGACTCCAACTGGGAGAGAATTGTATGAAGAATTGCAAGAAAGACTTCAGAAAGACCTTGAACTAGGTCAGTACCTTGTGTTTCCTCGTATGAACTATGGTTCAATCAGCTGACTCTTGTGTGCAGGCGAAATATTCCGGATGCCACTCGACCGCTCTCTTCCCCTTATCAAGGAGGAACCTGCGGAGATGTCTGGAGACTTGGACAGTTACACCCGTGCGAAGAATGATGTATCCCGTCAACTCGATGGCACCGACTCCGAATGGAAGTATCGCGGTCGAAGCGAGGAGGAGCACGCCGAAACCCAGCCAATATCGGCCCCTCCTGGGTTGATAGCTCAGAAAGATGAGGGCTTTCAGAGATTCTACAAGGCTGTCGTGTCACCCACGCATGTTCGTGTGACTGCTGGTGGTCGAATTGTCCCCAACACCAGAGGCTCTTCGTCGCCTACCGCAAAGTGGCTGAAGGAGAAGGTTGCGGTGGATGGCACCTTTAGCAGCCGCCCACCAAGCCGTGATCTACCCGAACAGGGCCACTTCCCCATGCCTCAAGCCTTTCCTGCCTTTCCCCCAATGTTCCCCGGGTTTGCCCCTGGCATGGTTCCTGGAATGCCTGCTGGGCCGGCTCCATTCCCAATGATGCCCTGGCAGATGGGTCTTAACCTTGGTGGTGCCTTCGGGATGGTGCCTCATCCTCTGGGTCAAGCAACGGGCCCGACAACGGCACCCCAGAATTCATCCAAAACCGACAAACCAGAAGACACAGCTTCAGACAGCGCTACACCTGTTCGAACGTCGCCCCCTGAACAGTTTGACCCTGCTCGACCCTTCTTCTACAACGGACAGTGGATGATGCCACCAGGGGCCCCCTTTTACCCGTACCCCATGCCACCTGCTCATGGATTCCCAGCTCCTCCCATGTTCCCTGCTGCAATGGCTGCCCATAGATTCGGTCCAATCCCCATGATTCACCCACATGTCCCGAGACCTGGCCAAGCAACACAACCTCAGCTACCCGGCATGTTCCCATCGATGTTGCCGCCCGCACCGGGTTTGATGGCCCCTATCAAGCCACCTATCTCTTCTATTCGCCCAAGTGAGATAACTAAGAAGCAAATCGACATGCTTCGGGGATCTCTCAGATACTTTGAGGACCAGATTCAATACAACAAGCACCAGATCGATGAGAAGAGTATGGAGCAACAGGCGCAAGTCGTACGCCAGCAGATCCAGCAATTTGAGAAAAACCTCGAGGCGCAATTGGCCTTTGAGGAGAGCCATTACCCGAAGCAGGAAACGAAGAACGAGCCATCTAACCTTGCGACAACCGAGAATGTACGATCGCAGTCACCGATCACTGTCGATACTGAGGCAGGGCATGGCAGCGATGGTGCCTCTAGTCCTCCGTATGAAAGTTCAGTAGTGAAGGCATCCGATAGCAAGCCAGCGAAGGAACGAGGTCCTTTCCAATACACCAACGGCAGTGGTGTGGACAAGCCAACCTCAGCGACCACCGACACCAGCTCTTCCGACCATCAAGATGTTCTAAAGAAGCCATCCACCTTGCCAGTTGCTGCCGCACTAGCTCCACCATTTCAGCCGCGCATCACAAGTGAGAAGTTGAAGCAGACAAGCAATGAAACGTTCACAACGGCATCTCGTCCCTGTCCCTATGGAACCGCCAATGACCACCTCAACGAGACTGGCATCGCCGGAGAGCCTTATCTTGTCGGAACGCTTCCTTCTGGTATCAACATGGCACTAGTAAAGGACACTGATTATGTGTACCCGCGAGAGCTGACAGGGGACGAACTCCGTGCTCGCCACATGTACTGGGGCAAGACGCCTTACCATCTACAGAGTGGTCTTCCCAAGTTCGATGGCAAAGATTTTTATCCTCCATCACCGGCCAGGAACCACGTTTCCGAGCTACCACTTAATAACGGAAATCACCTGGTTACTCTCAAATCCAATGATGAACCAGAGAGCACCATTGCAGCTACGGAATCGGATCCCTTCCAACCATCCATCAAACTGGGACGCGGACTGGCTGGAAGTCGACTCGACAAGTCAGCTCCATCTGAAGCACCAATCGAGACTAAGCAAGTTGCGGTTGAAGTAGCTACTGTGAAGCTATCCACGCAGCCCACCGGTTGCGATTCCCTGAGAAAGGGTCTGAGCGCTTGTCGAGGTGGTTCCGCGACGGGAGTACTCAAGGTTGAGTCGGGAAGTGATGACAGCGATGAGAACGATGACAAAAACCTGCTGTTCAAGGGACGTAACTCCTTGAGACTTAACAAGTATGTTGTAAAAGAGACTCCCGCTTTTGATGAACTATAACTAACTCTAACAGGACCAAAACTCGCAACGGAATTTGGCAAAGCATGATGAAGCAAGGAATGTCGAGCGGTAACGTGGTTCCCGGAACAGTCTCCTCGATGACGGCCTGTGGGGTTCTACCACACTACAGGGGC
The DNA here is from genome assembly GCA_008477525.1 of Hypomyces perniciosus. Taxonomy (NCBI): domain Eukaryota; kingdom Fungi; phylum Ascomycota; class Sordariomycetes; order Hypocreales; family Hypocreaceae; genus Hypomyces; species Hypomyces perniciosus. The sequence continues at coordinate 1,467,611 of SPDT01000006.1, forward strand.
CACGCAACCGCATCTCTCGCGCCTGCTGCTGTACACACGACTTGCGCATCAAAGCCCGGAAGCAACCGCGATGGCAGCCCTGTGGCCGAGAAGCAAGTGGAGAACAGACCCCCAGGCGATACCAAACTGGCATCCAGAGCCGCATTCCCGAAAGTCACGCCAACGGTTTGACGAATCAATGGGTAGTCATTGCCTACCGTCAAGGCGACATGACCAAGAACTCACGCTGGCGGACGGTCAGAAGCTCTAACAGGAGCATCTATTATTGCCAGCATACTTACGAATTACATGAATATCGACGCATGATGACTTAGCTGCAGTATAACGTTACTTTGCTACGAGGTATTGACGACTCATGATATGAGCATAATTCGGTGAGCCTCGGTATTTACGGATAAGGGAATGGTATCGGAAGGTTGCTTTTAAAAGTTTATTGCAAATGTTAGGGTACGGAATGTGTTATGGTAATACGTCAACGTTTAATAGGGGCCCGAGGATTCAGTTCTGAATCTGCGCTGAAGGGGACATCTTATGATCGTTAGGACAATGGACTTTGAGTTACGAGATGCTACGAGGGAGGTTATTATAGAATCATGGACAGTTGATGGATTGCATCATCAGATGATAGATACCAAGGCAATTACCTAGACTCAAAAATAGACTTTGTGGTTTTCCCCGATTAGTCAGTTGACAGACGTGGTCGCTTTAACCAACGGCATTCGCCTGTTTACATGACAAAGCTCACTACGAATAAATCTTTGGAAGGCGTCTGAACGAGAAATAAATGGTGGTATTGATGCTTCACCAAGAGAGTACTATAGTGTGAATGTACTTTATCAAAGGTGGTGGTAATACTAATATGTTCCTCACCATCAAATTTTCATCTCCATTACAGCAAAGTCAAGGTGAAAATCTTCGGGCGAGCAGAAGGGGCTCGTGGTATGATCCCCTACTTGGTTCATTCTTCGCCAGTCGTATACCTCGAAAACCATGGATCTTAGTGGTTGACGCGGAGATTATCTAGCGGAATTACGAAACTACGAGTACGAACAAAAGAAATGAAAACCTACCGGCAGTCTTGCCTTTTTCGCTCAACTTGTGTATCAAGCAGCAAGACTCACATGAGTCTACGAATGCCGCATAGCAGCACCTCGACGATAAAAGTCGAGATCACGTCTCGCAAGAGGAGAGTAGGAAAAAGAAGACTTCGGGAAACACCTCCCATGGAGCATCTCACACAAACAAGTTGGTGAAATGGCCATTGAGAACCGTAAAATTCTCGATTCAACTACCCTGCTGAGAGGTCGAACCCACAGGGGTGCGGGTATCCCAAAAACGCCGGAGTATAATGCCCATTCCTTGCCCCCCATTGTTGTGCCATGGATGCATCGCATGGATATCAGTCAAAAGAAAATATTAGAAGTCGTTTCCTCGTCTCGTTTTTTTTATTTAAGCGGTGACCTTGGTGGTGGCGCGGAGCTCACGGCCGGTCTTGGAGCGGGCCAGGATATCCTCACGGTCCTTGTCAAGCTTGAGCTTGGTGATGACGACGTTGGAGGGGTGGAGGCCCAGAGGGACGCTCTGGCCGCTGGCCTTGTCGCGGGTGATGCGCTCGACGTGGATAACGTACTTGAGGCGGTAGACGGAGGTGACCTTGCCCTCGCGACCCTTGTTAGAGCCACGGACGATGGTGACCTCGTCGTCCTTGCGGATGGGGATGCTGCGGACCTGTTTGAGTGAAAATCGTTAGTCTGTCATGCCAATTGATGTAACGAGAGAATGGTGACCAACGTTGTACTTCTCACGCAGCTCCTTGCTGAGGGGAGCGCTCATGATGACACGGCGCTGGCCAGAGCCGGCCTTGAAGTGAGCGGCACGGCTCTTTCTCCGGGAGGAGGAAACATCTGTTTTTCGATTCATTAGAACATTGTGCATAATGGAAAGAAGCCAAGTTCAAGGCCTTTGAGCAAACTCACTGTTGCTGACTTTGGCCATTTTGTCGACTTTGGGCGGGCGAGGAATTCGTCGGCGTTGGGCGTTGGGTGATGAAGAGAAAAGAAGAAGAGTGGACAATTACGCGAAGAAAAAATTGGTGGTTGAGCGCCTTGTGGGCGGTTAGTGGGGTCCACGTGACCTTTCTGCCCTAGGATTTCCTTACCATTTTGGACGGGTGAAAGTTTTGCCGATCTAGCCAGTCCAACTCCATGCTCCTACCTATTAACCTAAGCCGCAAATAGTTGATAAGAGGACGGGAATTTCTAGAATTGGGATTTATATACTATCAAATAAATACTTTCCGATGTCGTTGATATTGGTACGTAAAATGATAATACAGTACCAAAGAATTGGCCGGGAAAAAAAAGGTATATATTGCATCCAATGGAAGTAGTTGATGGCGATAATATCTACGAGACCAAAGAGGCGAAATGAGAGACGAAATTGGCCAGAAAGAACACAATAGAATGGGCACCATAGGGGCTAGAGTCGAAATTTTTATTTCCAATATTCATACTAGGATATGAAAAAGTCCCTTTCAGTCCAAGACGAAACCCCATTTTCTGTACACGAACAGGTTGAAAATATAGTACATCGTTGCCATTGGCATCTTATTCCCTTAGTCTATGGTTCATCATGCTTGGAATCCCGCGCGGGGATTAAAATTTGTTGTTGTACACAATAGATGCGTCGAGCCGTTCTTATCCTGAGGCAGGCGGCTGGAATCTGCCATTGTTGTCATATCTTGCTTCTGTTTACTGTGAGTAATGGATCAATCCAAGGAACAACGGCGACAGAGACTTACTGAAGAATGTATAATTCAGAGTCACCGTTTCCACCCCCTTCATGTTCAAGTCATTCAACAGATCTGGATCCAGGTAGAAGAAAACAGGCATATCCACCGTTTCGCCGGCGTTTAGTCTCTGTTCTTCAAAGCAGAAGCATTGGATCTTGCTAAAGTATGGCGCACATTGACCAGGCGTTACGCTGTATGTTGCCACACCAATGATATCTTGGTCTCCTAGATTCGTCGCCTTGTAAAAAGCCAGGGCCGTTTCGCCGGGCAAGACTCGGACCTCGCGCTGCTGTGGAACGAATTTCCATGGCAGGATGTCGGATACAGATGCATTGAAGGTGACGCGGATGCGCTTGGCGGAGGTGACAGGGACGAGTCGGCTCGAGATATCTTCATTGCCGGAGGTGCCGTGTGCGCGAACGGGTTGGCCACCCCAGCCTATTTCTTGGCAAATCTGCAGCTCAGTTAGTCGACTGTATAAACTCACTTGCGAGGAACTGCGACAGACCATCTTGTAAAGCGGCACCGATCCATATGCCAGGGCCAGAACTCCCATTATCATGCTCATGGTATAGTATCTGCAGGCCAATGAGCCCAGTCCAAGTCAATTGTATCCAGCCAAGGTTATCCATACGCAATTGTCTGGTTCTTCCTACTGTATTCCTGGCGCAGTCTGTCCATCGACGGCGCATAGGCCTGCTGCTGGCGGTACTGGGGCAGCTGTTCCCTTCGAGGTGTCGAGCTCGAGATTTTGCGGCGGAAGTTGGCGAGAGCAGTCTGCCGGATTTGGGGTCGCGCCTTCTGGCAGAAGAAACAAGTCCATTGCGATGAGCTTGCGGCTCCCGCGCGACTTATGCGCGCCAATCTGTTCATCTTTGGACCGAGGGATTGTCGCATGGAGGTCGAACGAGCCAAGCTTCGGTGCCATTCTTTGGTGGTGGTTTGATGGTCTGTCTAGAATTGGTGGGGCCGGTGGTTCGGGGAGGCGTTTTCCGGCTGACAACCGTTATCCAGCTTGTGAGGGATCGGGAAATATATACTTCCCAGGAATCTGAACACGATCGTTTCCTCTTTGTTAATTAGTTTTATCTAATGAGATTTTTTAGTGGAAAGAATATATCATGCACCCGGTACGCTGTTCTATGTGCCTTTGGCAAGGCATGAGCTTTTAGCCTCGGCTTCACTGTTACTGGCAGACACGACTGTGGAGGTATCATTCCATTCCATTGAATTCACAACCTAGACTTTGCGCTGAAATACTAACAAATTTATTCTCAGATCTAAACATGCAACCATTGATCCAAGATAGTGCCCAGAAATAAGGAAAAACGCCATGCCAATGCTAACCTTTCTTATGCCAATTTACGACGTCTGTGCTTCCCTAGATTCCCGTTAATGCCATTGAGAAGAGGCTTGACCACTTTTTGCCTCCCTGATTGCGCCACCCGCTCCAGAGTTTGAATGATGAAAACTTGAATGGCCAAAATAACAAGTCGAAACAGATGATCAATCAACCCAAGCCTTGGGATCCTACCCCGACTATAAGTGGAATCTCGAAACTCAAAGGGTAGCTTTGCACCCAGATGATCCTGGGCGACCTGTAAGCCGCTGGTGAATCCGTCTTCATGGAATCCATACCCGGTCCATGCGCCGGCGTAGCTTATTCCCCTCTTGTTTTGTATATTGCGCAGGACTCTCTGTGCGCGGACCGAGGATGGAGTATAGAGGGGATGTGTGTAAAAGTATCTCCCCTGCGTCTTGGAAGGACTGGGACGATGGATTGGGTTGATGGTGACCAGGACATCTCCGAATGGATTTCTTGGTATGTGTTGTAGGATGTTCATGTTGTATGTCAGACAAACCTTGTCCATGTTGGCTTTTTTGACTGAGGGTGAGGATAATGTGAGGAAGTTCCAACTTGACCATGCTTTTTTGTTCCGTGGCATCAACGACAGATCTGAGTGCAAGACAGCCTCGTTCTGCGAAGTCTGGAAGCAGGACAAGATGGACCGTTCCTGTTGCGTCGCTGAGGGTCCAATAATAGATAGTGCTTGGTCGCCATGTGTTGCAAGGATGACGTGATCGTAGACTTCCGTTTTGCCGTTCTCAAGGTGTACAAGGACACGGCCTTGATGATCATTCGAGACATTCCTGACTGGCGTATTTAAGAAGAGGTGGTTTGGTGGAAACCCTTTCATAACGGCATCGATGTATGACCGGGCTCCGTCTTTCAACGTCAACCACTTCGACCGAGGAGTGAAAGTCGATAAGAGATGGTGATTCCATCTTGCAACAATGTCAGTCAGATATTCAAGGGACCATCAAGACCATCCACTTACAGAAAACGGACAAGCGTAGCTGCTGGGAATTCCAATGCGCACTTGTCAGGGCTGGTGCTCCACAAGGCCGCAGTGATCGGTATCAGGTAATCATCTCGAAAGCCATCCGAGTATCCTTCGCGCTCTAGGTATTCCCCAATTGTCTGAGTCCTGTGGATATGGTTCATCATGCTCTCCCCCCCATAGCGAGGCTCATATTCTTCCTCATCCATGAGCAGATCAAGTGCGAATTGGTTGAAGCGAATGACATCAAATATCGTTCTCCACGTCCGTAAGGAAAGAATGCGCCTCCTCTGACAAAATATCGCCTCTAAGCTTGAGGTGGCCCATTCGAACAAGCCTTGATCGCGTGACACACTGAAACTCATTTCCGTAGGCTCCATTCGCACGTTGAGCTTGTTGAGGAAGTTGATAAAGTTTGCTATGATGAATGAGCATTCCGATGCGTTGTAAGTCGTCATCGACTGGATCTAGGCCTTACGGTATGTGGCGGAATTTAGCACAACGAATCCCGTGTCAACGGCCGTCGTGAATTTTCCAGCCTTCCATTGCACGGTATTGGTATGGCCGCCCAGGCGGTCCGCAGCTTCGTAGAGATAGACATCGTGGTAGGTCCTGTTCAGAGCCCATAGCGCGGCGATGCCTGAGCAGCCACTGCCGACGATGGCCACTTTCTTCCTGGGGGATCTGTCAACAGCTCGGTTCATAGGTACGGCGGGCTCTTGGGCGATGGTGATGAATTGCAGATACAGAACACAAGGGAAGAGAGATGTTGGGAAGATAAGCTGCCCAAAACCGCCAAGCAGGCTTTCACATGTCAGAGACCCGACCAGAGCTGCTGTGCAGCTCAGGGCGGGCAAGTGGATGGCTGGGGAGGGGAGTTTCTGGCGCTATAGATGGAACTATGCATGGGATATCGTCGATCCGATTCGATGACTTTGAAGATGGAACCTGCGGGAGATGCGAACAACTCACACATGGCGCGACCCTGGCATTGAGGGCATTTTTGCAAACAGGGGTGGATTGCAGGTGCCTTGTTTGCTTTTGCTACTGGTGCGCCGAAGGACAAGAATCACAAGATAAAACTGCTCGGTCACTGTTTGGAGATGATGTTGCAAAGAGCAAGCGGTGATGGTGCCCAACAACTTCTACCGAGGTCTGTGTCTAGCAGGGTAGTTAAGGTGAAGTGAGTGGGCGCCACACAGGTGGCTAATTTTGGCCAACCAACAGGAGCTGGACAATGGGAACGGGTAATCAACGGGTTATTACTCTGAAGCCGCCTTGAATTGCCACTCATATTTCAGACGTCAACTCAATTAAGGGTGTAGACACTCACTTCGGCTAGGCACCTCTTGATTTGCTGAATGCCTAGCGGCCAATATGTCTCAAACCAATTTTTCAAAAGGGTGCCACCATGCCAGACAGAATTATCTGATACATCGCCGAAAGATGTTTGAGGCTTTACGAATGAGGATACGGCCAAGTTCTTTCAGGCTCTTTGTACTCCGTACCACAAAAAAACGATATGTGAGCAGGAACATCCATCACTGTACGAACTACGGGGTACAGATCGATGGGATGTCGAGCACTCAACGGGACCGGGAAACGTAGGTACGAGTCCCCGATTCTTGAAAGCGCCGTGTAGAATAAACTACATCAATCTGCCCGGCATTTCAACTGTACGCCAATGACAAAGTCTAGACGTGAAGCCTTTTTTTCTTCATAGCCGGGGTAGAATCAACTTTTTTGAAGAAGAAAAGAAAAGAGAAAGAGAAAGCTTTGCGAAACAGCAGACCTAATATTCTCCAGCAGCTCGTGCACGGACCCATATGCTTAGTCACCGACATCCAGCCTTCCCTGTGGCTGAGGAACTGGGTGTGTATATGCGAGGTACCTGCTTTGGCTGCACTGTATGCAGTTACCTGCAGCAGTGACAGAGGAGGTACCCACAGGTACGCAGCGCCTTTGAGCCTTGGTCTGGGAGGGTACTGGATGACGAGGCTCCCGAAACAGACAACTCTGTTTTATCATTCCAACACCGTCCACATTGTACGCATCAAGCGCGTGTATCTTGATCATAGACAAGTTTCCTTCTGTTCTCTCTTCCGTGCGAGCCTGGAAACCCCAGCCATCCAAGAGTAACTTTACCTTCAGCCTCAGCTCTCTCAACCCCGACATCCGCGATGGCGAATCCTCTCGATACTGACGCCGGCTCTGAGCTCTTCGGCTCATACGAAACGGAGCTCAGGTTGGTTCAAGCGGATTTGGCGCAGAAGCTGGACCAGATTCCAGAGCTCACTGGCGAACCGCGCAAGGCCGCCGTTAGTCAGGCCGAACGCGCCCTGGAGGAAGCGGATGAGCTGGTACTTGCGCCATTCCCCAACGTTTGAAACAAACTTAACCATCTCCCTATCACAGCTGGGCCAAATGCGTCTCGAAAAACAGAATATTCCAACGTCTTCACGGGGCAAGGTCAACCAGCGTTTCCGCAACTATGAGTCCGACATCGACACCTATCGCCGAAAGCTCGAGGGCCTCTCCTCCGATCGAGCTGCTCTCTTCGGCTCACGATACACTGACGAGCCTTCCGGCGCCTCGGACATTAATCTAGAGCAACGTCAACAGCTACTTCGGGGGACAGATCGACTTGATAGGTCCACACAACGATTGCTAGCCAGCCAGAGGCTTGCCAATGAGACTGAGGTTATTGGTGCAGAGGCCCTCGCCGATTTGCATAGACAGGGAGAGGTGATCCGGCATACACACGACACACTTTTGGATAGCGAGGGCTATGTCGACCGAAGTGTCAAGACCTTGAGAGGGATGGCTCGGAGGTAATGTTAAGTCTCACTGGGAATATCAATGTGCATACACTAACAGAATGGACGATAGCATGGCGACGAACCGAGTGATTACTATTTCAATCATAACTGTTCTGGTCCTTCTCATAATTGCCGTTATCTTCAGCAAGTTCAAATGAGCGTTTGGTTTTATTAGGAGTTATGGTGGCGACAGGAGTTTTGATTTCTTGGGACTTGAGTTTTCTCTTGTGTCGATACAGGCCTTGAATCACGTACACTTTGACGAAGACAAGAAGCAGTCCGTGTCTGAATACGGACTCCCACTATTGGAGATGAAATTTTGTTCAAAGAGGATACGATCTACTCGTTCCGGTGTAACACGCGCGCTCTTTTATCCGAGTGTTTTTCTGGTTTATGATAAAGCGCTCGTTACAGCCCCACAGCTATTGTTTCTGTTTTTAGAAAGAGAGTACTACTACCTAACTGTTTCAACGAACAATTCATGAGATTGACTGCCACAGAAAATGCTATCTAATACTATTACTACAAGCTTGTTGCAAGTTGACCACAAGCGTTCCACCAGAAGCGGGGTGTGGGGCTGCTTTAGTAATAGCCGAGGATAATCCGATGTAGGGCCGAAATTGCGACACTGCATCCTTTCAGCCTTTCTCTTTGACCAGATTTCCCAACTCACAAAACCTTTCTCATACACACAAAAAAACACCCTCCCTCTTCCCTTCCCCCAGCCTCTTCCCTCCGCCGCCCGCCAACCTTTGTTGGCACCGCACCATATTTTCTCTTTGCCTCAACAACATTGGCTGGGGGCTGTATCTTTCTACTATTGAAACGCTCTAGCCCCAGCTTGCTGCGTGCTCAACGTGGCCTTGCCGACCCCGATGTCTGAATTCCTTGGGTATGACGGTGGTCCTCACCTCGTCCTGTGGCAATGCGACTGACGTATGGGGCTTCAGGTCTCGTATTTCCCTCATATCCAAGAGCGATATTCGGTAAGATTTTGTCATCCTCCGCGTCTCCCACGACCCTTGCTAACAGACTTTGGAGCTATGTTGGTACTCTGCACGAGATCAACTCGGACGAGTCAACAGTGTCCCTTGAAAATGTCCGATCGTTCGGTACAGAGGGACGGAGAGGCAGACCCGAAGAAGAGATCTCAGCGTCAGACCAGGTCTACGAGTACATTGTCTTCCGCGGAAGTGATGTGAAGGATCTACGGATTGAAGAGCATCCGGCTATCAAAGAGACTAAGCCTCCTGTTATGCCCGATGACCCGGCTATTGTTGGCGTAAGTACCAATTTTTTCTTTCTTTTTTTCTTGTGGTCCCTTTTATATGATGAAATATTCCGGATGTAAATCTTTGTCACGTCGGAAAAGCGCAAAAACAATGTCGAGATTTCCGTTGCCTTCCTTCTGATCCATGGGGGACATTTCTATTTCGAGATGAGAAAAACCAAACGATTGAGAAACTCAGCTAACTCGAAGATACAAGGCTCGGGCTCGCCCTGGAGCACAAGGGCCAACTCAGAATCTGCCCCCGGGTGCTGCAGGCTTCCAGCATCCATACCCTCCCAACAATTTCTATGGTGGACCTCCACCTCCTGGCTCTTGGGGTCGAGGTGGACCTGGCCCTATGTCGGGACCTGGTTTTGGCAACATGCCATACCCTCCACCACCTGGTTGGTTTCCTCCAGGCCAAGGCTTTCCGCATGGCGGACCAGGAGGTCCGGGCCCATGGGCAAATGCTGCATTCCCTCCAGGCCCTGCTGGACCTCCTGCCTCCGAAGCTGCTCAAGGTCAGCGGGGTCCTTCTGATACTCCCCCATCAGGCCCTACTCAAGAGTCCAAACCAGCACCAATCGGACCTGGATCAGATAAATCCAAGGTGACACCGGCACCGCAGGCAGCACCCCCAACAGAGCCACAATTCTTGGCTCAGCCTACACGACAGCCTATCAATGCACCAACCGTAGTAGACTCTAAGCCCTCGGCAGAAGAGGTCAAGGCGGCTTCCAATGGACCTGCTCACCAGGCTGTTGATGCCACCAAAGCTGCTCCGTCTGCTCCCAAGAATAATCGGGTCACGCCGGTCGTGCCACTCGCTGGACTAGCAACCAAGCCCTTCCAACCTCCTTTTGCTGCAGAAAAGGCTGCACAGGCAACCGCCAAGACAGCAACAGGTGGACCCAGCACTGTTCAGGATGCTACAAATGCAGCCAGGGCGGCTGTCGCCGTCGCAATGGCACAGCTAGCTAATAACGGCGGAAACGCTATGGATAACCTCACAAACAAAGTCAATGAAATGAGGATTAATGCTGGAAGAGGCGGCAGCACCGCTACTCGTGGCCGTGGCCGGGGAGGACGGCCAACTAAAGTCGAAGTTCCAGATGCGGATTTCGATTTCGCCCAGGCGAACGCCAAGTTCAACAAGGAGGATGTTGTCAAGGAAGCCATTGCAGGTTCCCCTCTGACTGAAACTCCGAACGGATCGCTAGCTGATGGACCTGAGTTGGTTGACAATGCCGTACCTGCGGCAGCGTACAATAAGTCGAAATCATTTTTCGATAACATCTCGAGCGAGGCCAGAGAAAGAGCCGAGAATAATGGCCAAAAACCTGGTGGTCGCGAATGGCGCGGTGAGGAACAACGCAAGAACATTGAGACGTTCGGACAAGGTAGCGTTGATGGTGGATACCGCAACTACCGAGGACGTGGCCGGGGCCGTGGAGGACAAGGTCGAGGCCGCGGCGGATATGGTCGAGGTGGACGAGGTGGCCCTCGCCCACAGTATCAATCAACCGCTGCTGGTCAGTAAATGTGGCCGGAAGTGGTGAGCTCTCGTGCCAACAAAACAAAGTTGGAGAGACGCCATCGAACTTGGCATCACCAACTCTATGAGTTGGATTTGGCGGGTGACAAGCATCGTGATCATCAGCCCTTCTTGCGAACTTTGAGCGCAGCATTTCTTGCGCTCTTTTTAATTTTTTTTTCAGATCAATGTACCAAAATCTTTCTGGGCTCTGTCACTTCAGAACTGCTTCGCAGCAGCTGGGATGAGTTACTAGTTATACCTCGTCTGCGTCCGGCTTACCATTGAAGCTGTGACTTTCACTGATTACGCAACTTGACGATGATGCTGGAGTTCGGTTTACGTTGGAAGGGGAAAGGGGTTGGCATTACGTGACACATGAAAGGGTCTTGTGAGCACAATAGCTCACCGGTTTTGCGGTTGAAACGAATTGAATCTTTTGCATTCACGACGAGGTACAGGGAAATGCGTGTGGGATATACATTTGTGATAACGTCGTCTTGGGAATGGACAACGGACGAGTCACTTGAAGAAAATGCAAAATGAAGCTTGATGAACCAACTAATAGCTGGGGACAGATTGGCTATGCCTCTTGTTGATAGCCAAGAAAATAAAGATATTCATCAAGCAGTTAACGATTCGATAATGCTGTTGTGATGTGACGAGTAATGTGTTGATGGCCTAGACGATGCGTTGCGTATTATAGATAGGTACTACTGATTGTTGCAAAACAGGCTAGAATTTTTTCCTACCCCCGCTAACGTCATTCCATCGGCGTGACACACGCTGAACCCTACCTAATACTTGGTCATTACTAGTACCAAGTCGATTCCAGCACTCAACCATCCATCTGAACGGTTCAACACTGTACGCCTGTATTCTGTACCAGGAAATTCATTCATATTTTATTGCACCTTTTTCCCCCGTCATTTTCTCGCCACTTTCTCGCCACTTTCTTCGCATCTTACTGGCTTGTTTACTCATAACGCGTACATAGGGTAAGGGCTCAGCATGTCGAGTAGACAGCTGCGCAAGCTCCAGAAACAGAGGGAGCTGGGGGGAAAGACGAATCAAGAGATCGGAGAAAGCGATGAAGCAGAAGAACCCAGTCTATCAACGCCCAAACCACGGGTAAATCTGTTCGCCGCTTTAGGTGGGGATGAGGATGATCATCAAGATGAAGATGAGGGGCAAGAGAACGAGGACATCCAGCAAGATGTGAACGAGACCACAGCTCTTGCGAGTTCAAAGAAATCCAAGAAAAAGAAGAAGAAGAAGAAGAAGGCCAATGCAGCGGCCGCGACCTCGGAAGTCGGTGGCGGCGAGCAAAGCGACGAGGATGAGATTGATAAGGCCATGAAGGAGCTCAACATCAAACCACAGCATCACAATGCGTCCTCCACAAACCCTCAGTCCATCCTCAAAAAAGATGGGGGCTTGTTGAAGATAAACCTCTATCATCTCAAAGTTATCAACGAAATGAGAAATCTGTTTGGCCGGGACGTCATCGAGTCCGCCAACGCAGAAGAGGAACAGGAACAAAACCGCCGGGGACGACGAGGGGCTGTACGGCAACAGGTAGATCTGGAGACATTCTTGCGAGAGCCTCCTGGAGCCCCAAAGTTGCCCGAAGTTTCCCTCCGGCGCAATATCTTTATCCAAGGCAGAGAGCACTGGCCGCTACGGACTACCGGTGGACTGACGATGAAGGAGATTCGCAAGGCTCCGGATGGATCCTGGATTGAATATGCCTACTTCCACGATGGCGAGTATGATGGAATCCAGATGTTCTTCTTCACTTGCGTGCAGCTAGGAGATCCCATGCGAATGGTCCACTTGCTCAAGGAAGTTCGTAAGTAGCCCCAAATGCCCAAGATTCATTCATGTACGTATCAACATTCTGACGTTATGAACAGCCTACCATGTCTCGACACTACTGCAAGTGAGTAGTGTAGCCAAACAAGACCAGAACATGGCCCTAGCCTCCGAGCTATGCGAGCGAGCCTTGTTCACATTCGGCCGAGTGACGACGTCAGCGTTCCGACAAAGTATTGAGCAAGGAAAAGCTCGCCTGGACTTTAGGAGACCTGAGAACCGCCAGTTCTGGCTTGCGGGATATCATTACCTCAAGAGTCTGATCAGGAAAGGAACCTATCGAACCGCGCTAGAATGGGCAAAACTGCTCTTCACCCTGAATATTATGGACCCGTACGCAATGAGGCACTTCATCCACTTTCTGGCTATTAGAGCACACGAATCTACCTGGCTGCTCAACTTCCTGGACCTACTGGAGAGCTTGGATAGCAGCGTAGATGTAGTATACATCCTGCAAAGCCGAGTGCTGGCGAGACTGCAAATGGGCGACACAGAGAATGCGAAGCAAGATCTCCTAAGTGGAATACAACGCGTCCCTTGGCTCTACTGCGCTCTCTTCCAGGAGCTCAACCTCGACGCACCCCCGTCCATTTGGGGTATAAGTGCTGAATCAGACACTGCAACTTTCTGTGTGAAACTTTACTTGTACCACACCAAGGATTTGTGGAATAATACCCAAGCAACAGCACTGCTGCAAGACGTGGCCAAGAGCATGGATCGAGTCAACGTGGCATCCCTGCCAAAGGATGGCCGCCTGGTGGACTTGGGAGCGACCAGACTCGCCTACCTCGAAGGACACACGTCCTTACTGGCAGTAGCGCCACGGGATATCTTGGACAGTCAGCCCAACTACGAATTCGATCCCCTGCCACCGGCGGAGGATGACAACATTTTTACGGGAGAAGGGACAAGACTGCCCTGGCGGGATCGACAACAGCAGCAGCAGCCACTGGATGGCCTCAATGATCTTCTTGCACGGATGCTTGCGCTGCGGGGAGCTGGACCAGTGAATGCCGGGGTAGGAGTACTACCTGGAGCCGCTGATGAGGACTTGGATGCCCTCGGTGTCCTAGACGACCTGGACACTGACGATGAGGAGCTTCAGCAAGACATTGCTGCCCAAGTAGCTGGGAGCGAAGAACCGGGAGTGCTGGCCACATTTCTCCGAATGTTTGGGCTTGGCGGCAATAACAACAACACTCGGCAAGATGACGAGGGAAATGAGCGCCCGGAGACGGGAGATGGGGCACCAGGATCTTGGCCTGCTGAACACGAGGATGTTGAAGATACGAGTGGAGAGAGGGATGAGTTGAGTTAGTCCGCTATTAGAGCAATACGATACGAGAGCTCTGTTCTACGGAATACTCCGTAGCAGTACTCCGTAGCAGCAGTACTCCGTACAATACCACACATTGAGGGCGCACTGCCACCCCCGCAACTCCATTCCAAACCCCCAGACACTCGGAAGAAAACAAAGCAGCGTCTTGAAAGTCGGAGTTTAGTGAAATCCGAGAAGCGCGGGTTTCGTAAGCGTGACGAATTGGCTTCGGGTATTATCGGTGATATGCTAGACATGACATTTTAAAATGCAGGTACGAGTACTCCGTACGGAGTACATACAAGGTTAAAAAGCCGTATATTTTCCCGCGCTTGCCACTCGTATTATAACTGACCAATATGGTCTGATGATGGGTTAGGTGAGAGTGGATACTACACAGATTTCGACAGAGTCTCTGTAAACAAATTGAATAGCAGCTTACGAATTACCTAATTAGATTTATGATCTAGATACTACATAATACTACTACTAGTAGCAGTATGTGTTTCGTATGTACGAGTAGATGGATCTATCTACAGCACAGAGGTAGTATTTGTCAACGACATAAACCGAATTGTCCATCCAGTCTTGAGATGACACGAGTGCCAAGCCTCAAAAGCCGATTCCCCTCTTTCTGTCATGATAAAGGGTGCGTGCGCCTTCGCGTGCATTCGTTGTCCCTTTCAAGTCACCGGTCGGGTCGTTCTGCAAGGGGAAACCGGCTCGGTAACGTATATGTCTACAGTCGCACTACGGAGTAGTACTTCGTACTTCGTACACACCTCGTAAATGCGAACGTCCAATACGTTTATTGGTTGCATGGTGACTGGCGATCTCAAGGCCTGCAGGACGGAAATGCCGAATGGAGCAATCAGACAGCATGGCCCGGGCCCGGAGCAGCGACTCGGCCGGGAGGGCGGGCGCAGGAGATGCAACCTGGAAAATCTTTCCCGCCTTGGCACCCGTTGAGGGTGTACTACGGAGCAGAGTGCGAGTGCAAGTCCGAGACACAGCTGTGCTAGATAGAGCGCGAGTAATACTAGTGTGTGTTGATGAGGAGCGTACGAAGTACGTATGTGCAGTACTAGTAGTACTACTTCATCTTCATACGTACTACGAGGTGCTCAATGCTAAGAACATCAAGCGATTGGGGCCATCTGTCATGGCTTAATAAGGTACTCACGTAATACTCCCCTGGCCCAATCCCCAGTACCAAAGGTCGATGAGGACGCAAGATAATGCAGCCAGACATCGGAGGCATCACGTGGTGGCGCCGCCTCTGCCTCGCCAGAACCTAACCACCTAATAGCGTCATCCTGCCAAAGCAAGCCTCATTTGCCAGGCCCTCCCAAAAAGGCTTCGGGTCGGTTCCCACTCCATTTCACCAGCCCACGGGCTTTGCAGGGATGCCCTGGACTGCCTGGACGTGGGAGGGTGGAAAGGCCGGGGACTCCAGTCCCATAGTCCAGTCCCAGTCCCATTACGAAGTGCTGCTCGCAGTCCTCGTCCGTGTCCATCTGGCGCACTCTGAGTGACGGAGTCTCTGCCCTCTGCCCTCTGTCCTCTGCTGTACATAGGGCCAAAAAATAGTGGCCGCGACACACACAAATCCAACCATGGGCTGGTCGGCCGATCGCAACCTTATCATCTCCGTCTCCATTTGTTGGCGAGACTGACGACACCCGCACCGCTGACTCGTCGAGTGCGTATGAACGCAGCGCAGCGCATACACAGTGAAAGAGCAAGGAAATAGAACGAACGAGGGAGAGAAGAAAGAGACACAGAGAGAGGCAGAGAGAGGCAGAGAGAGGCAGAGAGTTGACAAAGGCGGGCTGATTTGACTCTGATACTTTCCATTGATCGACAGACCTGCTGAGCATGGCCGAGACCGCCACGGCAATCCTCAACTGAGAATCAGATTCAAGCCACTTCAGAACAACCCTTCTACCCCCCCTCCACTTGGTCTTCCCCCATCCAACACTGTCGTCATCTGCGCTTCGTTTGGCATCCGTGCTGCTCCGCCTGCTGTCCGCCATGTTCGACGTGTTGACGCCGACGGACCCGCGACCTCTGTATTATCGTCTAATTGACCTCGAGCCGCTTGGTCCTCGACACTGACCTCGACACTGACCTCGGCTCGCCGCCTGACCGCTCGATCGTCGCAAACTGTCCCTATCGCTGGACTTCTCGATAGCCTGACGACGTCACATGCAAAACCCGTCCATTGGATGGCTTCCATGCACGCATATCCTTCCATCACAGAGCCTGGGGCGGTTGCAGTTGCGTCAACCGCCACCATGGGCACCGACGCCACCAACCCTAGCGACGGCGCGAGCCCATATGATGCTTCTTCCTCCATGTCCCAGCAACCTTCGCCTGGCCAGCAATACCAGCAGCAACAACCAAACTCACAAGGGCCGACGACACAACAGCAGCATCGCAGCGTTAAGCGACCCAGACCTGTCAAGTCCTGTACCGAATGCCGTAAACGTAAGCTGCGATGTGATCGCCTATGTCCCTGTTCGCAGTGTCAGAAATCGAGCCGCCCCTGCAAATACGCACCCGATCACGACTCGACCAATCTATCCGATGGCTCAGATGTCGAGGCTGCAGAGCATGGTAGGCCGACCAAGCGCAATTACCCGTCCGGTACTGCAGCTACGGGCGTGACATACACCGAGTTGGCGCTGACGCCGAGGCCGACGAAGAATGGAGAGACCACGAGTCTGCCGTTGCTCGATGAGCTTTCTTTAAGGATGGAACGGTTAGAGAAGCAGCTCCTTGTCCGGAACTCCGCTGGGACCGATGCCAGCGGGGCCACGATCGTTGCTGCGTCTGCGCCAACTATCCGAGGCTTGACGGTTAAGCAGGGGGCGTTACGAACACGGTATTTCGGACAGAATGATGCTCGTGTTTTGATGAACCTGGTAAGGAGATTTCGGCACTCGCATATTGTTAATGGTGGTTTACCGGTTTTCTAACCTTCTTAGTTCGACGAAGCCAAGACATATACATCTCAAAATTTCCAGAGGGAACCTTTCCCAAGCTTCGAACTTCTACATAAACATTTGCGGAGCACATATGCAAAATCTCTGACTCCTATTACCGTCTTCGTCGACTCTATGATGCCGATTCACAAGCGGATGACGGATATTTTGCCAAAAAAGGCAGTCTGCGATCGCCTAGTTGCCAGCTACATCGATACTTCTGAGATGTTTTATAGAATACTGCACCTGCTGTCGTTTTCCGAGCAGTACGATCTCTATTGGGAGGGCAAACTGCAGTCAGAATACTTTCTTCCACAGCTGCTGTCCGTCCTCTCCTTGGCATCTCGATTCGACACCAAATCCAGGGGGCTTGGGCACGAGCGAGTAGAAGGTGTCCATATCCCGACTGCCTGCGCGCTCGTTCGCATTTGGCTAGATGGTTTAAAAGGCAAGCAGCTTGTTGAACTTGCAACACTTCAGGTGGAGGTGCTGTTGTTGCATGCGCAAAGGATGATTATGCCCCGTGCGCAAGACTCCTGGAACCAATTGGGATTCATTGTGCGGCTTGCCATGACCATGGGCCTCCACCGGGATCCTTCTGAGTTCGAGCCGCGAATGACAGTGTTTGTCGGCGAAATTCGGAGGAGATTGTGGTTTGCGATCCTCGATATGGACCTGCATATGTCGCTCGCCTCTAACATGCCTTGCCTTGTTCGGGACGGAGACTACACATGCCAGCCGCCACGGAATCTGGACGATAACGAGCTCTTCCCTGACATGACTGAACTGCCCCCATCGAAGCCCATTGATCAGGCGACAGACAACCAAATGCAGGCCTACGCCGCTATGACACTTCCCACCCGAATGAAGGTATCGCACATGATAAACCGCCTTGACACTATTCGCGACTATCAGGAGGTTTTGGATGTTGGGGCGAAGCTGGAACGGTTTATCGAAGACATCAATTACATATATCCACGACACGGAGCCCTCAGCGATGGGCAACGAAGTAAAATATGGAGATCTCGGGTGATTCTCGACATGCATGTTCGACGACCTCTATTAGCCTTGTATCGACCCTTCGCCATGGGAGCGCCTGAGGCCCCAATGCAAATCTCACGAGCCTATCTACGATCATCTATGGTGATCTTGAAATATTTGGACGAAATTGATCCACTGCTGGCACACTTTCAAAACATATCTGAGATGTACATCCAGATGCTGAAACGGGATGTGGTTCAGGCGGCCTTGAGCGTGTGTTATTTTGTCAAGCCAGTGGTTCACCGGAATTTTGATGGCTTAACCCTAGCCCAGCAAGGACATCGCCTGTCACCCGATATAATGGACGATTACCCGTCATATATACCAGATGACTTCATGCTCTGGACGCCGGTACGGCTGACCAACACCGTGCAGAAGATACTCGATCTCCTCGTCCGTAATATGGGTGGAAGTGATACCAAGGACATTATATGCCTGGGCATCGTACTGGAGAGCGTTAGGAAACCGGAAGCTAGATGTGAAGAAATCACACGCAATCTTTACAACTTGTTGGAGGCTTGTCTGAGAGCGACGAATGTGACCGTGGAGAAACTTCGCGATGTGCCTCCGGCTGGCACTGATGGATTCCTATCTGATTCTTATATGCATGGACGGATGCCATTTATGCAGCATGGCTACAACACGGGCGGTATGGCAAGAACTGCAAAGGAAATGTGTGGTTGGATTATGTGGGATGGGTGGGACTGAAGTTTCCAAGTGGCTTTTTGTGAAGCATAATGACAATACTTGTTTAAGAAAGCAAGCGGGGTGTTGTGGTTAGAAATATCCTTTAAGGGAGTACAGGAAAAGTAATGATGTTCCGGGTTGGATGGCGGAATAGGAGAGTGGATATGCACAAGATTTCAGGGCCAACCGGTATTTGATTCTTGGCGGGAAATATATATTAAGATACCCCGATGACGATTCACATGAGGAAGGATGTAGATGAACCATAGTGCAAAATGGAGACTGTCTATACAGAGAATAGAGACCAACGATGATGTGTGACATATCCGATTCTTGAGGACATGCATACTGTAATTGGTTGAGTGAACTTGATGACATCTCCTCTCAGTTCGTCAGGACTGGGGACATGTTATCCCACTCATTCGTTTCTGCGGCCTTGATCATCCATTTCCCCACGCTCTCCCTGCTAATAGACGGGTTCCAGCCACAGCCAGCACCATCATCCGGCCAGACTTTCACATCCGTAGCTAGACCTTCAATCAGCCTCGCAGGACGAGCCAAAACAAAAGGCACACCACTGTTCCTGACCAAAGCATCCATGCCATTATGGTCCTTGATGGTGAGGTTCATAGTGCTATGGCGCATGACGAAGCGGATTGGTAGACTGAGGTTATCTCGGGACGAGCCAGCGCCAAAAAGCGAGTTGACGACGATTTTAGGCAGGGTTGTGAAGGGAGTGTTGGAAATTGCAGAGAGGAGGGATTTTGTGGTGGATGTGAGGAGATCGGGGGGGGAGTCGGGATGCAATGGCGAGAAGGGGTTTTCGCTTGTGCGACGGGGGTTGATGGTGGTGAGGATGGCGGAGGGGAGAGTTGGTGTTGAGAGGGCTTTTTGGATATCTGGCTGAGAAGACGGGGTTCCTAAGTCGATGTCAGTTTCTCTTTCTCTTATTTTATATGATGAATGAGGGTATACCTTTGATGATGGTGAGGTTTGGATGGGGAGGGAGGGAGGTTGGGTTGCGGATGAGGACTGTGACGGTGTGGCCTCGGTCAAGGGCTTCTTGAAGGGCGATACGGCCGTTGCGACCGCTTGCTCCGGAGATGAAGATGTGCATTTTCGTATAAGAGAAGCAGAAACTAGAAAAGATGCGAGTTGTTGAGGGTGAATGGGTTGTCTGTAAAATGTGTCTTGTTTAATACTGTAAATGTTGGGGGATCTCTCTTGTCTAGAAGGGTAGAGAACTCAAGATGGTTAATACAAGAATATCAAAGGCAATCTAACATCATTCCAATCCATTTGTCTTTATATACTTCATCTGGACTCCTTGCGGGCCGGAGGCTTGAATACAGTCTGTCCATTCGGCCGATATTGAATCGGATCCGTACGTAGTCGGCCGGTTGAACGGCCCTCCGTACGGATGGATGCGCGCACTCCGGAGTAGCTTAAAAATGAATCTAATGGATCATCCGTACTCCATAATCCGTTCTGCCGGATGCTTTAATTAGGTATTATACTATTATAGGAAGTGCTACCTCATACGAAGTCAAAGGATCGTATCCCGTATCTGTAAATTATTCATTCATCTGTTGTTAGGTACGAGTACGAGTTATTCCCCGGCAAAAGCAGGCCCGGAATCGAACCCCCGGATTAACTAACGGAGGAGCTTGTTTCTCCCCGCATTTTAGTTGGACAACAGCCGGTTTTAGTAATGAAGCTGAACATGCTCCCTGCAGGAGCAGTTGGTTGTATTACTACTTTGTACTAGTAGTGAGTGGGATTTATCACCAACCTCTTCCCAACATGGGATCCGAGGTTCTACTCACCAATTATTCCTTCAATTGAGTCGAGCTGTGTGTTGTGCACCATATTCCCATCATGGCTCGCACACAAAAGTCACCCGTCTACGTCCTCGGCGTGGGCATGACAAAGTTCGTCAAGCCCCGAGGCAAGGTCGACTACACCGAACTGGGCTTCGAAGCTGGCATCAAGGCTCTCCTAGACGCCCAGATCAACTACGACGACGTCGAACAGGGCATCGCTTGCTTCGCCTACGGGGACAGCACCTGTGGCCAGCGCGTCTTCTACGAGTTCGGCATGACACAGATTCCCATCTACAATGTCAACAACAACTGCTCAACCGGCAGCACGGGTCTAGCCATGGCGCGCACGTTCGTGGCAAGCGGAGCGGCCGACTGCGTCATGGTCGTGGGCTTTGAGAAGATGAATCCGGGTAGCCTGCAGAACATCTGGAAGGATCGCGAGCGCCCGACGGGCACGACGATCAAGATGATGGCCGAGACTAGGGGTGTCACCAACTCGCCCGCCGCGGCGCAGATGTTTGGCAACGCTGGCCGCGAGTACATTGAAAAGTACGGCGCCAAACCTGAAGATTTCGCTGAGATTGCGCGCGTCAATCACGCCCACTCGCCCAAGAACCCGTACTCGCAGTTCCAGGACGTGTACACACGCGAGCAGATCCTCGCATCGCCCGTGATCCACGAGCCCCTGACCAAGCTGCAGTGCTGCCCGACGTCAGATGGCGGCGCGGCGGCGATTCTGGTCTCGCAGGACTTCCTCGACGCTAGGCCGCATCTCAAGGCCCAGGCCATTGAGGTTGCAGGGCTGTGTCTCGCGACGGATGCGCCGAGCTTGTTCTCGCGCAGCGATATCGACTTGATGGGGTACGACATGACGCAACACGCGGTCAAGACGGCCATGGGCGAGGCAGGCATCACGCCGCAGGACGTTCAGGTCATCGAGCTGCACGACTGCTTCAGCGCCAACGAGATGGTGCTGATTGATGCCCTGGGCCTCAGCGAGAAGGGCAAGGCGCACGAGCTGGTGCGCCGCGGCGACATCACGTACGGGGGCAAGTATGTGATCAACCCATCCGGCGGGCTCATCTCCAAGGGCCATCCGCTAGGCGCGACGGGCATTGCGCAGTGCGCGGAGTTGGTGTGGCATCTCCGCGGCTGGGCGAACAACCGCGCAGTTCCTAACACCAGGTACTGTCTGCAGCACAACCTGGGACTGGGCGGTGCGGCGGTGGTGGCAGTTTATCGGCGGGCAGATGGACAGCGTGCGCCGAGCATAGACTCAGAGACAGTGGGAAGGGCGAACGGGTTGGGCTACAATCCGGCGGTTGAGGCGAAGGGATTCACGGCTCAGCAGGCGGATAAGGTGCGTAGTAAAAAGGCGAGGAGTGAGTGGGCACTGCAGGATACGCAGAAGAAGGTTGAGGCACGGTTCTAATAGTCGTGATAGTAGTATGGGATCTGGGATATGGTTTCTTGGAGATGCGGTTGTATGCTGATGAAACAAGAACATTTTCTCTTCCAACAGATCGTTGTGCTAGAGGCCTGGGTATAGTCCTCGTTTATTGCATTATTTCGATGTGTATCCGGATCCTGTGGCCCAGAGTACCATTCTCTCGTTTTCCATCATATTCCATGTACTCCGTAGAAAATGTTGCTCCTTGTCTGCGAGTAAACTCGAGACAACCAACCCGCGCCCTCAAGCCACAGAACAAAAGGGGCAGCACAGCCCGTGCGGCATTGCTTGGCCACGTCTGACCAACAACCACAACAGTTGCAACAGGAAGACCGCGCAAAGAGATCAAAATCCATGGCAGCATTCTCTCCGTTCAGTCGCCTCCCTCTCGAGGTGCGACTCCTCATATGGAGAGAGGCACTTCCTAAAGAGGATGATCCTCCAGCTGTCTACATGTACCACTGGAGATGGTCCAACCAATTCCTGGCCCGCCGCCTCCAGCGAAACCCAACTGTCGAGCGTCAGCCCTGCGTGCTGTGAGCGACTGGGCCCGCGCCAAAGGCTATGAACTGCGTCTGCGCCACGAGACGCAGGGCCACGTCCTTGTGCGACAAGTCGACCCCAGGCGCGATGTGTTCTATGTCGGGAACTACGAGTGGGAGCAGGAGGTTTCAATGCTCGGCATGACCCCGGACGACGACGAGACCCACGACACCAACCGTGACATCAGAGACCTATTCGCAAGCATCGAGCGCCTGGCCATGCCGGTACTCATGGTGGAGGAATACACCGAGAAGCTGAATTGGGTGCTGCAGATGATGTCCAATCTCAAATCCGTGTTCCTCGTGTGGGAAGAGCTGCCGAAGATGCTTCACACCACCAAGGCGCCCCCGGGAGGGACCGGCCAGCCGCGGTGGGAGGCAGAGGTGCAGCCGCGATATGAACTGGAGCGCCTGGGCTCGGAACGGGACTGGCCGGACGAGGAGAGGCGGATAGAGATCGCTTCGGACGTTGACAAACATGTGGGCTGGATCAGGGGCAGCGTGTATGACAGCATGATGGAGTTTTACATGGGTTTGTCGACGGAGGAGCGTGAGCTTCCGGAGACGGTATGGGATGATGAGGTGGGAGATATAGTGATGGACTTTGCGCCTGTGAGGGTTATCACGAAGTGAGTGGAGGGTAGTCTTATCGGTCCGTTCTGAGATGGGCAGTGTTACACATCATCTGTCATATCTATATCTATATATATATATTGTTGTACGAAGTAGCATGGGGAGTAGTGTCACGAAAACTTGCTCATTCAAGCTCCTTAATTATAGTATATTATTACGAGTAGTACTACTCCTAATACTCCGTAGCTCCCCCGCTAGCGGCAGAATATCCGAGTACTCGTACAAGTTAAAAATATATCTAAATAGCTAAATTACAATATTTAGGCTATGTATTATATAATTTTAAATATTTCCTATCCTATAGCTGTTGGGGGGTCAAAGTTGGGCAAAAATCTCCCCATACAAATTAGTAGTAGTAGGTATAGGAAAAATTGTGAAGGGGTGGTCGCAGACTTTTGAGACCCTACTACACGAAGTACCTCTGCTAGCCATTTCAGCAGCAGTTGTAGCAGCATAATGGGCAGGGGCATTATCTTGCATGAATCGATGCCCTGGATGCATTTGAATCCAGCCATGAATCAAAGGAATAACGCGTTCGCAATAGCGTTCAGAATTAATTGTACCCCATTCCTTTTCCTAGAATAAAGCAGGTCCTTTACCAGCTTAGCCAGAAAAGCTGCCCCAGAACATCTATCCGCCCTTGCGTTGATGCCGTTCGATGATATAAGTTGGATCAAGCTCTTTGCTAGGTTTCCTTGTGACCCAAGTCTTTGTATGCCTTCCAGGTTGAACCCAGGTCTCGTCAGACCATAATTCGAGATTCCATTGATCGATAGTCCAATCCCGATTGTCTAGGGCCCATTAAAGGCGAAGTTATCGATTCTTTTCGGAAATAAGGGGTTTTGCTGTTGCAACATGACGTTTATAGCCAAGCTTCCGTAATGTATAACGAATACAGTATTCGCCAACGTTATCCCAGCCTAGGGCTTGAGGAATTAAATGCAATGGCATTCGTTGGTTAGCCGTGCTAGCTGTGATGAATTCAATCAGCTCAGCAATTTGGGCTGCAGTCAATTTGCTAGGGCGGCCGCTGCGTTGTTTTGGCGTTTCTGAATGTGATATTGCCCATCGAACTTGATCAATAGATAAGTTTAGTTGTTGCCCAATCGCGGTTTGTGTGTGGCCAAGTCGATGCATCATCTTAACATCTCGTCTTTGATCGCGGGTTGTATCTGATCGTCGTCGAGGCACGCGTTCGGCTTCCATATCGGCTGGAATAACGGGAACCGGCTGGAATAGCTGGATTGAATGCTGTTGAAAGGGGGAAACGCGAAGAGCGCGAAGAACGTGTCTGACAACCTTCAAAAGTTACGGCAAAAAGGCACCCTTGCGAGGCATTTGTCCAGGGCCTAGCAAGGGTGCCTTTGTACCTCGATGAGCGTTTATAACGGATTTTCCTCCGTGCACTGGCCGATTGACAACTCCGTTCAGATCTCGGGCCCTGTCGGTACCAGCCCCGCCGTGACCACTTACCCCGGGGACCTCGTAATATATTATTATATGTCAAGATTACTTCGTAGATGTTCTAAATCATGTCCATTATTAATATCCGAGCTGTTTCGGCAACACTGGAACTAGGGCGTTGAGCAAGTTTCATCTCAGGCTGAGCAAATTTCGCGGGGTTCTAAATAATTCGGAGGCCAGAGAGGAGAGGGATGTCGTGATTGTGGCACAATTCCCGCTTCCGCGGCTTGCGACAGCTTCCATTAGATCATTATTAAGCGGACTCGGCTTCTCTTGTCACTGTCATCATTTCTTCTGTCAGCATAGATAAAGAGACGCATTTTCCTCCTTCTTACCTTGCACTGAAGAATAAGCAAACCCGAACTACTACTACTCCTACCTACCACGTCTCTCAGAAATCACCCCGCAATCTATACCTCTTCGCACCATCATCATCTGTCAAAATGGCCGACACGCACACCTACGAGTTCAACGTCACCATGAGCTGCGGCGGCTGCTCTGGCGCCATCGACCGCGTCCTCAAGAAGCTCGACGGTATGTCTCTCTGTGTCTCAAGCATGGGCGCGATCCGCTCGCTTTGCAGCGCAGCGCAGTGCATTACAACGCAGTGCAGCATCTGACTGACCACGTTTCGCAGGCGTCGACAGCTACGAGGTCTCTCTGGAGAACCAGACCGCCAAGGTCGTCACCGCGCTGCCCTACGAGACGGTCCTCGAGAAGATTGCCAAGACGGGCAAGAAGATCAACTCTGCCACGGCTGACGGCGTTACAAAGTCTGTTGAGGTTCCAGCTGCTGCTTAAAGAGACACAAGCAATGGTGGGGGTAGAGTAGGGGGAGGAGAATAGATGGGATTCCCGGTGTTTTCTTTGGCAGGGCGAGCGATTGCTTCTGATGAGATTACGAATCTTGCTCTTTGCACTCGGTCAGACAGATGAACTTCAATACATTGTTTTACGCAACTGCATCTCGATTCGAACCTCTTCATTTGCATGAAATCTGATAGGCTATGCTATCGGCCGTTGTCCGTCCGTGTCCAACGTAAGGCGTCTTGCTCCTGTCCTGTAGCATCTTGATGGAGATGATGATAGCCAAGGATTTGGGCTACCCACTTTCATCAAACACGCAATCCTAGATGGAAAAAAATAGGCGATCTTGGCTGATCTTCTCCTTATCATGATCGTCAGTGAAGCGCCTTTTAACTTCACGCACCCTAGGACGGTTATGAGAAACAAACCAGGGTATGCATGCACCTCAAACTGTGCATTGCGCTATTCGAGTAAAGATAGATAAAAGAATTAACTTTTTTTTTCTTTTTTCCGAAAGACCGAGCTAGAATCTTGATCCGCTCGAGCGAAGGTCGGCCGGATCTCTATTCATCGGAGAAACGGGGCGCATCCATAGGATTGGTGTGGTCGTACTCTGAACGGAGGCTCCGTATGCGCATGTAAGTCGAGGGCGCTGAGCAAACAGGGGGCGGCAGCGGAGGGGCGCGGATGCGATGATCGTAAGATCGAAGATGGGGAGATGATATCCCGTAGCGTTGACGATGGCGAAAACTTTAAGCATTCACGAAAGCTGAGGTAAATACCTAATGTTCTTGATATCGTGCCATTGTTGCTTTGTAGTTATTTCTGTTTCATCAGATATCATCATGATATGTCTACGTCATCTCTTCTCGTAGAGGCAATTCATCAAGGAAGTATCTACGACGTACTTCGTACGGAGTACAGGTACGGACTTCCCCACCTCATCCTCAGCTGTTCGACTTAATCCCTGCACTTCTCCCCATTTCCATCTTTGCCCATCATTCTTCAAGCCATCCACCTGGGAGGAGCTCTGTCTCTTGGCTGCCGAGTAGAGATATCTTAATAATGCGGATTGCGGACGAACACCAAGAGGCCGATGGTTTCCACTGCTATCGCCGCGTCTCCGTCATAACTGCATGCTATCAACGCCCTTCAACGCCCTCTATGAACATGAACAATATGTACTGCGCCTATGCATAGAAGCAAAAGGATGACGTGGGGAAGATGCATGCAAACCAGGGTTGGCAGAGCCGAGGGCGAAAGGACAAGAGGAGTATGTACACACACATCTGTACAAAGTATATACAGGTCAAAAGGGGTGTGTGTGTGAGAGTGAGTGAGTGAGTGTCTGAACGTAGGAAGGTTTATCCATCTCAGGTGATGGCCTCTAATGGCATGGCATGATATAACATGTAATCGCGCAGCCACCTGAGATTAGTAGGCTGGCTTTCCCGCCTCGCCTCGAGACGCACATCTGCAGTGTCCCGATTGGATCCCATCAGCCCTCGACTTGGCGTTCTACATCTAAGCTTTTCGCCTGGAATAGACCCATTTGTACTTCGTAATCGACTGACGATACGCAACCCCATACACCCCATACACCCCTTTGGGTCAAAGCCTGTTTTGTGTGAGAATGTGTGTTCAAGTGAGTGTCCTCGTCTATAAAGCCAACTGCTCATCCCCCCTTTCCCGTCGAATCTGTCCCTCACATTCAAACATTCAATCCCAGCACTCAATTAGCTGCTATAACACCACCAATTCTCTTTCATGTCTTTGACACAGCTCCAAACAACACCAACTTCTATCAAAATGGGCAGCATCGATACTCTCCCCACCGAGCAATGGGCGCAGGTTGTCGAGAAGACAGGCGGACGTACGTCTTACTTCCCTCTCCATCGTAACTCGAAAGTCCAATGCTGACCTTTATCTCTATAGCTGTTGTCTACAAGAGGATTCCCGTTCAGAAGCCTGGCCCTGATGAGGTCCTAATCAATGTCAAGTACTCTGGCGTCTGCCACACCGATCTCCACGCCATGCTGGGTGACTGGCCCATTGATACCAAACTCCCTCTGGTCGGCGGCCATGAGGGTGCTGGTGTAGTTGTTGCCCGTGGCGAGCTTGTCAAGGACGTTGAGATTGGCGATCACGCTGGTATCAAGTGGCTCAACGGCTCATGCCTCAGCTGCTCCTACTGCCAGACCAGTGATGAGCCCCTCTGCTCCAAGGCCCTTTGCTCCGGCTACACTGTCGACGGTTCTTTCCAACAATACGCCATTGCTAAGGCTGCCCATATCGCTCGCATCCCCAAGGAGTGCGACCTTGAGGCCGTTTCCCCTATCCTCTGCGCCGGTATCACCGTCTACAAGGGCCTGAAGGAGTCCGCCGTCCGCCCAGGTCAGTTCGTTGCCATTGTTGGCGCTGGCGGTGGTCTCGGCAGCATCGCCATTCAGTATGCCAAAGCCATGGGTCTGCACACCATCGCCATCGACGGCGGCGATGAGAAGCGCGACCTGTGCCTCAGCCTCGGTGCCACTACCTTTGTCGATTTCCAGACCTCCAAGGACCTCGTCGCCGAGGTCAAGGCTGCCACCCCCGACGGCCTTGGGCCTCACGCTGCTCTGCTCGTCGCCGTCCAAGAGAAGCCCTTCCAGCAGGCCACTCAGTACCTCCGTCCGCGAGGCACTGTTGTCTGCATCGGCTTGCCCGCCAATGCCTTTATCCGCGCTCCCGTCTTCGACACTGTTTTCCGCATGATCAACATCAAGGGCAGCTACGTTGGCAACCGTGCCGACACTGCCGAGGCTCTTGAGTTCTACCGGAGAGGTCTGATCAAGGTCCCCTATAAGACTGTTGGCTTGAGTCAGCTCCAGGAGGTCTACCAGTTGATGCATGAGAACAAGATTGTTGGCCGCTATGTTGTGGACACAAGTAAATAAAAAAGCAAAAGGAAAAAAACTTACTAGCATGTAACAAGATTGGAATAGAATGAAAAGAGATTGGCTTGGGCGGTGTTGTGGTGACTGGTTGGAAGACTCTCTGTTGT
Source organism: Hypomyces perniciosus (assembly GCA_008477525.1). NCBI lineage: Eukaryota > Fungi > Ascomycota > Sordariomycetes > Hypocreales > Hypocreaceae > Hypomyces > Hypomyces perniciosus. Next base: position 1,496,037 of record SPDT01000006.1, read on the forward strand.
TATGATAAAGCAGGATGAAATAGAAAAAGTGATTGAGATGGCAATATGGAGCTCTGGCCTGAATAATTGCCTTGCCGCTGTATCTTTAACAGGTAATGACATGACTGATTATCCTCGAGTCCCTAATCGCCTTATAGTGAGTGATGTCCTTCACGCCTTCTTAGCCTCATGATTGGGAATATCAAGACCATCTGGTGAAACGGCTTTCTTTCACCAGGTGGTTTAGCACTCATCGCCCTCTGGCCATTTGATAAATCGCTCAACAATTGTCATTTTATTCTACCGCCACATAACTCCCCGGCGTCCAGCACTCACCAAGTTGGACCGTTTATCAAGAATGTGGTACATATATAATGTTAATTTGAGTAAGAAGTCATAAAGAGACCCGATGTGTCGCGTCTTTTTCACTGCCGCCATGTCCATATCTTTACGAGCCACCTGGTCCACCCAGGAGAGCGAATCTCCGAACAATGCTGGGTCCATATTCTTGGTACTGGATACAATGTTAGTGGTCTTGTCATTTCGTGGCCGTGTTAGTGGATCACGCACCTCTGCCTTGGTATGGCAGTAAGATCGGAACTCGGGCGTCTGGCCGAGCAGACTGCCACCGAACCAAGGACCGTGTCGCTGCCTCTTGTGTGTAATGACCTGGACATCCACGCCACCACTCCGTGCTCCGCCGCTACGCTTCTCGCTAGCCTGGATTCTGGCATCCACTAGCAGCTTGATGTCTCGCTGTAACCGTCTTCCAAAGTCCTTGTAGAGAGTGCTTCCACCGGACAGCACAATGTTCTTGTACAAGCCTCGTCGGACGTCAATGGGGGACTGCTGAATGACGTTATCCACAACAACGGGAAGTGGGGTCAGGAAGTCGGAAGTGTAGATCTCGGGGTTGAAGAAGATCTCAGGGGCCAGGAAGCGTTCGTAGCCGACATCAACGGTGACCTGTCGGCCGCCGGGCTGGGTCACAACATGCTTGGCAAAACGGCTTCGATCGCGGTCGTACCGAGCGAATTCCTTGACAATGTCGGGGCAGACGTAGCAATACTCCTCCTTGATCTCCTGGGCCGTCTTCAGCGATGAGTCGGGCTCGCCACGGTCTCGGAGAAGGGACTGCACGAAATACGTGATGTCTCGGCCGGCAACCGGAATTGACTTGATGGAGGACCCAATAACGTATCCCTCGGCGACGGGAATGACGTGTGTAACACCATCACCAGAATCGATAACAGTTCCAGTCAAGGACCGATCCGACACCTTGGAAGATGTCCACGAGGCTGCCAGAGCAAGAACAGCCTGCACCGCAATGTACATGCCAGCGCAGTTGAAGGACTCGAAGAAGATTTCGGCCGTGTTTTCTCGGTTCTCGGGCGGGTTCAGCGGCTGGCTAATGTTAACAGAGTAGGCTCCTTCTTGATTCATGTTGCAGGCGCGCTTACGGGTTCGGTGAGGAGAAAGTAGTGGTCTTCAGGCTCAACTCTCAGGTACTTGAAGATGGAGTTTGACCAGAATCGCTCCATATGATCCTGGGGTCGTTAGCTAGTGTCGAGCACACTCGATGTTCCAAGTGCCTACCCAGTTTTCAATTTGGCCGTGGCGGATGGGGTAGTGAAGGCCATATCCAGGTCCGCCAGCGGCGCTGATGGCCTCATCGCCGATGTAAAAGTCCAGATCCTCCGTTCCCCTCTTCGCACTTAGGTGACTGCCAGGTCCGGCACCTCCGGTGAGGAATGAAGGCTTGTTGGCAACGGCTGGACGTCCTGATCCCGATCCACCGCTTCCTCCACCAGCACCCGACTTTGTCGCAATGGCGGTAGGGAAGACGAACGACGGCGAGTCATTTCCAGCGAAGCCTGGGAGAAAGTCAGCGGGTATGCTTTCGATAGATATGAGGCTGGAAGCCTAGGGGATGGTCGTACCGAGCTTGGAGAAACCCGTGCCGCTGTGAGGGTGTCGAGTTAGCTACGATCGTGGTCTCGTCACCGCACATGAGAGGACCCATAAGCCCATAAGGGGAGGGATGGATTGACGTACTTGTCCATGACAACGGCGGGAGTTTGGTTCGCCATGATTGCAGATGCGGCTGACAGCGCACGCAGGAACGTCCGGAATCGTAGGCGTGAAGCTTCGAAGGTGACGAAGTCGAGAGCAATGGACGTGCGTCGCCCGAAAGCTGTTGACTTGGAGAGAGTGGGGGGAGAGGATGCGATACGTACGTATGTGCCTGAGATGGTGTTAAAGCTCCAGCCTCCAGGTGTTCTGACAAAGCCACAAGCCCCGCCACAACGCCAGCCAGCCAATGCACTTAACGGGGCATTTGATATCCATACCTTATCCAGTCCATACCGACGTCATTTGGCTCTTCAAGACCGTTTTACCATGTATGTACTGACTGGTCTGTATAGCTTCTAGTATCTGCCATTCACGTCAATTTATAGCAGCGGGATGCATAATAGAGTGCTTCTACCCGCCATTGCAAGCTGACTGCTGCGTGAATATCCCTCCTATGGATAAGTGAAGATGTCAGCAAGCCCAAATCAAATATCTTTCAAAAGAGAGGAGGTCAGGAGAAGTCGGTCTAAAAACAGCTTTCGCGTTTCATCATGGAAGGAGTTGCTTACAAGATGTGAACCAGGCCCCAAAGCCCAAGTCACTGCCTACCGCTTCAATGCCCAGATGGCCTGACTTAGACCCAGTCACTGCATCATTTTAGAACACGCCTGCTCTCTATCTACGGCCTCTTACCACGAGCTCGGCCCTGAGGCAAAAGAAAAGGCTCTCCATGCTTACCTGCCTCGTGCGTGAGCTGTGTGTGAATTGCGAAGTCGCCGTGGCTCGCAAGGCGACTGCATTCTGTCACTCGGCAGAACGAGGGCGGTGACATCAACTCTTGTCAGGACAACTTCATAAACCAATCCGTCGCCTCACTCAGCTCTCTGTTCCTCTCCTCCATAGGGAGTTCTCCAACCAACCGCCCTAAACTCCCGCACCTCTGCTCTCGTTTCCGCACGCCGTTTAGCAACCCCAGTTTATCGTTTTGTTGTATTCTTTATGGACCCAATCTCTCCAGCCCAGATCAAAGCATGAACCGCTGCTGCGATGTTTCCTCCATGATGGCCAACACAACTTACGGTGCTGACGGTGCCCTTGAACGGGTGCTCCGTTTCGGCCAGAGACAGCAGAAATGCGTCCCAGCAATCTTCATCCACGCCGGCGCCGGCTTTCACAGCCACCAAAATGAACATGTCCACCTCGAAGCTTGCGTTGCGTAAGGCTATACCTCGCCCTTCCCCCCGACTCCCCTTTACCTACTTGACTGACCACATGCTCGTCCCCAGGGCTTGCGAAATGGGCATGAGATTCTTGAGAGCTGGTGCTACTGCCACCGAGGCTATTGAAGCCGCTCTACGCATCCTCGAAGACAAGGAGATCACGAATGCCGGTTATGGCTCCAATCTGTCCATCGACGGAACCGTTGAATGCGACGCGACAATTGTTGATCATCTTGGACGGAGTGGTGCCTGTGGAGCTGTCCCAAGTCAGCTAATTCTGGTCTCTCATGCGCTCAAATACCGGCATCGCTAACGGTGCCCATCACAGATATTCGAAATCCCATTTCTCTAGCAAAGCTCATCCTGGACACGAGTAACAAGCCCCTAAGCCTTCGCCGAGTCCCTCCCAATGCACTAGTCGGTGAAGGTGCACGATATTTCGCCGAGGAGCACGGCATGGCTACTTTCGCTAACGAGTATCTCGTATCTAAAAACTCCAGGGATCGTTTCTTACGATGGCAGGAGGATCTGAGGCGCGCCGAGGTCAAGTCTAGAGAACCTAGAGCCAGTCCAACTGCAAGCCAGACAAATATCGGCTGTGCCCCTTGCCAGTACGACACAGGATTGCTGGCAGATCCCCACCAAGGCTTCCCCCGAGATCATACAGCTGCGATCATGACCGGAACGTGGAATGAAGGCCAGCCCGATTCTCCCTACAACGCTACACCAAGCGCTGACTTGTCCAACGCACAAGAACCCCCCATGTTTCCCAGCACCTCTCATGCCACAAGTACATTGTTACCGAGCGTTGTCCGGGCCCCTGTGCGTTCAGTACCTGGGCCATTGATGCCTGCCATCCCTACTGGGTCAACTGTGGACTTGAATCGTGGGTTCCCACTTGCTCGTTTAAAGTATCAGACCAGAAATGAAAACCCGTCCCTTCGAGGCGCTGGTATGAGCGCTGATGCAGCCCAGGACGATGAGAAACCAGATCATAAACAACAAGAGCCACCTTGTGGCGACCACAATTACCCCGAGGGACATTCCAACAAAGCTGAGTTTGACCTGGGCCATACTAATGGTGACGAGGATTATGTGACTGAAGGTGTCCGCGGTCTTAAGCGCCCGCTTAACATGTGGCATGGAAGTGAGGGATCCGAATCACAGACTGCAAAGCGCCAGTTCCAGCCTGATGACAAGGAAGATTCAATCACTGACACTATTGGTGCTATTGCAATTGACGACAAGGGCCATATTGCAGCAGGATCTTCATCCGGTGGTATTGGAATGAAGCACCGGGGCCGTCTAGGTCCTGCAGCTCTAGTTGGTATCGGAACAGCTGTTGTGCCATATGCTGAGGACGACGAGGAGGGCGTCACGGTTGCTGCTGTAACCAGTGGCACAGGAGAGCACATGGCTACCACGATGGCATCGCAAAGGTGTGCCGAGCGTCTCTATCGTGGCAACCGCCGTGGACCTGCCGGCACTGATGTTCAAGATGATGACGAGGATGCTATCATGGAATCCTTCATAGCCGACGACTTCATGGACCATCCTGGTGTGAAAAATTGCCATTCGGCCGGAGCTATTGGTGTCATGGCAGTCAAGAAAACTCACACTGGATACTATCTATACTTTGCACACAATACCGACTCGTTTGCCTTGGCATCGATGGGTGGTTTGGAGAAGGAACCTCGCTGCGTCATGTCTCGACTCCCAGAGGGCGCTAAGATTGCCAAAGGTGGCCGCAAGATCCGGCTAGAATAACAGACTACTGGAAATGGGGGTCTGGCTTTGGGCGACGGCTCGTTAGATCTGCTTCTATAATAATGAGGAGGACCCTCCCATTTGCCACTTTGACCCCTGATACGCTGGATGACGGGAAAATTGGGCGTCGACCTGGTCTGCACGTTGCATGTTATGGAGTATTAGTTCTGTCTTTCTTTTCTTCCTTGTATGATAATCATTTAGTGATATCCCCTTCTACTCCTTTATGCATCTTTTCTCTGAGTCTCTTCTCTGCCCGAACTACTCGCCGCCGCGCGTGAGACTCATGCTCCCTATGCGGCCCTTGGTATCATGGCAATCTACATGCTTTGCTAACAAATCCCAAACCATCATCATTGCAATCCAAAAGCCTCGACAACTATGGAAGAATTCACATGTTGGACTCACCAAGGTCTCTGCCAGACCAAATGCAACCCGGGCAACTCAGTGAAACAGACCATCTCATGCAGTTTCCATGTGTTTGTGAAACCAAGAAGCGTGATATAGCTTCGTGTGTATGTGTGTCATTAGGTCGTCATGCAAAAATAACAAGCCGTCCTAAATCTCAAGGACGGGGCGTTCCCATGGCGCTTCCTGTCTCTTCCCGCACGCTACCGTTGACAACCCTCTTCTTCTTTTTCTTCTTCCGGGGCACGACGGCGGGTTTCGCGCCGTAGTTGCCAAGGGCGAGCTTGGTGCCGCAGGTGAGGCACTCGGAATTCTCCGGAAGCTCGCAGAAGATGCTGAGGCAGATGGAGCAGACGAAGCCTGTGTCGACGACTTTGCCATGGCAGAAGCAGGCGGTGCGGAAGTCCACGGTGTCGTGGGTGGGGGCGACGAGGGATTCACGGGCTTCTGTATCGGGGATGAGGCCGAACATAAGATATGTGAGTAGGCCTTGCGGGTTGGAGGCCTTGAGGAAGATGCCGTTGGTGTTGAAGCAGGCTTGCTGGAGGAAGGTTGGGTCGCCGGTGAGGGCGAGGGTGTCTATGGCGACTTGAGCGTGGGCGGCGGCGAAAACGGCGTTCATGATGGGTATGTATTGGGAGGGTTCAGAGTCGGAGACGGATATGACCAGGATACGGCCTTTCAGAGGGGGCAGAGCGGTGCTGTTCATGGGAGAAGCATTGGAGAGAGTGGTGTCTGTTGAGCTGAGAGCTTGCGTAGCCTTGTTGATGTGGCAGAGGGCGAGTGTTAGAGCGCCGGAAAGTTGTGTGGTTGTCTGGGCAAGATCATTGTGCGTCGTCTCGGCCATGATTTTTCGGATCGAAGAAAGGACGGCGGATTCAATCTGCGCGAATTGGGGGTACTTGTTGGCAGAGGCCGGAGTAGGGGGGGCTTCTACCGGCGCATCTTGCATCTGAACATCGCCGGAGGTGTCCTTCGTGGCGGAAGGAGTCTGAGGAGAAGGATAGAGCCAGACGGCGCGGTTCACGTGAGCGCCGATGATGGCAACCTGATTTGTGTTACTGAAGGCCAGGTGGGCGTTTACAAAGACCAGGATGCTGGCAATGGCCTTGGACAAGGGAAGCGATGAGTCGAGGGCCGCCCAGGCGCGTGGGTTGGTGTCGATGATGATGGAGAGAAGGGAGGGAGTGTCGTCGGCGGTGGTGACCTCGTAGTGCTCCGAGACGTCGACAGCATCCATGGTGGTGATGGATGAGGGTGACGAAGCTGGCGGAGACAGCTACGAGGTCGGTGCCAGGGAGATAAAGGTCGAGCGGTTTCTTTGAAGATCTTTGAAGATGAATGGCTGCTAGGAGAGAAGAGGGACGAGAGAGGATCTCAAGCCTTGGCGCCGATAAAGACTGATTGTCCAGGCTAAGATGCCAAAAAGGCCGACCAAGTGCAAACCGACGATACGTCTGTGAAAGTAACCGACTTCAGTCGAGCTATCTCGATACGAAGACGCCTGGGATCGGATGCCCGTGGAACAGAACGAAAATTGTTGAAGTTGGTGAACCAATCACTAACAGCAGCTTCTGGAACAAAGTGAGATCTCCGTCATCGTGGGAGGTCGTGGCGCGGGTATCCACCACAACGCCAGAGCACGTGACCGTGCATGGTGACCTCGGGGGCTCGATTCGTTGAGCTGAGATACCTACTAGGTAGTGAGACGAATGGCTTAACGAATCTCGTATCTATGCAAGCAGCCTCCATCTCTGAAATGTGGCTGAATCAAAACATGAGGTCGCATCCTCAACGATGACTGGCTGCATTCATCCCGATGATAACGCCAACCAACGAACGCGGTGACGCAGTGGGGGGTGGGGTCAAGCGTCAACTTTCAAGGTGGGATGGCGGCATCTGATCTGCACTCCGGACGAAGTAGAGCTCCTTGAACAAGCTTGTGGAAGCACTGACTTGTCTGGTGTTTGGTTGACCTGACGATTCCGGAATCAGCAGGACTTCGTCGACTTCCCTGCTACAGCATCCAACCTACCAAGTACAAGTACAACTACGATTTCCTCAGCAATCGTCACCATCAATGCAACCTTTTCTACTCTTCGCATCCTGATAGATAACCCACCATGGCGGCCATCGCCGAAACGCTTCAGAGCTCCGGCCCTGCCGCCTCTCTCGAGGACCAGACGCTTCTCATCTTCGCCCGGCTGATGGAGGGTGGCCAAGAAGATGAGGAGACATGCAGGGATCTGGACCAACTCACAAAGCTGCTTAATGATGATGCTAATGCCCAGCAAAGCAACAAGAACCACAAGTCAGTCTGCAAGGTCATTGATGGAGATTGCGTCGACACGGTCCTGTGCTATCTCGACATGCGCCAGCCCGATGTTGTTCGTGGTCATGCCACGCTCACTACCTCTGCCTACCTCAAAGCCGCGAGCGAAGAGGGCTCGAAGAAGCTGTCTGCCTTTTTCTTCGAACGTGTAAGGAGAGGCACCTATGACGACTACATCGTGGCCTTTTGTGTTGCCGCCGCCATCTTTCCCATTGTGCCTGATCTCACTGCCGAGCTCTTTCTCAACGAAGGCTTCCTAGCATCTCTCGGCCCTCTGATGAGGAGAAAATGGAAGAGTCGCAAGGTTGAAACAGCTTGTTTGGAAATGCTCAACGCTGCTTGCATGAACGCCGCATGTCGGGAGGCTATTCAGAAATATTGTGTTGAGTGGCTCGAGGAGGTGGTCGATCAGGATCCTACCGCTGAAGTGGAAAGCATGAATGCCGCCGAACCGGATCTACAAAGCTCAATTTCGATGAGAAGGCATTCCGAGCAGGTCCAGCACCTCGCTGCTGTCATTCTGGCAAAACTGAGGGTAAGAGTCGAAATACACGAGGTGTATAAAAGTTAATGGCTGACTGACTTAGACTCAAGGCAGTGCCCTCGAAATCCTCAGCGAGCGACCCGAACCAATCCAGGGTTGATGCCGCAGTTACAAGCATCGAGGACCTATCAGGCCTCTTCACCAAGATGATACTACGGGACGAAGATCACGGACGACAGCATTCGGTTGAGGGTCTTGCGTACGCATCGCTTCAGCCAAAGATTAAAGAGAGCATTGTCAAGAATAGCGACTTGCTCAAGAAGCTTGTCAAAACACTCAACGACGCACCGCCCCGCTCTCCTACAACATATGGAGCCCTGAGCATTTTTCTCAATTTGACGAGATATAGACCTGCTCTGTCAGAGGAAGAGAAGAAGATGACCCAGCTCAAGGCGTACGCTGATGCGGCAGGCAAATTAGCTGCGCCGGATCCCCTGGACGACGATGAGAACGTTGCGAAGCGATGCAAAGCCGTCTTCGATGTTGGTCTTACCCCAGTCTTGGTCACACACAGCAAGAATGGATCTTCCACATCACTATCCATTATCATATCCATCATTCATTCCTTTGCGATGAATAGGTCTCTCCGTGGCCCGTTGGCCCAACAGGGCGCCGTTAAGCTACTACTTGTATCGTGGACAACACTACCGGAGTCCGAAGACACCACTCGCCGTATGGCTGCCCAGGCTCTGGCCCGCATATTGATCAGCACAAATCCCGCCCTCATCTTCGGCGGAAACAGATCCAACCCTGCCAATGCAGTTATAAGACCATTGGTCTCGATCCTCCCACCGGACCCAGCAGCTGAGCGACGGGACTTACTCCCGACGTTTGAGGCACTCATGGCCCTGACCAACTTGGCGTCCATGGAGGACCAAGATATTCCACGCGCCATCATTGCCATTGCCTGGTCGCAGATAGAAGAGCAAATGCTGTCATCAAACAACCTCGTCTCCAAGGCAGCTGTCGAACTAGTCTGTAACCTCATGCAAGCACCTGAGGGCGTCGCGCTCTACGCAGATGGTAACTCCCAGGCAAAGAATCGTGTACATATCCTCCTCGCACTTGCAGATGCAGAGGATGAAGGCACGCGCAGCGCGGCGGGTGGCGCTCTCGCCTCCCTAACGGGCTATGAGACTGTCGTGAGCTTAGTACTAGAGCGGGAACGAGGGATAAAGGTCATTCTGGGCATGTGTGTTGATGGGAACGAGGGGTTGCGGCATAGAGGCGTCGTTACGGTGTATAACATGGTTGCTGGGGATGATGAGGTGTGCCGGCTGGCAAGGCAGAAAGTCAAAGATGAGGATGGCGTGGAGGTCTTGAAGCAGTCCCTGAAACTGAGCAGGAGACCGGAGGTTCTGCAGCTTACGGTGCAAACACTGAAAGCCCTGTTGGAGCAAAAGTAGCGGAGGAGTATTCATCCCATGCATATCTCATTACATGATCATAAAGATTCTCCATGTCCAATGGGTATATTCTACATGGATAAAAATAGCAACACTTTTTTGAGTCCCAATGTGCCTTCTAGGCGTCACATCTGTTGAGTATAGCAACGCCTTCAACATGACCGGTCTGGGGGAAGAAATCAAACCCTCTTAAGCTTTCAATTTCGTACCTCTTGCCCTCACCCTCGCCTCTGACCAGAACACCAACGTCTCGAGCCTGGGTGTGCACGTTGCAGCTCACGTACACAACCCTCTTGGGACCAAACCGCCTCAGCTGTGCCAAAAAGTCGGCGTCACAGCCCTTGCGTGGGGGGTCCAGAATCACGGTTGTCTCGTCAGGGTTGTAGGCGACGTTCTTGAAAAGTTCCCCAGCGTCAGCGGCGATGAACTTACACCGGTCCTCGCCGAGACCATTAAGCGAGGCGTTTTGTCGTGCTGAGTTGATAGAGTCGGCGGCAATATCAATGCCTGTGGAATGCTGGAAGATGGATGCCAGGGTGATGGTGAAGAGGCCAGAGCCAGAGTAGGCGTCGATGAGATACTTGATGGTATCGGGGGATGAAGGAGGCAGGACGTGCTCCCTGACGTAATTCGTAAAGATGGGGAGTATGGAGTTATTGTTTTGGAAGAAGGAACCGGCGGGGTTGGTGAAATGGTGAGATTCGATGTATTCGTGTGTTGTTGCTTTCGAGTCCGTCTCACAGGTTTTGATGTCGACGCCGTCGTTGCTCTCAGACCTGACCGTGTAGGGAGCCAGCTGGTCCACAGATGGGGCATCATTGGCATCTTTTGGATACCGTTTGGTGTTCTCCCGCAGCAGAATCGTGGCGCCTCGCTCGTAGTTGCCAAACTCGCGTTGCATCCTCTCTCTTTCGCGCTTCATGCCTAGCCTTACGACCTCGGTGCCAATGGGGCAATCTTCGATATCCATGACTTTGCGCTGCCCCTTGCGCATGAAGCCGATATCAGGACAGTTCTCAAACTGAACCTTTGGGCTCTTGTTCCTCCTAGCGGGACGGAAGCCGGGAGGACCATCAAAGTGCGGCGTCAGCTTCGTACGATAGCCATACTGCAAAGGACTGCCGATCGTGTCTTGGATGGCAGGAACGAGCTCCGCGGGGAGGTTGGCAAAATTTTCGAAAGCCTTTTCGAGGATTCTCTTCTTAAGCCTGAGCTGCTCGGCATAGTCGAGCATCTGGAATTGGCAGCCGCCGCAGGAGGCAAAGTACTTGCATTGAATACGTGAGTCGTCACGCAAGGGAGACGGCTTCGAAATGGAGATGAAGTCGGCGACAGTCTGGTTCTCGTGCCGCAGATGGCGGTAGACCTTGACCTTGGCGATATCGCCAGGCACAGTGAAGGGCACGACATAGACCTGGTCAGAGCCTGGCTTCATCGCCAAACCATCGCCAGTGGATGAGAGTTCGAGCACCTCGACCTCGGTTTCCGTGCCCTCGGCCGGCAGGGTCTGTTGTTCTGCGTTGTTTTCGCCATCGGTCGATGTATTTGACTGAGACTTTCTCGATTCCAGCAGCGCTTGAATGTCGAACCGCAAGACCTCTTCTGAAGACCCCTCCGTAATGTTCCGCTCTCTTTTCGTCTTCTTCTGCTTCCACTGCCGGTTGTTGCCTCCAGGATTGGGCCTCTTTGACCTGTTGCCACCGTTGGCATTGCCATTGGCCTCGCGACTCATGGCTGCGGGTGTGGAGGAGGTCTGAGTCGTCGCCATGGCTGCAGATGGTCCAAGTTGATGGAGGGGTCGTGGTTTCAGCCTGGTCAGCCAGAGAGTCGAAACAGATGTTGTGGTTAACGGCAGTCGCCCCAAAAATCTCATCGGCGATCCAAGTTCTCGCGCCGATGTAACGGAAGAGAGAATCGCCTCAACTGCTAAACAAGAGCATCAATGATCTCTCAGCTCCAATGTGTGAGAGCAAGAGCAAGTGACGTTCAAGCTAAAAGAAAAGAAAAAAAGTTGGATTGGATTGGATGGGCTAATCAGCAGCCCATGATTGGCTGCGGACAGGATAAGGCCTGCAGTAATGCCTGCGGCCGCGATTGGCGCAGATCCAAGATAGCGGTCACAAGGGGCATTATTCCGGGGACTCCTAGGGCCTGCACGGCCTGCAGGGCTCTCCCTAGAGTACGGAGTACATAACTACGGAGTAGAGGGTGTGCTATCACTTAGCATCAGGCGCCATCACAAGGACCGCACATCGGACCCTCTAGGGATGTTGGGATAGAGTCGTCCAGGCCGACTGATTGGAGCGCCGATTCGGAGCGGTTGGCGGTCCCATGATCCATCCGTCTGTTCCCTCAAAGGGGCAGTTCGCATTGTGTCGGCCTTTGTGGCATTGATTCTTGCTCCAATAGCTGGTAAAAGCCTATTAATAATACCATGTCTAAGCCAGTCACACACATACCAGTAGACTCAGTGTCGTGTGTGCCTCCTTCACCCAGGCCCGAACCGACTTCGGTAGACCTTTCGTTTCTTTCTTTTCTTTTCTTCTCTTCCCATTTCCACTCCTAATATTCCTCACCTATTCTTTATTTCTGGGTTCAAGAACGGGTTTTAAGCTCTATAATAAGGTGGTTTTTAGTTCAGTTATTGACTGTATTTATACGATACCAATCATATCGTTTAAAGATGAGTGAGTAGCCCAAGAATGAGACTCCATCTTCAACGGCACTGCTCGTATTGCTGACATACGTCTTGAACCCTTACGTCTTGGTCCTTGGCTTCCAAGGCCGCTGCTCCTCGCAACTCTACTCGTATTTTATGATATCGCTGTCCAGGCCGCCAGCATCCCTGAAATCGTCTTCCAAAAGCAGACGTCTGGCCACCTTGGGGGTGTCGCTTCTGAAACCAAAGAATGCAGTGCCATAGGCCGAGACTTATTGGCACGAGGTGTATGTCCAACCTCTTTATCTCCAGTCATCATCGCATCTTAATACTCACATCACCATTCTAGGGCAATGCCGCCGATGCACTCGTCGGCACTACGTTCTGTGTCGGTGTTATCGGCATGTACCACTCTGGAATCGGGGGTGGTGGCTTTTGTTGTTGTTGTTATTATTAACGTCCTATTGGTGCTAAATACACAGGCCTATCTAGGCATCTGGACGGTAGGAGCCAGCCAAGGTCTTTATCGCATCCATGGATACAATATTGGGTCACCTCCACGTGGTCCTGTCAGTTCAAGACCGGCCTAACTGGCCAGCAAGCTGCCAGAGAATAGCCGGAGGTGTTGACCTTATAGCCGTTCGCTACGTTTCGCCGGACAAAGGAAAGGATTCGAGGCCTAGGGCCTCAGGATTCAGGCACCAGGATGAAAAACCCTCCTTGCAGAGGGGAAAAACCTGAGTGTTGGCTGCTGAGCCCTCTATGAGGTCTAGCAAGTGGTTCAGGGCAGGCCGAGGCTTGCGAGACGGTGTGTTGGCTGTGCCTCTTGCGAGGCGATAGTAGTGCCTTTTGCGAGGCGATGTATTGGCGGTGCCTCTGGCGAGGCGATGTGTCTCTTGCGAGACGATGTGTCGGCTGTGCCTCTTGCGAGACAACAGTAGTGCCTCTGTGAGGCAGAGTGTCGGGACCTCTTGCGAGGCGACGCGTTTTCGGGGCCTCTCGCGAGGCAATATGTCTCTTACGAGACGATGTGTCGGCTGTTGCTTCCTAGGAGGCAACGTGTTGGCAGCAGAGCTGCGTAGATTTCGTAGCCAGCTCTCGAGGAAGGTGAAGCTCTCCGAATTCCTTCCTCTTTATGCGTTGTTAGGGCCCGGCAAGCCCAAGCGGAGAGACAGGCCGGTAGGCCTGCAAAAATTACCCCGCACGTTAACAAGCTATAACAGCTGCTAGCGTGGGAGAATTTTTACAGGGGAGAGTTGGGGGTTGGTGGCTTTGCCATGGTTCGCGACTCAGAAGGTAAATATGAAGCTATCGACTTCAGGGAGACTGCGCCGGCCGCAGCTTTTGAAGACATGTACAAAAATAATACCAGCGCGAGTGTCCGCGGTGGACTAGCAGTTGGTGTTCCGAGCGAAGTTCGGGGTTTAGAATACATTCATACGAAATATGGTGTAAGTGCTATTCGTCTCTAACGCACCCCCGTTGCGGTCCTTTCAGTTGTTCACTGTCTTTCAGGTCCTTCCATGGAAGACGGTTATGCAAGGTGCCATTCACGTCGCCCGAAATGGATTTCAAGGTCTGTCACAGAAGTGCCCTCAACCCGTTGCTGGCATTCTTGCTGATAGATGATGATTCAGTCTCGAGCGATTTCGTTCGCTACATGGGCAAGACAGTCAAGACGAATGGAAATACTTTCTTAAAATCCGACCCGACATGGGCCTCTGACTTTGCACCTGACGGTGAGCACCAAATGAATAGCCCTTAAAGTGACCAGAAGCTAATCAAGATGTAGGGGACCTTGTCAAGGAAGGCGCCCGGATGACAAGGAAGCTCTATGCTGCGTAAGTGGCCTCATTATCAGCGTTCCTGGTCTATAAATGAACAGCCCGCTTACCATTTCGTCGTGTAGGACACTGGAAAAGATCGCAGAACGAGGGCCTGACGCTTTCTACTCTGGCGAGATAGGTGAGTCACTGAATCGAAAGGTGTCAGGAGGACGCCCACAGCTGACGTCTCACAGCAAAGGCAATCGTTGACTTCGTTCAAGAGACTGGTGGCACAATGACGCTGGAGGACATGAAGAATTACACAATCGTCACCCGCCCAGTGAAGAGTGTTACATACCGAGATCTAAAACTGCACGGCATTGGCTCACCTGCTGGTGGCGCTGTCAGCCTCCAAATCCTCAAGGTCATGGAGCAGTTCGACCCAACTGACTGGTCAGACGTCAATCTGTCCATCCACCGTTTCACAGAGGCCATGCGTTTCGGTTACGCCGCCCGCATCAGCCTCGGCGATCCAGAGTTTGTGGATGGCGATGTCCAGGCCTTCGAGGACCAGATGTTGGATCCAAAGAACTTGACGCTCATTCGGGAGCGAATATCGGACAATCAAACCCATCCCCCCCAGTATTACAACCCGGAGACGTTTTACGTGCCTGATAGCCATGGGACGTCGCACATCGTTGCGATGGACGAGTCTGGCATGGCAATCTCCCTCACCACAACCGTCAACCTCCTCTTCGGTGCTGAAATCATGGAGCCCAAGACCGGCATCATCCTGTGCGTCTTCCGACTCCCTCCTATCCGTTTTCGTATGCGCCCTTGCTAACAAATATGTCCAGGAACAACGAAATGAACGACTTCTCCATCCCCGGCGTCAGCAACGAATTCGGCTTCGCTCCCTCTGTCGCAAACTACATCCGCCCCGGCAAACGCCCCCTATCTTCCATTACTCCCATCATCGCTGAATTCCCCAATGGCACCCTCTACGCCGCCATTGGCTCCGCTGGCGGCTCCCGCATCATCTCCGCCACCGCCCAGACCCTCTGGCATGTCCTTGACCACAATATGACCATGACTGAGGCCCTACTGCACCCACGCATTCATGACCAGGTCATCCCGAACACGGTCCTGGTCGAGGAAACGTTCGACGACTCCGTGGCCGAGGCGCTGGAGGAGAGGGGCCATAATGTGACGCGGATGAAGCCTGGACTCAGTGCTGTGCAGGGCGTGAGGAGACTGTTTGATGGATCGTTCGAGGCGGCTAGCGAGCCAAGACAGAAGAACAGTGGAGGATACACTTTATAGATGGGTTCAGGAAGATCCCCGTTGCTGCGTTGATACCCGTCCGTCGGTATTAGACATCTAGATAATGACTTGATGATGATGAATGAATCTCATTATGCCCAGAAGGACTGGTGATAGAATGATTGAATTTCTCTATATTCCTGCCCCTTTGCAGTGTTTAGTATCGATAGTATGCCTACAACTCGCCAACCCGTCTATGAAAATAGGAAAAAAGGGGGTATCTCCTGGTCTATACACCGTGATAACATGTTTCCGAAACTTCACTTTCTTTTTCTAAGAGCCACCAGCCGATCCATCTCGGCCAGCCATTTTTTTGCAAACTCCTCCTCGGTGAATCTCTTTGCCGACTGTCTAGCCCGCAGACGAACGGCAAGGGTGTCGGGGATGGACAAGGCCTTTTCGTAGCCCGCTGCAAACCCTTCGGCCGTCGTAGCATGAAACCCTTTTTGTATAATTAGAAACTGAAAATACAGAGGGGATGGAATGCTTCAGCTTACCGGTTGGCTGGCCATCAACTTCTGTCACGATATCCAGCTTTGGTCCACCACTATCATGAACGACGGAAATGAGGCCGGCAGCTTGGTACTCGACGACACCTATTCCAAAGTGTTCATTCCACATTCCATTCACACCTACTGATGCCTTCCGCAACCATTCCAGGATCTCTGGCCACGAGGCATCCAGATGGAATTC
The DNA here is from genome assembly GCA_008477525.1 of Hypomyces perniciosus. NCBI lineage: Eukaryota > Fungi > Ascomycota > Sordariomycetes > Hypocreales > Hypocreaceae > Hypomyces > Hypomyces perniciosus. The sequence continues at coordinate 1,512,207 of SPDT01000006.1, forward strand.
AACGCGATCCTTAATGCGAAGCTCGTTGGCCATGAGTCTTAGTTTGTAGACTCTCTTGGAGTCGGAGTCGTCGCGGACACTCCCAACAAGCACCAAGCGCGCCTTTTCTGCAGCCTCGGATTTGGTCTTGAGGAAATCAGCAAATGATTGAAGAATCAGTTGGTGGTTCTTCTCGGGACGGAACTGCGCAATGTAAATGATCACTGGTTCCCGTTTTTTCTCACTCTCTTCTGACACCTCTACTTCTTGCTCCAGCTCGCTCACTGCCACAGGAGGGTAGACAACTGCAATGGGATTGTGCTTGTCCTTCTTCTTTCGATATGGACCCCACAAGCTCTTCACATGGCCTTGGGTCCATGTGGAATTGGTCATGACGACATCAATGGACGATCCAACCAAGGAGTAAATTTGCGCGAAGAGTTGCCAGTATGCTTTTTTGACTGTCCCCCTAGTGCCTGTCCCCTGTCCAGCGTTGATACCTTGAGAACCTACAACCGAGGAGGGATCGAGAGAGTCCAGCATATCCGTGGAGATCGTTGGGTAATGCACATAAGCACCAGTGGGCACATTGCGGAACAAGAACTTAGAGAGACCGAGAGCAAAGGCATAACCCATGGTGTCGATGAAAATGTCTGGCACTACCAGCGAGAAGGCGTCCCAAGCCAGAATCATCGAGCCCAGGGATTGGCCCAGAAGAGTGAAATGCGGCCATGTCGAGGCGAGGACCCAGTGTCTCTTGGAAAGATAGAGGAATTGGACTGTAGGGGGGTGGAGATGGATGTTGAACCGACTCTTTTTGGGGAGTCGTAAGTAAGTTGGTTCTATTGTTGGGGCGTTGGACTAGCCTTACCTTGACTCGGGCCAGGATAATGTCCTTGGTTGCGTCGTGGTCTCCTGTGTAGACAATGCACTTTGCGTTTGGCCATCGATCCTGTGTTGCCCGAATGGCCGCCCAAAGAACTCGCTCTCCACCACCTCCGGCATTGCTTTCCGACGTAAGTCACTTGGGAGAGCCGGGTCTTCAGGCGAGAGACGACATACCAGAATGGATGAAAGAAACCTACGATACCATCCCACTCTTGAGTGTCCTTGGAACCATCTTTCGAAGTGCCCGCCTCCAATCCCTTGTTCTGTTTCAAGTACTTTGCCTGTTCCTCGTTCATCACAGCAATTAGGTGTGTTCGTCGACCGTCCGTCTTTTTCCGCAGAACCCAACCGAGACCAGCTCCGACAGCTGGTACAAGAACAATGAAAATCACCGGCAAGGTTGCTACGAATATCGCAGCAAATGCTAGGGTCCGCGGCTCGAGCCCGAAGGAGAATGGCTGCCCGCCATCTGGGGCTGCACGGGTATCCGCCATGGGAAATTCGTGAAAGAAAATACACTCGATTCGATTGTTCGTAATGCACGGTCGGAGGAGGGGCCTAGACGGTTTTTGGCTTGTAATGCCACAAGCTGGAAGAGACAGCAGCAAGGAGCATCGCGGGAGTTGCAGGAGAGAGAGATGATAGAAGCATGTGGGGGAGTGTATTCGTATGACTTGCTACGTAGTATGTAACAGCTTGGCCACGTCTGAAGCAAGGGACAAGGTACAAGGGTTGATGCGGGTCTTGGCTCTTCAATGATTACTGGCCCCCCTGTGAGGCTCGCTGTGGCGCCAGCTGTGGAACTCGGCTCAGCGCTGTGCTAGGCTAGCTTTCCACTGCTCAACTGCTGTCCAGGCTTCTAGGCCTGCTGTGGCGTGTTCCAGGTGGGATCCACTCACGGGACTTCACTTCGTTTTATCTCGTGATAGGTACGAAGTAGAGCTGCCATTCATCATCTGCCATACTCAGCTGCCATCAACAGATTGGGCCTCATTCGATTTAATTCGCACGCTCCTCAGACGGCTAACAGCCACAAGGCATGGCTCGTCATGTTGCTCTTCCACAGAACGGCCAGAAACTTTACAGCCCTCGGTAGTCGGGCCTCGCCAATTCGACAGGTTTCAGCACCCCTCACATCTCATATCAAGGCCATCCCAGGACGCCGGAACTTTCATCTCAGCACAGTGGGGGATGCCGTTTTATGGACTGCGGATAGTATCACCTTCATCCACCATGCGGGCCTGCCATGGTATATCTCGATTCCTCTAGTAGCCTTGGGCGTCAATTTCTCCTTCAGACTGCCTATTCAATATTACACCCGCCGCCTGGTCATTACAAGAAACAAGTTGACTCCACTCGTCACAGCCTGGAGCTCACGCCATGCCGGAACTGTGCCTCGCGGTCAGGGTGAACAGGCAGAACGGCTCTGGAGGCTACGAGTTGCTGGCCTGACGGAAAGGTCACGCGCGAGAATCTACAAGGCCTGGGGCGTTCAGAGATGGAAGTCCTTTGCCCCGTTCCTGAGCATGGCTCCCTTTATCATTGTTTCGGAAGCCCTTAGACGACTTTGTGGTGCACCGATGGGATGGATCAGTCATTCTATTGGATTGGCAAACGTTGAGGGTGTCTCATCGGTCGTGGAGACTTCCCGCCATTTCCTTGATGAATCTCTCGTCGACGGTGGCTGTCTTTGGTTCACAGACCTGACTGCAATGGACCCTTACTATGCGCTCCCAGTTCTCTGCTCAGCATTGCTCGCTCGAACGTCGTGGGGAAGGCTTTCAAAGGACCAGCTTCGGGCTCTTCTGACCATTGATTCATCCAAGACGCCGCAAACTCCGATATCTAGGATCCAAACCGCAGTGGGTCGAACATTACTTCTCATGCCTCTCTTCCCTATCCTCTTCGCCGATCTGCCTAGTGCCATCTTCTTATACTGGGCATCGACGTTTGCCCTCAACGACGTCAACGAAGTTATTCTGAAAAGAATAATGCCCAAATCTTCAACAAAATTAACCGCCACGCTAAAAGCGCCCATAGTTTTGCCATATCTGAGAGGAACAATCTCGCAGGTGCAAGACAAATAGAAATAGACTCGATTGAACTTGTAAGGAAAAGTCAGAGCGTCAGGCGATTCAAACCCTATGTACATAACATATTCTCGCAACGTCGCGGCTGTATACCCATGGAAAACTCCCAGAAAACGCCGTGTATGAACATAATCAACCCAGTTGTATATCGAGCATCCGAATTCAACCCACGAAGATGGCTAGAAGGACAATAGTCAAAATTACGGCAAGGATAAGCAACAGGCAGCAGCCCTTGTTGCGAGCTGCCTTCTGGTACCGGGCTGCCTGGCGAGTCTCCACGTCTGCCCCTCGGGAGTTGTCATGGACGGTCTCTATGTTCTCGGAGATTGTGCCTAATTGCGCGCCTTGCTCGCTGACAATCTGCGCCACTTGTCGGAATAGAACATTCAGGTCGCCAACACCCTGTTCGATGTTGCGGATCTCTTCCTCGCGCTCGATGATTAAGGCTTCTTGGAAATCCACCTCATCCTGTGGCGCTAGCTGGGACAGCTCCTGTTGTTGCAGGAGCTGTTGCTGTTCTAGTGGGACGTCGCCTGCGGTTGTTGATTCTGAGGCATACGCTTCACGGGCTGCGGTCACGGAGGCACGCTCCTTTTCTAAGGCCTTCCGTTGCAAGCTTTGGAATTCCTGGAGGGCCGTCTGGAAGTCGCTCGAGACTTTTGTTTGCTCGTACTTTTGCTGCTTCTAATCACAGCTGTTAGTAAATGGATAGATATGTGACATGCTGCGCCACTCTAGGACAAAACGCACCGTGAGGTCCTCCCATGTCTGGAGTTTCTTAACACCATCGCCAATCTCTTTGCAGATTTCCCGAGACTTCTCCATGGTGCTGTGGACTCGCTCCCGCAGGCGAGGGGTGTCCTTCTTCGTCCCAAGGACGTTGACATCGTTGGCGAGTTTGCGATTGTTGCTTAGAAGCGACTGGAGCTTGTTCTTCAGCTCATATTGCAGTTGTTGGAACTCGGGGTCGTCGCTGTAGCCGCTGCGACGACCGGCCTCGAGGCTCGACAGTTGATCGTATGACATGTTGACAGCGCTGGAAGGAGAGTGACAGAATCGCTTTGGATATGCGAGAGGGAAGGAAAGAAAGAGAGACCGAAAGACAAATTATTAAGGCTTGAAAGCGGCGAGGATGACCGGCTTCGTGCCCTTGATGGATAGAATTGCGATCCCTTCTGGAGGGGAGGCAGCGGTTGGCTGGGATATCTTGGCTGGAGGTACGAAGTACTTCGTACCGATTGACGCAACTACCTACGTAACCGCCACCGCCGAGCACGAGGAGACTCTGCGACAGCGCACCAATCAGAGGCGGCGCCAGCCATTCCGCCTGCTCTTATCGCCACGTGATCGATCGCGATAGAGTCTGGCTTGGCGCGTTTAGTCCCGTAGCTTTGCCTGGTTGCTGGCTGGTGATTTTTATTTACTGTTCGAGTGGAAGACTGCGTCCTCAACCAGACAGCTTTTTTCCAAGCAATGCGCCGTGATCATGGCGGTCAAACAAGTGCGAAGGGCTCCTTACAAGGACACTTTGCAACCCGCCTTGCATAGACGTTTTTCTTCAACAGCCATCCTCTTGTTAGCTGTGTCGTACCTGGAGTCTCTCTTCTTGGTTCCCTGGACCTCCTGTCAGCATCCCGCATTGTCTTCATCTGCAAGCATTGCTAACGTGTACTCATAGACTTCTGGTCTTGGTTTCCTCTCGGTCCTGCAGGCTTTCGAACCCTGCTCGTGTTCTTCTGTGGCATTGCGATCCTCATTCTTCGAATCGCGAATTACCATGTTGGTATAAAGACAACTGGGTCTGGGTGGCTCTCTCTCGCCTCTTCGCTCCTCAGCCTCAGAACGTATGAGACTGGCTTCTGGTACGGCGTGTCGAGCTTGCTTTACTGCCATATCTACCTGGGAACAAGGTCGGAGGAAACGAATTTGCAGTGGGTCACCTACTTCCACGGCGATCGCGCAAGACTGAACGAGCGCCCCGTATTCTTGGCTTGCTACATGGTCACCTTTGCGTTGCTGCAAACGATTGCGCACTACAGGTCCGATATCGACCGTCTCGACCTTGATTTGTCGGCGAAGAAGTCGTCCGCTCAAAAGAACTTGGGAATCCGACCCAACTCGTTCCAAGCTGTTCTGCTGGAGCTCCCAGTGGCCCTTCTTGATACCTTTAAGCAATCCGTCGCAGCTTTGCCTCTAACCTTGATCTTATACTTCCTGTTCATGAGATCATTTGCTTGGTCTTGGACATTGATGTTCCTTCGTCCATTTTATAATCTGCCCAAAACCAGCATGCTCCCACCATCTTGGCCGTCGGACATCTACCTAATGACTCGCTGCGTCATTGCGGGCACAGGTGTAGGCTTTATTTGGGCAGCAGGTAACAAAGCCTTTTCGATCTTCATGGTCAGAAAGCCACTCAAGAACGGCAATCCCTTGACATCAGAGTCTAAGGATCCCAACGGTAGCCTCCTGAATGGCCTGAAAAGCAAGAAGCTCCCTATCAAGGTATGTGTGTTGCTTCTATATCAAGCTGAGCATGCTGTTAATGGGAAAGTAGTCATTTGCCATGTGGGAACTAGCTCTCATAGCGGAAAACTATGAAGCCCGGCGACAGGCTATTTTCAATGACATTGACCGCAAAGATGGCCCCATGTGGTCACAAGTATACGCCATCTGTATGGAGATAGTGAAGGGAATCGAGGCGCAAGTTGATACCTACGGACAGCCTGCAACACCGGCAGCTCCACAGCCAATTGCGACAGAAGAAAAACAGCGCTCATTGGCTCCTTTGAAAGAAGATCCCATATTCGCAAACCAATCCAAAGCCCCAACGTTGCGGACCGGGGTCGAAAAAGCCTTGGACCGACTGGCCCGGAATCCCGGTTCCTCTCCTGCTTCCGAGCTAAGTCCCTTGGCCAAGAAGACGTGGCAAAATGCCAAAGACCGAGTGTTGAGCAAGGAGCAGCAGAATGCAGTGTCGCCTGATCAGCTAAAGGGAAAGGTCATGCAGGTGGCAAGCAATGTGTTGGCAATAGCGTGGATTGGCGACCTGTTCCGACAAGACTTCCGCACCCAGTTTACCGCTTCAGTCTTAGGTGGCCCATATGCTGAGCCTACTCTATATTCGAATGCGGTCATTGCGCTTTGCCAGTTAGCAGTTCGAAGTTTGGCTGAAGACTCGTATGGCAACGTTCACAGGGATGTGCCGAACATCATCAGGACTCTGACGGTTGTGATTAAGAAGGTGGAAGGGCTGAGAGCGAGATTTCCCTTGCACTGGACTGATGCGAAGGGGATGAAGCAGAGCCCTGAGGTGGACCAACTTTTGGATGTGATGAAGACAGGATTGGAGCAGGTGGTGTCCAAGTTTGAGCCATACAGCACAGATCTGAGGCTGACACTTGCGGACCTACGAATGGCGAAGGAGGCTATTGAAACACCCAGGGACGAACCACGAAAGGCAAAGGAGGTGGAGCCAAAAACTAAGGAAACAACAGTCGAAACCAGGATCAATGATGAGAGGGGGCCACAACGAAGAGCCCAAAGGAGAGAGCAGAGACGTCCAGAAATGGAACAGACGCGGTAGTAATTGGGTTTGTTTGATAGGAGAATGAGGGCGTATCTATTAGAATGGGCGAATCGGAGGGGCAGGTGCCATGCATAACGATACCAAAAGGTTTTAAGGGCCAGTGTAATTATAGAGCAAAGGCGTGAAGCTTGACAAAATTGAGCCGGGAATCATGATATTAATAGTATTAGTAGTTCTTCGTACGGAGTGGTCAGATGTAGGTACTTTGTATTTCGCACCAGCCACAGCGACAGCCACAAGCGTGGGCCGAGGTCCCGCAATCATGTACAAATATGGAGTACTACTACGTACATGGCTCGTACCTGTGCCAACTGTATGTATGTAATTCCCTGGTCATCATCCCTTTTGAACACTCTCTTCATCATTCTCCCATCTCGTGGCAGCTCTTCATTCCGCAACACAACGGTTACGCCAGTGCCATCAATGTATCCTCATCCGCCTTAGCCATGCGATTACGAGCATTCTCCATATCCGAGTCAGCAGAGCCGCGAGGACTCAATCGATAGCGCCGCTTACACGCGTCGCCATGGCGCATCGAAGTCTATTCTTCCGCATTGTTTACGGATCCGTCTATTTTTCGCTCTACGTCATCCTGTCTGGCCTGCTTCTCATCACGCCCGGTGATATCATCCAGCGCTCCGTTTCCACTAGACAGGTCTACAATATATGGATTCTTACGGTTGCATACGTTGTCACAACTTTGACAGTGTGCGTCGTCTACGTCTTCCGACTCTACATCAATAAGACGGTCCTAGCCTCGATTCCAAAATCATGGATACCAATCGACAAAGGCGATTTCAAAGACGCGGTCTACAAGACGGTTGGGGCAGGGTTGAGCCGTAGCGCTGCAATTGCGTATGCGGCACGACCAAGAGTCAGATCAAGTGAGGAGAGGCGAACAGAAGTACAGGATGGGGAGCAGGCGCGCGCCAGGTTATATCATTGGAGGTCAAAGTCAATGACAGAGGAAGTCTCGGTGGCTCTACCGCCGCACCGGCCTGTTTGGGGGACTATTGAACACTTCGGCTGGGCGTCTCCGAACCTGTCTGATTTACCCAACTTGCATTACGACTCTGTCCTTTCCGAGGTGCCGAATTTGATAGAGGCAAAGGCACTGACTCTTGCTCCGCCTGATCCAACGTCACAAATGGACCAGGCCGTGCTTGACCCAGAGGCCGCTGGGCTTCTGCAGAGACTGCCCAACATGAGCCTCCGGGACTACTTTACGCACCTGGCAGATCTTGGCGTTATCATCATGGATGAGACAGCGGTTGATTTCTTGTCGCAATATGAGTACGCGCGCTTTTCTACTCGGCCGATTTCTAATGCCCGATTTCGCGAGCTCATGCATATGTTTGCTGAGGTCCTTCGCTCTATGCGTCCTCTGGACCTAGCGACTCTCGACCCCCTGAATGAGGAGGATGAGGATGACGACGACGGGCCACTATCAGAGAGTGATATCGACAATGATGCCCCAGCAGAGACCAACCCATCAACGCCACACGACATTTCACGCCCTTCCACCGCCAGCACGCAGGATTCAGTGCGAAGGCCCATCAGGCTACGGCCTTCGTATTACCGCACAGCACCAAACACCCCTGGGAGCAGACAAGCCATGGATGGGCCGTCACGGAAATCTAGTGGCAGCAACGGCTTTTCGCAGATGAGACGACCCTATCCTATCAGTCATCAGTCGTCAAGCGCAAGCTTACGGTCTGGGTCTTCAGGCGGGTCTGGGTCTGTGATACGACTGGCGACCCGTGAGGATACCAGTGACCTTCCATATGTGCTCTCGCTGAGAGACACAGCTGGCAGTCTGTATTGAGGGCTGATTAGCATCGAATGGCTGGATTGTCGTAGTATTGATGGCATGGAAACCGCAGAGAGCGAGACTCTTTTTTTCATGGAGGAATGGTTATGAATGAACGATGCATATTAGAGTGTAATAGTATTCGATAGGCACATGGCTGCATGGTATCCTACCTATCCGTCCACATTGGTTAAAATGGTTTATATAGTAGTAATGTAATGATTAGTCTGGCATTCTTGAAGTGGAAATAGAGTCGCATGCTGCTGGTTTCCCAATCCAGCTTGATATGGGGCGCGGCAGCTAAAGCTACCAGGGTAGATGAGATGGATTTTCAGTGACGCCACACCTTGAGCTTCCAAATATTTTTCTTCTCAACTTCTGTTGCTCTCAACCTCCAACCAAAAATAACAATCTACCATAGCTGCGATCGCAGCCGCAGTAGCTCATGTTGTCGCAAGGACTAGGGTTCTTGTGAATCATTGAGAAAAAGAAGAAGAAAATACATCCACACCCACGAGGAACTGCTTCCGCAACAGCCTCTACCCAACGACTCACATCTCCTCCTCGAGCTACCTCTTGTCGCAAAACTCCCGACAATGCCACCTCCAGAATCGAAACAAGCTCCCCTCCCCCTCGCAGCCGACCGCGCCGCCTTATCGAATCGCATATCCCTCCTCCTCGGCAGCCGCACCTCTCTCCTCAAGACTCTCAACCCCAACTCTTCCACAACAAACAGCAGCAGCAGCAGCAGCACAACAACAACCCGTCGCCATGGCGCAAATCCCGACGACGATGAGGAACTATGGAAGGGCACGCGACCGAACGAAGGCGTAGGATACGTCCCCGACTCTAAAACCGCAAGCAAGGATATTTCCAAAGAAGACAAGATGCTGCGGGGCAGATTACTGGGGAAACGGAGGAATGGAGAAACACTTGGAAGAGGGAGAAGAGCAGTGGTGGAGAGTGAGAGTGATGAGGAGGAGGGTAGGAGTGGGTTGGGGAAGAGGAAGAGGCCGAAACGTGCAGCAGTGGTGGAGGAGGAAGTTATCCAGAAGGATAATGATGAGTTGCCATTGAAGACGAATGGAGAAGACAAACCAAGCAATGGTGATGGTGATGGTGATGAGGAGGAAGATAATGTCAAGATGAATGGTGTAGTGGATGAGAAGCTGGAATCTCAACCAGCAACGAAGAACAAGAAGAAAAAGAAGAAGAATAAAAGGAAGCAAGAGGCTGTTGCGTCTTGACACCAAAATACGTTATCACGCCTTTTCTGCTTCTGATTCAAGACCTTTCTCATTTGCTGCAAGTAGCTACGTAGGTAGTTTCAGCCAATTCCAGGCAACATCCTTCTCTTCATGTGAGCAGTAGTAACTACTGTCTACATTCCGGTCCCTTTGTTTTTTGGATACAGTGATTATTTGTGTGCAAGAATGATACAGGGGGGGGCATTCAACTGTTCATGACTGTTGGCAATGACCATGTGATCCTGTGCAGTGTGTGCCTATGAAAAAAAGAAGAAAAAACTTTGCGGTAGCCATCCAAAGGCCATGTTTTATCCAGTCAAACAACGAATAGATCCACCTGGTTGAAAGTGGCCATCCTGTGGTGAATCATAAAGATGGGTACGATGAGGCTCGTAATCCAAGAAGTCGGTCGTAACGATGATACTAATGATGATACACCAGGTCCCGGTTGGTATCCAAGAATAGTTGAAATGCCATCTGCACCACGCCAAAAAGAAACACCTTGAAAATGCTGAAGTAGCACCACAAAACCACGACCTTCCCGAGTTCATTCGCCCCTTTTCCGAACACGAAAGAAAGACAAAGCAAACTATCACTGTCATTGCCTTCGTTTTCGCTTTCTGTCGTCATCACCCCGGGGGTCTTCATCCTCGTCTGATCGCTCGGCTATATCGCTGGGGTTGAGAATATGGGCCATGCTTCCTCTCCTGGTGGGCGGTGCCGAGGAGTCTTTAAGGCCCAGTCCCTTGCTTTCTCGATTTGAGGCCTGGCCCCACGACCAATTATTGAATGCATCAGACCCAGTAGTTGCGCCGTTAGTGAAGGGCGGGGGTGGTGTTGTTGGTCGTGATTGTGGGTGGCCATGAGATGTTGCCTGCTGGAGAGAGAACGTTGACAGGGAATCCCTTATCCGCTGATCCTCTTGCACAATACGGCTGGGAGATGACGGCCATGGTGGTGGTGGATTCGATGTCGAGAATGGGGATGGATTGGGGTGCCATCCATGCGCGCGGATATCGGCCGCTGTGTGCCGGCGAGCCAAGCTTCCTGGGGCTGGTTCCACGTTTGAGAGAGGGTGTGGTCCAGGAGGAGGCGGAGGAGCGGCGTTGCGCAACGGCGAAGATCCAGTAGCACCACCACTGATTGACCCATACGGTCGCCGCGTACCAATGGATAGGTTGGAGGGAACGGCTGGTCGGTAGGAGGGCTGGCCACGACTTTGTGGAACAGCAAGGCCCGCTCGCCTTGAGTCGTCCTGCGGAAGCTGCCTGGGAGATACTGGTGCATTGTCGACGTTGCTAAAGTACTGCTGTCTACCCATATAAGGTGGCTCATGAGGCTCTTCAAATGAGCGAAGAATATCAGTTTGCCTCTGCAGTTCACTTTGTAACGAGAGTACTGCTATCGTGTTAGTTTCATGATACTTCCCCGAGGGTCGGCATGACAGACCATCTCGATGTAAAGGGCTCTCTGGTGGTACAAGTGACAGCATCCCCTTTGATAGCTCTTGGTTGATATGCAGCAGTCGATTCAGCGTGTCCATTGCGGCTTGGTTCCTCATTTGCATGTGGTGAGCGCTCTCCTCACTGCGCTGGAGTCTAGTCTGCACATCATAGAGGGCATGCTCAAGGTTGAGCAGTCTCGCCTCGGAAGTTTCTGGTGGCATTTGCACGGGCTCAGCTGGGGTGCCTGGCTGTGATGTTGTTGCTTTGGGGTAGCTGGTGTCGCGATTGACCAGTGCATGACGGCTGGCCCGACGCTTAATCTCGCGCAGACCGACGAGATCACCACGCTTAAAGTTGCCATTGCCATGTTTGAATTCCCACAGTGTGGTCTCAGGGTTTCCGGTGTGGAATACATCGCGCTCTATATCAATCAATCAATCAATCAATCAATATGAGATCAAAGGGCTTCACCGTCGCTGGGCGGGACCACGGCTTACCTTTATGAAACCCGTACATGTTCAGCTGTCTCACAAAAGAGGAGATGTTTGTATGCTTAAAATATTGCCTGTGGGGAAAGGTTAGCACCAGCCAGACGAGACAAATTGGGTGTGCGTCTTGATCTTGAGCTTACGATAGAACTTTGGAAAAGTCGGCCGAGGGCGACATGACGAAGCTCTCGGCAGTTGATGACCACGAAATAAGGTGCTGAATGCTAGAATCTTCCAACATGCTACCAGCGCCGTCAGTAATTGAGACTCCAATTCGCGCGTGCCATGCAGATAGATATTCTCACTTGTAGAGTTTGTGGATGAAGGCGGTTTGTACGATCTTGGGCTGGTGAACGGCCGCCGCCGCAGCCGGGGGAGGTGCCGGCATGTTGTTGGAGCTGGACACCGGGACAGCCTCGGGGGACGAGGCATTGCCGGCTTGGCTGTTGCTCAGCTTCCCATTCTGATCGTAATCGGGCGGCTGGCCGGTGGTGGAAGCGGTTTCGGGGGAAGTTCCCTCCATCGGATGGTCAACTGGGCTCGGCGGAGACATGCTAATGGTAGGCGTCGCAGAGACGGGGACGATGCGGGCAGCGGTCGACTCTTGCTGCCCACCGGTCGCCGGCGTCAGGTGCTGAGAGCTATCCGTCCTGTTGGCCATTTGCACTGTCGCCGTGATCAACCCGCGTGGGGAGAGGGACAGCATAGCTGGCTGTTGTTGTCGATGGAGATTGGGCCGCTTCACTGCAGCTCTTGGAGATTGACGCGGGGCGATGATCGTAGCAGCGCGAGGGCGCCAGAGCGCAAAGAGGAGAGGAGGAGCTCGTGAGATGCGGCGTGTCGGAATTCGATCGCGAGAGGACGGTGAGGACGGTGAGGGCGGCGGGCGGGCGGACGGACGGACGGACGATTCACCTCATCTCATCTATCCGGACGCAGTTCCGATCCGCAATGAGGTGGGGTGGGGAGTATGGATGATGGCGAGGGTGATGGCGATGGCGATGGCGATGACAATGGCAATGGCGATTTGATGTTGTTGGTGAGGGTTAGGTTGGTTTGGTTTGAGTTGAGTTCGGTTCGGTTCAGTTCAGTTCAGTTCAGTTCAGTTCAGTTGAGTGGAGTGGAGTCGAAGCGGCAAGCAGCGCACTGCTGGGAACGGGGATCTTGGGCAAGCGAAGCGATAGCTTTATTCGTACGGAGATGCGATGGCTCGTATGTATGTATGTATACTTGGATGTCGGTTGGACGGACGTCCCGCACACACGCACACACACACACACGCACAAACTCTCACTCTCTCCCTCACATAAACGGGTGTCAGTCAAAAAAAAAAAAAAAAAAAGGATCAGCCTCGCATATATTATGGGTAGCTTCTGTCTCTGTTTTTGGGCTTGGGCTTCTAGAACACGCGCTGGCGCGGGTGCTGGCGAGCGTGACAAAACATGTATGTATCGAGTCAGTACTCGTCTATCGCGGCGGCCTGGAGGCGGTGACGGTGCAGAGGCGCAAAGACGATGCAACACGGAGGGTCGCCACCTGAGATGCCGGCAGTGGAGACGGCAGAATGAACCGTAACAGACGGAGGCTCTCAGTCAAGCCCACCGTTCTGGGGTGAGAATAAAGCTGACGATGGACAGAGAGCTCCTCGTATGCGCATCAAAGCGAGTACTATTACTACTCGTACGGAGTACTATTATCCTCCACCTCATGTATTAAACGGAGGTGCTGCTGTGCCTAGACTAACTCATTAAAACCTAGCGGGCGTTCAGAGGGATGGTTCTGGGGGGGGCGTGGAGGCATCATCGATTTGATTTGAATGGGTGTTGTGTTGGTGGGGGGATGGAATACTAATACTACTCGTAGTACTCCGTACTCCGTACTCAGATCCATGGATAATAGGAATCAAGAAAAAGAAGAAAAGAAAAAACATAGTATTACACAATAAACCATTGTGGTGTGCAAGGAAAGGTGTGTGCGTGTGTGTGTGTATATGGAGTATGCATGATGGCAGCTTCTCGGCATCCCGCTCATCTCACATCGTGGCTACGATCGTTCGAATTGGCTTGGAGGGTGGTAGCACAACAATACAAAACGTGCAATTAGCTGAGTTAGTGCTACCCAGCGGTACGTTTGTGCAACCATACAGGATTACAGAGTAGCATTGGCCAATCTGTACTCCGCATGTAAAAAGGGGTCAATAATCCGATCGTCCGTAGTAATAATAACATCAGACAAGCAAACAACATCTGGAATAGACACGAGTCTAGCATGCTAGTGGTGTGGACTAGCGCCATTGGGCTGCTGCAGCGCACAACTACTCCTGGGAATAATTAAACACCCATATGAATGAATCTTCTTTTCCTCCATCGTATCGTACATAGGTACGGAGTACATGTACTATAGGGGTTGGGTCTGTGGGGCCCAAAACCACGCTGTACGAGTACGAAGCACGAGTAGTACTACTCGTAATATGTATGTACGAAGAAGTATGCAAGTGGTACGGAGTAGTTATGTATCTACTAAATAGGTACCATCTAATACTCCCTACTCCGTATGATGGAGAATAGGGGCTGCAGGTCCTACTCACTCAATCGAGATCCGCGATAATACTCCGTATATGTCTAACAGGGCTCAACTCCAGCTCTCCATATTGACACGAACGCAACCCACAGCCCCACGATCAGCCGTTCGTCTAAGCGAGTCATTTGGATCCGGTTTAGTCCCCCGTGTTAGTGCAAAGACGAAGCAAGCCAAGACGAAGCACCATCAGTTGTGACAAACGACAGACAGCGTCGGTCCACGTTATGTACTTTAGAGTATCGTTCCATGTTGCTGTCCTGACAAACTCGATCTTTGAATAGGCACTGTCCGTTGTCTAAGTCGATGATTCTCTTTTCTGACACAAACAGACGCACGACATTGACATCCATCCATGTCTCGGGAATCTCCTCCAATAGTACGCAATGCCCAATCTTTACTACCTGGAATGGCCCAGACATGCGCAAGGGCAAGGAACCGAATCAACGAAGGATCTCACCGAGAATACAGAGACACATTATATTAGCAGCGATACTACGGAGTACTCCCTAATACACTAATATCATCCTGTCCCTACCTGGCATGTTGGCTTGTCATTGCTTGGGCTAACTTGAAAGACGCCTGGGCACATGGAGCTAAACCACACCTAATAGTATACCTAATAGTATACCTAATAATATTCACCTCCACCGTTTGGGGGTCCAGTAATCACGGAAGGAGACGACAGCGGGCGCATCGGGCGGGAGCTGTGCCGTTACCCGCTGAAGCTCCGCTATGGCGGTTCTGTTGTCCTATTGTGGAAGGGCGATATGACAACATACCTCTACGAGTACATGCACGGAGTACCGCCCTGAGTATCGTATATGCATCTTGCCACTCACCGAGTCCTTCTGCCAAGAAGAGGATTGGACAAGACAAAAGAGCAAAAGTACGGAGTAGATTAGTAGTTCATCACGGCGACGGAGGAATGCTAGGACCGACCTCCTGCCTATCGCGCCAACCGGAGAGATCACCAAGATTCTTTTAGCCCTTTTTTTACTTTTTTTTACTCAAGTGGTTTGGCCTGTTTCTCGGCAATTGAAATCCTGGAGGAACTCTAGGCACGTGCTCGATCAAGCAGACAAGCCACCGGCTTCGCCGCGTCTGCTTCGTCCTTCTCTCTGATGGGCTGCAGCAGCGCTAGAGCAGGTTGCCTGCTGTGCTACCTATACTACTAGTACTATGCTATGGTTGCCTATTGCCCATTACTGCCCGACCGGTGCGCGGAAGCCTGAATAGCGGCGCTGTTCCACTTGATGGTTCCTTGTGTTTCGGAGGACGGCCATTTTTGGGGTTTGGCTCGGGCCGAGTGTGGGTCTTTTTTTCGGCATCCACGATGGCTTTCGCTCTCCTCCGATACTCATTACTACTCCACTAAGCCGTCTGTACCAGAGCTATCTAGGCACCAGTCAAAGGCCGATTATTCATAGGTGGGAATATATGTAGTAGTGGCATTTTGGTTTGTTCTCTGCAGTTGTGTCTTAGGATCTTTTTGATATCTGTGATGTAGTTGCATTTCTGATGCGGCACACTCCGGCCCTACCCTACACACTCTAGCCTAGACATTGTTGCTTTTCGTTACCCCAAACTCATACTGACTGGTCTTTATCATATTGTGCTAGGAGAGTTGTTTTAAAAGAAACAACAATATGTGTGTGATGGATCGTACGGTACTTCGCAACCTTGTTGGTTAACAAATTCCCTACTATCTACGAGAAACGGTTCTCCTAACGAATCAGGGACTGGTTTGACCAACATACCACACAAAATCTTGATCAGACTGACTCAATAAAAAAAGATCAACAAAGCCAATTCCCAAAATTTCCATTGTCCAAACAGAGAGCCTCAACTAAAGCTTCAGAACTTGGGGAGGGAATGTCTTGGGGTGCGGGGGTGTGAAGCCAGGAGCACATGGATGTCACTTCGGGTCCCCCCGAAGGTGGTTCATGACACCACCACCACCTTTTGTTTCGTGCCAAAGAGTTGATAGCTCATGATACCTCTTGTCGTACAGGGGTTGCTACAGTAGATCCTGGTGGTGTCAGCGGCTCTGGGCCACGTGGTTTCTACCCACCACTACGAAAGCATCATGTTGTGGCCACCACGCACAGAACTCCTACCTGGAAGATGGTGTTCATCCTGTCCTCTAATTCGTATATTGAGTAAAGAACAGAGTAACTGATATTATTTCTTACAGACTAAGACCGTTATACAGGAACCGAATTGTAAAATTTGACTCATTAATATTATCAACCGACAGAAAAGTCCCAACCACGGCTTGCTAGTTCATCGCAGAGCTAATGGTTGCCATATTATAAGCAAAGGAAGAGAGTGTCACTATGCCGGGATACGAGAGCTTTAAGTTTCAGCCTCAATCGTAGAACTACGGCTAAGAAACGTAGAGACAACTAACTGACCTATTTCTTTGATGGTTGACTTCACTGTCTAGTATTGACTATCTAGACATGCATCCTATTGTCTATTCATGAGTTAATTATACGGACCTAATGGTCTTGATCTTTTTGAATACCAATTCAATACTACTCATAATCGTATCGATGAAATTTTGTACATAAATCTATAGTCATCACATCCGTTGCCCCTTGTTCTTATTACGAGAATGTAGTAACACCCACATCTGTTGCCATGAGGATCGTTAACTCTCCACAAATGTCTCATTCGAAGAAAAAAAATCTTTTGCGTCTGTCAAAAGATCCGCTGTAACGTCTCACCATAGCTGGAAACCCTCCGTTGGAAACTCGGACCACTTACGACCTCGAGCGTCGTGCATATTGAATCCTTCTCCTGTCATCGTGCATGATACGGCCGCCCATCTACAATGTCCCATTTTTTTTTGCATAATGCTACATCGAAGTGCCATCAACTAGACAACAGGTAAGTTCATGTCAGTATCTTTCCTTTTGGTATTGTAAGTGATAGACCAATACATTTAGCTTGTTTGGATGACTGAGGTTGCTCTAACTGAACCCAGCTACGGCTGCATAACTGAGCGAAATGGTTCAATCAGATAAATCATCAGTGACTTTTATGCCCTTCACGAGTCTCATTTTACTGATCACAATCTTCCCCTGTACCCCTGCGATGACATTCATTCATCCTTCGCCTGGACCTCGGCACTCTAGCCCGTGGGATCAACGGAACCACCGTAGAATTTTCAACTATTGGATAGAAGAGACCTGGCTAAATTTGAATACTACTACTACTACCTACGAGTAGTCTCGATGTCTGTCCCATAAATCCATCCCGATATCTTCTCGCCTGAATGCACCGTGGGCTCCATAGGCCAGTTCGTATCGTTTGCCGATTTTCTGCGGGACACCCCCCTTTTCTTTCATGTTCCTATACTAATACTTGTAAAGTCGAACGGAAATAAGGAGAAAATCCTCATGCGGTCTCACACGGGCATTTTCCCAAGCCCTTGGAACCGGGCTTCCGGCTGGCCCTACTGATGGGTCTGAGACTCGACCCATATCTTCTTGTCTCGGCTTTTTCGGTCTATGTTGGACGTACGTACGCTATTCTTCATAAGAATGTAAGGGTACTATTCAAGACAGTTGTACATAAACTTAGCCTTGCATCCCGGTTTACTAGCAACAAGAGTTATACCAAGACAATGAATATGTCTTAACCCACTTTGACAGGCGGGTCTAGGACACCAAGTGGCCATGTATAAAATAGTTCGTCCATCACATGCCGATCAATGATTAAGAGCTGGGCCTTTATTCAGTCGTATGCATCTATGGAGTAGTCTCGTAGAAGCCTCGCCTGGGAAGACTCGGTCTCACCACACAATCCCTACGGTCAAGTGTGGTGTGATTCAATGGCATTGACGCCTTTAAGGGGTACTGTGACGGTCAAGTCCAACAAGACCAACCCAAATGAGGTGTATGCATTATCATAATAACTCTTTGACTCCTTCCATGTAATAACCAAAAAAGCCTGCGGCACTCAGCCCTCCAATTTATAGACTTTCAATAAAAGATATGCTCAAAATTCATCCTCTTCCATCCCACTCACTCTCTTCTCTCCAACTTCCCGAATCTTCTCTCCGAGAATCGTCCGGCCGTATCGCTCCGCCACCTTGTATGCTGCCTCCATCATCCGACCAGTTCGGTCACGCATCAACTCTACCATCTCTAGAGCGCGCATGCCCCTGTCCTCACCCTCGCGACACTCCACGGCAAGAAGCTGCAGGAGCGTCTTGTCAATCTCTAGCTCAAGACGTGACAATAGAGACCTCTGGGTGTGACTACCCGAAGTGGCTTCGACGAGATCACGCAGCTGCGCGGCCTGGACACCCTTGAGCATAAACTGCTGCTCTAGCTTCTTAGTCTCAGCACCTTCTTCCTCTTCGTCCTCGTCCATTGGTGCATCTTCCCCGTCAGCCGAACCCTCTCGATTGTGGGCCTTTTCTTTTGGAGGTGAAGCTATGGGGATTGAGAACTCAAACTCAGAGAGAAGAGGCCGGGGGAAGTATGGATATTGGTCGCCACCCTTGAGGATGATGCAATGAAACTTATTTTCGGCCACGGCAATGGGGAAATATGTCTCATGCTTCCGGCCAGAGGCAAGACGGGCTAGAAGCCTGGTATCGAGTAGAGGAACCCATGAGGCACGCGACGGCTGCCGCCAATGTAGCAACGTGAGAAGTGTGCCCGTAGAATCATAGATACAAGGATCCTGTATGTATTCGTAAGTAAGCTATCCCAATACCAAAGGTTCAATCGCACTCACCCCGTTGTCTGAAAAGAAGACACTTTTTAGTGTAGCGCCTTCGGGAAGCGCAACTGTATCTTCATTTTGACAAATTTCATCCCGCTTGACATTTTCTATTGTGTATAAGAGACGAGTGTTCCCGTCTGGTGAAACAGGACCGTTCCCTATCGTGAGAACGTAATCTCTCCAGCTCGCGCAAGTAACCATGGGAGTGCTCTTGGGACGGTAGACCCGGTATGGCATGCCAAACAGCGTAAATATACGCACATAGTTGGCTGTTGTTACAACTGTAACAAAAGACTCACTCAAGGACATTGCCGTAATGGCCTCTCCCTTGGGCAACTGCGTCCGCCAGTCGGATCGCTGGGTCCAGGTCTCGTGAGGACGATAGAATATAGTTGCTGGAGCGTCGTCCTTCGGTGGACAAGAAAAGAGTGTGCCATGCTCATTGAGACATGCCTTGTCATAGTGGAATGTGTCTGTGAAGTGGAAGTCTCTGTGGAACTCGTGATCATAGAACTCCACTGTGACAGTGTGATGTGCATCCTGGTCGATCGTCCAGACGAACCCGATCAGATTAAGGCACAGGTATTTTCGATTTCCCCTCCATGGCGTCGAGCCAGGCTGAAAGGCTTCATGATATTGGGGTTCTACTAGGTGTCTTCGCTTGTTCGAATATTCCCCGCCGAGATCGTCGCCGTCACGGGCCCTCTTCTGACCAATTGCGTATCCAGCGCCATCGTCATCCACGACAAAGTCGTCCTCATCACCGTCTGCGTAACCTTCACCCCCTAAGAAGGAATCAAGACTTCCGAGGGAATCTCGGCGGGGACGAGTGGGTATTTCACGTTTGTGGCCATTGGCTATAGGGGCTCTCCGGTTGGCGGATATTTCTGATAGCGGATCATGGATGAAGGGCGAGGGCTGAATGGCCAGCTTTAGCATAGGCGAATACTGGTCAGGCAGAAAGTCCGGGTATATGTAAACCTCTCCATCTGTTGTTGTGAAGGAGAGAATATTCTTGGAAGGATGCCATGCCAAGTCAATGACGTTGGAGTAATCGTAGCGCTGGATAACGCTCTGTGTCTTTGTCTCCCAAATCAGGACCTTTCCGCCCTTGCAGGCCGATGCCAGCATGGCGCCATTTGGTGACCAAGCAATGGCTGTGATATCGGCCAAATGCCCATTCGCAAAACAACGCTGCTTCTCCCAGTCGTTTTTAGAGACCACTTGAATGTCCTTCGTTGGAGTCGGTACAGCAAAGGCCCTGCCGTCAGGGTGCCAGACAGCTTTGGTCGATACTTCGGAGTCACTGTCCACATTGCCAATGATTCCATCCACTTTATGTATCAGCTCCGGCTCTTCTGCCGTCAGTGAGTAGATGTAAATGATCCCATCCACGCATGATAGGGCTGCAAGCCTTCCATTCAGATCCAGGCTCACGTGTCGTGCGGCTCGACCATGCTCATTCAGGTGCCTCAGCTGCTTGATGTCTTGTGTATTCACAACCTTGACGCTCAGTTCATCGCTGGCGACGGCACACCATTGCGAGTCTGCGGATAGGGCAACGTCTCGAATTGGGAGCGAGGTTCGGAGAAGAAAGCGGTCGAAGTTGGCAGTGCTGAGAGAGTACAGGCTGACGGTACCATCCTCGGATCCGACGACAAAAAAGTCCTGGGCTGCGGAGACTGCAACGTTCTGCTCCTGGCAATCGTCAATGTTTATGGGCTCGCCATCGGAGCCGGTTTTATAGAGGCGGATGGTATTGTTGGAGCCGACTGTGACGAGGCGACTTCCGTCGGTTGTGTATGTGCATCGTGTGGTTCCTTGAGTATGGGCTGGCCGAGGCCGAGGACGAGGCGCAACTGTCGAATCCATTGTCACTTTTGTCGATGGTTTGAGCGATGATGGTGCATTGGAGATGCTGTCTTGATGGAATGAGGTCGGCTAGATTGTTGGAGATGACAAGGAGCTGCCTGTGCTTTACGCGGGAGACGCGTCTGAGCGCGTCTCAATTAAAACCCACCAGAGGTCCAGCGCGAAGACCCCGCGATTAGGTAACCCCACCTTGATATGCATTTCTAAGGGGTGCGAGGCACGAATATCTAGGCACAGATTTGTAGCATAATACAGTGGTGTATGACCTGAGAGAAAGAGAGAAAACAAGTAATAGAAATAAAGGCTCTGTCAAGAAATATTGCCACAGTTGTCGATTCCACAGGGACAAAAGCACAACACCTCGCAGACAACACTGCCACAGGCTTACCATGGAGTCTTCGAATCCTGACAACTTCTTCCAGACGGAGTGAGTTCTGTGTCTGAACTATGAGCCGGATTTTTCTAATCATGCATCTAGTACTTCTCATGCTGAGAGGGAGAGGAAAGCAGCAAAGGCTAGCAACAAGAATGGAGACCCGCTGGTGATGAAGTCCAAGATCCTGGCCGCCGTTCCTGATCCATCCTCCCCTTCCTCTGCGATATTCATCGCAGAATCCGCTGGTCATGTCCGCCGGATCAATCTCTCTGTGAGTAGAATGGAAACATGGTCTCATTTATTGGACATCTTCTGATCTCAATCAGTCTACCGAGCCTAAAACCACCTACCGAGGTCCCAAAGCTCCTGTGACATGCGTTGCGGTAGGTGGCAGCGGAGACAAGACAGTCTTTGCAGGCTCGTGGGATAAAGACATCTGGTCATGGGACATTAAATCAGCCCAACTTGCTCGCAAGTTCAGCGGCCACTCTGATTTTGTCAAAGTCGTCGTTTGCGCAAGAGTATCTGGAAAGGAGATTCTCATCAGCGGCGGCGCGGATAAGAAAATTCTAGTCTGGGACATCGAAACTGGTCGACGTCTCTTCACTCTTCAGGACCCAACAACCACCATGCTCGCTGTGCAAGACATAGCCATTGATCCTGTATTGAGCACCGTGGACTCGGTCATCATCGCGAGCGCGAGTAGCGACCCTCACATTCGTCGGTGGAAGATCACGCTCGATGGTTCCGAGCAGTTAACCGAGACGTTTCACGACCGCCCTGATACCGAGAGGTTTACAATTGAGGAGCACGACACGAGCATCTACAGGCTCGTCTTCGACCTTGGAAGCGAGGAGGGTGATCTCTGGACGGCCAGTGCAGATGGCACAGCGAAGTGTCTAGCACGATCCCGCAACTTTGTGGCCGACGACGTTTTCACACATGGCGACTACGTTCGTGCTGTGATTCCCACAGACAATTGGGTTATCACGGCGGGTCGTGATGAAAATGTCAAAGTATGGGACCGGTCCACTGGCAAACTATACTGCATATTGGAAGGACACTACGAAGAAGTCACGGATCTGGTGATGCTACCTAACTCGCGGGGATTGCCGGAAAAGGTCTGTAGCGTAAGTATCGATGGGACGATTCGTACGTGGCCGCTGGCCAAGAGCGAATTGGACGAGGTAGTCAAGAAGATTGAAGAGTCTGGTAAACCAGTGGAAAAGGAGCCTGAGCCGGAGAACGAGAACTTGTTGACAGCGGAAGAGGAGGCAGAATTGGCGGAACTCATGGAAGATGATTAGACACATAACGTAGGAAGCGAGAAGACGGGCCGTTCAGCTCTGGTCCCCTTAGCAGATTGTCGAGCACACTGATCGGCACTTAGTCTAACAACTTCGGCTACAGCGGACACACAGCAGCTAAGCTCCTTCTAAGGAAATGAAGGCTCACTAGCCCCCCAGCTATCCGACTATAATAGGCAAAATCCCTCGAGTGTTGGCTGTACAAAGTACACGATGAACAAAAGCCACAGTTTGAGTCAGGATGAAACGTGTTTCGGGAGCAGGCCTGCCGACTCCCGTGTTGCCTGAATCTGGAGAGTGACAGACGCAAACGCAGTGTTTTCCCATCAGCGTCCTGTGTCACCCTCTGAACTAAGGTCAGTTTGACGAAGGCGCTCAGCCACCCGAGCCGAGCTTCGAGGAGCTTCGATTTGTCGTCATGAGTGTACCACGTTGTCGGCTCGCACTTGGTGGATTCGAGACGACGGTGAATGTTCGTTCCCGTTTCTCGGGTCAGCATTTCCCTTTGTGGAAGAGTGATAATACAACGAGACACCCCCGGGTGCGAACGAGAAAAATAAAACTTGAAGCTCATCTAGTAGCTAGCTGGCCGCTAATAGTTCAACTCGTACGGCCAAGACAGACCATTCGGGAAGTGTTTGCTGCCGCCTGGAACGAAGGCTAGATATCTGATTGGGGGATTGATAACTGCCCGAGGCATGAGATGATGGACGGGCGCGTAAGATTAAACGCAGATCGATGACAAATTCTCTTTCTGTTTTTGACAAGTTGTTAGTTTAGGATGAGGAGCATCTCGTGTAGACTGGCGACGTGCGGAGAAGCTTGATGGAGCTCCGTAAAGCGGTTTACGAAGACAAGCCTTTGACTTAAATATTGACGAGTAATACTTCGTACGAAGTAGGTGGTATTCGACATCCGTTTGTGTTTTTCATCCCTTCGGGATGCTCCATACTATGTTCTACAAGCTTCTTGTCGTACTTGTACTCCTATTAATATCATCACGGCATGGCCTTTCTGCAGCACGGGCGGGAATAACACAGTCGGTATTCACCCACCACATGTTATGGACCCCACAGGATCCATTTAGGTCCCTCGGGTCTGTGTCTTGTGTCTAGTCGTCCTCGTAGTAGCATCTCTGGTTAGATTTGTCTAGCTATCAGTCCGGTGCCCCAGGTAACCCTCCATGGTGGAGCTAGAAAGTGCAGACTAAATCGCCAGCCTCCAGGAAACCGGGCTGCTGGCTTTCCATCTGCCGTTCGCCTACTGCTAGTGGCAGATCATCATGATGGAGGAGTAGCAGTAGGGCTAGTAATAGGAGGAGTCTTGAAAAAATGACATGTAGGGATCATGTGAGCTGGAGGCCTCGACTTGGTTCGGGACCTTTTCAGGGGGAGAGAATGGAATACTAGTACTACTAGTAGTACGGAGTACAAGTACGAGTACTCGGAGAGAATCTTCATCACATGGAGTCAGCCCAGAAAAAGTGGCTACTAAGACAGATCTTTGGGATTGTACGCGTGCATGCATGTCTATTGTTTCGGAGTTTTCTCGACAAACGAGAGGCATTTTCCACCGGAAGGGGACGCACCAGTAAACTCACACAAATTATGCCCGAAGTCTAGCAAATCCCCTGTCATCCATGGACCATTCGCACAAGAAACCCTGTAAAGCACAGACTCGTAGAAAAAAGAACAACAACAACAAAAAGAAGTCCAATCGGGGGCCAGATTTGCCAGCACGTATCGGACAATGAAGAATAATCCCCGGAGCTCAAGGGTCAGGGGTCTTCGTGCTCCGGTGAGTCTCCCATGGGCTTGATAGAGTCTTGTACATGTCTCGGTGGACCCTGGATGTATCGGCGGGAGGCTGAAACCGCCGCACGGCGATAGACTTGCCCACAAGATGCAGTGAGCAGTGAATATGTACCGTACCTAGTACTCGTAAGCAACCGATATTTGTGGATAATAGGCAAAAAGCACGGTTGCAGTGATAAAATCCGCCCCAGGGCTCTGCATATGATGTGGGCAGAAATGCAGGTCAACAAGCGTAGCCGCATGGTATTATTGAGACATGAAACTGTTGGAATCGCAATCGACGCACCAACATGTAATTTTTGTTGTTGTTGCGGATACTCGCTCGGCTTTGGTTCAAGAATCTCAGGGGGAAAAAAGCAAGTTGTTGTGCGAACGAACTTCGGGGATGGACATCATGATACCCGGAACAATTTCAGACCGACGAGTACAGCCACGATTGCTACGTACCTCTCCAACCACGCCTTTCTGCCTACTAATCGTCTAGATAGGTATCTATGCTTTCTTCTTCAACTCCTGTCAAAATACTCCGTACTAGTGAGCTGGCAAGCCACCGAAGGCGAGATCGTATGTGCATTCGTATTGCAATGTTTCACCACACGAGAGAGCATCTTCAACGCCATGAGTGTCCGGCGCTAATTCGAGACATTGACGGTTCAGTCTGACGGGATGCATAAAGTTCCAGTGGCTGCATGTCACTCGACAAAGGAAAAAGAAAGCAAAACAGAGGCTCAATGGACTAACTGTTCGGACGGATATGAACCAATATTGGAACTGTCAGTCCACCGGTATAACTTGTAAGAAACGAGCCTTTAGCTGCAGCACCGTTGATCGTCAGTCAGCAATTGGATTGATGATTGAAGCTAACCGGCGACTCCGTCCCGTGTTCAGGCTCGGTCATTGGTATTAATAGTAAACACTTTTTTGCCAAATCCATCAATCAACTATTACTAGTATTCGTATATGGAGTACATAGTATAAGTCTTTTATGGCTCACCATCGTTTCGTTTCGTTCAAGACATTCTTGGACATAAAGGCGAACAAAGACTAATAATAGTACTGCCGTCTGTTGAATTAATGCCTGTATTATGTACAAATGATGTCTTGGTTTAAAATACGCGTGTGAAACCAATGCAGTACTCGTATTAGGAGTATTCGTCACACAGTTACTTCGTACTTCGTACAATGTGGTCTTGATCCAACTCTGCGATTGCCACGAGGTGTGCAACCCTCCGAGTCGGGAGACAACACGCGAGACAGTGTAGTTGACGCGCTAAAAGCCGTCCCTTCATCATTCGCCGGTCCCTTACCTACCGAGTACTCGTAGTACCGCAAACGCTCATTAGCTGCGAGTACGGAGGTAGAGGCCGAAGCTAATATCTGATCCCTGGACCAAGCCAGGCACCAAAAGGGCATTGATCGCCGTATGGCGTTGCGGGGAGCAGGGCTTGACGAGACCGCCACAGGGATGTTGTGATAAGGACCGCTTGCATGGGCTGTGTTGCAAAAGCTCACAAAGAGGCGTTATGTTTCGTCGGACGATATTCTCAGCTGTGCTAGATCACGATTCACGACCAACAACAAAGCGGCGGGCATCGTTTTGTTGGCCAAGAGAACCAAGATGAAGCAAACAAACCGATTCATTAATACTACTGGTCATGATTTGAATGATTCATGTGTTCACAACAGAAACATCACGCCAAGTACATGCTTGTGGGACGGTAATATCAATGTTCTGGTACGAAGTACGAAGTACTACTATTCGATTGTACCTGGACGGGGACGACCACGAGGCGTATCACTCACACGTACGTGGAGTCCATTGGCCCTCAGTGGCCGCTCTGAATAGCACGAGGCGCCTCCGGCAGTCCATCTAGCGGCTATAGTCATGATGCGGTGGTAGTGATTACCGAGCCGCCTTGTTGCTGTGCTGAGGCTTGAGCCTTGGTGTACTCCGTAAGCCAAAATGAGTTGTCAACTTGCTCTCCCTCCCCATCCCCCGTCTTCGCTCGGGATCGGATCTACCTTGTTAAATTTGCTAATCAGCGCCCGGCGATCTTACATCAATGTGGTACTCAGGAATTCTCCGTTGCTTGCGGAGCAACGCAGGATGTACGGAGTTTTTCCCACGGAATAAGTACTACTACTGCTATTCGTATTGCGGGCAGGGCAAAGCGGCTCATCATGTATGCGCTTTGCATAGTAAAAGCTGACTCTTCATGAGGTTGAGACATTGTCCCACTGCCACGCTACCAGTGCGGCTCCTCAGCCGCCCAGCTTCCAGACACCTTCTTTTCTTCACTCCAATGCTGTTGACGAAAATGTCTCGATTGCAACCCTATTCCGTGGGGTCCCCGGCACTAGTGTGCGAAGATGAAGGAAGATGAGTGTACTCCGTAGGTGAATAAGATTGAATCGTGGAACACCAAATGCATGAATCATGAAGTGGCCTAGAATCGGAGATGATCACAGCGAGAGAGTATGTAAAGTCGATTCGTTATCCGCAACTTTTGCCAAGCCGGCGGACGACTCTTTCTTTCTTTTTTTCTTTTTTTTTGCATCAAACAACCATCTCGTGGACTTTTGAGCTCACTTCCGGGACTGGGATTGTGCGGCTGGGTCTCTGCTATTGACTACAAGGGTCCCTTGTCCAGTTGTCTATTGTCCCTGACTATCCCCTGGTGCGACATCCCCTGTCATCACTCTCCTCTGTTTCCGCCAGATTCAAGCCACCCACTGTCAGATCCATATGGCTCCGAAGACCATACCTCACACCTCCAAAAGCTGAGCCGCCCGGTCAGTGTTGGAAGAGGATCCGTTTGTGTATCTCGACATACTCCTTCGGCCGGTGATGCCGCAGCATTTGCCGGGTGCCGGCATACATGCGTCGTTTCGAACAGAAAACACGGACTCGTATGTCTGTTGGGTTGGAATGACCCATGCATGTACTCGCACTCCCGTTTAAAGGAGGACGACGTACGAGTACTAGGGACGAAAAGAAAGTCCAACCATTCAGTAGTACTAGCCTTCATCAATCCTTGTTCTCTCGGCAAGCCGTGCACGCGCCGCCGCCATCGATTCGCATCCCCCATTCGATGACCCGGTTGGCTGTGTCCGAGAGTGAGGAGTGAGGAGTATTAATACTTTTTTCTTTCTTTCCTTTCTTCCAACATAAGGCGGATGTGCATTCATTCATCAATAATTATGATCTTTATTGGCGGTGCTTTCTTTTCTTCCTTTGTCACTGCTGGTGGGCTTATTGCAGTAGAGCAACGAAGTACAACTTGGTGATCGATCACTGGTTGTGTTGCATTGCATGTGCATGCATGGATGCATCTCGTTGCACATACTCCATACATATCTACGAGTACGAAGTATATCCAGCCGAAAGGCTCCCAGAGAAATTGAAAGCCTACCTTGTGACTGCTACCGTTGGAGTGGTCCGTAGCTTTTTTTCTCAATTACATATCTCATTTCATTGCCAGACAGCCAACACCTGTCAGCGCCGGCTGCCGCCCACTCCCATCACCTCTCACTTCTCACCTCTCACTTCTTTATCTCTTTCTTCTTCACACTCACCCCTCTCTCTTACCTTTCTCCTCCACCCCCCCCCCCCATTGCTGCTGGTCATCGGCCCCTGCAAGTCGCCTTCTTTAGCCCTTGTTCCAATTCCCGAATTGTCATCTATCACATCTTTCGGAAAAAAAGCAGCCAGACTGCCGCCGCCTCTCGCCGTCTGCATCAACAAGCATCTGTCACGGATACTGCCAGGGGTCTGCACTGAATCATCGGCCATGATATAGTTGGACACGGAGTAGCAGGATCGTGCACCCACCGCCTTTCTACGAGTAATAATCCTGGTCCCCGTCTCGAGCTGCTTCGTTTATCTCTGCATGCTGTCGATTTCAGCAGAGGAGTGCTCTCATCCCTCCTCTTCTTTGAGCCAGTCTCAGCACTTCGATTCTCTGCCGACATCCTCACAACCATGGCGGACACCAAAACGGAAACGTATGGCAGCGTTGTGGCCTTCGAGGGTCATCCGGATATCATATCGACTCAGCTCCGACTTCTGCCCACTTCGCCCCAGATTCTGATACTCCCCGCCGTGCAATCCTATCTCCCCAACGATGACCTGGAGCAGGCATTTGAGGTGCGGACCTACATCCGCAAAATCCATGATGCCCTCACCACCCGTTATGAGACCGCACGGAGCTTCCTCCAAGGCTCGACGGCCACCAGCAAGCGATTGGTCTTCATGAACGGCGGTACTCCGAGCGCACAAGCTCTATGCATCAAGGCCATTATGAAGCACGAAACCGGTGGGGATAGGGTTGAGGCCGAAGCATTCTTCAATCAATTGGTCAAGGACGGGGTGGCTGGACTCGACAACCACCGCAAAGCTCAGGAGAGTGTGAGTTCCAGCGGGTACGGTGATGACGAGGAACTTGACGATGAGCTCCAGGACCCCATAACACGGGCAATGAGAGCCGCTGATGCCTTGGATCGCCAGACGGCCAACTTGCAGCCATGCGATATGCTCGACCTCACCATGACCACACGCCCCCGGAGTTTGAGCCTGCCATTGTATGGCTATTCAGACGGCTTTGGCGACGCAGCCCCGTTCTTCCTCTTTGGCGCTCATTGTGATGATGACAATGATGGTGAGGCCGAAGACCCGTCTACTGTGCCCGGAGCTCCAACCTTCTCGGTAATCGATTATAATCAACCCGCCAAACGGACCCGCCTGGACTCTCTCGTAGATGCTCCTCCTCCTACGTCACCAAGCTGTATCGGCGAATCATACAGCCTATCTGCTCCTCGTCGTCGCCGTGATACCGAGATATTATCTCCAACATCCGATGTCTTCAGCATTCGTACCAACGATAACGTCGTTTTTGGGGAAGCAGCACTATTGGATATGAGATTATCAGTCTCGGTCTCCAAGGCAGTCTTGGCAAGAATCAAGTCCCTCGATAGAATTTACCCTGTCAGTCCCAAGTTCAGGGATCTCTGTATCCCCACAGGGTCTATTGATGCTGGGGCAGAACCAATGGCCCAACGCCGTCCGCATTCTTTCATGGTTATTACAGACGAGAGAGACCCCGTTTCAAGGCGGTTGAGCCACATTGACAGACCTCGGACGATCGTTGTGAAGCCGAGACGTCATACAATCAAGGTGGATTCTGTGCCCCTGGAGAAGAAGCATAGGAAGAAACGAAATACTCTTAAGGCCTCCTACGTCGATCGAGGTACGGATGCAGTCCCTCCCAAAGAAGAGCCATTCCAGCCCGTCCTCCCCTGTATTGAGGATCTCGTTGTGTATTTCAAAGATGAAACCACGGATGTACTCTTGTACTCTGTTATAAGCGCTTTCAAGATGGGCACCTATCCCGTGGTCTCACACTCAAAGACAGCACCAGTGTCTGAGATGAACCTTCCGACGCCTGCGACTCCTCAATATCCACCACCACCTGTCCCTAAGAAAAGCAATACTATCAAAGAGCAATCGGTTCTCGATGTTAGCGATGATGACTATGATCCATTTTCTTATAGCCAGTCGCCTTGGCAGCCATCCAAGACGGAACACACCATCCCAACCGTCACTATTGTTCGACCGCCAACGCCAGCACAGACACCACCTCCCTACACGGAGAAAGAGGAAAGGTTCTATGAATTCGAAATCGCCCCCAGCCAGACGGCTGTTGCCATCCAGAACTCCCTTCGTTCAATTCTCAATAATTACTTCCCCCCTGAAGCCGAGGGCTATCGGCAATTTCAGTTTTCCCTTCTCCCTGAATTCGATGGCTTGTGGAAGCCGGTCTTTCGAGAATCAGAGTCGAGAGGCTCTCAAATTGAGAACAAGAGGAGGGTTAATCAAATACTGGCGATAGGATCGCAGCAAGGAGTGAAGAAGGAATACTCCTCAGGTATTGTCAAGCAGCTGGAGAAGCATGGAACAAAGTCGAGTGATGACCAGGGTCGCAGCGGAAGAGTGGACTTTCGGTAAGTTTTTAATCTCTCCAACATTCTTTTCTGCAACGTACTAACTCCTGCTAGCTATCTTCTTGCCAATGCCATGCAATCATTCACAGCGCAACCACTTCAAAACCAGACGTCAAATAATCCATTTACCAACTCGTATCTCCTGGCAACACTCATTATCCCTCACTTGGAAACATACCTGGCTCTCCATTCAGAAATCAGGTATCTGCTGCTGGAGTATCCCCCTGAGCATCTCCCTACTATGCTGGCTTTGCAGAAGCTCGTTGGGGTTGATCTGATCAAGGTTGCTCAGATTGTTGATTCAAGCAACAAAAACCGTCTGCCATTTACGCAGATAGGTGGTCCCAATGTCGGTAAAAAATCCGAGAACAAGACGCCGACCATTTCACCCAGGTCGTCAAACTCAGATATCACAGTCTCCAACGCGAACTTTCTTCTCACGTCTACTGCAACTGAAACCGATATTGCGCAGTTTGTCTCTACTGTCTGGAACATCCAGGCTGAGGCTTCAGACACTGACGTCCCGGACCGGTATCCACATGACAAGGTACTGAGGAGGAAGAAGGCGAAGCCAGCACCGCTCAACGAGTCATTCACACCGTTCCCCAGGTCGTCTGCATCCTCTCAGAGCACACTGTCGCCAACCCTGGCAGGCACATTCTCTAACTCAGTATCGCCAACGCTATGTGCCCCACCCCGGTCATCCGTCGAGAACGTCAAGACGCTGAAGTCAGAGAGGGTTAAGCATAGTCGGACCCTCTCTCGGCGCAGTTTTTTCCATCGCAACTCTGCATCCATCAGTAACTCGTTTGACCCCAGTAGCGAGGACAGTGAATTGGATATGGAAGAGCGGAGACTCATGCCCATGTTTATGCAAAAGCCTTCCGACCGCAAGGGTAATACTAGGAAAGCCCTCAAGTTCCTGGGCCTAGCATGATCGTGGTATGGCATGCTCTGTTTTCCTCCCTTGTCATTTGTCTTTCGGCGTTGGGTATCCTGTCTCTCTCTCTGGGTATGGATCGGCGCTGGACTACATTCCTTGCGTACCTTACATGAGTTATGAATTTGGCTACAACGGTGTCACAGCCTCTTACTCTCATTCTTGCTTCCGTCTCTCATTTACTCTACTATTACTTTTGCTCATCATGCTATTTGTTTTCTTCTATCTTTAGTAACAATCTCTCTGCGCATCATAGTTGAATCTTTTTTTGTGGGGGAGGGAAAGCTTTAAAACGTAGATTAAAGACATAAAGAACACCCGGGGGAGTCAAACAAAACCAAGCGCAAGGTTGGTGGCGGGTATTGGGGCGAATGGAGATATTTGTTTGTGTTTCTATCTTTAATCAAAAAGGAAGAGGAACAAGAATGTGTTATTAATTATCAAGTGGTAAAGATGACTATTACTAGACAGTAAGCATATCGGTTGCTTCTTAATATATGGACTCCTTGAGTGGATGTTTTCGTACCTTTTTTTTACTGTAATCTGCTGTGACTGCTCTTTAAATTGGTACTTACTGATGGCTCCCGAGGCGTTCTCTTGTATGTGAGGCTGACATACAAAGTGCTTGGCAGCATCATTGGGCCCAAGGTCTTACTAGGGGGTCTGAAACTTGACTATCCCCTCCTCGTAGTGTACTCACAGCAATACATATCACAAAGACCAGCAGATATACACGTCACGAAGCCAGCAATGTTACGCAAATTCCTCTGTATTAATACCCATTCCCGTGCAAGAATAAAACCACACGGAGCCCCTCCAGAATTCAGCACCACAAGCAGACGCAAACAAAGATAGCAAAGAAATAAACACAACAAAGACAAGTCACTGGAAGGCCAGGTCTCCGTGACATTCACTGTTCTCCGCAAGCGTGCGTGGGAGGGGGGCCCTCCAAAAGGAGTAGTCAGGAAATACAACTGGCCCACGCGCATTCTTGTCTCTCTTGACTCTGCGCCTTTGTTTCCCCATGTATCACGCCCGTCCGCATTCCCCTTGCTCTTTCCCAGCCGACCCTGATTTGTCTCAAATGCAAGGAAGTTGTCGTGTTGTGTTGTTTGAAAGGGCGAGATCCAAGGACATGATGTAATCTATGCGCAGAAAAGGGGGCAAACTGGAACCTGGAAAAAAAAGGGAGGAAATCATGATGAGCATTGTTCAGTCGTCTCCCAAGCACGTCGCACTGCTCTAGTCATCCTGTCACTAGACTTGGCCACGACAAACAAAGAAAAGCTCGCACTAGTTTAGCAGCAGCTGTTGCTGGACGAGGAGCCGACACCCTGCCCCTGGCCAACTTGCACACTAGGTTTCGTGTTGTTGGCAGTCGTGGTGCCCATGCGCTCCTTGATCTGGCGGGCCATGGTCAGGAAAGCCTGCTCAACGTTGCTGGCGTTCTTGGCAGAGGTCTCGAGGAAAGGAATGCCCAGGCTGTCGGCAAATTCCTATGCGGCTGTTAGCCCTGAACAAGGGTCGCATAAACTGTGGCAGCCTGGAGGCACACGGCCATGCTGCGCCTGACTGATTGTGGCACCAGGCTGCCAATGTAGCGATTACTCACCTTGGCTACGGTGTACTCCACGACCTTCTTGTCTGACATATCGCTCTTGTTGCCAACAAGCAGCTTATTGACACCCTCGGTAGCATATCGGTCAATCTCCTGGAGCCATTGCTTGACGTTGTTGAAGGAGTCCATGTCAGTGACATCGTAGACGACGCAGATACCGTGGGCGCCACGGTAGTACGAGGAAGTGATGGTTCGGAAGCGCTCCTGGCCGGCAGTATCCCACTGTTGAGCAGCAGTTAGTGGCCTGTTGGGGCATGATGTCTCGGAGTGAGTTAAGCGCCACTCACAATCTGCAGCTTCACGGTCTTGCCATCGAGTTCTATTGTTCGGATTTTCTGCTGCAGGGTTAGCGGGCGGTTTAGCGACAGATGGCATCCGGGTATTCAACGCACGAAGTCGACACCGATCGTGGAGATGTAGGACTCGGTGTAGGTGTCGTCGGCAAATCGCAACAGCAAGCAGGACTTTCCAACACCGGAATCACCGATGAGGAGGAGCTTGAACAGGTAGTCGTATCTGGTCGGGGGCTCGTCAGTAATCCGCGTGTCCAGGGCTTGCAGCCATGGGAGGACATGGCATGGCGAATCGCGGCGAGACAGCGCAAGCGATGTGCGGGACTCTATATGTATGTACTCTGCATCGACGTCAGCACAAGGCTCTGTTCAGGAGGATGATGTTGATATCGCAATCGAGGGGGGGCCGCGTACCACTCAGGGTTCATGTTGGCGGTTAGGTCTGGGCGATGAAATGGAGATGGGAAATGGACTGCGTCTAAGGAGTTGGCGTGCGAGAAGCGCTTAAGTGGCGATGAGAGGTGGATGTTTCGGGGATGGGATGGGTCGAGGTCAAATGAGCGTAGGCTGCTGAGGTCTCAAGTACGTCAGGGAAGGATGACGGCCCGTTGGATGGGCGGTGGCGGTGGGAGGACAGCTGATCGGTCACGTGCTGGAGCCAGCGCTTGCACGAGGACTCCGTACTTCGTAGCATGCATGCATGTAACATGTAACAAACATGCTGGACAAAGCGA
Source organism: Hypomyces perniciosus (assembly GCA_008477525.1). Classification (NCBI taxonomy): domain Eukaryota; kingdom Fungi; phylum Ascomycota; class Sordariomycetes; order Hypocreales; family Hypocreaceae; genus Hypomyces; species Hypomyces perniciosus. Next base: position 1,546,017 of record SPDT01000006.1, read on the forward strand.
ACGACACCTTTATTGACTGCGCCACAAAGCTCTTTTCTCCAAAAGACGTGATATGTCAGATCAGCTGCGGCTTTAACAGCTCAACCGAGTCACGGGCTTTCCTGACTTTTAACGAGGATCATCTTTCCTTTGTGTTGTTATTGATGGCTATATCTATACTAGTACTCCGTACTCGTAGTTGGGTGAGTTTATCAGAGGGCATGTGATTCACTCACTACCATCCCGTGTCCACTAAACTGTGTCTGCTGGCTCGGTGAGCTGACGGATGTGTTTTTTTTTCGTGACAATATCAAAGAGCAAACATAATCAATATCGTTTTGGAACCGAACGGCTGGCTCCGATCTGCTGCTGCATAGTGTCTATGTATCTTGGCCTTGGATCGAAGCCGAATCCAACCCAAATGACCCGCTGCAACGGATCGGCCCCGCAGTGGTCGGGTACGTACTCTTACTACTAGTATGTACGGAGTACTTCGTACTACTAACACTAACTGAAGCCATCCATTCGAGCGCCGTTATTCCGCACTCCGTACTCCGTAGGTAGGGAGAGAATGTCTGATGACCCGCCTTTGCACTGTAAAAGCTTCAACCACCGTCCAATGCCGTGAGAAAAGATCTGTCGCCTCCTGTCTTCCAGTGTCTTGGCCCATGCGGCTCCTCTCCAGGAGCATCAAATAACACAACACAGCCAATGGCTGCGCCGCTGAGGACCACATTGACGAGCCCGGGCGGTCGTTGCTTGACATGTTCGCGATCCTCCCTCCGATATCTGACCACCTTCAGCCCGGCGAATGCCCAGCTCCAACCTGTAGCGCATCCATTGCCAGAGACTCAATCCGGTCGTCTTCCCGGTGATATTCTCCCGACACTACCGAAATCAACACCGCGAGAACTATCAAGCACCTATTTCGATGCATCCAAGGTGGTATGGATGGGCATCCGAGGGGAGCCGCCTCCGGATCCCAACAAGGCAAAACTGGGAAGAAGTGAGTTACTCGCCTATTCACACATTTCTATATGATTCAAGAATGCTAACACGACGCAAATTTAGCCCTGAGAATCCTCCAAGAACGCCTGCCGACTCTCCTACAATCTCCCTTGCCGCAAGATATCCTCGCCCCAAACATCTCCCTCCACCTCTTCCCTTCGACACACCCCCATCTGCCCACTGTTTCCGGCCGAGTCGCCTACAACGCCGCCCTCTGGACTTCCCCAATCGCCTGGAACAGAGTCCCTATCATCGGCAACGTCAAGCTAGAAATTCTCGCCGAGCGAATGACGTCAGAGCCTCTCACCTTCTTGCCCCGTCGCACCGGCGCCATCCCGGAGCAACTCGTCGTGCGCTGGTGCGAGAAGCGCAAGTCCGTTGAAGATCAGACAGAGTCAAGCGGTGGCGGCATCGCCCTAGCTCTACCACGCCGTAGAGGTGTCGACCCTAACAAGGCCTTCACGGGCTTGTTCATATTCGACTTTGACGCCGAGGGAAGGATATTGACCCATACCATTGAACAGACCCAGGAAGGGGGCGATTGGGAGAGGGGAGTGGGTGCTAAGTTTGTGGGCTTGACGGATTGGCTTTTAGGAGGCATGAGGGACCCTGGAGATACCACCCCAATACCCATGTTTGAGAGGAAACGACGCCACGACTGAGGTGAGGTTAAAAAAGAGAGGGCATGAATTATGAATGGATTGACGAGAACGGAAGACTGGACAAAAAAAAAAAAAAAAAAAAAAAAAAGAGCCTCGAGGCATTGGACGGTTAAGCGTGTCATTCCGCCGATCATCTGTAACAATAGTTGCCTGCATAGGCTGTATAACAATAAACCAATGAGATTCCCCACCAAGTGTACTTTATTCAGTATGTCCGAACCTGAAATTGATCGCAAAAGGACATTAGGATATCGTGTTGGTCCATGGTTTGGTGACATGGCTCTCAAACTGCACCGTTTGCGAAGGCGAAGTTCTCTGGCTCGGTGACATGACAGTGCACGAGGGCCGGTAACGTCAGCAAGGGAGACATCTTGAACATTCAAGGTGTATCAACTATGTTCCTCCATCGACTGGCGCGCAACATAAGCAATATTTGCCCCCGCCAGCAGCCAGTCGAATCTCGGTTCAGGGCATTTCACAATATTCTGCCCTCGAACCGCCTTTGGGCTGCGGCATTTTACGAGAAAAAAATCAGCCAACCTGCTTCTTCAAACCTCTTTGCCGCTGGGTCCTTTTGTAGTTTCAACTCCCCATCATTCCTCACGTCTTTCTCTCTCACTTAGAGGAAGATCTCCCCGAGATTCTCCCCCTCGAATCCCATCTTGGCGAGCTTCTTCAGGCGCGACTTCTCCTTGGCCTTGTCCGCCGCTTTTTTCTCCTCAGCAAGCTTCTTCACGACCTCGAGGTCGGCCAGCTCATATCCCGGGGGTGGATCATCGTCTTTATCTAGGTCAATCTCCCCAAGTAGCAGCACGTTCTCTCCTCTGACGAGGAAGATGCCATGCGAAATGTCTGCGTAGAGGCCTTGCGGGAATGCGGAACCGGCACTGTCCGGCATGGGGGCGAATATCCGTTCCGTCGTCGATTGGAGGACAATGTTTGCTGTAAGAGCATTAGACCCCCTTCTTCCTTTCCCCCACCTCCGGCAAAAAAGACATATCCTCTTTCTTCGCCGTTCATGAAGGAAACACACCGAATTGATCCCAGCTTCTTAATACTCCGATGAGTTTCCTTCCATCGCGCAAGACTACCATGAGTTTTTCTGGTGATATGAGAGTCAGCATCGCGGATCCCAAAGTCTTTAGTCCATGTTAATGAGCGCCATACTATCCGTAAGATCCAAAAGCTGCGCCGCCGTAGTGAACATCTGCGGCGGCAGTTGAGGAATCGGTTGGGGCATCCCCAGCTGGGGAGCAGGGGCCGGCCCCCCAGGCGGAGGAGCGTCGGAGATGGACAGATTTTCCATCATGATAACATGGGGCGAATTGGATCACGAGGCAAGGAATTCTTTATCGTCTGTGTGCAAAGCCCATAAATTCAACGGCCGTAAATTCGCTTTCCGTCTATATGAACATGGTCGGGAAGGGAGAAGGGGATATCAGAAAGTCGAGCAGGCAAGTAAGGTGGTATTGGGAGACGATACACGCGGTGTCGCTGAAGTTGCGACCGCTGCTCCCTTGAGTGTGGTTGAGAATGCGGGAGGGCTTATCGATAACGAAATATCACGTGGTAGCACTGTTCCATGGACTACGTCAGAGGTGAAGGACCGGACTTGGACTGTTGGCGCGTGAGATGTCTAAAAAAAAAAGTCATATTGGATGGCGGGGCAATAGTAGTACAATTAGACGGCCAATTGAGGGGCAAACAGAGGCTACACCATATCCAACAAGAGTTACACCGCACAGCATGTCAAAATTAAGTTATAGCTTCGATCTTGCGTGAGACGAGAGCAGGAGGCGTTTGTCATGTTGATTCACGTAATTGTACATAAGGTGCAGCCTGGTTTAGGGCTACTCTGAATTGCTGTTCCGAGTTCGGTCAAGACACTCTTACTACAAGCAGTCTTACTTACTATGAGCATTCCTACTACTAGTCGTAGTCCATCACCAAGCCTGAGCGGCTCATTACACACCTGCCTACAGGAAGACCACGGCATGACCAAATCCATTGAGTCATGTCCGTCATCTAGAGGGGGGGTCGTTCAGCTCTCCAAACTAGCGGCACACGACACCACCAGACTTGCCAAGTCTATCAGAATTTTGTGTGTAGTAGTATGTGCTATGAACCCAAGAGTTGTATCACAACGCAAAAGCTCGCAGCCCCCCCCCCTCGACTACGAGTCGGTCTTCTCGGGGGGAAATTTTGTCTTGATATGAATTCAGTTCAAGAGCTTTGTGTGTCTTGTTATGCACCATAACTTTTCCCGCCCCGTCTTTTTTTCGGTAATTCTATCGTTTCCTGCTGGCAACGCCTGAGAATGGATGCAAATTCATCATGCCCTGGATGGTTAGCTGTTTCAGTGTAAAAAGCAGAGCAGATCCAGCCATCACTAGATCAACCCATTCCATTAAAGAAAACCGTAATTTGTCTCCCCTGCCTCCTTCTACCCTTCTTGACTTTCCCCTCAGACACAATTGCCTCTAAGTGGGGGAAATGTCCAAATCGCCCGTTTCAGGTGCTGTCATGATGAAGGAGGTCATTTTAATTGAGTTGTGAGATGACGGAGAAATCGTGAGGATAAGATGAGAACCTCGGCGGGGTTTGAGAAAAGAAAGAAAGAAAATAGTCGTGGCAATTAGCCACGGGGAATTGTCATGTTCGGTTCATCGTAGACCGCTTCAAAGCTTCTTGTAGTTCCGGTCTCGTGGACAGGACCTCGAGCGCCTGAGTGTAAGTAAACCACTCGCGCTCTCGTTTGTGCCTCTCCGGCCAGTCATCCATCTCGCTTAAGACGGTGCCCTGGAAGAAATAATACCGTGAGCGGTCCTTGGATGTCTTGGGCGGGCGCTTCTCCTCAAAGTTGCCCAAGTCAAAGTCGATTTGAACCGTGATGCCAGCCTCTTCCCAGGCCTCTCGCACGGCAGACTCCTGACATGACTCATCCGACTCCCATCCTCCTTTGGGTAGAACCCAGCCCTTCCGTCGGGTTGATTGAATCAAGATCACATAATTCCGATCCGCGCTGAGCGGAACGACGCCGGCGACGAGCCGTTCTCCTTTGGAATTATACCCTGCATCGCGGAAAAGGGTCAGTGGGATCCCGAGCTTTAGCATCGGCAGAGCGAGCGAAAGCAGACAGACAAAGAGCTGTTGACAGGCGGGAAAGCGAAGTGAAGAAGAGGTAGAAGATGAAGATGAAGACGAAGGAAATAACACAGACAGAGGATGCAGATGAGATGCAATGACTGCTGATAAAACTTACGTTGATTAATTCGGCCGGTTCGGGACTCCATTGACCGATGATTATTAGATCCTTCGCCGCTGGAAACCGATCCTGACATATTGGTGGTTGTGGTCGTGTCTAAAGCTTCGGTCTGTTGGGGGTCTGTCTCGCGTGGGTTGTCGTTCACGGGGGTATTATGTGGGAGCTGTCCTGCAAAACTCGCCGGAAACGGGGGTCGAGGGGTCGAGGGTTGCCGCGTCGAGGGGGAAGCGGGAGGGAGCGGAAGAGAGAGAGAGAGAGGTACTGGAAATCAAAAAGACATGCAGGGCATCATCACAATCGCAAATTCGAGAAGGATTGGCTGGACGAGAGGGGGGAGGGAGGATTGGATAGAACAGACGAAGGAGCGAGAGAGGCGACGGGAGCTCTGGCGTTATAGGCGATGCCCCGGCAGGCGATATAGTTCGGCGTCGACTCGGGGACCAGGGCCAGGCAATTGTACTTTGTCTTTGTATAGGAAGTATGTAGGTGGTTAGGTACGGACTAGCAGCAGCAGCAGCAGTAATGTCAATAATTAATAGTAGGCAGTCCCAGACCCGTGGCTGCTACGCAACTAGTCGCGCGGAAGTGGTGCGGTGTGTGAATTGGATGGAAGCGTAATTGTACTTTTTGGAGCAATGGGTGGAACCAAGGGCTTGCCAGGTTGGCTCAAACGTGGAGATGGGGCAAACTTTGTCGCGCAGGTCAATAAGCGTGCCAATCCGTTGTGGGTGTAGTCGAGGTTGAAGTTGGAGACTTAGACCCCGGAGGTGAGAAGGAGATTGACCCAAATCCGCTCAATGTGTTCAGCCTTATTTGAGAGTCAATGGCTGTCAGCGGAAGCAGGCCAAGGTGGCGGCGGTATGTATGTATGTAGGTAGTATGTAGTATCAGGGGCAAAAAGATGGGGGCACAGCTTCCACCGCACGGTATGTACTTGCGCGGTACAAATCGTGGTCAGGAAGGTTGGCAAGGGGGAAAAGTCAGAAGCGCCTCGCTGGCTCAGGCTGGGCGATGACGAAGTCGGTGATGATGCTGATAATGACGATGACAGACACAGGCTGCTCTGCAGGCAAAGGGGCCGTCGCGTGTCTCGTGCCATGGTAGCAAGATGGGAGGAGCGTGGTACATAAAAAGGAGGGTCCCGTTGGCTTTATACGCAACTACCGCCTAAATATTAACGTGTTATGGGATGTTAGTGTTAGTGTGTTGGATGGAGCTTGACAAGGCCGGTCTGTCCTGCCGCCATGATGGGCAAGCCGGCGATGACATGTACAAGTAATAGTATGTACTCGTAGTAAGCAAGACGACGGTGAGGCGAATGTCCAGGCGAAAGGAGGGCAAGGTAGCGAGCAAGGTTGTGTGTAAGGTACGGAGTACATAAGGTTTGAGGTTGGATAAGGTATGGTAAGCTTCGTGACAATCGTGTCAATCTATGGACGCGTGCTAGGAGCTGGAAGAGGGAAAGAACACGCGGGAGACGCCCAGGGGTGTAGCACAGCTGAAGCCATTGGACAACTCAATCAATTCAAGCTTGAGCGCCGAGGCGAGGGGGAAAAGGTTGACAAGCTCCAAAACAGGACCTGGAAAAACAAAAATAAAAGACTGGGACAGACGGCCCCTGTCCTGTCATGCAGGCAAGCTGCAATGAGACCCGGTCCATCCACCAATGATGCTCCGGGCCATTTACTCTATGAGCACTCGAAGCGTGTGGTTGGTACAAAGTACTCTGTACCCAGCAATGCAGTATCCGTGGTGCAACGCACATGTATGGAGTACTGTCCGACGCATGGGGTTCTAGTACGGTGAGAGAGTCGCTAGGGGACAAAAAAAGAGAGACCGCACAAGACATGGATGCCCTACTCAATAATAGGTGGTTAACTGATAGAGTATTCGGAACTTCTGCTGTTGCCTATACTATTAGTATGTCCACGGCATTGTACGGAGTAAACCACAGGCTGAATAAGAGTTATCCATGGCAATGGGAGTAATCTGTGGTATGTAATTACGGAGGAGAGCTAATAGCTCTGACAACCAAGCGATGGATGTCTTGCGGTCCCTGTTTTTTTGTCACCCGCTTGGATCAGATCCGACAAGCTTCTGGACTGCAGCCACCTTCTTGGCCTCGTAGTGACCTGATCATCACCTGGTTTTCCCAACAAGGCAAGGTCACCATTGGTACAACGAGGAACATGGGCAGAAAGGCTGTTCTTGGCTCACGGTGATCATTTTAGGATACGCGAGTCTGAACTCACGCTTTGCTGGGAGCATCGTGAGCATCATGGGTGCATATGAATGGTAATATTCCTGGAGTAGAAGAGGCTTGGGGATATTGGATGTATATTGCGGTACGATCTCTTGGTCATGGGCCTTGGGTAACACCATCGTGGAGTTGGCCATGTATTCTGGTTAGATTTACTGCATGCAATCGGCAGCTCGGAAACACTCGGTAGCATACAATAGGTACAAAAAGGCCCTCAAGCAAGAGACACTTGGTTGTCCCGATCGACATCCAGTCGGGACATATTCGTGCATCGCTGGCAGGCAATGGAGATTCTCTCGGAAGTGCATATCCATGGATAATAAGTCCACCTATCCACAGGTACTACCAAAGAGCCTTCGTACTTCGTACGCGTACAGCCATCCACTGATATGCCTACCTGCAGAGTGCTCCTCAGGGCCTTTGACCACTGAACGAGACCTTCAACCCCTCACCCGCCACCGCCTAACCCCGCCATCGCCATTGGCGGTTGACCTCATCGCCATCTCCAGAATCGACTTTTCCCCGTCATGGCTCACCTACCTAATGCCTAGCATCTCTCCCCTTTTCCCTCTTATCCAGGTCTCCCTCCAGTGAATAGTAGCGCTTCTTCAACCGACCCGCTGTGTTCTTGACTTGGCCTTTGGTGTGCAGTATCTGCCGCAGCTGTGACCCAGGCCAATCCCATCCACCACAGGCCCTCCTTACGATCTTGATCTGAGTGAGCATCGGGGAAGCGGGCAAAATCGACCCAAGCCATTGGGCCAGAACAGAGTCTATCTCTCTGGGCACTAGTATCACCAAGTTCCAACAAGCCACCATCGACAGACGAATCGACCAAAACCTCTTGTCTTGGATCTACCATAATCAGCTCGCTCTCTCACGCATCAACTTGCCTCTTCAGGAAATCTTGAAGCGCGATTACGCCTTGTTCCTACTACTGCCCGTACCTGTTTGCCTTCCATCAGATCGGCCACCACCAAGAAGGAAGTCCGGCGTGTCGGTCTCAGCCGCGGTCTGAAAACCAGGCAATGGAACCAAATGATGCGCAGACCCCTGGAGGCGCTTCTTTTGAGTACGAATACCTATCTCCAATTGGTAAGTGGAGGGCTTTCACTTCCTTCGGCCCCCCCTTTCCACCCATCTCGACACGTGCTTATTCCATGGCCTGTCGTTGGTTCGGGATATATATCGTTTTTTGAATCGGCCCTGCCCTTACACTAATAGTATGGTGTTTTTTCTTCGACTCATTGGCGCTTGGGAATCTTTACCGTTACTTTCAGAGGTTCGACTGTAGCCACTTTCGCACTTTTCTACTTTCTGTGCCCCATCAATGGTCATGGTTACACATTGGCCTCAAGTTGACCTAGTCGGTATGACTTAGCGGCATGAAGTCGTCCGCAACTCTCTTGATACTCCATTCTTTCAACCCACTCCACCTTCTTTGAATTCTTCACCCAATGCTTGTCTCCGAACAGTACTAGTGATACCTCGACAAAGCAGTGCAACCATTTACCTACCCTTCATCGTACCAAAGGACAGACCTTTCTCTTCTGGCTAATGGGGTTGTGGATTTCGCCGCATCTTATGCTTGCTTCTTTGGGTCGGGGCTTTGGCGGCGCATTCTGCTGTCTTCCTTTCAGTGCGATTCTTCATAGTTGCAACGGGCCGTGAACGGCCACTATACTAGTCCACACGCTCTATTTACGGATGCTGACCAACAATCCAGGGCATTCCAATTCATCAAAGTGCGGCTACTGTGGTGCTCATGGTCAGAGTCAGTTAACCCCGAAGCCTCCGCCCTCCGACTTTAGAATAGAGACATTTCTTGTGGCTTGCAAGAACACTAGCCACTCAATTGAAGCCGACTGACCCCTTCAACACGATTACCTATTTATCTCCGTACTTTACACTGGCACCATGACAGCGGACTAGTATTCCAGTTGACTAACTGTTATTGCCAATGTTTAGGCTTTTCATACTACGCCAACGCTACCTCTTTGAGTCCTCAATTCTACCAGACGTTACTCGATCGTTGCTGGCGGCGTTCAGGAAGACTCCTATATCGCCCAAACCAACGGAAGTCTTGCTGTCCTCACTACACAATTCGTTTAGACTCGAGTCAGTTCCATCCGGCAAGGGACCAGCGCCAAGCTGTGAATCGCTTCAACAAGTATATTATTGGCGACTCATATATCAAGCAAGCTGCTCGTCTCTATCCCAAGTCTCGCGAAGAAACGAAAAGGCGTGATAATGAGTTTTGCTTGACAGAACGTATTCATGAGGCTGAGTTGGGCCAATTGAAGGCGCCTCCTGAGCCTGCCCACAGGTTGGTTATTACACTCGAGGAAGATAACTTTACAGAAGAGAAATACCTCGTCTACGATAATTATCAGAGAATAGTCCACTGTGACGAACCAGAGAATAGAACTCGACGCTCCTTTGAGCGCTTTCTATGTAGCTCGCCACTGAAGCGTCAGGTCATGGTTGGCCCGGATGGTCGAAAACGCCGCTTGGGGTCCTACCACCAGTGCTATCGTCTTGACGGCAATTTGGTTGCCATTGGTGTGCTCGATCTTCTGCCGGAATGCGTTAGCTCTGTTTATTTCCTTTATCATGAGAGCATACACAAATTCGCACCAGGGAAGCTAGGCGCTCTTCATGAAATCGCTCTTGCTATCGAGGAAGGCTACCGCTGGTGGTACCCTGGATTTTATATCCACAGCTGCCCCAAGATGCGGTACAAGATTGATTACGCCCCTCAGTACATTTTGGATCCCGATAACTTGAACTGGTACCCACTGAATGACAAGATTCTGAATGCTCTTGAGCAACGGTCATACGTTAGTCTCTCCACAACACTACGGGGAGACATTATGAGCGAGTCAAAGCAAGATGCTACGACCCACACAATGACGACGGCTAGCTATGAAACTGACGCCATGTCATCGGACGAGGGCAAAGAAAACGAGGGCACAATTGACAATGAACCGATGGATGATGACGACGACGGTGATAATAGGTCACTTTTCCGTTCCCGCATGCCTGGCATTCCTCCCATTTCTCAGATGGAAAAAGTGAACTTGGATCACATCGCTTTGAAGATATTCCTCAATGGCCCACTCTTTGAGACATCTGACTTGGTTGGCTGGAAAACCAGCAACATACGGGATTTATCAGGCATCAAGCCTACCATCGCGGAATTGGTGGCTGCCTTGGGCTCTGATTTGATGGACTCGGTCTGCTTAGATCTGGTGCGCCAGAGGAACTAGGTCCTACGGATTCGTTCGCTTTGGAGAATAGATCGGGTGTCTTTGATGGGTGCTGGTTAAGGGTCATCCCTATCGGAATTCGCGTTGGGTGAGCCCTTCCTTGAAGTCATTATATCAGGTCAGGATTATTTGATCCATGGTTTGGTGTTACTACCGATTGGCTACTATTGGGTAGAGTTATGGTTGCGATGCATTCAGAGTACTTCTATGGCAATTTTTTTTTAGTTAAAGGGTACAATATGGAGAGCCCTTAATTATGAATAGAAGAGAGAATACACCCCCTCCGATTTTTGGATACGTGAATGACTACATTTAGTGATGGGCAATGCGTACGGGTCTTGTTAGCTTGACTCGAAGACAGAAGGTTCTAATACATCGGATTGAACTGACTGAACCACAAACTCATATTTATGAATTGGCTTTTCACACAATCAATTGAAAATAGCCATGAAATTAATTTGGGCAGTATCGATAAAATTTGTTCATCTTTTTGTCCTTCTCCTTTGCCATAGTGATATTGGGTTTTCTGACGTGAAGAGCTATCAATGTTCAAGCTCTTATCAGATAGATAGCTTGCCCCACCCCCACGTTCTTATCGCTCACCTAGGTGAGCAGCTCAACTTTTGTTTCTTCGAAAACCTTTCAGGCTCTCAAGAATTCAGCAACAATTCGGCGACCGCCACGAATGATATTTGGCCATAGCGCAACTTCCGAATTATCCACGGAAGCGCGGTAACCATGGCTTCCCAACAAACCCTTCTCTCACCCGCCGAGCTTGCTTTCCTCCACAGCTCTCTTTTTCTCAGCCCTCCCATTCGCCCTGATGGCCGGACACCGACGCAGTTCCGGCCATTGACTGCTGAGACGGGGATACTGCCGGGCACAAATGGCAGCGCGCGTGTGTGTCTGGCAGATGGCACTGAGGCCATCGTGGGAGTCAAGGCAGAGATTGAGAAGACGGCAGATCCGCTGGGCGGAGAGGGCTATCAGGAGTATGTGAAGACCGCAAGTGGCCGTGGAGGCGGCGATGGGGAAGAGGACAAGCGAAAAGCTAGGGGGGATTGGTTGGAGATGACGGTAGAAATTCCGGGACAACGAGATGATGACGCTGGAACGGTGTTTTTGGCAGAGATGTTGAGGGAGGCTCTTCTGGCAGATGGGGAGTTTGCAAAGAAACTGTGGATAAACAGGCGTTTCCATTGGAGGCTATACCTCGATGTGAGTTTCCTGGGATTTTCAATTGCCTGGTATGTGGATGGAAGCTAATAGTGCGACTACAGATTCTGCTAATATCACCACCACTGTCCTACCCCTTACCTCTACTCTCTCTTACTACACATCTCGCCCTTCTGGCGACAAGACTGCCAAAGCTGAAATCCGAAGGAGACGAGGACCCGATTTTCGACGACGACTGGGAGGCATCGTCATTCTTATACCCACAGGAAGGTGCCACAGCAGGCTCAAGACCGCCCATCACACTGCTGGTGGTGGCAGTAGGGGACAGTATAATATTCGACCCGTCCAAGGAGGAACTCGCCGTGGCAGATACTGCGTTGGCGGTCTCAGTATCGGAAGTGAGACGACATCAGGAGAAGGAGGGCATGGAGGTGGATTCTGGGCGCGAGCTGCGGCTGCTCTCGATGCGGACTATTGACCCGCCGTCAAGGCTGACACCGCCTGGTGTGCCAAGCACAACTAACCTGGCCGTGAGTGGCACTCAGGAGGCGTCACAGCAGAAACAGCAGGAGGAGCAGCCGCAAGAAGGCGTGTGGAAAGCGCCTCTTGGTGGAACCAAGTTTGGTGTATTTGATAGCATCATACAGGCGGTATTAGAAAAGGGCGGGGTGGCAGATGAGGTGTTGGACGGTCTGGAGGGAGTCGACTTGGCATAGATTCAATCTCGCAAAATGGGCTGAGATTCATTTGTTTCTTTATATTTTACGTGTTTCATGCAGGGGCTGCAAGGAATCATCTGATACATGAACGGTTAGGCGAATAGGCCTACCAATGCATACGTGTACTGGTTCAGAAGATGCCGAACCACTTCTTCTTTGAGTCATCCGTCTTCTCCAACTCTGACTTGGGCGGCAGCTCACGTCCCAAGGCAACAGCCTCAAGCTCCTCCTCTGACTTGGTCTCATCCTTGCCAAAGACCATGGCCACAGGGTCTTTGGCTTCAATACCATGCATCTTCATAAAATACTTTCGCTTGGCGACATCATCCAGGTGCCGGTTTCGATGCTCCGAGGCTTTGACGCCCTTGTCCTTCTCATGCAGGATGATGACGTTTTTCCAGGCGGAGAAGAAGTACGAGGGCTGCTGCCATAGGTCGGATATAGGTGGAACGAGATCCTTGAATGGAGAATTGTAGGCGTAATTCATGAAGAAGGTGTATAAACCCATGGCCAATAATGTGCCCTGTGAACAAAGGTGTGAGCAAGCTAGTATACGTTTTATGAAATATAGGCCGTCGTACCATGGTGATAAATGTATGCAGCAAACGGCTATGCCAGAACCAATGTGCCCAAGTCCCCTCTGGCGCCATAAGCCCAGGGTAATTCCTCTTGCTCTGAGCAACTACCTCGTCGGCCGTCAGATCAGGCCCATAGTGTCTGGGCATGGTGTTTTTCTTGAGCCGTGATCCATGAGACGGCGGATTGAACTTGGCCGGCTTCTCTAGAACGATGGGCTTGTCCGTGGAGGCGAACCGTACATAGACGTTTTGTGACAAAGGGATTCGGATGCCGCGCCAGAGAGGGCCTTGGAGAGGAAGCAGGAAGCGCGGGATGACCGCTTTTGTCACCATTTTGGCCATAATGTGAGGTTCGAGCTCCCGAATAGTGAATATCTTGCTCAACTTCGTGATATCTTAGACCAGCTTCGGCACCCAAACGGAGCCTTCAACAAAAAAAAAACGGACCCGCATAAAAAAAGCGGAACAACTCGAATCGCCGACCTTTCTCCGGAGGAAGAAAATCCGGTGGGCCGAGGGGCTTTATCCGAGTTCACCCGGAGTTTGGCTCTTGACGTCAATATGACTGTGTAATTGCGGCATGCTGATTGGTCCGTTCCTAGCCACACTTGTGGCTTAATCGCCCGATCGACTGAGCAGTTGTCACACATAACTTTTCCTGCACGCCAGACTTTTTTTTCTTCTTGAAATCTTCTCTCCCATTCCCTAGATCCTTCAACACTCCACTAAAAGTTTTTCTATTCAGAGATACCCCTTTGGTTTCTTTGAATATTTCCACGGTTTTCTTACCAATCTCTTACGACTCTTACGTCTTTTAATCCTACTTCTCTACAAAATGGCTGGTGGTAAGTCTCTCGCATGTGTACCGAGGTCTGGACAACACCAGAGTCGAGAATGCCATTGAACCGGCGCAAAGCACTTGACGACTTCAACGATGGATGCTACAGACAGCTGAAGGCAGCGTCTGGACGAGGGCTCATGGCTTGTGTATCTGGATACGCAGGGTGAGGCACGAAACGGCTTGTCGCACTGCGCCATTTTCACCAACCAAACGCCTTTCATCATGATCCTCCTCCGACACAGCGCCAGCTTACATCCTCGCTTCGTCATGAGTTTTGCGAAGCTTCACTGGCACTCCTCGACCTCTATGTTCCCCTCCGGCTGACCTCTGCACACCATCCTGTCCTCTCTTCGCTCCATCTGTTCAGTAACTGACTGGTGCTCCAGGTGACGCTAAGAAGGGTGCCGGTCTCTTCAAGACCCGTTGCGCTCAGTGCCACACCGTCGAGGCTAACGGCGGCCACAAGATCGGACCTGCCCTGCACGGCCTCTTCGGCCGCAAGACCGGTTCCGCTGAGGGCTACGCATACACCGATGCCAACAAGCAGAAGGGCATTACCTGGGAGGACGGTACCCTGTTCGAGTACCTGGAAAACCCCAAGAAGTACATCCCCGGCACCAAGATGGCCTTCGGTGGCCTGAAGAAGGAGAAGGACAGGAAGGACCTGATTGCGTAAGTGCTCTCCTGAGCTCAGGCGATATCGTACGATTTTGCTAACGTTTCATGAATTCAGCTACCTGAAGGATTCCACCCAATAAGCGACTGCATGTGTAATGATATGATTTCGATAGACGGGGGGGTGCGATTGTACTATAGACCACTTAGAATAGTCGAGGCACCTCGGATGTGCTTGTACTATAATTTCCAACTCCGCTTCTATGCGACCTGGCCGGTTGAGATAAAAAAAAATACGAGACAATGCCACTGGGTTTTTTCCTGGGCGCCACTGGTGTATAATACGTTGAATGGTGTCGATAACAAAGGGGCCCATATGTACCTACTTGTGTTTCCTACAACACAATGTAATATGCCAAGCTATGGAGAATTATATATTTCTATGTTTCATTCAAGTAGGCATCTATCTGTATCTACTCTGCCTTCCCCAGCTTCTTGTCCAATTTCCTATACGACTCCGGATTCATCACACTGCTCCGAGTGTTGTCGAGTGCGTACTCCCAGTCATCCTCGTCAATCTCTCGAACATGCTTTTTGCCTAGGATAAACTTCTTCAGCGCGCACTCAGCGGCCTTGATGTGCAGTCCACCAAGATCCGCACCACTAAAGTCCTTGCAACGGGGGTCCATGGCCACGGCGGACAGTCTCGCCAACTCGGCTTCTGTGAAGCTGGCGTGAGCGGTCTTGTAAATGGCCTGTAGTATGTCTACACGCTCTTGGGGCGTAGGGAGATCCACGAAGAGTCGCACGCTTAAACGACCAGGTCGGAGCATCGCCGCATCGATCATGTCCGGTCGATTTGTCGTGCCGATGACGTAGATTCCTGACCTGTCCTGAGCACCGTCGAGCTCAGTCAGGAGTGCATTGACGACTCGCACACCGGCATCTGTGGAGGCATTGTCACGCCGAGGGACCAGGGAGTCGATCTCATCGAAGAAGAGGATACACGGTGTTGAGGAGCGTGCCCTCTGGAAGAGTTCCCTAACAGCCCGCTCTGACTCACCGACGTACTTGTTCAACAACTCTGGACCATTGATGAGAATGAAGCTGGCTTGGGCTTCGTTGGCAACGGCTTGAGCAACTAATGTTTTACCGCATCCGGGAGGTCCCCAGAGAAGAGCGCCAGCCGGTCTCCTCAGACCGAATTCCTGGTAGAGCTCTGGGTTCTTGATAGGTCCGATAATGGACATGTGCAATTGTTCTCGAACCTTTTCCAAGGCACCAACTTGGTCCCATGTAACATCTGGAATAACCGTGAAGCCTTCTCGTCTCAGAGATGGCGTGAATCCCTTGATGGCAAACTTGAAGTCTTCAAGTGTGACAGGTTCTGTCGGGAGGGTTGTGAAAGCAGGTTGCTTCAAGTCTAAGGAGATGTCTGATATATCCATCTCATCTCTTCCAGGAGGTCGTGTGAGGAGCTCGAGCTGTCGTCCACCGGGGTCTTCTGTATTCATGATTCTCTCTTGCGCTGCCTGTTCTGCTAACGTAGTGAAAATGATAATGTCTGCGCCGACGAAGCCATGTGTCATCTTTGCCACTTCTGCCAGATCCAAGCTGTCAGATAATAGTTTGTCCTTTGTGACCACTTTCAGGATGTCGTGTCGTGCTTCGAGGTCAGGTACCCTCATTTGCATTGTTCGTTCAAACAGCCCAGCCTCGAGGACAACCGGGTCAACATCAGTATATCTTGACGTTGTCGCCATCGCTAGTACGTAGCGGTCTTTTGGCTGTTCTTGTTGAATCCGCTGCATTTGCCGGACGAACTGATTCAATATCCGACGACTGTGTTCGTTGTGACTTGAGCCTCCAGGCTTTGGCATATACAAATCGATATCTTCGATGAAGATTATGCTTGGAGCCAGCCCCATAGCGACATCCACTGCCTCAGCCAGGCTCTTTTCAACGCGCTCTGGTTCCTCAAGACAGCCATTGAGGGTCACCAGGGGCACATCAAGATTTGCCGCCAGTGTGCGGATCAGAGATTTCTTGCCCGTTCCTGGTGGTCCAAACATAAGTATTCCGGGCACTCGGCGCCAACCGTTTCCTTCGTATAGTTCCGGACACTTCAATAAGTAGCGAGTCTGACGGAGCAATTGACGATGAATATCGCCAACGCCACCTAGTGGTAGCGGCTCATCTGGTTGTTCAACCCTGAAGCGGGTCGACTTGGGCGACTTCTTCTGTGTCATCTTGTCCTGTTTCTCGGCTCGTGGTGCATCTTTTGAAGCGTCCCCGTTGGCGACAACGGCCTCGGAGCTGACTTCGGGTCCGTTTGCTGCGCCATCTTTTTCATCGTTATCGGCTTGAATCCGTCGCTTCTTGGCCATTGGCTGTTCATTGGGGCTCTGCGAACCTGAATCCGCATGCCAAAGCTTGGTCATCTGGCGATTGAGCAGGAATCGGTCATCGTCTGGTTTCTTGGGCTCGGCTTCTTCAATGGCTGCATCGGAGTCTTCCGAGTCGGCCAGCTCCTCCTTACGGAACTGTAACACTCGGTCTATGGAATCTTCAAGCGGTCGCTTCTTTTGCCTGCTCAGGCTCGAGTTGGATCGCTTGATGGCATCGTATGCGGCCGTGATGTTTTTAAAAGGCTTGCCGTCGTTGCTCTCCTCTAATTTCTTGATCACTTGATAGACGTCTCGATCAAGGCCCTGGCGAAGGTTAAGCCTGGGCCTGTGGATATTCGGCGCCATGTTGCCCGCCTGCGGCGCTGTCGCTGATGTTAGATTTCATGAGAATGAATTTGTTGCATGTTTTGCGCAAAAAATGGAGGAAATCTTGTGGTTATGCACAGCCCTGGGAAATATTCCCACACACACTAACCATCTCCGGACACCGCCTGGAGCGGTTACGTTCGCCGGTTTCCTACTTTGGCGTAGTGCCTTGTGCATGTTTTAGCCCCACCAAGATAACGGCGCTCAAGGCCGTGTTATCGATAAAGCTCCGAGCGCCGCCACTATCCCCGGGCAATGACGACGAGGTTGGTCGCCCTCCGATCTCGTCCTCAGCACCCTCATCTGCGCTGAAGGTCACCCAGCTGTCGGCTCCTACAAAATCGTTTCAAAAGACAAACAAGACCGCGGCTGGATCCGTGGCATCAACATCTCACAATGGGCGGCAAGCAGAGCAAAGTCACCGCCCAAGACAAGTATGCGCATTCCCGCCAAATGGCGGCGTCCTCAGCATCCCACTCCCTAACCCTCTCTCTAGGGCGATCCTCGACATGAAGATTCAGCGCGACAGGCTGCGCCAATACCAAAAGCGTATAACCGTCCTCACGGATAAAGAGACAGAAATAGCGAGACAAATGCTCGCCAAGGGCGACAAGCAGCGGGCACTCCTGGCTTTGCGCAGAAAGAAGTATCAGGAGTCTCTGCTCTCCAAGACGGATGCGCAACTGGAGCAGCTCGAGAAGCTAACGGCCAATGTTGAGTTCGCGCAGATACAAAAGGATGTGGTGTTTGGTTTGCAGCAGGGAACCAAGGTGCTGGCGGACATACATGCCGAAATGGGGGGGATTGAGCACGTGGAGAAGTTGATGGGAGAGACAGCAGACGCAATTGCGTATCAGAAGGTAAGGCCCCGTCTTAGCCATGTTCTTCGAGTTTCCGTACTTACCTCTCTTCACAGGAAGTCAGTGAAATGCTGGGTAGTCGCATCACAGCACAGGACGAGGAAGAGGTGGAAGACGAGCTCGCCGCACTGGAGGCTGAGATGTCTGGAGAGAGCCAAAAACTGCCAACAGTCCCGAATGGGGAATTTCCAGTTTCTGAGAGGCCAGCTGTCGAGGAGACACAGCCGGAGAGGCAGGCTATGCTGGCGGCTTAGTGGATATTTCGATCTTTTGGCATGAATGTTAGACTTGTTATGTGCTTGACCATAGATGGCAGCAACACCACAGCGAGCACTAGGAAGGCGTTTTGCTCTTTATGCATTCTTTGGAAATTGAAACACGTTTTGCTATACTTGGTCTGCCTTTCATATATCAACCTCCGTATTTGGATATTAGCTTCTTCATAATCGTCATGGCGCCTCCACGATAGCCAGAACCGAAGATGGCATAGTGGTTTAAATGGTGATATCTAGAACCCATTGCTAGTACATCACAATCATTTTAACGAGAAGGATGTTGATTCACTTACAGCTCATATAACATAACCCGATCATCCCATTCGTTCTTGGGCTCAGCCTTTGGAACCAGCTTCTCATATTCCTTCCAGAAGGCCGAGTTAAAGCCGCCGAACATCCTCATGATGCCGAGCTCATACTCTGAATGGCCGTAGACACATGATGGATCAAAGACCACCTCTTCACGGCCATCCCTACCGGCGATCTGGCCTCTGGAGTGATTGCCACTCCAGAGATCACCATGTATCACCACTGGGACAATCTTCATGCGATCATCTCCAATTAGGCGTGGAACTACCTTGCTTGCAACCTGGTCCACTATATTGACGACTTCTCCGTCGGGTCCGTGGTTCTTCACTACCTTCTGCGTGATACAACGTAACCGGTTCTCAGCGTAAAATTCAGACCAGGAGGATTTCCATGAATTGTCCTGCTCTGTGTCCCCGCAGCATGTTGTGACAGGGAATCCAAACATGGGTCCGTCAAAGCCCTCCGGGATTGGCGCCGGTGTCGTGTGCAATGTCGCCAACTTGGCTGCCAGTGAGATACCGGACCCTTCTGAGGCCGAGTAGCCAAGATCTAAGAAATCAGTAGCGAGGAAATACTTGTCGGATTGAGACATTGGTCCATGAAAGTGAGACTTGGGACAAAAGTTGGGGACTGAATCATGAATGGCGTTGAGAGAGGCGTGTTCTCCTACCCCTCAGGGTTAGCAAGAATAACTATTGAAACCACAGGTGAGGTTCCAGGGTGGAAAGTTTAGACGCGGACCTTGAAACATGACCCTTGCGCTCTCGCCGGACCCTGTCTTTACGAAATAGTTGACTGGCTGGCCATCGACTACAGTAGAGAGCCTGAAGGTGGATGAGAACCCCGAGCCGTTGAGGCTGGATATCTTGGTCGCTTCTTTGTCCAACTTCAGTGCGTCCAGTATCGCGCTGTCGATTAAAGGTGACATGGTTTTACCTTTATCGGCTTTTTGCTTTAGTGTTTTGATGGGGCATGAACCAGTGAATACATACTAGATACTTCGTAGGTAGTTGGGAAACGCGAGTTTAAAACGGAGGTGACGTCAAAACGTCTTCATGCATGATTACCTACGAAGTACTTCGTACGATGACATTATTACACAGCCCATCCAATTCAATCACACAAATTGGAGATTTCGTCTCCCTGCCACGACGTATGTCGTTTTCCCCCGTGTCATCTAAATATATATATAAATAAAATAGAGATTCCATAAGTACATTCATTCCTTAAAAATGTCCAAAGCCAAGGAGAAGTGATGTTGATTACAATGTGTGCCTGTCCATCGGCCCCGTAATTCTATAGTGGGGCCGGACGACCGGAGGCGCGCCGTTCTTGGTTCCCGTAGCATTGCCGAACCATACTCCAAATCGTTCTAATCATCTTAATCCAGCTCGGGGGGAGAAAGCAAAACGCCAGCTGCCATGCATACTTTTGATATCATCGAAAAGCAAAAGCCTCTAGACGCAAGTGATCATTTGAAGGAGGCCACTTAGGTTCCACCCAGGTCGAAGCTCTGTCTATGACAGCGAGAGGGGGGAGGAGGGGTTTATTGCTTGTTCACCCGCTCAACGTGTGTTATGGTCATGACAGTGTCATTATCACTGCTGATTGACGAGCTGCTTGATTCAGACCTCGCTGAACTCGATGATGTTGAGGTGTTGGTTTGAGAGGGTTGTGGTGTTGCGTAGCGCCAATCTTCTTCATTCAGTCGGTTGAAGCATGCGCCGCATGGGCAAATCGCCGCTGCGTTGAGCGGTGGTCGAGGAGTACAATGGCGGGCAAACCAGCTTTGAATTTGTGACGGCATGATGGTAATTCTTTCTTATGGTCTTGGATGGGTGCTGTAAAGATAATAGTAATGGAGTTTGTCGAAGGCGAGGTAGGCCGAGTATTTATCTGCCAACGAGGTGGAACCTCGCAATGGTGCAAAGCACGACATATCTTATCTATGCAATCAAAGGGTTCGTCGGCCGAAGCGCGGACATTATGAGGTTCTATTCTTTTAAAATGGCCTATAAGCATGGTAGACATGGCCACTCACACCGGGCCGAGATATCCTCGGTGTTCCATCGGCATCCCGCAATTATGGGACTCTTAGGCATCAAAATTGAATACCGAGTGAAGCTGATGCTTTACTGTATTCCTTAGTTTCGTTTAGGGACAGGTGAACATATTGCTGTTGGATTCTTTGTATTCCATCATTGTTCCTCTTTAATGGCGGTACGGAGTATTAACTACACCATCGACTTATATGATGCCGAAGTCGACAAGTAGATACTAACAACAGCATATGCAAGCTCGCCAGTGGAAAAAAGGTTAATAAACCGTTACATCTATTTCAGACCATTAAACAAAGGTAGCAACGTTCAATGGCTTGTCTTGGTTCTGAACCGACGTTCGGCACTTTGCGCCACCACGTTTTGTGGCTGCCATTCATCCGAAGACGGGAATACCCGAACAACGCCGAGAGAAGTTTTGTCCGATCTATATTAGCAACGCCATCCTATCTGGGCCGATTTAAACACGATATGCCTGCTTGGCATAGTAATTGGATATGCTAGTCTATATTTCTCTATGATATGGACCAAATCTACTCCGTAATGTATATCCACTTCATGATGCACATCCACCCCTTCTTAAGGATCAGGGCCGGCCTTGATTGGACATCAACCACTCACATCTATCTCATCGGGGAAAATATGAATGTACGGGAACATAGACAATCATACTTGGCTGATTTACGTCTCCCTTGAGTCGCCTGTTTTCACAATGCGCCGATGCATCCTTCTACCGCAATATGCCTGCCCGCCTTCCGAGTCCCTATTCACTACTTCCCGCTACCAAAGAAATATTACAAGGAATCTCATCCAGTCCCAATGACGTGTTCTTTTAGATACCCAGGGTGAACTCAACACCAACGTCAATATCACGAGCTGTTTGCTGGTTAGCGCCACGGTTCTTGATACTATGCTACAAGTGTATTTTTGACTTACCCAGCTTGACCACCTTGGACAGCTGCACAGCCTTCTCAGCTGCGTTCTGCAGGTCGTCGATGGAGAAGATCTTCATGCCAGACTCGTTGATAATCTGGTGAGCCAGCTCAACGTTGGTACCCTGGAGACGGGCAATGATGGGGATCTTGAGGTTGAGGGCCTCAACGGTCTTGATAAGACCGGTGGCAATGGCGTCACAGCGGACGATACCACCAAAGATGTTGACGAAGATGGCGCTGACCTTGGGGTCGCTGGTGATGAGCTCAAAGGCTTCCCTGATAGCGGCAGGGGTAGCACCACCACCGACGTCCAAGAAGTTGGCGGGCTGGCCACCGTTCAGCTTGATAATGTCCATGGTAGCCATGGCAAGACCGGCACCGTTGACAAGGCAGCCAATATCACCATCAAGCTTGATGAAGTTCAAGTTGGACTCGGCAGCGCGGACCTCATCAGGGTCCTCCTGGGTGGTATCCCGCCACTCAAAGACCTCCTTCTGACGGTAGTCAGCGTTGTCGTCGAAACCGAACTTGGCGTCCATGCAGAGCACCTGGTGATCAGAGGTCTCGGACAGAGGGTTGATCTCAATCTGGGTAGCATCACGCTCGAGGAAAATCTTGTAAAGCTTCTGGATGGTGTCCTTGGCGTCCTCAATGCACTGCTCACTGAAGCCCAGCTTAGTAGCAATGTCGCGAGCGATATCGTCAGTGACACCCTTGTTGATGTCAATGTAGGTGGTAATGATGGCATCGGGGTTCTCCTTGGCAACAGTCTCAATGTCCACACCTCCCTGTGACGAGGAGACGATGACAGGAGTCTGCGTAGCACGGTCCATGAGGATGGCAAGGTAGAACTCGCGGCGGGCGAACTTGCGCTCGCAAATGTAGACAGCATTGCAGAGACGGCCGCCAGCGCCGGTCTGCTTAGTGACGAGCTTGTGACCAATCATTTGCTGGGCGAACATCTCGGCTTCGTGGGGGGAGTAAATGACGCGAACGCCGCCCTTGAGGCCGTTGTCAAAGGTTCCCTTTCCTCGTCCACCCGCAAGGACCTGGGCCTTGATAACCATGTCGTCGGTGCCGATCTGCTTTGCTACGACCTTGGCCTCCTCAGCCGTCTTGGCGACAGCGCCCTTGGGAACACCGACGCCATACTATCGTCGACAAACCAAGTCAGCCGGACGTTGTGCGGCATTGATAGTGGGGGTTTGAGGCGATTACCTTTCTCAGCAGGTCGGCAGACAGATACTCGTGAATGCTCAGAGCTCTTCGCTGTTGAGCAATGCCGGGGAGTCTGATGGAGGGGGAAACCTGGAGCTATAAAACTTGTTAGAAGCTTCGACGCTGGAGAGACAGAGCGGGAAAAAATGAGAGCAGCTGGTGATCGGTTACCGACCTTGGAGGCGTTGAGAGCCGACGCCACAGCGCGACTGCGGCCGACGTTGAACATGGTGAAAGACGATGGCAGCTGCCAATTGAGAGGGGGAGAGAGAGGGATCGCGAGGAAAAAAGACGAAATAGTTTGACGTTCGTTGATGGCTCAAACCGCACAGCTCTCAATCTGGAAACGATTCCAGTTACGTACAGGCCGTGGGAGTTACCCGAGTTTTGCCGACGACGGTTGGCGATGACGTCGGAAAATGGTTGTGCCGATCTCAGAATTGCCGACATCTTCGTACTTGTGCTCCGTGTTCCGTGCTTAGCTAAACGCTTTTCATTTCTCCCAACATTCGTGCCATTCTAGCTGACTGGATTGATTCTGTGGCAGCGTTGTGCAACCAACAACAATACGGGAACCTATGAGACAGTGAAACGAGCAAAAAGAAACAAGTCTTGGGGCCGGGATTCTGAGGTTTATCGCGCCCTGCTTTATACCACGTTTGGTTCTCCCGAGTTACACGAGCACTGTGTTCTCTCCCCCATTGCAGCAATGCCTAGACGGGGAAGCTTGCCAAGATCAGATATCAGAGACAAGAAAATAGAAATATGGATGTTCATTGGCCCATGTACGACCTTGTACTAACTAGTACTACGCGTCCCTGTCTCATGTAATACCGGTATCCGGGAACCGAGACTCCTCTCAATCAGCTTTCACTTTAAGCCACCTTGGTCCGCTTAAGAAATCGCGGCTGAGAACATTGCAGCTCGCCCAGAAAAGCCCAGAGGTGGATTGTCGTTAGCTTGCTGTGTGTAAATGATACGGAGCAATACCTCCTTGCAAAAAAAGAAGGAAAGGGAAAGGGGGAAAAGCATCGCTGATAGTATGCCGTACGAGAGACATCTTTGTCACCTCCAGAAATGCAATGCATACTACTACTAATAATACTACGGAGTACTAGTGCTTGCTATGGGTATGCTCCCCCCGTAAACGCTCTTTTCGCCCAAGACCATTGTTTTCTCCCATATGCATGATCGGGGTCAAGTACGGAGTACATTACACATCATACCACATATTATCCATAATACCGACTAATAATACTGTATGTACTCGTATGAGTCCTGCAGCAAGCATGTCTCTGTTGGTGATGCGATAAAAATGTGAACACGAATAACATAACATTCAAGACGAGGACAGCTGCCCTCTGTTTTCTACAGCGGCCCCACCGCGGAACCGCTAAAAGGCGCCAACCCTGCCAACCTCGTAAGTCAGCCATTCGCATCACAGAGTAGAGGCTCGATCGAGTAGTTTCGGGTCTTGGTATGCCCACCCAAACCGCACCACCATGCGAGGCTGCCGTATTTCCCCGTATCACAGCTCTCGATTCTGCGAGTCATGGACAGGGGGGGTTGCATACGTGCGTGTGTCGGAGAGGAGATCGCCAGCTGTGTTGCAGCGCAGCGCGCCCTTCACGCACGCCAGACACACCAGACACACCAGACCAGACCAGACACACCAAAGCGGATTTCGCTTGCAGAGAAGGTTAATAAGATGGGGCCGGTGAGGATGCTGTGCGACTATGAAAAGAGGGCCCCTATCCCCAGATATAGTGGGAGGTTCGTTCTTAGCTGAGTGTTCCGCTACTGTGAGAGATCCTGGAGATGTTTTCTCGGTCTACAGGTATTTAAATCTGACCGGTCATCGCGTCCGTACGCCCTCCTGTTCGATGCGTGCTGGGACCTGTCTATCTTGTCGTCTTCATCGCCCTTGTTCCAATGGATATGGCCCCAATAAATCTAATACTCCTTCTCTTCTACTACCTGGGAGTCGGTCTATGTGTCATATGCGGCCTCACCGTTCTCGTCTGGCTTCGTCATCTTATTGTCAACATCCGAATCAAGAGGGCGGGTGGTGCCCGCGCCCCTACTCTAGCATGCAACTTGATTTCCGGTAAGCTCTCTCGAGAGGGGATGATTGGATATTTGTGGACAATATGATGGATGGCCTGGTATGCTAACATTCAACTAGGGTCCAGGCTTTACTATCAAATCGGGAAAAGCCAGTATAACAACAGGCTTGTCGACTGGTGTAATCAGCAACTCGACAATCTACCCCCGGGTCACCGGAGGTTTGCTGAATTCAGTTTAACGGGATCGAAGCGAGTCCTCATAACCCGTGATCCGGAGCAGATCAAGGCCATCCTAGCAACGAAATTTGCTCACTTTGGCCATGGTCCGCAGTGGCATAAGCTTTGGCGACCGTTCCTTGGTAATGGCATCTTTGCCACTGACGGACAACTTTGGCATGATAGCAGGAGCATGATCCGCCCCATGTTTGTCAAAGAGAGGGTCCGCAACCTAGCAATCTTCGACGCCTGCACTAGGAAGCTCCTATCGAAACTACCCTCGCCCGGAACAACAGTTGACCTGAAGGATCTGTTCTACCGCTGGACGCTGGATACGACGACGGAGTTCCTGCTGGGAGAGAATGTCAACAGCTTGGACTTGTAAGATTTCGGCTATATCTACGCAGGCTTGGACAAAGGTTGCTGACTTGGGTATTGACAGTCCCGACAACGAGGTCGCCAATGCCATGCATGTGGCACAGCGAACTCAGATGTTCATCTTTGTTCTCAAGTGAGTGGTCATGCACGATATGATGAAATATTAACAGTTACTCAACATGATACAGCCCCATTGCGCCGTTGATTCCAAAGGGCGAATATTATCGAGCAATAAGCAGGATCGAACAGTTTATCGAGCCGGTCATTGCGCGGACCATTGCCTTACCCGATGCACAACTCAAAGACCTGTCGCGATCAGATATGGACTTCACATTCTTGCACAGCATTGCTCAGTACTCGAAAGATCCGAAGACGATTCGAGATCAAATCATGTCCGTGCTTCTAGCTGGCAGAGATACCACAGCCGCAACACTGTCGTGGGCCATGTACGAAATGTCACACTACCCCCAAGTATGGGCACGGCTGCGGAAAGACGTTCTGGAGGTCCTAGGCCCCTATGGAACGCCATCATATGAGACCCTCAAGGACCTGACATATCTCAAAAATATTCTCAACGAGACCTTGCGAATACATCCCGCTGCTCCGTTGAACATGCGCCAGGCATTGCAGACCACAACAATCCCCAGTCGACCCGGCGAGCCCGACATTGTTCTCTTGAAGGGGGATACTGTGACAATCAACACGTTTGGAATGCATGCCTGCAAGGATCTATATCCGCCAGTCTCAGAGAAGTTCGCCGACCCATCCATTTTCAGCCCGGAGCGATGGGAGCATTGGATACCAAAACCATGGGCATACCTTCCATTCAACGGGGGACCAAGGATCTGTGTTGGACAGAACTTTGCCCTGACTGAGATGGCGTTTTGCTGTGAGTAGCAGGCGGGAAGAAACGTGTAGTGAATGGAAAGCTAACAGTTTGGCAGTGGTCCTTTTGGCTCAGAAATTTGAGAGGATTGAGTATCGTGGCGATTGGGAGGCGCAGACGATGCAGGCAGATCTTATTGGGACACCTGCCCTTGGTGTGCCGGTGGCTTTGTATGAACCGAAACAACATGAATGAATGACTATAATGATGGCATGAAATGAGAGAATGGCCATTAGACGGCATGGTTATTAGAAATGACAATAGAACGATACATATCTGAAGCCACCAAAAGCCCAACATCGGATCGAGATATTCATCAGTAATTCATATGGGAAAGCTTCGCAAGTCCCTTTCCACCTCACTCACCCCATATCGAAAGATCAATAACACACCATCTAATCTTACACAAATCCAGACCACACTGTCCCCAACACCCTCCCCTTGTCATCAAGTCTAACCCCCTCACCCCTCAACAGTTTCTTCTTCTCCGTAATCGTAATCCCCTCCCCATCCCGTGGCCAACTGCCCTTAAATCCACCCAGAGCACCACCTGTTGCCACTACACGATGGCACGGCACATCCGGTGCAAAGGGGTTCCTCCGCAGCGCATTCCCGACAGCCCGGGGCGATGTCCCGAGGTATGACGACAGCAAGCCGTATGTCGTGACACGCCCACGGGGGATCTGGAGCAAAGCCGTCCATACGCGCTTTTCGAAGTCGGTGCGTTGGGATTGGGCGATGCGGGTGAGTTGGGGTTCCATGTCTTTCGGAACGCCTGGTCTGCTAAGGGAGGTGGCGGAGGATGAAGAGGAAGTCGAGGCTTCTTTGGATATAGGAGAAGAGGAGGAAGAAAGGGAAGTATTTTTAGTCTTGCGGACTTTGGGGCTTGGTGATGTTGAGACAGGATCATCAGCCTGTTTGCGCTTCTGTCCGGTAGCCATGTAAGCCGGGTATGTCTAGACCATGAATGAATATGTGCAACAGAACTGGAGGAGAATAATCAGTGTAGGGTTAGGAGAAAGCAGTTGGAACGGATCAGTAATTCACAGACATATACACAGATATATATAGTCATGGGAATGGAACATCATCTACGAAGAATTACTGGTGTCTGATAAGTGGTTGATTCATGGCACGTTGTGTGTGGCGCAAGACGCGATATCAAAAGCAACACACAACGCCAGATCACGTGCACACATGAGCTTGAGCCGTGACATCAGAACCCATGGCATTAAAGGGATGAAGAATTAGTAATTATGGATTATCAATGTTACCATGTACAGAGTACTTCGTACTAATAGTTGATATGGACTAGCACTCAGTGACTCACAAGTCCCAGCTTCTGCTCGCTGTTGCTTCCAAAGTCTCAATTGTTGCCCCTCGGGTTATTTCCATTCATTCATATCATATATTTATATACAGTGTGATCGAGATGCGTAAAAGCGCAAGTTTGATATGCAACATCTGGCACAGGTAGCCCATGCCTTTCTAAGCCCAACGCCGGTATTATGCCTTCCGTGATTCCCTTGCTCGGTTCCTTTGTCCATCTACCAGCGCTTCCAAGCGAGCCATGCCTTACAGCGTTGTATCCAAACCATGTTTATAGGATCAAAGGCAACGACATGTCTGGCAAATCGCGCGACAGGGTATCTGATAAACACTTACCCACACCTCTGAGCCATGTTTTTCATCTTTTCCTCCTTTATCGTTCAGTGTCTGTCGTCATCGTACAAAATTTGTTTCAAAGCCATCCTCGAATAAACTCTTTCTTTGGATGTATAGAGATTTTTCCCCACCCGCCCTCTCATACCATGAATGACTCCCCGCAGCCGCATTGTTCCTCTGCTCTAAGTTAGCGACATGTTCTTCCAAGTAAACGAGGACCACACTTAGGCCAAACACTGTACGTACTAATATTGGGATTCTTGAAGACGAATCTCTGACTCAGCTTATCCTCTGCCCAATCCATCTCGCTGCCAATGATGCTGAACAGCGCCTTACTGTCAATCAACACCTTGACACCATCTTGCTCTACCATCTCGTCAAAGGCGCCTGGCTTGTCCACAAACTCGAGGTGATATGCCAACCCGCTGCACCCACGATTCCGCACGCCAACCTTGATGAGTTTCGGGTTGGGCTGGTCTAGTAAGGCGCGGAGCTGCTCCACGGCCGCCGGTGTGAGTTTCATGGCCGCCTTGCGAGGACGGAGCTTTGGCCGTGGCCGAGCAGCCTTGGGCTTTTGTGCATCCACCTCGCTCGTCTTGGGTTGTGGAGGTGGAGGTGGCGACTGCGACTGCGACTGCGACTGCGACTGCGACTGCGACTGCGACTGCGACTGCGACTGCGACTGCGACTGCGACTGCGACTGCTGCTGCGACTGCTGCTGCTGCTCCTGCGACACCGCCTGCTTGGGGACGGCGTCATGCTGTGGTGGAGGTCGTGTCTCGTGGACTCGAGGGAGAACATCAGGCTGTGCTATTGGCGACTCGGAGATATTGTTGTTCCTCGAAGGCTCTGGAAACTTGGATGGTAGTGGGTAGGAGTGGTAGGCGAGGCCGGCGACTCGTGCGACCGACAATTGCCGAAGAGGATGGCGACACTGCCGCAGAGCAGCGCGGGCCACGGAGTAGTGGATGTTCATCATCGTATCATGAAGATTCAGGTCGTGATCGATAGGGTGAGCAGCGCATTCTGCTATTTGGAGCAGTGTGGATGATTGGCCTTGAGGTTGAGGTTGAGGTTGAGGTTGAAAGAGGATTCATGCGGTTGTTAGAAATCCAAAAGCTCGGCTGATTGATTGAAGTGCGAGAATGGCATGATGCGAAGCCCGGGTTCGGCCGAGCCAATCGGCGCTCGAGAATTAGTCAGAGAAGCGAATGCAAGTACTATTGGGAACTATGAAGTACAGTCATACGAGAATCCATGGAATTACACTGAATAAAACGACGGAAAATTGAGCAGCTATATTTTTAGAGAAGATGGCGTGTAAATTAAGTAAAAACGCTACCTCTAATATCTAGAAATTCTAGGTTGTTAAAATCTCAATATCATGAGTACTCAGTACTACCCCCTTGGTGTCTAAGGTACTTCTCCACATCCATACCATACACAAACCCGCAAGGCCCAGGGGCGGATATTCCAGTACCATTGTGAGAAAGAAAAAGTAAGGATTTTGTAGTAATTAGGACAGTAGGTTCAAGGGTTGTTATCAAGTTAGAGAAACGGCCAGCAGAAAGAGGGCACCTCTGTTGTAGAGGGCCTCTGGCTTGTATTCAACGTGCTATAACGTAGAAGATCGCTAGCATGCCCTAAAGAAAATGAGGCGCAACTGACAAGCAAGTATTCTGCACAACGTACTCTAAATGGTGGACTAAAACTGCATTATTTGCGTCTGCCATGTTCTAGCTATAGCTAAATATTTGGTCATAACGTAAATGAGATGGTTGTCATTGCTCCTTGACTTCAAAGTTGAAGGAGTGGCGCATCTGCTACTTCGTATGCTTGCACTTACAGAGCACCTACACCTAACCTGCTCCAAACCGGCCTACGGGGAGAAGCGCTGAGAGAGTGGCTCGGGACAATAGGTTAATCGATGTCTGGGAAGCAAATTCCATGCAACAAGCAATGTTAAATCCCACGGCTTCTAATACCAGACTTGGAGTTTCTTCCTATTGCTTAATCCATGCGGCTGTGAAGTTTGAACTTCAAAAGCTTAATGTTAAATCAAGAGATTGTATATATATATTGTATAAATAATTTTGGTCTCTCTCCTCTTATTTCAAGATATCCAACTAATTATTTCCTCTTGAGCGTTTCCCCTGTGAAAATCTCAAGTCAAGATGGCCTTCTTCAAAGCTGCTTGGCGTCTCTTATCCTCCCGGACTCATAAAAGAGTTAGTGAACAGAACCCAAATTCTGTTATCCTCCAACTACCAGTTGAGGTACTCCTTCTTATACTGGAAAAACTCCCACATTACACTCAAATCCTTGTCTCTCAAACATGTCAACCGTTGCGGAGTATTCTCTACCAGCACATACTCCATGGCCGAGGTCGTCGCGCCACGAGCCTTATCAAGGAGGAGCACTTGTACTACCTTCTCGACGTCGCTCAAAGCCGTCCTGATAGATGGGTGTGTCACGAGTGCATGAAGCTTCATCGTATTGTTGGAAAGGATACGCCAATCAAACCAAAATATGCATCTTGCCCTTTAGGATTCTGGCGGCTACAAGAGAGCAGTTGTGGAAATAGGCCATTTACTATCAACCACCGACATCACCAACTTACACTTAAATACACCCGTTTGGAAAACAATAAGAGAATATACAGGAAATATCTTGAGAAACTGTTAACGCCACACCACGCCCGGTTTCTCCCCTTTCCAGGTGAGAGGAAGATCCTCACAGCCTGGTACTCTGTCTATCCCAAGGTCGTCAAAGGAAGATATATACTACACTGTGCCTGGAGCTATTTTAAGGCCAAAGAAGCAGTGTCACGGAAACATATGAGATCCTTGATCATGTGCAAGCACCAAGAAATCCATACCCACGAGTGGACCTGGCCATTATGGCGCTCTACCATATATCCTCCGCACCCGAAATATGCCTTAGATATGGCGCTTGATGAAGCGTTTGAAGAGGAAGATACTGAGATCTTGGGCTCATGTCTTTTGTGTCCGACAGACTTCTCCGTTCAGGCATCGCACGAGCGCGTTGTGGTACGTGCATGGCAAGATCTTGGCCCTGAAGGTTCTCCGCTGGATCCGGCTTGGAGGGTACATATTTATGGATATCGGTTCGGTCATTTCGACGAGGTCGTTACCCATATACCTGGAAGCATTCGTGAGATTTATGAGTGGGATGGGGATGAATGAAGATCTGTCTAGAAGGGTCAACCCACTTGCTGTTCGGGTGTGTGCTGGGATGCAATTCATGCTGCAGTCAAAGCGCAGGCTGTACTAATAAAGACTGACAGTGACACTTCTGCGTTCACCTTGGGGTCATGAGTCTCCTGGTCACTCTGGTAAAGTTGGCGTCAATCAATCTTCAATGTGAGCACATCGGCTACTTTGTATGATAGTTGTTGAATCAAAGATGATTAGAAACACAGCCTTTAGTGCTACGATGAGCACAAAGAGCGAAGCAACTCACTGCTTGTTATCTAAGGGGTTGTGATATTGAACCTATCCCTTTTCTCTAGATTCACCTACTTCAGCTTTGATCTTGCCCAGCCGTCTTTTCTTTGCAAGAGCTGGTTTAATCGAAACATACAGCGCCCTAACAAGAACGCTTTATACTAGAATTGCCACTACATTGAGCTTCTTTACCATCATGGGTACTGTCATCATCTACGCGACTGGCGGCACCATCGCCGGCTCAGGCCAAAGTGGTAGCCAGACAACCGGATATAAGCCCGGCACCATCTCGATCAGGTTGCTGATCGAGAATAACCCCCATCTGAAGAAGGTCGCTAAACTCGAGAGCAAGCAGATTTGCAACTTGGGCAGTCCCGATATCACTTCCCCACTTCTCATCAGTATGTCACAACAGATTCAGGCTGATCTTGCCAGACCAGATGTCACCGGTATTGTCGTCACCCACGGCACAGATACCATGGAGGAAACGGCCTTCTTTCTCGATCTAACCATCAGGTCTGAAAAGGTCGTCACTCTTGTTGGAGCGATGAGGCCTGCGACTGCTCTCAGTGCGGATGGAGATATGAACTTGCTTCAGGCCGTCACTCTTGCGACCTCCTCTGAGAGTAGAGGCCGCGGTGTCATGATTGTCCACAACGACGGTATTCCCCCCGCTCGTTTTACAACCAAGGTGCACGCCAATAGGATTCACACCTTTGCGGTCGGTGATCACGGCTGCCTCGGCACCTTTGAGAACAGTAAACCCATGTTCTATTATCCTGCATCAAGACCCAAGGGATGGCAGCACTTTGACATCTCGAGGCTCGATCCGAAAAGGGGACTGCCGGCAGTAGATATTCTTTATGGACACATGGATCTCTCCGCCAACTTACTTGCCGCGTCACTCCAGGGAGGTGCCAAGGGCGTTGTGCTCGCCGGAATGGGTGCAGGGTCTTGGACGACGGCTGGTGTGAAGATGATTGAACACATCACCAAGAAGAAGGGCAAGTTTCCGTTGATAGCAAGTTACCGCACTGCCTTTGGGTTTGTTGGTAGAGACAACCTCTACGGTTTGGGAGTGCAGGTAATTGGAGGTGGTTTCCTCAACCCGCCAAAGTGTCGCATTCAGCTACAGCTGTGCCTAGCAAAGGGAATGGGACTGGAAGAGATGAAGAAAGCGTTCGAGTAGGGGACAATACTTTATGCAGGGAAGAGCAAATTCAGTTCCTGAAGGCTTCGAGCAGAGCTGAAGACAAAAACGAGAGAATATGATTCCTAATGATAAGAATGGTAAAAGAATTGTACCTAGATAGGAGAATCCTTTGGACTGGATCCTTGAAAGTCAGGATTTACGAGTTGGTACTTTTGAAGTCTGGTGGGAACAATTCGTACCGAGTTTAGGTATGATTCCATACTCCGACTTCCGAACATGCATAGTGGGGAGACAGTCGATCGCCATGGCCACGGCCACGGTCAGATTTCCGCTTTTGTCCTTGGCTCCCGATCAGTGCTACTGCAAAAAGAGCTGGCGGCTGCTAAAATCATCATTATCGTCAGTACGAGTACGTATGGAGGAGTAATATCTAGTATCTAGTTCATCATGTGTCACGTACTCGTAACTGACTGCTGATGTTCGCCTCCACGCACGACTCGCGCTAGAAACCCACACAGAAAAGAAAGAAAAAAATCCTTCGTTCCAGTACAACGCGCGATTACTCCTAATGGCTCTATGGGGCCTTCATGAGCCTTGGCAAAAGTTCCCTCTCCATTCCATTTCCAAGCTCCGCAAGCGGATTGGCCGATAGCAGTGGATTTGCCGATGCGGAATTGACACGGCAATGAACCTTGAAAACGTTCCATCGGCCTGCATGCAGTTGCCTCTTTGGGCGCTTCCCGTGGAGGCCAAATGAACCTGACCACAGAAACCCGGCGATAGTAGTAAGACCTTTTGCTTTGGTAGGAGTTAAGGCAGAAGCGTCCGCTGTGGTTCCATGTGTCTGATGGAGAGAGAGAGAGCTATGGGCATCGGGGACGGTCCCCGTTTTGGGTTTGATAATGTAGTAGTAGTAGTAGTAGTAGTAGTAGTAGTAGTATTGAATACTACTATGATCATTATGATTTACTTTATAAACGTCTGGCCCCGTCTCTCTGACCTGTGTTGCTTTTGCTCTGTCTGCTCTTACTTGTACCTCCCTTATATCCGCTGTGGTGTGGTATAAGTCTGTGAGAATCGCAACGATGGCGAACAACCACGAAGATACAGCCACCAAGTACGTTTAACAACCCAATTCCTTGGAGAGGGAAAAGGAAAACCCCGACGAAAAACTACTTCTTCTTCTTCTTCGCAATCTAACAGCTTCTCTTCTCCAGGCTCCACGGCGAGTTCAACGCGCGCGTGCATAACCAGGAGACCAAAGACCTCGCGGGTGGTTTCATCGCCTCCGAGTTCCTAGACGAGAAGAAGGGCGCCATCATCTCACCAGAGGAGGCCGAGGCAGCGCCAACTCCCGATGGCGAGGAGCCCAGTGAATACGAGAAGCGCACTCTGCGCCGTGTAGGCGAGAACTTGCCCATCTCAGCCTATCTCGTCGCCATCGTCGAGCTCGCCGAGCGCTTCACCTTCTAT
Organism: Hypomyces perniciosus; assembly: GCA_008477525.1. Taxonomy (NCBI): domain Eukaryota; kingdom Fungi; phylum Ascomycota; class Sordariomycetes; order Hypocreales; family Hypocreaceae; genus Hypomyces; species Hypomyces perniciosus. Next base: position 1,580,121 of record SPDT01000006.1, read on the forward strand.
GGTGCTTCCGGCTTGTTCCAGAACTACATCAGCAACGGCCCAAATGACAGCACCCCTGGCCTGGGACTGGGTGTCCAGGCTGTCACTGGTCTCAACTTGTTCTTCCAGTGGTTCTCATACGGTATGTCATCTAACGTATACCAGTACTTACCAGGTTTGCCTCTGACTCTTGACGACAGTGACCCCTATTCTCGGTGCCATCATCTCTGACCAGTATCTCGGCAAATACACTACCATTCTCGCCTTCTGTATCATCTACTGGCTCGGCCTTCTTGTCTTATGGGTTACTTCCCTGCCCTCCGTCATGGCCCACGGCTCCGGTCTGCCCGGCTACATTGTGGCTATCATCGTCATCGGCCTGGGCACTGGCGGCATCAAGTCCAACATTGCACCTCTTATTGCCGACCAGTACCAGCGTCGTACTATGGCTATGAAGACGGAGGCGAGCGGCGAGCGCGTCATCATCGACCCGGCCATCACCTACCAGCGCATCTACATGATCTTCTACTGGTGTATCAATTTGGGATCGCTCTCCCTCATTGCCACGCCCTTTATGGAAAAGTACACAGGTTTCTGGACCGCTTACCTGCTTTGCTTCTGCGTGTTCAACATCAGCATCGCCATCCTGCTTTTGCGCCGCAAGTCGTACATCATCCACCCGCCTCAGGGCTCTGTCATTACGGATGCTTTCAAGGCCATTGGCATGATGATCATGTCGTGCAACACGGATGCGGCCAAGCCTTCGTGGCGAGAGGCTAATGGAAAGACAAAGACGGTTGCGTGGAACGACCACTTTGTCGAGGAGCTCAAGCGGGCCATTCGTGCTTGCAAAGTGTTTGTTTTCTGTAAGTCGGATATCTATGCCCCTTTTCTCACCTAACCAAGAACCATGAGCTAACATTGTCCCTCCAGATCCTATCTTCTGGGTCGCATACAACCAATTCACGACCAACTTTGTCTACCAGGCCAGTCAAATGGAGGGCCACGGCATGCCCAACGATTTCATGCAAAACTTCGACCCCATCTGCATCTTGATCTTCACTCCCCTTCTCGACATGTTCATCTACCCAGGACTCCGCAAGATGGGCATCAACCTCCGCCCTATTGCGCGTATCACTATTGGCTTTGTCCTCGCTGGTCTCTGCACCGCCTACGCCGCAATTGTTCAACACTTGATCTACTCGGCTGGCCCCTGCTACGACAGCCCGCTTGTCTGCGCAGCAGCCACAGTCGGCGACCAGGCGCTCCCCAACAACGTGCACATTGCCATCCAGACCCCGGCCTACGTGTTCATTGGCCTGTCAGAGATCTTCATCTCCGTCACAGGCTTGGAGTATGCTTACACCAAGGCCCCACCTAGCATGAAGTCGTTTGTGCAGAGCTTGTATCTGCTCACCGTTGCCTTCGGATCGGCCATTGGTGAGGCACTGGTTTCCGTTTCCAAGGACCCAGATTTCCAGTGGACATACGTAGGCATTGCTGTCGCCTGTGCTGTCACTGCTGTCCTCTTTTATTTTCTTTTCCGCCACTACGATGCCGACGAAGATAAGATGTATGACCTTGACCGCGAGGAACCGGCGGCAACAAAGAGTGATGAGATTTAATAGAATAGAACTACATAGTATTAATGCGCTGTCATGACAAATGAATTGACTTGTATGACCTACCCAAACTCCTGCCTACTTGACTTGTTGAGTCGTGTGCTTCATCTCCTGATATGACAGCTTCCAGAATACCCGACGGTATATCGGGCCTTTGCGTCTTGAAGATCCTAGTATTATCCACTCTATAACACTCATAGTATTGCCACTGCCGGTAGCCGGCATGGCGAACTTTACATCTCCACTATCGATTCCGAATTTTCCACTCAGCCGACGGGCCAGAAAAAAGTTCCTTCGTTTTTCTCCACCTTGATACATGAAGTCGTAGATATATATAGTGGGGGATCAAAAAGTTCTGAAGAAAAAAGCTACGAAAGGGGCCCGAAACTTTGTTCTAGCCACTGACGGAGTACCATGTAGTAATAGTAATAGTAATAAAATCCACCTATAAACGAGAATACTAGTACTAGTATGAGCATAAGATGTTAATCGACAAGTAATCGGTACGGTGTGGTAATACCAAGCAAGCAAGGTCAGCAAAATTGCCAGAATGAGAATCAACGTGAAGGATGAGCTGCAATCCTCCTCGATGAACTTACTTATCTGTGCAAAAGAATAAGAAAGATATCGGTATCTTTAATCTCCACAGCTAAGTTATGAAGGGAAAAGAGCAAAAATTGAATGACACCTGAGGGATTCGAACCCTCGCCTATTACTAGACCGCGAAGAGGATCGTCTCGAAGCTGACCTCGAAACAGGACCTGAACACGGCGCCTTAGACCACTCGGCCAAAGTGCCTGTTGCCGATGCTGAAGGAGCACCGGAACTTGATGTCTGTGAGACCGATCCTCTACATTATACAGGTTTCGCGAACTTGGTTCAGATGTCTTAGCCACTGAACTTACCCTAGTTGTTAGAATAGTATTTCTTAAATATGGAATACCCATTGTTGATGTGTCTGTGCAGTTAAAATGGATGGGATCTGAATGAGGAAAAGGGATAATACCCTGAATGTAGCAACTTTTTTGTGTACTACTACAAAGCACTGTCGCTGTGGAGTCTTAGTTTCAATGAGAGTGGTAGCCCTGTTCCATTAATCAGTGTTATAGCATGGGGCGAGTGATAGAAGATGGCAAGAGACAATCTCGTGGATATTAAAGATGACAGAGTCATCCTAGAACTTACTTCGCTAGAGCATCGTCCAAGACACACTCTTTTCTTGCATTTGAGTCACTTATTGTGACAATCAGTGAGCATCGTGTGTTAGTTCTCAAGACACAACGAAATTCCAGGTGGAAAAAGGAAAATGGCCAATGAAGTGTTATTTGGGAGTTGTCACAAAATAACCCTGAAGCAGTGCTACCAGCCTGACAATATTTTTTAAACCTACATCTTCTGGAACATACAATAGGTTGTCCATATGGATAGAGTTTGCATCGACTCATTCCAGTCCTGAGCCTTGTGAAGATGGCCCATCACCTACTCCTTCTTCCAAAAGTCACTCCACCACTCCTTGAACCCATATGGCTTCGCATTCGTATTTTCATATATCCGCACCGTCTCTCCGCCCCCGAAACTACTCAAGATTCCCTCCCCCTTGGCTGACGATTGTTTCCGCGAGAGACCCGACGAAGCGGGCCTCGTGGCCCTCTCCTTGATATCATTCGCCACCAACGGCGCAACGTCTGCGTAGCAAGCTTCCAACTCCCGCTGCAGGGTGTAATATGGCTTCTTGGCCAGTTCCGGCGCCATGAGATTATAGCTTCTCGCGATACTGTTCAGGTTCTCTATTGAAAGAGCCATGTATGCGTGTTCCGCTTTTTCCCATGTTGGATCACGAAATGGTGGTGGCAACGGAGTTCCGGAAGCCGGTGATGGTGTTGAGGTAGTATCTATGCTTGCCCTAGTGTCTTCTTGCGGTGATACGCCTACGTTAAGACTCTCCGTCATGATTTCTGATGTAGCTGATTGATCCTCGCTTCTCAGTCGGGGATTATGTAGTCTCTCCGCCGCAGCATATTGCTCTGCCCTCGTCATCTGCTCCTGCAGTGATCCCCCCCTGGCCGCAATCATTCTCGACGCATGGCGCTTCCAGTTACTCCTCAACTGTACGCGGAAGGAATTCGCAGCCTTGACAAGTTCTTGCTGCTTCTCGATCCACGGCGGCATAATATCCTGCCGCTGGATTATTCTGTTCATGAGATACTCCGTCGTATCAACAAACGGGTTGCTGGCCCCCTGGTCTCGATCAAGGGCCTTCCCGCGAGGGAGATTCTTGAACTGGCCTCTTGCAATGGCATCTTCGATGCGCTCATTAGCCAAAGCAGCTAGACCCGAGATGGTCGCCGGCACAGCTTGCGCGGCTGGCTCGAACCTCGCTCGAAACTCCCTTTTCAGATCCCCCCGTTCCTTTTCGCTTAGGCCCTTGTCATTTTTCATGTTCATGCCGGCATACAATGAGGCCCTATCCCGGGCAGTCACAACTCTCTTGCCAGGGCTTATCCCAGGACCACGCTTCACCCGGGTATCAACAACGGGGGCCTCAAATTTGCCTTGCAGCTCTTGCCTCAGCGGCTTTTTCGCGTCATCTAGCATCCTCAATACCGCGTCTGACGTGGCTTCTTGTCCGGTCCAGGGCTGCGCGGTAGCGATATGTCTGGTGCCTTCTCCCGCCGCAGGTATGAGATTCGCTTCTGTGAAAGCACCAGAATATTCCTCCTTGAATTTTGCATCTGCAATCTTATCCAGCAGCTTTTCCTTCAGTTCCTCCGAGAATCCGGCATCTTGAATCGCGCGTTTTCCTGCTGCTCCGCCTGTTAAGAGAGCCTCCTCGGTGGCTTCTTGCAATCTGCGCGTCATTGCACCCTGCTCGGGTACCGAGCTTGGTCCATCTGCTTCCAAGGTTTCATTCTTCTCATTTGATGTCGCCGGCGTGGTCTGTTCATTCGCTGGGGATCTAGGCTGTGAGGTATATCGACGTGCTTCCGCCTCTCCGAAACGGCCTGAGGCTTGGTGGCATCGTCTGCGAATGAGCAATGTATTCCGTTGCAGCAATGGCAACATGATTTCTGAAAACCAAGAACAAGAAATCAGGATGCGATGCAAGAGAACCCAAAGCTATGAGATCATGATGGTGCATGGTGGCGATGAAAGATCTCACATGAGCTCTGGGTTTGCGAAAGTGAGTGAGTGTCTTAGTCAGCTTAGGATTTATGTGTACTGTGCCCATGAACCCTGCCACTGAAGTCTTCTTGAACGGAAAATAAACGCGGTTCTATTTCTTTTAATTGATTCCTCTATTTTTCTTTGGGGTATCACTATGTCTACTATTTTGTTTGCTGCCTTTCTTATGAGGAAGCATGTTGAATGCAAAAACGGCCAAACTCGTCACTAGCACCTATTTCAGAACCTTGACTATGAGCTTCGTCGTCCATAAGGCTCAAAGGGGAATATGGCGGCTACGGCGGCAGCAACGATGAAGATGCTTGCACAGACATAGAGCGGCGCCGAGGTCTCTGTGTTTGCGAAGGTGGCCACGATTGCCGAAACGATGCCCATGATACGGTTGAAAGCGACTGCGGCTCCATTGCCAGTACCACGATGAGCGCTTGGAAGCACCTCTGGAGTATATGCGTACAGGGTCCCGTAATAAATGTTGAGGAAGCATGCGATCAAGCAGGTGAAGGCTGTATCTTGGGCGGCTGTCTTGACGGAAGTGTACGCAAAGAAGAAGGCCATGGTGATGAGTGCGCCAATCGACATGGTGTACTTGCGGCCGAGCAGCTTCGTGTTGCACATGAATCCAGCAATAATTGGCCCGGGAATACCGCTAACGTTGGTGAGGGCATAGTTGCGCCACGTCTCGAACTCAGTTCTGTGGAAGACTGCACCGTGATTCGCAAGATATGTGCTACGATATGGTCAGCAATGATTCTCTTGCAAAAGCCAAAGATAGAACGGGATACAACAAGGGGAGATGGGTGACATACGGAAGGAAGACATAGAACAGAGGATAGGCAAGGCCGATAAGAGACCAAGACAGCCAGATCAGGAGCGTTGAGGTACTGATCTTCTTGCTGCAGAAAAGGCCAGCAAGGTGAATACGGGTCTCTGACAGAGAGAAGCGGTTGCTGCTATGAGCCGATCGGATGGTGCCACAGGCCTCAAGCTTTTCAAGGGTCAACGAGCAAGGGCGATTGTACTTGGTGGCCAGATACTGAAAAGTTTCCACAACCTTGGCATCTTCGCCCATTCCCAAGAGATATTTTGGTGTCTCGCGCAACCTGACAACTGTGACGCGGAGAATCGACATGACGAAAACTAGACCACCGCCGGTGAAAAGCACATATCGCCAACCATAGTTGTTGGCCTTGGTGCAAGTTTCGACATCGGCACAGTTCCACTGCTCCGGGACCATGAAACCCCACGCAATGAATCCTGTGATGGCCTGACCGAAGCCCCACCACGCGGCGAGGAAGGTCAAAAGCCATTGCTTGTTGCTTGGGAGGTATTCGAGGAAGACGGTGGTGTCCATGATGAGATTACCGCCACCGCCAAAGCCGAGGAGCGCGATGAAGAGTGCAAGGGTTGGCCAGCTGGGCATGGCACCAGCAATGATACAACTCACTGAGCAGATGAAGAGTGTGATATTGAAGGCATGCTTGCGGCCAATGACGTCGGCGCTGAAGCCCCAGAAGAGAGCACCCGTCAGCATGCCAACATATACAGCAATTGTGAGAGCATTATTGTAGCCCTGTTCACCAAACTCGCGGTATGCTGAGGCGGCCACAATAGACTGGAAGAGGAGGATCATGGAATCGACAGCATAACTGCGAGAAAGCAAGTCAGTATGGAGTTTGTCCAGAATTACAAGTCTGGGTAGGGAGGAATGTTTCGACACCGTGTGCCATCAAGGAATTAACTGACCCAAAGCCATTGAGGAAAAATAGCTTCAGATGGTACGGAGTCCATCCAATTTCGTCAATTGCCTTGAATGCGGTGTCAGTTCTGAAGTGTTACAAGAGGTTTAGGGCAGGACCGTGTTATCGTTGTCACCGTCATGGGGATCGTGGCCTTGGTCGCGGTAAGCCTTCACCACCACTCACGTTATTCACCAGGTGCATCTTCATGTTCAGAGCTGGGTCGAGATCCTGCAGGGAGAGAATGTCCTCGCCGCTGCGCAGTGATGACCCATCGGCATTTCTAACATCGCCGGGGATAATCACACCGTTATCGAGCCCTCCACTTTCGATCTTCTTCTCCAGTAGATTGGGGTCAATGGCTGACCTGTCCGAGCCGGCAGAAGAATCCATGGCTTCGGGTGGATGTTGATCACGATTGACTCTGAGGAAGCGCTCAATTTGCCTATCACGAGGAAGAGATGCTTATACTGAGCAGAATGGCTCACGGCAGCATGGGGAAGCTTGCTTGATTTGATCGAGTAGCTGGTTCGAAGCTAATGAGTTTCAATCGATCAGAGGGGAGAACTCGAGTAATTAAGCATATGGCCTAGGCAGGACAGTCCCTAATAACAATTGAGAAGTGGCTCAAGTGTCAAGCCGAGCCAATCAGCGTTTTCTGTGAACCTTTGCTCGAGGCGGGCCTCGACTCTCGACGTGAATTGAGCAAAAGGTAAAGAGGGAGACGATCGACTGTTGGTCTCAGTAGATGGTCTAGACCTCGGTTGGGTGACGTCAACCCGAGAAGGAGGGATGGAGAGGGGAGGAGAGAGTAAAGAGATGCTTGTGGTCCTGTGTTACAGGAAGAGCCAAGAAGCTCGGAATGGGGGGAGGCAGAGGCTATTAATGCCCGCAGAACGCAGAGCCGTACAACAATGAGGCACAGGACCAAGGCTGGGGTAGCGCAAGGGCCCGTTGTGGTAAAAGGCCACGCGAAGATCTCGTCTCGAGCTGCTTCTCCGTGGAAGAGGCTCCGGCCATATCATTCCTGCTAGTGTGTTTGTGCTTACCGTCCAGTAACCGTCAAATATGACAGACCGTCACCTCATCATTTATGGGAGCCCCGTTTGGTGGAGATACAGTATCGTTGGAACTTCACCCACAGAAACTATGTGTGGGGCAGAACGCCATGGAAGTGTCCTCTAAGGATGCAGAAAAACGTCTCCCCCGTGCTGTCAACGGGTGTTGCTGATAGGCCCATCGTTTTGGACGCATGTTTTGCGTGTTTTGCGTGTTTGACTCTTCTTGGAATGGCATGGTGTGGGTGGGCCTGGATCTAGCAGAGCAGTGTATGTAGTATGGGCGGAATAATATTGGCTGCATTCGTGCGACTTGCTAAGGCGGTACAGAAGTGATTCTTTGGCATGTGATTTTTGAGCATCACGAGCATGATTCGTTGGTTGTCGTCGTCTAAGCCGGAAACGATGCTGAATCTCCTACTTGCATGTATGCTTGCGGGGACACGTACATATGTATGTCAGCCGTTTTTTGCGCGCATTGAGTCGATAGCGGGTGGCATTGGCCATGTGTGGGTTTGGCCTCTCAAGATCTGGGCAACTGGGCAAAGGATGAATGAGTGGCTTGCGCGTGTGTATTGTTGACAGATGCAAGATGCTATGTAGAACGTTGGACGAACTGAATCCGGTATGCCAATGGCGAACGTGACGCCGTTTTGCAGACCACTTAACCGTATTGGTGTGCAGCAACACTTCGAGTAGCACGAAGCGACATGGGTGACCAGACCTATGTCGTCATGGGCTGACGGAACATCATGTGGCGGTATGCGAGTCAACGCCTGGTCTCCAGAGAACCTTCGCTAGGTAGAGCAGAGTTTCCGAAAGGGTATTTCCGCCGTTGACTGATCAACGAATGGCGTTCATCTTCGGATGAAGCTTGCCGGTTCGAGGAAGCCAGTCACCGGCAACGGGTGTATATAGTTGAAAGAGTTGAGGCCACACTGCCCGCCCTTCAGGCTTCTTCTCTCTTGATCACCAATTGTGTACGAAGTACTCCGTACCACCCTTTCGCTCAATTGTCTTCCCCTCAATGATCGTCGCAGCGTACGGAGTACGTTGCTCTATTCCCTGTGTGATGGACTCGACCACCAATCAGCGCTCCATCCTCCACCTCGAAATTGTTGAATCCCCTCTCCCCGCACGGAGCCAACAAAAACTCCGCTGAATCGGGACTCGTGCTATTGAGCTTGGTGGTCGTCATAGTGCCATGCCTAGTTCTTGGGATCCAAGGCCTCGTACATCCCCAACGGAATTCCAGTTTCACATGCTTGGGACTCCGAAACAAAAACCCGGCTAGCATCGGTGGGCCCCGCTAGTAGGTAGAATAAAGAGACCGCCCTGTACTTCGTACTTCGTACAAACATGCTAATGAAATCCAAAAGCGGCATTGTGATTCGTGATAATATCGTATTTTCTGGACAATAGGCGTTAGCGGTATGGGGAACAGTAAAGCTGGTCCTTCTCAAGCCTATCTAGAATCTAAACAGGTTGGGACATGGGACAGAACTAGGGTTGTCAAATGCCGTGATGATGAAGAGTGCAAATTGGACAAAGTCAAATGAGCTAAAAGCGATCTACTGCTTATTAGTTGCCCTAGTAGTACTAGTACCTTGGACTCTTATCGTCCAGATCGCCGTACAGCCCGGTTTGCAGCAGTCTATAATATGCATTACTCTAATTCATTCTGCTTTCCCAAGCTCTTGTCTTGGTTGTTGCCTTCATCTTGCGAATAAGGCCCCAAAGTTGTAACCTAATTCATATCCTAACAAAGATCTCCGTGCCATTTTTGAATACTCCAGAACACCAAGCTCATTGACTTCCAGACGCTAACCATTCCAAGATAATGGGAACACATTGTGAGAATAGACCACCCACAACTCAAAGGCATACGCGGAACCCGTCCGCTCCAAAACCTCGTCCACCGACAACCCTTCCACATTGCTGGCACAACACGAAGTGGGGGCATTCACCTCATAATCGGATCGATCCTAGATCCGCCCCCCTTCAACAACCTCTCGTTCTAGAATCTCCAGTTGTCCGGATTCACCTGTCCGTCGTCTTTCCATAACCCATCGTGTCTCTCCGCTCTCCTCCTCCTTCATGTAGGATATACTATCTGTAGACCCTTTCTGTCGCTGGTGGCCCTTAATCGAGCGTGTGAGGGATGAAGTCGCATTACCACCATCCTGTGTTCCGCACAACTCGTTTGAGCTGTGACCCGACCCCGCAGAAAGGGGCACTTCGTGCATATCGTATCCTGATAAATCGCCTGCCTGTACTTGGCGTGACCCTGATGCTAGGGCTGCATTGCCATAAAACCGATTGGCATCGTGATCCACAGCCACCGGCTCGGCGTGGAAGTTATTTGCAACAGTCTGCATGGCAAACGTCAATGTAGGACTCCCTGGCGTGCTTCCGGTGTCGGAATCACGACTCACGAATGAGAAGACTGAGTTCTTCCGCGCGTGTCCAGTGGTTGAATTGGGGAGGACAGATGAGACGCTGGTTGTCCGCGGCGAGCCAGGGGTTTCTCCTCTCTCAGACCTTGGAGATCCATCCTTACTAGAGACCAGGCTTGCTTGGGAGCCTCCCCATGTCTTGGTACGTAGTCGAAGAAGAGCGGATAGAGTCATTTGATCATCACCTCGGTCAGCCATCATAGCGAGCTGGGCAAGTCCAGGGCTTTGGATGGTTGGTGTCCCGCTCATGGGCGGCATGCCAAGGCTCATAACAGAGTTGCGATTTGAATACTCAGATCGTTCTGTGATAGGTGTCAGATTTGGTTCTCTCGACACTACTCGGCCGCTTGTACTACGATTCAAGCCGCTTGATCCTTTGGGGCCGAAGAAGCCGCCGTTCGCGTACCCGAAATCCTCCAGGCTCGATACTGAATTATGAGAACTGTGATGGTTTACTGGGGTGGCGTAGAAACCGAATTCCTGGCCATACCACCCATCTGAATCATTAGCTAAAGCGCTAGCATTCGCTTCAGCGATGATGGCATCGTCATCCAGTTCAAAGTCGTTCATGTCATCGTAGGAGTACCCGTAGTCATCATAATCATCATGTAACTCTGAATCCAGGGGTTTTATAGAGAGTTCAGCCTTGTTATCCGCCCCGTCTTGTGACGGCGACAGACTCCGCTCGAACTTACCCGATGCCGCTGCTTTATACGCAGCGGCAGCGAGAGCAGCCTGATACTCGGCTACAAAATCCCCACTAGGTGCAGCAGATTGAGGTGCAACAGTAGAGTTACCATTTATTGGTGGCGAAAGATTTGTAGCCTTGACAACTTCCTCACTTGTAGACTGATGAGCATCGATACTGAGCGAAGTATGAGCCGTTGATTGCGAGATCCTTGATTGTGCCGACAACCGGGACGTCATATCGGACTCTCGCCTCACTGACTCCCGCTTGGTTGTCAGCCGAAGGGACTGGGCCCTCGCAAAGGCTCCAGGAACTGGTCGACCAAATTGGTCAGTGTCATCGTTATCAAATATTGATTCATCAAACGGAACTCCATCGGCTTCGGGCTCAGCGGCCAAGTCTTCGGCAAATACATTCCCAAATCCACCCATGCCATCGTCGAAGTATAAATCATCATGTCCCATAGTGCGAGGGGCGCTAGCCGGGAGGTCAGAGGAGGTAGGTTGTGAGACTGGACAATCTTTTGTCTCGGTTTGTTTGGAAGCGTCCGATATGTCCATGCCCTGAATCCCTAGGCCAGAAACCTGGACTCCAAGTCCATGATTCCAGGATAGTGTATTTGATTCAGGCGACAATGGGAAATTCGGGAGGCTCGGTGTGTCCTTCGTCATGGCGAAATCAATGACTTTCCCTTCAGTATCTCTTGGCGTTGCCATCATTCCTGGACTCGTTACAGATGAGACCGGATTGGATCGTTGAAACACGAAGCCCGCAAAGTTCTCCTGGTCGTTATCAGGGTCTTCTTGACTTTCAACATATTCGTCTTCAAGATATTGGTCATCGACAAATTGATCATCTTCGTCAAAGTCGGCATTAATCCCTGGGATTTTCTCCTCTAGTCCGTCATCATCCATCATGGCGTCATAGTCAAATGCGTCCTCGTCAAACTCATCAAACTGAGAGTCTCTTGAGTCCTTAAGGGCAGCTTTCTTGTCCAGTTCGCGCTGTCGATGTCTTTCTTCAAGAAGCTTCTCTTGTTTTGCAGCTCCTATCATGTCAAAGCTGAATCGCGAGGACGTACTCTTCATATGTTTTGGGATAGACGAAAGCGAAACATTTCTCGAGCGGGAGGTTCGTGTAGATCCGGCAGTCTTTGCGAGGACTTCTGCGTCCTGAGAAGTTCCCGAGGCATTTGCTTGTGATGATGGCATCGCGATATCATCCTTTGGGGGTACTGGAGGTGCCGGTCGATCGTTGGGTGGTAAAACCAACTCCGTAGACGATGACTTTGTTCCAATCGAGGAAACGCTCAACGACTGGGCGATGGGCTGGGAGGCAGTACCCACAGATGCGCGGCGCGCGGAATCAGATGCATTGCTCAAGTGACGGTCATGTTGACCCACTGCCAATGAGTTGTCTCGACTGTCAGTTACGGGGCTTTGTCGATTGTCTGGTTCCGCAGAAAGATTGGTCCGAGAAGCAGAGCGGATTGCGACGGTATCATTTGTGGGTATATTGTTCCTGCGTCTCGGCGCACTGAAGTCATGGACCCTCGTACCCTTTATACGGGGATCATATGTGGGCTCTTCTGAACGGCTGTTCAGGGGAAGAGGCAGAATACTCGGTGTGCTCTGGTTGGCCTTCCTTCTCAACAACAATGTAGACATGGGATTCTTAAGGAACGGCAGGCCTTTCTTTCCTTTCTGGGGCTCAATCGTCGCCATGTTCCTTGAAGATGTCGGTGGGGGTTCACTGATAAAGCGTGACCCGGAGGGACGTTTTGAGGGGGCTGCTGAAGAAGCGCTCTGCATAGTAGTCGGTGGACTGAAAGAGTTGACCGACTTAGCACTGTTCAACAGTTGCGGCGGGGGTCTTGTTGAAAGATCGGTATTGATCGCGGCGGGTTTGGGACGCTGGTTCCGAGTGCGGTCATCAGGTCGCCCCTCCACGTCGCGCTGATAGTTCCGTAAGGCAACACCGCCAATGAATCCAGTCTCTCTATTGTAGGGATACCTCAAGGCCTGAGGCGGCCGACTGTCCGGCTTGGTTGCCTTGTCAGCATCGTGTCGCTCATCGGATCCCTGGTTGAATTCTGTTGACGTCACCCGGGTGATTGGTGGCAGTGTCGGAGGTAAGGAGGAGGAGCCAGCTGATGACAGTTGTCCATCCAGTGGAGATCCTGCGTCAGGAGTAAAAGGTGACTGTTGACTGCTGAGAGGGGAGGGAGATGCTTGATCGGGCGCTGGCGACGTTGGATTCGATGCCCCTCGTCGGTGGAAGCGCAGGTGGGACAACATTGCCGTGTTGCAGAGCTTTCGAGGCTCGGGTCATAGGATAGTGGCGGAAATTCGATTTAATATGGCCGAGGCGCGCAAGGGGATCGAGATTGGGCGGGCACAAAAGCGATTCTGGCGCGATCATAATAGCTCGCGGTCCCAAAGCCCATGCATTGTTGATATCGCGTGGAGGGGACGTCGGTCTCTCGAAATGGTGGCGCGCTGCAGCAGAGCAACAAAGACGATGGCTTGCAAATTCGGAGTCCCCCTTTGGTTATTAAATCCTTTGTTTTGTCCCAATAGAAGCGCCGATAGAGGCTTAACGCAATGCTCTGATCTAAAGGAAGGACTTGGACGTGAAGAGGCTGTGCGACGACACGATTCTAGCCGCAAGGTCACGGAGGTGGGTGGTAGTAGTAGTGGGATGGCCCATAAATATCCCGCTTACATCACAATGTCTCTTAACCCACGTGCGCACCGCGTTCGAGGAGTCAACATTGAAAGGGATTCTGAATGAATACTCCCCAAACCGGTTGGTTAGGTATGTCGGAAATTACGGATATAAAACATGTTGTCTTCGGAAAAAAGAAGAATCCAGAAACGGGCAAAATAAAGGTTTCTTCATCAGCTACATGTATATATACAGACCAAAGCATAAATGCAGTCGTTTAGTATTGAATAGAACATCTTCATCATATCGTGGGTAAGCTCTCCCTTCAACTCTAGGGGACAAACTCACGAACAATAAGGTTGAATGCATACCTGAGCTTCTCCCTCATTATCGATTAGTCTTGTAATAGTTGCAATAGACCCCTTCCAATATTGTGATTTCCATAGCTAATTCCCTTGGAGAGAAGATTTATGTTATGCATCCCTTCTTCAGTACGGAGTAGTACTCCCAGCGGATCTCCCGGGTCTGAGACAAATCTGCGTAATACTACCAGGCAAGGCAATCTCACCAACATTCCTGTTGAGCCATTGGGTTGGTGGAATTACTTAATGGGCGGTTGCGTTTAAGAAAAAGTGACACCAAATTACCAACCAGTAGCTTTTAGAATTATTTTGGTCAGTTTTTGATAAATAGCTTGGGAGTACTCCGTAGGCATTATTGGCTTTGCCTGTTCTTGAGGGCCGACAAGTATAGCACTCATTAGTCGCCGCCCGTATCTTTGGGGATTTCTCCGATGCATGCATCTTGCTTGGCAGCATTTGCCATGGACACCAGCTTCACGATGTTGTGTAACGTTCTCCCGCTCCTCGGCAAATATCCGTAAATCGCCTTGAACGGGTGCAGTGCGCCTACAGTTCCGTTGCACAGCCACTTGCACGTACGGCCGAAGATTCGTGTCGCGAGCCTGTTTTCCAGATGGTGTGATTGAAGAGGAGGCGTAAATAGACAGCACGCGGTATCAAACCAAGTTATGGGAAATATCCAGCAATAAGCGTCGCAACCCATACGTATGCCAAGAGAGGTCCAGACCCAGATACTACTATTATTAGTACTAGTACTACCTGACTTGTCTGTCGTCATTGAGCCGACTCTCAGGCTTTGGACGCTGTGTGCCAGAACTGGCGCGAGTTGCACACGACAGAGTTAGAACACGAACGAACACGCAAGCAAGATAAAACATATTGCTTCCACCAACTACAATAAAAATGACTAGTATCGGATGAGGCATGTTGTACCGCTGTGTCTGCTCTGTCTCAAGTAAAAATAGTTGCGGCCACGGCGCTTCGCCAGCGACTTATCAGACGCCCAAACGGCATTTGCGGCATCAAGAAATGCCAAGGCGGCACTGAAGTGCCCCATATCGCTCCAGACTTTTATTAGTAGTATTTACTATTGGGATTGGGTCGTAAAGCCCCGTGGTTTTGCTGGTTCAATGGACTACTCGTACTTCGTAGAAGCTGGCAGCTCCTATTATTGCTGCAGGATTGCCGTGAGAGCCGTTGTATGACAGGGATATCGAGCCCACGGCCATCTGGTTTGAGTGGCTGGCCTGCCTTTTTCCTTCTAGACTTCAGCCCTTTGTGCGCGTCAATATCCCTTCATCTTACTTCGTATTATACTACATACCCATTTTGTCAATCACACTGTCGTTTCCCGTTATTAATACCACTCACTGTCATTACGGAGTACTACTACTACTACTACTACATCTGATTCGTCTGTCCTCTTTCCCCGGACCTGCTTGGCGCTTGGCTTATCGCATGCCAGTTGCTCAGCCACCGGCACATCCAAGGAGCCTGTTCGCTCCTTGAGACACCTCTTTTCCCTCTCGTTCGCGCGTGTCCTTCCCAGACTTCTCAATCAAATCAAATCTACTCCGTATCAGTGCTTGTTGTAACAACATGATCGGTTCTCTACGGTCAATAATCAAATCGCATAACTATCAGCTTCTCGATGGCAACTTGTCGAAATGGGGTCCTCGAGTGAAGGCGCTATTTGTCGTCTACTCCCATCGTAGATGGCGAGGTGGCCCCCGCTCCATACTCCAGATCACTGCGGTTGTGTTCCTTATACTCATTATCTTCTGCTTGGTGCCTTTGAGATTCGCCGATAGCTACCAGACAATTCTCAGCTGGTCCACCACTTCTAAATCCGCGGGCCTTCCCGGCGACCTGAGAATTGTGGTTTTCGGCTCCCAGGATGTACTTGGCAGCGCAGCCAATGCCAATCATTCGAGGTCAACTTGGCCAGAGCAGCTATGTAAACAGGTAAAAGAATGCGATAAATATCTCTCCCAAAACTACTTAAAACGCTGATATACATACCCACCTAGCTCAATTGCTCATCGCTGCTTTCCTTTGTTCCTCCCGTCGAGCGGCAACCCGGCTTGACGTCCAATAGCATCTATGCCAATGAGCTGAAGTCCTTGGGCGACCTCAATAAAGAGGCAAACATTACCGCCAGTCCTGCCAGCGATAACTTTTACGTTCTTGATCAATACCCAGTGCCGACGGGCACGCCTGATTTGGAAGCGCAAGTGAAGGCATTTCTTTCTATGCCCCGTCCACAGGTCGCGAGTCGCGAGACCCTCTGGGTATTCACATTCGGCACATGGGATATTTGGAACCTGTCTGCCCTATCACGGAAGTCAGGCGAGAAGCTCGTCGATAATTTCATCGTACATATGTTTACTCAGATTGAGCTGCTTTACCGAAAGTCGCTGAATCCCAGCTCAATCGCCTTCTCCGATTTCTGGTCCAATGCCAGCAACGCAGAGATACAAGCCCTCAGTCAACAAGATCTCAATAAGGCGGACACACGCACCCTGGAAAGTTTCCGGGTCATCATCCCAAATCTTTTCGACATCTCCCTCACACCTGGTTGGCAAAAACGACCCTTGCCATCAATGCCGCAATCAAGAGGTGTGCAGCTACGTAATGCAGCCTATTTGACCCAGCGATGGAACTCACAAGTCTCTAAGCAGTTATTCGAGTGGCGAAAGAAGGAGAATTCCAAGCCTGAGGGCATCGAAGAGAAGGGTATTGATGTGGCTGTTGAGGTACCAACAGGAGAGTCGGACTCGCTACTCAAACATGTCCCTGCAGCTGTTCGGCCTAGACAGGAGCAAGGGAGCAAAGAGGATAAATCTGAAGATATTGTATATGCACCTTATCCGCGGAGGGCAGGACTGCAAACGAACTTGGCAATCAGTGTCGTAGACTCGATGACTGAGGAGGAAATGCGAAGGTCGGGCCTGAAGGATGGCCGAGGCCGAGGGACGATGCCCGCCGAAGGTGCAATGCGATTTTTCGACGTCTGGACGCCATGTGTTGCGGACCACAGGACCATCGTCGGCGTCAATGCGAACGGTAGCACTGACGAATGTGACATGCCGAGTAACCATCTCTTCTATGACGACTTTACCCTGGGGGGGCGAGCGATAGAACAACTTGCCAAAAAGTCTGCTGATTCAGTACGGGAGCAACTATTTGCGCCATAAGTTTTGGAAAGCCATGTTTTCTTCTTCTTCTTTTTTTCGCAGGGGGGAATTCATGTTTACTGCATAGAGGTCGGCGAAAGGGAGCCCCCAACTAGAGGCGCACAAACTCCAATCGGAGGCGCACAACTAAACCAAATAGGGCCTATTTTATAGACTAACCCTAATCTAGCTTAGATATATTTTTCTCTACTTTAAAGATACTTATACCCTAGTTTATATTACTATGAAAGCGAGCGAGCAAAGTAGTCCGGAGCGAAGCGGAGGTGTTGCTGCTTTGTCGAGCGTAAGCGTTCCTCAATAGATTCGGGCTAAGCAGAGCTAAGACTATGTAATTAAACTTTGTATAAAGTATGAAGTTTAGAGTGCCAAGTATTTGTGATGTATATACCTTAATAACTAGTCTATATCAAGCTAGTGTATAACATATGCTTAATTTGGTTTAGTTGTGCGCCTCCGATTGGAGTTTGTGCGCCTCTAGTTGGGGGCTCGGCGAAAGGCGTTCTCGGACTACGGATTACTATAATGGGATGCGAAAGTTTTAAGATATATAAGGTAGCTGTAGGCCAGTATACAATCAGTGCGGGCTCACTATTGTTTTGGACTGTGAGTCCATTCCGCTCTGGGAGAAGTATACACACATATCATTTTGGATTTGGGAAGGGATAGATAACGAAATGAGTGTAAGCAGATATTGAGGAAGAGAATTGCACTTGATGATGTATCCACGACGACGCTGAGCTGGACTGGCATGCGATACGCTGAAGCGCGTCTTCAATGATGAACTATTATTACTCTCCAATACCACTTTACACATCAAACCTAAGCATCGACCAAAAACTCCATATAGTTCAAAACGCCGTCATCACTCGAGATAATAGTACATAGAACCCAATCAATCCCACCGTCTATCCAAGAGTCTATCAATTCCTCCCCACAGCATCCTTTACAATATCTAGACACTCGGCTGGATCTTCAAAGACATGCCAGGCATCCCTGGGTATACCCTTAAAAGCCCTCTCAAACCTCTTCGGCTCATTCTTCTCTTCAAGGCCAAAAGCTGCCGAGTCGGTATCTTTGCGGATGAGAATCAGTCTAATCCAACCTGGAACAGCTCGATACCTATAATTCAGAGTTAGCATTATCGCCGTTTGGCAACTTGTGATTTCAGGTATAACGAACATCTCGCCGTATGCCTCCGGGTCGGACTGCGTAGAGTCACCGATAACAATCATCTTCCTCTTTGGCAACCATGAGTTTATCTTTTTCATACGATCCACCTTGTACTCCTCGGTACCCATTGTCAGTGCTGAAAGGATTCCCGATACCGTCTTCCAACTCGAATCTCTCAATATGAGCGTGCCTGGTGGGTAGTACTGGTCTCGAAACTCTTTGAGAAACGGGTATAAGTTGTAGGGAGAGGCAGAAAGGTAGAACCACGGCGTAACCCTTGGTAAGAATGACTCGATATCTGCGTAGAGCTCGGGCATTCTAGGCACTGGTGATGGTTGGTTGACAAAGGTCTCTCGGAGGATGCCCACCGGGTCACTCGACGATGTGATTTTGATAGTATCATCGATATCTATAAGCTTTATTAATACACATTCTGAGAGATAATGAATATAGGGCGCCTTTCCTGATATGACCCCCCAGCCCTCTATTCCGGCAAAGTAAGTGTGCATTGTCAATATGCCCTCGACGCCGCCAGTGACATCCGCGGTTGTCTTGGCGAAAAAGCCCTTGCGATTTTCCGGCAGTTTCAGAACATTTGCTGAAATGCCATTGAATCCCGTGGGGCCCAACCTCAGAGCACCGCCATCCTGAACTGCCGTAATGGTCCTGGCTGGTCGAATATCCCACATGAACGGCATCAACCTCTCCTCAATCGTGTCGCGCTCCTCAGCATCGTCTGCCAGGCCTACCGCACCGGCAACGCCAGAAACCATATCGGCAACCCGGCATTTGGCCTCCTGCTCAAAGACAGCCGCAACGAACTCGGCCTGCCATGGTCCGCTTTCGGAAGTCTTGAAGGCGGTGTTGTCGAATAGCCAGACCACATCGCCCCTAGCCACAGCTTTGCCAAACAGGTTCAGATTGATGATTCGATTCAGGATACCGCTCACTGATAGTGTCGATGCTTGGAGTGCTTTTTGGTCTGGAAGTTTCGCTTCGACTTCGTCGAACTTTCTCTTTTGTCTAGTTCGGAGCTGCATCGCGCCGGCGATTTTGGATGGGATAAAGTCTGAGTCGGAATCGTCCATCTTGAAAAGTGGTCTCAGCCGGTGGTCAATTTACGGCAGACGGTAAGATATCCCGTGAGTCAGATTCCTTGTGGTCTTTTAAACCGTGATGCTGAATTGGGACTTGTATAAGCCCTGCGAACACAGGCAACAGTGTCAGCAGGCACATGTTTGGGGATCTCGTGCACTAAAATTTTGTCAGGACTGAGGTGACAACGGGCGAAGGATCAGACTCGCTAGGCGAACAGGTTCCTGGCTGTGTGGCATTTAAAAAGAGGCGGAGGGTTGCTAACAAGTCGCGTGATCAACAACTCGAGGATACCAATGAGGAAGCGTGACAGAAAGATGCAACGGTGATGATCTGCGAAGGCACGAGGATGACATTGCTCTGAGCTTCCAGGGCTGAAACAACCCTGGACGATGCCAGCTGGATTAGGAGCATCATGGTAGACATATGAGGATCTATTGGCCCAGAGAGGGAGGGAGCCCGAAAAGCTGATGCCGTTGGAGTTTACATTGTGTAAAATCAAGCTGAGCCTCAGGGCGCTCTTTGATAGCCTTTGCTTCCATGTCATCGCGTGCATCCTTCTACGTCAGCTGGCTTACATGGCCATATATTATCAGGTGGGCGGGGTGCATACTACTTGGAATTCTATTTTTATGTACTCCGTACTCCTTACTTCGTACCGAGTGCGTGATTCCTCATTGACCTTTTCCAGAAAGCTTCTCCGAGTACTATTCCGGAGTAGTAGTTATGCATTAAGCTGAATTCTCCGATTGGATCCATAGACGGTCCGCTCACAACGAATGATAGCCGTATCCTGCATAGCCAAATCTCGTATTAGTAGCCAGTTTCGAATGAGTCCTCTTATAGCATTAGTATACGGAGTACTATTGTTTGTTTCCAGCTGAGATGTCAGTTTGTATTTTTTTTTCATTGTGGAAGAGCAATTTCAGTTCAGAGTTCTGATGAGGTGATGACTTTGTATGATCAAGTTCTTACCTTATCTTGTATTCGGCAGGACAGTTGATTTGTCGGCTAGTGATCAATATCACATCATGCGATCACAGTCGGGGAGCTATAATACAGCTCAAACTGGGAAAATGAAATGGTTACTAGACTCTGAGCGTTTTAATGAAAGTAATGAACCATGCTCCTGGGTCACATTTCTACTCGGGCTAGCTATTCTACTCTCGCCTCTACCAAACTTGCATCGCTCGCTTGAATCGACTTGTGCATACTTCCGTTTCAAGCCGACTTCACAGCGATCAGAATGATACTACAGAGTTTTGCAATTATAGTAGACAAACATAATTGTGCACGCTAACATAGTAGTTTACCTTCAATCGCCTTCTGATCAGGCAAGGATAGTCAAGCGCCCTCTTGTAGTAGACCATAAGCCTACCCACAATTGCTGCAAAGGTAACATAACGCCTCATGGGGATTTTTGCTTGGGCGTGGAGCATTTCATTATCATTACCCTATACCATGACAAAAAGGAGTATGTGAAGAAACATTTACTATAGATCCCATAGTGACTAATGTCGGCGCTTCACATAGCCCATCTAGACCTGGATTTCATGGTTGTATCGAGCCTTGACTTGGCGATGAGGAATAGGCATACTCTCAGCAAACCAGGTCTTTATGACTCTGACGTATCGAACGAAGCTACGCTGTCATTCTGCTTGCGATATCACTTCTTACTTTGGCCCCCATAATCCACTGCTTCCTCCGTAGTCGAAAAGCAACCGAGCTGACCAATAGCACTAGCAAATTGTTTGCTCGTGTCAGATGTAGATAGACTGCCGCCTCTGCCGGTCCTCGGCCTCTCACAGCATATGGTTACCCACAGCGCGGGTTTGCATCACCGCCGTCATTTTTTGGTCTGATGGGATCATCTCATCAAGACCCAATTAGGCATTTTCAGAGAGAGCCGAGCAACAAAGAACAGTGGGACGAGAAATTAAGCTCCAGTTGCCAAGAACATTGCATGCATGATGCCGTCCAGAAGAAAACCTTTGCACTATTACTCCATACATATGTACGAAATGCCGTCAGCTCTTCTCTTTTCTACTTCTCAAAAGCTATTGGTGATTTGGATTTGCTTTCTCTTAGCATTTTACTCTTCACGAAGACCTGCTAAGCTTGGTGGTGTCAATTGCATTTATGCCCTCTAGTTTCATCAAGGGCTACCCAAAGACCGTGAATCAGCTATTGAGCAATTCATCCATCATCCTGGAGTTGTGCATTGTTAATACGAACTTGAAAGAGTGCTCAATTTATATTCCAAAACGAGGCATTAGTCTGAGAGCACAAATCACGGCCGCAGATCAGAAGTTATACGAGGCAGTACCTTTTAGTACTTTACTTCTCTCGCAATTCACGCAACGACTCGAGGTATCTCCCGGGTTCTGCCAAGTAACTAACTTAGTTGGAGATGACAGCCGATAGCCCGCAACGGTAAAGGCCCAAGGATTTTATATATGACCCACTGTATGACAAAACAAATGGAACCTAGGAGTCGAAGGGCGCGCCAAATCTTGACAGAAGGCGCGCCTTAATGCAAAGGAAAAACCCCCCGAAACAATAAAACCGAGTACAGTTCCACCAACCCACTCACTTGCCACGGTATATACCTAAAAACAGGAAGATATAAATATATCACGACAGGAAAGCTCTGATATCACGAATCCACCCGCGAGAAACAAAAACTCAAGACCTGCCGTCCTTTTTTTCT
This sequence comes from Hypomyces perniciosus, assembly GCA_008477525.1. Lineage (NCBI taxonomy): Eukaryota > Fungi > Ascomycota > Sordariomycetes > Hypocreales > Hypocreaceae > Hypomyces > Hypomyces perniciosus. Next base: position 1,602,044 of record SPDT01000006.1, read on the forward strand.
TGCTTTCTTGCTCAGCATTGACTATAATTCTGCCTCTACCTTTGTTCCTTTGTTGGCCAGCATCCACGTCTTTTGAGAAACTCGCCATGAAAGATCTCCCATTTAGCATCATGATACCGACCACTCCGAATACCTGTACCAACTCGCCATACAAGCAAGCCCACGACTTTTATCCTACAAAGAAATGCTTCCTAACATAGGCATACCGGCGGGTTCACAAGTCATTCGGTCAGTGATATGAATTCTAAAACCATTATATATCATTGATTCCATTCCTCGTAAGTTCACTAGATATTCAAGCCACGGTGGTATCTTTGTAATAGAAGCTAATTGTGTGCAGAAGAATGATGTCATGACAGGAGGGTATGGATCAAATAACGACATGCGAACCATCTAAACTCCCAGACCCTGAGGACACAACATGCCAACACGTTCAGTGGCACCGGTGCCCCGTTCCGATCTGCAACTGAAGACACGTTGTCTCGGGGTTAGGGGATTACGACAACAGAAAAAACAGACGAACCAAATCCACCTCTTTAGAACAGGACGCTAAGGAGTCGTCTCCACGCAGGCCAGGTGGCTTGCTGGGCGCGGAAAGCGTTGATATCCTCCCAGTCAATTTCACGGCGACCGGTGTCGACGTCCATCTGCTCAGTCTTGAGCCAGCCTCCGCGCTTCCACAGGTATCCGACAATCCAGAAGAAGATGACGACGGGGAAAGCCAGGTACTGCTTGAAGAAGCCCTCGACAGTGCCCAGGCCAGACTGTCCAGGGGGGGCAGCAATGGCGGTATAGAACTGCGATTAATGTTAGCGAACCCAAAATGAGACCGCGCGAGAAGGATCAATCTATCTTACCTGAGCAATCATGACGAGAACGCACAGAGCCAATCCAATCCAGGAGCCATAGACACCACCGATGGCCTTGAAGGGAATCTCGTCAAGAGTGTGTCCATGGTACTGCCAGGCCTTGCGGAATCGGATATGGGCAAGGCAGATGGAGCCCCAGGTGAAAAGGGCGCACAGACCAGACAGAGCGAGAAGCCAGTCGAAGACAACGGGACCCGAGGCGCTGAGACTGACGTAGGCCAAGAAACCACACAAAATGATGACAGCGACAGCGGGGAGAGGACGTCCCGACTTATCGATATAGGTGAAGATCTTGGGAGCATAGCCCTGCTGAGCAAGAGCGGTCAGAGTTCGGGAGCCACCATAGACACCAGAGACACCGATGGACAGGACGGAGACGAGAATGACAACGTTCATGAAGTGGTCAAAGCCCTTGAGGCCGGCGTACTTGCCAACCAGGACGAAGGGAGAGGCCTTGGCGTCAGCATAGGCAGACTCAGACAGAAGGGCGGGATCATTGCAGTCGACAAGCAGGCCGACAAAGAAGAGGCCGAGGATATAGAAGAGGGTGATACGCCAGAAGACCTGCTTAATGGCACCGGGGAGGGCCTTGGCGGGGTTGGCAGACTCGGCAGCAGCTAGACCAACGAGCTCAGTTCCAGAGAAAGAGAAGGCAGCCGTGACGAAAACGGAGCAGAAACCCTTGAAGCCGTTCTTGAAGGCACCGGGATCGTACCAGTAACGGGCACCCCAGTACTCGTCATATCGGCCACCCTTGGGTCCACCACCGACGACAAGGACGAAGGCGATGATCATGAAGACGACGGTAGCTCCCAGCTTGAAGCATGAGGACCAGAACTCTTCTTCAGCATAGCCCAAGGTACCAAAGATGTTGATGATGATGATGGCGACGAGGAAGACGCTGATCCAGACGGCAGTGGAGATTTCAGTGTTCCAGTACCCGATTGTAATGGCGCACACGGTCAGCTCAAGTGGAAGCACAGCAGCCCATTGAAAGACGTAGTTCCAACCCATGGCGAAACCCCAAGACGGATCGATGAAGCGGGCCGAGTACGTGTAGAAGCCACCGGAGATGGGGAACATGACAGAGAGTTCACCAAGAGCATAGACTTGACTATGATCAGCACGAAAACGGCACGCGATGGAGGGAGAGTGACAGCACACTTACCGACGTTGAACATCATGATACCAATGATGAGGAAATCAAACAAGACAAAGCCGGGTCCCTATTGTTACACCCGTTAGCACTCGACCAAATACCACCGGGAAGCAAGGCAGTCGGAAGCAATGTGTCGAATGTTGACACGCGCAGCACAATCGGCAGTCAAGATACGGGCGATCTTTGGACACCAAGGATATGAAGTCGGGGTATTGGATGGCGACTTACACCTCGGCTAAGGGCGCCACCAGATCCGACGAAGAAACCAGCACCGATGGAGCCACCGATGGCAATCATGTTAAGATGGCGCGGCTTCATGGAGCGCTCAAGCTCGACTATGCCGAGACCATACTCCTTCTTCTTGAAGGAGTCCAGGTTGAGGCCATTGCGTGTCCAGAAGTTCTCCTCTCGGTAGTCGCCGCCAGTGTCTCCAGTAATGGTGGTGCTTCCGTGGGCATTGTCGCCTTTCTCGGGGGGAGTGGCGAAGCCACTCTCTTTGTTAGACATGACGGGCTAAGGTCGTTGGCTCGTCTCTATGGGTGTATAATGTCTGTTGGCGTCTCCTCGAGCGGAGAAGAGAAGGATGAAGCAGGAAGACGATTGGGGAATGAGCCCTTCTTAAAGAGAGGAAAGCAACCAGCCCTGGAGATATACTGACCGAAAAGAAAGGCCACGGCAAGGAGGAGGGCTGGCGGGCAAATTTATGTACGGGAGGCTTTCCAAAAGAACGTTGCACCGTTGCTCATCTGGCGCTCGGTCCGAGGCGATTTGGGAGGGGGTTGGCGGATTGGAGAGCTAGCGGAGTTCGAGACTGTTGATGGGGGTGTGGGATGAGCAACAGAACAGGAAGGATAATGAGGAGGCGGAGAGAGGGGAAGGAAGCTAATCTGCCAATCTTCTTGCTTGCAAGGACCCGACTGCTTCAGAATCCGCACCCCAGCGCCACAACGAGAACGGAAAAAAGTACGGAGTACATGCTTCGTACATACGGGCCTAATGTGATGGAGCAGGCGGCGTCAGGCGCGAATCGAATGGGCCACGGAGAAATTACTAAGGGAGATATGGAAAGAGGCACACCAGTCAGCGAATTGGGATGTGATTGAGCGATTGATTGAGCGATTGATTGATTGATTGATTGATTGACTGACTGCCTGAGTGCGAGGACTCACCGACACCAGAGTCACTCGGCCAAGCAATCTCACGCTTCACACCAGCTCACATGCCCGCACACTCTCCTCTCCCCTCCCACCAGCTCAACCGCCTCCGGTAGTATTTCGCACTCGTCCGCTGTACGAAGTACATACATACTCTTGCAAAATACCCCAGGCCAAGGCAAGGCAACGGCAGCATGCGGGATGCCTGGACGCGCTAAGAACTTGGCTATAGAGGACACCCTTGTTGTTGGCCTCTGCGTGCGTACGCCCACTACGGAGTACTATTCCAGTACATGACCCGCGCCCGTCTTCATCCTTGCAAATGCTACTCCGTATCTCTCCCAACTCCCCATGTTGCTGATTTCAGGATCCACCAGGATGCTGGTCCTGTGCTCCGTCGTGCAAAGTACTCCGTACATATGCATTCGTCGTTATTGGACGAGGTTTGAGTTGCTTGATTTAGCATCCAGCCTTTGGTTTATCCGAATTCGCACCTGCATGTTGTCTTGTGCTCGTACGAAGAACAGATGTATGTACTCCGTACGTATGTACTATTTACTTCATATTACATTAGTCCGGTCCATATTCAATACCCAGGTACTAATGTAATGTTAGCAGTACAAAGGAGTTACAGACAGACAGACATTGGCACGCGTACTCGGTACAAAGTACGAACTCACGTTCTCAAGACGGATTGGCATTATACATTGTTGCTGCAACTACATACACCGTTCGTGGACGCTGAATCTCCTATCTTGTTATCTATGGCCCCGACTCTGCCTGGCACAGGCCCGGATGAGCCGACTTATCATCTAATCCCATCGCATCGCTATCTGTGGATGCCTCACGATGTCAGATAGGTAGCTTCTTCCATTGCTTCTTGGAAGAGCCGCGAGCAGTCGGCTAGGCTGGGCTGCGACAAGTCAAACAGTACTCCGTATCGTGGGGACCGTTGGCGCAAGTGGCTCAAAGCCCAGCAATCGAAAGCAGATACACCAGACCCTAGCCTGGTATGTGCTACTAGGTACTACTAGTACTCCTACTACCGACTCGTGCCTGGTGCCAACATGTCAAGCTACAAGAGGGCGCCGGGCGTTAGCGCGAGTTAAGATTGGCTCAACACCTTAATTGACTGTATTCCGGCATTCTGCTTGGACGCTCTCAACTACCGCACACAGGGTAATTTGGTTCCAACTTTCAGTGAATCGTAGGTATCCAAGCGTCAGCAGTTTGCAGCGCGTCTATCGCCAAAAGCGCTACCTGCCTGCTTGCCAAGGGCCTCTCTTCCAGCGATTGCACAGCAATGTCGCGGTGTGTGTTCCCAAAAAGGGACTGTCTGTGCGGAGGGCGACGTACATACTAAGTGCGCAAGCACTATCTGCAGCCTGCTGAGGGTTGTCATTGAATTGATCGCCAATCCATCAGGAAAGAAAAGGCACGGAGACCCCGTCCTCCCTATCTTCTCCTTCGCAATCCCCCCTCGCCGTCGCCGTTATCATTACTACCATCATCATCACCAGACACGAGCATCAGCCATAATTCCATGGCTGCTTGCGCTTCAATGGAATCGGCCTCTCCGACAACACCCTGCTCGTGATTCACCTCCTCCACACACACCTCGCTGCCTCATTTTGGACGAACCGTCAAGTCGTCGTCCGTCTATCGCTCAGCCCATCTTCCCCAAAACCTCCAATGCATAGAACCAGGGCACCACCCCTTTCCCCGGTCCCACACGCATGATAGCACCATAACATCTGGTTGGTGGTCGCTATCCCATGCTAGTAATCTCTTCAACCTTATCTCGGCGACTGGCAATTGGATCAGCCCTCTAGTGTGGCGACTTGTGCTTCCATGCAGCCTTCCAAGTTCCAGCAACCTGTCATTCTGGGCACAAGTGGTTTCTTGGCCCGAATCTACGCCACATTTACATCCTTTCGGTAAAACCCCCGGCTCGTCTGGTGTTCTAGCACCAAGCACATACATACTAGTGGTGGTGGTAGTAGTGTATTACTATTCCTCTTACAACATGCTGACAGAGTACTACTAGTAAGTATTCACATATCGTACAGGGCACGGAGCAGCATGCGCACCGCCAAGTCGACCTTGCAGATTCGCTACATGAAGCATTGTCATTTCATTCTCACGGCTTGCGCATCAGCAGCGCTTATCTGCCTCGTTTGGTGATAATGATGGGGAAATGCCCCAAGTCCCCAGGGGAATCCCTCCCATGCTAGCAGCGGGTCGGCTCAGAGACATCGACACCTCGGCAACGCGGTTATTGCTTCCAGGTTTACCGTGCAACAAAGACAAACAAACAAAGTCTCATTACATTGACGCGATGCCAGTGTTTAAACGACGAGCCAGGCTCTCTTTCAGCCTCAACGTTTCGTTGTGTCATAGTATCAAGAGAGAATCCACAGACAGGTCTAACTGTTCAATTCACGGCCAGTCAGATGGCCCAGACCCCTAACAGAGCTGGCAAGGGATTACGGCCCCTTATCACAAGCCTTGTCAGGCTTCCTTCCATCTGGGTTAGATTGATTTGACTGCTTATCCCTAGGCCCATTGTTTACATTAGAAATGTTGTCAAGATGATTAGTATCCCTGCCATTATTAAACAAGGCACTTCACATTCCCGTGTTTGCCTATCGTCTCTTTGGTTGTGCACTAACCTCCAACACGATACGGAGCAATACATACTAGTGCTAACGGAATGGTGCTCCACAACAGTCAGCCACCGCGACGCGAGAAGCACACTAGAATGCGACATTTTTCTTCTAGAAGACAGCCACCACTGGCTTCCAGAATGATATCCAATACTTGATACGTAACAGGGGAGGGTGCTCGTATTGGTGGTGGATGCCGCCCAATTACGAGTTCTAGCTGAATGAGCGGCAGCCAGGATGGATTCCCGAGATTTATCGACAAGTTGTTTCAACATCCATTAATAGCCATGCTAATTCAGAGCAAAGGATATTCTTTACGTACTATCAATCATACTATCATATCTGGAGAAGGGGGGATAATGCTACGAAAATAGCTTGGCATGTGTCGGTGGAGATTGCTGAGACTCGGGATTCGGGTCGGTTTGCGCATGCCAGGCATTGTGCAGCTTCACTGCATGTGCCAATGTGCCCCAAGCCCACCACGAGTGCAACGATGGACGGATGTCTCACGCGGGGGTTGCACTTTTGTTGCCGATAACGCCACGCAGGGCTGGATAGTATGTATGTATCGATATCCCATTGTCCAGCGCTCACAGTTCAGTACCTACCTGCCTACTATAAAGAGTGTATGCGATCCCTATTCGTAGCGGCTCGCAACCCGTCCGTCTTTAAGGAGTTTATGTGTGTCACTACCGCCCGCAAGCCATCCACAAAGCAGACGTGGCTGCAGCAAGCCCTTGCCACGCCCATGCTACTTCCGTCAATACCTAGGCTCCATTCACCCCGCAGCGCCCAAAATTCTCCGTACGGCAAAGCAGGCTGGTTGGTTGGTTGGTTGGTTGGTTGAATCATAGCAATTTCTGGGCGGGGAAGAAGCTCCTCATCAGATCGTTCAATCGATAACAGGCCGCATGGCATGATACTACTCACGATGATGGAAGCTCATGTACGGAGCACCCCGTAATGGAGTTGCTCTCCATTTACTAGTACGAGTACGAGTACGTACAGACCGTCCTGGCGCGGCTAGCCTGGGCGTGCGAAACGCTGCTAGGGGTGTTGATGGGAGCGCCATGGATCGGCGACGCCGTCTCCTCCGATGGACTAGGCCCTAGGCTAGCCAGCCATGGGCGTCCCAAATCAATCGAAACAGGTCGCCGGACACAAATCGACTTCAAGGCAGAGGCTGTTAGCCGACGCCATCAAAGGGCCCGCCCATCCATGATGATTACTGCGGGCCATTCATTGATTGATTGGAGGTCACTTTCTGGGCAAATCCGTCTGCTTGGCGTGCGCAGTAGCTTATCTTCCGCGGAATCACGGGTCGACGGAATGAGATCACAGAATTGCTTCTCTTAAACGAGTTGCGATGGCGTAAGTCTTGCCCCAGAGTTCACGGAAAGAGAATACGAGTATAGTACTATTACTATTACACTACGTACAAGACTACAAGATAGTATTGTCATCTGCTCTATTTACATCATGCACGGGCGAGAGGATGGGGCAGGGGGGTTCAAGTCACCGGAGCGACTATCGGGGAATCGAGAGGAACCTGAGGCCTCTCGATCCCTTGAAAGGCATCCTCTGCATGGGGAAGTTCTTGTCCCTTCCAAACCACACCCTCGAATGCCAAAGGTTGGCTGAAATGAAAGCATTCTATCGCCTCGACGGCAATCACCTCATTGACGATGTCGTACCGACGGACATCTCCACGACGGATGAAACACTGCCATGCTCAACAAGCTTGACATAGGAAAAGCTTGGATCACGCTTAGCACGTTTTGATCACTCAAACGGGCGAGTTTGCCGTGATGCTCAACAAGCGACATGCGTCCGTCGTTTACCAGATGCCCCAAGGACAGATTCCGAGCGTCCGAGTACTTCTGCTAAACTGCTAGTTGATTAGGCCCCGGGGTCCTTTTTCGCCTGAGCCGAGCCCAGGCGCCCGAGCTCCTGGATCGACGTTCGACTTTGTGGCCCATCTCTCGCCATCATGGTTTCCGGCCAACACAGCCCTCGATGAGGTGGAGTTTTCATTACGTACGAGCTGGAGTGTTCGCGCAGAACAGAGGATCCTTTACCCCATTGGACTAGGGAACTCAAATTGAAAATGACTGAATCTTTTGCGAGAAATCCGGGGCCCCAGGTTTTGAATGCATCTGCATCCCCAACTCTCACCACGAGGTTCCCCCAGGGCGAAAGAGGAGCTGGCCGTGAGTCCGTGAGCCCATTCACACAGCCTTGTGTGGGTCGGCAACTAGCGGCTGATAGAGGTACGGCGTTGTGCGCGACGCGACTCAGGTCGATGCATAACATCGTTTCCTAACCGACTTGGGCAATGTTGGTTGCTCCAGGTTACCATAGTGCATACCGGACATAGGCGTTTGGGCATAGGCGTTTGGCTTACTACGGAGTACTCCGTACAAAGTATAATGGACGTTATCAAGGCACTTTCCATATGATGCACGTTTGAGTCTGTGCCTGCTTCATGCTGTACACCACCGCTCAGATATGGCTTGTAGATGAGATATTGCGGCTTTGCGGCGCTGCGGGTGTCACGTAGGGGGCATATACTAGAATGCTCCTTTTGGCCACTCCCTTCTGCCTTTCCGAACATTTATTACATCCTCTTATCTCATTTCGAGAGCCGCTGATTCAATGGCGAAGCCACCGAAAGTCGCCAGCATCAATGTCTCGGTGGCTTTGCGCCACCGTTGCGCCAATCCAGCAACTCTGGTGATACCTCCGGTAGCAGCAGCATCTGGCAAAAAGCAGCATCCTCAATTTGCCTCCGAGTTCCTCGGTTCGAGCCCAGAGACTCGGTGAGGGTAAACTTTGACGGTGCGCATCAGCTGTTGGCAATTGTCTCGCTCTGGAGAGACAGCTTGCCCGGAGCTCTGTGGGAGAAGAACCCAAAATCCTGTCAACATGTATGAGCTTCGAAGGATTTTCCTGTGGCGGCATATGGTGACATCGTCTATGAAATACATGCCGTGGTGATGTGATGACAATCGCGGCAGAATGCAACGTGTGTATGTCGGTGGCATGATTATCGGGCCGGATATGGTTCGAGCTGGTTGTTGGTCATCGAGGCTCGTGTCCGTACCTAAAGAACATCTATGCTGAATCTGTTAGCCGCTTGTAGATTGAAGAGGGATCACGTAATTGTTGTGTTAACCTTGAAGTTATGCGTTTTGTACTCCGTAGGAGCCCTGGCATTTGTTTTGTTAGTGGCAGTAGGTACTTCGTAATAGTAGTATTTTTTAGCGGACGGCAGTTTGCTCATACCTAGGCGTTGTATTATTGTATTATGAGTGGAGGCCCTTTTTGCGATCTGGATATTTGTTGCTAAAAACGCCTTCACAAGCTTGAACGCAGATCTTCGCTTGCGCTAGGGATTCCGATGAATTAAAATGGGTATAATTTTCATCCCAAGAATGCACCATTTCAAATGATGGTATTTTCAAGTGGCAAAATGGCGTATGTGTTGCAGTGGCGTGTTTTTCTTGGTAGTATCTATGTAAATATTTGTATGGGGTAGGACGGTGTAACTTACGACACTGCTGACGACAACCTGTCGGGCCTATTGGTGCCAAGTTGCTCAGCCTTGTGCTGCCTCACATCCTGAAATGCTTGATGCATGTGAGATTACGAAGTAGAGGGGTAATAATGACGCGGCAGAAAATATGCGGCTTCCTTGAATAAGACATTCATTACAAAGTACTCGTATTACAGATAATTCTATCATCAACATCTCGATCCACCCGTGCATGTACTCATAGTGCTACTGCTAGTATTAGTATCGTCTGAACTACGGAGTACTACTAGTGCAGATCATCCGCGGGTAACAGCGGCATCAACATCTCGCGCAAATCACGCTAAGATCTTCGACATGCCTGAACGTGGATCTTATCGTCAGACCGTTCCCATCGAGGGCGAAGACGACGAGGATGTGCGGCCCATCAATCCCTTTGATCTGCCGCCCACATATGAGGAAGCATCCACTACTTCTCCCCGACCCGGCGGAGGAATCGGAGCCGGAGCTGCCCCGAAATCACAGACCCGCAAGTCCGGGCCCGGTGGTCACGGCGGTGTCAACATCGATATCGACGATAATGGAAATCAGGTTGATGCGGGATTGCGAAGCGGCTACCGCTCTGGGCGCGCACCAGAACGAAATCGCGAAAGTGGTTCCGACACACGGTCCTCCGTCAACACTCGCGGATACACCAGCATGGAGCCCATGATGTGGGATGAGCGCACCCGCAATGGCCACTGGGATAAGTACGAGGATCCGGGGGTCTGCTTCTCCGACCGGGCTGGATGCTTCTTCTCTGACCGGGCTGGGTGCTGCTTCTCTGACCGAGGGGGGTGTGCATGCTCTGATCGGGACGGATGCTGTTTCTCGGACCGTGGGGGCTGTTTCTTTTCGGATACGGGTGGGTGCTGTTTTTCGAGTGGTGGCGCGTGCTGTTGCAGTCGTCCTCCAGATTTTGTGAGGAAGAAGAATCTTTTGCGGGTGTGATGTATGGGATTGCGATGATATTGTGTTCGAGATGATGCTTGGTAATGTTTCATAAAGAGCTGGTGTAAGGTAAGGCATGATACTTGATATTGGGGTATAATAAGGCGTTTGGGATAGTTGCTTTGACTGGCTACAATAATATATAGGTCGAGAAAGACCAGGTTCATGCTGAGCAGCGGTCGTAGAGCTTCCAATGTTTGTCGCTCAACTTGATCTATGTAGTCACTGGGTTCAATTCATCAACTGCTCCGGAGTGGAGAGCATCCAAGCTCTGAATTTGTTCTCGTTGCTGGGTTAGGTGAAGTATGCATTTCTATCACGACACCAAATTATGATGGTAATGTTGAATAGATTAATGTTTTTCTAGAGTTTTCTGCTTTTTTGGGGTGATTTCTGTATAAATGCTGAAAATCCATCATAGTGTTTGACATCCGTCCACCTCTTGCGTTCGAGCAACAAGCAGAGGAAGGGCAACATGCGTCCACCAAGATTTGCCAACACTAGCCAAGGAATTGAACCTTGAGATCGTGCCTGGAGGGACCGAAGTGATTCAGTCCCAGCAGGCACTGCGCTGTCCTGCAAAAAAGCCGCCCTCTGTATAGCATGCTCGTAAATCTCCTTCGGAGTCATGAAACATATCAACAGCCAGCTGTAAAGGTGGAGAGTTCCTGACCGATTTGTCATAATGCAAGGAGCAACCGCATGTCTTAGGTCAATTGAACAAGGGTTCAGCCTCCTCTGTCACCAAGGGTCCTCGGCCTTCCCAACACCTCAAATCACGACGTCATTATACATACCGCCCGAGTTCCACTCGAGCGCAATGCATCAAACGTCTTCGTAATAATTGTAACTTTTCTTGCCGTCCGTCCGTCCCATCACCATTTTAGAAAGCCAACCCCCACCAGCTGCGCGTCGCGGAAGAGCTCATTTAACCAAGAATAGCTGCGCCGCCGGACTCAATGGCCTCAATCTCGTGGAGCTCAATGGGTTGACGGCGGAACCGGGCTGGGAGCTCAGAGACGTCAAAGGCAATGCCCTGGGGAGGGAGGATAGGGCCGAGCTCGTAGCCAGAAGAACCACCAATGCCAGCGTCGCCACCGCGAATGGTCCTCTGGAGAGGACCGTGCTGCTGTGCGTGATCACGGTAGGCGCTGAAGGAGGTGTGTCGGGCAGCGCTGTCGTAGACTGTGAATGACTCAGGAAGCTTCCCTGAGGGCGAGGCGGGGTGAGGCTGGGGCGTATGGTCAATCGAGGCTGGAGAGGAGCGAGAGTTGTTAGTGTTGATGGCGGGGAAGAAGAGAAGAGGCAGAATGGGAGCTCACAGGGGATGGTTCGAGGGCCAATGAATCGGATCAAGGGCGTCCGCTGAACGTGGGCAGCAGCTTGGCGCAGGGCTCGTGTTGTGTTCATTGTGGTGGTTTGGTGGTTTCTGGTCGCGCGATTTGGTGGGTCGTCTACGATGGAAATCTCGCACAAATTTTGCGATGCGGCGACAGTGGCGGAATTGGAGGCTGGAGAGGCGCACGAGTGCCAATGGGTGAGGAGGCTTGCAATGGAGGAGGCAACGATACAAACACAGACGAGAGGACAAGAAAGGAGATGGAGGAGAGAAGGTTGAAACTCTAGAAGAAGAGGAGAAGAGGAGGAGTGGAGGCTGCAGATTAATAAAAGATAAAGTCGAAGCAGCAGCGCAGCTCCGGATGGGACGGGGCCAAAAATTCGTGCGTAATAACATTTACACTTTCAGAAGTTTTTTTTCTCGGGAACCCGCTCTCAGGCACACTTTCGGCTGCAGACGGCGGTTTAGCGCGCTGTCGCAACCAGCCCACAGCGCATTGCAGGCGCTGTAACGTCCGAATTCGGGATCTCGGGACGACGACGGGGAGTTTTCAACTGCATACATACTACTACTGCTACGGAGTACTATCATCCGCCATGTCTCCTGATCCGGACGCATCTCGGGATTCATGACATGCCACTCGACTTGACGTGCGCCCTCCAAAACAAGTGACAGAGATGACAGAGATGGAGAAGAGAAATTAAAGCTCTTGTGACTTCAAACGAATAACACCAATCATGTTGATACCGAGGTAGTCCCAATCATCATCTATTCTCACCCCTCAATTTAAAAATCGCGATGACACTCTACGGAGAGAACCGGAGCAGTTGTGGCTGCATGTCGCGTGTCGCATGTTGCAAAACAAGCCAGCTGGCTCAACGTATCAACTTGGACAGCCATTAACACTTCACGGTATCAATGTTACCATCAGATCAGGTGTTTGGTAAGCGAGTGTTTCCCTTTCCCCAGCCTAATGTCGATCGGGCCTTTCCGCCCGTGTGTGTCCGTCTCCGCATGGACATACGAACCCCCTTGTCTCCGAAGACAGGGCGGAACCGTCAACTTTCATGTGCTTCTCCTTCATAGGCAGTTCCGCATGGTATTGGGACTTTCGTGCTCCATGTGCGTGAGTAGTAAGTACATGCTTGGCCGGCCCAACAGGGGGTCTTTCTCAACATGTGCAGGATATGAAAGCTGCCACATACTTAGTAGTACGGAGTACTTCCTACTTCGTACGGCAGACCCCAACAACCTGAAGTTCAACAGCCTTACGTATGACGTAGCCCGTATGCAGCTTACCAACATGTAATTATAATGTCGCTGGCAAAGAGAACTCAACAGCACGGAAGTGGCGCTGAGAGTCATTTTTAGCGCTCAGAATCCATCTCAGCCGCCAACAAAGAAAGGCATAGCCCATCATGAAGATCGGCATTCATGCGACTGCTCATGCTTGTGCACTGCACTTCGCCTGCGTCAAACCAGTAGACCCAGGCTTTTCTCTTCTCTATGATTGATCCGTATGGATGGAAACTCAATAACTTGACAACAAATGCCTGCCGAAAGACCTACTCCAACCCGTTTTCTCCATATCCCACTCATCCTGTTTGGTTCGATATTTTTGTATGCTCACTCCATGTGCCCTCTCCCTATTCCGTCATCAAAATTCGTAATCCATCAAAACTTCAAGCCCATGACTCCAGGTTCTGTACTACACAGCCAGCCTGGCTCTGCTCCCGGCGAATCAGCTTGCCAATGGTGTAGACCTTCTCCCCGCCACTGCGGAGCGTATCCGCTACAATGTCAACCTTGCTTGCCTCCACAGCCACCACCATGCCGATGCCTGCGTTGAAAGTCCGGCACATCTCTGCAGGGGCCACATTGCCCGCCCTCTTGAGCCACTGGAAGACAGGGGGCATTTCCCAAGAGCCGAAGGCAATCTCGGCTGTCAAGGACTCGGGCAGCATGCGGGGCACATTCTCGACAAGGCCGCCTCCTGTAATGTGGGCAAGACCCTTGATGTGACTCAGAGCAGGCAATAGGCTCTTGACATAGATGCGTGTTGGTGTCAGGAGGGACTCGCCAACTGTCTTTGAAGCGTCCCATGGAGCCACGGCGGCATAATCCAGGCCAGCAGCCTCCACAATCCTCCGGACAAGGGAGAAACCGTTGGAGTGAACGCCGTTGGATGCAAGGCCCAAGAGGACATCACCCTCTGCCATGTCATCCTTCCGCGGGAGCATACCATCCGCAGCAACGGCACCCACAGCGCACCCAGCGGCATCGTAATCCTCATCCTTGTACATGCCTGGCATCTCAGCAGTCTCACCGCCGACCAGGGCACATCCAGCCTGGATGCATCCGGCAGCAACGCCTTCCACGAAGTCGGCTGCGGACGCAAGATCCAGCTTGCTGCAGCCGTAGTAGTCGAGGAACATCAATGGTGTCGCTCCCTGGACAACCAAATCGTTGACATTCATGGCCACCAAATCGATGCCTACCGTGTCGTGCTTCTTCATGGCCTGTGCAATCATGAGCTTGGTTCCAACGCCATCAATAGCCCCGACCAAGACTGGCGCATTAGGGTATCCGCATTGCGACAGATCAACCTCGCCACCGAACCCGCCAATCTCTGCACTTGCACCGGCTCTCTTGGTGCTGGCCACGGCTTTCTTGATCTTCTCCACAAAATCATTCCCTGCCTGAATATCGACACCAGCTTGAGCATATGTCATGGACGTCTTACTTGTTTCTCTGAAGGCGCGATGAGCAATATCTTTGCGGTAAAATTTGCCCTCGAAATCAATAACATTAGACGCCAGGGCAGCATATGCTGCATCAACAGCAGCTCTGAGTGATTCTCCGACGGCATTAATAGCAATAACACGGCCGCCAGAGGTCTTGAGCTGATCTCCATCTAGCTTTGTGCCAGCGTGGAAGATGGTGCTGCCGGCAGGAGAGGGTTGGACCGTCATAGGAGTTCCCTTGGCATAAGAACCGGGGTAACCGCCAGCAGCAAGAACAACAGTTGCGCTGAACTTCTTCTCGACGGTAAGGTGGCAGTTATCCAGATATCCTCCTGTACAAGCGAGCATGATCTCGGCCAAATCGGTATCGGCGGAGAGAAGGGGAAGCACGGTTTGGGTCTCGGGGTCGCCGAATCGTACGTTGTACTCCAAAACCTTGGGACCAGAGTTGGTGATCATAAGACCTGTAAACAAGACGCCCCGGAAAGGCTGCTTCTCCCTTCGCATGCCTGCGATTGTGGGCTCAAGAATGTCCTTGTCGACCCTCTTAATCAACTCCTCAGTGGCAATGTTAGTCGGCGCGTAGCAGCCCATACCACCAGTGTTGGGGCCCTGGTCGCCATCAAAGATCCTCTTGTGGTCTTGGGCCAAGGGGAGGGATCGAATGCTATAACCATCGCAGAAAGAGAGAACGCTAAGCTCGTCGCCCAGAAGAAGTTCCTCAATCACGACCTCATCACCAGCGTCGCCGAAGTCCTTGTCCACCATGATTTGTTTAAGAGCATCTTTGGCCTCTTGTTTGGTTTGAGGAATGATGACGCCCTTACCGGCAGCCAGGCCAGTAGCCTTGATGACAACGTCGTGGTTAATGCTATCGATATAGGCGACGGCCTTGGTGTAGTCGGAGAAGTTCTCGTAGGCAGCCGTGGGGATGTTGTACTTCTTCATGAAATCCTTGGAGTAGGTCTTGCTGCCCTCGAGGCGCGCAGCCTCCTTGGACGGTCCAAAGCACGGGATGCCGGCTTTTCGGAAGAATCCCTCGACACCATCAACAAGAGGTGCCTCCGGCCCAGGAACGACCAAGTTGACGCCATTGGACTCGGCGAACTGGACGAGCGCTGGGAAGTCCTCAGCAGAGACAGATGCAACATTGGTGACCTTTGGGCACGTCGCAGTGCCGCCGTTTCCAGGAACCGCAAAGATGGACTCGACTCGAGACGACTGGCTGAGTTTCCAGGCCAGGGCGTGCTCACGGCCACCGTTGCCGATAAGGAGGATTCGAAGATCAGCCATATCGTGTACTCTGAGCGAAGAGGTGAAAATATGCGAACGAAGATCCGCCCACCACTTGGCTTAGGCCCGAAGTCACCGGTGATTTCTATGAGTCGAATCTCTTCCACTTAAATGGCAGCCAAGATGATGTCCAGGACATATCGAGCAGTTAAACATTTTTCGCAAAGTTATGGAGGTGGGGTGAGGCGGGGCAAGTTTTGGTTTCAGTGACGCTCTTCTGCTGTCCCGCTAATCGGAATTGGCCAGTCACATTGCGCCCGATGCTTGAGTTGGTCCCTTGATTTTTTCTTTCTTTTTTTCTTCCTGTTGGGTCTTATTCAACCCCGCGAGCGCCGATCGGAGAAGCCCCACAAGAAGTTCGAGTCAGCAGCCATCAATCCTCGCTGACATCGACAGGCCAAACTGCCTCTGTAGTATTCTGAAACGACATTATCGCGCCTCACTACAATTATTTTGTAGCAGTTTGTCCGCTTACTTCCCATCTACATCATGGCCTCAAACTCGAAACCGGGCGGCACAATGCTGTGGGTGGTCGATTCACTGTCTGCATTTATTGCCCCGTACTAGTAGTAGATACATCGCAGCGACGTCTTTCAAGCCCACTCTCTGCGGTGCCTTTGCATCTTCGTCCGCTAATCCACCTCGATATGAGCAGGCGGCCTGGGCCCCTTGATGGTTAAATACAACGGACGGGAGTATGTACTGTGACAGGGTCCCCAATAAGCAGGACATCTTGGGCGGCATTGCCTCCGCCCGAGCCAACGCCAAGGCTGGTATTATTATTACCCAAGAGGAGTGTGAGAAGATCGAGGCGGGCCTCCGTGAAGTCCAGAAGGAGTAGGAAACCGATACCATCCAATTATCTCCAGTGTTAATGAGAATTCATACTGGAAATGAGCGCCGCCTTGGCGAGATCGTTGGCAAGAACATTGCTGGCAAGCTTCACACCGACCGCAGCCGAAATGAGCAGGTCGTGTGCGATATGTGCTTGTGGTTATCAAGCGCGTTAACAGGAATCCTCTGGGCTGTGGCACTCTGGCCAGAAACCCGTTTGGCATCGACCGCGATATGACAGCATTCAGGTTGCCAATGGTGTCCTGTCGACGCTCCAGATAGACTCCGTGAAGATGAGGGCTGCTTTGGACCCCTTCATGTCGGCCACCGATGTTGCTGACTACCAGGTTCACAAGGGTCTTCCATTTCAGGAGGCACACCACATCTCTGGCCGATGCGTTGCCAAGTGCGAAGAGACTGGCATCCCGATGAAGGAGCTTTCGTTCGAGCAGCTCCAGGTCATCGATGGTCACTTCGAGGAGGACGTCGCCGAAGCTTTCAATTACGACACTAGTGTTGAGCGGAGGTCGGCGAAGGGTGGTAGGTACTAGCAAGTCATCAGTCCTGGAATAGATCAAGGTTTTTATGGAGATGCTGGTATGATGTAGCATGTCTCAGGCTGTCTTTGGCCCCCGGAATAGTGCCATGTGAACAATGATAAACGAATAAAAAAGGCTAATACATGTAATAAATGGATCCAGACAGTAACACAGCCTGTGTTGTGACAAAGAGGAATGAACGGAAAACCAATAGATAGGGGGAGTGTTTTGATGAGGATTAAAGAAGGAGGCGAAATGCTGAAATGCTGAATCGAAATAATATTTACCTTAGCTAAGCTGGGCAAGCCAGGGACTTGATATTGAGGAGCAGAATGAAGAAACCAGAGCATCTCTCACCACTTAGCACTGACGAGATGGTATTGAGACTGTCTACATACTCGTAGATGTTTTTGTTTCTGTCGCGGACTAGCCATGGGTGTTCTACTAGGGTGCGAATTATGCGATAAGACTGTGTATTGGATATGCAATGCCTTTATTCTTTACTGTGCTAATAATCTAACCACACTGTCGTAATCGCCCCATGTTTCGTGTGCGCTGCGTTACGACGCGCAAAGGCCTCTATCGACCTTCCAATACTACGACAAGGAGCTTTCGGCTTCAGCATTGCAACTCTGTGTCCCATGGAGGCGTCACCTCTTACGCGCCAGCCTCAGCCAGAGGTTTTCACCCCAAAGATCATCGAGCTCTACGCAGTCCTCTTCAAGGTTTGCTTTTACCCTGCCCGCGTGCCCATCCAAGTTGACGCCCCTGGCTAAGTTCACTTTCTCAAGGTATTCGCTCCTGGATACAGCAGCATGCGCCTCGGCTGATTGAAGACGGTGGGATAGGATGACGAAGATGGCGAAAAAACGGAAGGATTCTGGAGGGAGTTCTTCCTCCTTCGACCGGACCGCGGCACCCTGGCAAATATCATAAACGACATCCCTCCAACTGAGATGCTTTTGTTGGAGGGACAAACAAGGGAACTATTTCACAGGGCAATTGCTTCGGTCAAGAGCGGAAAAGGCTCTGCACCTTTGCACGCGTTAAATGTGTGTCTTGTTAGAGTCTGGATACTCGCTGGTGACATGTGCTAACATCCCATAGACTTTGAGCGTGTTCCTACTATGTGTCCTATCGAAGAAGTATTCGCACCCGAGCTCCGATATCATAACTGTATTGGCTGGTCTAGACCACATCGATACTGTCTTTACAGACTTTGTCAGTATATTGGACGGGGTAATTCGAAACGGAACGAGCTGTATGGCATCCTTTCCAGGTCAGCAAGGCTGTAATGCTGACGGACAAACCAGTGGATCTACGACATAAGGCAGTCGAGGTGCTGCTGGCTGTCACGGCCGGTGCATATCAGACAACGCTGCTTACCTATATGATACAAAGAGACCTCTTCCCTGCCGTCATGAAGGTATGCTCGACCCGGATTATGACCTAGTTCTGCGACACCAGGTGACTTACTTACCTTGAACCCTAGTTTATTCAAGACTCCGAGCAGCCTGGCCAAGTCCTGGAACCATTCACCCTGTTAGGAATGCTTGCCAACTATAACAAGTTTGAATTCCAGAACCCATATCAGTTACGTTTGAATGACTTCGTCAATGAAGGAGCAATCCGGAAGGTCATTCAATGTGTTGGATACACTTGTCAAGCTCTGCGATCTGACTACATTGAGATTCAAGATGACCTTCCTGAGGGTTGGACATGGAGTAACACTCTGAACATGATTGGCTTAGGCGCCATCGCCCCTGGTCCAAAACCAGAGAAGAAGTCAGTCTATGACGCTGCGACTGCAAAGCAACTCTTTACGAATTTGTAGGTTTCTGATCTCTTCACGCCCCCCAGAGCTGTCACTAACTCAGCCAGGCCTGGTGAAAACTCGGCCATGCTCCTGGCAACCTACGACTTTTCGCATGCGAACAAGTTGTTTTGCTTCCATCTTGTCACGCTATCCGGTGAAGAAGGCAAAGAGCGCCCCATTTCAAGCTACTTATCGCTTACGTCCTATCTTCTACAACACGCTCATCTGTCTCACCGGGCGACTTACTACGCCCATCTGAATTTGATGGTATTTCGTCTTCTCATCGAAGATCCGGCCATCTGCAAGAGGATATGCAGCGACGAATCCAAATTACCCGTGCGTCTCTGTCGGCAACGACAACCCTTTCTACCTTTAGTCAAAGGGGATCGTGTTTTGGCAACTTGTGTTCTCGACACAATGCTCGACGGCATCAACCACAACTTGAAGAGACGTCTAGATGTCAGCCTCTATATACTCTGTCTTGGTATCATGCTGCGCCTCATCTCATACCTATCCCGCTCGCGGACACGGCTAAGTTATCACTGGTCTGAGTTCTTCCGGTCACTCCTATCACTGATCCGATTTCTGAATACATACACTTCAGATCTAAAGGATCTACCACACATTGAAACTCTTCTCGACCATGTCGTCAACCTAGTTGCGCTATCACTATCCGCGGGTGAAGCATTCCTGCCGTCGCCAGCCGCTTACGATGACCTGTTCTATAAGGTGTTCGAATGTGGTGAGGTGCTTGCGACGTTCAAGGAGAATTACCAATTGGGAAATCGCAATAGCAATTCCATCGACACACTCATCAGTGTTAGCACACATTACAAGCAGCTGCTCACCGAAAAGGGCAGCTCTGCAAAGAAGATGCCAAGCAACCTAACCGCTCACCAGGTCGCTGAGATCATTAAGCAGGGTTATGAAACTCTCAGCATTCAGGCAAAGGAAGGCCTGGACAGTTGGGAACGGTACCGGGAGGCGGATGAGAAGATACTGTTGAAGAAATTGGCCAGAACGGCTGTCGCTGACGTGATGGGCATGGTTGAGCGGCAGGTACGCCAATAGCATATCACGACATCACATCATGTACCCTTGAATGGTGAAGTACTATTGGTTCTATACGCCATTTTATATTAGTAATACCACGTTGATTCTCAGCATTGAGAAAGGGGTTCCGGTACATAAGCCACTAAAGAGAGTGAGGTTCTTACTGACGGTGACAACGAGGGTGACGAAGGAGAACACTTCAGATAATCATACAACCCAACATTCTTTTAGGGAGGATGATGCGGAACTGGGACAACAACATGTTACCGAACTGAAGAACAAGTTGGGATACAGTATATGTGTTTTGCGGTGCCATCAATCTATCCAGACAGATTTGCCAGTTCCATGTCGTAGGGGTAGGCGCGCATGAGCTTTTTGTCTGGGCAGAGGGCTTTCAGTCTTCGCAGGGCATCATCATCAACCTGGCTGTTCTGGGGTGCCGTCCAAGCGATTGTGCCGGTTTTCTTCTCGGGTATGTCCAGTCTATCCTCTTTCTCAGGCTCTTTAATTTTCTCCTGCTTCTTGGTTTCCTCCGACTTGCTGGCTTCCGGTTGTTGTGGTGGTTGGAGGGAGCTCCACATCTTGCCCCGTTTAGCGATGGGGTTGTTCAGATCCAGAGGTTCCGGTTGTTCTTCCGCAGCTGGAGTAGCTGGAGCATCTGGAGCAGCCGAATTGTCATTGGCAGCTGAACCGTCGTTGGCAACTGGATCAACATTCCACCCTGGACTATTGTCTGAGGCTGGAGTGCTGTCCGGAAATGGAGTTTCGTCTGTGTTGTGCTGTCGCCGGGTTGCTCGCGCATGTTCTGCTTGTGCTATAATGATGGTTTGCAGAGTTCCTTCAAACCGACTAGTATCATGTCCTTCCAACAACCTGTCCACACGTTCGCTAAGTTCTGGGCGCATCGGGGTAGGTCCTGTCCAAGCTCAGCGCAGGGCCTGACTGGCTTCGCCATAGCATTTTGGTCTTGGGTTGTCTCTGTCTGCTCGTCAGAGTTAGACTATTACACGCATACCATGAAATTGGGCGGTGTAGTCATAACGGCGCCGCAAATTTGAGCGGCCAGAGCGGACTTTCCTGCTCCTGGGCATCCCATGATGAAGAACTTCCCAGCTGGTAACGATGCCAGAGATCTGATTGCTTTGGCCTGTTCACCGGTGTATTTGCCTGATTCTAGCCTTTGGCGGAGAGCTGGGAATGCATGGACAATGTTGACGCGATGGTCGTTAGGGAAACCTTTACCGTGAAGGATGTATTGCCACCATTCGTCGATGGAGGATCCTTCTCTCACGTTATTCAAGTCATATATGGCAATTCATTCCGCGCGGTGGGACTTGATGTCGACATGATATTGGATTGAGGCGAGGACGACATCTGAAGTATCACTGGCCTTCTTGAATGTACCGCTGAGGTAGTTCTGAAGATTCGTAGGCAAGGGCCGGGGGTGAAGCCGTGAGGCCAGTTGCTCTGCCTGGGAACATTGACGAGGAACATGGCAACGTCGGCGCATATGCCGGGGGGAGGGTGACACGATAGCCTTTGCAAGGTTCGCCACATTCGGTGTCTGGTGGGGGTCGTCGGACCATGCCGAGATTTCTGGCCCATTCCAGAATGCGTTTGCCGTGAGCTATTTGACCTTCGTCTTGTTTTTCTCTAAGCTCAGCGGAGTAGTAAACTGCGTCATCGTATCGCTGCACATTGGCGTCTTCCTTAGGGAGAAGATCTCGTGCTCGTTTTGATGGCTGGCTGATAAACAAAAAGAGTCCGTCTGATGCAGCCTTGATATATATAATAGAAAGCCATGTAAGCAATAAATAGCCATATAAGCAATAAACAGCCATATAAGCAATAAGCAGCTATGCAAGTAATAAAAAGTTATATATATAATAGATGATCTCATCGCAATGATCTGTAGGATGCTGCGACCAGATGGCTTCGTCCGCTGCGCCTGCGATCAGACTAATTGTGTTGGTTATTGATGAAGACATTGGTGGCGGGTTGTTTGTCAAATTCGCGGTCGATGCCTTCAAGCACGACGTTGGTGTAATCGAGGTCTTCGATGCATCGGTCCCGGATAAATGGAGCAATGTCCAAGTATGGCGGGACTTTTCGTTCCTCGGTGAAAAGTCCCCTCCATTTTTCATCCTAACCCAGGGAGAATGGGAAGGTGAACCAGAGTGAGAGGGGTTCGTCATGTCCCACTGATTCCAGGATTGTCCTGACTCTTTGGGCAATGTCTTGCAGACATTGGTATTGGGCGTGTATGAAGTTCCAGAATTTGCGAGGGTACAGAATGATAGGTTCGTGTCCCAAAATATCAGAGCTGAGGCGCACGATCTCGTCAGTCTTTCAACGAATGTGTTCAGCCGTTGTGAAGACGCCGTCCCTTTCCCAGATAGCTGTAATGTTGTCGAACACTGCCTTGTACTCGTCCGATGGGGGTCGTCCGGAAACCACGCCAGTGAGATTCGTTTCCGAGTCGGGAAAGAGAGGTTGCATAACTGCCATGTCTCCCGTGTCAATGACATCGCTGCGAATAGGTTTCTCGGTCTGTCCTAAGGGCAGGATCATGACCGCGAAGGTGTCGGTCTGTTCGCCGTTTTTTAACCATGAAACGAACGGTGACGATGTTCTGCGTGTGCAGTCCCCACGAGGTTTGAACTTCCGTGCGGAGTCCCGGCGTCACGCTTTCTCCGACTCGCTTGACATATTCGGAGTGGTATCCTGGGAGAAGTTCGCCGTTGACATGCGTCACGACGCTCTGCCATCCGGACTGGACGGATTCCGCGTTGGCGATCTCATTGATGTCTCAAGTGTCATCCTCCTCCATTGCATGGGTCACACTAACGACGTATGCTTGTTCTTCCCAGATGAGAGGCATGTCATCCGTCGGCGCACCGACCGCGGTGGACAGGTCCGTCCGCATCACAGGATTGTCTGGTTGGAGATCGCTGGTGGTGAAGTGGTTTTGTCCGTGAGACACTCCATCATCCATCGTTCCAGCTTCAGTGCGTGCGTCTGTGTGCATGCTGGTGTCAGATTTCTTCCGTTTTCAATGCTTCTGTGCGGATGCTAATGACGAATAGTGGTAGTCAAGTGGAAATATAGATGGCAATCGATTGATCTTTTGATGGTTCTTGTTGATCTTGTTGCGTTGTGAAAGTTCCCAGAGTTGTGTTCACGGTGCAGAAAGAGGGTGTGAGAGAGAAAAAAAATTCACGGATGTCAACAAACAACAGAAAGAAATTTCCAAAGTGAGTGGAAGGTGATAGATGTCACCTGATCAAAAATAAAAAATTTGATGCTGGCAGCCGTCAGTCGGTCAGCAGCTGGCGGACTGTTGGCACAGTCATCAGTCAAAGTCGGTCAACAGCTGGTGGACTGTCGGCGTGGTTGCTGGGTCAGCGGTGTTTAAGTAATAGAGGTCGAAGTGTAGGGATATTGGAAGTTAGAGATATAGAGAGAAGTCGAACTACATCCTCAGCGAGGTACAGCATGCTTTCGAGAAGACATACACTACGCTGGTGTTGTCTCAACCCCCAAGATAGTGAATATCTTAACGGGCATGGGTCGGTTACACTCGGCGCTTCGCCGACCCTTGTTGTGATTTGAATTTTTCCAATAACTATGGCACATCTTGTCTCAGTGTAGATTCGGGCTCCCAGGTGGTGTCCGGGTAGTCCAACCACTTGACTTCGTATTCCATCCTTCCCTTGCGTTGTCTTTTCGCAACTATGTCTTGGATGATGAATTTTTCCTGGTTGTTCTGTCATAGAGGCCCTGGGGGTTCTGCTGGTCTCATGCCCGGGATCATGGGTTCCAGGTGTTCGATACTGAACCCGGGTTTCCATTGTAGGTGTTTAGGCAACTCGACCTTGTAACGTAATGGGCTGAATTTCTCTGTAATTCTGAACGGCCCGACTCGTCGATGTGACAGCTTGGTCTGGTTACCCAAGTGGTAACCGTCATGGCCGGGTTTCGCAAGTTTCACGTACACAAGGCCCCCTTCTTCGAGGCCAGGTGGTGTGGTGTATTGTCTATCGTAGCTGATTTTCATTTTGGCTACTGCCAGTTGGACTGCACCCCAGGCGTCCTGTCGTATAAGCTGTTGATTTTCCCCGAAGTTCAGATCCGTCTTCCGCGCATGGTCAGGCGCCAGGAAGTGAGCTGGTTTCCGACCATATAAGAGTTCGAAAGGACTGTAGGTCGTGGTTGTGTGTATCGTGGCGTTGAGACAATGGACGAGGTGTGGGAGCAGTTCATTCCAATGGCCTTGGTCGTATTTGGCGCCGACTACTGTGCGCAGACTTTGCATGAGCGTCTGAATATTCCGTTCAGATTGTCCATTGGCTTGTTGGTAGTAAGCGGCGCTTGTATAGGTAGGGAACGTGCTTGCCTCGTGGTCGGGTCTGAAATTTTGGCATCTCGCGACTTCCGAATTGATAATCGAAAATGGAAGTGACAGACTTTGGTATACGCCTTTAGAATGCTCAGTTGTCGCGGAGTGTCACTCCATAGGTACTTCAGCAGCTCTTCAGTATAGGCAACAGAAGTATAACCACAAAGGTACCATAAAGGTATAGGTCTTCTTTCAATGCGAATACAATCAAGAAAATGTGCCAGCATATTGAGAGTCAGCACCCATCATTTACTGAGAGCGAGTCGGGGGAATATCCTCCCCTTTCAACTAAAAGTGTTGCCCCCTTGTAAGCCCCAACGCTTCCCTCAAAGTCCTTATACTTCGGCGGTTCTTTAGTATAGGCCAACGAGAGTATTGCTACCGCGGAGGTGTCCAACGGAACGACGGTGTATTGGGTGTGAATTCCCCAAGAAGATTGCACCTCGGCGCGCAGTCCAAGTGCCACGCTGTTAGCGACACGTTTAATGTGAATTCCGTCAACCTTTACCTTTACAACTACTACAATATGAACTTCATTAACATCTATCATATCATATCACGCAACCTTTATGCATTATCCTTCTTTAACAGTCCCCATTGCATTCACTTATTCCCTTATGAAATATTTGCGTCCTTTTGAGTGAATAAATGGCATCAGCCGGCACTGGGCACTCTGATAATCCAGTTCCCGGTAGCGAACTGGCCATCTAATAAGTCAATGGCCATCCTCATAGTGGTAATAGTAGCTCAGTTGTAATCACTCAGGCCGAAACGTCTGCAGAACGACCGGAACGACCGATTTGCTGCCGGGAACCCGATTATCATAGGGCCCAGTACTAGTAGATAATATTTTGTTCGACGTTCAACAAGAGGCAAATGCTAATATTGGAATATGTGAATATGATAATGAGTCAAACTTAAAGGTGATGTATAAAATTTGCGTAAGATAATATAATAGAGGTTGACGGTGTTCACGTTGTGCGATGTGAAGAAAGAATGGGGGAAGAGGAGTGTTACATCCAAAATGATAGTTTTGATGAGGTGAATAAGAAATCCTGTCGAGACGAATACTCCATTAAAAGCACTCTAAAAACAATAGTAGTACGAGAAGTGTCCCGAATACCACAACTGCCTCTCGGCAGAGATACATGCTATTGCGCTTATAGTTTCCAGCCCCTAGGGATATTCCCGCCCTGTAAGACAACGATCGGATTGGATACTTAATCGCATTTCCCTGGTTTATGTTATGTTTTATATTTGACCAATACTTGACATCTATCTTATCACAACACAGTAACTGTTTCCCAACTGCTATCCCGTTCATCCGACATCATATTTCGTTTGACCTTGCTCTGTCGTCTATACGCAGTGGACCAAGGAGCTCAGCTGACCTAGTTCCCGGGGCCATCGGCTCAAAATCCTCTATATTGATCTCTGGCTCCCATTGAAGATATTCGGGCAGCTAGATGCGTCATGGTGGGCTCTGTGGCTCACCAGCGATCCACTGCCAAAGGCTAAACATGTCAGAGAAACTCATCATCAAACTCGATTCGGACTACGGGGAACAACAGTGCTTCTTGCTTGGCCCATGATATCGCATCTGAGATTCTGATAACGCTAACAAAGAGGTTTTATTCCAGTTACTGAAGACACGGGGACTGCCAACTTAGACAGCGAGTATAACGAGGTTGTAATTCGCACTCTTCGCGGTCACTATACTATTACTATATTGTCAAATAAATTATCCTTTAACATTGCCCATATCTGTTGAAGTCCATTCGACATAACGAATATTGCGTTGGATGCTTTGTGGTCACTCATTGATGGGAGTACATATTAAAATGCGCTTCTCTTCACATCGGTTCTTTTTCTCTTTCGTTTCGGCCTTCCACTTCCTAATCGCGTACCAGAACAATATCAGAAGCAAAGAGCTGCGTAAAGTCCTCACTGTCTAGAAAAACACGGGTATAAAAAAAAAACTGGCACTGTACTGGCAACGCCAAACAAACATTCTCAGCTACAGTATCTGACTCAATATGCGGACTAATCACCTGAAGTGCTGCGATATCAACCTACCCTATAGCAGTGACATGAGAGATGGCACCAACCAGGACGGTCATGCCTCATGACGGCACTACAATCAACAGAGGGAACTTCACCTTGGCTTATGATTGCTGAAAACCGTGGTTGTTTCAGTCAGAGCTGAGAGTTGAGTTTGGGGTCACCCTTTTTGCGACCACAGTTGTTACTCCGTACGTAATTAATTCGCGCTTCTCAAAGAAATGCTCAACTGTCAGATGTGACAGCTGACAGTTGACGCGAGGCAGAGAGCCTTGGTGGGCCAGATGTGGAAAAATAGGGGATAAAAATAAAGTCTTACCAGGGCAGCGTCCAGGAATAGTTAGTCTCGGGTAAATTCCAAGCAAGCAAGGACCCTATTACGGTTCACCGTGCAGATTGCTGCAGCTAGGGGACATGCATATATACGAAGTAGGAGATGCGAGAGGTCCGCCTATTTCGTGTGGCGATCTTGGTTGTGCCAGAGAGACGAGAAATGCCATATTGTTCGTTCAAAGAGGAGAGAAGGGGTATGACACGACACGCTATGAGCTGCAGAGAGACATCAATCGCCAAGCCACCCGTCAGCGACGGCACCAAATACTAACGAGCGTCTCGCCATCTTCTTAGTTCCTAGCATACCGAGAAAGGAGATTGTGCTCCATAAGGCTCAAAATTTCCACGTAAAAAGCCGACTACAGGGACCCTGGCTGGCGGAGCCCCACTTATGCATGGGATGTGTTGCATGCATATTCTTTTGCTTTGAAGAAGCCGGCGGCAAGAGGAGATGTGACTGGGCGTTGACGGGGCAAGAAATAGTGCATCCGTCGAGGCCATACCACTAGCCAGTTCTTTGAAGCCTTGGCTATACGCGCGGCAACGGCCTGGGATCCGAACGGCTGCGCGGGCGTTGTGGCTCGTGACCAGGCTGACAAGAGTGAGGCCAGGAAACAAGGATACGGTCTGACTTGTTACAAGCATCTCGCATACTCGTACCTACGTATGTACCTCTGCTGTCGTCGATCTCATCGCCTAATCTCAGGCTTGGCCATGCATTAAGGTAGATCCTGCATGTGAGAAGAGCAAACAAGGTGGCAGATGATGGACTACGAGGACTAGTGTTAAGGAGTACTAGTCTGGAGGACTAGTAGTATTGCAGCTGTCGATCTCGCGACCTTGAAGGCGCAGCTGCGAATCGTCGCCGTCTCAAGCCCCCGGACAGGGGAACCAAACCTCCCCTCTCAACAGCCAAGGAGTACGAGTACCAGCAGTACTAGTACTACTACTGCTGGGAAGAGCTTGGTTCCGGGTACCGGGGCAGCTCCACAGACCCGCCTTGGTCCCATGTATAATGCTACCAACAAGACGGTTCGCCTCCTGAACGCCCGTTAGAGATGATAGACTCGCTTATGTCCTGAATCTGTACTTTGTAGTATTAGTATCTACTCCGTACGGAGTACAGAAAATCCATACCTGGCCCATGACGTCGCCGACCTGCCAATTAGATCCAGTTGATGAGTTCCCGTGGAAGCAATTGTAATACGAGTACTGAACGGAGAGAGAAGACATAAGGAGTCCCAATAGGTATTGGGGGAGCACCAACTCCCAGTACCAGCCGATATTGATGCCAGGAAGGTTTATGAAAACTCATTGATTGCATGACAGCCCTGTCACAGCTATGCTAATACCAGTGTGTCCAACATCGGGGCTTGACTGCTCGTTGTTTGTTGGCCAATGACACCGTCGCAGATGTGATAGCTGAACCATCTCGGCGGGTGGTGCGAGTGTAAAAAGGAGAAGAGTTTTCTGTCCCACATTCAATGCGACGCCGGCCAGGATTTGTTGATCTTCTCTTCCTGTCATAGATACTTACGAGTAGTAGGAGAGAGGCCACGCACGTCATCAGTCATATCACACCACCACTGCATCGGCAGATGGACAGATAAGTGCTAGCACTTTTTAGAGCCAATTTTGAAAGTGTTGCAAGGCCACCGAAACGTGCGACCTTGAAGGTCTGGGAAATCCTGGATGGCGGGACGAAATCCGGGTGGACTGGCCCATTCTCTAGGGTCCAACCGACTAGAGGAGGGTCTAGGCAGGGGCTGAGGCTAAGCTCAAGACTCAGGGGCATTAGAAAGGATGAAGTGCGTCCGCTCCAAAGGGCAAACAATGCAATCAATATGCGTTCAGTACGGAGTACTTCGTAGTATCCGTGTCAATTGCGGTTGGAATCGGCCGTACGAGTAGGCGTGTCCGCCGGAGCCGAAATTCCATCCAGGTATTGGCGGTGGCCTATTGAGTTGCGAAATGACGGTGGCGCGTGCTGGCATTCTTCCAATTGATGGAAACTTGGCTGCTCTATTCACTATTCACAAGCAGTGTCCAGTAGTGCCGTTTCCCACGAGATGGAGTGTGTTGTTAATAGTAGTACTCGTCCTTGTACTCGTTCGTAATGGTTCGTAATGGTTCGTGACGGGGACCAGATGAGGCCAACAGGCCGCACGCACTTGTGAGACATTGTGTGTACTCGTACATGTTCGACTCAGCCCAATGGACCCCGTGAGAAGTTTGCTCGAAGCTTTCAACCTCTCTCCGCGCTAAAGGCCGAGTACTAGCTATACTAGCTGTTAGTAGTAGTGCTCACCTGTTTGTCGGATGAGACAATATCGGGCCATGTTTGCAGCAACATCGGGCCTGAGAAGACGAGGGAACCAAAGCTCGATACGAGTATTTGTCGGAAATGTGCTAATACTCAGGAACTGCCCCTCTTCTCATTGCATAGCGGCTTCTACCCGCCGGTCCGTTGTCTGCAGCTGATGAAGGAGAGGAGACTGGAGTGATTGTCCGCTAGCAAATATTAGGAGCACGTTTTTAGTCGTCGCTGCACGAGTCGCCCAACAATTGTTGATTCACCTGTCGTACAAACGGCGCTTGAATGATGGGTTGGTTGGGCCGATGCTATCGCCGACTCCATCGTGGCTTGAAACGAACTAGTGGGAGCAAAGAACTTGCTAAAAAGGATGCCATCATCCCTAACAAAAATAGTACGAAGTATGGAATAGTACTCCGTACTCCTCCTTTAAAAAGAAGTCAAGTTGTTCAGGATGTCGGTGGTACAAAATGCCACGCGGGAGAGGGCATCTGGTTGAATAACGTGACAAAGGGCATATGTACAAATATATCCGGTGATGGCACAACAGCAGCGGTGGTCAACAGCCAAGCCTTCCCGCCCGCTTGGTTCGAATGCTGTTGGCCGGGTCAAGATCTGGGGAGGCCGAGAATTTGAAATACTACTACGGAGTACTCCGTAATAAATTTGAAATCCATACATTGCGGTTTTTTCTTCCAAAGTCAGGGCGAGCTAGACGTGTAGTTCTAACTGAAACGACTTCTATGTAGTGATGCCCATCGAGTCATCCTAGCGGGGAGATTTGCGAAATAGTAGGATTTCAAACTGAAACGACCTTGCTGCCTGACAGTGATCCATAGGTCTGCTTCAGTTCAACTGGAGAATTATTACCCCGTACCCAAAACGAGTCATATCTTGGTGTGCTCCGCGAGCGCCAGCGGCATCAACGGGTGCTTCAAATGGATAACCATCGAAATTGTGCTCAATAAAACATGGTTACGTATACCAAGTGTGTGCACAGCATTTGTCCGTACAACCAGCATTATGCGGACTTGTATGGGCTTGAGTCAGGTTGCAAATCCACAGTTCTGTAGCAACAAGCATTCATCACCAGTTGTGCAGCCTAGGGGACTGCACTAGGGCAAGGCTGGAGAGTCCATAATAGTTATACGTGATGTCGCAGTCATCGAGATGTGACCTCAATACGCAGTACTGATTGCATGAGTGATAATGCAGATCCTGCACCCGAGTCCTGTGAGGAGTGGAGGCGACAATTCAACCCTCAGTCTCATGGGTATTCGCATTGCATGGATTGTGCAACCTCGGCAACCAGGTTCACTGATTTCTCTTCTCTCGTTTGGACGGTGACAGAAAATATGAGCGAAAGCCAACGCAACTCTCGGAGTCCTGGTAGATAGTACAAGCATGCCACAGAGTTCGGCAGACAATCTCATGGAAATTTTGCCAAGCATTTACCATGACCCTCAATAACCCAAGAAACTGGATGCCTTTCTCCGTAGAAGCCAAGAAGAGTGGCGCGATGCCGACTGAACGGACGGTTCCAAGCTAGAAGCAATACTACCAGTAGTCGTACTACTCGAAAGTAGTAGTATTAATAGTGTTAGTACGGAGTATTAGTGCTGTTGATTAGCTTTTTGCTCAAGGTGTTTTTGGGATTGACGCACGGGAGTGAGAAATGAACGGCGTGTGTGCAAGGTTAATGACGACAAGATTAGATGTAGGTTCCATAGTGGTGACAGGGAACAACAAGGCGTGTTATTTTCGTGTTTTTCTCTTGTCGTTGTTGTACTCATATGTTTTCCTGTCATGCCCTGTCTAGCCAATTGCTTATTACGAGTAATGAATGAACGCGCTGTCAACAGATCCATACACGCGCCTGGATTGTACTTCGTATTAATAATAGCCCGTGCATAAACGGATGGTGACGCTTTGGCAGGGATCGGATACGTGCTGTTCATGCAACGACGGAAGGGTTGGATGGGGCAACCATCCCTTCAACTCCACACTATCTACTACTTCGTAGAGGGCCGAACAACTACGATGAGATCCAGAGGCAGAAACTCAAGACTCTGGCATCAACACGGGCAATGGGAACAGGACTACTACTCCGTACTAAGCCAGCTATTAATCAGCGTCTCTGGTGGGACGGACGTCAGTCAACAAAGTAATTGCTAGTGTGGCTTCTACTCTTATGTACGAGTACGAGTAGTAATAGCAAAAGTTCAACACCTCTGTTACTTATCTAGTACCTCCTCGTATGCATGTCTTTCCCGGGTAGCACGACTAATATCTCGTAACAAGTACAGAGTACGACAGCGGAACTACCATACCCGTATGCGCGATGTGGCAGTGCCCTGCAGAGAAAGAACATGCATGGGCCGTGTCCTTTGGTGATCGCACGCTATGACAAATTTGCAACGAGCGGCGTGGTTTGCCATCGTGGATGGAAAGTTCTCCGAGTAATAGCAGTAATATTCTCACAAGTACGAGTACTACGCAACTTGGATGGCCTAGCTTCACTCTTCTCCTACTTCCCCTGTGCACCATGCTGGTGGGCATTGGGGCCCTAGACAAGACAACACAAGACAAGACAAAATCAGCCGTCATTTTTTTGCCAAAGCAACGGATGGACGATCATCACGGCTTCCTTTTGGTTATGTGGACCCTGAGACAAATGTCATGGAGCTCGGTTGAGCTGTATTCTTTCTTTTTTCCCCGGCGGATTCACAACAAAGGAAAAAGAAAACAGACAGCATGGGTGATTCTGCCTGTCAAGGTATCAACTCGCAAGATCTCACGAGATATCTGCTGACTCGCAGCTTTGCCGTACAATCCCAAAATGGCATTCGAGGGAATTCTTCTTCCATGTTTTCCCCCTCTATTACCCATTACCCCGGTAATATTATGCAAGTGTGTGGAGGAAGGGTGAAATCCCGTCTCCCATTAGCAGGTTTGCCCTTCAATTTGTCTGTCACCAACACCTCGTTCCTTGCATATGCCAAAGTCGCCCTATCTTGACACAAGCCGTGTGGCTTTACAGCTTTGAGGCAACAGGCTATGACCAGATGCTCGGTACATGCACCTTGTGTGGCACGAACTGAAGCGATTACTCAACTCAATGTGGTACCGATGAGCTCGCATTTACATAGTACAGTCCTCCCTGGGGCGGTTACATTCAACACACGACCGCTGAAAGGTCTTGAACATGAGCTGTCATAATGTGCGTCGCGCGTTATCACAACACACACGCTGCTTCTTCTCCGCACCAATGTACTCCGTAAGAAGCTGGTAGTGAGAAAAAAAGAAAGAAAAAAGTAGGGACAGTGGTCCAACCATCTGGCTATTACTTGACGACATCGTCCAACAAAAGAGGCCGTGCATCTCAGTAAGAGGGCTCTGCTATCTGTTTGTTTGTTTTGCAATGCAAAGACTGTTGGATGTATTGACTCTTGTGCTCTACTATGTACATACTACAGGAGTATGTACTTCGTATTACCATCACACATCCGGAGTATGGTTGCAAACGTCATAGTGCGTCATGAGGTTTTACGTATATATATATATATATATACATATACTACTACTACGAAGTACGAAGAATAACACCCTACGAACACCCCACACCAGAGCTCCCTACGAGTAGAGATGGGCACTGACTGAGGAGATTTACTAACGCAAGCTTTTGCCAGGGAGTGAGAGATGCCGTTCCAGTAAACTGGGGTCTTTGAGTTCTGGTAAATGCTCATAGTACTTATTATCACTAGTGTTTTCTCCCTGCAGGACCGACTATTGGTTGCAAGCCTGTTGCTTCATCGGCCAGCTCGGTACCTAGTCCACGAGGCCAATTGATACGACTGGTACGAAGCACTCGACTGGTAAACACCATTAATAGTTGATGCATGTACATACTCCGTGCTTATGTATGCTACTAAGGTACTACACGGTACGGCATTTCCGCCTCAACGGGCCTCTCTTCGGCAATGCAGGCAGGCTCCAGTGGAAAACCCGACTCAGGTCTCAGTTGTACCGTTGTATCCGTCGCCTCGGAAGCACAGGTTGCTCGGCCGCACAAAGTCATTGATGATAGCGCTAATGTTGACGGCCCTTGCAAGGGTCTGGTGGACCTCTCCTGCGGCTTGATTGCCTGTCGACTAAGCTCCCCGGCTTCACGCCAATTTGGCGCGAGGATGGCGCGCCCTTGCCTTGCCCATCACCCTGGATGAGCTTTCCGGTGCTATGGACGTCTGCGAGGGGCGTGTCGCTATTAGTACTTGTACCATCAAAGGGGGCAAATCTTTGCTCCACTAATGGATGATTGGACCCAGGGCTGGGAGCGACACCAGTTGAGCTCTCTCCGTCCGGGGCTTGGGAAACGGGCAGTAGTACGGAGTAGAGTCCAAGTCAATAACATTAGACCTCCCTGGACCCGAGGGCATGTTATGCACTTGACTTCTCCCTCCTTGACCCCCCATTTTTGCGTCTTTGTACGTAGCCGGCGGTGATACGACGACGGGCCGAGTCCTCGCAGGTCGAACACGAACATCGAAGGAACCGCTACCTACGACGAATAGTGAAAGAGGAGAGAACAGGTGTTGGTGACGGAATCAAAGTTGGGGGAAACGACCAAGTCGAAGGAATCAGAAGAAGGGCAGGGACAAAAGAGTGCGAAAGAGTGGTGGATGGAAGTGGGATACAGCTGGGCTGTTCGTTTTACATCCCGCATCTCCTTCGACAAGCCGGAGAGAGAGCAACAGAGAAGAGAAGGAGAGCTTCACAATCGCCCGCGTCCGAAGAGTCGACACGAGGATCTCATCAACACACCGCGATTGCGACTCCGTGCCCAATCTTCTGATTTCGATACCGACAGATACACTGCGGTTCTATATTTGCGTGTCGCCCGGACCATTTCGTAAGTCCAGTCCTGTGACTATTCCCCGACGCGCAAGTCGAACGTGTGGTCGTTGTAAATCTGCACTGGATGGATTGTATTGTTCATTCCTCATCACCTCCGCCTCGCACCTCCCGCCACCAACTTTCCTTCATTCCAGACGCAGACTGGCGCTACTTCTCAACAACAATCAATTGACAGGACGGCTTACTGATGAGGCATTCTACCTAGCAGGGTTGAGGATCAGCAACGGCCCAGGCAGGTCTGCAACAATTACGTCGGGCAAGAGAAGCTGTCATTATCCGCAGCTCTTAATTTGCCACCTCTTTACCTACCCATTATCATCACAAGAGGAAAACACTGACTACCCGCACGACTCATCCTTTTTTTGACTCGCTTGCAACGTCAAGCGCACATTTCCTCTCGATTTGGATTGCCTTGGATATATACCTCTCGATTTTTGTCAGAAACCGGAGCAGAGGAGCGCCGCTGGTCAGACAGGGGTCACTAGGCCTGGACTAGTAGACAGTTGTCCGATGACCTGATCTAACACTGACGTCCACGGCTATCACGATGCTGATCGATCACTCAATGCGAGCCAGTCTCCAGGTGGCTCCTCTGGAACTCACCAAGCCCCACGCCGAAGTTGATAGCAATGGGTCGTACGATCAACATGAAAGTTCTGGACCGAGTGCGAATTCAAACGCTGTATATCTGCAATCACAAATGACACCACCAGACACGCCTAATAGCTCGCAGGAAGACCTTTTGCCCGAGTCGGAGCAGTTTATTGCGCCGGCCTTTCATAACTTCCTGCGAGCCTTCTATCCCTTCCACCCCACCTATGCCATGACCGATTCGAGCGTTACGTTACCGTTGGACGAGGGGGATGTTGTGTTGGTGCACTCTATTCATACGAATGGATGGGCAGACGGAACACTGTTGGCATCCGGAGCAAGGGGTTGGTTGCCAACCAACTATTGCGAGGCATACGAACCAGAAGAAATGTGCAGCCTCCTCAAGTCGCTACTCAATTTCTGGGATTTATTACGAAGCACATCGGTGGATGACAGGGAAATCTTCCAGAACCAGGAGTTCATGAAGGGTATTATTGGTGGAGTGCGCTATCTCCTGGTACGTCTCAATATTGCCCACTGTATTTGACAGGAATCAACTGACCTGCTTGCTCAGGACCGTACACATTGTCTGAAGCGGGAGTCAATTGTGTTTCAGCGAAGCGAACCCCTACGGAAATGTCGGAAGGCACTTCTATCAGATCTATCTTTGTTGGTGAAGATGGCAAAGCGCCTGCAAGAAATTCAGGGAGGGCCTCTACGATCATCCGAGGATGTCAATGATATTGTTGACCATATGATCTTGAGGGCGTTCAAGATTGTTACTAAAGGCGTGAGGTTCTTAGATGTCGTTGATGATGATAGGCGGGCTCGTGCCCCTGCCGCCGTGACTGTCATGTCCACTGTTATGGAGGAATCATACATCCCGCCAACTCCGCCAGCAGATCGAGCAATTTTTGACGAACGGAGCCATGGAGTTACCGATGATGGTGTGTCAAGGACCACGGCTGATTCCACACCCACGAACACAACGCGAGTGGAAGCAGGTGAATCGAGACAATCATATCAAGGTCCTTGGAGCAGGCGATTGTCGTCTCTGAACTCACATACCGGCACCAACTCTCAAAGACAATCCCAAAGCAGCTTCACGCATGGAAATCGCGGATCTGCAAATATGGCACACCGACTGTCCATCGCTGGCCCGTCACCGTTATCTCAGCCAGATCGTCTCGTATCTGTACGGCTCGACAAAAGCTTCAATAAGCTTATCTCACATCTTGGGTATTTTGTAGGACGCCTGAATCAGTCACAGTCGCGCCATGATATTTCAACGGCCATTAAGCAATCTGCCACATCTGGGGGAGAACTCCTGGCTATCATCGACGCAGTTTGCCAAAATACAAGTCCCATCCCCGTCGCATTGAACCGATCTAGGGAGGCTCTGTTAGAACGCATCCATACGCTAGTCCTCTCAGCTCAAGACACCTTGGCCAACACTGAGATGGAAGGAGTAGATATGGTTATGCTGTCGGATACCAGTATTCTGCATATGTCGGTTATGGACTATGTTAAGGCGGCTGGAGAGGGCTTGAATAGGGCTAAGGCCGCGATCGAAAAGATTGGAGATTTCGAGCTTGAGTCAGGAGAGAATGCCTTGCAAATAGACCTTGGTATCTTGGATATCGAGGCAGACAGGTCGAGAAGACCATCCGTTGCCGATGCGTCAGAAATCATGAGTGTTGCAGGATCTGCTCAGGCTTATGACTCAATCAACTCTTCGCATCGAAGGCCTAGTGCAGCGGCTCTTGATAAACCGCTCCCCCGAGTCCCTGATGCAAGCGAATCTATCGAGGAGTCTAATGACCTAATGCAGTCTCCTCATGTCTCACGACCTGCTTCTGTGCACGAGGATGTTGTGTCCAGCATGGCATCTTCTGTGGCCTCAATCCGCCCAACCCTTCCTGAATTACCAAAGCTTACTACCACTCTTCTGCCATTGGATCACCAGAATCCAGCCGACGGTTCTGGCCACGAAAATGATTTCCAATCACGCTTTGACAGCATAGCTGGCTCTAGTGCTGGAAGTATTACTACCTACCTGAGCCGAGACTCAGAGGCAAGCATTATCTCGCAGAGTTCAACACGGGCAACAACGCCTGATCACACTCTGGTTCCCCGAAACCAGCCATCTATATCTGAATTGAGTGCTACTGGCAGTTCTACACATACGGAAGAGTGCGACGATGTCGAGTCGAAGCTACTCGAGAAGACGTACGCCCACGAACTGGTTTTCAACAAGGAAGGTCAGGTTACGGGTGGCTCTTTGCCTGCCTTGGTTGAACGTCTGACGACCCACGAGGCTACACCAGATGCAACTTTTGTCTCGACCTTTTACCTCACCTTTAGACTCTTCTGCACGCCGATGACGCTGACGGAAGCCCTTATTGATCGATTTGAGTACGTAGGGGAGTCGCCCCAGACCTCGAGTCCAGTCCGTCTGAGAGTATATAATGCTTTCAAGGGCTGGCTCGAGTCCCATTGGCGAGACCAAACTGACCGTGATGCCCTTAACCTCATCATGCCCTTTGCAGAGACGCGTCTCAGCGCCGTTTTGCCTTCTGCCGGCTGCCGACTACTGGAGCTTGCACAGCGGGTTTCCGGCGACGGTGCTCTTGTGCCTCGACTTGTGTCATCTATAGGCAAGACAAACACTGCCATCGGTCAATATGTCCCAGCCGACATCCCACTCCCTTCTCCGCTCATTTCCAAAAGCCAGCAAAATGCGTTACAGGCTTTCAAGGCCGGTACTTCCTCGCCGACTATTCTTGATTTTGATCCATTGGAATTGGCACGCCAATTGACTATCAGACAAATGAACATCTTTTGTTCAATCCTACCCGAGGAGCTTCTTTCCTCACAGTGGATGAAGAAGGGAGGGATCGAAGCCCCAAATGTCAAGGCCATGTCTTCTCTTTCGACTGACCTGTCGAATCTTGTGGCAGAAACCATTCTTAACCATGGCGAGCTCAAGAAGCGTGCTGCTGTTATCAAGCAGTGGATCAAGATTGCACAGCAGTGTCTTGAGCTTCACAACTATGATGGCCTTATGGCTATAATCTGCAGTCTCAACAGCAGTACCATCAGTCGTCTACGGAAGACGTGGGACGCCGTGTCTCTGAAGCGGAGGGAGATACTACGTAATCTACAGGAGATTGTGGAACCGTCACAGAACAACAAAGTTCTTCGTACTCGACTGCACGACCATGTACCACCATGTCTGCCCTTCCTCGGAATGTATCTTACGGATTTGACATTTGTTGACATTGGCAACCCGGCAACGAAGCAAATGTCGTTGGGTAGCGAGTCGGAGGAAGATGGTGCGTGCGGGTTGACGGTTGTCAATTTTGACAAGCATACTCGTACGGCCAAAATCATCGGCGAGCTCCAGCGATTTCAGATTCCTTATCGACTGATAGAGCTGCCCGACATGCAGGACTGGTTCTCGGCACAGATCCAGCGAATCCGCGAAGGAGATCAAGGAAACGTCCAGGTTACATACTACCGCAGAAGTCTCTTGCTCGAACCCCGCGAGACGACTGCCCGCCGTGAGGTTGAGACACCAACACCGACACCACCATCAACCGCAGTGTCCCGCGGAGATCTTTTCAGTTGGATGACGCGAGGCGGCCAAGGTCTGGCACCAACATCTATATAAATTCATCCTGATGCTTCTCCCTTGCTTTTTTTTCTTTTCAAGAGTTACGCCTGGAACGACTGGGTTGGAAATGATTTGAACCTATACTTACCTCTGCGTACATATTCCTCATTGGTACCTACCTTCGACTCTGATACCCAAACCTTACTGTGTTTTATTTCTTTTTTGCTATTGGGAGACATTTCTCTCGAATTTGAACAGTACCAACGTCTGTTTTCGAATGACTGCATTTTTCATGAGCGAGAAACTGGCGTTCGTTTGTCTTTATTAGGCTATACCAGCACAGCTGAGTGCAATCGGAAGCCCGTACACCCAACGAGAGTTTGGAGAAGTTAGTTATTTTAACCTCCAGTACCGGTGCAGGCTCAGCCCGGGAGAACATGAGAGCAGCTGATCTTGGTTTGATTTGCTTCGCTGCTAGGAAATTGGAGAGCTCGTCTTGGAGGATAGGGGTTGGGTATTGACTTGGTTTTTTTTACACGCTGAGCTTCTGCATTTCAGGCTACGAGAAGGAGTTTGTGATTTCTTTGCAAGACGAGTTCATAGGCGTTGAAAAGGATGAACCTGGAAGTGAATGCACTGTCTGGGATGGCACGAGACTTGGCTTATGGATGGATTGATGGGAAATCTTGAGCGGAACCTGACGCGCCAATTACACAAAAAGGGCGTTATGACAGGATGGCTGACTCGCAAATATAAAAAAATTTGTGTGTCAAGATAAATATGTACCAAGTGACGAACTGACCAGAACGGAAAGAAGACGTAGATTTCAATGAGAACGTATGATTATCATTCGAACAAATAGCTTCGACGGGTAGATGTGAACGCTAATGCAAGCATAATTGCAGACAGGATCACGATGTGACGCACGAGGACATTCTAGTAGGTAGTAGTAGTATGCTCATACTCCGTAGATGGAACTGACCCGGATCCACGGAGGCGGAGATGGTGAGGCGGTGGACTGATACGGACGATGATGGACACTAATACAAGGGAAGCTCGAATAGTACCCCCCCCCCCCCTCCGGGTGCCCCCTGGGGTTTGGGAAACCGGGCTCCGGCCGCAGTGGGTATCGGGAGAACGGAATCCAACGTGTGAAATCGAACGGCTATCATGTGTGGTAATGGACGGTTGCCTCTCGGCTCCGGTGAAACATGGCCATGTTGCTTCCCACGCACCCGTGGCGCTGGGCTAGACCATGAGTTACCCATCCGTTAAGCCGTTGGTTGACACAAACATGTGTACTTTGACATCTTTTTTGGGAGAAGGATATAGGGATTACTATGAAAATGATATTTTACAATGAGATGAGAGATGCGATGTGCTCTTCCTGGACTGAGGCGTTCTTGGTGGCGTTTGACACTTCTCGTTTGAATGTCAGGTACTTGGCACCTCTTGGCCA
Source organism: Hypomyces perniciosus (assembly GCA_008477525.1). Taxonomy (NCBI): domain Eukaryota; kingdom Fungi; phylum Ascomycota; class Sordariomycetes; order Hypocreales; family Hypocreaceae; genus Hypomyces; species Hypomyces perniciosus. The sequence continues at coordinate 1,641,719 of SPDT01000006.1, forward strand.
CGAGGCGAATGTAACATCAAGACCATTGATCCATGTACATACAATGTTGTACAATGTTGTACGGTAAGGTTGTAGGGAGGGATGAGTGGCCAAGGCGGGGTCCCAAGGGGCCGTACCGACAGGAGGCTTATGTACCCAGCCGGATCTACGGAGTACGGATTAGTATTGATTGACTCCCTGGAATAGCTATAGATAATAACAATGGCCAGATGTACTTGGGGTAGTTGGAGATCCTTGGAATAGCTGGAGATTTGTAGAGTAGCTAGAGATTCCTGAGCAGCCAGAGCTTGCGAGAATAGCAAGTGATAAAGGGAATAGCCATGCAGTACTCCGTAGAAATTACGTAGTACGAGAATATCCGGATTGGAGAATCCACGTGGCAAGGAAGACATGAGAAAAATGTACCCTGCCAGCTTGGCGAGGGCCGCCACATACAGCTCTTCACCTTCAACCTCCATTCTATCAAGATGTCACACAATTATCTGGCATCAACAAGGTGAATGAATATCTATAGGACAAGCGTGAGCTCGTGCGTATGCATGCCCGAATGTTTACTAGCGTCTGCATCTGACAGTAAGTAGTGTGCTGCGCTTCTTGAAGATTTTGGCTGATAGTGTGAGTTGGCACGAGCCTGACTGGATGAGCGGCTGGATGAGCGGCTGGATATATGACTAAATAAATGGCAAGGGCTTGATTAGAGTAGCGTTAACTCCCAAGCTACGGAGCAGACACTACGAGTATGCATGACATGGTAGAATGGTTAAACTCCAATTTAACATGTGTACGAAGTACTCTATCTTTGTATGTATTCCCCGCGCCTAGGACAAAGATGGCCCCGACTCGTACGCCGCGATAAGAGAGGAGGCAAAAACACCAAAAATCACCTGTGACTCGAGACGGTGGCGAGGGCCTCGGTTGCTGGCTAGCCTGACTCACCGAAGGGTCCAGGTTCCATACTAATACTGCTTGTATCAGCAAAAGCCACCTTCTGCAACGGGGGGCTGTCAGTTCACATCGGAAGAATAATAGTACTAGATACCTGGTGCATGAACAAAAGTGGCCAAGTCTCCTGAGAACATGTGGGATGTGGTTCAATGCTCTGCACCCCAGAGATCTACGTAGACTGCTATGCTAGACTGGCGATGGAAAAGTTGGAGTGCGGGTTGGGCTGGCAGATAGGACAATCGATTGATTGCAGGCGGGAGGAGGAAACGTTACGTTACATACAAGGGTAGGCCAGCCTCGGAGAAAAAAAAAGTCCTGGTGTCCGGCTCTCACTCTTGTATGGAGCATATGGAGCAACGCTTCAGAGGCAGGTGACCCTTTGCCTATGGTCTTGGCTGTGACGGGCTGCTTTGGCGCCAGATTTGGCTCCTCGTACAATCAGAAATACGGCCAATCCTTCCTCGAGGCTCGTGGCGAGTCGGGCGTCTGTGCTCATTCATATGTGTCTGGCCGGATTATCATCACGTCTCGCTTACACGAGAAGAGTGCGCTAGAACAATGTCATCCCCCGGCACATGCTCGGGGGGCACTTATTATTCGGGTACGGCCATTTATGACTCCGTAATAATACGGGAGACTAAGTTCTAGCCAGCCAGTCAGTAACCAACGGCAACGCCTCTTCGATCCGCGTCTCGACGCCAATTAGTGGCCGGGGCCATTCGGGCCTTCAGTCAGGCAGGCTTACGAAGGGCTGGGTGAGGGAGGATGAGACAAAGTTTGTCGGCGAAGAAGAAGGGTGTTACTGATAATAGCAATACGGAGTAGTTAGTAGTAGTAGTAAGGGCGATAGGGAAAACCAGCGACAATTCTGGCTAAATGTACGGAGTATCCCGCCTCGAGGACCGACTCTTTTACGATAGGTTCGTGGCACAGACGCCAAAAGATGACAAAGATGACATTTCACTGATTAAAAAACAAAGAAAAAATATCCGTACTCGTACTCTTGCCTGTTTGGGTTGGTCCTTGTTTGGAATGAAGGGAGAATGCAGGTTACCCACCTCATGTGCGATGCTACCACACCAAGAAACGAAGCTGTGCGGAGAGGTCTGTTCCAATTCGACCCTTGCTTGGCTTGGATGGATCCCGTTGTTGTATTTGCTTTCTCTCGGCTGTAATGGGTAGGTTAGCATCAACGCTGTGGGCTGCATCATATGCACGTACAGCGTCACGATGGAAGGATTCGAGGCCCGACGCATCAATTAACTGTATATACTACTACTTCGTACTACTTCGTACTTGGGTCTCAACTCTGATCGAGTCGCGTGCTTGTGGCGAGCGAGCGAGCTAGCCGAAGGGGGAGCGGCTCCGCTCTGCGGCTCATCGCTTCTCATCGAAGATGGCGTGGAAGCGCTCGCTGGCTCCAGATCAAATCCTGCCGGGCTGGCTCAGGCCAGGCCAAAGCCGAGTTTCCCCAATCTCCAATTGTCACGTAGCGTGTGTTGCAACGCTCTCCTCCATTCTTATCACGTCCTGTTGGGGTCCCCTCGGTGGCACCAACCAACCAGACAAGAGACATTGCTGCTACCAACGCCTCGGGATCCATGCTGTAGTCTACGTGTAGGTAGTATTGTCTTACACACGGCTAGAGTCGATACCACAATCCCCATGTATGAGCCACGCGATGCATGGGCAGGCCTTGGGATAAAATTAACTTAAGCTCAAACTCGACGTACTACTGGTGATAGTATACTACTGCTACCTTGTGTGTGGTCTGACCCCCAGCCGCCTCCGCACTCATCTGTCCATCCATCCATCCATCTGGCAGCTAGGCGTGCAAAGGCAGCTTGTGGTTGTTCCATCCCCTGGAGCTTGGTCCGGAGTAAGCTTGCCGATACCACCCTCCAAGTCTCCAGTCGTATCTGCACCGCAGCCTTCAAATATCGTCCAGTCCCCCCGCTTGATTCCAGATCGTCTCCGAGAGCTCGTTCCTCTTTGTCTACTCCAATCCACTGGACAAAGGTTGGATCTTCCATAACAGTTCGGCCTTGACTGGTTCCGCTTGAACGACACGCGCGCCGCCATCGACAACTCGCGTCTCACCGCGCACACCTTGCTCTCACTTATTCGGCGTGAAGGATTCGTGGACAGGAAAGAAAAAAAAAAGCTTCTAGTTGATACAACACTATCCAAAATGGCCGACGAGGAGAAGCAGACTCAGGACGTGGCCGTCGACTCCTATGCGGCCACCCAGAACCCTCAGAATACTATTTCTGGCCGCCCCGCCGGCTGGATCTACAAGGGCTACAAGGTCTTCGGCACCGAGATCTGGTATGCTTCGCCCAAGATCCAACTGCTCATGATCTCCCTGGTGTGCTTCCTGTGCCCGGGTATGTTCAACGCCCTCACTGGTCTGGGAGGCGGTGGCCAGGTCGATCCCACGGCCCAAGATCATGCCAGTGTCGCTCTGTACAGCACCTTTGCTGTCGTCGGTTTCTTTGCCGGCACTTTCGCCAACCGTCTCGGCCTCCGACTCACTCTCGCCCTCGGTGGTATCGGATACTGTGTCTACAGTGCTTCGTTCCTCAGCTACAACCACACCAAGAATATCGGTTTCGTCATTTTCGCTGGTGCTTTCCTTGGTGTTTGCGCCGGTCTCCTCTGGACTGCCCAAGGCGCTATCATGATGGCGTACCCCATGGAGGAGAAAAAGGGCCGCTATATCTCGTGGTTTTGGATCATTTTCAATCTTGGTGCTGTCATTGGCTCCCTTGTGAGTATTTTATAAATCTTGTGTCTTCATTAAAGGAGCTCTTCAGAAGTCTGTATTGGGTGTCTGAAAAATGCTGACTTGTCACCCCATATTAGATCCCTTTGCTTCAGAACCTCAACAACACAGCCGGCACTGTCAACGACGGTACCTATGCCGCTTTTGTTGTTCTCATGTTCCTCGGATCTGTCCTTTCTCTCTTCATGCTGAACGCCGACAAGGTCATTCGTGAGGATGGCTCCAAGGTTGTCTTGATGAAGAACCCCTCATGGTCCAGTGAGCTGATGGGTCTTTGGGAAACACTCTACCTCTCTCCCTGGATTCTTCTTCTCTTCCCCATGTTCTTCGCGTCCAATATCTTCTATACGTATCAGAACAATGGCATGAATGCCGCCCACTTCAACATCCGAACTCGAGCCCTCAACAACTTGCTCTACTGGCTTGCCCAGATTGTCGGTGCCGTTATCAATGGTTATGCTTTGGATTTCTCCAAGGTCCGTCGCAGCCTAAGAGCCAAGATCTCGTTTGTTACCCTATTTGCTCTTACCTTCGTCATCTGGGGTGGCGGATATGCTTGGCAGAAGAACCAGGTCACCCGCGAAGTGGCAGCCGACCCGGATTTCGAATCCCAAAAGATTGACTGGACTGCTGGCGGAGAAGTCTTTATTGCTCCCATGTTCCTCTATTTCTTCTACGGTTTGTATGATGCCATCTGGCAGACCTGCATCTACTGGTAAACCCTCTCACTTCGCACGACAACAAAACAAGTTCTAAACCATTTTACAGGTATCTCGGTGCGCTTTCCAACTCTGGCCGTAAGGCTGCAAACTTTGCTGGTAAGTTTTCACGCATATACTTTGTCTTGACCCCCAACATCAACGAGACGTTGCTAACAACATGGAATAGGCTTCCTCAAAGGTATACTCCCCCAGATCACTCTAAGCATCCAGAAAAGCAAGAAACAAACAATAATAAACAATAATCTTCTGTTTTCAGCCCACCAAGCCCATCTTCTGCTTTGCACACGATCTTCAATACCCCAGCCCCAAAAGCCCCTATCTTGAACACCCCCAGACCATCCCAAACACCAAGAAAAGCAACAGAAAGTAAGAATCCCGCTGACCGACCGTCCAGGAATACAATCTTGCGGAGCGGCTGTCTTCTGGAGATTGGATGGAATCAAGCAGCCGTACGATACCATCTTTGCTGCTACCTGGGCCATCCTGGCAGCCTCCCTATTATTCGCGGCCCCAGTTATCTTCCTCAAGATTCAAGACCACGTTTCTGTTGAGGAAGATCTCAAGTTTAGCGATGAGACAATTGAGGATGTTGTCGTGGGAGCAGGCCAGAAGAAGGAGGAGGCATGAGAGATGATGTTGTGGTGGTAGGGGGGCCATATTTTTTGGTGTACTCTTGGATGATAGCGAAGTTTTATTCACGCATCATGTTTCTCTGATGTTAATAATTTACGAAACCTGAAGGAGGGCATTCTCCCGAGTTCAGTCTCAATATCATAACTTGTAGTTGTTGACCAGTGTTGTTGACATTGATGTTGTGATGGGTCCACACCACGCCCCATCCCCAACGAAACCCAGGAAAATACCATTGAAAATTTACTGAGAAAAGAACACAGCACTACATCATTATTGAAACAGCAAATGGTTTTTATAAGAATGTTAGCTTTATCGTGTCGCAGTTGCCGCGTAGCCAGGTATATATAGCAGTTATGATATTCGATGTTCTGGGTATGATTCCAATGTGCTACTTTCCCACACTAAGGCTGCAGCATCACACGAAGCCAGATAAATATATGTTGGCTCACATCTAAGAAAAGGGAAGTATTGAGGCTTGAAATGGGGGCAGCCTTTTTGGTCAAAAGGGAAGGTATTTCTCCAACTCGGTCTCAGTAAATGATGGCTGCTGACTCACTATGCCGGCACAAGTTCCTGATCGTATTCACGTTACAGAAATATCTGCTAAGCAAGATTTTTTAACGGAGTACTGGCTGGAATGATCTCTGCGTGAATGCGCCTAGCTACCAAGTCGAAGTTGTCATCTATGTACGATATGGCCCGCGACTCTGTCATTAAGGTCACCCAAGTAGAACACATTTTGCGACAACTGCTTGAGTGCAGCCGTCGCTGGTGCCAGTTCAACGACGGGGTGAGCACGCGGCTCTTAACCCCGTTCACGTTTGATGCGTATGCGTTAACATCAATATATAACTTGATTAGAATAAGGATAAGGGATGAATACTTTGACATTAGAAATATTAGGCTCCCATATATACACATGACTAAACAATATAAATGAACTAGATGCAAACGCCCGAGATAAATATTAGACTAAACAGAAACAAGCCAGGCGTAAGCGCCAAAGAAGATCAGGATCAAATAACAGGAGCAAACTAGGTATAAACGCCTAACATGAATTATATATACCAGACAAGCCATTTAAACTTTATTAACCCTTGGATTTTATACACTTAGCGATATCTTTGCCAGTTATACTATTAAGTTTTCGTGCATAGCCTAAAGAGATTTAATAGACTCAAGGACTTTAAGACTTTTTATTATATATATAACTTGTTATTAGTATTTATATAAAGCTTAGTGAAAACAAAATATATTTTAGCTATTTTATAGTTTAAATAATTTAAAATTTACAATAAGTTTATTATTTAATTTAAAGTTTATAAAGTATTAAAATTATATAAAATATAATATTATAAAGTATTATTTACTTAAATAATTGCGGATATATAGTAGATTAATGATATTAAAGCAAAGTAATAGACAAAGGAAGCTAAAGAGCTTATAAAAGCTGCGATGCAGCAAAGTCCAAGTAGCAACCGTAGGTATGTGCAAAATTAATAGGATATTCATGAGGGTAAGAACATATCCACTATCTCTAGCCTTATAACCAACCCCAAGAACCTGAGGCCCTTGACAGCCGGCTGCAGCATCACGCGAGGCAGCAACTGATACTATGTCTCTGTGACAATTAGTCGATCAGTTGAGAGCAGATTTCCCAGGGAGATTCGACAATAATAGTGGAAGAATCTCACAAAGTTGAGGGCGGACGCCACGTCATACCTGATGGCTTGTAGACGCCTGCGTCACTCTAGATACCGATCGATACATTGCGCTCCTGCATCAACGCTCTTGCATCAACGCTCTGTACCACAAAACATCACATAGCCTATTATTCTCACAATTTCGTACTCAAGGCAAGCCTATGGATGATCGCCAAATAAAACAGACCCTAAATGCTGCTGGTGTTTCAAACAACGGGATTGTTGGTGCTTGTTTGGCGGTTGCTGGTGTGCTGCGATTGGTCAAATGCAGCCAGCAAAGAGATGGCCTGAGCAACCAGCCCCAGAACAGGGGGCTGCACACCAATCAAGAAGTTTGGGTGCTTTACTCCGTACACATGCGACGATATTGCATGACATAAAATACTACCTACTACGAAGTACTGCCTGGCCAACTGGTTTTAGCCGCTGCAGGAGGAAAGCCGCACCAAGGCAAGCAGGTTGCGCTGGTAGTATATCTCATGGGTCCTATGACTAAGCCGCAGACTGGCGGCTATGATCGCGCTATTACTGATTGGACCACAGAGAGAACAACTGTAACGACCCAAACTCCTCTCCTCAAGCAGCAACTCTCAACCAGTCATCCACGTTCAGCTTCCGTTGAACCTCCAGGCCCTTGGCTAGCTAAGATGTCTCCGCCGACACCATGACGCAGCTAATGTACGGACTCGCTCGTGAATACGATGGCGCAGGCCTCGCGACACTCAACCAGCGGGTTTGCCTGAATGACGGCCATCCAGTACCAGCGATGATGATGATTATGATGGAAAATCTTTGTTTGGGATGATACGACCATTTCGCCATTTGTGAGTTTGTGGTTGTTATTGTTTGAGCAGATCCACCACAGCCACTCTCTATTGTGAATTTTCCTGTCGTGCACGATGATACACAACAATAGGACCAACGTCACATTCAGTTCAGCTGACAATAGTCCTCATCAGTATTATTCCCCGACCGACCGACCGACCGCCCGCCAGACCACTGATGGCAACCAAATGCCTGGTGCAAAAATATCCCGTCCTACCTTGGGGCGGTTTGAAGTCATGCCTGTCTAGGAAACAGCTCTCATCCTGACTGGTTGGTCAGACTCTGTGAGCGCTTAGCCAGATCCACCACAACTGCGGTTTCTCCGTGGTGAACTTCGTCTACGTATTGTCGGACTGCTTTCATTGTAGAATCGGTGACTCAGGTGAGCGCATTTGGCTGCTTATTGTCTCTATAATCATTGTCCTCCCTCTTTTGACTCTTTTTTGTTTTTTATTTATGGTCCGTCCTTGTGCCTTTCTGTGTTCAATCTTTGTCACCCCTATGACACACTTCTCATTCAAACACCACGATGGATTTACTATAGATAATCTCTTTTGTTCTATTATTGTTTCTTGCACACTGTTTCGTTCCCCTCCCCTCACCACCTCGCCCCGTCATCGTCCTACCGGTATTTGGCAAAGCAACTCTCGCATTACAATCTTTGATTCATATTCATCATCGACGGCCGGCCGCGACGACATCAGAACTTTCAACTTTCCATTTCTCACGCTGGTATAGATCTGCATTTACAAACCACCAAGATGCTTTCCTCACGGACACGCGATGGCTCGACGACCTTTCCCCAAGTTCCGGACACTCTTCGAGTTGATCCTTACAACATTCCCAACACTCAGAAACCTATACCGCCCCGGGCAGACACAGCACCATACATCACTCCATATCTGAGTCTCCGGTCTCGTCTTTCCCAAATATGGATCAACCGCTGGACGATTCTATTGCTACTTGTCCTCATTCGCACCGTGCTCTTGATAAGCCAGCTGACCGAAAACATCGGCGATGCCAAGACTAAATCTCTCGCGGCTTGTACCAAGGTGGAAGATATAGGCAGCGCCATGGCTTCTATGCCTCACTACCTCTCTGTCGGAGTCAACGATCTCGCCGCCACGGGCATCGAAAAGACGATCCATGGCATGGTAGAGATGCTGGACCTTGTAATCCTGGGTGTTGAGGCCATCATAATCTTCTACATCAACTTCCTCACAGCCACATATACTTGCCTCATCACGGCCCTGATCCATGGCAGTTTGGATGTTGTTGCCTCAGTCACTAAAGATGCAACGAAGGCCTTCAATTCTGTTATTGATGGAGCCTCCAATGACATCGAGCGCATCGCTGTTGCATTGCAGAACGGAATCGACAAGCTTACCAAGGGCATCCAGGACTCTGTTTTCGGGACGCTGATTCCGGATATTCCAAAGGTCAACTTCACTGAACCCATCAACAAGCTCAAGGATTTCAATCTTAGCACAGACGGCTTCGTCAAGGACGTTCAACAATTGAACAAAGACCTTCCTACTTTTGATCAAGTTCAAAACTTGACCAAAGCTGCGATTTCCTTCCCTTTCAACATCCTTCGCAAGGCACTCAATGAGAGCTATGGTAACTACAAGTTTGACAGGGGTGTGTTTCCGCTCGCCCAAAAGCAGCAGTTGACATTCTGCTCCGACAACGATACTCTCAATGGCTTCTTCACCCACCTATACGGTTTGGTGGACAAGGCACGTGTAGCCTTTATTGTCATCCTTACTATAGCTGCAGCGTCAGCAATGGTACCTATGGCCTGGCTAGAGATTCGACGGTGGCGGCGGCAACAGAGGCATGCGAAGCTTGTGTCCCAGAACCAATTCGACCCCATGGATGTGGTCTACATCGCCTCTCGCCCATTCACGGCCACACTCGGCATTAAGCTTGCTAGTCGATTCAACGGGAAGCGCCAGATCCTCACCCGTTGGTTCATTGCATACGCTACGTCGCCGCCGGCAATGCTTGTCTTATCCCTCGCCCTGACGGGCTTCTTCTCGTGCTTGTGTCAGCTTATTCTTCTCAAAGCCGTCCAGAAGGAGGTGCCTGCACTTGCTCACCAAGTTGGGGCGTTTGCAGACGATGTTGTCTTAAGTCTCGAGAAGGCGTCTGGGGACTGGGCTAATGATGCCAATGGAGTCATTACGGGTCTCAACAAAGACATCAATGGAGATCTCCTAGTCTATGTAAGCAACGCAACAGAAGCGGTAAACAACACGCTCAATACCTTCCTCGACAAGATGGAGGACGGTTTAGAGTTGGCCTTCAATGGCACCATCCTGCTTGATCCAATCAAGTCCGTGCTGCACTGCGTCATTGGCCTCAAGATTGAGAGCGTTCAAAAGGGGCTGACCTGGGTCCATGACCACGCACATATCAGCCTCCCTCTCTTCCCAAACGACACATTCAGCACAGGAGCCAATGAATCAATTTCTGGAGACTCTAGTCTCCATACTTTCCTGGCATCGCCCTCCTCCGTTACAACAGATGAAGTGACCGGGGCCGTCGACCATGTCACAAAGTGGCTACAGGGAAACCTTGTCAAAGAGGCCCTCATCTCCACAGGCATACTTCTCATCTATGTAATTGTCGTGCTGATCGGCGTTGTGCGAACACTCGTTGGCATATACTCGCCTGAACGCGGTCGCGCCCAAGGGGGCATTCGCTATCCGACACAGGACCAACTGCCCCCCAGCCCTAGAGCTGGGAATTCATTCCCACAAGACGACCCACCTGCATGGGAACCCAGGCCCTTTCCAGCATATGGGAACGACCGCGTATCAGATAAGAATATGCATGGCGAGAAAATGGCCTATGATGCAAACCCCACCGTGCCTCGTTACGACAACAACCCATACGATCACTACGACGAGAAACCTAAGTTCTAAAATAATTGGAAAGTCCAGATGGGCGAAATACATGCGGCTGCTCGGCAAGGGAAACCCCACATGGCCAGGCTGAGCCACTACTGCAAAGGGGCATGCTTCGGAGCTATGGAAGGCGGCGTTATCGGAATTGCATTTGGTCTGTCCGCCAGCTTTCACGCAAACTATTTATAGAAGAGGGGAGGGATATGGTGAATGAAGCGGCTGCGTTATGTACTGTAGTAGACCCTCTCAGGAAGTTGGGTTCTTAGTTTACATGGATTGCCTGCGATGTGGCCTCTCGCTGCTGGAATCTATATAGCTGTTTTAGTAAGAAAAAATGCAAACCGATACTGGAAATTCAAGCCAAACCAAGTAAAATCGATTTATGTACTATTGAACTGCTGTCAGTGGTGAATAACATGGTGCCAGCCACTTATCCGTCGTTTCGGTATGAATAACAAACAGTGTTTACGAGTCAATTTTGGCATTGCAGTAAACTCAAACTAGGTACGAAAAGGAGAGAAATGGGTAAAAGGGATTAGTCAATTTTAACCTGTCTTACTCCTACAACCAGCTATCAACACCTAAAGTCTTACTACGATGGTATGGTTTACAAGTCATAGATGCAGAGGTATCATGTCAGATTACCACTTTGGGCAAGTCCGGAGATGTGGATCCCCGTCTGCAGATGCGGGATGCGGGATCCTGCAGGTGGCGCTAACCGTGCAAAGGAGCGGAGCGGAGCGTATTGTTCCGGAATCGGTCGCTCACGCACGTCAGAAGAAAGTCTTCTTAATGAGCTCGAGTTCTTCCAATTCTTGCCACCAGCTCTCCTTCAACTCACATACAGCACCACAAACAGTCCCGGCGAATCGACCAATTCATCGAGACACCATGGACGCTATCAAACAGACATTCCAGCGCTGCAAGGCGCAGAATAGGGTGTGTTTTTGCCTTTTTCGAACTGCCCCTCATCGCAATCGCGGGGTATCATCAACGTGGGATTTGACTGACCGGGCATGAACAGCCAGCGCTGGTTACCTACGTCACAGCTGGTTTCCCGCGCCCTGAAGATACGCCAGGTATCCTACTTGCTATGGAAAAGGGAGGAGCCGGTGAGTTGCCGCCCAGCACCTCAATGTATGAGGCTGTGTTGTACTGACGTGGCAAAAGATGTTATTGAACTCGGCGCCCCCTTCACCGACCCAATTGCTGATGGACCGACCATCCAAACAGCCAATACGGTACGAAAAGGCGATGGGATGCCATATAGAAGATTATACACTGATGTGGTGTGATGCAGATTGCTCTGAAGAATGGTGTGAGCATCGAGTCTACCTTGGGCATGGTCAAGGAGGCCAGGTCCCGTGGTCTCAAGGCCCCCGTGATGCTCATGGGCTACTACAACCCTCTCCTCAGCTACGGAGAGGAGCGCTTGCTCCAGGACTCCAAGGAAGCCGGCGTCAATGGCTTTATCGTCGTCGACCTGCCCCCGGAAGAGGCAATTTCATTCCGCAAGTTCTGCACCAAGGGCTGGTTAGTCTCTGTCGCTCTTGTTTGTTCAATATGAAAACTGACCACTGTGTGTTTTGTTTAGTCTATCCTACGTACCCTTGATTGCGCCTGCGACCTCAGATACCCGCATGAAGATCCTTTGTCAATTGGCCGACTCCTTCATCTATGTTGTCTCGAGACAGGGCGTTACTGGTGCCCTGGGAAGTCTCAATGCAAACCTCCCTGAACTGCTTGCCCGAGTTAAGAAGTATAGTGGCAACAAGCCTGCAGCAGTTGGATTTGGCGTGAGCACCCACGAGCACTTCCAAAGCCTTGCTTCCATCGCCGATGGTGTCGTGGTTGGCAGTCAAATTGTTTCAACCCTCCAGAAGTCCAGTCCTGGACAATACGATACCGACGTCGAAAACTACTGCGCCTATCTCTGCGGCCGCGATGCTTCTTCGCGTCTTCAGTCTACAGAAGTTGATTTGGTTGAGGACGCGCCTGGAAACAGGGGAGCCAGTGCGGACAGCGTTTCGGTGAATGCTGTTGTAACGGACGAGGACCAGATAACTGCTGAGCAAGACAGCGCCTTGGTTGCACAGTTGGCATCTCTCCACGGCAAGATTCCAGAACGGTTCGGTGAATTCGGTGGTCAGTATGTTCCGGAGAGCTTGATGGACTGCTTGTCCCAGCTCGAGGAAGGCTTCAATAAGATCAAGGATGACCCCTCCTTTTGGGAGGAGTACCGATCCTACTATGATTATATGGGACGACCATCCCGTCTGCACTTGGCTGAGCGTCTGACAGAGCATTGCGGTGGGGCCAATATCTGGCTCAAGAGAGAAGATCTGAACCACACTGGTAGCCATAAGATCAACAATGCACTCGGTCAACTGCTTCTAGCTAGGCGGCTAGGAAAGACGAAGATTATTGCAGAGACTGGAGCTGGTCAGCATGGAGTTGCTACCGCGACAGTGTGTGCCAAGTTCGGTATGGAATGCACAGTCTACATGGGAGCGGTATGTGTCCTTACCTTTGAGGAGTTTTTTGAGAAATTTGCTGTGACTGACCATCATCATTAGGAGGATGTCCGCCGACAGGCGCTTAACGTGTTCCGGATGAGACTACTTGGTGCCAAGGTTGTGGCTGTTGAGGCAGGAAGCAAGACCCTGCGAGATGCTGTGAATGAAGCTCTCCGTGCCTGGGTTGTTGAACTGGACACGACACACTACATTATCGGCTCAGCCATTGGACCTCACCCCTATCCGACCATTGTGCGGACGTTCCAGTCAGTCATTGGCGACGAGACCAAGAAGCAGATGCAAGAGTTGCGCGGCAAGCTGCCTGATGCGGTTGTCGCCTGTGTCGGCGGAGGCAGCAATGCGGTTGGCATGTTCTACCCTTTCTCCAATGACCCCAGTGTCAAGCTTCTTGGTGTTGAGGCTGGTGGTGATGGCGTCGATACGGCTAGACACAGTGCCACACTCACTGGTGGCTCCAAGGGTGTTCTCCACGGTGTGAGGACCTACGTTCTGCAAGACAAGAATGGTCAGATTATCGAAACGCATTCCGTCTCAGCTGGCCTTGACTACCCCGGTGTCGGACCTGAGCTGAGTTCGTGGAAGGATAATGATCGGGCCGAGTATACCGCTGCCACCGATGCTCAGGCATTCATCGCCTTCAGGTTGCTGAGCCAACTGGAAGGTATCATCCCGGCACTGGAGACTGCCCACGGCATTTATGGAGCCATTGAGTTAGCCAAGAAGATGAAGAAAGGTGAGGATTTGGTCATCTGTCTGAGCGGTAGAGGAGACAAGGATGTGCAAAGCGTAGCGGAGGAGCTTCCCAGGATTGGACCTCAGATCGGTTGGGATCTTCGGTTTTAGATAGGGGAATGGTAAATAGAAAAGAACGGGTTGGCGTGAAGGATATCGGCGTTCATATATCCACAGGATGGATGCGGTGCTGTTGTACATGATACATCGTTCATACATGATTTAGTCTAAAGATACAGGTGATTGATTAGGCTTCCGTGTCTTGCTTCTCCGCCTTGAGCCCCTTTGTCCTTGCCAACTTGTCGGCTTCATCGAGTCGCCGTAACAGTAACTCTTCCTCCTCATCAGACAACTCTTGGATACCCTCAAGATCAGCCAAGCCCGCGTCGCCCAACACGAAGCCATCATCCACTGCAGCTCGCAACTCCTCCAGCGTGGCACGACTCCGCATGCTCAACGGGCCAGGCGTGGCGTAGTCGAGCGCATACTGTATTATATCATCCCTATCCTCCAACTCCCTGGGCTCAAGACCCAGAGCCACCCTCTCATCGTTGAAGCGCTGTTGCACAGCCTGGCTCTGCATTAGCAGCCAGCGCAGATTCCAACCTCCCGGGCCCAGCTCCTTGATGCGGGCGGGCTTGCTCTTCAGGAGGTAATTCTCGATGCCCCCCTCGCGGCGGATGGTCTTGAGCACACGCAGGGTGAGGCGGGTCTTGATGCGGGCGCCCAGGGAGGGGACCAGGAAGGTCTTGACGTGGACATTGGGTCGCCAGAAGCGGCGCGACTTGTTGTTGTGCTTCTCGGCCACATTGTTGCCAAAGCGGATGCGAGCACTACCGTAAAGGCCGCGATTGGACTGCTTGTAAACGCGGCGCTCGCCGTATGGATAAGGTGGGATGAGGTCGGAGGGGAGGCGGTGCGGCTTGATCGTCTTGGTCTGTTGTGGGAGAGTGGTGGAGAAGGATCGAGGAGAAGGTATCGTCGTAGTCGAAGAGTGGCAGTTGAAGAGACTCCGCAGCGAGGAGCATGCTGGCGAGGCTAAGAAAGATGATCTTGAGGCCATGAGCGGCCGCGCCGAGTTGAGGGCTGGCGGCATAATTCCGGCTTTTTTCCTCCGACGTTATCGTGACCGTATGAATCCAGGTAATTCTTGTCTCACAATCGCGGCATTGGGAAATGCAGTGTCTGTCCGGCTCCAATTGAATGCGCCTTTTGGTCGATCCCAGTAATGCTCGAGATTTTTGGAGTCAATGGCAATATGCAGCTCTTCCAAAACGGAGGATTGGATGATCCGCCCGAAAACCAACCAAGACCTAGGCTTTCGTTTTCACGTGACTCCGTGCCTCTTTCGTGAGCCGTTGACTTCAAGCTTACCGCCCCACGTCAGGTTGGGACATTCATAGCTTCGCCCAACTCCCCGTGCCTCATGGTAGTCCCATCTTTTTGTTCATTTCGGGAAACAGTATGTTTCCTCCTGTAGAAGAACATGTTCTCCGAAACAATCCCGATTTTGCGACTCTCTACCGAGCCCTAACCACTACAGTCCTCAATCCAGATGGATCCACGAAGAACGATTCCGAGGCTAAAGAGCGTGCCGCTGTTCAAAAAGTGGGCAACTTCAATTGAACACAGACCCTTGAACTGCTGCTCTGACCAAACATCCTGCTCCAGAGTCTCGATAAGCACCGTCAAAAGACGGCGAAACATTACCTCCTAGAACGCGCCATTGCAACAGTCACCCCTCCCGACCCAAAACCAGTAACGACCGCCAAACTGCCCAGGGCTGGCGATCGCAATCAACATAGACAACTATCGTCATCTTCAACCAGCCTCCCCGAGCCGCTGCTCGATCTCCTCCTCATACTCCCCCCATTCCTCGACGCTGCCAGCTCGCTTCCTCGAGATTCGGTCGCCTTGCTGCTCTCCAGCCCGCCGCTGTCCGATTTCGAGTCCCTGCTTCCTGACCTGACGGATCTCATCTCATCCAATCTGCATGCCTCCGCTCTCGGCCTTGCTCGCCTCGCCCACCCGTCCACCAACCCTTCGTATCTCCACCGGCATGTCTCCTCCCTGCCGCAAGACTTGGCCAGCCTCAAAGCCGGTCTATCCGCCGCCGAACAGACTCTTGTCACCGCACGGCTACGAACCCTCAACTCCCTGACCTCTCTCCTCCAGACCTACTCACAATGCCTCATGTACCTGGTCCGCTCCCTTGAGGCCAAGCATGGGGTGGTCGCGCGCAGTCTCGAACTCTGCGCTTCCGACGTCTCTCTTGAAGCGCAACGCGGCGAGAAGCAGTCTGAGCAAGCGATGTGGAAGCTACGAAAGGATGTGTACTCCCCAGAAATCGTGTCGGCGCTCCAGAATTACATGGCGCACCTTAAGGATGCCAAGATGCGGGGCGCTCAAAGAGTTCGGGGATTAGAGGCTGAGCTGGAGGCATATGGCGTCGATGCTGATGGCGATGGTGGAGAGAGCAAAGAGAAAGTAATGAGGGAAATGGGAAGAGTTTACCGAGAAATGGGGAAGCAGATGGATGATGCAAAGAAGGAGTTGCATAGGTTAAGAAACATGTCATGATTCATGTGTCGAAAGAAATGAACAGCTCTATTTCTCTGCTTAATACATAAACAAGAAATCCAGAACCATCCTTGTTCTCGTGAGTTGTCAAGCATGCCTTTTTCATGGTACAGTGTGCAAATCAGTCATCAACGGCGTTTATTCATGGTGATTTTACATGGCCCATCTATCATACGGGATCCTAGCTACTCAATGGGGATGAACCCTCCTTAGCAACGCCTGATTTTGATCGCCAAATACGGGTATGAAGAGGTCGCCTCCGCTCTCCCCAAATTGGTTCAACATATTCTTTTTTGTTATAGTTTAACCCTTGACCTGGTAGATGGCCTCAGCCAGTCGGCCGACGTTGGCAGTGGTGATGCCAGCAACAGAGATACGGCCGTCCTTGGTGGCGTAGACAGAGTACTCCTTGGCCAGCTTATCCATCTCATCAGGAGTCAGTCCAGTGTAGGCGAACATGCCAATCTGGCTGGTGATGTGAGACCAGTCATGCTTGGAGCCAAGCTTCTCGAGATTCTCCTTAAGAAGAGCGCGCATGGTGATAATGCGATCGGCCATACCCTTGACCTCCGCGAGCCACTGCTGGTTGAGCTTGGGGTTGCTGAGGATCTCGGAGGCGATGCGAGCGCCATGGACAGGGGGGTTTGAGTACATAGGTCGGATGAGGATCTTCAGTTGCGACTCGACACGCTTCCTTTCCGCGGCATCGCCGGTGATCAGGGAGAAGGCACCAACACGCTCACCATAGAGACCCTAGTAAGAAAAGGAGAGGGGTGTCAGTAAGTTTGGATAGACTTTGAGACGGTGTGGTCATGTATGATATGTTGAAAGGGCATGAAAATGCATATAGCTACATACCATGTTCTTGGCGAAAGATTGGCAGAGGGCAATGTCGTGACCCTGCTCGACAAAGTGTCGAACGGCAAAAGCGTCCTTGTCGGTGTTACCGCTGGCAAAGCCCTGGTAGGCCATGTCGAAGAAAACAAAATGGCTCTGCTCCTTGGCGACCTTGGAAATCTGCTTCCACTGCTCAGGGGTCGGATCAACACCGGTGGGGTTGTGAGCGCAGGCATGGAAGAGGAAAACACTTCCCAGGGGGACGGACTTCATGTCCTCGATCAGACCCTCAAAGTCGAGGCTAATGGTGTCCTTGTTGTAGTAGCGGTAGGTTTCGACCTTGAGACCAGCATCCGTGAAGACGGCCTTGTGGTTGGCCCACGAGGGGTTTGGGATGAAGATCTTCTTGTCCCCCGAATAGAAGCGTTGGAGGAAGGCGGCGCCGAGGCGTAGAGCACCAGTGCCAGAGAGAGTCTGAGAAATGGCAACACGCTCGAGGTCAGGCGAGTCGGCACCGTAGGCCAGCTTGGCAGCCAGGGCAGGGAACTCGGGGACACCGGTGATGCCAGCGTACTCCTTGTTTAGATTCTCGCCGACAATCTTGCGCTCGGCCTCACGAACGGAGGGGAGGACATAGGGCTTGCCAGCATCGTCACGGTATGCGCCAACACCTGTTCGATGACAATTGATGCATTAGCCGGCGTCTCCGTAAGAGAGTAGGCGACAATTGAGAAGTCGGGGATGAGGCAAGGAGAGCGATATATCGATCGGGGGAGAGTGTCATACCGAGGTTGATCTTCTTCTCATTTTTGTCGGCCTTGAAGGCTTCAGTGATGCCTGTGGAGCGGAAGAGAGTTAGCTGAGTCGCGCAATGCGAGTTACAAGATGATGAAGCGCAGACGTACCAAGGATAGCCTGAGACGAAGCGAATACTTGGTCAGTACTGAAAATCGGATTGAAAGTTGTTTGCGGAATCCAATTCCAGCGTAATGGGAAGGTTGGAACTCGATTGACTCACATCCTAAACTCTGGTTGTCAGCTCTCCGTCGCAGAAACAGATGGCTCGCGAGAATATGGATTCTTAACCTACTGGAGGCCCTTGGGGCACAGTGACCCAGGTAGACAGAGCAGCGCGACCGGCAGCAACGTTGAGCGCCGCAGGACGCAGAGCAGCGCGGCTGCTAGCAATTCGGAGACTGGACAGCATCGTCACGGAAGAGCTGGAAGCTGGGGTTGAAGCGCGGGGATGTGGAGGAGAGAGGGCCCGGTAGGAAAACCAGGAGCAATTGGACAGTAAAGATGTTGACAAAGGTTCGTCAATATGAGGCAAGCTGTAGTCAGACGATGAGGCTAGGTACAGTCAGACTGACGGGCAGTTGGGAGTGAGTCGTTCGATGGCGCTTTGCTCGTATGAGAAAAATCATGTGGGTCTTGTGTGTTTTTTGGTTTAGGTCTTTCTGAATGGGGATCACTTGTCAAACAAACGGAATTGAAAGAAGTGCGCCATATTTGTCTGCTGCTCGTACCTCCGAACATGGCCGCTGCATGTGACCGCTGTCGGAGGCAGAGAACCGAAGCCCTCAGATCTTCGATAGGTACTCCGTAGGTATTAGGTTATTGACCTATGAGTGGCTGTACTATAAGTATAGCAGATATTAAACCAGTACGCTCCTATTAGTAGTCATCTGGCTTGCTTCGGCGGACAGATGCTGAATTGGCCCCCAGATTGGCTGCTGCGGGCGCAATCTCGAAGCTTTTTTTGTTCCATGTTCTGATCGATTGATATTACCGATACACCTCCGAACTCCCGAAGCCCACGACACATACAAAAAAGAGACAGAACAACTCCGACGCAATTCTTCAGATTCCATGGTGTCTGTTGTAAATTTCGATTCACGAAGCGCCAAGACTTGCAAATGTGTTAGCCCGTATCTGAACACCAGTAATAGTATGCACTGGTAGCAGGTCTATAACCAAGAAGCGAAGGCTTCTTATTGCCCAAGAGATCCTTGGACATTTTATGTGGCAAACAGTTGTTTGTACGGGCGTCAGAAGCGCCAATCACGACAACCATGATATTGACATCGGATGCCTAGAGATGGTGTTCACGACAACTATGTCTATCATGAAAAAGGCTGACAGTTCGGAGGACGTATGTGCTGACTTTGACGATGAAGAGGTTCCGAAGCTTGAACGGCAACTAGAGACCGGGACAGCGGGGAATAGGGTAGTAATGAAACTGTTTCTACCTACTGCATTCTCCCGTCATTAGTATGGCTGCTGAGACTTAAAAAACTGGCCTGTATGGCCGCCTTGGCACATGGGAGAAGATACGGACAGATATAAACCTGATTTAGCAATGGGAGAAAGCTCTTGTCGGAAAGTGTCGGTACCTACCTAGGTAAGTGTAGGTTGCGCCGGTTCTTGCTTGCTTCACACACAACCTCTCATGGCCTGAAGAAGCCAGCTCCTCGTATTTGACATGACAAACATTTGTTCGCTCCCGTTGCTTTGCTTCAGTCTTCACCTACTAGAGTTTGTAGATGTAAGGTAGCCCGAGTCCGCGTTTCGATAGAAGAGTGGGTGGTACGCCATTCCCCCCATATTCTGGTCTATTGTGGTGGTTCGGCTGAAGATTGCATGTAGGCAAACGCGAAAAAGTGTAGGTTCGAGATTATTTCCCTTTGTCAAAGAAACCCCGGGGTATTGTGAACGCCTGGTCAGCAAGCGAGAGCACACGGGGGTGGTGTTGGGAAACGGCTAAGCTCAAAAGCTATTATCCTTTACGGAGTAGAGCCATCAAGTATTACTTCCCACGGCTAATGAGAAAATCACAGTCAATTCATGCACATGCGGTTCGCTCCGGCGGGTTTTGTTGCCTGTAGGTATCGACCGTAAAACTCGTGATGCCAGCAACTTTGGCGATTTGGGGCTAGGCTGAAGGGTATGGGCTTGAATACTACTATTACTATAGGTGTTGAGGTGGTTGCCAGGCGCGGTCTGGGGAACCACGTGGGAGCCTATTAATAAAAGTATCGACCTCGTACGGAGCACTAGGTTGAATGATGATTTATTGGAGTTAATATGTGAAAACAGTTAGTGCCATTGGCGGAGAAAATCCATTAATTTGTTCATTTGCTGTCTGGACCAGTACTCCATATGGTGGTGGTTGCCGACATTCGCAAATTGTGTCCCTGCCTGTCCGTCCACGGACCACAGAGGACTACCCGAATAGGGAAATCCACGGCGAGATGGCTCCAGCATTATAGCCATTACAGGCTAGTTCCGCCGGCTTTATGGCGGGTCGAGTGTTTTCTGCCCCACGACCAAATGCTGATTCCAACCAAACCGCCAACACTTGCCCTTCTTTGCGACGGAGACGTTGACACCTAGCCCGGCTGCCCCCATGCACAGCTCGTGCTTCCCCGGAACACAAAAGCTACTCTGCCGATAAGCATCTGGGGTAGAGTTGCAATTGGAGCGTCTAGCCGCCTAGCGTCTGCTTCTCCCCGCATGGAGATTTCAACCCCATGGGGTTGTTTCGGCGGGATGACGACAGGCCGTGGCCGACACGACTGTTTTGATGCAATCACAACGCTTCCCATTGGTTGTTTCGGTTTATGGACGCAAACTAGTAGATATCCTGGGACGTACTATTGCTGAGACCCCTATTGGAAATCAGTTCGGGGGCATGCTAGTATCTAATTACGAGGAGCAGACAAACATCTGATATGCTGGGCTGAGTGCCCCTGCTCGCTCGCCAAGTTGTTGCCGTGTTAATAGGAGTTGTATGAGGTTGTCTATCCATGTAGGTCAGTAGTACGGAGTAATGCTCATGAATATCGAGATGATTTGAATCATCAGCTCTTTTATGTTAGTCGGGTTGTGTATATACTCCGTATATATAGATATATAAATATATAGGCTAGTACAAAACGCCTCATGATTCAGTTCCCCGTCGGTTACCCAACGCGGCAAAAAGCACGACGCAGTCCCCCCACGGTGGCTGCTCTTTGGAACCTGTCTAGTTAGTGCCTGAAAGTCGCTAATGAACTTTGAACACAAGCCGCAGCACCCGTTGTAGATTGGCGCGGAGTTTTGCTACTACCGAACGGCGGGCGCCTCCGCAGCCACGAGCCACTGCCGGCCAAGGCGTTTGTCAGAGGTCACTAACGGCCATCCCATAACCAGGGGCCAACCAGTCGCTAAAGAATTTTTTTCGTTTAGAAGTGGAAATACACATCTGACATTAACAACCTGACACAATTCCCCCAAGCTGAGAGAGCGACACAAGCGGATGGACATTTAGTTCGCCTTCTAGCCCCTCCTTTCGTTTAACCCCAGACTGTCGACGGCGTGTAATTGGATCGATGGGAGTATAAGAACCTCGACGCATATCCCGCCGCATCACATCACGCTCTCTTTCTCCTCATCCTTTTCACCATTCTCCCCTCTCACCCCCTCACGCCTCTTCCGTACTCCTTGTCAGCCAGTACTCCAATTCCAATCTCGCCCTCCACCAGCTTCCGCAGCTGCGGCTATAAGTAGCTTGCAGCCGCGTCGTTGTCTGAGTCTCAAGTCTTGGCTACCCATCTTCATCTTGGCGTCTGACTTGCTGCTGCTCTCCAACTACTGCTGCCCACTATGGCCTCTGCTGCCACCGATAAGGATCAGGAGGCGACTCCTCCTAACCAGCATGGCGTCGATATTCAGTCCACTGCGAATCGCGCGGCGGATTCAGACGTAGAAGCAGATGCCGAGCCATCCAAAGCTCACCGGACTGTCATTGAGCACGCCAGATCCGCAGCTGCCAAAGAGCAGCAGATGACGCTCATGCAAGGCATCAAGTTATATCCTAAGGCCATTGCATGGAGTGTTATCATCTCCACATGCATTGTCATGGAGGGCTATGACATCAGTCTGGTGAACAACTTCTGTAACGACACCTCCCCAGCATCCTCCCCAGTTCTCCTGTCATTTTGACAGCTAACACTCTTGTGTGCCAAAGATGCCTTTCCTCAATTCAACAAAAAGTACGGTGTCCTGCTTGAGGACGGCACATATCAGGTACCTGCTGCATGGCAAGCCGGGCTGAGCAACGTATGGTCTCCACCTCAATCAATGTTTCTTCTAGTGATTTTCTTAACATCCATTGTGAACTAACAACTTTTGTCAATATAAGGGTGCCACTGTCGGTGAAATTATGGGTCTTTTCATTAACGGCTTCGTCTCTGAGCGTTTCGGATACCGCAAAACTGTCATGGCCTGTCTCGTTTTGGTCGCCGCCTTCACAACCATCTTCTTCACCGCGCCAAACGTCCAGACTCTGCTGGTCGCCGAGATTCTGTGCGGTATTCCATGGGGTATCTTCCAGACTCTCACTGTCACTTACGCCTCCGAGGTCTGTCCCATTGCCCTTCGCGGTTATCTCACCACCTATGTCAACTTCTGCTGGGGCCTCGGCCAAGAGATTGGTATCGGTGTTATCTATGCCATGTTGAAGCGCGAGGATGAGTGGGCGTACCGCATTCCCTACGCCCTCCAGTGGATGTGGCCCCTCCCGCTCTTCGTTGCCATTTACTTCGCTCCCGAGTCACCCTGGTGGTTGGTGCGTCGAGGCAAGGCCCAGGAGGCCAAGCAGTCCCTGCTTCGTCTGACCAGCCTTGACCGTGAAACCGATTTTGACGCCGACGAGACAGTCGCCATGATGCTTCACACGACTGCCCTTGAGGAGAAGATGACATCTGGTGCGTCGTACTGGGATTGTTTCAAGGGTGCTGATCTGCGCCGTACGGAGGTTGTGTGCATGATCTGGGCTATCCAGAACTTGAGCGGCAATGCATTTTCCAACTATTCCACTTATTTCCTCCAACAAGCCGGCCTGTCGACCCACGATTCATACTCATTTGCGCTTGGCCAGTATGCCATCAACATGGTTGGCGTCTTTGGTGCATGGGGTCTGATGACGTTGGGTGTTGGACGTCGCTCCTTGTACGTTTACGGGTTGTGCGGCCTCTGCAGCATGCTCTTCATTCTAGGTTTCCTCGGTCTGGTCCCTCACGAGAACCGTCAACAGGGCTCGCTTGCCACGGGTAGCATTATGGTCGTATGGGCTCTCTGTTACCAGTTGACAGTCGGAACTGTGTGCTACTCTCTCGTGAGTGAGTTGTCGTCGCGTCGTTTGCAGATCAAAACTGTCGTTCTGGCGCGAAACCTCTAGTACGTCCTACCCTCTCCCCCCCCCAGTGCCATGTCCCTTAATAGCAGACTCCTAACATTGAGAAGCAATATCGTCGGTATCATTACCAACGTCCTCACGCCTTACATGCTGAATCCCAGTGCATGGAACTGGAGCAACTACACTGGGTTCTTCTGGGTAAGACTGTCTTCCCCAACTGGTGTAATACCCCTGGGATCTCGATTTGCTGACAATATTCATTTGTCATAGGCGGGTATCTGCTTCTTGTGCATCATCTACACATACTTCCGTGTCCCAGAGCCGCGAGGCCGTACGTTTGCCGAGCTCGACGTCTTGTTCGAGAAGGGCATCAGCGCGAGGAAGTTCTCGTCGACTCAAGTGGACGTGTTCCATGAAACGGTCGACGAGAAGGTGATTGACCAGTATGATGGTATTGTAGAAACTCGCATCGAGAAGGCTTGATGTGGCTGTGCGTGTGGATGGATGTCATTCGTCAACAGGTCAGCATATGGGCGGACCGTCATGATCTCCATGATTGTATATACTACGTGATATTATGATATTATTGTATTGGTGATAATTAATGCCAGATATTCTATGACTCCCCCTCTGCTGCACGTGCCCCAACACCTACAAGGATCGTGGTCATGAGTCACTCGGGCGAAACTAACATCTTAGCGCAGTCTTCCATTGTTGGTTGGTATGCTGAAATTATACTGTCCTGGTAGAGAAGAGCAGAGAACGAGAGTGGCTGCCAATAGCCAAAGGCTCCGTCATGTCGCACCTTGCGCGGAAAGCAAAGAAGACAGACAACCCGCAATTCGAAGCGACAGACTGAATCAATGCTGCGTCTGACCGTTGGTATCGATTTCTCCCACTCACTGCACTCCATATCATTTTCCAGATCAGGACACCCCATAGCAAGCCATGAAGGGGAAAAGAAGCCTGCAAAGTCTATTACATCCTGATTCGTCTGCTTGATAATGAAACCCATACAATATCATAAAGCCTGAATGTCCTCCAACAAATAATGTGTTCGCCCAAGAACGACCGGAACGCCTGCATCATCCACGCCGACAAAGAAGGGGGCCCTATGCCACCAGAGCTTCAAGCGGTACCAAAGGTGTTCTCGCCGGAGTAAGTGATGTAGAGGAAGCTGTGGGCGATGGATGTTAGCTTGATCTTATAGAAAAGGCAATAAATTGTTCGTACCCATCCTCGTCTTTGTGCTCCTCGTAGATGCTACTCATGAGAGCGGCGGTGGGAGGCAGAACCTCATCAACAAAGATGAAAATAGCCTTCTCGGGGGAGAGCTTGATTCGCTTGCGGATGACGTAGACGAACTGGCCAACGGTCAAGTCGGAAGGGACCAGATACTTCTTCTTGTCGATGGTAGCAATGTCGCTCTTCTCGACCTTTTCGCAAATGACCTATAAAGAATGAAGAGTCAGCCGCTGCGACAGACTTTGATGGTGATGACGACGACGATGACGACGATGATGAAAGCTCGCAGCGAAGAGCAGGAGAAGACCAGAGCCTGGTGAACGTGACCGTGAAGCCAGGATGGAAACAACGACATATAACACATCGATACTCACTGGAATGCGATCGGCGTACTTCTGTCGGATGCGCTCGGCCTCTGCCTTTCGCTTCTCGAAGGGGTGCTCGTCCTTGAACTTGCTGCGCATCTTGGCTGGAGTGTAGGATATCCGCCTAGAACAGTACGGAGAGCTGGAGTTGTTGGCTGTAAAAAGGAGATGGATGGATGGCGGTCAGCGATGAACTGTCGTAGTGACGATGGGTGCTGAAAGCGAAAGGTTCAAGATGAGATTGCTGAGGAAAGGTTGAAGATGAAGAGATGATGATGTATGTAGGCACGGAGCTGGTAGGAGGTGGAGGTGAGGGGCGTGGCAGTGTGAGAGCCGGGCTGGAAGCGGTGGCAGGTTACAGGTAGGCAGGCAGGCAGTCGAGTACTCGTAGTGACGCCGGTGAACAGGCACGAGGAGCAGTGGCGCGGGGCCAGTGGCGCTAAACCCACTGCAGAACCAGTGAATCACACAAAGACCAACCAACACTGAAGGCACCTGATCACCTCCAGCAACACCCCCCTAAGTTACGGGGGGCAAGAAAGGGATTGTGGCTGAACTCACACTGTACGGAGTGTCAGCAGCATGAATGACGAACAAAATCGAGTCACGGGGACATGGCCCCAGACCTGGATGAGCCGTAATTGCATACCGCTAACATTTCAATGCTCTCCTGAAGTGATTGTACGAGTATTGATACACCAGCCGCATGCATATTTGCCCTACATTCTTCCCGCCTCATGTATGTACGAAGTGCCTAGTGCGGAATCTACGAAATACCTACGTCTCCACCTCCACAGCAAGGGCGGAGTTCCCCGTAAAGCAGTGCCAAAAGACTTGTATTACTGATCTACGACCATTATTCTTGGAATTATTTTACATCAGTAGTAGTATTAACCTATTCCTATGGGCCCTGAAGAGTGCGTGCAAAATGGTCGAGGCCCGTGGATGAGATAGTATGGCTTCAAAGGCATATCTATTTGCTGGCGATGTCATAGAAGTCGTAACAGAGAACCTCAAGTCGATTATGCAATAGGTACGATAGAAGCCCCACCTTCCATGCCGACCTTTCGCCGGCCGGCATCGTTTCGTTTTGTCCTGAGCTAGACCGAGGTAGGAATTACTTTGGGGTATATCAGCCAGTCAACACGCCACCAAGAGGTGGCTCGTCAGCAGAGGGAACAGAACTCCCCGCGGTTAAAAGATTGAGAGGCATTGTTCAACCCCCCTTCACCCCCTTTGTTGGAATACATACGACACTGGCTGGACTCATTCCGTGTTTCTTCTGCCTTGCATTGTGCGTAAGGCATACGCCTCGGGCATAGCGGTTTGCATTGGGATCATACCATCGTGGGTTTGTGCCAATGGCTGCCATTCGCCAGACTCAACGCCTGGCGGCACAACTCCGCCTACGACCAGCACAGTTTTCCAGAGGTCAATTGACCTTGAGGCGATGGTCATCATCCAGTTCTAGTAGTCACCAAGCCCCTTCGGCCTCCAAGTCCCACTCCTCGATATCCCTATGGCTCGCGGCTGCTGCTCTGGGTATTGCTGGCCCCCTGGCCTATAGCTTGGTATGTCGTAAACCAGTGCTAGAGATGGACGCCCCCGTAAATCACAGTCGAAAACTCACATTGTTACAGATAGGAAAGGAAAACGTGAAGCTCGACGTAGCAACCCTGGCCGAGAAGGACGAGCAAAAGAAGAGAGAAGCCGGTGTTGGCGACGAGTCGCCCATGCGCCTGCGTATGGAGAAGTTCATCAAGGAACAGCAACAATTCATTGTCAAGGAACTCGAGAGGATCGATGGGAAAAAGTTCCGCAAAGATGAGTGGACTCGCCCGAACGGTGGTGGTGGTATAACCTGTGTTCTGCAAGAGGGCAATGTCTTTGAGAAGGCCGGCGTTGGCGTCAGCGTCGTCTATGGGTCTCTACCTAAGCCAGCCATCGCCAAGATGCGGGTCAACCACAAAAACCTCGATCCCAATGTCGAGTCGCTCGACTTCTTTGCCGCTGGCCTTAGCATGGTGCTTCACCCATACAACCCAATGGCGCCGACTGTGCACCTCAACTATCGATACTTTGAAACGGCCAACCCGGATGGCACATCGCAGGCGTGGTGGTTCGGTGGCGGCAGCGACCTGACGCCTTCGTTTCTCTTTGATGAAGATGCCATCCACTTCCACCAGACGATCAAGAAGGCGTGTGATGCCCACGACAAGTCATACTACCCTCGTTTCAAGAAATGGTGCGATGAGTACTTTTACAACAAGCATCGCGGCGAGTGCCGTGGAATTGGTGGCATCTTCTTCGACGATCTGGATGAATCCGAGCGGGACCAAGAGAATACCTTTGCTTTTATTCAAGACTGCCTCAAGTCCTTCATTCCCTCCTACGTTCCTATTTTGGAGAAGCGCAAGGATATGCCCTTCAACGAAAAGGAGAAGGAATGGCAGCAGATCCGAAGAGGCAAGTACGTCGAATTCAACCTGGTCCACGATCGAGGAACTGCGTTTGGGCTCAACACGCCAGGCTCGCGAGTGGAGAGTATCCTCATGAGTTTGCCGCTGACGGCAACCTGGAAGTACATGCATGAGCCGGAACCCAAGAGCAGAGAGCAGAGACTGGTAGATGTGCTGAGGGAGCCCAAGGAGTGGGTATAAAAACCGCAGCAGTGTCCCTTGTGCGGTGTGTAACAAAACTGTTGTAAGTCTCGATCTGTATTGTCTGATAGAATGCTGGAGGCAATCACATGGCATCGGCGTAGGTGTATGGGGCGAAAATGTGATACCAAAAGGAAGTGAAGAAGAAGAGAGAAAATCGACGACCAGTGATAGTGATATTTGTGCATATGAAAAAAGATTTCTTGGCTGAATGTATAAGATCTCTGACAGAGCATTCGGCTTGTGCGCCTGTCTTGACTGACTGATTCTCGATCCACCCAGCCACTATCCTTCCGCCCCGGTCATTGGTGACGACCTAGGCTCAGCAACCTTCACACATAGCTCCCTATCTCAGCTGCGAGCTGCTCGTGACAAAAGTCATCCAGGGCGGCCATGATATGACCGAGATAATCGCCACCGACTTAAACCGGCCAAAGTAGCCGAGGATGCAGAGCCCAAGCCTGCAGTCCCACGGTCAAGTGTTCACGGCTCTCATAAACTCATTGTCCTTGCCGCTGCCTGTCACAAGAGGTACAACCGCCCAGACCGAATCAACGACTGGTCACCTATCGGGTCCTGGATCCCCAAATCGTCGCCACCTCTTGTTGACCCTTCACGTCATATTCCCAAGTCTGTTGTTGCCTGCTCTGGACCTGCTGGATCGCGGACTCGTTACTCGGTTCTCTGTTCCCTTCGGCTCACAGGCCACGCTGGGCGCAACAACAAAAATAGCTACAGTCTCTGCTGAGGGCGATATTGTTCCAATTTCCGGCAGCAGCGAGAATATTGAGGGGAGAACTACAGACAATGCATCACTATGCTCGCTTCCCACTGGACCCGCTATGTTAGAGACACCGTCTGACAAACCTATTCGGATCTACATCATTCAGTCTGTTGCCTCCACCTTGTCTCGGCGCGGACGAGACGCATCTCAAGTGTCAAAGCGATACGTTGTCCATTTGGATGCATGGAGCTGTTCCTGTGCCAGCTTTGCCCTTGATGCGTATCCCAGCCACGCAGAAACAAATCCGGCTGAGAAGAACGAGGGGTCTGTCCTACCTTGGTCGTTTGGTGGTTTGAGTCTGGATGGAAACCCTGGGGTCGGGGAGAATATTCCTTGTTGCAAGCATCTCCTCGCATGTTTGCTGGCTGAGAGATGGGGAACAGTACTGGGCGGATATGTTGAGGATCACCGCACAACAAAGGAAGAACTAGCCGCCACAATCGCGAGCCTTTGACTGATGGCGGGTCAATTGGTGCAATCATCGTACCTATAGGTACGCTAATACTGTTTCTAGCATCATCATTGGCTTGCAAAGCGGCGAACATTTGGTTTGGGGGAGAAAGAAAGCCAGCTTGTTGTGACTGGCATTGATAGATCCTCGCCCTCGCCCTCGCCCAGTAGCTCATCATGATCAATGTACAAAAGGCATCATCCCGCCTGGCAGATACCACCATGGATCCGTTACCATTGGCGCCAAGAGGGCCTTCATCCACTTCTAGGCCTGGTCCTTCGCCTGCGTCTATTTCCAACCTACTCACTGCTTCTTCTTGTCCTTAGTTTCCTTTTCTTTATCGCTTCCCTCCTTAGCTTCTCCATTGGCGCCGTTGGCACTGCCCTCCTTCTTCTCGTCTTTGCCATTTGCCTCGTCCTTCTTGGCCTCCTTATCATCCTGCTGCTGCCGGTTCTGGATCTTGTTCTCTATCAAATCATGGAAGGCGGTAATGGCGCGTATCAGGCTGCTCAAGTAGATGGCCATGAGCTGGTCGTTGGTCTTGATGCTCATGGCATGCGATAGTTCGCGGCTACCTGATTTGCCATCACCTTCCGGCGTCGACAAGTTGGGGAGGAGATTGAAGACGTCTTGTAGATTTCCAAGAATGGCGTGGTTGACGGGGAGCTGCCCATCGAGGACCTTTTGGAGGTATGCACCGATATCGCGCAATCGTAGGTGAAGGCCCTGGAGCGACTGGAGCTGGTTGGTGACCCGGGTAGACAGCGTGCCGACGGCAACATCACGAATGTCTCTTAATAAATGCTCAACGCCAATCTCCTCTGCCTCTTCGGCCTCGATGATGGACGGAGTGTGTACGAATGTTCGTGAGGTCGTTGTACCATCCTGTGGCGTTAAGAGTCAACATCAAATACTACCTTCGCCCATGGTGACATCACCTACATCCTTGATTTCCTCAACGGCAAAGTACGCGTCGGTTGGAACGCCCGACTCCTTCGGCTGCACGTCAATGATGACCAGCAACGGATTCGGCGTGTAACGCTTGAACAGCTCGTTGATCTCCAGATCAGAGGCACGGAGCTTGGGACCAGAGTGATACCATCCTATTAGCTTCTCACGTGCATTGACCTTCTTGAACATGTCGTTCATCGATTCGACATAGTTGTGGTCTAAGAACCACACCGACGGGTCCTTGTCATCTTCCTCGAAGGGAACTGCATGGGAAAACACCAGCATGTCAACCATGGGAAACCGAGGCGGGGTGACTGTGAGGCATCGCTCGACGTACCTGCAAAGCTGTTTGACACCCTTACGTTCTTTCCATCATTTTGACCCAGCAACACGCCAACGACTCGCCTTTTTGTCTTGTTCTGCACTGTACGGTTGTAATGATCGACGGCGGATAGGAGAACGAGGGGGGCGACGGAGACGTTTCGGGTGACGAGGGAGAGGGTTTCTGCGGTGGTTGTCGGCATCGTAGGTCAATTCGAGGCACCAGTCTTTGTGTGTAGGTTTATGCGCTGGCGCTCATCAAATTAGGGGAGAGGATTGGAAAAAGTAACCGTTCACGTAGGATGTGGCAGTGGCAGTTCGAAGACTTGGTTGGAAGCACTGAGAACTCGTTAACGTTGCTGCCGTTGTTGGCGTGTTATTAGAATGTTTCCTGCAAGCGACTAGGTAACTCTGCCTTACGTTGCTGCACCTCGCGACCAGGGTAAG
This sequence comes from Hypomyces perniciosus, assembly GCA_008477525.1. Taxonomy (NCBI): domain Eukaryota; kingdom Fungi; phylum Ascomycota; class Sordariomycetes; order Hypocreales; family Hypocreaceae; genus Hypomyces; species Hypomyces perniciosus. The sequence goes on from SPDT01000006.1 coordinate 1,672,332, forward strand.
CTCCAGCGAACGAGGTCCATGCTGGAGTACAAAATACCTGGAGGGTGACGGGTTTACGTAAATCCGGCAGCTGCGGGGTCTGGATTGCTGGCCTGTCAAGGCTGATGACAGACGATGACAGACAGCAGAAGGTGAAGTAGTAAGTAATACTACGACATAAAATACGAAGTATGTACTTCGTAGGTGTAAGGTATTCATTATTTCGCATATTCCGCACTTCTCTGTTATTTCTATGACCTTTATGTAGGGGAAGAAGCTGTTGGCCAAGAGCAATGGCACCAGACTATGTGCGCGGATCTGTAGTGGTTCAGCCATCAATGATGGAGGCTTCAAAAGAAATAAGATCAGGCCTCCTCAATCTAGGATATTTATCGCCCTTGGAACAGAAAGGGATGGGAGGCAAGGAGTGTAAGTCATATCCTGACAATGAAGATCCGGTTTGGCCGAGGTTAGGTCCGATGTCACAATCAGAGGCTAGCATGGGTTTTGAGGCTCGGCCCAAGGGTACTGCCGATATTCGCTCGATTTCGTCTATCCGCCATCTATTAAGAGCACCTATGTACGAAGTACGAAGCATATGCTTATAGGACAGAGACATTGCGATGTGCTAAAAGAAAATCTAATTGATATTCACCACAGATATCCTAGCATATGGCTACATACGACATTTGCAATGCTGCTGTCAGACGGATGAAGATATACTGGGTAGAATCCTACCTACATGTAGGTTATTAACCACAGGCCTTACTTACTCAGCGGGTGCTGGGTTCAGGTATTAGTAAGTTGTTTTACTAATAATCGCAATTTCTGAAATATGCCGCCGGCAACACTCTGTGCCATTCTACGAAGCATGTTCATATGTAATAACATGTCTAACAAAACCTAATGTCGCGGAATTGTGTGTGAAGGATGCCAACACAGTGGTGGCCAGTACGGCAGTGGCGCCGATAACGGTGACGGACCAAGGGAAAAGAGTCCCGTCAGCCCGGGTATTGTCCAGCACTTTGGGCGGGAAGAACTTGAAGGGGGGAAAAGAAGGGGAATAGAAGGGGGAAAATACATAAGAGAAAGAGAGAAACAAAGAGAGAAATATCTATCTACTTTAAATACCACATATTACCTATAGTAGTAGTATCTACCTATAGTACTTACGAGGAGTACTTGTAGTAGGTAACCATGTCTTTTTTTTTCATGTGCCTGACTTGAGCACTCGGTACGGAGTACACCGAGCAGCTCTGTACCCACTACATCACCACATTGCCTTGACCATTTTTTAACCACAATTTAGCAAAGGTGTCGGGCCAATCAGGTTCCCCGTTTGGGCATTCTCTCTCCAAGTACCTTAAGTACGGGATACTTGAGGCACAGAAAACTTGTGGGCCTTTCTTCGGCAGCATTTCGTGCTTCTGAACCAGTTTCAACCACACAAGCAGCATCTCAAACCGCCATCCTGTCTTTCTCATCCTCAATCTTCAGTCCCATTTACGGCAGCCAGTTGCGCTCTCCCCTTCAGCCCCCAACCCAGCCTGTCTCCCACGCCAATCGCCCCGGCCAGGCTCTCCAAATCCGCAACAATGGGGTTCGTAGAGGATGAACTCAAGCAGTTGAAGGATGTCATCAGCAACCTCGACTCGCGAATCAAGCAGCTTGAGCAGCGCGCTACAGGCTCTGCTCCTGCTACCACCGCTGAGGGCGTCCGCATGCTCCTCATCGGACCCCCTGGAGCTGGTGAGTCTACTAGCTATGCTCTCCGGGCCTTCGCGGGGCGCTCATCTTGCTTACTCGTCTTCTAGGCAAAGGAACACAGGCACCCAAGATCAAGGAGCGCTTTTCCTGCTGTCACCTGGTACGTAAACCCCACCCACCGTGGCTCTCATGGTTATGCATCTCTAAAATTTGGTCCTTTCCGATGCGCAGGCAACCGGCGACATGCTGCGATCACAAGTCGCCAAGAAAACACCGCTCGGCCGAGAGGCAAAGAAGATCATGGACCAGGGTGGTCTCGTCAGCGACGACATTGTCATTGGCATGATCAAGGAAGAGCTTGAGAACAACAAGGAATGCCAGGGCGGGTATGTCAATGACCTCTTGCTCCCCTGCCCCAAGTGTTGCTCTCTTCGTGCAACCCGCTTACCTGTGTTGTAACAGATTTATCCTCGATGGTTTCCCTCGCACCGTCCCTCAAGCCGAGGGCCTCGATGCTATGCTCAAGGAGCGAAACCAGACCCTGCAGCATGCTGTTGAGCTGCAGATAGACGATTCCCTGCTCGTCGCCCGCATCACTGGCCGATTGATTCACCCCGCCTCTGGCCGTTCCTACCACACCACCTTCAACCCTCCCAAGGAGCCTTTGAAGGACGATGTGACGGGTGAGCCGCTCATTCAGCGGAGCGATGACAACGCCGAGGCCCTGAAGAAGCGCCTGGCTACCTACCACAAGCAAACTACGCCGGTCGTTGACTACTACCAGAAGACGGGCATCTGGAAGGGCCTGGATGCCAGCCAGCAACCCGGCCAAGTGTGGAAGAACATGTTGGATATACTGGAAGGAAGCAAGCCTCACGGCTCTGGCATTTTCAACAGAATTGCCGACAAGAGCTGAGCCGTTGGATATTGTGCTTTGAATATCTAGGTAGACATGAGGACTGAGGCCAAATCGGTCTTCTGCAGCCACAATCTTGTAGTCTTAGCCTCACTGATGTCTGTATGTAACAAAAGTCGCCCAGGGTTTAATGTAGTGTGGCGGTATAGACGGTGGTTTGTCTGCAATTCACCAATTGATGTAACTCTTTGTGTGCATAATTGCATCTTAATTACCTAGATCCCTTAGCATTAGCCCATTAACGAATGCGATCGGATTTCTGTAGCAATATCATGTAAAATACTCGCAATTACTAGTTAAGTTTTGATACCGCAAATCTATTGTCTGTCGACATGTACTTTGAGGTCATCATATTGGGGTATTCCTTAATCCTGCCCATCCCATTTACGCTCTAATCATGCTCAGAGTACAAAAACATACTCGCCCCTTCTTCACTCCCTCGCAATGCAATAAAACCCAACGTAAGGAAAATGTGAATTCCCATGGATGCTCTACCAGAGGTCTTAGGGAAAGGTTTGCGGATAGGTCATAGAGTAGACATTGGGCAGGCCATCATCCATATATCATCGATCTTGTGGAAAGCAAGTGATGAAAGGAGAACCCCCAGCACCTGCCACTAGCCATAAGGTATAGATGAAGCTCAACCCGTGAGACCCTATCTCCTCGGGGCAGCTGAAGAGTCAGGTCAGTAGAGGTAGAGCATGTCGCGTTGGCGCAACTGACCATTGACCAACTGCCTCTGCTTGTTTAGCCAGCTCTTGGGGGCATCTTGCCGGCGTTGGAGCACAACATGATTACTTTGAAGACGACTTGTGAGGTCATACCAAGCTGTTGTAATGAGAGCGTTTTCCCTCTGAAGATTCTTTATGGTATGTTCGTTGGCAGCCTGCATGTCCCTGGTTAGCTTATGCGCCTTCTCTTCGCTGGAGATATCTAAACAGGCCGAGTGTAGTCATGGCCAATCAAAAAAAAAAACGTACCTTTTGCGCCGCAGAGTTCTCCCCGAGTTGTGCTGCCTTGAGTTTGCTCTGCAACTCAACCCTTTCCTGTTCTGACTTTTCAAGTTGCTAGAAAATTTAAATGTTAGCACAACTATACTTGAAAAATCTGGAAAAGGATGGTAGTTTCGGGCTCACCTGATTTCTTTCTATGAGACGAGCACGCAACTTTTCAACCTTCTCAGAGGCTTTCCTGACAGCTTCGGATACATCTGCATCCGCTGACCCGGCAGCCGACTCATGCAGATCCTTGTTCTCTTCCGTCTCTTTCCTGAGCCTGTCGTTGGCTAGCAGCGAATCGATTAACTGGGATTTCAGTGCATCACGCTCACTGGTGACAAAACTGGTTTCCTCCCGCAGTCGGTCAAGTTCCGCTGTTAGTGATCCAGATATCAGCTTATCCGCATTCTTGAGTTCGTCAAGTGCCGCAATGCTATCTTTCTGAACAGCGGAGAGGTCAGTCCGCAGACTGAGGACTTCTCGATCCTTGTCTGCAAGCTGGGTCTCCAAATCACTAATTCGTTTCCTAGCTTGCTCCAAATCAAGCTGCAGCTGCGTATAACCATTTCGCAGCTTGATGAATGCCTCTGATCTGTAGCACTCTAGTGTCAGTATCTATACCCTCAACCTAATCAGGAAATTGATGCGTTCAACTAACCCTTCGCCCACCAGGTTGTTCATCAAAGCCTCCATGTGGTCCTTGGTTATCGTGTGTTTCTCGAAAATGTCGTTGAAATTCTGTTGAAGTCGTTCCCGTTGTCGTCTTTGATCCTCCAAATCTCGTCGAAGTAGAGCTGCGTCCCCGGCAGACCCGACGGTCCTCCGCAACAAATCATTTTCTGCTTTCAACCTCGAGAGTTCCAGGGGAATATTGGTTTGTCCATCGTCCTTTGAAGCGCTTATAAGCTCGTCCTCAAGGTTGAATATGGATGGGCTTGCTTCCAGACTGACTCCTTGGGATGCTCCACTTCCGCCGTGTTGCAACTGTTCCTGTAGGTCTTGTATGAAATGCTCATCGTGGGTTCGTTGGGCTTGTAGTCGCACGAGTTCCTCTTGAAGCGCCGCGAGATCTTTCAGAAGCTGAGCCTTCTGATTACGCTCATCCCACAGATGTTGCTCGGACTGTGTGATCATCTTTGTAAGTTCATCCTCAGCCTTCTTTGTGCGTTCACTTCGTTCTCTGTCCTCAACCAGAGAGCGCAGTTGCTCCTGTAGCTCAGCTCTCTCATACTGAAGGTTTTGGACGTCTCGAACCAGGCCCTGCTGAGATTCAAGTTTCTGTTTGTAACGCTCAGCCATGTTCGCTTTTTTCTCAAGCTCTTCCGCTTTGTGCTTCCACTCGGCAACTTGATCCCGAAGCTCGTCGGCCTGGATGCTCTTCTGGCCTAGGCGATGAACTTCACTCTCTAACTGTGTCCTTGTCTTGTGATTAGTTCGAATAACCTCCTCATTTCTAGCAATGATCTCCATCTGCTCATGGACCTGCTCCTCCAAATGTTTGATAGCTTTGGCGCTGTTGGCCCCGTCTTGAGTGGCTTTTCTTAGGACCTCAAGCTCGCGATCATTCTTCTCTCTTTCATACGACAGTTCCTCGTGACTCTGTTGAAGATGTTCGTGACGGGTGATATAGTCGGATAGTTTCTTCTTAGTCATGTCGAGTTGCTGACGCAGGGCTGCATTCTGCTCTTCCACAAGAAGTTCAATATCCCTAGCCTCCATAACTGCGTCAATAGCCTCATCAAGGTCATCATCGTCCTTGGAATTTGCAATATCCTGTTGCACCGACCGAATGATCTGCATAATCTCTGCCTGGGTGTCACGGTCGAGGCCATTCTGGATCCGAGGGACATACTTTTGATTGTCCGGGCCCATGGCGGCGGCGGATACCATGACGGCTAGTAACTACACGTACGCAACAATTAGCACACAATACCCCGTCTGAGTTGATTCTGTAATCCTGCGTGGGCGCAATACCTGGCTAATACCTTGCGGCTCCGGGTTCTCAGCAACGGCATGGTAGTCAAATTTCTTGGCTTGGCAGCTGAGCTCTGGGATTTGCCGACGAATAAATCGAAACAGGCCTTTATAAACGGCCTGAATGTTGCGCTTGTTGGCCAGATTCTTCGAAACGCCCTGGTTCGACTCCAAGTGAGAAGGGTCGAATTCAGGGTCCAACTCGTGTAGGATATGGGCAAGGGTGACTCCATTGGTAAGTTCATCGAGAGACTCGGCGGTACGGTTGAGATCGAAGACGCGGTTGACCTGAAGGCGGTTTCTATGTTAGACGGGGTATGCTGGACGAGGAGCGTCATCGAACGCGGGGTGCTGCTAGGCAGGTAGTACTGACAGCCTTAAGGAGCGCGACCTGCGCGCGTTGACTGTATACCGGCATCTTTGAGGCTGTTGACTAGGTCGTGAGGTGATTACAGTGCGCTCTGGCGGCTAGGGGCTTGATGTGGATTGCTATGCAAGACTCGACAACTTGATACCGGGGAGGGAGTGTGGCGGGTGCCGGCATATCGGGCCTGAAGCTACTACTCGGACAAGATGATTGGAGGTGCTTCGTCCGTCATTCCTGCGTAGCAGGGCAGGGTCTCGGGTCCCCCTATTTTCAAGCCGGCAAAAGGGAGGAATATTTGTAGTACTTCTAGGTGTAAGGGGAAGAATAGCACAATTAGGTCGTATTGCATTCAAATGCTGATCCGAGAAGACAGAATGAGAGTATGGGGTTGAGATGCCGCCGCACAGACCACATCGTTGTTCATGCCTACTGATGTAATTTCGCTACTCTACTGCCACTACTACTGATAGTATGCTCACTTAACACAAGGCGGCGAAGAAGGGGCAGAAACTCATCGCTCAAGGACATAGCGAATATACGTTCAACTTATTTTATTGTAGATACATAAGGATACACACATATTTCTGCCTTTAGTACCAACTAGGTATATTCTATCTACCGGCCAGTAGTACGACCCTGCCCAAAATGCACAAGAAGCTACTACTAGTAGGTGAGGGCCGAGGTGTGTAAGCTGCTTTCGACGCACTGGCATCATCATGGTCTTCAAAACAATAGGTGGCAATGTGCTCACACGCAAGTACAGAAAATAATACGGCACCCCTAATCATACTATCGGTAATTGCCTAGGTACTAAGTATTTTGGGGGGCAAGTACGAAGTCCTACTCCGTAGTGGATGTCATCTAAGGCTACCTAGGTATGCATGCTCTGAGGTATTGCTTCACCGTCCCGAGCATCTTTGCGATCGCCTCTTCCTGCGCCTTAATGTAACGACTTATATGCCAGAATAGCGTTCACAACAGTACTTTGTATAACTATGACTGCTCCATGCCATCATGGTGCAGCTTTGGGAGTGTTACTGGGATTTCGTACAAACAGAGAGCAAGTTATGAGAATTCCAAGTCAACGCCAGGTCCAACTAACACGATAGTGACGGTAATCGCCGTCAAGCCGGCGGGTATCATAAAAATCCATTTCCCAGTTCCCATTTGCCAAATATCAAGTGTCCAACGCCATGTACGGTTGATACCTTCGTCTAACACTCCATGTTCCTCCGTTGTCGCGGTTAGGTCGTTGATTATAGATTCGATACCATATCGTCTTCCTCAACTCTCATGGAGTACTCAACACCCCACGCCTGCACTGATGCGAGAGCTTTCTCTGGAGCGATGACAGCGAATCCCCTGTGGGCCAATCAGCATGTGTCGCATACAGCTGTGGTCATCGCGAATTTACCTGAGGATGGAATAGATATGAGTGATCCTTCCACCAGCCTTAATAATGTCGTCCTTGGCCCGATTAATGACCGAATCGGGCGTCGCATCGTTGTCGAACCAGACGATAGCCGACTTCTTCTGGTCAACAGCCATTGCGGTAGGTAGGATGGCCAGAGCCGCAACAAGATGGGTAAGGAGTCTCATATTGATAGAGCTTGCGTAGAGATTTGTGTATTATTGGACAGATTGACGCTGTTGTGTTATCTCAGTTATTGGCGAGTTTGTCGTTGACAAAAGCAGAGAGTTGGTGACGGCACATGCGGGACAAGTCGACCGTGGCGAATGACCAAGGCTTACGAAGTACGCGTCAACCATTAACCCGGTCCGATCCTGTATGTATGTACTATGTACCTATGCAAGTTGGAGTGGGCTCCTGCCTAAAAAGGCAGGTTGTTTCCACCTGTACCAGCGAATCATCAACACGCAATATTTCGCAACAAGATTTCATGTTTATTGCTTGCCTTCGTTGAATACAGGTACTAATACCTTGATTCTGTATACTTCGCACTGGCCCATACTTTTTAGGCCGCCGTATGCTATTTAGAGTGCTGGCATGGCGGGGCGGTTTATTATGCGAGATGATGAACGGGGAGGTTAATAGTAATTTGTCTTGTTGTAACAGTGGCAGCGCCCAAGATGTCAATTTGATTAATAACTTGTAATGTGAAGAAATGTATGTGGCAACTTTAGGATCCACCATCCTCCAGAACTTGATAGGCACGTCAATGACCAGACAGAGATGTTTATGGTCTCACAACAACCCAAAATTCTCCAAGTTTGGGTTCATACCTTCCCGCTACTAGGCAGACTAGCGTTCTCATTCCAGAGATCCTTGGTTTCTTGCTCTACTGCTCGCATAGCCACCGCTACAGATTCCAATTTGGCAACGACATCGATAACACCATTGTTAACACGTTGGAAGTATTCGTCGTTTGCCTCACGGCGCTTCCTGGCATGAAGAATGTCAACTTCTGTTTCCTCGTCCAGCTTGGCACCTAGGCGATCTGCTCCGCCGCTGCTGCTCCCGGGCCGTCCACTGGCCGTGCCGGCCGTGCTTCTCGCTGCATCGGTCCCCTCTCCGGCACCGGGCTTCGGCGGATCTGATAAAGCAACTTTCAAGTTGGGCAGTTCATCACCTGTCGCGGCGGTTGTATGATCATGAAGTGTCGTTTCTATAGCGTCATCTGCCTCACTTCTAGCCCATGCTTGTGCAAGAGCGATTTGGGCGGTGCGTAAGTCCGCGAGCTTGCGGTCATGCTCAGGTCCAAATACATGGGTGCCTTCTGAAGCTGACAATTCCACCTCCTCCAAGGTGGCTTGCATTTCGGCCCACAAGGCATCTGTCCTATCGGATCCGCGAGAACTTTCCGTATTCTGTAATAAGAGACTCAGGCGCTGCTGCTCAGGTGGTACTGCTGATCCAGAACGAGAAGATGCACTGATATCAACGTTGGAGGGATCCCATTTCAAATTATGAGGCCCAGGAACTTGGGCTCCAGGCGCCAAGATGCCAGGAAGCGAGACATGTGAAGCACCGGGAGATGGATGTAGAAACAAAACCGGTGGTGGGTCCCGCTGCTTGCTTTTGGGTTTTGTTATCAGCGACATGGCATCACGGAGAATCGGTTCAGTCATTTATTAAATTGGTCTGGCGTTCATAATAGGTAGGAAGCAAAGGTTGAGTGAGACGCTCGCCGTTGATTGGGTAGACGTTATCGGGCTCGGATATTGGCTTATCCGAGTCGCGTAGTGAAATCACGTGACTGTCAGCACACCAGTGGTCCAGACTTTCCTCTCTAGGGTCTGAAAACCCTACTTGAATTTCCGTAGCCCAAGTCAAGCTTTCGTTACTCTGCCGTCGTCACATTACCCAACCATTATCGCGATATCAGCATAAATCGGTACGTTTGATGCGACCCAGCTCCCTCAAATAAACCCTTAAACCCAACTAGACGCATTTTGCTGACATTGCGAAGCAATCATGGCTGGCGGCAAACCCCGTGGTCTCAACGCCGCTCGTAAGCTGCGAACGAACCGAAAGGACCAGAAATGGGCCGATCTCGCCTATAAGAAGCGTGCTCTGGGCACTGCTTTCAAGTCCTCGCCCTTCGGTGGCTCATCCCATGCCAAGGGCATTGTTCTCGAGAAAGTCGGCGTCGAAGCCAAGCAGCCCAATTCTGCCATTCGAAAGTGTGTCCGAGTTCAGTTGATTAAGAATGGAAAGAAGGTTACGGCTTTCGGTATGTTTCTTCTCACACCTCTTGCGGGTGTGAGGGCTGTGCGATTTGAAGATCGTGACTGATGATGATTGATAGTCCCCAACGACGGTTGCCTGAACTTTGTGGACGAGAACGACGAAGTGCTGCTTGCTGGTTTCGGTCGCAAGGGCAAGGCCAAGGGTGATATTCCCGGTGTTCGATTCAAGGTCGTCAAGGTCTCGGGCGTGGGTCTGCTTGCTCTGTGGAAGGAGAAGAAGGAGAAGCCTCGGTCGTAAAGATTGTTATTTGGAAGGGGGGCAATGTCACACATTTCTCATGAGGAGTCACAACGGTTTGCTTGCATCGGCATAACAGGTTGGGTTTTGATCATGGGAGACTAGGATTGAAAAATAGATCAGAAGGTCTCTTCAAAATTTCAAAAATTCAAACCATTCAGGTGCTATAGCTGGTAATTATTTTTCTATTTTTATCAGGTCCGGTACTCAAAGCACGGGACTCCTCCCCTCTCAGAGAAGCGTCTTCTCGAGGTTGTTGCACGGCTCGAGAGACGTAGTCTGCGGCCAAGCCGAGACTGATGACGCTCCCAGTTATCCAACAGCCATTCACAAACCACCACCAACAATCCTTGACACTCTTCAGATTGACTCGTTTGATCATGGTTCCCAATGTGACGAGAGCTCCGCCACAACTTCCGAGGAAGAACGCTGGCCCCGCTCCAGCTGCCGCTCCAGCTGCACTCAGGAGAGCAACTTGTGTTATTGCTAGCCCTGCGAGGACTTGCTTGGTTTGCTTGTCGTGCTTCAAGGCGATGCTCTTGATGCCAGCTTTAGCATCATCCTTGATGTCCATATGAGCATAGATCATGTCATACAGAACAGTCCAGGCAATGTTTGAAGTGTAAAGACAGGCGGCAGCGGTGAGTGCGGAAGAATTGGAGAGGAGATTGATACCAAGAGCGGGAAACCCCATGATGGCACCCCAAGAAAAAGTCAGACCAAGAACGAATTGGGGATAGTAAGTAACTCTTTTGGCCAAAGGATAGGAGGCAACGAACAAGAGACTCGGAATTCCATAGAAGAGGCACGGCAACGGAAACTGAAGCAAGATGCCCAATCCAGTAAGGAGCTGGGCCCCGGTGAACACGATACCTTGGAAGGGGGTAATTGCGCCGCGGGCAATCGGTCGCAACCGAGTCCGCCTCACATGTGGATCAAGATTTCGGTCCCAGAGATCATTAATAGTGCAGCCAGCACCGCGCATTATCAATGCACCAGTAAAGAACAAAAGTGTGGTACCGGCCACTGAAGGGAGTGAGGCCATGGGATCCGCCATTGGGGCTGCCATCAACGTCGAAAAGAGGCAGGGAAAGAAAAGATAGTAGGTACCGGTTGGTTTGTCGATTCGAATAAGTTCGGCATAGGGCACCCATGACTTGGGAATTACCGACAAGATCCCAGTCTTGGATGGTGCGTACTCTGGTAAAATCTCACTGATAGCTGGGTTGAGATCTTTGATCGCTGGCCGCAGGCGCCTTTGTGTCTGGTGGAAGGCAGTGACTTGTTGGCTACAAACCCATGGCCGAGCAAGATTTCCAGGAATTAAAGGGAAGAACGAGCGAGGCTGAGCCCATGCTGGAGCACCAGGGCCATTCCTAGGTAGCCATCGCAAGGTATTCCAGGTCGAAGCCCTGGGAAGCGCACTTTGCCTCATTGATTACTCTGAAAAATTCGAGTTAGTATGAATGGTAGATTGTGCAATGTGAACATGAGTTTAGGAATTGCGAAGGAAAGAAGTTGAAATCGCTACCAATTGCATAGTACTTACGTTGACAGTCTTATGACTTGAACTTTCCGGCCATTCCTAAGCCCTCGACAGGGCCATACTATTGTCACAGGATGCTCCAAATTCCAATATGTCCGTTGCATTTACACGTACGAGGAACGTGATCACGTGAGATGCCAAGACAATGAATTGGTACTACGGAGTACCCATACTCCATATGGAGTAGTAGTACTACTACTCCGTACCTGCCTAGCCTTTAGCACGAAGTACGAAGTAAAGGTACCAAAGTACTGAATGTACCTCTCCGTGGGCGCTGCACGTTCGTAGAGGTAGTATACAGATTAATAATAGGACGCATGAGCTCCAACGACGAGGACCAACCGAACGAACATTGCCCGGTCATCGCATAGCGGAACCATCTGAGGAGAACTTCGGTATCCTAACAACGCTCCCCATGTCATTGTGACCCGTCGAGCCGGAGCTTTCTTATCGGTATTATGCCCTTTTTATTTTGAATCTACCCAGGCACGCATCCATAGGTGGTGATGCTCGACGCGCATCACTGAACCTCCGATCTGTGGTTACAGCATTCTCGATGGGCTGTCTCGAGCAACATCAGCAAGATGCCTAGCGCACAGCATCCGCAGGCGAAATTTGACCCGATACCACCAGATCTCGACCTGCCCGCCTTGGTCGATCGCACGCCGAATTTCAAATGGGTCCAGCGAGTTTCGCGAGCGCAAATCCGCAACCTTGGGCAACAGGAGTTTGAGAAGCTCGTCGCTATCCATGTCATAGCTGGTGGAAAGCCTCTAGTCATTGACGGCTGGGACTCGGTTCTGCCTCAATGGCTTTTCAATGCGGGTTGGCTTGAGGAAACCTACAACAAGAAGCGTGTGTCCTCCTATCAAGCCTTGTATTTGGTGAAATGCTAACGCAGGAATTCCACAGAGGAGAACGTGCGAGACATTACCAATGCTGCTGATATCCCCATGACGATTGGGCATTATCTACGTGCGATGAAGCAGCTCACGAACCAATGGACTCCCCACACTTTCCGCGACGAGCGCCGGCAGCGACTCTACCTCAAGGATATCGACTGCCCTGAGGAGTGGCGTAATGCGTTACAAAAGGTCATTCATCCGAACCTTTTCTACTTAAACGAGAATATATCAACCACGGGCGGGAGACAGACGCAGGATGATAACATCTTTCGGAGTGAGGCTACTACGGCCCCAGCGGGGGACCTCATGTCTAGTTTGCCCGACGAGATGCGTGCCCAAAATCTTATGTGCTACATTGGTCATGAAGGTACATACACACCAGCACACCGTGAGATGTGTGCCTCACTGGGACAGAACATCATGGTTGAGGCGTCTAGGGAAGAAAATGGAGAAAACCCTGGAAATTCAATATGGTTCATGACCGAAAGCAAGGATCGTGAAGTTGTTCGAGAATACTTTCTTTCGATGCTTGGCCATGACATTGAGATAGAGAAGCACTTCGCCCAGATCAATGCTTGGAAAAAAGCCCCGTTTGATGTTTACATTGTCGAACAACGCGTTGGCGACTTTATTCTTATTCCTCCTCTTGCAGCTCATCAGGTCTGGAACAGGGGCACCAGAACCATGAAAGTTGCCTGGAATCGCACGACGGCGGAGACGCTCGACCTTGCCTTGCATGAGGCACTCCCTAAAGCCCGTTTGGTCTGTCGCGATGAGCAGTACAAGAACAAAGCCATCATCTATTATACACTGCAAAAATACCACAAAGAACTTCACGATATGGAGGAAAAAGCTGAACTCACACAAATGAGTTTCATGGGACTTGGGCAGGACATCATCAGGAATTCCCACCGTGTAAAGCGGCTGGCAGCAGATTTCAAGAAGCTGTTCGGTCTCTTTACCGAAATTCTTATTGACGAGATATTTGCATTCAAAGAAAAAGAGGTCGAGTTCCTCCCGTTCGATTCTTGTATTACTTGCTCCTACTGCCGATCGAATATCTTCAATCGATTTTTGACTTGCAAACACTGCGTCCGAACTTTAGTTGATGGGGAGGAAGATGCCTATGATGTTTGCATGGAATGCTACGCAATGGGCCGCTCGTGCGCCTGTCTCTCTGGTCTTCAGTGGTGTGAACAATGGTCTTGGTCAGAATTGGTTGACAGCTATGAAATCTGGCGGGCCACGGTCATCATGAACGATGGCTATGTGGACTTACAATACTCTCCGCAGCCGCTCGAGATAGCCCGACAGAGAGCAGGGAAGAAGTCGGTCGCACAAATCTGCCAAGAGGCACTACGAAGACGTCCTTGGAAAGATATCACGAAGCCAGAGCGCGAAAAGACGCCCAGTGACTCCGAGCAAGGGGACGATGAAAAACCAAACAAGAAGCCGAAGAGAAAGAAGAAGAAGGGTGAACTACGCAAGTGTCATGTATGTTGCCACCCAGATTATAGCTACAGGGTGCATCTATGTACAACCCCCGGCTGCACCGAAGGGTATTGCTATGGTGTTTTATACCGCGCTTTCGATTTGATGCCTCAAAAAGTTCTCGAGGATGAACATTGGCAGTGTCCGAAATGTTTGGGCATATGCAACTGCGGTTATTGTCGTCGTGCTGGCAACACAAAGCCATATACACCAAAGAACACATTGCTTGGACATGACACACGGCGGATCGCTGACGATCGTAGTGTTGAAGCGCTTGTTGACTTTCGGGTTCATAATCTGTCTTGGCTAAAGGCTGCAGGAGAAGAAAGCCGCAGCAAGAACAGCAAAAGAATGCAACGCTTGCGAGAGCAAGCTGACAATGCCAAGGCTCAGGACTTGACAGAACAAGTAGAGGCAGAGCGCAGGATGCAGACTGATACCGATTCCACGCATGATCCAGGAGCTACCAGCGTGGAAGAGCCGTCGGCCATTAACGGCCACGGAGATCAGAGCCATGTCCTTGGTCGAGGTGGAGTTGCCATGGCCGACTACCCAGTCCATGAGCCCACCTACTACCTTCATGGTGATGCGGGATCGGCAGACACTCTTGCCGTCTCAAGCAGTGGGCCAATTGGCGATGGTGTTGATTCATCTTTATATCCTGACCCGTCTGTTTTTGCGCGCCAGCGAATTGGCATGGGGTATTATGAACAGGATGATACGCCGGACAAAATCTTATTTGACCCATACCAAGCTCCTTCTACAGAGTCTATACAACTTGACGAACCTGATGTATCTGAATATGTCAAGAAGTCAATTCGGGCAGCCAAAAGAAAGGCCAAACGAGAGAATGAGGATCCGGACTTTGTCATCTCCAAAAGTCACCACAAGAAGCCTCGACTCGCTGCCGAGCCAACAGACTTTCTTGATAGCATGGACCCGGCTCTCTTCGACGAAAGGCCCACATCCTCTCCCCAGGCGCCGATGTCTGGACCTACACTGGTGGTCCCAAAGGGTCTTTCCGATAAGCAGGCAGAGGCAATTCAGGAAGGCCCAGGACGTCCTGTAGAGAAGAAAACGACGATGCCACGATTTGATGCCAATGAACCAGCACTGCGGCACGCCAAGCCCCGTGCGTCATATGTGGAGGTAGATTACATGGATGTGGACGATATAGAAGAGTCAGAGCCGGTCATTTTCCAGAGTATTCAACCATCAGCAGAGGAGGTAGAGCTAAATGATGAGCACAGCGATGCCATCGATCTTGCGGCAGAGGCTGTGCGTCCAGTCATCAAGCAACACGAGCTGGACGTGTCTTCGACACTGAAACCGCAAGAGGTGCAGATTACGAACCAAGACTCAATTCCTAGAAGGAGAGGTCGGCCTCCAAAGCGACTTTCTGCAGCAGTTTCACTCTCGGCCACCAATAGTCCAACTCCGCTCACCCCATCAGCTGAGGGTGGAAGCATTAAGAGAGGGAGAGGACGCCCGAGAAAGTCCATTCTACATTCACTTGCAGCGGCTCATGATGACGAGGCCTCCGGACAAGCTGATCAACAAAGCGATGCAGGTTCCAGTCATAATCAAGCCCCCGATGAGTTAAAAACACAAATCGCGAGCGAGATAGCTGAGCGCACAGAACAGGATAGTACCAACAAAGAAGCTGAACCACTGCAACGTAGGCGTCCAAGACGTTCAGGAGTCACCACGATTGCAGCTTCTAGTGTGGAGGTAGAGATCGATGTGGATGAAGACCAAGAGTGGCATAACAAGGTCGATACTCCGCCTCCACCGAAGAAAAGAGGCAGGCCGCGGCGATCGGAGGCTGTGTTGGAAAGCCCATCAGCCGAGAAAACTGTGCCTGCGAATTCGCAATTCATGTCCATGGCCGAGCGGATGGCTCTACAAGGTAAGACGTTCAGGATTGGCAAGCGTAAGTCGCAGGATGCCTCAAAAACATCAAACCTAGCCAAGCAGTTACACAAGGACATCACTCCTACGGCACCGAGGGAAAGGCAAAGTCCGATGGATGGAGCAATTGCTACCGCCGAAGAGGGCAAAG
Organism: Hypomyces perniciosus; assembly: GCA_008477525.1. Classification (NCBI taxonomy): domain Eukaryota; kingdom Fungi; phylum Ascomycota; class Sordariomycetes; order Hypocreales; family Hypocreaceae; genus Hypomyces; species Hypomyces perniciosus. The sequence continues at coordinate 1,688,226 of SPDT01000006.1, forward strand.
AAGTGTCTTCATTGTCGGCCTTATCCATCAGCAAAGACGGCAAAGATGTTTCAGAGCCCTCACGACGAAGTAGACCTACACGTGGGCCTACCATTGTGAAGCTCTCGGATGCAACTCCGGATTCCGATAAATCAGGGGGCTGGTCCAGCTCTGGGCGTTCTACGGATGATGAAGATATACCATCCACAGGTCCCACGGCCGGTGCTGGCGACAGTCGAGGTTTAGGGCTAGGACAGTCAAGGGGTGGTGGAAGAGGTAGAGGAAGAGGCAGAGGTAGAGGAAGGGGGCGAGGAAGAGGAAGATGAGGGCAAGAGGGCCTTCGATAAAGGAATGAACTGGGCAATGACAAAGGTCGTTCCCAGCAGACACCGGGGTGGTGCTTCTCAGCTATTTTCGTATGCAGATATGTGATAGTAAGGAAGGATACCACTTAAGATGATGGATCATGTTGGCACTCCGAACTGTCGGGTGTTGGAGAGTTCGCTCTCGTAGTATCATCTACCAGCTCGGCAGGAAACGACGAAATTACCTACCTTGGTACATGTGATTCATGCGCCCCGATCCCGGGCCACACAATATGACAACGTTAAGCAGACGCTGGATAAATGGTTGTATTAGTTGCTCACCAAAGGCATAAGCTATGCATTTGTACCTTGCTCTATCTAATGTAGAGGAATGTTCCGGCAACGTGGGTGGTATTCAACGTGTCAGCCACTCTAGACCAGCCCACGTGGTCGCCCATTTAACCATAAAAATAACATTTTATTATGCAAACCACAACAAGCTTTGAATTTATCCAATCCTTTTAACCGTCGGTATATTGGTCAATATATAAATCGCTGGGCTCTCTTGTTAAATTCATGGCAAGGTGCGGCATCCCTCTGCTATCCCCATCACCATTAAAGTCGCTGATGCTACTTCACTACCCCCAAATCAAATCACACCCCAAGACAAATATCGCCATGGCCATCATCCTATCTAATCCTGTTGTCACAATCGCCATGATTGTACTCACACCTTGGGCCAGACTCGGTGTTGTGGCTACAGTAACGGGCTCCGTGGATGCGCAATGGCATGCTCCAGCTCACAGCCAAGTCAATAACCTGACCTCGGCGATCAATGGCACTGGAGTCTATGGCTTCGTCTTCAACTCTTCCACGACCCCTGACAGCCAATACGGCACGTACAACTGGTGCAACATGCCCCATGTGAGACGCAATGAGTATGTTAAGGCTGGTGACGAGTATAAGTTGACATATGTCGAGCTGGTGATTGATTCCTATTCTATTCCATTATCCCCCTGTCGTACAACTACCTAGGAATCTAACACCGAGCGTGTGGCCATGACAATCAGATTCACAGGCACCACAAACGAACCCCATACTCGTCTAATGCGTTTCCCGTGGAGCCCTATCGCTGGGACTGCGATGATGCCCGACTGCACTACTATGGCGAGCCAACGCAGGGCCCCAGCCCCGAAGCCGTATATTTCCAGGGCTACATCTCCCCAGTGAACCCTTTCGTGCCGTCTGGCTGGATAGGCACTTGTCAATTCCCTCAAATCACCGCTGGGGGGCTGCAAGATTCGTGGCAGCATGGTGCTGACTTGTATGACGTCTACCACAATCTCCTCGGCCTTCTCCCAGCCAAGGGCGTTGACATTGCCTCCTACGGTTCACGCGTCAAGTATCGCGTAACCAACAATCTAATCACCAGCCAGGTTGCGGGAATGGTCATAAGCGGCATGTGGAACGCCAACAATCCTTGGCCTCTTATGGTTCAGGTACAGCAGAGCCGTTGCTCTCCTCTCTCATCCCCTTTGTTAAACCCTGTCACTCACACCCGGTTTCATCTAGGCCAGTGGAATAGACAGTCTGGAGCCTCAGTACAGCTGCTCCAGCGCAAGCAACCTCTTCTCATCCATAAAATCCAGCTCCAACGAGCAGTGGCGGCAACATTTGGATGCCGCCACTGGTCTCTATCGTCGACTCGACAACATCTCCGGAGTCTCACCCACCGACGGCGGCTTCCACGCCTCCTTTGATCACTACTATGACAATCTCTCGGCGCGCCAGTGCCACGCCAAGCCTCTACCTTGTAAGCTCGTGAATGGACGCAACAGTACCGACTGCATCACTCAGGATCTCGCCGATGCCGTCTACCGTTTGGGAAATTGGGAATATAGCCAGATCTATCGCGACAGCCCCTCTTCGCTCGCCGCCAGCGCTGCATCCCTCGGCGTCTGGGTAGGCGAACTGACGAGCCATCTCCGCGATGTTATAGCCGGCACGAGTGAGACCGTCTACTTTCACAATGTGGCCCATGATGGCTCCGTATCTCGCCTCCTTTCCATCCTACAAATTGACCAGATGGTCTGGCCCGGCATGGGCTCCGAGGTCGTCTTCGAGTTGTACAAGAAAACTGCGACAAAGGGACCGCAACCAACAGTCGCCCCTATTGCCCCTAGATGCAACCACGACAATTGCCTTCGCCATATGATCCAGCATCCAGAATCAGTAAGCGCATTCTGCCAAACACCTAAGCCCTCCGACTCGGCCACGAGCACAAAAGTAGCCACATCATCAAACTGGCCCCCTCAATGCCCCGACCATTCACGAATGTCTTCGGCGTGTTCTTGCCTGGTGTCTCCAACGACGAGTTCGGCTGCGCCATCCCAAACTGCTTCACCAACAAACGGAGGCTTTTACGTGCGCGTGTTGTTCGGAGGCAAAGTCCTCAAGTCCTCCAGCCCGACATTAGGCCTTATGGACATGGTTCCTGTAGAGACGTTTTTAGCATACATGGATAGTTTGGTCGGTAGGGGTGCTAGCTCTGTGATGGCAAAATGCCAGGGAAGCTGAGACCCAGATGTGACACTTCACGTCGATGGGCGCACATAACATCAGCCAAGATTCCCTGCCGTGGTGAGATAATATTAAGCCAGGCTGGCGGCATCTCGCGTTCAGTTAGGCAAGGCCTATTTCCGATTGCAGGTCGTCCCATCGACCATTCCGCATGGGATCCAGCCCTCTCAGTTTACTTAGCCAATCCGCCAACTCCTCTGACTCCTTGCCTTCAACCGACCTCCCTTCTAATTGACAAATCGCAAGTGTATACTCTATAAGAAACTCATAGATCCATTTTATATCATCATAGTCTTCAAGGAGTTCTTTTATAGCCTCGATCTCACTGGTGATATATGATGTGCGCTCCCCTATGGTAAGCCGAGGAGCCAACGTAGGGCGATTCCCTTGCTCGACCAAGTTTGAGATTAAGAACTGGTGGTAGTACCATAGGGACTGATCATCCGGGCCTACGTTCAGGGCGTCACGGACCATGTTGAGCTCTGTAGGATAATATCAGTATCCAAACACAAAATCTGGTTCACAATTGGGGCTGCGTCATACCGCCGTCTAGGAACTTTTTGCGAGAGGCATCATCAGCCGCACGCTCGTCCAACAGTCGACATAGGAGCTGGCTGCGATTATGCCAGGCAGAGAAGTTTGAGAGATCCATATGGATCATCTTGGTCGTATATTGAAATTCCGATTCGGTCATACTTTGACCCATCAATGAGGGGCCTTCCAATTGGGCTATGACATGGCGCCGGTATGCCCATGCATGGTAGTTTCTACGATCCTTGTGCAACATCTTACCGACCAATTCAAGCTCCTCCTCCCAGATGGATTTAGCAACGGAGACGTGCAGTCTGTCAATGGCCTGTTGCAAGATCCACATTCGAAAATTCCAGATCCAATAACACTTGGGGTGTTGCATAAGAAGGGGCACAATGAAGAAAAGTTCGGAGCGAAGGACCTCATGGGCTTGGCTGAGATCAGTCCCTGAACGGGCCTTTTCATTTCTGTCAAACCCTTGGTCTTCCTCAAGTGTTGTACCAGTCGTCCCAGTTCTCTGGGAGTTGGGGGATGGCTGGGTCTCGGTCGAAGATGAGGGCGATGAGTCGGCGGAAGAGGGCGTGTGAGTGGCGTTCGCTAAAGAACTCAGCAACACCGTCGAGGACCATGACCCATCCGATGGCTCTGACAATGGTCCAGAGATTAAACAACGTCTGCGGGCGTTCCATACTGTGTAGTACTCGGGGTTAAGACGCAGGAGCTTCGAGGTGAGCTGAAAGGTCTCCTTGTCGAACTGCGCAGCTGCTATCTACATGACAGCGCGTTAGCCAGTGCCAAAGCGATGCACATTGTATTCTCAGGGCATTTGGAATCACGTACTCGCTGGCGAACCTGATCCTCCAAAAGTCGGTACTTGTCAATCCTGACGAGTTCCTGCTGGCGCTCTTCCTCGGTTCGGATGCGGGCTGTGCGTGCTACGCCATGCTAACTTTCGTGTCAATATGTCTCAGCCTCACACAAGCCATGTCAAAGTTCAAGGACATACGCTGGCCATCTTGAGGCTTTGCTAAATTGCTACAACCTGTACTCTCTAAACGGACACAACGGCGGGATGACGTTGACCACTATTATCATAGATAGTGGGGGCGGAGGCTCATTAGCTAATCCGCAGCTCCTCGTGCATGATGCAGCCCGTTCTGAACCAAGAATTAATAATCACATCTCACGTGATCTCTACAGATGACAGGACTTTGTAGGCACGGGAAATTCATGAAGCTGGATAAGTTAGAGCGACAAATAAGACGAATTGCTCAAGTATTTATGGAGCTAATGAGTTTCAAATATAAAAAACCGTTTGTTTCCAAATAGAACGAAACCCACCACTACTAAGTAGGCATAGTATATGGTTATAAGTGATTTAATGAGGTGCAGTTAATACTACTACCCTCGTTTTCTTTCAGAGTTATTACTCCGTATTCCGTATGTGCTAGTACTACTTCGTACTACCTACTCCGTAATCCCTCCGGCTCCCCCACAAAGCCACCCGCCCCCGCATCAACCAATTCCCATCCCTTGTTACTTGGAGAGCGGAGCAAGATGGGATGCGGAATGCAGCAGGCAGGGGTTGAAAACATATTGTTAAATGGCTTTGAAAGTTACCTAGGTTAGTCCACGGTTGCCTTCTATGTCAAACCAGCAAGAAAGATAAGCTTTGCATCCTAACGTCTACTAATCCAAGTACGTCTAAGTACACACTTCCATAGGGCCTCGGGAATCAGGTTAGCGACTTGAAGATAAGGCAAGAGTACTGCAATTTAAGGAAGGAGTGAGGAATAAAGTATTATCAGACTTCAGACCACCCTACACTGATATCATCACACATGAGGAGGCTGAGAGATATCGTATCGGGCCGCGAACAGGAGGTTGTTATCAGTCAATCAATCAGTGTGCCTATCAAAGCACGCAACGTGTTTGCACGACTACGAAGTACATGATACGCAGTTATAAAAAATCTGCAACGGGATACTAATGCTATAATGCGTGCTACTACTACTCGTAGTAATTCTCCGTTGGCCCGTGGTAACGACAGTAGTATTAGCAGAGCAGGTCCCATCGATGGAGTAGAGGTAGGTCCACAAGAGGTGTCATTTTATTATAGAGGCCTGTCTTGTTTCTGATCGGATGTTCTAGATAAAAGCCCAAGGTGGTTAGGCTGCGATATCAGGTAGTAGTACATCTTTGCGTAGGCGAACCCACGAATCGGGAGCGGGATACACACATACATAGGGTGTTCGCGTAACGTTACAGGCAGGATTTGAAGTGCCGAAATAAAAGGGAAGCCAAGCCCAAGATGAATGATAAAGGATCGATCTTGCTTGCCGCCGCACAGACCCAACATGGAAGATCCTCGACCAGGGGTCCCGCGGGGCTGATCACAAAGATGGTAGCCAAGAACGGGCGCCAGGCACCCGGTGCAACTCAAACGAGAACCAGGAGCCAAATTCTCCTACCTCTTACAGCTAGTAGAAGCTTGGTTGGGGGCGTCTCCCATGTACGTCAGGTGCTCAGGCACGCGCGCATGTTTGCTTAGAGCATTAGGGCCGGGTTCCATGCGTTGACAGGGAAGTTGACAGGTCTATTACGTAGATAGGTAGCACCAAACTGCTGAGACCCATACCTCCCATCTTGGTGAGGTATGTTACACACAAGATACGCATTTTCTATCTCTCTCCTCTCATAGCAGAGTGATCAACAATGGTAGATGTTGCCTTGCTGCTGGTATTGTGGACGACATCACGCCTGCTATTACTCGTACTCCCCGCCGGATAATATTGAGTACTACTACGGAGTAGTACTAGTACTAGTCTACTTGGTAGTATTACTACTACTACTAACCTAGTAGAACTCCGTACTCCACACAAACTCCGTTCTACTATGCCTATTAATTTTTCCGGCTCCACCACAACAATACTACCCTGGTTGGGCATGTAATGGCATGTCCCGAGCGAATTATATGGATTCGTTTCCTCCGTATTTTATTTCAAGATACTGTGTATTACCCGTGGAGTAGCAATACGCCGCCAGATTCATAACTAGGTCTACGGAGTACATGGCATATAACCACGCAGCGGTGATTTAGCAGTTTACTGTGGTCTTCAATAGCACGGTGGATGTCTGGCATGCATATTAATAGTAGGACTATAGAACAAAAAAGAACTTCTTCCGGGAAGACGGCATGTGCTCCGTTCGTGACTCGGAGGCACGTGTGGACTGGAGACAGCGCCAAGAACAATCAGATTCTGCCTGCTGCAGCCCCATCAGTTTCTTCAGATGCCACGAGACTTATCGGCGAGCCCAGGAGTTCCCGCTGGGTAGCAGTGGTGGCGCCCAGTAGGGCCCTAAAGTGTGGTGGTATTTTGCTCTCGTCTATCTCATGCGCATGTTTTCGGTTGGTGGATAGTGTTTCATCAAGGGCCATGCCCGAGGGCTTCCGATAAACATTGAATAAATCAGGCTTCCCGTGGGTAAAAGAGGCTAAAAGGGAATTTTAATGCATCAAAGGTCAGGCGGGCAAAAGGAAGCACATCCTACAACTGTTAAATCGTTCCTATGCCAAACTCCCAGTAGAAGAGTAGCACCTAGCTTGGCGGCAATGCTAGGTAGATATTAGTACCTTATAGTACTGAATACCAATCAAGTACCACTGGTGAGCGTACCAGATAGGTGCCGATGTAATATATCTACACTATAGTACAGACAGGTATAGATGGTCAACTACTGCGTCGGCGGAAACTATTACCGAAGCCATTTCTATTACTGCCTGGGGTTTCTTTTCTTCCCCCTTCCGTTTCCTATCTACATGTGTATTGTGTATCTACCACTAGTAGTAGGTAGTACCGTACGTAGTATGCGATGCGTGCAGATCGCGATCAGTGACACATTGCTGGAGGCACTACGGTTATCAGCCGAGGTCAGTCTGGTTCGTCTGCTGACCCGACCAAGGGGGACAGGACGGACGCAAGCATTGATACTGATACACAGCGGCCGCTGATGGACAACGTCCACAGAGCATCATGTTTCGCTACGGCACTGGATATGGCGCGTGGACCAGTGGCAACGGGCCAATTCTCGGCCAGGTTTGCGCATTATGGCACCCGGAAACGCCAAACACTCACATCTGGTCTTCCAAGCGCTGACCCTCTCTATTTCCTCCTTCCCAAACGGGTAAAATCCATCTCGACTCATGGGATTCAATGAATCAATATGATGATAACCTACTATACCAATCAAGCAACTGCGAATACCACCTGGGGGCCTTGCCAATGTTCTGACATGCGCCTTTGCTTGGCAGGGACAGTCACGCCCTTCAATGTGGTGCACCGTCAAACAATGTACGAACTCGGTGAATCGTCAAGACATGTGTGTACTACATACAGTCTGACCGTGGCAGGAGAACCAGATGCCCGATGAGGAACGAGAGTCCGCACTCGATCTTCAAATAGTAGTGTTATGTACAATATATCCTGTTGCAAAAGAATTGGCGTTATGGCTGGCACAGAAGTGACATGGCTTATCCAGCCAACAAGCACCAACCACTTTGTTGGGTCGGATGGCGTCCCCACGATCCCCAAACTCTCACTGCTACCGCCTGAGGAGTAGAGATCTGGAGTGGGATGGTGGAAAGAAGGATCCCATGGGGAAGTCGAGCTGCCATGAGCAACGTTGCCAGACTTGGGGAAGGAGTGGTGTCTTCTTGGCTTTGATCGGCCGGGGTCATCGTGAGAGCCCGGCAGCAACACCGCTATCTTTCACATCCCGCTCATGGTTCATGCTTATTTTCTTGGGTCTCGTGGAGGGGGGGCCCTACGACCATGACGGACCAACATGAACTAGTAGTTGGGGTGTGGGTGAATCCATACGCCCATGGAGACGATGTTGAACGGTTACACAACCGAGACAACACTGGCATGGGTTGCAGAAGTCCCTCAAGACGCTCACAAGCTATCTCCTACTAGTATCGGCTTGGGATTCATCATCTCTCTATAAATGCCCTACCTCCCGTTCGTCAAGGAACCCTTTCATCATTAGCAACAACAACAACAACAACAACAACAGTCGACAGCCTCGCGCTATCCCCTTCTCTTTCACTCCTTATCTCCCAGTATATCCTCTGAAGAGCCTGGTGCTCTGGCTTAGCGTTTCGCACGACCAACACTCTGTCACATTGTGTTCCAATACTTCACCATGCTCGGTTTTCTCACCAAGTCGGTGGCCCTGCTCGCCGCATTGCAGGCCACTCTGAGTCTCGCCTCCCCTGTTGATCTTGATAAGAGACAGAGTGGTGGCTATGTCAATACTGTCTACTTCACCAATTGGTATGTGGCTCTGCCATCTCCTCTGCACGTGTCTCACTCCTTCTCACATCCTTCAGGGGTATCTATGGCCGAAACTACCAGCCTCAGAACCTCCCAGCCTCGGACCTTACCCATGTTCTCTATGCATTCATGAATGTCCAGAGCGATGGCACTGTGTAAGTCAACGGCCCTTGGAAAATGTCTCGATGCATTGTCAGTTAACGAGTCCGCTTTCAAGCTACTCTGGCGACCTCTATGCCGATATCCAGAAGCACTACCCTGACGACTGTACGTCCTCCTCTTCCTTCCACATATATGAGTCTCCATCTTGAAACGTACCTAACATGTGCATCAGCTTGGAATGATGTCGGAAACAACGCGTATGGTTGTGTCAAGCAGTTCTACAAGCTGAAGAAGGCCAACCGGAACCTCAAGATCCTCCTGTCCATCGGCGGTTGGACGTGGTCGACCAACTTCCCATCTGCGGCAAGCACGGATGCTAACCGAAAGAGGTTTGCCCAAACTGCTGTCACTTTTATGAAGGACTGGGGCTTCGACGGCATTGATGTCGACTGGGAGTACCCTGCCGACAGCACCCAGGCTGCGAACATGATTCTTCTCCTCAAGGCTGTGCGAGCTGAGCTGGATTCGTATTCTGCACAATATGCCAATGGTCACCGCTTCCTGCTCACCATCGCTGCTCCTGCTGGCGCTGAGCACTACAGCCGTTTGCGTTTGGCCGACCTTGGCCAGGTCCTTGACTACATTTACCTCATGGCGTACGACTTTGCTGGCTCGTGGAGCAGCTTCAGTGGCCACGATGCGAACCTGTTCGCCAACGCTCAGAACCCGAACTCGACACCATTCAACACTGATGATGCCGTCAAGGCCTACATCAACGGAGGCGTACCCTCAAGGAAACTCGTTCTCGGCATGCCCATCTATGGCCGCTCGTTCCAGCAGACTACCGATATTGGCAAGCCATTCACCGGGGTTGGTTCTGGAAGCTGGGAGAACGGCATCTGGGACTACAAAGTCCTGCCCAAGCCTGGTGCCACGGTCAAGTATGACTCCACTGCAAAGGGATACTACAGCTACGACGCAAACACCAAGGAGCTCATTTCCTTCGATACTCCTGACATGATCAACACCAAGGTCACTTACCTCAAGGGTCTGGGACTGGGCGGCAGCATGTTCTGGGAGGCTTCGGCTGATAGGACTGGCAGCGGTTCGCTTATTGGCACAAGCCGCAGCGCCCTGGGCAGTCTTAACTCGGCCCAGAACTATCTCAATTACCCCAACTCCCAGTATGACAACATCAAGAACGGTCTGAACTAAATCGCCCCTCCCGTTGCAAAGCCACCGAGGTACATGTGAACCACCTGAATGACTCGGGTCAATTGCACATATGACAGAATAGAAGCGCGGAACATAGCGGGATCGCTATCCTGTATATACCGACTGGCTTCGACACGATTGTACATACTTTTTATTTTCACTCCACTCGTTTAGGAAACTTCTGGCAGGCGTGTGGCAGGAAGCGCCACGAGGAATTGCTGCAGACGATGGACTTCTAAGTACATGTTCTATGTTTTGTTCTCCATTATATTGTACATAACGAGAAAAAAATTTAGCATTAGGAGGTATGCCTGTACTTTCATCTTCCTTTATGTACGCCACCGTGAAACGTGAACCCCCTCAACATTCGGGCAAAGAAACCATGATAGTACTGACCATTTGATGTGAATGCCACACGCTCGCCAAGTACTATCAATTATAGGGCCTGCCAGCTTTATGCGATCGGCAATCCCATGACGATATCTCAAAAATACGGGGCGCCTACGAAGTACTCGTATGTGTGCGATATGGATGTACTATCACAAGATGTTGCAGAAACTAATGCAAAACCCTGTCCTACTTAACGAGCCATGGTGGAGTGGCATTGTGTATAGGGTACCCTAGGCAGACTCCAACATGCACCCATCAATTGGTACAAGCAAATGCCGGCCGCCAGAGACATCACACGACCTTATACTGCTACTACTAGTACTAGGTAGTAGTAATACCTTAGGTGCCCAATTGTCCGTGGTGACGCTTCCTGCCACCCCCCTAGTGTTGGGCGTTATCCATACCATGTGTATTATTTCCGCCCCCAAAGTGAGAACTCACCACATACTACATCTGGCTACGAAGTACATACAACTCGGTGGATTGCTCATGCTTCTGCAGCACCAGTGGGATGCCAGGGACTGCCATCAATTGCCTTCCAATCCTTACCCAAGGTACTAACGCAAGGCGGTCTTGATATGTGATCGGCGTGGAACGGTGCAATGGTGGTGCACGCGGTATCACAAGACACCTGCTCACCCAATCCCAAAGCAAACGCGGCACGACAGTCCATCCCCATGAATCCATGCTCCTCTCTTGGTATGCGCAGCTTTTCGAACGGCAGGCATGTCGTCCTCCAGAGGGGTGTGCTCACCCGATATCTCCCAAGTAGCCTTCCGCATCTGCACACATGGCCACGAAGCAGGCGGGAGGAACATATGTGGCTTGACGCGGGCCCGCTGAGCCATTGGACTTTGTCCAAGATCTCAAACCTTTGTTCACCCGCCCCTCCTACAGAGTACTATCGTTAAAGAGTATTCATACCTCACACCGGGAGACGGCGCTAATTCAACAGAGAGCCGACTGCGCCATTCATAGCATTAACTTTGAACGCAATTCTCTCTGGAACATCTCGGGGCTATACTACTCGCTACACCACCGCACAAGGCGTCTTGAGGATCTCTTGCCCAAGACCCAGACCAGGTTGACTGGCCTGGTGGATATCCCAAATCTTAGCGGATTGATCAACAACAGCTGATCGTGCCATGCTCGATTCACAATCCCTCGCCTTCATCACAGGGAAGCCAAACCGTGCTCGCCGTACTGGTCGGCGTGCCATAAACGCCAATGCCATCCTGCTGAGTCCATCTGACTCTGGCTACGGATCCTTGGATGACTGGTCGCTAGATACGTCACCGGATCCCAAGTCAAGATGTCTCCCTTCCCTCGACGGACCCGGGTCATAGGACAGCTCAGAATCATCTGTCGAGGAGGCGACGCTAGAAACAGAAACAGGCCATCGAAATGTGTTCCCCAATGTAACAAGGAACGCTCGGTCTTTCTCAGCCCCTGAACACTCTTTCGCTACTTGCAAACCCCAGCAATCGAATAGCTGTTTGGAGACGGGAACCAAAGGTACCTCGGATTCACCAAGGCGGAGATGCTATGGAGGCGGACCACACACTCCCGACAGATTTATTCCGTTGCGAGACAACGACCGGCCCACCACAGAACGATATCAGACGACAAAGCAGCCTCGGAACCTATCCCCAACTGAGAGACTTCTAAGACATGAAGCGGCATCCTGGAATCCATTCCTACTCCGTCATCGTTCTATGCTCTCACCGGGCGAGGCTTCTAGCACACCCACGCGACATCGCACACAAAATGGAGGTTTGTTTTGCCTATAGGTATTGTGACTAAGTTTAACTTTACTGATAAAGCCTATACGGCATTAGAGGCTATCTCTCATGATCGCAGAGAGGAAAGGCAAGTCAGCCAGGGGAATGTATGGGTAGTGGGTGGCCTGGCCCCGGGCACGGCTGGCGTCGATGATGGCCGTGGCCACCTGTTCAGAAGCGGTACTAATGCCCGCGTCTTTACCACGTCTCTCGTCACGGCAAAGTCCAATGCCAAAGATGATCTGGAAGCGTATCATGGCCGTGTTGCATCCGCGTTGAAGATTGACTGCGTCCGGAGAATCCTCGACTTCAGCAATTGTCTGTCCTCCACCACACATCGCATTTCAGCCCATAAAATATGTGGACCGCTCGACCCGGAAAGGGAGACCTGGGACGGTGCTGTGGACTATATGGGCCAGAAAGAACGTTGCCGTATGGCTATCCAACCTTAGGCCCAATATCAGCAGTCACTGACATGCCACAGGACTTCCCGAACCAGAATTGAAGTGGGCTCTACCAACTGCAGCTCTCAGGTATGTCCTTATCCATCTGTTCGTTGATCCTGGCTGAAAGGCTTAAGGGTTCTCGACGCGCCAAATCTGCGTGACGACTTCTACTGCTCTATTCTGGCTTACTCGCCAATTTGCCACAGACTTGCCGTTGGCCTGGGGAATGTTTTATACATTTGGTCAGAGAGAACAGGACCCGGTGCAATTCATGGATCACCAATCGATAGTGTTTGGTTGACATCCATTGCGTTTTCATCCGTTCAGGGACGAAAATGCATCCTTGCTATTGGTCGATCGGACGGGTCATTAGTTCTCAAATCCATCTATGATGCATTGCCTCGTTTCGAAGTGCAACAGCCATTTCCAGTCGCATGTGTGAGCTGGCGTCCGATATGTACATTGAGGCCGTCACGAAATCCCTTAAACCCTGGCACCGCAGTACAAACTGAGGACCTCATAGTTGGAGACGACACCGGCACCATATACTACTACGTGGTTGAATGGCCGATGAGCTGGGAAGTTACCCGGGACACCTGGCCCGGCACGATTTATCTAGTTGCCAAGATCTCTCTCCACACCCAGCAAATATGTGGGCTATCCTGGTCGCCAAATGGGAGGCTATTTGCATCCGGGGGCAACGACAATTTGTGTTGCCTCTTTGATATAGAGGATGTCCTCTCAGAGAGACATGGCTCTGTCCGGAATGGCCATGACAGAGCCAATTGGCCTGGGTGGCATTCGGCAGCTAGAAACACAGATGGTAGTTTGACTGGACATCCAAGGGGTGGTTCTCTTATTGATCGGGGACTCACTGAAAGCAATGCTATTGCCTACGAGAACGATCTGGAGATTCGCTCCGTACGAACATCTCCTGATAGCCTTCGAAACCTCGGCCCTGGGTCAGAGAGATATCGGTGGGTTCACAGTGCTGCGGTCAAGGCTATTGCCTTCTGCCCTTGGAGTGAAGGCCTTGTTGCAACTGGTGGCGGGTCCAATGACAAATGTATTCACTTCTTCCATACGACTTCGGGCGCCGCCCTTGCTACCATCGCCGTCTCAGCACAAGTGACGTCTCTGATTTGGTCATCAACGAGACGTGAGATCGCAGCCACTTTTGGATATGCTGAGCCAGAGCACCCATACCGGATTGCTGTTTTTAGTTGGCCTGATTGCAAGCAAGTCGCGGCTATTCCTTGGGAAGGGGAACATCGGGCGCTCTACGCAATCTCTTACCCCAGGGGCCCGTTGGACGCAAGAGAACTGAGCAGCAACCGAGCATGCCAAGAGGAATGCATTGTTGTTGCGGCAAGCGATAAAAGCGTCAAGTTTCATGAAATATGGTCTAATAAGCGAAAAACAATGGCGGGAGGAGCGGGAATGCTGGGTGGCAGTGATATCCTTGAAGGTCTAGATGGCATTGACAAGGAAGGTGACGTGATTCGCTGAGCATCTCGAGCCGGACAGGACATACATATCCTGAAGAGTTATAATGGAGAAACCAGATTGCCAGGCTGAGGATTATTACATTCGGGAAATGACGCCAATAGCCACGTCTTGGTTGGAATGGAGGCAGTCATGGTGATAGGAGTAATAAGCTGAGAAAACCAGAATGTCCCCAGGATAAGGTGCTCTGGACACCCATCAATTCATACATGTTGCCCTCTGTTTCCTTGACTCTTGTCTTTGGCACACAATGTAGCGAAAGGAACAAATATAGATCGAACCAAACTCCCCAACGCCAGACCAATGCAATGTGCCTACGCTTGCTGCCCGTAACCAGCCCGTAACCGTCACTTACCGCTTGCGTAGGTGAAGGGGAAATAAAGAAAGAATTTTTACCATATTATTTCAGGATGGCAATCAGAAGGACAAGGATGACAATGAGAACAAAGATGGCCGTCATCTGCTTGTTCTCAGCAGCGCCCTTGGCCACCTTGTTTAATGCTCTTTTTGCCCGGTCCAAGCGACTCTGGTGGCGGTCGGCGATGTTATCGACCTCATCTAACATCGCGACGTGGCTTTCCAGTTCGTCCCCGATTTGCATGCTCAGCTCTCTTTGCCGGCCAACAGACTCGCCGAGGCGATCGAGGTGGTCGTCCTGCTCCTGCAGGATCTGAGTGTGATACTGGTGTAGCTGTTGATTCGTCATGTTCGTGGCCTGATCACTGTAACCTGGGGAGGCATCGGGATCATCGCGGTAGCGGCCGAAGAGCTCCTGCGTCGGAGATGGAGGCGTGTCACTGAACCGCACGGTCTTTGACTTGCGACCGGCCACAGAAGTTGAGGTAGAGGCCGAGGCATCGAGGGAGAAAGTCGAAGTGGGCTCGTCGGAGGCAGAATGATCGATTGCGGCTACGCTGGAGAAGCCGTGGAACTGAGATATTAGACCGTCATATTGCTTCCGAAGGGCGGGTAGGGATTCAACAATGGTTTCGGTAGCCCTGGAGTTGCATCGATGTCAGCAAAATGCACCGAAATTATGACTGCATGGATCTATATCAGCGTGGGGGCAAACGAACTTTTGATCGCCGGCTTGCTCCAGCCGGGCACTCTCTTGCTCTAGAGAAGCAAGACCGTCACGGAACTGGTCCAGTGAGCGCGATATGTGTTCATCCTGGGAGTCGCTGTCAAGGCCCAAATTCTGGGCGCGTTGCCGCTCAAGCAGGGAGAGTTTTATGTGGTCGGCGAGCAGGAAGAGCTGGTTCGGCTTAGACATTGCGCTTGGTAAATGGCTTTTGATAAGTTGAAGTCGGCGGCGGTGATATGAAGGTCAATAAACTGGAAGGGAATTGTTGCATGTGCCTTGTTGCTTATGGGATAACTACTTAGGTAGTACGGAGTACTACTCCGACTACCAATGTACTCCGTATAGTAATTGCCTAATTCGGGTTGTTAGAGGGTACCCCTTAAGCTACTATAACAGAAGCGGGAATGTTGTATCTAGTTACTACGAAGGTAACGACCACCATGCCGCCGCTGTGAACAGCCTTGATCCCCAAGCACAAAAGGGGTTTAATACCAGCAATTAATACATTCTCGAATTAATAAAGGACAGGAACCTTATTGTTAGCCAAGCCTAGGCCAATCCTACTAGTACTGCTATACATTACGTATCACATGCAAATTCTGCTAGTTAGGAATCATAAATAATACATTGCCTTGCTTTCTGACTTGGTACTCCCTAGCCACCACCAGCCTTTGTTTCCCACCAGAACCATGCAATACACAAGAGCAACTCTGTAATAGCAACGTGTAGCAGAAAAGAAGCTACCTTCAAACGGACCAAGATGAAAATGAAACAATAATTTAAAACAGAGAAGAACACCATGATTAATCCAGGTTCATATCCGTATCTGCTGGTAGTAATTCGATGTGGACATCATTAAGGCGTGGAGACTCAGCACTGAAAAGCGTCTCAACACCATCGAAATTTGGTGGCGTGCGTTGTAGATTTTGGAGTGCGCCATTGGTGTCTCGGCTCACTAGCCGGGCTTGTCGCAAGTCTTCGGTAAATAGGAAGAAGCCCTCAGAAGTCTCAACTAGGTACGACTGGAGGCCCTTGCTTTCGACAAGGATATGGACGTTAGAGAGCGGATAGTGATTCTCAATAAACCGAGCCCATCCTCGGGCTGCCGCCTGAATATGATCTTCGTTGCTAATCTTTCTCCAGCCGATACCAAGGTGGAGGGTGAAGGCATCAATCACAGGTTCTCCGACGTTATTGGTAGGCATCCCAGTTGTTGTTATTTTCGACGGCATATGATGGTTGCCAAGATCCATTCTCTGGGACTTGTGACTTCTCAATTCCGGATAATCTGTCGACTGAGGGCGAGCTTTCTCTTGAATCGTACTTTTCTCCTCGAGCCACGTACCCGATTGGCTACTCGCCTCGGCGACATAACCCGTACCTGGCTTGATGAGAACCATCCCTTCACCATACACCCAGCCCTCTTGTGAGTTGTGGGTTGATAAGGTTGGCGCGTCGGGTTCAAGATTGAGTGAGGCCTCATCACGGGAGCGTTTCCTGCCAATAGAAAGTGGGGGGCGATGTAAGGTGGATGACAAGCTTTGGGAAGATATCGACGAATGCTGGTGTGCGAAAGCTGCCATGGCTAGCGGATTCCGATGGGGAGGCTGTGGGGAAATGGCAAGCACTGGAGAGGCGGGAGAGAATTGTCGCGGAAAGGCTGGCATTGTCGAGCAATATGGATGTGGTAATGACTGGGAATAATACAAAATAAAAGAATCAGTTAGTAGCTAGTAATTTCACAAACCAAAGGTCAGTATGATCAAATTGACGTCTCTAGGCGGATGACCGAGTGCCGATTCGCAAAACTGTACGACTACTGCTAAGTAGTATGAGATTGGCAAAGCGGATGCGTGTAATTGATGCCAAAACAATGCAGGAGAATCGGTGTGATGAAGGGCGGTGAAGTATGACTTGTGTGTGTACCGGAAAGGTTGGTAAAGAGATGCGTATAAGTTTGTCTGGAGGAAAGCGCGAGGATGATAAGAGCTGGGTGATGAATGACAGATGAGATGGGCGCTGGGGTCAGAGCTTAATACTATGCGGCAGTTCGCATGCGACTAAGAACAAATTTGTGGAGAGGAAGAAGTAAAGGTGGAGATAGAACCTGGAGATCAAGAGATGCTGTTAGCAGCATGGATTCGGAGGGGAATAAGTTCATTCCGTGAAAGTCAGTTGTCCCGCTTTTCCTCCAGGTCAGCTCCCCAAGGTACCTATATACATTACCTTAGGTATAGGTACTTCTATGCTGTATGCTTTATATCATATGTACTATATCCTTAAGGGGTACATATTAGTAAATATCCATGAAATACAATAGCTACCTCTAAAGGGATTTAGTAATGATCTTACAATAGATTACCCCGAAAATACTAGGCAAATCTTTTCTATATTTTAAAGTACTAATCTAAAAGTATATAGCTATATATATACTTTGTACCTGGTATATCTACTAACTTGTTAGGTGTAACCTTAATACTATCTAGTACCTACCTGTACCCTAGTAGTACCCTAGTAGTACCCTAGTAGCAGTACATATCAGTCAATATTAATAGGTACCTTGTATCTAGGACAACTGGAAGAGGTACCTGCCCACAAGCAGCAACATGTATCTGTACGGCACTCCCAACGTGATACCTGAACGGTACCCCGTACTTTACCTGGGTGTTGTCTGCATCGCGTATGGCAGACTCTCCATCGTCATCCTGTCCCTTCGGGAGTCTGCCCATCATTCTCAAGGAGCGGCCTCGTGCTCCTTGTCTATCAACATGAATGGGGACCTAAGTCTCTCACAGGCTCTTGGTGGATTACGAATAGCCAACCCTGACGATGCTGGAGAAGCTGCCAACGTTGCCTCTGTCCAGGAAAGGTCAAACACACCCGCAGCCGCGAACACGAGTCAAGACGCAGTCAAGCCTACAACAACAGAACCCCAAAAGATCGACAATGTTGCACACGCTGTCCACGCTCACTCCCAGCCTGACTTGGTGAGGCTACCAGCTCCCGATACGCCCGTCGCAAAAGATGCCTCGTCTCCATCCCCTAGGCCCGCCTATCCTGTCCGTGAGCCGAGTCAGAGACATCAGTTATATCCCTCGACTCAACAGATGCCATCTACGTCCAGCAACAACGGCGGCGGTCCTGTGCTTCCGCGAAGGACTTCCAGGGGTGGCGGCGGCGGCTACACATCACTTCCCACCAATCCCCAACCTTTCGCAGGAGACGCCCCTGTCCCTGCGACTAGCGAGGAGTGGAAAGACCGAGGCGCTGCTGTTGGTGTGCGGCGAGAGCTGGATGCAAGCGGCCGCCCTATCGTTCGACAAATCAAGAAGGGAGTCCGTGATTTCTCTTTTGGTCGCGTTCTCGGCGAGGGATCATACAGTACCGTCTATCTGGCCACCGACCGTCAAACACTCAAAGAGTATGCCATCAAAGTTCTGGAAAAGAGGCATATTATCAAAGAAAAGAAGATAAAATATGTCAACATCGAGAAGAATACCCTCAACCGTCTCACAGAGCACCCGGGCATCGTTCGCCTTTACTACACTTTCCAGGACGAAACTTCGCTTTACTATGTGCTTGATCTGTGCAGTGGTGGCGAGCTGCTCGGTGTGCTCAAGAGGACAGGTACCTTCGACGTTGATTGTGTGAGATACTATGGTGCCCAGATTCTCGACGCGATAGATTACATGCATTCGCGAGGCGTCATACATCGTGACCTGAAGCCCGAAAATGTTCTTCTTGACGATCAAATGCACGTCAAGATTACTGATTTTGGAACTGCAAAGCTCCTCAGTGATCCACGTGGTCCTAAGGATCCAAACCTTGAGGACCGAGGCCGAGGAGTACCGGATTCGGACAACCGGGACGGCGAGGATGGCCGTGCGGCCTCTTTCGTAGGAACAGCCGAATACGTGAGCCCCGAGCTCCTTACACACAAGAATGCCTGCAAGGCTAGCGATCTGTGGGCCTTTGGATGCATTCTCTATCAACTGTTAGCTGGGAGACCGCCCTTCAAGGCTGGCAGTGAGTACTTGACGTTTCAGAAAATTGTCAATTTAGAATATGAGTTTCCTTCTGGTTTCCCACCTTCGGCGCGGGATTTGGTCGAGCGATGTCTGGTGCTTGATCCAGCTAGGAGGCTGACTATAGAGCACATCAAGAACCACGAGTTCTTCAACGGACAGCAATTTGGAAGATTTCTCTGGAGAATGAAGGCGCCGAGGTTGCGACCATACATCCCTCTCACCCAAGAACCCACAATCATTCAACTCAACAATTTCGCGGCCAATTCCACCTCCAACTCCCGAACACAAGCGCAATCTCAATCACAACCTAATGCCTCTAACGGAAACAACCGCCCAGCTCGCATTATTACTGAGTTGCCGCCGCCGACTCAACTAGATATTGAGTGGTCCCCGGTCCTCACGAAAAACAACGAGCGTATTTTGAAGCTCGGGGACTTGATGGTCGTTTCAACCCCGTTGCCTAGTGGATCCAACGGGAAAGGTCCCGATGAAGGCCATAGGAAGCTATCCCGGTTCTTTGGGGGGAGCACGACCAAAAAAAGACAACGCCTTGTCATGGTGACCTCAAGTGGCCGCATCTTGCTCGCTCCAGCCGGTGGCGAAGAGAAGCGGGCAAAGCAGGAGCTCTCCCTCTTATCATCGGATACTTCGTGGAGAAGCCAACAAGACGCTAAAGGGCAACTTGTATGGTGTCTGGATACGGTAAGGTTTACCTTTTGCTCTTCTCTTTTCTCTCTTTTCCTTCCTTTCTTACAAAAAGGCTTCCGACTCACACTTTCATTTTATAGGGTGGACAACATTTTACTTTCGAAGAGATGAAGACATCATCAAATTCAGACGGTGGTCGTGCCTTCGCTGAAGAGTGGATCGAGAGCTTAGAACGGGCGAGAGATCTAGCAATTTCGCAGAACCCTGCATCGGATAACGCCTTTGCAGACATGCCTTCAGCAGTATCAAGTCCATCAAGCACTTTGGGGGGTCGAGGCAACTATCCCGATGGCTTTACGGTTGGTGATCGATCTGCCCGCGGTCATCTGAGCAAAAGCCAAGCAAGCCTCGATGAGTCCACACCAAAAAAGAATCGTTTCAGCAAAAGGCAATCACGAAACGGCCTAGGGCCCGCCTTCTAGTGCAAAACAAGGCGACACTTTGGGAATCTTGCTGGAGGCGGGATCATCTTCATCCTAGGATATGTTGCCTCTAATCCGTCAAGATCGGTATGATCATGGCACTCACAGCGAGGCGCACTCCCAAGGATTTCGCTTCTGTTATAGGAACAGTGTGTCTTCTTTTTTCCTCGTCTTCCTCTCTCATTTTTAATTTTTCTTCTCTGAGCATTGAATGGCGGGATCGTACCAGTCAAGAGCTGACTGACGTGCATTAGAATATGGTAGCTGGTGTACTTGGGTTGTCATTCCTCACTTTGATGACTCAATCAATGCGTCTTTTCTCTTAGCCCAGTAGATAAACGTAGCTGCTTGTTGAGCTGGGTAAGGTCTCGACTTGGAGAGACCTGGATCAAATGCCCTGGATGGTTCAGTGTTTGTTGGGCGGTACTTTGATAGTTCCGTCCATGGAATGACAGCTTACATTCGAGAGGAAGTGTGCATGCATGTTAGTTTTGCGTTTGCACCATTATTCGTTGAAGGGGCCACAGTTGCAAGGTAATATAGGATCTAGGTCGTCACAGCACGCATTTTGGGAATACTACTTGAGCATAAAAGTATTAACATGCGGTTAATTAAAAAAAATTACCTCTCTGTTTCTAAATCATAGACGTGCGAGTCAACACGCGAAAACCGGGTTGGGAAGATCACGTGATATCGAAAGATAGATCATGGTGTCTTCGCGATGTGACACGACGCGGTGCGTTAGCCATCGTTCCACTAACACACAATTGCTGGACCCATACGGGACCTGCGGCCACATAGAAAACATGCAGCCGCAATATCGCGCATACGCGCAACAGGCGCCGCAAAGATCGCCCCATGCGCCGAATCAACGTCGTGGAGGAATCGGTACGCCAGCTTCTCTATTTCAAGTCCTTTCGGAACCCTCTCGCTGATCCAGCCCCAAGGTCCCATGATGTCTTCAGGGCCACATCCCTCTGTCCCTCTCACTCAAGCCCAAATAGCCCAGCAACAACAGGCCCAGGCGCATGCCAGTGAACTAGCCAAACGCCGGAGCCGCAAAGCCACCGACAAAAACATTCCCGATGGCGTCGAGGACTGCATTATCGACCCGGAAGCTGTGAAGCGATATGGAGAGATGAGGGAGGTTGAGAGATTGCTCGACGCTACAACAACTCGGAAACGACTAGACGTATTCGACAGTGCGAAGCGTAATACCAAGGTTTGTTATTATCCATTCCCAGCCCTCCCATCTATTGCTAACAAGATTTCAGCAGCGCAAAACACTTCGAATCTGGATCAGCAATACCGTCGAGGATCAGATCTGGCAGGGGAATGGCCTCAATGTAGACTCGTTTGATTTCACGCCAGCTATGGAAGCATCCTATCGCGTGAAAATCGAAGGCCATCTCCTGGATGACGTCGAAGGTGACGAGATGAATGAGGAGTGTAAAAAGCCTGAAGATCCTGATGTCGCTTCCACTGCCGTCGCAAACAAGATGGAAGAAGACGATGCTTCAGCCCGAAAGCCTAAGACAACAGTGTCAAGTCACAGCAAGCCTAGGTTCTCGCAACTTTTTCAGGCCCTCTCAGTTGACTTTGACCGTTCTCGTTTTCGCAATGGCGCGGAACAGAGTGTGGAGTGGAAGAAACCCGACTCTTCTTTGCGAAACCAAACGGCGTCTACCTTGCCTGCTGCGGCCGACTTCGACGAGCTTACGTTCAAACGCAATGGCGATGAAAATATGAATATTACTATTAATCTCTACCGACACGAAGTGCCTGAACGATACCAGCTTAGTGCCGAGCTGGCAGATGTCGTCGATATGCCTGAAGCAACACAGCAAGAAGCAGTAATGGCACTTTGGGAATATATTCGGCTATCGGGTTTGCAGGAGGACGAAGAAAAGCGAAATTTTCGTTGTGATGATCTTTTGAAGAAGGTCAGTACAACCAACCACACCCTTTATAGTCAGATCTATGTGGGGATTGGCTAACACTTGCTTTAGATCATTGGACGAGACGCAGGTGGCATTCCCATGCTCAATGAGTATGTAATGCCGCACCTCCACCCCCTACCTCCAATTACTCTACCATACACCATTCGCGTGGATGAGGAATTCCATAGAAATCCTCAGCCCACTGTGTATGATGTTCAGGTTTTGGTGGAAGACCCATCGCGGGCTGCACTGCGACCTCTGATAAGCAATCCCCAGTATGCGGGCATGCTCAAAGAGGTCACCGCGTTAGACGATCAATTGGCCAGGCTTGTGCAGGCAATTTCTTTGTCTAAAGCTAAACACTCTTTTTTCGCATCCCTAAGTGAGGATCCCGCCAATTTTGTAAAGAGTTGGCTTAGTTCCCAGAAACGCGATCTTGAAATTATCATGGGTGAGGCAGCAAGCGGTTGCGAGAACGTCACCGGTGATGAATGGCGACGAGGCGGAAGCAATAGTGTCTGGGCCTCTCAGAATGCTCGGGAGAGTGTCAATGTTTTATTATCGAGACAGCGCTGAAGCCCAGGATGTTACTGGTGCAAGCCGGTTAGGAGTTGTGGTTTCAACAAGGTCTGTTTTTTCATTATGTGGTAATGGGTGGGCGTTGGCGAGAGCGGGTACAATAACAACACATCACAATCCGTCCAGTTAGAAGGACAATAGAGGGGAGACTCGGGGAACGCTGCCTAAATCTACGTTTGGCTTTGGTTAATGGGACAGCCACATATGCATGACGCATGGTGATAACTTGCGATATTGTGAGATAGTCAGCTGTGTAACAAGAGCCCCAATGTTATCGTAATCCGCTATGACCGACAATGATCTGAACAACGCCCCAGGAAATTAACCAGCAAGAGCAACCCTATCAAAGTACAACCAGCGCCTATGTGTTTATTCGTATAATCATGTATTAGGTTGAAAGCAGATAAATCCCCTGATCTCCCCGGGCAGTGTCGTTATCGCTGAGGAGCCACCGGGCTTGGGGGCATATTTCGAATTTGCTTTATCAAGAACTCCCGTTCATCAATGAATTGTTCATCATCGGTACGATCCTCCAAGAAATGCCCGAGAAAGGTGAGAAGCTTTTCGCGGTTCATGAGCAGGATCTTCTGAACAGCGATAGATTTGTGTGGATTCGCCACGAAGACTTTGAATACGTGGAAACCTTCGTATTGGACCATTTTCCTATCGTCTCGGAGCAAATTCATGCATATCTTTAGATGCTCCCCGCGGTCGACGTACGCTGTCATGACACTGTAGTTGGAACGATCCAGAAGTATTTCGCCGAGGAGCTTAATGGATTGACGTTTGGTGACGTAGCTATTTGATTGCACCAATATGTTGTTGTACTTGTCAAAGAAAAGGTCGAAGTTGGTGGAAAGATATTTTGGAACTAAATCTTTGTGTCGTGTCAGGAGTTCCTAGCAGCCGTTAGTATCGTTGTTCATCTAACAACAGTAAAAGCCAAGGAGTTCCTAACTCGAAAAGTCGTGAAAGCATCCGCAGCAACCTCGAAGGAGCTCTTGTTTATCCAGTCGAAGAATCTCCAAAATACTCCTCTTCCGCTCTGTGGTCGATCTCGATCAATGGCGTTAAGCCCTTTGGAACTGGAGCCTGGTTCATCGCCATCGTCGTATAAAATGATAGCAGCAGCAGCCTCGTTCTTGAGGAGTTCCCGCAGAACTGACCCTGCCGGCGTGGCGCTTTCCTTATGGTCGTAGGCTCGGCACAGCTCGACGAGAACTTGTGGGCGGTTGCAGACCACATATGATAGAGCAAGAGGGTCACTCTTGGGGGCTGCTGCAGCCGGCCGGAAACGGAAGACGTAGGAAAAGATGACTTGAGCATCCTTCCGGGATTCAAAGGGTAGTCGGTATAGGTTGGTCGCAAGGAGATGGAGAAGATCTTCGTCAATAAGGCCGGTGACTAGCTGGTAGATCTGCTCGGGTGAGCTGTCGGTCTCTTCCGTCATGTTAACGCACCAACAGGAGCAGCTTAGGGGGGAGAGGGAGAAAAGCGAGGCAAGGGCGAGATTGAAGTTTCATACCTTGAGTGCCCTGAAGAACGACTTTCATCTGACTGAGCACACGAGCGAGCTCTTCGGCCTGGTGATGTTAGAGGAGACTACCAAAGCGCTAATGAGAGTTCGATGACCTACTTTGGACGCTCCATTGGGACCTTCGAGCTTCGAAATATGCTCGCGAGCTTGCCGGGGAAGATCAGCAGCTGCTCGAGACCTAACTCTACCAAACAAGAAAGACATCGCGAAGGGGTTTCTCAAGGCTGATATCGAGCCTGAAGGCGTGTGGAAATAAATGTGGGAAGCTATCCTATGGCCCTTGGCTAGCTATAGAATAACCACGAGGACATAAGCACAATGGGTTTCAGTTGGCGTCGTTTGATGTGTCTCTCAGGTACTCAATGTTCGGTAAGTTGGTTGTGCATCGTCATCACCGGGGATACCAGGTTGTGGTGCACATATATTATACCTGGTACCCGTCCTCATTTCTTATCCACTAAACAGCATAGTCTGTCATTAATATTGCCGCTCTGAGCCTAGCGCACAGGAGATTTTTCATAAGTCTTGCACATGGAGGATGAAGGCGCACACCCCACTTCCGGGGCAAGAAAGAGTGAGGGGCACACTCAACCCCACCATCTCTCCCTGACTCACCAAGTCGAAAACCACTTCTTTCAACCTCTCACTGTCAAGAAGTCGATGTTGAGTGAATGCCAGGTGCTCTTGAGTGAAACATAGACTCAATTGTGTAGTCGATTTGTGACTTCCCTGGCTCATCAATATACCTTCTAGCGCGAGAGAGGTTGGCATCATGTCCATTGATTTCCCCAAGGAGGAGGAGGTCATCATCGAGCGATGGCGAGCTATCAACGCC
Organism: Hypomyces perniciosus; assembly: GCA_008477525.1. Taxonomy (NCBI): domain Eukaryota; kingdom Fungi; phylum Ascomycota; class Sordariomycetes; order Hypocreales; family Hypocreaceae; genus Hypomyces; species Hypomyces perniciosus. Next base: position 1,713,530 of record SPDT01000006.1, read on the forward strand.
TTCCATCGTCAGGTATGTACAACGTGATTTATTTTCTATTTTATTGACGGATTTATTTCTGATGTCGCGTCACAGCTAGAATTGTCCGCCGGTCGCCCACATTATACCTTCTATGACGGACCACCGTTCGCCACTGGTTTGCCTCACTATGGACATCTATTGGCGTCCACAATCAAGGATATCATTCCTCGTTACTGGTCTATGAAGGGGTATCATGTTGAGCGCAGATTTGGCTGGGATACTCATGGGCTACCGATCGAGCACGAGATTGACAAGAAGTTGGGCATCTCTGGGAAAGCCGCTGTGGAGAAGCTGGGAATTGGAAAGTATAACGAGGAATGCCGTTCCATTGTCATGCGCTATGCAGCGGAATGGCGTACTACTGTGGAACGTCTAGGACGTTGGATCGACTTCGATAATGACTACAAGGTGAGCATGCCCTTACACCTAGCTGCACTGCCAGGACTGGTCAATAACGCTGACTGATCCGTTGAGACAATGGACCCCAAGTTTATGGAATCACTGTGGTGGGTCTTCAAACAGCTCGTCGATAAAGGTCAAGTGTACCAAGGCTACCGTGTAATGCCCTATTCTACGGTGTTGACAACAGCGCTGAGCAACTTTGAGGCCAACCAGAACTATCAAGATGTCACAGATCCTGCCGTTGTTGTATCGTTCCCACTTCTGGATGATCCCGAAACCCATCTTTTGGCGTGGACAACAACCCCCTGGACTCTGCCGTCACACACAGGTCTCGCAGCTCACCCCGACTTCGAATATATCAAGATTAAAGACGGAAAGTCTGGAAAGACCTACATTATTCTTGAAAATCTATTGGGTACACTATACAAAGACCCCAAAAAGGCCGACTTCACCGTTATCAGCAAGATCAAGGGAAAGGACATGCTTGGATGGAAGTATCAGCCTTTGTTTGATTACTTCTGGGACGATTTCAAAGACGTCGGATTTCGGGTCTTGAATGCCACCTATGTGACAGCAGATAGTGGCGTGGGAATCGTTCATCAAGCCCCAGCATTTGGTGAAGATGACTACAACGTGGCTCTTGAGGCCGGCATCATCAATGAAAACCGTCCGCCCCCAGATCCAGTTGATGACACAGGCCATTTTACTGACCGTGTCCGCGATTTTGCCGGAATGCACGTCAAAGAGGCCGACAAGCATATCATCAAGTATCTCAAGAATACGGGTCGACTTGTCGTCGAGTCTCAGATCCGGCACTCGTACCCCATGTGCCCACGGTCTGACACGCCACTCATTTACAGGGCCGTGCCGTCCTGGTTCATTCGAATTCCGGAGATCATTCCCGACATGCTTAAAAATATCGAAGATTCTCACTGGGTGCCGGCTTTTGTCAAGGAGCGCCGTTTCGCCAGCTGGATCCAGAACGCTCGCGACTGGAACGTGGGAAGAAATCGCTACTGGGGAACACCAATTCCACTCTGGGTGAGCGAGGATCTGGAGGAGCGAGTTTGCGTTGGGAGCATTGCCGAATTGCGCGAACTCAGTGGCTACACCGGTGAACTAGAAGATATTCATCGGGACAAGATCGACCACATTACTATCCCTAGCAAAATGGGAAAGGGTGTCTTGAGACGTGTTGAAGAAGTGTTTGACTGTTGGTTTGAGTCGGGTAGCATGCCTTACGCCAGCCAACACTACCCATTCGAGAATGTTGACAAATTCAAGCATTGCTTCCCGGGAGATTTTATTGCCGAAGGCTTGGATCAAACACGGGGTTGGTTCTACACTCTCCTTGTGCTTGGTACTCACCTGTTCGGCTGCTCGCCATTCAAGAACTGTGTGGTGAACGGCATTGTTCTCGCGGAGGATGGAAAGAAGATGTCGAAACGGCTAAAGAACTACCCCGACCCGACCATTGTGATGAATAAGTATGGCTCAGACGCTTTGCGACTCTATCTCATCAATTCTCCGGTTGTGCGGGCAGAGCCTTTGCGATTCAAAGAATCCGGGGTCAAAGAGGTTGTGCAAAAAGTATTATTGCCCCTTTGGAACAGTTATAAGTTCTTCGAGGGCCAAGTTGCCCTCCTCAAGAAGGTTGAGGGAGTGGATTACATCTGGAATCCGGGAATGGAATCAAACAACAATAATGTGATGGACCGTTGGATCCTGGCGAGTTGCCAAAGCCTATTGCAGTTCGTTAACGGTGAAATGAAAGGTAGTTCACATCCACTCTTCCTCCCCCATAATCATGGACTTTTGACGCTCCAGAGCTGCCGCTGACATCGATGACAGGCTACCGGCTGTATACGGTGGTACCTCGGCTACTCGAGCTCATCGATAACACAACAAACTGGTATATTAGATTCAACCGCCGTCGCCTCAAAGGTGAGAATGGAGTGGAAGATACCCAGCATGCACTCAACGCTCTTTTTGAGGTCCTCTTTACACTTTGCCGTGGACTTGCCCCTTTTACACCGTTTCTATCAGACACGATATATCTCAAGCTCCTTCAGCACATCCCGAAAGACTTGCAGGGTGAAGACCCTCGAAGTGTACATTTCCTACCCTTCCCCGAGGTGAGGCAAGAGTTGTTTGATTCTGAAGTTGAACGTAGGGTTTCGAGGATGCAGCGGGTTATTGAACTCGCTCGGGTGTCGCGAGAGCGCAGGAGCATTGGACTCAAAACGCCGCTCAAAACTTTAGTTGTGATACACTACGACCAACAATACTTGGATGATGTCAAGTCGCTCGAAACGTACATCACAGAGGAGCTCAACGTCCGAGATCTAGTACTAACAGGGGATGAAGCCAAGTACAATGTTCAATACAGCGTCACTGCTGAGTGGCCAGTATTGGGCAAGAAGCTCAAAAAGGACATGGCGCGGGTCAAGAAGGCTCTTCCCACATTGAGCAGTGAACAGGTACAAGGCTATCTACGCGATAAATACATCATGGTGGATGGCATCCGCTTGGAGGAAGGGGACCTTGTTGTACGCCGAGGTGTTAAGGAGGATGAAACGTCCAAGATGCTTGAGATCAATACGGACAGTGATGTATTGACGATCTTGGATTCGGAGATATACCCCGAACTAGCGCAAGAAGGTCTTGCTAGAGAAGTCATCAACCGGGTTCAGCGTCTTCGTAAGAAGGCTGGACTACAACCAACCGACGATGTGAGAATGGAATATCAGGTTCTGTCGGACCCAGATAGCATTGGACTGGAAAGCGTCTTTGGGTCACAGTCGGCGAGCTTCGAGAAGGTTCTTCGACGGTCAATTGAGAAGCGCCAGGATGGAGACGTCAGTGAGTTGATTGCAGAGGAGGAGCAAGAGATTCAACAAGCGACATTGCTCCTGCGACTTTTGAGGATTTGAGTGTCTCGTTTCGATGCCCGCGAACTTCTTCAGTCAGGGAGAAACACAAAGGCATGTGGTTCTAGAGATTCTAGATACATAACGCAAAAAAAATGCGGGATCAGAATATCGAAGATTATGTTTTCTTCGCAGCTGACTGTTATGTGATTGTGGTGAGACTAGCTCATGAAAGAGAGTGGGAACAGGGAGACACTCACTAGGTAGCAATTTTTGAGTCTCATGAACTCTTTGACACATTTATCTTTATCGACTATATTATAATCTGCGACAATACATTTCCCATATACCGTGGCCTAGTGAATCAACACCAAGAAGTCATTTAGGGCTTGATGATGAATACACACCTCTGCTGCGCACTTGGAGGCCGCATTTGCGAGTTTCTGAATGGGACGATTGGTTGCACGGCCCATTTCGACTGTGGATGTTCGGGTGGCAGCCGATATGCTCATCCAGGTCCCCTTTGGCTATTCGCTACCGATTATCGGACCACGTTGATGCAGGCCCTTGATGAAGATGTGTAGTAATAAAAAAAAGTACGGAGTATGTACAATGGCGGTGTCTTGCTAATGAACATACAGTGCTATTTCCACGGTATATTTTTTCGGCTGCTCCACACCGTTAGGTGCTCCATGCTCCAAGTCAGTGCAAATGTACCTACGAGTACCACACCTCATACCACACGCGACGCTATCGAAGCTGCTGCTTTCACACTTGGCTTGAAAGAGCACGCTCAGCATTGAACTTCATCTTCCTTCCTGTCGCTGTTTCTCATCCTGCAAGCTCATCCGCCCCAGATAGGAGCTATCCATCCCTCTTGCCGAATTCGAGTTCCTCCCGCCGCGTTCAAAGGAGCCTTGCTATCGAGCCTGGCGCGCGTCGCATTCGTTGGCTATATTGACTATGGATCAATAACAGACAAATACTCGCCTCGAGTGAGCATGCAACCAACTTCCTATTTGTGTCTTTTACTTACAAGCTTGAAGTGGCACTCATGCAGCCTCAGTATCAGGAAATTGACACGGTTTCTGTCCCGGACAATGTCCTTTCCGCATCCCCTAGTTTGGCTCCCTCAAGTCAGGAGCCTTACTATTCTAACCATGGTACGACCTCTTCGGCTCCCTCTGTATATTCTCCTGGCTAAGTTGTTCACCAGATATCGCCATCTTGCATGCTGTCATCACAGCAGCTCAGGAACTGCTCGATCACTCCGCGACGCCTAAGCCACTACCCGCTGCTGCTCTTTTCAAGGCCTATGACGAAGTCCTTCCTCAGCATGGCATTGATCCAGATTCCGATCACCATCTTTCAACTCTCGTCTTTCGTGTCGGGGGCGAACAGGGGGATAGCACCCTCTCCCAAAAGTTCCAGGCTATACTTGGCCGGATGGGCATTGTTCTTGAATTCGGCGATAATACCACTACGTCTTTGCATAGCCAGCGTTCGCATTCCATATCCCCTGCGCCGTCCCATTCCAGTCGCCCATACATTGCCCAAACAAAGGGTAGCGTGGGAGACAATGCATCGTATCAAAGGACTCAGAAGAGTAATATTATCTCCCAACCCGATACCTCAGTATTTGCGACTCTGTCGGCTGAAGCGGTTGATGTTGAGAACGATTTCGATAACGAAGGAGAAGGCATAGTCGCGTCTTCCGCGCTTGAGAAATTGCGAAATCTCATAACCCAGCATGCATCAAATCATAACCACGACGACCCGGTCGTTGAATCTGAACGACCACTCGTTGAACTGGAGGCTGAAGATGTCCTCCCCATTGGAAATAATGGATCTACCAAACATTCGCCAATTCGAGGAGAAACAGCAACTCAATACATCCCTCCTCACAACGTGAGACGAGCTACACTTGCTTTGGCGATAGATCGGTGGCGTGATGCCATGAGCCAACAACGCAAATGGAGGGCTGACAACTTCGCGCCTAACCGAGAAGACGACATGGGCAGTCAAGTGCGAACCCATGACAAGGATGAGGATCCAATCCTAACTGGAGGGAATAACTGCTCTCATGTTGACGTTCAAACTAACCCAAGCACGGTAACGAGGGTACCCGATATGAACAAAGTCGAAAATAAGAAATATCAGGAGTCGCATGTCGTGCTGGATGACTTCGGCAAAGAAAGTCCTCATGTGGTACCGCTGGACCAAGGAAACATTACACCGAACAATTCCATAAACACCAAGGTTGATACTTCAGAGCAAAGACACGAGCAACTACTAAGTCGTGCAGCCCGAGCGAGGGAGATTTACCTCGCGAGTAAGGTGTTTAATCACTGGGCTGACCGAACTGCAACAAGACTAGAGCGAGAAGGTGTTGCTAGAAGACACATGGTTCGATTTCGCTTTTTCCGAGGATGGAGTCAAGCACCAAGCTCCAGAGCGCCTGTTATCGATCAGCTGAGGAAAATTACAGCGGTTCAGAAGCTACAGCGTGCTGTTGCATACCAGGAAGAACAGCTCAGTATTGTAGCCTCGGCGATTGCGCAAAGTTATCGCCTGAAGGTGGCTCTTCGAGTTTTCGAGCAATGGACGCGCCACCTGATGATGAATGTTTCCCGCCAGAGAAGTATTCAGAGGACTAAGAGCAATGTAGTGACGGCATGGACGTCCCAGGCAACGGAAAATACATCAATTGGACATGCAGTTTTGAAGCGAAAGGGGCACCATGACAAATTAGGCGCATTATCAAAGTGGCGATATCAAGCACAGTTGAGCGCCAGGCGACTTGGCGCAGCCCGCCAGGTTGGGGCTCTACGTCTTTCATTTGATCATCTCGGAGAGTGGTGGGATCAAGCCGAAGTGAAGAGACGGGCCTTGGCTTGCCAAGAAAGTTCATTAATGAAAGCAGCTGGGAATGCCTTCGGCATTTGGAATCTTCGAGTACGAGTTCAGGCTTTCCGTTGGAGGAACGAATATTTGTCCGTAACTCGTACGCTACACAAGTGGCAGGGGACTTCTGTGGAGGATAGATGCAGACAAGACAAAGCCGCCAGAAACTTCGAAAAGCAGTGCATATCCAAATTTCTGGATGCTCTGGTGCGATCAAACGAAAGCCATGCACAACTAGAGCATCTAGACAGTCGAGCAAGACTTTTTATTGTCGCGACGCGAGTAATGCCCGTGTTGGACGTGGCTGTGGAAAAGCGCAAGACTCAAGTCAAGGAGACCCTGAGGCGTTACCTCATGATGAGATACACACAAGTCTCGTCAGCAAGAAAGAAACGCAAATTCTATGGAGTGTTGGATCATTGGAGGGCAATGACAGCTCATATGCACGAGAAGATCGAACTTGCAGCAATCGTCGAGACAGATCGCGACGCTCTACGACTCCAAAACGCTGTCGCGAAATGGAGAAAGCGTACCCGTGGGGATGCGCGACTTCAACTCATAACCAGCCAATATCATAGGCAAGCTTGGCTGGCGACATGGAGGGATTTCACTCAAGAATACGAGCAACAAGACATGCAATGTTGGGAATCGTGGGCAACGGGTAAACAGCGCCAATATCTAAAAGAATGGTCCATTTCATCTTTGCAGCGAAGTGGACAGGCCCACACTGCAATTATGGTTCAACAAAAATACTACGGCGAGAAACGCAATCGAACTTTTCATCAATGGAGGCAAGCGTCTGGAAATCATAGGGACGCTCCGTTGGGGCTGGATATGCGATTTACACCGAAGCCCGAGTCGTTTGGTGGACACCGGAACGGCTGGAGGACACTCTCTGCACGTCGGCAGCTTTTAAAAGAGAGTCTGCATGAGCGAGATATTGCAACTGGTCCTGTTGAAACTCCGACCCGGTGGACCGGGGTGCCGATGTCCATGTCCTTTGCCCTATCATCCCGGCTGATGCCACCAGTGAGAGAAACGGACGAAGAATCAGTTCTTTCCAGCGGCACGGAGGAAGCCGACTTACCAAAATCGCCCAAAAAAGCAGGCTTACCCTCTACCACGCCTCGAGCACCGGTGCCGGCGCACCTAGAACTAGATACATTGCCGTCCCATGACAGCAAATCAAGGCGGTTCGGCGGTAGCGTGACTATGAGATCAGTGCGTATGAAAGCAGAGTCGCCATCGAAAGGGCCGTCTTCTTATCTCCCTGGTGTATCAACGCCTCGTTCACGCATGCATCAACCTCGCGATGCGTTTCAGCGGCCCTCCCAAGAAATTGCTCCCAGGCATTCCGGCAAGCCGTCGGAAGGGATGCAAGCTCCGGAATCTAAACCAATAGCACCGATCGATTTGAGTAGGTCATCAAGGGTACAACTACGCCATTCAATGTCGGCTGTCACATCCCAACCTCCTGCCCCCACAAGGGCCGCTGCAGGGTTTCGATCACCGTGGCCCCAACACAACTGGCAACGAGCCCACTCCAAATCCTCGACAATAAGCAGACCAACGAAACAAGGGCGGCACAACTAGTGTCGAAGACTTGACGTTGAGGAAGACTGTTCACTGTATGGGCCATGATTTGATATGCTCATGCAATTGTATCATGGGATCCGGACGCATAACGTGACCAAATTAGCTACATATCCACATATCTGTGGAAGAGGATGTTATTACAAGGTGATGTATAAAGTGCATTCTAAATCGTGTATTCCGGATAGGAAGTTTGGCGAGGGCATTCAAATGTACCTAGGTAGGCCGGTTGCCGAGAAAACAGGTAGATATGTACTATGAAGTAACTACCTTTGTTTTCAAGTCTTCATGAATTCTACTTAGTAAGTACCTAGGGGTCCCCGATTCTGGTTGCCGAGTATGTGCCATCTGTAGGTACTTCGTAGATGCGTACTATTAATACTACTATCTACCAGGTACCAGATAGGCAAGTAGTAGGTGCCTGCAGTACCTCTTCGTACTATAGCGTTTTATCCCTTAATGAGCGTGCTTTAGTAGTAGAGTAGTAATTGACCTCGCACCCTACTTTGAACTGTTGACTGTCATCCCATCTTCGCCGTGCAACAGTGGTTTACGGAAATGACAAGGCATTTTGGAGCCTAATACTCCGTACTCCGTATCTACCTACTATTATTAGTAGACAATTGGGGAACAAAGTTCCGCACACTTTTCTTAAGAGTTACTAAGTAGGTCAGTTGCCGAAGGGCGCGGATCTTTCTGACATCCACTGAAGACACTAATATACCTAATTATACAGTGGGGAGAAGAGAGTTTCGGTAACTTTTATAAGGCAACTCTATACAAAATTTACCGAAACTTTTTGCGTGGCACTATATTAGCTGTACAATAGTATAGGCTATAGTAGTAGTAGTAGTACTAGGTAGTATTAGTAGTATTAGTAGTAGTACTACTACTACCTGTAGTATCTTTAGGTGCTAAGTCCTGGTACGGAGTACTTTATACTTAGTATGTATACCGCTCCAGCGTACCAATGTACCTCTACTCGTAGTTAGAGGTACCTTGGTACCTGTAGTACTACTAAGGTAGTACTAAGGTTAGTAGTACCCTTGAGGAGCGTCTGTACAAATCTACCTCCCGGAGTAAATTATGACGCGTGCCGGCGCTCTTATTGATGCATGCACGTCATTTCCATGGACGATTCGTGAACGAGCTTCGCAGCCCATTCTCAGCAATGTGCACGATCCATATTGTCTTGGTAGTATGAGCGCCGTCCTGCCTGGCAAGCCGCAGTCAAGGCTCCAAGGTCTGACTACAAGCTTCTGGAACAACCTCAATATCAATGTGAGCTCGGTACAAACACGACACATCACAGTTCTTCACTAACATCTCCCGACTGTAGGCCTACATCAGTGGTAATGCCTTCACCATCCTCAATGGATCGCGAACACTACTTCAAACTATATACGACGAGGACGAACAACCATTGCAGGCCATAGCCATCGACGAGGGCACAGGGAAAATTGCGACGGGTACTGTCACTCAAGTTCGGGTCTACAAGCCACTAGGATTGCGAGAGGACGCATTAAAGGTTCCCTTTCCCGACGATTCTACAAAATATGATATAACAGCTCACATTTCATTAGTGGGCCTTGGAATTGTCCGTTGACATCTCGCATCATAACGCAAAGACATTCTGTGCGTTATCCTGGGGCAGTTCAGAGGAGCTTCTGGTCGCCGGGGATTTTCTGGCTCTATTTCGCACAAAGGGAAAGCCAATATGCTCTTGGGAGGAAAAACTTCCCAATCCCGCAAAGTCGGCCGCACTTTCGTTCGACTCGGCCTATGTCGCTTCGATTTCTCACCATGATCGGCTGGCCAAAGTCTGGCGCCGACTGACATATGGTCCTGACGAAGTTCTCTTTGACCTATCATATCTCTGCCACCCTGATATTGTAACTGCCATCAGGTGGCGCAAGCCATTTCATCTCGAGCAAACAGCTGATAATGTGTTGTATACTTTCTGCCTTGATGGGTGTGTACGCGTTTGGACTCCAGTCGACACGCCCAATGGCTGGCAATGGCAGCTTTGGGGTAAAATCAACCTCAGCGAGTCCTTCAACGGAAACCCTATTGCCAAGGGCCCATGGTTTGTTTGTATTATTGATGGGCGTGACTTCACGGCCTCAGTGGAGAGAGCTGTTAAGGAGCGCATGGCGGATGACCAAAGCACTGACGATGTTGCTTTGGACCATCTGGTGGCCGTCGCAAATCGGAACCCAGAGATTTGTCTTGCTATGAATAGCTCCGGATTCCTCTCGGCTTGGGCCCTCGAAAATATTGGCACCAACATTGGCAATAGCTCCCAGATCTTCAACATTGCACAAGTCAGCTCACGGCGCCTGGAACGCTTTGGGGGTTTTATAAAGCCATCCAACTCTGCGCATGTGGAAATACAGACCTATTGCGACCGGCAGAGTGGACAGCTCCAAATCTTGCTTCATTCTTTTGATGGCAGAGTAGGCATTTTCTCCAGCAACGCTGCGGATTTGTTTGATCCCACTACCAATGACAAACGACTCCTACTACACACCATCTGGTCAGGGCATTCGGCCTCCATCAGAAAAATAATCCGCAATTTCAGCGGTCGGGCTGTAGTGTCGAGAACACGGAATGGTGAAACTATAGTGTGGAGTCATATGTCAAGGAATTTAGGGACCACTCCATTTGGTTCTCTTGGTTTGACCCGTCGCAGCATCATCCCTCAGGAAGGTCATATTCATCGTATATGTGTCCTCCGAAAAGGCCGCTTTGTTGTGTTTCTCCGTGATCAGAGCGTCTCACTTTGGGACTGCCGCTCTGAAACGGGAACTCCTCTTGCGCAGTGTCTTTATGAGATTTCGGGGAAGCCCTTATGCCTTATTATTTTGCCTCGTCCACAAGCCTCAAATTACACGACGGCTCACATTGCTACTGTGACATCTGAGCGACATGGGATTGTATGGGAGGTCAGTCTCCCTCGTTACTTCGAGGATTCTGAGACCATAGGGGGTGCCAGCATCCGAGAGTTCTGTCGGTTCGAATTAGAGGACGTTGAGGATTTAAAATACGTCCTTCCCGTCGACCCCGCAGGATCTGTCCCTGTAGTGTCTGGGTTTCTTGATGTTTTTGCTCGCGATATTGCTTTGTCGTACACCAATTCCGGCAGAGTGGACTTCTGGACGGCTCGCGTGGATTTAGAGCACCGAAGCGTCGGTTGGTTATCAACATGTTGCACAGAAACCGGCCTTTCTAACCCAGCATTGGCCAGTGGCAGCATGCTGAAGAAGGTGGCATTGGTTAACTCCTCAAGGTCACAGCTTACCATTTGGGATATTGGTGGGTCTCGTCTCGAGTTTGAGGAAGATTACAAGATGCAGGATGCTATACAAGACCTTGATTGGACATCGACGCCAGACGCTCAATCCATCTTGGCTGTGGGGTTTCAATATCGCGTTGTCTTACTTTCCCAAATGCGATTCGATTATCTAAATAAAGGTCCAGCCTGGGCACCAATCCGAGAGATAAGCATTCGTGAACTCACACCACACCCCATTGGAGATTCGACGTGGTTGGGTGATGGCCACCTAGTCATCGGTGCTGGCAATCAATTGTTTGTTTATGGTCGCCGTGTTGGCAGTTCTGACTCCCTCACTGCCGACCTAAGACTTCCGCATCGCAAAGACGGTACTTGGGATCTCTTTGAGGCAGTACAGAGGTTCAATGGTCCCGTCCCCGTGTTTCATCCTCAGTTTCTAAGCCAGTGCATTCTCGCCGGAAAAAGTGGTCTGGTTCGACGAATCCTTGTAGGACTGCACCGAGCATTGAAATATCTTGTTCCAGGCGAGTCAGTAGATGATTATCTTGGGTTGGATCTGGAGGAGTTTTACATACCAACGGCTGTGCGTTATCCTCCCCCTCGGGCAGTACATCCAGCTGACATGGACTGTAGAGAACCCAAAGTCGGGCACAAGACAAGATGGCGGGTTTCTACTTGGACGGCGACCACAGGGACGATGAAGATATATTCACCCATGAAATTGCTGCTTCAATCAATCAGAAGCTTACCAAATTGGGGATCCCCCAACTTTCCGGCCACGAGCAGATCCAGTTAATGGACATGATCGAATGTGTAGCTCTGGTGGAGCAGCAACGTCGCTCCATGGATGAAAACGGAGCCCGTTTCATGCTTTTTTCCCGTCAGCACGCCCTCCGCAAGGGACGTACTAATGAGATACAGCTCTCCTGGAGAGAGATCAACTGGGCATATCACTCAGGGAGCCAGGACATCCTTGTAGACTTTGTGTCCCGGCAGAACCATGGCAGTATGTTGTGGGAGCACGCACGTGAGAGCGGCATCTTCATGTGGCTATCTGACATTCAAAGCCTTGTGGGTACAGCCTGAAGTATCTGAGAAGTTGAGATGTCTGACACCCTACAGAAACACCAATTCGAGGTGATTGCGAGGAATGAGTACACTAATAGCAAGGAGAAAACCCCAGTGGATTGCAGTCTCTTCTATCTAGCTCTCCGCAAGAAGACGGTGTTACAAGGCCTCTGGCGGATGGCAGGTGGGAATAAGGAGCAGACGGCTACCCAACGCTTGTTGGCAAACAATTTCGACGAGCCTAAGTGGCGGACAGCTGCCCTCAAGAATGCTTATGCGCTACTTAGCAAAAGGCGTTTTAGTGAGTATATCTAACCAGCACAAAATGATAGTTGCTCTCTAACGGACAGTAGAATACGCTGCTGCATTCTTCCTGTTGGCTGATCATCTCGAGGATGCTACTGAGATCTGTCTACGCCAGTTGAAGGATTTACAGTTAGCGATTGCTGTCAGCCGGGTCTACGAGGGGGATGATGGGCCGGTCTTGCGTAAGCTCTTACAGGAGGAGGTACTCCCCATGGCAGCTCAAGATGGCAACCGATGGCTCGCCTCCTGGGCCTTCTGGATGCTGGGCCGAAAAGATATGGCTGTGAGAGCACTCATCGTAAGTAATGATTTGATTGGGGGAAGAGCATCACCAGAACATTAATCATCGTGGCAGACCCCCGTTTACACCCTCCTCGAAACGCCTTGTTCACCCGACTTTAAATCGCGTCTATTCTTGACAGACGACCCTGCTCTTGTGGTTCTCTACTCTCAGCTCCGACAGCAAACTTTGCAAACGTTGCATGGAGCGTCCAAGGTATCGCCTAAAGTAGAATGGGAATTTGTGCTTCACAGCGCCAAGCTGTATGATCGAATGGGTTGCGATCTCCTCGGCCTTGATTTAGGTATGTATTGGAAAGCCTCACCGTACGGTATCGAACCATGAGCTGACGTCGTGTCAGTGCGGAACTGGGAGTTTCAGCAGTCGAGTATGGCAATGCTTGGGGGAGAGATGAATCCGCTGAAACTATTAAGACGGAGGAGCTCACTTGTTGTTAACGACCTCCCTCGATTGGAACTGCACGCGAAAGCTGTGCCTGAGCATGAGGGAACGAAGCGTTCTTTGGCAGCGCCTGCAATTTTCCACGAGCCTGACGCAGCATCATTGCTTGACAGCTTCGGCTTATAGGCATGTATATAAGGCGGCGTAAGGCGAGCACGTATTTGCGATGTGAGAGGGCATGTTGGGTACTTTGTTTCTGCTATTGATGGAGTTGACGATATATCACCGATGTTCCAGACCCCATCATAAACATGCTCACAGTATATCAAGTCTTTCGCAATCAAATTGCCCATGTCGCCATGATGCCCTCCCGAAAGAGTTCCAGTTCCTTATTCAATCAACCATCACAGAGGCCGTTCTGATTCTAATTCGTGCAATTCTCTGTAGAAATGCATACTACTCACATGGGTGTGCCACCAGGAAGACATCGTTATCCCCTTCTCCTAGACCAGTCTTCCAATGCGAAAGGCGCGATTAGTGGGGTAAAGAGGCAACAAAGGTACGAAGTACATGCATACCATCTAATAATACGAAGTACACCACCGGCATGCTGCTGCATCCCTCCTTTTCTCTCTCCTTTCTTTCTTTTTTCCTTCAGTTCACAGTCCTGTGAATGGTGGGGACATTGTAGTTATGTGGACCCGAGGGAGGTTTACTGAAGTTCTGCCACATTAGTCATCACCGATGTCATCATCGTCCAGGACGACGAGCTAGAAAACACCGAAGCTCCCAGAATTAATAATGTACCTAGGTAGTATCAACACTGCAACACAACATTGCAGAAATCCAGCTCACTGTTCATTGCCCAAATACCGCGGGCCTCAGCTGCAATGGCAACTCCATCCCCTCCGGGACAGAGCTTCACGGTCCGCGGCGTGGCTGCTGGCCTAGCTGTCGGTACCGTGATATGCGCTGCCAATATGTATTTCGGGCTTCAGACTGGCTGGGTATCTATCATGTCTATGCCGGCTAGTCTCATGGGTTTTGCCATCTTCAAATTACTCCGACCTCACCTTCGCTTCCCTTTTACGCCCGTCGAGAATGTGCTGCTGCAGAGTGTTGCCTGTGGAATGGCTATTATGCCACTTGGCTGTGGCTTCGTGGGCGTTGTCAGTAAATGGCCATCCACATGCTCAAGTTCCTTCGCCCTAACTATTTACAGATCCCAGCCATAAACTACCTGCTGGAACCCCATGAGCGTGGGCCGCTATCACTCAGCATGTGGCAGCTCATCATATGGTCCCTGGGACTTTGCTACTTTGGTGTTGTCTTTGCTGTACCGCTGTAAGTATAGACCCTGGTCGATGACTTTCCAGGTAAGCTAAGCATCTTGTGCCCCACGGTGTAGACGCCGGCAAGTCATTATAAAGGAACGGTTGAGATTCCCAAGTGGCTTCAGTACCGCTGTCCTCATCTCCGTTCTTCACGGTCAAGGTCGTAGATCTACGAAACAAGAACTGGATATGGCTGCCCAAGGTGGCTTTGCCAGCCTGGTTCCGCGAGAAGGTCCCCCCGAACCAGATATATCCAGCTCTGTCGTCGGTGACGAACGCGATGGCGAGGATGTGGAAGAGACGGATTGGGCATACAACATGAGGCTCCTGCTGGTATGTTTTATTGTCTCTGGCGTCTTGACTGTTTGCAACTACTTCTTCCCCATCTTGCGGGATATACCAATATTCGGTTCCTTTGCTGCCCAGACTTGGCTCTGGACGCTGAACCCCAGCTTGGCCTACGTCGGACAGGGCATCATTATGGGCACTGAGACAACTCTGCACATGACTCTCGGCGCCGTTGTTGGCTGGGGTATCCTCAGCCCCTTGGCTAAATTGAAGGGCTGGGCTCCCGGACCTGTGGAAGATTGGGAGCACGGCAGCAAGGGATGGATAGTTTGGGTATCGCTGGCTATCATGCTTGTAGATGCCGTTGTTAGCCTTGCCTATGTAGGCCTTCGCCCTCTTATTGACACCTATGCTGCAGATCTTCTAGTCTCCTTGGAAGACCGTATCAAACAGAGCAGGATCATGGCACTGCTTCCACGCACCTCCCACCGCTATTCCCTGCTTGCTGGCCAAGAAGAGGGTCAATACCTATCAACAGCTACCCTCGATGATCAGGCTTCGGAATGCTCAGACCCAGAGGAAGAGCAAGACGATGATGCCCCGAGTGAACAGCAAATCAGCGACAGGCTGGTCGTATTCGGGTTGTTTGCATCTATTATCCTCTGCATTCTAACGATACATGTTGTGTTTGGGGATTTAGTGCCTCTTTACGCCACGGTCATTGCCGTTCTCATGGCTTTGGTGTTGAGCATCATGGGTGTCCGAGCTCTTGGAGAAACCGATCTCAACCCTGTGTCAGGTATCAGTAAATTGGCGCAGCTATTCTTCGCCTTCATCGTTCCCCAGACCAACACGTCCAGCGTTCTTATTAACCTGATTGCTGGTGCCGTCGTATGCCCTCCTTTCCTTTCTTCGCCCACTCCACGGGCTTGTGTGAACCGAGTTTATATAGCTAACTGCAGTGCAATATTTAGTCAGAGGCTGTAAGATGGGTCATGTCAATTTCGAAGTATCTCCCGTTACCGCGTCTAACTTTGGAAATAGGGCGCATTGCAAGCAGGTGACCTGATGCAAGACCTCAAGACGGGCCATCTTCTGGGAGCAGCACCAAAGGCACAGTTTTGGGGGCAGGTCATCGGCGCCACCTTCGGCGCCGTGTTGAGCGCCTTCATATATCGTGTCTACACTACGTATGTACAATTCACATTTGGCGCCACACACGATTGAGTCGCTTCCCTAGTTGACTTGCTGATTACCCAATGGCAGAGTGTACGAGATTCCTGGAAAGCTCTTCCAAGTCCCGACCGCTTATGTCTGGATATTTACTGCCAGGCTCGTTACGGGGAAAGGGCTGCCGTACATGGCAAAAGAGTGGGCGATTGGAGCCGGTGCTCTCTTCACCTGCACAACCCTGGCGAGGACATTGGCTGTCGGGAAAGCGTGGCGTTCTTGGATACCTGGAGGTATCGCCGTCGCCGTTGGTGAGTGACTCGAGTTTTGGAGACGAAGAGCAGGCTGGGTTGCGGAGACCATTGCTGATTCAACCATAGGCATGTACAATGTGCCATCATTCACCTTGACTCGGGCCGTTGGTGGCCTCGTTAGCTGGTATTGGATCAATGTCAGGAAACAGTCGAAGACGCCACTTATAATTCTTGCATCTGTACGACAGAACACTACCGTATGACAGGCAGACACTAACGTGTTAAAAGGGCTTCATCCTCGGCGAAGGTTTTCTGAGCATTGTGAACTTGCTATTGCAAGCACTCAAAGTGCCCCATTACTAGAGTATTCGGAATCGTACGACGTCTTAATGGCCAATAGTGGCTTATATCAGTCCAAATGCTTTGTAATAGTCTATTTTAATTTCCAGGATAGATTTCTTTCGCCCTGGCCTTCGACTGTCCAGGAAGCATCAATCCTCAATGCCCTGGCATTTTCTTCAAGAGCAGCAAACTCTATCTGCCCGGAAATGGTGCACGACGGTGACATGACTGTGACGGCTTCGTTAGGGGGTAAGAGGAGCAACCCTTGCTTCCAATGTGTGACTGTGCCAGATGGGCCAGTTGTGAATGCAACATTTCCGTGCTTTTTGCTGACCCACATATCCGGTGTAGTGTTGGGTTCCGGCATGGGTTCGTCTCCAGATGTGGCGAAAAAATTGTCAAACCAAAGTAGGAAGCCATCCAAGTGGTTAATTTCTCGACTCAGACTCGACTCCCACCTCGTAGTGAAAGAAAGATCCTGGGGTTGGACAGAACGAAGGTCGAGTGTTCTGAAAGGGAATGCCCCGCCACAAATAGAGCTTTTGGGTAAGGCTTCGATTCGTATCTCGTCAAAAATACCCTCCTGCATGGCTTTCATATCGAAGCCATACACATCCCGCCAGTAGGAGATATGTTCCGATATGTAGTCCGTGTCCTCAACAGGAGCTATCCAGAGAGTAGCTGAGCTGGGAACGAGTAGGCCACCAGGCTTCAGATATTTGTCACGCGCATAGAGAACACTGGGTAGCATAGCCTCGTAAAGGAGGCAGTAGCCCATCCACTCACTGACAATGACATCAACCTCATCAACAGGGAGCTTGACTTCTTCGATGGCGCCCCTCAGACATGTCACTATGTCAGAAAGTCCATTGTTGAAGACGTTTTCGGTGGCCTTTTGAATGATATCTGACTTGTCCACTGCAATAACCCGCGCAGCGCCAGCTTTGGCACAAAACATACTCAAAATACCTAACAGACAGAGTTAGATTAATGGCTGGGCCAATTTATGAGGAAGTTTTTCATCTCACCAGTGCCACAGCCAATGTCGAGGACTACCTTATCTTTGAAGAGGTGCTTGTTCCCGTAGATAAAATCACGGTATGCATCAGTTCTGACAGTGTCCTTAAGCATCGTTTCGTGAATGTCTGGAATGCTCGTCGATTAGCCAGCCATATCGGCCATGGAAGAAACATTGGCTTGACCTTACCATTGGTTGCGTAAGATTCAAAATAGTAGTTGCCCGCACTGTCTTCTGCAGCGGCCACGGATACAGGTTGCTCTGCGTCATCCGCCCATCTGCGATCCAGAGTCTCCTGCACCGCGAGTCTATAGTTGGCGAACTGCGTTCGAACCAATTCCAGCTCAGCTTCCAGTTCGTGCTTACGCGCCAACAGCTCCTCACTCGACTCGCCCGTGGCGTCGGGAGTGGCTTTGCTAAGATCCCGCTCCTGCTCTTGCTCCAGGATCTCGTCAAGGGACATGATCAATGCATCATTCTCAAGAACGGGTCGAAGATAGCGGTCATCTTCGATATCATGATGGCTTATGTTGTCCGGCAAAGGCTGGTGTTGCTGAACACGCTCGCGAATGAAGTTGACCAGTTTCACAGCGCCATGGAAATCGAGTTGCAAGCGTCGTACAGTGGTAGCGAAGTCAAATTCATGTTGCTTCTTGCAATAGTTGAGCATCTCCGTCCAGGAAGGAAAGGTCTGAGAGTCAAGCAGGGACACAACATTAACAGACTCCTCGTCGGGTTCAACGTCAAGCCAATCGCTATCATCTGACACGTCGGAGTCACCAGACACTGACGAAGGGATGGATTTCTCACTCATGGCTTTTGCGCGACGATGGAGCTGGGTTTTTTTTCCTTTTGTGGGTTGGCAACTTTTTTTTCATCTTGAATTGCACAGGAGGTTTCTGCGTGGATGTGCATCGTGGTCACGGATGCAATCTGGCGAGGCGCCATCCTTACCTACATATATCTTTGTATACGGTGTTTCAGCCCAGCGATATCGTTTACCCCAAAGACAACTCCCCCCTCAATCAACCTCGTCGTCATCTTCGTCCTCGCTGTCACTGCTGCCATCTCCACCGTCATCCTCTCCATCGGACACAACTTCGTTGAGTTCTCGGAGACGGGCCTAGGGTAAGACCTCTCGTTAGCACTTTTCCCTCCATAACGGGGCTTTGGTCTGCATCATTGCCAACCTTGTACTTCGCCACTTTCTCCTCCAGATCCCCAAACACCATAAGAAGATCATCCAACTCAGATTGTGTTCCTTCCTTAGACTTGTTTGCGTGTGCCAAGGCTGTTTTTGTCTGATATTACTCTCAGCTATGTGATCCCCAAATTTGCCACATCACTTACCTGTGCGCCCTCTGTGCGTGCTTGTTCGACCTCCTGATGGGTCTTGTTCAGCCGCTTCTCCAGCTCCCGAACCATATCCTCAGCTTTCTTGGTCCGGGAGTTCTGCTCCGCCAGGACTTTTGCATGCTCACTCTGCAATGCCTGCAGTTCCTGTGCTTTCACATTGTTCGCCTGTCCAGCTGTGATTCAGCAACACATTACTATCGTCGATATTCACTGAAACCACGTACCTTTATCAAATCTACCTCTAGTCGGCTGATGGTTGCTCGTAAATCCGCAACCTCTGCATCCGTTCGTCGTTGTATACGCTCTGCTTCTGCCTGGGCTGCCTTCTGTGCTTGAGTTATCTGACTTTGATGATGCTTATCCTTGACATTGAGCTGCTGTTGCAGTTGTGTAAGACGTTTCTCATAATCAGAGTCACGGGTTGTTTGATGATTATGTAGCTTTCTAGCGTGGGGTGGTCAGCTTTGCCCAAGATTCTCGTTCAGGGCAAAACAATACCGTAACTCTACTTCGTGAGAGCGCTGCATGTTCTCAAAGGCGGTCTTGAGTTTCGATAATTCTGCGGTTGCCCCTTCCCTTGATTGACGATGCGCTGTCTGCTCTTGGTCAAGTAGATTCTCCAACAATTTGTGTGCTACGTTGACATCATGGATTGTGCTGTCTTTTTCCTCTATCTGATTTCTCAGGGAATCCACAAGCTCCCTCGAGATGCCCTTCTCAATGCCATTGAAAACCACCGAGATCTCTATATCGGGCTTCCGATCAATAGCACGCACTGCACGGCTATAGTTATCCTTGAAGAAATCGACGAAATCACTGTCAAAGAAAAACGTCTGCTTGCTCTCCAGTTGAGGAGGTGAGCTTCTGCAGCATAGCCTCGAAATCGCGAACAAGTGGGTGACTGCGTAGTTTTGCTAGTCGATCTAGATAGCTTTCACGATCCAAGCGCGATGTTAAGATGGTGCTCAGTGTCGCTCGTGGTATGGGCGAATCTTTGGTTGAAAACTCGTATGCAAACCCAAGTAACATGGCGCACAATCCCTGTACAAGCTCGTCCCCAACATGACCGGGCTGCGAGATGACCTGTATGAGGCTCTGTACATTGCTTCCTTCAGCCAGAAGATCGTTGACAGCATCAAGATCCTCGAACAGCCAGCCAAGGAGCAGCATCAAATATCCAACCAAAACACGTGTGTCATCACCGCGGCGTATCCTAGTGAGAAGATGAGCCATAATCGTCTGGATACTTGTTACCACTTCCTCGCCCATGGAGGAGTCGCCTTCCGTGAGACCCCGGGCCATCTCCTTGGCTATGGGGTTATCGTAGAGTAAGTGAAAGGTAATAACGGCAGCAAACCAGTCACGATAGGGTTCACTGGGTGGTGCATCGGACAGCCTCAGAAGAACGGTCAAGACATTGGCGGACTCATCTCGTCCCGATTGGAACCCTTCAATAGCTCTGCTTAGAAAATGTGACCTGACTTCTGTGTGATTTGAGAAATAGGCTTTCAAACACTCGCATGCAGCGAACCGAAGGTCGAATGCCGACTGGTCATGTAGATTCAGAGTCAGATCAAGTAGTCCGTCAATGACATATGTCTTGGGGTAGCCATTGGCTTTGCTCGGTGGCGCCGTTCGTGATTCCAGAGGAGGGTAAACCATGAGCTGGGCAAAGCCTTCTTGGATGGTAGTGTTATTCCGAATCATATCACCACATGTGACTAAAGCCTATCCAAAATGTTATAATTATGACACAAACGCTTTAATGACATGCAAGCAGGGCCTCCACACCTCGGCTTTGATTTGAAATTGAGCTTCATGACTGAATGCGAGCTGAACAACGAGATAACTGAGACCATGTTTCCAAAATGCGCTTTGATTCTGGGTCGTCCCGATGGAGCCTGTCGGTAAGAATAATCGAATGACGGCCAGAAAGGCGTAAATATTGCGATTGCGCTGGGCTTGCGCCCAAGTGGCGAGGCTATCCTCCTGATCCTGGAGTTCAAGCAGGTGTCCTAACATATCTGCAAGCTTATTGATGCAACCCGATTCTCGGAAGAGAGATTGATTCGACACGTTCCGCCGGAGCAGGTTTGCCAACAAGATTAGGCAATCCTCTACTGTCCTCCCGCCTTCAGACAGAGAACCATCGGCCAGAATGATTGTGAATATCCTCTCAAACGCACTCTCGAATGCCACCAGCTTCTGGATCTCCACAGACGTTGGGCTTAATGAAATCAATAAACTTATGCCCTCATTTCGGATAGCCTCACGCTGGTCATTGAGGATTGCCACAAGGCGGCTTATGCCCAATGGTGCGGTAAAGATACACTCTTCAGTCCGGTCGGTTCGCGCTGAGAGAATGGCACCGAGCAACTGTAAAGAGTACAGGCGAGAATAAAAGTCTGGTGATTCTAGGAGATCCAACAAAAGAGTAATATTCTCTTGTCGTTGTGTAAACTCGTCGGCCAGCCATAGAGCAATTTCGTCCGACGCTTCTGGACTCTGCGCGTTCGGGCTAAAGAGCATCAACAGCGTCTCAAGCACAACCTTAACTGTGTCAACATCTTCGCCATCATTAGCCAAGCTGCCAATGAGACTCCTGAGGGCTCCAGATGCCACCGAAGCCGGGAAGTCTTTGGCGAAGCTTCGCAAACCCAGTATAGCAGCGCGTCGATCTTCGAGAAGTGTCGCAGAGCCGAGGCGGCCGCTAAGAACAGTAATGGTGTCGCCAACGGATTGTTTCGCTGGCGTTCCGGAGATGGAGAACATCTTGCCGTTGTTTCCGTGCCATTGAGTGAGGCACAGAGCTCTAGAATAATCGCATTGCTGTGACCGCCATATTTTAGGGAGCAAACTGTCAAGGATGATAGGACACGTTCATAGTGTAGTACTATTTCGTGTACTGGTGCAAATAAGGTACTAAGGCGTAGGTACCTGGGTAGGTACCTGTACAGGTAGTATAGTACTCCGTACTGGGCAGGTAGTACTCCGTAGTACTTTAGTACCTCTGTAGAAGTTGAGCATGAAAGATACCTCTCTCTAAACCCCGTTCACCTGGACTGAGACCCCGTAAACCGGCGTAGTACTACTCCGTAATATACATACCCTTATAATTGCATAAGAAGGCACGAGTCCTGGCTCCCTCAGTCTCCAGCACTAATGCAGCAAGTCAAAGTTTAGGTTACGGGATCAACTGCTAACTTGATCAAAACACTGTTGTTACGGAGTGTATTCGAGCGCATTCTGGTGTATTGCTCAATTCTCCCCGTACCTTGTCACTGCCCATCATTCACCCAATACTCGCACTCCAGCCAGCCTTTTTCTGGCGCTGACTGCACACGAGATTCTAGGCCACCAGGGTCAGTGGCGATAAAGAAAACCACTTCGAAATGGGTATCCCCGCCGCTTTCCGATGGCTATCCAACAAGTACCCAAAAATCATTTCTCCGGTGATAGAGGATCGACCGCTGGTAATGGAAGATGGCACCACAATACCCGTTGACACCACACAGCCCAATCCCAACGGAGAGGAGCTTGACAATCTATATCTTGACATGAACGGCATCGTCCACCCTTGCTCCCATCCTGAGGACAGACCTGCACCGAAAGACGAAGAAGAGATGATGTTGGAGGTCTTCAACTACACCGATCGTGTCGTTAACATGGTACGGCCGCGCAAGATTCTGATGATTGCAGTTGGTATGTAACGTTCTATACCCCATGGATGTGTCTCTAGTTTGCTTGCTCCTTTTCTTTCTTTCTTTCTTCCGCTGACTGATTCCATCAGATGGTGTGGCACCTCGAGCCAAAATGAACCAGCAGAGATCCAGACGCTTTCGCTCAGCCCAAGAGGCCCAGGAGAAAGAAGCAGATAAACAAGAGCTCCTCGGGCTGCTGAAACGTCAAAATGGTGGTGTTTTTCCAGCTGAGAACTCGGAGATGATCGTCAAAAAGGCATTTGATTCCAATTCTATTACACCAGGCACTCCGTTTATGGATATACTCGCTGTGAGCTTACGATATTGGTGTCAGTACAAGTTGAACACCGATCCAGCTTGGGCAAGACTCAAGATCATCATTTCCGATGCCACTGTTCCCGGTGAAGGTGAACACAAGATCATGTCCTTCGTCCGATCGCAACGTGCTTCTCCCAATTACGATCCCAATACTCGTCATGTCATTTATGGACTAGATGCCGATCTCATCATGTTGGGCCTCGCTACACATGAACCTCACTTTCGAGTTTTGCGCGAAGACGTCTTCTTTCAGGATAGCAAAGCCAGGGCATGCAAGCTTTGTGGGCAGAAGGGTCATGAAGCGCGCAATTGTCGCGGTGAGGCAAGACAGAACGAGGGTACGACTGACGAAAGGGAAAAGGACAGCCCCCCCGTTCTTAAGCCCTTCATATGGCTACATGTCTCCGTGCTCAGAGAGTATCTCGCCGCAGAGTTGGCCGTTCCAGGCTTGCCTTTTAAATTCGACCTGGAGCGGGCTCTTGATGACTGGATATTCATGTGTTGCTTTGTCGGCAATGACTTCTTACCACATCTGCCGGCTCTAGAAATTCGGGAGCATGGTATCGACACCTTGACAGCAATTTGGCGAGATAATTTAGCATCAATGGGTGGATATGTGACCAAAGATGGACATATTGACTTGGAAAGGGCACAGTGCATTCTAGATGGACTTGCAAAACAGGAAAGCGCCATTTTCAAGCGCAGAAAGGAGCAAGAAGATCGCCGAGAAGCATCTGCTAAACGACGAAAGTTCCAGAATGATACTAACGTAAGAGCCGGGCCACATGGAGGGTCCATGAATAAGCAGAACGGCCATGCAGATCCTGCCAGAGGTTTACCACTCTACCCCATCGCCTCGTATCCAACAGAGCCTCCTCGTACTCTCACGCATGATTTGGTCGTCAATCGTGGTGCCGTACAGGAAGCGAACGTCGCCAACAAGAATGCGGCCAGTGTATTAAGAGATCGACTCCGAGGTGAACATGCATCAAACCCGCCGACCAGTGATGATGCAACACCAACCTCGACTCTCGGCAAAAGAAAGGCAACGAACCTGGATGACACCACCAACTCTCCTTTGGGGGATCTGTCAAGGCCCAATAACCTGGCCAAGCCGGTAGATGGCCCAATTGATTCTGTTCGGCTGTGGGAAGATGGCTACGCGGATCGATACTATCAACAAAAGTTCCACAAAGACCCTCAAGACACTGCCTTTCGACACAAGGTAGCGCAAGCATACGTGGAGGGACTCGCGTGGGTGTTGCTGTACTACTTCCAAGGATGTCCCTCGTGGGAGTGGTATTATCCATACCATTACGCCCCCTTTGCCGCTGATTTTAAAGATCTCGGGAAAATGGACATTGCCTTCGAAAAGGGAAAGATATCTAGGCCATTCGAACAGCTGATGAGTGTCTTGCCTGCAGCATCCCGACATGCACTTCCGGAAGTATTTCACGAACTCATGACAAACAAGGATAGCGAGATCATCGACTTCTATCCAGAGGAATTTGAGATTGACCTGAATGGCAAAAAGATGGCATGGCAGGGGATTGCTCTGCTACCATTCATTGACATGCCGCGATTGCTTAAAGCGGTCCAGCAGAAGTATCCTTTGTTAAGCCCTAAAGATGCAGCCCGGAACAGTGTCGGAAGAGATGTTCTGTTGTTGTCGGACAGCCACGAGAGCCTTTATGATGATATTCTAACGCATTTCTATTCGAAGAAGCAGGGCTGTTCAAAATTCAGTCTCAACCCCAAGGCCAGTGATGGTCTATCTGGGAAAGTTCAAAAGCAGGATGATTATGTTCCACATGGGGCACTCTGCTATCCTTTGGAGCGACGAGCTATGCCTGACATAGATTTCGATCGATCCGTTAGGTAATATTCCTCGGTGTTTGGTATCAATATAGACTCAACTAACAGCTGCAGTGTCTATTATGAGATGCCCCAAACATCCCAAACTCACAAATCAATGCTTTTACGAGGAGTACAGATGCCAACCCCAGCCTTGACACGAAGTGAAATCGAAGTCCTCCGTGGCAAGGCTAGTCGATCAGGGCGTAGTTACGGCGGTGTGCCTTTGGGACGAACTAATTACAACAGTGGCCGACGCGAACCAATTCACTATGGCCCTGGCGATGCACGAAGGCCATGGACGGGACGTAATTCAAATGACTATCCGCAATTGGATCAAGCCTTGCCTCCACATGCTGTCCCACCACCAGTTGCGTGGCAGCCCCCTCCTCCGGGAGCACCTGGATTTGGTATGGGAGTGCCACCTCCTCCTCCAGCCTATGTCCAGAATCAATGGTCACAGTCTGGAAATAGGGACGAACACACCAGGTATGGTAGGGGTGGTAACACTTCCAACATGCAGACTCCCTCTAATGGCGCCCACTGGAATAGCCGTGGTTACAGGTAATAAAGAAAAGTTAGTTATGGTACACAGGGAGGGGTTATTCCACGCAGAAGACAGTTTGAATCATGTCCGTCGAACTAGATTAAACTAATGAGGTAGTCACCGCATTGTAATAGGACTGTGGCGTCAACATGCAAGAGAGTCCCGGTATCAAACCATTATTGCCTACTTAGATATATGAACGTGAATATGAAGGATATGGCAGCCATCAGTGCAGGACTGGGGGGGGGCCTTACTTTGGTCAACAGAACTTGATAAGGCACATCAGCAAATTGGACAATACAGTATAAATGTTCCGAAGGCAAGCCTGATGCCATGTGTAGTTGAACGCCTGAACACCACGCCAAAGAAGAAGATTCCCAACACTCCTCGACAGTTCATTACATCAACCCAGACCACCCCAGATACCTCGGATTCTTCGTGCGAGCTGAATGTCCTTCTGCATGAGAGTGACCCTCTTCGCATGAACAGCACAAAGTTGCGCGTCCTCAAACAGATGAACCATGAAAGCTTCCGCGGCTTCTTGCAACGCCTGAATAGCTTGACTTTGCCATCGAAATTCCCTCCCTCTCGGACGGCAATGCATGCCGATTTCTCGAACCTAGACACGTGTCAAAATGGCTTGGATGAAATAGAAACCAAAATCCTTTTCCAATACTAACTAGGCGCATGAACGGAAGTTTGAGGAGCAATAATTTTGTATTGCCCTGGTACTGCCTTATTTCACGCAAGGCGACGGTGCCCGGCCGATATCGCCTTTTTTGGCGGGTAGGGACAGGATCACCAGCTAGGGGAGTGTCAGCGGAGAGTGTGATCACCTCAGGACAAGAAAATATACGTACGTTGTATGTCGCCTGGCCGTGGGCGCCATTTCAGCGAGGCACCAGATGTTCTCTGTTTACGTGGCATCAGCTTGAAAGATTTGAGCTTTGAATACACAGGACAATTCAGCTTGCCCAAGTCTCGGGAGAAATTAAAAGAAATAAAGCCAGGGACGCGAGTGAACGCGGGTGAACGCGGGTGAACGCGAGTGGACGCGAGTGGACAGGAGATCAGGGTGTTATGGAAATAAGGCGGAGTTAAGTTGAAAGAGAAAAGGTAAGAATAAATAAATAAATAAATATTCAAATTGAAATTAATAATTTATTTAATATATTATTCAATTTATTTTAAATATTATATATATAATAATTAATTTAATATAATTATATTATATTAAATAATACCTTTTGATAATTTTAAATATTAAAAAAGTATATATATATAATTAATATATTTAAAAACAATATATAAAGTAAAAATTATAAAAAAAAAATTTATAAAAAGAAAATTATATATAATAAAATACTATAATTATATATATTATTTTAATTAACTATTAATAAAAGTTTTTTATAATATTATTTAATAAAATTAATTTATAGTTTTTTTACTTTTAAAAATAATAGAAATTTATAAATAAACTTTTAAACTTGTTTTTACTTTTAATAGATTTATTGTTATTAAGTTTATTATAATTATTTATTAGTATTATTTAATATTTTTCTTATAGTTTAAAAGATAAAAAGAATTATATATATTTATATTACCTATAAAAATCTCTTTATATAATATAAACAATATTAATAAAGAAATATAGTTTTATTAAGCTAGTTAATAAATAAAGAGATTTAAATTAATAAAGTAATATATAATAATATATATAATATAAAATTCCTTAAATTAAATATAAATTATATTTAATATATATATTAACTCCCCTTTTTAAAAAAAGTTATAATTATTTTAATTATTATTTTTATTTATTTATTTATAAAATAAAATTAAAGATAATAAAAAAAAGAAGAAATAAAAAAGAAATAATAATCTATTAATTTTCTTTTAATTTAATTATTTTTTTAATATTAATATTTAATTACTTATATTAATATATTAATATATAAATTAATATTAATACTTCATTAATTTATTTATAAACTTTTTTACTTTTTAATTATTTCTTTTTATATTATCACTTTATATTTTTATTTTAATAATATTATAACATTTAAAATTAATTAAATTAAAGTGTATTAAAGTTTTAAATTAACTATAATTAACTTTTTAATAATATTTATTTATTAAATTAATTAGTTTATTTTTTATTTTTATAAGTTTTTAAACTATAATTTTAATTATTTAATACATGTCAATTAGTAATTACATATATTATTTATTACTTTTATTATTTAATTAATAATTTTATTATATTTGATTTAATATATTTATTTCTTTAATTTTACAGGTTATTAACTTTATATTATAAAAGGTTTTAATATATATTAATATTTAGTTTTATAGTCCTTTAACTTTAATTTCAACTAAATTATTAAAACTAATAGAGTTAATTAAATTATATAGTATTAAGCTAAATATTAAAGTTTAAGGCAGTATAAGTAATAGAAAGGCTTAAAGGCAATATAAAAATATTATTTTAAAAAAAATATAAGGCTAACTATAAAGGTTCTTAATAATAGCTTGGTTATAAAATTAAAAATAAAGGTTAATTAAAGTTTAGTAGCTTTTACAGCTATTACTATAAATATATATTACGTTTTTGAAAGTATTATTTTAACTAAAAGATATTTAAAGATAATATATTTATAAAGGAATAAATACTACTATATAAAATAATTAATATAAAAAGGCAATAATATTAAGTTAAGCTTTTTCTCTATTAATATTATAATTAAAGTAAAGCAGTATTAATATAAAAGAAATTATATAATATTATATATAACCATAATATTAATATTTTGAAACTATTAGCAGGTAATATATTTATTTCATAACTCTATCACTATCTTTATAATCTATTAAATATAAATATATTCTTTAATTTTAATTATTTTAATAAAGGCATTATAAAAATATAACAAGTTTATTATATATATTAATAAATAAAACTTTAAATTCTTATAAATATTTTTAATTAAACTATTAATTTCTTAAAGTTATTAAAGTTATTAAAGTTAGTTATTAAAATCTTTTTCTTATAATTAAATTTTAGCCTATATATTTATATTGATATAAAAAATATAAAAATATAATTTATATAAAGGATAACCTTTTTTAAACTATTTTGAAAGGCAAATTCTTTATTTATAATAGTAACTATTAATTTAAGCGCTTTAATTTCTTAATAAAGGCAATTCAATTACTTATAAAGCTATTAATAGCCTTTTTGTTTTTAATATTTATTAACCTAAATATAAAATTAATTAAAGATTAATGGTTAATTACTTTAATAATTTAAAATAAATATAGCCTAAACCAGTTAATTTTATATATTATTAAAATTAAAGACTTTTAAGAAATACTTTTATATTACTTTATATTACAACATAAATTTAAAAATACCAATAATATAACTATTTTTATTATATTTAATATAATATAGCATAGAGTGGACGGGACATATAGTCAAAACCAGAAAAAAGGTAAACAAAAAAACTAGCTAAAGCAAGTAGTGCAGATTGCCACCTAATATCTTATTTATATAAACAGCAATAGTGTAAACTGTTATTAGGTATAATAGTTAAGTACCTGTTAGATATATCTATATTAATTACCGCCTTTAAGAAAATAACTATATCTTTATAGTCTCTCAGTAACTTATTTTTACTCGCTCCCTTTTATTCCTGTAACTATCTGCAGTTGTCAAATCTTTTTATATACTGTCTAAATTAAAGTTATTAAATCTTTATTTTATTTTACGATAGCTTAATATTTTAATCTTAATATAATTACTTCCTTTTTTTATTTTTCTATTATAATATACTGCTAATTAAACGCCCTTTTATATATATTAGCGTCTCTTTATATTATAATAATATATATCTTTAAGTCTATTATCTAGTCTTTTAATTCTATATTTTCAAGTAAATATATATTAACTATAAAATTCACTTTTACTTTTTTAATGTCTATATTAATATAATATCTCTTTAAGGTTTATTATTTATAGGTAATATTAATAACTTTTAATAGTATTTTTATTTAAGCTTTAAAGGCTTGTAAGTTAATATCCTATAAAAGTATATTTAAGTATAGTATCTGTTTTTAATATTTGATTTTAAAGGTAACTTTAATAATTTATTTTTATTATTATATTTTTTATTACATTTAATAATACCCTACTATTATAATTACTATTATGTCGCTTATTCTCTATACCCTTTAATATCTTCTTAAGCCGATTTTTAGGATACTTATTTCTATTATTATTATATATTATCTATTATCTTTATATTCTTTAAAACTAAAGGCTTTAATAATATAAATCATTTACTATTAAAGCTAATAATAAACTTTAAGGTTTTATATTTTATATAGATATTTATGCTAATAGGAACTCCCTTTAATTTTTTAAAAGACTATTTTAATATAAAAGTAACTACTTTTATTAGTATTATTAATCCCTTTAGCTTTATTAAATGCTTTGTTATTAGTAAAGTTACCTTTTCCTTTACTGCCATTTTTTCCTTTATTTTAAATAAAAAGAAAATACAATACTTTTTTATCTCATTATATAGCTTAACTTCCTTGAATTTTTATTATACTGTTTTATATACTAAATAAAGGTCTTTGTAAGGGAATAGCGCGTTTAATATTAACTATTTTATTTAAGTAAAGTATTTATTATATATTTTATCTTTATATTAAATTACTCTATAAAGCTTATATATAAAGGCTATTATTTATGCTTATTACCCTATTTACTATACTTTATTCTAGAATTAGTATATATAATCTATTTACTGTATTTATAATATATTTATTATTTAAGTATAGTATATTACTATTACCTTTTTTACGGCGTTATATATAGGATTACTAGGTATAATATTAAGATCCTTTAACTTAAAAGTAAGCAGCAGTTTACTATTTTGATTTTCAGCTATTTTAATTAATATATTAAATAGTAGTATAACTATTAGAAATAAAAGAGTAGGAATTAATAGAATATAAAGGTAAAAATAATAACTTATAATATGGTTTTATTCCTTTAGTAAAGCTATATTAAAACTGTAAATATATATATAAAAGTGAAATTTAAAAGGCGAAAAGGGAAAGAAAAATAAAAACTTATTTATTAGGCTATTAAATAAAAAAGCTAAATACCCTTTTTACTATAGGCTTAATTTTTGAGTAGTGCTATTTATACAGATAAAAATTGCTATTTATACAGATAGTCTATGCGCCACCTATAAAAATCTCCCTACAGCTCTTTATACTCTGCAACTTAAACTATAGTAATAACACTACTATAGTAATATTATTAGCGCCATTATAATAACAGGTATCCCTATTAACCTTTATTAATTTAGTTTAAAGAGATAACTATCTTTAATTTTATTAAATGCCTTAATTTTAATAGTGAAAACTATAGCTGGCTGCTGTTACCTTTAAAGCTGCTAGATTTACCTAAACTTAACTGTAAAATTTTACCTCTATTATTATTTCCTTTATTTGATTTTTTTAATAATTTAATCTCTTTCTTATAGGATTTTTTTAATAATAGCGCAGCTATTATTATTAAAAGTAGCTCTTTGCCTTGTAAAGTAAATGGAACTATAATTAAAATATACTATAACCTCTATTGCAATTGTTTTAAGAGGTTAACTTTTATAAGCACTAGCATATAAAAGCTATTAATATAAAAGATTAACTGCCCTTTTAAATTAATAGCAACAGTAATAAAAATATTCAATTAAAAGTAGTCTTATTGCATTAACTGCTATTTATATAATTACCCTTTATCTTTTAACCCTTTTACTTATATTATATATTATCAGTAAAATAAAACCAGCTTATACTTAAGTGTAACCTCTTTAAGTATAAAGTATTAATTGCTTATAAAATAATTAGTATTATTAAAGATTTAAGTTTTATGAATTATATATTTTTTTATTAAAAATATTTATAATAATTATTAAAAGATTTATAAAAAAGGTTTTAAAGGCTTTACAGTAATTTAAGCTTAAATTAAATACCTTTAAGATAGTTATTTTTATTCCTATATTAAATATAGTTTTAATACTAAAATTAAAGGCATTTTCTGGATATATTTATAGTATAAGATAATATAAAAGCAGTTCCTTAAAGTATTATAATTTAATAATATATCTAAAACTAATAAATTTAATATATATTTATTTTAAATAATTAAAATTATTAACTAAAAGTCTATTATTAATTTTACCTTTAATTTTATTAATATAAAAAAGGAAGGTAACTTTTAATAACTTTATAAATAGCTAGATTCGCTTTATACTATAATTAGCGCTTTAGCCTTAATTATTGCAATTATAAATAAAAAGTAGGCTTTTAAAAATATATTTCTATATATTTTTCTAGATATATAATAGCAGCTTTATATATACTATATTAATATTAATATTAAGGCTAAAATTAAATTATAGTAAAAGAAGCTAATAAAAAATAATACTAATATAGATAATAATAATAATAATAATAATAATAATACTATTAATAATAATGTTAATACTTAAACTGTAATATAAAATAATATTAAGTAAAGTATTTTAAGCTTGACTTTAATTAAATGCAAATATAGCTTTAATAGTATATATAAAGTATAAAAGTATATAATTTATATTAATAAAGAAGTTGATTTTAAGTTAATTTAAGCTGCAATAAGGTTAGTATATAATCCTGTATAGGTATATATTTTATACTATATTTTTCGCAAATATATACCTTTATCATTTTAATAGGCTTATTGCTATATTAAATAGTATTTTAGTTAATAGGTTAATAGTTTAGTTAAAATAGCCTATAAAGATGAGTAATGCTATATTGGAACAGACAAAAATTGCTACTGGAACAGATGGTCCGTGCGCATACACAGAAATCTTCCTAGCTTTCAATTCCTCGATCTTCTATAACACTTTCAATCACAATAACAACACCAATTCTATACATTGTGATAGATTTCCTATTAGCCTGTTATTGGCCTAGTATAGCGACGCTGCAGATAACTCTAAGCTGCTAGGTTCTTTCGATTTTAATGGTGAAATTAAAGATTAGCCGCAGTCGCCTGTATGATTACTAGAATGTATGCCAAAGACCTGTTATTCAGAGTAATATAATGATATTGGAATACCTAGCTGTAGATATGCTGTAATTGAGTGCGATGTACGAAGTAAAGGAGTAAGTTATATGTTAAGGGAAGTTTCTAGGAGAATTTCTGTGTGTGCGCACGGACCATCTGTTCCAGTAGTAACTTTTATCTGTTCCAATAGCATTACTCATAAAGATATAAAAACATATCTAGTTTTAGGTACTGGTAACCTTTTATATCTTTATACAGTACTACTATAAATAATTTAAAGAAAGCGTAAAACTATATTTAAAAAGCTGCCTTTATATACATACATTAATATATTAACTTTATAATATAGTAATAGTAGTTTAGCGATTTTATAATATATATTAATTATATAGCTATTAACCTCTTTACCAAGTAATATTAAATTACTATTACTGCTTTACTTATATAAAAAGAGGTAAAGCTGCTTTAACTTTATTATAGCACTTTTATATAATAATATACTTTACTATATAGTCATTTTATCTTTTAAAGGCTTAAAGCTAATAAGCCTTTAAGTAAATATAATATATATCCGCAATAATAGTTTATAAAGCCTTTAATAAATCTATTATGATTTTATATAGGGAATTTTATTAATAGTTATATATATTAAAATTTAAATAAACTGCTTTTTTATATTTAAAACTTTAATATTATTTAAAATCTCTATAAAAGACCCTAATTACTGAATAATAAGAAACTGCCTATACTAGTTATACTTTAAGCTATTAATAGCAGTAATAACAGTAGCAGGGATAATATCAATCTTATATAATAAACTTAACAGACTTAATAACCTTAATAGTTATAGTAATTATAAAGAGGGCAAAGGCGATTTAAAGGGCGACCCAGGGGGCGACCGCCTATATGCTAACTAGGCCTTAATATTTAGCGAGCCCCTTCACAATTCGAGATAAATAGCTCTGTTAGCTTACAGCAAACGCTATAAAGCTCTAGATCATTATTTTAGCGTTTTAGGGGCTGCAGAGGCTTGCAGGTCGCTAAAATATTGCAACAATAAAGCTGTATTTCAGCTATAGCTTTGACTAGAATTAAAAAGGGGATTAATAAGATTATACCAGCTATATAGCTAAAAGAATAGTTAGCTTTAATATAGGTAGATAAAGGGGATAATAAAGACTTATTATTTAAAGTAATCTAATATACTATAAATCACTGTTATATAAAGAATTAAATTATAATGTATAAGGAGCTATAGGGAGATTTTTGCGGGTAGCGCATAGATTATCTATATAAATAGCAATTTTTATCTGTATGAATAGCACTACTCTAATTTTTACCTGTTAATTATTAATTTTCTTATTATTATACTAGATAACCTACTCTTATCTTTAGTTTCTAAATCTTTCCTTTTTTAACTAAAGGGTATTTATTAAAACCTTTAATAAATGCTATTGCATTTATTATTAAAAGGTCTTTATTATAGTATTTATTGTATTTTATTATATAGCCCTTTTATCTTATAAGATATTGCAGTCTATTATAATATATCCTTTTAGTTAATAAAGCCTTAATTTTATAGGACCGCCACTCCTTTATATCTCCCTTTATATATATAGTTTTAACAATACTCGGCTTTAATCTATTAAATAGATTTTTACTTATTAGCGCAGCTTTAATTATATAATTAAAATTACTAGGTAATTCCTTTAATATGTTAATAGCTTAATTATATATATATGTATATTAGTCTTTTTTTATAGTTAATAGTTTAACCTTTTTTTAACCAAACTTTAATATTTGCCTTAATATCGAATAGCTATAATATAATTGCAGAAAAGCTTTATCACCTACTATAAATTAATACTGTTTATATATTTTATTAAAGTGTCTTTTATATTTAGCATTAATAAAATTTATTGCAATTTTTACTTTTTACTGTTATAAGCTATATATAAATTTTAGTAATTAATTAATTTTAATATCACTAGTAAATATATTTTTAATAAAGTTAAAGGTATTTATAGGCAGAATTTTATTACTATTTTATTAAATAAATATATTAAAAATATAATAAAAGCATTATTTAATAATAATTAAATTATGAGTAATGCTAATAGTTAATATTTATTTAAGGATATTAAAAAGAAATAATAGATAATAGTTTTAATAATTGCATTAATAGACTTTAATTAATTATCCCCTATAAAATATTATATAATAGTTATTATTAGTTAAGTATTTGAAGCTATAAACAATTTCTGCTATAAATCGCCTAATTACTTACCATTTCTATTTAATATAATTATAGTAGGAATTATTTAATTAGCCAGTAATTAAAAGGTAAAGAGAACCGTTATTTAATAGGCTGCCTTATATATCTTATATCCTAAAAGGGTTCCTTTTTTTTAAAAGATTTATATATTATTATTAAAATTATATTAAATGTATTAAATTTTAATAATTTAAAGTAAAAGTTTACCGTTAAAGCTACTAATAATATTAAAATAAACTGAATATATTATATTTTATATAAAATAAACTCTAATATAATAAGCTATAAACCTCTATATAAAGGTTATTTAAATTATTTATGTATACTATATTAATAGTAGTTAATATATATATAGATATTTTACTATATATTTAAAAACACGAAACCCTTTAATTTATATTAACTATATTTAATTATAAAATGCTATATATTATAAGCTATTTTAATAATAAGTTTTATTATAAAGCAGGGAATATTTAATCTTGTTATATTATCTTTATTTTTATATAATAATCATTTATTTTTATAGAATTTAAAAGCTAAGCCCTTTTAAATATATATATTATTTTTATTAATAACTTTACCTATATATTAAAGTTATATAATAATTTTCTTATATTTATAGTTATCTTTATATCCTTTTATAAACTTATTTTAAATATTATTATATACTATAACTTTAATATTTAAGCAGGCTATATTAAAAGGGGTTAGAATATTACTTAAAATCATCCTTTTATATTACCTATTAAACTTATATATTATTATCTATATTAAAGAGTTTGAAGAGTATCTTAAATAAAATATTAAACTTTTTAAATAAATAAATTATATAAAGATTATATTAAAATAAGAAATTGCTAGCATTAATAAAATATAGATTTATTTATATAATATTAAATATAAATATTAACCTTTTCTTTATAATTAACTTTATAGCTATATAGTTAATAAAGATATAAACTAGTTATTAAATACTATAAAACACTAGACAGTTTTTTATTATAATTTATATTAAATAAGCTATTTTTAACTTTATAGGCTAATAACTATATTTTATAAAATTAAATATTTTATATTAGAATTTAATATCATTAATAAAAGACTTATTCAAAGTTATTATAGCATTATTAAAATTAAAGTTACTATAATAGTAAAAAAGTATAGCTTTAAAGCCCTTTTCTTTAAATATATTTATTTTAATAAATAGGCGATAAATATTATTAATATATATTAGCTTTAAAGATAAATAATATAATAAACTTTCCTATATAAGCTTAATGCTTATAATTATAATCTATTACCTTTATTATCATTAAATAATATTAACTTTATAGCTATAAAACACTTCCTTTTAGCCTTTAAGTCAGTATACACTTATTTATAATTTACTGCTAATAGCGCAACTTTCTATTACTATAAAGGTTTAACCTTTTAAAATATATATAAAAATAAACTTTTAAATCTAGTTAATTATATTAATATATATTTCTAAGTATTTTAATATTAATAAATATAATTATTTTTATAATATATTACTTTAATCTTTTAATAAAAATATATTAATTTTATAAATTTAATATTAAAAAAGAGTTATTAATTAATATTTAATAAAAGTGTTAATTAAACATAAATATAATTTAAGCTTTTAGAATAGTTAAAGGATTATCTTTAAATGCTAAATATAGTTATTTAAAGTCTTTAAAAAAATAATAATATTATTAATATATATATGCATAAACTTATAATAAAGGTAAAGCTATTAGTTTATTTAGCTTTAGATATATAAAAGTAAATTCTTATATCTTATTAATAGTATATTTACCTGCTTTAAACTATAATATATAACTATAGTAAATCTATTATAGTAATTAAAATATATTTAAAATTAATAAAAGAAAAATTCTATATTTACTATTAATACATATTTAGCCCTTTATAATAATATAATTATCTTTTTTTATTAAAGTAATAGGTATATATTTATAATTATAATACTATTTAAATTTTTTAAATTAATAATTATATAGCCTTTATTTTTATTAGCGATTTTTTTTATATAATAAAAATAAATACTATAAATAATATAGGTTGTATAACATATAATATTTAATTTATTATATATAAAGGGTTAAAAGTCTCTTTAATGACCTTTTTATTATATATATTTATAATGTATAGTTTACTTATTAGTTACTATAACTATTAATTATCTATTAACTATACTTTTATTTATGTATTATATTTTATTAAAATTATACTTTTGTCACGGCACTAAGCATATCCTCCAATAACTCATCAGCATTATATGCGTCCTCATATAATAACTTAATCCTATATTTTTGAACTATATTTTTATAGCTTCTTGCCTTATTTAAAGCATAATGAAGACATTACTTTAACCTGCTATTCTATATGCTGTAATAGTTTATGCCTTCCTATAATAACTGCGCTATTACTTTTAGCCTTTAACCTTTCTTAAAAAAGATTAATAAAGTCGCTAATAGCCTAGTCGTAATACTATAAAAAAGCTTTACATTTTACAGGAAATTCACTAATCCCCGACTATAGTAAAACCCTAAGCCTAAAAGCCTATATCCCTGCAGTAAATATACCTTAGCCTCGCCTTTTAGCCTATACTTAATTCTTTAGCCTGCATTTAATTTAAGAATATTAAAGTAAAAATAAAAGGCATAGAAAAGAACCTTCATTAAAAAGCAGGACTCGCTAATTACTTTTATAATTAGCTTTATATCTATACTATCTTAAAAGCTTATAATAACAATTATAACCTAACCCTATAGCTTTACGCGCTAGAACTTAAATAGTTTTTTAAGATTATCTTTAATTACTTTTGAAATTAAGATTATAACTTTAATATAACTTTAAAATAAAAGGAGTTTAAAATACTATTATTATTAAAAACTTAAAGTTTATTTAATATAAAATTTAAAGCTAAAGTAATATAATTAATAAATTTATTAAAGCTAACAGTAATAATATTTTAAAGTATTAAATTAATAACTTTAAAGATAAATTTAATATTAGAAATAAAGATATAAAAACCTATTAAGAAAAATATATAAATTAATATTTTATAATACTATATAATATTATAATTAATATTAAATCTTTTAATACCTTTTATAAATATATTTTTTATGTTAATAGTTAATTAAATAGTAACATTTATAAGCATGTAATTATATTATAATAAAAAAAGATAATTATATAATATGAAAATAAAAATATAATAAATTTTTTATTATATTTTTAAATTTATAATATAAAACATTTAGTTTTTTATAATCTATTATTTAAACGTTTAATATTTATTATATATTAAATAAACTATTTTAAAACTTTATTATTAAATTTTATAAATTAATAGTTAGAAAAGTAATACCTTTTACTTTAAAGTGTTTAAAAAGATAGCTTAATTAAAGCGGACTAGAAAAGAATACTATATTTAATAAAATATAGCTATATAAAGATAAACTTTAAATTTAATCTAAAAGTAAAGCTTACTATACCAGCAGTAAATATAAAATATTGAAATATTCTAGTAAATAAAGATTAATTATAAAATTAGTTTTTTAATATAAAAGTCTTTATAGTAAATAAATTAAAGCTAATATAAAGAGTATTAAAATTACTTAAAATCAATAAAAAGGTAAAATTTAACTTTTATATTATAAATATAATTAAAGGCATTATAGTATATATATACTTTACTATTAAAGTATAGTTTATAAAAGACTTTAAGCTAAATATATTTATTAATATACACTTTTTAGTAAAATATAGTATAAATATATTAATATTATAAAATTATATAATAATTAAAATAATATATAAAATAAATATACTATTTAAAATATAAATTAAGCTAAAGTTAATATATTACTGCATAAAGGTATTATAAAATATTATTATACTAGTATACTTAATAGAATAAGTTAAAGTATATTATATATATCTTAATGAGAGAGATCTATACTTTATATAGCAGGTATACTATTTTATATCTGCATTAAACAGTATACTAGACTATATATAAAGTTTAAATATATTAGGCATAACAGTCATGTAAAATTAAATAATAATTATAAATAACTTAAATAGCTTAATAAAATTAATAAAGAATAAAAAGATTAAATATTTAAATAATTATAATAAAGATAAATATATTACTATATTATAGGAAAAAGCTATAGTATTAATAATATATTTAAATAATATAGATAAATAAAGAAATTTTAAGATAATAGATAACTTTAAAAATATTTTATAAAGATTGGATAAAGAATTGAGAGAAAGCTTTATTGCTATATTTAAATAAGGGTAAAATATACTAAAAAAAGCAATAGCAGTTAAACTAGCGGATATCCTTAAAAGTTAAATAAATAAAGGAGTATATATTTACAGAATTAACCTAAATAAAGCAGCATAATTAATAAAGATTATTAAATTATAATATTTAAAGAAATAAAGGAATTATCTTTATAAATAAAGATAAAAAATAAAAATAGACTTGATTAATAACTAGCAGAATAAAAAACTAGTAGCTAAACTATATCTATTAAGATTAAAAAATTATAAAGTTTTAAATAAAATAATAAATAAGCTTTATATATAAGGTTAAATATTATACATAAAAAGTTAACCCTATTTAAATATTTAGTCTTTATTATCTAATATATAGTAAATAGTAAATAGAAAGCTAGAATAGTAATAAACCTTTAATAATTAAATAAAATCACCATATTAAATATTTATTTAATACTATTACAGGAAGAAATTATGATAAAACTAAAAAATATATATATATATATATATCTATATTTAATGCATTAGCCTTTTTTTCTTAACTCTTAATCTATAAAGACTATAAAAACTAAATAGTTTTAGTAACTTTTTATAAATTAAAGATATCCTATATTATTATTATAGGATTTAAAAATAGTTTACTTTTCGCGTAAAGATTTATAAACTAATAACTATATTATATAAAATATTTTATTTAAGCCTATATTAATAATATTATAGTTTTTAGCGATGTATTTAAAAAATACTGCCAGTATTTAATAGACTTATTTAAATTATTTAAAAAACTTTATCGTACTATAAACCTTTAAAAATTATTTGACGGATACTTTGTAGTAAAACTGTTTAGTTTGAAAGTAAATATATTAAAATTAAATACTATACTAGATTAAATAAAAGTATTAGAAAAAATTAAAATGCCTATAATATTAGCAGATTTAAAAATATATTTACAAATAGTAATATTTTTAAAGAGATTTATTTATAAATTTTAAATAAAAGCTAAATTGCGAAAGAAATATAAAATAGCACTATTAGTATAATTATATAAAAATAATTAATTAATTAAAAAAAAAAAGCTTTTAAAATATAAAAGGTTATATTTAAATTAATAAAAATTAAAAAAGAGTTATTTTAAATATTATAAAGTTATTTAATAAAAGAGATAAAACTATATTATTATGACCTAAATAGAGCAATATTCTTTAAATTAAACGCTAGCGGAAAAGGAATAGGCCTTTTTATCTTTTATATTAAAGGAAATAAATAGGATAGTTATACTATACTATAATAAAAAATCTAACTAATTTTATTCCTTAATCAACTTTTATTAAAGTTAAAATAATACTTTAAATTAATAGAACTGGAAATAATATATTTAATATAGGTATATAAAAAGCTAAAAGTTATAGTCTAATTATTATAATTAAATATAATTATCTTAATAGACTATATAGCAATAAAAGGGATAGTAAATTATATAATAATATTAATATTTAATTTAATAAAGGTAAAGTATTAATTAATAAGTATATTAATTTATTTAAGCCAATTTTAATTAAATATTTATAATATTCTAGGTTATGTAAATTTAAGTCTAAATATATTATTTTAACTATTAATAATAAAAGATAAAAAGTATAATAAAAAATAAAAAGCTATTAATTATTTAAAAGTATTAAATAAATTAAATAATATTTAAAAAGAACATATATACTGTACTATAATAACTATATAAATAGATAAAGGCATTAAACTCAAATTTACAGAAAACTATACCTTTAACAAAAAGCTAGCTTAAATAATTAAAATATTAAAAATATAAAAAAAGCTAGGTATATATATGATTAATATAAAAAAGAGAATTAAAAAAATACAGCTATTTTTTATAATAAAAAATAATGTCTTTTATTAAATTAAATAAAATAGAATAAAATTACTATATATACCTTAAAAGTGTATACTATAAATTCTAAAGGCAGCCTATAATAAAGATTTTTATATTAATATATATAAAATAACTATAGCTTTAAAGGGACTATCCTTTTATAAAAAAAACAAAATAAATTAAGAAATAAGTAAAATACTATAAAATTTATTTAAAAAATGTAATAGATAGGCAATAACAGCTAAAAGAAGTATAACCGATATTTACACTAACTTAACCATACTATACAGTTATAATCGACTTTATTATAAAACTATTAAAAAAGCCTAAATTATTTTAAAGACTATTTAAAAATAATAATCTTTTTAATGCATCAATAATAATAACTTATAAATAGTTATAGAAAATAATACTAATATTAAAATTAAAAAAGTATAAAGCAGCTAAATAGGTATAAATGTTTTTATAACTGCTATTACTTTATAATTGAAGTATCTTTAAAGTTATTATTAGCGATTATAATAAAAAATTTATATTTAATTTCTAGGAATAAATCTTTAAAGCACTAAAAATTTAATTAAACTTTAATATTAGCTATTATCGATAAATAAATAAAAACTTTAAATAGAAAAACTAAATAATAAAAATAGCTATATAATATTATATAGCAATATTAAAAATGCTTTAAATAGAAATTATCTTATCTTTATAATTTACACTAAATAATACTATTAATACCTTATTAAAAAGATTACTAAATAAAATAATACTTAAATTTGAATTAAATAAACTAATAGATTTATTTAAATAAAACTTAAAAATAAACTAAAAAGTAATAAATGCACTCTATTAACTATACATAAAGGAAGTACAGCATGCAATAGATATTGCAGCAATAAACGCTAAACGTTTATATAATAAAATATATAGATTAATAAAATTTTAAGTAAAAAATAAAGTATATCTAAAACTCTATAAAAGATATTATTTACTTAAAAAGCTATTATAAAAATAATTTTTATAATAAATAAAACCTTTTAAAATAATTAAAAGGGTTAGCCTATTAGTATATAGGCTAAAATTCCCTTTAAAGTGGAAAATATATAATATTATTTTAATAGTATATCTATACTTAGGCCTAAAGAAAGCAGACTTATTTAATAGGCAGGGAAAGCTATTAGGCCTAGTAATAGTTAAAGGCGAAAAAGAATAAAAAGTAAAAAAAAAAAAAAATTAAACTAAAGAAGATAATATCTTTAAATTAAATACTTAATTTAATAAAAAAGATATAGTATAAAGTATAATAAATAAATTGAATAAAGATAACTAGTCTTAATAGCAGTAAATACTATATAAAAATTCAAAAAAGAATACTTAGCTAAAAACCTCTATAAGCAGATGCCAGTAAAAGAATTTAAAGAAATAACAATTATCCTATAAATAAATATTTAAATGCAGTTATTAATAAAGGCTGTAATAAAGTTATAATAAAGAAAAGAAAAGGAAATTTTACTTTAAAAGCTATTCCTTTACTTTAAAGCGTAAGAGATAGTAAATAAAAGGAGTATAAGTATTATAAAGTAAATAATAGATATAGGCAGCTATTAACTGCTAAACCTTTTACTATAGATTTAATTTTTATAAGAACTTCTCTCTCTTTTTTTTATTTTTATTTTCTCTACTCTTTATTTTACTCTCTCTTTATTATTATTACTTTCTTAAAGAATTTTTAACTATATATCTTTATTTACTTTAAAAGTATATTATTTTATATACTATTACTGTATTATATGATTATACTTTTATTAACTTATATATTTATTTTGTTAATTTAAGTAAATTAATTTAATCTTACTAGTATAGTAAATTACTATACTATTATAAAAAGAATTAATGCTAAATTTATATTAAAAGAAATAACATTTATTTAAGCTAATAAAAGAGGTAAGGCATTTACTTAAAACTTTACTCTTAAAGTATAATAAAATAAATATATAATAATATGAAAATATAAAAGAATATAAAAAGAAGTATATATTAATAGAGAAAGCAGTAAAGAATACCTTTTATTTAGTTAGAATAAATATAGAATATTATTTAATATACTTTAAATAATATATTAAAATATATATATATATCTATATATATATATTAAAAGTAAAAACTTTTTAAAATTAGCTAAAATATTAAAATATAACTAAAAAGTTAATAATAGTTAAAAAATAAATTTAAGCTATAAAAAAAGTTTATAGCCTGCTAGCTATAATAATAATAATAATTATTATTATTTTTAATATTCAAAGAATAAACCCTTTTATTAATAAAAGATTAGCTAATTTCTTTTTAAATTATAAAGTATTTAACTTTACGTTAATTATAATTAAATATTACCCTGTAATTAATAATAAGATTTTTTTAATATAAAGAGTTTTAATTAAAATAAAAAAAGAATTTAAAGAAATAAAAAGAATAATAATAGAAAATAAATTAAAAGAACAGGAAAGTTTAATAATAATTTTATAAAAATATATAGCAGTTAATAGCGATAATATAAACTTAAAGAATATAAATAATAAAACAGATAATATATTAAATAAAGAAAAAAATAATATTAAAGATATAATAAAAACTATAAATACTGCTATAATATTTAAAGTAATATACTAAAATATAGCCAGCCTTTTATTAATATTAAATAAAGGGGAAATATTAATAGTAATAAAAAGACTTTATTTAAATTAAATAGTAGAAACTAAGATTATTAACTGTATTATAAAGGAAAAGGCTATTAAAAGACTCCAGTTATTAATAAAAGAGATAATAAAAACTAATAACTTAAAAAACCTAATAGTAAGAATTATAAACTAGATATTATAATATAATATCTTAATATTAAATATAATATTAAAAGAGAAGCTAAAGATATAAGTATATTAAATAAAATACTATAAAATTACTAGCTAAGTAATAAAGGCAATAAATAATTTATATAAATATTAATAGATATAAATATAAAGAAAACTAGTATTATAGTTATAAGCAGTAAACCTAGTAATAATAATAATTATTAATATTAATATTATTAGGCAATAATATAGTTATTTAAAGATAAAATAAATATAAATTATTATATTGAACTAGTTATTTAAATATATTAAATAAATAAAATTATAGTCTAAAAACCTATAAAAGAATACTAATAAAACTAATTAATTTAATGGATAAATAAATAGATATTATTAAAAAGTTAAGTACAGTTAATTAAAAACTTTATAATATTATAAAAGTAGAAAAATAAAGTTAAAATATTAAATAAAATTATTAAAAAAGTAAAAAGGTTTATAAATATAAGTAAATAAAATATTAATATTAATTTATATATTAAAGTATTAATAAAAATAATTAAATCTATAAAGCTAAAAAAGAATTAATAAATATATTCTTTTTATATATTTTTATTTTTATTTTTATATTTATTCCTTTTATTTTTATATTATTTTTATTTTTACTATTTTTAATTTTACTTTATAAATAAATAAAAGGTATAATAATTAAAATAACTATAATATTTCGGAAAAAGGGGAGTTAATATATATATTTAAATTAAAGTTACTATATAAAAGGGATCTTTTATTATATATATTATTATATACTACTATATGAATTTAAATCCCTGTATTTATTAGTTAATTTAATAAAACTATATTTCTTTATTAACCTGTTATTTATATTAAAGCTAAAGTATTAAAGGAAATTATTGAAAAAGTAAAAAAGCTTATAGATATAAATAAATAAAGTATTAATACTAGTTTATATATTAACGCGTTAATAAAGACAATTAAATATTAATATAAACGGTTAATAAAGTTAAAAAAAATTAATAAATATTTATTAATTTTCTTTTAACTTTATAT
Organism: Hypomyces perniciosus; assembly: GCA_008477525.1. Classification (NCBI taxonomy): domain Eukaryota; kingdom Fungi; phylum Ascomycota; class Sordariomycetes; order Hypocreales; family Hypocreaceae; genus Hypomyces; species Hypomyces perniciosus. The sequence goes on from SPDT01000006.1 coordinate 1,758,391, forward strand.
ATTTAATTATATTTATTCATATTTTAATATATAAATTAATATTAATACTTTATTTATTTATATTTATAAACTTTTCTACTTTTTTAATAACTTTATTTAATATTTTAACTTTATTTTTCTACTTTTATAGTATTATAAAGTTTAAAATTAATTAAATTAAAGTTTATTAAAGTTTTTAAGTAATTATAGTTAACTTTTTAATAATATTTATTTATTTATTTATTTATTAATTTAATTAAATTTATTATTATTTTTTATAGGTTTTTAGACTGCAATTTTATTTATTTAATATATTTGAATAATTAATTAAATGCAATAATTAATATATATTTTATCTTTAAATAATTATATTAGTATTTAATAATATTATTATTAATAATAATTATAATTACTAGGTTTACTGCTTATAGCTATAATACTAGCTTTATATATATATATATTTATTTATTAATATTTATATAAATTATCTATTACCTTTATTATTTAGCTAGTAATTTTATAATACTTTATTTAATATACCTATATTTTTAACTTTTCTTTTAATACTTTATTTAATATTAAAATATTATATTATAATATTTAATTTATAATTCTTACTATTAGGTTTTTAAAGTTATTAGTCTTTATTATTTCTTTTATTAATAATTAAAGTCTTTTAATAGCTTTTATTTATAATACAGTTAATAATTTTAATTTCTATTATCTAATTTAAATAAAGTTTTTTTATTACTATTAATATCTCCCTTTCGCCTAATATTAATAAAAAGCTGGCTATATTTTAATATATTATTTTAAATATTATATTAATATCTATTATTTTTTACTATATTTATAGTTTTTACTATATCTTTAATATTATTTTCTTTTTTATTTAATATATTATCTATTTTTTTATTTATATTTATTAAATCTATATTACTATTATCAATTATTATATATTTAGTTTATATAGTTATAATTAACATTTTTTATTCTTTTAATTTATCTTTTATTATTGTCTTTATTTCCTTAAATTCTTTTTCTATTTTAACTAAAACTCTTTATATTAAAAAAGCTTTATTATTAATTATAAAGTAATATTTAATTATATTTAAAGTAAAGTTAAATATTTGATAATTTATAAGGAAATTAGTTAATTTTCTATTAATAAAAGGGTTTATTCCTTTCATATTAAAGATAATAATAATTATAATTACTATTATAGCTAGTAAACTATAAACTTTTCCTATAACTTAAACTTATTCTTTAACTTTTATTAATTTCTTATTTACATTTTAGTATTTTTATTAATTTAAAAAATCTTTACTTTTAATATTTATATATATATATTTCTTAATATATACTTTAAAGTAGCTTAAATTGCGCAATGCCTTTATTCTAATAAAATAAAAAGTATTCTTTATTGCCTTTTCTATTAATATATATTCTTTTAATAATCCTTTTATATCTTTATATTACTACATATCTATCTTATTATACCTTAGAATTAAAGTTTTAACTAAATGCTTTACTTGTTCTATTAGTTTAGGCAGGTTTTACTTTTTATAATATAGCTTTAGCGTTAATTGCCTTTATAATAGTATAGTGATTTGCTACATTATTAGGATTAAACTGATTTTTTAAATTAATAAAATAAATATTTAAATTAATAGAAATATATTTAATGCAGTAATAGTATATAAAGTAATATACTTTTAAAGCCGGTAATAATATATAATTAAAAATTCTTTAAAAAAGCGATAATAATAAAGAGAGAGTAAAAAAAGGTAAAAAAGGTAAAAGAAATAAAAAAGAGAAAGAGAGAGAGAAAGAGAGAAAAGTTTTTAGTAAAAGGTTTAGCAGCTAGCAACTGCTTATATTTGTTATTTACTTTATAGTGCCTACACTCATTTTATCTATTATTTATTATACTTTAAAGCAGAGAGATAACTTTTAATATAAAATTCCCTTTGCTTTTTTTATTATAATTTCTTTATTGCTTTAACTAATAACTGCATTTAAATATTTATTTATAGGATATTTATTACTTTTTAAATTCTTTTACTAGCATAATAAATAAAATAACTATATTGTACTATAATAAAAAATTTAATTAATTTTATTTTTTCATTAACTTTTATTAAAGTTACAATAATACTATAAAGTAATAAAATTAAAGGTAATATATTTCATATAAGTATATAAAAGGCTAAAAGTTATAGTTTAATTATTATAACTAAATACAATTATTTTAATAGACTATATAGCAATAAAAGGAATAGTAAATTATACTATAATACTAATATTTAATTTAATAGAGGTAAACTATTAATTAATAAATATATTAATTTATTTAAGTTAATTCGAGTTAACTAATTACAATATTGTGAATTATATAAATTTAATTCTAAATATATTATGTTAATTATTAATAATAAAAGATAAAAAGTAGAATGAAAAATAGAAAATATTAACTATTTAAAGGTATTGAATAAATTAAATAATATATAAGAAGAAAGTATATACTTTACTATAATAATTATATAAATAAATAAAGGCATTAAATTGAAGTTTATAGAAACCTATACTTTTAATAAAAAGTTAATTTAAATAATTAAAATATTATAAATATAAAACAAAGTTAAATATATATATATAATTAATATAAAAAAAGAATAAAAGAAATATAGCTATTATTTATAGTAAAAATAAGCTTTTGTATTAAATAAAATAAAATAAAATAAAATTATTATATATACTTTAAAATTATATACTATAAATTTTAAGGCAGTTTATAATAAAAGTTTTTATATTAATGTATATAAAATAAGTGCAGCTTTAAAAGGATTATCCTTTTATATGAAAGTAAAGTAAATTAAAAAATAAATAAAATATCATAAAGTTTATTGAAAAAATATAATAAATAAACGATAATAGCTAAAAGGATATATAATTAATATTTATATTACATTACTTATATTATATAATTTTAATTATCTTTATTATAAAATTATTAAAAGAAAAGCTTAAATTATTTTAAAAACTATTTAAAAATAATAATTTATTTAATATATTAATAATGATAACCTATTAATAGTTATAAAACATAATATTGGTATTAAAATGAAAAAGATATACAGCAATTAAATAAATATAAATATTTTATAATTATTATTATTTTATCTTTAAAGTTATTATTAATAATTAAAATAAAAAAATTATATTTAATTTTTAATAATAAACTTTTAAAATAATAAAAATTGAATTAAAATTGAATATTAACGATTATTTATAAATACATAAAAACTTTAAATAAATACACTAAATTATAAAGATAATTATACAATATTATAGTAATATTAAAAATACTTTAAATAAAAATTATTTTACTTTTATAATATTAAATAATATTATTAATATTTTAAAAAAAAAAGTATATTTAAAACTTTATAAAAGATATTATTTATTTAAAAATCGATTATAAAAATAATTTTAATAGTAAATAAAACCTTTTAAAGTAATTAAAAGGGTTAATTTATTAATATATAAGTTAAAATTCCTTTTCAAGTAGAAAATATATAATATTATTTTAATAATATATTTATATTTAAATTTAAAGGAAATAGATTTATTTACAAAAAAAAGCTATTAAATTTAATAATAATTAAATTAAAAAAATAAAAAGTAAAGAAAATAAGAAACAGATAAATAGATTAAAAAAGATAATATCTTTACATTAAATATTTAATTTAATAAAAAGGATATAATATAAAATATAATAAATAAATTAAATAAAGATAATTAATTTTAATAATAATAGATTATATAGAAATTTAAAGCGAAATATTTAATTAAAAACCCTTACAAATAGATATTAATAAAACAATTTAAAAAAATAATAAACATTTTATATATAAATATTTAAATCTAATTATTAATAAAAGTAATAAAGAAATTATAATAAAAAGAGAAAAGGAATTTAATATGAAAAGTTATTTTTTTACTTTAAAATATAATAAATGATAAATAAAAAAAGTATAAATACTATAGAGTAAAGAATAAATATAAATAGTTATTAACTATTAAACTTATTAATAAATGACGGAATTAATAATATTCTAGGCAGTTATATAACCTAATAGATACGTTATATCCTTCTTTTTAACTTCATAGTTAAGTATATCTTTTAAAAAAATAATACTATAGTAAATGCATTATCTTATAAATTAATAATTATTATAGATAAAGCTAAAGCTAAAAAAAGATTTAAACGATTTTATAAATATATATTAAAATACTATTTTATTTATACTATTAAAGGAAAAGTACAATAAAGAGTTTTAATAAATTATATAATACTTTTAAATAATATATAGACTATTTAATCTTTTCGCTATAAACTTTTAAGAATTTCGAAATAAAGTAAAAAAGTTTATTATAAAAGATAGGAAATTATAGGTAAAATTAATAAAATACTGCCGCTAGCCTATATTCATCTTTAACAGCTTAACTTTAAAGAGAATAGCTATTTAATAGTGCTATATAGAAATAGCCTATAAAGGCTAAAAGGTAACTTTGTGGTTTTTAAAAGAAAGATACTACTAATAGCTATAGATATAAAATAATATATTTAAAGCAGTTATAGTATACCCTTAATATTAAAGCTTTAATTTATACTGCCTTAAAAAGCTAGCTCTAATAATAAAATTAATTAGGCCTATAAAGAAGGTTTATTTTAATATTCAATATATTCTAAATAACTATAAATATATCTATTTATTTAAAGGAAAATATAACTTTTATAAATAAATAAAAGTAGAATTTATATTTACTTTATTACTACCAGTAATAATAAAGTTTATATTTAAATAAATATACTAGTTTAATATAATAATTTAAGCTATTATAAATAGAGGATTAAAGAAAAAAAATATTTTTAAAGGTATTAATTAATCTAAAAGTTAAAATTATCTAAAGATTAATATATAATTTTACAGTTAATACTGCATTAAAAGTTAATTATTAAAGTTTAATATTAATACTAGTAAAAATAGCTAGGCTTAATAAAAAGTAATTTTAAAATTTAAATAAAGCGATTATAGCTAATAGTTGCGCGGTAAAAAGCTTAATAAAGTATTTTGCGTTTTACCTATTATTTAATTAAAAACTGATTTTTCCTTTAAAAGTAAAATTACCTATTTAGCAGCTAATTAATTAAAATAAAGTCTATATAATAAAAGATCAATTAATCGTATATATCTATATATTAAAAAAAAGAAAATATTAAAGCGGCTTAAAAAAAGTAACTATATTTCGCTAAATATTAGCTAAAAAGATAAATACTAATAATTAATATTTACTACAAAAACTAATAAAATTACTCCTTTTTAGCGACTTTATTATACTTTATAATATAAAGCATTAAAAGGACCTTTTAAAAGACGCAAAATTAAAGATAAATTAACTAAGCCTATTGAAAATTAAATTTTAAATAGGTATAATAAAAATATATAAATTGAGAATATTAAATAAAATCCCGTTTAATAAAATTTACCTAAGTAAATATTTAAAGAAGTTTATAAAAGATAAATTTAGCTAGTGGGGGGTTAAAGATAATAAAAGGACTTTTATAAATAAAAGCTTAAAGGTAGATAATAATTTATTTAAAGATAAAGCAGTTAATAAAGTAATAATTAAGGTTATTAATAATTAAAAGTTAAAAGAGCTTTATAGTAACTCTTTAACTTTTCAAGGAATATATAGTTAATAAAGTTAAATAGTTTAGCTAAAAATTAAAATATATATTTATAAATTAAAAAAAGAAACAATATTTTAATTAAAATATAATCCTTTATAATACTTTAAAGTAGCCATTTTTAAAATAGACTAAATAAATTAAAATAATTACCTTTATATAAAGGATATATAGGCAAAGATAAATAGTAATATTTTTTAAAAATCGCTATTAAATATTATTTTTAAAAAAGAGGAGATAGCCGCCAATTAAAGTTAACTGCCTTGCCTATAAAAAATATAACCTAAATATATTATAAAGAAAAGAATTATAAGATTAAATGATGTATTAATTATTTTTTATTAACTATTAATTTTTTAATAGTAAAAGTTAAAATAAACTTTTAAATTTACTGAATCACTTAACTCTTTACTTTTTCATTTCATTTAAAATTAAAAAAAAGTCTTTTATAAAATAAAAGGCTATTAAAAGATTAAAATAACTAAAGACTATTAGCTTAATAAAAGTAAATATTTTATCCTTGTTAAAGAAAGTAATAGCTATACTTTAGTTACTTTATTAAGGCTAATAATTAAAAAGATATCGCTAAATATAAAAAGAGGCTTTAAATTAAAGGCAGTTAAAATAGTCCTTTTACTAGAAACCTAGGATAAAGATATAATTATAAAAAGGGAATAAAATATATTCTTTAGCAGCTGTAATAGTAATAGATTAAATTTAAAGGCACCTTTAATAGAATTAAAGATTACGCTATCTATAAAATGATATAAATAAAGCTTTAATATATTTTATTTACTTAAATATAATCCCGTCGTGCTATAATTAAGGTATTACCTTTACTTTAAATCCTACTTTAAAATTATTTAATTATATTTATTTTCTTCTTTTACTATTATATTTTATTTGAAGAAAGATCTTTACTCTCTTACTTTATTTATCTAGTTTATAGAAAATAAACTAAAAACCTTACTCCCCTATTATATTAGCTACATATCTCTAAACCGCATTAAGGATTTCAAAGCTAAGTAAATAAAACCTTACTATTAGTTTTATTATAAGTTAATATAGTTATTAACTATTATAGATTTACCTGCAATTTAATGAATATATTAACAGCTACCTATAATTATTTATTAATATAATAATTAAATTAAGTAATAATTATTATAATAATCTTATATAAATACTTCACTATAAAGTAAGCAAATAGCGCGTTTATATTAAAAATATTTATAATTTCTTATATAATCTTTCTTATACAAGATTGGCATTAAATTTCACCTTAAAGGCAATACTTTATATAGTTATAAATGGATTAGTAACTTAAAGCAGCTTAAACTAAAATTATAGTACTTTAAAATGCGTTTAAAGGTGCCCCTGCCTTTAATTAAATATTACTATAAACTTTTAGTATCTTTAATAGATTATAAAACTTCTAGTATTTTATGAAAAGAAAGTGAATTTTCATAAAGTTAATTTAGTTCCTGAAATATTAATGTATTTATATTTTTAATAAATATAAATACTTTTATTATTTTAACTTTTATAAAGATAACTACAAACGCTGCATATAATAACTTTGTAACTCATAGGCTTATATAGTTAAGAACGTTCAATTCTTTTATTTATTTAACTTTTATATAGTCTTATATATAAAATAACTTAAAGTTAATAAATATAATTATTTAAGCCTATTGTAAATTTAATAAATACTTTATAGATTTATTAACATTAAACTTAATTAACTAGTAGTACCTTTAAGCGGAGTCTTTATTTGTTTTAGCCTTAAAAAGTATAACATAATTAACTTAAAGGGATTTAAAGTTTTACTTTAAAATTAATATTAATACTTTTATTTTATAAATTTAGCTAAAAGCTATATAAATATAGGTTAAGTTTTATACTAATGTATAGTAATAAATAAGCTTAGTATTATAAAATTTAAAATAATAATAAAAGATATTTTGCCTTTTTTAATTAACCATGATTTAATTAAGCTGGATTAAGGCTAATAGGTACCCCACGTATAGAAGGAATATAATAAAGAATAATGGCTAGTATTTAATTAACGTTAAAATACCAGTAAATAACCCTATAAAAGAAAGTAAGTTAATTTGTTATAATAATAGTTTTTTTTAACAGCTAGTTATCCTTTTACTATTATATAATTAAAAAGGACTATAATGCTAATCTCAGTATTTAAAATAGAATTGCCTGCATTAATAATACTTATACTCCTAGCTATACAGTTTAGTTAGTTATAGTAACAGAAAAAAAAGTATTCCATTTTACTTTATAGATAATATTAATAGCGAAAAAATAAAATAATACTACTAGCCTTATAATATAAACAGTATCTTTTATAAAAGTAATAGCAGGATTAGTAATTAAGAGTAAATTAATGCGCTTTTTAGTAATACTATAATTTATAAGACCTTTATTAACTGCGCTAGCTATTACCGATAATGCAGAAAACTTAAATAAAAAGTTAACCTCCTTTAAAGAAAATAATAGCTCTTTTAATATATTAAAGGATAATTAAAACTTAAAGGATTAAAAGGTTTTTAAAATTACAGCAAAATTTAACTAAAAGGCAATTCAAAAAGATAAAAAGGCTCTCGCGAAATTAGGTAAAGGAGGTTAAGCTATAATAATAGCCCTTATAGCAGTAATAGGGAAATCTATACTTTAATATTCTTAAAGTTAATAAATTACAGCTTTAAATATATACTATAGTTCAACCCTGCCTAAACTAATAGATAAGTCGGCTTAAAATAATATTTAAAAATAAATAAATATATTTATATAAATAATAAAGTAATTAATATAAAATAAGCAGATAGCTATTTAAAATATTTAGCGATAAAGAAAATTAAAAGGAAAAGACTATTTAATTATAATAATTCTAATAAAAGGAGAATAGTTTAATATAGATTAAATAAAGAGGAATTAATAGTACAGGCAGCAATAATTCTACTTTTTTCTTTCTTTTTTCTCTTTAACGCGCGCTTTTTCTACTAGTTTGTTATATTATTTATATGTTCCTTAAATATTATGATACTAATATTAAAGGGATTAATAAGATAAGCATTTTATTAAGATTTGCTTTTTTATTGGCGAATACTTATAGGGAGGGTTTTATTAAAGGTAATTAATATATTTAATACACTTGTATTTTTTTATTAGTTTACTTGAAGAAAGTTAACTATTTATTTAAGCAGCTATTACATTAAAAAAGTATAAAAAGTATAAAAAGTATAAATAGACTTAATTTAATATAATTAATCTTTTCCCCCTTTTAATATAAAACTTTACCTGTAACTTTATAGCCTTTAAGGTATATAAAGGTAACTGTTAATTGCTTTTAACTGCTGGCATTATGATTAAATAATCTGCAGTATCTTTTAGTCTTTATATTACTCGATTGCCGCTTTATGGTTCTATTAGGAGCGTGATTCCCGCGCTTAATACTAGTCGTTGTATATAGGTGTGTATATGTATTGTATGTGTGTTTAGGAGTGCTAAATCCCCCTCGATAAACTATATTGCCTGCAGCTATTATATTATACTACAAACTATATAAAAGAGTATATAAAAGGGCTGAAGTATATATACCTCTTGAACTAATAAATAAAAAACAGTAATTAAAGATTTTATATAATAATTTAATAATGCTATAATTATATATACTTTAATATATTTCCTATAATTAATAGATTATAATTTATTTATGTTAGTTTCTCAATACATAGTAGATTTTAATAGTAAAATATAGGCAGTAAAGAAAGTAATATAAATTTAAAAGTTATATATAAATAGAAATATATATGGATATAAATAGTGTTTCTTTTAAATAAAAATGATTTTATTTTTATAATTTATATTAAATAATATTATTAATATATTATTAAAGAATTTACTAAATAAAATAATATTTAAATTTAAATTTAACAAATTAATAAATACATTTAATTCAAATTTAAAAATAAATTAAAAAGTAATAAGTATAATAGTAATAAATATTAACTATTTATATAATAAAATATATGAATTAATAGAATTTAAAATAGGTAATAAAGTATATTTAAAGCTTTATAAAAGGTATTATTTATTTAAGAAATTACTATAAAAATAGTTTTAATAGTAAATAAAATTATTTAAAGTAATTAAAAGGGTTAATTTATTAATATAGAAATTAAAATTCTCTTTAAAACAGAAAATATATAATATTATTTTAATAGTATATTTATATTTTAACTTAAAGGAAATAGATTTAGTTAATAAATAAAGAAAACTATTATATGTAATATAGATTAAAAGTAAAAAAGAATAAAACGTAAAGAAAATAAATCAAAGGATAAATAAATTAAAGAAAATAATATTTATAAATTAAATATTAAATATAATAAAAAGGATATAATATAAAATATAATAAATATATTACATAAAAGTAGTTAATCCTAATAGTAATAGATATTATATTAAAATTTAAAAAAATAAACTTGATTAAAGACCTTTATAAGTAAATATTAATAAAAGAATTTAAAGAAGTAATATATATTTTATAAATAAATATTTAAGTGCAGTTATTAATAAAGGTATTAATAATACTATAATAATTATAAAAGAGGAAAATTTTATAATAAAGTTTTCTTTTAATTTTTTGTTTAATATTTATATAATATCTTTAAAGTTATTTATTATCTTAAAATTTCTGTATTTATTTATACTATTTAAATATACTATTAGCGCTATAGCTTTTCCCTATAATATAGTAATATATTTATTTCTATTATAATTATTTAAATATTTAATTTTTTTAGTCTTTATTAATTTTATTAAGCTATTTAAATCATTTAAAACTATTATTTACCTTTATATTATACTTAATGTATTTAGAGTATATATATAGTTTAATATATGATTTAGTGTAAATATAAAATAATATATATACTATATAAAATATGAATCTTTTTTATTTAAATATATATAATATACTTTAATTTATTTTATTAAATATATTAATATAATAATATTTTATAATACCTTTATATAATAATATATTAACTTTAATTTAATTTATATTTTAAATAATATACTTATTCTATATATTATTTTGATTATTATATAGTTTATATAATATTAATATATTATATTATATTTAATTAAAAAGTTTATATTAATAAATATATTTAATTTAAAATCTTTTATAATTTATATTTTAATTGTAAAGTATATATACTATAATGCTTTTAATTATATTTATAATATAATGGTTAAATTTTATTTTTTTATTAATTGTAAATTATTTTAATACTTTTTATATTAATTTTAATTTATTTACTATAAAGATTTCTATATTAAAGGAATAATTTTATAATTAATCTTTATTTATTGAAATATTTAAATATTTTATATTTATTACTATTATTATAGGCTTTACAGTTAAATTAAATTTAAAGTTTCTTTTTATATAGTTATAGTTTATTAAATATATTGCTTTTTTTAATATATTCTAATTATTTAATTTAGCTACAAATTATAATTTATATTTTTTTTAATAAATTTTATTACCTTTTTTTTTAATAAAATCAATAATTGCTTTTAATTTATTTTAAATCTTTAAACTTTTTATCACGGCATAGAAAGGCAGGTCAAGGGAAATATCGTTGTTGTGCCGTAGAGAGCGAGAAAGCCCTAAGGCTTTACGGAAAGCTATAGCTAGGAACGCGTTGGGGTCTGGTCACGTGACCGGAGCTCACATAACAGGGCGTCAACATCGCATCACAGTCAATGCCATAACAGTACCCCCCCCTTCATCACGCCATTCAGCCGCGAATAGCTATATTACTCGTATAAATAGAAATTCCGGGTAATCTATCTTAATACTTCCAATATAAGGGTAAATAGGGCGAATCGTATAGTTTTTAGTGTTGGTGATATATAGTTTAGTTATAGGCTATAGCGCAGTATAGTTTTCAGTTAGTGCTTTATAGGTATTAGTTTCTGTTTAGCTATTTCCTCTTTTTCCTTTTTTATAATTCCTTTTAATGCTTATTGCGGTAGGCCTAGCTCTTTTAGGTTTTTTTTATAAAAATTTTATATTACCCTCTTTTAGCTTTATAGGTCTTTAATTAATTGCTATATAGCAGTATAATATTTCTATTTAATAAAGTAATAGAATCTATTATTATTATAATAATCTAAAAGCGCTTTAAATTTTATTTCTCTTATACTTTATCTATATTATTTTCTCTTTTTGATACTTTACCTTAAATATTCCTTAACTCGGCTTTATTAATTATTCTTTACTTAAAATACAGTAAAGTAGCTATTTTAAGTTATAAAAGGGAGTTATATAAAACTAAAAAAATCTTTATATTTTCCTGCAGGCTAATAGCGCAGGCTTATATGTATACATTTATTATTATATAAAGCCTTATTTATTTATTATCTAGCTTTTTTATTAGTTAATTAGTCTTTATATTTTATATATTAATAAAGACTTCCTGCTTAATAATATAGACTAATAACGCTTCTTTTTTATATATTTATATTTTCTTTATATCTTTTTTTTAAGGCTTTAGTAAAGGCTTTTAATTATATAATAATATATTCGAATCGCTTAGCAATAGTATTAGCATAGAAAAACTCTCTTTTCTTTACCGCAAAAAGGTTTAGCGGGCAAGGCTATAAAGGCTCTGTCTTTAAGCGAGGGTTAAAACTATAATTAGCCAAAAACAATAAGATATTAGTGGTTTTAGATATTATATTATTTATAGTAAATTCGGCTAATAAAGGCTAATAAGCTTAGTTATTTTAATAAAAGTTAATAAAAGCTTACAAGTATTATTTTATATGTATATTAATTCTTTTAATTTAACTATTTGTTTTAAAGTAAAACGCTAATAATTATTTTAATATAACTTTTAATCGCTTTAAAAGTTATTTCTAGAATTCTAATATAAACTATATACTGCAGTTTAATATAATATTATTAAATATACTATAAAGGCAGTAAATCCTATTAATAAATATATTAGCCAGCTTTTTTATTAATAGTAAAGTAATAGGTATAAAATAATATATTTTTATAAAGTAGTAGACTATTACTAGTAAATGCTTATAAGTAATATTATAATAGTAAAATTTGAATAGTAGTATAATATAGTTAATAAAGATATTTAATTATATATAAAATAAGATTAGTAATAATTAAATGAAGCTTTATAATAAAGATTGCAAGGCCTTTATTTTAATATATAGTTTATAGGTTTATATAAATACTTTAATGTCTTTTAAAATCTATAGCTATTAATATATCCAGCTAATAAAGTTTAAAGTTTTAAACCTGCCTAAATATTCAGCTAGGCCGCTTAAATAGTTTTTATATAGGATTTATATATAAAGTTTATTATTAAAGGGAATAAAAAGCTGCTTTTAATAGTAAATTTTATTATTGATTACTTAATAGTTATTTATTATAATTTAAAGTTCTTGATAAAGCTGTTTTAGCTTTTAGTAGATATTAAAGTTTTAAAGCGCAATTACTACTTCTTTTGCTATAATATTTTATTTATATACTACTATAATTAAATTATTAATTAATTTATTTTCTGCACGTATTATTATAGATATAAAGGCGGCCTTTATAGATAGTTTTATATTTAGTAAAACTTTTTTTTAGAATATTACTGAAACTTTAAGGCTAAAAAAACTTTATAAAAGGATAATATATTGCTTATTGTTAATTTAATTGTTAAAAGAGTTTAATTTCGCAGGCTTATCTTTTACTTTTTTATTTAAAGCGTTAAGCTTTATAGCCTTAAAGCTAAATTAATAAATAATATAAAAGTTAAAGCTAAAAAGGAATTTAAACTATTAAATTTACTATTAGTTTAAAGCTTTAATTAAAGTAAAGTATTTTATTTTTATTGTTTTATATTTACATTTAATAATATTAATTCAAAGGCTAATATTTTAAAAGTAGGCTACTACTTTATATATATGTTTTTAATATTCTTTTTAGCTTCATAAATATATAAAGATATTATTAAGGTATATTATATAGATATAGTTAAAGAGGTTATAAAAAGCATAGTTAATATAATATTAAAATACAATAAGTGTATTATAAAGGCTAAAAGGTATAATTAATGTCTTGAAAAGGCTAAACCTTATAATAAATGCTATTTTCTATATATCCCCTTTAGCGATATAAAGGTTATTAAACGCAGCGATAATATTAAGTTTTATATATACCTTTATACAGCTTGAAGCATTAAAGGTTTCCTAGATTAATAGTAATAGGTATTAATTTTTAATAGTAATATTATTTAACCTTTAATAGTTTTAATAAATATAGACGCTGCCTTTTAGTTTTATAGTTAAAAGGAGGGGAATAGTGTATTATATTTATAATTTACAGATAAATCCTTTTATTAAATTATTATTTAACTATTTTTTTTTTATTTATAGTTTATTAAGTAAAAATAGCCTATTCTTTTAATATAGTAAATCTTTTTTTAGCAGTATTTTAATTTTATAGTTTTAAGCCTATTATAAAGGAAACTTATTTATTATTTTTAATAAAAAGGTATTATATATATTATGTAGCTAAAATAATAGTTTTTTTTAAAATATTTAATTTCTTAAATTTAAATTTCTTTACTATAATTTTTTTAATATTAATAGCTATAATATTTTTAATTATATTAAGAGTAGTATTTATTAATAAAATTATATATTTCTTTAAATAATATTATTTTTACTTTAATATAGTCTCTTTATTTTATAAATATTTATTAAAAAATATATTTAAAAGCTTTAATAAAATCATACATATTAGTTTTTTAATTTTAATAGTTTAATTAATCTCTTTTTAAATTACTTTTATTGCATAAATATATAATTATAAATAAAAAGTAATAAAGTTTATAGCTGCTATTATTTATATATCTGCTATATTTATATATATTTTTTAATTTTAAAGTTTAGTTTAATTTTATAAAAGTAATATATTAAAAAGCAATAGTAAGAACTTTAATAAAGGTTTTCCTTTTTATTATCAATTATAAATTATAAAGGCAGGCAGTAGCTTTATATATATTTAATTTAAGATTATTTGTATTTATATTTCTTTATTATTAATTTTATAACACTTATAGGTTATACAGTAATTTTAATTTGGCGTTAAAGTTTATAAAATATATAATTTAAGGGCTCCCTTTTTAATTAAATTATAATCTATTTCTTTTAAAATATTTTTAATTAATAGTTGTTACTATAATATAGTTTTTTATTTAATTAGGTTAAGCTTTATTTTATTTAAGGCGTCTTTAATTATTAATTACTAGTAATATATATTCCTCATATTAACTCTAATAAAATTATTTTTTATTTTAACTATTATTAAAACTTATATAAAGTTAACTATACTTTTGAAAAAATAATAGTTATAATAGTAATAGGATTTAAAAGTAATAGTTAACTCTTTTTAATTAATATTAAAGTTATATTTTTTTAGCTATAAAAGGCTAAAGATTATTAGTATATTATTAAAGATATTTATAATAAAAAAAAAGTAAAGTTTTTTATAAAAGCTAATTATAGTTTATATAATAAAGAAGTTTAAAATTTTATTAATTATACTTTTATAAATAAATAAAAAGCTTTTAATAAATAGTAATTATTAAATAATAATATTAAATCGCTTAATAAAAGCGCAGCTAATAAAAGCTTAAAGTATATAGCTGCTATTTATTAAAGTTTTTATATTAATATAAATATTATATATAAAGAATAGTATAGTTTATATTAAAAGGGATTTACCATTTATTAATTTAAATTTAAAAGGTTTTTAATTAAAAAAATAATAGTAAATTTATTTTAAAATAATAGTTTTATTTACAGTTAACCTTTATTTATAACTATTAATAAACATTAATTTTTGCTTTAATTTATAAATTAAGTTTAAGTTTTTAATAAATAAAGCTAATTAAATTAAAGTAAATTAAAAATTAATAAAACAGCGCTATTATTATTATCCCTATTAATATTTAAAAAAGGTATATTATTTAAACCCTAGATTTATAGGTAATATAAGCATTACAGGTAATATTAATATACTATTAAGGTTTAGTTATTATACTTTATTAACCTATTTTATTATTAACTTTAAAGTACTCCTAGGTTAAAGTATAGCTAATATAGCTAAATTTAAAGATTTTAATTTTATATTTAATATAGATTTCTTTAATAGATATTAAACTTTTTTTATTATATTTATTAAAGCTATAGCCTGCTTTTTTATAGTAAAAGTAAAGTCTTTTAATCATATATTCTTTATAAAAGACTTAAAAGTAAAGTAGCGGGGTATATATAATATTTAACTATATTAAATCGCTAGCTAGTATTAAGGTAGCAGTTTAATTATTTTACTGGCATTAATAATATTACTATTAGTATTAATACTATTACTATTAATAGCTTTATTAATACTAGCCTATTTAAATAGTGCAGAAAGTGTTATAATAGGCGCTTTTTTAAAGTTTATTATAGATCGTTTAATAAAGTTAGCACTATTTAATAAAGTTAAACTTATCTAATTTAATTACTTAAGTCTTTATAGTATTAATAAGCTTTTAAAAGACCTTTATCTTTAAAGCCTTTACTATTTATTTAGCAGTTTTACTGTATTTACTGTTTAATATAAATAATTTTACTATAAAGTTTTAAAAAGGCTGATTTAATATATATCGGTTATTAAAAGACTGTAATACCTTTTAAAATAGGTTAATTATTTTATATTACTTATTAAAATTAATAAAAAGTATTATATTAATCTTTTAATACTATTAAACAGGGTTATTAAGACTTTTAATAATAGTATTAAAATTTCTTTATTATGGTTAATATATATTTCCCTTTAAAAGACTTATAATATATAAGATTTCTTTAAATTTAATTAAAAAAATTAATTAATTGTTTATAAATGTAATATTAATTTAAAAATATTAATTAATATATTTTTATTAATACTTAATAATATCCTTTTATTTACTATTAAATTATTTAAGGTTTTTAATTTAGCAGCAGTTAAATAAATAATAATTTTTAAGGCTTAATAGTAAAACTGTATTTAAAGCTTTAACCTAAACTTTAATTTATACTTTAAAGTTTTAATTTTTAATTGCCTACTTTAAGATTTTTTATTTAAAGGTTTATTTTTATTTTTTTAATTAAACTAGGCCCTTTTTATTACTTAATTAAAAAAAAATTAATAATAAAGGTTATTATCTTTAATAATTAAGTTTATTAAATATATAGTCGCTATTAATGCTAGATTTTTATAGGGTTTTAAAGAGAAAAGGGATAAGCGCTAGCTTTATAGTTAAGACTGTAGTTTATTGGGCCAGGTTAAGCTGCAGGGTAAGGTTTAGGGCATCTATATTTATCTCGCTTATAATTAGTTTCCTACAGATACAGGGTTTAAAGGATAAAGGCTAGGCCGTGGAGGCGTTATTGTAGGTTTAGGAATAAAGGGGGATTTAGGGGAATTCGTGATCAGTTAAGTATATGCCTCGCGACAGCGCAGCCAAGTTAAAGGACGGCATAAACTATTATAGTATGGAAAGGCAGGTTAAGGCAAATATTGTTGTTATGCTATAGAGAGCGAGAAAGCCCTAAGGCTCTATAGAAAGCTATAGCAAGGAATGCGTTAGGGCCTGGTCATATAACCAGAGCTCACGTAACAGGGCGTTAATATCGCGTTACGGTCAGTGCTGTAACACTTTTTAAATGTAAATTTAACCCTTTTACTTTTAATTTATTATAACTATTAATAACAAAATATTTTATTAAATTAATTTATTTATTGAAGTATATATTATATTTTTAATAATTTTATTAATTATTTATATTCGTTTTATATATTATAAGCAGTAGTTCAAAAGGCTTAAATAACAGTTATAATCATTTAATTTTTTTAATTTCCCTTTTAAGCTTAAATTTTATTATATTAAATTTTCTATAAATAGATTTTTTAATTTAAATATTTAAATTATATTCTTTAATATAGTTAATACTAGTATCATGTAGGTGACGAGATGGTCAGTGTCAAAAGGTGAAAAAGTGAACATGAAAAACTAACTAAGGTGCGAACTGCGAAGGGCTACCTATTTTGTTGTCATCTACCGTTGTCTTCTACCACAAAGTGGCAACAGCGCAAGCTGTTGTCAGGCACGTCTGTGCCAAATAGTAAATCCTTTAATAACTTACTATTAATTTATTTTTAATTATTTCTTTAATTCTTTAACTGTTTTGTTTTTTTAAATTAATATAAATATCTTTATTTCCCTTTTAATAGTAAATATAATTATATTAAATATATTATTTTAATACTTATTAATAAAAGCATTACCTATTACTTTAATTATTTTTATTTCTATATTATCTTTTTAATAGTAATATAAATTATATATTTGCCTAGCGCTAAATATTATAATAGTAGTGTTTATAGCTATAAATAGTTACTATTATAATTTATATATTTATAATTATAAAAAAAGTTATTTAGCTGGTATAGTTTATATAAATAAATACTAGTATAGCTTTTTTAATATTATAACCTATTTATCTATTTATTTATTTTATTTATTTTATTTATTTTATTTATTTTATTTATTTTATTTATTTTATTTATTTTATTTATTTTTTTATTTATTTTTTTATTTTTTTATTTTTTTTTATTTATTTTTTTATTTATTTTTTATTTTTTTTATTTATTTTATTTATTTTTTTATTTATTTTATTTATTTTTTATTTATTTTTTTTTTTATTTATTTATTTTCTTTTATTTTATTTATTTTATTTATTTATTTGTAATATAATAATATTTACAGGATTTATTAAATACTGCTTATTAAGTTTATTATTTTTTACAAATGTGATTAAAGCATTTATTTGGTTTTATTATTATATTAGGCTTAAATAAGATTTTTTATAAAAATAAGTTAATATAGATACAGATTTAAATAAACTGCTGTATTAAAGTAATAGCTTTAATTATTTAAATAATATTTAAAGTTATGTATTGAATAATACTATTAATAAAGTAGGTAAAGTAGGTTATAAGTTTTATTATAGGTTTTATTAACTTTAAATATGTATTAAATTTAATATATTTCGATATATAGGTATTGCTATTAATACTATAAGGGTTAATATTAATATTTAAGCTTATAAATTTAATAGAGGAAGCGCTAGGCTATTAAATCGATTAATACACTATTAAGTAGCAATTTAACACTATTATTAAATTAATTATATTTCAAATTCTAGCTTTAATATATTATAAATAAGGGAATTAATTAATAAAAACGTAAATATTAATATAATGAAACTACGTAATTACGATTTATAGGATGTTTAATTTAAAGCTGTTTATAGTAGTATTAATAGTAATATTATAGGTAAGCTAAAATATAAAGGGAGTGAAGGTATTAACTTTTAAATTTAGCAGGGCAGGTATAGTAAAAGGAAGCTAATATTATAGTCTATAAACTTTACTTTTAACCTTTTATTTTAATTATAAGCTTAATATTATTAATAAAAGAATTAAAGTTAAATTATAAAGCGCAGTTATTAAATTAATTAAATATTTGCTAATATAATGCATTTAATTCAGTTAATATATATTTAATTAGTATATAAAGTATTATATAGTTATTAAATATAATATTATCGATTTCTTATTCGTTTTAATTAATCTAAATTCTCTATTATTAAATAAAGGCTATAAAAGTTTATTTCTTATTAACTTAATCGATGAAATATAGTTTATTTATTTTTTAAAAAGTACTATTTATTGCCTATTATATAAAGTTTTTTTATGGTTTTTACTTCATTAATTAATAAAGTAGTAGTATATAAATAGTTAATTAAAATAAATGCGCGTAAATGTTAAAATTAATAAATAAAGTTATTTGAGATGATATATATTGACAAGTTCTGTCAGTTTAATTAGGTAAATGGGATTATTTCTTTTATTACTTTACGCCTTATAGCGGCAGTAACGAGAAAAAATAATTTTTAGGTTGAAGAAGAAAGAATTATATATAATATAGCGACTATTTAATATAATTACTATGAGTTAATATAAATAATATATTAATAAAGACGTATAGTTTTATTAAGCTAGTTAATGAATGGAGAGGTCTATACTAGTATAGTTATATATAATAATATATATAATATACGATCCTCTAGATTAAGTAAGTATATGGTTACACCTAATGCATGTATTAAATATTATTTAATATATTATTAACCTATTTATAGAAAATATTAAGATAATATAATAAACTTAAAATAAATAAAAATAATTTCTATAAATTTATTAAAATTATTTAAAGGAAAAATTTAAATTTAATAGATTAATATGTTATAATTAAATATAAAGGAAAATATTAAATTATTTTTATAAATTTAAATTACTGCTGTATATAATTAATTATAAATAAATAAAGTAAAAGTATTAATAAAATTAATAAATATAATATATTTAAAAAATAACTATAAAAATAATAAAAATATTAAAAAATAGACTATATAAGTGATTTAAATAATTAAAACTATTAACTTTATTATTTTAAAATAGTAATTTATTTATATTTATATTTATATTAATTTACCTTTATCAAAATGTTATTTAAATTTAATATAATAAGAAAATTAAATAAATATTTTACTTATTTTTATAAAAAATAATATATTTAATAAATCTTTTTTATTAAATATTACTATATTATATTATTAGAAGTATATATTAACTATATTATATTTAATTATATATTATATAAATAAAAATAAATAAATATATAACTATTATAATTAAAACTATTCTAAATAAAAATAAATAAAACTAAATCATATATTCTATAAATAAATAAATTATAATATTAAAAGAGGTTATATTAATATTTATTTATATAAATTATATTAATTACATAACCTTTTATATAGTTATAAATATATCAATTATAATAGTAACTGGCACAGACGTGCCTGGCAACAGCTTGCGCTATTGCCACTTTATAGTAAATGCTAATGGTAGATGACAATAAATAGGCAGCCCTTTATAGTTTACACTTTAGTTAGTTCTCTTATTTACGCTTTTACTTAGTTAACACTTATCATTTTAATTACTTTTATAATCATTAATAGCAATTTTATACCTTTATTGTATATAGCGTAATATAACCCAGTATACAGCACTATGTAATTGCAAAGACAATTATATACTTCTGCAATACTACCTAGCCCTCAGCGCCAACTATCCACTATTTAACAATTCTAGTATAGAATACATCTAAACAGCCTAACTGATTTAGATAATCTTAGCTTTTCTATAATAATATAATTTATAGTATTTTATAATTCGATAACTAGCTGTAGCAGACTTTAATAAACTCTTAACCTACTATAAGCAATACTACATATAAAAATAGCTATTTACTTTATATCTAGTAAACTAAAATAAAAATCCTAATAAGCTAATTTACATAATTAAATAGGCTTTATAGAAGTTAAATAAAGATAAGTATTTCTATTAATGCATTAAAATGCTAGTAACCTTATATATACAAGGCTGTATTAAAGCTGTTGCTAGATAAAGGGCTAATATATAGATATAAAAATACTAATTTAATACTTTACCCCTGCAGTAAATCAAGTCGCGATCTATATTATCTACTATACAGCAGGTATAGGCTAATTTAAAAAGGCAAGCCTTAATAGTAGTGGTCTCTACTTTAATAAAAGTAGCGCGTATATAGCCTCAGATAGCAGGAGTATTATTAGCGCAGCTTTGCGGAAAAAAGGTTTTAATATAGTTAACGCCATTAAACACTTTATCTTTAGACCTATTAGCATTTAACTTTCACTATATAGGAAAATCTTTAGCCTATTAAACTTTATATTCTTTTATGTTACTTTTTATTGTAAAATTAATACCTATTATAATACAAGGGCCACGTATATTACTGTTATTAAGTATAGGTTTAGATTTACTGCCCTTTTACGGTAATTTTACTGTAAAATTAAACAGTAAACTAGCAGATATATTAATCTTAATTTTATTATTAGATATCTTAAATACAATAAACTGAAGCAGTTTTATATTGCACCTAGATGATAATGATGATGATGATGATATCCCATTAACGTTCTATAGCAAAAAGGCCACCAATCCCAGTAGGGCAAAAGGACATGCTATGCTAGGTCTAACTACAGTATTACAAATAAATATACAAGCTCCCCCTATATAGCATTTTATCGCCTTAAAGGGCATAGTTTTCCAGCTCTATTCCCGTCAGTAGGTCGAGGAGCCGCGAGCATCTTGTATAGTGTGTCAGGTGACTAATGTTAACCTTAGCCTGGGGAGCTAGCCCCTATCGGCTTATAGGCAACTTGACAGCGAGCTGTAAATAAATCCCTTAAAGGCTAAAAGAGTAATAATATAAAGGAAAAAATTAAATGACTGGAATTAAATACAGTTAAGCTTTTTAGCGGTATAGGTATATCTTATTAAAGAAGCTAAAGGCCTGCGCTATTTAAAGGAAGAGGTTATAGTTAGACTTTAATAAATAAAAGGTTAGTTTATAGATTAAAGGAGTTAATCTTTATTATGATATTTTACTAATCTTCCTGTAATAAAAGATAAAGTTATATATTTTCTTTTTACTGCAATTATAAGTTATTAATATATCTTTATACTAAAAGCGGTTATAATACTATATAAAGTTTCTATATTAAAACCTAATAGTTAATAAATCATAGAGTTTTCTTTATAAAATTATTAATTTTTTAAAGTATTTAAAGTCTATTATTAATTTAAATAAACAATATATATTAAATATATTCTTTTTTTATTAACTTTTTAAGTTAATCTTTAATTTTACTTTAACTTATTATTAAAAAAAGTAAATATAAATATTATATTAATTAACTTTAATTATTTATTATTTAATTTTATTAATTAATTTATAGTTTTATTCCTTTATATCCGTTAATAGTTAAAATATTATTTAATATATATATTTTTATTATATATACTTTTTAAATTTTAAAATTTAATAAAGACTTGTTGTAATAAATTTAAAGGTATATATTTTAAATAATATATTAGAGCTATAGTATTTAAATAGATAATAATATCTTTTATATTATTATTATTAATTAAAGCAGCTTTAAGTTTTTATAAAGCTTTAACTGCTTTACTATTAAATACCTTTCTTAAACTAAATCGGCTATATTTTATTAAAACTTTTTTACTATTCTGCTATATAAAGAAGCTATAGTTAATAGTTTTTATAATAAAATATATATTGTCTGTAAATATTATTATATTTTAAAGGGCTATTATAGCTATTTAGTTATTAAATTCTTTAATGGCTTTAACTTTATTGCTTAAATAAAGGGTTTAAATTTTAGTTAATTTTAAGAAAAAGGCTAGTTTTTAGCAGTTTTTAATAAACTATATAATTTATTATAGCTTTATTATAGGTATTACTATAGGTTATTTATATATATATTAATCTGATTAAATTTTATAAAGAAAAGGGTATTAATTATTTGGCGATAGTAGTTTAATTATAAATTAAAGCTTTTAAGTATTAATAAATTGTATTAGTAAAAGGATTTTACCTTTTTATATAAGATTAATATAAAACTTATCTTTTATATTAAGAAAATAGCCTTTATAGCTATTTTAAAAATTAAAATTATATAATTAAACAGGTATTATATTTTATATATATTTAGGCTCTTTTATATTATACTTTTAAGCTATAATAAAGTAATAGTTTTATATATATATTGACTATTTAATATATAAAGTATAAAGTAGCCCGTTAAATAAAGTTTAAAATACTATATAATATATTAATTACTATATAGGCTTTTATAGCTTATTTTTTAATATATATTTTAAAGCTAAGCTTTTACTTAAAAAAACGCTTAACTATTTAATTGCCTTTTTTTAAATGCACTTTTTAAAATATTATTCTATATTATTAATAAGTTATTTTATATATAGTATTTTAAAAAGTATATTACTTTTATTTGTTTAAGATTAAATAATATTATATTATCTCCGCCTTATTATTAGAGTTTTTAGACTATAGCTATAGCTTAGGCTGCTATTTAGTTAAAGGAGTCGCTAATAAATAAAAATACTGTATTATTTATATAGCTAAACCTTTACAGTTTACTGAAAAGGGATTATTTAGCTATATAATTAAATTAACTTTATTTTTATAGTTAAAAGGTTAATCTATTAATAAAGATTTTATTAAAAGCCTTTTAAATATTCACTATAATAAAGGAGGTAATTACTTTATTGTTATAAAAAGCTAGTTTAATTTTATAGATTAAAGCTGGATTAATTTAATATTAAATCTATTTAAAAGGGCGCTAGCTTATTTAATATATAATACCTATTATATAATTGCAGTATATAGAATTCTTTATATCATAAAGCGTTTAAATCTTTTACTTAAATAAAAGAAAAAAGTTAGCCTTTAAACTTTTAAAGATAATAAATCTCTTTTTTTTGATTTAAAGATTATTATTACTTTAACTTAAAGGCTAATAGGTAATATTTAATTTTAAAGCAGGTTTTATAAAAAAAGTAAATATGTTCTTTAATTATTAGCTAATAAAGCTATAAAAGGGCTATTATAATATTATTAATATTAAAAAATATATTTCTTATATATATTATAGCTAATACTGCTTTATTTAATAAAACTATTAAAAAGAGTTTAATTTATTATTGTTAATTAATTAAAGATTATAAATCTTTAATATTATTAGCTATTATATATCTTTTACATATAGTATTATAGAGGGCAGTAGCCTTTTCCTTTTTAAAGGTAAAGATTTAATTGCCTATTTATAGTGGCAGCAGTTAAAAAAGCTTAATAGCTCTCTTAATATTTAGCCTTTAATTATAATTAAAGAGGTAAATAATTTAATAGTTAACTGATTATTTTAATTAATTTATAGAAAAGTAAATGTAAAGCTTTAACTATTTAATTTATAGCTATTATTATTAATTAAAGGGAGGGGAAAAGTTAAATCCGTATTTTAATTAATATTAAAAAGCTGTCTTTATTATTATCTCCTTTAACCTTTAATCCTTTAAAAGGTATTAAGTAATAGGCTAAAGCTAAGATTATAATATTTAATATAATATAATTAAAGTTAATAAATAAACAGTCTTTTAATATAGCTTCTGTTAATAAGATATTTAAAAATATTAGGTTAATTATATTATTAAATAAATAAATTAAAGCATTTAAAGGCTTAAAGAGAGAAAAGGTAGCTTTAAAGGTTTAATTAGCTATTAATACTTTTTAATTTTAATTATTAATTGCTTATTATAAAGAGTATATTGTATTAAAGTCTTTTACTATTATATAGTTTTTAATAACTAACGATATAAATAATATTATAAAGGCTTTAAATATATAATATTTTTTATAAAAGTTAATAATTATAATTTTATTAATATAGACCTATAAAAGGTCTTAAATAGTTTTAATAAATAGTTACTTAATTAAAATCTTTACTTTTTTTATATATATATAAAGGTTTAAGGTTAAATATTGTAGTTAATTTAGGTTATTATTAAAGAAAAGGTTTAAAATTCCTTATATATAGCTATATAATAGTAGCCTTTTTAAGTAATATTTATATATAGTTTTTATATTATAATAATATTATAGCCCTTTTTAGCTGTAAATGTAAAAGCAGTATTATATATTAGCTTGACTATTGCTATTCGCACTACCCCTGCTTTCTATCTGGACCTCAAAAGTCACATATTGGTCATATAGAACCAAAATTTCTCCCACAGCTCGCTTCAATACACTAACTCTAGGAAAACAACGGCGATTTTCTACTATATAGACTGCAATATAACTAATACAGCTTCCTAGGCGAGCTTGTTAGGCTCATTACGCTGTGCCACTAGAATAACCTCAATAAATCGATAGGTCTTTACTGCCAGCAGCGCTGCCAGTGCCGATAATAGCGGCGCTAATAACTTCCCCCCTTATCTTAATTTAATGTCTTTACCTTTAATATTTATATCTATTCGCGATCTTTTAGTCGATAGCTTTTAGGCTTAAGAGAGCTCGAATTCCTCTTTTATTATTATATACTGTTCGCTAGCTTTTGAAGGCCGGGTGCTTAATTGGCTAGATAATGGCAGCTGTGCGAGAAATTTTGGTTCTATGTAACTAACACGTGATTTTTAAGGTCCGGATAGAAAGCAGGGGTGGTGCAAATAGCGATACTTATTAGCTTTGCTTTATTAATATTATCTTAAAATATCCTTTAAATTTTATTATTTTTATACTTTAAGTTTAATCTTTTATAATTTATTTAAATTATTAAAGGATATTATCTTTAAATATTGCCTTTTTATTATTATTTAAAACTATAATAGCTTTTTTATTACTGTTATATATAGTAATAAAAGAATATTAATAGTTATTATATTTTAAATAATATTAAAGGCTTAAAGGTTAAAGAGTAAATTTATTAAAAGATATTTACCTTTTATTACTATACTTTTTATAGTTTTATATTTAAAAAATATATTAACTTTTTATAACTATAAAAAAGTTTAATTAAATATTATTAATATATAGCTATATATAATTTTAAGCAATTAATGTATGAAATATTTAATAAATAAATTTATACTTTATATTTAAAGCTGCTATAAAGGCAGTATTTAAGTTTCCTTTTATATATTTATTAAAAGTAAATCTTTTAGCAGTTTTTATATTAATTTTATTATTTTATTAAAATTAAAAAAAATATACCTTTTATTAAATAATTTTAAAAAAGAAAATAATATTATTTTCTTTTATTAGTTTTTATATAGTTATTTTAAAAATTAAATATTAATTAAATTTTAACTAATTTATATCTTTACTTTTAATTTAATAGCTTTAAAAAAGTTTACTTTTATATTATTAAAAGAGTTTATAATTCTCTTTAAATAGCTTAAAATTATATATATAATTTATTATTAAATAGCATTAACTTTTATAGCGCTTAAATAAATATTAATTTTTTTTTTATTAAAAACCTATTATTTAATCTTTTAATTAATTAAAGTTATAAATTATTTTATTTTTATTAATGATATTTAAAAAACTATATTAATTTTATATTTAATAATATTTATAATTATTATATAAATATAATATACTTTATATTACTATACTGCTAATTTTAAGTTTAACTTAATAAAAATTTATAAATCTCCTTTAACACTAATTGAAGGGATTTTTATTTAATATATTTTAAAAGCTATAGCAGTATATATTTAAAGGTATATTTAATATAATATATTAAATATAAAGTTAATATATAGTTTATTAATATAATAGTTTTAAATAGCTTTAAGTTATAATTTAATAGTAATATTATTATTATTATAATAAATAATAAAGCTTTAGGTTATTTAAATAGCAATATTATATCTTTTATTTATTAAAAATTAAATTATAGTATTATTAAATATTCTATAAATTATATAAAGAATAGTTATTTAGTCTTTAAATAAAGCCTAGCTATTAACTTTAATATTTTTTAAAGCTTTAAAATATTAATTTTAGCGTTTAGCTATATAAAGGATAATAGTAAAGAGCTTAAAGGATTAGGTGCTATAAAGCTATAATTACTATTAGTATTAGGCTTTAAGCTTAAGTGAGTTTCAGTATACTAGCCTTCTTTTAACTTTATATTAAACTTAACAGTAATAGTATTAATATAAAGTTCTATTTCTACCCTTATAAAGATAATATTTTTTATTTTCTACTATAGCTTTTTAGGTATATATATTCCTAGGTTAAAAGACCTGCTATTTGCAGGCTTTAAGGCTATTACAAATAAAGGTTTAGTGTATTATTAGTGTATTAGTAGTATTGTCTATAAAAATGTTAACACGAGGTGCTAAGACCTGGTGTTATAGGAGGGAAGTCATTGCACCTAGATAATAATAATAATAATAATAATAATATGCCATTAACATCCTATAGTAAAGGCCACTAATCCCAGTAAGGCAAAACGATATACTATACTAGGTTTAACTATAGTATTACTAATATATATATAACTTTCCTTATATAGCATTTTATCGCCTTAATAGGCATAATTTTCTAGCTCTACTCCTATTAGCAGGTCGAAAAGGCGCGCGAATCTCGCGTAGTATATTAGGTAACTAAGGTTAGCCTTAACTAGGGGGTTAGCCCCTGTTAATTTATAGGCGGCTTAGTATTAGGCTATAAATAAATCCCTTATAAGATAAAAAGTAATAAAAAAAAGAATTAAAAGATTAAGTTTAATATTAAAATTAATTAAGCTTTTTAATAGCGCAGGTATATTTTAATAAAAAAGCTAAAGGCTTATACTATTTAAAGGAAATAATTATAGCCGGAACCTAATAAATAAAAGGTTAATTTGCAGATTAAAAAGGTTAATTTTTATTTTTATACTTTATTAATCTTTTTATAATAAAAGATATAGTTATATACTTTTTTCCTACTATAGCTATAAGTTATTAATATATTTTTATACTAAAAGCGCTTATAATACTGCATAAAGTCTTTATATTAGGATTTAGCAGTTAATAGATAAGAAAATTCTTTATATAAAATTATTAATTCTTTAAGGTATTTTAAATTAGCTATTAATTTAAATAAGCAATATATATTAAATATATTCTTTTTTTACTAGCTTTTAAAGCTAGCCTTTAATTTTACTTTAACTTTTTATTAAAAGAAAGTAAATATAGGTATTATATTAAATAGCTTTAATTATTTATAGTTTAATTTTATTAATTAATCTATAGTTTTATTACTTTATATCCTTTAATAGTTAAAGTATTATTAAATATATATATTTTTATTATATATATTTTTTAATCTTTAAAATTTAATAAAGATTTATTATAATAAGTTTAAAGGTATACCTTTTAGATAATATATTACAGCTATATTATTTAAGCAGATAGTAATAACCTTTATATTATTATTATAGGCTAAAGCAGCTTTAAGTCCTTTTAAAGCTTTAATTGCTTTACTATTAAATATTTTCGCTAGGCTAAATTAACTATATTTTATTAAGACTTCTTTGCTACTTTGCTATATTAAAAAGCTATAATTAATAGCTTTTATAGCGAGGCATACACTATCTATAAATACTACTATATTTTAAAGGGCCATTATAGCTATCTAGTTATTAAATTCTTTAATAGCTTTGTCTATGCGCGCATATAGAAGTTATCTTAGCTTTTAATTCCTTAATCTTCTATAATACTTTTGAATAGGCTATTGTTAGAGACCCTCTTTAAGGCAGATAGATCGGGCGAGGGGCTGCGACCTTTAGGAAGAGTAAAGGAGGTTAAAGAGCAGTCACTTAAAGGGAAAATAGGTGCTAATAAGTAAATAATGCACCAGAAACTAATAGTTAAGTATAGCAGCAGTAGTTTACTAGTCTTTAAAGTTTTATATTTTCGCGGACTATAATTGCTTTTATATATATATATTCTGGCCTATATAATACTAAAAGAGCTTTAAAGCTTTTAGTCTTTTAATAGGCTGCCCCCCCTTTATAGTATTAACCTTAACGCTAGCGAGGACCTTATGTTTAACCAGCTTTTTTCCGGCTTTTTATACCCTATTACTATATTAAATAATAACTATTTCCTATATAAATACTTCTTAAAAGTGTTAAATTTAAGCACTTTAATATATATTTAGTAGTTTTAAGAGTTTTGGACGTTTTATAGTTTAAAGGTATACTTTTATACAATTAAATTTAAACGGTAGTAAAAAAGTTTTATATAATAAGTTAACCTTTTACTGTTAATATATAAATAATTTACTTTATGTTTTTATTTTAATTTATTATTATATATATTATATATATATACTTTACTTAATTTTTATTTATTTACAATTTCAATTCCTATTTACTTTTCTCTTTTCCTTTTTTTTTCTTTTTTGTTTTTCTCTCTCTTTTAGCTTTTCCTTTTTTATAACTGCTTCTTCTATAAATATTCCTTCCTTTTGCCTTTTATTATTATTTCTCTTATTATATAATAGCAGTTATTTTTTTTTAAATTTAACCTGCCATTATAAATGCTTTTTTTCTTTTTATAATAAATATCGCTATTTTATAAATTTTTTGAGTATTGCTATTCGCGCAGTAGCTTTTTGCTATTCGCGCAGTAGACCTTTTATTTGTAGGTTAGCTTCGCGCTATCTATGAAGCCCCGCCAAAATATAATGTAAACTATGGGAGCTCTAAAATACCCTAAATACCAGATTAAAGCTATTCGCGTATATATATATTCGCGTATATATATATCCACTTCCCTCCTACAGTACCAGGTCTTGGCACCTCGTGTTAACGTTTTCGCACGCAACACTATTAACACACTAATAATACACTAAAACCTCTGCTCGCGATAGCCTTAAAGCCCGCGAGCAGTAGTTCCTTTAACTTAGGAACGCATATACCTAGGAAACTATAGCAGAAAGCAAAGAATATTATCCTTATAAGGGCAGAAATAGAACTATATATTAATACTATTACTGCTGAGCCTGGTATTAAGCTAGGGGAAGGCTAGTCAATATATTATAATATACTTAAACTTAAAGCCTAATACTAACAGTAACTGCAATTCCTTAATATTTAATCTACCGAGTTCCCCTTTAATCTCCTTTATACAATTAAATGCTAGAATTAATACTTTTAAAGCCTTAAAAAGTATTAAAGCTAACAGCTAGGCCTTATTTAAAGACTATATAGCTATTCTTTATATAGTCTATAAAGCATTTAAAAATATTATAGTTTAATTTTTAATAGGAAAAAGATATAATATTGCTATTTAAAGAACCTAAAGCTTTATTAACTATTATAGCAGTAATAATATTACTGCTAAATTATAGCTTAAAGCTATTTAAAATTTTATACTAGTAAACTATATATTAGCCTCTTGCTTAATATATTATACTAAATGCACTTTTAAATATATATTATTATAGCTTTTAAATTATATTAAATAAACATCTTTTTAATTAATATAAAAAAGATTTATAAGTTTTTATTAAATTAAATTTAAAATTTATAGTATGATAATATAAAAGATATTATATTTATATAATAATTATAAAAATTATTAATAAAAGATTCAAAGTAGTTTTTTAAATATTATTAATAAATATAAAATAATTAATAACTTTAATTAATTAAAAAATTAAATAATAGCTTTTTAATGAAAAACAGAGATTAATATTTATTTAAACACTATAAAGGTTAAAGTATTCCAATAATAATTTATATATATAATCTAAAGCTATTTAAAGAAAATTATAAGCTTTTTTAATAATATAAAAGTAGACTTTTTTAAAGCTATTAAGCTAAAGGTAAAAATGAAAATTAGTTAAAATTCAATTAATTTTTAATTTTTAAAATAACTATATAAAAATTAATAAAAAAAAATATATTTTCTCTTTAAATTATTTAAGAAAAGGTTTACTTTTTGTAATTTTAATGAAATAGTTAATTTAATATAAAAGATTAATTTTTAAATATAATATAAAAAGTATTAAAACTTTTACTTTTAAAAAAAATATAAAAGGAAACTTAAAGACTACCTTTATAATAACTTTAAATATAAAATATAAATTTATTTATTAAATAGTTAATATATTAACTATTTAAAACTATATAAAGTTATATATTAAAAATATGTAATTAAACTTTTCTATAGCTATAAAAAATTAATATACCTTTTGAATATTAAATTATAAAAAGTATAGTAATAAAGGGTAAAGATCTTTTAATAGATTTACCTTTTTATCTCTAAGCCTTTAAATACTGCTTAAAATATAATAACTATTACTATCCCTTTATTATTATATATAGCAGCAGTAAAAAGGCTATTATAGTCTTAAATAATAATAAAAAAGTAATATTTAAAGATAATAACTTTTAATAATTTAAATAAATTTTAAAAGATGAAACTTAAATTCTAAAAATAGTAAGATTTAAAGGATATTCTAAGCTAATATTAATAAAGTAAAGCTAATATATAATATTACCTTTACTTTCGCGGCTAAAAAGGCTATAATATTATTATAATATAAAAACTATATATAAATATTACTTAAAAAGGCTACTGCTATATAATAATACATAAAGAATTTTAAACCTTTTCTTTAATAATAATATTAATTAACTATAATATTTAACCTTAAATGTTTATATATATATATAAAAAGTAAAGATTTTAGCGGAATAATTATTTATTAAAACTATTTAAGACTTTTTATAGGTCTATATTAATAAAATTATAACTATTAACCTTTATAGAAAATATTATATATTTAAAGCCTTTATAATTTTATTTATATAGTAAATTACTAAAAATTATATAATAGTAGGGGACTTTAATATAATATACTTTTTATAGCAGGTAATTAACAATAAAAATTAAAAAATATTAATAGTTAATTAAACTGTTAAAGCTAGCCTCTTTTTTTTTAACCTATTAAATGCTTTAATATATATATTTAATAATATAATTAACTTAATATTCTTTAATATTTTATTAATAAAAGTTATAGTAAAAAAATATTTATTTATTAACCTTAATTATACTACTTTAAATATTATAATCCTAGCTTTAATTTACTACTTTATACCTTTTAAAAGATTAAAAGTTAAAGGAGATAATAATAAAAATTACTTTTTAATATTAATTAAAGAAGAAATTTAACTCCTCCCCCCCCTTTTAATTAATTATAATAGCTATAGATTAAATACTTTATATTTTACTTTTATTCTTTTATAAATTAAGTATTATTTATTAGCCTTTAAGTTAGCTGAAATAGTAATAATCCTCAAATCAAGGAAAAGAGATCTATTATCTTGAAAAGCTTAAAGGCTAATTTCTTTCCTTTTTTACTTAAATAAAAGGCTTAAATACTTTATTGCATAAAAAGTTGCATATATTATAATTATATAATAGGTATTATATATTAAATAAGCTTATACCCTTTTAAAAAGATTTAATATTAATTTAATTATAGCTTTAATTTATAAAGTTAAGCTAGCTTTTTATAATAATAAAATACTTAAATCTTTATTAAATTTTAAAAATTAAAACATATATATAAAAAGAATATATATATTTAATAATACTTTAGCTATTAAAAGATATAAAGTAATAAAGCTATAAATTAATTAATAAACGTAAGCTCTAAATAATTAAAGCTATTTAATATAATATTTATATTTACTTTCCTTTAACAAAAAGTTAAAGTAAATTTAAAAATTAACTTTAAAAGCTAATAAAAAAGAATATATTTAATTTATATTGCCTATTTAAATTAATAGTTAATTTAAAATACTTTAAAAAATTAATAATCTTATAAAAGGAACTTTATTATTTATTAGCCGCTAAATCTTAATATAAAAACTTTATATAATATTATAAATGCTTTTAATATAAAGATATATTAATAACTTACAGCTATAGTAGGAAAAAAGTATATAATTATATTTTCTATTATAGGAAGATTAGTAAAATATAATAACAGAGACTAGCCCTTTTAATCTATAAATTAACCTTTTATTTATTAGGTTTTAGCTATAACTATTTCCTTTAAATAGCGCAGGCCTTTAACTTTTTTATTAAAATATACCTGCACTGCTAAAAAGCTTAATTAATTTTAATATTAAACTTTATTTTTTAATTCTTTCTTTTATTACTCTTTTATCCTATAAAGGATTTATTTGCGGCTTAATATTAAGTCGCCTATTAATCGATAAAGGCTAACCTTTTAGCTAAAATTAACCTCGGTTACTTAATATACTACACGAGATTCGCGCGTCTCTTTAACCTGCTGATAGGAGAGGAGCTGGAAGACTGTGCCCGTTAAGGCGATAAAATGCTATATAGGGGAGCCTGTATATTTATTAGTAATACTGTAGTTAAACATAGTATAGCATATCCTTTTCCCCTACTGGGATTAGTGGCCTTTACTATAGGACATTAATGGGATATTATCATTATCATCATCATCGTATATATATATATATAAAGGCCACTGAATTCAGCGAAATAACTTTATAAAAAGAAACCCGGGTTATTGGCTATTTTATGTGTAGTTGGGTCTTAGGGCGCTGTTTATATGGCCTCTGCGAAATCCAGTATACTGCACTATATTTTACTGTAGCTTTATAGATAGCGCAGAGCTAGGCCTAAGCTGGAATAGATGTAGGCCTTTACTGCCCGAATAGCAAAAAGCTACTGCCCGAATAGTAATACTCAATTTTTTATAGTTAATTTTTGATTATAATTTTCTATTTAGTATATTTATAGCCTAATTTTAAAGAATAATAGTAATTTTATAGCATTTAAAAACCTGAATATAGTAAACTTATTTTCACTTACAGCTAATATTATTTTAATTATATCCCTATTAAAATATCCTCCCTTTAAGATTGCTATACTTTTATTAGTAAAAGACTATAAAGCTATTAATAATTTAACCTAATAAATATTTTAGTATAAATATAATTATTAGCTATTATTAACTTACTATAAATACCCTGCCTTATACTATTATTATTTTAACCTTTGAATTAAATAGAATGCAAAGTTAAAAAAAAAACTGCTTTAATATTATAATAATAAATATAAAATTTATATAATTAAAAAGTAAAACTTTTTATATTAATTTATATTATATTAACTTCTTTTAAGAAATGTTTTTATCATTTTGTAAATTTGACATTATATAATTTAATTACCTTTTAATTTATAAATACTAGTAAAATATTTATTTAATATTGTTAAAAGTCCTTTATTAATAAAATAAATACTTTAATATTACATTTTTATTAGATAATAATAGTTAATACATAATTAATCTATAATAGTATTATTATAAATTTAATATAAAAAAAACCTTTATATTAATACAGTAAAAGTTAATGTTAATGATAGAGTAAAAAGAAGAAGAGTTTATACTAAATAAATATTATTATTATTAAAGTTTAAAGCGTTTAAACCTTTAACTTGCTTTTAATTAAGTAAACTGTCTCACTACTATTACTACTATTATATATACTTTTATATTAGTTTATATTTCTTTATTTATAATAGGCAGTTTGTAGTTAATTGCTATATAATATATTAATATATTAAAATCCCGAAACTACTTTGAGTGTATTTTACTATTATAGAAGATTATAACAAAGTATTAATCACGAAGTGGAGATAAAGAGACTTAAGTATTTTTCAATAGTAGTATTACTATTTATTTACTATAAAATATATACTGTTGTAAGTTCATTTTCTGTTTTTAATTAATTAATTAAAACTATACAATACCTTATTCCCTTTAACTTTATAATATTTAATAGTAATAGCTGGTTATCTATTAATAAATTACTGCTTATACTTTTAAATTAATTTAATATCAACAAAATTACTTTTCTTTTATTATATATTATTAATGTTTAAATAGTTTTTTTTTTGTTTAATAAAATATAAGTATTATATTCCTTTATATTTATAATTAATAAATCTTGTAATTTTAAACATCTTTTTAGCGCTAAAAGGGTAATCTATTAATTTAGAAAGTTTTCTTTTATAGCTATAATATAATTTAAGATTTATAATATTAAATATATTATAAATTTTAATAAAACATAAAAGATAAAGTTAATATATTAATTTGTTTATTTTAATTTAGTATTTAATTTCGTAAGGAGTAATATACTTTTTAGCGAGTGTTTTATTAAGTTATTAAAGTTTTAGGTATTTTATAGATAATAATATCTAATCGCTAATAGTAAATTTCTTTTTAAGTTAATAAATATTATACTATTTTTTATATTCTTTTTAACCTTATTATAAAGGTTATTTAACTTTTTTATAGGTAGCTTAACGCTTTTTTTACTTTTATAATAATAATAATAATATAATATTTATAATTTATTGATTTATTATAACTTAAAGTATTAGGTTTATAGTTAAATACTAAAAAGCTAATAAATAGTTAATTATAGAATATTTGATAGCATTATATATAAATTAAATAAAGAATAGTTTTTGCAGTTAATTATTTTATTATTTATTATAGAAAAAATATAAATAATACTTTAAAGTTTAATTTTATAGTTTAGGTTAACTATTAGTTTATAAATAAAAAGTATTACTAACTTACTATTTATAAATAAATATATAATAGAAACTTTATTAAAATCCAAATTTAAATAACTAATCTTTATTAAAGATAATTTTATATAGTATTTTAAAAATTAAATAAATATATTTTATAAAATCATTAACGACTTTATTATTTATAATATATACTACAATAAGTATATATAACGTATATTTTATATATTAATTAATAATAATAAAAATTATATTATAGAAAAATTATTTACCTTTATAGTTTAAGATTTCTAGTACATTTATAATAAAATCTAGAGAAATTCTTTTAAAAGGTTTTTTTAATATTAAGAAAGAAGTAAATTTACTGTAAAGTTAGTAGGTTTTTGCCTTTATTGTTTAATAAATATAATATATAGATATATAATGTTTTATATTTTACTTTATATTTTACTAATAATAGGTTAATATAATATATTTCAAAGTATAATTAACTTTTTAATATTTAGCAGTGAAATTATTATAAAGTAATATTGACATTTTAATATAAAGGCTTATAAATATATAGACTTTACTTTAATAGTAAATTAGCTAGTTATTCTTAATCATTTAATCATTATTATAAGATATATTAATTACTTTTTAGCTTTAAACCTTTTATTAAATAAAGTAATCTCTTTTTTAAGTTTATAGGATAGCTAAGTATAAAGATTTGTATAGTTTTAGTAGCAAACCTATAGTAATTTACTATATAACCTATAAACTAATAGCTGTAACTTTAACTACTATACTTTATAAGTAAGCTATTTACTAAATAGTATTTAATCTTAAAGATTACTATATATATATATATTTCTATTTATATATAACTTTTAAATTTACTTTACTTTCCCTATCATTTATACCCTGCCACTAAAATATAATATATATTAGTCATAAAATAACATAAATGAATTAAAATATCTTAATTATAAGAAATATATTTAGGCGCGCGCAATTATATTATTATTACATTATTATATAAAGGGAATTACTATTGATATATATATATATATATATATATATATTTCTATTTACATATAACGTCCATTTTCGCCCTATTTAATTTTTAACTAATTCCTTATATCCTATACGCTAAGCCTAATTCTTTATAGTAAATTATAATGTTAAATCAATTTCGCCGCCCGCTAAGATCTTCCTGTACACTAAATTTCTAAAGCTATCACCACTTAGCCTTATAGCCTGTATTGCCTACAGCCGCTCTACTGCACCATAAGCTATAGAAAAGAGTACACGGGAGGGCCAAGGCATATACAGCCGTTAAGCTAATAAATAAAAAGCAGCGATTAGGGATTTTATAGAATAAGTTAATAATAATATACTTGCGCGCACTTTAATATATTTCCTATAATTAATATATTTTAATTTATTTATATTATGCTATTAATATATATATTAGATTTTAATGGCAGGGTATAGGCAATGTCACGACGTGATCGAGGAAAGCTTTCAAAGCACAAACAGTAAGATAAAAAAAGACTAACTAACAGAGCTAACTGAAAGAGAAGCAAGGCTATATCATATAATATCATCTATTATAAAGTGGCAATAGCTCTCAAGCTATTGTTAGGTATATTTATATAGCTGTTATTAAGCACCTTCATGCTAATTGCCCTTCTTAAAAAATAACTATATCTTTACAGTTCCGCAAAGTCATCACTCCTTATCCTTTATGCCTATAACTACCTGCAATTGTTTAATTTTCTTATAGGCTATTTAGACTAACTCTTAAAGGGTATCATTCTATCTTGCTATAGCCTAGCAGTCTAATCTCAATACAACTACCTTATCCCGCAGTTCTTTTACTATAGTATACAGCTAGTCGATCGCTTCTTTATATATAGTAATATCCTCTTAAATAGCTACTATTTGCATTTTTAAGTCAATCCTTTATCCCTCCAGTTATTTAATATAGCAGAGGTATATATTAATTTTCAGATTAACTTTAACTATTTTACTAATTATATTTATATAATATCTCTTAAATATTGAAAGTTTATAGATAATATCTATGATTTTTAATAGTATATCTATTTAGGCTTTAAAGGCATTTGAATTAATATCTTTAAATAGTGCAATTAGGCTAAATCTCTTGCCTAGGATTAGTATTTTTTCTTTAATGCCTAATTTTAATAGTAATATCGACGGCTTATCCTAGTCTATATTATACTTCTGTTTGTTTATTATACTTAATAAAAGTTTATTAATATTACTGGTATTACCTTATTTATTTCCTATTTCTTTTAAAGTTTATACAGGAATATTTTTAACCTTTATATTCCTATTATTATTGCACTTATAGTCTATAGCCTTTATATCCTTTAAGGTTTAATATTTCAATATTATAGATAATTTATTATTAAAGCTTATAATAAATTCTAGGGTTTTATATTTCTTATAGCCTTTAATAATTATAAAAGAAGTCCCTGCTTTCTTTAAAGACTGCTTTAATATAAATGTAATTGATTTTATAAGTATTAGTAGTTTCTTTAATTCTGTTAAAGGCTTTTTTAAAAAATAGGTATAATATTTATATATTATATTATATAGGTTAAGATTTCTAAACTTCTCTTTTACTGCCTAATATATTAACTAAAGGTCTTTTTTTTAAAAAAGGGCGCTTAATATTAATTATTTAATTTAAGTATTTATTATATATATTATTTTTATATTATATTACTCTATAAAGCTTATATGCCAATACTATTATTTACCTTTATTGCCCAATTTGCTATATACTATTTTAAAGATAATATATATAGTCAATTTATTATATCTGCAATATATTTATAGCTTAAATATAATATATTACTATAACTTTTATTGCAGCTTTATATATAAAATCGCTAAATAAAATATTTAATTTATCCAGCTTAAAGGCTAATAGTATTTTAATATTTTTACTTTTAGCTATTATAACTAATATATTATAGCTATTAATTAAAGATAGTATTTTTATCATATATAAAGCAATAAAGGTAAAAATAAATAAAATATAAAAGTAAAGATAATAATCTATAATATAGGTTTATTCCTTTTATTAAGTTATAGTAACTACTATAAATATATTTATAAAAGTAAAGTTTTAAAGGTAGAATTTAAAAAATAAAAGAAAAAAAATAAAAACTTACCTACTAAGCTATTAAATAATAAGAAAAAAACATAATCCCTATATTCGCTAATGCCAGCAGCTATTAGTTTTCTGACTATTATCTTAAATAACCTACTTTTATTTTTAGCTTTTAAATTTTACCCTTTTTACCCAGTAAATACTTATGAAAGTCTTTAATAAATGCATTTGCATTTATTATAAAAAGGTCTTTATTATACTACTTATTATACTTTACTATATAACCCTTTCACTTTATAAAGTATTATAGTTTATTATAGTATATTCTTTTAGCTAATAAAGCCTTAATTTTATAAAACCTCTATTCTTTTATATCTTTTTCTATATAGACTGCTTTAATAATATTTAGCCTTAATCTATTAAAAGGATCCTCGCCTATTAGCGCTATTTTTAAGTATATAATTAAAACTATTAGATAAATCCTTTAATAGGTTAGCAGTTTAATTTTATATATATATATATATATATATATAAATCTTCCTTTTTATAGTTAACAGTTTAACTTTCTATTAACTAAACTTTATAGTTTACTTTAATATTAAATATTTATAATATAGCTGCAGAAAAACTTTAGTACCTTTTATAAATTAATACTGCCTATATATTTTATTAAAGTATCTTTTATATTTAATATTAGCGAAGTTTATTCTAAATTTTATTTCTTATTATTATAAACTGTATATAAATTCCAGCAATTAGTTAATTTTAATGTTATTAGTAAACGCCTCTTTTAGTAAAGTTAAAGGCATTTATAGGCAGAATCCTATTATTATTTTATTAAATAAATATATTGAAGATATAATAAAGGTATTATTTAATAATAATTAAATTGCTGGTAATATTAATAGTTAATATTTATTTAAAAATATTAAAAACAAGTAATAAACTGCAGCTTTAATAATTATATTAATAGACTTTAATTAATTATCCTTTATAAAATACTATATAGTGGTTATTATTAGTTAAGTATTTAAAGCTGTAAATAATTGGCACAGACGTGCCTGACAACAGCTTGCGCTGTTGCCACTTTGTGGTAGATGACAATAATTAGGTAGCCCTTCGCAGTTCGCACATTAGTTAGTTTTTTCTTTCACGCTTTTTTCACCTTTCGACACTGGTCATTGATCACCTTCGTGATAATAATTTTTACTATAAGTCGCTTAACTATTTGCAATCTCTATTTAATATAATTATAGTAGGAATCCTTTAATTAATTAGCAATTAAAAGGTAAAGAAAACCTTTACTTAATACACTGCCCTATATATTTTATCTCCTAAAAGGATTCCTTTTTTTTAAAGGATTTATATATTACTATTAAGATTATATTAAACTTATTAAACCCCAGTAACTCAAAATAAAAGTTTATCGCTAAAACTATTAGTAATATTAAAATAAAGTTAATATATTGCATTTTATATAAAATAAACTTTAATATAATAGGCTATAAATCTTTATATAGGGGTTATTTAAATTACTTATATACATTATATTAATAGTAGTTAATATATATATAAATATTTTACTATATATTTAAGAAAATAAAACCCTTTAGCTTATTTTAAGTATATTTAATCCTGAAATACTGCGCATTATAGGCTATCTTGATAATAAATTTTATTATAGGGCAGGGAATATATAATCTTTTTATATTATGTTTATCTTTATATAATAGTAATTTATCTTTATAGAGTTTAAAAGCTAAGCCTTTTTAAATATATATACTATTTATATCAGTAATTTTACCTATATATTAAAGTTATATAATAATTTTTTTATATTTATAATCTTTATATTTTTTTATATATTTATCTCGAATATTATTATATACCGCGACTTTAATAGTTAATCAGGCTATATTAAAGGGGGCTAAAATATGGCTTAAATAATCCTTTTATACTACTAATTAAGCTTATATATTATTATCTATATAAAAGAGTTTAAAGAGCGCGTTAAGTAAAATATTAAACTTTCCAGGTATATAGATTATACAGAGATTATACTAAAATAAGAAATTACTGGCGTTAATAAAATATAAATTTATTTTTATAATATTAAATATAAATACTAACTTTTACTTTATAATTAATCTTATAGCTGTATAGTTAATAAAGATATAAGCAGGTTATTAAATACTATAAAATACTAGATAGTTTTTTATTATAACTTCTATTAAATAAACTACTTTTAGCTTTGTAGGCTAATAATAGTTGCACTCTATAGGATTAAAAATTTTACTTTAAAAATTAATATAGTTAATAAAAGATTTATTTAAAGTTACTATAATGTTATTAAGGTTAAATTTACTGTAATAGTAAAAGAGTATAGCTTTAAAGCCCCTTTCTTTAAATGTATTTATTTTAATAAATAAATAATAAGTATTATTAATATATATTAACTTTAATAATAAATAATATAATAAATTTTCCTATATAAACTTAAATGCCTATAATTATAATTTATTATCTTTATTATTATTAAGCGATATCAACTTTATAGCTATAAAATGCTTCCTTTTAGCCTTTAAGTCAGTATACCCCTCTTTATAACCTGCTATTAATAGCGCAACTTTCTGCTACTATAAAAGTTTAACCTTTTAAGTATATATAAAGATAAAGTTTTAAATTTAATTAATCGCGCTAATATATATTTCTAGGTATTTTAATATTAATAGATATAACTATTTTCGTAAAGCATTAATTTAATCTTTAATTAAAAATACGCTAATTCTATTAACTTAATACCTGAAAAGGGTTATTAATTAATATTTAATAAAAGATTTAGCTAAAGATAAATATAATTTAAATTCTTAAAATAGTTAAAATATTATCTTTAAATGCTAAATATAATTATTTAAAGTCTTTAAAAACATAACATGATTATTAATATATATATATAAATTTATAATAAGGGTAAAACTGTTAATTTATCTATTTTTATATATATAAAAGCGAATTTTTAAATCTTATTAATAGTATATTTACTTATTTCAAACTATAGTATATAACTATTGTAAATCTATTACAGTAATTAAAATATATATAAAATTAATAAAAGAAAAATCTTATATTTATTATTAATATATATTTAGCTTTTAATAGTAATATACCTATCTCTTTTTATTAAAGCAGTAAATATATATCTATAATTATAATATTATTTAAACTTTTTAAATTAATAATTATATAGCCTTTATCTTTACTAGCAACTTTCTTTTATATAATAAAAATAAAAGCTATAAATAGTATAGGTTTTATAACCTATAATATCCAACTTACTATATATAAAGGGTTAAATATTTCTTTAATAATTTTCTTATTGTATATATTAATAAAGTATAGCTTACTTACCAGTTATTATAACTATTAACTATTTATTAATTATATTTTTATTTATTTATTATATTTTATTAGAATTATACCTTTATTGCGCTATATATTATAGTTAATAACTACCTATCTAAACCTTCTTATTATAATATTATTATTTATATATATATATATATATACCCCTTTAAGGCTTATAATTTCTTTTTTAACTACTCGGCCAATTCTTAATAATAGGTAGCCTATTATATATAGTAGTTTTAGGCTATATTTTAATATTAATAGAGTCTTTACAGTATAAGTATAAATATTAAAGCTATTTACATTAGCGAAAAAGGCTTTATTAAATGCACCTGCACTATATTGCAAAGTATAGTATTTATTATAATACTCCTTTATTATTAAAAAGTCTACTGCTGTATACTCGTTTATAATAATATCCTATTAAATAATATTATATATATTTCCTATATTATAATTAAATTCCTTTATAATATTTAAATAAATATTATAATTAATCTTAAATAAAGTATTTAAAAAATTTACTATTACTATATGGAATATTTTATATAAAATAAATATATCTATAACTTTAAAAAAGTTTAACTTTATAATGAAATATTAATTTTAAAGGAGTTTTAAATTTATTCTTAAAACTTTATTAAATTATTATAAAGGCAGTATTACTACTATAGCTGCTATTATTTTATATTTAAAATCTTCTTTAACTTTTATATATACTTATACCTATATATATAGATTTTGATAAGATTTTAAAGTTATAGTTTATTTTTTAAAGTTTAAAAGGACTCTATATAGGTATAGCTATTATATTCTTAATAGTAAAGATAAGCCTAAACCTTTTATTACTTATAATTATATATATTACACTTTATCTCTTTTTTTTATTAATTAAAGTTTTACTATAGAAATAAATTATAAATATAGCCTGCCAGTTTAGTTTTACTATACTCTTTAATCCTTTAATAGGCTATAGCTTAACTTTAAATATATAAATACCTGGCTAAAACTTGAGCTAATCTTTATCCGCAATTAAAGTAAAGTACCCTATATTAGCCAGTGCCTAAAAAGCTATAGTCTATAAGCTAGCTTATAGATATATATTAAAAAAAGTATAAATATATACTGTAAATTCTTTTAATCCTATACTTTTATAGATTAAGTATACCTTAATAATTAAATCTGCTTCCTTTATTATTACCTTTACTAAATATTATTTAGCGGAATTTAAATAGTTGAATAGTGTTTATTAAGTAATAAACTATATATAATATATATAATATTTTATTTTTTTAAAGTTGAAGATTTCCCTTATATATACTCCCAGTATCTTTAATATTACTGCAAAGTATTACTACTATTAAATACTTTATAATATAAGTAATACTTTACGCGTTTAGGAATATTTAAGAGTATAGGTAAGGATTTAACCGTTGCCTATATTTACTCAGACAGGTCTTTTATTTATTATAAGTCTTTAAATATAAATTTAAAGTCGCCTATATTTTTATATATTAAGTTATCTTTAAGTTTTTAAATTATAAAGTTATTATCTTTAAATATATTAATATTATACTCTTTATCTATATAGTTATTTTTATATATAATATAAGTTTAATTAGCAGTATAGTTAAAATATTAAAACCTTAATTTATTAGTATTTCTATTAAAATGCCAGTTAAATAAATTTATTAAAATTAATTTCCTATAATATTTACTTAATTAACCTTGTTAATTAAGTTAATTTAAATTAGCATTTACTTTATTTACTTTACTACTGCCTTTAAAAGTATATTATCCCTTTATTAGTTATTACACTAACGAAAATAATAAAGGCTAATAAGCTGGCTATTATTATAGTTATTAACATACTATTTAGCTTAATATACTACAGCCTCTTTATTAAAGTTTACTAGTATTCTTTTATTTTTATTATTAAACTATTAATAATAAACTATTCTACTATATTATAGCTTTCTCCTTTAACTCTAGTAGTTAAATATATAGTCTAGTATATAAATATAGCTTTATAACCTGTATATAGAGTTATAATGCTAGTTAATTATATATTTATAATATTACTGCTTTATTTGATTATAGATTATATACTTTAATTAAATATATAATTATTATAGCAAATCTGTAAATTAAGTTGCCTTATATATATTCCTTATAGTTATATATTATTATATCTAGCTGCCTTGATATTTAGCTTATATTTATTTTAAATCTATTAATAAAGCATTAATCTATTAGCGAAAAGTAAACTCTCTTTTATATTTATCTACTTATTGCATTAATAATTAACTTTAA
The DNA here is from genome assembly GCA_008477525.1 of Hypomyces perniciosus. Lineage (NCBI taxonomy): Eukaryota > Fungi > Ascomycota > Sordariomycetes > Hypocreales > Hypocreaceae > Hypomyces > Hypomyces perniciosus. The sequence continues at coordinate 1,803,253 of SPDT01000006.1, forward strand.
TACTGTTTTATAGCCTTTTATATAAAAAAGGGATATACTTTTATAAATCTTTTTTATATAGCCTATAATAGTGTAATTATAGAAGGTATTTATAAATAGTATTATATCTCTATAAATATATTATCCTTTTTCTTTAAAGTATTTAGCTAAAAAAAAAACTAATTGCCTTTAATTTAAATTTAGCTATTAATTATTTTAAATATTATTATCTGCAATTATAGCCTTTATTTAATAATATATTTAATAGGCTTAAAAATAGATTATTTTTATTATATTATCTTTTTCTTTCGCGATATTAATATATATACTGCCTATAAAATAAATTAAAAAAAAGTCTATAAAATTATCTTTATATCTATTTTAACTATTATATTATTTACTATAATAGTAATCCTTTAATTAAAAGCAGTATTATTAATATTAAAAATAACTATTATCTATTAACTGCTTATTGCGCGCATTATAATAATAATAATCCTATTATATCTTTAAACGATAGGTATATTAAAACCTTTATGATAGGTTTTCACCTTCTCTATTTAAAATATTATCTATATTTAAACTACTATTTACTAGTCGCTGAAACCTTTTATAATATAAGCCTTAATATTTAATTATAATATCTCTATTTTAGCTTTAGTTTTTTAAGCAATTTTTTAAGTCTATTAAATATTAATGTAATTCCTTTAAAGAGATATTATAGTTACTTAAAGCCTATAAAAGCTTTTCTTTATTATTTAAATAAACTAGTTATATTAAATATAAAGAAAAGAGTAATTGCCTATTTAAATAAATCTTGCCTATACTTTTATTAAAACTAGCTTTATTAATTTAATTAATTTAATTAATATTATATAAGTTAAAGACTTTTAGTTTTTAAAGTAAATCCTCCCTCTGCCTACTATTATAGGCTTCTTTATATTATAGGGATAAAATTATAGTATTATTTGTACGTATAAAGCGATTTTAATTAAAGTATATAGGCTAATCTTCAATAAAAGAATTTAAATATAATATAAACCCCTTTAAGTTTATTTTATTTAAAATATTTAATAATAAAATTAAGATTAATATATTTAAATTTATAATAAAGTTACTGCTATTTAATAGCAGTACGCTTAAACCTATATTTCAAAAGGGCAGGGTATATAATTTTAATATTATAATAGATATTAATTAAGCAGTAAAAAGTAATATAAAAAACTATAAAATTTAAAGGTTAAATTTCTTTTTATATATTAATAGAAATTAATTATTAAAATTTTTAAAAAAGAGGTATTAAATAATATTAACTATATTAAAAGACTTTTTCTATAAAACTATATTAATAATACTTTTATTAAATAAAATAGCAGTTACTATATCTATACCTTTTTTAAAGTAATTAAAGTAAAGACTATTACTATTAAGATTTACTTCTCTAAATTAGTTTATATTTATTATATAATAGATAATATTAAATATAATTTAGTCTATAATAAAGGTAAAGCTTTTAATTAATGCCTTTATATTTATATATTAGCCTTTTATTTAGCCATAGCTTTAATATAGCGTTTTATATATAAAGTTATTAAAGATTTAATATTTTAATAGAAAAGTTTATCTTTTTCCTTTAACTTTTATAGTATTTATTTAATTATATAAATTAATTTATTCAGATTATTATCTTAGTTTACTGGATATATATTAATTATCTATTCTTATAAATATCGCTTAAAATAGCTTAAAAGTTTATTAAATTCTATAGCCATTAATTATCGAGATAATAGATATTGTAAGTTATACTACTGCAAAAAGGCCAGGATAATTAAAACTAGTTAGGCGGCTTAAATCTGCTTTATTTTAAATAAAGTATATTATTATTGTTATTATTGCTGGCGCTTAAGGCTAGGTGGTATCGCAATGTATTTAAACTGTCTTTGCGATTAAATAGTATTATATACCGCGTCAGTCTACGCTATATATAACTAAAAGGTGAAATTGCTACTAATTGTTATAATATGATCGAGGAAAGCTTTTAAAGCAGAAAAAGTAGGATAAAAAAAGACTAATTAATAGAGCTAACTGAAGGAGAAGCAAAGCTATATCATACAATGTCATCTATCATAAAGTGGCAACAGCTCTCGAGCTGTTGTCAGGCACATCTATGCAGCTGTCGTCAGGCACCTCTGTGCCAGGCAATAAAACAAAAGTAAATTTAAAAGTTATATATAAATAGAAATATATATATATATAAATGGTAATTCTCTATATAAAATCCCTAATCGCTGCTTTTATATATTAACTGAATAGCTATATATACCTTAGCCCTTTTATAGACTTTTTTATATACATTATAATACAGTATAATGGCTATAGGCAATATAGGCTATAAAGTTAAATGGTAATAGCTTTAGAAATATGATATATAGGGAGATTTTAGTAGGTAGCGAAATTATAAAGCTATAATGCTATACAGAATTTTAATTAGTTTTTATTTAACTTTATAATTTACTATATAGAATTAGGCTTAGTGTGTAGGATATAAGCAATTGGCTGAAGATTAAATGGGGCGAAAATAGAAGTTATATGCAAATAGAAATATGCGTGTATGTAAATAGTAATTCTCTTAGTCTCTATCCTTTACTTAAGGCGATATTAGAGTAATACTTTTATTTATAGGCAATTTTATAGGCAATTTTATATACTCAGTTATTTATTACAGTATACTGCTGCAGATCTTTTTAGTTTATATAGGCTATTCGCTTTTATATTCTAAAAACGCTATAAAATTATTAATATGTAGCCTTACTGTAATTCATTAATTTTAATAAAATCATGAAAGTTAAAGCATTAAGATAAGGCATTAATAGGGTTTAACTTCTTTAGCCTATATTTAATACAAAAATTAAATAAAAGAATTACTATTTACATATATAGATATTTCTATTTATATATAACTTCTATTTTCGCCCTATTTAATTTTTACCTGATTCTTTATATCCTATATAATAAGCCTAATTCTATATAGTAGATTATAGCCTTAAATAAAAGCTAATTAAGCTTTATAATTTCACTACCTGCTAAGATCTTGCGCATTAAATTTTTAAAGTTATTACTATTTAACTTTATAGCCTATATTGCCTGCAGCTGCTGTGGATATTAACTTTATTTTTAATAATTTTAATAGCTTAAATAAAGACTATGATAATTTAATTAAATAATTAATAAATAAACTACTTGATATTTTATTTAATAAAGAGGAGGATAATAAAGAAAAGATTTTACTGCTGCTACCTTTAAACCTTCTTAACTTTTATAAAGAACTATATAAGTTTTTATAATCCTTTTATTGCAATAATAATACTGCTATTATTAGAAGGTTTAGTAGCAGTAAATATAATTTTAATAATACAAGTTAATTAAGTTGTAGTATTTTTATTTACAATTATGATAAATAATACCTTTTTACTTTTATAAGTATTTATAAACTTATATTATAATATATAAACCGGTATTATATTTTTCTTACTTTAACTATTAATAAAATTAATCAAAAGTTATTTTATTAAATATTTAATACTTATTATAATTATAGCTTTTCTTTTAATTAATTTATTTATAATATTTATTATTAGCGCATTAATAAATAGAAAAAAATAAAATAAAATCTTATTAAAACTAAAGGGATTAAAGCTTAAAAAATAGATTTAGTTATATATAAATAATTAAAACCGTTATAAGCCTATTTTTAAATATATAATATATATAATAATTATTAATAATTGCAGTAGGAAGCTTTTAAAGGTATAATTACTATTTAAAACTTTATTTAATTACTTTAATTTAGTAATATTAAGTATTATGATACAGATGTGTCTGACAGGTACTTGACTATTATACCTAATAACAGCTTACGCTGTTGCTATTTATATAAATAAGATATTAAGTGACATTCTGCACCATTTGCTTTAGCTAGTTTTTTCATTTACCTTTTTTCTAGTTTTAACTATATATCCCATCTACTCTATACTAATTAGAAGCAATTTCACCTTTTAGTTATATATAGCGTAAACTAACGCGGTATATAATACTATTTAATTGCAAAGACAGTTTAAACACACTGCAATACCACCTAGCCTTAAGCGCTAATAATAACAATAATAATAATATGCCTTATTTAAAATAGAGCGAATCTAAGCCGCCTAATTAGTTTTAACTATCCTAGCCTTTTTATAGCAGTATAATATATAATATCTATTATTTTAATAATTAGCGGCTATAACATTTAATAAACTTTTAAGCTATTTTGAGTAATACCTATAAAAGCAGATAACTAATATATATCTAGTAAACTAAAATAATAATCTTAATAAATTAATTTATATAATTAAGTAAATACTATAAAAGCTAAAAAAAAATCTTTTTTATTAATATATTAAGTCTTTCATAACTTTATATATGAAAGGCTATATTAAGGCTATTATAAAATAAAAAGCTAATATATAAATATAAAGGCATTAGTTTAATATTTTACTTTTATTATAGATTAAATTGCGCTTAATATTATTTATTATATAGTAAATATAGGCTAATTTAAAGAGGTAAATTTTAATAATAGTAATCTTTACTTTAAATACTTTAAATACTTTAAAGGGGGTATAAATATAATAATTACTACTATAATTAATAGAAATATTATTAATATAGTTTTATAGAAAACGTCTTTTAATATAATTAATATTATTTAATCCCTTTTTTTAAATCTTTTAATAATTAATTTCTATTAATATATAAAAAGAAATTTAGCCTTTTAAATTTTATAGTCTTTATATTAATTTTTACCGCTTAATTAATATCTACTATAACACTAAAACTATATACTTTACCCTCTTTAAGTGTAAGTTTAAATATATTATTATTTAATAGCAGTAATTTTACTATAAATTTAGATATATTGATCTTAATTTTATTATTAGATATTATAAATAAAATAAACTTAAAAGGGTTTATTATATTTAGATTTCTTTATTAAAGGTTAACTTATATATTTTAATTAAAATTACTTTATCAATAAAGATAATGCTATAGTTTTATTTTTATTATATAAAAAAGCCTCTAATAATAGGCAAAAGAGGATTTACTTTAAAAATTAAAGGTTTTAAGCTTATATAATATTAATTATAGTAATTAAATAAATAAACCTAGTTTTAATAAAAATATAAGTAATATTTATTTAGAGTAGTGCTATTTATATAGATAAAATTGCTATTCATACAGATAGTCCGTGCGCCACCCGCAAAAATCTCCCTACAGCTCCATACACTCTGCAACTTAATTCTTTACATAACAGCTATTTACAGTATATCAGGTCTTTATTATCCCCTTTATCTACCTATATAAAGGCTAACTATTCTCCCAGCTGCATAGCTGGTACAATTTTATTAATCCCCTCTTTAATATATATAACTATTAATAAGATTCCCTATATAAAATTATAGCGGATTTACTAAAGGCTTTATAAGCTACTATTATAGATATATATTATATTTACTTAACGGCTTATTAGCTTTAAGCCTTTAAAAGATAAAAATAATTATATAGTAAAGTATATTATTGCATAAAAGTGTTATAATAAAGTTAAAGCGGCTCTAGCTCTCTCTATATAGGTAAAGCAGTAATAGCAATTTAATATTACTAGGTAAAGAGGTTAATAGCTATATAATTAATATATATTATAATATCGCTAAGCTACTGTTACTATATTATAAAGTTAGTGCATTAATGCATCTATATAAAGGCAGCTTTCTGGATATAGTTTTGCTTTTTCTTTTAAATTATCTATAGCAGTACTATATAAAGATATAGAAACTTATTAATGCCTAAAACCAAATACGTCTTTATATCCTTATAGGCTATTTCAATTAAACTATTAACTTATTAGCTAAAATTGCAGCACTGTTTAATATAGCAATAAGCTTATTAAAGTCGGAAAGGTATATATTCGCAAAAGATATAGTATAAGATATATACTTATATAAGATTATATATTAACTTAATTGCAGCCTAAATTAACTTAAAATTAACTTTTTTATTAGTATAAATTACATGCTTCCACGCTTTATATATACTATTAGACCTATACTTGCATTTAGTTAAAGTAAACCTTAAAATACCTTACTTAGCGTTATTTTATATTGCAGCTCGGGCATTAAGATTATCGTTAACAGTATTATTATTATTATTATTATTATTATTATTATTTTTCCCTAGCTTTTTCTACTATAATTTAATCTTAGCCTTAATATTAGCGTCTATATAGTATATATAGAGCTGCTATTATATATCTAGAAAAATACGCCTAAGTGCATTTTTAAAGGCCTGCTCTTTATCTATAATTGCAACAATTAAAGCTAAAGCGCTAATTATAATATAAAGTAAATCTAATTATTTATAGAGCCATTAAAAGCTATCTTCCTTTTTTATATTAATAAAGCTAAAGGCGAAATTAGTAATAGACTTTTAATTAATAATTCTAATTACTTAAAATAAATATATATTAAATCTATTAGTTTTATATATATTATTAAGTTTTAGTCTTTCAAGGAACTGCTTTTATATTATTTTATACTATAAATATATCCAGAAAACGCTTTTAATTTTATTATTAGGACTAAATTTAATATAATACTAAACATAACCATTTTAAAGGTATTTAATCTAGGCTTAAATTGCTATAAAGCCTTTAAAACCTTTTTTACAGATCTTTTAATAGTTATTATAAATATCTTTTTAATAAAAAACTATACAATTAATAAGACTTAAATCTTTAATAATATTAATTATTTTATAGGCAGGAAATACTTTATATTTAAAGAGGTTATATTTAAGTATAAACTGGTTTTAAGTTTACTAATAATATATAATATAGGCAAAAGGGTTAAAGGATAAAGGGTAATTATATAAATAGTAGTTAATATAATAAAACCACTTCTAGTTAAATCTTTTCATTACTATTGCTATTAATTTAAAAGGGCAGTTAATCTTTTATATTAATAGCTTTTATATATTAATATTTATAAAAGTCAGCTTCTTAAAACAATCGCAATAAAGGTTATAGTATATCTTAATTATAGTTCCATTTACCTTATAAGGCGAGGAGCTACTTTTAATAATAATAGCTGCGCTATTACCGAAAAAGAAATCCTATAGGAAAAAAATTAAGTCGTTAAAAGAATCGAATAAAGGAGATAGTAGCGGAAGTAAGATTTTACAGTTAGGTTTAGGCAAATCCAGCAGCTTTAAAGGCAACTATAGCCAGCTATAGTTTTCACTATCAAGATCAGGGCATTCAATAAAATCAGAGCGAGTTATCTCTTTAAACTGAGTTAATAAAAGGTCAACAGGGATATCTATTATCGTAATAGCGCTAATAATATTGCTGTAATGGTATTATTGCTATAGTTTAAGTTGCAGAGTATAAAGAGCTGTAGGGAGATTTTTGCGGGTAGCGCACAGACTATCTGTATAAATAGCAATTTTTATCTGTATAAATAGCACTACTCTTTATTTAAATAAATAATTGCTATTTTCCTTATATTTAATACAGTTAATTTATTTAAATAATAAAGAAAACCTTTTATAAGCTTTAAGTAAGTATAATATCTCCTTAAAAGAATTATATTAATATTTAATAGACCTGAAAAATCGCTTAAAAAAATAAAGTTAGATAAAGATATTATAATTAAATATTAAAGCTTATGTTATAAAAGGTTTTAATAATTAAGAGATAATAGTTTAAATATATATAATACTTTAAATAAAAAAGGTAAACACTTATTATAGATATTTTAATATACCTACTGCTTAAAGATATAATAGAATTATTATTATTATAATATATATAATAAGCAGTTAGTGGATAATAGTTGTTCTCGGCATTAGTAATACCGCTTTTACTTAAAGGATTACTGTTATAGTAAATAGTATAATAGTTAAAATAGATATAAAAATAATTTTATAGACTTTTTTTTTAATTTATTTTATAGGCAATATATATATTAATATCGCTAAAGAGAAAGATAATATAATAAAAATAATTTATCTTTAAGCCTATTAAATATATTTTTAAATAAAGGCTATAATTATAAATAATAATATTTAAAATAATAAATAGTTAAATTTAAATTAAAGGCAATTAGTTTTTTTTAATTAAATACTTTAAAGAAAAAAGAGATTATTTTTTATAAAGGATAGTATATTTATAAAGATATAATATGATTTATAGAGACCTTTTATAATTATACTATTATAGGTTATATAAAGGAGATTTATAAAGGTATATCCCTTTTTTTATATAAAAGGCTATAAAATAGTATTAAAGTTAATTATTAATATAATAAGTAGATAAATATAAAAAAGGGTTTACTTTTTATTAATAGATTAATACTTTTATTAATAAATTTAAAATAGATATAAGCTAAGTATAGAGGCAATTAAATATAATAATATATAACTATAAATAATATATATAAAGCGATTTGATTTATAGATTTACTATAATAGTTATATATTTAAATAAATTACATAATTAATAATCTAATAAAGCAGTAATATTATAAATATAGAATTAATTAATACTATAACTTTATATAAAGGTTAAAAAGCTATATTTATATATTAAATTATATATTTAGCTATTAAAGTTAAAGGAGAAGGCTATAATATAGTAGAAGAATCTATTATCAATAGTTTAATAATAAAGATAATAAAAATATTAATATACTTTAACTAAAAGGCTATAGTATATTAAATTAAACAGTATATTAATAACTGTAATAATAGTCAATTTATTAACTTTTATTATTATTTTTAATATAATAACCTATAAAAGAATAATATATCTTTAACAGCAGTATTAAAGTAATTAAAGTAAATATTAATTTAAATTAACTTAATTAAAAGGGTTAGTTAAATAAATATTATAAGAAACCGATTTTAATAAATTTATTTAACTAGTATTTTAATAAAAATACTAATAAATTAAAGTTTTAGTATTTTAACTATACTATTAACTAAGCTTATATTATATATAAAAATAACTATATAGATAAAGAGTATAATATTAATATATTTAAAGATAATAATCCTATAATTTAAAAATTTAAAAATAACTTAATATATAAAGATATTAATAATTTTAAACTTATATTTAAAGACTTATCATAAATAAAAGACCTAATTAAATAAATATAGGCAGCAGTTAAATCGTTATTTATATTCTTAGATATTTTTAAACGCTTAAAGTATTATTTATATTATAACGTCTTTAATAGTAGTAATACTTTATAGTAATATTTAAAGATATTGGCACAGATGTGCCTGACAACAGCTGGAGAGCTGTTGCCACCTTGTGATAGATGACAGTACATGACATAGCTTTGCTTCTCCTTGAGTTAGTTTTCTTTCTTCATCTCACCTTTTTGTGCCTTTTAGAGCCCTTCTCGATTACGCTGTGATAGATATTAAAAGTATATATAAAGGAAATCTTAAACTTTAAAAGAATAAAATATTATATATACTATATATAGTTTATTATTTAATATGCATTATTTAATTATTTAAATTCTATTAAATAATATTTAATAAAGGTAATAATAAAAGAAATAAATTTAAGTATTAAAATATATTTAATTTATAAAAGTATAGGATTAAAAGAATTTATAGTATATATTTATACCTCTTTTAATATATATTTATAGGCTAGCCTATAAACTATAGCCTTTTAAGTATTAGTTAATATAAAGTATTTTACTTTAATGATAAATATAGATTAATTAAAATTTTAATTAAATATTTATATATTTAAAATTAAGCTACAGCCTAGAAAAGGATTAAAAATTGTAGTAAAATTAAATTAATAGGCTATATTTATAATGTATTTCTATAGTAAAAGTTTAAATAATAGAAAAAAGAAATAAAGCATCGTGTATATATAAATATAAATATATATAAAAGCTAAAAAAGATTTTAAATATAAAATAATAGCAGCTATAATACTAATACTGCCTTTATATTAATTTAATAAAGTTTTGATATGAACGAAGTGTTGGTGAAGAAGCATTGTTCCATTAAGCTAGCTAACGAACAGAGAGGTCTAGACTAGTGTAGTTGCACGTGATGATGCACGTGATATGAGATCCTCTGGATTGAGTGTGTGGTTACACCCAACGCACGTATCAAGTTTTAATAATAGATTTAAAACTTTTTTAAAATTAATACTTTATTAATATTTACACTCATACTATAAAAACTCTATTAATATTAAAATATAGCTTAAAACTATTATATATAATAAGCTATTTATTTTTAAGAATTACTTAAATAGTTAAAAAAGAAATTATAAACTTTAAAAGGGAATAAATACATATAAATAATAATAATATATTAAGGAGTTTTATATAAATAATCACTAAATATAATATATAATATAATAAAAGTTATTACAGTATACAAAACAGCACGTTAAGGTAATATCTTTATTGTGCCTTAAATAAGGCAAAAAGCTATAAAAATATAGTTTAAAAGTATAGGATTAAATTATTATATAAAAATATATATAATACTAATAAATTATTAGAGGATAAGCTTAATGCCATAACAGTACCCCCCCCCCCTTTTTAAACTCTATCTACCTTTAAATAGCTATTTTAAAACTATATATATTTTAATCCTTTTATTATCTCAACTTTATTATAAGCGGCTATTATATTACAGGTTTAGTTAATTAATTATCTTCCTTTTTTAATTTAGGCAGGCAGGCTAGGTTTATTAGGGTTTTTTATATAACATTTTAAAAAGGCAGTATTTTATCCCTTGAAGTGTTTTACAGGTTATGAGTTTAATATATAGTATGTTTAGGCTATATAATAATATAGGCTATCTTTATTATAAGAGTTAAAGATTTTATTAAATTCTTATTTTTCTATGATTTTATTTATTTTATTATCTTTTTTTAAAATTTAGCTTTATATTTTTTTATTTTTTTATATATAAATAATATTTTATCCTAGTAAATATATATATTAGCCTGCTTTATTAATTATTAATAGTTTAAAAAAGAGTTATAAAATATAATGAAGATATAAATATAATTAAAGAGTTGAAATTAATAAACTTAAAAGTATATATTTAAAATTTTATATAAGTTTATTTATTTATTACGTTTTTTAATAAATAAGTTATTTTAAAGTATTTAATTTTTAATTATACTTTTTTATTAACTGTAAATTAATATAAATCTGTTTTTAATATATTAACTGCAGCTTTATATTAAATAATTAATTATACTATAAAGGCTTTTAATTAATTTAACATTTATTAGAAATATTTAACTATAATATTTACTTTATAGAAACTTTTTTTAAACAGTAAATAAATTTAGCAGGCAAAGGTTAAAAGGCTTAACTTTTATATATAAATAAAAACTATAATTTATAAAAAACAGTAAAGTTTTTATTATTTTAAATAAATGTTATAAATAGTAATTAATTTATTTAATTATTTTAATAAAAACTTATAAACTATTTAAAATACTGCTTTACTTTTATATTTAGCTACTTAATTTAGCTATCAGTCTTTATATAATAAGTTAAAAAATATTTAAAGTAAAATTTAAATTATTAAAATAACAGCTTTTTAAATATAAATATAAATTAAATACTTTAATTTAATATGATTATTTTTCAGGCTTTATATAAAGTATAAATATATAATATAAAAGTATTATTAAATTTTTTAATATTAAATATATAAATAGTAATAAAATAATATATTTTTATTAAATAAGGTATTATTATAGAGATATTTTTATAAATTAAGCTTTATTAATTATAGTTAAATAGCAGTATAATATAATCTATTAAATATTACTTTAAATCTAAAATAATATTAATAATAGTTTTAAGAATTTTAAAAGAATAAATTTATTTAATTTTATTTAAATATGTAGGTTATAACTTTTAATGAAAATATTAATATTAATGAATATTTATAGCTATTAATATATATAATTAAAAAGGTTTAATATTTTGATTTATTTTAAATATCCCTTAAGCTAAAAAAAAGTATATTTAATATATTATTTATATTTTTACTTTATTTATTAATAAAAGGAAAAGTTCTTTTTCTTTTTTTTAATTGGCTATTATTTTAATTTAACTTTACTAAAATATCTTAAAATCTCTTACTTAATATATTAAACTTTACTGCTTTTAATTTAAGGCAGTAAATAATCTAGAAATTATATTAAAATAAGAATATAAATTAATAGATTTATTTTTAATTTAATACTTTAATAGTCATAAAGTATTTTAAGTTTTTATAATCTATAATAATTTTATATTTATTCTCTATACTTTAAAGTTTAAAGCGCTATTCTTTTAAAAATTTAATAATAGTTAATAATTTTTTATTATAAATCTTATAATTATATTTAATAGGTAAATACTTTAATAAAACATAAACTATTAATTATAAAATATTATTTTTATTATATTAAAAAAATATTCTTAAATATTTAATTTAAAGTATTTACTTTTAAAAACATTTTTATAATAGTTAAAAACAGTACAAATTAAAGTAGTTATTAATTAAAATTTTAAAATGATTAAATAGAGTAATATAAAGTTTTATTTAATTTTATAATATATTTTTCTTTGAAAAGTTACTTAAAAGTTTATAATATTAAAAAAGTTTTTAATAAATTACTAATAAAGATTTATAAAGTTTAATATTAACTTAAAAGCTTCTATTAATTAATTTCTTTATAACTTTTTATATATATTATTAATATTCTTTTTATATAGCTAAATAAATTAAAGTATTATGAAAGTAGGCTATATAAATCTTATTAAATAAATCATATACAATATAGTTAATATAATATTAAAAAAAGGCTAAAAGGTATAATAAAGGTTTAAAGTAACTTAAATTAAATTATAAGTACTATTTTTTATTTATATTCCTTTATAATTTTAAATTTATTAAAAGTAGTTATTATATTTAGTTTAATATAAAATTTAGCGTTATATAAAGCATTTAATATTTCTTTAATTAAGTGTAATAAATAATAATTCTTTATAATAATATTATTAATACTTTAATAGTTTTAATAAATATAAATACTTTTTTTAAGTTTTATAATAAAAAGTAAAAAAGTAATATATTTTACTTTAAATTTTTTAATAAATCTTTTAATTAAGTTTTTATTTAATTATTTTCTTATAATTTAAAGTTTTTTTAATATAGTAATTCTTTTTTTAATAAAAGTTTAATTTTATAGTTTTATAATCTTTTAAAAGGAAATTTATTTATTAACTATGAAAAAAATTAATAACTTTATTTTATAATTAATTAAAAAGTTTCTTTTAAATAATACTTTTTATTACCTTTAACTTTATTTTTATAAATTTATTAATTTTAAAGTTTAATATCTTTTAAAAGTATTTTCTATTATAGTAATATATAAAAAAGTTATATAAAGCTATAAAGAATAATATTTATATTACTATAAAACTGCTTTATTTTTATAATATATTTATAAAAATATTTTTATTAAACCTTAATAGTTAATATACTTTATATTTTTACGTTTATATCTTGTTTATTAAATCTACTTAAATTAATTTCATATATTATATATATAAATATTTATAAAATTAAATAAATAATATTATAGCAGTTATTTAAATATCTATTAAATTAAATTGCTTATATAGCGCTATTATTATAGGTTTATTAAATATTAATATATTTACTTTAAAGAGTTATATTAGATTTTATTAATATAAATATTAATAGTTATTAACTATAAGTATTATTAAAATTAATATTAAACGTTTATTTAATATTATTTATATTTTAATGTTTAATGGTTTATAGTTATTAAATTACTAAATATAATAGTAATTTACTATAATATTAATATAAAATTAATATATGAGTTTTTTTTTACATTAAACTATTATTTCTTTTAATATATTTTTAATATAAGCCTAAAACTTAACTTTTTTTTAACTTTCTTTCTATTTTTTTTAATATTTTATTTTACTTTTTAGTAATAATATAAAATATTAACTCTAAAGGTTTATTTAAAATATTAATATTATATAAAATAATTCTTAAATTAAAAATTATTAATATAATATAAGTTTAAACGTAATAGTTTATTAAATAATATTATAAATTAAAAGTAACTATTAATATACATTAATTAATATTAAAATTATATTACTATAGCTATAATATCTTAAAAATAAAAAGGTTTTAATTTAAAACATTAATACTAAAAAATATATATAACGTTTTATATTCTTTTATACTTATATTTAAATTTATATAATTAATAAACTATACTACTATTTTATTATCAATTAAAATAAAGCTCTTTAATTTAAGTAATTATATTATTAAAATTTAACACTTTTAAAGGAAATATTAATTTATACAGTTTCATATCAAACAGCTGTTATTAATAAAAGTTAATATAATTACTAGTAAATATATAAAAAATAATATACTATAAACAAATAATAATTCACTATTTATACAATTTAAAATTAATAATTTATTATTAATAATAATCTATTATATCTATAAAGGTATTAAATTTATAAGCTATTTAATATACTTATAATACTTTGTAATATAATATTATTAAAAAGCTACTTTTTTCCCTGCTTTTTTATATTAAAGGTTATATCTTAATATATAAATATATTATTAAAAGTAATTGATCGTTTAATAAAGTTAGTTTTATTAATATAATATAAAAATAAGTTTTTATAATATACTAGGTTATTTTTTAAGCTAGGAAATATTAATGTTATAAAAATTAAAAAATATAATATTTAATTATATAAAATTACTTATATTTTACAATTTAAAGGGTTTAATTTATTTTAAAGTAAAGTTTATTAAAAAATATAGTTACTATTTAGCTTTCTAAATGTATAGTCGCCTTTAAGTTTAATATTATAAATTTACTTTTTCAAGTTATTATATACTTTTTAATTAAATTGTTTTTAAATAAGCTAATCATCTTTACATATAAATTTATCACTTTTATTAATAAAGGCAGTAGCTCCATCTGGCTAAAAAATATAATTTATATCTCTTTCCAGTAAATCTTACTGCCTTTACTTTTTATTTTTTTAGTAAAAGTAGCAGTTCTTTTTTCTTTATTTTAAATCTTTAAGCTTCTGGGTCTAAGCCTAACCCTTTTACTTTTAATTTATTACAGCTATTAATAAAAAATATTTTATTAAGTCGGTTTATTTATTAAAGTATATACTAGATTTTCGGTAATCCTATTAGTTATTTATATTAATTCTGTATATATTAAGCAATAATTTAAAGGGCTTAAATAAAAGTAATAGTAATTTAGTTTTTCTAGTTTCCCTTTTGGGCTTAGATTTTATTATATTAAACTTTCTATACATAAATTTCTTAATTTAAATATTTCAGTTATATTTTTTTAATATAGTTTATAATAGTAAATTCTTTAATAGTTTAATATTTATTTATCTTTAATTATTTCTTTAATTCTTTAACTCTTTCTTCTTTAAGATTAATATAAATGTTTTTATTGCCTCCCCTTTAATAATAGATATAGTCATCTTAGATATACTATCTCGGCACTTATTAGCAGAAGTATTATCTATTACTTTAATTATTTCTATTTCTGCGCTAATTTTTTTATAAAAGTATAAATTATATATTTGCCTAATATTAAATATTATAGTAATAGCGTTTATAGCCGTAAAAGTTACGGCTATAATTTGTATATGTGTAACTATAAAAGAAGTTATTTAGCTGGTATAGTATATATAAATAAATACTAATATAACCTCCTTTAATATTATAACCTATCTATCTATAAAATATACTGTTTAGTTCTATCTATTCCTGTCTATAATAGTCTCGGCTATAATAGCTATATATTTATTCTTCTTTATCTATATAATATATAGCTAGATAAAGTGCGGCTAGTAAATATTTCTAGTGATACAATATAGCAGTGTTTAATAGAAAGGGTCTATTCAATACTGTTTATTAGGCTTATTATTTTTTATATACGTAATTAAAGCATTTATTTAGTTTTATTGCTATATTAGGTATAAATATAATTTTTTATAAAGATAGGTTAATATAAGTATAGATTTAAATAAGCTGCTGTTTTAAAGTAATAAAGCTAATAGCTTTAATTACTTAAATTAGCTATATAGTTTATTTTTAATATCTTTACTGTCTTTACAGTTATTCTCTATATATATTATATTCGCTAGTTTTATTAATACTTTTACTTTATTTATGTAAAATTAATTATATAAGGCATTAATTTAAGTTTACAATAATAGCTTAATGATTTTTTATTTACTTAAATATAAGATATTAATTTATTAAATTTAAGCTTTCCTTTTGAATAATTATAATAGGCTTACTTAAATTATCTTTATTTATTTTAGGTTTATTATATTATCTTTAATACTTTCTGTAAATAGGTTAATATTACGCTAAATAGTATTGCTGCCTATCTATACAGTATCTATTCCTTTATGAGATTTATTTAAACTAAAATTAAAAAATTTAATTTTTATTAGCTTTTATTTATTATAAGCGCTATTACTTTACACAGTTATAACTATTAATTAATTTAAAATATTCTAAACTATTTTTAAAAAATATTTAAATAATATCTAAAATTGTTTATTAGATAATATTATTAATAAAGTAGGTAAAGTAGGTTATAAGGTTTATCGCAGGTTTTACTAACCTTAGACATTTATCGAGTTTAATATATTTAGGTATATAGGTATTGCGGGGGTTAAAGTTAATATTTAAGCTTATAGGTTTAATAGAGGAAGCGCTAGGCTATTAAATAGATTAATAAACTATTATTAATTATAATTAACTTAAGACTATTATTCAATTAATTATATTTAGGATTCTAGCTTTAATATATTATAAATAAAGGAATTAATTAATAAAGATATAAATATTAGTATAATAGATATAGGTAATTAAGATTTGCAGGATTTCTGGTTTAAAGCTGCTTATAGTGGCGTTAATAGTAATATAGATATAGGATTTAAGAGGAGTAAAGGTATTAATCTCTAAACTTAGCGGGGCAGGTATAATAAAGGGAAGTTAATATCGCAGTCTATAAACCCCGCTTTTAACCTTTTATTTTAATTAAAAGGCTTAATACTACTAGCAGGATAATTAAGGTTACATTGTATAGCGCAGTTATTGAATTAACTAAATGTTTATTAATATAGCGCGTTTAATTCAGTTCATATATATCTAATCGGTATATAAAGTATTATATAATTAATAAATTTAATATTTTTTTTATTCCTTTTAATTAATTTAAGTTCTCTACTATTAAATAAAGGCTGTAAAAGTTTATTTTTTATTAGCCTATTTAATTATATATAGTTTATCTATTTTCCGAAAAGTGCTATTTATTATCTATTATACAAGGATTTTTATAGTTTTTACTTCACTAATTAATAAAATAATAGTATATAGATAATTAATTAAAATAAATGCGCGTAAATGCTAGGATTAATGGATAAAGTTATCTGGGACTATATGCGCGTTAATATAAATAATGTAGGCAATATATATTAACTGGTTCCGTTAGCTTGATCGGGTAGATTAGGTTGCTTCTTCTATTACTTTACGCCTTGCAGCGGCAGTAGGGATAGAAAATAATATCTAGATTAAAAAAGAAAAATTATATGCAGCGCAGCAACTGTCTAGAGTAATTGCTTGCTACTAGTTAATGTAAATAAAGTGTTAATGAAGAAGTATAGTTCCAATTAAGCTAACTAATGAACGGAGAGATCTAGATTAATGTAGTAGTACGTGATAATGCATATAATGAGAGATCCCTCCCGCATAGTGACCTCAGTCCTAACGCATGTATCAAGCTTTATCCTTTTACTTTTATAGTATTATAAAGTTTAAGAGTATTTAGGCTAAAGTTTATTAAAGTTTTTAGTTAATTATAGTCAACTTTTTTATAATATTTATTTATTTAGCTATTCAATTAATTAATTTTATTATTATTTTTATAGGTTTTAAACTATAATTTTATTTGTTTAATATATTTAAATAATTAATTAAATATTCTAAGTAATATTTATTTTATTTTTAAATGACTATATTTTTATTTAATCATAATTATTATTAAATTTACTGCTTATAGCTATAATATTAGTTTTTTATATATATATATATATATTTATTAATATTTATATGAATTGTTTATTGCCTTTATTATTTAACTAATAATTTTATAATATTTTATCTAGTATATTAATATTTTCAACTTCTCTTTTAATATTACATTACAATATTTAATTTATAATTTTTACTATTACGTTTTTAAAATTATCACTTTTTTTATTTTTTTTATTAATAGTTAAAGTCTTTTAATAGCTTTTCTTTTTATAATATAATTAATAATTTTAGTTTTTATTATCTAGTTTAAGTAAAGTCTTTTTTATTATTATTAGTATTTCCCTTTTATTTAATATTAATAAAAAGCTAGCTATATTTTAATATATTATTTTAAATATAACATTAATATTTATAGTTTTTACTATATTTATAGTTTTTAGTATATCTTTCATATTATTCTTTTTTTTATTTAATATATTATTTATTTAGTTATTTATATTTATTAAATTTATATTACTGCTATTAATTATTATATATTTAATTTCTATAGATATTATTAACCTTTTTTATTTTTTTAGTTTATTTTTTATTACTATTTTTTTTTTAAATTCTTTTTTTTTTTAATTAAAACTTTATATATCAAGAAAATTTTATTATTAATTATAAAGTTATATTTAATTATAATTAAAGTAAAGTTAAATATTTTATAATTTCTAAAAAGGGTTTTTTTTAATATTAAAGATAATAATAATTGCAATTATTGTTATAATTAATAAACTATAAGCTTTTTTTTATAGTTTAAATTTATTCTTTAACTTTTATTAACTTTTTATTTATATTTTAATATTTTAATTAATTTAAAAAAGTTTTTACTTTTAATATATATATATATATATATATTAATATATACTTTAAAGTAATTTAAATATTATTATATTTTTATTTTAATTAAATAAAAAGTATTTTTTATTATTTTTTCTGTTAATATATATTCTTTTATTAATCCCTTTATATTTTTATATTACTATATATTTATTTTATTATACTTTAAAATTAAACTTTTAATTAAATACTTTACTTTTTTTATTAATTCAAATAAATTTTACTTTTTATAATATAGCTTTAAAATTAATTACTTTTATAATAGTATAATTATTTATTATAAATTATACTTCTGTTATATATAATTAATATAATATATGTATTACTTTTGAATTTATTTTTAAATCTTACTGAAATAAATTTAAATATTCTTTTATTTAATAACTTTTATTTAAAGTATTTTTAATCTTATTATAGACTATTTTATAGTTAAATTAATATAAATATTAATTATACTTTTTTTAATTATTATCATTTATTTATTATATCTTTTAAATACATTTTATAATATTTTATTTACTTTCTAATTTATTTCATTTTCTTATAAAAAGATAATCCTTTTAAAGCTATAGTTATTTTATATATATTAATATAAAAAGTTTTATTATAAGCTGCCTTTAGAATTTATAATATATATTTTTAAATATATACAGTAGTTTTATTTTATTTTATTTTATTTAATAAAAGAGATTATTTCTTATAATAAATAATAGCTACATTTTTTTAATTTTTGTTTTAGTATTAATTATATATATATATTTAATTTTATTTTATATTTTTAATAGTTTTATTATTTAAATCAACTTTTTATTAAAAGTATAAGTTTTTATAAATTTTAATTTAATAAATGCCTTTATTTATTTATCTAGTTATTATAATAAAGTATATATCTTTTTTTAAATATTATTTAATTTATTTAATGCCTTTAAATTATTAATATTTTACTATTTTTTATTATACTTTTTATCCTTTATTATTAATAATTAACTTAATATATTTAAAATTAAATATATATAATTTAGAATACAATAAATAATTAATTAAAAGAAATTAATATATGTATTAATTAATAATTTACCTTTATTAAATTAAATATTAATATTATAATATAATTTACTATTCCTTTTATTACTATACAGTTTATTAAAATAATTATATTTAATTATAATAATTAAACTATAAATTGTAGCTTTTTATATATCTATATTTAATATATTATCTTTAATTCTATTAATTTAAAGTATTATTTTAACATTAATAAAAGTTAATAAAAGAATAAAATTAATTAAATCTTTTATTATAATATAATATAACTATTTTATTTCTCTGTTTTAATATAAAAGATAAACAAGAAATTCTATTAATATTGAATTTAAAGAATATTAATTTATTTAAATTATAATAACATAGTTTTATTTTTTTTATTAAATAATTATATAATATTTAAAATAACTCTTTATTAATTTCTATTAATTTAACTATAACTTTTTATATTTTAAAAGCCTTTTTTTTAATTCATTTATTTTCTTTATATAATTATATTAATAGTCTTATTTTATATCTTTTTAATAGTTTGGTTTTTTATAGTTTATATATATTAAAAGTCAATAACAACAGGTTAATATATTAAATATAAAGATATACTTTTTTCTTTTTAGTTTTATAATAATTTCTTTTTATAATAATATTAAATAAATATTTAATATAGTAATTTTAGTTAATTATTAAAAGTTTATAATTATTTTAACTTTCTATTTACTATTTATTATATATTAAATAATAAAGATTAAATATTTAAATAAAGTTAACCATCACAGCGTGATCGAGAAGGGCTCTAAAAGCAAAAAAAAAAAGGTGAGATAGGAAGAAAAAACTAACTAAAGGAGAAGCAAAGCTATGTCATGTACTGTCATCTATCACAAGGTGGCAACAGCTCTCCAGCTGTTGTCAGGCACATCTGTGCCATTAACCTTTTTATTTATAATATTTAACTTTATATATAAGTTTATTTATTATTTTATTTAAAATTTTATAATCTTTTAATTTTAATAGATATAATTTAGCTATTAGTTTTTTATTTTATTTTTTATTAATTAAATCTATTTTTATTTTTTTATTTCTATTTATAAAAATACTTCCTTTATCTCTTTAAATATTATACAATTTAATAATCTTTATTAATTATACTGCTTTATTTAAATTAATTTTGTAAATATATATTCTTTTATTTATTTAACTTTTAAAGATATCTGCTAGTTTAACTGCTATTCCTTTTTTAAATATATTTTACCTTTATTATTACAAAAGTGATTAAAGTCCAGTGTCAAAAGGTGAAAAAAGCGTGAATGAAAGAACTAACTAAGGTGCCCACTGCGAAGGGCTACCCATTTGTTGTCATCTACCATTGTCATCTACCACAAAGTGGCAACAGCGCAAGCTGTTGCCAGGCACGTCTGTGCCATTTATCTAAATATAATAAAGTTTTCTTTTAATTCTTTATTTAATATTTATAAAACATTTTAAAGGTTATCTATTATTTTAGAGAATTACTATTTACACACACGCATATTTCTATTTACACATAACTTCCATTTTCGCCCTACTTAATTTTCAGCCGATTCCTCGCATCCCATACGCTAAGCCCAATTCTATATAGTAAATCATAAAGTCAAATAAAAACTAGTAATTAAAATTCCTTACAGCCTTACAGCCTCACAATTTCGCCGCCCGCTAAGATCTTCCTGCGCACCGAATTTCTGAAGCTATCACCACTTAACCTTATAGCCTGTATAGCCGCTATGCTGCACTACAAGCTATACGGAGGAGTACACGGGAGGTCCGAGGCATACACAGCCGTTAAGCCAATAAATAAAAAGCTGCGATTAAGGATTTTATATAATAGTTTAATAATAATATAACTACGCGCGCTTTAATATATTTCCTATAATTGGCCCATTTTAATTTATTTGTGTTATCCTATTAATATAGATTAGATTTTAGTGGCGGGGTATGGGCGGCGGAGAAAGTGGGGCAAATTTGAAAGTTGTATGCAAATAGAAATATGCGTGTATGTAAATAGTAATTCTCTTATTTTAAAATTTCCTTATTTATCTATACTATTTAAAGATATTAATAACGCTATAGTTTTTTCTTATAATATAATAATATATTTATCTCTATTATTTAGCTTTATATTACTGTTATATTTAATATATTTAAGCTATATATATAGTCTAGTATACTATTTAATATAGATATAAAATAATATATTTATTATATAAAGTATAAATCTCTTTTATTAAAATATATATAATATACTTTAATGTATTTTATTAAATATATTAATATAATAATAGTATTTTAATTTTAATTTTAATTTATATTTTAAATAATATATTTATTTTATATATTATTTTAATTATTATATAGTTTTATAATCTTAATATATTTATGTTATATTTAATTGAAAGATTTATATTAATAAAGTCTTTTATAACCTATACTTTAAAAGTAAAATATAAATATACTGTAATACTTTTAATTATATTTATAATATAAAAATTAAATTTTACTTTTTTATTAATTTTAAATAATTTTAACACTTTTTATATTAACTTTAATTTATTTACTATAAAGATTTTTATATTAAAAGAATAATTCTATAATTAATCTTTATTTATTAAAATCTTTAAATATTTTATATTTATTACTATTATAATAGGCTTTAGTTTTAAATTAAATTTAAAGTTTTTTTATATAGCTATACTTTATTAAATATAATACTTTTTTAATAGACTTTAATTATTTAATTTAACTAAAAAATATAATTTATATTTCCTTTTAATAAATTTTAATGCCTTTATTTTTTATTTATTATAGCTATTAATAAAATATATTTTATTAAATTAAATTATTTATTAAAACATATATTATATTTTTTAGCAATTTTATAAATTATTTATATTAATCTTATGTATTTTAAATAATAATTTAAAACGCTTTAAATAAAAGTAATAGTTATTAAAAAAATATTTTTCTTTTAAGTTTAGATTTTATTATATTAAACTTTTTATAAATAGATTTTATAATTTAAATATTTCAATTATATTTTTAATATATTTAATAATAGTAAATTCTTGAATAGTTTAATACTTATTTATTTTTAATTATTTCCTTAATTCTTTACCTTTTTTTCTTTTAAAATTAACATAAATATCTTTATTATCTCCTTTTTAATAATAAATATAATTATTTTAAATATATTATTTTAGCATTTATTAATAAAAGTATTGCCTATTACTTGAATTATTATTATTTCTATATTAACGTTTTAATAAAGGTATAAATTATATATTTACTTAATATTAAATATTATAATAATAGTATTTATAGCTATAAAAGTTACTATTATAATTTATATATTTATAATTATAGAAGAAATTATTTAGCTAGGATGGTATATATAAATAAACTATATAGCCTACTTTTTAATATCTTTACTGTTTTTATAGTTATTCTTTAAATATATTATATTTCTTAAATCTAGGCTTTTTCTTTAAATAATTATAACAGGTTTATATAAATTACCTTTATTTATTTTAAGTTTATTATATCATCTTTAATGCTTTTTATAAATAGGTTAATCTTATATTAAATAATAGTATTATTTGTTTATATAATATCTATTCCTTTATAAAATTTATTTAAATTAAAATTGAAAAATCTAATCTTTATTAGTTTTTATCTATTATAAACACTATTACTTTCCGCTATTATAATAGCTAGTTAATTTAAGATATTTCAAATTATTTTTAAAAAATATTCAAATTATTTTTAAAAACTTTTATTAAATAGTATTATAAATAAAGCAGGTAAAGCAGGTTATAAGGTTTATTATAGGTTTTATTAACTTTGAATATTTATTTAGTTTAATATATTTAAATATATAGGTATTAAGGTTAATATTAAAGTTAAGATTAGTATTTAAGTTTAGAGGCTTAATAAAAGAAGCGATAGGTTTTTGGATACATTACTAAACTATTAATTTATATTAACTTAAAGTTACTATTAAATTAATTATATTTAAAAATCTCGTTTTAATATATTATACATTAAAAAATTAATTAATAAAAATATAAATATTAGTGTAATAAATATAATATTATTAATACTTTACTAGTTTTTATTAATTTTAACGCTTTATTATTAAATAAATACTATAAATGTTTATTTTTTATTAATTTAGTCGATTAAATATAACTCTTTTGTTCTTTAAAAGGTATTATTTATGATTTATTATATAAAGCTTGTAGCGATTTTTACTTTACTAATTAATAAAGTTATAGTATATAGGTGGTTAGTTGAGATAAATGTATATAGATACTAGGATTAATAAATAAGGTTATTTGGGACTATATACATTAACTTTTCATTAGTAAATTTAAATAGATTAGATTATTTTGTCTGTTACTTTATACTTTGCAGCAGTAATAGGGATAATGGATAATTTCTAGGTTTAAAAAAAAGAAATTATATATAGTGTAATAACTGTTTAGTGTTATTGCTACAAGTTAATATAAATAATGTATTGGTAAAAAAGTATAGTTCTATTAAGTTAACTAATAAATAGAGAGATCTAGACTAGTGTAGTTATATATAATAACGCATATAATATAAGATCCTTTAGATTAAGTGTATGGTTACACCTAATGCATATATTAATTATTTAAAGAAATATATAGCGATATTAATAAATATTATTGTTTAATATAATTAAAAAGGATTATAGCTATTAATATAAAGAAATTTATAGTGAAGAAATTTACGTTTTATAAATTAAACATTTTAAAAAAACTATTATTTTAACTATATAATATATATAATACTTTCATATTAAAAATAATTAATAAACTTCTTTTATAATAGGCTTAAACTTATAAAATTTAAATACTATTAAAAGAAAACCTATTATATTAAAAAAAGGCTATTTTTATTTAATAAACTATATGAAAAAATAGTAAAATGATAATTTTATAAAGGGATTTATGTATAAATTATAAATATAATCTATTATTTTTTTAGCTATAAAATTAAAAGGTAATTTTTATATTTATTAAAATTATTAGTAGTTAAATAATATTACTATTAAAAATTAATATTTATTACTATTAATTTAAAAACCTTTTAATACTTTAAGCTATATAAAAGTATATATAAAATTTAATATTATTATTATATTTAATAACCTTTATATTATTCAAAGGGATATATAAAAAATAATCTTTATTATAAAGTTTAGCCTTTTTAAAATATTTATTATACCTTTTAGCCTTCATAATATATTTATTATATTTTAATATTATATAAACTATACTCTTTATAAGCTCTCTAACTATATTTATATAATATACTTCAATAATATCTTTATATATTTATTAAATTAATTTTTTTAAATATATATATATAATAATCATTTACTTTTAAAGTATTAGCCTTTAATTTAATATTATTAAATATAAAATTAAAATAATAAACATAAAATACTCCAATTTAATTATTATTTTAAAAGGGTTAAAAATAAATTTTAAAAAAGTTAAAGTTATATTAAATTAATAATTATTTAAAAAGGGAAAAGATTTATAAAAGTTTTTTAGCTTTATAAATGTCTATTATTATTTTATTTAAAAAATACTTTAAAATAATTATATTATTAAATAAGATTTTAAAGAAAAATTAATTATATATTTAAAGAAAAAAATAATAAAAAGCATTTAATTTAATTAAATATACATTTAAATTAACTTTAATTTTAGCCTTTTGTAATTATAATAAATAAATAGTCTTTAAAATTAATACCTTTAATTA
The DNA here is from genome assembly GCA_008477525.1 of Hypomyces perniciosus. Classification (NCBI taxonomy): domain Eukaryota; kingdom Fungi; phylum Ascomycota; class Sordariomycetes; order Hypocreales; family Hypocreaceae; genus Hypomyces; species Hypomyces perniciosus. Next base: position 1,829,227 of record SPDT01000006.1, read on the forward strand.
AATATTAATAGTATTTTATTATAATATAATAAAAAAGGTAGTTTATATTTTATTATATTTCTTTCTATAAAATATAATATTTCAAACTATAATTATACAATTTATAATAAAGAATTTTTAATTATTATTAAAATAATAATAAAATAGTATTTAAAATTATAAAGTTTATAAAAGTTTAATATTATTATAAACTATAAAAACTTTAAATACTTCACTTTAATTAAAGCTTTAAATTAATAGTAAATTTAAGAGTTTAAATTCCTTTATAGCTTTAACTTTTATATTATTTATTAATTTAAGTTTCAGGCTATAAAGCTTAATACTTTAAGCAAAAAAGTTAAAAATAAACCTATAAAATTAAACCTCTTCAATAATTAAATTAAAAATAGGCAATATATTATCTTTTTATAAAGATTCTATAGCTGAAAAGTATAAATAATATTTTAAACAGAACTTTTATTAAATATAAAACTATTTATAAAAGCTGCCTTTATAATATTTATAAAAAATAAATAAGTTAATAATTTAATTATTGTAATATATAAATAAAATACTATAATAAAAGAAATAATAATTATATTTTAAAACTTTAATATTTACTAATAATTAAAATAGCTTTATAAAAAACTTTCAATTATAATAAATAACTATTAAATAATAAATAATAAAAGTTATTATTAAAAGCAGCTTTTTATTCCTTTAAAAATAAATTTTATATATAAATTTTATTTAAAAACTATTTAAGTAGCTGAATTAAATATTTAAGTAGGTTTACAATTTTAAACTTTATTAATTAAATATATTAATAGCTATAAATTTTAAAAAAAAATAAAATATTTATATAAGCTTAATATATTATATATTAAAATAAAGGCTTTATAATTTTTATTATACAGCTTCCTTTAAGTATTATTGATTTCATTTTATATATAGTTAAATATTCTTATTAATTATATTATATTACTGCTTAAATTTTACTATTATAACATTATTTATATATATTTATTAATAATAGTTTACTATTTTATAAAAATATATTATTTTATATTTATTACTTTATTATTAGTAAAAAAATCAATTACTATATTTATTAATAAAATTTACTGCTTTTATAATATACCTAATAATAATATTATATTAAACTATAATATATAATTTATATTAAACTTTTAAAAATCACTTTTAAAGTAATTAAAACTTATATTAAAATAATTATTAGCTTTTTATTTTAATATTAATAATTAAAATCAAAAAATTAATATAAATATAAAATAATATTTGTATACTTTTATTTATGTTTATTAAAATAATTAAATTTATTAATTACTGTTAATTAAATTTACTATAAATAATATAATATTTAAAACTATTAATATTTTTTTTTAATTATAATTTTAACTTTTATTTAAAGATAAAGCTTTTATAGCTTTATTTATTAAACTTCTTTATAGTAAAAAAGGCTTTTTTATATTAATATTATTATGAAGCGATTTAAATATATTATTATATAATTAAAGACTTTTATTAAAGTTTTAAAAAAATTTAATATAATATAAATATATAAAAAAGGTATTATTAATTTATACTATCAAATAAAAAATCTTTATTAATATATAAAATATAAAGATTAATTAATTAATAAAAGAATTAAATAATAAATAGGCAGGACTTTATATAATAAAAAATGTATATTTATAAGCCTATATTATTGATTTACTAAAAAGTCTAAATTTTTATTTTATTTTATATAAATCTTTCTTATAATTTAAAATAATTATTTTATTATACTTTAAATAATTAATAATTAATAAAAAATGAAATTAAAGAATATTTAAAGTAAAATATTAAAAAAATACTATAAATAAAATATAAAAGTAATAAAAATTTAAAGTGCTTTTAAATTATTATAATAATAATAGATTTTATTATTTTATTAAATAAACATACTTTACTATTATATAATAGTTAATTAAAGACTTATAAAATTTAAAAAAAGTAATATAAAACTTTTATAAAAAAAACCTAAAAATTTTAAATTTATTATACTAAATATTAAAAGAAATTATAACAAAGGAAAAAAAGGAAATAATTAAAAAAAAACTAAGGCCTATAAAGCATTAATTAAAGACTATACTATATTAAAGCCTATAACTAAACTATATATCGCTAATATTAAAAATTATATAACTTACTTTATTTACCTTTATATTAAAAGTATTATAATAGATTACCTGGAATTTTAATTTATATAAATAATATAGCTATTTATAGCTAAGTAGTGTAATAAAGAGGGGGGGTATTATTATAGTATTAACTGTAATACAATATTGACGCCCTGTTATATAAGCTCCGGTTATGTGACTAGGCCCTAACGCGTTCCTAGCTATAGCTTTCTGTAAAGCCTTAGGGCTTTCTCGCTCTTTATGGTATAATAACGATATTTGCCTTGACCTGCCTTTCCGTGCTGTAATAGAAATTAAAGATATAAATATATTAAATAAAATATTATAAAATAGCTAGCTAAATAATAAAGGCGAAAAATAATTTATATAAGTATTAGTAGATATATATATAAAAGAAACCAGTATTATAAATATAGGCAGTAAACCTAGCAATAATAGTAATAATTAATATTACTATTATTATATAATAAAATACTTATTCTAAAATAAAATAAATATTAATCATGGTATTTAACTGGCTATTTAAATATATTAAATAAATAAAACTATAATTTAAAAACTTATAAAAACTAACAATAAAACTAAATAATTTAGCAGATAAATACATAAATACTATTAAAAGATTAACTATAGTTAACTAAAAGTTATAATACATATTAATATATTTAATCTTAAACTTTATAACTTTATAGAAATAAAAAGACAGAGCCGAAATATTAAATAAAGTTTTTAAAAAGGTTAAAAAGCTAATAAACGCAAGTAAATAAAGTATTAACCCTAACTTATATATTAATGTATTAATAAAGATAATTAAACGCTAATGCAATAAATTAATGAAATCAATAGAAAATTAATAAATATTTATTTCTATCTACCTTTTTCCTTTCTTTTATCTTTTCTTTTCCTTTCAGTATATAAAACTATAAATTAATTTCCTTTACGCAAATACTATAATAACCTTACTATATAAATAAATATAGGAAATAGGAAATAGAGTAGAATAATAATAGTTAAAATAAATGTAATTTTTTTAGGAGGGGGAGTTAATATGTATATTAAGTCTAGTGCATTAGGTTTAATATTACTATATACTCGATCTAAAGGGATTTCTTATTATATATATTATTGTATACTACTATACTAGTCGGGATCTCTCTATTTATTAGTTAGCTTAATAGAACCATACTTCTTCACTAATATATTATACCTATGAAAAACTTATATATTATAGTATTAACTTTTATTAATTTTATAAATAATAAAGTATATATTTTTTAAAAACTATTAAGGTTTATATAGAAATTATGAATATAGTTTAATATATATCAAACTTTCATATAAATTTAATTAAAATATATAAAAATATATTATAAATTATATTATATTACAAAAGCTAAAGTAAACTCTTAAATTCCTTATATTTATATTTTTAACTTATAATAAAATATATAAAAACTATTATATAGTATAATATTATAGCGTTTATAAAAAGTCTTAAAAACTATATCTATATATAGTTTTCTTAATTTAATATAGACTTTCCAAGTTATATTATTTTAGTGGAGCTAGGTGGCCGAAAACCCTGTGTGGCCGAAGAAGGGGTGCCACTTACTACCAATACTATGGCTCTTAATATTAATATTCCTCCTCCCTACTCTATAAAAAAAGACGTCCCTACACCCTTATTTACAGGCCTACTGCAATGGTTTCAGGACTGATAGTTTATAGTGTTATACGACAGCAGGCTGCCCGCCAAGGTGCTGCGTCTATAATCATCCTTCGTCCTCGTTTTGTCACGACGAGGAGGCTACATGTCGTGGCCCCGCGACAGAACAAGCCCGGAAGTCACTCGCGAACTGATCCCGGTGTTGAGATCGAGTACCCAGCAGAGCATGATCTTCCCAGCAGCAAGCCTGTTCATGGCACCGGTGGCCAATACATAAAGCCAACTCTTGCTAGCTTTTCCCTCCATGGGAACGTTGGTGTTGTCACTGGTGGTGCTAGTGGCCTTGGGCTCGTCATTGGTCAGGGCATGGTCTACTCTGGTTCCGATTTGGCTCTTGTTGACTTGAATAGTGAGTGACGAAATCATGTAAGCGAGGCGGCATGGGATCCAATCATAACAATTTCTAGAGGATGAGGCCGAGAAACAAACCAAGTTGCTCGTAGACGCTTTCATCAAAGAAAATCCCAACGCGGAGCGGTACGTGGAACCTATACAGTCCTTGGCTGCCTGTCTGGTAATGTATCGTCGTTGATGTAAATCCTTTTGTCCAGGGTCCCCAAGGTGACGGCTCATTATGCCGATGTGTCTAACCCAGACTCCGTTGAGGCCTGTACTGCTGAAATCATCAAGGAGCATGGGAAGATTGACAACCTGGTTACCTCGGCTGGCTTCACCGAAAACTTCGAGGCCGTCAATTATCCTATTGATCGTCTGCGTAAGCTTTGGGCCGTCAACGTCGATGGCACCTACCTCTTTGCGACGTCTGTTGCTCGTCACTTGATGCAGCGGAGGAGCTCGGGCAGCATGGTCCTTATTGGCAGCATGTCAGGGTCCATTGTTAATGTGCCACAGCCCCAGACGTAAGTTCTGCTCCTTCGCCCTGAACGAACGAATACGTAGGGAATTTCGGTAGTTGACAAAACAGCAATCCAGCCCATACAATGCTTCCAAAGCTGCGGTTCGTCATCTGGCTGCGTCCCTTGCCGTCGAGTGGGCTCATGCTGGCATTCGAGTCAATTGTATCTCTCCCGGCTACATGTTGACGGCATTGTGAGTCGCCATGCTCTGTGCACCGACGCGCCATATATCTCATCGTCCTTCTCAACTAATAATAACATGTGCTTCCATTCCAGGACCCAGAAAATCCTCGACGAGAACCCGGACCTTAAGCACAAATGGGTCTCACTCATCCCTCAGGGGAAAATGGGCCAGCCCCAAGACCTTATGGGTCCGGTGACGTTTCTGCTGTCAGATGCTAGTTTGTACGTCACTGGTGCCGACATTCGCGTCGATGGAGGCTACACTGTCACATAATAGTACTCAGGACAAGATCATGTCAAAGACAGTGCCTGCGATTATTAGCAATTAAGTAATAATATATAGGTATGTTACCTCATGTTATTACTGCTACGTTGGCAATACTGCTCCCTTCCTCGTCTCAGTATATCACTTCCTTGATCAGATGTATACGGCATACCTGAAGTCAATGTAATTCCTCCCTCAGAGTCATGAGCACGTGCTTGGCTGCCGTGCCTCATCTCCTCAGTAGGCCAGAAGTTGTCGCATGGTCTGGTTTCCTCTCTGTAGTCTAAGAGTTAGGCGCTTGAATTTTGATTGGAAAAGATGCCCATTGAGGCCTGCATCATTGCTCCTCAATAGCACCTTGAGTCTGTCACCGCAGGAATAGCTCGAGTACATGAAAGTGTGTTATGGGGTTAGTCCAGGTTTTGCGGCGGGTGGCGTCGGCATCGTCGCTACCATCATAGGCGCTGAAGGCATGAACAGCGTTGTTCCCGAAGCGGTTGAGGATAGTCCTGAACACCCACGCACCATAACTGACGTTGTCCTGGATCGGGTGCTAGCAGCGCCTCTTACCGTTCTAGCAGTTGCCGTGATCACAATGCTGACAACGTTTACCAACGGCCTGGTAGTAGTTGGTCAAGCTAATGTGGGCCAACTCGCTGATGTCGAGGAAAGGGGGGTTCTAGCCGCTGCCCTCAACACCATTGTTGAGCCATGCTTCACAGCCGTTTGGCTCACAGGTTGCGGTACCGCCCTTGGTGGGAGATCAGGCCCTTATGCGTCCTAGATTGAGTTGAGTGGCTATGACGCCAAGGACTACGACCGAATAGTTGAGAGATAGCCGAGAGAGGGAGGCATTTTTGCTTGCTAGTTGTTTAGATGAGTAGACCATAGTCGTGCGTATAGACTTGGAGTATCGGAAGTTGGCCGTTATCTCTTTGTGGTGACGGTTCCAGATCGACTAGCTCAACTACCAAGGTCATCCATTACCTTCCATATATCCTCCTTGGTCGTTCCCTTTAGATATCATGATCCCGCTAATCGACCGGTCGACCGATTTGAAAAACGGATCCGTGAATTAGGGAGCTCCAAACCGGCCCGAAGCCATCATCGATGATGCCATAATAGGAAGCTGTTAGTTGGAACCCGGGGCTGGCTGAGCATAACACGTAGCGATCAACGCGAGCCAATCATTAACCTATATGTACAGCTTGTCCGCCGTGACTACACCCAGTTTGTCATCAGGTATTTGCATGATGAAATGGTGGAAACCCAATTGAATTCTCTATGCCAGTGCTTGCAATCCCTGTTGATGTGTGCAATGCTATTTGCCCACGAGCCGCAATACATGTAAGTAACTCATAGTAAGGTAGTAAGCGACTATCATCCGGGGCTTGTCGATACGGCATATAGCATACCTCTGACTGCCTTGCCAATGGGTAGCCATCATCGTGAAACCGACCAGTCGTAGATTTCTTCTCTCTCGGCCATGGCATTAATAATAATCGTTGTCCTTGATGTGTCCTTGGCGGGTTCAAGCTTCACCCCCTCTCCGTCCCTCAAGGCTGTCAACGCCGCGACTCGAATACCATCTCTTGATGGATAGTGATATTACAGCCTAGGTAGACTCGAGCATAACTTCGAGCAAGTTGGCGACCTATCTCTGGCAATTGAGGACTATGGTAGGGCCCAATTCGTCACAGCTTATCAACTTGTCCGCTTCTCGGGTAGCCAGCATTCCCTCCACGCCCTCATATGATGCAATGGAAAAGTTGTGTATATTGATATAATTGGCTTCTGGATGAAACCGGGGTACTGATGCTGGGGGAGGTCAGAAACGTGCACACTTAACCAGGAGTCTAAGCACCCTGAGGAAAGAATTTGGTTATTGTCTGAACACCAGATAGCCGAGACTTAGCATGAACCTTGTGGGTATTTCGAGTTGAGCTGATTGCCCCCCGCTGATCCGGTTGTCTGGTTGTAGCTCTCTTGGCTGGTGAGCTATTGTCGTCAATGTCCGGGACAGTTTTCCGCTTCCTATCCACTGCTGTCTCATTGGCGATTGACGAATCCGTTTCCAGATCGTCGCGTAAGTGTCTCTTGACATTCGTAATATTACGTTCCTCGATGATTGTACCTTTTGTCTCCCCTTTCCCCATCTCTTGCTGAGAAATAATGGGGAAGAAGTTCGCTATATTGGACTTGTTCTTCTCGCTATTCAGAGGAATGACGAAGGAGGGGGAGTTGTTGCCAACCTTCCCGACGTCCGCCTTTACTGGATATAGCTCCAGGTCACCATCAAATGGTTTGAGTAGAGACTGAAGCTCACGAGACCACTCATGCTGTGATGGGTTAATCCATTTTTGGAGCTTGTCGGAGCCTGGATCAAAGATGACAGGCATGCGGTCATGGAGAAACTTGAGCTGTTTGTTGGAATCGGTTGTGATTATGGTGTAGGTGTAGTTCTTGTCATTGCTGCCTGAGTGTAGTTGGTCAATGTGAGGTCAAATAATGACAACGATAAGAATGTCATACTATTGCCTTGGTACTGAACACAATCCCAGAGCCCAGCGAAGCACATGAGTCGGCCATCCTTCCTCTTGACATAATGGGGCAGCTTATGCTTCGGCCCTATGTTGAGCCACTCGAAGAAGCCCTGTGCAATGACAATGCACCGCTTGCGAGCTTTTATTGTGGACCACATCCCTCCAGGGGAACTGAGGGAGTCGGCTCGGCAATTGATGGTCCTCATTATGGAAGCATAATTGGGATTTTGTTTCGTCCATGAGGGTATGAGGCCCCATTTCATCGATTGAAGCTTATACTTGACCTCTTTAGTCGCACTGGTATCTAGCTCTGATGCCTTTTCTGGGATTTGCTCCGCCTTGCTTGTCCTTCTGTTGCGGTGAGCGTTGCCTTGACTGGGCCAAGTGCCCCAGTCTGGAGTATCGGCCCTGTAAACGACACCGCAATACCCCGGCGCAAAATTATACGACTGACGGGGAGTACCATTGCCCTCATCCTCAGGTGCATCCGCCACTGGTACGTTATCCTCTTCCAGAATGCGCCGTATCTGAGATGGCCGCTGCACATCTTGGCTAAGTAGATGATAACGTCTCGGGACAAGAGGCTTCACGCACCAATGCTAACGCATATCGCCCGCACATTCTGCCTTGAATTGCAGATATTACTTGCAGTCCCTTGGATCACGAATTATGTTCAAACCCGCAAGGGCTCTTAGGGTGTGGTTGTTCACAGCCAAGCCCACCCATGCCTTGGTACCTATCTACCTGGTACTAATTGAAACGCCAAAATAGTCACGTGGGATGACTTGCTTTTCATGATGGGGGTCTAATACGGAGTCATCTCCAATGAAGATAGAGGTTACTATTAAGAGATATTACTAGTAGGTAGTACTAGCTACTACCGGAGAGGGTGCTACCGGTCTGAGACACCAAGACAGCAATCATCCTTCCCATGATAGATAGCCACTAGACTTTTATATGGCACGCTACACGACGTAATCTTGTCTAAGAATAAGGCTGGCTAACTATCTTTCTACTCATTCATCACCTACCCCCTTTAACTCATCTCTGTACATAGAAGAAAACATGCGCGATTATGAAGGATACTTAATATATGATGAACGCAGGCCTTTAACTCTTTGAATGAGTGTCACGCGGCTCTATACGGAATAAGCACTCAAATAGAACCTATCAAGTGAGCTCGTATGAATAGACGTTTCAAATAAGAACCCGATGGGGCACTAATTGCTCATTGTCTCATCGACGCTCTTGCCTTGCTCGAGAGAAGCTGCGACAAGACGAAGTGACTTACATCCTCGTCTGCCCAATATCCCATGTGAGATGCAATGGTGTTGATTGGATTGAAATCCAATGCGCTTCTATAGCTGTGATTAGCCAAGCACACGAATCCTTACTTGGGAGGTTGTGAGCTTACTCTTGGATGCTGTAGTCCACCCTACCAGTCTGATTAAGAGCCCGAACCTTGTTTTCTTCAGCGCGGAGTTTCCACGCACGGCGATTGTCGTCGTGTGAATTCTCAGTATCACCTTCCCCTGGAAATCCCATGCGTTTCTTCTGGAATGTTGAATACAACGTCTCAACTTGATCGCCAGCCGGCGTCATGTGACCAGGACTGAAGCTGGCCAGCCCTTCGGCTATCTTGGGCGCGGTAGCATGTTGCTGAAGTCCATCGTTAATCTCATTCTTGTTTGGGGTACCTGGTTGGCAGCCAGTTGTAAGATCGCTTCCCATTCTTGTCTCCTGTCGTTGGCCTAACTGAGTCATCTCGGCATCGCTGAGCTTGATGGAAGAACGAAGTAGATTGCTTGCGATTCCTGCACTAAGGGTTGACCACAGCCCACTGACACTTTGTCCGACCTTGGCACCAATACCAGTTAGACCCTGGGGCGCCACACTGCCAAACAATCCCTTCTTAGTGTAAGGTAACAGCTGTGGTTTCAGTGTTGCCATTGCCGGCGAGATTAGAGGTTCAAGACGGTAGCTAATGGGGTCTGAGGGATAAAAAATGTTAAAGAGTTGTTCAACTCGTGGTGAAGAAACAGATGATGAAGAGCCTTCAATGGATGAAGCTGATTCTGTAGTCGCATTGACGGGCCCCAAGATTTCATCCTCTGCAATACTGTTGCTAAATGACGTTTCGGAGTGCAGAGCGAGCGACGATGATGATCGAGCAGCTATTGTCCTATTATCGTACTGTCAGCCTCAAAAGGGTCCAAACAAACATTGGGAAAGCCACTCTACCTCCCCCTCAACATCTGGAACAGACCAATCGGTGAACCTAGGCAATAGAAGTCCTCAACATCAAAGTCAAGTGACAACCCCCGATCACCACTTTCCGGTCCTTGTCGGCCAGGGGAGGGCCAAAAAGGCAGATAATTGTTGCTCGGTTCAGGTTTTTGACGGTCTTTCTGTCGACAAAGGACATCAAACAGAATTGCAGAACCTAGTGAATGACCCACGACGTGAATTTTGCCCTTGAACTCGGGATTCCTTTCCTTGAATAGATTGAATATGCGATTAGATTCCCCTAAGACAATCTTAGAGATTTCTTCCCGATATGAGCTTTGGTAGAGCAAAACGTCCAACGCAAGGTCCGAAATCAAGGACCTAGCGAAACTAACACCTTCTATGGTAATATCGTCGAGGGAGGGATCTATATCTCATCTCAGTCGGATGATCGAGTCTTGAGAACTAGCCCCATGGATATCAGCTTACAGCAGTCTTCTTCCCCAGTGGTGTCACCAAGGTCATGTTCCGTCTTCTTCTTTCTTTGTCTAGGAAATTCGACAGAGTGCCTCCAACACACTGGAAGGACTTGGACCCGACAGTTTCCAGGACCCGTTCCGAGCTCGGAGTTTAGGGCTTTTAAATCGGCGGAGTTGGCATAGACCGACTTGAGTGTTTTGCGTAGGACATTCACGTCATGGACGAAGTTTACACTCTCCATACTAGAGAAGATCAATTATCGCTTTTCAAGGATGCTGAGGGGTTCTCGCATACCGTAATCCGAGGCGTTGACCAATACCATGTGTGACAAGCACGAGATGCTCTATTTCACGTCCCTGTGTCTCGCCAATCTGTGTATTGTAATCGTCTTGCATATCTTGCCCATCAAGTGGGAGAACGTCTTCGTCCGGCTTGATGGCATCATTCTGTTCGCCCTTGATGAGGGATGAGATCTGCTGCTGAAGTAAAATCTCTCGCGCTTGGGAAATAGTCGATTGAGCGCGATCGCGAAGTGATGGCTCATCACCCGCAAGCTCCGTCGTTGAAGGCGCTGACCTCCTCTTTAAAGATTTCCTTTGCCGTTCATCTAACCCAAGGCTGTCGTTTTCCGGGGTAGTAACGTCCTTTTCATTAATTTCCTTGTGGTTAGGCTCAACATAGCCCCGAATCAACTTGAGTCCGCTCATATAGCCACCTCCCGCGAATTTTTCGTAAACAGACGTGGTAACCCATGACAGAACGCTGTCAGATGAAAGCCAGGCTGTAGCTGCATCTTGATAGGTTGCGATATTGTTCATGTATGTACCGAAGAGTCGGTAAGATGGTGGCTGTGAGGGAGAATGGAACGGCGGTGCTGTAATAGAAGACACTGGCAGTGGCTTCGAACTTACATGAGTGGATGTGTTAGCTGGTGGTAGACCTTCCACTGTAACTTCGGTAACACTACTTTTCAGGCCCGACTGGCTTCGCGTTATCACTAAAAGCCTTGGGTTCAGCGTCGTGGAACCGGGCTAGGCGGGGAAATGGGGGATGAAATGGTATTTACCTGGATTGAGCCAAGGCTTCACTTTGAGGTAGCCCTTTCTACAGGTTAGCGATTTCCCATCATCATCAGGGTCTGGTGGCATACTTCTTCCAGTTGAGCAGCGAGGTTCTCTTCGCACGGTCGAAGTGATGATCCTTCCTGAAAAAACCAAGTCCCACGGCGAACTACCAGCAAGCATCAGCAACTCACTCGTTAAACTATACTTGAATCCCTTTCACGTCTTGACCCACCCTCATAGATTGGACCAAGCCAATAAACGGGTGCCAGTTCGCGTTCCTCAATATCTACGTCGAATAGAAAATCCTCGTTCACAGGCACCCGTGCGTCGCGTTTGCCCACAATGGAATCAGTGGTTGCAGCATTGATGGTGACAGTCGCTTGATGAAGAACGCCTGGGACCTGGGCTGCCTGGCCACGTTCATTTTCTGCTGTTTCCAAAAGTCTCTGGTATTGGCTTTCGATTCGTCTCGAATCGGAGACAGAAAACACGGAGAATTTCTTGGGCCGCGTGGAGGGCTTATTGTCTGTTTGGGCAGTTTGTGGTCTTTGACTAGCTGCGGCTTTCGTTTGGGGATCTAGCAACTTAATTAGAGATATGTAACGATATCAAGGGCAACAGCTAAGCTTATTCGCACATCTACGGCATGAAACCAGCGCACACTCAACGGGGGACAGTCTGGGGGATATGTGCGGACACTCTGGCCGTAGAAGGGCGTGGTGCAATGATCACCAGGAGTCGCTGGTTCAGTTAACCCAGGCGTGGAAGGACGTCCATCGGGCCGTTGACCGTTGGTTGGAGTTGTGGTTCGACTGGTGCTCCAGGGATTGATTGAGTCAATGGCAGAACTCAAGTAGGATCTATCAGTCTTGTCAAGATCTCCAGGCGTCATTTTCATCAAGGCCAGACGAGTGCGCCATGTAGCTTGAAGGCTTGTGCGTGTGCGATTGCCTGTGAGATAATAGCGAACAAGCCAACGAGCTACGAAATGCCCGTGCTTGCTTCGGAGCAGCGGCGCCAACGTGGCAGCAGTTGAGGGTCGGTTGCCCCAAAACACCTAACCTTGCATGAATCTTGTTGAACGATCGTAACAGTGACGAGATAGCTAACGATTGTGTACACTCATCGCATGAGACAACAGTGCGTGCCCCACCCTACATGAAGTAGGTGTAGCCCCATATTAAGTTGTAGTACCCAGGCAATTGTCTTGTCAGATATGGAGCGCAACAGTCATAATGCTGGAAGGACTCTTTTGATCGAAGTCACTATACTACTGCTAGCTACCTGCATCTCGAACAAGGGAAAGGTGGACGTAAAATGGCGATAAAGTAAGCAGTGGGTTCAGCTCTCCTGGGAAACCACGTGGTACCCAGGTGTGCGTGCGATACGTATTCCATTACGAGTGGCGGTGATTATCTGATGACCTTACGGAGTACTGCCTTATTAATTGCTCTTCACTCCTCCATACAGGTTGTCCAAGTTCAGGACAAAGACTTCTAACCTCGTCCTTTATACTATATACCGGGGAGTATTGAATTAGTAGGGAACCAACAGCTTCTCATAGAGAAATTTATACTTCCACTATTTAGACTAGTTGACACTTGAGATACACTCATATGTGTATCTTGCTGAGTGCCTGCTAGGAAGTAGGCAAATAAAAGGCAAGGGAGGATATATACTAGTTACTACCTTACGAGTAAGGTCATTTGGGGAGGCCCGTGTTTATAGGCACTACATACTAGATACTTCGTACTTCATCCAACAGTACAGTTAGTTGTTCAGGGGGAGAAGAGGCCCGCTTCCAACAGCATGGACCAAGGTCCTTGCAGTTGTCCAGCCAATTGCTCAACTGTGCGGCCCTGGTTATCTCGTAGGCTGCGTATGTCTTCTTCGATTCCCACGTTCATGCGACCCACGCCTGCTGATTCAACTGCTCGGCGAATCGGATCAGGGAACGACGCCGTAGACAGTGTCGATGAGAGCCATAGAAGGAGCCAGGCAACCTCCTCGTGCATATTTTGGATGGCTAGATGAAGACCGCTCTTCATATCAGCCAATGGATCTTGATAGCGCACAATGGATCCTATACTATCTGCTGCGTCTTGGTCGGCTATATCTCGCAGAAGCTCGACCATTCCTTCAACATCACCCTCAGCGCACATGACGTGAAGGGCGCGCGCTGGCAGCGCTTCAGGGTTATTTTGGACGTAGGCCTCCTCCTTGATGGAGGGCAGGATGTCAAGATTGTGCTGCAGACCGCCCTCGTTGGTATAATCTGCGAGAATGGCAGCGCCAGTTGGTGTCTGGACAACAGCCTGGACAACACCGGTAGTCGAGGAGGCGCCTGCCTCGTTGACAGGTAAATACGTGTTACAAGCAGGGCATCTGAGAGAGGCAGATACTAATGAGGCGTCATCCATCAGACATTGCCTGGCTTTAAGATTAGATGCCAGGGTGGAATAGACTTGATAGCCAGGGTGCATACCAATGGAAGTGACAACCGCATTGGAGTTCAAGGTCATCAGGAACTTGACCTTCGCCGCCGTCCTCGCCTTGATCCAGATGGACCACTAAAGGCTCGTCGCACGTCTTGCAGGGGCCCATTGGTTGGTAAGCCAGTACTAGGTACTGATAGCTCAGTACTGCCTAGAACTTTGTACCTAGTAGGTAGTAGTAATACTAGTAGTTGACCGCCGTCTGTACGAATTACTGAGTAGTATATAGTAATATTACTTGGCACACATTAGGGAAAATTCATGCACACGCAAGCAATTGGTGGCTTTGCTGAAAGCATACGAGTACATAACTTCTTGCCACCTGTTTATTAAGGCGGTGGTGCCTGGCAACCAGGTGCTGGTGGATCCTATTCTCCGTACCCGCAGTTACAAGTACGTACCTGTACTAAAGTAATTACATCACCCCCGACCTTCCCGTCTTGCCCCTCACTTTCTTCCACGCGCCGCCTGTTACCGACGTCTTTCAATCTGGGAACTTATAACTGCAATTGGGTGTTTCCGAGAGGAACTCAAGCTGCACGACGGATTACAGAGCAGCCAGGCAGCAGTATTCTGCAAAGTGGTTTTAAGCTTTCGCTCTTGGGCGGAGATCCATCATCACTACTGTCATCCACAGCTTGTCACCATTGTGAATAGCAGACCTCCTCATTCTCCAGCATGAATGTCCTCAAACTACAGAGGTCAGTCTATCCCGGCCTGTTATCGACTAGCCCTACTGACACCACTGCTTCTCTTTCTACAGGAAGTTTCCTCAATTCCAGCAGAATGAGATCTTTTCTCTGTCCGATGCTTTTCAACGACTCGATTTTGAGGATCGGGGATATATAGACGAAGCTACTGCCATAAAAGCTACCCAGCAGAGCGAGAATCAGCCATATGACGTTGTTCGCCAAGCTCTTAAGGAGGTTGATCTTGACTCTTCACGGCGTGTAGAGCTTGAAGACTATGTTGGGGTTTGTCCATACTCATTTGGACCCTATCAGTTCCGTTTCTAACATCGTGCAGCTGATCGCCAAGCTACGTGTGGGTTCCCCTGCCCAGAAGCGAATTTCGACTGTCACCACACCCAGCGGCGGGGGCGCAGTTGTATCCCAGGGCCACGTTTCCAAAGGTAGCGTGGGCGGCAAGATCCAGGTCCAGGGCTCAAATTCCAATACTACCCATACTATCAACGAAGATGAACGGACCGAATTCACTCGCCACATCAACGCTGTCTTAGCAGGTGATTCGGACATTGGGAACCGACTCCCATTTCCCACGGACACATTCGAAATGTTTGACGAGTGCAGAGATGGTCTTGTTCTTGCCAAGCTCATCAACGATAGTGTCCCCGATACAATTGATGAGCGAGTGTTGAATATGCCTGGAAAGAAGGGCCGAACTCTCAACGCTTTCCAGATGAGCGAGAACAATAACGTCGTAATTGAATCATGCAAAGGTATTGGCTGTTCGGTTGTTAATATAGGCGCTGGAGACATCATCGAGGTTCGCGAGCATCTTGTTCTCGGCCTTATCTGGCAAATCATTCGACGTGGCCTTTTAAGCAAGATTGATATAAAAACTCCACCCAGAGCTCTACCGACTCTTGGAGGAAGATGAAACGTTGGAGCAGTTTTTAAGACTGCCCCCTGAGCAAATCCTTCTTCGCTGGTTCAACTATCATCTTAAGGCTGCCAACTGGCCACGAAGGTATGTACACCATATTGCGAATAGATGTGAACTCACACTGACCGTTCTTTCGTTAGGGTGCACAATTTTTCGAGCGATGTGAAGGATGGTGAGAACTATGCTGTGCTGCTCGCGCAGATTGGATCTGAGTATGGTTGCACACGATCACCGCTGCAAACAAGAGATCTTCTACAAAGGGCCGAAGAAGTTCTACAAGAAGCGGACAAGCTCGAGTGTCGCAAATTCCTGACACCGTCATCACTGGTCGCTGGAAACCCTAAACTCAATCTTGCCTTCGTAGCGAACCTCTTCAATAACCATCCAGCACTTGATCCTATTACTGAGGAGGAGAAGCTTCAGGTCGAGGATTTCGATGCTGAAGGAGAGCGCGAGGCAAGAGTCTTTACTTTGTGGCTCAACAGTCTTGACGTCCAACCAGCCGTTGTGTCGTTTTTCGACGACTTGAGGGACGGATCAGCGCTTCTGCAAGCTTATGACAAAATCATCAAGGGATCCGTTAATTGGCGTCATGTTAACAAGGCACCTGCTCATGGTGGCGAGATGTTAAGATTCAAAGCTGTGGAGAACACCAATTATGCCATTGAACTAGGCAAGCAAAATGGGTTCTCACTAGTCGGCATCCAAGGGGCGGATATTACAGACGGTCAAAGAACACTAACACTCGGCCTTGTGTGGCAGCTCATGCGAAAGGATATCACCTTGACTCTGTCATCACTGGCACAGAAGCTTGGCAAGAGAGAAATAACAGATGCCGAGATGGTCAAATGGGCTAACGACATGTCAAGGAAAGGGGGCCGCAGTTCCGTTATCAGATCCTTCAAGGACCCTGCCATTGGCTCCGGTGTGTTCCTGTTGGATGTCCTCAACGGAATGAAAAGCAGCTACGTTGACTATGATCTTGTAACTCCCGGCCAGACGGATGAGGATGCGTATATGAATGCCAAACTGAGTATCAGCATTGCCCGGAAGCTCGGCGCAACCATCTGGCTTGTCCCTGAGGACATATGCCAAGTTCGCAGTCGTTTAGTGACTACTTTTATTGGTAAGTTATATCAGCAATATCTTCGATTTCACCTCCATTTCTTTATTGCTGACACTTGTTTACCAGGATCTCTCATGGCGACTCAGGAGAAAATGTAGGCGGACAAAGCTTATAGCTCTATTTATTTTGATCTTCTGAGCGGCGGTATAGGGTGGGAGTAACAAATGAATACAATAAAAGCCAAAGCAAAATAAGATATACTTATCGCATCTGTGAAGCAATGGTCAAACTCCCCAAATCAGCCTTTCATTGTAAACTAGGTGGTATCTATTTGCATGGACTCAGAGGCCTTGTAATAAAAGTATCCCATTGCTGTTTTAATGCCTGTTTTAAATTGAGATACTCGCAAAATGGGAGTGTATGCTATAAGGCAAGCCTGGTTCTAGGATCATGTATGGCCTGAAAGTTAGATTGCCTAATGGCTTACGACCTCTTGAACCCTCTATGTGACTCAGCTTGATGAGCTACAAGGGTTGTTGTAAATGATGAGGATGCAGATGGAATGCACGGACGTAGGCCACAGATAGAACTTACCAGCCATTAATTTAAGTAGACCCCAGAGGACAATTTTATGGGCCTACACAGAGAGAAAGGAGTGATAAGAAACGCCGTATGTCCATTTATCCCCAAGGACGAGATGGAGCTGTGGTGGACGTGGCGAAGCATGAATGTATGAACCGGGTGATTCCAGCCACGAGCAAATTGATCCTATAAGACTGTAAGCCCCGAATGAGAAAGACGTGCCAAATATTTTATTATGAATTAGAATGTCAAGTTATTCAGGGGGCAAGGAAACTCTTTCAGTCGGTCAGAGGATATAACACCATTTCCTCTCCCCTTGATGGCTTTGGTCAATGGCCGATATGATCTTCCGCGAACTTGAACTAACGCTGGATCATCATAGATGTTATTCTCACCATGGCCACGAGATCGCTTTTCTGCTATATAACCAGTCAATACTAGTAGTAGTCTTAGAACGGGGGATTTTCGAACTCACAAATGACAGTCAGAAGAGGAATCCACGCATAATGGTGTAGGAAAATAAGGTAGTTTGATTATGTCTATGACTTAGAAGGGCCATGTGAAGTCCCCCTGAGTTCATCCACGCACACCTCCGCCTCACTTTTGTGCGGGTGATGCGCTGGAAATGCTCAACCCGTTGCTGAGACAGTGTGTGGGTTCATTAATGTCTGTCTCCTAAGCGTTGGACAACTGTGACATTGCTACACTGATGACTTCAGATCAAGGGAAGTGAAAATGGCTGAAACCACCAAATTAGGTATTAGCCGGGCGGATATTCGTGGAACCCCAGAGGTACCAAAGAATGGCGTGTCATTGCGAACCATCATATAGACTTCTCCTTTTATAAATTGTGCTTGCATTTATTCTCTGCCCTCGAGATACCTCAGATACGGCTGCGGAGAGAGTAGTCGGTTTTTCATGATGAGGTTTGTGATATTCATACTACCTCCACGCGTCCATGACCGGATCAATTGAGGGCTTGTTCGTCCGGAACTCGCGACATGTGAGTAGAGCTGTTTCAGCCTGGTTAGTATGTTACATAAGCACAGGTAGGTACTCCGTACAAAGAAATGAACGCTTTTAGTTACGTCAGCAGATTAAAACTTTCCCTTACCAACTCACGCTTCTCGCAATTCAACGGCGTACTTTTATGACCGTCCGCTGCACCAGTTTCCTCAAATTAGCAAATATTTCCTGGACTGCATCATCAGGCCTATCGCAAAACTATTGCTTTCATTGAATACTGTACTCATTCACTTTGCGGAGCCATCATGTCTCGCGGCGGCACCACACTCTACGTGACCGGCTTCAGCCACGGCACCCGCGCTCGCGACCTCGCCTACGAGTTCGAACGGTATGTCAACCACGCCCACGCCCACGCCCACGCCCACGCTCGCACCCACGTCTACGCCAGCGACGAGGAGTCATGCCGATATCTCGATCATCATATTTGATGCCACGTCCTCGCCCCCGCCCTCGTCCTCGCCCCAACCTCTCCTCTCCCTTTTCTTGCCACGTCGGTCGATGCGTCTTGCTTGATCGCCTCGAGAATGTTATTCGTTCGAGTCGACGGTTCGCTTGCACTTGCGCACGCGAGTACACATGGTCGAAAACCTCCCAAAGAGAAAAAAAATACCATAATCGGCTGTGCCCTCACTCTGCTCTGATTTTTCGCGCTGACGACATCTTTACATAGCTATGGACGTCTGGTCCGGTGCGATATCCCTGCGCCACGTTCTACTTCGAGTCGGCTGTAAGTACCTTCCCAGTATATATATGACCCTACCCTCACTGACCTGGCTGGAGATTTGCCTTTGTCGAGTATGAGGACCGACGTGATGCCGACGATGCATACCATGAAATGCATAACAAGCGCATCGGACGGGATGATCTACTGAAGATTGAAGTATGTCTATTCCTGTCAACACAGATTCCAGCAGCTGACATGTACACAGTGGGCCAGAACACCCCCTTCTGCTTCGTGGCGTTTGAATCTGGCCGTGACCGTGACCGCCGTGGGCCTCGCTCCCCTCGCCGCGGCCGCTCTCCTTCGCCGCGCCGTAGCACTCGTGATTACTCCCCACGAAAAGATGATCGCAGGGACCGTGATCGTGACTATGATCGCGATAGTCGTAGGGATCGTGACCGGTCTCGCAGCCCTGACCATCGGTAGGCTTACTCAAAACACAATCAATCTAACATAACAGCTGACTGATCGTTTACTCACAGAGATCGAGATCGTGATACCAAGGACGATCGTGATGAACGCGACAGGAAGGAGAATGGAACCAATGGTGATGATAGGAAAGGTATGGCTGGTTTTGCCTTGTCCCATATTCAGAATCCCCTACTAACAGTATCTTGCAAAGCCGTTGAGAGCCCCCCTCCCGCCCACGACGATCTTGATGTTGCCGAATGATTGAGACCTTTCGACGTTGCTCAAGCATAATCAGGCTACATGTTAATCCTTCCGGAGACACACGTTGTTTGGACTGGTTTTGTTTTCTTCTCTCATCTCTCGTCTTGTACGGTGTTCTAGGTACTGTCCACTCAGCCGAAGCTCATATGACGTAGACTCCCTGTTGTGAGTTCCATGACAGTGGTCATGCCAACCTCCATCACTCGCAATGTTTTGTGATGGCAGGCATGCTCCGATGAAGATGTGCGCATCGTGGGCTAGTTAGAGAATTGGCTGTAGAGGCAATCTTCAATGTGTGTTAATTAACTAATCCCTATGTACTATCAAACTACTTGTGTTTCCAGCGCAACCTTCAATCCCAAGGTTGGAAGAGAATGATGTTGAATCTGAGGACTGGCCTTGGTATCAAAGGGCCCGAACTTATTTACTTGCCCAAGGGTATGATGCATGGCTTTATCTACTTATGTACGAGGTACCAGGTACTCATGTTTGATCAATTACTACTTATACATCTCTACTGAGTACCTAAGTAGTAGTGGGTATAAACTTTCTGTGGCGTGTACCAATGGCAATAGAATCAATTGATTGCCGTGCTGTACGAAGTACTTTGTAGAAATATTGAATTTAATCCACAATCAATTTGCATGCCTAAGTTGGCTCCTAAGTTGTGCTTTTCCCCAACTGCTGCAGGTTAATAATACAGCACGGGAATGAAAACTCGGTGACGTCGAGGGAGATGGCTCCTCGCCGACGATAATCCGAAAGCAAAGCGCGCACGAGCACCGACGAAAAGTCATCTGCTCCGCCAAGCCCATCACGTTTACACTTAGCTTACTTACCCGAAATAAATCAAATCCGACGCTAACGCCCTCGAGGCATTGCCCTCTCAATCGCTCTCTTGGTTTCTACTCTTGTTTCAGAACTGGCTTTCCATTGTCAGACATCGCTAGGTATCGTGCGCTCTACCAGGTCAGCAACAACGGCAGTCAAAACGGCGTCGCCGAAGGGCGGCGATTCGAGGCGATATCAGCGTCCGACATACCTCACTGACCTGATATCCTTGAGATAGTATGCCATCGTTTTGGCCGAGCCTAGAGTCGCCCATCCGCATCCCTAGACCGACAAGAGGAGTCCCCAATCTCCCGCAACATTTGGACGAAAGCCTAGCAAGAAGGAAACGGACCGCACCGCATTAAATGAAACGAGACCGGTCAACACAATCATCTAGCCTTTGTGTATTGAGGAAGGGTTGCTGAGATCTAACCGAAATCCCGGTTACGTCCTGGTAGCACTTCCTACCACCATGTCTACTGTATGTCAAGTTCGGTCCAATCAGCCACGGAACCTCTTTAACAGATCATGCAGTCAGAACCAGATGTGATAAAGCCCCTGCGACCGCCGATTGGCTTCTCCAAGCGCGCGATACAATCTCCCAGCCTGTCGTTGCGGCTTTCTGCGCTGGCGGTGTTGCGGGCGCCGTTTCCCGAACGGTTGTATCTCCGTTGGAACGACTCAAAATTCTCATGCAAGTTCAGAGTGCAGGGCGAGATGCGTACAAATTGTCTGTCAGCCAAGCGTTGGGCAAGATGTGGAGGGAGGAAGGCTGGAGGGGCTTCATGCGAGGAAACGGAACCAACTGCATCCGTATCGTTCCTTATTCTGCTGTTCAGTTCAGCAGCTATAATTTTACAAACGGGTATGGTGTTCCTGCGCCGTGCGAGCCAAAAGCTTAGTTTGATGACAGACCGCGAAACTAACTGAGTAACTAGAACGTCTTTGAGCCCTACCCAGGATCTGACCTAAGTCCCATTACACGCCTCATCTGCGGAGGTGCTGCTGGAGTAACGTCTGTCTTCTTCACGTATCCTCTCGACATCGTCCGGACACGCTTGTCCATCCAGTCGGCCAGTTTTGCGGAGCTAGGCGCCAAGCCCAAAAAGTTGCCGGGTATGTGGGCAACCATGGTTTATATGTACAAGACCGAGGGTGGCATCTCAGCTTTGTACCGCGGCATCATCCCCACAGTGGCTGGTGTAGCTCCTTACGTGCGAGACCTCGAAACCAAAGTCATATTTCAAATTTGCTAATAATCTCTGCAGGTCGGCCTGAACTTTATGGTGTACGAGTCAATTCGCAAATCACTTACACCTGAGGGCGACAAAAATCCGAGTGCTTTGCGTAAACTTCTTGCTGGCGCTATGTCCGGTGCGGTGGCGCAGACTTGTACCTATCCCTTGTGAGCTACTTCCTTGGGCCTCCCTCTTACCAAGGGATCTATTATTCCCTTTCAGGCTAACAAAAGCATTCAGTGATGTGCTACGTCGACGATTCCAGATAAATACCATGTCGGGCATGGGATACCAATACAAGTCCATTTCAGATGCCGTGCGAATCATCGTGGTTCAAGAAGGGATAAAAGGACTGTACAAAGGCATCGTCCCCAATCTCCTCAAGGTTGCTCCCAGTATGGCTTCAAGCTGGCTGAGCTTTGAAGTTACCCGCGACTTTTTGATCGAGCTGAAGGAAGATGCTGACCAAGAGTCAATGTAACATGCATAGAAGGCACTCTGCCAAGGTAGATTCATCGTTTCTCATTCCTTTTGTTTATTATGCTTATATGCAGTCAGCATTGGGCGATTGGTTATTGTACTTGGAGACGGCAGGGAAGAGGTGAAAGACTTGATGTACAAGCGTATCACATATCTGTCCGCCGAGGGACGCAGCTTTGCATTGGAAAATAAAGGGACAAGGGTACACATAGAGAAAAGGCTAATAATAAATTACTATACGGAGTAGTGCCTCATTACCCAGCAGGTACGGCATGCTACTTACTACCTGGAGCATCGTCGTTCCGAGGGCCGTAATCAAGACCCATTAATACTATGTAATTGACTAAATAAGCTACTAAGGTAAGTAGAATAAGATTACGAAGTACGGAGTAATAGTGAGTCCAGATACGGTAATAAGTACGGAGCATCCTCGGATATGAAGGCATAAAATTTTGGCGGTTTCCAATTTTAGTCATCATCGCTGCCCTAACTGCCGCGACTGACCGCCCTTGGGAGCCCGGCACCTGCCAATCAGAAACCACATCGAGCGAAAAGCCCTGAAATTTCTTGAGGCGGCTTTGTACTCACTGCACCATTCGACTTCGACATCAGGAACCCATCGCCATCTTCTACAGCGACAGTCGCCGCCATGGGTACGTGAAACAACTGATACAACCTGCGTATGCGAGTGGGGAGAATGCCTTCGAGCATGTCCCTGCGGTTCAGGCGCCATCTTCTTTGCAAGATTGAGCAGCCGTATTTGAGCATGCTGGAACCATAATGGCTGACGGTGGTTTCCCCCTCCAGGTATCGATCTCGACCGCCACCACGTCAAGGGCACTCACCGCAAGGCCCCCAAGAGCGACAATGTCTACCTCAAGCTCTTGGTGAAGCTGTACCGCTTCTTGGCCCGTAAGTCATCGCCTGGTTCAAGTCGAACCACTCATGGATTCATGGGTTGTAAATCAACTGACTTACTTGCGTCAAGGCCGAACCGATGCGGCCTTCAACAAGGTCGTTCTTCGACGGCTCTTCATGTCCAAGATCAACCGCCCTCCCGTTTCATTGTCTCGTATCGTTGCGAACATCAACAAGGACGACGAGAAGCGAACTGTCGTCATTGTCGGCACTGTCACTGACGACAACCGCCTCCTCGCTTTCCCCAAGGTGACGGTCGCTGCCCTTCGCTTCACTGCTACCGCCCGCGCCAGGATTACTGCTGCTGGCGGCGAGGCCATCACTCTCGACCAGCTGGCCCTTCGTGCGCCTACCGGCAGCAACACACTGACTCTCCGAGGACCCAAGAACAGCCGAGAGGCCTTCAAGCACTTCGGTTTCGGTCCCCACAAGCACAAGGTAACGGCACAATCACATCCCCCTACTTAATTTGCAGGACACTAACAGCTATTCAGAAACCCTTCGTTGAATCCAAGGGCCGAAAGTTTGAGCGCGCTCGTGGCCGAAGACGATCGCGTGGTTTCAAGGTCTAAGCGGTGTTGGAAGGAATGGATGGGGCAATTGATGTCAGTATTTGCGCTTTGCAGATGGATCTTGCATGGAACTGGTGTGGCTCGGTGTCACTCGCGAAATAACAAACTGAAATTTCACGTAAAGCAGGCAACCAGGAACTGGCACTGTCATCCATTTGACCTCTTCTATTCCTGACGTGAATACGATTTGGTCTAAGCAACCTAGACCGGATCTTTTATGTCACTAATGATGATCTCAGGCTTTCTTCGTAGAGCTATAAAATATGATTCTCTGCTTTCCTGGGCCAGGTTAACACCGGAGTCTTAGGCAACCGTATCCAAAACTTACACTTCTGGAAGACTCTGGCTTTTCCCTGTACACCTTTGAAAACAGCGTCTTGAGTTTTTGCTCCAACTCCCTGTCCTCGGAGCCTTGGTAGAACTTGCAGATGAAGTGGCCCCCAGGTTTAAGTGTATCGCTTGCAAACTGAAGTGCCGCAGCACAGAGATCCTACGGCTTAGGTGGTTACTATCGTTATTTGATAAATTGTTTCCGGGCTTAGAGGGACCCTCACCATGCTACCTGCGTGATCGCGAAAGGCAACACCGCTCGTATTCATCAACCTGTCATAGGGATTACTCAAACTGTTCACGCCGAATCCAGATGTTTGCCCCCAGGGTGCTGACATATCACTCAATACAATCTACAACTCGGTAGCATCAGCATCGGTATCAGAGCTAGGGAACAGTAGGCATGTCAAGGGGAGGTTAACGGACATCCACGAGACGTGTTGCGGATGAATGCAGCACTGATGATGTAGACGGCAACTCCGATGGCTGGACAGTATGTCTTTCTATATCGATGTAGCTGGGCTGATCGATTGTTTCGCTCGTGGCAGATGGCGCATTATCTCCAGTGTTGTCGTCGTGGTGGATGGGCGGAGATAGGTTGCGGTGGGACTGTACGATGAAATCCTTAACCAGTTTCTGCACGACGGGGGAGAGAAAGTCCCCCTGGAACGTCGCAACGCCTCGAGGCGGTTGTGCGGGGATGAGATCGATGCCTATGACACGGCCATGGGGCCGAGTACGTTCAAGAGCGACCTGGGCAAAGGGGCGGTTTGATGAGTTGACTGGTTTTTTTTTTCACTCACAGGAGACGACAAGGTCTCATGGGGTCTCGATGTGATGTCACGACATACCTGGGACCAGCTACCTGGCGCATATCCCTATGGAAAATAACATTAGAGGCCCAAAAGCCTTACTGCTAAGCGTCTGTTTTATAATGGGGCAACTTGCCAAATCCACCACTGTTTGACCTTCTTTGAAGATTTTGTATTTCGCGTCCATCTAATAGTGAGTCAGCATGGCCAGGCAGACGATGAGAAACCATCAAGTCATAGTCAGCCAACCCAGTCTCACCTCTACCAGTTTGAAGGCAGCCCGACTCTTGAGGCCCTGGACCCTGGCCTTGCGGGCATACACATCATGACCTTGTCTTTGTTTCCACCGCGATCCGGACGATGACAACCGCGTCAACCACGGCACACCCCCAGAAGGCCGCAAAGACGGAATCAATAGATGCGAGAACTGGGTTGCCAACAGGCGCACTCGGCCCGAGGGCAACATCGAAATCGATGTAGGCGGTAAGATACTCTCAAGCTCACCCGCAGCTCTCTCATACCAAGTTCAAAATCAAACTTGGAGATGCGTTGCCACTGTATCACGTACTACAATCCGCGCGGCAGAGATGTGTGGTCGATTTAGAGATGCCTAGTACGAAGAAGTATTTAAGGGCCAAGGATGCTCACCAACCCCAACCCTAGAGCACACTTTCCCCATGTAAATAGTGGATTTTTGAAGTAAGGTATTTCGATTACTGCGAAGTACTGGTCTGTCAATACGCTCCGCAAATCAGTCATTCTCTTTTGCCTTTGGTTTTGTTTTTAGTCACAATACGTCACTCTAATATATTGTGAGGATGAGAACGACTTAAGATTGTTGTTTTAGTATTCAACTTAGACCTTCCCCTATTAAAACAACCCAGTAATTGTCACTACGAGCACATGGAATACTGATAATAGCTGTTAAGCAAGGCATCTAAATGAACAGGATTCCCATTGACCCAACCGATGCGCCATCCATCTGGAATATGTAATGACTCCAAAACGCCAACATATGTATGCTGCTATTCCTTCCATCAAATTCATATAGCCATATCTGTGATACTGCTATGGCACCTAGGCCAAGAAGCTAGCGTTTACTCCTCGCCTATCTCGCTTGAGAGGCGAGAATGTGCTGCCAGTAGCGTATGGATTGACAACTCCCCCCAGAGGCGCCTTAAGGCGCCGGGTCTGACCAAGTTGTACCTTTGCAGGCCGCTGAGTTGTCTCTCCATCCTCGTCCTCGAAAATCGTCTTATTGGTACCACCTAAGAGCTTGCGTTTCTTCCTTTTGGTGCCTACTTCCAGTATACTGCTGTTAGCGGCGGTGCAAGAAGCCTCTTTCTCTCTGGCCTGCGCAACGGATTCTTTCACATGTGCCGTTACTGATAGACTGTTGGTTTCCTGTTGTGCGTGGGATTCCTCCATCACCTTGTCGAGAGGAGTCGCTTTCCGTCCGGCAGATCTCTTGGTAGGTGCTGCGACCCTGTTCTTCTCGGATGCTGAGGCTTCACCAAGAACCTTCGCCTTCGGTCTCCCCCTGGGCTTTGGTGGCTTGGGAGCTGCTACTACAGCATCAGGGTTGGGAACCGGCTCTGGGCTCGGAGGTTCATCCACGGCCTGTATTGTAGACGACTCCTCACGGTCCGCAGATAGGGATCCGGCTGTTGATGCAAGATAGGACACTTCTTCGATGGAATCGTCTGCGAGACCCTTCGTTCTATTGAGGAATGGCGTGATTGAAAACGTAGATTTCTCACCCAGTAGTGCATGCTCTGCTGCACGTTTCCTTACTGGCCTCTTTTTGAAGCTGTCATCATGGCCAGGTGTAGGAATGGCCATGTCGTCCATGCTCAGTTCTGGTGTCCGCCGCTTGCCATCGGACCGGGACTTCGTGGTCAACTGTCCCTTTGTTCGATCCTGGGGGTATCGCTGGACAGTCTCGGTTTCTTGCAGGTTGCTCCGATGCACCTGGAGCTCGGCTTGCGTCTCCCTGAGCTCGTTCTGTGTGCCCTTTAGTTTCATTTTTAGCCTCGATATTCGCTCCTCTAGCCTTTCGTTGTGACTGCGCAATTCTGCAAGTTCCCTTTCATAGTCTATTTTTATCCTGTCCTGCTCTTTCTTCTCAGAAGCCAGCTCCTTCTCGGTCCTGTCAAGTTTCGACCTCAGCTCACTGATGACACTCTCAACTTCTCTGCTAGGGCCTCTCTGACTTGCTCGCTTCTCGTTCTCGAGTTCTACTTCCAAGGAATCTAATTGTCGTCGAAGATCATGTTTTTCGGCTACCGTGGCTTGATAATTGGTAAGCTGCGATTGTAGATGCTCCATTTCTGGTCGCATGCGCTCTAGCTCTCTGGTCAAAGCAAACTTTTCTTGGAGGGTTTTGCTTGACTTTTGTATCGAGGCGTTAAAAGAATCAACCTCAGCCTTTTCTAGTTAGTAAAACAATTTCAGGGGTTTCCATTGCTACATACTTTGAGGCTAGCCAACTCGACAGTATATTTTTTTAATTGTGAATCCTTGGAACAGACCAGTCCCTTGTTGCAATCGAGTTCGGTGCGGGTCTTGTCGCATTGTCGGGCGAGCGACTCGATTTGTTCGTCTTTTCGAATAAGCTTGTCTTGGAGCAGGGCATTCTCGTCTCGGAGGGACAACATTCGAAGCTGGAGCAGGCGAGCCTCTTCGTCGCGATGAATAAGTTCCGTCTTATGAAGGTTGTTCTGATTCTGCATATCGAGGTCATGAATAAGCGCCATGCGCTATGAGCAGCCAGTCAGTAAGAATTTGCGGACAGCCACACAATATGATAGCATTATACCTCGCCTGAGTCGGCGCTCATGATGGATTGCCGTTCCCTGTCCAAAAGCGGGAAAAGGTGGTTATATCGCCACCGCAGAGAGCAGAGTATGCTATAAACCTGAGAGGAGCGGTCTAAACGCTTCAAGTATTGGCATGCAGGCCTTTCAAGGCGACTTCAGAGATCGCACGGACAAGGTAAAATAATGATGTAGTCGTTGTGGAATGAGGATGAGCCATGTGTTAGCATGACTACTAGTAATAGAGGCAGTGGTAGTAGTATTATCCGTGTTTTCCTTTCTTCCAAGTTCCACCGAAAATAAACATGGTGCTATATACGGCTTAGCGCCTTGGATCAACAATGTTGCGCCTCGAGGCTTATATGATGGACATGATTACGTACTCTCCACCTTTTTGTTCTTACTCGCACTAAGTGCATAGTACTACTAGTACGAAGTACGGAGTAGTGGCCACATCATTCCACGAGAGCTTCAATTGGCTTCACTTCTTGATGTCAATTGCAGAAACCAGCGAAAATTGACACATTGACTGCGGACTGTCGTCACGATGCGCGTCTTTGCGCATTTTCTCTCGGTGTCCCTGCTATTAGTGGGGACTTTGGCTGCTAAGAAGACAACAGGACGATTCGACGACTTTCATCGACTTGCGCAGAGTACATCTCCCCTTAAGCTCAACGACGCCGCCTACAACTCCTTGACAGCAGCACCAAGGGACTACAGCGTGGCCGTGCTGCTTACAGCCTTGGAGTCACGCTTTGGCTGTCAGCTTTGTCGGGAGTTCCAGCCAGAATGGGATCTCCTAGGAAAGAGCTGGGCTCGTGGAGATAAAGCCGGAGAGTCTCGATTATTTTTTGGTACACTCGATTTTACGGATGGCCGTGATGTGTTCGTATCGGTGCGTTGGTGAACTCTGACGAGCTCTGAACCGACTGTTATGATGGGTGTGCTAATTCGAGTTTCAGCTTGGTCTACAAACTGCCCCAGTCCTCCTCCTCTTCCAGCCAACCAAAGGCCCTCACGCCGTCACCTCACCAGAGCCTCTTCGATATGACTTCACAACTGGGTAAGCAATGTCATTGCTATTTGCAACAACTTCCCCGCTGTTTCTAATTGAGCATAGGCCTCCGGCTGCAGAGCAAGTCCATGCTTGGCTCGCACGGCACCTGCCAGACAGACCTCACCCGCCGGTTAAACGGCCCATAAACTGGCTTCGATGGGCCTCTACGATCACTATTCTGTTGGGCCTTGGCACAGCAGTGGTGAGCGCCTCGCCTTTTGTGTTGCCCATCATTCAGAACCGCAACATCTGGGCGTCCGTCAGCTTAATATCCATCCTTCTATTCACCAGCGGGCACATGTTCAACCACATTCGGAAAGTGCCATATGTAGCAGGTGATGGACGGGGTGGGATTAGCTACTTTGCGGGAGGATTTCAGAGCCAATATGGTCTGGAAACCCAGATTGTAGCTGCTGTTTGTAAGACCAGATGATCCCAATCTCCCTCCGCACTCGTTCAGAAAACTAACTGGCATCGCCTTAGATGGTGTCCTGGCATTCTGCGCTATAACTCTAGCAGTCAAGGTTCCTCGCATCGCGGACGCCAAGTCGCAGCAGGTTGCCGTGGTTGTCTGGGGTGTGGTCATATTCCTCGTGTATAGCTTCTTGTTGAGCGTCTTCCGCATCAAAAATGGAGGATATCCATTCTCCTTGCCACCGTTTATGTGAGCAAGCCGTTCCGAGAAAGAAAAAACACGTTTAGGAACAAAGCGGCGTCATTCTTGGTCAACTGCAAATCGAATACTGGGGCATTCGGAGCATAGAGAAGGCAACAGCAACGGCAAAGGAATAACACTTGGTGGCCCAAAGCGTGGCGGTCCCTATCGCAGACCCGCATGAATGCATGG
Source organism: Hypomyces perniciosus (assembly GCA_008477525.1). Taxonomy (NCBI): domain Eukaryota; kingdom Fungi; phylum Ascomycota; class Sordariomycetes; order Hypocreales; family Hypocreaceae; genus Hypomyces; species Hypomyces perniciosus. The sequence continues at coordinate 1,858,843 of SPDT01000006.1, forward strand.
AAATTAGGCAGTAGTACCTACTTACTACCTACATAGAAGGTATATTTGCGTGTACAATAGCGACTAATCGCGTAACGTTTCTAAATGGGTGGGTGGGTTTGGACGAGCCAATGCCAAAGACTTCTCCGTACTGTACTCATGGTATAAACAGTAACCCCGGCCCATTCGTTCTAACGGCCCTTGTTCTCGACTTGCTATCTTTGCAACACGCTTTCCCTTTGCCAGCGGGAGCATTCGGCTTCCCTTCATTTGAATTACCTGGGCATTCATTCAGCCACTGTCTACGGAGTGCACATTGAGCCTTTGATTTAGACCGTTTATATCTCTGTCCTTTATCCCGTCATGGTACCATGCAGAGGGGTCACCACACTCAGACTGCACGCATTCTCATGTTCACGTTTACAAAACGAAGGGCATTTTTCGAGACCTCGCAAAAAAAAAAATGAAAGTCGAGTTCTTTATTGGAAGAACAGCATGTCCAGTGCCTTTTAGGCTCCCTATAGCCAGCAATGCGTCATGCCTCGTCAGGTTGTTTTCACGCCCACCGTTTCCTTGCATCAATAAAGACCAAACGAGGAAGCCAGCCATATGACGCCCCACCATGATCTACCATCCTGCACTCAACCTCATCATCCGAACACCTCTTAACCAATGCATCCCAGCGCGAGAACATTTATGCTCGCGACATGACACCCCAGGCGCGAATGATGTTGTCCGTGTAACCAGCGAACAGGGTCTGGCCGTCAGCAGACCAGGCCAAGCTGACGCACTCTGGCTCCCGGCTCTTCTTGCCGACGGAGGTGAATTCGGGCTTCAGCTCATCGACCTTGCTCTTCTTCTCAAGATCAAAGATGATGATGCTGCTGGCAGTGGCAGCGCAGAGCCAGTATCGGTTGGGGGAGAAAACGAGGGCGTGGATCTCGTCGTTGGCGTTAAGAGAGTACAGATGCTTGGACTCGTTCAGATCCCAGAGCATGGTGGTGCCATCCTTGCCACCAGAGGCGCACAGGGAACCGTCGGGGGAGATAGTGACGGTGTTGATGTAGCCGGTATGACCGATGTGGTCAGTCTGGAGCTTGCAGGTGGACAGCTCCCAAACCTGTCACAGGGAAATTAGAAACGCCGAAGTAGAGTCAAGGCTACGGGCAATAATAAGTGAGGAGGGTGGTTAACGTTCGAAATCAGGGCAAATGGTGATGATTGTCTCATGGCCCCGAGGGGCTCTGAAGTAGCAAATACTTGATGATTTTTGCAAACATCATGTCGACGCAGATAGGTGAATAGACAAGAATAGCTGAATTAACATACCTTGACGAGCTTATCCCAGCCGCTGGAGACGATAACGGGGTTTTGGGGGTTGGGGCTGAATCGGACGCAGGAAGCCCACTCAGTGTGTCCCTTGTCGGTGATGGTGTACTTGCAGTCTCCGAGAGTGTTCCAGAGCTTGATGGTTCGGTCGCGGGAGCCGGAAACAATCTGTCGGTTGTCGGCGGAGAAGGAGACGGAGAGGACGTCGTTGGTGTGACCGACGAATCTTCGAGTGGTCGTTCCGGTCGCAAGCTCCCAAAGGCGCAGGGTCTTGTCCCACGAAGCAGACAGAGCATAGGCACCGTCAGAGGAGATAACCTGGTTCGGCAATCGCCATTAGCTAAATGTTGACGCCACTAAAAAAGGCATCAGTCAATCGTGAGGAGAACATACACAGTCCGAAACGATGTGAGAGTGGCCGTGGAGGGATCGCTTAGGGTAGCCGTATTGGCTCTCGTCGCGGGTCAGGTTCCAGATGATCAAAGTCTTGTCTCGGCTGCCAGACAAGAGCATGTTGGGGCTTTGCAGAGTCAGCTCCAAAGACACATCGTATTGCTCTCAAAATTGGACGAACGTACTTCTCCATCGAGGTGGCCAAGCTGGTGACCCAGCCATTCTGTATCGCAGGTTAGCTTCCATTCTGCATCTGCGTGGCCCAGGTGAGGGATGCAGGAAATAAGGCGATTCAAACATACGTGGCCCTCGAGTGTGCCCTTGAGGATCAATTGTTCAGCCATTGCAGCAGTCACGGCGGTGATGCAGAGGGGGTTTGAGGTGCGTGAAGGAGGAGGGGAGAAAATTGAAGTCGAAGACTGCTGCGCTTCTGCGAAACCTGAGGACCGGATCAGAATCTCGAAGCTCGCACGACCGGGGCTGACTTGAAATTGGGATTTTTTTTGTGTGGGCGAAAAATTAGGGCCGCGCATCTGGATTGGTCAGTACCTCCAAGAAAGGAAACGCCTCAGGCTAATCGCAGGTACCTCCCTAGCACAATACCCCGCTCTCAGTGGAAGGTCTGTCGACCTTCGTACTACTGCTAGTATGTACTACACCTCCATTCTCTCATCTCACCAGGCGAGACATATCGGCCGCTCAGGACATTTACATGCATACAACCAAAGCATCCTTGGGTTTTTTTTGTTGGGTCCCCAGACCAGTGTCTTTGCTACCTGCCAACACCTACCTAGGTACCTATACATACACATACATAAGTGGGAAGTGCTAGCTGTGATGTTTACGACTAGTGCCCGCCGCCGACATAGCAAATATCCTGTCTTTTGACAAGAAAGAGAGTGAAGGAAACAAGGGGACTCCAACTCTCTCTTGTGCGATAGACCACTACCTATATAAGGTGCATACATCTCATGATAGTAATTACGTAGCATGTTCACAATATTATGTTTCCGTGATGTACGAGTATAATTTTATCACTCTTCGCAGTGTTTATCAGTGAACTAGGGGTTCATTTTACCCTGCCATTTATCTTATGAACGCCTAACGCTCCTTGTCCATTCCTGTCCATTCCCGTACCAAAATTCTTGATCTCACTAGGGGCATCAATAGCAATTCATCCCATGAACATACACTACTATCAAGGGCCTGGCGTGTCGCTCTTCTCACGCTGATATCCTCGGCATTTGGCTGATTTCCTTGCCCCAAATGTTCCGGGGCCACTTCACATCGTATGACCAGAAAGTGTGCCGGATCTTTTGCCCAAACGTGACACTTCCTTGCGTGAGAAGAGTGCGTCGCCATTGACAATCATACTATGGTCCGCAATCTCGACCTGGTCTGCGTGTTCGGCGCGGCCATCACTGCTCATAAATCGTTTCATGGTTGATTCCCAGAGCCGGAAACGTTCTTTGCCTTGGTTGTCCCGTTCGACTAGGGACTTGACTTCCTTTTGTTTGCGCATCTTCGATGCCCGTACCAGTCTTCGCAATGCATCTTCCCCTTGCTGAGCATTCCTTGCTGCCTCCTCTCGTATCTTCTTCGAATCGCGAGCCCGTGTATCGCCCTGTGGCGTGAATTTGTACGTGTGCATGCTTGGGAAGTCGGGGAACGAAGCGGGTATATAGCGTTTGCTATCCTTGTCCGGTTGGCCGCTCAGCTCTTCACCAAGCAATGGCAAGGTGCTAAAGGCATCATCGTGGGCCAAGGCCGCGTCGACATAAGCTGGAACTATGTCATTTCTTAAAATGGGTGTTTTGATGTGTGGCCTGAGGGATGAGATAGGCAGATTGTAGCGTCTCAACATGGTCTCGAAGTCTAGTGGAATGGGACTTTCCCGGCGCGACGAGATAGCCAGTCTTTTGGTTTCTTCTATGATGGATTGAAGATCTGTGCATGCATGTGTTAGCCGCAACCTAGTCGCCACCGGCGAAAAGAATGAGGTGACAACGAACACATCTCAACCATTTCTGAGAAACTCTCAAGGGCCTCAGGAGTAGCAGAACCAAAGCCGTCATGAGCCAAAACAATGGCAATGGATCGTTGTATGCCGCATCGCGCGTAGTAGTGCTGTGTTGGAGATTGAGACTGGACCGCTAGCAACACGTCATCCCCCGTCTCATTTGCGGTTTCCTCTAGCACGCTCTCTCTTGTTTCCATAGGCGATTCGCCCTGCAATATGGCAAATCTTGGGCGCTTTGCGTCCGCGTCGCTGGCGTTGGCAGGAGAAAGACTGCGCTTCGATGACATGATCGGTTAGTAAGAGTCGTGGGTAGTGCAGCTTCATAGGTTGTTATCATAGAGGTGATGATTGATGCGCTTTAGTCGTCACCTCGTCTGTGTGGTTCAGATAGAATAGTAGCAGTAATAGTAGTAGTTCGATGGATAGGTTGAGGATGATAAGATCGCGCGGGCAGGGGGGTGGCCCTGCCTTCGGCTAAAACTCGGGACGAGGAGTTGACGGATTATGATACTAGTAACAGGTACCACTACTACTAATATGGTAGTACCTAGGTACTTTAGTACTACTTCGTATAGTGACTCTATAGTACGAAGTACTACCTGTTATTAAAATGAACGACCGTGCGCGTGGTATAACTTCAGATACTACTTCGTACGGAGTACTAGGTACATAATACTTTGGTAAAGATGACACAACTTTTTTTTGGGTCTATGAAACACAGGTAGGTCTGCAGAGGACTCTCATGATAGCATAAGAATGCGGGAGTAAGACAGCAGCGAAACCAATAATACCCTTGTACTTTCCCGATTTCCCGACCTCCGTTGGCTCTATGATGCTCTGTCCCTATTATAAGGCAAGCTAGCTTGCTAAAGAAAATCCCTTTGTTGCCCAAACTAGTTGACTGGCAGTGTCGAACAATACTACATAAAGGTACTTCGTAGACTTAGAGGTAGTAGTATGCCTCATGAGGTTGGTGGATGTGGATAGGCTAGTGGGTAATCTGCCGAAGGGGTTGCAACTTGAAGATCAATGGGCCTCAAGGAACGTAGGGAGCTCATGATAGTTTGGAAATAAAACTCGACTCCCATCACCTAACATGTAGTAACAAAGGTTGGTTTGTGTATGCTATAAAGTTAGGACCAGAGGCCAGTCTAGACCAGCGAATTCAATGATTGGTCGGTCGGAGATGCCGGCACCGGTCAACCCTTTCCCAACCAACCACCTCCCCAAAAGTCGCGGCTAGGAGGGCTTGGAACAGGCCGGGAAGGTAGGAGTACATGTTTTCTATTCTGCTGCTTATTCCCACGCCATAATGTTTCCCTTCGACCAAGCTGCCCTCCCCCAACTTACCACCCGCAAGGCCCTCATCGTCGTCGACTTCCAGAACGACTTTATCGGTGGTGGCGATGGGGGTTTACCCGTTACCGAGCCTCAGGGCTTCGTCAATCGCACCATCGAGCTGGTGGCCGCATTCCGGTCGGTGGGTGACGTAGTCTGGGTCCAGTCCCGCTTCGATAAGTCCCGTCTGGTGGACGGAGACCAGATCATCGTCTCTGAGGATGCACCGGCTCCGCGCCCAACCTCTTCTCGGGGCCGCCGGAGGATCCCCGTTGAGCCCGCTGACCCCGAAACTCCTCCCGGCCCGGCAGACCCGGAAGCCTTCCTAAGCCACGAGGAGCCCCTGTGTGTCAAGCCATCGGATCAAGGGGGTGACATGCCTCCGGCCGTCAAGGAAGCCGTAAGGAAGGGTGATCTGACACTTACAAAGAGCCATTACTCGGCTTTTCAGGACACGCATCTGCTGCGCATGCTGCGTGGTAAGATGGTCATGGAAGTCTTCATCTGTGGCTCCTTAGCTAACGTCGGCGTCTACGCCACTGCCATGGACGCTGCCGGCCATGGCATGACCATCACCGTTATAGAGAATTGCTGTGGCTACCGGCACGAATCTAGACAGACCAGGGCCGTGAAAAACCTCGTTGAGCTTACAGGCTGCGACATTGCCTCATCCCAAGAAGTTCTCGACTCCATCCGCCCAAGCCCAAGCCCGCCTCGGGATCGAGTTCGGACTAGACCAGTTGACCCACCCGGGGCCTCACCTGTACGTTTGTCCTCTCTATGCGAGGACAAGGATATCGTGAGGACCAGCATGTCGCCAGACATTGTGCGGCCCATGACTGGGCTCAGACTGGCCTCAGGTTCACCTAGCCCTGCCACACTTATGGGCGAGGTGAACCAGGCACCCAATGCTGGGCCTAAAAGCACACAAAGGGCTCACTTACGGGAAGAAAACGCATCGTCGAAGCTGCGAGAATCAATTGGAACTGAAAAAGAGGCTGAGTCCGTATTAGAAGCATCCGAGGATGTTGACTCATCTGCGACAAAGATAAAAGAAGATGGTTCTCATTCCGGTCTCAGTTATCCACATCCTAATGAGTCGCAACCACCCCCTTCAAACTTGCCTGAGAGTGTTACCGCTCCCTCAGCAGCGGATAATATGGATAATATGGATAATCGAATCACTGATTCGGATAATGATGATGTATTGCTCCAAAGAGGCCTGTGTGAGGGCGATACGGATGTGATCCAAGATGTGCTTCCCGAAGTACTGGAGCACGAAGCCTTTGAGAAGCTTCAACGGGAGGTCCGCTGGCAGCGCATGTCGCACCAGGGTGGAGAGGTTCCACGCCTCGTTGCTGTCCAGGGCGAAGTGGCAGACGATGGTAGCATGCCCGTGTATCGTCACCCGGCTGACGAATCCCCCCCGGCTTTGCCTTTCTCTCCGACTGTCCTGGCCATCAAGACCGAAACAGAGAAACATCTGGGCCATCTCTTGAATCATGTGCTGATTCAGTTTTACCGGGACGGAAACGATTATATATCCGAGCACAGCGACAAAACATTGGATATTGTTAAAGGCTCATACATCGCTAATGTAAGCCTTGGAGCGGAACGAACCATGGTGCTGAGGACCAAGAGGCTGGATAAGGACCCTTCTAGGACCGGCCCAGTGCCCACAAATCCGAAGCGCAAGATCCAACGAGCAAGGCTCCCTCACAATTCCCTCTGCCGCATGGGGTTGCAAACCAATATGAAATGGCTGCACGCCATCCGACAGGACAAGCGAGCAGACCGGGATAGATCTGCGACTGAGCGGGCCTATTCTGGTGGTCGCATATCCCTTACTTTTAGGCGAATTGGAACATTCCTCGATCGCGACGAGACCATCATCTGGGGTCAAGGGGCGACAGGAAAGACTCGCGACGCTGCCCATTCCATCATCAACGGTCAAAGCCCTGAGGCTGTCAAGATGATTCAGGCATTTGGCACTGAGAACCATGCATCGACCTTCAATTGGGACGCCCATTACGGGAATGGGTTTGACGTCTTACATATAAACAATTCACCGAGGTTCTTTGCTTCAGGGGACGCTGTCGCCAATTTGCGCATTGCCTTCATGCTTACTGAGTATGGTATCAACTATGCCAAGGGTAGCATGGCTCCAGCCATTAGTCCCGAGGGTGAACTCCAGGGCGGCCCATTGGCGTCGGAGTCTCTCCCTATGAGGTTTATTGACAACGACGCTTCTAAATCTACCGTTAAAGGTGACGTCGCTATCATGCTGTATCTTGAAGCTTGTTACGGCCAGGCAAGTCAGAGTAAGGGGGATGTTCCAGCCCCCACTCAGACAGACCTGGCAAGACGTTTCACTCGCTTTCAGCAAGGACTTAGTCTATTGAACACATGGCAACGTCTGAGGAGGCAGAAGGACGATAGCGACAAGGTCGTCTCAAAGGCCTTGGAGCAAGAGCTCACAGTATGGGATACCTACGCATGTGAGACAAGCGACGATGTAGGTACACGCTTTCTAGCCGGAACAACCTTATCACTCCCCGATTTTGCAGTCTGGCCAGTGCTGCATTCCGTATTGGAGGATGGTGGCTCAGCGGTTCTTGACGGCCTGGGCAACCTACGTAAGTATTACGATACTGTTGCAGGACTGGATAGCGTCAAAAAGGTCCTGGGAATGGGTTCAGGACCCGATCACAGTGGGTGACAGGTGCTGCAAGGTGTCCTGGCTTCTCAAAGCTGTCCAGTTTGGCATTCTAATTAATGCAGAGCGGTAAGGAGGGAGAAGCCGTTCTTTTGGAGGCAGGCCTATGATGCATTCATAAACTCGAGTCATCCAGCATCGCGCCATACGGTAATTGGATATTCATAAGCAGCAGAAATGACATACCAAATTCAATAAAACTCTAGCATACAGGGCCTTGCAGTTGATTCCCATTTGTGTCTGACCTCCTCGTTTGTCATGTACATGTTAAATTACATGGCCGCCGGACCTTGTCATTCCCGATGCGTGCTCTCATTATCATTTTGGACACACGTCAAGTCACTTTGCTGAATCCCAGGGGAGAGGATATGTACCGACCCAGTCCTCCACTTCGCTCCTCAGCTGCACAATTTCAGGATCACTTTCGCCATTTCCAAGGTGGTCCATGAACAACTTGAGTTTGCCTGGTGTCTTCTCGCCTCGCTCTTCGGCTGCCTTCCTCACAGTCTTGTTGATCCGGGCAGCTATAGTGACGGCTCGGTCAACAACGTCAGCCACGCGAACAAAGTCACCCTCATTAAAACCCCGAGTCGTCATGGCAGGGGTGCCCATGCGAAGACCGCCCGGCACAAGAGCTGAGCGATCGCCGGGGACTGTGTTCTTATTGGCAGCGACGCCGACCAGCTCTAAGACACGTTCTACCCTGCTTCCATCGATGCCATGGGGTTTTAGGTCAGCCAGGACAAGGTGGTTGTCAGTGCCACCACTGACTAGACTGTAGCCTAGACCACCCTTTCCCTTGTCCTCGCCGAGTCGCTTAGCAAAAGCTTTGGCGTTGGCAAGAACTTGTGACTGGTAGGCATGAAAATCAGGGGACTGTGTCTGCTTCAGTGCCACAGAAAGGGCTGTAATGGTGTGGTTGTGTGGACCGCCTTGGTGCCCAGGGAATACGGAGTTGTTGATGGGGCCCTCGAGATTGTACATCTCGTCCTCCTTGGTCTTGGGGTTCTGTCTGCGTATACCTTTCCGGAAGAAGATTAACGCTCCCCGGGGTCCGCGAAGGCTTTTATGGCTGGTAGTAGTGACGATATCAGCAAAGGGAAAAGGACTAGGTAAGATTTTGGCAGCAACAAGGCCAGAGATGTGAGCCATGTCCGCGACCATGTAGGCATTGACCTTGTCACAGACTTCCCGTATGCGCTTGTAATCAATCAGGCGACTATAAGCACTAGCGCCGGCAACAATGATCTTGGGTCGGTAGATAGTGGCCAGTTTTTCAAGGTTGTCATAATCGATGTAACCGGTGGCCTCATCTAATTGATATGGCACGGTTTCGAAGTACTTTGACACTGCCGAGATCTTCTTGGTCGGAGTTTGATATCCATGTGACAGGTGTCCGCCGTGAGGAAGGTCTAGGCCCATAAGTCGATCATGGGTTTCCATGAGCGCTGAATAGACGTAGAGATTCGCTGGTGCACCGGAAAGCGCTGTGGGAGGGGTCAGCCGGGAGGCATGAGAGGTGACAACAATGTAGGTCACCTACCTTGAACATTGACTCCCCAAGACTTGGGATCCAAGCTGAATGCCTCGAGGGCTCGCTGCTGGCAGAGTCTCTCTGATTGGTCAATGAACTCGTTTCCTCCATAGTATCGCGCGCCAGGGTAGCCCTCGGAGTACTTGTCTAAGGATGTAGTGTTAGGTATTTGCTTCTTTGACCGACCAAGCTTAGATCCAGCATGTCCATGAGCGATAATCACTCACTCTGCATAACGCTGCCGAGAGCATCCAATACGGCCTGAGAAGTGAAATTCTCCGAAGGGATGAGGTTGATGAAGTGCTTCTGCCGGTTTTTCTCCTGTTCTATCTGTTAGCATCCATGCACATCCCCGGTTGGGCAAGGCTGTCGAATCCTCCAAGCAGACCTTTTCGATAATGTCAAAAACAGCCGGGTCGGCCTTTTGGAGATGTGCGGCGAGGAGCTGTGCGAGATGGCGTTAATGTCCAATTGTTATCGCCATCAGTCAATTGAGCAATCACAAACCTGCTGTTGACCATCAAGCGCCAGGGATGACTTGGTCCTCTGAGCAGCGGCGCATGTCGTAGTCACAGACAACCTCGACACCGGTCTCGTAACGCATCGGAGGGCGCTGGATGTGCTTCGCAAGCCGGAGAAAGACATGATTGCGGTGGTGAGATGGAAGGAACAAGATGGATAGTACATGAGAAAACCAAGGGTCCGTGAAACTGCACTGCTCAGGGTGCCATTATACACCAGGCAGGTACTCGGGTTGGAGAGAGGGACGCAAATGCTTCCGCGAGATATCTATGCAGGTTGCACAGACGGCATTGTCGATTGCCCTGCGACGATATCCTCTAGCTTCCTCCCCGACTCTCCGCCGATGGTCTCCGACACCGCGGCTATCGCTCCCCGCACTTCTTTAGCGATAGTGCGCTAGTATGCTAGTGATATATAGTACTACTACTAGTAGCTAGTACATAGTGTTATTAGTAATAGTAGTTGGGGATTTTCGCAATTATCATTTTCCCACCCCACCCTTGGCTACTCTAGCCGCCACTAAAATTGCTCGCCAATCCGAGATTCTGCTATCTTTTCTCTCTCTCCGTTCTTCTTCATATCAACTAAAGTTGGGCGTGATGAGGCTGCTTGGCTCGCATATTTGGAATTCCGCTTTTTGGCGGGAGCATGCTGATATGCCCTGGCACCCTTCACCACCTTGAAAGGGGCAATATGAAGGAATCTGATCCAATCATTGGTTGATCTTTTTCTGATTACTATCTTTTCTCGTCTTTTATTGTGATTGTCTTGGCATTACTGTAATCTTCCCATCCAAGAGGTGCCAGAAGGCGCGCGTGACTACAAGTATCCTCGTCTCCAACTGTACCAAATATTTATGTATTAGTATGTATGTAGGTAGCTTGAATAGTGGATGGCAAATGCTTTATCTGAGCTTTATTTAATACCTCAGGGTTAGATTATCCCGTTGACTTCCCCCTACCTACCTACACACCTATGCATGAGTATGTTTAGATACTACATACTCTGTCGTATTGCCTAGGTAGGTGTCGGTTCCAATCATTGCAAAGCCGCCTTAGTCTGGAAACTGGTTGATCTGATGTAAATTTGCAGGACCTACAAAGTACGACATAGTAGTACTCTACAGCAATCCCGAACGTCAGCTGTGTCGCGATTTTATGAGGAATGGCCTGGGCATTGAGAATACCGGCAGGGAGTGTTATAATGGCTACGCCAACCAATCGTGCATACACCACAATCAGCACACGATGTCTCACACTGACAGAGCACAATGGAGACAGTGTAGACCTTCCGAGCATCTTCAATTCCATTTTCAATGCTACATGCCAGAAGCCCCGCCGGTACGACTGTAGAAAAAGAAGGGCATAAAAAAGGACCCAACCCGTAGACTCCAAATGCAGCCTCCTCTCAAGACCGAAATGTCGTTTTAACTGGCCTACTCGTCGTCCGCCATCAGGGCATTCCGCTTCGCCGCCACTCTCTCCAACTTGCGCTCGCGGGCAGCCTTGGTCTTTGCACGCTTGGCATCCATTTCGTCCTTCAGCGCCTTCTCACGTTGCTTCTCAGCCTTGGCCCGGTGGATCTATGGCAACACGCAGTTAGTATCTGAGCGTTGATCCAGTGGTGAGAAAATAGAGACGGAAGGGGCTGACGTACGTGCTCTACCAAGGCACGCTTGTGCTTGAATGTGTTACCCTTGCTAAGGTGGTACAGCTCGTGGTACAGGTGCTTGTCGATCTTGCCACTGGCGCGGTACTTGACCAAGAGGCGTCGGAGAACTCGGAGACGGCGCATCCAGAGGACCTGAGTGGGCATACGAGCGTCGGCAGTACCCTTTCTCTTACCGAAGCCACGGTGCCGTCCTTCTCTTCGGGACAGGTTGAGCTCGCGGGCCCGGGATCGCGAGTGCATAGTCACTGGCTTTCGGATGATGAGGCCATCAGCGACGAGCTTTCGGATCGTCTGACGAGAGTTGGCGTTGGAGATCTCGCTCTGCTCATTGGGATCCAGCCAGATCTTGCGCTTGCCGCAGCCGATGACGGACGCGGCAAGGCGCTTCTGAGTTCGCAGGTTGACCCTATAGAGGAAGACAAATGCTGTTAGCCATCATAGCCATGTCCAAAGCGCAAAAAGCGATCGTTGTTTGTTCTGCCACCGGAATCGACAAATACCATCATTCATCATCCTCGCATCGAAACAGCGCGCCAATTGCGAATTGCCTGTCCCAGATACTTACATCTTGATTATGCTTGGTGGTGATGGCCGGTCCTCGATGGGTATGAGGTTGGTTGAAGTCTGGGAGGGGTTTGGAGGCCAGAATTTCTTGGGTCACGGTCATTCCACACAGAGTTTGTGGGTTCACGTGCGCTAGCCCATACTTGAAGCTAAGCGAGGGCTCTGATGAGTAATGAGTCACGTCCAATCCTGTCACGTGATTTGGCCAATCAATTCTCCCGATTGATTGCAACAGAATTGCAGAGTATATACGGAGTACAATTTTTCCATTCTTCAACGACTCAGGAACTCTACTTCGTAGTAGGTGCATTCCTCCAGCTTACTTGCGATATGAAAGTGTTATTTAGTCATACTCGGATTTCGAGGTTAATAGTGTGTCAGCCTTAACTACCAATGATGCACGATATAATATACCTGATCAATTAACTATACGGGAGTCTTGAAACCCCTGGCTAGGCATGTTCAGCAATACCACACGGAACTGTAGTCGCCTGCGGTTGCTACAGCTTCATTTTCTTTCATAGCTCATCGCCTCCTGCCACACATCTCCCGCCTAGTCATCACAGTAAAACCGTATACATCATGTTTTTCGAACAAAATGGCCTCATACATCTCTATCAGCCCCTCGGACTTATGAGAGGGTCTCCCCATCAATCTCAACCTTCCCTACACTCCAAATCTCTCGCTCATCCTCCACTTCGTCATTGGATAACCCCAACCCTCCCTGACCTCCCTCTGCCTCTCTCCTCTCTCTGGCCTGCATCCCTAGCCTCATGGCGACACGTTTAAAGTAGTCGCTCATGCTCCTTTTGGTGGTGGGCGGTAGATCGCCTCCTGAACCTGCAATATACTTTTCAAATATCCGATTTTCTTCGTCTGCTACGTTGAAGAGCTCAATAAACGCGGCCTCGGCAGACAGCTTGACGGGGATGACTGGATCCCTAACGCTTGCAAAGATTGGCGGGGCTAGGAGTGGTACGTGTGGCCGTACCATATCCATATTTGTCCGGCTCAAGGTTCTGACGATAACCAAAGCTAGCCGTCGAGAGTCTGTTGGGCTTCCTGGCTGGATGATTGTGGCCAACGTATCGAACATCCTCTTCACACTGTCAAACGCCTTCGGTGGAGATGAAAGCAAGAGCTTGCCTGTTGCGAGAATAAAATTGTCCGCTATGTATATCTGTGTGGGGAAAGAAAGTTAGCAGGGAATGTGTGTAAATAGCATGACAAGACTCACATTTTTGTCTGTCATTCCCAGGCACAACAGGCCTGGCAATTCATCCATTACACCGCTCTGCAATAATGTTTCAGGTGACTCAACCAGCACCGAGTTAAGAGCAAGAACAGATGAATTGCTGAATTGAGACGTGATGACTCTGTTCTTCAGCAAGCTTGTTGCAGCATCATCGGGAACGTTCTTGATCAGTGCCCCAAGAAGTTTAGCGTTTGTGACTGTCATTGTCTCGTCTCTTTCATCCGTATCCATGTCAATCAAGGATAGCACAGCGGACCGTGACGCCTCACCCATGTTTGCGCCAGCCCTGCTAATAACTTCGTACAATGCCTTCAACATAGCTGTCTTCACACCTGGATCGGCCGTCTTTGACCCAGTGACTAGTTCAGCAATGAGGGGGTCGATTCGAGGCGTATATTTGATCAAAGTTCCCAAGGCCTTTGCAGCTCTGGTTCTCAAAACTTCACTGGATGTGTCGGCCAGTGATTTCGCAAATGTACGTTGTAGTTGAGGCAAGAAGGGTTTCAACGCTGTGGGCATCTTCTCCAGTAAGTTGCTGAGAGTGAGAAGAATGGCAGACTTGACCTCAGTGGCACGCTCAGACACTACACGAATGAGAGGCCCTGTAATTTGGGTGACGAATGGTTTCAAGGATGCCTCGCTTGTTCTGTCGACAATATCGGATATACCAAGTGCTGCTTGTACTCTTTGCTCGGCAGATCCATTCATAAGACCTTGCAAAAAGATTGGGAGAATTGCATTGATTCCCTTGGGCAGCTCGAAACCTCGTAGGTTTGCACCTACTACCCCGACGCGCTGGAGAGTTTGTCTTGTTGACACCACGAGGGATTCCATTTCCTCTTTCCTGAGCTTCTTGGTGAACTCATTAAGCGCGCTCCAAGCTGTCTTCACAACATCCATGTCGCCATCGTCGAGCGAATTGAGCAAGGATCGAATAATGTCCTGGTTGTATCGAGAGTAGTCCACTGCCGAAGAAGAGAAAAAGTTGCCCATATGGCGGGCTGTGGTAGCCCTTCGCCGGTGGTCTTCATGTTTAAGGAGGCCGAGAAGGACATTCATGACAGTATTTAGGCCATCGTACTCGTCAATTGACTGGATGACAGTATCAAATGATGTCGCTAGCTCTTCCCGAAGGTCGTCCTCCTCGCAGTTGATCTCATTATCCAGTAGTGAGTTGATGATATTTGGTAGACGACGGTTCATGGCGGCTCCGGCAACCTTGGATAAAGATGCCAAAGCCTTTGCGTCGAACGCTGAGATTGGTGGAGTCGTCAAAGTTGGGATAAGATTGGGCAGGATGATGTTGGACCGCGTGGTTTCGGTCAAGAGTGTCAGAAGGGCTGACAGGGCATTGTCGGCTTCGTTTTCAGAGCGAAGGAGGTTAAGCAAGAATGGAAGAACTTGATCAACAGCTCGCTTGCCGAAGATCTGTTGAAGAGAATCGAATGCCTCCGCAGCGGCCTCTCTAACTTCCTCGTCTGAGTCGGTCAGAGCAGTGCGTACAACGGAGATAAGTGTCTTTTCGTGGTCTTCAAGAGACTCTGGGGAAGCAGAAGAAATGAGTTCGCGGAGGGCGAGGCAAATGCCTTGCTTAGCATCCGTATCTGTCGATGTTTCTAGTCCTTGCTGGAGGGTGGGCAAGAGACTGGCGAGAACCCCATCCCCAGCCTTCCGTATAAGCTCCCCAAGGGCATTACTAGCAATAACTTTATGCTCCATATTGGAGCTTCCAAGGCGCCGAATCAGGAGCTGTGTGAGGGTAGGGACCAGCTCCTTGAGAGTTCTAGGACTGTGAACCAAGACTTTCCACACAGAAATAGCAGCCGAGCGTACAGCTCCAGCCGTATCGCACCGACAAACATAAAGCGCTGACAAGATCTTGTTTCTCTTCTCTTCACCAAGGACTTCTTTCAAAGATGCCCCAGCCTCTTTAGCAGCTTCGTCATCCTCATCTCCTGGTTCGGCATTTGCTTTCACTCCCGTAAGATTGAAGAGGAGATCACCAACAAGTTCGACAGAGCTGAGACGGATTCTATAGCTATCATCCGCTAGTCCGCGCTCTAATTCTGGTAAGAGGAGGTCAACAGCGCGAATTGCAAAGTTTTTAACAAGGAGTCGCCCAGCACGAAGAGCCGTCTCGCGAATAGATTCTACATCGTCAGCCAATCCAGCGAGAATAGGCGGGACGATACGACCCAGATAGCCGGAGAAGCTGTTGCCAAAGCACACCGGAAGGAAAATGAAAAGGGACATGAAACCTTCTCGGACCGCAGATTTAGAAGATTCGACATTTTGAAGAATTGTTGGCAATGTCTCCTCAAGCCTTGTTGTACCCAGCCCAGCTAAGACCTCACTAAGAGCTTGGGCAGAACCAAGGCGGTCTCCGGCACCGGTATCAGATTTCAGGGTCTGCATCAGCCCGGGTATGAGATCAGGCAAAGCATCTTCGCCTAGCTTTTCAACTAACGAGCCAAGTGCCCTTGATGCTGTTGCGCGGGTCGTTGGTACGGGATCGACGGCGGCAATCTTGAGTCCAGCAACAAGGATGGGTAGATGAGCAATTATGTCTTTCTTCTCTGTTAAGTGAGCCAGGCTGCCAATAACCTGAGCCGCTTTGCGTTTGGTGTTAGAGCGGTCGCCGAGGCCACGTTGCAAGATGCGAGTGACCAAGGCCAGAGAAGGAGCATCAAGGTAGTGAACAAACTGCACCTTGATCAAGGAGTCCAAGGCTTCATCTGTGTATTTAGTGGGGTCACTGAGAGCCTTGAGGAGGATGTCAACCAAGCTCTTGATTTCGGGGTTGTTGATGACGTCGCCGAACCGTTTCAGACTTCTGTTGGCAGCAGCTCTTACTTCTTTATGGCTGTCATTCAACACACCAGTCAAGGGAGGAATGATATCCGGTAAGCTAGTTGCAAGCTGATTTGGGTCAAGATATGCCATGGCTCCGAGGAGGTCGCAAGCACCCCTCTTGCTGCGCCACTGCTGATCATCAAGCCCGTCCAGAAGAGTCGGCATAATTTTCTTGACACCATACGAGCTCAATTTTCCAAAACAGGCCTTTGCGGTCGCAAGACACGCATCCCGAACATCGGCATTCGCATCACCGAAGCCGCTCAACAGCTGCGGTACGATTTGGATGACATATGGCTCAAATAGTCGACCTAGTATTGTCGATAAGAGCTCGAAGGCTAATAATGCAGCTTCTCTTTGGTGTGCATCCTTCTTATTCTCCATGGCCCCCTTAAGGTTGGGCATGATTCGGAATTCACGGAGTGCAGATACGCCTCTTCCCAAAACTAAACCAGATAACCCATAAGCGGCGCCCCGTTGTGTAGCGTATTTCTTCGAGTTCATCAGCTCGTCCATAAGTCGCTCAAAATATTCGGACGCTTTTTGCGAACAGGCCCTGATAAGCGGAGGAAGGCATTCAGCAATGGCGTATTGCACCATCTCCGATGGTGTACTCAAAGTTCCCAAGAGGCGTTCAATCACGACGGGTATCTTTTCATCTCCTGAGTCCAGATGGCGAGCCAAAGCACCGTACATAATGACCACGGCTTCGTTGACGCTATCAGCTGCATCACTGTTCTTATCAGGTTGCTCCAAAGTCCGCTCGAACTTTTTCATCAATTCATCAACCATGTCCTTTCCCTGAAACTCGATAGCCCGAATAGCCGCGTCCAGCATTTCGGCTCGAACAGCACCATTTTTGTCTCCGAGGGGCCCAGACTCGATCAAGAAATCAAATAGGGAGTTGACTCGTTCCGGTTGTATGGCTCTACCAAGTTCTTTAAACGCCGTGGCAATGCCATGTCTGGCCTCCCAGGGATCGGACAGATCCATCTTCTTGGGCATTCCAAACTCGTCGAGCAACTGAACCCTAGGCTTTGCCATTTCCAGATAGATCGACCTCAGTTGAGGCATGACCGTATCCAGGGTTTCCTCGTGCACACATGCAGCTTCCGAAAGGGAACGTGCCGCTGCCCTGCGAAGTTGAGCGTCCTTTCTCTGAAGATATGGTATCATTCGTACAGGGACCTCAGCATTAAGCTCAAAGCCACTTTCTTCCCAAATTTCCTTGCCAAGTTCTCGGTTTTCCTCCTCATCGTCGTGGCAAGCGAGCCATATCTCATCAGAATAGCTGAGTTCACTCATATCAACCTCTGCGCTGATCGACTGCAAAACCGTGGTTCTGACGCTAGCGTGTGATACAGTCGCTCCCTTTGCCAAAACCAAGACCTCCTGGTCGTTGATATTGGGTGCGACGCATCGACAAACATCGGAGAAGCAGTCTTTGACAAGCTTGTAGTGCTGAGTGTAACTTGACATTGAATGAATGAGGACGGATAAAAGCTCTGCTCGTGGTACTGACTCATCCGTACAGACATCAGTATGAAAAGAGATGAACTCTACCGCGAGCACAATTTGAGCATCTCGGTCGTCCGAAACAGCCCCGAATCCGCCATTCCGGAGGATATCAAATATGAGTGGGAATGTATATATTAGGGACGCTGCATCGAATGGTCGCTGCTCACCGGCAAAACGAAGGCGGTATAGCACCCTTGTGGCAAGATCCTCAAGCCGTTCCTCACCGTATGGGGCTGACAAGGATACATCTCGAAGCCGTAACGTTGCTGCTCCAATGAAAGGTCGAATGGAGCCCAATCTGGACGCCACTTTCTCAGCGCAGATAATATAGGCCATGGACGCAAGGTCGCCTATGATCAGGCTAGCACCTGCTTCAATGACATTGAGAAGCGAAGTGATAGCAGATCCAAGCCAGAGTGTAGCATCGGTCGGTGGGCCTGTCGCGAGGGACTTGATAATACCAATGCCACGCAGCAGCTTGGCTTCAACCTCTTTGATCGATTCCCTTATTTTTGCCTCCTTCTTTAGTTGGGCATTAACTTTAGACGTCTCCTCGGCGGTGAGCTTCCTCTGTTGACCTTTCTTTTTCTCAAGTTGGTTTCTCAACTCCTCTTCCCATTTTAGGATGTCGTAATCCTTGGTGTTCTTATTCGGAACGCTCTCTTGACCCTTCTTGCCGAGGACATCAACGAAACAGGTTCCTTCCGGTGTCCTAAAAATGGCCGTTTCCATCGGTCCGATTCCGGTGAGGTGTAGAGGGTCCAAGTCACTGCTGATGAGTTCCAATAACCGGGGGGTAATAGCGTCAGGAGCAACAAAGACCAGTTCTGCTGCGGCATTGTAGGCTGCTGCTTTGATGGCAGTAGACTATATTTACCATATTAGCAACTCAAAGGTCCCCAGAGAATATGTTCAATCATAATGACCTACCTTCTGGTCTCGAGATGTGCGTTGGCTAATCTCCTTGAGCAGATCATCGACATGCTCCCTAGCAATGCCGCCAGGGTCAATCCCCATTCGAAGACACAGTTCAATCCAGTTCGCTCGGGGAATGAGTTCCAAACGAGAAAGCACCAGCATGGCACAAGCTTGCTTTTCCAATGTCTCCCTGGAAACACTACCCCCGGTTGCCTCCAGCTCCTTTGGTTCGAGGCATATTGACCTCAGTACTCGTATCGAATTTTGAGCTTCCATCTTGGAATCCTTCTCTTTAGCCTCGATCTGGGCAAGTTGAGCCCAGAGACCATGGATCATGATATCAGCCATCAAGCTTGGATTCCAAGCGTACAAATTAGACAAAGATTTCACCATTTCCTGCTGCACTTTCGGGGGTACATTGGAAGCCGTAATCAAATAGATCACAGCTTCAGACCAAGAAAGAATAACGTCTCTGTCAGTCTTGGCGTCCAACTCCCGTGCAATAGAGGAGAGTGCCAGGTAAAACCATCGCAAGTCCTCTTCCGCGACGACCTTGCTGTAGACCTTGTAACTTAATAGAAAAGAACGTGATGTAGCCAAGGCCTGACTCGGAATGGAAGCTTTAATCAAAGATGCGTTGACGACTGATCTAGCAAATTGCCGCTGCATGATCGGAGCAAGGGCTGTAAGGATGTATGCCCCAACAATAAGGCCCGTCTGGGCGGCTGATGCTGGGTTAACAACAACTTCGTTGAAGTTAGTGATGAGTTTTGAGATAATTGCTTCAGCGCACGAAGTCAGTCGAGGAGTTGGATCTACCCCTTCTATGTTATGTAAGACGCTTCCTACACGGACAAGCCAGACTTTACGGACCGCCGGTTTTTTGTCCGCCAGTCCCTTTAGTATGATATCTAGCACAGGTTGTGAGACCTCAGCGCTGTTTTTGATCATCACGGCGACAGCCCCAGCCAAAGTAGATGTCTCAGCTGCTAGAGCTGCTTCATTGCCCTCCTTTGCGGCAACAGTAGCGAGAACGACTGCAACCTTCTCGGCACTTTCGCCAGACAATGGAATTACCTCCAACATTTCTGCGTGGAGAGTTCGGTGATCAGCAGAAGCAAGCTTGCCAAATTTCAGGGGGCTCAAGATCTCGTCAATGACATGCTCTATAGCCTTGAGATCATGACACTTAGAAATAATGGCACGGAAGGCAATAAGCGCCCCGCCGCGGATGGTAGCGTTACTCGACTTGATGTTTGAGAGAATCGGCTTGAGGAGCCTACCATCAAGTACTCTTGAGATGTCAAGGTTATCGGACAGCGACTCAACCAAACACTGGAGAACACCGTCCAGAACGACTTCGGGAGCACGAAGCAGGGCTTTCTCCAGGGCTGGTACCAGCTCATTCTCAACTTCTTCGAGGGCCGTATAGCCAGAGAAGAAATCGCGCAGCCCAGAAGCGACATGTCTAGGCACTGGAGTACGAGATCCGACAATTTCTCGTGTGTAGAATTCGTAATATCTGGGCTTAAGAGCCTCCAAAACCGGCTTAAGACTCGCTTGACGAATAGAAACGCCAGCAATGACTCCAAGAACAATAGAATTCTTTGCCATTGGCTGGCTACTCTTGGCAGCAAGGGCTGTCACGGCGTCAGACAAGCTCTTTTCGCGGGACGTGGGAGGCGCGAAGAGTTTCCGAAATCCTCTTCTAGTGACAATGATAGCAGAGCGAGTCACAGTATTTCTCGCAGACGGTTGCAAACATTTTTCCAATACGTCCGCGTCAGCCAACAGAATCTCGGTCCCAAACTCTTCCCACAGAGAAGATCCAGCTAGATGCTGCATAAGCATGCTGCACCATTCCACCAAGACAAAGGCACTGGAGGTGGCAATGCCAGGTTTCCGAGACTCTTGACGCAGGGCCCTGACGAACGGCCCCAATGTTTCCGAGTCGATGCGTCGTGCAATAATTGTCGCCAAACATTTTTGGGCGGCCAACCTAGACTCTCGATCTTGGTAGAGTGCATGGGTACCAAAGAGCATCTGAAGGAGGTCGGAAAGGAGGCGCTGTTCAAGGGCTGTCACCGTGATGTCAGCAACATCTTGGATTTCGGAACGGAGCAGGTGAGGAGCGAGTACATTTTTGGGCTATTGATTCGTTGATCAATTGCAATTTAGCGATGCGCACAAGAGGAGAAGAAGATGCCAGGGCGTGTGCTGCGGCAACCAAATCTAGGCCGCCAGAGGCGCCCCCGCCATTGACGGCAGGTTCAGACATGTCAATGGGTGAATTCAGAATACAATAGTAATGAAACCATCGGGGGCTACCAGAGTCCACAAGCACTGTACTGCGGCGGCGAGATCGTGCGGACCACGACAGTTGTCAAGAGCCGAAGTTGATAGACGAGTGTGTTTGCTGGACAGCAGAGAGCTGGAGACGATTTCACCCCACCATGTAATGCTCAAATCTCCTCCACACAAATAATCATGTTCACCGCCCGCCGCCTAAGGTACATGTGCTAGCAGTATGTACTTACTAACTTTGTACTACGAAGTACGGAGTATACACCAACACATATGCGCCTGAAGAACAAAACTCCACAAGTCGATCTCAATAATCACCTGGCTGTGAGGTTTCGAAAGTACCTAGTAGCCATGATTAGCATGAGCTCTGCCATCACGTAGCTTAGGAGATAAGGTATCTTGCCAATGAAACACATCATGTACTACTACAACCAGTACTTCTACATACTACCTATAGTACCCGAATTCACTGCCTCTTTTAGGTACTACTACTTTGTGGAGGTTATTACTCAGGTACTATTAGTGATTTGATACCACAGTCTCGGTCTGACTCTAAGGATGACTCAAGCGGAATCTCGGGTTGGAAAGGCGATGTCCATACCTACCTAGGCTGAGGTACTTTTAACGCGCGTCAAGACCTGCTGGAATACAGTAGATAACTGGCTTCAATGGTCGCCTGGGCTGCTGGGTAAATTTATTAGGTAAGGCACTACTAAGGCATACGGATAGCAGGTACGAAGGTAGCAGCAGTACAGATAAATAGGCATTGTCTTTGACGTGGTTGGAGGGCAAAACAAAGGAACTGACATAGCACTACTGAGAATATACCCTGTTCTCGGTCACTGTCGACAGTCGCCTACTCTTAATTAATATACAAAGTACATAACTACCTAGGTAGGTAGTAATATTAGTAGCCAGGTACGAAGTATTAGGCTCTATGTTCCTAAGAACGAAGGTTGGCTAATTGCCATCTACGTCAGTGGATCCAACTGATCAGCATTAGCATTTCTCAACCTCCAACCCTTGCACATCCAAACACCTAACCCACCAACTCCAAACCGGCCCTCCATCACCACTCATGGCTGGCACGAAGAAAAAGAAGAAGCCTGCGGCAAATCCAGCACGAGGCTTTGCCACGACTTCAATTGCCTCTAAACCTCGGCCAGAGACCAACGATGTTACAGAATCAAAGCCCTCGCCAAATTCCAAAAAACCCAGCAATGGCCTTCCATCCGGCAGCCAAAGTGCCCCGCCATCATCCGAGTTACCAGGGCACAGCCATCAGCGTACAACAACTAACGAAACGCCGCTGAGCCCCGAAGAGTTCGAAAGGCAGCTGGAAGAATCTGAGTTGCAGCTTTTCGTGGAGAAGCATTCTCAAAAGATCAAGCGAGATGCCCAACGGCAGAGCTCTCGCCTCGAAACGGACCGTCGCCTGCTCCGGAGCCAGGCAGAGTCTCTCGGCAGCCATAAGTGGCTACCCCAAGAATTTATGGACCATATCCTTGATCTTATCAAAGCTGAGAGCCGTTTTTCTGCTTCGAGTTTGTCGTCGGAGAACACTGGACCTGGGAAGATGCCTCCCGAAGAGGACATAGTAGCGCGCCTGTGGACACTGCAGCAAGTGCTTGCCACTGCCTCATTTCCCGAGACTCGCGTCCAGGGAGTGATGCAGCATATCGTGGATATCACACCAAGCATATCACCAGCGCCGAGGGATTTTATTTGGGGTTTGGAGGAAGCTCTAGAATGGCTTGCTCGTGAATGCTCTCTCGAAGAACTCCCTTCTTATACAAATAGAGCCAAGGTCATCTCCAAAGGTATGCCTTGTCAGGCTCCAATTCAACCAGATGCCATTTCTTTTCATATTTCATTCTGATCGACGTTCTAGATACACCAAATGACACCCCGATTCCTTCCCGGTCCAATACTCCTAAGCCAGGAGACCTCCAGAACAGTCGCAAAGGGAAGGGTGAAATTGCGAGCCAGCGGCCCAGCAAGACTCAATCGTCTTCCAAGAAGCCACTTGTAACGTATGATAGTGACATCGAGCCCGAAGCATTAATACCTGAATATGTTGCTGCAAAGGCGAAATTATTGGAGTTGGGTCGAGATCAGCCTGCAAAAACCAACGTTGGCGGGCAACAACCCGAGGAAGCCAATGATGAATTGGTGATAGCAAAGCTCGAGGCAAAGCTCAGGAGGATAGAGTCTGACGTCCTTTTTGACAAGTTTACCGCCGATCAGCAATGGAAAAAGGAGCGGGTTGTTGTCGAAAAACAAATAGCAGTCGCCAGGAAGGATGCAAAAGTCCACTCGGAAACCCCACAACCAGATGAAACTGTACCAGACAGCAAAAGCGGCTGCATTAACGCCGAGGCAGAGCGAATAGCTGCAGAGATCTTGGCTGAAAACGATGATTATGATGACGAGGATGGCATCACAGGTCTGTTCGATTCTTTGCCGCAGAACGAGGTGGACCCAGCCACTGGGAAATCGCAAACGGTCATAAATTCCTCAGATGGTGTCAAACTTGTGATTCGAGATTTTGGCAAATGGACAGGCATCAGCCCAAGGCGAGTCCTGGAGGAAGCCTGTCGCTCAAGGCAAGTTGAATTATCAACGCTTCCCCCCACCAACTAAGTTACTTCAAAGCTAATGGTCCAAGGGACCCTTCTGTTAAGATCAATTACACTGTTGTGTCCGAGGCTACATTCGCAAATCGCCATTCCGTGGATATCTGGTGGACAAAACCACAAGATCTTCCCCAAGCTGCCACGACGTCTGAAGTTGAAGTTATCGCCGATCCAACACACTTTAGATTCACTATGTATAGCCTTGCCGCACCAGACCTAAAGCAGTCGGAAGCATATGCAGCTACAATTGCTCTCTTCTTCGTTTTCAGCAGTAATCCACGAGAAGAAAAGGTCAGTCTCAGACTTCCACCTGTATGGCGGGATGTTTGGTCTGAGATGGCGGATGCAAAGAAAAGCCATTTTGATGCGAAAGATCGCACCGTTGTGAAGCATCTCAAATCTCTCGTGCGCCAGAGACAAGATCAAGAGCTTGAGGATGGTGTCATCCTTCAGGGGGCGTTCAGGGGTCGCGGGGGACCCAAACAGTCATCAGACTTGGCCGAAGCCGGGTCTAACGATCGATTAAGGCAAATCATGGGCAATGGAGATGCTTTAAAACAGATATGGGCAGATAAATCTGGGTCTGCGAAGTACCAATCGATGCTAGTAGGTCCTGAGGCTATTGTCCAGTCAAGGCAGATCTAACATGGTACCCCAGCAATATCGCATGCAGCTTCCGATGTGGAACTTTAAGTCAGAAGTTCTAGACACCGTGGATAAAAATCAGGTGGTCATTGTTTGTGGTGAAACTGGTTGGTATGTTGGGCTATGAACCACAGTGGTGATGAGTCTAGCTGACAATGATACAGTGGAAAGAGCACACAAGTTCCAGCATTTTTGTTGGAACACGAACTCGCACAAGGGAAACCCTGCAAAATATACTGTACAGAACCTCGTCGGATCTCTGCTATCTCCCTTGCCCGACGCGTAAGTGAAGAGTTAGGAGAGAATAAGGGAGATTTGGGTACCCCCAGGTCTCTCGTTGGTTACTCGATTCGTCTAGAGGCAAACACGTCCAAGGAGACAAAGCTTGTGTATGCGACGACTGGAATTGTCATGCGAATGCTTGAAGGCTCCAATGACCTCCATGAAGTGACTCATTTAGTCCTGGATGAAGTGCATGAGCGCTCAATTGACAGCGACTTCCTTCTCATTGTTCTCAAGCGTCTCCTGAAACGGCGGATAGACTTGAAGGTTGTTCTCATGTCTGCCACTGTCGATGCTGAGCGCTTCTCAGCATACTTAGGCGGCGCCCCGATTCTCAATGTTCCAGGGCGTACATTCCCCGTGGAAGTTCGCTACCTCGAAGACGCCATCGAGCTTACTGGGTATGTCCCAGGTAGCTCCCAGGCAGACAGGTTGGTAGATCTGGATGATGATCCGATTGAGGACGAGGGCTATGGTACCAACAGCGATATAGCACACAGTTTAGTGGGCTATTCGGTCAGGACCCGAACTGTGCTAGCTCAAATGGACGAGTACCAAATCGATTTCGACCTTATTGCTCAGCTTATGGTGCGAATTGCCACAGAGGAGGCTCTGCAGCCTTATAGCAGAGCAGTATTGGTGTTTTTGCCTGGTATCGCTGAGATCCGAATACTCAACGACATACTTCTTGGCGATCCCCGTTTCTCCAAGGACTGGCTTGTTTACCCTCTTCATTCTACCATCGCCACAGAGGATCAAGAAGCCGCTTTTCTCATACCACCACCGGGTATGAGAAAGATTGTACTAGCCACAAACATCGCCGAAACTGGTATCACCATCCCAGACGTGACCTGCGTGATCGACACTGGAAAGCATCGAGAGATGCGGTATGATGAAAAGAAACAGCTCTCAAGACTGATTGACACGTTTATATCCCGAGCAAATGCGAAACAACGAAGAGGACGTGCCGGTCGTGTACAAAACGGCCTTTGCTTTCACATGTTCACGAAGTATAGACACGATAGTCTGATGAGTGATCAGCAGACGCCAGAGATGCTCCGTCTATCATTGCAAGACCTAGCAATACGGGTCAAAATATGCAAGATTGGTGGTATCGAGGAGACTTTGGGAGATGCCTTGGACCCGCCTTCGGCAAAAAACATCCGCAGAGCCGTTGATGCCCTCATTGATGTTCGCGCCCTTACGGCGGCCGAGGATCTTACACCTCTTGGCCACCAGCTGGCAAGATTACCACTGGATGTCTTCCTAGGGAAACTCATCTTATTTGGATCCGTTTTCAAATGTTTGGATATGGCCATCACGGTAGCAGCCATCTTGTCATCCAAATCACCATTCTCCGCACCATTTGGGCAACGAACACAGGCAGATAATGCGAGGGCTGCTTTTCGCCGCGCTGATTCAGATCTCCTCACCATATACAATGCCTATTTGGCCTGGAAACGGGTATGTCAGTCCAACAGTGGGGTTGCAAAGGAGTTTCAATTTTGTCGGAAGAATTTCCTGAGCCAGCAAACACTCTCCAACATAGAAGATCTTAAAGGTCAATTGCTGGTCGCATTGGCAGATTCGGGGTTTCTCTCGCTAACGGAGGAGGAACGCCGATCACTGTTCCGGCTTCGATTCACTTCAGGCGGTCGTGGCCGTCGTCAACAACATTTCATCGATGTCCCTCAGCGTGCAAACATCAACAGTGACAACGATGTGGTATCGGCTTCCGTCATCGCATGGAGCTTCTACCCAAAGCTACTCGTGAGGGATACACCTGGGGCAAAGGGTGTCCGTAACATTGGAAACAATCAGTTCATTAGCCTTCATCCATCTTCAGTCAACCGTGGACTTCTTGATATTAAGTGGTTTTCATATTACAACATTATGCAAACGAAGTCGTGAGTTGATTGTGGCATATTTTTTACACATTGTTTCTAACGATTTCATAGGGTTTATCGTGCACACGAGACGACCGCTACTGACCCTTTCGCCATAGCGTTGCTCTGTGGCGACGTGCGTTGTGATGTAAGTCGCTCAATCCTTGAATTTGACATAACATATCATCCCTTTTGCCTCTCAAGTCACCTTTTGATTCAAGTCGGCTAACTTCTCTTCTCCTGTTGTATTCAGGTGTACTCGGGCGTCATCGTCTTGGACGGAAATCGTGGTCGCTTCGCTGTTCCTGACTGGAAGACAATGCTGGTCATCAAGGTGCTCCGAACGCGATTGCGGGAATTGCTCACCAAATCGTTTAAACAGCCCGGTAAATTACCCACGGCGCAACAGGAAAAGTGGTTAGATGTGTGGCAACGCCTATTCTCCCAAGATTTCAACCAGGATAAGTCAACTAGCATAGTGAGCATGACATAGGATTTGGGTGGTTTGCATCGAATTGCATAGCATATCTGATTGTAAGATCAAAAGGAAATAGAGGAAATAGAAAAGAACCAGGTTCTGAAGTCGCCCAACAACCACACTACATAGGTAGCATTAGGATCACGAATGGCACATCGGGAAGGCCACACCCGAATTGAGGGGCAGTAGTATGTATGGTCTAATCACCATGCAGCAAGATAAATTATAGTAGCTATGTGTCCCCCTCCATCATACCAGATACGGTGATTGTAAGCAAATACACAACACTGCCGTCAGATCAATAGTGCTCACTCAGCGTCCTTGCCATTATTCTTGGTGATAGCGCCCGTCAAAAACATTGCCTTGAAGTCGGCGTTGCTCTTGGGTGCCGGCTTGCCATTCTCAGAAGTTACTATTCCGTTCTCATTTGGCTTACTCTCTCTTGTTGCTTCAGGTGCTGCCGGCGTTCCTTTTCGAGGGATAAAGCCCAGCCCACGCTTTGGGCCAGGTCTCCCCAGGAGGGGACGTCGAATAGCAGGCGGCGGCATGAGACCCTTTGCTGGAAATCTGGCAGCTGCCTCCTTTTGCTTGTGCTGCTTTGCTCCATAAATGATGTAATCCTGTGTCCTTTCTGCCTTGGCGTGACGAAGCTCTTCGAGAGATCCGACACGCAACTTGCGCCCCTCAAAGTCTATATTGCTAAGCTGCATACTGGCCTTGCCGGCAGTTGCAGAATCGGCGAATTCTATCTTGGCACCACCATGGCTAGGTTGCAGGACCAGTTTGACGACTGTACCGAGTGGTTCCACCAGCGCTCGAACCCGAGCATCATTCACAGTATCGGGCAGGCCCATCAACGCAATGGTGCGGGCTGCAATTTCCGCTGGAGCTGGATTTGATGGTTGATCACTCCCGGGACCGTCCATAACTTCGTCACCCTCTCCATCACAAATCGACGGCCCGGGTGAAGCAGATAAGCGGCTAGAGTTTATGCTGTGGGCCAAGGGCTTCACCTTGGATGCTTTGGAGATTTCGACCTGGAGTATCTGATTGCGGAATTTTGTATTGTTCAACTCTGAAACTGCCTTCTCGGCTTGGTCGTTAGTTTCATAGTCGATGAAAGCGAATCCACGGCCCTTTCCGGCCATAGTTCGCGGGATATTGACCCTTGTAACAGTTCCATATTTGGAGAATACTTCACGTATCTCATCCTCTGTTGCCGTGGTGTTCAAGCTCTGGATGCGAACCTCTCGACCCTCGGCAACTGCGCCTTCACGACTCTTCTTGTGGCCTGGGTCCGAGTACTTGGCTAGAAGTTTATATTTCCCCTGGAGAACAGTACCCTCCTTATGCACAGCCCTCGCCGACGCTTGCCGGTCACGGAAAGAAACGTAACAAAATCGGCGCTGTACATTCACTCTTAAACTAGGCCATCGGACACTTAGTATCTCTCCGCAATCCTGGAATAGGTAGCGGATATACTTTTCGTCAGCGGTTGGCGGGAAGTTGGCAACATAGACAGTTAAATCGTGGCCCAACTGGACCCTGATCTGGGCATGCCCAAAGAACTTGCCATCTCTAAGCAGCGCAGACTTAGCCTCATCTGGAGAGCTAAATTCGATCATTGCCGTTGAGGACTGGCCACCTTTGTCCTGTACAATGGCCATGATGCTCTTGATATGACCGTATTCTTTGAAGTATTGGCGGAGTTTGGTTTGAGCGATCTCGGCGGGAAGATTTGTCACGATGACTGTTGCATTTTCTCGATCCCGTTTAGATTCTGATTGAGGTTCACTGGCCCCATCTGCACTCTTTTGGCGCTTACTGACGTTCTCGTCGTCCTCTTCGGTCTCGGGGGGAGGTTCCCGCTTCCGTTTAGTCGTGCTAGGAGATATTACCCCTGTGTCAACAGCCTGCTCGGGATTTTGCACACCATAGTAGGCAACATATGCGGCAGCCTTATCCTCTTGCTCGCGTGCACGGCGCTTGGCGATCATCTTTTCTGCTTTCTGCACCACGTCTGTGGCTCTCCGTACAGAGTGTGAAAGTTCGTGGTCGTTGCAGTGTTGTATGTACATGTCTAAGGCTTTTTCGGGCCAGTCGATTGTTGGCCGAGTTGCCGCTCGTTGAAGAACCGCAGTTGCTAGGGTCGGTATTCGAAAGCCAGTGCCCAGAGAAGAAGGTGTGGGACTTCTATTGGCCGGGGTTGTTGAGGAAAATATGAGCATCTCCCACATGTAGTAGCGAAACCAAAAGTCATGGCTGTCGGCGTAGATTTGGATGTTGGCCAGCTTGTTCCATTGGGCCCTTGCCTCGTCTATGGCCCCTTTCTTCTCAGTCAGGTATTGAATGTAGATTCGCTCAAGCCGGAACTTGGGGTCTCCTTGGAAATCCTTGCCATAAAGTCTCTGTCCGACCACTTCGACATCCTCCAGTGCAGCACTCAGACCCACGTCAGCCACGTCGACGGCCTCGTCTGTTGCACTCGCATCCATTGCGGTCCGTTTTAGAAATCCACACCAGGCCACATACATCTCAATCATACTCTCCATGCCATTTTTATACAGCTGGTTCTCGCTGGTTGCCGCATGCTTGATGGATTCAACTTCAGTGAAATCCAGTCTTGCTTCTTCTGCACACAGTATCAATCTGTTCCACAGCCGCCCTGACCACGGGCAGTGTTGGACGGCTCTACGGAGGACATCAAGCAGCTTCTCGGGACCCTGATGGACGGTATGCGAAGATAGGAAAACGATGTACTCGTGCCATACAGCTTCGTCGGTGGCGAATACCCCGGTCAAAGCCCTGTCATAAAGGCCGCGACAGAGAGCCATGCCGATTTCGGGGTTGTCATTGCTTACTCTGCCCTGTGGCATCTCCCACTCGAGATATTCTGCCATGATTCCTTTCTGGGCCTCCATGTCGTTCATGCGAGCAGCTTGTTTGAGCTTGAGCTCAAAGGCGTCGCGCGCGGCAATTATGTGCTTAGCTTCTTGAGATAGTGCCGTAATTTCCTTCATGGAATCTTCCCAGGCAGCGCGGTTATACTCCGACAAGAAACTCGAATACATCTGCGACGTGTCGTCCCAAGTGAGATGTGGGGTCATGAGTCGATCGCGGTAGAGGTGGGTGATGCGCCTGACGCCTTCGGGGGTCTTGGTCTTGGCCAGCAACTCCATCTCCAGAGAGATCCAGCGATCCCACAATATGTGGCTATCGTCTAGGCGATACTTGATAGCTTCGTAGCCTTGCTGCCATAGGTCGAGAGCAGCGCCAAAGGAGAAGAGTTCGCGGCCCATCATTTGTTCCTCCTCAGTCCAGCCAGCTTCTCCAGACTGACTGTTGGCCCAGAGCGACCAGAAGTAGTTGCAGTAAGCAAGCCATATGCGCAGGCTGCCGGGTTCTGTGCCGACCGCGCGCTTGTAGAGCTCGACGACATTGACGCGCTGCTCGAGGTCGAATGAGTTGCGGATGGTCTCGTCAATGTAAGCCAGCCAACTGTCCTCACCTACAGGATTGGCCATGGTCGTTTCCGGCGGTTCGGGCAAGGCATCACAAGGGCCGTGGCCTGGTGACGGTAGTGGCAATGGCGATAAGGGCGATGGGAAGAGAGGCGCACGGCTGGGAGGAAGAAAACAAAAAGGAAAAGCCGATACTTGGATGAGGGTCAGATAAAGTGGGATCGACAGAATTGGTGGACAGAGTACTTCGTAATAGGCCTACTTTGTACTAGATGCTAGTACTAGTAGTACTATATATAATAATCAATGGCGACAGCAACTTGGCAGTGGTCAGGCCGCTAGCGAGGCCACTGACCTCTATACAGTACCCTCTTAGTACTAGTGGAAGTACTAGCATAAAATCACTAGGTATAAATTGAGTAACAGTTAAATACTACTACCTAGTACCTAGTAGGTACTACTACCAAAGCAATGTGGGGGAACGGAGATGCCGTTTAAGCGCTTGCTAGGGAGGGGGCACTTAGGGAGGAATAAATTGAGGAAAGAAAGGAAAAAGAAAAGAAGGGGAAAGAGAAAAGGCACTCTTAATTGATATCTTTTTTTTTGGAACCAGCATCAGTCCGAATCTGCCCAATCAGGCGGTATCATTGGCAATTAAAACCGTTACCACTCGTACTCACAAACCAATACCTAAGGCCTCAACTACTAAACGTTATCACCCAAAGACTCGAACTTGGCATCGGAGCCTGTGCAGGGTAGATAGGTACCTGCCCTGCTTCATATTCGTACTTCTCTATCTATAGGTAGTTATATAGTACTTAGGTACTTTGTAGAAGTACTTCAATTATATGGAGTAGTAGTAATACTTTTTTTTTGAAACACATTGTCTTAAATGACGTTTATTTGTGGTATTATGTAATTACCCGTCTCACTGATTGGGTTGTCCCGTGTATGTATTAGTATGTACTCGTACTCCTTGTAAGCCATGCCATGCGAGAAAGAACATAGTTTCTCGTTTTCCCCCCCATATCACAATACCCTTGAACACACATCGAGTGCTGAACAGTTACCAGGCATAGCTAACTTGGTTACTCAGTAGTAAGTCCCCGCGTTCAATACGTGCAGATGTGCACGACGATGTACGGAGTAGAGGTAGGTACATCGTACTTCGTACACATTGACCTCAATATTTGACAAGGCGACACGGTACCGTTTCTACCATGTATAATAGCCCTAATCCATCCTTCAAATTCGCGGAAGGAGTTTTGCGGCGTGGTCGTGGGCTGTGCGAGCCTCGAAGTTCTAAATATATAGTACCTAGGTACCTGTAGTCCGAGGTAGTACGAAGTACTACTACCTGTAAGTATGGAGTAGTGTACTTCGTACTTCGTACTAGTAGTATAGCAGGACTAGTACTCCGTACTTCGTACTGCCAAAGATACCTAGTACCTAGTAGAATATGTGCCACCTACGAATATCGTCGTGCTTAATCCGATCAGTGGCGTGCGATGCAATAGCTCAGTAAATAATACGAAGTACGAAGCACATAATCTCATATGTACCACATCCAGCTACTACGTAGTTATATATAAAGCATACTATTTCGTACGAAGTAGAGAAACCGCATATTCCCTGTATTAAACTGGGTGTTAATATGGTACTAATGTACTAAGTAATACTCCGCAACTTTAATTCTCCTAGGCCTGTTTCTCTCCGGTGATGGCTAGTACATTAGTAGTAATACTACTAGGTAGTAGAGAGTACGAAGTACTAGTACTACTCTGTACTTGCAAGAGCATTTTCACTCCTGCCAGTGGGCCTACCTTGCTAGTGGAGTAGTAGGTACATCACTTGGTGCCAGTCTTGTTCCGGAAAATCCATTGGACCCTGACTAGGCTGTCTCAAGTTGAATGTCGGCGACTACCAGCGAATCATTTGGAGTGGTACCTTGCGAGTTGTGACGGAGCTCCGCTCTCCAACATCTTGGGACAACGTGGTCTCCCCACCCCTGAACAAACAAACGAGTCAGAGGGATCACTTGGACTCGTCAGGAGAGATTAATATCAAACACAAAGTGTGTGTGTTTGTGCATAGTTATGGTACGATATATCTTACTTAGAACTGACTCTACGAAGTAGATAGCAGTACTATATAAATGCCTAAAATAATGCGTAATGCCATACCTGCTGATATTGGAATGTGGGAATAAACATACACCTGCACAGTACCTAGACGCAGTACAAGTACAGTAGGTGGTATCTGTTAGCCGCTGCAATGTTCGGGACCTACCCAACTCGGCAGTGCATAAAGCGTATTACCTGCCTGCGCCGTTGCCTCAAGTTCGCGCGGAGCGGCAGCCAAGCGGGCTTGTGGGGCTTCCATCTCCATCATCA
Source organism: Hypomyces perniciosus (assembly GCA_008477525.1). Classification (NCBI taxonomy): domain Eukaryota; kingdom Fungi; phylum Ascomycota; class Sordariomycetes; order Hypocreales; family Hypocreaceae; genus Hypomyces; species Hypomyces perniciosus. The sequence continues at coordinate 1,891,538 of SPDT01000006.1, forward strand.
TCGCCAAAAATACTAATCCTGGACTCTTCCTTTTCCACATCTCGACTTCTTTCTCTCGTTCGCCGTGTGCATTTCGTCGTTTCTCGGAGTTCCAGCCCGTCGCCATTCTCTACTATCTCACACATTCGTTTCCTTACATTCTTGTACTCTCGGGCCCATTCTACTTTCTCATTCCACTCCAGTGTCCCCTCGTCAACCCTCATATCCCTTCCATCCATCTAGGCCTCGGTTGCATTCCACGCGCGGCCACACTTTATTCTGCCACACGCATGTTCTTGTCTTTGTTTGTTCGTATACTGCTCGTACACGGCTGTCCCACGGCGCCTCACTTAATTATTGGTCTGACCACTCAAGTCTGATCAATCTAGTCGAGGCAGCGTTCGTGTTCCCCGCCCAGCTTTGAGCTTTTCCTTTGTCTACGAAATACTTCTCCTTCTTCCTCGTTCTCGCACCAAGCCATCAAGGCATTTTCCCACTCGTTTCCTCTGTTCTCAGCGAATCACGAACGACACCCTTAACGACACCCGGAGCGTCTCATCTACGAACATTAAAACAGTCGGCTGCTAGCACCGAATCGACATGCGACGCCTTCTCCCCATAGCCCTCAGCGCCCTGAGCGCTTTCCACGTCCGCGGCGCCGCCCCCCAAGGGACTCCAGCCTGCGCAGTACGTTAGCCAGGGCTCCGGACCGCTCTTCTTCGCTAATCCGTTACTCTAGCCGGGATGCCAAACCGAAGTTGCAGCCTTGTACACCAAGTTTGCCTGTGCCAATGCTGTCGACGTTGGCTGTCTATGTGCGAAGCCGGACTTCTTCTTTGGGGTGCGGGACTGTGCCGGCCCTGCCTGTGGTGCAACTGACGTACAAGTCCATGATTACCTTGCTGGGACTTTCTGTCTGAGTAAGGAGACATGGAGATGATGCCATCATCTACCCACATGGGGGAACCAGCTCAGTGCTGACTGCTATACAGACCATCCACCACCATTTACTCCCACAAGTGTACAACATACAGCTACGCCAACAACCGCTGGGGTGACTACCCAAGCTCCAATTGCTTCAACCACGGCGCCACCATCGACATCGGCCGAGTCTCCCGCAAGCCAACCAACAACCTTCGAGACTTCCTCGCAGACGTTGACTCCTTCACCACAGCCTACAGCTGATTCCACCGTAAGTACCTGTTGACTGTTCTCCCCTACTCTCGATTTCGCCAACACTGGATTCCAGTCTTCTGTATCGACGCCAACATTGACCTCTGGGGCCGAGACAACGGGCGGGAGCGCCAGTGAGACTTCTACGGCTGCACCAGCATCGGCTAGCTCTGGACTGTCCCAGGCAGCTGTAATTGGAATCGGTGTTGGCGTTGGCGCCGGCGTTATTGCGGTTGCCTTTGTCGCTATTTGTCTGCTTCTGAAGAATCGCAAACGGAGCCCCCGCCAATCTGTCGATGCAACTAAGCATCTTTCCAGCTCTGGCCGTGAATACCCCGCTCGTGATCAGGGCTCTTTTGAGAAATATTCGAATGATATTGAAATGGTATCTCATCGATACGAGGACATGGTACCCCGACAAAAACCGAGGACTATGGTGTAACTCGACATGCATTTCTTTTGTCTTGCCGAGAGACTGGCGATCTGTACTCTGGCAGTGAGATCGACCTCGGATAACTGGCCGGATTCTCTTCAGTCGATGTTCTCTTTTACACTGGCAACCAGATATCAAATTCATCAATACGTCGCCCAAATATGACAGCATATTGAAGGCTAGGAAAAGTGCTAATATTGGCCTCTTCCCAAATGACGGCTTTCATGGCGTACATATACAGATAGGTATTTCCTTTATTTGCTGGCGCCTACGGAGTGCTAGCAACAGGGAAATCGTATTGGCTTCGTCCAATCAGATGTTGCCTTGTTGCTACGCATGGCTTAAGTGCATGAGGAACCTCTATCGGACGGCGAGCCGCTGATTGAGGGAACCAGAAGCTCCGCTATTGTCCAATTCCCAGTTTGTTCAATGTACATATGTTGTTACAGGCCAACACGGCTGCCCACTAAGTACATTCATCATAATGCTACCCTGTCGCTTCAAGCATAGTGAGATTTTCTATTCGGATTGCTGGCGCCTCTACCAAGAGTAGTATGGCCTTTGGCCGTAGATTGGACGATTTGGTAGATGGACCCATGGGCCATTCTGCGCCTTCTTGGCTTCCCGTTCCTCATGCTCGCGTATCCTCGTCCGCTCTTCTTTGAGGACAACGGTGAAGCCTGTACGGTTTCAACGCTCGTTAGCTGCTAAACTTCCCTGACTGCTGCTGCAGTTGGCTTAAAACTTGCACACTGTGAGTGACTTACTCGTGCTTGGATGTTGGATAAGTCCCATTCTCCCTCGGCCTTTGTAGTCGATTTCCTTGCCACGCCAGGCGCCTCGCCCTACCCACGACTGCGCAATGTACATGCGTGACGGATCAGTGATTTCTATCCACTTACCCTTCTTTGTCTTGATCTTCCGTGGCTTGCCAAATACTTCGCCATTGACTTTGCCTAGACCCATGCCGCGTTGGGCAATGGCTAAATCCCGCGCCTCCTCCAAATAGTACTTGATCTCGGCTGCCATTTTCTTTTTCGACCACTTCATTTGCATTATGGCCTCATCAACAGGTTTTCCGGCAATCTGACGTGCGAGCATGACAAGTTTCTTGACGCTGGTGGGAAGGAAATGGCTCTTATGAAGGAGCTCGCGCTCGGTCATCTTGATCCTCTCCTCTCCGCTCAATTGACCATTCTGGCGTACCATCTGAATGACCTTCCTCCGCTGCCACCGAATTCGACTCCGAGGGTCTGGATCTACCACCATAGCCAAGTTTTCCTTAGTCTTTTGCTCAGCTAGCCCGGGGGTGTCGATGTCTTGCGCTCCCCTCGGAGCTTCAATTTCGTCTTGAAAAATATTGTCCTCAACTCCGCCGTGCATATGCCGTTGCAAGAACTGTTGTCGTTTCTTGGGGTCGTCGAACTCAGAAGTCGCAGGATCTTGGCTCTTGCCACTAGAATCTTTGGAACCTGACTTCCCCCATCCTTTGAAGACGTTAATGGACCATTTGTGACGGCGTTGAACTGCAGTGTTTAGGCATCCAGATAAAGCATTCCTTGATGTTGTCCCGGTCCTGCATGGAGATGACGGCGGCCCTGCTGCAATTGCCGTTGGCGGTTAGCAATTGAGGATTGAGTTGAGGATTTCTGAAATACCTGACAGCGCCAACCGCTGAGTGGCCAGACGTAAACTCATAACCGCAAAAAGAGGATGATTTACGCCCTCCTGACAGTCTGGCAGCGATTCACGAGGTATCGAACTAATTCGCCGTTCGACGTTTCAGATGCTTTTCTTTGTTCCGGGGTTCTGCCGCCACCGGAAGATACCATTTGTCACGTGATTTGATGTAGCGTGATTATCAGACCATCCTCCTCGGTCCGTAGCAGACCTCACAATTCTCGTCACATCGAAGTTACGAACGGCCGAAAACCCAGCCCTGTCGCTCCTAAGCAGCCGGAAAACAACTTAATCACAATGGCTATCAAACCGATTACCGGAGTATGTTTACCCTTGCTCAATGGCATTGTGGCGTGGTGCAATCTGACTTAGGCATGTGGGAAATTCTCAGAGCTGACATGGGCATAGATGGTGCGGCGACGCCTTATCTTGGACCTTGGTGTTGGTTTGGGTACGTGGAATACTTCGCCCCTTCTTAGGGCCAAGGAGCAACGATAAGGGGTGGTGAGAATCACAAGGCGATTGACTAACCGGTTTTGCAGGTGCCGGATTTGTCATGGCCAACTGGTACTGGTATGGATGCGCCAAATACCCCTTCTGCGAGTGATGAAAAGAGAGGGGATCTAAATTGACAAAATAGGTACGGCTTTCACATGCCCCGAACCATCGCCCGCGATAACTACTACGCCAAGCTGGAGGAGAAGCGAACTTCTGAGAAGAGCCAGTGAAGAGGGCATTTCGGATGACTGGGCAGGCTGCATAAAAGAGTTGCAGGTGTTACGTATGGTGGGTTACGCCGGATAGATGGGCAGGAGAAAGGACGAAACGAGAAGAAAAGAAGAGACAAGGCCACAGGAACAGAGTTGCCGGACAACATGTACGATAGGCAAGGGCAACTAGGTCGACCTCTGCTTCGATTGAAGCCTTAGATGGCTTAATCGGTAAGCCCTGGGGCACAATGACTCCATCTCATTTGTTCTGTGGGAAAAGGCGCCGCGACAGTATGGAGGTGCGCCCATTTGCACTACTCATGGGTCGTGATATGGTCAGATTGTATGTCTTGGTTTCTTGGCCTCACATGTCTGTGATGGACCCATTCAGGGACGAGAATTAAGAGTAGTAGAGAGTTGAATAACGTAAAGAAAGAAAGGAAATAAGGGATTGAAATATTTTTGCAAAAAGAAGAACAAAAAAAACCTCAGTGAAGAAAGGATTATGAGAGCGTTATCATGATGCTACATCAGCATCATGCCAAGTCGATGACCACTGATATGGTTTCGTCGACTCTTTCATCCTGGAACCTCCGCCAGTGCTGTTACTACCCTCAACGGGGCCGCTCTCAAGCTCGTCTGCTTTCCCCTCCCAGGCCGTCGTCTCTACAGTAAAGGTTCCTCTTTTGTCCTTGCACCTGTTGATATTGCAGCAGTCGAAGTGTCAGAAGAGAGCTCAGCCTGTCGGAGACCAAATAAAAGCACGACTAAGAGAGCATATGCGAAAGGGAAAAACTCAACTTGCGAAATAGCCGATCAACAGCAAAACACTGCACCGGGCTGTCGCGCGACAGCGGCCGCTGCACATCGCACTTGTACTGCAGCATTTGAAACAGCTCGCAGGCCGAAAGATCAATCTTGCGCGAGGTTCCGCCACGGTCGATTTTCCGGCGCCGACCGTGGACGTCTTCCTGAATCCGGAGGGGCAGCTCGGAGACTGGAAAGGACCGGCACGGAGGCGTCATTGCGTCTGGTTGGTGTGTTATCGGGACTGATGGAGGCCGCGTTGGGCGGTCAAGTGCTCAAGGCCGTTGAGGAGACGAGTTTGGAAGAGGTGAGTGAGTTCGATGCTGTAGAATTCACTTGTTGGCCTCACCCCACTATCCCCATTCATTATCCAGACTACGCAACCATTCCGCCCTGGACGCCTCATATTATGTCGCGAGGGAAAAGGAACTACTTCATTTCCCTCGTTCATTTCAAAGCATCTACATCACTTGTATCAGCGCGCTGGAATTGGGCTTTCCGCAGCCACAATGAGTTTGTCTGGGCTCAGTCACACTGGATGGACAAAAGGCTGTGGCCTTTCATGTAAATCAAGGGAGACACTTCCATGAATTGGATATTAACCTTCAGCACAGGTACTAGTCAGCTTCCGCATGACGCTTGATGCAGGGAGCCAGGCAAATGGGAACAATGCCAGATACGTCAAAGCCACCCACTTGGATGAGCTCGATCTGCTTGCTGCTCGTCACTTCCGAGCTACACAGGCGGCAACAGTATCCGCATGTGGCCGTTATCTGCCGTTGGTCTACAAGATGATATCTACGCTCGTGTCGCCGCCACACCTCAAGGCGGTATTTGTCCTCGACCTTGATGGCCGTTTTGATGCCACCCGTCTTACATGCGCCGACTCCGATCTACGCCATGTCTACATCCAGCAACCGGCTCGAAGTTCCGGCAGTAGTGGTAGTGCCGATTATATTCGATCACTTGTGTCAGAAGCCGAAGACTTCATGCTCTATGGCGGCGGTGCAAATGCGAGTCTGTCTCGCCAATGGTGGGGTACAATTGTTCTGGGTGGACTCAGTGCTGGTGATTTCGTCGCCGGTTGGAAAGGATGGCTTCGTATTGATCGTGAGCACGTCCGAGGCTTTGCTCCGGGAACGAGTACTGAAGATGCTCTAGAGCAGCGCTCTGTGCGCCAGAAGGCGGTTGAGGCCGCGGGCTGGGCCGCCACATCGCAGTGGGGAGACTTCATTTTTCATGATAAATAAATTGCCTTCCTTTTGGCTCTTTTGCCTTTGCATCATTACTCTTGCTATCCGGAATCTACAGTAAGTGAACGCATAATGAGCAGAGTTCCTTGGTACTCAAACATGTGAGAAGAGGCGACCACACGGAGATGATTTTGACTTGATACTCATTGGGGGTATAAAAAGGGCGCTATGGAGATACAACAGAGTAAATACTGAGCCAAATTTATCAGTGCCTCTGACGCCCCATCTACTAGCTCTATCTCTTTCGGGGGTTCAGATATTGAAAGGAAGAAGAAAACCACGATTCGCCTTATCAACCCGAGTCTTGATCTGATACTCAGGCAGGAAAATCTTCAAAGAATTGCTAATTCAACGCATCATTTCAAGGACCGCCAGTCCTTGAATCGGTTCATACGGTAATGATGTCATCATCTGCATCAACAATGGCTGTGTCAATGTGACCAGCAGATGTGTAGTCGGGTTGACCGAGAACATCCTTCTTCAGCGAGGAGACAACCTTTTTGTGCATCTCACGCTGGATTCCATGGTTAACAGCATCGAGAACAGTGTTAACGGTAAACCGGGGTTTGTATGCCAGCTCAGTACCGTCCTGGTATACTCCTGTCTTGACGAGGATACTGTACCAATCGTTCTCTGCAATCTCGTTGACAGCGTTTGTACCGCGGATGTCGCTTTCGGGAGTGTCGCCGACGAAATAGACAGTCTTCGGTGGTCCTGCCAGGCTGTGCTCAGTACTTCGCCATGTCTTCATGAGACGCTCGGCGAACTCGAACGTGGACACCTGAGGCTTGCCAAAGGCATGGGTGTGAAGTTTTCCCTTTCCGGCTGTCAAGTCCTTGAATGTGACTTCGAACATGCGTCGGAGTGCGCCCATACCCAATCGGACGTGCTCATGGGCAGCAGACCAGACGATGTCGTTGTGGGAGAAGTAGAATGGTGGTCCTTCGTCAAAGGTGTCGCTGCGAGTGCCGAGACGGCCGCCCCGAGACATGGCAAGATCAAGCATGATTTGAATATCGCCCGCCCAGTCGCGTGAGTCGGCAAAGATAAAGACAGCGTCAATGATAACATCAGAGAAGTCTCGTTGCCGGGAGTTTGCAAGCTCCTCAGGGGTCAGTTTCCGGAAAGGGGTTGTAGCTGCGTTATGCTTGATGATGTCGCCAGGGGTGACGACGTCTTTGAAGCCGTAGCCTTCTGCTACATGTCGGCACTTCTCGCCCTCGCCACCAATAACGAGAACCGTGCCGTAACTTTCGGCCATTTCCCTCATGGGGGTGTGGCCACAGATGAATTGGCCAGGCTTGATCTCACGCTGGAGCTGGTGTGAGAGGTCCTGACACCGCTCCTCTTCGGTCTTTCCACCACCGTTGGTCAAAAAGATATGAGGTCTAGGGGGTAATTGTTAGCCCCGAAACTTTCCATTAGACAGAAGCGAATCCTCGCCTACGGACAGTGAGACTTGACCATGAGTCACTTACACCTTGATACTATATTCATTCTCGCCGTCTAGAACCTTCATAGCCTCGATGGCTTCGGGGATGGGCCGACCACCCCGGACGAGAACACCATCAATGTCAAAGGCAAAGACGAATGATTCGGCCACAGAAGAAGGACCTATGGGAGATACGGGTGTTGGTATGCTGGATATACTGGCCCTGGAACTATTTGATACCAGATCTGGAGAGCTAGGTGCTGAATCCGAAGCTCCCACGCTCACGTCTAGGTCCTTCTTGACCTTTGAAACGTGCTCGTAGAAGTCTACCTGTTGTTGTTTGCTCATAGACATGGTGATGATGTATGGGGGGTGAGATGTAGAATAAGAGACGGCAAAGTAGCAAAGCAGCGACAATGTAGAATATCACCTTGAATCTTACAGTTGACAAGGTGCAGTATTTTAGATGAATGGAACTGTAGGCTGAGAGGACTGTACCGTCATTAACGGTGGCAGAACTTGCGGGTCTTTATATACCTATCTTGATGCCTTGGAGTTCTACTGTTCTCCTGCTCTTCCCTCGAGTTGTGTACATCATATCATGCTTGTAGATAGTATGAATCTTACCGCGTGGGCCCCATTGAATCTCTTCTGATGCAGTTCCTTCGTTCTTTGTGGCAAGTCATCTTGAACATCCACTTGGCAGGTTCCACTTGTTGAAAACTCTGGAAGTGAGTATATGTATCTTGATCGATACCAGGGTGAACAGAGCATTTGGCAACTTGGTACGTAGAAAAGGCATAAAAACATGACATCTACCATGTAGAGTTACATAAGGATATGACAAGTGCATGGCGTGGTCTAAGTCCGTACCTACAAAAACTGTTGGACGGTGGACTGAAACGGGCTCCTCTGTGACGTCAGGTCCGCCCCGCCCTCCCGGTGAAGTCCTATCAGTCGCTCCAATTGGCCCCGCTACGGGGCCTCCAAGACCCGGGCGGAAACAATCGGACACGGAGTAACCTGCGGTAACTGCATTTTTGTCCCTCGCCCAATCAACACACACACATCCATCTGAATACCAAGCCGGTGAATAGGCACGTTGAGTAGTGACGTTGAACTAGTGCGGTTTCTTTTCCCCCTTTTAGCCTCTCAGGGAGCCAACGAAGCGGTCAGCTTCATGGCTTGTATCATCATGACGTCGATTTCAGATCCCGCCCCTTTTTTTCCTTTTTTCTCGCTCTGGGCAAGATACGTGGGTCCAGTACTCGTACATCCACCAAGTGAAAACTGGGTGGTGGGATGAGTAGTAAAGTAGACATGTGAAAGGGATTAGATTAGTAGTAGAATGCACCCCAAAGCCCGGCTTACCGAGGTCCTCTGCCGTCAGAAGCCGCTTGTTGGAAGGGGTTCATCGATGAACAAATTGCCAAGGAGTAGAGATTTTGCTATCTACGAGCCTGCGAAAGAATATCAATGATTGCGAGCTTGACCACGGTGCATAGGTATCTACGGTTGGTTGGTAGAGAAAATAGAGGGAGTGCGTAATACCAATGGCCACTGTTGCCATGTTAATCCTCGCTGGCATCACGTAACTCCTCGCAGCAAACTGGAATAGACCAGTTGCATGTCATGGTTGAATATTCGCACGTACCGGAATCTACCCCCGCAACGACGTACGTATGTACTATGACCTCACAGCCTTGATAGTGGAGGTTTTTTGGGCTGGGGGATGCATTATGGTGGATGAATGAAGACGATGAGGTAGGGAAAGAAGCGATGGAGAACAAGAAACGCAGCTTGTGAGCGTGTTGAGTGAACACTGGCCATTAATTACGCTTTACGTGTCCGAGGAAAGAAACTTGACCGTCTAGTGCGAACATTCAAACATGACCCCCAACTTTGTCTCCCTTTGACATAGAGATCGTCACCAGATACCAGAGATAGTCGGGGATAGTTGCCCTAGACCAACAATCCATGAGTTCGGATGAGAACATGTTAGGAGCATGGCACAGATCACATTAAGCTCTATCTTTCCAGAACCCGCAAATGCAGTGATCACGATGGCTAAGGGTGTCAACTCCGTGTTCTTCTGGTATCTCCATAGTCATAATGAGGGTATTATGGTGATGAGCTTGCGGTCCTAGTCGTCATGTGATGTGTTGGGCTTGCAAGGTTGGTCATCATTCTTCAATAGAGACAGCATCAACGCGAACCCAGACCCGGTCAATCGGGGCCAAGAGGTTTGATACATGGTGGACTGTATTATCTGTTAGCATATGGATGTGTTGTTCCATAAGTCCGATTGAGCTCGCCAGCTGTTGTGGCCCGAGGTCGTGACGGCTACATCCAGCCTTCAGTAACTCTGATCTTAGCCATAAACCCAAGAGTCGGTCTGTCCGACATTTACCCTGCATTGGTTTTATTCAATATCGATGCGGCATTCATCTATTTCAAGGCCGTTTCGACTGAGGTTGAAGAGCGGATATCTGAAGGATTCCAAAGTATGTATGCATGTACTTGCACTTAAAAATATTGATCAAGAATAATGGGCTTCCACAGATTTCGCAGATCATGTTGCTTTGATATTGCTCGTAATCTCAAATGAAACGAAACTGCTGGCGATGCGCTCCGTCTGCGTGAGGGTGGAGTATTTATGACCTTACCATATTAGGCTAGACTGTTGGTCACCGCCCGGCAGTATGTAAAAAAAAAAAAGACGTTTCAAGTGGGTGTTATCGCAGAAATCCTAGATATCAATATGCATCGAGTGAATCTCAACTTTGCGATTGCCTAACTTCAACTGCCATCGGGAAACGCAACAATCAGTTACACCTTCAGTATGGCTGCCAAGAGCGTCACGACTGGTAGCAAGCGAAAGGCTGCATCAGGCGGCAAAGGAAAATCGGACGACAAGAACAAGAAAGCACGACTGGATGAGGTCAATGCTCGTCAGAAAAAAACTGAGGACGATTTCGAAGACTTTTCCGATTCCGATGATGGAGGTGTAAAAATCGATGCAGACAAGCCAAGCAAGGCCCATAAGAAGGATGAAAAGTCATCATCGAATGGAAAGGTTTTCGAGTCAGGTGTGTTATTCCATCTGCATTCATACTCCGTATCTAGGCGGTGGTTTCGAAGTACTTACTCTACGTTAGGGCAAACTTCACGCGAATCGCATGCCAAGCAGAAGCAGTTGGCTCAGGAGCGAAAGGCTGCCAAACCATTGGCCGACGAAGTCCAACGTACCAAGAAGATCTGGGAGAGGTTGCGCCTCAAGTCTCATGTTCCCAAGGACGAGCGACAGAAGCTGGTTGCCGAGTTGTACGACATTATCACGGGACGCATCAAAGATTTTGTCCTCAAGCATGACGCGGTCAGGGCAGTTCAAACTGCGATCAAATATTCAACTGCTGAGCAGAGGAAGCAGATCGCCAAAGAACTTCAAGGGACATATGCGCAGCTTGCTGAGGGCCGCTATGCAAAGTTCCTGATTGGCAAGCTGCTAGTTCACAACGATGACGAGATTCGTGATCTGATCATCCCGAACTTTTACGGCAAGGTCCGGAAACTCATCAACCATGCCGAGGCGTCATGGATTCTGGACGATATATACCGGACAGTGGCGACTAAGGAGCAGAAAGCTATCCTCTTGCGCGAGTGGTATGGACCGGAGTTCAGTCTCAAGGAAATGACAAAGGATGCCAAGCCGATATCCGATCTAAAGCAAATCCTTGAAAGCGAGCCAAGCAAACGAGGACCAATCATGAAGAGTCTACTCGACCTCATCAACTCTCTTGTCCAGAAGAAGATGACAGGATTCACGATCCTGCACGATGCTATGCTGCAGTATTTCGCGAATACACAGCCTGGAACTGAAGAGTTTACTGAGTTTATCGAACTGGTCAAAGGTGACGAAAGCGACGACCTTCTCAAGAACCTTGCATTCACCCGCTCTGGTGCACGACTTGTTTGTCTACTCCTAGCACACGGTACCGCAAAGGATCGTAAGGTCCTATTGAAGGCGTACAAGGACACTATACTGTTGATGTCTGGGGATCAGTTTGGTCACATGGTGATTCTTGCTGCCTACGATGTCATCGACGATACCAAATTGACCTCCAAGTCAATTTTCCCAGAGCTTCTAGGGGAGAAGGAGGAGGAGATGACAGAAAATATCGTCGCCGCTGCCAACAATCCCAACGCAAGAATAACCCTGCTATATCTGTTCGAGGGTCTTTCCAAATCGCTTTTCCCGGCCAGTCACAGCTACGACGTGGATGTCCTGAAAGAGGTGCATGAGATTCGTAAAACCACGAGCAAGAAGGATGACGAAATGCGACGTAAGGAACTAGCGACTTCATTATCATCACCACTGATCGCCGCAATTGCAGCCGCCCCATCGGATTTGACAGCAACAGCCTTTGGCTGTCAGTTTGTGGCTGATGTGCTCCTTTCTGGAATTGGAGAGAAGCAAACGGCACTCGAAGCTCTCGCACAATCTACCAGTGGTAATCCACAGCAGAAGCCAGCGGATGACGAAATATCAGCCCGACCGCACATCTCGAGCACACCTTTCGGAGGCCGAATGTTGAAGTCCCTGATCCAGGGCGGTAGATTTGATAAAGTCGCTGGTAAAGTTGTCCCAGTTGATCCACCGTTGGGCTTTTCGAATATCCTATATCCCGTGATCAAGGATTACATAGTGGATTGGGCAACTGGACCGAGTTCATTTGTTGTGTTGGCGTTGGTGGAGGCCGGTGATTTCAGCGAGGTGGATGAGCTCAAGAAAACTCTCAAGAAGAACAAGAAGCTACTGCAGAAGGCTGCTACAGAACCTACGGCTGAGCAAAAAGCGGCGAAGAATTCGAAGGAGGATGACAAGGTTGGGAAGAAGGACAAGAAGAGGGCAGAGTCGGCGGTGGGGAACATGGGCAGCAAACTGCTCCTGACGAAGTTTTGAGTTAACCAAATTCTGTAAAGACCACCAAACTACGGAGAGAGGGGCATCGCCTCAGTAATAGTTTCAGCATGTCCTTCAAGAATCTGGCGTCTTGGCTAGCTTTGGGACCACTCACAATTCCAGCAGTGTTTTTTATTTTATTTTAAAAGAATGGTTCCTTTTGGTAGTGCTTTGGTTGTCTTGGCTTCGGTCTAAGCCTCTGAATTATAGATACTTTGTGGACCACAGTGGCAGACAACAAAGCAATGAGTGGGACTATGATGATGATGGATAATATTTATGGACGAACGTTAAGATGTTGAGACTTGTCTATGTTCTTGAAATATGACTGCGGTAATAGATAGTAACAGAAGGCGCCAGGGAATATTTAGTTTTCTTGCCAAGAGATAAGAGATGTGTATGGGATGGGTCAATATGCAGCCAAACACAGGACGTTCCAGCGGCTTGCCGGAAGAGATTGTGGTATTCTTCAACCCTGTCCGAATGGTTCGCAAGCCATGGCTGTAGTACAGAGGGGAGGGCAAAGCGAAGAAGTGGCTGCGTCTCGGCAGTTTGCGCTTTGTACGACGGTGACGTGCCGAATTGTCTTCAAGAGCCATGTATCATCAGTCGGATGCATGAGTAGAAGGGCCAGGAATCGGCGATACCCAACCATTCACCAGATAGTCCTTGAGACCGAAGAGCCCCCTGGGGTTTATGCGTGCGTCGTTTACCGATTGTCCTGGTCGTTGTAGATTGTTTGGGGTGTTGGCCTTAAGAATACCGGAATAAGAGGCGGCGCACGAAATTCTATTATGGTTCCATCTAGAGTCACACACAGACATCCAAGAGTTGGACAGTAAAAGGGGAGTTGAAGACAGGATGGTGATCAGGCCTGAGCTATTGGTTGGGGGCATCGAGGCGTTGTCCTCGTCCACCAAGCCGAAACAACGCAAACAATAACACGGGAATCAACAAGGAGAGAAACAAGGCGGCCATCTGGCAGAGGCCGGCATAGCCTCACAGAGCGGTCAGTGACTTGTTTCTGAAGAGGAAAAGAGAAACAGACCCTTTGTTTTTGCCGGCTGGCTGAAGGTGGAGAGACTTTTCTTCGGCTCTTATCAGGATATGTTCAGTTTACTCCACGGATACTTACCGCACTCTCCATCTCCAACTCACTCTTCGATCCGCACTGCATCGCCCGCCCTGTATGCACACGCATGTCATGAAGCTCTAATGCTCTGATGCGCTGCATGTCCTCCATCATACCCTTGTAAATGGTGATGCCTCCTCATTTACCCAGACATCACGCTTCCTTTTCGAAACTCCCGACCCTTTACTTATCGATTTTGATATCCCGTGACAGCCGCACAGGACGGACAGCAGAGGAGAAGTAGAGGAGTGCCTCTACGGATGAGCCGAGGCTTCGGATTTTCCGGACGATCCCCTGACTTCTCTTGTGACTGCTAACCTCGAAAGCCCTTGCCAGTTGGTTTGCTTCCCAGTTTCTCCTCCTCCGTCCTTTTGCTCAAATTGCTGTCTTCGTTTGAAGAACAAGCGCACCATCGTTACCCCGGCCCCATCATGCTCATCGAGCCTCACGTCATCCGCGACAGCACCAACTGTCATGCTGGAACGGCTTTCTACTCCTGTGTTGCCAACAAATTTAGAGGATGTTGCTCCACAGATCCATGCTCTTTGCTATTCTGCCCGGACAAGATGGGGTCTATGAAGGATCCAAAAGACGAGAGCGAAATCGATCCGACAGCTTCGGGCTCTAAGGGAGGCGATAGAAAGGGTGACGAGGCAGACGCTACCTCTACGGCTGCCACCTCGAAACCCACAAAGACAACTACCATGACGGACTCCGGCATCACTCACACCATACCAAACAATTCGGTAGTCACGGTAACAAGACACACCACCATCACCACGCGCAAACCGACACCGACAACTTCGAGCGATGATGACTTTGCGTCATCAACCGATGCCGCCGTTACTGAAACGATACCCCCGACTTCTGAAGCAACACTAATACCGTCTTCCGCCGAGGCTGGTATAGGAGGAGATTATATTTCGAACGGCCCTGCCACTGGTCCGCTCTCGCCTGGAGCTATTGTTGGCATAGGTGTTGGAGGTGCCATGGTCATTGCCATTTCCGTCATCCTCATTTTCACTTTGATACGCCGCCAAAAGAAGCGCCGATCCGACACCAGATCAACATTGAATGGTGATAATGGAAGAGACGATTTGGTTGAGGAGAAGCATTTCCCTCAGCCTGTATCAGCCCACACCACGGGAACCCAAGGAAGTAGCGATCCTTTTGCCCCGTTTGGAGGTAAGCATTTCTCGCGCCTAGATTGAATATTCCTTTACTTGCTAACACCTCCCCCAAGGCCGCGCAGACCAACCCGAAGACCCATATCGGCCACCAAGTGGCACTTTCGAAATGGACGGAACCAGTGCTGCTCCGATTGAACTGCCGGCCATCAGTACCCCTGGCCCAAGCACGACCACACGCAAAGCACCACGGCTCGAGCCGGTTCAGGAGATTGTGCCATCAGATCCACGGGCTAACCTGACTTCCCTGATGACGGACAGTGGAAAGCCAGCATACGTCAACCATTGGAACCAGTACAAGAACCTCGGCTGAGGTTGAGAGACGGAGTGGAGGAGCAAAGGAGAGAGGCGAGAGTACCACTTTCCAAAAGATGATACCCAAGTCATGGCTGATACAGATTCGGCAATTCATGCGATCCCGAGATGTTGAACGCATAATTCACGGCGTTGAGATTTTCATGTTCTTCTTTTTTGTCTTGCAATGACCCGGCAAAGGCAGTAGTGGCTGGCAATAACGGTAGTCAAAATCTTTCATAATAGTACAAGTAAAATTTCAATGATTCTGAGTGGTCATAACGACACCATGGTCAAAACAGATTTGTTTCCAGATTATGGGGGTATTTTCCTCACGTACTTGACATGTTTATGTGCAAAAGGAAATGGCCCCTTTCCCAAGCGCCTGAAATGCAAATGCGAACACCCTGCAAGCCGAGTCCGGTCCAATCTTGATCCATCCCCCCTCTGCTGCTTCTTGTTAATCAAGAAACGCAATTTTGTTGTAAAACGAACAAAGCGATATAAGCAATCATGACCTTTTTATAGGGCAAGTTATTGCCATTGTCATCATCGGTTCTGGAGTTTTGAGATTTCGTCTAATAGGTCCTGCAAGTCTTCGTCCTTGATCTTGTCTGCCAGAGACGGGATCAACGTCTTTGCCTCGTCAGCATTCTCGCAACATAATGAGCCTTCGAACATGTTAGCCTTCGTTTTTCGCGTTGTTCCGCCACGACCAAGGTGGGAGAGAGCTACCAAGCTGCGCCCGTTCAAACTTGGCCAAGTCCTTGTGTGCGCTCAGTAAGCGTTCCACCGCCTCGACGTTCTCCTTCTGTGTGAATCGTGCGAAATGATCCAGGTAGTTAAGCGTCTGGTTCAGCATTCTGGTAAGAGAGTCACGATATGATTAGCCAAAATATTCCGTATCCAGACCTCCGTCTGTTTCCCCAGCGCACACGTCCACCGGGATTGTTCACGTACTCCGTCTCGTTCACATTCTTGCGGTCGTTCCGTCGCTTAGCGACCAGCGCGTTGAGTACAAGCGCCGCTTCAGAGAGTGTGAGGGTGTCGACGTGTTGGAACTCGCCCAGGTTCAAGGTCACTGATGCTTCTTCATTGCCTGGCGGCGGCGGCTTTGGGCGAGACGTCCGGTGATGGGACATAGTTATCTGGAGTCTAATGCTAGTTCCAAGGAAGCTAGCAAGTCGGAGTGGACGGTGCGACAGTGACGACGGTGAGTCTAGGTCGTGAGCCCTTCGAGCATGCGAGCGAGGACAGCGAAATACTGGGGATGAGGCTCTCGAAGTTCAAACCCAGACCAAGGCGCTTTCAAGCTATCCCTATCCAAATGCAGCTTAGTGGGTCTGGAAGTTCACTGCCTTTTTAATGCAATAGGCTTAGTGCGATCGCCGCTCTTGTGCTAAGATGCTGATGCCTTGATGCGTTCAAGGACGTGTTGGACGAGTTTTACGACAGTATGTAACAGGAACTTCAATTTCTCTCAACGACAATGCAACAATATTTAGAATTTGGGAAAAGACGAACTACATAGTGGTGTATTATACTTCGTAAACATGTCCAAATTTGCAAATCTCGATGTTTTTGTACACCTGTCACTCTGCTGATTCAGCAAAGGGCCTATTATTATACATAAAAGCGGCACCACTCAGGCACCGCTATGATCGAACCTCGTACCGCTACTGTGAGAAGTGGCATAACCACCTGTGGACTGATACATGCATTCATGCTTACCGGAGAAAATAACTGAAATTTAAGCAGGAGATTGATATTCAATTTAAGGACAAGGTACGGATGGTCTACACATACATACGGGAGGAGAAAGGACACTGAGCCTTTCACCTCATGCGGACGAAGCAGATACGGATACTCACTCATTCTCAGGATTAATGGTCTCACCTCGATGGATTGACGAGCCTTGAAGGGCCCTGTAGAACTCGACGCTGGAAATTTGACGACAAATCTGCCCAAAAGACGCCATGTATGTCCATTTCATTTCCCGGCATCTAGCTGAGTTGGTCAGGTCTCATCGCAAAGCAGGACCGTCTTCGCTCTCATCATCATCAACAAAGCCGGCGGCTTAATTTACAACAAGACCTTCCATGACGGCGGCCTCAACAAAATCAGCACAAATGACTATCTCGTCCTAGCCGGCACATTTCATGGGTAAAGAGCTCCCTATCTCATGTTCTACTACAGGCAGCTTTTCGTGCTCACCACCATATGATCATGATCCAGTGTCCACGCCATCACCGCCCGCCTCAACCCTGTCAAACCGGTGGCACAGCCTAGCCCCCCTGGTAGCAATGGTGTTCCCAACCGACCAGAGCCATCATTGGGACTAGAGGTGCTAGAGACGGAGAATTTCCGTTTGCAGTGCTTCAACACTCTGACGGGGACCAAGTTCTTGCTCTTCACCGAAACTACGCAGACGAACGTGGACGTTACCATCAGGAGGATATACGATCTTTATGCCGACTATGTCATGAAGAACCCGTTTTACTCCTTGGAGATGCCGATACGGTGTGATATTTTTGATCGCAAGCTCTTGTCGTACATTAGGGAGATCAACAACCGGTAGGAGGAATCGGCAGGAGTAGGGGTGTAGAGTCATTGGTATCGATTTAATTTCATATGCAGTCTTGGAATTCATAGCAGACATCTGTTTAGCTTTGTGTCTTAGGGTCTTGCCGAATATCTAGTGTACACCTTCTACCAAATCGTCCGAGTTGGGATTTGAATTACGAAGTATCCATCTTATCCCCTCCGTCCTTCTTGCCCCCTTTATGTCCGCTTCCGCTGGCCTCATCTTCTTCCTTAACGCCTTCCAATGAGGCCTTCTTGGCCGCCTCCTCTTCCTCTCGGGCCCTCTTCTCCTGTCGGGCCTTTTCCTCCTCCATGCTCATGCGCAGAGCAAGGGCCAGCTCCGGCTCCACGGCGGGATCAAAGCCAAACTCGAACTCGTCGTTGGCACCGACATCACCCACTACGGAAGCTCCCTCGCCAAGCATAATGGGTGTGGAAATGAGCTGGTCACTCAGAAGCTTGCTGCTAGGAGGAATGACAACCAGGTGCGATCCTTCGTTGCCTTTGACGGCATCATTGAATGCCTGCAGCTTCTTCTGTGTAGCATCATCTTCAAGATCTCCGAAGAGAACAAAGTCGATAGAAATGTTCCCCTTCTTCATCTTCTTGGCGAGTTGAACAAGCTCCTTCTCCTGTGCTTCGACGGGCGAGCAAACAAATGCTATTATCCGCTGGCGCTGAGACCGGTTCTGTCGGTGCTTGAGGGCGAGCTAGCAGTTTATTAGAAGGGAAATCAATAATAAGAAGCTGGAGGACTCACAGTTGCTATTTGGATTCCGGTCTTCAAGTGAGACGAGCCACCGATCTTCTTCTTTGTCCTATGTAGACCGTCGAGGATCTTGCCTTGCTCCGTCGTGAGAGTAACAAGCACCTCGGGTCCCTTTCCACCCATACTCATCAAGCCAACAGAAGACTCAGGGTTCCCTTGAGTAATACTCTGGAACAGGACATTCACAGCGTCCACCTGTGAGTCGAATCGGGTCGGCTGGTAGTCTCCATTCCTGCTGCTCTCACTGTTGTCCACCACCACCATCACAGCCTCGAGAACCATCGTGGCGAGTATTAAACACGCTCGGTAGCTGTATGGTTCGAATAATCACTTCGGGCGTTGGTCGGGTAGTCGTCGGAGTTTGACAGTAGTAGTGGTGATGAATGCAGAGTTCCAGGGTTGAGTAGAAACAAGGCTACGTACTCCGTACTGATGCCGCAACTAGTTGGAGCTCTGAGTGTCGTAAGGCAGTTCAGCCTGGCGGAAGCTCAAGAGCTAATACTCCGTACTAGGTACGGAGTACAGAGAAAGGTATCAGTGCCTAAGGTCGCTGTAATTGGTTAGTGGGTGACAAAATAAAAGGGACAGCTTAGTAACCGACCTAGTACTACCTTCAGGTACCTAAATGTCATTGGAGGATCACAAAGGATTAATTTTCTCTAACTCCTGTTGAATCCATTCTATTCTCTTAGTGCAATTTTTTTGCTACATTTATTCTTTTCGCAGTGATGAGATCTCTTGTCTTATACTGATGTTATTAGATGGAGTACCGTATGCGCTGTTGTGCTGTACCTTAGCACTGCTAAAACACTATGTACGACTACAGGGTACAGGTACTACTCCGCAAGTGCTACAGAGCACCCGGTACTACTTCGTAGTACTAATCTTATTATAGAGTACTATGTACCTAGTACTTCTGTTTATGTGCTCAGTAGCACGACTGTGCGCCCCGCGTTGGTGTCCAGGATCAGCAGCTTATGTAACCCGTTCTTACTGATCTTGCTTGTTTACCTTCGCGCGAGGAAGCCTGCCAACTCGCAACGCGACTTACCAATTCCACTCACACACATATTACAAGACATCCGCGACAACCACACCATCCAACGCGATTTCCATCTTTGCCACACAAGGCTTTTTTCATACGATCCATCATCACACAGTCGCAAACCACAACATTCAGCAATCATGGCCCCCATCCGCACAACAAAACCAAACTCCGATGAGTCGATATGTTCAGCACAGAAACGCGCCGCATCACATGCCGAGAGCCCTTCAACACCGCAGAGGAGTCCCATCAAGAGGAGAAGACTAGGCATTAGCCAACAGCAAAAACAGGCGCTTATTGAGAACTTGAGACTAGAAAGTACGCGCAATTCACCAAGGTTTTGGCGATAAAGGGATACTGACAGCTTTCTAGTTACAGAGCGAGCTAGAAGATTGCGGGCGCAATACCATCTCCAAGCGCAAGGTCTAAGATCACGAGTAGAAATTCGAATCAACAGAATTCCAACTGCCCTACGTAAACTCAAAATGGGGGACCTGCTTGCCAAGTATGCAGAACAGGAGCAAGAGCAGCAGCAACGCGCACTCGCACGGCCACCACCACTACCTGCCAAGGATATTCCTTCCCGCTTGAGCCCTCAGAAACCTGCCCAACAGCTGAGTCGTGCACTTCCTGCTGGACGGGCCCAGAAGCGTTTGAGGTAAGTCGCCTGTACATGGCGTCTTTTGCTTATCTAACGCGAGTTCCAGCGATGCGATTACTGGCGACAAGGAGAATGATATGGAGAATGTCGAAAATCCCAAGAAAAGAGCACGTGGCGCTGATGCCGCGCCTGTTCGTCCAACACAAATTTTATCGCCCACCACATCCAATTCTCGTCTAGCAAACCGAGAACGCCCTACGTCACCCATCAAGTCTCAGATTGCCAAGCCTAGCTCACCACTGAAGGTTATCGGAGCGGCCCGTTCAGCTGTTGCGACGAATATTCTCTCAAGCATGGTGGAGAAGGCAAAGGCAACACGAGCTGGGGGGACAAGGAAAGTGACCACGGCATCAAACGTGAGTTCAAGTTCGAGCTCGAGCAGAGTCACTGCAGCAACCGCAGCGACACGAACAACCGCGGCGGCGCGAACACGACGCACAGCAGCAGCCCCGGCTCCAAAAGCACCAGTATCGAGGCCAGCGACTCGAACGACACGCAGAGCTAGTGCCAATAGCGAGTCTAGTGAGGCTAGTACCAACACGGTGGTTAGGAAGACAGGTACTGCGAAAGCTGTTACCAAGAAACCCGTCATAGGAGGTGTCAAGAAGGGGGTTTCCGGAGTAGGCACGAAGCCATCAGCCGCGAAGCCTGCATCAACCAATACTAGTGGAAGGGTATTGCGGAAGAGGGGATAGATTTTTTTTCCTTTTTGGGGAAGGTGAGAGACAGGGCGGTCATGGCTTCCAATGGATTGTATGATTATGGTTTTGATGGATTATGGGACGGCTATGGTTTTTATTGGTTTGCGAGGCGTCTGTTTGGTATCATAAGAACGGTTCATGAAGGTCAATCATTAGGGTCACGGGTTAAAAAAGGGGGCAAAACGGAGTTTCGGGTTATGTATCAACATCAGGGATACGCTAGAGCAATAGAATTGGGTGTGTTTTTGATTCTTTATCCTGATGATCCCTTCTTCTTTTTGTCATCGATGAACTCAATGTTGTCCTCCGGTACATCCTTGTACTTCTCGAGTATGAACTCTTCGAGTTCGTCGCTGACATCGCCTTGCACCACGATTTCCTCGCCACCGCTTGGAAGCTTGGTTACGGAGGATCCTGTCGCAAATTTCTTTCCAAAGTCCTTGGCAACCTACAAAGCTGTTAGAGTCTGTGGGGGAAAGAGAACAGAAAGAAAAATATCACAGTTGAATGAGATAATACCAGACGCACCTTTTTCAGATCCAGCCCAAAGGCCTCCAGTCCTATCACAGCGGTGACAAACTTTTTCTTATTTCGCTCGATTCGCTTGATGGTGACGACACTCGTGGCGAGTTTGGTGGCTTGCTTCTGTTCTGCGGCTTCGGCCTTCGCAGCCTTTTTCTGGGCATCTTTGGCGGCTCTCTTTTGGGCCTCGACTGACAGAGAGGCAGTTGCGGCTTCTAATGCTTCTGTGGAAACATCATCAGCCAGGAGCTCGGCCAGCGAGCAAAGACATCTGTGGATTGCAACGAACCTGCCGACCAAATTCTCTCGTACATCTTTAGTTGGTTGGATTGTAGCCATTCTTGGCATTTCTTGACGGTACCGCCATATTCACAGTACTACTTGGCACTCATTGAGCTGAGGATCGAATATCAAACGCAACAAGCTGGGTTGGAGAGGATTTTCATACCTCGGGCGGTAGAGTACAAACTATGCCATGGAAAAGTTAGGAATTAATCGAGCGTTGGTGGGCAAATCTCAGGAGTCAACATACCGCCGCAGTAAATCACATTTCTACTTTGGGGCTCCGTAAGGACCTCGGGCTGTTCTGTGTCTGCCATTGTGTTGCAGACGTTGGTTTTGATGAAGAACTTTGAGCGAGACGCGTGCTCCCTCACGCAAAGTCACAACCAGGCCACATGGCGGGGTAAATTATAATGGCAATGGCGGGGCGCTTTTCGACGTCAGTGCCAGTCGGCTTCGGCGGCTTGCTCCGGGCTCTGTTGATTACCTAACAACCAGGTTGAGCTTCCAGCACATCTCGTCACCACAAGCGCCGCAACGATGTCTCTCTCTTGCTGTGCTTTACCTCTCATCTTGCGGGCTGCCTCCTCGGCGATGACATTCAGCTTGTGGCCACCTGCAGAGACATGCATACATGTCGTTCATACTCCGTATTAGCGGTGGACGAGAGGTTGGCTCGCCAAGCGCCGGATGCTGTGAACGATTTACCAACTGGATTGTCCCTCTCAGCCCGATCCTTTGCAGCTTGTGTGTCAATTCAATTAACAACCCGCTTGCCCATGCAGCCATTCTGTTAGCTCAGTCACAATCTTGTTCATCGCCAGCAGCCATCCCGGGGTGACGAGGGGCGCTTTAGCCGCCGAGAATCAGCGGACGACATGCTCATTGGTCATCGCCACATCGGCAAGTGATCTCCACCAATGGCATGGTGATCAGATATCGCGCGCGCCAACCAGTCGTTCCAACGCCGAGACAGTCCTCCACAACTGCATCCAAATATAGAAGCACAGCTCGAGGACTGATTGGATGTTTCTCTGGGCTAGTGGCTCAATAGCCCTGGGCGATGCGTATTTCATAGGTGCCGAAACGTCCACATCGGGCAGGATACCCTCCAGCCCGTTGAACCCACCAGCCTTCAGTCACACAGTCGGTCCCAGATGCGCTGGCTGGCACACCGTATTGTCCGCGCAATACACCCAGTCGCACTTCCACTGCCATCCACTATGCACTATCCCATGATGCATTGCCCCATCCGGCAGACCAAACCTAGGCCACGACTAGGGAGGAATACGCGCCGAGAAGCTTGTAGCCGCCTCACCCCAACCTGAGCTATGTCTCTTTAAGACCCAACCTTCCCCAGCCAACAAGTCGCCATACCCATCCATTCATATTTCCTTTCTTCCCTTGCCTTCGTTTTCGTTGCGGTGTTATCATTGTAGATCAATAGACACTTCGTTGATCGAAGTAGCCCGTCGTTCACCCTTCCAGTTCGTCGCCGGTCGTCGAAATTTTATTAATATTGTGTGTTCACGATACATATTTACTAATATCCTTTTATTTCAACCTTCTCCTTTAGCCCTACTCTTCGAGTACGCTGGCCAGTTTTCAACCGCTATCTGGGATAGTGACCTAATTTTTCAACAATGACTGAGCCACTTCGCTTACAACTCAACACTTACGAACCTCAGGAGTCTTCGCTGGGTCGAAGACAAAAGAGGCATCTTAATCCTATAATAGAAGAGGATAGTGACGATGGCCAAACTCAACATGGTGCAAGGAATCAGAAAGGGAGGCGTGCCGACGCTTCACATCTACAGATCGAGGCATGGCTGTCCCCGATGAGCGATCACTTCCCGACCCCAAGAGGAGTGCATTATCTTGCAGCCCCCATTCTTCCGTCGTCACCGTCCTCAGTATCCGCTGATGGTAGCTCTCCAATGACGTTTTCAAATCCGTGGAATCGGGCCAGCGCCATTACCGACAGCACCGAATTCGCGGATCTCTACGATGTGTCGGAGGAGGAAGATGACAAGCCCGAGGGGCTACGCTGCTCATCGTCTGTGAGCAGGATGATCCAATCAAAGGGGCTTTACGAACCGACAATGCGACATCCGACTCCCCTCACCATCCCAACTACCAGCGGTGGCGTCGATGAAAGCTGGTCTGCGGTTGACGAACTCAAGAAGATCACGTCTCCAGTCCCGCTAACTCCAGCAGCGAACCTTCCTATGTCGCCAGCCCAGTTGGATTTCATGGGCAAACAACAGGCTCTGGGTGTCCCCCGAATCTCGGCACCACCGTCTCTCGATGGTAGTTTGTCATCGGAACAACTTGCGGCGATGAGCTCGCCGCCTACCCCGGTAATTGGGAATGACGAGTCCACAACAGAAGAGGCATGGACTGGTGTTCATCTGCAGCCTGGAGCTATGGCAACTCTTCGTGCCTTGTCCAGTACTGAAGAGGACCTTCATGAGCAGCCCAATCAAGTCCTAGAGGTTCGTCGGACGCCATCGCCCGCTGTCCCCGAGATGCAACAGCAATCGCTTCGGCTTGTTACAAGTTTTCTGTCGCAGTCGAGTCAGGATAATGTCCATTCACTAAACCGCCAGTCTCTGGCCGATCTGACCAGACTGGAGATTCCATCTCCAGGTGGGTTCTTTTCTGGGCTTTCGCCCCAGACCAGGAACACCTGGCACCCCCCAACTCTTTCACCTCACGATCTAGTACCGCCAACTTCCACAACTGCTGAGCAGTTCTACCGATGCCCCTGGAACATCGATGCGTCCGTCCCGCCGTTGCCAGAGCGGCCAGACTCTGCAGAAGGCTTTTATCGAAGTCTTCTTTCTTCAATGTCGTCTGCCCCTGTTGAGCACATTGTCGAGATTCCAGCCGACCAGGCTATCTCGGACGATTTGCCCACCGCCAGGCCAATTGTTCAACTGCAGACAACCAGCTCAGCCATCGAGGCTGCCAATCCACCCCCTTCTCCTGAGGCGGATGTTGTTCCCACTGAAATCGTAGTTGATTATGACCCCAATTACGCTCGAAAGCAGCAACTGGAAGCTCTATCAAATCTCGATCGTACTGAGCTGTGGCTGATGGCACAGCGTGCATACCTCAAAGGCGTCAATGATACTGAGGATGATAATGTTCTGGATACTATTGAAGAGGCACTGGAAGAGGAGGATGTTGAGGAGCCCCAACCGGAGCCTAAGCAGGAGCAGGAACAAGGGCAAGCCGAAGTGGCAACGAAGAAGATGGTGCGTTTCTCCGACATTATCACAACAACAGTGCAGCCAAGACATCTTCCATCGAAGCTTCTGCGACAGGAGTCTGCGTATTACCGAGCATTCCAGGACTACATCGTCCGGACACATCTAAGTGATGTTTTCGTCCATCAACTGTCCCGTTTTGAGGCTCTTCAGATCCAGAGAGTAGCGCTCCGATCAACCCACCGCAACCAACTCCTTGGCAAATATCAGTTGAGTGTTGTTCCTCAATCTGCGAAGAAGCGACTTAGTGCCAACGTTGCTCGCGGAGACGATATCTTGCTCGATGATCCTGAGAAGTTGCGAAAGGAGAAGGAGCTCGAGGCGATGAATCAAATGACCATGGCCACTTGGCATGTCGCTGCTATGAAGTTCCTCAATGGCGGCAAGCTCATCTCGGCACCTGTGACCAAGCGACTAGCCCGGCTTTCGCGCATGGCTCCTGGAAAGGATGGTGTCACTCGTGACCGAGCGAGAATCCTTGACCTGGGTGGTCAGTCGACGTGTGACTGGGCATGGCATTGCGCCCTCCAATATCCCAACACAAAGATTTATACAGTTACAACCAAGGCAGTTCGCCAGCTGTCCAACTCTAACATTCGTGGTCCGCCTAACCACCGCCAGGTGGCTGTGGAACGACTTACAAGGCTTCCATTTGCAGACAACCAATTCGATCTTGTATCTGCCCGCGAACTCCACAGCTTGCTCAAATTCGTGGGTGAAAACGGTGAAGATGAGTGGGAAACCTGTCTACAAGAATGCATCCGGGTCCTCAAACCCGGTGGCTACCTTGAGTTCTCTCTCCTTGATTCTGACATCATGAACGCCGGTCCCTTGGGGCTTGCTAAGAGTGTGGAGTTTGGGTTTACTCTCAAAACCCTCGGATACGACCCGAACCCAACAAGGATGTGGCTCGGGCGCCTTGCCCGTGCAGGCTTTCAAGATACACGCCGCGCGTGGCTCTGTCTACCAGTCGGTGCCAAACGAAACATTCACAAGCCTCCGGTACAGCCCCTTGAGCATACCTCAACGGGGTTGGAGGTGAAAACTTGTCAGCTGGATGCCATGGTGATGGGCAGCACTGATAACGTTGCAAACGTATGCAGCATCGCCGGTGGGTGGAGCTGGGAGCGATGGCTACTCCGATGTGAGACGGAGAAGGTTGCAGGTGAACTGAGACTAGCAGACACTGTGACAGCCGGGCCTGCAATGAAAGAGGCTGGGAAGTGTCTTGAGGGTATTCACGCAGTCATGGAGGAGGGACGAGACTGCAGAGCAGGCTTTCGGATGCTCAATGGCTATGCTAGGAAGCCCCATGTAGGTGCTAGATATTGAGCAACAGGACGCTTGTGAGCTGGAGGATCCGTGGACGTCAGGCACTCGTTACAACTCTCCTTTGTTAGCTTTCCCAATTAGGTAGAATTTGGTCGTACATACCAGGATTGTAGTATATGGCAAATTTTGGTCAATGGAATGATGAAAACGATATACCATGGTCATGTGGAGGGTACAAAGTACTAGTTGGTAGTGATGAAGCTTTATATATCACCAACAAGGCCATGGTATAATGGCAGGATAGATGTGATACACACAGACTATAACGATCGAAAAAGACCACACTGAAGCGATGAATTGTAAAATGGTGTTATAGTCTACGAAGCATCTCATTTATTTTCTGAAAGCGAAAATGAGATCTACAGGGTAAGTGTTTGGTTCCATATTAGGTATTAGCGCCGTGCGGAAAACGGGTCATTCCCGTTCCGCCCGGCTGAGAGAGCAAGAGAGCTTCTGCCAGTAGCACAAAGACTTGCTCCGCTACGACGACGACAACAACGTTTGCGCTTTAGGTACTCGGGCATCCTGTATTGATCAGGGAGCAAGCGCACACACCTCGCTGGTCAAGGATCCAGTAGTGCGACGAAAATGTCGAATCCGAACAATTGGCAAGAGGAAGCCATGCGGCGCCTTCGCCAGATGCAGACTCGAGGCGGATATCCCGGACGAGGAGGACCGCAAATGCCCAGGGGAGCTAATGGTGCTTTGATTGGAGGCGCACTGCTTGCAGGCGGCGCCTGGCTGCTATCAAACTCGCTGTTCAACGTGGACGGCGGTCATCGCGCTATCAAATACCAGAGGTTAAGAGGGGTCAGCAAAGAGATTTACAGCGAAGGTGAGGAGAGTTGTGCTCCATCGCCGCCCTGTCCCAGGACTGAGGAATTTGCGGGGATGGCGATGGAATCCCCCATGCTCGTTTCGAGAGGTTTGTTTTGAGGGCAAGGCTGATGACAGTGTTGCAGGAACACACATCAACATTCCGTGGTTCGAGACCCCGGTCATCTACGATGTGCGAGCGAAGCCGCGGAACGTGGCCTCCCTAACCGGAACCAAAGATTTGCAGATGGTTAACATCACCTGCCGTGTGCTTTCCAGACCAAATATTGAGGCCCTCCCTCAGATTTACAGAACACTCGGAACAGACTACGATGAGCGGGTGCTGCCGTCAATTGTTAACGAGGTCCTGAAGAGTGTGGTGGCCC
Organism: Hypomyces perniciosus; assembly: GCA_008477525.1. Lineage (NCBI taxonomy): Eukaryota > Fungi > Ascomycota > Sordariomycetes > Hypocreales > Hypocreaceae > Hypomyces > Hypomyces perniciosus. The sequence goes on from SPDT01000006.1 coordinate 1,918,950, forward strand.
AGTTCAATGCTAGTCAGCTTATCACACAGCGAGAGATGGTTGCTAGGCTGGTGCGCGAGAATTTGTCCCGCCGAGCTGCACGCTTCAACATCCTCCTGGACGATGTATCTCTGACGGTATGACTAACCTGGCCCCCCCCCAGTCAATACCATGAAGTGAGTCCACAGCTAACTTTATCTGTGCTATAGCATCTTGCATTCTCCCCTGAATTCACAGCCGCTGTAGAAGCCAAGCAGGTCGCCCAGCAAGAGGCGCAGCGCGCAGCCTTTGTCGTCGACAAGGCCCGGCAGGAGAAACAAGCCATGGTGGTTAAGGCGCAGGGTGAGGCTCGCTCTGCTGAGCTTATCGGCGAAGCCATCAAGAAGAGCAAGGCCTACGTGGAGCTGAAGAAGATTGAGAACGCTAGACTCATCGCCCAGCAACTGCAGGAATCTGGTTCGAAGAACAGGTTGATGCTCGATGCTGAAGGACTGGGTCTTAATGTGTTTGAAGATTCAGAGAGGAAATGAGAATATGACATCGATATGGTGATGGGGAAAAAGGGATGATATAATCTCCACTGTATGCTTGTCTGAACACTACGGATTGTATTATAGGGACAATGGTCAAGCACCGCAACTTGCTTCTTTTCTTCTTCCACAGTGATAATCCCCATGCTGGTGAGCTGAGATGGGCTCTTATTTGTGCTGATATATACTATGTGAGCTATGGCCTGGTCGAATGATGACTCTGTTCACATGCCATAGCTCATTGTCTCGATTCACTTTCGTTGTAAACACCAAGTATCCTGCGATATATGAGGGAATTGAATCTATATCAAATGAATTAAACAACTCTTGCCAAATATTTTGAAGGGTTTCCCTACATATACATTGCATGTGCGAAGTATGCGGACTACCCTTCAACAAACACCTTTAGTGGAGGTACCTGCACAGCAATACAGGTACAGAGTACGGAGTACAAGGCATCATGTGGAGCCCCACCATCATCGTCATCCCACTTCTCTCCATCATTCTCAGCCTTGCGCTTTCAACACTCAACTTCCCAATCCCGGTCTTTGAGAAGCTCGCGTCGCCTCCAAGGGACAAAGAGGTCGAAAGACGGAACCATCCGCCCCGAAATCAAACACAAGAGAAAACCCAAACTAAAACCGCCAACATGTTGATTAAGTGAGCTTCAGTATGGTATTGGGGAGAGCAGCTGCTCCGCGCTCCCTCGAGTCCGCGATGTCGCACGAGGCTGACGAAAGCTTGTTCAATATTCAGGGTACGAACGTTGACTGGCAAGGAGATCGAGCTAGACATCGAGATGGACTACAAGGTGTGTGTTTCTGGACCAGACAACAGAATGCCCGGGCGTAGGCTTGGGGGGAAGAGGGGGGAGACGCTGGCTGATATTGACCGCGTTCGTAGGTCTCCCAAATCAAGGAAAAGGTGGAGGAGAAGGAAGGCATCCCGCCTGTGCAGCAACGACTTATCCACGGCGGCAAACAAATGTACGACCCTATCCTCGTTCGCACTTGTTCCCCCATATCTTTCCATATGGACACCCTGGCTCACCACTCGTTTGTCACCTTTAGGACCGATGACAAGACTGCGTCCGAATACAACCTCGTCGCCGGTGATACTCTGCATCTCGTCCTTGCCCTTAGGGGGGGACGTTTCCTCGGTTGCTGAAATATGACGCACAATGAATCTCACAACGGTGATGGGTATCGATTTCTGGTGGCATCATTTATTGGGGGCTTCGGGGAAGACGATGAGGAGATTAGCAGATAAACTCTGGCGGCAATGATGAAATGCGAATATACGGATCATTCCGTCGAGCACATACAACAGCCACCGATGGACGGCTCTACATAAAAACAAAACGCAGCTTGGCATCATAGCATCGGCCTCCATGAAATCATGAATCAAGTGGTAAAACGGAAACACACAGAGGAACAAATGGTTGAACGATTTATACGCCCTGTCACCAAAACTCACATGGGCACGACCGGGCAACATTCGAATGGTCTTTGTATGAATTGAAAATCGCTATGGTATCCCTTGCTAAACCCTTTGGAGCTAATGTACAAATATCATGAATCTCAGGCAAGAGACAAACCTACTAGTAAACCCTCGCCAACACGTCTGAACCTGGGCTTTAAGCCCTGAGTTCTATACCTAAACTCCTTTCATCATGCAATCATTTTGGGCTCATCTGGCCAGTGGTATAAGAACGCAAAAATAAAGTCCCGTAAATAAAATGAACAAAATAAGAACGGCACATTGGGGTGGGGGTGGTTGGTGGTCAGCTCGACTACGCTTGATTTCCGACCAAGTCCCTCACATCCCTCGTCGCTTGGGCCTCATAAAGATATCGATGGCCTTCCTCTTGCGAGGGAGACCAGCAGGCTTTGCTTGCTGCTGCACCTCGTCGATCGATTCCAGGGTTTCATCCACTGAGTGTGGTGAGGATGCTCCTTCTGTTGAGTCAGGCGGTGGGTGGTAAATTTCAGCTGGTTTCTCAGAGGGCTTGGAGGATGATGCCTTTGTGGGGGTGCTTGGAGGCGATTCCCTCTCCCGAGGTTTGCTTGCGGGGGCCTTGCGGTTGTTGGAGAGGATACCCGGCATCTTCTTGACGGTCGGTTGTGAAGCCGTTACTACCGTAGCCTTGACGGGAGACTTGGCGGGCGGACCAAACTTTCTCGAGAGCGATGAGGTGGGTGGCTTCTGGGTGGCTCGTGCCGGGACCTTGAGAGGTTGAACTTTGGTAGCGTCTGACGTTGAAGATAGCCGAGGCCTGAACGCAGCCTTTTCGAGAGGGGCAGTGTCGTCTTCGTCTTCGTCTTCGTCTTCGGAATCAGAGATGAAGGTCGCCCGTTGCTCATGTTCTTCCACAGCCGAGAGCTGCGGTGGTTCCTTAGGGATTGGTCGATACACTGGCTGAGAAGCCCTGCGGTACTCGTTGATCATGGCTTCCGGCGCCTTCTTCATCCCCACAGGTCGGGATGGAGCCTTGATAGGCCGCGACAGGGAGCCGTGAATGGTGGCAATTTCTTTCACCTCGCGACGGACTCTGCGCATCACACTGGCGCCATTGGAAGTCTTGGTACGGCTGCCACCACCAAAGGTCAAGACACTGGAAGAAGTTTCGCGGGGCCCCCAGTGTCGCCTTGGTCCAATTCTTCCGACGTTTGGGACACTCCTGCCCCCCACGATCTTGCTGGTATTTTTCTCCTTGTTCTCTCGGAGGCCGGCCAAGGCGATTTTCAACTTGTTCTCGCTTTCTTCAAGAGCAGCGTCATGCTCTTTTTTGTACTTTTCCCAGACTCGGTACCACTTCTTGGGGTCCTGTGGTTTGTACAGATTGGCCTTATACTCGAGAGGGAACTCGCGTTCGATAATTCTGAGCCATAACTCGGTTGTTTGGCCTTGGATCTGCGGAGAGTTGAGTTCGATCTGGTGCAACTGAGCAGCGCTGTCGACCTTGAAGAGAATGTCCCGGACAATCTCATAGTTCAAGAAGCCAATGCCTCCGACCTCTTTGATATTCTTGATGCAGGTCATAGTGGCGAGCTCCATGAGTGATTTGGGAGGCATGGTGGGTGAGAGTGGTCGGCGACCGGGAGAGATTTATATGTGTGGTTGATAGGCAAACTCAACAATAAGCTTTTCAGAGAACAAGTATGAGGATTATATGTTATTGCCCTTCAGACTGCATGGCAGGAAGTGAGACGAATGCAAGGCCAATGCAAATGGAGTGAGGATTGGAAGTGAAGAGCCCGAACTATAAGGCAAGTTCAGCAGAGAGAGTTGTGAGATACGCTGCCTGGTGCCGCTTGTTCTGCTCGCATATTCCTTTGCCCCAAGGGTCGATTAATCCTGGCTTATCGAAGGCTATTCAAATAAGGGAAGTTGGCGGGGTTCAGGACTCGATGATTTTGAGTGAGGACAAAAGGATGAGGATGAAGAATATCGATTGTGATGGCACATTCGCACAAGGCGAGGTCAGGTTTAAGGACGTGGTTTGGCGTCCAGGGGTCTCACTTCAGCCTCTTGGCGCACGGTCCACCATACAATAACAGCCAGAGAGTTACAGGTACGTACCTTGAGCGTCTATGTACTAATTAGTAGTCTCTCTCCAGGCCGTGACCACCCTGTATCGTACTAAAATGGTTCAATTACAGTGGTTGTTGCAGCGGTGCATGCGCTGCAAATCAATCCATTTCGTCACCAGCCCAGCCAACGACCGCGACTTGTACTTCTCGTCGTCCCAATCTACTTTCTTGCCCTGCTTGCTTCTACATACTCCGGTTACCACCGCTCCAATACACTTGTTGTTACGCCGTCGAAGAAGCATTTCAAAATGGCAGATACGGGATTCGTGAAGCCCGAGCCGGAGGCATCGCCAACCCCGATGGACGAGGACGACATGCTCGATGATGCCGGTGATTTGGACTTCTATGACAAGACCGCCGCTGGCAACACCTTCGAGACCCTCTATCTGGCGCGCGTTCCAAAGTACATGTGGGATGCGTGGCTCAAGCTGACCGAGAGATTGGGCGACGACGACGAGATCCAGATCGGTACGCTGCGGACGTGGAATGAGCCACAGATGGACACGATGAGCGATGGAAGCACCCGTGAGCTTACGAAGCTACGCATGCTTCTCGCGCCGAACTGCCCCGAACATCAGCTTCTGCCGCGGGAGTACGATCTAGACGTTCTCGACCAGGACGTCAACAATCATTTCATCTTCAGCGAAGAGGACCTCCCCGGCTTCAAGGCCAAGAACCAGGCGCGTACCGACGCCGCCAATGCTGGCATTCCGCTCTCGTTGCTGAGGTCAAGGCAAAACAATGGAGAGAGGCCAACCTACGACCGCAAGAGTCGCTATCAGCCATATTACCGCAAGGCTATTCCAAGTATGCCGCCGCCTGGCAAGATTCTGCCGTACGTCAAATGATTCCTGCGATCGCTGGCTGACTTTGATATTACAGAGAAGACAAAGATCTTTGGCAAGATTCGTTACGACATTCGTGTCGAACCCCGAAATCTCCAGGAAGAAGAGCAACTTCTCGCGAAGCGCATTTTCGACGCTGAAAACTCCAAATCGAAGCTTCAGATTATCAGCAGGAATAAGGCATCATCTATCATCAACCCTGGCACCGCTGGTTCGGTTAGCTGGGGAGGAAACTTTATCGTGAGTGTCTCCCTTGTGCTCCTATACCCGCTAACCTGGTATATTTTGTTAACGGATTGGCCCAACAGAAAAATGCACCCCCAACTACTAAACCTAAGAAGGGTGAGGTGTTCAAAGCTGCTCGTATCCCTAAGAACCAGCTTCTGGATATGATTTTCGATTGCTTCCGTCAGTACCAATATTGGTCGATGAAGGCACTGCGACAGAGGACTCAACAACCAGATTCCTATCTGCGTCAGGTCCTGGAAGAGGTTGCCGTCCTCAACAAGAGCGGCTCATTTGCGAACCACTACTGCTTGAGTGAGGCATACAGAGATAAAGGTGGCAACGAGGCCAAGGAGGCTGCGGCAGAGGCCATGGATGATGATGATGATGAGCCCGAAGAGATGGAGGATGTGCTCCCCGCTCTGTGAGCATATCGGCATACTATACTGTCTCGTAGATGAATGAAGGGACACTGGGCGAGCGGAAAAGTTGACAACAAAATGGATCACAACTTCGACTTGACTGTTGGCGTTGGGGCGTCGGATCAGGACCATTTAGAACATTGATACCCTTTGTAATGAATAATTTTAGCCAAGGGCGTGAATAGTGATACTGACCATGTCCCAAAGAAAAAAAAAGTATTATTTAGAAAAACCCGTTAAATAATATAGGCTATGTCGTTATAACGGACAAGATGACTCTCGGAAATGGGGTCATACCAAACAGTCCGAGAGAGGACCCCACTGTAACACCCCCATAGCATGCAAACTTGACGATCCCCAAGACGCCTTCATCGAATGAACCATCACACCCAGCTATATGACTAGGGTGATCAAGGGGCAAATTCACCTTGGGCCGCAACAACCTTTCAAGAATGAGCATCATTCTCGATTTTGACGGGACAATCACCGTCAAGGACACCATAGGCGAGCTCGCTCAGGCCGCTATTGCGTTCCAGAAGGACCACCATGGCAAACATCTCCAGACAGTGTGGGACAAGGCAGTCCGGGATTACCTGGAAGATTACAAGTCGTATACAAACAGCCATCAACTCCCCGAGAGCAAGCGTCGGTCTGTGCTCGAGGAGCTCGAGTTTCTGTCAGGGATGAAGGGCGTTGAGAACGCATCTCTAGACCGGGTTGAGAACTCAGGTGTCTTTTCCAGATTAAGACGAACAGATTTGTTTGGAATTGGGATGGCCAAAGTTAAGGCCGGTTCAATTATAATTCAAGATGGATTCGGTGACATGATCAGGCTCGCAGAACAAAGGGGTTACAGAATAACCGTCATCTCAGTGAACTGGTCTCGCGCCTTCATTGAGGGAGTCCTTCACCCACACACCATCTCTGTCATTGCGAACGAAATATCTGAAGGGGGCAAGATCCAAGGTCCAGAATCCTTAGGCTGCAGACTGACAACCTCTGCCGACAAAGCCAAGTGTCTGAGTCATGAGGTTGCTGGACGACCGGGCCCCTTGCTGTACTTTGGAGATTCAACAACAGACATGGAGTGTCTACTTCATCACAAAGGCATTGTCGTTTCATCGTATGACATGTCGCCGCTGCTACAAACGCTTCACCGAGTCGGTATCCGCGCCCCGCATGTTGGCGGCAACTTGCATGGTGAGGCAAACATATTCTGGGCTCGGGATTTCCGAGAGGTTCTACAGAGCAATATCCTGGAATATGTACTAGACGGCCAATAACGACAAGAAGATGTGCAAATTAGCATACACTTTCTGCCGATGCTCCACTGGCTTTCCCGTCACGCCACCCTCTTTGTTTCCCCTTCATAATGCTTGTTGGTGTTGTTGGCTTTGACCACGGGGTTCCAGACGGGTTCAGTAACCCAAACATGGCGTTCATGAACATGGGATAGTACATATTAAGGACCAGAAGGAGCAAACAGTGTTCACTGTCGTTTACTTCTCCTTATATAAATGGAACGAACACATGGTTAGACTGATGGGAGGTTTGACCTATAAGTCCCAAGTCAACCTCATTCTCCTTGAATACAAGTACAATCGCCATTACACTTTACTTTATCCGCTCATGAGCTAGCCTATCGATGCAAACAAAATAACGGGTATCAACGGACCACAATGTGTACGTACGCACGAACAATATTCGACTGCAATCACGAAGTCTGGGGCCGCTGTCTCAATGTTTGCAGTGTCGGCGAAGAACACAGGGTGGGAACACTCGAGCACAAATGCGTCATCCAAAACCCACACGGCTTGCATTCGAAAAGACTGTCACGAAAATGTGACAGATGTCTGGACCTGGACTGCAAGTTTGCCCTTCTGAGGGCCAAGCTCCAAGAATGCCGCGAAACCTTGCGCAAACGTTTCCCACAGTACTATGATGAGAACATGGCTGAGGACGGTGTTCGAATTAAAGCTACAGGTCGTGGCAGAGAAAGGGGATCCTTGCTGAAGTGTTTTAGGAGTAGCTTGTACACAATCCCGGAACATGCTAGTTGCTAAGTTGAGCTGAGAGAGGGGGGCTTTGGAGAGTTGGTGAATATCTGAACAGAAATAAGTATATAACTTGTGATTTACGACTTCAAATACTACCAAAGCCTATAGTAGGAAATCCTATCGAGAACCCGTCCAGCCCTCTGTCACACGATCGAGGTTGAATGCCGCGCTGATAAGTGACAAATGACTAAAGGCCTGTGGCGTGTTGCCCAACTGTTCACCACTTCGCGCAATCTCCTCCGAGAACATAGACAGATGATTGGAAAACTGCAGCATGTTCTCAAAGAGATTGACAGCTCGAGAACGGTATTTGGGCGTATGAATACTAGCCCGTGTCAAGGCCTCGACCAGCCAGAAAGTGCAGATGCTAAAGGCACCATCCCTTCCACCAACACCTAAAGAGCAATTAGTCCTCTTAGTTTAGTATGTAAATTTAATGCACCTACCATCATCTGAGAGATCAGTATCATAACGGAACACTAATCCAGTACTGGTCAAGCCGCCCTCTTCTGGTGGCAGCATAATTCGGTCGAGTGTGTTAAGAAAGCGTGGGTCAGAGGGAGCGATGAAGAAGACCAGAGGGGCGAGTAGGATAGACGAGTCCAGCACGGTGTTGGCTTCGTAGCTTTGAATGAAGCATTTCATTTCGGTATTGTAGCCTGGCTTATGCATCAGTACGGATTCATTGAGGGGAGGATGTGTCACGACAAACCCTTCTGCATAATTTCCTCATAGAGATTGTCACGGGCCTCGAGCCATTTCACTCTATTGGGGCATGGCAAGCACCTCTTATCAGCTAGACGAAGACCGCGATCAAAGGCAACCCAAAGCATGATCTGCGAGATGGTAAAGCGCTGCTTGTCGCCTCGTACCTCCCAGATAGACATGTCGGTTTCTATGCCGGGTTAGACCTTGCCATTCTTTGCTCAGGCATGGGATACTTACTACCAATAATGGTCAAGACGTAATCTGCTCGCGGTCGAATTAGTCCTGTTTGTATACACACGAAGGGTTAATTGAACACGAACCTAACATCTCCCTCACAGCACACCAGACATCCCAAGGAACCGGCTTGCCGTATTTGTTGTACAAGTAGATGGAGTCCATGAGCTCGCCATATATGTCGAACTGGAGATGGAAAGCTGCACCATTTCCAATGCGGACGGGGGCGCTGCCACGATAACCTTCAAAATGATCAAGGGTCATCTCGGGGATATCGGTTTCTCCACGAATGGTGAACATGATGGGCAATCCACCATCTGGCCCGCGAGATTGGGTGAAGCGTTCCATGATGAATTCCATATATGCGTCTGCCTCATTCTTGAATCCAAGGCGGAGGAGGATGTAGATTGTGAAGCTTGAGTCTCTGACCCATGAGTATCGGTAGTCCCAGTTTCTCACACCTCCTATATCCTCGGGCAACGAAAACGTCGGCGCAGCGATGATGGCGCCAGTGGGTTCTGCTAAACCATCAGCTTCTTCATGGCTGCAACATCAACATGGGAATTTACCATAAGTCATCATTTTTAAAATCATGAGACTGCGAGATACAACCTCCCTCCAACGGCCCTTGTACTTTGACTGAGAGATGAAGTTGTACCAAAACATCTGGGTATCATGCTGCTTAGCATCCAACACTTGATAAGTGATGGATTCAGTTATATGATTCGGAATATCATTTCTGAGAACGAAGGAAATAGACTGGCCAGCACGGAGATGAAGTTGGGCCACAAGGCCTTCGCCGAGCATCTCTGGCTTCGAGACCGTTTTGAAAGAGATATCGGGATAGCTACGGTTGTCCACTCCATCAATTGCTACATCCAACTGAAGTTTGACGTCCTTACTGTGGAATGTAGCGATTTTGCTGTTGTGGTGTTCTGACGTGTGTGTCTCCTGGAGGAGAGTAGTTGTATGAGTATCCTTGCCATAGCCAAAAGCAGGGAAGATTTCAATATCTACAGGCAGAACAGTGAGAACCCGGGATGACTTGATGGAAATTTAAGTTAAAGGAACACGGATGAGCATTCATACCTAGAATCATGGAGCCACGGACGCATTCCACCCGCCTGACAAGCCATTTCTTCAACTCTTCTTGGACGTTCATAGCCTCGCGGTACGCATTTTGCTTGTAGCCTTTGGTCAGGACCTGCGCGCTCTTTGGTCGGGGAAAGAAATCCACGAGGTCCACAACACCATCCTCGTGGATGTATCTAGTCTGCAGAATGCATGACGAGGGGAGATACTGCTGCTTAATAGTGCAGCCGAGATCATGTGGAGGCGAAATGCTGAAGTAGCCGCCTTTGTTCTTGTCTAACAGGCGGCAGAAGACAGATGGCGAATCGAAGTCCGGCCTACGTCATTAAGTTCAGACTGATGTGGGTTATGATTCTATAAGGAGAATGCAAACCAACCAGCACATGAAGTCTACGCTGCCATCAATGCCGATTAAGGCACAGGTGTGCATGTTGCCCACCATGCCATAATCTTCGATAGCGAGGTAGCCACCCGTCTGGGCGCGACGGTGCGTCGCTGGACATTGAGAAGCCATTGGGCGAGACGAGCCGTTCTGTATATGAATGGCAGATATGAAAGTAGATATAGATAGATGGATGTATATGGAGAAGAATCGGGATATGAGGTTCCACGATGCTAGGTTACACGAATAGGGTTTGATGAGAATCCGCAGGTTGGGCATTAAAAGCAAGTCACGGATGAAGCGGAGTGCAGATGACCATTCTCAGAGCATAGCTGCATGTACTCCGTACATACACAGGTAGGATGGCGTTGTTGGATGGTCCGGAGATGTGTTAGAGTTCAGGGTGAAGATCTCGCTGAAGTCACTAACAGATACCTCTCGCTGTCTCCGTACGGAGTACGCCGCTGTTCGTGAGGGGTTGACAAGCTTTGTCAGTCTCGAGCAATCCCACCTCTGCTATTCAGTATATCTTAAGTCACAGTACCTAAATCGCCCATGAAGTGGCATGATGACCGGGTTTGGTAGATGCGGGGGTAATCTTGGCAGCGTTCCTCGAAGCGGAGAACTAAAGCGATGAGAGAGAATGAACGTACGAAGTACATAGATGATCGCTGGCTATGACGTAGTATATGATTGGACATTGATTCGGTGGTTGTAAAACCTCGAGTTCCATGACACGGATATTCATGTCAATTGGAGATAACTGAGCAGTTGACAATCTGACAACACTGAAATATCTAGTGGGACCTTCGAAGCATATGGTAATTGCGCGCAAAATATATGGAACGAATCGCCAGATGGTAATAGCAACACGTTTCATTGAGATGGATGACAAAGCCCCCGAAATTGCAGGGCTGTTCACTTCGAAGGTGAGATTGCCATTGTTTATAGGACCCAAGTTCGTGATATTACTTTACCTAATATACTCCGCATTTGCCACAGCATCAGCGCGGAGTTAGTATTATTACCATGTATCATTTTAACTGTTGGCTGGACTTGGCTCGAGGGTGGTGATCATCAACAGCCACCACGCAATTCACCATTGAAGTGGGGCGAGGTTAAGAGAATGAAGAAAATTGGCATAAGAATTTGGCAATTATCTTCTTATTACTCAAGTTTTCCTACTGAATCAAAAAAGAAAAAGCAAAAGACTCGATGTTACTACCGTCAATTGACCGACTGTCTCTCAGCCGCAAAAGCGGGGAGGAAGATCTGGGCAAGGGGTTTTTATGGAGGCCAACAAGCAAGACATTTTGCACCAATGCATTGGCACAGGATAGATGTTATCAGGTGCATATACTACTTCGTACAATACAACAAAGCTGAAGAACGAAAGGAAATGCGGAGTGCTCCGTTCTCCGTACATACAGTCGGTGAAAACCCTGTCGATCTGACTGTGACTTTTCCCTCACTCCATCTGAGGACAAGCACTCCGCAGGCATGCAGGATGTCCGCATTTCTCTCTATCCAAGGGTTTCTCATAGAAATGCGGAGCTGTGAGGACTCATGATTTATCGGCCAATAATACTCGTACGCGGCAGATGAATCTGCTACCCCTTGCAGACTACCAAGACCAGCGACTGACCACTCACGGGGCAACATGTTTATTCCTGTGGGCGGCCAGGCACGCGACAGCCCGCAAGAATGGGAAAAAAGGAAATGCAGGGGCCTCAGAGCGACAAGGGTGTGAGGGAGCTATGATGCCAAGATGCGGAAACTACGGAGTACGAGTACGGAGTGCGGACCTAAACCATGACTGGTGAGCATTGAAATGAATTGCTGTGAAATGTTCTGGGTAGAGCTGTAGAGATGTTCATGGCATGACTACTATACTATTGATACAATAACTAATATTAAGGTAGTATTCATTTGGAGGGAGACCGGCATTTAGTGCACAGTGTGTGCTCTGCTGCCAGTGAGTAGTACTAGCATCATTTGCGGCGTAGGACCTCTTAATTTCTAACACTGTGATGAGGTCTTGGTCGCATGAGGCCAAGCTTTTATGTCGACTCCCCCGATGGTCTCGACTCAGGGTCTCCAGGAAAACGCCCCTGGAAGGCTGATGCTAAAGCCTTGTGACCACCCCTTTGTTGCCGGGTAGTATTACTCACTACTCACTAGTAACTACTAGCAGCGTGTGAATGGCCCTGTGTTTGGTGTTCGCACACGGCCCATGAGCTGGCAAAAACTGCTGCAGCGGATGATCTTAGAGGAGGGCGCCACCAACAACAGGTCGCAAAGTCGAGCCCCATATTTCATCTGGCTAGCAATGTGGGAGTGTCTAGTCTAGTACTCGTACTTGCACAAGTACAGACCAGACAGTCGGTCTCTCATCAAACGCCCCAATTGCAGCAACCGAGGCCGCAGAACCCACCAAACCAGACCACAAGCATGGGCGTGGGCATGGGGACAGGGGCACGAGCCAAGCAGACGTTGTGAACCCCATTTGAACGCCCCCCGTCACTGCTACCACTGCTATGTTCTCCAAGCGCTCCTCAAGTCCTCCCTCTCTCCCTCCTCTTTATCCTCGCCGCTCTTCCGCAGCCGTCGACTCCGTCTCCCTCTTGTCAAACGAAGCATCCCCTGTCGTCTCTCGATCTACCGTCGCTGTTGCCGTCGCCGTCACTGTCGCCGCCGCCTCAGCAGAAGCAGAAGCGGAGAGAGCTTCCACCAGCTCCTCCATACCGACACCCTCATCTGCCCAAGAAGGGCCAATTTCATTAACAGCGGCTTCCTCAAAAGTCGGCGGCCGGCCCGGCGATGATATAGAGATGGAACCTATCGTGGGGCACCGGAGGCGGAAGAGCAGCCTGATGAACCCAGTTAGCCAGCCTGGAGCTGGCCCAGCGAGATCAACGACACCGGGTGGCCACCGGAAACACTTGTCTGTCAGTCCGCCTGACCACGCAGACTTTTTGGGAGAGGGTAGTGGAAGCGCCAGCACATCAACCGGCTCCGCTAAGGATGAAGGGAGTGACAGCTTGAGTGACGAGGACCTACACGACGACGAAGAGACGGGGCTCACGAATAAGGAACGTGCCAGGAGACAGAAGAAGCGACGGAAGAATACCCAATTGGACCAACGCATTGTGCGAGGGGAGAATCTGTCCGAGGAGGAGCGCAAAGAAGCAGACAAGGATGTCGTCAGGAGATTGTTGATCAATGGAGTGTTGATACTGTTGTGGTACTTCTTCTCCTTGTCTATATCCCTGGTAAGCAATTCCACCTCTCTTTCTCTGACCCATTGTCATTTCTAACATCAATTACTCGCAGTACAACAAGTGGATGTTCGACCAAGATAGCCTCAATTTCGCGTTTCCGCTATTTACCACATCGATGCACATGCTGGTGCAATTCAGTCTCGCTGCGCTGGTCCTCTACTTTGTCCCATCGTTGCGGCCTCAGCAAGCGTACACATCTGATATGGGTAGGTCACGGCATGAAACTGAGTCTAAAAACTCCGTCATGACGAAGATGTTCTACCTCACCAGAGTTGGCCCTTGCGGTGCGGCAACAGGCCTGGATATTGGATTGGGCAACATGTCGCTCAAATTCATCAGCCTCACCTTCTATAGTAGGTTTCGCCCTCGATGATCTCAACACCATAGCGTCATAAAGCTAACTGGTTATAGCCATGTGTAAATCCTCCTCCCTCGCCTTTGTCCTCCTATTCGCCTTCGCTTTTCGTCTCGAAAAACCGACCTGGCGTTTAGTAGCCATTATTGCAACTATGACGCTAGGAGTCATTCTTATGGTGTTTGGTGAAGTCGAGTTTAAATTCGGCGGATTCGCCCTTGTCATCTCAGCTGCCTTCTTCTCTGGCTTCCGCTGGGGTCTTACTCAGATTCTTCTTCTCCGCAACCCTGCAACATCAAATCCCTTCTCTAGCATCTTCTTCCTAACTCCCATCATGTTCCTTACTTTGATTATGATTGCTATCCCAGTTGAGGGCTTTGGTCCTCTTTGGGAAGGATTGAAAACTTTGAGCAGTGAATGGGGTGTCGTCATGACGCCGCTCTTCCTGCTCTTCCCTGGATGTATCGCGTTTTGCATGACGTCATCCGAATTTGCATTATTACAACGCACATCAGTTGTGACTCTTTCTATCGCTGGAATTTTCAAAGAGGTGGTCACTATCTCAGCTGCCTCATTTGTTTTCAAGGACAAACTTACACTTATAAATTTCGTTGGCCTTATCACGACCATGTTAGCAATCATCGCCTACAATTATATCAAGATCAGCAACATGCGCGTGGAAGCCCAAGTCCAATTCCACGTTCGCGTTACCGATGTCGACGCCACCTCACCCATAAGCAACAGTGCCAGCGACATCGATAATGATGACAGCGCAGAGGAGACGGCGGGTTTGCTACAACAGGATATTGACAGGGGCGAGGCCCTCATCACTTCTGATGGTGATATTCAGCCCAGCAACCTGCGATCGCCTCCATAACACAGCACCGCATGAATTTGAAGATAACAAGATGGGAAAGAGAGGACCAAGTGAACGAAACAATGAAGCAAGCAACACTTTTGAAGCGTCTATAAAATTTCCTTTTTACGGCTTGTATAATGCCATTCACCGACAGCCACGGCGGCGAGTATATTTTCTACTAAGTGTATCATCTCTTATTTCTGCTCGGGTCGCTGCAGGGTGCCCCGGCATGGGTCAAATCAATCAAACGGGACTATGGGTCATTTCTTTTAGTATTTAAGCAGGGCGAACGATGGTAGAGGAGGAAGATCTACGAGACATGGGGATAGATAGGGTGGGCAGCATCAGATAGATACCCAGATGGAGATGAAAACAAATTGGTCGTTGTATTCATCTTGTACGCCTTCTGTGTGACTCGATTTATCTAGATCCATGTACCTGACAAAACACAATTCATGACACCCTAAATGATTTTCTGTGACCTGGTATGCCAATGCCGCCAACGCCGAAACACCGCCGCGAGTCAAATGCGTACACAACGTAATGCATCCATTCTAACCAAGGAGTCTCAGTCCGTTCTTAGTCTTCTGACCGGGCTTCGTGACTCCAGCACCGGACATTGGGCCCAAGTGCGGCTCATATCCACCACTTTGATCTCCACTCTTCTTTTTGTTTTTGTTGATGTTGTTATTGTTGTTCTTCTTGCCGTTCCGGTCCTTGGCATTGCTGACTTTGATATCCGTGTTCGCCTTCTTCACCACGACGGGATGGCTCTGGATGTATTTGCCATGCATTTCCTTGGCGGCCTGGAAGAAGTCGTCTGCGTCGCTGAAGCTGACGAATCCGTATCCCTTGGACTTTGTGGTGCGCTTGTCGCGGATGACCCTGGCTTTTTGCACCGACTTCCACCGCGAGAAGGCCTTGAGGAGAGATTCATCCGTGGTTTCGCCAGCGAGATTTCCGACAAACAGACGTAGGTGGGACGGATCCCATTCTAGCAAGGTATCATCGGTCCATTTCTTTCCTCCGCCCTCACGCATAACCGTCTTCTTCTTATCCAGCTGAGCAGTCGGGTCGGCGACTTCTGGCTTTGGGAAGTCGGTCGTCGTCGCCATCGCTGTCGTGGGCTTGCCATCTTTATCGGTCTCCCTTGGGACGTAAGCGCTCTGCCACTGAGCTATCTGGGCGGCCATCTCTGGGTCAAAGTCGTTCCCGCCAGCACCAACACTAGGCGTGGGAAATGGGTTCTTGATCTGAAGTGCTGGCGGGTACGCCGTTGACTGTCCATAGATTTGGGGCGCGTAGCTTTGTTGCTGAGGGTACGAGTATGCTGGCACCGAGGAGTTCACTCCCGCGGGAGGAGCGTTGTGGGGATAAGAAGCGTAGGATGGGCCATACCGACCGGCCGCTGGGGCGTCACGATAGCCCAGGGCGTTTGGTCGTGAAGGTCCTGCGCTCGCATATGACGGTGGTGCTGCAGACTGGCTCCCCGAGCCGAAGGCTGACTTGAAGCCAGGCCTGGGGTTTGTGACGGGAGGTCGCGCCGGGAGCGAGTTCGTGCCTGGAGGGGGAGGGTAGGCCATGACGAACAAACAGAGCGTAATAACTTGCTGTGCGTATTTATATGGCACGTACCTTTGAGCCCCTTATTGCTCAAAGTGAGTTTGGTTTCGCGCGAGCACTCCTCCCACGTGGCGACAGGGCGTCTGGACGTGGTGCAATGTGTGAAAGCGTGCAGTGTCTCCGAAGTTTTGGTGTTTTGCTACTTCGTACGGAGTAGGTAGTACCTAATCCAAAATTCACAACCGGGGGGGCAGCGTCATAGTCACGTGACATGCAACATACTTAAACAGCTTGGGGCATTCGTGTCTACGAGACTTAGTTGTGTATTGCAAGTAGTAGATCCTCCATATCTCAAGTGTAAACAGCTGAACACATGCTGACCAAGTGTTTTTTTTCTCTCTATTTTATCATCGGTCGTAGACTAGTAGCCAAGGATCCGCAAATGTCACAACATGATTTGGCGATGTGCCGAGTCAGTGGGTCACGGAGCCGGATAGTAGTCCGATAAACGGGTGGCTGACTGCAAGATGCCGATCCGCGACTTTTGATGTCTGTCTTGGATAATACCTAGAGAGATTTTTGGGTAAACTGAGCTTGCTTGTATTACTCACTTGCAGGGAGGCGATTAGAAGCCATTTCCCCCTGAAACGTCACCCGTGTAGGAGCATCCAGCACGTATTGATTGTGACTCATAGCCGGCCGGCCAAGAAATAGTTTCAGGACACAGATGAGATAACGCCCGACTATATATATTGACGGGAGGGACGGGTAGGAAGGCGAAGTGGCTTAGGTATATCCGCCACTCACGCTGTGCTGGACTGCCCACCATATCTCCAAATGCGAGGTTATTGAACATAAAAAAGTTATATAGTATATATATTAGACTTCTGTAACTAAGTCGGCTGGCTTGGCTGTCACGGTGTTTGTTGCATGGAGCGGTTCGGCTCACGCTAGCAGTAAATTCTGCGGAGGATGTGTCGCGTCCGAAACATGTCTAGAAGGATAGATGGATGGTGAAGGGTGAGGTCAGGGCTGACCGCCAAAACAGATAGGAGGCTGAAACGGTTTGACTATGTAGGATTATGTTGCCTCCTGCACTCTGTACGCTTGAATCCGAAGCAGCCGGTGATTACGGATCAAGATATGATGCTGACGTGGGGCAGCGAGCGGACTTTTCATATGTCCTCCGGCTATATGGTGATGTAGTACTTCGTAGGTCCGCATACTACTACTAGTTTACAATGGTAATCGATGACAAACCCCATTTGCGTGGTGCTTTCAGCAATTGAATATACCTCTCATATCTCATCGGAGGCTGGCTACTAATAAGCATTAGCAGAGCCGTTACTATTCCGGACTTGTACAACAGCCAAAAAGCCTCGCAGCCAGATGCTGCAACATGATGACGATATGTTGAGCCCCGCCAACCAGTCCCAGAATACCCGCTTTTTCTGGGCCTGGGTTCCAACCAGGGCCAGACTTTGGGGATTCTGATGGGAGGGAGGGATGGATGCTTCGCTCTTCCCACTCTATTTAATTACTCCTCTGTCCCTCCCCGGTTGCCGGAAACGCTGTCTCTCCTTCTCTCCCAAACAAATACCGGCGTCTTCTGCCATTAGCAAACCCTCCAATACACCTCTCTTTGTGTACCAGAACCTCAAACCGCATTGCCCATCATGTCTGGCCCTGTGTAAGTCGCAAGCCTCTTTACCAACTCGACGAGCTCACACGCCCCTCATTCATTTACTGCGATCTACCCCACCACCCCGCCCCAAAGTCTGCTACCTCCTGATGACCTCAATTCCCGCACCGCGATGGCGGCATCATGGGATTTGCCTGGTGTTGAGCTGGGGTTGATGAATATTGCTGCTCTCTTTGTCCCTTGCACCCCTTTTCACCCTGCGTCTGTCTGCACCCTGCTCATCATCCTGAGGTAGCGCCCGCCTCGCCAATATCAAGCTTGGCGGCGCCCCGCAACCTGCTCCCACTTCATCAAGTTCTACTCTAGGCCAAGCTTCAAGTAATGCTGACCATGTGCCAAGCGCGGATCTGGGCCTCATCGGCCTTGCTGTCATGTAAGTTGATACTCCTGGGACGCGATCCCTACCCCCAATTGCCCGCGTAGGGTGCTAACCAAGTTGTCAGGGGACAGAACCTCATCCTGAACATGGCCGACAATGGCTTCACCATCTGCGCCTTCAACCGAACCGTTTCCAAGGTTGACCGATTCCTGGAGAACGAGGCCAAGGGCAAATCCGTTGTCGGCGCTCACTCCATTGAGGAATTTGTTAGCAAGCTCAAGTCTCCCCGCCGAATCATGCTCCTTGTCCAGGCCGGCAAGGCTGTTGACGACTGGATTGAGAAGCTCCTGCCCCTTCTTGATGCTGGCGACATTATCATCGACGGTGGAAACTCTCACTTCCCCGATTCCAACCGCCGTACTAAGGAACTTGCCGCCAAGGGCTTCCGATTTGTCGGTTCCGGTGTTTCCGGTGGTGAGGAGGGTGCCCGATTTGGCCCCTCCCTGATGCCTGGTGGCAGCGAGGAGGCCTGGCCACACATCAAGGACATCTTCCAGGCTATTGCCGCCAAGAGTGACGGCGAGGCCTGCTGCGAGTGGGTTGGCGACGAAGGTGCTGGCCACTATGTCAAGATGGTGCACAACGGTATTGAGTACGGTGACATGCAGCTCATCTGCGAGGTAAGCAACACCAACAAGTCCCTTTCACATGAAGCCCCGTGCTGATCAGTTTATCTACCAGGCCTACGACATCATGAAGCGTGGCCTTGGCCTCTCCAGCAAGGAGATTGGTGACGTCTTCGCCAAGTGGAACAAGGGTGTCCTTGACTCGTTCCTGATTGAGATCACCCGAGACATCATGTACTATAACGACGACGATGGCAAGGCCCTGGTCGAGAAGATCCTGGACAAGGCTGGCCAGAAGGGTACCGGCAAGTGGACTGCTGTCAATGCCTTGGATCTTGGCATGCCAGTCACCCTAATTGCCGAGGCCGTCTTGGCCCGATGCTTGTCTGGCATCAAGGATGAGCGTGCTGAGGCCTCTACCAAGTTGAGGTATGTCAGCCGCGGCAGTGGCAAGTTTGAGGGCAACAAGGAGCAGTTCCTTGAGGACCTTGAGCAGGCCCTCTACGCCTCCAAGATCATCTCATATGCCCAGGGCTTCATGCTCATGCAAGAGGTAAGAAGGGCCACATGAAATCCTGCCTAGTGTGATAACATGCGTTACTCACCAATTTCCCATAGGCTGCCAAGGAGTTTGGCTGGAAGCTCAACAAGCCTTCGATCGCCCTCATGTGGCGAGGCGGCTGCATCATCCGATCCGTTTTCCTCAAGGACATTACCTCTGCCTACCGCAAGCAGCCCGACCTGAAGAACTTGTTGTTCGACGACTTCTTCAACGAGGCCATCCACAAGGCCCAGCCTGGCTGGAGAGATGTGGTTGCCAAGGCTGCTGAGCTTGGTATCCCGACCCCCGCCTTCTCGACCGCTCTGTCGTGGTTTGACGGTTACCGAACCAAGGACCTGCCTGCCAACTTGCTCCAGGCTCAGCGTGACTACTTTGGTGCCCACACTTTCCGAATCAAGCCTGAGTTCGCCAGCGAGAAGTACGTTGAAGGCGCTGACATTCACGTCAACTGGACTGGACGCGGTGGCAACGTCTCGGCTTCTACCTACTCGGCATAAACTGCCACAGAACTATGGAAATTGAGAACACGGATAGCAGACACTGCTGATCAGGAGAAAGGGACAGAAAAGAGGGATATTTTGGCCACAACAGACAATGTGCCAAGCAGACTTTTACCTACCGCCTATAATGAGATTCGTGCTGGCTGGGCACTGGATAAGGATGGTAGTTATTTCAGAATCGAACCGAGAGATCCACCAGCCTAGTTAGCAATCTATGGATAATCGAATTTGAAGTTAAAATAAAAACAACCCAAGAGCCGGAGATGTGAATTACGACTAATTGTACCTCGACGTACTTCGTACTGCGGAGCAATAATAATACTGGTGGTACTACGGAGTATTACTCCGTAGGCTGACCAGCATCAGGCGCGACCCACCTTTTGCCCCTTGTGTAACGCCCATTGATTGGCTGTGTCAGCAACAGCCTCGTCGCGACAAATTTGGGTTCGCGCGACGCAAGGGCAATCAATGATCAATCCTCCAACCCGCAACAACCAAATCCCGGCCATCACCCATTGCTTCAGCCTTTGTCCTTGTCGCGAGTTTTGCGTCGCCCAGTCTGGCTATTTGCTTTCCAGTGGCCAAACTGAAGGCCGCATTTCGCTTCTCGGGCCTGGGAGGGCGTGATTAACTCGGCCGCAGTCGCGAATTTCAAGGTTGCCGAACTCGCCCGCGACAACCGCCCAACATGGCGCAACCTGATCCCAGCCACAGCGTCCCTCAGGACCTGGTATGCTCATGTCCCGCCGCAAAGCTGATGTTGCCTCCGAGCCGTTGCTGACAATATATAGATGCCGCATGTTCACCTCATCTCCTCTTTCCGGTATCCGGCAATACCCCGTCTCGATTTCAACGAGGTTGCCAAGTGGCTCATGAGTGCACCTCAGATCGCGAGAGACCGAGCGCCGTTCTTCTGGACATACCTGGACAAGCCTGCGGATGGCACAATCCTTTTAACATGGCAACCTTTACAAAGGCTGGGGACCAATTTTGCGACCGATGGTTTCGTGTGGGCGCCGCCAGAGCAGATCTACAAGCATGACTTGGGTAATGGATTGGTTGGTTAACTGAATAGCTTCCTTACCGAAGACTTCGTGCTAATGATTCATCCCTAGATGCTTGAAATATACTACCTCAAGGCAGGCTACATCCCCGGTGAACAGGTTACCCTCCACGCACGACGACGATTCCGCCTAGTCCCCGTCGCTGGACATCCCAATAACCCTCCTCAACCTGATCCGAACCTCTTCATCGTGCACTATGGTCCTGCTGAGCCAAGCGATCGTATGCCTGTTAGCATGATACCATATGACGAGCGAGTAAACGCAATTATGCAGCAACGCCATTTCCTCCAGAGAGCGGGCCAAATTCGTCGCAAAGAATTCATGCTTTCCGACCGAGTCAATTGGCCCTCATTGCCAGAACTTACCCGCCAGCAGATGGGGCCACAGATGAACCCTCGAGGAGTTCCGCAGCAGATGGCATACCCAGCTCAGACGCCTCCTGGACCTCCTACCAAACGGGCACGTCATGCACAAAACCAAGGTCAGCCGCCAGCACTACCCATGCCTCCAATGGATGCAGCCCTTGATGACGATGAGGACATCTTGAGGGGTGACATGTTCGACCACTTGACTCCAAGAGAAATCTCGATGAGCCGTTACCAGCAGAATCACGAGTGGATGGAGGAAATCCTATCTTCAGCATATAGGATAAGCCAAATCACGCCTGCGGATCTCGGCCTAGGTCTCAAAGGAGAGTTATCCTCGCTGACGGAGGGCATTTTTACGGCCCAGGGAGGTGACGCATCCAGCCAGGCCCCCGAAAAGGCCTATGTCGGACGATTGGACCCCGGCCAAGCAGATGAGTTCCGTAAGCGTGTTGATGACTATGTCGCCTCTACCCAGGCCGAGATGAAGAGGATGGAGGAGGAACACCAAAACACAGTGGCCAAATTCAAAGAAAACTCGCTACTGGGGGCAAAGGAAAAGGAGCTCAGAACTGTTATCGAGGGGCCGGGACTGGAGATCTGGAGGGTTGAGAGTCAATCGCAAACTGCCGATGGTGAATCCGGCAACCGCCACACTCCCAAATCAACCATTGAAGAGATTGCGCAGCAAGTCGAATCAGCAACTGGTCGGAAGATAGTAAGCCAGCCAATTGCCAATCGCGTTCAAGACGGCGGTTATCAAGCCCCTGCCCCAGAGCCAACTACAACAGCGCCAGCCACGGGCTTGTCGAGACAGCCTTCCCAAGCAGGATCTCAAGCTAGTGGTCTCATGCTTGGTGAATCTGATATGGACATGGGAGGCACGGCTGCTGGCCTGCTAGACCAGATGCACACGGGGTTCTCGTCTACTTCAACACCAGTTATCAACTTCCCAACACCTCAAGCGCACCATTCTGCTGCGCAATCAGGCGCGGCAACACCATCCCAAGCCGCAAATTCTGTTTCACCTGCGCCGGCCCCAGCCGCGGCATCACAATCCGCGGGGGACGTGACGATGAGTGGAACTGACGGTCCGGCGGAGAATGAGTCTCGCACCACACCAGACCAAGGCACTGGCAGCGGAGACTGGGTCGTGATTCCTAAGGGAGAGGGAGCACCAGGGACAAACACGGGCCCAGGAACGCCTGCGGCTGATGCTTCCAAGCCGCCGGCCTCAGCAACTACAAAGCCGTCATCAGCTGTGGCTACACCTGCAGTTACAGAGGGAGGCTCTGTTTCGTTTGATCAGAACGATTTCAGCTCACTTGGCGATTTGGACACAGCTGGTGATGCTCTTGCTGGATACGATGCGCCTGAACTGGATGGCTCAGCAGGTGGACTTGGGGAGGGCTTGGATCTCCAGATGGATATGGAAGACAGTGCTTTTGGAGACGCATTCCATGGCGTTGATACCTCTAATACTCCGGGAGACGGCCAAAACCAGGATGGCATGTGAGAACATCCACATATCTTTGGGGAAAGGTATACACGGTGACGGGTTGTAAGAGCAGATGAGCGCTTCATAGCACTTGATGGCAGTTAGTTTGATCTCCAAGTTGTGGCGGATACGGGAATCTTGATGGGAAAAATGTGGACAGGCCAAAGGTGTTGCAAGATGGATAATGGCGTGGCATCTGCTTATTGCAGGTCTAGCAGATGGGGGTGTTTTGGTATCACTCCTTCGTTCTCGTTTTTTCAGCTTGTATTCTAGGAACGTGGGTAGGCTATCAGTGGGATTCGGCTTCCTTAATAAGGCCCAAGGCATGCAAACTCTGATGTCTAGACTACTTGGACCGTATCTTGTGTACGATGCCTGTCTGTGAGACTCTTAGTCGTGAGGTTTCCCCTGAGGCTCACTGTGTAAATGCTACATTGACAACAGCTCCAAGCCGCCCTCTGTCCCTTTCTTTGACTACTACTCTATTCCTCGAAACTGATATCAAACATGAGTGTTGTGACGCCTGCTCCTCCGAATAAAATGATTGTCGACAATATCCCGAAAGAATATATATCTAGGCAACATACAGAGCTTGTTATCACTGATGTTCAAATCCTTTAGCAAGCTAGTAAGAACGAAGAAACCATTACGCAAAAATACAACAAGATTGAGAGCTTTGGCTCTAGTGCTTGTTGGAAGAAATAGTTTATCCCCACCAGTCTTGTAAGTTCCCATGTGCGCGATGAGAGTGGCAGCCATTCTGAGACGGGGCAAGTGAAGGCCTTGGCTTTGCATTTGGTCCTAGGACATGACATCTATTAGCACGAAATTGCTCCCAGTTGGCCTCATCGGCAGCGCCAGCGATTAAGCTCACTATGAGGTTTTGGTTGTCCACGAAATGTCGACCTTGTCTATGTATGTTTCCCGAGTTTAGTGAAAGATGAAACATGGCCCCGGAAAGACATGACAGCCATAATCACTATCATATAACGGACCAGCTACAATAGAGTGAAGCCATAAGGAAAGAAAACAACAAGAAGAAACCTCCCAAAAAAAACATCAAGTCTACGATATAGTAGCCAAAGAATCAACCGTAAGACGTAAAGTTAGGAGGATGACTACAATCCGAGAAGAGTGCAGGAAGAGGGATGAAGTAGTGCGAAGTACTGACTCCGTGCCATTCACTAGGTATTTGTACAGGGTGGAACTATCACGTGGGGCCTTTAGAGGAGCCAAAGTTGGCATATGCATATTGTACGCGCATGGTAGCGCTACTTCATCTTGGGAATACTATCATACTTCGGACGTTTTGAGAGTACAATTACTACCAGTTGATGGGAGAAATCTGAAGAAGAAGAAGCTTGATTCCTCTAGGCCTAGCCTATCTAGAAGGTTAAATGACTATCCAAGTATCAACCTCCCCATACCGAAAGATGTGGCTGTCCCGACCATCGTTCTCAAATATCAAAATTCCAAACTCCAGCCCATATTCGTTAAAAATAATAATCGGATATCAAATTCTCATGTACAAAGAAAGCATCGAGTATAAACCCAAACTCCAAACTTTCAGAACCCTTTCATAACTTCGTAAAAATATCAACACTTCATAAACTCATCAAACAGTACCACGGCTGGTGCGCCAAGCCAGTTGCCATCGACATCACATGTCGGGCATCCCGTCCTTGATGTTGACATACCGACTGTTGGGGTAGTCGAGCATGTTCATCGAGTCGTCCAAGTTGCCCATGGCATTCGCCATCGCCCGAACCAGGCTCTTCTCCCCAAGCTTATCACCTGAAGCCTCCCAGAAGAGAGCACCGCCAAGGCCCTTCTCCATGAGGTACTTGGCCTTGAGGTTCACGGTCTCGACATTGTCGAACGAGATCAGCTCTTTGGTGTTCGGATCATAGGAATACGCCGAGATGATCTTGTCGTCGACACGAACTGTAGAGCCAGGGCGGGGAAGATCGCGATAGGACCAAATTCCCTGCTCGCGAGAACCTGACCCCACGCCTTCAAACGGCTCACCGAGGCCCTCCGTGTTCTGGAAGGCGCGCCCATAGAGTGGTACGCCGAGGACAATTTTACCGGGGGAAATCCCCGCCTTCATGTAGTCCTCCACAGCCTGGTTCGTGTTGGACTTGGTGCTCTTCAGGTTGCCAGGGTCAGGATAGACATTAGACTGGGATCCAGACTCCTTGTCCCATCCACCAGCGTAGTCATAAGCCATGAGATGCCAGGAGTCGAGATACTCGTCCATTCCCTTAAAGTCCTGGACATTGTAGTGATCGGCACCTGCTGAGACTGCCACCGTGAGAAGATAGTGGTAATCTTGTCCATTTTCCTTGGCGTAATTGTCCAGTGCCTCTCGACATTCTTTGAGCAGAAGAACGTATTCGTTCGCCTCTTTACTGTTCGCCGGGTACTCCCAGTCAATATCGAGGCCATCAAATCCCCAGTCCGCAAGAAGTTCGACGGCACTCGAGGCAAACCGACGCCGACCCTCGGTGGTGCTCGTAGCGGGTTTGAACTTTCCCTCCGCTGAAGCAGAATAGCCGCCAATGGACAACAAAGTCTTCATGTGCCGGTTTTTCTTCTTTAGGCGGTACACCTGCTCGACTGCGCCGTAAACGGTGGTAGTTTCGGATCCAGCTGGCAGATGGCTTCCCACATCGGCATTCTTGTCGAAGGGGATACTTTGATGCTGTTAGTCATGTTTAATCGGATTATGCTGTGTTACGAAACTTACACTGATCCGTCCGGCGCAATGCCGGCGAATGCATACAGAAGGTGCGTAACCTGGTCGCCCGGGATCTCATGAAGCTTCATTGACCCATTGTGATAAACGGACCTAGAGCTATCAGCATGGTTCCATGGTATAACAGGAAATCTATCCATAACATACCATTCGGCGAAGTAGAGTATATTTTTATGGCCCTTACTTCCGGGCGATGAGCTCGATGGCGGAGAGTAAAAGTTATGTCCCGTGGAGTTTTGGTCCACAGACACTGTTGTTGTTCCGGACGGTACTGTTGCCGACAGTGAGGACGTCGTTGCGATATCACACGCTGTAGGGCCTAGAACAGTGGCCACCGGGGCTGACAGGACAGCCGACACCAGAAGAGACAGAACCACGACGAAGAACTTGACCATCTTGTCCTCAGGAAGGTGGGATGAGATGGGATACTCAAGACCGGATATCCGAGACAGGATGCTCAAGGCAGAGTACCTTTAGATAGACTGTACAGAGCAGGATGTAATGTCCAAGAGAGCATAGCCAACAGAGAGTGCCCCAAAAAGGATCTCCTAATTAGGATAGGTGTTCGAGGATGTTCGAGGATGCTCGAGGATGTTCAAATGATTCAAGCAAGACAGAGGATGTCTTGAGCCTTTTATATCCATACAGCTGGCACTGAACAATGGGGCCATCTTGTGGTAAGGTTAAGACACTTGGGTTTGATCCTAACTTGACAAGTAAGGTAAGTTGACAATCACATATGTGGAGTGAGGGCCGATGGCTGCAAAGGACGCGCCTAATTGCAGTTGAGAGGAACGCGTATAGGTGTGTATCATGGCGACGTGGCTGATGATACGCAGTACGAGAATTTGGATTGTGACCTCGTCATTGCAACTCGGGGGGCTGGGTTTGTGAGTAGAGCCATGCCTTGCAATGAAATACATACCTTGAGGAAGCTCTGTCAGAGCTTGACTGGCAAACCCATGGGTTGCTGCATGGATGGCTGGACATTGTCTCGTGATTTAGACAACCTTGCGTGAATGGCATGAACAAGGCAGAATGGTAACTGTATTGTCTGAAAATAGAGCAAACCAAGCAGTAGTGGCTAATCTTGAATCGCAACAATGGACCTATCTGTGGTGAGAGAGTAGTAAGACAATCGAACGGAATGTGCGATGTGCCGCTGTTAGGAATGCACTTCCAAACCCTGACCACACGGGAGACATCGTGATTCGATAAATGTGCATTTCAAACAAGATGATTCTTGGGACTAAGCAGTGCCCTTGTAAAGGGAGAGGTTGGACATCCGACGACTCCATCATGATATTGGGTGGTGCTGCGCCTATACGCGTCACAGCCATGTGAACATCCGCATTCGTTGAATGATACAGTCATTTGAATGAACTGCAAGTAAAAAATAACTTAGGTACAGCACCATCGTTGATGAGCTTGTCCTGATTAGCATTGTGCACGCAGTAGGGGAGTGACGATCATTTAGCAGCTGCATTCCGAAACAGTGTCTCTCATGTCTCATATGTGGAAGTTCGTTCTTAACCCAACGAATGTGCTCGCAAATATTCCGTATGATTACGCACCAGAAAACTCTCCGAATATTGTAGTATCGTAGAAAAAGAAATGTCATGCTTTGACTTCCGTAGGACAGATGACAGGTATGAATTAGATTTTCGCTCACGTCCTTCTGCGGGGACAGGCTGTAAAGTAAGATGAAACACATTGCGTTTTGCAACAATTTGACTCGCGACTCAATTAAAGCCTGATAGACTCTTCAATTTAGCCATGATTCCGCTAATTGCTATACTGCGCATCGATCAACACTGAATCGCCCACTTGTATAGTGGGATGTACAGCCCTAGAGCTATTTTGTTTGCTCCTCGCCTCGTGTTGCATATGAGCGCCAAAGTAAACCTTGCCGTTAAACCTTCTCGTCTTGGCCAACGTAACGAATGGTTCTTGTTTTCTTTCTCCTGTCTCTTGGTTCACACACACCATTTGACATCTCTGACAAGCTCCAAGGAGCCTGAAATGCTGGCTACCGATGCGCATTGTCTTCCACAAATCTTCGGAATACGCTAGCTGCGCTTCCTCCCCCGGGGAATTTTCAATGACGATGTTGGCTCTGAAAACCGACTCCACGACCGCAATGCCGCCTCTGTTTATAATATCCTTGTTTAGAGCTGCTAGACTCGATGTATGAATCATGAGAATCGGACTTTCATTGGAAAGAAGTATCTTCCCTGGTTGATGTTGCTGTTCGGAGTCTGAATCTGGAGGAGAAGGCATCTCCGGGAATGACCCAGGATACGGGAGTTTATCTGGCTGCTGGTGCTTCTGTATCCGAGCCTTGGAAGACCGGCTGCTGAGACCACGCCCCCCGGGGGGAAACCTTGCCAATTTGCATGGCAGCCCAAGTGTGTCAGTAAAGAAATCATTGATTTCTGCGGAAAGGTAAGACTGGGCTGAGATTTCTTCACCACAGACACGCGAGCATGTCTGACGAAAGTTCAAATTGAACAGAGATGACTTGGTCGACAACGGTATATCAACGTACGGTTTCCCCGACTTGTCTCCGCGATACTCCACGCGCAAGATGTCTTTGCCAAAACATAGAGATGGTTTCAATAAAGCCATCTTGGGGTAGCGTTTTTGGCTCAGAGCTTGCCCAGACCCTTGGTGAATCAAGCACCATTCACGATCCCATGCCAGCCCTTCCGGCCGCACTTCCCACTGGGTTCCCGCTGGAATAACGAAACCTCCGCAGCTCTTTATTGGATAAACCGTAATGGTCTTCACTCGGAGACTCGACGAAGTGTGAGGATTGCTTGATGTGACAATGGACTCCGTTGGCTGTGTATCTTTCTCGACAAAAAACTCTTCAACAAATTCAATGAATCGATAAACATCAGACTTGGTACTCATTGCCCCAAGACTAGCACGGATGACACCTGCAGGTTTGACAGATGAAACACCTGTGTCCTCTCCACAACGAAATCCAGCAGAAAGGTTTCTTCTCATTTCCCATGGCTGCAAGTCAAGGACCGAAGCTATTCCTGCTGGGCTGCACAGTCCTCCTGTTCGGACATGCATTAGTTTCAAGATTGCTAGCTTCTCAAACTCTGCAAGGCGGATCCAGGCGCCTTTGCTGTCCTTTATGTTGAAGGACACTATTGGCCCGATGTCAAGCAAAGACCCCCCTTCAGGAATTTCCGTGTACATGCTGCAAGCAGGGTTGCCATTCCCATGTCTCAAATCACGGAGCCCCTGAACTAACTGCCGAGTGAGGTAAGAGGTGTGGGAGCTGATTTGGTCCATGGAGCCGAAGAGCATCTGGTGGTTCTTTAATGCTATATCGATAGCCATGATGCTATGAAATGGAAGAGTGCCGTCTTCTAGACGCTCGTGAAGGGAACGGGATTTTCGGACATGCCACTCTTCTGTTCCACAGACCACCATGTCCACAGTGCCACCGCCAAAATATTTCCGATTGTCAAAGACAGAGCCACTAGAGCGCCGGATAATCAAGGCGCCAAGATCAGGGAAACCGAAGATTTTGTAAAGACTCAAGACAACGAAATCTGCAGCAAGTCTAGGGTCCGCCAATTCGAGCTTGGAGGTGGCACTAAATGAGGCCGCGTCCAGCAGGGTGAATGTCGGAGATGAAGCATCCGAGAATTTTGCCTTTAGCTCCTTCGACCATGACAAAGGGTACCGCTTCCCATTCATATGTGACTGAGCAGAGTAGGCAAACAATGTCACTGACGTCGTATCGGATGGCATATTGAAAGGGGTTTCGCCGTTCACCCAAGACTGCACTCCAGCATCGTCAAGGCAGACACTTCGACGCGCTTCTTCTCTGGCACCCACTAAACTAGTGTGGCAAGCTTCATGGTAGGCAAGACGGTAGCCTTGAGGCATAGACCTCATGCCCTCCAGCACAAGTTTAACGCCGGCAGTGGTGTTTGCGACAAACACCAAGTCGTACTGAGCAGGGTCAGCCCCGAAGAAGTCTAATAAACGTAGCCGTACGTCGTCAATGCGTGTGGTGGAGAGTTGCGATGGCCAGGATCCGGAGTGCGGATTTCCGTATAGGACGGACGTCATTTCCGTTGCGAAGGCGTCCATCAAGGACTTGGAGCACAGTGTAGACCCGGCATGATCCAAATATACGGAATCTGAGACGGGACTCTATTCAGAATCAGAAGCCAATGTTGCGAGACAAGGATTTACCTTTGAGCATTGCGTATTCCTGATCTCGGAAGCCCTCAACGGCCTCATTATAATGACATTTAGCCATTTTATCGAATAGGCCCGTGTGAGGGAAATGAGAGGAGGAGAATCAGGGCGAAGTAGTAATGATGTCAGCCAATACAACTTTCAATCGTCTGGACGTCTGTCCTCGGGTGCCAGACACGACGAGCTTTGAAGTGTCATCATATGAAAAGCACAGCGCATCCGGCCAGTCGTTTCGAATGCAGATGGAGTCGGGATATAAAGTTATTGGGCGATGGCAGTTTGGCGGGACGTTCGTAATCGTCAGGCGTTGTCGGTTGGGTCCGTATGGCCGGAGATCGCCACTCTCCAGTTATGGTGGAGAGTGCATTGGGACTCTCTCACTGGCTGCAAGAGCCTGATGCAGCCTACAGTCTGCGAGACTGACTGCCACTGTATACGCACTAATGCTCTGCACACAATAGACAGTGTGAGTTGATAATCCCTACTCCCCCACAGGCCGCCACACGCGTTCCACCCAAAGCAGGCGCGGCTGCTTACGGCTCCACCTAGGATGTCTTTCAGCCTCCTCCAACCTCGTCTCTTGATCTCTTTCTTTCTTTCCCATGCCGTTGTCCTTCAGGCGCATCAGCACGCAGTCGCGCAATCGCTATCATCGGATTGGCATTTATTGACTCAGTTCGTCATCCTCTTCTTACCACGTTCATTTGCCTTTGTTGCCCCGTTCCTTCATCGTCAATCCTGTCCTCCTTTCCGCCTTGTTCTTCTCCCCGTTCCATCGCCCTTTTCCTCCAGCTCGACCATCAGTCGTCAATGCTCTGTCTCCTCCCTCTTCTCGCCCTCCAGCCTACGTGCCGAAGCTATACTAGTACTTCCATTGGGCACTAGTTCTCTGCCATACTCCTTTTGTTTTCCTCCCCCTCTACTTCTACTTTCACATTTATTTGTACGAACCTTGGTCAGAATGTCTTCTCTAACCACCGTTGTGTCGCCATCCATTAGGCCGCGCCTTCAGTCAAATCGTCAAGAAAGGCGACACTTGCTTCTGATGTGCGGCGAATCTTGAGCGATCCGTCAATCTGAAGTTGAAAGCCTGAAGTTAAAAGTCCGTTGTGATTCCACGCTACTGAAGCAGCCAGCATGGACTCCTACACATCATACCGAGATTCATCAGCCCGGTCTCCAAATGAGAGGACATGGAACCGCGATGATTCAAGGACACGAGAAGACCGAAATGATAGCTTTTATCGTGGCAGATCTCCTGGTATGTTCTAGCGCGTTCTTTTAGTCCACCATATGGCGTATCGAGAGCTGACAGGATCTCGCAGGGAATGAGCGCCGCGATCGTCGGCGCTCCCGTTCACCTGCTCCCGTCGATCGCTACGAACCCCGATCTCGCCGAGATGATCGAGATAGAGATGACCGACGTCGTATAAACTCACCTCCTGCAAACATTGACCGCTACGTCCCTGGTCAGGACAATAACGCGTCTTCTGGCGTTGCTGTGAATCCTCTTACAGACCCTACTCGACTCCCCTATCAGGTTGGCTTCTCTTATTTCGGCGAATGGTGGAGAATGAACGAGAAGATTAAAGAGGAAAAGGAACGCGCCCGGACTGGACGAAGGCGGGAGCCTGAAAGACCTCGAGGTCCAGAGGATCGTGAAAAGGAGAAGGCCAAGATTCAAGTGGCGTATGACGCATATAAGGAAGAACTTCAGGCGAAGATGGCCAGATCCTTTGTTTTAGAACATAAGAAGGAGCAATGGTTTAGAGAGAGATATGTTCCAGAAATCCGGGATGAGTTCAAGGCTAAACTCAATGAGTTTCGACGAGGTGCATACAGTCAATGGGAGCATGATCTCGAATCAGGCACTTTTGATGACCTCTCCCTCGAAGGACTTCCGAAAAGCGAGAGTAACGGTGCTGGTGGTGTTGTCGAGAAGGAGGAAGGTGAGGCGACAGCAGCCAACGAAATTTTGGGCGTCGGGGACCTGATCCCTGCCAATGGCACAGATGTTCGCGACGAGAACCAGTTTCAACCCACCTTGCTTATCAAGACCATTGCGCCCCATGTCAGCCGACAAAACCTTGAAGCATTTTGCAAGGAACATCTTGGCGAAGCAGAAGGCGGTTTCAAATGGCTCTCTCTCTCTGATCCAAACCCCAGCAAACGATACCATCGCATTGGTTGGGTCATGCTACACCCGTCTTCCGATGTTGCTCCTCCAATGGATCGTGCTCACCCTAAGGATGAGGATGGTGATGAGCCGATAAAGTCACCCCCACCACTGGTATCAACCGCAGAGCAGGCCCTTGAAGCTGTCAATGGTAAGACTGTCAAAGATGAGGCCCGTGGCGATTTTGTTTGCCATGTCGGAGTCCATAACCCGCCAGTGCATCCTAGAAAGAAGGCGCTTTGGGACTTGTTTTCTGCTCCAGAGCGAATTGAGAAGGATTTGCGCTTGGTCCAGCGCTTGGTCAACAAATACGAAGAAGAATTCGGGTCAGACTTCCAAGCTATTTTGAAGGTCGAGGAGAAGGTAGAGGACCTCAAGAATGCTGGCCGTCTACAGCCCGCCATCCCTCCCATCCCAGCCAGAAAGATAAAAAAAGAGCCTGCAATGGACGAGGCGATGGACGAAGACGACTATGTGAAACATGAGGAGGAGGAGGAGGAAGAAGGGGCTATCGATGATGAAGAGGCCGATGATGAATACCTTCTTGTCAAGAAGAAACAGCTTGACCTCTTGATTGAATACCTACGTCGAGTCTTCAACTTCTGCTTCTTCTGCGTTTTCGAGAGCGATTCGGTCCACGAGTTGACGCGAAAGTGCGCTGGTGGCCATCTTCGTCGCCCTCGGAGTACTTTGTCATCATCTGCTCGAGCTGTGGCAAGAGCGAGTGCCCATGGAGAGCCCTTTCCAGACAAGAAACGCAGTGAAATGAGCGATGATATTGATGCGGAGCCTGTTGATGGGGAAAAGAAGTTTCGTAATACCTCTTCCAAGACTGAGCAGCAACTTCTCCGGGCTTACAACTGGGTCAAGACGTTTGAGGACAAGCTGATGCAGATCTTGGAACCCGACACAGCGGACATCCGCAGGCTTGGCGGACGACCCGTTGATGAGGCAGTCGATGAAGAGCTTCTCAAATATGTCAAACAAGAGGACGAGCATAAGTGGAGATGCAAAGTGCCAGAATGCACTAAGCTTTTCAAGGAAGAACACTTCTGGAAGAAGCACGTGGAGAAGAGGCACGCTGAGTGGCTCGATGGTCTGAGGCAAGAGGTATGATGAATTGTGAATGATTCTGGTAAATTTTGCGACTAACTTGACATGCAGTTTGAGCTTATTAACGCATATGTGATGGACCCAGCACACATTGCCCCTTCGCGAACTGATGCCAACTCCAACGGCCACTTCCCCCCTGCCAACGGCCAGTCGACATCAGGGACTCCTCGCGGGTTTAATTTGCAGAATTTTTCTATGAATGGCATGATGGGTATGCCAGGATTCCCAATGGCTCCAGGTGGTTTCCCCCCCTTGTTTGCGGGTATGCAAGCGAACGGTTGGAACCCGACAGGCGATGATCGTTCTGGAGGACCAGTTCGCCGTGGCGGCATGTCTAGTGGGCGTGGCCAACATCGCTCCGGACCGTACGATCGCCGCGGAGGGAATCGATGGGATGGAGGTGGCGGGCGAAACCGAAATGGTGGATCGCGATGGGGAGACGGGGCTGGCGGAGCAGGTGCGGGTCCTCGTGAAGCCGTGCAAGGCCGCAGCTTGAAGAGCTATGAGGATCTGGACAATGTCTCTGGAGGCGGAAGCGGGGGTGGCGAGCTCAACTACTAGACTCGGTTATGCTTACACTGGCAGGGAAAGACTGAGCAGCTAGCCAACTTGCATC
Source organism: Hypomyces perniciosus (assembly GCA_008477525.1). Taxonomy (NCBI): domain Eukaryota; kingdom Fungi; phylum Ascomycota; class Sordariomycetes; order Hypocreales; family Hypocreaceae; genus Hypomyces; species Hypomyces perniciosus. The sequence goes on from SPDT01000006.1 coordinate 1,952,604, forward strand.
TCTGGACAAGATCGGGAGTCGAGTTTTTATTTCATGATGGCTGTAATCGGGGAGGTTTGAGCATAGTTGCCTGCCACGCAACACATTTGGAATTCCGGTGGTTTTTTTGCACACGATCGCGCGTGTACGTTAGTAGTAGTATTATGTACACTTACGTTTTCAATGTTACAATAGGATCTATCAATGCTTTTATCAAATTACTCTTATGGATGATATTCGGAGCAGTTGCGGATTTGAAATGTATTTTGTTTCCCGCTATTAGGTCGGCTGCCTAGGTACTCGAGGATAGCACCGGTACGCATTGACTTGAGAGCTTTACATATTCTAGAGTCGCCCTATCAACTAGAGTCTTCAGATGTAGGGTCTCCAGCCGTCCCGGTGTCGCATAGTTCTAGTCTTTCAGCTCGGAGAGCTCTCATGAGAGGTCGAATCATCTCGTTGTTAGAAAAGGAAAGCTTTCTTCCCTTGGTCAGTCCCACGTATCATCCCCCGGTCTTGACTCTGTTCACCAGCAATCACCCGTATTGCAGGATGCATAAATAGTGCTTATTTTTTGTTCGATGGGAACTTCCAGAGGCCTGTAGATCCTATATGGATGCCGTCTTGAAGTTGTCGTTCTGAGCTTCGCGCTACTTTGGGACCGAAAGTATTCATCGTTCTAACCGCATGTCTGTCATGTTGGAGACAGGGTGGATGCAGAGGATTCTTTCCATGGCGGTGATGGTTCATGGTGCCTTTTCAAATAGCTCGAGGATAGGTTTCGCGGCCTGCAGGATATGTGAGAAGACAGTTTTGGGGGATGTGCAGAGACGAAGGCAAAACAAACATCTATGAATTTCTCTAGATCTTGGTCCAAGTTGGCCAAATCATCTTTTCTCCTCTTGTTTTCTGCAATGAGCTTCTGTTTCCTCTTCAACAGCTCCTGGCGACGCTGCTCTAGTGCCTCACGCTCTTCCCGCTCGTGTTCAATCCGTGCAAACATGAGAGTGTTTTCGTCGGCATCGGTGTGCTCAGGATGCTGAGTGAGGAAGTCCTCGACGGGGATGAGAGGCAGTTGTTGATACTTGTGGCTAGAGGAGAAGCACGAATCAGCCCCGATATGAGCCAGAGAGAGGTGCGCGGGAGGAACTCACTCATAGGACTCGCAAGCGGTGATTTCGCCCTGAAGATGGCGCTGCTCGTAGTAGAGATTTTGCAGCTGAAGATGGAGTCGGTCGACTTCCTGCCGGGCCTCGGCGGTCAAAGACTTGGTCTCGCGAGCAGATAGACATGCATTTCGATGGAGGCCGCGTAGATGGGAGATGTTGGTAAAGAGGTGCTTCTGCTGCTTTGCGATCTCGGCCTGGGTTTCGGCGGATGCGCGACCGTCTGCTGTTTGGTCGGCGAGCTGAAGCAAGGCGTGTGCCTGGTCGCGAGCTTGGTCGGAGATTTGGAGCACGGCGGCCAGCGTCGGCTCGGAAACGATCTTTTCGACGGCCATGGCGGATTGACGTATGGTGGAGGAAGGCTGATTGATGATGATTGATCGGGGGTAGCGAGACAAACAGGGACGACAAAGGAAAGGAAAGGCTGACGGTCAGGAGGACAAGGCGTGACAAGGCTGAGAACTCAGAGCAGAGCGAGGAGACGGAAAGTGCCGAATCAGTCGCGTTGCATGCGCGCCAAGATCGCTGATCCGTATTGATGGGTGTCCACAGTGGACCAGACAGCCAGTCAGGCCTGCAGTATCTCACCTAATAAAACATTTCTGCAGAGACACGCGCGGGAACCTGCGGATAAGATGAGATTGAGCGACTTTGTTGCAGTCGGCTCTCGGTGCTCGAAAACGAGAGCAGAGCGTGACCAGGCCAGCCAGGAAATCTTACATACGAGTACATGCGGATACGGGGTAATAATTTACTACTTGTCCGAGTGCTCCGTAATACTTTGCAGTGTGGTACTAATAGTAGCAGCAGTATTACATACTACTCCGTACTACGGAGTAATGGTCCGATTAACGATAATAAATAAATAAATCACCCGCCCCTTGTTGCTGATCTCCGGCTCGCTACTCTGTCTTCTTCTGTCATCGGCAGGATCTGAAGCATCATACGAAGCTGCTACCACTACGGAGTACTACTACTAGTACTACTACTACTGCACCTTTCACCTTGATGGGCCGCTCTTCTGCATGTCCCTATGTAAGGACCCAGACTGCCAAATCTACTAAAAATACGGAGTACGGAGTACCACTATTAGCACATAGGTACTCCCCACTGCCCATCATTCCCAGACCCAGACGTTGAACTGTTGGGGCGCATCATCGCAATCCTCCTCACTACACTGCCCGATCAGCAGGCCCGATCAGCAGCGTTTGGGGCGAAATCAGCACAAAGTACGTTTCTCTCCGTACGAACCACCTATCAAGAAAGCCATTCTTCGCCTCATTTTGGCGGCCTCAACCAATCAATCATCCACCACTCCTTCAGCTCGTGCCTGATGTAAGACGGTTCGCCAGGCTCACCAACAGAAACCCAGAACCCTGGAAAAGCCATTCTAGCCGCCACCATGGCTGATGTAACGACGGCTCTCACGTCGGCATGCGGCTTTAATGTCAATGACGGCAACACCATCGCCTCTGCCTCCGGCTCTGATGTGCGCCACGATCATCAGCCTGCGCGACGCCGCCGCCATTCTTTCTTCATACCTCGGAGAAAGTCTCTGGTCGGCCAGATCATGGACAGCGAGGAAGGCCTCCTGCTCAAGGTGGACCTGTTTCTTTCTGAGCTGGAGCGAAGACTGGACTTCATCGAGAGCTATGTCGATCTCGGCAAAGATTCTAGCATTTCGCGGGCATTCTCGACCCTCCAGGCCGTTCGCACGCGATGTTCTCAGGCGTCCGAGGACGTCATCGGCGCTGGCCGCCGAAGACTGCACATCATGATTGAGACGCTGGAAAGCCGATATCAGGAGACGTTGGCCGCTACGGAAACGCTTCACGAAAAGGCCTGTGTAGGAATCGACATCTTGGAGGACATGTTGGCCGAGTTCGAAACGCGCGCATACAAGTTCCGCGCGCAAAGCTTGGCGAATGCAGCCACTGCTGCCGAGGCGTTCATGGATGAGGGCCGAAGAGTCGCAAACGAGAGTATTGAGCGCGCAAGGCACGTCGTCGACGAGGGAATCGAACGCGCCGTGCGAGCTGCCCTGTCTCTAGAGGAACATATACAACAGGCCGTCGTGCTGGCGCGGCACAGGGGTTTGCTGTTGTACGACGAGCTGCCCACTCCATGGCGAAACAATCCACACATCAAGAAGGGGTATCGCTTCGCAGAGACCAAGCTGGAATGCGTTAGGTCTGCCTTCAACATATCCAACGAATTCATCAACATCTGGTCACATGCCCTCGGCCTTATTCTCGTTCTGGCAGTGGCCTTTTACTTCTACCCGAGTAGCGCCAACTTTAGTATGAGCACCAAGACGGATGTCGTTGTGGCTGGCATTTTCTTCATCATGGCCTGCCTGACTTTGGTATGCTCCACCATCTGGCACACCATGAATGCCGTTGCGGACGTAAATGCCATCTCCATGTTCGCCTGCGTTGACTATACCGGCATCTCCCTCCTCATTGCCGCCTCCATTATGACGACCGAGTATACCGCTTTCTACTGTGATCCTATCAGCCGCTGGACATACATGTCTCTTACTGCTTTACTGGGTGCCGGAGGAGTCATACTACCCTGGCACCCGAAATTCAACGGCGCTGACATGGCCTGGGCCCGAGTCGCCTTCTTTGTTGGCCTCGCTCTAACCGGCTTTATGCCTATGCTGCAGCTTTACCTGACCCACGGTCCAGACTTTGTTCTCAACTTTTACTCACCCATTACCAAGTCGCTCATGGTGTATTTCGGTGGCGCCATTGTCTATGCTAGCCAGATACCCGAGCGATGGTTTCCTGGCATGTTCGACTACATCGGAGGTAGCCACAACCTCTGGCATGCTGCCGTACTGGGCGGTATTCTCTTCCACTACACAGCTATGCAGCAGTTTTTCTCCAACGCCTTCCTTCGAGCCGAAGGGGGTTGTCCTGCTTACTGAGGAACCTTCCTCTCTGTGGCCCAACGAAAGACATCTGCAGCAGTGTTTTACCTTGTACCACGCTGGATTATGACTTTGGATGCGACTTGGGACCTTGAATACGTGCATGTGAAACGAGTGTTTTGTTTCGGATGATGAATGATGCCGCTGAGAAACATCCTCTGTTGAGAAGGAATCTTGTATAATAATATTTTGCATCGATACATCGGCGTTTGCGTGAGGGCTGTGTTGGCAGCTAGAGATGCTGCATTGGGCAGCAACGGTGCATATGTTGGTAGCATTGATCACATAGAGTACACAATGGACTGAATCTATCATACGTCGTTACGCCGTCTTTGAAGGAAGCAGTTAACGTCGATGATGCGTATCCCTCACATGGAATCCGACGTGACCCTAATTTGTCTGTGACCCCGATCGTCTTTAGCCATGAACAGATAGATAGACACGACGACGATCTACTCTGTCCAACGTTTCTCATAAAGCATAATCATCAACTCATCAGGGCTCGACTCGGCATTTCTTTTCTGTCTGCCGCGACTGCCCTTTGCCTCTGGAATTACCCCCTTTCTTCCTCACTGGTAGTGTGGACCCATTCGATACTCTCTTCCTTCCTCAACATTTGGGAAGTCTAGTAGACCCCGGTGCCGCCGGTTCATATATTAAGGCTCCTATTTGAAGCCACCAACTGTTTAGCCACACAGGCACCAATAACCTATCTGGCCTGCGCCCGGCGATGCCAACTGAATTTTGGCAGAAGGGCGGTATACTAGTAAGCAACGGCGTTGTCATCATATTGGGTCGTCATTTGTGGCTTTCAAATCAACTGGGCCCTTGGCAAGGCACAGACGATTATCATCCTGAAAGGTCCAACGCTCATTGGGGGTTACGACCCCATATAAACTTGCCGTGAGTTCATTTCACTCATCTTCCATGAGCTTCAAAGAGCGTGAGTAACAATATCGGCGTAGACATCATCGGGTATCTTCTTGATGATACTGATTGTGACACTCTTTATGAGGTCGGCATTCAGCTGCGGGAATGAGCGCAGAAGTTTATTAGGGCTGGGTTGAAGTCAGTATTTGCATCCTGGATATGTAAAGTAGACTAAATACCTTGGAGATTGGAGGATCTGAGTACGCATGATGGTAAGCTGGGCCACAATGCATACAATGTTGAGGTGCGGCCCATAGGCAAAAAGGAAGTCCCAGAGACGCAACACCTCTGGTAGAGGTGGCGTACAGGCACAGAGTGTTAAAACAGAGGGAAACGCATAGATTTCAGCCGATAAACCCTTGGCCGTCAGATACATGCTGAGCTTAGGATCAACAATAGCCAGAACCTTGTCAACCAGGGCGAGACCCCGATGAACGCCATCCATTGCGCCCCGAATGTAGCCCGGACATTCGCGGGTTAACAGGGAGTGAAACGCAACGAAGGCTTCAGCCTCACTGCGAGCAGCGTAGAGAAACGGGGCAGCCAGGACATTCATCCCCTGAACATACACGCCAGGTTCAAGAGTCGCACTAGATTCTAGAAGCAGTTAGAATCCGTACTTGGGGTTCAGGTCTTTTATGACATCGGAAGAACATACTAGTTTGGGAGTGCCCGGAGACGCTACCTCCAAAGCCCTCTCTCGGAGGTAGTGAAGAATGACTGCTGCCAGGGCGGCTTTGGCGCTCATCCTCTTTCGAGTCATGAAGCTGCCAAGCAATGGCGTTGAGAAGTCGTATCAGACTTGCTTCGCTAACCCGTCGCCGGAAGAGAGGATCGGTCGTGAGTGTGCGGAAGGTATCGTTACGGATCTTGGAGTAGGCTGGAGAGGCTCCGCGGTGAATGAGAGCCAGATAGTCGTCGGTTGACATGATCGGGGCATCGAGAAGGACTAGCCAAACGTATATCCTCAGTGTCGACTGGCACAAGTATCAGCAAATTGTCTTCTCGACCAGGTCAACAAGCTTCTCTACCGTACCATTCCATCCTCGGCAGCTTTAACACCTTCATCAACGACCTTCCACCTGGCACTCTCAAGAGCGCCGAGAAAGTCGCCGTCCGTAGGCCCATCGCGAATGATTTGTTGCAAGGATAGATGGCCATGGGAAAATACCGGCTTTTTCAGGCCCGAACGCCGGATGCCCGAGACAGGACTCATGTTGTGAAGAGGCGGAGGCGTGGCATCGCTGTTGGCGCGCCCTCGCGACCGTCCCATCGAAGCAGAATTGCCTGGAGGCGAGACATTGCGCTGTAACTCGCGGCGCTGCTGGGAGATGAGCGACGTCTGCTGGCTCGCCGCCCTAGCCCCGAGGGCATGGGCAGATTGAAGTCGCCGGAGCGCGCGATGCGTTCGTGGTGATGAAGGGGCTTGGAGAAGATCGGCTTGGATCGAGGCGGGCAACAGTGGATTCGCGTCGGGCATGTCTGCGGGTAGCCAACACGATAGCTACGAAAAAGGCTGGCTGGATTGGATGTTTGAGGATCTGAGTCGGTTCAGAAAAGCAACTGGCTCAGACTTGTGGAGGGTTCGTTGTGCGCCGTGCGGCTGTTGGGGTGAGTGGTGAGTTGATGTCGGGTGAAGCTATGGGGAGGGAGGCTAGGCTGCTGTGTGGCTGCTACTCCGTACATACATGCAAGATGTTGCGACTCCTACTACCCAGCCATGGTACATCGTCCAGTAGGCTGTGAAGGGTCAACCGATGATGCAAGGCGTACGCCAGACTGCATTTGTACTTCGTATGTCCGCCCGCATCGCATGTTTGCTGCATTTGAGGCGTTAATGTGCATGCAATTCTGTTGGAGCAGCCGTTGGGGAAAAGATGTCTTCATTCCTATTTTTCCCCTTGTCAAGGGAAACGAGACTCTCCCAGATTGGGTTGGTATGGATACCCCTGCCCTTTGGCGCAATATCGGAACATCGGGGCCTCGAAGATCCGATCACATCTGGAGAAACATCAACTCCCCCTTCTCGCAGTTTCTCACTATCTCAAACGTCAAGCATTGTCGGATCACCTCCTCTGAAGGCTGTGAAAGATCGAGGCTCACATCTGCGACGCGTATTCGTCATCTCATCTTCTCCTTCTGTACGTACTTATACAAGCATACCTATGTGACTCGGCTACTAGTACGCCACATTATACGACAAGGCGTGGCCGAGACTCGACGTTCACGGCTGAATGAGACATGTCAGAAGGGCTAGAAATCCTGCTCAGATTCACAGTGTAACCCCCCAGAGAAGGAAGGGCAATGTCGGCTGGAGATACCACCCACCAGCATCCGGTCAGGAGGCATCTCAACACTTTATCTTTGGTTCTAGACTGCGCATCTACGTTGGCTAATAAGGAGTAATTCGACATGGTGGCGTTGGACCACCATTCCTCCGTATTGATGGCAGCATCTCGAGAGTGAGGTCCATCTGTCAAGACAGATCGTTCCGTTCCGTCCGATCCGGAGGCTTTCGTCTACATGAAAATGTTTCTAATAATAGCTCTATGGCAAAAGAGCAAGAATGTTCTCTACAAAGCATCATCGAAAAGCATTTAGTAGTAAGACGAGGAAAACATGAGCCAAATGATGTGAAGGTCCGGAGAATTACTAACGTTTAATACTAACGCTTGGGATCAGCCCCATGCTGGCTCGTTGTCTGCCTGGCAGCACGCGAGTATACTCTATGCTTACACGTAAATGAATATTTACCACTTGTACGAAGCAAGTTGGGCTATACTAATAGTGCCTGCAAGTCTGTCGTTTATACCCCTCCGTACGGACACATGATAATACCACGTCTACAATTCCGACGTGAAAGCGATGGCATCAGAAGCCTCCAATATCAGTAGTTGGTAGAAAGACATCAAGCTACTGCCACAAAGAGCATAGGCGTGATTGCGACATGGTCACATTGGGGCATTTTGTGGGGGGAGGTCAAGCGCCGATGTTGTCATGGCCCCCAAAGAGCCGCCTTTGGCTCCCGCTGTCTGACTTCGACCATCGGATTGCGTGCGCGCAGGCTCTGCTTATGAACCCCAATGAAAATCGGAATGAAGGAAGCAATGATGGATCTCTCCAGTCACTGTGGGGATTCTTTCCCTTTTATTGCTCATCTAGTTAAAACTGCCCGACTTCCGTTGACGGACCTTCGGCTTACACCTATTCGTATGAACCTCACCCTTGTCTTCCTACCCATGATAAACATTCACCCTCTCCGCGACATCGCGGTTATTACTCCTTCATCTTTGCATTTCGACGAATATCACGCAATATTCTCATATACTCCAACTCCAACACATCCCTCCGATAGCCTCCGCCAACTACCAACCAGAACACCCCTCACCAAGCTAACGAGACTCTCCCTACATATTAGACTGTTTCTAACAGGATAACGCTCCCTTCCCCCACAGACTAAGATCGTCTTACCGGGATCCCTCCAACCGATGCTTCAGGGTTACTCATCGGGTGGTTACGCCGGGACTGCCATCACGCCAAGCCGGGCCATCGCCATCGTTGTCGCTCCTAGTGAGAACAACCGAGGGCCCGATCGTCTCTGAAACAAATAAGAAGAAGATGGCGTGCTAGAACAACGTATCTCATTTTCACCTATTCAGGTTCTCTAGATCCTTTGCTCTCTGTTCAACCTGTTGGATAGAACTCCTCGTCTTTTTACTTATAGAATTTCATGCCTGTCATAACCATGACCAGTGCTTCAACCAAACTTGGCCATGGATTGGCCAAAGTCCTCGGAATCAAACTCGAGGGCCAAAATGGTCAGGATCATGATGATCTCACCACCAGAGGAGAGACTATCATGTCAACTCGAGCGACTGACAGCTTCATCGAAGGTCCACCAACGACGGCTGAGTGGCTTCATGACCAGTTGCCTTCAGGCACTGAGACATACTACTATGCCAAATCTCTATTCCCCTTCCTCCAGTGGATCTCCCACTACAATCTCCAGTGGCTGGCTGGAGATGTCGTGGCTGGTATTACCGTTGGTGCTGTCCTAGTGCCTCAAGCCATGGCGTATGCCTCACTGGCCACTCTGGAGCCTCAGTTTGGCCTATATTCGTCAGTCATTGGCCCCGCAACCTACTGGATTTTTGGTACCTCCAAGGATATCTCAATAGGTCCTGTGGCTGTCTTGTCTACAGTGGTGGGAACCGTGGTACAAGATGTGAATGCTTCAGGCCACCAAACATACCCTGCCCATGTTATCGCTACAGCATTTTCCATCATTACAGGGAGTATAGTTCTCGGGCTTGGCCTCCTTCGTCTTGGTTGGATTGTCGATCTCATCTCTCTTACCTCCTTATCCGCTTTCATGACGGGCTCTGCCATCACTATTGCTGTGAGCCAACTCCCTGCTCTTCTCGGCGTCACAGGCTTCTCAAACCGAGACCCGCCCTACAGGGTCGTCATCAACACTCTCAAGCATCTACCAGAAACCAAGCTCGATGCTGCCATTGGCCTCACTGCCCTCTTCTTCCTCTACCTCATCCGCTACATCCTGACACAGTCTGCTGAGAGGTTTCCTGCCCATAAGCGCATCATTTTCTTTACCAATACCATGCGGTCAGTTTTTGTGATCGTGCTATATACTCTGGTGAGTTGGTTGGTCAATAGGAGCCGAAAAGACCCGCTCTTCCATGTCCTAGGAGTTGTTCCAAAGGGTGAGCACTTCCCTATATTCTCTCTTGAAACTTCGTGCGGCCTATCTGACAACAATATAACTAGGTTTCAAGAACGCGGGTATTCCTGAAATGAATAACGGTATCATCTCAAGTTTTGCGAGTCATCTGCCCGCCGGTATTATTGTGATGTTGGTGGAACACGTTGCCATCGCCAAGTCCTTTGGAAGAGTCAACAACTACACAATCGATCCGTCGCAAGAAATGGTGGCCATCGGCATGACCAACATGTTAGGCTGCTTCCTAGGCGCGTATCCCAGTACAGGGTCATTTTCTCGCACAAGCATAGCAGCAAAAGCCGGTATCCGCACACCCGCCTCGGGAATCATCACAGGAGCCGTGGTACTTTTGGCCACGTACTTTTTGACAGCGGTTTTCTACTATATTCCAAGTGCTGTCCTTTCAGCCGTTATTATTCACGCTGTTGGCGACCTTATTACAACCCCAAACACTCTGTATCAATTTTGGAGAGTGTCTCCTTTGGAGGTGCTCATCTTTTTGGTCGGTGTGTTTGTCAGTATCTTTGCACAGATAGAAGATGGGCTGTACGCAACTGTATGCATTTCTGCCGCTATTCTCATCTACCGCATTTTGAAGGCGCGCGGACGTTTCCTCGGCAAGGTCAAGGTTCACTCTGTCCTTGGCGATCATATCATAGGAGATGATCATAGGCAGCTGATTGGAGAGTATGGCACCTTTAACAACAGGGCTGAGAATGCGGCCAGGAATATCTTCCTCCCCCTTAACCACGGAGATGGTTCAAACCCGGAGGTAGAGTTGGAGAACCCATATGATGGAGTCTTCATATATCGTTTCTCAGAAGGGTTCAACTACCCTAACGCAAACTTCACCCTGGATTATCTGACGAACTACGTCTACGAAAATACACGCCGAACCAGTTCCGAGACGTTTGAGCGGAACGGGGATAGGCCATGGAACAATCCTGGGCCTAGCAAACCTGGAAAAGCGCGAGAGGAACCGGAACATGGCCAAAAATCCACCTTAAAGGCCATCATCCTCGACTTTAGCTCTGTCAACAATGTGGATGTCACCTCCGTCCAGCGCCTGATCGATATTCGCAATCAGCTCGACTCGTACGCATCCCCGGACGTCGTGGACTGGCATTTTGCATGCATCAACAATCGATGGACTAGACGAGCCCTTGTTGCCGGAGGCTTTGGTATTCCTACGAAGCCTTTAGATGGCATTCCACACAGGTGGAAGTCCATCTTCAGCGTTGCAGAAATTGGTGGAAAAGATTCGGCTGCAGCGGCTGCAGAGGAGTATGCTATCAGACGAGAATCCATGAAGGTCCTACGGCCAGTGGACGAGGAAATGCCAAAGGAAGAAATCAGCGTGGATGAGGAGGAAGTCGTCACTCCATCGAGCAGTGTTTTGGAGAAACAAGGAGCAACGCCAGAGCTGAAGCATAAACGCAAGGGGGCTGTGATTAGTGGGCTCGATCATCCCCTGTTCCATGCAGATTTGACGAGTGCGTTGCAGAGCGCCATTGCAAATGTAGAGGCTAGACAAGAGGTGAGAGCAACTGGCCATTGAATGGAACTTACTCTCGGTGGGGGGTATTCGACTTTGGATTGCATAGCGGTTGCCAAGGCACTTCGTAAAGGAGCCGGAGTTTAGCATGTTAGATATTAGATACCATACACTACGAATTGACGACCTTCCTTTTAGCAGCTTGCTTGTTATACATTTCAACTTGCACCTTGACCCATTGAGGAAATTCCGTCGGTGTACGTCGGTCCTCCTAACACTGCCCCCGATTACTGCTAGTATGATGTTCATAACCCACTCTCGCCTCTGCACAAGCAGCGCCGTCTTCAGATCTTCAATAGACGCAAGCCTTTCAGAAGTCAGGATTGAAGAATAGGGGTGTTCTCTCAACTTGCTTGAGTGAAGTTCAGGCTAAACCCACCACTAATTAGCTGGCAATAGAGGAGGGATACCCCCAGTACTCTGCCACCAATAACATCTCTCTTCAAATCACTCAATCGTTATCTACATAGTTGGGTCGTATGAGGCTTCTAGTGAGGCCTCTGAGACGCACCTGAGTGGGGTACTATACGTCACCCTGAGCTTAAATCAACGACAGCATGGAATTGGTATGAGCAGACAACTGACAATGAAACTAATGCACAAGATCATCATGTTGCAAGAATTGGTGGTGGGTTTTAATATCGCGGATGAACGCGTGACGTTATTTGCATGGAAGGGAACGATAGCCCCTTTTTTGCAAGACAGTTTGGAAAGCACGGAGTACCTAGGTACATAGCCCCGTTATTTGGTTCACGCCTCATCTCTCCAAATCCATCGCATCCATCATCATATACTACTCCTTCGCGTCCCTCTTTCTACCAAAATGCCGATCGGGATCCAAAGACTGAATGCGAAGCAATCCCAGCCAAACCCCCATATAGTCTTCATAAAACCACTGAAAGGCCCAGACGAGAAAATCGCCCAGGGCTTTTTGGAAAGAATTGCCGCGCAATGCCGTAAGTCGATGCGTGAATCCCTTCAGTCATCCATCAACACACATGAGCACTCACGCTGACAGCACGCCAGTCCCGATCATGCGTGAACACCACATTCATGTCATGTCCTTGGAAGAGTTCCCTCCAAACAGGGAATTTGTTGGCCGTAACTTTAATGCCGGCGAGGTCATTCAGCTGGTTCTCAAGTCACCGGGGAGTGGTCGTTGGCTCCCGTTCAACTATGTTCAGATGGTCATGATGCATGAGCTGGCTCATTGCAAACAGATGAACCACTCGCGGGCCTTCTGGGCAGTGCGGAATCAATATGCTGCGCAGATGCAGGGCCTATGGTCAAAGGGCTACAAAGGCGATGGTATCTGGGGCAGAGGAACCAGATTAGGAGCTGAAGAATGGGAGAGGAATCTCGTACGAGCAGACGAAGTGCTTCCGGAGCATCTCTGCGGCGGCACATACCGCTCTCGGAAGGGGAAAAGAAAGGCAAAGCCAGTTCTGACATATCAAGAGAGAAAAGAACGGAGGATAGAAAAGAAGTTTGGCAAAAATGGCATGGCACTCGGCGCAGACGACGAAGTCAAGGTCAAGTTGGAAAAAGGCAAACGCGTCCAGGCTAAGCCGAGGGTGGCAAGTAGTGCAAGGGGCCGAGAGCTTCGTGCTGCAGCGGCGTTGGCCCGTTTCGAGCAAAACACTGACGATAAGTCAGAGATTAAGAAAGGGGAAGAGACGGATTCAGATGATACAAGTGACTACGAAAGTGGCGATTTGCAAGATACCAAAGATGCCGTCGATATCGACGGCACCAGGCTTGTGGATAAAAATGGAAGGGGCTTGGTCAAGGTGTGCGAGGACGAAAACGTGGATGACCAGGAGGCGAAAACGGAACTGGATGAATTACAGAATATGTTTGGCAATACGGGGTTCAAGGGGTTCAAGAGAGTGTCTCCTGAATTGTCGAACGCCGTTTCTTCAATGAGCACATCTCGGCGATCAGTGAAGCAGGAGGAAGACCAGGAAACATTCATCAAACCCGAGGGTGAAAACTATCAGAATTCACCAAAACTCTCTGATATTCCAGTCCTCAAGCCAGCAACTCCGGCTAGGTTGGATAAGTTGGATACAGTTCAGCATGATCGCCTCCCAAAGGCAGAGGAAAGACCCATCACAGTCCCACCAGCTGGATCTCAGACATGCGAAGAGGCAACGAATCATTGTTCGACGTGCTCTTTTGCTAATGCTGACGGGGCCGTTACCTGCACCATGTGCTCCAATGTTCTCAGTCCGTCCCAGACGCCAGGTGCATGGCGATGCTCTCATGCATCATGTATAAACACAGCATATATGAACTCTGGAGACTGCGGCATGTGTGGGCTATGTGGGCAAAGAAGGAAATCAGGTACGACAGAAACTGGAAAGTAAAGCGCAACGACTGAGAACGCAAATTAATACTAGGTACGAAGTACTATTGTGATTTCACAATCCCAACATGTTCCTAAATCGAAATCGAATGACGATCCTGTTTCAGGGTCCTTGTGTGAACCTTGTTTAATATGCGACCACAGTCATTTTATGTCTTATTGCCAGCTTGGACAAATCACAGAGTACTACCATGACTATCACCACTAACAACATTGTCTTAAGTCGCAATCTCTTCCCAGCCATAGCGGTCGGTCTTGATCGGCAGTTGTGGCTGTTGCCGCCACCAACCAGCAGTACCTACTAGGTAGGTATCCATCGAGAGGTTCCAATGGCGTCAAGAGAGTCTCGCATTCCCAGCTAAGCTCAGCATATGGAAATGGAAGTGCTGCATGCTCAATCACTGGAGCGACGCAGACGTCAGCAGAGTGACAAAGGCAGCAGAGTGACAAAGGCAGCATGTCAGCTAGTGGAAATAGGAACATTCTGCAAATGAGAGCCAAAACTGCCGGCCAGCATGACGAGATGGCGGCTTAGCTGAGCTTGAGCGGCAGCATCCAGCTATCCAACAGTGCGAGGGCTGCCTAACACAGACCCTTGGCGAATATGAGACGGTGAGGTTTGCTGCGTCGGCAGTGGAAGAGGATGCCACCATCACATTGTACAAGAAACAACGGATGCGGTGTACGAAGTATGGAGTATGCATACATGATACGATAACGGCAGCATGTTCCAGGGGCAGCCTGTCAGCGAGGAGCATCGATTGGAAACGCAACTACTATTTCGTTAAGCTTTACCCCTATGAATCTATGGGGGAGCGCCAGCAAGTTTCAAGACTCGCCAGCCAGTGGTCGTCGAGCAAAAAAGAAAAGAGTACCTTTAGCTGACCGCTATATCCTGACGGTTGATGTTGGTATATCTGACGGTTCGTGGAATCGCCAGATCTTTGATGGTACGACTCCGTACTAGGATGACCTATGATGGCCTACAAGTGACAAGCAGTCCCTCCTTTCCAGGTCGCTAGTTGTCTCTTGGGATCTTGACAGCGTGTTTCTATTTCGATGGAACGCAACGGGGCCGGTCCAAACCCTGATTGGAGGCGGCGCCTCTTGGTGGCTAGTGACCGGTGAACTGAACGAGATGATGAATGGTTTGGCCACCACCGGAAGTGGGAAGATTCGGGCAGGCCTGCATATCTCCGAAGCGACTGCTATTTCGAGAACAGGTCCTGACGAGGTCTAGACTCTGTGCGAATGGTAAGCGCGCGTATGCATGCGCAAGGTCATGCTTGGGAATGTTGATAGGATACGACAGTGATATCTTGCACGCAGCCAGCACCAGCACGCTCTGTCAACTGTACTCCGTAACTACCTGTACTCCGTATGGCGCGTGGCATTGCATAGGTAGCTTTGCGGGCGCTATCTACTCGTATCAAGGCGATGATCCTCTGGAAAGAAGATCACGACACACACACTTCCTCTTCTCATCGGCACATCAGGACCATCGCCTCCGCTCGTCTCTGTAGCCCTGCAAGGCGCAAGGTTCCCCAGCCAGCCAGCCAGCTAATAGCACTACCCCGCAACTTGCGAGATGCTGGCACTTTTGGTGGCGTCGTTTTGATCGAGTGCTGATTGGCGGCGGGCCGTTGCCGGTTCTATTTAGCTCGGCGCTGCTTGTATTTAGACTCTCGGTGATTGGAGCTATGGATGCTGGTGTTGATGAGGTATGTTGGCGGAAAAGGGGCGGAGGATAGATAATACTAGTACTCCGTACCTAGGTAGTATCCAAGACCCCGCAAGAAGGAGCACGCACCAACCATGCGTGATTACCGAATGAGATTCGGTAATGCCAGAGCTATCAAAGCTTATTGCCTGATGTCAGTGATGCTGTTTGAAGGTTGCGTTATCAGCGAATGATGATGGCCTGCATGGTTATCAGTCGGTCAGGTTGCATTTGATGCCAGGCCAGGTCAGTACGAAGTACTCGTACTTGGTACTACCTACGAAGTACTACTTTGTATATAGGTAGGTAGGTGGGTAAGGTATATAGTGTCTTGGAGCGCGCGTGCGAATAACGCCATGTTGTGCTTGCATGCATGCATGCATGTACGAGTAGCAGCCTTTGCTTGACGACTTCTCTATGAATGAATGAATAGAGGTGGTTGTCACATGGAGAGCGAGCTCCTAGACGGATATCAACTCGACATGCATACAATACTCGTACATGCCGAGGACAGTCAGTGCATTCCTTGGCCAGGACCACCACGGCTAGTGAGCACCGACCATGGAATATCCACACCACCCACCTTTTCTCCCCGCATTGGGGCGTGAATGTTTGATTTGCGAATCAATGGAAGAGAGAGCACGAGGGTTGCAGACAGCACATAAGCACTAATAATGAATAAATTAATGAACTGATGTGGCGACCTATTCTCTTAGCACTAGAACGCTCCAGAAACAATAACACGAGGTAATATAACTACTTCTACTGTTGTGAATACGGAGGAGAACAAAGTATTTTCTTCGGGCAATTGCTCGAGTCAAGGCTTGATACTACCTACTAGGTACCTAGTACTAAGTAGTGCTAGTAGTAGTACTAGTAGTAGGTACGTACTCCCCCACAAACCCACGGGTCTCCATAATTCCATCCACCGGCCCAATCAGATTCGCAATCTCAGATCGGGAGCTTGTTTGCTGGGCCCGTCGACCCACCGATCGCGGCGAAGACGTCACTGTTTGGGTGTGCTCTCAGTTACGAGTATGGCTTGTCTTTCAACTGCGTCTGTTGACCATTCACATTCTTCTGCGCTCCTCTGCCCAATGGCATGCAGACTAAAAGGTGCCATTCTATTCAAAACCAACCAAAGGGGCGATCCCATCGTCACAGATAAGGACCTGTCTCTTCTTCCCCGCGTCTTTGTGGGGGGGGGACCCCTTTTTATAGAGTTGATCGGCAGTATGTATACTCGTCGTGCCTTGAATAATAGTACGGGCGTGAATGTACGAATGTGTTCATCTTATCCAGCCATGTGTGCTTCATATCCATGCATCCATCGTATCTACATACCTAGCTTGACTAGCTTGTTGATGAAAGCATCGTGTCAGCACCAGGCACAACGAACGGACAGGCTGCACACACCACACCCGCCCTCCTCGTTCTTTCGTCTTCTCTCCCAATCAATGCCCGCCTTCGTCTTCTCTTCTTGAATCCGTGTCGTTTTCTCTCTTCCTTTATCATATCATTTCAGCGCGTTGTTCCCTGTTCGTATTAGGTTGCATGTCCCTCGTGCTTCTTGTAGGTACCTCCGTAGTCGGACCCTGAATCTTCGGTCTCGCCAAAACATCAATCCGGTCACCCCCCCTCCCTGTTCTCTGAGCATTACGCAACTGGCCACTACACACACCACTTCTCATACTTCTCACACCACCACACACCACCTCATCCCACATCTCTTCACCTTCGCCTACAACCTGTTCCTCTCGTGCCTTTTTAAACTCCGGTCTGCCTGCTGCGACCTTCCATCAACGCTTTCCCTTTTTCTTACTGTCCAACGGCACGTCGTCCACCATAGAAGCGCCAGCTCACTGTGATACTTGCCGGACTGCGTATCTCCTCTATACACCCACGTGCCGCCCCAGGCACCCACGCCCCTCTCCTCTCTCCTCTCTCCTCTCTCCTCTCTCCTCTCTCCTCTCTCCTCTCTCTTCTCTCTACTTCTTCCCTCTACTTCTTCCCTCTACTTCTTCCCTCTACTTCTTCCCTCTACTTCTTCCCTCTACTTCTTCCCTCTACTACTTCTTCCCTCTACTTCTTCCCTCTACTTCTTCCCTCTACTTCTTCCCTCTACTTCTTCCCTCTACTTCTTCCCTCTACTTCTTCTCTCTACCTTCTCTTCTCTTCACTTCTCTTCATCCATTCTATTAGCAATCAATCGATCGATCGACGAGCAATCCCCCGCACACAACCTCCAGTATCCAGCAAATCGCCACTCCGAGTCAGCTTTCCGTCTCGTTCGTCCCGACCTATCGTCTCTTGACTCTCTCCATTTCTCCTCCCATCATGTCGTCTGAGGTCTCTCCTCCCAATGGCGCCGGCTCTGGCCACCGCCGCAGCTCAATCACCCAAGCGGCCTTGTCCAACCTCTTCCAGCGAGGCGCTCCGACTGCCTCTACTGGGCCTCCATTTCCCAGCGCCACTGGCAACGAACCTCGGGGACGACGCCTGTCCATCACTACAATCGGCTTATCCGGCACTTCGCCTACAACAAATACGGCTACCTTCATGCGACGCGGCAGCATGTCCACAAATTCTGATTCTATTGATGAGAATGCTATTGAGGACGAGGACGGACCCTTTGGTGGCGCTAGAACCGCCCCTAATACACCTTTTGTCCGTCATATGAGCTTCGGCGGCGGTCCAGCCATGAGAGGCTACCGCCAAGGCGCGAGCCCTGGTAATGGTAATGCATCTCCTCTGTCATCACACGAACGCAGTCATAGTGGCCACACGACACAGCGGCTTCCACCGCAGTCTCCGTCACTTTCGCAAGCACAGGGCTCTTCCATCTCTGCTGCTTTGTCTGCAGCCGGACGTCGAGCCAGCCTCAACCAGTCTGCTTCTTCTTTCCCACAGGCAAGCCACATCAAGCATCCAAGAGTCTCTTCTGACAATCTCCCTCCTCGCGCAGACCAGTTCGGCTTCAACTGGTCCGAGCAGCTTAGGTCCCGAGCCGAGAGCTCCGTTACCGGCGCACGCCCTTCCTTCTCTTTCCCCTCTACCACTACCGGTTCCAGCTCTCCACCAAGAGCCAGCGTCCAGCACGACCGTGCCAGATCCGTCTCTGATATGCCCCAGCCTCCCACTCAGGCATCCTCTGTCAAGCCCAAGCACCAGGAGCGGCCCAAGCCAGATGCTTTCCAGGAGAGAATTCTCAAGGGTGATTTTTACATGGACTGAGCAGCTTCCTCTTGATTTTACTTTTCAGGAATAACAGCTGTGGCTGCCACCAATCCGTCAAGCCACTGCTTGACCCATTGTCGGTGGTCTTGGTGTCCTGATGGCTTTCCAACATTCGCCTACAGTCTCCAAGACTGCCTGATGAGTTCGAGACATGTTTTTTTTCATTGTCATCTGGCATTTTCTTCTTTTACCATATTTTTGTTTTCATCTTCTGGCGACATAAACGATGACTGATAGTTCTTCCGTCACGTCAACTACTTGCATGTTCTGTACGGCTTTTTGGAGGTTACTGGGGTCCGACTGACGAAATGAGTATATTGTGAAATACTGGGGTCGGCTGGGATACGAAATGAAACGAAATGAAATGAAAATAGCCGCAGGAAACACGGCTCAAGAAATATACAGCCAAAACTGAGGAAATCCGGGCTTTTACAGGAAGCGGCAATAATGGAGAGCGGGGGGTTTGCTATTTGGTTCGTGGCTTTGTTGGCATGGTCTGGAATGCAGAATTTGCTTACAGGACCCGATGGTCATGTTGTATCATCATTTATTGTGTGTAGGAGTACGTGTGAGCATGAGGAAGCGGGGTCAGAGAGTGATTCTGCACGACATGTGCAGTGGTGGATTTGATTCATTGTCCAGATTATGATTTGCTGGTGTCGGCGTCGGCGTCGGCGGTTTCTGCGCGGAAAGGACATGCGCTTGATGGCCTGTTCCATTCGAGGCTGGGAAGATTGTATAGGTAGAGGAAAGTGAATGGAACCACATTCTAGAGTTCAACGTGTCACGACTGATGAAACCGAACCATCCGGGTCATAATGGAGCCAATACACGATAATGCCAACCTAAACCTAAACACCTTGTCATTATCGTCAAGAGTTTCGTGGCAGAAAAGCTCCAGGTAGTATATACCGTACTCTGTACATTATGCCCTATTGACGGTGCGTTTTCCTATTTGGCCATGTTGGTATTAGTATCTCGACAACATAACAAGACAAGACCCCGTTGCAGTAGGTATACTCTATGCTCCAAGCCAGGAAATGCATGCAAAAAATCACACCCAACTCCGATGCCATAGCCCCTGCTTCCCATCAGAAGGGAAAGAGATTCGGATCAGGGAGTAGCCCCTGAAAAGCGGATGAGAACCACGGTTCGTTCATGACTATTCTAGCGCCGTTCTCATAAACGTCCTGTGAATCTGCGACGGTCATGCCTAGGCCCTCAAAGTCGAAATCGGAAGGCATGACGCCCATGTCCAGGTCTAGAGGCATCGCCTGGGTACCAGCAGCAGTAGACGACATCCACGATTGGAACGCCGGCGCCATGGCGGGGTCCAGGTCCGTGGCGGGACCTGAGGCTGAACCAGAGGCTGATGACGAGCCTCCTGGAATCTGGGGCAAGGGGCAGGTCGATGCAGACCCAGGGGGTGGCGTGTCGGTGGATGAGACGCTGTCGTGGAAGAAGGGCTGAGAAACATGACGCGTGCCAAATATGAGGCGGCGGTTGTTCGAATCTCGACCTGTAGCTACCTCGGAAAGGAGCTGGAGGGGAGTATTGGCTATCGGTTGCTGAGGCAGCTGTTGTTCTTGTTGCTGCGGTTGCGAACCACCCTGAGATTGATGGCGCATCTGGTGGGATGAAGAGGAAGAAGCCCCTTCACCAAGAGTAGCATCAGGTCCTGCGGAACCCGAATCCCTTCCTCCTCCCTTTCCCTGCTTGAAAAACCAGCTCCGCAGCATCGCAAGAACCACCAAAAACTTGGTCGCGGGACGGCATTTGTTGTCAGCAGCTGTAGCACGGAATTTTTCAAGTAGCGCCTCAAGATAGTACTCAACACGCATGTTGTCCTTGTTAATGACCTTGCCCATTTCTGAGTCTGGACTCGACGCAGAAAAATACATCTTGATGAGAATGACGACACCGTACGCTACCCGCATGAAATTGAAAACGGGGAGGCAGCGAATGCTAAGAACATCCATCGATAGGAAGGTATCAAAGATGCCGTCAATGGATGTTAGGCATGCCGATAGTGCGTTGATATGCGATGCCGAGAGAGGCTCCGAACTGACAATGCCATCTTTAAGGGCATCAGTATTGAACGGCGGTCGCCATTGGTCAGGTGAGGATTCAGTGTGTAGAGCCATCTCATGCATGTAGAGATTGACGGTGCTGAAGCCAAGTCGAAGGGATGCTATGTATGCGATGTTAGTGATTCCAAGCCAACTGGAAAATATGAAGACGGAATGCAAGAGGCGACTCACGTTGCATCATATTATTAGGAACAGAGGCAAAATACTTATCAAAGTCTCGTTCCAATGCCCTCAGAGCGTACTGTGTCCTCACATCTGTGATATTAACCATGGCTGAGGGATCATCCAAGGAGAACTGCGCGCCGACTTCCTCCGCCAGACGATGCGTCCACACCAGGTGGCAAAAGTACTTATCTGTTGGGGCGGCCTCGGGTGACGTCTCCAAGATCTCTATGCTTTCCGCCATGAAGGGAGCCCAACGGATCAGGTTCGGCCGGTGCATCGACATGGATGTGTTGAGCGCCAGGAAGAAACATGTTAACCAAGTCCGCCTACACTCAATGCTCGTCGGATCGGGCCTTGGGTTGTGTCGGAGAGGCGGCGGCCCGCGCTTCGGCATACACTTCCTTCCCAAGCCAATGTCAATGGCCATGACGGCCGCAATGTGGATGAGCTGGTAGAACTTGAGCTCCTCAAAGTGCTCTGGCGGCCAATACCAGATGACAGCGACGTGGATCGCCTGCACTAGCTCGAGGTTCTTCTCCCCTGTCACAATGACCTTCTCCGCGAAGAGCTGCATCAGTTCCTTCTGCAGCACCCGTTGGAGCGAATGGTCTTCGCCTGTCGCCGCAGCCATGATGGCCAGGAACAGTGTTGGCTTCGTCTTGCGAAGCTCCATGACAGTCGTGCTCGGAGGGAAAACCACGGCGGGCAGATGTTTCACCATGTGGTCCATGTACTTGCAGAACAACGAGGCTGCGTCCTCCATGGTGATGAGTCCACGGTCAACAATGTCGCCCTCATTGGGCCTGGAGAAGCCTGACCAGGCTGCTGGGGTTGTTGTAGCTGATTTGCGCTCTTCGTTACTACTCCCGTGGCTCTCATGCGCTTTCCTCTTCTGTCCAGCCATCACGATGGGCGGTTGATATGCATCCGTGTGATCCTGGGACGTCCGTACTGGACCTGGTGTTGGAGCCGATTGCATTAATGGCGATGTCTCCATATCACCCCAAGGCCTCGGGCCTCCACCCCCCCAGCCTGGGCCATATCCAGACCCGGCCGATGATTCCGATGCGTGGCGATGTTGTCCCGCAGCACTCCCAGTCGCCGGGAACGGAGGGCCACCTGGTGCTGCAGCTCTGGCTTGCAAACTCGCCGTCAAGGCATCGATCTTTTTCTCCAGCTCTGACACCCGACTATCCGTCTTCTTTTGTCGTTTCCTCGTCGGCATCGTTACGACGCAATTGCGGCCCGCCTTGCGGCATCGTTTGCACGGCTCGCCCTCAACAGGGTCAGGCTCACATCGAACCTTCAGCCCGCGACATGCCTCGCAGGCTCTCGCCTTCTTCGCATCGCCGCCATCCTGATCAACGCCTTGCTGTTGCTGTTGCAGCCCCTCCTGTCCTCCGTGATGCTCATGTTTACCAGGTGTACTCGTACTCCCGATAGTAGTCGATGACGGCGTATCGGCGTTCTCTTGTCCGCGGTGGGGAGGAGGCAGATTCGCTGTCTGAGCAAGCTGAGTCGACGGCGACGGCGCAGAAGAACTCGCAGGCCGCGCAGCCGTTTTGGACGAGACACCGTGCTCACCAGCACTGTCAGATGTAAGTCGCGGATCGAGCTCCATCAACGGAAGCGTTTTTGTTGCGGTATCTCCCTGGGTAAACAAAATTGCGAGTGCTAGCATCAATGCCCTGTTGATAGTAGTGATTCACGGCAGTGTTTGCCTCCGAACATCCGACTTTGGTGCACCGACCTGCCGACTCCTCTGAGGTCAGACAGCTTATGTAATCGAATGTTGGGCAAAACGTCCCTTTAATGGGCCCAACCTCAAAAGCTGGATTAAAACTCGAGATGAAGTTCTATAACATGCTGTCTGGGCTGGGGCAATAAGAAGAGTCACATTGTCCTAGCTGGCTAAGGCTGAAGGCGGCGTGTGGCAGCGTACCCCCCTTACTACATCAATTGATGGGCCTTTAATTCCCTATAAACTCCGGTGATGCCGACCACACTGGTCTTGGCTTGAGCATTCACTCGTTCAACGCCGACTCGCCGTCTATGTGCACACATGGAGTACTCACTACTAATAGGGAATACAATAATAGGATAGGTACTACTAGTCAATTACCAGGGATCGAAGATTCCTTCAAAGGTATCATGCAATTTATTTGCCACTATCCATCATGAGCTTCATCTCTCCGATCTCATAGCTACCATCACCAGAAGCAGCAGTTGTCCACCTATTAAAGTCATTTTTGATGAGAAACGCCGCGGTGAGCATCCCAAACCGGCTCTTCCGCCTTCGAGAACAATGACCTAGCCGCCCCAACATCTCAGCTTAACTCCGAGACCGTTTTCCCAAGCCATATACAATGTCCTCACACAGAAGCAATTCGGCAAACGCATTTCCCACCATGTTCTTGCTCAGCGAAACACCTAACTCATGGCTACCCAGGGCCGACAGCGTAGGGGCATGCAATATCCAGACATGCGCTTTACATCTCTCACTCCCGAAAAAGAAAATAACCCCAAGCACATGCAACCAAATGAATAAGCCCCGTGTATTTATGAACATGATGAAAGGAAAAAAAGAAGAAATGTAAATCAACATGGTATCATCGCTAGCAGTGAAGGGGGCAGTGTCATGAACGAAAAGATGATTGGGTTGATTCGAATTTTATCCGACAGGTATTATGAAGTTCAAAAATGCGCTTCTTCGCGCAAGCGACTCTTTGATCCCTGCTGCGGCTGGGAGCTTGGGGTGCCGCCCAACAGAATAGTGCTTTCGCGACGTTTGGCTTGGTCATGTGCCGGAGCACTGCTGTTTGACTCTTCTGTTTGGTATTGAGATCGGTCGTACCCAGGGCTAGCCCGATGGGTCGACTGAGGGGTTTGTCCCTCATATCCTGCGCCATACCCCGGCTCATAAGCCGGCTGGGATGGGACAGGTGTCCTAGGACCTTGAAAAAGCAGATAGGACGGCTCGTAGCTCTGGCGAGATGCCCCGGACGGTGTTGGTGACCCTCGAGCAGTGTTCAGATTCATCAGAAGTGGGGGCGTCGGAGTCAATCTCGAATGGTCTCGCATGGACTCTGTCCACAGCTGCCGATGAGGCGAAGCGCTACCCGATGATGTTGATGGACGACCTGGCGGTTCGAAGCGGGGCGTTGACTCGGGCCGACCTTGGACTTCTGGTTCAGATGTCGGAGATGGAAGCTCATACTCTTCAGGGTCGATTCCAAATATAGCTTCATAGTTCTGAAGGAATATAGCAAATACCGGTGCCGGGATGTTGAGTGTTGGCGAGAAGACTATTCCAACATTGCGCACTGTCATTTTGTTGATATCCGCATTGTTAATGATCCTGATCAGAAACGAAATCAGATACTTGAGCAAAGTTGCATTCGCCTGGGGGAGTTTCTGCACAAGCTCGCTCAGAGCAGTCATCTTCTCAGTCCGATCAGTCATTTCAGTTGTTGCCAAAAATTCGAGATGAAGATCCCTTGTTAGGATGGTCGTGGGAAGCTCTCGGAGGTAAAGCTTCAGCAAGGACGCCACCGCATGGATATCATAATACTGCTCGTCCGTAACCAGATTAACATCACTTTCTATGTTGAAACGTTCCCGAAGCTGCTTAATGACCACATTCGAGCCACTAAGTCGAAAGATGCCCTCCTCGAGGACTGCGTTTTGGGATTCCAGATACTGGATACAACGATATACCACAGAAGGAAGTGGGACGTTGACATCCACTGGTGGATTGTATCGGACAGCTTCGCCCAAAGGTGCGCCAAACACAGCGCGTACTGGGCCATGATATGCGCCTTGCGGTGGTGTAGCACTAAATCCACTCTCACTTCCCCCAAACATTGACTCTTGGCCATCTGATGAAGTACGCGCTTTGGGGCCAAACCCAAAGAAACTCCTCTTTCTCTGCTTCTTCTCATCGTACGTGGGTGCAAGACCCGTCCTGTTTCCCCATGCAGCAGCATCTGAAATGATTTGGGGATCTTTCGGCCCTGAAATAATCTTCGGATGAAAGTCTCCACTTCCGTGATTCTCAGAATGACCTCCTGCAGTCTTGGGTCGACCCCCGGGCTCTCTTTGGGGCGCGTCTCCTGCATGGGTGGTGTCATATCTCACGCCGATTAACGTGTCTGAGTCAGTGGTCTGATGTGATTTAGATTTTTTAGATTTACCTCCACCGGTCAACTGCTCTCCAGAACGATCGTGCCCATTTGACTTGGCGCTAGGTAACCCCTCGTCAGGGTCTCGATAGTAGATCCATTGGAGCAGACTCTCCACCCAGAGATCTCGTTCTTTGTCACTTTCCGCACACAAAACGTGTTTGACGTGGCTGCTGGAATCCTTCTTCTTGGGCTCGAGAATGAGGAAAGCGTGGCGATATTGACCGTCCAATTCTCCGTCGTTAGCTTGAGGCGCCGGTGAGTTAGCATCACTGTTGTGAGACTGTTTGCCGATATGCGCGTACTGGAGCTTTATCGTTCCTAGATGAGCGCCACCAGGAGTTTCATAGTATTTGAGATGAGGCCCATCAAGGACAAAGAATCTTGACTTCCAGCCACCAAAATTCTTGCCCTTCTTCGTAAGGTATCCCTGTCGAGTCGACCGGCCTTCAGGTTTGTTAGATTTTGAATCAGAATTGTGACGGGCCGAATGTCCCGTCTCATCTGCATTTGGTGGCAAAGTGTTTGTTGAAAGATACTTGCAAAGTTCTACAGCGGTCGCCGTGTCAAGAGGAGTGTTCAGAAGCTCATCCATATATTGATCCAAAGCCAAACGCCGGGCATCTAGTTTTGCAGGGGCATGTCCACTGAATAAGGCGCGGTCGGGTGTTTTGGCTGTAAATGCGGCGCATTGCTTTAAGCGCTGGTCCAGCTTTGCGAGAGATGTCGAGTCCTTCTCCACACGCCAAAACTCTCCCCCATCGGCCCGCGAAATAATGGCAAGTGTGAAGACGGGATCCTCTTCGAGTTGGGTTAGCGATATCAAACTCGCTCTGGATGGTTTCATGCGAGACGAAGCCACCTTGACGTCGACGGACGGGAGGGCATTCGGTGGGAGTAGAAGATCAGGATACTCTTCAGTAACTAGTCCCTTGTAGACCTTGGTCCGTTCAGTTGGGCTGGATCGACCTTTGGTGTGGCTAGATTGTTGGCCTCTATCCATAACCACCTGAGCGATATTCATGGGTTGAGTGGAAGGTGTTCTGTCTCCCGACGACAAACCCGGCGGCGACACCAAAGGCGTGCCCGGAGGAAGAGGGATTGGCTGGCGTGGCGGCCGGGGAGACAACGGTGCTCCTCGCGGGGACATCGGAGGGGCCATGAGGGACGACTTCCCATTACCAAATGGTCTGGGGCTTGCAGGCAGTCCGGGGCTCATCAAAGGAGCGGTTAGCTCCCTTGGTTTGGTTCCATTCAGTACCGCATCTAGTGACACTGATGCAACCTCTTGCTGGGTATTTGGAGGCATGGTCGGGGGGTTTCTAGGAGACACTCCCTTGCTGGATTTGCTCTTCTTCGATACGCTCCGCGCCTCTGCCTCTTTGATGGCCAAAATCGCGCGCTCCCGATCGTCTTCCTCGCGTGTCCTTCGCCGGCCACGCTTCTCGTGCGCAATCTGGTCTGCTTCCAAGAGATCATCATATTCGGAATCGGTTTCATCCTCGACGGCCGGGGCGTCTAGGTGACGTCGGATTTCCTGCCTTAACTGCAGGGGTGCAGGAGGCCCTTTCCGAGGTGGCGAAGGGAACTTGGCAAGGCTTTCGTCAGGCTGTGGTGTGGGTTCCATCACTGTAACGGTTGGTGGGGAGTGCGCCGCAGCAGGCGGTTTTGGCGGCGGAACCTGGGGCGGGTCGCTTGGCAGGCCGCGGGACGGGGGTAATAAGACATCGAAGGGTATCTCCTTCAGCTGCTCCTCACTCTTTTCCCTCCATGCCTTGTCGGCAGCCCTGTCGTCCTCTTCGTGGTCGAAATGATCGAGTGCATGTTCTTGAGGCTTGGGCATAGCGGCAGGGGTGGCGTTCAAAAGCCTTGCCGCAGCCGGAGGGGGCGTTTGTATTTGATCCGCAGGCGGTGTTATCGGATACGGAGCCAGAGTCATGCCAATAGGAGAAGGCATATTCTGATCGTCTCTGTCTAGTTTTGGGGAATTTGGCAATGGTGCCACAGGATCCTTGGGGGACTCGGCTTCCGTTTGTAGTTCAGTCACGTCGACACGCTTGTCTGTATCTTGGCCGCCTGCAATCTTGATCGCGACCGGATTGGCCATCAGTTCCTTTAACTTTTTCCTATACCTATCCTTCTCTTTGAGAGCTGCCTCCAGGTCTTTATTCAGTCCCAGAATCATGGCTCGTTGCTTGTCTACCAAGCGCCATAACTGGCTATTTTGCTGTGCTTGGGACTGCTTCTCTTTAAGGAGATACTGAATAACAGCCTCGGGGCTCCCCGCCGTTTTAATCAGTTTGGCTATATCTTCGGCATTTTGCTGGCTATTCGGGGGGCTATTTGATTGCGGATTCACTGAGATGGAGGATATGACGCTGTCGATGGAGGATTTTCGCGGGAAGCCTTCTGCAGCACCGCTCTGCGCGGCGACTATTGCCGGATTGACCATGACCGATTGTGAGGCCATGTGTGGGCCTTCGGCAGCCTTCGGGGTCACTGGATCGGAAACGCTCTGAGTGGCATTCGGGGCGACGGGGAAGTTGAGTCTGCGAGGCGCGTGTTAGAGCGTGTCAGGCCTATCATTTGTCCCAGCTAGGTACTGATGGGAATGCAATTGACAGAGGCGCAATGGGCCTATCTCAGAGACGAACCTTGGGCTCTCTTCTTCAGGAGTTGAAGGAGTGGACGAATCGGAGTAGAAAGTTGTATACCCAGGAGACGTTGGAGTAGTATTGCCGCGGGACGGCGAGACAATGGGCGGTGGTCGTATTTGGCCTGTGGCGCCAGTGTTCGACCAAGGAGGGCTCGTGCTTGTTGAAGAAGAAAAAGCGACGTGGGTCGGCGTTGACAGGGGACTTGGGACAGAAGGTCGTGAAGATCTGGAAGATGGTATCCGGACGTGTCAGCAAAGACGACAATTGGGACGCAGAACGGGTAGTAGAGGCAGTTCCACGACAGGACGCCAGCAGGTAGTTCGCAGGATAGTAGGAGTAGTAGGAGGAGTACGAGTAGTAGCGGCCAGGTGAAACCGGGGCGCGAGGAATGGGGCAACCTTGCACAACCTCGAGCCGCGATAGACGGCGATAGGATCATGAAGTAGGGGTAATTGGGCACGTATGTATGTGAAGTACTCCGTAGTAGTACTAAAGGGGAAATGTAAGATGAAGTAATAATGCGAAAGACAGCGCGTGCAGTCTTGGTGCTACTGTGAGCGTAGCAGACATCACTCTCTGCGGGAGATGTCTGGGGCTGAAAGACGAGCACAGACGGCGGCCCGTGGGCTTTGGGCTAGCGATCCATGGGACGGTACGGAGAAGGTAGACTTGGGGTTCGCTTGGTTGCTCGCCTGCTTACCGTGTTGGCGCTCTGCCTGAGAAGAAGCCCACAGGCGACATGGGAGCGGATCGGGGCAGTTGGAACGATGGTCCAACATGGAATGCTGTTGAGGGCCGGTCTGGTGTATCTGCGACAGTTGCCGTGCCTGCACCTATGCCTATGCCCATGCCCGTGTTTGTGTCCGGAGAGGCGTGGTCGCGGGGAGAGCCAGGTTGCGACATGGTCCGGACGCTGTGCGACGTGACGACTCACTCGACCAGTGCCTCAGCCAATTAGTACTCCGTACTGCTACTCCCAGCAAATGGCTGGGCTTGTCCCGGTTCCGCAGGGTCGCCGCGCGCGCTGCGAGGTTTCGAGACGCCTGCTTCGCTTCACCCTGATCCGCGTGGCATGCACGTACCGAGACGGGGCCCTTGTTATGGGGGTGGTGGGAAATCGGTTGAGCACTCCGCACTGGGGAAGGGGGGAAGAGAGGGAAAAATAGTAGGGAAAAAGAAAAGCAATAAGAAGACAACGGCCAGAAAAGAGGGCCGAAAAGAACACGCAGCCCCGTCCTTTCCGGAAAGATGGGAATTACGGAGTCGTAGATACGTAGTACACAAGTACGGTATGATTGATGAGCACTAAGATTTAGGTATGATGTTGATGAGATTGCTGAGGAGCCCGACTTGGTTGGTCTGTTCCCCTGCCTGTGTGTGTCTCTTGATGTACATACCTAGGTAAGGGAGGTAGTGGAATGGTAGATGATCGGCCCTGTGAGCCAATAATACCGTAACGTCCATGAGAAGAGAGGGGAAATGCATTGGGCTCGCTCGCTGTTGCTTGAGGCGGCGCCTAATGGCATTAGGATTTGTTGCCTACAACATACTAAGCAGATAGGTAGATGCTGCTGCTTGGCTGCGTAGAATCAAGGTTTGCGAAAGGATGAAGAGCCAAAGGCCGATGGCGTGCTGCGTACGGAGTATAATAGTCGGCGAATAGAAAGAAGCGCATTAAGTAGTAGTAGTAGTAGGTACTTCGTACAGACACCCACTTTCCATCTAAATAGTACTCCTGGATGTGTATCGTCTGTCACTCGTCATTTCTCATCGTCATTTCTCACAGTCAACTCATCACAACCACAACCACAACCACAACCACAACCACAACCACAACCACAACCACAACCACAACCACAACCACAACCACAACCACAACCACAACCACAACCACAACCAGGTACTCAGCCCCTGCAGCTGTACGAGCCCATGCCGGCTGATACCCTGTCGTCTCTTCAATGTCTCTCGCTCTCTCTTTTATCTTTTATTTTTTTTCCCTCAGTGGGCGACATTCAGGGATCTCCCTCCTTCTGACCACTAAAGCGGCCTCGATGGCGCTGCATGTCGCCTTCGTAAATTAAATGTAGGGAACGGTGGGGTATCGGCTAGAGGCTCACGGCGTTGGAGCATCTCCAATCAGCGCCTCTCCTGGAGCAACGACCAGCAGCACCTTTTACCGCATCGAGCAGTCGGACCACATGGGCTTTCACCTCGTGATGATGCGCGCCAATGTAACTGGAACCAGTGGGGACATGATCATTTGAGTCTGACTTACAGGTACGAGCACTACTAGCAGTAGCACCACTACTCCGTACTAGTAGTACTATGATCAATGAGCAGCAGATCAAGGGGAACGAACGCGCCCTGCATTCATCAAACAAGCGCCACCACACCACGTTTTTCTCATCAATGCTCGGCCTGCAGAAGCCTATCTCCAGTTCCTGCAGGTACCATCTTGGAAAGGCGGGCCAACCACTCCAAGTCACATGGTTCCCGTCTCACTCCCACCATCCATCTCCATCTCTCTAGACGCCGGGTGAGAACCCGTTTCTAACCTTAGTTACTATCTGCTAACTACGAACAAATTGGTGCAAACGAGGACCAAGAAGCCACCCCCAGAGGAAATGCAAGCCACACTGTGGTGTCACATGAGGTGGCAAGAACACAGCGACCTTGGCGATTGTCATGAATGAATGGCACGCCTTGCTTTGTTTTACATGTACACCTAGTACGGAGCACACATCACCTGGTCCCTTCCCGTATAGACCAGAACGTCGCAGCATCATCTGGCCGAGAGTGGTCCGGATATCGGTCCGGCATCACCCACGACAGATCCCCCGTGGCCGAGGCCCGACTCCGTTGTGCGCGTACTCGCATAATATTAGGAGACCCGGGCGATTCGGCTGCGTATCTACTCCGTACTGCCACTAGTATTACACACTAATACTAGTAGACTACTACTATCACCAACTCAGTCGTATTTTTGGTGGTTGCGAGACTTGGCGTCAAAGTTCGACAACAACTCCGCAGTAGTAATACATAGTTATATGAATCCGTACCTCGTACTCTGTAGCAATGCAATGCTAATAATGCCGAGGAGTCTGGTGGCGGCTCCGGGATGGCACGCGTTCGTGTTGCCCCTGAAATACGGAGCAGAGTTGACCTATCTCACGATGCTGACCTCGTCTTCGGTCAGCTCATGCAAAAGGCGCACTAATGTAGTAGTATCAAGGTCTGTTAAAATGATGGAGGCTCTTCGGCCCGCCAATCATTGACGCTATGCTTACCCCTTCATCCTTGCCCTCTGTTTTCTAGCATACTTTTGTATTTGCACCGTTCTTTTCTCTTGACTCTACTTCGTACTGGGCCATATTCTCATGCGTTATCATTATCAGCATGGCATTATTAGATAGCTGCTGGATGCGAACTTTTCGTTAAGCGCCCAAGATCCTTGTGGAGCTCACCACGGTGATTCCAACTAGCAAAGCCAAGAGCCACTTACTTAAACTAACAAATGCGCGTAACTCGCTTCGTGAATTTTACTACCACTAGGTACTACTATTTATTACTACTACTAGTACGGCGGCTAATATTTGACATCCGTCAAAACTCTAGAAGACTACTTGGAGGTGCAAGATGTTACAGTTGTTTCCCGGGCTTATACTTCGTAAATCGTTCAATACCCGTGCACACGAAGAAAAGCGAGTGGGAAACTGTTGAACATCCATATCCATGATTCCCATTGATCTTCAATTTCATGCATGTTCCCAGTAATCAGCCGAAAGATCTGAAACGTCGCAACCTGCTCACAAGGGCAGGGTCGAAGTAAATTTTAGGAATGAGTCTCGGCTTGGTTTCATGATGGTGCTTTGCAGGTCCAGGTCTATTTTTAGCCCTATTTTCATCATCTCGTCCGATATTTCGCATAGCGGAACTAAGACCAGATGAGATGGATCTGAAGAATGTGTCTTGGTCGAGGCCCTGATGATTATGCCTATCCAACCTCCACTGTGTACGAATAGTACCTCAATGTACTCCGTATTACGGAGTTCTTGTAAGAATGCAGTGCCTAAGCCTGAATCCCCTGGCACTAGCTCTCTCGATTGACCAGCCGTCCTAATAACTCATGCCGGACTTGGCAGTTAGCAAAATGTCTCCATAATCTGGCGCAGCACCACAAAGCCATCCGGCCCCACTCCGGGATTCCTGTTTTGGGACATGACGTGGTGGCTGTTCACGTCATGAGGTCCGCGCTCCAGGCTGTCCTGTCCGAATGATGGCCAACATTTGCGTCCAAGACAAATACGCCCAGGAAAAAGTAAAGGTGCCTGATGTTTGGCTGCCTCGTGGTCGCTGCCTGCTGAGATCTCTCATTTATTAGTCGATAACTCGAGCACTCGTCGAGACTATTTCATCTGCCTCTCATTGATCCTCCTGTCCTTGTACTACCCCCCTCAAAGAACCCCCTCCTCTTGGCTTTGGCTGCGCCATCAGGCGCCGACATATTCAGAACCGTTTCTGTCAAAGACTACGGCCTTACTCCCTCCTTCATCATCATCATCATCATCATCATCATTAGCAGCTCGATTCCACCAAAGTCCATCCATCATGGGTAAGCCTTATCCACTCTGTCCCGCGGCTTGTTGCGTTGATAGGCAGCTAATCAATGTCCCTCATCTCAGGCACTCGCGAACGTCGCGGCGTCAAGAAGCGACTCTATCTCAGTCGCCCTGCCCCCGACATCCTCGAAACTCGCACTCTCGTCACTCGCTATATCCCCCCATCTCCTCCCCCCATCGAGGTGATTGTCCCTCCACCTCCACCTATTGTGGAGGTACCATGTCCACCACCACTACCTTGTCTTCCTCCTGCTCCTCCTCCTCCTCCTCCGCCTCCACCTCCGCCAATCGATCTCGAGCTCGAGCCCGAGATTATTGAGGTCATCGCCGTAGACGAGGACGACCACCACCATCATCACTCTAAGAAACACCGCTCCAAAAGCCGTTCCTCAAAATCGAGCCGCTCTCGGAGCAGGAGCCATCATCGCCACGAGGACGTGCATGACCGTGACCGGGAGGTCTACATTGAAAGGGATAGATACATTCCTGTGCCTGTCCCCATTCACCTAGAGCCACAGTACGATACGTATCGCTACATCGAGGCTCCTCGGAGGCATCATCATCATCACCATCACCATCATCATGCGCCCTCGCCCCCTCGGAGGCTTATTGAGAATGATGGAGAGCGAGAGCACATCACTGTTGAGGATCGTCGTCGCGTTCGCGAGTATTACGAGCGTTAGTTTAGCAAGGGCAGGCGTTTCGATTTGAATTACTTATGGCTGGGAATGAGCTTTTATGACATGATGGATGACATTTTATGGAAATGATATATGCAATTTGAAGAAACATGGAACTGGGGATCATTTATTTCATTATCTATGCTTCATGAATACCATCTACCAAAGTTCGATTTGAAGTTTGATCATGGTATCAATATCAGTATCGATAGTATGAGTTTCGACGCCTTCGTTGTGACGGAGCCGTTGAAAATGGTGGAGGAGATGGACTCCGCGAGGGCTCGTAATACGTACGCGTATAAGCCCGTGAAGGTGCCATCAACCGTTGACGTCGCTGGTAAGCTGGTACTTCGACAAGTCCTGCCATCGAGTTGGGAGCCGGTATTGTCTGTGATGGTGCAACCAGAACTGTATCCCCAGTCACTTTATACTGCGTCGGCCGCGTTGACTTCTTGCCCATCAACCACCCAGTCACATTGCCCAGCTCGTTCGTCCACCACAGGCCGGCAATTATAACGACGAACGTGACAGGCAGAGCGACAGCCCAGTACAACCACTGGCTAGAATCCATGTCGCGGATGTCGCTGGTGTTCATACCGAAGATACTTGACACTGCGCTGATCGGCAGAAATATGATAGTGACTATTGTGAAAGCGTAGATGGCGTTCTCCTGTCGATCCTTAGTCCATTCCATCTTGTAGCTGACCTCCCGCTCCAGGTCCTCGGCATACTCAGTGTACCGCCGGAACTCATAATCTCGCTGCTCGATGACACTCGCGCACTCTGCCAGGAACAGGCTACGGAAGCCCCCGATATCTGTAGAGGAGAGCTTGGATGCTGATTCAAGATCATCTGGGAACTGACCCTCGACACGATCATAATCAATCGCGGCCCTCCCGTTTAGGCGTTCGTATGGTGTGTAGTAACGATTTGCTGTAGGATATCGCGCCTGGGTCGTAACGTCAACCAGGTCCCTATCCCATATGTCCTGTTCTCTTTCTCTCCTCGCGAGATGGGCTGGCATTTCATCCGCAAACCGTGTCGCAAAGCCGCCGTCATTGGCGCTGGTCTTATTTCTGAGTGCGCTAATCACATATTGCTGTCTCACTATGCTCCGTTTGATGGCAGTCATCTCTTGCTGTACGAGATCGATTTGATGCTGGTAAGATCGATCGGATGGTTTCGTAGTAATGTCCGTATCCTAGCCTGATTTAGCACGCAGTAAAGTCTGCAGCAACATGCATCACATACCAACAAGTTGAGATATTGAGAGTATGTCTCGCAGATGTCCTCGTATTTTCCAACCTTGTCTTGGAGGAGATTCAAGCAGATGAGTGATACCACCTCCATTGGCAGCATGGCGACCTTTTCTAGGAGGTTTTCGTTGGAAATACTCTGGATTATCTTTTGCATGCCCCTGCGAACGAGTATTTTTGCCTTCGTCATGTGTCCCGTCCAACCGCCAGTACGGGTGCCGTGAATCATGCCAGAAACTACATGCAGCCATGCCGTGATGAATTCACGAGGAAGTTCCATTATATCTCGCACATCCTTCCCGGCGTACGACATGATACTCTGAAAGGCCTGAACATCCTGTGATAGTTGTGCCAGGGACGCTTTGACCTCATAGATGAGGGTCGGCGAACTAAAAGCAGTTACTCGTCCATCAAGCTCAGGAATCTAAAACGGTCAGACATACTGTATCTAAGAGCTTAGCCCAGGGAAAACTTACCTCCATCAACCTGCTAAGAGCACCCCAGAATTTGCCTATCGTTGGGCCTTCAAAGCCAACCGGGAAAAACAGTTGAAACAAAGTATCCGCCGAATTGAAGATGTCAATCCGGTCGTCGCAAAACCGCTGGACTAAATCATTGCCCCTCTCTTCAACCTGGGTTGCCAATTTGGTCAGACCTGCGTACACGTCCCCTCTCGTCATACCTTGGCATCTCTTGTAGCCTCTTTGAGCAGAATATGAAATTTCCTGTGTCAGAAACTTCTCGGCTGCACTCAGTTGCTCATGAAGGCTTTTCAACACTCCATCTGCCGATGAATGTGTGCCTCTAGGCAAAAGTGTTAGGACATGGAGGTATTCTATGGACTGTTGTGACTTCTTTGGGTGCTCGTGCGATGTATCAGGCTGGCCATTATCTGGCTTCGGAAAGGCTCGCGGTGGGTCAGGAGGCTCTCTAATCCATTAATTAGCTGATTGGGAGACTTCCTATCTCAAGATTTCGTCAGGCTCTCACGCTATCTTCAGGGTCAACTTTACGGTACCCCTTGGTCCATCAGCCAGTCTCAGGATTTTACTCCAGTTGCTGGCCGTTAATAAGGTGTTATGGCGCCTGAATTCGAGGGTTCGGGGCCAGAAAGCATGGAACTGGGAAATGAAAGACTTGTCACTGTCAGTTGTGCACACCCTGTTATGAGAAAATGGGAACACTTACAAACCATGTCAAGCACTCCTTCGTTCTAAAAGACCACATTACCGAGCCGCCATACGAAACTAAAATCCTCCCCGAGCCAGCAGTGCCTGTCGGTCCCTGGCCGGGCTCGGAGTTGACTTTCAGATAATCGCATTGTAAATTTGACTGATCCATAGTGCCGCATGTGACAAGAACACCTGTGTTTTGTTAACGGTTATCTATAAGAAAGGGTTGATCCGGCTGTCCTACTATTATCAATGACCAGGCACCATAACTGGGCGATATGGAAACATTCCCCCTGTGGAACTAATCCAAGTTGGCTCACTGCTTGTTCCATATCTCTCTTCTGGGTGTTGCGGGAATACTGCGATTGCAGGAGAGTCTGAGTGGGGAACGAGGTAGTAGTGGAAGCAGAGAGTAGACCAGAGTATTTCTGGAGAGAAAAGTAAGGGATACAAATCCAGGTTACTGTCTTTGACTCTTCCGATGTCTTCTTTTTCGACGGTTGCAGGGGAATCCGGATGCAGCGAGGCTCCATATAACCAACTCTGACTCCATTGGGATTGTATCTTGATTTGACGCACCTCCTCTTGACATCGGCTCGCAGCTTGGCAATGGCATTCCTTTCCACTTCCGAGACTCTGACACGACGTGATACCTCACCCTAGAATGGAAATTAGCCAAGACCAACGTCTGATCAGGTTATCATCTTACCCAAAACTCGTCAAAGTTCATGACATCCTGGCGTACATGTCTATCTTCATGTCAGCATCGCGGCTTGTAAATGGGTTTGCAGCGATCATACAACCATCGGAAGAGCGGCTGTCTTCGTCCTTTCGAGTCGTGTAATACCGTAACGGTTGCTTTGTGTGAACCTCCCAGCTCCGCGCTGCCCGAGTAAGAAGATAAATAGATCACAGGTGCCATAGAGACGTTGGAAGATGAGTTTTCCGTTTTCCGTGTGGATTCGGTCTCGCTTGATGGAGCCTCCGGATCTGAAATCTCTCCATCACTAGATGGTTTTGAGGTTGGGAACACAAAGTTGAATTCATCGAATGCATCCATATCTTCGAGAACCGGACTCAAAGGCCGGTGGAAATTGCCATACTCATCTTCAGGTTCAGGAGATGTGCGTCGATCACCTGGTCCAAAGGCCTGGTCCCTATCCTTTTCCAAGACGTTGACTCTAGGGGGGCTTCCGTCTCTTTCAGGACTTCTCCTCGTCCATTGGGCTGACGGGCCAGTGTCGCGTCTTACCCATTGGTCTTCCAATGGCCGCTCTCTTCGATCACATTGGTCTTCCTCGCCATGCTCTTTATGCGCCGGCGATTCGGTGTAACGGAAGCTTGTGACCTCTGTGATATCAGCTGGCTCCGCACCCTGAACAACTTGCTCTAGAACAGGAGCATTTCTTTCCAGGCCATCTTGTGAGCTGTACGCAACTGGGACGGGCCTCGATTCAACAACTCGGTGGATTAGGTTTTGTCTAGGAACGGGTGTCGCAATATCATCATATGTCGAGGAACGACTGTATGGATTGCTATCAACGTGAACAGGACC
This sequence comes from Hypomyces perniciosus, assembly GCA_008477525.1. Lineage (NCBI taxonomy): Eukaryota > Fungi > Ascomycota > Sordariomycetes > Hypocreales > Hypocreaceae > Hypomyces > Hypomyces perniciosus. Next base: position 1,989,607 of record SPDT01000006.1, read on the forward strand.
GCGTGTTTCCGTCAGAGAGTCGCGTCCACCACGGCGCTGTCGCCTTTGGGGTTCATCACGAGTATGATAGTGTCGCCTTTCAGGTGGCTACAATCCATGAGCGTCAATTCCACGCGCTGAAAAAGCGAGTGAACAAACCAAATGGTCATCGGGAGATTCGAAGTGAACGGCTGGCTGGCGTTCACGCTGCCGACCCCGATCGTTGGACGCCATGCGAGGGCAGCCTTTGTTGGTTGATCCAACGTCGTAGCCCAAAGCTGATCACACGCGCAGAAGCATAGGCAACAGGTGGTTATTCTCAATGTTATTAGTAGTGGTCTATTTACTAACAGGTCCAAATCTCCTCATCCCATCATTCTTCCCCATTGCAACCCGACCATGTGATGACTGGATATTGACCCTTGTCAAGCTGCGGATAAGGCGGAGGCTGAGCAGTAAGGATGCTATTGGACACGGGGAGCTGAGCTTGAGCTGAGCTCGCTTGCCTACCTAAGGTATGACTAAGAGCCTCCCATAGAAAGTGCTAGACCCATTCCATCACCTTTAGCAATGACACCGTCTTGTAAACATCCACGGACATCTAACATTTTATCAATGGCGCCTCTCCATCATCGAGGACATGAATGCATTTATGGAAGCACTTTATTACCTAAGTGCGCGAGAATGTTATGGCTCTGGCTTCTGTATACAGAAAAACAAGGGAATCCCTTTCCCAATATGCGTCCATTTACGCATTTCTCTAACGCTGAAAAGCGTGAGTCTCGTTCAATTAAGCCAAACATCTGCGCATTCTCCAGCATTCAGCCATATCTTCATATCCATTTCTTCGCCGTTTTGTCTGCCTGTAAATGAAGCCTCTGACGATTTGTCGCTTCACTTCGCCTTGCCAGGCTCCTCTGCGCTGTTGATTGCCTCAATCTCGACATTTTTCCCCTTTAGTTGGCCATCAAAGAGGGCTTCAAGTTCGTCTTCACTAGGCAAGATGGTGCTCTTCAATGGATAAGAACGGCCCAGGGTCTTTCGATATTCCATCTGGTCAGTCGCGATAGCTGCTGAATGCTGCTTCCAAGAGGACATATTTAGCACCTCAGCAAAGGCAGCTTGTCGAAGGAGACAAGGGAGCGATGCATCAAGTACAGCAGCCAGCGCCAGTCTCATTGGTCTCATCAGATCATAGGCCGTCTCGGTATGTATTATGTTGAGTGCATTGGCGAGATGGAGCGAAAAGGCGATACTATCGGCTCGATCCATTTCCCGATTGATGAAGTAGGTCCCCAGATATTCTGCGAGATCGTTCGCCGTCTTTTCGACAATCCGAAGAATATGGTGACTCATGGTGCTGATTTGCAAAGCAACCGAGGCGCAGTATCCCAACACACACCGCGGTAGGTGAATAGAATTGAGTGGCCAGGTATCGTCTTGCTCGCAAATATCGACCTCTGAATCCCTTGAGTTAGCCGACCACACTCTTCAAACTCATAAGTCAAACAGGGTGTGAGTGCCTACTATTGGTGTACATGAACATGAGGCAAGGTCCTACTGCTCCAGCGGCCCAAGGTAACTGCATCTCCACTGGTGTCCCATCCTGCTCTTGGTCAGTTTGGAAATTTTTGGATCTTATCCCAAGTTTGTCCTACCTCGTTTGGCGGAGGGAGGTGTTGACGGAACCATCCGGATTTCTGCGTGATAATATTTCGATGAACTCTGAACGTGGAGGATTCTGCATACACGAGAATGTCCGCACCAAAGGGGTACTTCCAGAGACTGTCGGGTGTTTGTTAGCCACACGTCAACAAGCAAGGCATAGTGTTGCTTACGTTTCAGAAGAACGATGTGCTGCTGCTTCGAATAGCTTTCTCGAATCATTAGAGCATGTTGAAATCGAGTCCGAGATTTTGTCCTCGTTCAACAAGTCCTTTGGTCTTGGCAGAACTGGCGGACACAAATATTTCGGAGATACTAGAGTTGCTTCGCTAGCAGAGTTTCCATTCTCTTGTTGGGATGCAGTGCTTGCTTGTTCGGTTGCAGTATCTCCTGCTTCAGGCACAACATCTGCTGGTTCAAGCACAGCGTCGGCTTGTTCAACCATAGCATCGACTCGTTCAATCATAGCATCAGCTTCAATCACAACATCGGCTTGTTCAGGCACAGTATCTGGCTGTTCAGATACAGCAGCCTGCTTTTCGGGTACGGCTTTCACTCCCTCAGGTGCAGTATCCCCCTTTTCGGGAACATTGTTTGCTCCTGGAAGTGCTGGGAAGTCTTCGGTGGTTACGCTGCTCATAACAGGAGCCTTCGGCCGAAGCCATGGGTTCTTCGGCGGCGGCAACGCCGGCCTAAGATTCGAGGCTGCGTCTCCTGTGAGCTTTGGTGTGATCTTTGAAGACCTGATGTTTCTGCCATCGAGCGAAGTGTGCGTCATGGTTTCTTTGATTGTATGAAAGCACGTAGTTGAGTGGGGTGAGCGGAGTGTAGGAAGTTTGGAGGTATGAAGAATTTGAGGCAGCTGGCGACAGATTTAAGTCACTGTTTTTGCACGCACGTTATTTCTTCACTGTGTGCAGCTGGCAAAATATATCTTTTGTTTATTCCTCAGAGGGTCATTTTCCCACTGACAGCTGTTCAATGTAGGGGCTGACTGGCAAAGACCAAGACGTAGTGAAAGGTACGAGGAATGCAGTGAACAACATCTCTCGTGACTGGTCTAAGCTGCCAGGGAGATGACACTGTTGTTGGCTATTCGAATGCTGCTCGATCAATCTATGGCCCCGACTTGTTTGGATCGCTTTGTGGCCCTATGTGCTCGTTCAAAGAGCCACTGCTAAGGTGTATGCTTTAACCTACTGCTTCACCATCTTTCAACATCTATTTGTGACGATTTCTGCCTCTAGATTTTCCCTACGATCAGTGCAGCAGAGGTGTGCTCTAGTCAAAAATAGAGATATGGTGCTCTATGGCTTGCTCACTGCCTTTTTCTATTTAGACGTTCCTTGTGCCATTTTATTCAGGGACATCTTGCGAAGTTTGAAGGGCGAGAAGTTTTTGAGGTGAGTCGTGGAATCATCGCTTGATACATTCTTACCTTTTGACCTCAGTTTTCTTATTCAATCCAATCTCTCATTTCTAGCTACTCCGGCGGGTCGCCTTCCTGTAGTATCACACATGATGTTGTACGATAGATCCTGTGGCTCGACCGGCAGACGGCCTGTGCCATTTGAACAATGTACTACGATTACATCAAATATTCTGCAAATTGGGATTGGATAATATGGAGAGCTGTCCAGTTGTGTTTGCCCGACTCCCTCCGCCTTGACCACTTACCCTGCATTTTTTTTTTTTTTTTAACTCGTTCATCAATTCGATGCTCTGAAATCAGTTATTCTCTAAATTAGAAGAACACTGGTTGCCTTTTAATGGTAATGTATTTTCCTAGCATCTTTTTCTACTAACGATGGCCGAGGTTCTCACTTCAAGATGGATGTGGTTCATTATCTACGAGGAAATTCAAATATGAGCTGCCTCGGCTTACGAGACGTGGTTATTTGTCAGTCATAGAAGCCGGCCCAATTTGTTTGTTTTTAGTTTATCCAAATAAAACAGTACTACGGAGTACTGAGAACAACAGAGTCATAGTAAACTTGAGAACCTGCCAAGGAGATCAAAGGATTCACGATTCCGTCACTTTTGGAGACAAGCACTGGTACTAAAATAGGCTTAGTGTCGCCTAGTGAATCCTGGTGGTCAACGGTACCAAGTCTCCACAAAACCTCGAGCTTCGACCTTTTGCGTTCATCTTTCACCTTTTTGCTACTTCTCGTCCCGACGCCTCCGCGTATGCCGGCGAGACCTACGGAAGATGGCGAAATCTATAGTTTCCATAACCTCCAAGGCGCAGCTTGACGGCCTCCTCAAGGCCTCTCGAATCGTCGTTGCTGACTGTAAGGCTTCCCCCGCGATGACGAGTACCCCACTATGGCAGCCTGCGCAGCTCGAGTTGCAAGCTGTTCACAGTTCTGCTGGTCATGTCGCAACGTGATATCCTCCGGGGAGTTAGCCCAAAGCTGACTCTATCAATATCTCAGTTTATGCCGACTGGTGCGCGCCATGCAAACAGATTGCGCCGCTGTACGAGACCCTCTCCGAATCGCTGTCCCGCCCGAATGCCGTCACCTTCGTCAAGATCAATAACGACACGAACGAGGACATCGTGAAAGAGTACAATGTCTCTGCGTTGCCTACGTTCTTGGTGTTCCGAAATGGCCAGGTGATTGAGACGGTGCAGGGGGCGAACCCTAGCGAGCTCAGCAAGGTATTTGAGAGCCTGGCTACGGAAATCCTCTCGCTGGAGGAGAGTTCAGGGAGCAGCAGCAGTGCGGGTGCATGGAAGGGAGCCGAAATCCCGAGAGGTTACAGTGATATTACAGATCAAATAGAGGCCAGGGGGTGCGAGCTCTTGAACGCGGATGAAGACGCCGGTCCTGTCAAGGTCCTCTTCGAGACCTCGAAACCCAGTGCCTTGGACAAAGGCAAGGGTTCCTCCAAGGACTGGGTGCAGAGCGGGTCTGACGACCAACTGCTTCTCTTCATTCCCTTCCAGTCCACCATCAAGCTCCACACGCTACAGGTTTGTGTTCTCAATAATGGCTCAGTCTATGGTTACTCACTAACCTTTTTGGTACAGATTACTTCTCTACCGCCAGACGGTCAAGACGATGTATCGCGACCTGGTGTTATCCACATATTTATCAACCGCACGGCGAACATGGATTTCGGAGAGGCAGAAGACACCGAACCCACACAAGCCATCAGCTTGGAGCCTGAGGATTGGAACGCAGAAGGAACCGCAAGCATTAGTTTGCGGTTCGTCAAGTTCCAAAAGACGACCACCTTGACCATCTTTGTCCAGAAGGGTGACGGTGAGGCGGAGAGCGTTCGTATCGACAGGGTCAAGCTTATTGGTGAGGCTGGTACGAAGAGAGAGATGGGCAAGCTACAGAAGCTAGGCGATGATGGAGACTAGACGACTCGATCGAACGCCTGATGCATTCTTTTACTTGGTTGATGGATGAAAGCTACCAATCCGTTTGCTAAGCCGTGACAACTCAAAAGAATGTTTGAGTGCAGGAGAGTGTAAGCTTGGGGAAGACTGCAGGCATGATGACTGTTAATGGAAACGATAGACGCCTGACATTGTTTGCTAGAGTCAAAAATTTGACCATTTAGAGACCCAGTTCCTTGACTCTGCATCATCCCAAGCAATCATTGGGGCATCTGGCCGTGCTTGTAGAGCGCTGTGAAGGCCCATTAAGGGATAAGGGAATCACAATTTTGGTATCATACAATTCACCATCACGTTCACGAGCCCCTGGAAAGTATGTCCGCCCTCTGTCCATAGTTCAAAGTACTGGGTACTAGAGAACCGAACGGATGGAGGGCAGCCTGCAATTACGATTTATCTTGGCACGACCTTGACGCTGGGTGATGGTCCGTGGAAATCAGAGGACTCCAGCAACTTGGGGAAAAAACATAGGTATGCCGCCGCACGAAGAAGAAAAGAAGAAAAGAGGAGCTTCGCTCGGGGCTTGCGGTTGATGCTTTTATATCCCTCGCGGGAAAACTTTTTGTTTGGCTTAGTCATCATGGATTGGTTGCCGAGGAAGCCAATTTTTTTTCGCGTTCGTGAACCTGGTGGTGGCTGGTTTGGTGGAGCATGAGGCAAGCAAAAAAACGCAAAAAAAGAACTGCCTCGACATCTCAATCTTGGAGTATAGGAAAAGCCCGATGCGGGGGTCGAACCCGCAACCTTGAGATTGCAACATCAGAACGTGTGCCTCGTAAGAGTCTCACGCTCTACCGATTGAGCTAACCGGGCGATGCCAGGTATTGTTGAAAGGCAGACTCCAGTTCGATCCTATGAGAGTGGGATTGAGTCATGCTACACCCAAACAATGACTATTCAGTTGATGATGAATATGGGAAGGATCCTCCAGGATGTTGTGAGGCCTTCTGGAATGTCTCCTAAGCTTTTACTTCCCCTCGAGTCCCCTCCACCCTGAACCTTTGGATTTTTGTGAGCGGCCGTCACTCCTCTTCAACGGATGCAAGGCCTCGCACGGGATGAATGCTAAGTCAATTCGATGACATAACAGCTATCCGTAGCCTCCCCTCTGGTTGTCTCCAGTAGGGCTGGTTGTTAAACGCTGTAAGGAATTGCGAAATGAGATTCCGTCGAGCGTCGAGAATGACACGGAGAATGGACGGAAACTTCAGACTCTCGTTAGGCACAACGCATAATCCAGGAACCGAAACACTTGATTCGCAGCCCTCTAGCATCTCCAACTCGAAGATGCGAGGTGGCTTGATTTCCAGAGCGAGCTGGTATATTGGGACTCGCAACTCCCTGAGGAGCATGTTAGGAGGGCATGCCTCTGTCGCGGACCGGACCATGTCATCCTGTTCCGTCTTGTCAATAGCTTTTATTTCACACAGGACAATGTCATAGATATAAGAACTTCCAAAAAGAAACACCGAGCAGTTAGGATATGTATTGCCGCCGATCTGTGAAAGCTCCTTGTGCGGGGCCGTTGTGTTTGGAGTAGTATGAATGGACCTGGAGAGCTTGCCTAAGCCTTCATTGAGTTGACAGACCGAGTCCTCGGATATAGAAACATCGGCTAGTGATCATTGTATCGCGACTATAGCCACGCACATGTGTATGCCAAAAGGAGTTGATACCAAGGTGATGTTGGGCTTCTGAGTACCTGAAAAGGGGGAACGCTATGAATAGCATCATATGGTACATGTACGAAGTACGGAGTACTAGTACCTAAGACTCCTGATGTATTAGGCAATACCCGGTAGGATACATGACTAGCACCAATTGGAGGGGAGCTGCAGGGAACTTAATCAGCCAATTGAGATTCGTAGTTTTCACTTCATATCTCCACAAGCAACCAACTATCCTCAGTTGGGCCAAACTTTGTTATTGGTAGCTATTTCTGGCTCCTCTGTGTCTGTTCACCAAGCTTAACATGGCCGCATCAATGGTCATGTCTTCTCAGCTCAAGAGAAACTATCCTCCTTCAGTTGCATGATAATATTGCGGACAATCGATGGCCATGTCTCCAACACGGCCTCTTTTGCCCACGCTTGCGCCGAGGCCGCCGGGTGAATGGCTCCCAGAAGTTGAGCGGTCACCTGTCAAGGAGCATACAGAGGATGAGTGGATTGCGTATAAGGGTATTATCGAAACTCTCTATATCAAGGACAATCGAAAATTGAATGAGACCATGGCTATAATGGAGTCTAAATATGGGTTTGCCGCTACGTGAGTTTGGCACTTGCACGGCGTTAAGCATTCGTAAGAGTGACTAACCGTACACAAGGGAGCAGATGTATAAAAAGAGGTTCAGGAAGTGGAACATAAGGAAACGTGCTTACCGCAAGTCACCGGTGGACTCTTCAGCCTCTCCTCCTGGGTCAATATCCGACACGGGTGACTCAAAACAGGCAGATGCAGAGCTTGTAACAGGAGAAGGACCCCCAGCAAAAACAGGTCTCGACCTGGTCCAAAGCCTGCAGTGCAAGACATACACCGACCTTGAGCTCGTTCTTGACAGTATTTTCTCTTGGAGCCAGGGAAAGCTGGATTCATATTGCATCGTCTCAGATCCTATGTCCAAGTACCTTGCCACTCCGAACCAACCACCAATTCAGGACAGCCGTACCATGTGCCGAACATTTGAGTTGGTCTTTGATCTGTGGTCCTATGGTCATGGAGACCTGGCTGGCATGGCAGCGAGGAAAGGCTTCTATGTTTTAGAGTTTGTTTTGACTGAAGACCACCCGGACTTGGTTTGGCACATTCTAGACACAGTATATGACATGATCGACCGAGGTCATCTGCAATTACTCGGAATTTTCTTGGGTCATGCCACTATTCTCTCACGAAGTCGACTCCCGGCAAACCATCCGCTTCTCCGCATCCTCCAACAGCTGATGGAGTGCGACTATCAGACCGACCAAGGTCGCGAGTACATCTGCCATCTGCTTCGACAGGCCTGGGTGCGAAATATAGACATGCTCGCGGATCACATCGGGTCAATGGCACCTCGGCATCTCTGGCTTTACGAGCAACTAATATGGGATGGTCGGACGCGGCTTCGCCGAAACAGCGGGCTGGCCAAGAGACGAGATATCATGTTCAAAGCGCTTGAAGATTTGGCAAACCAGAAGGACCATCATGTGGATGACGACTATTGCGACAAGCTGAGAATAGACGCGCTCATGTTGGAGTTTACTCAAATGGACCTTGGTGACAAAGTAAAAGCAGAACAACTGGCATTGGACCTGCTTGATCGCACAGAGGTTGAAACGGGCACACGGTCAAGTGCTAGATTTCATGCTTATGCTCGAAAGATGCTCTCCAGGATATACGAGAGTAAACAGGACCTTGATAAAGCGGAAGAGAATCTGAAATGTGCCATCGTCAAGAGGGAGGCCGCCCACGGTACAAGTACCAACTTGCGAGTGATACGAGATATGTGGGTGCTTGCCTCCTACTATGAAAAAATCGGCAGACCAGACAGTGCTCAACAAGTCGCTCAAGACGCCATTGCAAGGGCACAGCAGTACTTGAATGACATCCCAGGTTGAATGGTTTGAGAAACTCGACCGCAAGGTCAACATGCGTTTACATACAGGCATAGTATGACTAGCTGCCAAATAGGCAAAGGGCGTTTACGATTGGCAGCCTACATCAACATTAACTACCTAGCTTAGAGGATGGGATAGACCTCGGGGAGACTGATATGGTTTTGTTAACACGGACTTACACATGTGCAGAGATACCCTTGACACAGGCACTAGTATTGCGAAACACCTAAGCTGTGTGGCATGCAACCATTGGCCCAAGCCACATATAACCCCCGCTGTTGCCACATGACGTTGGCATATACCATTGGGTGCCTCATTGCTGTCTGACCGTTGAGCTGTCGCATGCTCCGCCTGCATCAATAATTTTATCACCAGTATTCTTTTTATTCCTCCTCAGCACACAGCGTCTAATCTTTATATAACTTTCTGCTTGAATTTCTGTCGTTGCACTCGTCATCATGGTTGCACGGGCACCCCCGGATTACTGTATGTATGCACTTGGTTAATCACCCCTCCATTAGTACCTGCTTGCTCACGAGGACTCGTATAGACGCTATTCTAGAGGTCCTGGAGACGGCGACAGCCTCGCAAATCCGAGATGCCTATAAACGGTACGTTGCTGTTGAATATTGTGGTCCTTACACTCGAGGCTGACCATATTTCCTAGTGCTGCCCTAAAGACTCACCCAGATCGAGTTCCCAGCAACTCCCCTGACAGGGCTAGACGGACTCGTCAGTTCCAACTTGTCAACGATGCCTACTATACCCTCTCAGACGCCGAGCGGAGACAAGAATACGACGCTCAGCGAAGGCTCTTCAACACGCCGCCGAAATCAGACCCCTTTGAGGAATCATATGGGGAGAGAGGCCAATCACAGAACTCATACTCATGGGCATGGGACTTCTTCACCAAACAGTCTGGTAGTGAGACAGCCAGCCGTGAAGAGGCCGAAGATGAACAGTTTAGTGATGTCTTTGAAGAGATGATGCGGGAACAGGGAATGGCCGAGGACGACTCAAACCAGCCAACGTCGAAGTTCTGGGGCATGATTGGAGCCGTGAGCGGTGGTGCGCTGGGCTTCATTGTGGCTAATGTTCCTGGTTTGGTTGCCGGCGTAGTAGCAGGTAATAAGCTCGGCGCAATCAGAGATGCCAAGGGGAAGAGTGTTTATGCGGTATTCCAGGTAAACATTCACCCCCACACCGTCCATCGCCAATCACTAACCGTGGAGGCTGGTGAACTATAGGAACTTCCTCCAGATGACAGGACAAGACTTTTGGGCCAACTGGCTGCTAGAGTGTTCAGTAATGTTGCTGGAGTATAGCAACATGAAAATGCGAAGACTCAACTTGGAGCGAGATAGACAGAGCAACCGGCGTTTGATGCTCTAGTCTTGGAATTGTTGAAGAAGGCCTCTCCAACAATGGTGTACTGCCCGTACTGCACGATAACGGAAAACGTGATATTCGAGGGCCTTGGAGCATGTTTTAGGTGAGTTTTTGACATGGATTGAAATGCGAGCATTCACTGGTGCAGCAGACCACAAGTAGTATGTATATAGATGTCTCGGCTCGTGTTCTAATGCTCTTCTGGCACTTCACAAGAAGTTTCTGCACTTCGTACCCCCATAGTGTCGTGATGACTTCAAAATACCTCGGCTGTTAACGTGGGTATGAAGAGCTGTGTCCACGGCGCCCTGATTTTCAGTTCAATTTCTTCTTATTTTTTGGAAGCCTTAATAGTAGAGGTACTGAATGCAATTCTTCCGTTCAATTGATGGTGATAAAGGTACATCCTGGAAGTACCCTCGGAGATCTCAGGCCCGAAATCCACTAGCCTATTTCTGGAAAAGCATAACCCCACTTTTCTGTGGCCTCGCTTGAGGGCAGAGAAACCCTCGAAATTTCCAGCTCTCACAAAATTTCCAACTCCGTTCAACCTCACCTTGCGATTTTCGACGTACCAAGCAACCCGTCGACTAACACCGCAGCCATGGCCGCCGAGAAGACTAGCAACCCCATGCGGGAGCTCAAGATTCAGAAGCTCGTTCTGAACATCTCTGTTGGTGAATCTGGTGACAGACTCACCCGTGCCGCCAAGGTGCTTGAGCAGCTGTCTGGTCAAACCCCCGTCTACAGTATGTTGCGAATCTTTCAACGATTGAGAGGATTTTTTTTTGACAATTGCATACAGGCAAGGCCCGTTACACCGTCCGAACCTTCGGTATCCGACGTAACGAAAAGATTGCCGTCCACGTCACCGTCCGAGGCCCCAAGGTAGATGCGATTCCCCAACTGCGCTTGAAATTCAATCGCTGACACAATGCAGGCTGAGGAAATTCTCGAGCGTGGTCTCAAGGTCAAGGAGTACGAGCTCCGCAAGCGCAACTTCTCCGAGACCGGCAACTTCGGCTTCGGTATCAGCGAGCACATCGATCTTGGTATCAAGTACGACCCCTCCATTGGTATCTACGGCATGGACTTCTACTGCTGCATGACCCGCCCTGGTGAGCGTGTCACCCGCCGCCGACGCATGAAGAGCCGGATCGGTGCCAGCCACCGCATCAAGCGCGATGAGACCGTCAAGTGGTTCAAGCAGCGCTTCGACGGCATTGTCCGATAAATGGAAAACAGTTTTTTTTTTGTCTTCACGGATGGTCACGGCGAATTTTGGGGGTAAAAGATCACGCGGTCATGTATTTTTCCGTTGATTCTGCATCGGCTCGACCATAAATTAAGGCGAGCAACGGCCTGAGAGACCGACCGGCATCTAGCCGGCTTTCACATATTCGCCATGCAATGTGATAAAAAAGATTGTTTGATGCATAAGCATACTGCTACCCAGGGACACTCACCTCCCCATGTTATTTTTAATATCTTTGTCCAGCAAACAGCTGGCATTATGATGTTGTCCGAAGGATCACACCAATGAGTATGTCTTGAGAAGACATAGATGAAGCAGAGCCTCGCCTTCGGGCAGAAGGTGAATGGAAAGCCGCCACTATTACTGTTTTTTTTTGAGTTTTATTGAGATTGTGCCAGCTCCTTGATCATAAAAACGTCCCGGTGAGCATAGTGACACCTTTATTGAAGATAAATATGGAGCAAGTCTTAAGTTGGCTGTGATCAAGCCATTCAGGCGATTGGATTGGGGTATGCCTCTGCAAGAGTCGATATGTGTCTTGGAGAAGAGACAGGCACTATCCACGTCATTGAGGGTTGATGACACCTCGATTATCCCCTTTCCATAGGAAACACACTCGGCGATGCTTCGTTACATGTAGTGAGAAGCTCCCAGATGGTCGTACGGCCGGCCTTCTTCGACAATTGAAGCACTCAGGTACTGTCGATTTCTTTGACCAACTAGCACTCCAACACGACAAATTCTTCAAATCTGTTCCCTTTGGAACCTTCATTCATACTTGGCCCAGGATCTCGGCCTTTTCAGGATGTGGCCTGAATTAGAACGTTTGGAAAGGCCATGTGTGACCAAGGTGTGAATTGGCTATGTTGAAATTCTTGTTTCCCTCATATCTATGACGTCTTCTTCTGTATCTCGTCTCGATGGAACACTTTATCTCAGTCTGTTTCAACCACTTCCGCAAGATCTCCACGATTGCTCCTGAATTACAGACCCTATTGACTTTTGGACCTTGTACGCTACCGAGTAACATAAGAATGTCAACGAAACTCAAACTGGATGCTGTCAAAGCAGGTAGTTCACTCAGGTTACATATAACATATCATTTATCTTCTATTAGTTGAAGAACGGAGCGTAACTAAGCTATGCTGAAATAGCACTACCTAATTGGACAATATAGATACCTCGGTCTTATGGGCAATGCCGTTGCCATTTACCCCCTTTTCAGTGGCAAGCTTCTCAGTCCACTCAGACAAGCTCAAGCTATTCTGGGGATCAAAGAACGGCCTCTCTCCATAAATGGCGGTTCGTTTTCCTTCTCTTAATTCAGTATCATAGCCTCCTGGGACTGCTCTGTGAACCACAATTCGGTTATCCCAGAAGGCTACCGCACCGGGAGTCCATTTCCAGCGAGTAGTAAGATCAGCTGCGTTGAGGAGGTGCTCGCGGAGGAAGGCAATGATGTGGTGGGACTCTTGATCGTTGAGCTCATGAATGCGTTCGGTCCAGATTGGATTATAGAACAACGACTTAACACGGGTCACCGGATGAGTTCGAACCTGAGGTTGGACTTAGCATAACTTCTCGCCTTGCATCAATCAACTCAGGGGAAGTGAGACGACTTACCAATGGGTGAGCCGTAGCAATGGGTGCTCTGTGTGGTGCTCCACCGCCGTTGATCGCTGCAAGATAAGTTCTCTACGTCCTGTCGTAAGCCCAGTGCCAACCAATATGAGATAACCATGTTGCATACGTACATCAGACGAGTGTATGGCATGTAGGCCCTCAATTGCCTTCTGGAATGGTGGGCTTAATTTATCGAACAGTGCAGTTGTGCTAGTAAAGATGGTATCGCCGCCAGTGGGGGGTGTTTTGACCAAGCGCAGAAGTGTGTATGAAGGTGGATTCACTTCATAAGAATGGTCTACATGGTACTCTGAGCTGTTGTTACCATGCGCTCTAATGTTTCTAAGAAGAGTTAGGGAATATGATGTACGAAGAGAGCTGAAGCACTCACCCGCCACGACCAATAATAGTCACATGTCTTGGATCTTCTTGGTTTGGATCTCTGTCTTGCTTTCATCGATGTCAGAACAAGGTCCGAGCACAATTTTTTATAGATCGTATCACGTACAACACCATAGTAGGCGGCAAGTTCATGCTGCTGTTCAAGTGTGATGTCTTGGTCACGCAAAAAGACCACGCCCCTCTACTACTATTAGCAAAAGCATCTAAACGCCAATTCATTATCGCGGTGGAATCTTTACCTCAGATACCAATAATGCTAATTCATCCTTCTGCTTATCAGTCAACTTGCTCAGTTGAATGCCCTTCAACTCAGTTCCAATGTACGGAGTGACATCTTCGACTTCTGTTGCCTGTTCAAGCAGTGATGCCTTTGTAGGGTCTGCAAAAAAGGCTCGATCACGAGCAGGAGTGAACTGTTTGAGTGGAGGGTCAGGAGGAGTGTATGCTAAGACAGCAGGTGAAATTGCACTGGTGACGGTGGCCATGATGAGAGCTTTGCTGTTAACGTAAGTCCGAGATGAGATCTATTGAAAAGTCGTGTTGTGGCTGTTGAATTGATTGCCAAACACATTTCTTCAAACCTGGAACGGACATTATATTTAACGATTTCCTGCAAATCGATGAAGAATGCTCACTCATGCCTTCAGCTCAAATTCACAGGTCGCGATATCGCTGCCCCTCACTCACTTGCTTGGCTCTCGCCATGCTTGTCAAATATGGCGACACCACACCCCAACACCACAGCACCACAACATGGCAGCATATCATCACCACCACCCACGTACGAGTTATCCGGATGTCATTTCTAATCGCAAATAGGTTGATATCAATGTGCGCCAAATGTACAGAGGGCGTCGGAGGACGTCAGATATGGAATCAATCCCCGATGGATCAATAGCGAGAATGTAACATGCCGGGGGCCTATGATACCATTCCAAGATTGTAGACGTCATTAGACTAACAAATCGATTAACTAACACACATTAGGTTTCATGCAGGCATAAAACAATAAACCGACAGCGTGGCAATTGCATCGCTTGCGATAGGTCTGGTAAGTATGATACCATCCCGATAATACAAAACGTGATCGTTGATCAACTTCATGAAGATGGTTACACGGCATAGGTCACGCTCGGAAAACACCTATTTCCGAAATATCTAGCTGTATAGGAACTGTTGTAAAAAACATATATATCCATGTGTACATCTAGGAATAAGTGAATTCATAGACACATAGCATTGTTGTCTCGTCCTTTGATACAACCATGGCGTCCGCATCTGGGGCTGGTTTACACAATGCACTACACAATAAGAAGAACTCTGACATCGCGGATTCCGGCTCCAATAGGAGCGCTGCGGCCGAAAGTGAGAAAGCAACTGTTCCGATTGATGATCTGGCGATCAGCAAATCGGATGGGGCATCTTCAAGCTCAGTCAACGAAGTATTTGACGTAAAAGAATTTGACCCTGTCCTATCAAAGAAGATGGCACTCGTGAACACAGCCATTGACGAGATTGGAATGACTGGCTTCCAATGGAAACTATTCTTTCTCAACGGGTTTGGATATGCTGTCGATTCAGTATGTTGACCTCCAGTTTCACTACTATTGTATTTTTGCTGACACAAATTAGCTATTGATTGTTTGCCAGTCTATTGCAAATCCAGCTGTTCAACAAGAATATGGACTTCCGAGCCCCCGTGTTTCCGGCATTCCTTTGGCCTCCCAAGTCGGCCTCTTATTCGGTGCTGGTATTTGGGGCTTCTCCGCCGACATTATTGGAAGAAAGCTCGCTTTCAACACGAGTCTTTTCTCTTGTGCTGTCTTTGTTCTTGTTGCTGGAGGCATGCCAAGTTACATTTCTTTCGCCGCAATGTAGATCCCCTGCTCCCCGCTGTTCACGAGTGCCAACTAACATATGATAGCGTGGCCATATACTCTGCGGGAGCCGGAGGCAACTACATTTTAGATGCCACCAACTTGCTAGAGTTCCTGCCCACTAGCCATACTTGGCTGGTTACTTTCATGGCTGTATGGTGGGCAGTTGGGTATATGATCACTGGGTTTATTGCTTGGGGATTCATGACCAACTTTAGCTGTGCACCAGATGCCACACCAGAAACATGCTCTCGTGCTGACAACATGGGTTGGAGATATCTTCACTTTACTTGCGGCGCACTTGTGTTGGTCGTGGCAGTGGCTCGCCTCGCCTTCATCAGAATGGTTCAGACGCCCCGATGGCTGATTGCCCAGAACCGTGATGAAGAAGTCATCAAAATCCTCAACGACATCTCGATCAAGGCCGGAAAGTCACATAATTTGACACTCGAACAGCTAAGAGCGGAAGGTGTGGTTCTTCATACGGAGGAGTCTGTCTGGTCTTCTCTCCGACTGAAGATGCATTTCAAAGGCCTTTTCCAAACTCGCAAACTGGCGTGGTCCACCATCATGATTTTCGCAAACTGGTTTGTTATAGGCATGGTCTCTCCGTTGTACAGCGTCTTTCTTCCGTTTTATCTGAAATCTAGGGGCGCTGAGGTTGGCGATGCCTCGAATTATGCCAGATGGAGAGATTACGCCATCAACCAGGTCGCAGGTCTGATCGGTCCTATCATTGCTGCTGTTTTAATCGAGAGCAAGTTCTTTGGACGCAAAGGCACTCTCGCCGTTGGTGCACTGATTACAATGGTGCTTCAATTTGGTTATACCCAGATCAAGACTCCAGCACAAAATGTTGGCGTCTCAGCTGCGATATCAGCCGCATCGTGGGTGATTCCCTACTCCATCTTTGTGTTGACAGCCACTTATAGCTATTATCTAGGAACATTTACTATGGGACAATTTACGCCTATACTCCGGAGATCTTACCATCAGCTCACCGTGCAACCGGATATGGTCTTTGTGTCGTTCTTAACAGAGTTGGTGGAATTTTGGGTGTGCTTGTAGGGAGCTATGCAAATGTGGAAACCACAGCACCACTGTTTGTCTGCGCGGCGTTGTTTGGATTGCTCGTTATTCTCAGCTTATTGCTGCCATTTGAGTCGAGGGGTAAGAGAAGCCAATAGGTGATGCTCATGAGTTTTTTTTCGGTTTTTTTTTTTATTCTACAACACTCTATTGTTCACAATCGCGGATTCAGAGAAGCATTGGTGAAATGGGGGAAATTGGAAGAAGATGCTGTGGACATATCTAGCAAGCTGTAGACAATGAAACAAACCTATATCATCAATACCACAAACAAATTCAATTACCATAGATGACTCTAATTGATATGGGTAACTCTTGATGCAACTATTTTTTGTAATATGTAGTATTATACCAATGAAAGTTCTTAATGATTGATACGAATAGACATCTCCCATTTTGCCCCCACTTGCCTACATAGCGGGTATTGGAGCTTCAGCAGGACTTGAATCTGGTCTCGGGGAAAGGGAATAATAAATTGTCGCATTTGGAGGGTTGTCGCAGTGTATGAATACCCCGCATTGCCCTTTGCGATCATATGCGAGCGACGAGGAATTGTCTCATCGATATTAGGTATAATGAGTGAGATGGAAATTTCCAAGTTACACAAACAATTGCACACTTTAACTGCTGCTGCTGCTGCTACTGCTACAAGGCTAGCAACTTGGTATTACCCGTTTGGGTTCGCCGGCCTCAACAATGAGTGCCTTCACGTTCAGGCAATCATTGCGCCAACAACGATGAAAAAGCTCGGGATGGAAAATTGTTAAGGCGGCGTCGGGATGCCCAGGCAAAACAGCGCAACCGGCGCTGATTGGATGCGGAGCCAGCTGTGCTCCACCTTCTTCCTCACAGACTCTGTTCTCATCGCCCTCCTCCCGAAAATCTCCATTTGCTCTCCTGCAAAGGCAGCATCACAACCCCCAATCTCCCCTCCCCCCAATTGCACGTCGCTGCAATTGCTTCCCTCTTGTCTGAGGCCCTTAAATACCTCCCTTAATATGTTCCGGAACGCCCTCCGCCAGTCATCCCGCGCCGTTGGCGCCGTCGCTGCTGCAGGCCGAGTCACCACGGTGAGTCTCTTTTCCTAACGCCCGAACCGACCCCAGAGGGCATCAAAAGATCGCGGCGAGCACATGCATCCATCGGAAATCCGGTCTAGGAGCTCAATTGGACCTTTAGCAGACATATGCACGCTGCGAATCAAGTTTTTTGAGCTCTCGCATGTCGGCGGAGTCGTTCGGTGGGCGGCGTAATAATTTGTCGGTCGCTCGGCTAACATGTTTTTCATCTAGACTCGAAATGCCGCACCGGCCGCCATCAACGCTGTCCGAACCTACGCCTCCGACGCCAAGGCTTCCCCCACTGAGGTCTCTTCTATTCTCGAGCAGCGAATTCGTGGTGTCCAGGAGGAGTCTGGTCTTGCTGAGACTGGTCGTGTCCTGTCTGTCGGGTATGTGGGCACCAAAAAGAAAAAGAAAAAAAAATACCGTCCGTCCGTGCTGGCTGGAGTGGGATGTCAATTATTCTACATCTCGGGACGCTTGCGATCGGTTGCTGGAGAAATTTTTATATGCTGACAACGGGTTTGCAGTGATGGTATCGCCCGTGTGCATGGCATGGCCAATGTCCAGGCCGAGGAACTCGTCGAGTATGTGGTCTGATGTTTTCCCCCTTCCCGCAGTGCACATCCGTCTAACATCAACTAGGTTCGCCTCTGGTGTGAAGGGCATGTGCATGAACCTCGAGGCCGGCCAGGTCGGTGTCGTGTTGTTCGGTTCCGATCGTCTGGTCAAGGAGGGCGAGACCGTCAAGCGAACTGGTGAAATCGTAAGTTGCTAGGACCACAGTTCGCCAGCGACAACTGCTAATGGGCCAAAAAGGTCGACGTCCCGGTTGGCCCTGAAATGCTCGGCCGTGTCGTCGATGCTCTGGGTAACCCCATTGACGGCAAGGGTCCCATCAACACCAAGGAGAAGCGCCGTGCCCAGCTCAAGGCTCCTGGTATCCTGCCCGCAAGTCCGTCAACCAGCCCGTGCAGACTGGTCTGAAGTCCGTCGATGCCATGGTTCCCATCGGCCGTGGCCAGCGTGAGTTGATCATTGGCGATCGTCAGACTGGTAAGACTGCCGTCGGCCTTGACACCATCCTGAACCAGAAACGATGGAACAACTCCAACGACGAGACCAAGAAGCTCTACTGCATCTACGTCGCCGTCGGTCAGAAGCGATCCACCGTCGCTCAGCTCGTCAAGACCCTGGAGAAGAACGACGCCATGAAGTACTCCATTATCGTCGCCGCCACTGCTTCTGAGGCTGCTCCTCTGCAGTACATTGCTCCTTTCACCGGTGCCTCTATTGGTGAGTGGTTCCGTGACAACGGCAAGCACTCCCTGGTCATCTACGACGATCTGTCCAAGCAGGCCGTTGCCTACCGTCAGATGTCTCTGCTGCTCCGTCGTCCCCCTGGACGTGAGGCTTACCCCGGTGACGTTTTCTACCTGCACTCTCGTCTGTTGGAGCGTGCCGCCAAGCTTAACGACAAGCACGGTGGCGGTTCCATGACTGCCCTGCCCATCATTGAGACCCAGGGTGGTGACGTGTCTGCCTACATTCCCACCAACGTTATTTCCATTACCGATGGCCAGATCTTCTTGGAGTCCGAACTGTTCTACAAGGGTGTCCGACCTGCCATCAACGTCGGTCTGTCCGTCTCTCGTGTCGGTTCCGCTGCTCAGCTCAAGGCCATGAAGCAAGTCGCTGGTTCCCTGAAGCTTTTCTTGGCCCAGTACCGTGAGGTTGCTGCTTTCGCCCAGTTCGGTTCCGATCTTGATGCCGCTACCAAGCAGACCCTGGCCCGTGGTGAGCGAGTAAGTTATGCCTGAATCACCGTTTCCATGTAGCATCAGCTAATCACTCTTGCAGTTGACCGAGCTCCTGAAGCAGAAGCAGTACTCTCCTATGGCCGTCAACGAGATGGTTCCTCTGATCTTCGCTGGTGTCAACGGTCTCCTGGACACCGTCCCTGTCGACCAGATCCTCAAGTGGGAGGCTGACTTCCTTGCCCACCTCAAGACCAACGAGGCCGACCTGCTGGCCACCATTGAGAAGGAGGGTGCCCTGAGCAAGGACCTGGAGGCTAAGCTGAGGGATGTCACCACCACCTTCGTCAAGAGCTTCCTCGGTTAAGCGATAATACATGGGGCGCCTCGAGCGGAATAGAAAAAGGACATTATTGGGAGGTGGTGCTGTCTATACCGATATCTGTTGGTCGTTTTCTCTCTACCGATGGGGGCAACGGACGATGGTTTTGCTGGATGGGGAGCCATTGCTGTTAAAAAAAGGGAGAGAATCACCAGTCGTACTACCACTTGTAAAATATGAGCACATTACTCAATGAATGGCCTTGATTCCTTTTGTTCTACTACTACCTGCTGTTTGGAATCAGAACGTATGACGTGTGGATGTAAAGAAGTGCCAAAGAAAACACTCCATAACACTACAGCGTCTTTTGTTCCTGGAAATGAAGTGGTCGTGACATCATATAGATGGGCGTAAGAACATGACGCAACTCAGAACAATAATTCAGCCTCACCGTTTTATCCATGGTATACACCTCGAAAAAGCAGTTTGGGAGTCTCGTGGAGGGATTAGTAGCAGATTTGTGGTGTTGGGATCTTGGACTTTGTTCAATCAATAGGTATCGATTCGAAACGGAGGTGGGCTTATATTACACGTCTCCCTGTCACTCCTCTCACCTACCCTGCAATTTGTTGCTGACGGGTCTACTCTCCCATCTCTTTCAACTACTACTATCCAACAACAGAGTCCTTTATCAATCCTCCAATAAAACAAGCAGGCAAGCGACAGCTTTTCATGCACAATGTCTACTGATGCAGAAGCCCTTCAGATGTCTGTCGCTACAAGGAGCGTTCTGAGCAAAGTGCGGCGAATGATTCCGCCAATGCTCGACAAATTCCACAAGGGTGAGCAAAATGACAACACCCCGTTCGCCTACGGATACTCCATATAGCCGGCGAAAGCACTATTCCGCCATACATCCTGAGCATGCCACAGTGCTGATAGTATAAGATAGGACAACTGGGTCGGATTGCGGTTATTGGAGGGAGCGAGGACTACACAGGGGCGCCCTATTTCTCGGCCATGGCCAGCGCAAGGCTAGGATGCGATATGGTAAGAACTCCTCATCCTTTTATTATGACACGGGAGGGGACCCGTTATCGACGCCCGCAAAGTCGAGCCCAACCCTGACCTCGGAAAATCTCTTGCAGTCCCACGTCATCTGCACCCCGGCTGCTGCCGCCGTGATCAAGACATACTCGCCCAACCTCATGGTCCATCCGCTCATGCGCCAGTCTCCCCCGGTGAACCCAGCGGAGCATGTCCAGGGCAGCAGAAGCCTGGAAGAGGACCCCGAACATGTCTCGGCGAGCATAATCGAGATGCTGTCTCGACTTCACGTGCTTGTTGTAGGCCCGGGATTGGGTCGTGATCCGCTGATGCAGGCGACAGTGGCTCGAGTCATCCGTGCCGCTCGAGATCGAGAGATGCCCGTCGTACTTGACGCAGATGCTTTGCAGGTCGTGCAGAAGGACCCGGAAGTAATCAGGGGCTACAAGGGAGCAGTCCTAACCCCCAACGTGGTCGAGTTCAAGCGCCTGTGTGAAGCACTCAAGGTCGATGTTGGTGATAGTGAAAGCAGCGAGACGAGCAAGGTAGAAACCCTGGCAAGAGAATTAGGCGGCGTGACCATTATCCAAAAGGGAGCAAGGGACTTCATCTCCAACGGAACTGTGACCCTGGTGGACGACCTAGTAGGAGGCAAGAAGCGAAGCGGCGGCCAGGGTGACACGCTGACGGGAGCCGTTGCTACGTTCCTGGGATGGCGGAAGGCATATCTGGATGGCTTATGGGAGGATCTGGAGAAGCCACCGCTTGGAGCCGATGAGATGATGGGCCTGGCTGCTTTTGGAGGCAGTGCGATTACAAGGGTAAGCCTTTTCAAAAATTTCCCCCGTTTTCTGTCTCTCGATCTACGGAGTAGTGTTGTCCCAAACTACCTAGTCGACAAGGGGGCCTCGTGAGATGTGAAGAGTTTGCAAAACGGGGGGGCCACATGTGATAAATCGCATGGAGAAATGGGTGTGTGCTAACAGGGGGAGCCAGGAATGTTCTCGGCTAGCCTTTCTCAAGAATGGACGCAGTCTTCAGGCGAGCGACTTGACAGATGAGGTGCATAATGCCTTCGTGTGTCTATTTGGGGAAGTAGACGGCGATGGTGGCGCCGCGAAGCTTTGATGATCATGGGTTACCCACCAATGCTCCATTTACTACCTGGATGAAGGGGGTCCTCCATCCATGCATTCTCCTTAGGGGGGGAAGTAAGAGACAATAGAAGCATATTCTCTCTGCCTCAATCGTATCAACAATACCTGCTTGACGAGCGCTCATCATGGGAGACAGGACCAACAGGGAAATCGAACCGAGAGAGGAGAGGAGACAAGACCTGTTGTCGCTTGTTAGACGAAGAGGAGGTTCGCATGTTTGCCTCGATCTGATCTGCATGCTATCCATGGTGCATACAGTAGCGGCCCTGCGGGTATGTAATGTAGGTACTAGTACTAGTCGTACTGTTACGAGTCTTTCGCATCTCACTCGGCCCCATACAAAACCAAAGGTAATACGCGATGCCCAAGCAACCCTTCCCCCCCTTTTATAGTGCTGTGAAACGGTGGGACAACAATCAAAGACAAAGGCCTCTCGGATTGATGATGAGGGCAAGTTCTGCCGGGGGATATAGGAGCCATAATTTCATAAAACCATCTCACTGCCAAGGAGAAACGGTCCGCCTCAAAACACGCAGATGGGGTGGAATGAAGACTTCGAGAACAAGAAAAGGCCTCGTCACGCTCGTGTGCGAACCTCGTGGCAACATGGGAGCGATGATGAGGTTGTTGGTGATGCGAACTGAATTGGGGCCTATTAGCTGCAAGACCGTTAACCGTTGTGATAGCCGACCGTTATGAAAATGAACCGGGGCCAGCCTGGTCAGCGTCACGGACGAAACGGCTAACAGGCACGTGGGTGACGGGCCAACGAAGCCCACACAATATCCGGATCAGCGTGGGTGTGCTCGTGCTTTCTGGACAATAGCATGTTCATGAATCATGAATCACGAATCATGCTCCTCCTCCCTCCCACTTCTCGTTCTACAATGCCTTGTGTCACGACCAACAGTAAACAAAATGCCCTCCTCTCCTCCTGAAACTAAGCTCCTCATGGTGTGACGAGGTCTCCATTTCTTTCGATAAGCACGTCCTTACACGGCGGGAACCGGGGGACTGGGGCCATGAGATCGCCTCTCATGGGCATCTGCATCTGGACTGCAAAGACCCACGATAACCGCGTCATACGCGACGCGAACGAACCAATGGCCCCGATGCATCGCGAACCTGCTCGAAAGCGTATTGATTGATTATTCGGACTCTGTACTGCGCTGGTATTACTAATACGCTGTCTGTCGTAGAACCCCTAGACTGGCGGCAATGATTGCTACGAGTACAACAAGTAATCTCTGCGTCTAGAACAGCCAAGAAGACTCGTGGAATTGGAGCCTCGTGCTCATTTGCCTTGGCGTGGTAGTGGTACCATGACGACGACGACCTGTAACGATGGCGTGGTTTGACAAAGTGTTTGCTTTCCGAACAGGGGTTGGAATGAAACAGAAGCCTTAGGATATGAATAAGGGGCTCGTTTCTATGGCGGATGGGTCAATAGCAGGCGATCCATGCGTGTAATCTTTGAGCATGGGTAAGAAACTGGGTGAAATTGATGGTTGTTAATTCCGAACCGTCCGCTTGGGTCAGCAAGCACAAGGCTAAGGACGTGAAAGTCAAAACCCGGAACAACACAACACCTAACGGACGTTGTTGATGCCTTTCGGATGTGAAGGGACACACTTATTACGGCACAGCACATATTAGTCGATGTGCTAGTCCCGGTATTGACGTCAGAGACGTGGTAGTAGCTTGACCTGCTAGCCCATAGCCCTGATTCCTGGGAGGGAACAGAGGGAGGGCTACGAGTAGTCCGTAGTATGTAGTGCTCTGTACGGAGTAGTAGTAGTACTAGTACTCATAGCAGATACTAGTACTAACAGGCTCATGGCTATCTAAATGGGCTCTTCCTGGTTACTCATTGCTAGCGCCAATTCAGGGAGCAAGGGTGTGTTTTCCCCGGACAGAAATGTGACATTGAGGCTTGTGAGGTTTGTTGCCCGGGTGGAGATGCCTGGCGAATCAACCAACCAGAGCAAAAAATGATTATGAGAAGAAAAAGCAAAACCCGACGATCGGCGACTCCGGTGTTGGGTCAAGGAGGAAAAAGAAAACAAGAAACTGAGATCTCATCTTTTTGTTTTTGCTATGCATTTCGGGGTCTCGTGGAAAGTAAGTGTCTCTGTTCGCTCTATCGTATAGATAATACGAGTTGTTGTAAACGGGCAGCCCTTTTCCCTTGAGGCCCCTATGACGAGAACGCCACGAAATCGAAAACGAGGGCAGATCATGCTCCGCCCTGAACGCCATGCCCAATTATGAGGGTGTTCGAAGACGTCGTAAGGAGTCCCGAGAATCCGGTCCGATCGTTTTTCAAGGGGAGTCATACTGCTGGTGCTGATTCCCGACATCATATCCTCAACCCGTATGGAGTACTTCGTACGTATAAGAATCCTTACACATTGCTTCTTGGAATAGTAGTACTAATACTACTACTACTCGTACTTCTCTGTAGGGCAATGCGACCTCGTAGGAGAGATACGGAGTAGTACTAGTATGAACTCGGTAGTAGTACTCCGTAGCTAATAAGCAAAAGAACTTACATTTTCAGGGTCCAGCAGCCATCCAAATGCCATTGTATAATTATGTATGCATACCCACACTGGACGGTTGAAAAGCCCTGTGCTCGGCCTTGACTGAAACAGTAGTACTACTACTATTACGATTAGTAGTAGTAGTACATCCATTGCTCGTGTTTGGGTTTTGCTGTCTTTCTGATAACGAAGGAAAGATACACGCATGCTTTTCGTTCTCTAATTGTGTAAGGAAGAGACCGTTCCCCTTTCTTAGGCGTTGAGACTTGGAACAGAGCCTCATTGCCATATTGACCCACGCGATTCAGCGTCACAGTTTCAATGTGCTGAGGACGAACTTGGGCCGCCAGGCTTATTAGTGCACTGGTATTTCGTAGCGTATGTGAGATCAGATGTGTGCCGGGAATCCCTTGTATAGAAGCATGTCCGGAGTACCTGCCAAGCAGGTGAATCCGTAACAAGTTGGATAAGCCATGAAGCCTAAGGACAGGGCATTAGTTACCTGGCTATTCGGATATACTATGATGAATGCGGCGTGCTCCGTAAAATTGGGAGGTTTGCCTCTGTCGTCGCAGAGCGTACGAGCTTTGTGATGACTAATCGTCCAGAGCCTGTTGTTGGTGGACAGTGCTTTCAGGAGGTTGTAATACCTCTCCTATGCATAATATGTATGTTTAAGGAGAATCTGGTGCCGACAAGGCCTTTAGCTCATAAGAGTGATTTAACTCGACCTTCATATCCCGGCGCGATCCGTTGTAAATGCTCCGTCAAGGGGTATCAAGTCCATTTTCGAATAACCGGCCAGGGTTTGATTGACAGCCCATGCAGCTGAACAGATAATAGGCCTGGGTTCCGTTAGTATTCATCCAATCATCCCAGTTACAGGGCCAGATGATGGGTTTCCCCCCCCGGCTCGGCAGTCCTCGTCACATTATCAACTGAGCTGTCGATTGTTAATACATATGATAGATGCAAGGAACCAGGTCGAAAACTTACGTGAGCTGCAACAAAAACAATCACCCCCTCCTCTGCGGAAACAACTCCCGCTGCATGCTGCAAAGATTTCGGTGGTAATATGGTGGGGTGCCTATGCAAGGCAGAAGCCGAAGCCAATGACAACCATTGGACGGCACTAAAGAAGCAATGTGCTATCCACAAGGGTCTTGTCGACAGACGGCATAGCAGCGCTATAATATGCACGGGGGAGTGTCCGACAGGGAGGATCCCTTCGAGCCAAACCAATGAGCCGAGAATCCTTGCTTGCGCGATTCGGGAGAGTGGATTTGAGACAACAGGGACATTTCTCTTGACCATGCAATCAAACACGTTTGTTTGGCTGACACAGAGTCTGATGCGCAAGAAATTGACTTGATCGTCCTCGTGGACACGTTTTTGGGAACACGCTGGGGCCAACCACATCACAAAGACGCTGAGCCGTTGGCGATCATGTCGGTCAGCGCTTCGTTCCCATGTAGGTGATACTGTGCTCAGTCCTCATACCTGCTGTACGACCTGCTGTACGATAATTGTGCTTGATCGGGTCATGGATTGGGCGGCAACGGAGAAGGGCCGTGCGCTTCGTGATAGTACTAGTAGTACGACAGACGGCATCACGACAAGAGCAGCCTTCTTGCTCTCGAGCATTCCTTGATGGCGCCCCTCAATGTTGTTGAATGTCACAATAGGCAGTCGCCGTGGTTTCCGCTATACCGCCAGCCGGAGAGGTCAAGGCGTTCAGGCAGTGGCAGTGGTCCGGCACGGGATAATGCCTATGTAGGTATGGTATGGAGTAGTAGTGCTAGTGATGAATGTAGTGACATGGTGATAGGTGCGTATGAGTGAGTCTTGGAATGCTTCATCGACTGGGGCCGGTGAGACGAAGAGAGTGACTCTGCATCGAAAATGACGAGGATGGTGCATGGAGGTGCATGCGCGGTGCATGCTTATCAACATGTCATAAAGAACAGATGTAGACGACATCAATGATGCAGCACAGTCAGAGCTGGCGGTATGCAGTATGCAACCTGACTTGGTCATTGGTGGATGGGGCCTGTGTCAGTATCAGCTCGCCTACCCAGTGAGTGCAGCGCTGAGCGTTCTTCCAAGCAAGACTTACTTCTCAAGTCAGAGGCAAAATGATAGCTCGCTCGCAGGAGACATTTGCTTTTGTTGTCTCCGCTCGACGCGTTGGACCCTTTTTTCCCCAGTCGTATTCTCGTGGTTACGTAGCAGTATTTGCGTATGCCCCATTCGCCTTAAGCCTGGAGCCCTGGAAGAAAGACGTTGCAAGACGGGATGCCTTCAGGTGGTTCGGCTCGGGCGATGGGGGTGTTCGTACGAGTACGTTCCATGCTTGATGGCCTAAGCTCAGGGCTGAACAGCAATTCCGAAGAGGCCAGGGTTAGGCATCTTGTCTTGTCTGCCGTGCAACTTCAGTGTGCATGAGCGCTGCACCTCGAGGGAGGCGCACTAATAGCAGGAAAGCAAATATGGACGCCGAGTTGAGGGATGTAGCTTTTCCGCCGGCAAGAGTCCATTCCGTCAGTCTGAGCTGCATTGGACATGTTCTAATGCTAAACTTCCTCACGGGATGGCTGCATGGTGGTCTCTACCCGGCGCTCAATTTTCTTTTCGGGCTGGATACGGACCCCGTTGGCCTCGGTTGTTATTCATCTTGACAAGCGCTCAAGTCAGAGTTGCATACTCGTATTGGCACTAATATGACTTCCGGGCTTGTCCTCACCCGAGCCTCTAAAAGTCATGCATTAAGACACGGCTGTAGCCTGTCGATGGAAAAACTCGTACTATGTACTTCAGGAATCGGTTGACTGAAGCTCATCTGGCGGAGAAAAAGAGAATGCCAGATATGAGTGGAGGCCAACCGATCGCCACTGGCATGTTGGTGGTGAGCCCGAGGCTGGTGGCGCATCACCATTCGTGCGTAGTTTCGTTTCTGTCCTCCCTCAAGTTGCCCCCAAAAAGCAAGCCACCACTAGAGTGAACAAGAAGAAAAAAGCATTGGAGGCGGGGTTGACGAGGAAATTCTGCCTGATAATACGGAGCAGTTGCTTGTTAGAGAAGAAAGATACGAACTACCTATTAGATGGACAGAAGAAGCCAAGAGTCTGACCGAGGACACACAAGCAAGGCGGGAGAGTGGAGGAAGCGACTAGCCAGCCGGAGTATCACAAGAATTCATTCGGCGATGTTGCGGTATCATTGTCATCTCCCATTCCGAGCGGCCAGACGGAAGGAGCGGGCGTTTTGTGTCCGTGTGGATTGTCCTCACGTGTACGGAAGTCGTGCCAAGTATTGCCATATACTATCACCATATCACCAGTTGAAGTATCCGTAGCGTCGTACATACTAGTACATAGTACGGCACGGTCTTGGAGTTTCTGGTTGTGTGATGCCCATTTTGACAATGGTGGCGCTCGCAACCCTTCAATTGCCTGCCTGCCCTTCGTCCTGGAGCTCCCAGCTGCTTTGGCCATCGCAGCAGCAATACTCCGTACTAGCACCAAGCCTCCCTCAGGTCCAAGCTTGGCCAACGACAACAAGCACAGTGGAAGAGTGGACTCAGTGGAGGCTCTGGCACTCTGGAGGGAGTGGAGATGAAGCGGAAAGGTGATGCGTCACTCCACGGCGCGCGCCATCACTGCCATCGGCCGCGAATTGGTGGGTCGCTGCGGCCACCCTCCCCGGCTGGCGTCCGTGAGCCGCGGTGGCGTATCCCTGGTCTTCCTCTCTCTGCTGCCCTGCAGGCTTGCCAAGCCCTTGTTCGCTCGTTTTGCTGGCGGATTTCCTTTGCTCAGTCTGGGGATCCACCCCGGGGTCCTCGTAGCCTGTCGGCTCAGCAGGGTGTGCTTGGGCGCTTTGATTTTTTGATTGCTTTTGCGCGCGCTGGTTCTTGGTTCTGGGTGATCCGGGCCGTGGGTCTCACTTCTGCCCTCGACTGCAATGGATCGTTTAAAAGTCTCCCTTAGCCCCAGCTGGTTCGATCTCAAGGGACGGCTCTGAGAATGCATGACTTGTAAAGCCCGGATTGCGATTGCCCTGAATTGCTATTCCTGACTCCTTCTTTCCGTGGAAAAGCAGTGTATTTGCAGTCGTACCTTCCCTCGACTTACACCTCAGCTCCTCCCACTTCTCCCCCCCCCCCTTGCTCGCTATATTCGGGATATTCAACACCAATCGCCACAAGAACACCATATATCGAACCTCGACCTCTACTTCGACAACTCTTGAACTCACGTCGTCTCGAATCAACCCTCGAGTCCCTTCTGTGACGCACGGTGGAGGTACAAAGCAACAAGACACCGCACTGCCCCGACGCAACACGCCCGCAGAGACACTCCGCGAAGACGTACAAATATACGGAGGACACTTGCACCACGCTCGCTTCTGCCGTCTCAAGAATCGCGTATCACGTCCGTTGCGTCGCAATGAGAAGCTAGTGCGTGTATACCACATAGTCACCTTTGGTCAGCCTTGGTTCACCTCGATCGCCCATGCGCTCTTCACCCGTCTGAACCTGCCAGCCGCCGCTTCGGCCTCCTCAGTTCTGATTCACCCTGGCCTCACTTCTATGCTAGGGCTTTCCTGCTACCTACACACCATTTTTTTCTACCACATTCTCCTCTCTGCGCTGTAATTTCTTTTACAAAGCTTCCTCCTTGGACAGCAATCACAGCAACCTCCCAGAGTCTCCGGCCCAGCTTTCCGACTACATCACCCACAAGTTTCAACATCGCAACAATGTCGAACGGATTCGACCGCCTCGAGCGGTTCTTTTCCAAGCGCAAGGCTTCTCCCGTTTCTGTGGAGGCCAGTATCCTCATCAGCCAACCATCAGAACCTCAGTTTCCCTCTCCCTCTTTCATTAACCCCACAACTATCCGCATGACTGCTCGAGATGAAGTGCGTTTGCGACATGCTTCTGAGCGATCTCCCTCTGTGCCAGATATCGCCTCTTTGCGTCTAGGATCATCTGATTCCCGCGCCTCCGGTTCCGCGCTTAATCTTTCACCAGTGCACTCTCCGTCACCGACCAGCCGCCGACCTGAACCTCTGGTTATGGGACTTCGCGAGTTTCGATTCCCCAACCCACCAACTCGGAATGGTGAAATCACCCCTCTATCAGCGACCTTCAATTGCATGGAGTCTCCCCAATCAGGCAGCCCTCGTTCTCGCTCGCCTCTTGACGTGAACGTTTCATCACGACTTGACACGCCTCCCTCTTCGGACCCAGAGGATGACGGAACATCTCTCGAGAATCTCAAGAATACCAAATTCCCTAAGCTCCTATATGGAGCCCCCCCAACACCCGAGGACTCGCCTGAACTTGGACCTGTGCCAGACTCCCCGCTCTCAGCCTCGGAAGCATTTGATATGCTCGACAGAGCCTTGTTCAGCGACTTTGAAGATCAACTGGGTGACAACTTTGACCAGCTATCTCTCAATGGAACATGCAGCGAACCCAGCGTGGCACCATCACCTCGCATTTCCTGTTGCAGCTCTACCCTGCGAGAGCCTGATTTCAACGACTTCCTCAACCTCAGTGATGATGATATTGCTGAGTCGACACCGGACAGCCCGACACTGGACCCACAGTCCGATTCACAACTCTCACTCCCCCCTATGGACCTTTCCATCGCATCATCTGAACCTCTTTCCTCCTCCCTCTTGACGCTCACACCACCACGAGCAAGTCGTCCTGCCACGGCTGCTGCTTTTGAAGCTGCCAGAATTGCCAAGCGATACGACTTCGACCTTGTCTACGTTGTCAACCTTTGGCCGGGTAGCCCTAGAAGCCAGACCTTTGCTTCTGGAGCCGATGGGCCATCAGAACAACCTTTGATCGGGCGATTGTTGGCGGCTCATGGTCTTCACAATGTCCCCTCGCCATTGCAAATTTCGTCGTTTGTTCATACCACAATATTAAGGTCTGATGGCTGGATCGAATATCGGAATACCGGCGCGCGACCACAAGACCTCGCCCGCGGCTATGCCTGTGCTTTCTACACTGGACAATATGCAAGGGGTAGCTCGGGCGAACCAAGCGGTCCCGTCTCGGGAGTACGGCTGTCTGAGAAGATTGACCGTGGCATCGTATTCGCTGCGTACAGAAAACCTAGACTTGGAGAAACCAAGCTTGGACACAACTTCACGGAAGAGAAACTCGGTGATCTTCACAGGGATGCTGAGGTACTCGTGGAGATGCTCATTGACATTCACGCTGCCAACCGAAAACGACAACCACCATCACACCACCGACTCTCTGACGAAACGGGCCCCATGCCCTTGCAGGAGCTC
Source organism: Hypomyces perniciosus (assembly GCA_008477525.1). Lineage (NCBI taxonomy): Eukaryota > Fungi > Ascomycota > Sordariomycetes > Hypocreales > Hypocreaceae > Hypomyces > Hypomyces perniciosus. The sequence goes on from SPDT01000006.1 coordinate 2,020,099, forward strand.
CAACAGCTCTTCTAATTATGAGCGGTCACAAAACACACGTATATCTCTTGTCGGCCGTTTCTTAACACAATACCTGTACCAAAAAATATGCATGTTTTTTTCTTCTCTCTCTTTTTTGTCTGTTTTCTGAGCGCGCGATGATACATCATGGTCGGAATTTTTCTTTCTGTCGCTTGCAAAGATACCTAGGGCGGCGGTGGTTTTCTTTTGAATCGGAAAAAGAGCAAGTAACATGATTATGACTGGCGTTTTGTCTTGCTTTAGCTACTCGATTCCTATCTATGGAATTACGGCATATATCATACCCCGGGTTGGGGCGGCCATGTTCTCTTTCTTCTTATTTTCTTCTCGTTGTTTGAATGAAAAGGGGGATCAAGGGGACGGTGTTTTGGAGCTTATGAGGAAACGAGTTTCATCAAAGACCTGTTCTGTGATGAACGGGTACGGACTGCATTCAGTATGCCTGGTGTGTTTCAGCTGCTACTGCTGCAGATCAAAGGGATTGAGTGGTTAGCCACTTCCGAGTCCTCAGAAGGACGAATAAACACGAATTGTTAAGAAACATTGAATTTAGTTCCCGTCGTCTCCTTTTTGCGGTGCCTTTTTGACATGTCCTCTTGGTAGCAACGTTTTGGTTAATCATAATGATTCGCCATCGATGAAGACGTCTTTGCCCTAGTGATTGCCAAAAGACTAAGTTTAAAAAAAAAAAAACCCAGGCATTCTCAGCCAGTTCTATACATGATGGTGTAAACCCATCAATCAAACGGAATTCTTCGCAAAGTTTCCCCGTCCCCCCTCTTTTTCAGTTCTTGAGCAGCCGCAATGCTACTCGGTACCTTGATTCCACAACAATCTCCCCAGCCGGTCCCATTGCGAGCATGGCTGGCGTGATCGTGGCCAGCATGGTCTGCTCCGCTCTCTAGGTCATCACCGGCAGCAGATGGGTCTTCCTCACTCATGCCGTCGGTAGCGGAGATGAGAGAACCGAAGAGAAAGTGCTGCATGACGGGGAGCTTGCCCAAGACCTCGGCAACGAACATGCGGCGCATCCCGCCATCAATCTTGGTCCAGGACTTGGCTGAGGAAATGTCATCGAGCATCGGGCTGTGCCATCGCAACCCCTTGACGGTTTTGGTACTGTTTACGAAGCTGACCTGGTTCAGATACAAAAAGTCGTCACCGAACTCCTCAATGGCGAGGTCTTGGTGGATGGCACGAGGGGTGATGTAGGGGTGATGCAGCAGCTGGGAGGCGCCAAAGAGGAACGGCAGGAATTGATAATCGTCAAGTCCCCATACACCGTGGGATCCTGCAGGCTCCAGGTAGTATGCCATTTGGACGACCCGCATGAGGGAGAGATAGCGAGTGAAGACGCTGAGAACCAAGGCCGGGAAGTCTGCCCGCTGCAAGAGGCCGAGTTGGTAGAGGCAAAGCAGCCACATCATGAAGTTGAGTTCATGCCCCGATCCGTAGTCGATCCGGTTTCGATTGCCGAAGGCTTGGTTGAAATATGTGGATGCCTCCTCGACAGCATCGGCGTTGTCCAGGCCAAGGCTCTTGTGCCACTTGGCAGCATTTTCCTTGACGAGGTCGAGAAATCCCCTAAAGGCTTTGTTCCCGAAGCGGGAGCCGCCTTGCTCATCGGGTGGAGACTTGGACACAAGCTCTTCAGTCTCGTTTAGAATCGTCAAAATGGCCTTGACATTGTCGCCCAGAGCTTCATCCTTGATAGCGGACCTCGGCGTATCAACGACGGCCTCTGACAGCGTGAAAACCCAGGCAATCACGAGGTTGTAGGTTGGTGAAGCTAGGAAAAGCTCATGATCCTTGCGGGAAAGGATTCGCCTTGTTGGGAGTTTGAAGCTCCATCCTGACGTGTCCAGTGGCAAGGGGAGTGCGGGAGTCTCAGGCACAGGCGTGGGGTTGGAGGGAAGCTGACGCCGCTTGCGAGGCTCAAGCTTTGGGATCCTGTCCTTCAGGTTGGGGATCCCGGGGGCCGTGTTCTGTGTAGATGCGGGCTGTTCAGGAGTTTCCGAGGCCATGATGCGCTGTATACAGTGTTGATGTTGATGTTGATGTTGATGGGAGATGGCAAGATCTGGGATCTGGGTAGGTAGTTTAGGTAGTAAGTAGATAATATGCAGTGGGCAGCTTGCCAGCTCCTCACGTCACTGGTGGTGGATGGCCCCGCACGTACCGCCGTCAAGGCTCTACATGACCCAGCCACTGGAGAAGGCCTAAAACAGGAGTATTCAATCGATAAAGTTACTTCTATTCCCAATACGACAACCACCAACTTCTGCGATACCTGAAAATATCGATTATCGAAATTTCAACCCGCCATACACCGACAAAACCTTATTACAGCCTCTGGATATGGCTCCTACGGCCGAGCTATCGCATCTCCCTAAAGCAGATGGCTCTGCATCTTTTTCATATGGCGGTTATACTGTCACCGCAGCTGTGAACGGCCCTGTCGAGGCTGGAAGACGAGATGAGAACCCGTTTGAGGCTGTGATAGATGTGAACGTCCGCCCAGCAGCAGGCGTTGGAGGTAACATGATATTTGCACCCAAGGAGGAGACTGCATCTGTATCTCATATTCAGGGCTAATTGCATGTTTCAGGCACTGCTGAGCGACAGCTCGAGGCCATTTTGCAGCCTGCACTACGACATCTCATTCCCGTCAAGAACTTTCCAAGGTGTGTGGTCCAGGTCACACTTCAAGTGACGGTGACGCCCGAGAATGCCTATGTCAACACCAAGATCACTCAGGCTCGATTGGTAAGAGCAAAGCCTCCAGGATGAATCCTCCCCTCCCTCCGTTCCCCCCTCTTTCGTTGACACACCGGTCTCTACAGAATCTTGGCATCATCCCAGCGTTGTTGCACACTGCCGTCCTGGGACTGCTGACTGCTGCTATTCCTCTACAGACCATCGCCTCAGCAGCTACTCTGGCTATTACGGATGGAGAGAACGGCAGCATCAACGTTGACCCCACACCCACAGAAATAGACAGTGCGAAATCCGTTCATGTTCTTGGTTTCACTTCCGACGCAGAGCTCCTCCTCGCAGAAAGCGAGGGCTCATTCTCGGTTGATGAGTGGGAAAAGGTTCTCCAGACGGGGCAGCGCATTTGCTGCAAAGGCCAAGAGACTGGCCTTGATACGGCCATGGGAGGATATGGAGCGGAGTCCCATAACATCCAAGCGTTTATTCGTTCAGTGATGGAGACGAAAGCAGCAGAGAGCATTCACTGGAAGTGAAGTCGGGACCAATCACCTTCTCGACTCACGCCATGCAGTCTCTTATCTCGAACCGACTGAATTCCGCTGCAGGCATGATAGAATGAACCAGCTTGTCATCTCACATGTTGGGCATCAAGTGGGCGAGGCACTACCCGCCTCAAACCTACGACGCGAGAGACGAGTGTTGTAAAGATGAAGGACCCAGCCACAAACACGACTTGAGACATGTTTACTCATGAGCTTGTGATAGACACCGGGCGAAAAGGCCCGAGTTGGCGGTTGTGAAATTCCAGTGGGCGGAGATAATTATCGAGATCTGATGCATCACTCAGATGGGGTTGCATCAGCTCTCCTAAAGAAGACGCCACCAGCTTGGTGGCGTTGGGTGATGGATGATGAAACGGGTTGATTGGAACCTTTCTTCTCGCTGAATTCCATAGTTAATTAAAGGGAACAAATACATGACCGCAGTTCTCACCATCTCCGTGGTTGAATGTCTGAATTTGGTGGCTGTTCGCTGATAGTCTGTGACAACTCCTGGGATCCTGACATCGATGTGAAACACACTTGGGTGCTAACGCCACCTCTCTCACCTCCTCATAGAGTACAGATCTGATGCTGATGTGTGAGACAGCCAAGGTGCCGCACTATCAAGAAGACCGATTCATAGCTGCGACACAACAATACGAGACGGTCTCAGGTTAAGACCGAGTTGGTAGTATTTCCTCCTCCGTCGTAAACTTGGTCAAATCCTAACGAGGAGATGTTTCGTCCGCTGCGAACACCACGGGCCGGAAGAAACGACGGTGATTACTTCGTATACTGTATCTATATGTGAAGGGTTTTTAGTAGGCGAGCGTACGGAGCGCGGAGTATTTAATAAGAGCTCGGGACTTTGATCGCTTTCGCTCGGTTGATATCGTTGTAGGGCGGTCTGAAGCAGCAGAGCTCTGGTAGTTCTTGCGCTGTTATGCTTTTTGATCCTTTTTTTTTGCCGACATTCTTTAGTGCTCTCATTTATTTCTTTGTGACTAGGTACCTACCTATTTTGTTTTCTTTGCTGTTCATCATCAGCGTCAGTCATCAATCATTTTCTGAACAGTGCCTCTCCTCCGAGTTTAAATTCGGAACTTTTCCCTCGACTCATCATTTAGCTTTGACAGCGTCAACGTTCTTTTTTTCAACTCAACCTTTTCTTCTTTCTTTTTCTTTTTAGACCTTCGCTCAATATCGCCCCAAAGATATTTGTCGTCCCGTCGTTTCCTTCATCTCGACCAGCCGTGATTTGTTGCCGCGCGCCACAAACCCGCTTGTCTCTGCAGCCTCCATCACTCGTCACTCATATCATCACTCTCGTCACGATCAGCACCAATCGCTCCCCAGCCTCGGGCGCTTCCCGCGGACCTGGTTTGCGGGACGTGTTTGACACGTGGGGAAGCCGACGGGTACGGAGTATTACTTTGTGAAAAAGGCCGAGTTGTCCTTGTGGTGAAATTACTCCTATAAGAAGGTAGCCAGCCTATTACGACCCGTTCGGGGCATCGAGTGCTGACAGTTGCGTCAGTCCGGAGCAGATCGTGCGTCCGTCCGAGGCGGATTCAACTCATCAATCTGATCGGTTCGTTGTCGACAACGATTCGCTCGGGCTGTTCGTCCGAACTCTCCGCGTGTCAAAGTCGAGCATACCTACTCCTTAGTATCTGCATTCCTTTCCATTTCGGGGGTTCGTTCTGCAGCTCAACTCGCATTCCGGAGCTAAGGAAAAGTAATCACCGAAGCTGGCTGGCTGGCTTGCTGGCTCCTCTGGACAGACGACAGACACACGCACACCACACATTCCTCCGCATAATAGCACTGCTAATAGTAAATAATAATCATGGCGTCCGTCACATCGCCTTCCACAAATCTCCGCCCTACCCTTGGCGGAGATCGAGCTGGCCGTGCTCCGGCTGACGTTATTAATCCTGATAAGTCCGCTGTTGACCGCCGCCCCAGGTCTTCAGCGGGCCTTCATAATCTGTCCATAAGCGTCACCAAGGCATCGCAATATGAAGTGGACTCGAAAACCCCGTCCACGGCCATCCCTGCGCTAGGAGGAACGTCGTCTTCGTCTTCGTCTTCGTCGTCGTTGTTGCCGTCTGTTTCCTCGGACTCCGACACATCATCAACAGTGGACCTCGGCGTTTCTCAGCTACCTCAGCATCCTCAGCAACCTCAGCAACCTCATCATCATCATCATCATCATCATCATCATCATCATCACCAGCAACGCGCTTCCCGCGACTTGGTCCCCCGCCAAACCCTCATCAAGGCTCTGGCCTCCTCTGTCCCCGTCTCGCGATCCAAGAAACCCAAGGCCCTCTCTCTCAACGACATGTTATTCCCTCACAGCGGTGCTGGTGCTGGCACTGGCACCTCTACTGGCGCATCGTCCTCGTCAGCCGCCGCAAGCCCACACCAGCTTGCCCATGCGCTGCAGGACCTGGTTAAGCGGCGATCTACACCAACCACCGCAATCAACAGCCTGCTGTCGCCCTGTTTCTACCACCAGCGATTTGACGATGCTGTCGATATCGACAAGCTCCTCGAGGAAATCAAAAATGACGAGTCCATGTCGCATTCACGCCTCGTCCAGACCGCGACAAGTGTCCGCGAGGTCTCCAAGCAGCTACAGCGCCGGCCCATCAAGCGTGCCGTGCGCAATGTCATGATTGTCACCAAGGCGCGTGATAACCAACTTGTTTATCTCACCAGGGAGCTGGCCACCTGGCTCCTGCAAACCCCGCGCTATGGATCTGATGTTGGCGTCAATGTCTATGTAGATGCCAAATTGCGCAATTCCAAGCGCTTCAACGCTGCCGCCATCCTCGCCCAAGACGACCGCTTCGAGCACATGCTCAAGTACTGGACCCCGGATCTGTGCTGGAGTCAGCCTGAGAAGTTTGATCTTGTCCTCACCCTCGGCGGCGACGGCACAGTTCTCTTCACCTCATGGCTTTTCCAGCGCATCGTCCCGCCCGTCCTGTCCTTCAGCCTCGGCAGTCTCGGCTTCATGACCACGTTCGAATTTGAGCACTACAAGAAGCATCTCAACCGCGTCATGGGCGACGACGGCATGAAGATCAACCTCCGCATGCGCTTCACCTGCACCGTCTGGCGCGAAGCCTCCAAATCCAGCCCCATGGACGAAGGCGAGCAGTTCGAGGTCCTCAACGAGCTCGTCATTGACCGCGGGCCATCACCCTATGTCTCCAACCTGGAGCTCTACGGCGACGACGAGCTCCTCACCGTCGTCCAGGCTGACGGCTGCATCTTCTCCACGCCCACTGGCTCAACCGCCTACTCCCTCTCTGCCGGCGGCTCCCTCGTCCACCCAGACATCCCCGCCATTCTTCTCACCCCCATCTGCCCTCACACACTCTCCTTCCGCCCCATGGTCCTCTCCGACACCATGGCCCTGCGCGTAGCCATCCCGCGCAACTCCCGCGCCACCGCCTACTGCGCCTTCGACGGCAAAGGCCGCATCGAGCTCCGACAGGGCGACCACGTCACCATCACCGCGTCGCAGTACCCTTTCCCCACCGTCACCCGCACCGACACCGAGTGGTTCGACAGCGTCAGCCGCACTCTGCGATGGAACGTGCGCGCCGCTGCCCAGAAGCCCTTTGACGCCTCAGGGTTATCGTCTGAAGCCGGCGAGGACGACGACGACGACGCCAGCTGGGACATTGATACAGATAGTGCGTACTATGCCAGTGAGGAGGGCAGTGCGGCTGCCAGTCCCGTCAGGAGACAGATGAGCATGTTGGGACTATGATGTCTCACTCTCACACATATACATACTCTTATCAGACATGACTCGGATTCTGCCTCTCTTTCTTCTTTCATCTCTTCTTTTTCTATTTCTTCATGTAGTATATACACCTTTGTTTTTTGACAGAGAGAGATATGGGGCATAATATTTAGTTAGGAGTTTTAGGCGTTGAAATGAACAAGGAGGGGAAAGGGGACCATTTTTGTCACAGCCCTTGAGGTTCCTTGCTAGAAGCATCAGCATGAGGAACGATCCAGGGCGACTTGCGCGTCGTCGTCATACATCAAGTAGAAACACACACAAGAGCCATTACCATAAGTTCATCACTTCAAAGTACCAAGGCAATAAATAGTAAATGTGGGCACGTTTCAATTGCTTTGCAGCTTCGTATAAGACCTGTATCAATCAACACTGGTCTTCTACTACACCCGCACCACCTTGCGCCAAAAATAACAACAACAAAAAAACAACATCTGCTGAAGTGTACAAAGCCACACATGCGTGCCTATCCAGATTTTCTTTTACCAATCCAACCATAAGACCAGGACGTCAAGAAAATGACCCTCCATCCCCCATATCCCCCTGCCGCCCCAGGAATGCGAGAAAATAGAGACGAACTCCTCTCTTCCCACCCAAACAAAAAAAAAAGGAAATCTTAAACCAACAAGCCGCCAAGCCCATTTCCCCCAGTCGTTAGAATAAAAGAAAAATCCAATAACATCGTGTCTTCATGCAAGTAGTACAAAGGAAACAAACTTGCTGCTCATAGCATCGTCTTCACCTCCATGCACCCTGACTCAAGGAAAGCAGTCCTGCTACACAATCCATGTCGCCCTTCTTGCTGGGGCTGATGGAGCCCCGCATAAATTTGCCAACATCATCGTCCCGTCGTGTGTCCGTCTTGCTCTCTGGGTCTCGGAAAATCTCAACACCAGCCTTTGTCAGAGTGCGAGACTCTGATGGCATGGTGTTTGCACGATTGCTAAGGAAAGACGGACTCTTCTGATCCTGAAAAACTCGGCCCAGTCGTCGCGGATTCTGTGCTTTGAGAGGGCTGCCAGGCAGTAGTCGTCGGTGACTATCGTGTGAATGTCCATCCGAGTCGGGGCTCCAGTTCTCTTTGTCCGAGTCGGTCGGGGAGACGAGCATCGAAACGTTCAGCTTGCCGCAGTGCGAGTCCCGTAGCTTCTCTGAATCTCCCACTACTGTCTCTAATCGTGCGACACTGGAGCTAGTCCGGCTCAGCTTGGGCTTCTTGACTTGACGGGGCTGCGATAGCTTTGATAAGGGCGCGTTACGCTTAGTTCCACTGGGTTGCAAAATTCCACTTGTAGACCGCAGCAAGCTAATGGCGGCAATAGCAGAGCCATTCGACTCGTGTTCAGCCTGAGCTGTCAGCTCATCTCGTATATCTGCATCCGCACATAGTTCCCAGGCGTGGACATCACGGGATCGACCTCGAATGAGTCGTGGCGGGAGTGAGCTAGTTAGGGTTGAGATAGGAGGCAACGTAATGGTAGGGAGTGCACTATGACTCCGCTGGAAGATTCGTTGACGGGTCTGAGGAAACGAAGGCAACGTGGATGATGGCCTTGAGGGGGTGACCAGAGTTGGGGAAGTCACATTGGGAACTAGTTCAGCCTTGCCTTCAAGAGACAATGAGAGCCGTATGTGAGACTGGCTCGCTCTCTGAGATGTGGTAGAAGAGCAAGATGACGGGGGAAAAGGTTCAAATCTGCCACGACAGTTAGTAAAAAATCGGCAATAGTATCCAGGCACGGTCTTACCTGAAAGAGTCATCGCCGCCACGTGAGAACGTAGATGGCGTTGAGAAAGAGCTGCCGAGGTTCCATCGGTTCGCCAGATATCCTACGGAGCTTGAGAAGGATTGTGATAAATGAGAGCCATCTTGGGAGTCTTGGGAGGATGAGAACTCTGGGCGCTGTGGTGTTACGAGGGACTGGCTGCTCGCATGGGAGTGTTGGCTGGTAAAGCGCGGCGTGGCATGGACAGCATCTGAGTTTGGCTGAGAGCGTATGGGACTGACGGGAGCCCGGGGCGATGTGGGAGCATGATCGACAATGGCTTGGGAGACAGCCGGGTCGGAGGCAGGGAAAGTCTTGTCGGGTTCGGCGATGACACTTCGGGACGTGACAGGATCTGATGAGATGCTGTGCATGCCGCCGAAGCGGAGGGCCGCCAACTCTTGCGGGGATAGAGGACGCGATTTTCGCCTGTCATTTTGTCGTCGGTTTTGGAACCAGATCTATGATGGATTGAATGTAAGCATTTATGCCTTGATGAACATTGTGCACAAAATGCATTGGACGCGATGGCCACCGGCAATCTAAGCTGGGGCCATGGGTTTAAGATATTTTAGGACTTGTGTGATGTACCTGGACCTCTTTCTCATTAAGCGAGACGCGGTTTACGATTTCAAGACGCGCTTGCTTATCAGGCTTCGGGTTAATTGAGTACGCATCTTCGAGAATCAGCTTGTCTTTGGTCCTGCACACACAACAACCATTAGTTAGTGTCTGATAGTCAATGCCCAGTCTCCATAGCATCTGTCGCGGCCCAATTGAGGCTTTAGCGAACCCATAGGACGTCCAATGCACGTACGCAGTTCGTTTCCTCTTCCCTTTGGGGTGTTTCTCGGTGGCGGGGTTAGGGCCTGAGGGCAGCGGGCTCTCTGTCAGACGGGGAAGAGATTCGGAAACTGAAGAGGCGGTGGCATAATGGCTTGGTGATGGCGAGCTGATGGGCTGCTGCTGCTCGGCCGAGAGGGCGGCGGGCGGCGGAGGAGAAACCGTCGACATGGCGGGGGGCGAGAGATAGAGAGATAGAGGATTGATCGTGGAGGAGTCGAGGGTCAATGTGGGAGGAGGAGAGGCATTACTGTGCTTCCGAGTCGTAGGCACAGCACAGCAAGACAGAGAACGAGGATTGAGTCGGGAGAGAAGAGAATCAAGATGCAAGAATAAAGTCGCTGCAAAAAGCCGACGTGTTGGCAAGAGGGAGAAAAGACGCTGCGTGGTTGGCGCGGACGTGCAGAGGCGGTGGAAGAGGAATGGTCAGGTCAGGTCAGGTCAGCGTGCATTTCGCAGGCGCCAGGACCTGAGGTGATCAGTGAGAAGCGAGACGGAGGGCCCTGGTTAAGCTCGCCCCTCCAACTTGGCACAAATTGATCCGCGTCTGCTCCATTTACGGCAAATCACGTCGCGCGCCTGTCGTTGAGATGGCCAAATACGGAAACATGTCAACACGCGTTGCACGTGCATGGGTTCATCGAAACTTTTTTTTCTCTCACTCAAACGCCGATATTTACATGCTGGTGCATGTCACGTACTCGATACCTGGCATACCAGCCTCTCTTCTTGTTCCTGCTGCGACGCTGCCCTGCTACTCCGCACGGCATGGGTTCTTTTTTGCGGACACCTAGATAGTATTGTCCGCGAGTTGTTGATGTTGTTGTTTACTGACTAAGTTCAGTCAGTATCTCAGTCGTCCTGCGCTAGTAAATAAACACTTCAATCGACTCGCACATTGCATTCCAGCGTCTGTCTCGTCCGCCATGGCGCGTGTCTAGTATCCCATTTAAGGCTGATTATCGCTAAAAGGGTACTTTGCTGCAAGCATTCAAACTTGTACTCGGTACCCCGGACGTTGGCGCTCCACCAAAATACTGCAGTGGGGCTTCACGCCCAGCCCCCTGCCTGGTGGGAGCCGCCACGTTGTAAATGTACTAACTCTTAGGTTGTCAGAGAAGCCGCCCTGATGCGACAAGTACGCGCGTTGGTCTGGTCCCATGGAGGGGTTTGGCAGATGTCTCCGAGTAATTGGCAGTACATAATCGAATGCATACTCCTTCCGTAGTATCAGCAAGTTTATTTGATGGACATGAGGTATTCATTGCATTAGTACGAAGTGGTACGAGCAGCAGCATTTCTGACCTTCGTAAATATAACAGATAGTACGACATAACGCATAGTACATACTAAGGTATGCATGCATTGTGCGATGCATGTAGGGCCTTCAAGGCCGTTTACGTGTGTGCTGGCCCTGCGTGCATACTACATACACCTACAGCTATGTACATGCATCCCAGCCACACCTTTTGGCTCACCGCAGTAACGAACCACGCGAGAGTGAGAAAAATGCAACGTACGGACCTGTACTCCGTACCTAGGCTTTAGCATATCGTGATGTCAATGGATGGCGAAAAGTGTCAACGGGGTGGTCCTTGCAGCACTAAATACATACATACATACATACATACATACATATCCAGCCAAGTCAGGTATTCTAATCATTTCAAACCAGTTCAGTAATTTCGAGCTGGTATTCCAGGACGCTTCTCAAGTTGATTAATTGAACGCGTGAACTCGATTGGACGGATTACAAAACCCGTTTATGTGTCATAGGTCCCCCGTCGACATAGAAACTATGTGGAATGCAATCAATCGATCGATCATTAATATTCTTCCCGCATATCAGGGATGTCTTTCCCTCCAATGTTGTCACGAGAGAATCACATTGTTTATTAGCTTATAAAAAAAGAGAAGCACATACCAATAAACAATGCGTTAAACACATCTTTCTATCCACGACAACTGTTTACCTCCAGTAACGTCACGCCAACTCATCCACGCACGCAATCATACCAGGACAGCAACCGCTATGTGATAATGAGAGTGGCGTCATCAGTCCTATTGATAAAGCCTAAATCCTGTGAGGGGGCGTTGGTTGGGATAATGATGTAGGTTTTTCGTCACAGACATCACTCTTTAAATGCCTTGTGGTTATGAGTTACGCACTCCTTAGTGCTCCGTACTTGGGCGCTGTCACCATTCATCCGGTAGTACATGCATGAGTTGCCAGAGTTGTTCGGCTGCCATTTTAGGTACCATGTTTTTGACTCAGGACCAAACTTCCAAGCACATGCAATGAGTGGGTTCTGTCGAGCCAGGGGGTTGCAGAACTGGCAATACGTAGATGGTCGTCTTTAATATGAAGTCTAGCTAAGGTGGATTTGCTGCTCCCTGCAGCGACGCCTGAAAAATTCTACCCCAAAGAGGTATCAAGGACAATACAATGCCCTCTCCAATCACCCTTCATTTATCATAAATGTCATCCCGGCCCCAGTGTCACCTAATAAAAAACTCTCTTTTTCCCGCTATTGTCCGACTCATTTACAGATCGTCGTCAGACTGCTCACCAGGCAGGGGCATCTGGGCGGCCTCGTCCATCTCCGCCTTGTACTGCGCCAAGAGCGCCTCGTCGACCTCGGCGGTGGGGGGAGCCAGGGCAGGGGCGGCAACGAGTTCCTACATCCAATGTCAGCACAAAAGACACCCTCTCAAATCTCCGTCAATGGGAAAACGTACCAGCTGGGGGTTACCAACAAGCTTGCGAGCCAGCCACAGGAAGGGCTTCTCGAAGTTGTAGTTGGACTTGGCAGAGATGTCGTAGTACTGGAGGTTCTTCTTTCGGTGGAAAGTGATGGTCTTGGCCTTGACCTTTCGCTCCTTCACGTCGACCTTGTTACCGCACAGAACAATGGGGATGTTCTCGCAAACACGGACGAGATCACCTAAACTTTGTTAGAAATTTTTTCCCTGACCGATGTGGTGTGAAAAGTCTGCGACATACGGTGCCAGTTGGGCACGTTCTTGTAGGTGATACGTGAGGTAACATCGAACATGATGATACCGCACTGGCCGTTGATGTAGTATCCATCACGAAGACCACCGAACTTCTCCTGGCCGGCAGTGTCCCACACGTCGAACTGGATCTGACCGAAGTTCTTGTTCGAGTTAGTATCTGTGGGAGATTGATAGCGGCGGTGTAGAACTCACGGTAGTGAAGCCAAGAGGGTGAACCTCGACACCGAGAGTGGCCATGTACTTCTTCTCAAATTCACCAGTCAAGTGTCGCTTGACGAAGGTGGTCTATCTCGCGAGACAAGTTAGTAAAAGGCTGGAGGCGGAGGCAAAACAGTCCACGTTAAGCGAGGCATTCATTGTTGCTGATCCCGTTTACCCAATGTCGATTGCATTCAGAGTCCAAGCAACCACGCACCTTTCCGGTACCACCATCACCGACAAGCACGAGCTTGAAAGTCGGGGTTGGCTGAGCCATCTTGAGGGCTCGATGTGACAGCGACGAGAGGAAGTGATGTAAACAAGCGGGGTGCTGCGAGATGGCGTTAGCCCTTTATTCTAAACTGTCCTTAGCGAAGAACAACTCTGTTGTAGGGCGCAAAGAGACGGTCGCAGCGGATAGCAGAGGCTGACAATACCTTCAGGAATTTTTCGACGGACGCGAATGTGGTGTGAACGTCGAAAGTTGCACCGGGATGGCCGTGGACCTGAGTCTTTTGAAGGTGGCGGGGGGGAAATGGGTGGGACGGTAAGAGAGAGCACGGCCTGCCTCGCTCATCATCAAGCGAAAAATTCAGTCGCCAGGGGTGGGCTTGCCTGCACGTGACATCACCGCCTGCACGGACAAAGAGAGCCCCTCCTTCATCCCAAGAGCAGGGTTTCACAGAGGGAGAGCATCGGCAGTAAATTTTCTTTCACTGCTAGTTTGCTATTAGACCGCCTACCAATTCAAGACGCTGGCGTTTTCGTTAGCAGCTCTTCGTCTCACCGGAACAGTGCACCAAGCATTACTACTAATAGTAGTAGTACTTCGTAGTACTACTCCCTATCAAGCTTCTCAGCGCTAATACTGCAGGATCCGCGAAGGTGCGGTGTACAATATCTCCAGTATTAATCCACTGGCTATTAGGCATCGTCATATTTGTCATCAGAAGGCTATTATCAAAGCTCCTGTTATGTCTTAATGACCGAGTTACTACCTACTACTACTACTTCGTAGTAGGTACCTCTATGTCAATGCTGTCCATGTCCTCCCTGAATTGGTCTGCAGGCTTGACGCTGCTACTTCTGACGTAGTGCATCATTACCCGCTACGCCTTGTTGTCAACCCTCTTTTCGATGCCTGATCCCAAGCATTTTACCCGCCCCTGCCTGTTTGTTCTTCTGCGCTGTGGCTTATGAATTGTGCGTGAGTGACGGTGTCGACGAGAACCAATAGCCCACACTTTTCACCCGGTTGCCTCTGCCCAACTGAAGTCGCGTATGCACCGAGGCGGGCATCTCCTCGTGATATGAACGTTACAGAGGCAAGATGTGGCAGCCCAACATCCCTCTTCCACCCCAATCTTTCCTCGGAGTTAGTGTCAAGCGCAGCTCCTGGCAGCGAGCCACTCCGGTTGGTCGAGATACTTTCATAAAGATATTACCCTTTCGTTTAAGTTAGAAGTCAGAACCCGAGCCTAGACTCAGTCGGTGTGCTAAACGTACCCCTTCATTGCCCTGGACACACTCGGCCAACTTTTTGAGGTTGTCGTGGTTAGAGCGGTTAACATATCCGAAGTTGCGGATTTCATCACCGGGTTTCAAGCCAGCTTGCTCAGCAGGACCGCCTGGTGCTACAGCATTGACTTTTGCGAATGGTTCATCCAAGGCCTCAGATTGTGAGTCAGGGAGGATAGATGATGATTCGGCGTTGCCACCTGGAGTCAGGGTATCACCACTGCTTTCGATATTCGCAAAGTGCTCGTGAAGAAACTTCTCTATAACTGTCATCAGGTCCTTGTAGTCGTTGCGTAGCCGGATTATCCGCGCTCTTGTTGTTCGAACTGCGCCATGTCAGGACTCAAGTCAAGCAGAGATTCTGGTATTATATACTTTGAGCAACATCAAGATCTGCTCGAGGGAAACCATCTCTCGTCAGAAGCGACGTGTTCATATCTACTCCATGCTACCGTCTGATTAGTCCAGGCGGACCAAGCCGTGCCATTTCCAGCGGCTATACACGCACCGATTCGAGAACACTCCCCAGAGCCTTCAGCTCTTCCTCCAGGTTGTCTTTCTTCCTCTGCAGTTCTGTGAAGCTAAGCTGCCCCGCGATGCCATTCACGGCAGCGGAATTAGTAGTTGGCCCTGAGGGCACGGTGGGCGCATGAAGGTTATCCATCCTGAGAGGTAGGCCCAT
Organism: Hypomyces perniciosus; assembly: GCA_008477525.1. Classification (NCBI taxonomy): domain Eukaryota; kingdom Fungi; phylum Ascomycota; class Sordariomycetes; order Hypocreales; family Hypocreaceae; genus Hypomyces; species Hypomyces perniciosus. The sequence goes on from SPDT01000006.1 coordinate 2,035,228, forward strand.
ACTATTGCGTAGATTTTGGGAACAGGAAGAAGTGCACCTTCGTAATGTGCATGATATGGAGATTGAATGGAGTGGCCCAGAAGAACGTCTAGGCGGCCATCATTGCGAAGCCGCGGGGTCCAGTTAGCAGTACACTCGCTAGAACAGCTGGAGCGTCGTAACCTGTACGGAGTACAGTGAGAGGTACTACTACCTGTAGTACCTGTATGGAACTGTGGACCTATGGTGAGGTACTGCGGAATTGGCCCGTGCGCCTCTCAGCACCTCCGCCATTTTCAACTGCTGGTCAGCGCAAGACGTCACTTTTCATTTTCACACACACTCTTCCTCAGCAGACGCGTTTTTGGTCACCCTCACATCGCGAATTTGGCCGCCATGGCTTCCGGGGGAGATGCTCGACTCATGAAGTCGACGAAATTCCCTTCTGAGTTTAATCAGAAGGTGGACATGCAGAAGGTCAACCTGCAGGTCATCAAAAAGTTTGTCGCATCCTATCTCCATCGCCGATCTTTTCTCGTGCTGACTGCCTCTTCGCAGGTGGATTGCCAACAAGATCTCTGAAATCCTTGGCAGCGAAGATGATGTCGTGATTGAGCTCTGTTTCGGCCTCATCGAGGGTCCTAGATACGTGAGTGTTTGATCTTGACTTCAACTGAGCTGCGGTGTTGCTGACTTTTTTTTGGGGGAATGTCTAGCCCGACGTCAAGACGCTTCAAATACAGCTTACGGGGTTCCTCGAAAAAGATACTGCGTCATTTTGTAAGGAGTTATGGAAGTTGCTGTTGAGCGCTCAGGGAAATCCGCAGGGTGTTCCCAAGGAGCTCCTTGAGGCCAAGAAGCTCGAGCTCATACAAGAAAAGGTTGGTGGATTCCTACCATCCCGAATAGTCTTCTGTTCTAACAAAAATTCATAGATTGAGGCCGACAGAGCAGCGGAAAATGCTCGGAAGCGCCGTGAAGAGTCAGACCGCCGTGATGACGAAATATCAGATTTGAAAGAACGGGATCGTCGAGAAAGAAAAACTCGCGGGGAAAACTGGCAAGGTCGCCGAGGCGATCGCGCCTTTGATGGCCGCGGAAGAGGAGGTCATGGCCGAGGTGCAAATCGGTCGCGATCTCCTGAGCCTCGGCACCGTGATGCTAGGGATTCATATGGCCGCGATAGTTACGTCCCTCGCGGACGAGAAGGTCGAGGCCGCGACCGCGGTTGGCAACGCCGACGGAATCGCTCACCGTCTGAGGCAGCGTCCAATAAATCCAGCTCACGCAGTCGCAGCGCTTCTCGCAGCAGCCGGGGCTCAATCAGCCCACCGCGGCACAAAGGTCGCCATAGAGATTCGAGGAAGAGATCTAGGTCACCTCGTGCTGATGCATACCGACCTAGACAGCGCTCTCGAAATGGTAGAGACCACCGTGATACACGGCATCGCCGATCTCGCTCCGAGTCATCAGGCCGGGCCTCGCCTCCACCTAAGCGGAGACGACACCCATCTTCCAGAAGTCGGTCTGTGGAACGACGACGACGATATTCTACCGGATCGTCATCTCGTTCAAGGAGCCGCTCGGAGTCAAGGAGCCGCAGTCGCAGTCGCCGCCGCAACCGATCTCTTGATAGCGCACGTTCAGACTCACCTCCAAGACGTCGTGAACGACACCGAAGCAATGATATGAACGATTCAGACGATGACCGAGAGAAAAATCGGCGGGACAGCCGCCGTCGTGTAGACGAGCGCTCGTCGCAAAATGGCAAAGAAACCAAAAGACGGAGGCGCAATAGTTCCTCTCCGCCTTCATCTCCATCAATTCGTGGCAAGTCAGCTGATGTTTTGGAAGATGAACCTCGTGCTTCGATACCCAAACCAGATGGTGTCTCCGATAACGACAACCGAGAGGTGGGTAGCTCCTGATTGAAGGAGTATGGGGCCAAGGAGGATTTGCGGCTGACACTGACGACTGGTTCAATGACACAGAACAAGAAATCTCAACCAAATACAGCTGTACTGAGGGAGAAGCTATTGAGGGAGAAGAGCAAGCAGATGAGATCCTCTGATAACGGTGCTGTTCTTAACAACCGAGGCTAACTGTCGTCAAAGCATTCGGTTCTATTACGTCGCAAGGTGCGACATTGTATGGCATACTGAGAAGGGTAGGGAAAGCTGGATAGGACCATGCTCTATAAACTCAATAGCTGAAATGACCAAACGTGGGTCATAGTAAACCGTGTTGTAGAGATGATACATAGGACATGCATTGCAAGATTCCATTGTCGGTGGTGCTACTCCGTAGACGGTGCGATGAGCTCATCGGTACGATGTACATTAGCCAATGGCAGCGCGGGGCAGCACTGGTTTTAGCGCCATTGCCCCCCAAAATTCAGGCCTAGAATGCCTCCTGCTTTTGTCAATTCATACACTTTCTCCTACATAACCTCAACATCGAGGCGTGATTGACGCCTAGGCGACGCTTCTATCCACCACTCTCCGACAACGACGCTGTCGTAGTGCCATACAACCCGATTTAGATCGCCCTCGCATGGCAGATAACAAACAAGGAATTGCCTCAGGATCCAGCGAGGCGCAAGCTACCATGGCGGAGTATAAGAAAGCTCAGGCGCGTGTGCGAGACCTGGTCGACAAACGGAGAGTGCTTGAGCGCCGCCTCGTACGTCGCGTCTTTTGTTATCATCCGGATCGCAATTTCATCAACTGACAGCTTGACTAGGCACAGCTGGAAGATAGCATTGCGCAAAAGGAAACGGCGTACCTCGATAGTACGCCGAGTGGCAACATAATTACGGGCTTCGACAACTACATGAAGGGCACAAGCGGTGCAGCAGCGCAACGGCGCAAGACGGGGCCTGCGGAGCAGAACCGTGTGTTTTCGCGATCGTCCATCTCGTATCGACCGAACAACGGGGTAAGAATGCGGGTTGCAATGTTTACCTTGAGAGACTGTCTTCTGACGAGAGGATTTTGCGTGTTTAGGACTCGGCGACGCCAGCATCAGTAGGGTCGACTCCCGCGCCAACACCTTTATCTGCCTCTTTCCGGGATAGCGGGTCAGCACATGCTACGCCCACATCGGCGAGCGGGAACAAGGTGAACAAGGTCAAGAAGAAGGATAACGAGGATAGCGAGAACGACGCGCAGACAAACAAGAAACGGACAAATTTTGGAGCCTCTAGGAAGTGAGAATCTGGGAAATGGCCATAAAATCATATCACACGAGGGAAGGAAACCGATATGGCGTTCATGGATACAGGTACCATAGGCATGGCGTTCAGGGGAGATGTTTGGAACAAATACATATCAAGAATGAGCCGCTCAAACGCATGCAGGCTAAAATGGTAAAGATGGCCTTCTTAATCCGGACGAGACCTAATGAAGACATTACAGCACAGGCATTAGAAACCAGATGGAATGGCCGATTGATATGATGCTGAGGCTGAATGGATAAGCATAACGCCACAAACGCAGCCCTTTTATTGCTTCGTAACGAACTCTCGGATGAGTCCACTCATCTGATGCCCGAACTAAAGCGGCCACAGCAAAGTTCCGCGCCCCTCCTCTCTGTTCCCTTTACTGGTGTGGCGATGCTATTATTGGATATCCTCCGCGAAGGATCTCTTTCCGAATTCACGGTCTTGGTGTGCTTTGATAGTCAACTAGGTATTTCCGATCTCAACTTTACAGCAATAATTAACTCCGTAACTACGAAGTACCGGTATTATATATCCGATATCATATTTGCTCGATTGACTCACCATAGACACCTGTAGTCATGGCGGTTTGCTGCTGCCTCCCAAAGAAAAGAAAACGCGCGTAATCTCTCTATTCTGCTCGTTCGTTGGTTCGCTCACTCCTTCACTCTCCTCTCTTATCATTCATTTACTCGGCGTAAGTATTCCTGGTGTTAGTCCTTTGAAAGTCGTAAAGACGCCTTGACTAACATCCAACATCACGGGCTAAGACGGGTACCGTACCAAGAAATGGAGTAATAATAGTACGATAGTACTTCGTATCCCATCTCAATATATTTATAGGACATAATTAATTGATGTTTCCAATTGATCAACTGTCAAGGAAGTCCTTGAAAAGGGTACTTAAATCTGCCCTCAATCCAATGTACCTCTGCTACTTCGTACCTATGCGAAAGGATTGACCTTTAATGTATGCAAGGCACTCCGCTAATGCACTCGTTTTGCAGAAGGCCCTCTATCTCGAGGCCATGGATCTCACCCACAGCTACCCTAGCAATTACGACCTAGGTACATACATTAGTGGTGCGGGGTTGCGGATGAGGGGTCCAGCCGTGTGTCCCCTAAGGCTGACTTGGAATTCCTATTAAGACGTGATCCTGAGCTCTTCCACTTCCTTCATCTTTTCTCAACACGCTCCTCCGTACTTAGCAGCTCGATCAATACCCATGATGACCATCCAAGCCAAAAAGTTCACCCCAGAGGTGCTCATCTCAGCGCCTCGACGTTCGCCCGGCGTGCCTAATTCCACTGGCGAGCTGGTCTTTTATACTGTATGCAATCTGCAATGCCTGTGGCGCCCCTTGGCTGGCATCGCTCCGTACCTAGGCTAATGACTTAGACAGGTCTCTACATATTCATTCGATACCCACTCCAAGACATCCCAGATCCGCGTCTTGAATATCAAAGAGGGGACCTCCCATTTGGTTTCCGAGGACCCCACCGCGAGTGACCCGATCTGGATCAGTGAGAAAGAAATTGCATTTGTCAAAGGACTTGATAACGGCGCCTCTGCGCTCGTTGCTCAACATGTGCTGGACAAGTCTGAGTGAGTGGATTCATCCACTGCTAAGCCCAACCCAACCAAGACTGACACACCTGGCTAAGATCAAATACCATCCATCGATTTGCCGGGAGCATTTCTAACCTCAAGGCAAAGTCATTGTCGTCAGACAAGGTGGCATTCTGCTGCTCTGCAGTGACGACCCCAAAGGGCGAATTATACGATCCCAACGCGGAGCCCAAGCCTCGTTCCACCGCCAAGATCTACTCATCCCTTTTTGTCCGGCATTGGGATACTTGGTCCACTGAGAACCACAACTCTCTCTGGTACGGCCAACTCGAGAAGAAGGATGGAAAATGGACACTCACCAACTCGGCTCTCACAAATCTGCTTGCGGGCACACAACTGAGCTCTCCTGTCCCGCCTTTCGGAGGCACCGGTGACTTCGACGTCTCCACCTCTGGCATTGTCTTTGTCGCAAAGGACCCGGAGTTGAACCCAGCAAGATACACGAAGACGGATCTTTACTATGTCCCCATCAAGTCATTCCTGGAGAAGCCGACAAGCCCCCAAATTGTCAAGACCGGAAATTTACTAGGATACTCAATGTCTCCCACCTTCTCCGGAGATGGAAAGCAGCTTGCTTTTGTGCGGATGAAGTCCCAGCAATATGAAGCGGACAAGACGAGGTTGTTGTTGATCCCCGATGTGGCCGACTTGAGTAACGTGCAGGAATTCTATGAGACCAGTGACGGCAATGGTGGATGGGACTACAAGCCCGACTGGATCACATGGAGCCATGATGACAAGGAGCTGTACATTTCAGCCGAGAAGCATTCGAGATCTGTGTTGTGGAAGCTGCCGGCATCTCCCCAAGAAGCCAAATCTCTGCCAATTACCATCTACGAGGAGGGCTCTGTAGCTGAGGCAAGAGTGCTTGGAAACAGCTCCTCACTGCTTATAACTTCCAGGTCACGCGTTGAGAGCTCAGCCTACTCGATTCTCGAACCTGAAACCAAGTCCGTCACTGTCATCTCTTCTAGCTCGAAGCAGGGCAGGTCGTTGGCTTTACACGAGTCGCAATGCAAGGAGATCTGGTACCCTGGTGCCGCGGGCTACGATGTTCACGCTCTCGTGACAACCCCTTCAAACTTTGATCCGTCCAAGAAATATCCCCTCGCATTCTTGATCCACGGTGGTCCACAGGCTGCTTGGAAAGATGACTGGAGTACCCGATGGAACCCCGCCATTTTTGCTGAGCAGGGCTACGTTGCTGTGAGTCCCAATCCGACAGGAAGTACTGGTTATGGACAAGCGCATACAGATGCTATCCATAACAACTGGGGAGGGACACCTTACGAGGATTTGGTCAAATGTTTCGAGTATCTGGAAAAGGAAGTAAGCTATGTGGATACAACTCGAGCGGTAGCACTAGGCGCCTCTTATGGCGGTTACATGATCAACTGGATTCAAGGAAACGAGCTTGGACGCAAGTTTCGAGCGCTCGTATGCCACGATGGTGTGTTTTCGACTCTGAGCCAATGGTCGACCGAAGAGCTGTTCTTCCCTGAACACGACTTTGGCGGTACGCTATGGGACAACAGGGCTGGTTATGAGAAGTGGGATCCTGCCAAACACGTTGGCAATTGGGCCACGCCACAGCTCGTAAGTCGTGGTTTTCGTGTGTGTCATGCCATGACAGCTAATGCCTTCCTAGGTTATTCACAACGAACTCGATTACCGCCTGCCTATATCAGAAGGCTTGGCCATGTTCAATGTTCTCCAAGCTCGCGGCGTACCGAGCAAGCTTGTCATGTTCCCCGACGAGAATCATGTAAGTGATAGTATAACACCAACATGTGGACTTCAGGCTAACCATCGTAAGTGGGTTCTAAAACCGGAGAACTCTTTAGTTTGGCATAAGGAGGTGCTGGACTGGATCAACAAATATAGCGGGATCGCGGAGGAGTAGTGAACGAAAAGTTTAGGTATAAAAGGGGGTTGCATCTCTTTCGGTGTGTCGAGAGGCAACATGCGCACGCCCTGGAGGTACCCCTTGATTTGTCCACAACAGCTAGGAAAAAGGACAATAATAGCTCACGAATAATTTCTACCTGCCGGGATAAATCCACTGAGAAGATGAAATGATGAAATTCTAGGCCATAACTCAGGCACTGCATAAAGTTTGGTGCTGCTGATGTGGAAGGTGAGGGCCGTGGGACTCAAGAATTGATACAGAGGAGTTATATTACAAGTTGTGAACGATTGGATAAATGAAGGATGTCATTTCCCCTGCTTATTCTGGCATCAAAAGTCAAGAATTAAATGGAAAAGCCTTTGGAGGAGATGCAACGGATAGACACATAAGGTAGGGGGGCATAGTGCGGAGTGTGAAGTTACCAAATGGCACTGTGCGAGCTCACACGCCAACTGGAACCAAACCTGCAAAGAGAGCTCAAGCTGGTCCTGTGCATACGCAGCGCAGAAACCTTCTCGGACCACGCGAGCTTAACCAACTCCCATTGCCGATATATAAAGAGCCCCGAGGCCCTGAGAGCGAACATGTGCCGTGTGTCACATTCACGACCCAGCCGATGACGCCCCCATATATGCGACAGCAGCATCGGTACAAACAGCAGCGTCAACTTTCCAGCTTTCTAGATCAACAGCTCTCTTCTTCTTGTCCCTCATCCCACGAACTCCTTCCTACCTTCGCGCCTTCAATATGACATCTCCACCTTCTATATACCACGCTTTTCTGCGGCCTTCGATTCTGCAGATCCTCCGCGCGACGGGGTACCACAGCACACGGCCCGCAGTGCTCGACACTCTGACTGACCTGGCGGCGCGATACCTGACTGCGCTGTGCGAGAAGACGGCTAGCAACGCAATCAATAACCAGGGCGACGCTGGGGACTACACAGTCGTGGACATCAGGCTCGCGCTACAGGAGGTGGGCGCCTTGCTCCCTGAGAAGCTCGCCACAGAGCAGGCGTGGAAGGGAGAGGAGGATATGAGAGGGGTCGAAGAGTTTATTCAGTGGTTTGCGGGGCAGCGCATGAAGGAGATGATGGAGATGGGCAGCGAAGACGGAGAATCTGACGCAACTGATTATTTAACAGGTAATGAGATCTTGAAGGCTCCTCTCGCGGGAAAGTTTAGCTGATGAAATATCCCAAACAGCCCTCAAGAAGAAGCACAGCAAGACTGGCGATGACGCCAAATACCAAGGCACAATCTTCGGAAAACCCAATGATGTGGGCGAGATACTAGTCGAGGGTGGGCCGATTACAAGCATCAACGACTGGATATCCCAGAGGACACCTGAGTATCCGCAACAGAACGGCGAGCACGCAGAGGACCTGGACTCGAGGCCGCCTAGTTCAGGCCTCAGCTCTGTGGGCGATAGATTGGGTGAGGACGGTGGAGAGCACATGGACTTGACATAGGAGTCAGGCAACGGGCACAAACAAGAACACGAAGATGAAGACACCAACGTCGCTCCAAAACGACGATCCGGTTCTAGGGATGCCGGGCGTCCTCTGAAAGACCTCAACGAAGCCATTGCCACGATATCCAAGTCGAAGCGCAAGAACCAGTCAAGGAGCCACGATCATGTCATTGAAGAATCGCCGAGACGGTCAGGGAGGGCGAGAAAACCAAAGGTGTGGTTTGACAGATAGAGGTGGGAGTTGCTGGAACGGGAAGAGATTATCAGTGTCTATCTATATTCTTTTTAAGTAATTGCATAGCGTCGGAGTTCCGGATGACAGGATTGAACCAGGCTTGGGCCCAGGCTCCATTTGTACTTTTGGGTGGTTTGCGCAACAACAACAACACGGCTTTGAGCCTCGTTAGTTAATATCTGCCCATTTACTCACTCACCTGGTGATCTTATGGCGTGAAGCAGAGACACATTGTTTCATAAGATTGAGTCAGGTGAAATATTGATATACATATGTCGTACACATGATTGTCTATGCCCGATGCCTTGTCGTCAGAGATGATTCGTTACGTGATCCTAATGTACATTATATATCATCCATTCATCAACTATCGTCTCCTGCCACCTGCCCCTTTTCTAGGAGCCAGTAGCTCGTACACGCCCATCTGCTTCGCTGCCTCGAGGAGCATCATCCTCCGCTCGTCTTCATCGTCGAGCTTCGGCCAGAACTTCTTTTGCAAATACTCGTACAGGGCCTCGCCTCTCTCCCCTGCTTCGAGCTTCTCTGCGTCACCACCAGCCCGTGCAAGCAGTTCAACGTCTAGATCCCGCTTAGCAAGCAAGAGCCGTTGCCTCTGCGACGCGGTGTCCCAGGAAAGCTTTGTAGTCCCAAGAACCATTTCCAAGACGAGTGCCTCGGGAGGGAGGAACTTGAAGAGGTCTTTAAGGACCGTCAGGGCAACGAGGAAACCTGCATTGTCGTTTAATCGACGGAATGTGTGCAAGATCTTGCGCGCCAGTTGGCCGTCCATGCCGTCGGGCTCGAATATATCTTTGAACCTAATTGTTTCATTAAAGAGGCTGCGGGTTGCCTCGATTTCCCCCTCGATGGCATCCTGAGCCACAATATGAAGTCGGTTTATGGCCAGCGTTTTCCAGAGAGCGCTGAAAGTGTAAGGGTCGGGCACGACCCCACGATCGTCAACGAAAGAGCGGTACAGGGCTAAAGCCTCCTTAGATCGGCCCTCTTGGATATGTGATTCAAGAAGTTGGTTCATCATGAAAGCATCAGGGCTAATCTCGGCACTACGAAAGGCATCCCATAGAGTCTCCAATTGACCGTGAAAACCGCGCAGGCGGTAGTTCTCAGCAAGAAGAGAGAACGTCTCGATAGTAGCCCTTGGCAATCCTGCATCCGCCCGGTCCGAGAGCTTAGGGTTCTCACCACCGTTTGACTTCCTGATAGACACAAACTCGATCCTGCGCCTGATCATTCGCCAAGCCAGTGCCTCGGCTTTCTTGACGTCGTCAACACCTCCGGATCGTTGCCAAGCCCCGATGAGGCCGTTGAGTTGAATCGGCGATGCCTCAACCCCTTTGATTCGCATGAATTCCACGACTCTCCACGCACCGTCCATATCACCCGCGCCAATCAGTCGCTTTAGCCACTTGCCCAGAAAGAATTTGTTGCCGACGACCGATGGCATGTAACTTCGCCGCTTCAAGTCAATCTGCCCATCGCTCATCATATGGACAAAGACATTGAGGGCATTCTCGACGTCATTTACGGTCAGAAAGTAGGAAATCACTTGATCGTAGTCCGAAAGCTTCATCTCCTTTCCGAGAAGCTTTCTCATCTGACGATAGGCATCCCACGCTCGTTCCTGGCTTTCTTCCGTGCCTTGCTCGCAGCAGGTACGGATGAGCGCCATCAGGATTCGTGGGTTCATTTGTCGATCAAGGAGCTTGTCGATGGCCTGCTCTGCCTGCTCCATGTTTCCCACCCGCAACCACATGCGCGCACCAAGTTCCCAAAAGTCTTGAAACGTTGTGGCGTTTTGACTGCCAAGGTCCGCTTTGCACCTTTTCCAGTTTTCAATAGCTTTAGACTCCCATCCATCGATAAAGACGGCCTCCATCGCGAGAAGCTGCTGCAACGGGCTGAGTGTTACCCTGGCCTCGCTCATGTCTCTAGCTAGCAGGGCGATGTGTTCGAGCCGGTGAGCATTTATCGTCTCATCCTCTATCGAGAATACTTTCCAGAGAAAATCCCAGACGCGGGGGGTAACGGTGCTCCACGAAAGAGCCAGAGTAAGTCTAGTCGCGTGATACGCCTTGTAGACGGCGTGAACGCTCTTCTTCTTCAGGCGTGGACTTTGCAAAGATTCCTGGAAGACACGCCTCAGAACTGCGTTCAGTTTGCGTATTTTTCTTGCCTGGTTTATCGTCCACTTTTTCTCCGGGATATACGGCGCCGACTTTCTCAGATGACTTTCTTCTTCCATTAATTGTAGCTCTGGCATGTCCGCCGTCATCTCATCCAGTATGTCCTTTGGAAGATCCATGCCGGTCTCTTTGATTTCGGCGTCGATCGACTTTGTATATGCTTCCATTTTTGCTATCATCTTCTCCAGGTCATCTGCGGACTGCATGCTATCCCAGCCTTGACCAACATCTTCCAGCACGGCCTTGAAAGCGTCCTTTTCGTCCTGTGTCCCAATGCCACCCTTGAGATCTAAAAGAGCGTCTTTCAGCTCAGAGATTTCAAAACTGCGCAAGGACTCCCCGAATGCCTGTTCATTGGGCAATTCCGTCCGCTTCTTGTCGTCCTGTTCGAAGAACCGGACGGAAAAGTTGCCATCTTCTTGGCCTTTCTCCTTCTCGGAGTCGCGTAAGCCTTTCCCCCCCTGCAGGTATTGTGCCAGCTCAGCTTTTAGAGGATGGCCAGCAAGGCGTTTGCTCGATGATGGTGGCAGTTGTGGTTTCGGTTTGCTCGACGTCTGGGTGCTGTATGCCGCAATCCATGGCTGAGCTGGCTGTCTGGTGAGCCGGGACAAACATGAGCGGCAGACAATGTCGTTTCGACATCGGAGGTCGCGTATTATCGGTCGGCAAGACATAATTTCCAAATGAGAACAGCGTAGTGCCTTCTGCACTCGCTCGGATTGAGCGTTCGGACTTTTTTTTTTTTTGGGTGTTGAAGATTGCGTTGATAGGTTCCCATGCAACTGTTATCGATAAGGCGCGGGAGCCTCCACCTTATGATCGCCTTTATGTACATCAGCATACGCCGCTACGGAGTACTCGGTGGCAATACTGCCTCTGAATTATGAGGATAGCTGTCTGACTGATTTTACAAAAACCGAGAATCGATGCTCTACACCACTTATATCTGTAGGAGAAAGTTTTACGCGGTAAGCCAAGTAACGAACTGAAGATCGAACTGTTGATAGATTGCTATTTCCATGCGGCTCTTATATCATACATGCAAAGGGGCCCATTTCGTCCAACTTTGCCACTGGGAACAATAATCCTTCCAGAAAAAGAATCCCAATCAATAATAATACATCCTGAGTCCCTGATAAGGACTGCGGTTGTTGTGGCAGGTGGTATATGGCCATGTCGTGCCGATTTACTTGGCGTTTCTTCCGAAGTTGCTGCAGCATCAAAAGTCAGTCAAGTACCTTGGCATCGAGGTGATGAGACGAACTTGTGGAAGAACTGGCTGAAGATACCACCCTTAGTTTGCTGGTCGCTCATGCTCTGGCGACGGGCCGCGGTGTTGGTGTCACGCCTGTGCTGTGAGAGACTCTCAAAGGCTGGCATGAAGCCGGAGCTCTGCAACAGGGTTTCAGTTAGATATAAAGTAGGATGCTATGGAAACAGGGGAGATCGAACCCTGCGGCGGGTGCCCGTGGGGGGAGTGTTTTGGTTTGGCTCGGTACCGCTCATGATGGTTGATATCTCAATGTCCTTCGATTTCTGGCAACGAGATGTGATGGGATTAGTTGAAAAGTATTGGAATAAAGGTCTATCCTGCCATCAAGGAAGAATGGAGGCACGAGACAGGATGGGGAGCACGGTGAGGGGGTGGGGAGGGGAAGCTCTTTTATGTATGTACGGCGTATGTACGGAGCATGTATGTAGCTTGGTCAGAGAGGACAAGAGAGGACGAATTGATTGCTAAACAGACTGTGGACAAGCTTTCCAGCCATTGATGAATAGCCAATGACACCAACCAATACCATTTGCGCGGACCACACCAACTCACACGACGTCGTTCCCCTCTCATCGATATACCGTTTCCCTCGATCGGCGCTAGTATTGGTGGTTATGCTCCATTCCCATTCCAGTCATTGATCATACATACTGGGGGCGATCTCTAAGCACGTCGGAGATGGCGGACTATGTACGAAGTAAGAAGTAATCAAGTGGTAAGCAACATCGGGTGGTTCAATGCTGTTTACAGATTGACCATCGGGTGCCCCCTGCTCGGGCTGGTTAGTACTATGCAGCCACCTTGACAGGCGACATCCGCTATTAACAAGCATGACAAGAAGTCGCAACAGCCTCTTCCGAGGTTTGGTGAGCGAGTACTTCGTATATCCTCACAAACATCAGCAAGCATCCGTGTATTCACGGCGTCCATAGGCCAGTGCATTGGTGACGTGACTGGTAAGCCATGGAATGGAGACGTTCGAAGCCGGTGTGGGGCTGCTCACGCCTTGGGACCCTGTTTTGCGGGGAGTCCCACTAGTATCGGCACGGAGTACGTACCGACAGGCTCAGCTCCCTCCCACCGGATTTAGTGTTGATCCTGATAGCCCCCTTGTCCGTTTCGATAAGCTCCACCAAAGGCCAGCAGGCTGCAGCACCGCATCACGCCAGATGTGTGACAAGCATTTGGCAACTTCTATGAGACTGAAAAAAGCGCTTGGGCTGCTTCAATGCAGAACAACTCTTGCTCAAGCCAGATGAGGACAGGCGACTATGAACCATGACGCCTCGCCTAGCTCCTCCGCGCGAATCCCCGGCCCGCCGCCCTCTGGGCCCAGAGACGATGTGTCGCCGGAGCGCGAGGAAGGGTCGCGGGTGCGCTCGCGCTCCGAGTCTCGCAACAGCCGCCGGCGCAAGAGGAAGAGCAAGAAGAAGCGGAATCCGGGCCTAGCAAAGAAGCTTGCATTCATCACGCATTTGCTCAAGACGCTCGACTTGGTGGTGTTTGCCGAGTTGAGCTCGCTGTATTATATGGAGTGCGTCGACTTCCTCCCCGCTGCATCACATTCATAATCAGACTTCGAATCTATAGACTGGCTGGCTGACATGTTCGGGTAATATGCAGGTGCTCCATGTTTCGATTTGCACTACGCGCCGCCGCCCAGTACATGTATCTAACCCCGAAAGACGAGGCCTTTCCTTTCCTTATGCCAGCCAGTCGCGTTCACGTTCTGTTGGTTGTCACACCCAACATCATCTGCATGCTTCTGCACCTCTTTGGCTCGCTTCCAACAGGGCCCGACTTCCATAGAGGATACCAACACGGAGGACTCGTGATTGATTTCATCGGCCAAAAACCCTCGACTTATAGAATCTATTACCTGCTGGCAGACCTGGTTATTCTAGCTATCCAGTGTCTCATGCTTACAATACACACCCAACGAGAAAACCTTCGAGTGACGCTCAAGACTTTCCGCCCCTTGGTGCCCGACCTTGTCCCGGAACTTGCGACTGCTGGTCGTTCGCCAGAAGATTTAGACGCTGAGGAACGTGGCGTCTCTCGACATGCGCCGGATATAATGGTGAACGAAAATGACGACATCGAACTGCAACAATTTGACAGATCGGAAAACAGAGGAAGACCAAATGATCGTGCTGGAGAATCCAGAGCCTCCGTTCGCGATAGTAGTTTGAGCGACGAGTCGCCCAGAAGCCACTTGTCTGACCTCATGAGCTCTGGCAACGCGGTTATAGGTGAATATCACATCATCCACTCGATGAGGAACGCCGCGATGGAACTCGAGAGGACGGCTGCGCATTCCCTGCAGACTATCAGTTACCGGGCAACTTTGACAGCCTTGCAAGCTCAACGGAATGCCCAAACCCGAGCGGAGCGTCCTAACAGATAGGATTAAGAGCAGTCACGACAAGGAACACTTATCCAATGTGTTATTTTTAACTTTCCCGACTTTCCCGACTTTCTTTGTGAAATTGAAAGACCATGCATGCATTATTGATTCTAGGCAATTTTCCTGCCCACATTACCAACACCGGTGCCCTTGACAGAAACAATGATATCCCCCGTGTCATCCTCGTCGACATCTCGTAAACCCCAGCTACTTGCTCCAAACGTCCTTAAATCTCTGGCTAATCCAACCAACTCCTCCGTACCAATGATATCCTTGCCAATCCTTAACCGGCCAACATCCTCTGATCCCATCGCCATGAGAATGAGTACGGCACTTGCCGATACGGGACTGACACAGCCTCCCTTTGCAATCGTCTCCAGCAATTGATAGGCACACCTCTTTCCAATCTCCTCCGGAACATCTCCACCGGATGGAGGAACCACCACGTCTGCAGAATAGAGTACCCCGACGGAGCTCGACTCCGCCACAAGACTCAGACCAAAGCCTATGCCCAGTCGCCTCTTGCTGCCGGCCTTATCCCCCGTCGGCACCAACGGCGCCTGGTCGTACTGCGCCGCGATGTGGATATCGGCCACCAGCGGGTTAAGAATCTCTCGAGCAGCGTGTATCATTCGTGCATTATTCGACGCAGACACACCCGTGCAGTAGGCGACGCCGCGTATCCTCTTCACACGGCCGGGGTTGCGGTGCAGGTGCAGAGTCTTGGGCAGACGGACCTGGCTAGCGAATCTGAGCTCAACGATACCACCGCCACCTTTGCCACCGGGCCCGGCACATGAGCGCTGCAGGACACGCAGTTCGATCCTAGCCGGGGGGATGCCGAAGAGGCCAAAGAGAGGGAGGATAGCAGTGCGGAAAGTGTCGACGGAGACGTCACCTGTTTCGGTAGAGGACGTGATGACGCCGGGACCAGAGAAGCGCACGTTCATATGAGACTTTGAGAACGGCGCCAGGAGACAGAGTGGGAGGAGGAAGTAGGAGATGCCTCGGGTGCAGGTAACGGGGATGTTATGCTCAATGACGTCTCCCTCAGCGGCGCCTAAGCCAGCAATGGTTCCGGTGATGAGGCCAGGATGGTACGTGATTGTGGTACCACTGTATGATATCTGCATGGAGCTGCCATTCGTGATGGCCTCGAGGAGGCGCAGGAAGGAAACCTCATGAGGAGCGAGACCCGGGTTCGTGGGCGAGGAGCTTCGGATTTTGGTGATGTGGATGGGCCGGCCGGTGAGAGTGGCGATGGTCAGTCGCCGGGTGAATGACTGGTGGCCGGTGAACCGTAGGAACTCGGGCAAAGAGCTAGACATGTTTTATTCCTTTTGACTTTGGATGTCTATCTTGAGCCGATCGCAAATGGACTTTCTGAATGGCGACAAAAAATATTGTTTCTGCCGGCCGATTGATCTTGCATGACTGGGAAAGGCAGGCGGTGAACAAGCTCCACCAACTGCCTAACTGTTTTAGCACGAACCCTAACCCTGGAGTAGATGTTGCTTCACTCTTGACTCCCAAGGCATACATCAATTGAGAAGAGAATTAATTATAGATCATGAATGAAGATAATGTATGGATATCTGAGTAAAGCTCATAAGCTCCAACGAATGTTCACATATCTGCTGATACTCGGCATCATCACCTATAATTGAGACAGAGAGTATATCAAGGAGGGTATCACGGGGGTGTTGTTTATAATTCAACCGACTGAGAAAGCCCGAGTCCATCAGCCATTACATTTCATGCCTCTCTGTAGGTAGTACAACGCCTAGCGCTTCAAACGGAAGCTTCAATATCCTTGATAGCAAACTTTTATGAGGACAAATAGGAATCAGAAGCAGGCTGACCCAACGCCACGCTCTTATGGGGATGCTTACAGCAGAGTGCTATGATGCCTTTACCATTAAGATCTGGAAGTTTGTCAGTGGCTGTTCTTGCAATGGGGAGACCGCAGAGTTGCATACCTGTTTCAGTGCTGCGGGGTCCATGAAAGCCCGTGTCTTCTGTGCGATAAACCGAGATCTGACAAAGTTTCGGTGGTTTACAGGTGTGGAGGCTCCCGTGCCGGTTGGGGTTGATTGTCCGGTAGTTAATGTAGAGGTAAAGGAGGGCTGGACGGCATCCGACATCTCGGTGTCGGGATTCTCTGAGCCATGTTTCTTCCGCTTCTTCTTGTCCTTCTTGTCCTTCTTCTCCTTTTCCTCTTTCTTATCCTTCTTGTCCCTCTTCTCTTTCTTTGACTTCTTGGACTCCTTCAGTCCATCTTTCGATTTTGTCACCTCCGATACTTCCTCCAACTCTGTAGCCTCCTCTCCGCTGCTCACGCTGGATGGCTCGGTCTCCGATTCTTTTCCATGCTGGGCCTTGTTTTTCTTGGACTTCTTCTTCTTCTCTTTCTTCCCCTTCTTTGCGCTGGCAGTCTCGGCCTTTTCCGTCTCGCTAGTATCGGTTGGCGTAGATGCAGCGAGCTTCTTCTTGGCTTTCCGCTCCTCTTTCCGTCTTTTCTTCTTCTCCTTTGCGTCCTCGTCTGAGGATTCTGAATTGCTGTCCTCTAAGGACTCTGCCTTCCTCTTCTTTGACCTCTCCTTCTTTGAGGTTGTTACCTGGGGCGCAGTCTCTTCAGTTTGAGAGTCTTGCTTCAGGTCGTTCTCCTCCTCCTTCATGGCGTCGCCAACCAATAAGCCTCCTCTCACAAATCGCATCGGGCCCCATCTCTGCTCCACATACCGATGTGTCTTGACAACTAACCGGGCCTGCTGCTCAATTTCCACTTCGGTTTGCGACTTGCCGTTAAGGCGACTCAACACATCCTGAAAAACATCGAGACCGGTCACCTCGTTCTCCTTGGCCTTGTCGAAACCAAGACCTTTCATGTCATCTTTGAGGAGGACTCTAATGTACGAGGCGTTGGCAGCCGTGTGCAGTTCAGAGTGCGGCGCATCCTTCGCTCCTAGAAACTGACCAGGCTCCCAACCTTGTGCTCGCAAGATCTTCTGGCCGAATGTGGTGGTGTCGCGGGTCCATTTCGTATTGTTCGGGTCGCGGGAGATCGTGCGGCGACTGCAGAAGATGTGAGCGCCCTGTTTATGAATACACTTGAATAGACTTACGTCTTGCTTTCGGCGAGAAGCCCCATCTTGTTCGCCGTAAAGAGTCCAAGATTCGTCGTGACAGTATGCGGTTTTGGTCTGGTTGATTGTGAGCGCTGATTGAAGCATTCTGGGTGGGAAAAAAATCCAAATGGTGGGGTCGATAACTCTTATCGCAGCTTGTGACTGGCTGGGTATCAGCCACAACTAATCAGGTCCCTGGCAACCGTCATTGGATAATAACCTGTACTACGAAGTAGTGCTAGCTACTTTGGGGTCTGAAAGTTGCTTAATGTTGCCCAAGTACAACTTTCGGCTGAACAAACCATAGCGATGCAGGGTTCAGCGATTGGAGTGTAACGGTAACACTGTGTATGATATATTAGTTGTGTAACATGCAGATATTCAATCATCGTATTGTCGTGTACGAAGTACATTGCTAAAATCTTATGCTTTGCGTTCACAAACCAAGTCTGTCAGACATCAAGGCTTCGAACATAGGGCGTACGAAGTACATAAGTGGTATTTCCGGGCGGATACTTAGACACCATTCTATTCCTACGGAGCTCAAGAAGTCTAGAAACCGGGACCAAAGAGCACATCTCCCTGGGTACTGTCAATATCAAGGTATAAAATGAAAGCTCAAGACAGAATACTAATCAACTCGATATAGTACAACTGTCAAGCTCCTATTTTTTCTGTTTATTTGTTCAAGCTTGATATGTGGTGGTTTCGAAGACATATGTATCCCTTTTTCCTTTTCCATCTTTTTCTGCCCCCGGGTTTGGGCAATCTTACCCTCCCAAATCAAATCCATCGGGTTTGGGCAATCTTACCCTCCCAAATCAAATCCCTCGGGTTTTCGGCACCCGTCCAACGGGAGAAGACAAATTGTTGCCTGTATGGAGTACCTCCACATTGAATATGAAAAAACCTAGGCTCCTACAGGTATGTTGTGTGACAGTCCACACATATCTACTGGTAGTATTTACTTGTAGCTCTTCCCTCAATGATTTTGACGTTTCCTGTCTTGCCATCTCCCACCCTTGGCCTCGTCTAACGGCCTATCATGGCAACACGTCGACAGAGGCGCATTATTTTATGCGTTTTGCTTATCACTAGTCTCGTCCTCTTTGTGTATTTTGGCAACAGAATACATTCATTCGTGAACCTCTTCTTGGAACACGATGGGGTTGCGTTGACACAAGATGAAATCGCTCTCGCGCACAACTCGACCACCCCAGAGTTGCGACGACAAGTTGTGCCTCGAATAATCCATCAAATCTATCACAATTGGCGGGATCCGGGCAACAATACTCTCCCCATCGATTGGGAGGAGACCCGCCAGACATGCATCGCGTTGCACAAAGACTGGGAATATAAGGTCTTTCCAGCACATCGTTATTTGTTCGTTGGTGGTGATGCTAACGGGCGTTGTAGTTGTGGCATGACGAAGAATCGCGCGCCTTCGTAGAGAAGGAGTACCCGTGGTTTTTGTCGACGTATGATAACTTCAAGTTCCCTGTCCAGAAGATCGATGCCCTGAGATACTTCCTCATGCGCCACTATGGTGGAATCTACATCGACCTCGACAATGTAGGCGCCCATATCTTCTGTTCTTCCAAACCGCTCAGTCTTGATCCCCCCTCAGCGATGCCAGTCAACTAACTATCTTTGTCTATTTAGGGCTGCATAACAAGTCTGGAACCGCTCTTGTATTATCCTGCCTGGGTTACGGATGGTGGTTGCGGCGCTCTGAGCAATAACATTCTCGGAGCCGAGCCAAACCATCCCTACTGGATTATGATGACAGACTCTATGCAGAGCTACGCATGGAATTACCCATTCCCTTACCTCACGATCAGCTACGCAACAGGGCAGTGGTATGAGACCGAAATATGGCAGAACTACCATGCTCAGCGAGGGGGCGCACCAGGACTTACACGCGTCATGATGGATCACCGACCGGGCGCCGCACCGATAATATTCTTCACGCAAGTTAGGGGTGGCTCATGGGATAATTGGGATAACTATGTCTTTGGATGGGTTGGCCAGCATTTGTTCCTCACAGGATTGGGCGTTGTCGGAATATTGGCCGTCATTACCGCAATCGGGTATTATTGGATTGTCCGGTTTGCAAGGCACTTTCGGAACCGGAGTAAAGGGTATCAACGCCTCGGGGCATAAACGCTCCGTGTGGCGGGTCTTGCGGTGTTGGATTGCTTTTAGTGAGCTGTACTCCGTATGGGGTAAGCATCTAATTACTTCGTATGTATCTTGTGTATTCGGATGCACTAATATTTACACGCCACATGACGGGAAACGATTCAGAAGATTTGAATAGTATTATAATCCATGCGTCACTCGAAGGGTGATTAATTTTAATTTCCTATCCTTTCGTTGTTTCACAGGCATCCCGAGTGCTGTGGCTAAAAGTGACTTCTGGGTGAGGGTTAGCTTCGACGATTGTAGTCCTAGTTGAGAAGAACAAGGAAATAAAGTCTCCCATCTTAGAGTGCAAGCGAGTTTTTTATATTGACCTTGGAACATTAAACTGCAGCCAATAGATTATTACATATTCTATAGTCAAGTCACTGTCTTTGAAATATAGGTGTAGTCCTCGTTATTGAATCCTATATCTACGTGTATCCGGGTCCTAGAGCCCAAAATACTGCTTTAATAGTGTCCTCACCAAAATGGCAATGTAAACTCGATTTCTTACCCCTTCAACCATATTTGCAGCACGACCCTTTGCATATGCTAACAGTCACCTTTTTTCGATGGCTCGCGCATGGGCTGCCGTATACAAGCTCCTGATATGGATCTATCAGCATGGCATGTGTCCCAGAGGGCGTCAAGACTGAAGATGAAGAAAAGTGATTAACAAGAATATTGATACTACTACTTATAATAGTACCAATGATGAAATGATCCTGGCTGCCTCCACTTCTATGTTGGACTTAGCTAGCCACAAACACGCCCAGATACCTACCTGTACGATGATCGGATAGTACCTCATATCGTCATCCACAAGGCAGACCACGTTCCATAGATGAGCCCTATTACAGTGGAGTGCGATGCATGGTGCCGCAGTAGGTAGCACTAACGGGTCGCATGAGGTCGCATGAGGTCACCATGGCCTGTTGCGGATCGCTTTTCACCTGGTTGGTAATAGTAGTGCTGTACGAAATATTAGGGCTACTATTGGAATAATATCCCATAGCAAAATGGCAGAGTCTACTCGTATGGGACATAGATAAGAACGGGAATTCCTGCCCGACGCTACCCTACGGATAGCCTGGTGGGATATTCCATTAATAACCTGGGCAGCATTACGGACCGGGCCAGTATAGACTATGGGGGTATTGCCGTCATATTATCCCGTTTACCTTGACTTAGTGACGCATGACTTCGAATTGCCAAAGTATTCAAGAATCTAACGCAATAGTAGTATTCTTATTTTGGGAGAGATCCCGGAGGACATACGGTGTAGGTTAGCTCTTGAGTCTGTCATCCAGGGGAAAAGGGAAACACAACTGCAACTAGAGAATCCATACTATTTTTCTTCCCTCAAGTCATCTCCTGTTGTTTACAAATGTCTGTTGGAGATATGCTTTAACTTGCATGTGTACTGGAGAGATGCGAATAGAACGAATTTGTACTCCGTAGAAAACAAAAGATTTCGCATGATAGGTGGATAATTGCAACGTCATCCGACATGTTGGTAAGCGTATGTATCGTGGAGCCCAAGAAGTTGGTTGACGTGTTGACTTTGGACAAAACAAAGCGTAACCCGTAGTGGGCTTCTGTCCCCTAATTAAGGCATATATGGGTCGGTGTCTGACATGACTCACTCACGGCTGGAGTTTCAGTGCTCTGCTATGAGGTCTGTTAATTATTGAGGGTAGTATTAATGTTAACAACATTGAATACGAAGCAAATGTGTTCTTGGCAAACCCCAAAATATTACTACAATTGGGGCTGCTATGTATTATGTTGACCTCAAGAACTGCCCATACTAACTAACCAATTAGATGCGCCGTTCTGACAGATCTGACCCCTAAGCCGGCTAGATCTTATGGCTTGCAGGGAGGAAAAGCAAACGCTCGACGGCCCTACTTGGCGGAAATAAGCTACTATACCAAGCCATCACGCCGAGATGTGGAGGCCACCCGCTTGTTATATGTATACTTTTATGAAGAAAGGCGCAGTTGAGTCCAGGCAGGCATCCGACATAAGTACGAAGTATGAACAGGGACATTCTCAGAGAACCAAGCAGGTTTGAGACCCAGCTGAAGCTTATTGGAACACCTCCTCGTCGGGGCTATGACGGAGTACGTAGTACGAAGTACTGTGCCACCCTAGTACTACTACTACTGCACGATTATGCTATGAGGAATCAATCCATTGGAAAAGCCTCGCCTCTCCACCTCGGCGAATAAAAGAAATTCGATCAATTCATTTTGCTAAAATGCCGGAGAAAATTAGTGTCTGTACGGAGTAGTCCAACCGTCACCGCCGCCATGTGTCATCATACATGTCGGGAACACGATGAGTTAGCAGCTTTGTGGCTTGTTGAGTGAGTTCCCTTAACAATATCGGGCCCTCTACGAGTCGTAGTAGTAGAAGCTCGGCGGTGCCGTTTTCCGAATTTTCAAGGCGGATTCCTCCAGAGACCTTTACTTGTGCCAATAGCATAAATATACTAGATTCGGGTAAGCTCTGCTTAAAATGAAGCTCCAACATGTGATAATCGAGGCGTACTCCGTACTCCGTTGATGATCAAACCACCAATCAATCAGTGGTAAGAAACTCGAGAGTGTACGAGCAAATAATAATACTACGTGCATATGAGATGGAGTGTACAAGCCTCAGTGTCCGTCGTCATCCCAGGCTATGCCCGGTAGGTGCAGAATGCAGCAAGCCGCCGAATCCCTCCAAGAAGAGCCTCGAGGGTAAAAAGGCGGCGATGGAAATGCAAACACTACTACGAGTACAAAGTAGTACTATCTATGTATCTATGTACTAATACTAGAAAGAGCGAGAGAGCTCGACACTCCGTTTCTACTCCGTACCATCGCTGCGTTTTGGTCTTTCTTGGCGGGACGGCACCTGGACAAGAGCCAAGGCTCGCCTCGCCCACTGAGGCGGTTCTCGCTCTCACTGCACTGAGCAGCGTGGCGGCAGAGTTGGCCCAGAACACTCCTCAGCCTCCGCCGCTCAGCGTTCCATTGGCTCAATTGAGCTCTGAGACCCAGACCAGCCAGTCCAGGATGGAGAGTGCAGGGGTTCGCCTTTTTTGAGCGGACGCTCGGTACCTACGGAGCAGCGGGTGAAAAAAAAATCAAATCAAATCAATTCTTACCAAGCCGAGATTAAAGGATCTCTTCAGATATGTACACAGAAAATAGCTCATAGGGCTACTAGGTACTAAGTAGCATGGAGCTTGTCAGGCAAAGTACCCCTCTAACAGACCGGATACCGCCTCCCGAGTCTCTTTGACTGTCATGGGGCTGAGAGACATGTATTCAATCGCCTGCGGGCATCCTTCGGCCGGTGTCTCTCATAATTTCCCATTCAACAAGCGTGCACGAGTATTTGTGCTGCCTCTCTCGCAGAGCCCCGTATGCATGGGCAGTATCACAGCACAGCCATATGGCAGAACTGCCTGCTTGGCTTCCTTGTTGATCAATCGTGGGTCAGCCTTGGCCCTTGGCAAGGCGAAATAGGGCAGAAGGTTTTTGTCGACAGACCACTGCATCAGTACGGCGTAAAAGCGAGTGTATTCCTGATCGACTCAGCCCCTGATGATGGAAGAAGGGAGAATGGGGCTTCGGGTCTTACGTTTAATAAAAGATTACCAAAGCTGAGAGAACCCCTATGGAGTCGCAATCATTTCGCAACCCGGTACGGAGTACTTCGTAGTCAGAAGCTCCGCCTATCCCGATTCATGATGGTCTTTGCTGCAGAGCACAGGCACTTGCTGTCGGGAAGCAATAAATAATGCTACATGCACGTTGCTCATCTCTTTGAAAATGCGCGCGCAATCGATGTGTAGCAATCCTGTCAGCTGGCTTTACTCGTACGTCTTATCACCCCACCACCACCCATCTATCTCGCCATTTTTCGACATATGGTGTTTTGTGTGTGTGCCTCTTGTGCAGCCAACTGCTGAAGAAGTCTTGACTCGTAACGAGACGCTGAGGGATTGCCATCATCTCATGCCATGCGAGTTTGCGACAACTTGACAGTAGTAAGGTGCGAGTAAGCATTTCCGCGGGTTTCAGGCCCCTGATAAAATTGAAGGGGGATAGAGAGCTGAAGGCACTCGGAGGATGCGACGTATTTGATTGTTACTGGGGTACAAATCCAATCCACTGCAAATATGCCCCCCTTTGCGCGGACACGTTACTTTGTGCTCCATGAACATTGTACCCCTACTATCACAGCCAGCTGTAAGATGAGATACGGAGCCCTATGTAGGAGTATTACTCGTAAATCCGTCGCTCCACAGCGGACTTTCTACCTACTCGTAGTACTACTACTACTACTACTACGGAGTACTAGCAGTGGTAATTAGTAATAAGCATGCTCGGACTCTGTTGTGAACCCAGGAGGCGATGAACCCATGCTCCGCATTCGCGAGGAACCATTATTCTAGTGCTAGTAATTCCGCAGGAATTGACCACTTGGCATACTTCGTAGAGCCATGACGAATGGCGCTGGCTCAGATAACAGGTACTCACTCCTCTTCTAGGCTTGCATGTGAAATGGTGTGTGAAACTCGCCGTGGACTCGTCATGAGAGGCACCTCTTATGCAGATGCAAGAGTCACGCGCACCAAAATCACGCTTTGAACGGAGCGCCAGCAGCAGTAGTAGTATCTGTGCATGCACAACTGCGGCCTCAAGCGACATTCGAATTTTATTTTTAAAATTTTTGTCCACTCTGGAAAATTTTGGCTCGCTCCGGCCCCATTATGCTCCGACGCATCCCTCTCGCAACTCCCAAGTGGGTCAGCTCTGGACCCCTGGAAAGCCCGCAAACCAACTAGTCCGGCGCGATGTCGTGCCCCAAACAGGACTAGCGGTGCCATAGTGAGGTTGCACCATTGTTAGGGGGCTATGATTGAGCACCGACCAGTCAGAGTCCAATTGAAGGCGCGCAACACGCGCGTCCGCTAGCCTCTCCGATACGTGCCACTATGTACAGGAATCCCCACGCATCTCACGAAAAAAAGCCCAATTTAATCAAAGCAAATGCAGTGATTTCCACGGTACCGGCCGTTGTCCCTCTATTTCATCTCACGCTCTGCTCTGCCTGTTGCCTGTTCCGTCTTGTCACTGGTCAGCGCTCGCCTTGTGGGTCTCTTTCCCATTATACCTGACCTTGTTTCCTTCTCCCATCACACCTGGGCTGAAACTTCGCCTTTCCGCCTTCACTATTTGGCGCTACAGTTTTCTTTTCTCTCCTTTTCTCCCACCACCTCTTCTCGCACTGCTTCTTCTACTACTACAACTACTACAATAATATCAGCTGCTGTCTGCAACAACAACCGCCATTGATTTCGAAGTCGTCGTCGTCGCTGTCGCTCGTCTTTATCGCAGCCGTCGCCATCGGCTCGCTTCTCTCCTCCCCCCTTACCGTCCGTCTCCCCCCGTCTGCCATCGCTTCTTGGCCTCAGCAATTGCGACAATGAGCTTCTTTGCGTGGTGCTCGCGACGCGTCGGCGGCCTGAGCATGCTTGCTCTCATCGGCCTGTCATACTATGTCATCACACGGGACTCTACTGTCCAGCGACAGGGCTACAAGTTTGAGCGGCCGGACTCCAAAGGCGCAGCGTACTCGTCCACCATTTCGACCACTGGCGCAGGCATCTGGACCTTGGTATTTGCCTATTATTGTCTATTAATTCATATTCTCGTTTTCATGTTTCCCCTTCGAGCATGCTGGTCGATCTGGGATATTACGCAGGCTCTCAAGCGATCCATGCAGAGTCGGGCTACGGAGGACTACAAGAACCTTGGCCTAGGTCGCCGCAGCTCCTTCGCCTCCGTCTCCAGCGCCGAGACCCTTACGTCTGACAACAATGGCATCTCTTCGACCAGCAGTGAGCTCAGCGACATTGAGGCCGAGTTGTATACCGACGGAAGCGAAATTCACCAAAATCCTGTTATTCACGTCATCATAATCCCTAATTACAAGGAAGAAATCGATACCCTGAAGGAAACGTTGGATGTCCTGGCATCACACCCTCAAGCCTCGAGCTGCTATGATGTAGGTTAACCCCTGTCGCCATCCACGTGTGTTGGTTAGTGACTCGACCACACCGTATGCTAATTGGCTGTTCGCTTCACAGGTCTACCTCGGAATGGAACTGCGAGAAACTGGCGGCGAATCAAAGGCGCTTGGTCTTATTCAAGAGTTCGCTAAGAAGTTCCGCTCCATTGACTACACTCTTCACCCAGGTGACATCCCAGGCGAGTCTGCTGGAAAGGGCAGCAACTTGGGTTGGGCGGCCCGCAAAATCAGCTCCAAGTATCCAATGGCCATGCGCAAAAACGTCGTTGTCACTGGAATTGATGGTATGTAATACAGGTCACGACAAGCGACTGAGTCTTGAGTTTTTTTTCAATGTGTCTATTTCTGCGGCTTAGCATGGATGTCATTTTACTGACACACTTTCACTACAGCTGACAGCCACCTCTCCGCTCGGTACTTCTCTCAAATCACCAACTTGCATCTGGTTCACCCTGAAACGGCCGCGACGACTTTGTACAGTGCCCCCATTATTTTTGATCGCAATGCTCACAGTGTGCCCGCCGTTGTCCGTGTTGCCGATATCCTATGGTGCGCTGCTGGAATGTCTGGTTTGTACCGAGGCTCTACGATCGCCCCTCCTACTTCCGTCTATTCTATGCCTCTGGTGCTTGTGGATCGGGTTAATGGCTGGGACTGCGACGCTGAAGCTATTGGCGAAGACCTGCACATGTATCTGAAGTGTTTCTTTGCTCTAAACGGACATTTGACTTCCCGCACCATTCTTAGCCCCGTCAGCCAGAGCAATGTTACAGGTGGTGGGAAGGGCGGCATTCGGGGCACTGTTGTCGACATCAAGGCTCGGTACAAGCAGGCTCTTCGTCACATGTGGGGTGCACTCGACTCTGGATTCGCGCTACGAAAAGGCGTCGAAATGTGGCAGGACAGGAAGTACACTTCGAGGGCCTTCCGTCCTCTCCATCGAACCCATGGCGACAGCTCTGATGTCTATTTCCCCGAAAGCCAGATCAATGACGATAGCCCGGTGCTTCCCGACGCAACTGGCGAGACTGGTGCTTTTTCGGATGTAACGCAGGACACTCTAAAGGAACCTCATTGGGAGCGCATGTTCTATATGGCTCACCGTTTGTTTGAGGCGCACTTCCTACCCATCCACATGACCGTCTTTGTTATTGCCTCAACCCTGTACATGTGGGTTACAGAGGGTAATGAGGACCCTCATAATCTGGCCTGGATCTTCAACATTTGCAACATTCTCCGAACCGTTGGCTTCATGGAGATAGCTTGCTACCTATTCCTCTACGAAAGCTACCACCGAATTTGTGTCACGGCTCGTGAGCGGGACATGACCAAGGCCGGACTTGCCGATGGCATGTGCTTTTCCCACCGCTCAATCAAGAAGAACTTCATTGACTACGTCATGGTTCCCCTCGTGGCTCCAATGTTTGGTTCTATACCCTGTGCTCAGGCGGAGATTTCACACTTTTGGACCGTCGATTTGGTGTATGCCGTCAGCAAAAAGGTTACTCGACAACGAGCGAAGTCTCTGGTAATTGAAGACATTGCATGAGCGCGCTGCATTATCGATTGTTTTGCATTTCTTCTTGTTCCCACTAGTCAGTTGACTGACTTGTGGGAAACCCAATTCTCTGTATGAATACCTTTTGAGCATTTTCACCACTTTGGAAAGAGGGCGGAATCTGCTGAGGAAGGGCGCAGATTTCAGGACTCATCTGTAAATAGACGGAATTTGGTCTTGTTTACGAGCGTGTCATGGATGGAGGCGTTTGATTTCTGGGGTCACGAACACTTTGACTGGAGTTGGGGGTTACGGACTAATATGCCCATAGCGTCATTGGCTGGGTTTTACATTCGCTTAAAAGCAACGGGACGAAGGATGATGAGCAAAGATGATGGTTTCTACCAGGGGCAAAGGTTTTCACCAACGGCTTCGAGCATCACTGCAGGACAACTGAGTCGACGACGATAGAGAGGCTGCTGCTGAGGAAAGCGGCAGGCGATATACCTTAATCTTAGCTCCATAATACTTAATATTATAACTATTCATGCACACAGTTGGCCACTACAGGCTGTGAGAGCATTGGAGTACGTGGACAGTGTTTCAACTTGTGGTGGTACATTACGCGGACGTCGATGGGATACGTAGGTAGCTGCCGGCTTTCCCGGATTTATCTTACACCCTGCCTAGGCCCAGCAAGTAGCGTCCAACTTCACTACTCCGCATTTGTGCTGTGATTCCGAGAGGCTTCGGCAAACGAACAAGTGCGAAGATTTCATACTCGTACTCGTAGACTCTGCTCCACAAACGGTGGTGATGTCGATCCGATGAGGTTCGGAACAAAGATGACCGTTGGCCAATCACTGAACAGAGTCGCATATGCCAAGTCTTGCGCCGCATGTGTTTGTGTGTCTTATCGGATCCGGAGAGCTTCGAGGGCCGATTGGACGAGGAAGATATCGCTGCTTTGCAGCTTGATGGGTTAGCATTTGTGCGAGGCTCATCGGCTCTTGTCGATATCACTCACCCCCAATGACACCTTCAACCCGTATGTCTGGACGAGTATATATAGGGATAGGATGGGAATGAATCTTGAATCTTGCTTCCCTCTCTTCTCCTCTTAACCAGTCAGCCAATTTCCTCCATCATACCACACTTCGTCTATAACAACACACCATCTATCCAAAGTTTGAACACAGCCCATCATGTCCAAGCAAGTCAAGATTGGTGTCTTTATCCCGGCAGACGCCCAACTGCTGGACGTTGCCGCCATCGACGCCTTGGGCTGCATGTCCAGGGAATATCTGGGTGACCTTCCATTCCCATCCGCCGTTATCGACGCAGCTCCCAATGTCTCCTTCTTCTACGTCACTGTCCCAGAGCAGAGGGACTCCATACAACTGACTGCCAGTATGACGATCAAGACGACTCACGCCTACACTGATCCCGAGGTCGCCCCAGGCAAACTGGATATCGTCGTTGTCCCCGGACCGAACCCTGTGGCCACGTTTGAGCAGGGTTCGTTGAAGTGGCTGCGAGAGCAATTTGAGACGCCGGGAGTGGATGTGCTGTGCATCTGCACCGGTATCCTTGTCTGTGGAGCGGCCGGCATTGTTGATGGCAGGCAGGCCAGCGGACCGAGGTCGCTGCAGGATATGATTCGGACGAGGTTTCCTAAAATCAAGCTGGTGGGAGATAGACAACGATGGGTGCAAGATGGTAACTTTTGGTCCAGTGGTAGGTCGTCTCCTCTCCCCATGTTGGTAGTATTTGGGAGGAGTCCATGGCTAATGGGCTTTGTGCAGGCGGCGTCACTAATGGGAATGACTTGGTGGCTGCGTATGCGCGGAGAAGCGGGCGTTGGCCCAAGGAGGTGGTGGAAATGGGATTGGAAATTACTGAGACTGGTGATCGTGGACAGTTTTACCCAGATGTCGAGGTTTAGGTCGTACCGGGGACGGCGTGAAGCTGCATATATGATAATCACCAATACTACTCTGGGAACCAAGGCATGTTGGCCTTGCTATGTTCGTGGTTGTCGATGACCTGATGGCTCTTTGGAACATCTCTTCTCTCTTTAGATAGGATAGCAATTCAAGCAAGGTCATCCAACTATTAATAGATACGTGCTGTTTGAGAAAGACTCGAGTCACTGACATGCAGGTGTACAGTAGGTTCTCATATGTACGAAGAAGATACTGGCTGCATGCACCTTGGCTGCTGACATTAGCGGTGAGACCACTGAAGGCACAACGGCGTGAATCCACTACCAAACAAGGATTCTCCACCAACAGCGGGGTGGTTACCGAGCCAGCGACCACGCTTTTCCGATAAGAGCCTTATCACCTCTGCTCATTGGCCAACCCTTCTGGACAGTGGGGGTCGCCTTGGGCTTATTCGAGGCTCTTGGAAAAAAAAAAGCGACCGAAATTTTTCGAGCTCCAAAGGCCAGCCGCGTTTTTCTTCCGTCGCGCACTCGAGTCGATCTCTTCTTCAACCTCGAACAAGCAACAACACACTCTACCAGAGCGTTGTCAGGAAAGAACTTGATCGCTCGCCTTTCTCGTCTATTAAATCATCAGATTAAACATAATCCCTTCATCATGTCTGCTGTTCCTGGTCCAGTTTACGGCCTCGAGGTCCCGCCTGGCGAGATCTTGATCCCGGCCGCCATGGAGTTTCCTGCCTCTGTAAGTTTTTTCCTTGCTGCCATTGAGCAAAACAAACTGCATACGCATGTCTCGGCATGCCTTTTCTTGCTGCCAGACTGCTCCCAGCGATGCGCATTTGCTTTCGACTGGCGCTAACACTGGACGTCGCAGTTCCGCATCACCATGGCTGCCCTGGATCCTACTGAGGAGCCCGAGGCCGATGAGAATGGCAACATCCCCGCTGTCCCCCGCTCAACATTGCGGCTGGTGAAGCGCGCCTTCCCTGGCCTTGAGGATGGTGAGGATGACGAGGTTGATGAGGAGTACATGAGGGCCCTGCTCGGCGGCTCTGATGATGAGGATGACGATGATGAAGAGGAGTCCAACGGTGGGCCTAGCGACCCTGCCAAGGTTAAGAAGCAGAAGCAGGCTGCCGCCATCAAGAAGCTCCTGGAGGCTGCTGTGGAAGGCGACTCTGATGATGAGGAGATGGAGGACGCCGAGGCCAGCAAGTCCAAGGGCAAGAATAAGGACAAGAAGGGTAAGGGTAAGGCTGTTGAGGAGGAGGAGTCTGAAGAGGATGAGGAGTCCGAGGACGATGATGACAGCGAGAGCGGTGATCTCGAGAACTTCGTTCTCTGCACGCTCGACACCGAGAAGGTGAGAAGCGCCACAGCCTGTGAAATGGTCTAACAGTGCAGTTTGCTAACACCCCCCCCAGCACTACCAGCAGCCTCTTGACATCACTGTCAATCACGGCGAAAAGGTCTTCTTCGTCGTCACCGGAACCCACACTGTCTACCTCACCGGCAACTACATCATGGATGATGAGCATGATCATGACCACGACGAGGACGATGAGGACGAGGATGACTATGACTTCTCCCCTGATGAGCTAGACTATGCCATGGGTGAGGACGCCAGTGATGATGAGAGCGACGATCTCGATGACGTCGATAACCCCCGTGTTACTGAGGTCGACTCCGACGAGGAGGTCCCCAAGCTGGTTGCAACCGAGAGCAAGAAGGGCAAGAACAAGCGCACCGCCGAGGAGGTTGAGGGCCTTGATGACTTGATTGCCAAGTCTGCTGAGCCTAAGCTCTCCAAGAAGCAGCAGAAGAAGCTCAAGGACAACAAGGGTGAGCCTGTTGCCGCTGAAGAGGCCAAGAAGGACGAGAAGACGGACGAGAAGAAGGATGAGAAGAAGGTCCAGTTCGCCAAGAACCTGGAGCAGGGCCCCACTGGCTCTGCTGCCAAGGCCAAGCAGGCTGGCAAGCAGTCTGCCGCTGTCAAGGTCGTCCAGGGCGTGACCATCGATGACCGCACCATCGGCAAGGGACGCACCGTCAAGAGTGGCGACACTGTTGGCGTCCGGTACATTGGCAAGCTGCAGAACGGACAGCAGTTTGATGGTAAGCAGGCTCCTTTCTAATCAAATCATCAACGAATACGTAGCTAACGTGGGTGGAACACAGCCAACAAGAAGGGCAAGCCTTTCTCCTTCAAGGCCGGCAAGGGCCAGGTCATCAAGGGCTGGGACATTGGTGTCGTTGGCATGGCCATCGGAGGAGAGCGACGACTGGTCATCCCTGCTCACCTTGCCTACGGTTCCAAGAGCCTGCCCGGCATTCCCGCCAACAGCCAACTGACCTTCGACATCAAGCTACTTGAGATCAAATGAGCCAAGTCCCTATGAGCTTGAGGTCTGCGTTGGATTTCTTCCAGTGTTATATGTACTAATTCTCTGCTCCCATATTCCATCGTCTCTGAAGACGTCGGGGAGGCTGGGGCGTGGTCGTTTGTTTAGGCTTTTGGTGTTTCATCCTTTTGATGCCATGCAGTGATGAAGAGTCTTGAACCCGGGGCTTCTGCAAGGACCTGCACTCCGTTGCGAGACAGTGGATGCAGCATGCAGATGGCTTGAGCGGGAATGATGAGGCGAGGAAACGCAGTGCATGGATTGGGCGTACGACTAGAGCAGTCTCTTCGTGTAAAATCTCTCTCATAGCTTTTAAGGGACGGTCAGTTCAGGGTTTGTTTGTAGACGATTTAGACGTCTATCAGAATAAAAGTTTGCTACCTATACCTATACCTATACCTATACCAATATAAATGCCTTTGTTGTGCTCATGTTCTTCCCAGGAGAGCAATATATCAATGCTTGTTGATTACCTTCTCCGTTCATCTAGACTGCTTCTGGAAGGAAGCATTGATCCTGACATGCAGGCAGTGACGATGACTGGTATGACAGGCTTGATTACCTGGACTCGTCTAGTGATGACAAAGGGAAGGAGCCCTCCATTCAGAGAACCTCGTCTCGGTGCCCTCTGCTCATCATGATCTAGCCGTATATCTGCTTTTCCTTTCGTCATTCTCGTCGCGTCCATTTCCATGATTATGACGCTGTCTTTCCTTAATAACTAATGCATCTGAACGAACCCATCATCATCATCACAACAAGCATTGATTCTTCATCAACAACATATCCTCAATGCTTCTATTTCGATCATTCAACTTCTCGATTACCCGCTGAGCAAGATGCGGTCTCGTCTGCTCAGCAACAAGCATAGTTGTCCCACGCTGGATCCCATCTCCAGCAAGCAAAACCTTTCTCTCAGCGCTTCATTTCCGCTACTTACAAATGGTGAGGAGACTGCTGTCGTCTCAGAAGTTCCAAAGCTTCATCATGCAGGGTCAAGAGTCTGGTCTGAGATTCGAGGCGCCATCAAAGCCATTGGGAGAAATAGCCGCAGCAGTAAGTTACCTCTTCACACGTCCTCCTAGGTCAAGTCTGGCTAACATATTGCAGGTTCGCAGGGCTCTACCGTCCTCGAATAGTGTCCAGGCGAAGCGCCACCAGTCCCCAACAAAGGCAAGGCATCGACAGCCGCTACGCAGGTCGGGGATCCGTTTACTCCTACACGCAAGTCAAAGGGAATCACGCCAAGAGAACTTGTCAGAAAACTACGTCTTGATACATTGGGCCTGGCACCGACCAACACGGTGATTCTTCGTAGCTCTCCTTCGAAACGCAGGGGCTCGCTCCAAGTTCTTGCCAGCGACACCGACTCCGATTCATCCAGCGACCCAGACAGTTCATGTTCTTGGTCGTCTGCATATAGCAGCAGGCTGACAAGCCCAGAGGAAAATTCCACAAGAAAGACTTCTGTTGACTCTCGTTTCTCAGGGTCGCCTTCAGTCAAAAACAGTCCAAAGCGAAGGCATAGCCGCAGGAACCGATGGACCAGATCCAGCCCTGAGGGGGCCGCTCTAGACACGATTGAAGAATCTGGCGTTAACAACGTCCAGCCAACCATTCTTACCATTGAACGGGCGGCGGCAGCCAAGATATATCTCGAAACTCACTTCAACGATCTCCTCAATAAACCGCAATCCTGGTCTGTTCGGCGCCAGTACCTCGAGTCCCAACTCTATTACAGCCCTCACCTAAGCATTGAACAGAAAGACACAATTCGAAGATCGTTTTACCATCAAGAGAACTGCCATCTGAGGGAAATACGGGTCTTGAAGTCTCAAGGCGTAGTCAAATCCAGGGAACAGGATGTGAATCCCTTTCTAGCGAGGTATGAGCCCATCAAAGTCCTGGGCAAAGGGAGTTTCGGTGTTGTGCGATTGGTCCGTGAGAGGTTCAGTTCGGAAAACCCTTACGGAAATCAAGTCTATGCCATGAAGGTAATTCGAAAGTCGGACATGCTTCGAAGCAGTCAGGAAGGCCATCTTCGTGCTGAGCGAGATTTTCTCGTGGCTTCCGAAGGAGCCAACTGGTACGTGATGATTCAAGCATGCTTCTCCTTGGTTTTTTCATCTTCCTTTTCCCCCCAGGGCTGACACTGCTCTTCAGGGTGGTACCCTTGGTCGCTAGTTTTCAAGACCTTACGAGCCTATATCTTGTCATGGAATACATGCCTGGAGGCGACTTTCTGGGGCTTCTGATTCGTGAAAATATCCTACACGAAAGCGTGGCCCGTTTCTACATTGCTGAGATGATTCTTGCTGTTGAGGAGGCGCACCGTCTGGGATTTATCCACAGGGATATCAAGCCAGACAATTTTCTCATCTCCAGCTCCGGACATCTCAAGATTTCAGATTTCGGGCTTGCCTTTGATGGCCATTGGTCCCACGATGCGTTGTACTATAATTATCATCGGTACTCACTTCTTCGAAAGCTAGACATCAATGTTGATGGAGACCAGAAAGACCAGGAGAGCAACAAGACTGTACAAGGACGCGCTGATATATCCAAGGCTCTAACAGCAGGTTTGGGGCGGCATGAAAAGCAAAACATGGATCAGGATCTCGCCAGTCTTCTTGGGTGGAGGAACAGATACGGCAATCGCACAAGGGCTAATTCTGTTGTCGGCACCAGTCAGTACATGGCTCCAGAGGTGATCCAATCCCCAAACTACTACGACGGCAGATGCGATTGGTAGAGCATTGGCATCATTCTGTACGAGTGCCTATATGGACACACGCCTTTCCTTAACGAGGGAGGCCGGAGCCCAACGAAAGACAAGATAAAAGTGAGTGGTGATTCGCACGGTGGTTTGCCGGTCAACAGCATACACTTACACTCGAGCAGAAATTCAAGGAGATCTTCCATTTTCCTCCAAGACCTCCCGTCAGTGACAGGTGCAAAGATCTGATTTACCGCTTGATCCAGGACAAGGAGGTTCGACTATGCTCTAGACGATACCAGATGCTTGACCGCGGCCAGCGATCGGTGGATGTTTTTGGGCGGTATGTGTTACCCGACGATGCCGAGGACATCAAAGCCCATCGATGGTTCAAGAGCATCCCCTGGGACCGCCTGCAAACGATCACGCCGCCATTCATCCCCCACATCAACAGCGCAGAAGACACACACTATTTTGATGAGTCGGAGCCCGTTGATGACCTGTCCGAGTCGTCGGCTGAAATAGCTGAGCTCACCCCCGATGATGTTCGGACACTGTTGCGAGACTTCAGTCCAAACCTACAAAACGCGGCGATACACCTAATCTCTACACCATATGACTCGGGAGCTCTTCGAACCAGAGACCTTGAGGTTGACACATGGATAGGGTTTTCAGCAGAAGAGAGGGAATTGTTAAAGAGGTTTGTCAGGGAATACGGACGGAAAATGCCCAAGAGACCAAGGGATATCATTCTGCGAGACGAGAATATCAAGGATGTGGCAATGGAGGTGAGAAAGCAGACAGCATTCATGGGCTACACGTGGAGGAGGATGAGGCCAGGGGGTTATGTGATGCCCAAGTGGGTGGACTGATTTGAGTGTCTGACTGGTCGTGATGCATTGGGCATTCTCACGAACCCCCCAGTGACCATCAGGAACATGGCGTCGACTTGATGAGTGCAAGACATGGGCGCCTGACTGGTGAACTTGGTCCCCGATATGAGAGGAGGATGCGTGGTTGAATAGAATTAGATAGCATTATTCACGGAAAGGGCGGCGCTTTTATGGGCTATCAGAGGTGTGCCCTGTGTATCCTTGACTCGGTCGTCTCACGCTGGTTGTTTTGGTGAGAGAAAGGAGCAGTTAAGACAATAGGGTATAATAGTAGCAGTAATTAGAGATTGACTCAACTCTCTTTGGGAAGCTGACGATTCGTAATGGGATCTGTTGACGCAAAGGATCTAGCAGTCCGGATCTCCCACTCAAACTCCTTGAGGGCGCGGATCTCGGATGAGAAAAAGAGCAAGGCAAGCAGGCCATCGATGGCGCCAGCGGTAAGGCCCAAGCTGGCAAGGAGCATAAGAAGGAAAGCGACGAAGTTGCGGGGACTGAACCAGACGGCAACAAGGCAGGCAACCCAGATGAAGACGGCGGCATAGAAGTGGACGGCACGCCAATATCGCTGGCTGACTTCACGAGCCATATACGGGTGGATAGTAGCGAGGATTTCATCATAGACAGCCGGGGAGAGGTTCTCATTGTTGTCGTTGGTGGTATCTGAGAGGAGTTGGGCGTCGTGTTCGGGAGAAGAGGGGTTGAGTGATGTGGTGTGTAGTTTGAGGGTGGCGAAGACGGCGAAGTGATCGGAGAGGGAGACGTGAAGTTCTGGATGGCGTTGGGTCATGGCTACGGAAGCGGATTTGACGACCCAGCCAAGGCGTGTAGATAACGATGACGATGATGATGGTCCAGATTCGGAGCTGCCGGTAGAGGCAAAGATGTAGTCGAGACGCTTGCCTTTGGGATCGGGAGAGTTGGGATCAACAGGGCAAGGGTCGCCAGCACGGAGACGGTTCTGGGCGTTCTTTGTCCAGCGCCAGGTGTTGTAGACGCCGTCGCTGGTGGCGCCGTTGACGCGGAGGTTGAACTCGGCGGTGGGGACGGACCGGCCCCGGGTCAGCTCGGCCGGGTCGGAGGCGGGGCCGAGTGAGCTGTCCGAGTGGAGGACACGCCAGACGTCGCGGAGCGGAGTGCGGCCGGTGATGATGCGGTGGGCGAGGGAGAGGGGGAGCATGTTGTAGTCACCGAGGGCAACGACGAGATGGCCTCGGGAGGAGGCGCCGCGGAGCAGCTTGGAGAGTTCCCAGGCCTGGGCGGCGCGGTGGCAGAGGTAGGAGTCGTTGGGGCCGGATTCATAGGGGGCGTGAGTCTTTCACATGAGTGAGTGAGTGAGCGAGTGAGTGAGTGTAAGCTGGCTGGACTTACATGGGTGTTGAAGACGTCAATGACGTCCTTCTCGCCGGACCCGAATCTGACGCTCGCACAGGCAACGCCTTTGCCAACGAACCAGTCACCCCTCCAAAACGCCGTGGGCCTGCCATTGAGAGGATACTGAAACATGGAGCTCGACTCGAGCGGCCAGCGGCTCAGGATGGCGAGACCACCGCCAAATACGCCGCTGTGGTAGAACTTGCCGTATGGTAAGAGGCTGGCAGTGGCATCGCGGATGGCGCGGTAGTCGTCCTTGGTCCAGCACTCCTGGAGGCAGACGATGTCGGGAGACGGAGTCATGAGGGCGAGTTGGCGGCCGATTTCAGCGAGGCGGGGGGTGCGGAGGGCGGAGATGTGGAGGAGGCCCCAGCAGTTGAGTGTGAGGAGGTTGATTTCAGTGACATTGTGGCTGTTGTTGGAGTTGGTGGCGTCCATGGCTGCTGCGAGAAGTTGAAGATGAGTTGTATGAGTTGAGTTGTATGAGTTGAGTTGTATGAGTTGAGTTGTATGAGTTGAGTTGTATGAGTTGAGTTGTATGAGTTGAGTTGTATGAGTTGAGTTGTATGAGTTGAGTTGAGTTGAGTTGAGGTGATGATAGTTGGGCGGCTGCCTACCCTACACACGAGGTGGAGATTTTAGGCCCGAATCTTCGGAGGTATGTGCAGTTGATATAAAGAAGTACACAGTGTAATACGGAGTACTCCGTCCGTACTTGGATAAAATAAAATACGGTTCCATTCTTTTCTTGCTTGAAAGGGAAGCAAAGCTATGAGATAGATGATCCCGATTGTAAGCATCATCGAGCATAAGTAGTTACACACTTCTTTGCATGAACGGCTCTCGTTCCAATTCGACCAGAGGAATCCATCCATGTCAACGCGCGCTATTAGACGCAAAGACGCCACTGACTCAACATAATATTATGCGCCGCGCCCGTGAGTGAGTGTCCCCGAAAGATGGATTTCTCATCCAATACGCGCATCTTCACCCTACCCTAGGCTATCGCCATGTGCAAGTCTCACTCCGTTGACAAATCTAGATAAAACGATCCACACATATCTACATAGGTACTAGTAGTATACTTCATTAGGCTGGTGACGGTAGTATAAGTGCCAGTCTTCTCCCCCCATTAATTCATCTTCACCGAGTTGAATACTCATCATCATCATCGTCATACTAGTACTATTTTGCTGCAGATGACGCTATATTGCTATACTGTCTCTAAATCATACAAAGCACATCAATCACCTAAACCACAAATAATACCTCCTTCACCATGTCTGAAGTCTTCGAAATCGGCATCCTCACCTTCAACGACTCCCCCTCAACCCCTCCCCCCGCCTTCATCTCCGCCTGCACCACCCTCAGCTCCGTCTCCGGCGTCTTAGGCGTCTATCTCGGCGAGCATCTCGAGAGCCCTGGCCGCTTCTCCTGGGCCGTCCGCTGGGATGAGCTGTCCTCTATCCACGCCTTCCACGCGTCCCCCGAATTCCCGGCCTGGACCGCCTCCCTCGGCTCATCGCTCGCCTCGCTGAGCATCCTCAAGTCTGTGCTTGCGCCTGGCAGTGACATGGCCGCTGCTCTGGAGGCGCCGTGCACCGAGGTGTTTACTTGTTCTGGTGCGGAGGACGATTTCATGGAAAAGCACATGGGGCCGTTTACCCACGCTGTGACCAAGGATAACCTCCTGAAGGGCTACCATGGCTATGCGCTTGGGCAGTTTGAGGCGGGCACTCAAGTTGCTGCTGAGGCGCCGGAGGATAAGGTTGTGGTTTTGATGTTGGGATGGGATAGTATGGAGGCTCATTTTGCCGAGAGAGGAGAGGGCAAACGTAAGTTCCCGTCATCATTGATGGCTTCTCCATGATACATATTCACTGCAAGGAACTAACAATGCTCTGTAGTGATTGACAACAACATTCACCTTGTCAGAGAGGGCCACAAATCCGCTAATATGGTAAGATTTTTTTTAAGTCTCCAAAACCCTCGTATCCTGCCAGAGCTAATCTATGTTGCCAGTACCATGTCCAGTTTAAGAAGCTGTAAGGTAGCTTGGATAGCCATAAGCAGGTGTGTATTGATAGCGCAAGACACAAGGTATTCTTGAATAGATAGCTATCTTCTATATGGATGGGTACGGATATGTAGTCACAATAATATACGTAGCCTACCTTAAAGGAAGTCAGGCCAAGTACCAAGAAGAAACATGTGCAATATTAGAACGAATACTTTTTGCAATCGCTTTCAGTGCGAATGGATTGTCTCCCAAAAACAAATCAGGGTCACCGACTCCCTCCCAGTCAAGCAAAATGAGAAAACACAGAGCACAAAGAGCACCGTCCCGTTAAAGCACCCCATCTAGTGAATTTCGAATCCCCACCTGCACTCAGTCCTGGACCGTCAGGAATAGTTTGTAGCTTTCCATAACCATATGGCTCTCTCATTGTCCCTAGTAAGAAGATTACATAGTCCACCGTATGTATGTATTCCTTTGTCTCAATCAACAAAGAAAAAGTAAAAAGAGAACCCCAACATGAATTGCACCTCGCTCGCCCGTCATCGCGCCTGATTAAATTCGGTGCTTTTCCGATTCTGTTTTTGCGTAAGTTGGTTAGAAGGTCACACTTAGCTGCTGCCGCTGGTTCTGTTTTGTGTCTCACCGAGTCGAGAGTACAACATGTACAGAGCCATACGGTTGCATTCCTCCGTTCCAGTAATCGTCACCAGTCGTTCGTTACTGTTGTCCTGAGGCTCATTAATTTTGATCACGCTACCGCTCATCTGTCGAATCTCATTGATCTTCTGTCCACCCTTGCCGATGATGGCGCCAACCATGTCGTTCGGAATGTATATCTGCTGAGTGATGGGGCCTCCGGGCATACCAGCATGCATCGGCTGCTGGCCTTGGGGACCACCGTGTGGTTGCGGGCCGGTATGAGGCGCAATGTGTGGCTGGACGTGAGGAGCAGCGGCTCCATAGGCTGCTGCGGGCTGGCCTCCGTACTGCATGGGGATGGCGGGATTACCGTGGGGAGCTCCGTGAGGGTAGGGTTGCGGGTACGGCGCAGGTGGCGCGTGTTGAGGGCGCCGCTCCTGGTGACGACCATAGTTCTCAGCACGACCGTAGTGTCCGGACGCCGGCTGAGGGGAATACGGAACGACTTGCATGCCGCCGGGGATCGATCCGACTGGCGCACCACTCCTGGTAGCATACGCCGAGGCGGCCGGACCACCGAATCGCTCATTCAACTGCTCGAGCAGCGTGCTGCCGACATAATACGTGGCAATGTGCACAGCATCGGCAACGCCCATGACCACCAGAGAGCGCTCGCTTGACATAGGAAGGCAAGAATCCGATGCATTCAGCCTCGCTCCGGAGGCCTCCTGAATCTCTCGGATCCGAGAGCCACCCTTACCAATAATAGAGCCGATGAGGATGTGAGGAATGAGAAGACGAAGAGGGTAGGTCTTGGAGGAAGCGGTGGAGGCCTCCCCAAGCGGCTCGTTGTTCAACGTCCGAATAATCAAACCAAAGGCCTATGAAAGGTTTAGCACATACCAGAAAGACGCTGTCGACGAACAAAGACCGTGTTCGTTTGTTCTTACCTTGGCAACTGCATCGACAATGCCACTGACCGTCAGGATTCGTTCGACGGCTCCCTTCTGGTAATCGCTCACAGTACACTTCGCATTAGACATCTTGCGGATATTTGATACATTCTCACCACCCTTGCCGATGATGGTGGCAGCCTCAGGGCTAGAGATGACGGCCCGGATATGGATCCATGAGCTCTCATCATGTGCTGCAGCAGAGCTAGCGGGCACCGATGACATGGCACCTGCTGTTGAGATCGAAGTCTTCGCATCGTTGGTGGCATCAGTCGTAGCGGTTTCAGTCAGCTCTGCCGAGACGCCATTGGTGTTGTCCTCGCCATTCTGCTCGGCAACATTGGCGGGCGCCTTGGTGACGACGTCAAGCTTCTCCGTCTCTTCCTGGGTCTTGACAACCTTGTCGAGGGCGAGTCGCTTCGCATCGGGCTGGTCAGTAGCGCGCGAAGGGGAAGAGGCCTCTTCAAGAGGGCGCTTGACCGATTGAGTGGGCTGGGGCGGCGAGGTCGACATTTTTGCTTCTTGAAGTGAAAGAAAAAATAAAATCACAAGGAGACGAATATAGAGCCGTCTAAAAGGCGATGATGATCAAGGTCCTCTTCTATTTTCTTCGTCTTATCTACACTCAGGGGGTTTTCGAAGGAAAACGTGCTGGTGTAGTGACTAGATCGGTGGTAGGGTCGGCTGTCCCGTGCAGAGTTCGTGATGTGACTGGTGTCGCAAGGGCGCTGCCCCAAACTGTGTAACGGAATTGAGGTTGTAAGGGAGGAGTTGTGAATCTCAAGGGTATCCTCTTCTCCCGCTCTAGGCGCTCCAGAACTCCTGCAAAGGTGCCGAATCGCTAGAGTCTCCGGTGATTCCCCAAACGGTGGATGGAAAGAAAGGGCGATGATGAGATTGAGTGGCTGATAGATAGTGAAGAGGATGGTGAAGCGATCGGTGCTGGGACAGATGTCTCGAAAGCAGAAAATGGAAGAGACAGGCGCTCCGCTCAAACCTTTTTGGCCAGACCCTTACGAGTGGCGCCAGGGAATCCTCACAACAGGCAAACAAACACACAAGCCTTGCGCGCGCGCGTTTGGAAAGGCAGTTGGCGACAGCTCCTCGAGGGCGCGAAAAGCGGAGATGATTCAGCGACGGATCGCCCGTGTTTGCTGGCTCGGCAGCTCCGTTGATTCCCCAAAGTAAAATGAGTCAAAGCTTCAAACCGAGTCGAAAACAATGAAAAACCGAAGGCGGCGAGATGGAAACCCCCGTGGCACCAGAAAGAAAAAAGGATGATGGATAGGTGATGGACTGGCGGGTGGCGCGTCGCGAGGAGAGGAGGTGTTGGAGGCAAAGGTTCTAAAAGAGAGAGCTTTGCTGAAACCAGATTACGCCCCATGCTCCCTGGCTAGGATGACTGCAGGACGGTCACGTGGTAGATGAGACAAAACGGGACTGCACTGTGTGTTGGTCGAAGCTGCAGAGCTCTTTTACGCGGATTAGTGGACCTTACAGCGCTGTAAGAGCATACCTTTAGGGACAGTTTACACAGTTTAGAGACTGTGAACATATCAAGACAGCTCAATTGCATCGCATTGATTGATGGCGTCAACCATCGCCTGGCTTGAATAATACCTTTCAAATGGATGACAGATCGCGTAGCTCAGAGGCGCAGGCGCATGCTGCGAATCTGGAATACACATTGAAGGAGCTCCAGCGAAAAGTGAGAGAATACGAAACTGAGTTGAACGAGGTAAGAACTGCGAGATGCGCGAACAAAGGAACTATAGCATGACTGACACTCTATGTAGCTGCGATCTTCTCAACATGGAGCTCCCCAATCAGCTGCTGAGCAAGCCCAAGTCATCAAGACAGCCCTGGAAGATGTCACCAACTCTGAGCCTTTCCTCCCATTCCCTGGGTCTGTTCTCCCTGCCCTGCTAGCCCTGCGGAAGACGCACCGGGCGATTGAGGAGTCCAAGGCGTTCCTCGCTTCCCGGAGCGAGGTGAACGACAAAGAGAAACGCCAGCTGGAAGCTGATAAAACTGCACTGAGAGACCATAAGCTCCTCAATGAAGCTCTCAGTGCTAGGGTCCAGTCTCTAGGCACAGAACTGGGCTCGCAAGCTGAAATGCGTCCCGAGGATGGGACTCGCGAGCGGATAGAGGAGTTGGAGAGGAAGAAACAAAACTACAACCGGGAGACGTCCAAGCTAATGAAAGCCTTGAATCGCTTCATTGATGACCACCTGGCGAGTATGTTGGCAGCAGAAGACCTAGGAGGGCCAGTTGTCGGGGACATGATGGACATTGACACTGAGGATCTTGCTACCGGCTTCAATACTCAGGGGAAGCTAAAGAAAGCCAAGGGGGACGTCAACCAGGACAAAAGACAACGTCGCATCGACGAAATTTGGGGCCCGAGTAATGAAGAAGCTGGTCAAGAGCAACAGACAGATGAGGTCGCAGCCGCAGGGATCGAGATGCGCCAATTGGCAGAAGAGCTTCTCAACAGGCTGGTTGAAGCAAAGGGAAGCAATTCGGAAGCGTACGTACAGCTGCCGCGAGAGACGGCAGCAGCCAGGTTCCTTATACGGTCCAAGGTGGCTCAGTTCCACCCCAAGGATGCGACGAGGATACGTCTGATGGACTTTGGAAGGGAATTGGAGGATTGATGACTACGATTTGGGAGTCTGCAATTGTTGTATGAAGAGGTGTGCTATTGGTATAGAAAGCTGCTCAGTCATCCCTCAGCGTGGAGTTGAGGTTCTGTATACTATCTACTCGTGGAATACGAAGTACTATTGCGATGAAATCAGACGAAGCAAAACGTGTGATGCTTTCCGTATATGCAAGGAGGTTAATAGAAGCAACCACTCAATCACGGCGCCATCTTCATTGGTCAATTCCTCAGCACACCGCGCTTTCGTCCCGCATTCGCGTGTCGCGTGTTACCACTCGATTGGCATCATTGCTTCTTATCTATCGCATCAGTTCCCCATATTATCTACATATTATTACTACTATTACTACTATTACTACTGCACGCATTGCTCTCCCAACTCTGCTCCGCATCAGATCGCCAACTCATTGATAACAATGTCCACAATTCCCGACAACGAAAACATCATCAAATCTCCGCCAGCCAAACGCGTCAAGACCATCCCCGACGAGACCATCGCTGCTGTAGCACCACCACCATCAGCCATGGCGACTTCTTCCATTCCTCCTCTGCAGATCAAGAAGCTCTCGCCGCAAGGTCGTCTGCCCACTCGTGGTAGCGCCTTTGCCGCTGGCTATGACATCTACGCTGCGCGAGACACCACCATCCCTGCAAGGGGAAAGGCCCTCGTCGACACAGACATCAGCATCGCCGTGCCGGCTGGAACTTGTACGTCCACCACTCTGACATGGACATACACATGGACTATAGATATATGCTAAACTATGACTAGACGGCCGAATTGCCCCCCGATCCGGCCTCGCGTCCAAGCACTTCATCGACACGGGTGCTGGCGTCATCGATGCCGATTACCGCGGCCAGGTCAAGGTGCTGCT
The DNA here is from genome assembly GCA_008477525.1 of Hypomyces perniciosus. Taxonomy (NCBI): domain Eukaryota; kingdom Fungi; phylum Ascomycota; class Sordariomycetes; order Hypocreales; family Hypocreaceae; genus Hypomyces; species Hypomyces perniciosus. Next base: position 2,078,949 of record SPDT01000006.1, read on the forward strand.
CTTCAACCACGCCGAGACCGATTTCGAGATCAAGGAGGGCGATCGGATCGCGCAGCTGGTGCTTGAGCGCATCGTCACACCGGAGGTGGTCGAGGTGGAGGAGCTAGAGGAGAGCGTACGTGGTGCTGGCGGCTTTGGCAGCACAGGCACGAACTAAAGAGATGATACGGACGGACTAGACCTTCGTGGCCGAAAACGACAGGGGAAAGACAAATATTATTAGATATCCAATATCCAAGATAGACGAGAATCGTCCACAAAGCAAACATAGAGCCCATCTCTATTCTATTCTATTCTATTCCCGTCCATGTCCCCCACCCCCAAGGGGATCTACAAGCTCTTCGCTCTAAACTGTACAGTCGGAGACCTCAAGCTGTCCACATTCGTCACGAGCTGCAACTCAGCAGCCTTGCTCTTCACAATCTGCACCTTCTTTTCATCCTTCTTATCCTCTTCAGACAGGCGAGCCCAAGTCCGCTCCATCACTGCCTCCATGCTGTCCCTGGTTCTAGTCAGAACCTCATGCATGCTCGCCAGGACCTTCTCCGCGGCCCTTGCCAGCGGCAACTCTTTCGCGGGGACGTCATCGTCGCTCAGCCAGCTCGCGCGGTTGGACAGCCCTGGGACAGCGTGCACGGCCTCGTGGATGCGCCTCGTGACGAGGGCGCCGAACATGTCACCCGTTCCACAGAAGTAGCAGTCGATGGAAGGAAACACAATCTCGAAGAGCCGCGCTTTTCGGTCCGAGGTCATGCTGGAGCCGATGACTGACAGGTGAGAGGGTGGATGACCTGGGGCTGAGAAATTGACAGAGGTGATGATGATATGGGGGACGTGGTATTTGTCGTGAAGGACTTGAATGGCCTTGCCGAGGCTGTCCATGTCGACGATCTTTACGTCGGAGAGAAGTCTAAGCAACGTCAGCAGGGCGTTGATTTCTCCCGTCAATCGGCAAGCAGGCAGACATACTCGGCTTCATATTGGTTAGGCAGTATCAGATCCGCATACGGGAGGAGAGCCTTGTACGCAGGAACGACGTCTTGGGCCACATAGATGTGGCCATTGTCGCCCATGACAGGATCCAAGACCCAGAAGAATCTACCGGGGTTCTTTTGTGACTTCTCCTTGAGCTCCTTTGCGATGTTGCCCACGGCGACCACAGCCTCTGCGCCGGGGATATACCCAGAGAGCATCATGTCGAAGTCATCCAGGTATGACTGCCTCAGCCCATCATAGAGGTCTGTAATCTCCTGAGCAGAGACTCTGGTTCCTGTCCATTGTGTGTAACCAGTGTGATTGCTAAACTGAACCGTGTTTAACGCAGCGACATCGCAGCCAAGAGACTGGAGCGCAAAGACGGCCACCTTGTTTCCTACATTGCTGACGATATGTTAGCTTGCAATCCCCAGACCTCACTCACACCCCTCAAGTTCATCTTCGTCATACCCTGAGACCACCTGAGACCAGCCAAAAAAGATGCAGTCAGCCCACTGAGAACCAGCTACTAATAATAACACAGGGTCACAGTCACTTACATGGCTAGCAACCGCCAGCACCCGCGTTGCAGGCGTGGAGGGGCTTGCAGACATCGTTTCGGGGGGGGGGGGGGTTGTCCTCGTATGTACGAAGTAATATGATATGATATGATATGCAAATGCAAATGCATATGCAAATGCAAATGCAAATGCAAATGCAATGCACGCGCTGTTTGCTTGTTAAACGGGATATGAGATAAATGGAAGCCTGAAGGCACGTTGCAATAAGCAGTTATCAGCTACCACTATAATAGTTGTTAGACCTAGGTATCTATATCCGTCGTGGTCATTATTTATAATGAGCAATTCCAAGAGCCCCGCCTACAAGATCCGATCTTAGGCCGTGCAAGTAGGCGGTCTGTGGGTGACGGCACTGACGGATCTAGCCATGAAACATTCCTTCAGCAGGGAGAAAGCAGGGCGATAATAATATTAACAGCGGTAGACCGAGATACGAGGGCACGAGTCAGGAGAGTCAGGAGAGTCAGGAGAGTCAAACCCCTATTAAACAGGATCCGTCAAACGAACAGCATCTTGAATCATTATCGTGATGGCACACCGCAACTAACATGGCTCTTTTATAGCTACAAATACTTGATGGATATCCATTCCCCTCCCTGTTTTTACCCGTCTCCGTGCGTGCATGCATGCATGCATCCACCGGATCTGAGTTGTGTCCTCCTCCCTTCAACGCCAACCTACTGTATGCGGGGGATTGTACGTCGTATTCATATTGTGTGTGTTCCAAATACATTCTTTACTCGTCCTCGCCAATCTGTAAATAGCGGTGTTAGCATACCCCGGCTTGGATAGCAAGAGTGGGTGGAAACCGTAGGGCGAACAAACCTTGGGGGCAAGGTAGAAGCGCAAGAAGCTGCTGCCAGACAGGTTGTACTCAACAAGGAGCGGCACCTCGCTGGACAGGCAGATCTTGACCTGGTTGGAGAGGGCGGCCGCCTTGCAGAAGTTGACGAGGTACTTGAGCGAGAAGGTCAGGGATACGGGCTCCGTCAGCTCAATGTCCACGTTCAACTCGGGCTTCTCGACATTGGTGTGGCTTCGCAGGGTGACTGATCCATTGCCAATGTCACCGTTGCAAGAGAACTTGACACCGTCCTTGGAAGCTTCGATACCGACTGTTGTCGAGGTTCAATATTAGTTTTCAAAAGTTCACTTCCTGAGCACAGCGAATCACCATGCACACAACGTACCTGATTCTGACATGGCAGCCAAGTCGGTGCAAATTCTCCGGAACTCAGCGGCAGGCATGGCAATAGTAGCCGCGTACTCGGTCTCCGGAATACCCAGGTGCTCCTGGTCAATGTCCATGAGCTTGAGGTCATACTCGCTGATGCGGTCATTGTCGCTGCTCTCAAAAATCAGGTTCAGCACATCGGGAGCGTCCTCCGCCTTGAGTGTCAGGATGTCGTCGTTCTGGGCCGCGCGCAGCACCTTGGTCAGCGACGTCAGGTTGACTCCGAGGGCGATATTGCGGTCGCATCGGTACGGTGAGAAACCCTCAGCCTTGAGCATCATCGACACGAGGGCCACGTGCGAATTGTCCATGGCCTGGAGCGCAATGCCGGAGTCATTGCAGTCGAAGTTGCAATCCTGGACGAGGTCCTTGATGGCATCAACCACCTATTTTCCCCTCTTGTTAGCGCGAGTCGGCATCATGGGAGTGAGCACAACAAATCAAATCATTACCTTCTTCAGGATGTTAGCCTGCTCAAGCCGTGCCTCCAACATTGCTGCTTCGCGTTAGAGAACCTCCTATGCGCACACAAGGGGTGCCAGCTTGGGCGGCGAGTCCAACGTACTGACTGGGTTTTGGAGAAGCTGGATGAAGACCGTAGGTAGCGAAAAGGAAGGCAAAGGCTGTTTTACAGAGCGCAGACACAGAACGAAAGAGTCTGGTGCTGTGAGGTTGCGATACACACAAGGTCAAGTTGGTGGTAGAGAGGATAGGAAGTGGTATGTTCAAGGCGGAAAGCAAAAAGCACTTTACACGATAGCAGGGGAGCTTGTGGGCTAGCGAGACGCGTCTCAGCGGGGGCTGCATTTTTTGGTGAAAGGCGACGCCAATGTTACGCGGGGCAGACGTGACAAGGTACGAAGTACGAAGTATTGTACAAAGTAATACTTGCAGACGACAAAACGAAAAACTTCATGAGATAATAGGTTCTTGTAGGTCATCATTTCGTGCATTCTGTCAGTCTGGTTTGAGTGTTTACTTACATATGAAAAAGAGAAAGAAAAAAAAAAACAATGTGCCCGGAACAGAACAGAAAGAATGTGCCAATGTCTATATGCAGATGCTTTGCGGGTGATCCCATCTTGTAGCCATCGTCATGAGGTGTTCCATCTATATACATCGAAAACAATTCAACTGCCAGGCACCAAACCGAACCGCCATCTCGAGGTGTTGTCTCTGAGAGATTGTGAGAATAGATAGATATGCAAGGAAAACATAAATGCTGCCATGCGCCTGTAGTGTTACAACATGGGAATGGAAAAGTAGACAAGGAAAACAACGTCGTCGGGACTGCTACATGGAGACAATACGCCCCCCTGTTGCTGCTGGTGCGCTGGTTCGCTTGTTGGGTCGGAGGCTGATGACCGTTTCCAGTTCTCGCAACATGCCTCTCGTCGTCTCCATATTCTGTCGTGCCAGGGCTTTCTGCTCCCTCTCCTCCCTTACTTTCACGATCCTCTCCTCTCTTGTTAACAAGCTTCGTGGTCTTGGCTGTGCTACCGCCTCAAACACCTCCTGAGCATCCTCCCTAGGCTCATTCACATCCGAGGCGGGCGGTGACTCGCCTGTGAGTGCTTTGAAGGCGTCGGCTGTGCCTCCCTCGCCCACGGTTGTGAGTCCGCTCAAGGAGCTCGTGGGTGATAGTAGTGTGCTCATGGAAGAGAGCCTCTTCTCGTTCCTATCGATGCCGAGAGCCAGGGCAGCCTTGCCCTCTTCCCATGCTGTCATGAGCTCTTTGAGGTCCACTCCGATTGAGTCATACTGTGCCATGAGATTAGGACCCAGCTCTGAGATGTCGTTGGAGTCATCTAGTGCCCTGTCCGACTCCTCTCTCAAAAGGTGAAGTTTAGCTTGCAAGCCCCGAATGCCTGTTGATAGGGAGTTGAGTTTTCGAAGCTGCGAACGCCAGCGCTCTTTGCCTGGAGTGAGAGGAGACTTGGGAGTCGCCGGGACCGGGAAAGCTGCTCATGATCAGAGACGAGTTATCGCGAAGGAGGGATGTATTACTTACATTCCTCTTCACTCAGAATGGCCTGTAGCTTCTCAAAAGCAGACTTGGTCGAAGCTATCACAGTGTGTAATGCCTCTACCGCTGCCGTCCACCGCAGCAAATCGCTCCCCTCTTCTTCATTTGCATCCAGCGCCAACAGAGCGCAAAGGAGCATCTTTCGCGTCGTATGGAACCGCGCGGCAAGCACCTTCAGTGTCCTGAGGGATTCCGGGTCTTCAAACTCGGTTTCGTTGAAGCCCTGGCGTGCGTCGGAGATATCAAAGTCACTGACATCGTACATGTCGTAATATTTCTCAAGCTCCGTCTGCTCGGAGAAGCCCCTGACAACATCCGACACTTGGTTGTAGGTCTGAAGGACATCGGCGAAGGAATTCTTGAGGGCCTTTCGCAAACGAATGCATTTTCGGCTCTGGGTGCGATCTTCGAGTCTGCTGATCGGAGGAAGTGGTGCGCTGCTACGGGGGGTGTTAGTTCTTCAGACTGCTGTAGCTAAGTAAGGGGACGCGAACTGACATTCGATACCCGCGGGAGACCAGCTCCACCTCTTGAACCAAGGCCAATGTGGCTTCAGTTGCGCTATCGAAATCTTGGGAATTCGATATAAGAGTTGTGATTTCGGACAATGACTGCTCTCTCCGGTAGCGAAGCCACTGTCGTCTCATGTAAATCTGTCCCAGCAGCGCTGATGCCGCAATCAGGACCAATAAGAATATTAGACGCTTCTTTGTGACATGTGACGGCGCACTGCCTAGGACCCAGCTCAGAATGACTGCAATGGCTAGCGCCCCAAGGATGGAGGCAATGATGCCCTCGGCCGACAGGAGAGCGTGATCATTGTTATCGGCTGACGGGACAGGCGCTTTGAAGGCAGGCTGTCGATGTCCTAGTATTGAATGGCCGCTGAGAAGCTGCGAGGCAATAATGGTATATCTGAATTGTTCGAGGAACCTGATAGTGTCGGCGCGATCGATACTGGCTGTGACGGCGGCCTGCGCAACCTATGTTAGCTCCAGATCTATACACCGCTACAGCACAACCGGACGGGACAAGTATACAGAACAACTTCTCCTCCAAGACTGCAGCGGCAACGAGCGTACGGCCGCTGGTCGCACTGTTTCTGGTTGGCCATTGTTATTATTGCGGAATCGTGCCTTTACCAAAGGACGACCTGTCGGCGCGAACGGTGACGGACTGCCAGGGCGCGAAGCGTCAGATGGAATTGAGGAGCGCCGGTCTGATGTGTCGTTCATGGGAGCCCATTCTGCCTCCGACTCGTTTCCCCCGTCTTTCGGAGCGGTTCTGTCAGCATGCGACAATTGGAAGGGCGACACCTCACATGCACACACACCTCTGAGGTAGTCGGCTAAAGGCGTTTCTTCATACACCACGGGCTCCATCAGCGACATTCGAGGTTGTACAGCAACACCGAAGGGACACGCAAGACCATGGAGCCCGCAGTGGGCTGGACCAGGGAATCGTAGTTGATAGTAATATGAGAAGCAATACAGGGGGTTTGTTTGTTTGTCTTGTCTGTTCGCGATGCTACTTGTCTGAGGGATCGATCATATGGATCACATTCAGGAGAGACTGGCAGCAAGGGCGGTTTGGTCGCTGGCGCGGGTTCGGCGGAGTTCGTGCTAGTGATGATTGCAAAGAACAGCGACACCCCGTCCAAACATTGCGGACCAACATGTGTTGCTCGGCTCGGGATCATGTGCAAGGGAGTGACGGGCCACTATGCATGAATTCATTTACCAGGGCCGAGATTGGAGATTGAGGCGTAAATGAGGCGGTGCTGGCCTTTCGTCAGCGGCACTGCCATGTGTAAGAACGGAAATACAATTCTTCCGTCGACGACGCACGGACCAACTTCTCGTGTGTGAAGCTTGGATAGTGGGATGCAAACCCCAGAGAAGAGATGCCTCCAACACGTTGAATTTGATCGCCCTCGACTCACGTTCCAATTCGCTCTCCCCTTCGACAACGACGGCAATGAGGCACTCATAGGAAACCACGACAGACTGATACCTCATTATCCGCCAATGACTGTGCGGTCGTCGGCGCAATGCCGGCGAACAGTCCCTCGAAAGGCTGTTGCTCCCCATGCAGGCATCTGGGTAACAGACTCGATGCTTCGTCAAGCCATTGAGCGCTACCATCGTCGATCGTTCGCGCCATGCCGAAGCATCAGCTCCCATTCTGGCCCGCTCGAGAGCCGCCGCAGACTCGGCAAGCGCCATATGACAGGCATCATGCCTTCTTCGTCGACCTTCCCCCCCATCTGGCAGTTTGAAATGGCCTCGATCCCCGGTGTTTGGAAGTGGGAACCGCCGACTACGCCGGATCAACGCAGGGAGAGGAAGCAGGGTCTGAGTGTTCCCGGTCTCTTCGACCACTTTATTGGATGGCTGGAAAAATCGGACACAGACAAGCCGTTTATTCGACCACCTCTGGACGATGTCGCAACGGTTCAGGCGTCTGCTGCAGAGGCTATGGCCTTCAATGAGGCAAAAGAGGAAATAACGCTGTCGGAAATTACAGAGCAAGAGGTCTCTGAGCCAACGGAACTGCCCAAAGAAATTGTGAAACTTCGGACGAGTATCAGTCTTTTGGACAAGATTGATGACGACACATTACACCACCTATGCAAAACGTGCCGTCGTTCATTGCGTCGAAGGGTTGAGCGTGGCCATCTTTCAGTCGAGGGACTGCTTCTCGCCCTGGAACCATTCGACCAAGAAACGAAGAGCCGAATTCCAGACCCAAAAACTGCCAATAGATTCGCCGCCATGATCCGCCGCTCGATTCTATCCTCCATGGAAGCAGTCCAGAGCACAAGCCCCAGTGCATCTCTTCAGCAGCTATGGATCGCCTTCACAGCCAAAGTCTGTGCTGCGAACGGAAGCAACCACGATATTCAAATGTTCTGGCGGTTAATATGTACAATGCCAGACGCGGTCCGGGCTGAAATCGCTTCAGACCAACTATTTGCCATTACTCGCTCGTTCGCCATTGCTCAATCAACCCGCCACAACCTTTTCGCCCACTGGTCTGCTCGCGCGGCTAGATTTGGCGACGCCCTCTCAAGGCTCAGTCCGGCGCAGCGGGTCAATTTGGAAAGCGATATGAAGGCATTCTTATCACAGGGGGGCCTCCCCTCAAAAATGACCCGAAGGATGCGATTATCCTGGTTAATGGTCAAGGCATATGATGCCAGTACTACCACCCAACCGTTCATCCATCTGTATCAAGATGTAATTAGCCGTCACAATGTGCGGCCAAACAGTGTCCAGCTATGGCAAGTCATGGTTGGTCGACTCAAGTCAATTGGGGCTTTAGAAAGAGACCAGCACTCAAAGCTGATAGAATTTGAATACCCTTCTCTCCCTCAGCGTTGGACCTCATTAGTCTTCGCTGCTCTAAGCTCAAAAAGCCCGGATGCTGGCTTGAGCGAGCTCTGCATCTGCTTGAAGGGAATGGGTGAGATGGAGACATTGACACAATCGCTCACTACTACTGCAACTCCGATTCATCGATTACAAATCGATGCAGTGCGCGCCGTGGCTATAGCCAGTGGCGATCATCGGCTTGCCTTTCAACTCTACGAAAGTCTAGATACTGGGCCCAAGACTGCAGGCATGTTGAAGAAACAGTGGGACTGGACAGCATGGATCACATACGTGGAGAGGATCATCAAAGACCCAGAGCTAGAGCCACAACGCATCTGGCAGATTCTCAATCTTGCTCAAAAGGACACATCCACCAGCGATGACCCAGTCAAAGCTGCTAAAGAAATCAAAGCGAAGATGGATCTACTCGATCAGATGGGCCAATGGTATATGGAAACATCGCACCTCAACGATCGACAAGTCTTTCGATATCTCGAGTGGTGCGTGACAGCCCAACGCTCGCTGACCCAAGGCGTGTCGTCACAGACTCTCGCCAACCTGACCAACGTGGTCACACGGGACTTGGACAAGGGTGAAATGGGCCGAACAACGCGGCTGGGATGGCTGGTCGAAATGATAGCTAAGACGCATGATACCCAACAAGCAGAACAGGCGTTGTCAGCGCTGAGAGGGTGGAGGTGGATGATAGACCGAGTTCGCAGGAACTCTTCATGACGAGAGAAGAAGGAGAAGAAGCATATAAATAAATAAAAAACCAAATAAACTTTTTGAAGTAAATGCTATACAAAGTATGGAGTACTAGCATCAACTTTGCACGTTCATTGTGGCCATGCGAGGAGGACGAATAATAACCATCATGATTACTTCAGGGGATGAATAAGACTAACATTTGGAGTGGAAATATGATTTGATTCATGCCGCAAATCGTCATCTCAATACTCAACTATCTAAACGACGAATAAAATAGAAGGTGTAACAATGACTGGAATAGATTACAAACAAGAAAGGTATAATAAAGCGACCGACAGACGAGATTCATCGCCAGAGGCATGTAAATCACAGGATATCATTAATAAGTAGAAAAACGTCACCAAGATGTTCCCCGCATGGCATCGCCCATTCCAATCATGCTGCCCAAGACATGCTCGAAAAGTCAAGCAAACAACGGACGATATGTACGAAATGAGAAGATCCCCGATAGTGTATCTCCCCAACTTTTGTCGTAATACCAAATAAAAAAAAAGAGAAAAAGAAATTCGTAACGTGTCCCCTTAGATTCCACCTTGTATCTATTTATTCGCCTCAGGCGAACTGCCGCCGCTCATACGGCCCGGGGCCGCGAGGCCTGAAACTCTACCCCCGTCACTAGATGGCGTGGGTTGGCGCGTGAGTTTACTCCGGGCAATAAGCACTTGAGCGGGACACACAACAATCTCCTCATCATTCATACCATCGTCATCTCCCTTCTTGACGACTAGAGGGAAGAGGACGGTGCGGACAATGGCACCCTGTGCCTCGAGTTCTTCGTTGGTCATGTGTAGGCTTCCGCTTCGTTCATTCATCATGGAAGCGTTAAACTGAACAGTTTGTACGAGCTCACCATCAGCATCGTACTCGGGTTGCAAAGGCGGCAGCATCATATACTCGGCCTTTTGCATTCGCATCTCAATCGACAGCTGGACAGCTTCGTGCATGACGCGACGCAGCTGCGATTGAATCTGTGCCTCTAGATTAGAGGGCGGGGGGAGGACTTTGCAAAGCGTCTGGTAGATTGCCTGGACGACGGCTTCTGTGTCCAGCTCACGCTGCCTCCTGAAGGAATCCCGCTTAGAGAGCAGGGTCAGGGTCACGGCGCGCCATTGACGCACAGCGTGTGGTGGGCCAACATCAGTCAGCACCCTTTCCAGCGACTTGAGTTTTTGTCGCTGTTCTCGGTCCATACCGAACAGGTAGCGAGTAAAGACAAACTCCCAGATCATGTTCATGGTCACGGACATGAAAACGTCGCGTCGTCGGACTCTGTCGTTGAGATATCTGTCGACATCGGAGCCATCGAGAATGGCATTGTCAAGGCGGTCGATTATCTTTTCATCGTTGATCTCGCTTGTCAGGCGACAGGCACGCATGTCAGAGAACTTGGAAAAGCGCAAGACCCATTGCTGGACGTGCGAGCATAGTTGTTGGCAGCGATGATCAAAGTAGTCCTCATCCTTGATGTTGAGGAACTGGGCATCAGCAGCCTTGGACTCGAGGATCTGGCGCTGCAACTTGCGGATTTGGTCCTTGGCGTCGTCAAGTTGGGCGCGCAGATCAGCAATCTCGGCGTCCTTTTCTTGGATTGTCTGCTTAAGAGCAGCTTCTTGGTTGGAATGGGGGTCCTCTCTGGAGTGGACCTGGAGGTCGGCATAACGACTGTTGTCCTTGTGTGCTAGCTCGGCATTGGCGCCGGCGAGGCCATCATTGACCTCGGCCAGGCGGGCAACTTCGTTCTGGAGGAATTTGAGGTTCTGTTTGAGAGCATCAATCTGGGCGTCTCGCTCGGAGAGAGCGGTGACGGCGCGGTGGTTCAGATGGTGCTCAGCACTGGTGCGGGCATGGGAGAGCTGGCGGTTCTCAGCTGTGAGCTGCTCGACCTTGGCCTCGAGCTCGATAACCTGCATGCTCTGGCGGCGACGCATGCTGGCGGGTCTGGTTGGTGAGAGTGGCGAGCCGATGCGGCCCTCACCATAGCCATCCTATAATAACGCGGCTTGTTAGATAGGTGGTGCAGAAGAGACGGAGATGCCGGAACGAGCTGGATGGAGGACGAAACGGGGAAATAAATAAATGGATAAATAAATAACTAAATAAATTAAAACAAACAAACAAACAAACAGACAGACGATCAATCGAGCAATCAATCAATCAATCAATCAGTCAAGACCAAAGACCAGATGCGAGCGCACACGCAACAAGCAGACAGGACAGGAGGCCGACAGCACTCAGAAATGCATTTGCACAAAAAAAGAGGTGCAAAGGGAGTGCGCGGCGGACGTGCGCGGAGAGGGAGAGAGCTAGTATGTAGGTTGGGGGGGAAAAAATGAAGTGGCTGGGCGGTGAAGCTCCTCCTGATGATGCGGGTGCAGGTGTGTGTACTGTGGCTGCTACCAGGGCTGACCGACCCATGCAGGGCAGAAAAAAATAAGACAGACAGCAGCCATCACGCCGCCCGCATGGTCCATAGTGTGGTCTGATGTAATGATGATGATGACGATGACTTTTCATGAGGATTTGCTTCCACTCACGTATACATCGGGCATGTCCTTGGACCGGACACGGCCCTCGTTGGCTATCGGCGTTGTCGAGACGATGGGATTGCTGTTACTATTGCTGCTATTGTTGTTGTTGTCGCTGCTGCTGGCGCCGTTGTTCTGCTGGCGCAGAGCCCGAAGGTCGCCGCTAACACGCCTACCATCGGTGCGCCTCAGCGGAGGGGTAGGGGGCGTTGAGCCCGGCCTAGCGGTGCCTGGACTTTCAGGCTGGGACGGCCTCACTGGCTTCAGTGGCTCAGGCGGGGAGCGCTTGCGTGAGAGACTACTATTGGACGCGGACCGTTGCGCCACACCGGCATCGGGCCGTGACGAAGGATCCACTGCCTCGGCCCGGCCTAGAGTGGCTGGGCTTTGTCGCCCAGATATGGCTTGCGCATGGCCGTCTGACAAACCTCGTGACGGCTCTTGTGGCTCTGGCTCTGACTGTGACTCTGACTTGATCGCTGACCTAAGCGCTGCTTGCCGCTGCTGCTGTCGTCTGCTTCGGTTAGACGACGTCCCTGGTGGCGGTGATGGTGTGGTTCTCCTGCTGAGCGGAGGGGTAGGGGACCGCAGTGATGAGGGCGTCGATGCTCTCCTCAGTGTCGGGGGAGTAGAGGCGCGTGCTGCTAGTGACACTGTTGGTGCCGTTGCACTGCTCGTAAGTCTTGATGGCCCTGGCCCCGTGAGTGATCCGTAGCTCTTCTTGGGACTAGTTCTCCCCGTTGGAGTCTCAGGCCTTGTTCCTGTTCCTGTCAACACCCTCTCCCTCGTCCCCGGTATCGTCTTCTTCTCGGGATCCGGGGTCACCTCTCGTGACGCCGGCCACAACCTTGGCGGGCTGAATGGCGTACTCAATGGCGACCGACGGGGTCTCCACTCTTGTCGTGATTCTGGCCGTGGCTCTGGCGTCTTAAGCTGTGCCATGGTGGCCTCAACCCAGTCTCCCGTATGGACACCACTGTCTCGATGCTGGTCTTGCTCCGGAAACATGTTAATTTGTCTTTGCAGTGGGTTAGGAGAGTCCCCCCCGAAGCCGCTATCCCGATTGGCCTCCTGAAACGTTGCCTCTGCCTCCGCCTCCGGAACCTCTTGCACTGCAGGCAGGCTCCCAGATGGTGTCCGCCTGAAGTTGGCGAACTCGGATTCATAATCCATCGGCGACAGCAATGGCACTTCTGTCGCCTCCTGTAGAAGCCCGCCGATCGGCTCTTCAACCCCGGAATCTCGGCGAAGCAACCCAGTTTCTAACGGGCCTGAAAGTTCTGTTGATGCAGGCCGTATCAGTGCCATATCCCCGCGTCCCAGAATGGGACTTTCCATAACATCTTCATCTAATCGTCCTGCATGCCCAGCTGGCTCTTTCTGACCTCTCTCGACTTCCATAACTGTCTCACTTGCTGGTGTGGTGTCCATATCCCTGCTCCCCTCAACGTTCTCATAACTTTTTTTATCTAAAAAATCAATATTGATACTAGATTGTGTTTGTAAAGACCGCAAACTCTTCTCGTCACCGCTTTGCCGAAGAGCTTGCCTACCTAAAAAAGAATCCTCTTTAGGTTGTTCTTTTTCAGTTGTGTTGGGCGGCGGTTTGTCTTTTGTCTTCTTTCCTCCGCCAAACCTTCCAAGAAGGGAAAACCCACCGAGAGCGGCTCCAAAGAAATTTCTTTCGCCGGGTTTCTCAACTTGGGATCCGGATTCCAAGTTTTGTTCCGATGCAGTTGCGTCGCTATCGCTCTTCATGCCGGAATCAGGAGCTACCAATTCAGGTGGTGCTGCTTGGTTGGACTTGCGCTTGTTGTCGTTCGATTTAGCCCAGCCAGTGGTGAAAGCACCCCAAGGGTCATCCTCGTCAGCGCTTACAGGCGCTGCTGTATTGCTTTCGTTCAATGACTCGGGCACTGTGGGCTCCGGTTGGCTTGCTGAAGCATCCTGAATTGGTAAAATGTCTGCCAGAGGGGTCTCATCAGCAGTGGTGGTAGTGTTTTCCGGAGCTGGGCCATTATCATGGAGTGGAACAATGGGCTCTGCTGCCTTGGTTTCTTCGGTTGTTTCGGCCATCTTCTCCTCTGGAACAACATCTGAACCAGGTTCATCCCTGGCAACAGACTCGACATTTTCTCGCTCTGAAAGCAGTGATTCTGACTCATCTAACTCTGATGCAGCTTGGATTTTGGCTTCCTTGCTCTTCTTTTGATTATCAGACAGAGCAAGTTCGCCTACATCTTCAGCTGGGTTGCTGACTTCCAGCTCTTCTGTTGCAGCTGTCGGCTCAGGCTCAGGGATATCACCGATTTGTTCATCAGCCATGAGTTGTTCTGGCTGACGGCTAAGCTCCTCGGAAACGGAAGGCTTGCTGTCATCGACCTCCGACGGGATCGTGCTACCACTTTCTGCCTTTGCCTTTTTGCCCTTTTTGTTCTTCTTCTTGGCTCGTGGTGCTAGAGAATCATCGTCTTTAACTGAGTTAGAAGGCACGGTAGGTTCACTGGGCGCGATCTGCATGGGTTCGGGATGCTGCGGCTCTTCGGACTCGATGGGCTTGGACTCGTCAAGAGGAGCAGGATTCGGTTCCTCCACCTCGGATGGTCGAGTGTCTGCACTCTCTGCTTCTTTGATTACTTCTGGTTCGACAATATCAGAAGCTAAGACAGGGGCAAGGGATTCATCCATGGGTGCATTAGAAACAGCCTCAGCAGACTCAGCAGACTCAGCCGGCGCTGCGGACTCAGGCTCGTGTGCAGGTGTCATTAAGCCGCTGTTGCCTTTCTTTTCCTTTTTGCCATTCTTCTTGACAGGCGGGACCACCTCGTCCTCTTCTGCTGGAGGAGCAGTCTCAGTTAGCGACGCTGACTCTGTCACAGCATGCTCAGTGGTATCGGACGCGGTGGTTTCCGACTCAAGCGCTGGAGACTCGGTCACAGTCTGTGGTTCGGACACGGGCGCAATATTCAAGTCAAGATCCATAGGCTCAGCTACTGCCTCTGCCTTCTCTTGAATAGGTGTGTCTAACACTGGCAGGGAACGATCAGTCATCTCCGGGGCGGCTGGTTCTGACTCTACAAGAGGAATTCCAAGCTGAACAGGAGGGATATCCTGCGCTGTGTCCTCCATCAACGTGACGTCATGCTGCTCTTCAAGTGTCTCAACACCTAGGGCTTCTCGAGGCTCATCCTTCGGAGACGACTGCGAACTTTCTGTAGGCTCTGAATCCGCTAGTGCCGCCGCAACACGTGCAGCAAGTTTCTGTGCCTTCTTTTTCTCTTTCCTTGTCATCTTTTTCGGGGTCAGCTCATCTACACTCTGCGGCGTCTCTTGGGAAGGAGGTGAATTTTCGACAATCTCTTGAGGTTGTATGGTAGATTCTTCAGTTGTTGAGTCATACTGGCGTTCCGGTTCAGCCTGGAATGACTCCTCTAACTTCGATTCGGGTTGGGATTCCGGTTCAGCCGTCGGGACATCATTTGACACTTGTCCCGCGCTGTCTTCTGCCAAACTAGCCTGTAGTTGCTGTTGCTGCTTCTTCTTCTTCTTCTTTTTGTCCTTCTTGGAAAGCTTCTTCTCAGACACGGCCTCCACTGCCTCCGTCTCCTGGGTCTGTAGTTCAGGGGGGGGAGCATCATCACTACGGATGTTGTCGGTGGCGTTGTTTAGTTGGTCGTTACTAAGAGCCTCGGTTTCCACAACAGCAGAGTCTATCTGGGGTTCACTAACAGTGCTGTCTTGGCCAAGGGCCTCCTCAGTCACATCCGCCTTGGGGATCTCCACATCTTCAACCGTCGGCACCATCTTATCAGCTTCTTCAGATGGAATGAAGTCAACAATATCCACAGGCTCAGACGGGGTTGTGACCATTGTTTCGCCGGATCCCTCCACAGGCCGTGTAGATTCGTTAGACTCTGCAACTGCGTCGGAAGATGATATAACGGTTTCAGGATGTACATAGGTCTCGGGAGCTAGGACAGCGGGGTTGGCATGTGAATCTTGCTTCTCGCCCTTGGCATCATTTGGTTGTGCCACCATGCCAAAATCCCCCGCTAGTTCTTCGGTACTTGTTTGTGGACTGGGAGATTGGCCAATGTCAACATTGGCGTCTTGGGTCTCTTGTGGGGCTAAGGAGGGTTCAGAGGGTCGTAGATCCAGCCCCTCTGTTTTGGCGTCCGTGGCTTTGTCAGTATCCGGGATAGCATCCTGGTTGAGATCTCCAGCCTCAGGATTCTCTTGAGAGACAACAGGTTCCTGAGGAATGACGTTCTGCTCAGAGGACTGTTCGACTTGAGAAGGGCGCTTTGACTTCTTCTTTTTCTTCTTGTCTTTCTTCGAGGGTGCGGTGACCAAAGTATCCTCAGCAGCCTTCGTGGACTCCAATTCAGATGTCAAAACGGAATCTTGAAAAGGAGCTGGTTCCTCTGCTGCCTTTAACGCCTCAGCCGGCTCGACTTGGAGAACTTTGTCCGTCTTTTCCTCCTCATTCGAGAATTCAAAGCCCCAAGCATCATCTGCCTCCTTCGTTTCTGACTCTTGTTCCCGTTTAGGCGCTGTTTCGGAGTCTTGGGATGATCCGGTCCCTAATGAAACATCGGGCTGAGCTGTAGTAGTAGACCTCTGTAAATCATCCCAAGTAGTGTCCTTGCCAAGATCACTCAACAACGGTTCTAGATTCATTTCGGCCTCGACCTCTTCGTTTGAGTTCGACTCCACTTCCGGCTCCAGTGGAAAGGGCACAGAGTGCAGGTCTTCAGCGCTCGCGTTCTTCTTGTCCTCAGGCATCTCTGGACTGGATCCGCCTTGGTCATTTGGAGGACTGACCTCTAGCTCTTGACTGACCTCTGGCTCTTGGCTAGCCTCCGGCTCTTGACTAGAGCCCGAAGGTTGTTCAGTAATCGTGGCATCTGGTATGATGTGTTCCTGCAGAGAAGCAGAATGAGAGGTATTTCCAGTGATCAGAGGATCATTATAGTGCATATGTTGACCCTCTGTTGCTGTGAAGTTCTCAAGTACTTGGGCCGCCAAATTGGACGAGTCTAGGGCAGAGGTTGCCGGTTCGGTAACTGAGGTCTTTTGCTCTACACCGGCCTCCTGGGACTCCTCGAGGGCAGCCTGCTTCTTCTTCTTCTTCTTTTTCTCTTTCTTTGACATCTTCACAGGAAGTGCCAGTTCAGGTTCTTGAAGCAAGGGTGCAGTGATGTTCTCAGAAGTCTGATCATCGACGGTACGGTCACCCTCAACAGCCTGGCTCCCAGTCGGCTCTTCATTAACCACAGCCTCGTTCTGGGCAGTTGTCTCGTCAGATTCAAGGTCCTCTTGAGTAAGAGTGGGAATCACGCCTTCAGATTGCTCAGGTTTCAGCAAAGATGCTGACTCGCCAGGAGCTGGGTTAGGTGCTTCAGTTGGAGCTTCACCAGACTCAGCACCAAGATCCACGCCGACACCAATAGCGTCATCTGTCGGCGCCTGCTTATCTTCAGATTCTGGTAATTCACTTGCCGTGACTGTTGCAGGCGTGTTAGGGGAGTCCTCAACGACAGGTATCACTGTTGCATCAGCTTCAGTGGATGGCTCTGCAAGCTCGTGTGGTTTGGGTTCGGCGTCTGGATTCTGTTCAGGTTCATTGATATCAAAGGACACAGAGTTCTTCTTCTTCCTCTTTTTCTTGCTCTTCTTGCCTGTCTCTACTGGCAATGCATTGGTACTGTCCGTCTCATCTTGTGGAGGTTGGTCATTCGCAGCACATGGGAACTCATCCATATTGCTAGATTCTTCAGTGCGTGGCGTAGATGTGGGGGCCTCTATCAAGCCTTTCTCGACCTCAGCGACCGCAGGTTCAGTTACGGTTGCCTCTGTCGGCTCATCTGAAATCCAGTGTGGGGTGTTTTCGACACACACAAAACTCTCATCAGCTTGCGTTGTCTCAGAGCTAGGAATATCCTGGGTGGTATGCTCCGAGACGTCATCGCCCTGTGAGAATAAAGGCTCCGAAATGTAGGGCTTCAGAGGCGGTGGTTGATTCATATACCGTTCAGCGCCCTCCATGCTCTCAATTGCGGGTGCTTCTGCATGCGGCCCCAATTGCTCGTCGTCTACCTTTAGCTGCTGTTGAGCATCACTAGTGGCATCAGCAACATTGCTTTTTTCGGGCTCTGCCTGCTTAGCATGATCTTCCACATTGTTTGCCACCACAGTGTCTTGTTGATCTGGGTTATTCTGACCCTGAGCAGGCGACGTATTGCTGCCTTCATTCGAAGAAGCTGGGGAAAAGGAAATCTCCTCTGGCGGTTCCAATTGTGTAGATTTCTTCTTGTCCTTCTTCTTTTTCTTGCTCTTCGAAGTCGGCACAGGATCGGTTTGATCGGTTTCCATTGTAGCGGGGACTGGCTCCTCGGCTGTTACCTTACTTAGATCTTCAACGGTGGTGACCGGCTGTTCAACTGTGACGTTGCTAAGCTCCCGAATCGCAGGTGCAGCGGACTCTTCCAGAGTGGTGACTGGTTCTTCCACAGTGGTGACTGGTTCTTCAACCGTAGCCGGGATTGACTCTTCCGCAATGGCGTCATGGTCCTCAATAGTATTGACTGACTCTTCAATAGTTGTGACTGACTTTTCAACCGCAGCACCGCTTGACTCCTCAATCGCAAGTGCGATGGACTTGTCTACAGTGGTAACTGGTTCTTGAACAGTATTGAGTGGCTCTTCCACCGTAGCTGCGTTTGGCTCTTCAAGTGTAGTAGGGTTTGGCTCGTCAATTGCAACAGAAATGGGTTCTTCAACAACAGTAGGAATCGACTCTTCAATAGGAGCAGGAACAGGCTCAGAAACGGGCTCTTGAACAGGCTCCTCAGTTACAACAGGAAGTAGTTCTTCAACAATGTCGCTTAGCTCCTCATTAGCAATTGCGCCTTGCTCTGCAACGGACGTGACCGGAAGTTGAGGTTCGGTAGGCTGAGTTGTGGGATCAATGGGACCAGAGCTTTGTTCGGGCTCTGTCGTGACAAGAGCACACGACTCTTTCTCGAGAGCAATAGGGTCCGATTCCTTTGCAGTGGTAGTGGTATCCTCTTCCGGCTGAAGGCTCTCCTTCTTCTTCTTTTTCTTGTCCTTCTTAGAGTCAGTAGAGGCGGGCGTGGCCTCCTCCGTCTCAACCGGCGTCGATGACTCTGCTGAAGAATCGGCTGCCCATTGCAGAAGTGCGAAATCTGGATCAACTGGATCTAGTTCCGTAGCATCTAAAACTCCGTCCTGAGCAAGATTCCGAGTCTCTTCAACCTTGGTCGATTCAGGTTCAGTCGACTGTGTAGCTGTCGCTTTGTGATGAAGCTCCGACACAGATGTTTTAGCCTTCTTCTTCTTCCTTTTCTTGTCCTTCTTAGGAGTTGTAAGCGTTTCCTGTGCGCCTTCTTCATTTGGTGTATGTTCAGGCATCGTCTCAGAAACGGACTCAAGCAGAGGCTCGACTAAGGACTCTCCGGTGGGCTCGGGAACAGGTTCAAATATAGGTTCTGTTGTAGGCTCTACCACAGGCTCAGACACACGCTCGGTTGAGGGCTCTGCAGAGAATTCAGGGGTAGATACAGATACAGATTCTACTAGAGGCTCTGCAACGGGATCAAGAATGGACTTGACCGTAGATTCTGGGGTGATCTCGGGAACGACATCGGACACAAGCTCAGACCGAGACTCGGGCCCCGATTGGACAGGCTCTTTCGTGACCTCCTCCATCTGCTGCATCAAGGGTTCAGACACAAGCTCTTTCGCATCCTCCACCGTAGGCTCAGGAATAGGCCCGGATATGGGACCTGCTGTGGACTCTGCTGCGGGCTCAGAAGCAGGCTCCGGCGTAGGTTCAAGAGCAGCCACCGAAACGCTGTCCTCAGTCGCAACACCTTTGCCCTTCTTCTTCTTTTTCTTGCTCTTCTTGGAAACTGTAGCCACCGTAGGTACATCCTCAGCGGCGGCCACGACTTCCTCTTCGGCTATCGGAATTGCATCAGTGACAGTTGGGAGATCCCTTTTGGAGTCTGATTCATTTGGCAGGAAGTCACGGGGTTCATCTACAGTGATAGGCTCTGCTTCCGACAACGGTCGAGCCTCGGCTGTTGATTCATTAACAGGTTCAGGTATCAGCTCAGCCGCGGATTTGAGCGCTGACTCAGAAGATATTTCGGGCGTTATTTCGGTGACAGGTTCCAGAATTGGTTCGAGGATGTCTTCCGTCGTAGGCCCGATAGCCACTTCATTTGAGGGCTCAGGTACAGGTTCGGGTACTGCGGCAGAAGGATCGTCGGACTTGGGTTCTAATATGCGTTCTTCCTCTGCTACCAAAGTCACTTTCCCTTTGCTTAGCTTCCTCGTCTTGCTCTTCTTCGTTGAGGGGCCCGCCTTGTCTTGTTCTTCTGGGACTTCCAAACCAATATCGCGAGGTATCTCCGGCACAGACTCTGTTTCCATGGTGCTTTTAACTTCCCTTGCCGTGTTGTCCACAACAGCCTCCCTCGGTTTGTCGACGGGAGCAGACTCAGATACAGCCACTGATTCGAGGGACTTGTCTTTAGCAGGAGCTAGCACTTCCTCGGCAATTACATCTGCCGAAGAAATGACAGGCTCAGGCTCCCGTGGAGTAGCACTGGTATCGACTTGCTCGGTAGCTTCAGCGGGAGCCGCCTCCGTCGCATCTGTACTATGTTCAGCAGATGGAGTCGCCTCAGCGCTTAGATCGAGAGAGATTGACTTCTTCTTCTTCTTCTTGTTCTTCTTGCCTTTCTTCGGTTCCTCGGCAACTTCCTGTGAAACCGCTGGTGGGTTGGTGCTCTCGTCCTGAATCCTGGCCGAGTTCCCAACTGGTAACGTTTCAACAGCTGTGCCAATGGATGCAACATCAGGGATTTCCACAGGCTTGACCTCGGAAATCTCTTCACGAGTCTGTTTGATGGCAGGTGGAGCAACCAGAGCAGAGGCGACGTCACGACTTAATGCCTGATTCAAGGAAACATCCTCTGTCGGTGTGTCGGCTGGAGATTGGCGTGCTGTTTCCAAGGCATCAGAAAAATGCTCGTCGGCAGAAGTCAAGTCCTCATTGCTATCACGGAGAACCTCTGCAATGCGTGGGTGAGTGGGAGTGGCGGGGCTCTGAACGGCCTCTGCATCAATAGTCCTATTCGACTGGCCGGACGAAGGGGTTGAGTTCAGTAGAAAGGAACTTCTTTTCTTAGACATCGAGTAGTCGAATTGATCAGGCTCGTCATCATTTGATACCTCAACTCCAGCCTCCAGGAGTTGAGGCAGACTAAGTCTCAAGCGGCGTGCAGTGTGATCTATAACGTCGTCGGTTGTAGACACAACTGGAAGCTCAGGCTTAACATCAGCCTTTGGCGTTGCGGCCTCAGACTCTACATCAGCAGCAGTCCACGATGCTAACGGGATATCGGTTTGGATTTGAAGAGGGCTAGTGAGGCTGAAGCTGTCAGACGGTCCAAGAATTGATGTTCGAAAGTCCTCAAATTTCTGAGCAGGGGACTGTCCGGGTGATTCTGTCTCGCTGGGCGCCTCGCTAGGTGGGAGAGGTGGTAATTCCTCACTCTTAATATTCCTGTCCATTGAGCCATGTCGTGTGTGCTCGAGAAGCATCAGAGGCATAATTCCCCCACCACTATCCCAAGATGTAGGGCGAGCTGAGCGTCTGGTGATGCTTTCAGGGGTGACAACACCACGAGGGGAGCCGAACGTTGGCTTGGGACCGATGGGGCTAGAGGGATTGGATCCCCGGCCCATACGTAATGCAATTGGTATGGCCGTATTGCTGAAAGATTTGCTATGAGTTTTCGGGTGAGTCCTGACAGTTGTATCATGGGAACTCTGTTGCCGACGGTGAGTCCGCTCATATCTCAGGTGTCGTTCTTCAGGTGGTGTACCCGGGCGACTGTTAGGTAGTCCAGGTAGCTCCCCGGGAATCTCCCGGGGGCTTCCTGGTTCGCTCGGGGGTAGAGGAAGAAGATCACGAAATTCCGGGTCAATAGCGGGTTTGATTGCTCGTGGAGCAATCTCGGGGTCAACATCTTCGAACTCCCGGCTTAACCCAGGACGTTCAGATGAAACGGGCTCCTTTTCCGAGGAGATATCGGCGGCGTTTAGGCGAGTCAAAGCAGACGCACTTGCGACTGCTTCGCTCGCCGGGCCGGCACCCGCGCCAAGAGTGCCGGCATTACCTAAAAAAGAATCCCGTTTCTCATCATTTCCGTTTGATTTAAAAAAGCCTGATAAAAAGCCACCTGATTTTTTCCCGGAGTCCTTGCTCTTACGGGATGAACGTGATAAAGTTGACTTCGTATCGTCATCATCATGATATCGTGAAGACGCGTCTTTGCTGCGAGGTTCAGACACTACGGAATTAACCCCACGGCCATCCGGTGGATCTGGTGGATCATGACCGTTTTCGCCATAATCGTATCCCGCGCCACCTCGCCTCTTGGATCTGTTACTTCTTGAGCTCCGAACCGATAGGTCCGATGGTGCGATCTTCCGTAAAGAACTGGGGGAGCTATCCCATTCATCCCACTCCGAGTCGTGGTCGCCCGGAGCGGAGAGCCTCGAACCCTCATCATCAGGACGAGCAGCGAGTGTTGACTCCTCGTCAAATTGAGAAGAGAGGGTTGAGAGCTCCCCATCATCAAACTGTCGACTCCTCCTTTTCTTCTTCTTTGACTTCTTGGCAGGGGCGCTGTCCTGGACAATCTTCTCTGACTCGTGAGGGAGCATCGGCTCTGGGACAGTTGCCTGAGGTTGCTCGGGTTCCATCATTGGAGGTTGCTGGATCTCACCCGATTGCCTCATTTGAAGAAACTTTTCAAGTCGTTCACGCCGCTCTTGATTCTCATCGGCGGTCTCAGGTGACTTCACGAAACTCGGCGACGCTGTGGCCAAACTTGGCGAAGCTGACGGCGCCTGTGCCATCGGTGGTGGTGCTATATCACCGGATTGTCGCCTTTGAAGAAATTTTTCGAGCCTGTCCCGGCGTTCCTTCTTGCTCTCCTGTGGGGGAGGTGTTCGAGGTGCATCGGGGATTTGGACGTCTGGTGAGTCCACGCGTGGTGGTGGTTTTATCTGGCCTGATTGTCTCATTTGGAGATACTTTTCAAGCCTTTCAAGTCTTTCGAGCTTCTCTTGTCTCTCCTGTCTGAGTTTCTTCTTGTCTTTACCACCCCCCCGAGATGGAGAATCACTCGCTTCTAAGTTTTCATCCTGTCTACGATTGGGTGTCTCAGGAGCACTTCGCCCAACAGGCTGTTTGCGAGGGGTTGCGTTAATGGCATCGGGGATGAACGGATCTCCAGTCGCATCGTTCGCGCCAGGAGCAGAGTTTCGACGACGGTAAGTGGGGTTATCAATGACGATATCGGGATTGAATCCGGTATCCTCTAGCCCAGCGGCCAAAGTCGCTGCGAATTCGATATCATCCGCATATCCACCAGGCATCTGTTCTGGCATTGGACTGGCCGGCTTAGGACCAACGGGTGGTGCACTAATGGAGTCATCCGCCAAGACTTGGTCAGTGTCCCCTGCAACAATATCGCGGGATCTGGATTCTAACGGGACGCTTTGGTCGAGCTCATTAGTCGGTTCAGAGGAATTGCTGGCAAAGGCAGCGGTAATATTGCCCCATGGACTAGTCTTGCTGAGACGGGGCCTGGGCTTCTCCTCCGCCTCAGCTTGACCGTTTGGGGACTCCGCACGGCTGCTGGCTTCAGGACTTTCAACTTCATAACTTTTCGTCGAGTTTTCGCCCCAAGTAACGGACTTGGAGTTCGATCCCGAATGCACCACCTCCCCCCTCGGACCAAGAATCACGTCGTCGTGAGGTTCGGATGATCGTGGCACTTCGCGGCTTCCCCCTGCTTCCTGTCGCTCCTGGCCCTCAGAACTAGCTGTATGAACAGGGCTAGGCACTGGTGTGGGACGGACGAGATTCAGAACGGGACGTTCGCGCTCACAAGATGGATCTTGAGACTTGAAGGCTGGCGCCTCGACTGCTCCTTCAGGGGTGAGAAATTTGTGAATCTCATGAGGATAAATGTGGTTATCGATTATCACATCCGCATTAGGTCCATCATAAAGACTTTTCTCGTGATTCCTCTCCTCTTCCTCAGGGGGTGTCACGATGGTAAAGGACTCGTCGGCCGGGACTTTTTCCCATTTATCCAGCACAGACTCTTCCGGGGACTGACTGCCGGACCGAGCTATATCAGCAGCAATTTTTCGTGCAACCACGGTTTCACGGTAGTGTCTGTCAGCTTCTTCTTGGACTGCATCCTTGGGAGGTTCGTTCCAGTTCCTAGCGCCACCATCTGTCATTCGGTCCCGGCGCTGATGCTCTCTCTCAACGGCGATAGCCGACGCGACGGCTGCCGCTGCCACGGGTATGGTTGCGTGCTTAGCTTCGTCAAGTATTGACCTAGCCTCACGTTCGCGTTCCTCATATTCGTGGCTTGCATGCGGGCGCTTGCTTCCAGATGCCTTGCGTCGTTCCTCGACCTCACGCTCGATCTCGAACGAGTCTTTTCGACTAAGTCGCATATCTGGAGGCGAAGGCCGGGGCGGTGTGTCGTCGAAATTCGGTACTCGATCAATAGTTACAACCTGCGGCGTTAGTGGTCGCGGTGTGTTAAACTGGGGTGTGTTGAACGCATCGTCGGCAACCTGATATTGGAATGGGTCAATTGTCGCTCTCTGAAAGGGCTGATCTGACTCCCCAACATTATAACCTGCCTTTGTCGCCCGAGGCTCTTTTGGCGCA
Source organism: Hypomyces perniciosus (assembly GCA_008477525.1). NCBI lineage: Eukaryota > Fungi > Ascomycota > Sordariomycetes > Hypocreales > Hypocreaceae > Hypomyces > Hypomyces perniciosus. Next base: position 2,103,234 of record SPDT01000006.1, read on the forward strand.
GCACGGCTAGTGTTGTATCTGAGGGTTTCCCTGCGCTCCTCGGGATCGAGCTCCATCCAGGTTCTTTCGTCCCTGGGTAGATAGGAATTATCTTTGCCGTAATAGTCTGGTACTTGGCGTGTGATCTCCGGCTCTGACTCGTCTTTCTCGACGTGTTTGGAATAATACGAGTCCATATTTGGCCTGTAGCGGTCTACATCAGCATATGGATCCCGATTCTGCTCGTCCGTTGCGTCACGCTCATCGTCCAGGTTGTCACGACCACGCTTCACAGTATCCCGGTAAATACGATCCTCAGTCCAAGGACCTCTGCGATCAGACATTCGAGCAGCTGCAGCCGCCGCGGCCGCAGCGACACCAGCGAATGAAGGGTCAATGCTCTTTTCATCGGTTTGACGACGCCTGTTTCGAGAGTCTCGCCTTCCCACATTGTCCAATTTGTCGGTCTGGTAGACCCTGGAGGATACTGGCAGTTTGGGAACTGGCTGCTCAATAGGAACAGAGCCCGGTCGAGAACGTTGATAGTCATATCGGGATCCCGCGATGGAAGACTGGTCAGCATCGAAGCGGCTGGGGTCTGTAGGCACAGGATGTGCCCTCCGCGTTGGCATGTTTGCAGCGGGCGATTGTTCATCGTCACCGAAGCCGCATGGAGTGTTGACCAATCCGCGCAGTGAGTTAATGGGTCCGAAGAGGTCGGGGTGAACCACAGAACTCTTTCTCCTATGGTGTGATCGAGCAGGGGCGGAGCCGACCGCTGAGCCTACCGAAGAGCCTGCAATGGCACCGGCAATGGCTCCAGACATGACTGGTACAAGGGCTTGCGAATTGTCACCATACGCCAAGTTTGAGTTGGCGTCATCGCTGGATGATCCTGACGATGATGATGAATCGTCATCGGAGGAGGCGTCCTCCCAGTCCGAATCATCAGAATCAGAAGACCCGTGACTATTCTTGCCCTTGGAGTTGGTAGCACCTCGGCTCCTGGCATCTTTTCTGCTCTTTCGGAGGGCCATCATTGCGGCAGCAGTTGCGCCGAACATAGAAGCCTTGCCCTTCCCTGCGGCGCGCAAATCCTCTTCATTGGACCGCCTGGCCAGATCGGATAATTGGCGCCCAATCTCCAGGATCTCCTCATCCGTCTTATCTTTTGGCGCCTCAATCAATCCAGGCGATGCGCCGCTTGGAATCACGCCCCGATACTGTGGAACAACCGGTGCTGTGGAAGGGCCGGGGACAGGAGCTGAGCCATGGCCACTGGCGGGGCTGGAACTGTGATATTTGACCTTCTCTTTCCTGATGAACCCAGTTCCGTAAGCCATGTCGGAGTTGATCGAGGAGGTGGAAGAGTTGCTGCCGCTGCCTCTGCGCCGACGTCGGCGCCGCACCTCTGACGGTGCCTTGATAAAAGTGCTCAGGATGCCTCCAAATCGTTGGATCGGGTACTTTCGCGAAATGTCCAGATAGGAGGAGGAGGAGGAACTCGATGAGGAGAGCGAGCTAGACGACGCTCTCGGTCGATGATCGGTCATTTGCTGGTGATTATGATTGTTGTGATGATTATGATGAGGATTATGAGGATTATGATGTTGTTGTTGTGGCGGGTGTGGTGGTTGTGGTGGTGGTTGATATTGATATTGCAATGGTAGCGGTTGTTGTGGTTGCGGCTGTGGCTGTGGTGGTAGTGATTGTGGTTGTGGTTGTTGTTGTCGTGGGCTTTCGGCGTATCCCCCCGGCATCCGAGGGCTGTTCGAATACATGCTGGCAAGATCCTCGCGCGATTGTCGTCGCTCGCGCCTCCGCCTCCTGGAGCTCTCGGCGCTCCGGCGGCGGGGTTCTCGCATCATGATGCCGGGCTGGTTCGGCGTCGTGAGCCCGGGTTTTGGTGATGGAGGAGGATGAAAGGAAAGGAATGTTTTTGTTTTGGCCTCAACTGGAAGAGCTGTCTGACTTGGCCTAGGCTAGATCGACCCGACCCGCCTGCTGGACAACAAGCGGTGGCTGGGGAGAGGCCCGACCGAAAAGGGCGCTAAAAACTGCTGAGTTGGTCGTGCTTTGGGATACTGTGGCTGGGCCATGCGGCCAGTGAGGCCAATGAGAGGGCGCGATTGGCTGCTGGCTCAGCTGGGGACTAGCCCGAAAAGACGTCACTACCAAGGCCAGACATAAAAAAGGGGCAATTCGACTGGCTATTATTATCACCGTACTTTGGTTGGTATCCCGTATTTAATAGGTACTACTAATACCTAGGATATCCTCAACTGCTCACGGATGATATAAACTGCAGAATTCAAAATTTGCGTCTGTGACGATGGATCTAGAGATTCTCTCTTCCATTCTTGAATTTTCCAGCTCATTTTAGTATAAATTTCCCGTGCATATCCCCCCGTGGGTCTTCTCCTGTAAATCTACGACTTTACGGAGTACGGAGTGCTACATACTACTAGTATGTAGCACTAGTCGTATGCTCCGTAGTATCCAAGGGGCGCATTAATGCATGTATAATTACCTGCAGTCTCTCGTCCAATCAAACGTCCCTCTCCCTCCTATTGCAGGCTCTTGCAGGAGGCGACAGCTCCCAAGGCCTGAAAGCAACGGGCGGTACGTACCCCGTACCCTTGACCGCCATCATTTTGTCCACAGACAACGGCCCCCGCTAAACTGCCAGCTGGCACACACACACACATGCTGTTGCCACATTGGACAGACGCGAACATGTTTAAATACGTAGGTTACCCTGTAATTAGAAGAAAAAATTGGCAGCCAGAAGAGCCTGATCTTTATATACTGAACTTGTCTTCTTCATTTTTCCTGAATCGTGAGGACATATCGTTTCTTCATACAGTATCAGACGGTCTTGTTGTCGCGCTGTTTCACTCGTGTTTTACCTATGGTCTGGTCTGTCTTTGGGTCGGTAAGCCGCATCATCACACCAAAATCCTTAGTTATGGGTTACCCAAAAAGGCGAGCGGGCATACATACGTGGACATGTCCATGCGCCAACCTCTTGATGGAACATGTCGAATCATTCACGCCATTCAATCACCATGTCGTATGTGTGAATGCCCGAAGCCCCCCAGGCGCATTTCCAATCAGAGAACATAGTCGTTCGCATGCTGAAAGTATGCACAACACGGATGTAAAAAATCGTGCCTCTGCCACTCAAGGCAAAACATACAAATACTAGTAGTAGTATCATTAAGCTGAGTGGAATATAATGAGTAAGTAGTGATCATATACGCAAAAAATCCAAATCCCAAATCCCAGATCACAAATCCAACTCCTCCAAGCCCATATCATAGTACCGACAGTCAGCCAACATCAATATCCACCCACAACCCTCGCCTTCACATGCAGCCCCTTGGCTGGCCTTAACGTCACCCCTCCCTTCATATCCATATTCTTCTCATCCATCTCCCTCTTATCCACCAACTCAAAGTCAAACTTACCCACCCATGCTGCCAACAAACACGCCAGCTCCGCCTTCGCAAAGCTCGCCCCTATGCAGCTCCTAGGTCCGTGCAGAAACGTCATAAACGCATAATTGCTCGTCGATCCACCGCTCGCCGCCCCCCCCTTCACATCCTCGGCCTCGGGTCCGTCCGCCCGGGATATCCACCGCTCCGGCTTGAACTCCCCTGCGTCCGGGCCCCAGAGCGCCGGGTCCACGTTGTTCGCCCACGGCGCTATCAACACGCGTGTTCCCTTGCGTACGGGGTAGCCCTGGAGTGTAGTATCGTACGCTGCCTCGCGCACCGTCACAGGCACGGGGCTGTAGTAGCGCAGCACCTCGCTGCAGATGGCGTTGAGGTACGGCATGTGGTCAATATCCAGACTCGTGATATTGGCATTGGCATCGTCAGTCGACGGGAGTTTCCCACGGACTTCATCGCGTAGTCGAGTCTGCATCTCGGGGAATCGACAGAGCATGTAAATCGCCCAAGTCAGGGACGTAGAAGTCGTCTCATGGCCCGCCGCCAGGAACGTCATGAGCTGGTCAACCAAATCCTCATCCGAGAACTGCTTACTCTCCAGCGCCACCGACAGGATATCCACATCAGAGCGCTCCTTGCCATTAGCAAGTTTAGCCTTCTTCCCTTGGATAAGATCGCGGCACACAGCGCGGATAGCAGCCACCGCCTTTTCAATATCATCATTCCGCTTGACAGGAATCCTCCTCATGAACCATGCTGGGATAAAAAAGCCCAAAACATGCATAAACTTGGCCTGTTTCGAGGGATCGAAGATGGTCTGGTAGGTTCGCACCAACTCATTGTTCTTATCCTGGATAGCTTGAAAGTCCCTCCCCAAGCCGGCGACGCCAATGATGTCCAGCGTGACCCGAGATGCCCACTCGCCGACTTCCATATTCATTGCTCCTTCGCTGTCGCAGTCCTTTACCATAGCCTGGACCACCTCTCGGGACTTGTCCCAGAATGTCGGATATAGATCTTTGATGTGGCGGAAGGCAAAGGCAGGCAGCAAATGGCGGCGCTGTCGTTTGTGCTCATCCCCTTCGGCGAGCAGAAGGCCGAAGCCTAGCGTGCGCCCGATGATCGCTTTAACGCTCTCTGGTTTCTGGAAGGCATAGTTGTTGGTAACGAGCACTTCGGCCAAAGCCTTGGGCGAGGCGACAAGAAGGCGCTCCCTGTTGAAGAACCATAGATATCGTATCACACCGTCGTTGGGGATGTTCAAAACCCTATATTTCAACATTGATGTCAGTCCGTGCTCCCTGGCTTTTGCATAGTGGCTTCATACCAATCTCTCATGGGTACCCCGGATGGCTCAGCAAGAATCCTCTTTCCCTGTCCAAACAACCAATGCCTATCCTTCGGCGAAGGGATATGTCGCAACGGTGAGATGAAATGGGGATACACAAACGTAGTCCAGATCAACCACACCGCTAACTGAGAAAACCACAGCGCCGCAGAGATCTTGAGAAAGTACGCCCGTGAAGATTCACGTGTGTAGTAAGAAAACAGAGCGCCACCAGCCAGCGCCGCAGCTGTGGACACCTTCAATGGGAATCCCATCGTGTGAGTTTTCGAGGCGTGCGCCGTCCTGTCTTGTCTCGTGGTATTGGTCTGTGTCACACAATAGTAATCAATGAAAGGGATGAGAGACCAAGCACGCCTTTTTGAGGAACCGAGAGGTAGTAGTAGTAATAGTCAACTGAGAAAAGCGGAGAGAGGCGGAGAGGTATGTACTACTTCGTACCGGATATTAGGGAATGTGATTTGTGCCAGGAAAGACATGTGCTATATGTACTCCGTATACTTCCAACATTAGCCGTAAACGCATTATAAATACAGACATATCTGACTCGTAATCAATCGAGTTCGCATCTCGGGTCAACTTTGACATTGGAAGGCGGAATCCATTCTTCTGAATTCCGGCCGATTCATGTACAGGTCTCTGTTCTGAGATCTGGCCGATGCAGCCCAAGACATATGACGTCGAGGTCTAGGAAGTATATGCTGTAGTAGTCGCAGTAGTAGTACTACTAGTAGTAGCAGTACGGCTACTTTGTGAGTATGGAGTAGTACATATATTCAGCTTCAGCTGGAGGGGTGGTAGGTTGAGATTCAACGACGCAGCCAAGCCTATAATGCTATAATAGGTTGGTCCGTCAAAACGATCCCACCGATCGGCGTTGAAATCAACCTCCGGCCCCGTATTCCCACCTCCCCAAAGCCACATTTCCACTCCACGGAGCAACTGACGCCGACTGGTCGGTGGTCAAAGGCATCCGATGACGATTGACTCTCCGAGAATACTAGTAGTAGTACGGAGTAGTTCGCACCATCATTTATGTATACTAAATACATCAGCAACTACTTTGTACAGAGTAGTATTACGATTAGCCTTCTCGCTCACGAGTTACCGGACATGTCTCCTCTGTCTGAACAAGGATAAAAATTACGGAATGATGGTGGATGATGTTGATTCGCTGGTGTCCGTCGCTAGCTGCTCTCTTCTAATAAGGGGACTGGTGATGTGAAAAAGAAGAAGAAAAACCCGTATCGCAATCTATGCCCGTTTCAATCATGATATGCTTGCCAAACCCTCTCTGATACTATAATAAAACGCCGTAGTAAATCCGTTGGTCCAATTATCGTGACTCCACCCTATGAAAAAAAAAGCCAAACCCCGGAAAAACCAAACCAAACCAAACCAAAACCTCAACGGAAAATGGAGAAAGAGAGGGAGGGAAAAAATATCGGGATAGAGCCTGCACGGTGGATTGATTGCTCGGCAATCTTTGCACCTCTTGCGTTCGTCATATTGAAACGGACTGTCTCGTTTGTAATGCACTGCATTACCATGGCCGGCTTCTATTCTGGTCAGCTAACGCTGGTACTGGATCGACGGATGCTCTTGTTTGCGATGTGGTGCTTTCAGTGCCAGCACTTGAGCTCGCGATGTTCACTCCGTCTGGTCCATCTGTTCGGTGCGCCTGCAAGGGGTTGAGAAGCGACATATCAACGTTCATGTTTGTCATGGCAGCTCCCACGGGAAAACGCGAATGCGACCCGGGTTGGCGATGATGCCCCATAGCATCAGTGTCCTGATTTGGCGCCACATATGTAGCCCGTCGCTGGGTCTGTGAGCGGACCATCCAGTGCGGATACCGTAGCGTTTCTCGTGATGGGATTCGGATTGGTGCCGTGCCCGTTGCTGGTCCCGCAGTCGGAGCAGAGTGGTCAGTCCCTGTTGAAGTGGCTGCATCTCGAGTGCTGCGGCGTGGCCGTGTCCGCCTTTGGCTGTCTCCGGCATCATCAGGCAGGGAACGTCTCTCGGCATGGGGTTGCCGTGGAGCTATGTCGACTAGATCCCCTTCAAGGCCAGCCATGAGCCTCACATACATTTCTTCCGGCATCCTACGACGGGAGTTAGCCAAGGTATGTTATCCTGCGCCTGCATCCAAATGACGGAACAAACCCTTGTGGAAGCGAACGCATCCTCATTATGTTCATGAAGGCTCGAGCTGAGGTGATGTGGTGTTTCGGCTCCGAGTGCAGCTTGTCACGGCAATACGGACAGCTGTCGGAGTCTTCAAACCACTTCTTGATGCAATGGTCCCCAAACACATGTTTGCACTTGGGTAGTCGAAGGGGGGCCTCGCTAATGCCTTCAGGGGTTTCGGCTCCGTAGTCATTGTAGCAAATAACACAGGCTGTAGGCTGTTAGCTATCGATTTCGAGGGCTGAGGGAGAAATGCACCCACTCCTCTCGTTCTTCGGCAGGTCGTCGATGTCGATACTCTGCAAAGACTGTAAGGCAGACGTGGAAGCCACCATTTTACTCGTCAAGGCACCGCGCAAAACCTGCATTTGGCGGATAGTAGGGTCGTCCAGGGCAATATTGCCCACACTCTGACTTGACCTGTGGCCGGGCCCGCTGGCACTATGATCATGCACACCATCTCCCACATCGTCATCACTCTCCCTAGCAAATTCTGACATGTTGAGCCGGGCGTTCATCGACCGTCGCGCTCTCGAGTGCCCCGATCGTCTGCGATCGGATGTTGGAGACGGCAGTCCCTGTGTTTCGTGGTGGTGATGATGATGATGGTGGTGGGGTAAAGGCACGACTGGTGACGAAATCAGCAAAGCGTCTTTCGTTTTGGTAAACAAAAATTCGCCCAAGACTTTAGAGAAGCAGAAACTCAAAAGCCACAGCTAGGTTTTTGCTACGCGGGGGGGGGGGGGGGCGACTTACATGAAGGTGGGGGAATCGCAGAGCGTGGCGTTCTGGGTGTTGAGGAAGAAGAAGCAGAAGAGGAAGAAGAAGCATGGTGACCAGTGCGACGAGATTGGGATGAGTTAAAATGAGGAGGCGGGACCGAGAATTGCGAAGCAGTGGTTTGCTGGCCCAAAGCATTTACCGAGTGCTCTGCGGACGGCGAAAACAGCGAACGAGGCAGTGGAAGAGATTCCGAGGTTGCACCTGGTGGCCCCATGCCCATATCGCCACCTGGTGGCGGCTGAAAGGGGAAATTCCTGCCAGCTGCTGAAGCCAGCAGCCCGAAAGGCAACTCACTGGAGCTGCCAGACATGCCTAGATGGTTAGGAGGGACGGCCGTTGCAGGTCCGGGCATGGGTGGGAAATGGTGATTCCACGGCCTATGGTGCTGCATCGGCACGCCGGAGAGCGGATCTGGTAGATGATAGCTGCGGGTGTTGGGATCGGGCAACATGAAACCTCCGTTCTGGCCTTGCTGGAAGGGATGCGAGCCCGGATGGTGTGATCGTTGGTGATGGAAATGCTGGGGCATGACCGGAGGGTGCGACGCCCAGTGGGATGGAGGAGAGACGTGAGGTTGGGCATGGGCATGGCTGTGGGACATCCAGTTGCCCGGAGGGCCATGAACATGGTCGGCGTGAGGCGGCAAGCTCGGCGGATTGTGCAAGACATAGTCCATTGGGTCCATCACGCACTGCCGCAGGCCCTCTTAGCCTGGCGACGTGCTGCCAAAAAATACCAGAGTTCAAGTCTGCAAATCCGATATCCAACCCACGGACAGAGAGGTTGGATGTCGGTCAGGCGGTCGGCGGCGCTGGGGTTCAACGGCTACAGGAGAGACGACAAGAGACCGCAAGATCCGGAATACAAGTGTGGGAGAGACGTCGGCGATGCACTGGGAACGTGGATGAGCAGCTTTGGGAGAAACAATATCGAGACACGATATGAATGCTGTGCTTCTGTCGATGGATCGACTCGAGGCGGTAGATTGATTATAAGAGAGAGAGAGAGGGAAGAGAAGCGAGGAGGGGCCGTTATCGTCGCCGTCGTTATCGGAATGTTGGCTGGTCGTAGTATGTAATACGACCCTGTCGGCACTATGGAATATAGTAGCAGTAAGAAAGCACCTAAGGTCGGCGGAGGCGAACGGCGATGGACTCGCACGCTCGAATAGCGTATGTACTCGTAGTGCAGGGCTTATCGGGCGGATGGCCAAGAGGAGGAGCGCTGATCTGGTCGAGACGTCGGCACAGGGGCAGAGGCAGGCAGACGCACGATGTGGGATGGCCTGAATGGCGGAAAACGAGGGCGAGAGAGGGATAATAGCAGATGGAGAGTGTAGAATGGAGAGTGTAGAATGGAGAATGGAGAATGGAGAATGGAGATTGGAGGGGGGGCGAGAAAAAGAAGGTCTCGGACAGCCAAGCGGATAGTAGTATGGCAGTATGATGCGTTGGTTTCACTTTGTCCCGGGTCCAGTGAAGGCTGGACTGGCCATGATATGCCCTTGCTTTGCGCGGGTCGAGAGGCGGACGGAGCGGGCGGGCAGGTGATGCCGAAAGCGAACGTCGCAGCAGATAGACTGACAGAGCAGCGGTATGTGCTCCGTAATGGTCGGTGGTATTAGCTGGAAAAGCCCGCGGGCGCTGAGCTTACTCTCTGCGCTCGTATAATAATTGTACGAAGTACTGTAGCTAAATACAGTATAGGTAGGCAGGTAGGCAGGTAGGCAGGTAATTGCAGTTGGTATGTATGAAGGTACGTCACGGAGGAGGACAACAACAGCGACAACGACGACGACGGCGACGATTCATCCAGCGGCAGGGCGGGTGGCAAGAGCCAACAGCAGCAATCAAAAAGAAATGAGGCCCCGGAAAGACGCTTGGGGGGAGCGAGAGCGAGAGTGGGAGCAAAATCGAGGGGAGAGATATGCATGCAGTGGGAGAGGAGAAAGGGAAAGAGAAGGAGGAGGAGGAGAAGATGCCAGAAAAGAAACAAGGTGTCAGTCAGTCATTCAGTCATGGTTGATTCTCTCGGTCATCAGTCAAGCAATCCACCAGCCTCCATCCAAGCCAGTCAGTCAGTCAGTCAGTCAGTCAGTCACAGTCAGTCAGTCACAGTCAGTCAAGCATCAGCACGGCGTCGGATGAGCCGTCTGCGTAAAAAAATAAAATAAAAGTCTCGGTACACGTACACAACACGTCCGCCCATGGACATGGACATGGACATGGACATGGAGGTGGAGGTGGAGGTGGTGGTGGAGGACTGCCAACAATCCCCACGCCCATGCTGCTGCGTCCACAAGGTATAGTACTCATGGCCTATTGCCTTAGCGGTGGTATTTGGTACCAACTTACATGCCATCCCACTGGATACCACTGCATACATAACATAACTCACGGTCGCACTGCTAAATACTTTGCGTATTTTACGACTAGTCAGGTTGCAGGCATGCCATGGCCGATAGACATCATGCCCAACGGGGTGCGGCGCGCAGAGCGCAGAACGCCTTGTGGAGGCGGGCGTGGGCGTGTGGAGGAGAAAGGCAACGAGTGACGACCAAGACTCTGCTTCCATCCATGTCGTCTTTCGCCTGATTGATGGCTCCATACTCTATCTACTTTGTACCTAGACTGCTACTCGTAGACTGCTAGACTGGGCGTCGTGGGCCAGCTCGTCACGCAGCAGCAGCAGCAGCAGCAGCAGCGGCAGCAGCGGCCAACTTTGAACAGGCCCGGGAAGGGGAGCATAAAATATTAGTCGGACTACCTAATAAGCGTCAAAGGCGTCACGGTGAGGTGACCGTCATGTGAACCATGCAATGCCCTTGACTCGACCTTGTGATGTGATTTGATAAACATGTAGGTAATATGTATTACGAGGAAAAACTTGTTGTAGGCCGAGTCCGAGCCAAGGCCCGGCACGCCTCCTGTTGGCAGAACTGGAACAAACCGAACCGAGTTGAGTTGAGTTGTTGCAGCCCTCGGTCCTTAAAATAAAATGACGAGATGCTGCTGCCCTTCGGAGCCACCAGCACCAGCCCCGGCGCTTCCCTCCGATCCTCCAGCCTCTTTGTTCCTCTGTCTGCACGAATTACTTTACACAGGCATCCGTTGTACATTAGCACCAGCCAGTCTCGCCTCCTTCTCATCTCTCTCCCTTTAAATGTCTCTCGATGAGTCCTCCATTCTCCGTTCTCCATTTTCTCCTCCTCCCTTCCACTGCCCGCAAACAGATAAAAAACCACCATCCGATCCCATGCAGCAACCAGGGTTCCGACCCAGGCTGGCCGGCTCGGAAGAGGGGTTAATAATGCTTGATGATGAATGAAGGAGGGGTTTGCGCCATGTCGGCGGCGAGGCACATTCTTTTTTTCACTACTACTACTACTGCTATTGCTATTGCTACTGCTACTGCTCCTGCTCCTGCTACTACTATTTCTACTCCCTTACCACTAACTTAATCCAAGAAGCAGAGGCGGCTGTCGGTGGTCCCTGACGAGTCGTCATCTTATTATGGAGACAGACAGCATGGAGTACTAATAGTACTCATAGGTCGGGTCAGCAGGCAGTGAGCAGCAAGCTGCCTGCATGTGTAGTAGGCTGCAAAACGCAACGCCGTCATTCAACTTTTTTTTCCCTTTCATTTCACTCATTCCATCAATCATCAGCCAGCCAGCCATCACTTTTTTTTTATTACCAGAGCCGCCGTACCACCCCAACACGGCTCCGAGCCCCGAAATCCATGACCTTGGAAACCAGCTGCTTGACTGCCTGCCTGCCTGCGGAGTTTCCCAAGACACAGACAGGCAGGCATCCGAGAGACAGACATACATACAGAGTACATGAATGGCCTGATGAATGCAAAACGCAGCCAACGACAGACGCATGCGAACTAGCCAGAAGAGAAAAGTCACACACCATACTTCGTACATACATACATACATACACACATACACACATACGAGTACATAGCATAGCACCACCAGTCCATACGAATTCTCCCATCTCCTTGCTGCCGCCAGCCGTCTGACTTGTCACCTCCTCTCTCTGCCTTGGCTTTTTCGCTGTGTCCGGTCAGCGCCCCCTCTAGGCCCAACCGCTGGACAAAAAGCCCGTGCCTTTCGTTGATCGATTTCCTTTTTCTTTCTCGCCTGCTTCTCCCTTCGACTCCTCTCTGTCCAACCCCAAACCTAGATGGCCTGAACCACGAAAACAACCCCGCCGCTACTGGCCCTGGCTCTGGCTCGATGTGGTGCTTCCAGCTTTGCTCCTTGTTTTGCCCAGCTTTTTTGCCCCCCCAATCCTAGTCCTTCTCCTACTGCTGCTGCTGCTGCTGCTACTGCTACCAGTACTACTACCACCACTGCTACTACTCCGTAGGCGCCCATTCTTCCCCACTGGCGCCCTTCAGTCGGACCCTTTGTGATGCTCGCTATCGATACGATACATGAGAATCACCGGATCCGTGTATGGATGGCTGGGGGGACCCGCGTTCCATCATCATTGAGAGTGCATCCCGTCTTCTCTTGCCTACTCCGTACAAACATACATTCTACTGCTACTCCGAACAGAGCAAGGCATCCACCCATACCTCCTACATAATACTAATCCTACTACTACCGCTACTAGTATTACAGTCTATTGCCGAATGACCTTCTTTTCACCCCTCAGCTCAACCCAAAAAAACCCACACCAATCTGCCACCAGGCATGCCTCGTGTGATTGATTCGCTACGCCGTCTTCAAATCAAACTTTGACTTTATTTACTGCAGCCTATTGCCATGGGCACACTCGTCATTTTTTGTTTGTTTGTTTTTAGCACAGCGACCATCGACTGACCTACCTGGTTTTATCGTATGCAACTCGCCGCATCCGAGCGCTTTGAGGATCCATCGTCTTCCCGTGTGGCATGTACCGGTACTTCGTACATCTGTCGTTACTATGTATCGTTTTATTGGTTGTCCATGGCATGGTTTACTATTGCCTGTCTTGGATATTTTTTTTTCCTTTTTCCTCTTTTCTGTGAGCTGAACCAGGATTCGATATAAACCTGTATCTTCCATGGTCGCCGTTGCCGTCACAGCAGCCATCCACCAACAAAACCAAGCGTGCCGCACGCAAAAGTTGGCATTTACCTGGTATTTATCAACGCTACCCATGCTGTCTGGGACCAGCCGTCTTGACTTCCTTGGGTCGCACACCGTGGTGGCTGCAACTTTCTCGCCTCGCCCACACTGGTTTTTCTCAACCTGGCCGCGGAAACATCAACCCTCGCCTCCCCCTCCTCTCTTCTCCTCATGACCCCACAGTCTCAGTCTCGCCCCCCTCTGATACGGACAAACACATGTCGTTTGTCTCGGGTCCGATCACGAATTTCTCGACTGCGAAAACGGGGGCGCAGGGGCCTCCTCGTCCCCCGCTTGCTTGTGATGCGAGACTGTACGCACAGGGGACCAGACGTCAGATAATGGACCTGGGCCACCAACAGATGTAGGACCCAACCGAGTCATGAAGGTATTAAAAAAAAGTTATTCGGAGCTGAGCCCCATCACCCACTTGTTGTTGGCTTTGCCTCCCTGCCACCGGACTATACCGATAATGATGAATGTTTAGACCGCCGCCAAACTCTCACTTTTTGGACAGTCGGTACTTTCCTCCAGCAAGCTCCAGTTCATTCTCCGCCACTTTCTCGCCGAGGAATTCTTGCAGCTCCTCGTTGCTCCATGGACATCCATCCGCAATCAGCATCTTCATCATCATCGCAATCTGCCCCAGTGGCATCGCCGGGCTCGAGTTGGTTAGCATGCCCACGATAAACTGCCAGTAGACAGCCCGCCGCTCCTTTTCCTTCGCATCCATACCCTTGGACTTCTTTGGTGATGGCCCTCCGCCTTCTGCCTCGTCCTGGGCGAGTACTTCGTTATCCACTGCTGCTCTTGTAGCCCTTTCTTCGTCCAGTCTCTCTAGTACCACGTATGTCTGGTTTCCGGTGTCTCGTAGCACTCGTTTGGATACCCAGAACCTCAAGGCACTCGCCAGGAGATCCTCATCAATCATTAATCTCTCCCATATTTCGTCAAAGGTCCGTTGCTGCGGGCTCGAGCCATCTGATCCATCATCGTGGAATTCGTAGATGACAGCAGCTTCATATGTCTTGCAGTCCAACTCGACAGAGCGGTCCTCCAAGTCCAGCTTCACCGTCGCCGAGCCCAGGTGGTCCAGCCAGCCGAGTTTCCGTGAAGACTTGAGTTGTTCAAAGCCCGCTTCGTATTTTCTCTGGATTTCTGCCACCGGCGGAGGCACAGTGAATGGATCTTTGGGTAGGCTTGGCCAGAAGAGTCGGGACAGAATCTTAGAATGGTACGATGGCATTCCAGAATCCGAGTCGGTATCGCTCCTGATATTCCTGCGGATAACAGCATCGACCCGCCTCGAGTCCATGATGTCCTTGATCATCACATCGCAGTTTTGTAGAGACGCTTCTCCAAATCGTTTCTTCAAGAGACTGAGAACCTTAATCTCCTGCTGGAAGCCAGGTTGCTTGGAAAGTAGTCGTTCCGCGACGATAGCTTGGAATTCTTTAATGAAGACATCCTGTAACCCAAGAGCATTAATCAATGTGCCAATGATGTCCTCGTTCTTGGGGCGCTTGTAGTTGACGCCCGCATCTACAGGATCTGGGACCCAGCTCATGTCGTTCCAGTCAAGATCCTCATCGTCCCCGTGGCTTCGTTGCTGCTGTGACACCTCATTTAGGATAGTGGCAAGCTCGACCAGCTTCCCCTTATTCTCCTCAGGGTTGGTGTTATTCGGAGTAGAAAGCAATCCGGTGACTACGATACGGATCGCATCGTCCCTCATCCATAAGCAGAGCTTCAGTGCGGGCACTACCCTATCGAGCAAGACTTTTGAGTGATCCAGCGCGTGGAATGTGCGAATCATGGAGATGTAAGTCTGCAGGATATCCAGCGTCGAGCGACCGGGATGCAATAACCGCTTCTGGAGCGTGGCCGAGAATATGTCTGTAAGTTGAAGGCGCCTCTGGGGCGTGGTTACGGCAGAGCCCAAGTCATCGAGCCCCCCTTTGCTCTCCGGCCAGTGTAAAACAATGTCAAAGAGCTCGTGCATACGCAGTGTTGCAAGACGTCCGATGGCTATGTCCCTCCAACGCTCAACATCATTCCAGGCCACTTGGCCACCCAGTCGGCTCATTACTTCTACTGCCAACCGGCCATATTGATTCTCAACCCAGTCGCACAAGTGATCCATGCACAAGGGCCCCGTGATAGACCGCGACCGGCCTTGAGCATCTGAAGTCTTCCACACACCACTGTAGGTCTCCTGAATGAAGGCTTGCATACATGCATCCATGATCTCGGCAAAAAGAACCTGGAACTTTTCGCCTGCCAATCCGACTTTCTTCAGGGAGTCGAGGAGACCGAGGAGCTCGTCTCGGGCCTTTGGGACATCGCTCTCCTTTCCCCAGCCCGGGCCAAAACATTTGTCATGATTACTTGATCCCAGGATGATACGGAGGACGTGGTGCAACACACCACGAAGGACTGTCATCAAACCGGGAGTCCATGAGTTGCCGACAATGGCATGCAGGTCTCGCCGAAACTTGGCCATAGCCTCATCGGCGGAGGCTTCATCGTGAATGCCACGGACGATAAGAAGCAAGCCATACAGATACTGTCGGTGGGCAGCCTCCAAAGTCTCTATGATGCTGAGGAGGACCTGGGAAGGGGGCCCCTGGCTGGTGCATGCAGCAAGTAACGGCAATACATGGTGAAGAAAGTGCTGGCGGACTTGCTGGGCATGCCACAACAAGATGTCATCGGTGTGGGCGGCATGGGGCACGGCAGAACTAGGGTTCAGGACCAGCGCCAGAGAGTCATAGAAAGTAACATCAAGGTCCTGAGACTCAGGGGCGAGAGTCCCGAACGAGTCCTCGGCAGCAACGGACGAAGGGAGCTGGATGCGTGAGGTGACAACATGCCAGGCTCGATCCCACCGCACCTGATCGCTGACGCCGATGGCGGTGGTGGCAGCGGTGGTCTGTTGATGGGAAGAAGCTCGGCCACTCACCTCATGGGGTGCAACTGTAGAGGTGGACACGATAGTACTACGTGATAAAGACGCAGATGCAGACGCAGAGGCCGATACGTAGGGACCACCGAACGGCTCACCGGATTCCGTAGCCGGCAGGACCGGTGTGGGCTGCGAGACGTCAGTCGGGAAGACGGAGCGAAAGACCCTTTGCTTGCGCGTCCGAACTCTAGCAGAGGTAGCCATCGTCATTCACGGTTCACAGCGTGCCCAAAAGGAGACGTAACAGCCAGCAACGGAATTGGCGGAGGAGGTCGCGGTCCCTTCGGGCGGCGCGTGCCCACCGCCCTTCCACAGTGGCCGATGCCCGCTGTCAAGCAAATTCTGGCGGGTTCTGTTTTCTGTGTGTGAGCATGTACGAAGTACGAAGTACGGAGTACTCGCACGAGTATGGACGCTGGCTGGGCTGGGGCTGGAGTCAGGGGTGTTTGGCAAAAAGTAGCCGATGGTGGTGTCATCCAGCGAGAGAACAATGAATGGAGAAGTTGGAGGCTCGGCTAGCCAGCCAGCCACAGCTACCTAAGCTATGTACTCCGTACTGAGAGTCGTTAAGCGACATGCAGCGCTTAAGTGCGCTAAGCGACGCGCCGCCACAGACGCGCTGTGGAATCCCCCAACACAGCCACGTTTTTGCGCATTTGCCCAAAAAACTGCTCATACTGCAATAGTGCTAATACATATTAAATCCAGGGTTTGCAGAACACCTACCTATCGGGGAAACGTGTAGGAAAAAAAAAACTCAGACGTCAGACCCATGTTTAATTGCCGGCTTACCCACTGAACGAACGCCTGCTCGAGGGCCGTTCCGTGACCACCGACTGACAACTGCACGCCCCCCCTTGTGGTTAAGGAATCAACATGTAAATACTACATCATGCTTATTATGTACTCGTAAGATAAACTCACCGAACACCCAGTATCACATCCCTACTTCGTACTTCGTACAAGCATGTGCGTACGACGACTTCTGACTGAGAAATCTGACAGAGTTGCTTTCTCCGACAATTCCGGTCTGACGATAAAACATTGGATAACCAACCCGTTTGCACTGTACAAAGACATGCATGGCATGCACTGCTTATTGGCTTGGCGTGGACCGAGAAATCAATGCGCCGTGCTGCAGAATAGTACATATATATCTACTATCTATATACGTCGATCGTTTTGACACGCAAACAGGACGAATCGACGTTCGAAGCGTGTCCTAGGGTGACTGACACCTTCGGGTGTCTTTCGGCCGGAGGGATCTTCAACACCGCGCGTCCCATCTCCGAAACCCACCAGATAAGTCCCCCTGTGCCGCTTACAGCCCTTGGTCGGCCTGGGTCCTTCCCTTCATGAGTAGCGCTACTCATACATGAGAAGTGACAGCGGTGTTCCCGTGGAGGGGGGATGAACTAGGTCAGACACAGCAAAGTGTAGAGTCTCGGACCACAGAATTCCGGGCCTAGCACTCTGTGGCGGCGGGCAGGGCTATCCTATCATGTTCTTCGATAAAGCACGCACACACAGGGAGGGCACTTTTGTTGTTGTATCTCGCATACTGTCCATCTCGCCTCTCCCTTCGTGATTGTCACCTTCGTCATCATGACCCTCATCTGACAGGCTCTTGATGATTTTACTTCTTGGCAATAGTTTATTTAGATTTCGGGCATTGCGGGAGGTTGTCGTAATTTCGGGGTTACCTATTGCTTATGCTCCGTACGAAATACGTCGTGCCCCGTTCTCCGTATCTGCTCGTCCGGTGGTACGGAGTACTCGTAGGGACTAGAAAAAACCGCGGGAAACTGGTTAACGCCCCGGGCCCACCCGCAAATCAACCGCCCCCAACTTTCAGAAGAAGGCTGATCAAGCCCCGCAGGGGGTGACAGCACCCATGGATAGGTAGATACTGCTTCGTGCTAGTATACTACTCTACGATATTATTAGAGGGGGACCGACCTGGAGCCTGTTGAAGAAACATTAGTCTCGCCTATGTTGCCCAAATTCGTGCCTAGCCTCGAAAACCCTTCTCAAAATACCATCTATCTGGTATGAGGATGGAGTCGTTCTCGTAATCGCAATACATAAGCAGATCATCGTAGGGCTGTCGTTTCTTTTCTCTTTTCGGTAACCTTGTTCGAGCGTTTTCTTTTTTTGCCTTCTTCTTCCCCTCCCCCCTCCCCGCACCCCAAGCCGAGACACTATGTCCCAAAGAATTGGAAATACTACCTCACCCCCTACGTATGCATTATCGGCCCACCCTCCCGTGGCCTCTGAAACGGAAGACAAGGCAAGGCGATCTGCAAGCTGCATTGTTGGATGCATGCTTTCTCGTGGCAACTCGACCTAAAATCTGACGCTCTGCACACGATGTGTGTGGAGTACGTACGAGTAGTGAAGGAGGCTGACAGGCTGGCAGGGCTCCAAGTCTTCGACAGGTGCGTTCATTCAGTAATGCGATTTATGTACTCGATACCCGCACGACGCATTAGCCATGCATGGCATTCCAGGTTCGCCGTACTCCGTATTATTGCACAATGCAATTGCAAGAATATGTATTGGCCCCCGTCCCAGAGCCCACTACAGGGATCCATACTCGTGTGTGCTATTTTTTAATCATCAAAGGACGAAGTCGAAATCTTGGAGATTGATCATGTTCTTTTGGGCTCTCGGTCAGATGCCGTCACACCCCCCCCCTTTATTATTGTGCTATTGCTCCCTTGTTCCCCCAATGCCAAGCCATGCAATCACAATGTCATCTTCTTCTTCGTAGTACTACTATTCTTGCTCAATCCCCTTTTTCCTCTTGCATTCTCGTGCCGTAATACGTGTATTCGAAAAAATGGCAATAGTCAGTCAGCAATCAGTCCTCCGCCGCCTCCCGCTATGGCGCTAATCCCCTAGGTTCTTGATTCCCATTGAATTTTGCCGATTCGTCTCCTTTTCTCCGGTAATATTTTGGGGATTTATTGTGGACCACCTATTACTACGAGTTGTGCAAAGTACGAAACGGAGTACTCCGTGGGTTTCTAATTCGGCGCCTGCAATATAGAGTTTAGCCCAAACCGACCTCTCAGCAAATCATCACATTTCATACTCCATAGTATTGCGGAGTATTAGTTTCGTTTCCTTTTATAGGCAAGCAGCGAGCAAACCCCAAAGTTCCCATCACTCAGTTGTCGACTGGAGGCACGGTGCCCCTGATTCGCTCAATCGTATTATGAAAGCTGTCAGCCCTGACCAGCATGGGGCCCTTGCTCATCATTTAGCCCATGTATCCCGGGCTCGCCTCGTCTGTATTATTAGCCCTTCTTGCCTTGGTAGTATTTTGCTTTTCTCCACAAGGCTCAAGGGCTGAAGAGTAATAGCATGTACGGAGCACTGGCCAGAAGAAGATGCATAAAGTTGCAAATCTTCGGACCCGAATTTTGTACCTTCAATCTGAGTCATCAAGCTTGGAGAATTACTTGTCGAACGAATAGTCGGTGCGGAACACCATCAGGCAGTTCTATTTATGAAGAGGCTGTGTCACTCAACGTCTTTCCGTGGCGCCGAAGCGCCCCCAAGTGCCCCGTCAGCCCACCCATGAAGGTTCTGGCGAGTGTCGATCACACGGGCAGTGAGGGGAGAGCCTTGCTGGTTCTGTCTATTATTATTACAACTACTGCATGTCAGAACCTGTACTCCAAACTCTGTAGAAATTTTTTCGTCCAATTCCTCACGAATGAATGCATACTCGTAGGTACACGCAACGCAGTCTTTTAACTCATTGTTTTTTTTTTTAGCGGCCCGGAGATAAGGTCTTGGACAAATCTATATAGTATTGCGAGTTCGGGAAACCAAGCACCATTAAGTTAGTAGGTAGCACCACGTCCTGTACGGAGTACCCGAGCCTTATATGGCGTGTTTAAATGTCGCAGTGAAACGTATAGTACTATCGGTCATTTCGACTTGGTTCAGGCTCAGGCTCAGGCTCAAAAGTGGGTATATTCCAAAAAAACTAGCACTGCTAGCCAGTCGTCTTGTGACCTCTTTGAAAAACAAGTGTTGCAATGTCAGTACTCAGTAGTCGCACTCCATATTCTTGCAGACAGATAAACGCCTTCCCAAGTCATCGTGTAGTCATATCTACAACGTCCAAGATAGGATTCCAAATCCAACCTTGGCCATGCTCCCCCGTTATCATGTATATGCCAGACCCGTAAAGCAGCTCTAGTCGTGCTCTAATGAAAATGTTGCCCATACCCGTATTTCCTCCTAAAGTCGCCATGTTTTGCCTTGCACGCCGGCTGTTATTTAAACCCTCTCCAAAACACCAGAAAAGTAATGCCGCCAAAATAATGTTACAAAATTCGCAATCGACTTGGTGATTTTTTGTGCATCTTTGTCCTAAGTGTTTCGTCGTTGCTTGCACTTGTCATGCAGCAGATGGCCGTTACGCGCCGTGGTTCTTGTAAACTCCGCACCACAATTCGGGCAAGTCGCCTTCGCTGCCTGGCCGGATTTCTCGCGTTGGTGTCGTAGCAAGTTGCTAAAAGTAGAGAATTGCCTTCCATTGCAGCCGTGTTCCCAGCAACGAGGCTTTGGCCGACTTTGCACCACCCGGACATGGCTGCTGCTTTCTTGAGCACCGTTGCTCCCGCCGTTACTGGTGACCGCGGTAGGAGTGCCGGCACTGCTGCTTGTCACCATGACCGCTGGCATCCTGTACATCATCGACCCGTCTTGACCAACTGTAGGGAGTGAGGATTGGAGGCTATTTTTTTTTTTTAAAAAAAAATCAGTTAGTACCATTTTCTGAGGGTGACCTACGCTGGTATGGAAAGCCAGCTATCGACATACCTGTATTCGCTGTGTCCAGCATAAGCAGTGGGGTACTCCATTGACATGCTGTATGTTGGTTGCCTGGTGCATAACATTGTCAGCTTGGCGCAAGCCAAAGATAAATCTGCCATGTCCATTGCTTACAGTGGCTGTTGGTAGGGCGATGTGAACACCTGAGCTTGTGTCTGATCCTGCAGAGGTGTGTTGTATGAGGGAATGTATGACTGGCTGGCCAATGTCGTAGCCGACTCCGCCAACACAGACACCGCACCAGGTGCAGTTGTGTAGACGGGGAGGGCCATGGCAGAAGTGGCATCAGACATGGCCATTGGCGACGAGCTCATATACGAGACACTGTCGGCTCGGTGCATCCGCGTCGACACTCGCGAGTCTCGGCGGGCCCTGTCTCGTTGTCTCTTCAATTCCCGTTGCTCCGGTGTGAGGATGGTTCGAGGCGGACTCGAGGTCAACGATCTTGATGTGCTGGAAGGAGAGACGCTGGGATCGGAAAGGACGGCGGAAAAGTCTTGGCCCAGCATGCTGGGGGCGGAATGGCTAGATTCAAACGTTCCTGTAAGATGCGTAAGTCATGTTTGGCTAGTCGACTAAAAGGCATGATGCCTGCCTACCTGGCCAAGCAAAGGCAGACCTCGGGCCCATGTTGAAGGTCGGGTCAAAGTGAATGGCGACAGCACTGGGACATTATGAGCTTCGAATCCATCTTGGGTGCGCTTAAGAAGTCGCTCACCTCATGCTTGCGGGGTGTGCTGGCGCAATAGGTCTGAGGCAAAGAGAGCTTTCGGGGCAGCTGTTCGGTTGAGCTGCTGGAGTCTTGCGATTAAGGTTTCGTCAGGCCGGGTGGATGATTTGCTGGGGGAAGTGTTGGTTTATAAATAAGGCCCAGGCTTAAAATAGATGGCGAGATAAGGCTGAGAAGGATGGGTGTGTGTTCACATAAGCAGAATGCAGTGGTCGGCTGTGGCACGTCGATCGATGATGACACAGGAGGGTTCCAGGTGCCTGGTAGAAAAGGGCTGCGAGTGTAAGTGTGGGCTTGCAATGTCGGTCTGGCTGGGTTTGGGTGGTGTCGTCGCTGTCGTCGAGAGAAGAGAGAAATTCCAAGGGCCACTTACTGCAATACCGAATGCTAGTGAAGTGAGGTCGAGGTTGATTGATATAGCCAGCAGGGAGTTGGACTGAGAGATGGACAGGCCTTATAGTATGTGCTTGGCTGAGGACACACGGAGTATTAGTTGCGAGGATTACCAGAGACAGGACAACAATAAGAAGTCTATCTTTGGATGATAAACACCATCTGAGCCTCAACCGATGACTACTAGTAAGGACCGGACGACGGCTTATATGAACATGGCGCCCGGTATGCAGACAAGAGGTGGGGTGCATGACGAAGGGGGAGCCGGCAGCCTGTCCAGAAAGATGAGAGATTGTGCCATCAAGCTGAGCGAGCTAGTCTACGACGTGGGTTAGGATGTTCGACAGACCACGCAAGGCACAGCGACGAGGCCAATCCGATACTAACAAGGGATTGGAGGTTGATGAGCAAGGGGGGGTACAGAGAAAACCACACGCCTCTGAGAGGAGAGCGAGCCCGAGAGGCATATGCGAAAATGGTGCATATGTATATACCGGGGAAGGCACTAGGGTTTAAACACAAACGCTTCTGTAGGTACCTAGGTAGATTGCAGATGCACGTTTGAGCGTGAGAGTGAGCCTTAGGGCGTGGACCACCTGGGAGTGGAGTGGGCATGGGCGTGCGTGAACGAGAGCTTGGGGTGACGTGGGGGGTGATTGGGTGATTGAGAACCGAGGGTGTGGAGGTGCTGACTGTACTCTATACTGCAGTGCAGGGCCTATCTCTACTCGTACGAGTATGTACTTTGTACCTGTTCACAAGACGCTCCAACGCAGACCCTTCTCGCAATCGATTCACACAAACACATGCAAGGGCACTCTGTACTTAAGCCACACGTCAGTGTGCATTTTGTCAAGCCTCTTCTCTGTTTGTTGACCGAGCCTGGAGCAAACTGTGCGACCAGCCCAGCAGCGAGAAGAGAGAATGCCGGTGGCGTGGTGTCGGTAGGGGGCTCCAGGCTGCAACAATTTCCCTGGTACCCCAATCGAAACACGCGATGGCGGCGCCAGGCGGGTGCGGAGTCAAGGAAGGGTATGGACTGGAACCCTGTAGCCTTTCTAACACCCAGGGTGATGTCCATTTGGACGGAGCCCGAGTGGGCACGCTTCGTACGAGTACACAGGGGCAGCGGCCCTATCCAGCAGCCCAATACAAAGTGTCCGTGCAGTCATGTCGACCAGATGCATAGGGCGACTGTGTGGTGCAAGAATAGGGGCCACAGACATATCGGTTCTTAATAGTTCTTGGTAAAGCTCTGGGTGGCTATTGCTTGAGCTAGCAGTATAATGGACGGAACAGCTGACGACTTTGAAGACTGCCGGGCGAGTCCCAGGGAGTGTGTCAAAGAACGTCGAAATTACTTCGTACTACGGAGTACATGCCGGACAACTCGGAGTCGGGTTTGGGGGGTGGGGAGTCGATCTGAACCTTGGAGGTTTGACTAGTAGTTGGCTCCTCAGCGGGAGGCTAGCAGTTGTGCCCTGTCTGATTGGCCTTCGGCCATCGCCCTCTTCGAGTCGCTCTCATCGATCTTCTAGAAGCTTGTGGGAGTATGTATGTAGTAGTAGCAATTAATCGGAGGAACAAGTGCCATCAATGAAGAGTACATACAGAGTACTATGTGCAGGGTTACTCGCCTCGTACGAATATATGCTCATGCCCTTATGATCAAAGACAAGGCCTAGACCTCCGGCGCCCCATCATGTCCTTGCTCATAGCCTGCTGGCTCCCTGCAGCGCCTTCTCCGAGTGGGGGATCTGTGAGGTTGAGGCTGTATTGGCGGGGATCTGCATGCGAGTTAAACGTTTGCGGGAGATTAGAAAGACAACGGGATATAATAGACAATCCATGGAGCCTCGTGGTACTCCGTAGTAGCAGTCCTACGAGGAGGTATGTACGAGTATGTATGTATGTATGTTCGACGAACAGATGGATGGAACAGGGAGCATTGGTGGAGAAGCAGGGCATAGGAGTCAGGCCTGCAGTTAGCGCATGATGAGTGCTGCAGGTGCTCTGAACCCCTCTGTGACTGCCACCTGCCACCTGCCACCTGCCTCAGGTAGCTACAGTCGTGGTACTACGAGTACTGCTAGTAGTACTGGCAGGAGCACTGACCTAGCACTATTTAGCGACGATGCATCGCTTGGTGGTCTTCTAAAATACACAAATCTCGACCTCTAAATGATACGGATCTCGCTTTTCAGCGCTCCGTGATGCTAACAACTACCACTCCGCACACACATCCCCGCGGAGCTCGCTTGTCTGTTTGGACTATGTACCTGCGCTGTGGGTAAGCGCTGTCAGATTGCCTGACGCAATGCTACCAGCCCTGCATTGGATTGGCCTACTAATATTATTCGTCCATCTACTTCGTACACGAAACACTAACTCTAATGGGTTCAACCTACATACTAATAGTACTCGTAATTCAAACAAGAAGTGTCGCCTCCCTACTTGATCTGCAGGTGTATTATTCTCGCACATCACCCATCAAGTCGCAGGCTTGCCTCAGCTCCGATGTGCTTACTCCCACCCAAACGGAGATGGCGTTCATTCAGCCCAATTGGTGTCGCACACAGACGCCGGAGAGTTCAAAATGCTCGCCCTGCCATTGGACTGAATCGACAGCCCTAAGGCTGTGGCGGACCTTGGGAGACGGCCCCCAGTCGGAAGACCGATGGCATTGCTACATCAGACCTCGCCTTGTAATCTTCAATACCTGACCTGGTGTCAGGTTGCATCCAAAAGGCCCACTCTGGCATGACAGTCCAGCATCATCCCAGCATCTTCCAACACACGTGCCCTGCCGTATTACCCCAAGCCGAATCTACTACTACGGAGTAGTAGTAGTACTAGTATTATTACCAGTTTCCCCGATGATGGCCCCCCAATAGTGGAGTCTCGGACTCGCCTATGAGTAGTATGGACCACAAACGATCGCCCATGCTCACCAACACCAAGTCTCGGCAAACATGCCATGGTCCGGTTATGCACTGGCAGGACTAGTCAAATGACGATCAAAATGATAGTACTCGGACTAACGAAAATGGATGCACCCGGTTGGCCTGTTTCCTATCTGCCTTTCCCTTCTAGCACAGGTTTCTCTACCAGCGTATTACAAGGCGCCTTCTGGGATCAAGAAAACTTCTTATGCCATCAACAGGCACCCGACAGGTCGAAAGCTTCTACATATAACCAATGGCTATAGGACGTTCCCTTGCTACTTCTAAAACAGAAGAAGAAGAAGAAGAAGAAGAAGAAGAGGAGGAGGAGGAGGGCGAGGGGGAATACATGCTTGATAACGGCGATGTCTCAGTCAGGTCAGGGGAGGAATGTCAAAGCAATTGCTCCAAGGCGAGAGAGATGGTCAAATTACCCTGACGATAAAGACTCATTGGACTTTGTTCCAATATGCTAGCACGACTCTTGCACCATCCTAGCACCGACTTCCGGACTCCGTTGGGACCCGGACTCCGTTGGGACACGGACGATTTAGTCGGCCGGACGGCTTTGTTTTCAGGACTTTCCCCATCTTTCGTGTCAGTGCTTTTATCTACCGCAACCTGCGCACCGCATTCGCTAATAAAGTGATTCTCTCCTCGTGCGTTACGGAAAACACATACTACTACCACGCCTATCTACCAACCGGGCAGTCCACGATGCTAAGAAGGCCAGGGATGTTATGAATGCATAGCGTCCCAGGCCACTGAATGATTGAACTGCATACCACTTCATAAACAAGCACGAGAACAGACGCTGTGTGATACTAGTACTTCTAAGATGATGAGATTGTGAGGGGTCGCTCACTGGCCCTGTGTTTCATCGTTCGGTTGCGAGTGTGGGGTTTGAGAGCCCACGTTTTCTTTTCTTTTGGGGTCCCGGTTGGGGAAATGAACCTTCCGCTCATCCCCGACATGACAAGGAGTATCGAACGGCACGAACAATAGTACCTACGAGTTCTCGTACGAGTACGGAGTACACTTTGCTCGTATGTGTCTGCAAGCAATTCAAAAAAGGGCCACTGAAGAAACGGAACACGCTTAGTTCATATAATGGACGACTCCGTTCAAACTATCAAAACACCTAACGGTCCGAACGATTTAGCCTTTCCGAGACACATTAGCCCAGAGTCGTAATGATGCCTGGTCTTTCAGAAATACCGCCGGTGGTAGAAGAGTCACGGCGCTGTCCCTTACAGAGCATTGATGGGTTTTGACAGCGGTCCGCAGCTAATTTGTTCCCGGTCCCTTTTCTTCTCCTGTAGATGGTGCTTTGTTGGGAAGCTATGCATGTGCCTACTGCTGTGCTGCAGGTATGTCCATACTTGGTTCGTACTTATTATGTCAAGTACAGCCTGGTTGATCGCCGTCCAGGGGTCATCACCACACGCCCCATCATCTTGTTAGCACACCCTCCTCGCCTGTTAACACGACGTGCATCATCGCGGGGGGTCTTGGCTGGAGCTAGAAGAGAGCGTGAGCTACGGCCTATTTGTCTATTATGCAATCTGACTGCCCGTGGGTATTGTCAATTCTCGCGTCGCTTGGAGAGCAAAAGGACAACCTCGCATGATGCTTCATACGCGTTTCGTAATGTATTTCCGGTATCCCATCCGATAGCAGCCACCGGTGAATTAACCTTTTCATCGGCATGGTAAGGCTGGCCAATCGTATTTCGCGGGTTAAAAAAAACGATTCTTACAAAGCAATCTACTTCCGTGGCGCGGGATGACAAAGCTGTCCTAAATCGGTATTCATTGTCGGCAGTGACCTAAACGAACAAATCAGAATCCGGCATTCCCTGACCCGTCTTCAGCCTCGTGGGCGCCGACAATTTCCCGGGAATTCCAAACTGGGTAAGATTTTTCGATCCGGCAGGACGGGGCAGAAGGTGCCAAAACCTTATACTACTACTAGCAGTACTACCTACTACTACGACTACTACAACTATGATGGAATCGCGATACGGTCGACGGCAAATATTTCTCCGCAACAATATCTCGCAGCCCAAGGGTCGCAAACTTTTCTACGGGGGCGAACAAGCTGGTGTCTCGGCACCAGCCAAGCCAACCCCGGAACGGGTTCGCATGACTTATCCGGAAAAAACACGGAGCAACGCATTTCGGCCATCGGCTGTGCATCACCCCGCATAGGTAGGTAGCGAGATCCGTACACTACGGCTATCGAGCCTACCTTACGAGTACGAAGTACATATGTACAGTTGCCTTACAAAAGTCGCCGAAATTTTCTTCTCCCCACCGTACATCAGTTATGTACCTCATATGTGCAAGGGAGGTACTACTACTAGTCATGTTATGGTGTTAGTACCTAGCACCTACTTACGATGCACTCCGTATTGCTCACCAGTTTATATGTATTACTACCGGGTACATGTTCCGTACGAAGACAAATGAGTAATAATACGGACAGGCTCGATTATGACAATGCTGTCTGTGTGTGCGGCTCCTGCATCATGGTGAACAAGAGACAGGTGCACACTGGTTGACGCCAAGCGTACCAAAACAACGGTATCGGGCCTTTGCTCAGCCTTGCCTGGGAGTGCATGCATAGAAACAATGTGGAAGCCTATTTTAGGTCGCCAATAACGACGTCTGAAACAAGATTTCTTCTGTCCAAGGCTGATGATCTCTGCCGCAGCAAAAATACCACGGCATGAAGATGCAGCCCTAACGCCACCATTGGCCTTCCATTGCATCGGCTCGTGACGATTCAATCAATCCACCCCTCCGCCCCCCCTAGACTCTTGTTGGCTGATGGGTGTCTCACGCTTCACCGCAAGAAATGCGCCTGTTTCGTTCTCTTTGTCCTTCAATTTGTCGGAGAGTTTTGACGTGTCGATTACGAAGTACGGAGGACGAGAACGCACTACGCAAATAGATAGCCTTGTGGCTGATGGTCTGAGCTTGGGCCGGCCGGGACTACCGAGCCTCTTCATATCCAGATTGGTGGGTAAATGAGGACACAGACACTCCGCTCATACCACCTACCTAATAAACGCCTAACTATTGCAGCAATGATATCTTGGCACGGGTACTCGTATAGGTATGACGAATGCGAGTAACACTTTTTTAGATGAGTTGACACCGCTCAGGGGCGCTGTCACGGCATCCCTATCCGCACCGTTGGGTCCAGGAGCGTCCGGCCCAGAACGTGGTTCAACGGCCAGGGCCGTGGCGTCTTTTCACAGGGCACAATCGCGAAAAAAGGGCAAAAGTGGTCGTCGAACGGCGCCCCCCCGCACGATGGAGAAGCAACAAGGGACGCTACAACCTCACTGGCCTTTGGACCTGTCACTGTGGACCGGATCCCGGACCTCTCGGGCCTCTCGGCCGTTATGCGTTGCACATTGATCGACATCCGGTAGGGGTCGAGTGGTTCTCGTCGGCTTATTAGTAATACGGGGCGATGGGAACGATAATCGACTCGTGTTAGCATCGGCACGGTTGAAAGGCTGATAGTACGGAGTACTACTTGCTTGATTGAACTACGCAAGCGATGAACGGCAGAGAGAATATTCAGTCTTCCGGCCTTTCAGTATCACGTGTCGGTTGCATTTGGCTCAAAAAACCGTATCTGACGTCCAGTAGGCCGTAAGAACCGGGACCGAGACTGAACATATGTGGCCGAACAGAGAACAATACAGCACTACCAAGACTACGGATAAATGACGGACAGACATGGACAGACATGTGGCTGAGGATTAGGTGTAGGGATGCAATTTTCGAACTCCGTACTTGGTTGTTATGCCGCGCGGTGTCCTAATTCGGGAGGGCATTCAAGCGCTAGCGTTGCAGGTGTGCATTTAACAACACACTTCTATACCGGCATATCTGCTCTATCTGCATCTTTGGTATACGCGTGTTGAGCACCGAACTATGCATCTATACGGTATGTACTGTCACTCCCCGCAACAAGGGGGGGGGGCCTTTCATCGTTCTCGCTTACTGCCTAAATGGGAAACTGCCGAAGATCGCCTTGGCCAACTTCGCCGAGCCTGATCGTGTTTTTGATGACTGCATCGGTTTAGTGTACTCGTAGGAGGACAAAAGGAGCCCACACCACGACCGATTCATGATAAAGCTGAGGTAAGGGAAGCTTCTAGTGGTATCTCTCTTGCTTAATCTAAAGCATGTGAATAACTGACATACGAGTAATACGAACCGCCATTTGCTGAGAAAGGGCCGAATAAGGCTCTAGAAGTAGTAGTGTTGATGTTTTCCGTCTTATTCCCTGCCCCAGTTGTGGCAGCAATAAGGCTGATATAGTTCGATGGCTGGTGGCTTGAGCCATCCGCATACTAGGTACTGCTAATAATAATAACAATAATACGGACTAACTACAAGTACTACTACTACTCCGTCGTATCGTGCCCAGGATGGAAACTCGTCACTGCCGGGCAAAAAATGAATGTCTCCGTAGGACTCCATAATAATCGCGGCACTTTCGTTGTCTGGGACCATACACCCCCTTCTTTAATTTGCCCTGTCACCGATACGGCAAAAGGTCTTTTCACGGCAATGAGAAGCCGAGACGGAAGAGGGGCCGGCGAGTTAAGCTTTATGCGATTGCTTCGCACCTTGCTCCAGACAGGTAAATAGATGCTTAAATGCTTATATGCTACGAAGAAGTGCGGTTAATCGTTTCAGGGAGAGGCTAACCCGGCAATTGTTTGCTTGTAGTTAGTTCAGAAGGCGCTGAGTCTCCTCTCTTGCTCTGTGGTGAGGAAATTGCACTACTCCCCTGGTTTTATTTTGGCTGGGGAAAGATCCTTCTGCGTGTCCGTGATACTATCGCCTTGCCCGAATTACTACTCGTAGAACGAACAAAAGTACGGAGTATAGTACTCGGCTTACGTAGTCAACCCGCCGAGTAGTATACTACTAGGTGCCCTGGTTCCACTTCGCTGGGACAACAACTACCCTTGGTCAGTGATATGACCACCCTGCCCGGATTGTGGAACAAACAAGTACTGTATTGGAGCGGCCTCGAAACATCCGAGAAGTCCAGAGCCCGCTTGGCTAAGCGGTATAGCGTGTCACTAGTAAATACTGGACATGACAAGGTGATCAGTTCGACTCTGATAGTGGGCAGTTTCTTTTTTTCCTTGTTGGTTTTTTTGCCACTGATGGTAAGTATCAACTACCCTAGATTTAGATTCTTTTTTGTTCAAAGTTTATTGATATCTTGAATCTACAAGGCGCAGCGCTTGGAACATCTCTCTCTCACTTGCATAGCCCAGGCATGGATGGCCTTTGTAGGTTATGCTGGTGACGATCAAGAATGAGAAGAAAAAGAAAAGGGTATCGAAAGAAAAGAAAAGGGTATCGAAAGAAAAGAAAAGAATTGTGCTGGCTATTCCCTGCATACATCTGTCCTAGACCTCCGTCTCAAGCCGGTTGCATGTGCATGTCATTTTTAGCAAAACACTGACAAAGACCCCAAGCATGACTCATAACTCATAGCCTTTGCCAAGCCTCTCTAGCTAGCCTTACTGACACAAACAGTAGACTACGTCATCCTCCATCATTCTCCAAGATTTTTTTTCTCATCTTCTCTTCTGTGTTTGCAGACGTTCCAACGCTTGCGGCATGACTAACACAGAAATCTTAGGTAATCAGGAAACCGCCTCAACGGTAAGCCGTTTGAAGAGAAGCGGGGCTGCGTTCGGGACTCTAGAGAAGCCACGCGACAGGTCCCCATGCGCCTTTGCCCCTCATCGTCAATCCACTGAAGCCTGTCCTAACGTCTGAGCTGGCGACAGCATCACCGTTTCCATCTCGTCTCGTCTTGGGCATACTGTGTCCTCAATATGGCGTAGACGCCACGCTGTTACTTTCTCTCTCTATCTCTCTCTCTATCTCTCGCCTACTCCTCCTCGTCTAGGCATCCATCGATCGACATACGTGCGAAGACGGAACATATAACAAGGAGAAGCTGCAAACAGACGCTCCGTCATCTGTTCTCGCTCACCCAAAGCCCTCTCTGACATCAGATCCTGGGTATCTCGCGCATCTGCAAACCACCCTTGTCCTTCAAGAGAAGGATCTTGAAACAGAACGCCCTGAGAGGCGTACGCGCGTACTCGTTGTGTGGTTGCTTCATCCCACATTATCGCACCACTACCACCACCACCACCATCCATCCATCCATCATCCATCATGGCGTCCTTCTTCGTCGAGCTCTGGGAGTCCATCTTCACCCCTGGCCCCACGCCCACCGTCCTCAAAGCCGCAAACGCCAGCTTCGCCGCCCTGCAGGTCGTCCTGCTTGTCCTGCTCGCAACTACTTACAGCGTGCACTTTGTCGTCCTGTCCGTCCTGTGCGGGGGCCTGTGGTGGTCCATCAACTGGTTCGCCACAGAGCTCGCTGCTGCCCAGGCCCGCGAGAAGAAAGAGGAGGAAGAGGATCGAAGGAAGAAGCCCGAAAGGGAGAGCAAACAACCGCTTACGACCGGATCGGATGATAGTGACACTGAGGTCGAGAGCAGTCGGGTTGCAAAGGCTAGTGGGAAGAGCAAGCGTGCGCCGGCGACGGCGGCGGATGCAGAGCCAGCTGAGCAGCTGGGTGAGCTGAGGCAGCGTGGTGAGGTGCCTTCGGTCGAGACGCAGTCGAGCGTGAGCACCGAGGATGAGTGGGAGAAGGTGTCAGAGAATGAGAATGAGAAGGACAAGGACAAATGAGAAGGCGAGCGGGAGACAAGACGGCAGGGTATTTTGGGCATGATGGGCATTCCCTACTTTTGAGGATACGATACCCCCCTTATTACCCTCCTTCATATGTGTGGAAGAACGCACGTCGCATGTACATGTACGAGGTGGACATCGGAGAGATGATTAGCGGATCAAGTTTATTCTTCCTTTAGATGCGAGCGCCATGATATCACTTGCCTGATTTTCTTGAGTCTTCAATGTCACTTGCTCCGGACTCTATCAATCTATTGTAAACCATCAACCCCCAAACACTGAACTCCTCGCCAGTATGTGTGACTAAACAACACAACCACCATAGAACTCAAAGCTGCCTTGAAAATAAGAGCAAGGAATATACGGAATGCGAAGTAGAGTGGGTTACCTATTGTAACTTGCGTAACTTCCGAGTAACATGAGCCGCAACCAACATGCTCATAGCCCCAATAAACAAACAAATAGCAACCGCATTCGTCCCACCACTCGGCGCGTCCGCCAGACTCGTGTTCGGATGATCCTTTGACAGCTCTGAGCTCTTGCCAGGCTCCCATATCGCAAAGACGATGGTGGCGATGAAGGTGCCCAAGAACTGCGGGAGAGTGGTGAAGATGTTGAGAATACCAAAGTATACGCCCGACAGCTCGCCACTGGAAGAAGATGCTGCCCCGGAGGGGGTATCTGCGCTGGGCAGGACTGAGAGCTCGTGGCTCATGGTGTTGGAGAGGCGTCGGTAGGGGAGGCGGGATGTGTGTTGGCCGCTGAGTTTGTTGACTTCGATGCCGAGGAATGTTGTTGGTGCCCAAATCGCAATTGCCCAGGGCCTATATATGTATATAGCGTTAGAAACGAATCAGCACTGACGGGGAGGGAGACTCACACGCCGCAGAGACAGACGAGAGTCGTTGCGGAGACGAAGCTCTTGGCAAGCGGCGCCATGGACATGGCTGCTGCGAAGAGGAGATGGCCGCCGATCCAAGCTGTCAGTAGATCGGGCTTTATCTCGTTCAACTTGTCAAGGATCCCTGCAACGGCCTGCGGGGGCCGATGTGTATAAGTGCCATCGTCGGGGGACTTGATTATCATGGGCAAAAAGAAAGCACCCGCAAAGGTAACGCTTGAATACATAACCAGTGCTGTGCTTCCAATCCGACCTATATCTCCCAGAGTATCTTCCGATTTCCTGGCCTCGGGTGGCAGGTCGTACCGGAAGTATGTCTCACCCACCCACGTTGTGCTGTAGAACAAGAACGGGAACCAACCGATCCAAGACCAGAACTGAGCCCAGCAGATGGTCTGCACGCGTGGAGGGAGATTGAGTAGCGTGGAGTAGATCTGCTGGAACACCTTGAACAGGCTGTGATTTTTAGCGGGACCCTCAGATGCAGATATGAGGACTCGCTCCGTGACAGCCCAGCAAGTCAGGGCCGTTGACCCGAGCATAGCGATGGAAGAGATGACGGTGAGTTGCTTGAACTGTGTATCACCAAGACTGGTGCCGAAGAGCTTCACCAAATCGATAGCTCCGGCGCCGTATCCGATTATGTGGCCGACAGCGTTCATGCGGCTGGCTATTTTGAGTGAGGCATTCTCATTTCAGCTACTCTGTCTGCCACGCTGCAAATGCAACTGTTGAATAGAGAGAGTACTCACCCCAAGCAGCTCCCATCTGCTGCTTTTGAATCGGGAGCGTGTCAACGATGAGACTCTTGGAACATGACATGACTGGGCAGTATCAAAGCATTAGCAGCAGCTAAGAGAGAGAATGAAGTAGGAACTCATACCAACGTTGATGGCAAAATCAACAGCATAAATAGACAACACAGCCAGCACAATCGTCGGCTTCCTCGCCCTCTCCTCATCCCCAACAAGCCCCCCGACAATCTCCTTGGTGAATCCCAGCACAAGGAGGCACACAGAGACAATGGCCGCGCCAATGACCATCAAGGGCCGCCTCCTCCCCCATCGTGAGGTGCTCTCATCCGCAAGGACGCCGACAATAGGCTGGACAATCAGGCCCGAGAGCGGTCCAGCCACCCAGACCAGCGACGTGTTACTCTTCGTGAGGCCGAGATTGAGGAGGTAAGGCGTGCAATCTGCCCATTCTCTTGTTAGTTATAAGGGACAGGACAGGGGGGGGCGAGCACCTGCGTACATGTCATTTCAATGCCCCATGTAAAGCTGCAACCCCCAAGAGTCAGCGCGCAATCCAGCTAATGGCAAGAAACGAGATCAAACGCACGTAATCCCAATAGTGGTGAACGTGAGGAGAATCATCTGCACCATCTCAGAACTGCCCTTGATGGACGGATGCCCTACCAAGTTCGCCATGGCTCCTCTGCTCTGCGTGCGTGTGCGCTGCAGAGAGACGCAGAACCCTCACCGAATGGACGCGGGAGACGTGTCCTAATAAGCCGCTGGACTAGTTATTATGAGAAGAAAAACAATATCTCGCAGCCCGTGAATGACATTGCGGTGTCGTTACGGAGTACTACGAAATGTTTTGCTGTGATGATAAGGGGTAGTGAGACGTCCAAGCTCTGTTCTGCCTTTTATTGCCCGTGTGTGGTGTCGTGTGCTGAATACGAAGCCTAAGCTATTAATAGTGCGCCTGGAACTGACCTGCATAGGTATCTACGAGTACGTATGAAGTACTTCGTACGCGTACTTACTCCATACATCTTATCATTCATCTCACTCTACAGAGTACGTCATGAATACCGGTACAAAATAAATCATTTGATGGTATCTTGCAACTGAAATCTCTCTACTCTTGCAGTATGGTAGCACACAATCCCACACCTCCTCTCTTCTTCCATTGAACTCGATCGCGTCCGCACACGCCTGACACCTGGCATTAACATCGCCAACGCCGTGGAAAATCCCCATGCATCTCATCTCATCCGGCTGCCATAACCCCCCCCCCCCTCTCAATGTGACCGAAGCTTGCCACCTCGTCCATCGGCCACCGTAGGGATGGATAGTACGCAATTCGGTTCCACGCAACCGAGAACGACAGTAGGAGCGGATAGAGCGGACCCAAGGGGCCATAAACATTCCATCGCTGTCATAAGCGAGGAGACAAGAAGAAGAAATCGAAAAAGGAAAAAGAGACCAAAGGAATGAAAACGCCTGGCTGCCAGTCCCCTAAAATGCCTTGTGTACATACGCATCTTCCCGATGCGAAACCTAAATTACCGGTAAATCAGTCCGTCGAATCATCTTTTATCCGCCGCGCGCCAACGCCGTGCTTAAAGCTCAATCATGCTGTGTCTATGAGTCGGCTAACTTCGCAAAATGCTTCGACCAGATCCAGCCCACTTGGTCTGTCGGGTCGTCCTGGTTCTTTGCAAGCCAAAGCTCGCCTTTCTCGGCGATGACATCAAAAATCTGTGAGTGAAATATCAGCACCTTCATGTCTCCCACCTCACCTCTCCCACACGTCTCAACTTACCTCGCCAGCTTGATATGTCAGATAAGGATATCCTGCCTCGTGCTTCGTCGTGGCAATGTTGAACTCGAATAATGATGCCGCCAACCAGAGGATGTTGTATCCGTCTGCAGCGTGTGCACGTTCGCGCGATGATGCTCTTGATGACCGCTGGCTTTCCTCCGGACCATCTGGCAGTGGCAGGGCAGAGTGAAACAGGTTTGAATATCTGCGACCCTCCTGTGGTTGATGATGAGCCGAATTGTATGTCGTATTAGAGTCACGCCGGTTCTGAGGTGCCGACTCGGTGCTTTGTCTTGGCAGTGCAGTAGAGTCAAAACTCCGGCCCGTGCTCGGTCGTGTCGATGTTTGGCCAGTCCCGGCAAGCGATCGCGAGCTCCCTGTTACCTCCGGTGATCTCGGGGATGCTAAGCTGGGTTGATAGTTTTGGACATTTGAATAAAAATCCCTATAGTAATACTGATGAGGGCTAGGTGCGGCCGTCGCTCCTGTTCCAGTCCCAGCACCACTTCCGCTTGCACTTCCGCCGGGAGAGAGAGTGAATGATCCGCTATGTCGCTTGCCAAAATCCGGAGCGGGGAGCACAGGTGCTGACTCGCCGCTGATAGAACGTCCTCGTCCTCTAGTCTCGGTTTCCGACGGACGCGAGCGTGCCTTCAGCATGGCGTCGTCCACGCTTGTTGTCGTCGATTGGGACACCCTCCCTCCATATGTTGGGTTGATGATGCTAATGCTGGTCAACTGATCACGGGCGTACGGGAAATCTCGTTGGAAGGTGGCCACGATCTCCTCCAGATCTGGCACTTCGGGGGCATCGCTCAGCACCGACTTCATCTTCTCCTTCCATATCGCGTACCAGTTTGCCTGGATGTTGATAAAGTTCCCCAGGCAGATGTTTCCAACCTTTTCTGTCAGTGCTGACAATTTTGGAAGCTCTTTGATCAATGTGTCGTTCAGAGCCTCATATTGCTCGACAAGCTCCTTAAGCTTTGGGTCCACGGTTTTACCCGCGCGTTTTAGCTGCTCTGACCGCTCATACACCACTCGTCGCTTCTGTCTCTTTTTCATTGCTAAGGAAGGGTTACCATAAGCTTTGATGACATGTTCGAATGGTTCAATAACGTGCTTCCGAACTTGGGCCAACTGTATCGATCAGCTACAATTCACAACTAATGGAATCCAAGGATACTTACATGTTGCTCCAAAGCCACTTTCTCGAGATCGCGCAGGGAAATGTTGAACTGAACCCACTTGCTTTCGAGCTCGGGGTAATTGCCTGGTTGAAGCCTCATGACCAGCTCGATTGCTGACATATACTGAAGGAACTCATGCACATATGATGACGTCTGTCTTGTGTAAGATTCGACGTCTCGCAGAACTACCTGCAATCGAAGGTAGTCATCACTGAACCTCTCTTCGAGTTTGGCATACACCGGGTCCTCAGGAGGTCGATTGCCCCCCTGGAGCTTGTCGACCCTTTTTCCAAAGGCACGTGCGAGTCCAGCCTTGACGTCAGACTCTTTTCTTTTCCTACCCACGATCTGTCCGACCAGCTCAAAGTTCTTTTTGGTCTTATTAATCTCGATAATTGCCTCTTCCAAAGCTTCTTTGGCCGCCACAAGTGCCTCTCGATCTGGATGGTCTTGGGGCGTATGCTGTAGGAGTGTGATGATCAGATTAGGGTACTTGGTAAGTCTCTGCATTGGTTTGATGAGAAGGGAATCCAAGTCCCAGGCGGCCGTCAGATCCTTCGCTACCTCGTTGCACTCATTCAACCACACTTTGACTGCGGGGTCCAGCTGAATTTGAATGAGCCTTTTTGCAGCCTGATCGCTGTTCCTCAGGAAGCCCTCGTGAGCCAGCTTCATCTTTTCGATGTTGGTCTGGAAGACGGGGCCAATAGAAGTCGCACGGTCCTTAGTGTCGCTGATATCGCCCGTAGAGATCTGGCTCGGCTCTGAATAAAGAGAGTCTTCTCTTGAAACTGGCGTTCTTGGGATTTTGGGGACATAAACTCCGGCGACTACTTCCTTGATTTGGGCAAGAAAAGAAGTATGGAACTCGATGATGTCATCGCTGTTTCTGAATATCAGCTTCACTGTTTTGGAGTCTAGATTAGGGCAGGCCTCTGCGGTGCCCTTATATATCTCCTCAACAATATTCATGTCCCGCACAAAGACAGCCTCTGTATCAACGAGTTCTTTGATCACGTTTCGGCGCTGAACCAAGCGATGTCTCTCCTTGTCGCTTAGCTCCTCGCTCTGCTGAACGAATGATTTGGTGTCGCTATCAGCTGGGGTTTGGCTTCCGAAGTAATGGTCTGCTGTGTCACTCGTAGTCAAATCCATAGACTGTGGAGTCTCTAATTGAGAGATAAATTCTGCACTCCCTCCCTCGGAGTTTATCAATATACTGTCGTAATGCGACTGCTCGTAAAACACACTGGATGGCCTGGACTCCAAGATAGAGCCTGGCCTAGATCCCGGAACAGGGGGCGGCTCGTGGCTTGGCGAAGGGAGGTACGAGAGGCTTGTACTAGGCTCTGGCGTTAGATATGGAATCGAAAATTCCTCCCCAGTATCGACATTTGGGAGGTGTTGCTGATTGAATTGGGTGGACGACAGAGTTGAATCATTTGAAAGGCGAATTCCCGATTCGTCATAGGGGATACTCCTCAAGGAGGAATCATCAGGCTCGAAAACAGCACTTTGGTCGTATGCCGAGGATTGCTCGATTTGCATCCTGGACGAGTTCAGCGCCTCGGTGTCAAGACTATCAAGGGAGAAATCAGTCCATGCTGATAGCTGACTTAGTCTGTCCGCCTTTGACCTTGAAGAAGAAGGCGGCACCATTAGCCTATTAGATGAGTCTGCGGTAGACTGCTGATCATAGGAAGGGTAGAGAAGGTCGTCAAAGGTTTCAACATCCGATGATCCGCACGTAGAAGCCCTGCGTGATGGGGGATTATCGTCATATCGGTATGAAGACTGACGCTCCTCCATGCCGTCACGGTCGTCATCTATCTCCTCGGTACATGCATCTGTGGCAGCATCATCAATCTCGTGCCGAGTGTTGTGTGCCACCACCTGCCCGCTATCAAGCTCCGAGTGACAGTCGGATTCGTCATGAATGTCAAGTCGTGGGAATGGGGTTGTTGGTTCAGCTTCCCGGGAAGCTGTGGGCACATCGTGAGGTTGGGGCAATATTGTAACGGAAGTTTGATAAAATCGTTCCGTATGAGAGACGAAGCTATCATCTTCTACATTCTCATCGCAGTAGGCACCTGGGACAACATGCTCCCCCCTGTAACGTTGTGCTACAGCTGTCTCGGAGGAGCTCTGAAGAGTCGTGTGATTGGTCGGCAGTTGTCTCGGAGAAAGAAGCTGGTCCTCAAAGGGATACTGATACCCCGTCCGGACAAGTGTCTGTACTAGTATTTGAGAGTCGGGGGATTGGGTGAATGTGATTGGAGTGTTTGAGAGCGACTGAGCCGAGACGGGGGGTTCGGTCTGAGGTTCCACATCGAACTCCGTTGTTGCAGAGGCCACCGATACGGCTGAGAGCCTTCGTTCCACACTACTGATGGGTGGGGTGAGGTCGGGGAAACTTCCTGGGACACTCAGCGCCGGTAAATCCTCATCATGCTTGAGAGATGATGCTATGATATGCTCTGAAATCAGGTCGGTTGCTGTCTTCAGAGGGGGTGCGGGGCTCTTCGTGGTCTCGGGGACAGCTGCAATCGGGGGGTTTATAGCTGGTTCTGTTGCCGGTTCTGACGAAGGGTCTGTTCGTGCTTCGATGCTCGTGTCCCTTTCCGCGGAGTCCTCATTTGTAATATCGTTCTCCACGGCTGCCGTTGGGACAGAAGATGCCGCGGCTGCTGCTGCTGAGATCTTGGCTTTTGCAGCCGCATCCATCTCCTTCTGTCTCCTCTCCACCGCTTTCTGGCGCGCCTCAAAGGCTTGACTTTCGCGGATAGACTTGGTGTATGCTAATCTGATATGCTCTCGACGCTGTTCAAAGTCTATAGGCCCGACTGATATCTTCCTACTACGTCTTGCCGCTGAATCGTTCGCCCTTGATGATGCGGAGTCTTTGGCATTTGCTTTTGTGGGAGATTTTGGCTTGGCCGTCTCTTTCATTCGGGAACTGGCTGTTGATGCAAGTGAAACCGGTTGTCGTGGCCGGGAGCTCCTCAATGGCGGTGAAAGCTTGGAGGGCCCAGTACCAATGTACGCCTGGAGCCTTGTATTGCTGCTGATTGGTGTAACCAAAGTTGAAGGAGGCGGTTTTCGACTCGGTTGCGTAGGTGTTTTCATTCCGAATATCGGGGGACCTGTTTTCAATGCTTTGCCATTCACCTGCGATCTCCTAAAGGTAGAAGGGGAATTTGAGCGGGTGGAAGATGGACTCGAGTTGGTGGGGCTGTTCAACCTTCTAATGGAAACAGGCAACCTTGAAGCAGTCGTGGGCAGGTTGGAGGCTGAAAGGGTCGAGCTCTCAGAAGCTCGTTTGCGGACGGCGGGTGCAGCTGACGTTGCAATGGAAACGTCGCTGTGGGATCGCCCATGAGCCTTGGGCGCTGCCTCCTGGTTTGCGTGAACGTCTCGGTACCAGCTCGATGGGGAAGTTGGCTCTGCATCTGGATCAGAAAAACTGCGTTGATGTCCCACGAGTCCATGAAGACTAGAATCCGATGTCCTTCGCGGATGAAAGTTGTTGATTCCGAACCCAGCGGCCGAAGGGTCGCGCAGCTCCGGCGGGATTTCGCCAAAAAGCAGGCCTGGCGATCGGGAACTGAAATTCGGAGAGGGTAGCCGTGATTGGGAAGCTTGAGGTGGGGATTTGGGTGGTAGATGTGTCATGGACTTGGTGGCGATTGAGTTTCCGTTAGCGGAACTTGGAGGTTTCCCGACGCGGCTGGCGAAGGACTGCGAGCTGCTCGACACTTGATCCTGTGCAACGAACTTGGGCCTCTGTGAACGACCCAGCGACAGCGTCGAAGTTTGTTGCGTTTCTCTCGATGATGCTGGAGTTGTTCCAGAGCGAAGGTTTGTGTACGCTGCGGAGCTGCTCTGGGGCTTTGGCTTGGCCGGATCCTGCCTTAGTCGTCCCGCTGGCACGTCTTGGCGCAGAGGAAGCCTCGGGATAGAATTGGTGCCGCTCTTCTGATCGAAGCGTTTCTTCAGATCCTTGACACTCGGTTGACCAGCCTGCGAGGATCTCGACGTCACAGCTGACCTGCTGTCAAGAGGGCTTGAGACGGAACGCAAGTTCTGCCGACCGGGATTGCGATTTGTGGGTAGTTGGAGATGCCTTGCATTGGTCCCATCACTGTTGGGACGCAACGCCGGCTGCGGGACTGATGAG
This sequence comes from Hypomyces perniciosus, assembly GCA_008477525.1. Lineage (NCBI taxonomy): Eukaryota > Fungi > Ascomycota > Sordariomycetes > Hypocreales > Hypocreaceae > Hypomyces > Hypomyces perniciosus. Next base: position 2,143,577 of record SPDT01000006.1, read on the forward strand.
GCCATTGGGAGGCTTTCTGGTTCGCTACGTTTGGGGCTCAAGGCTCGGTAGCTCTTGTAAAAATCGTCGGGTTCTAAGGTGGCAGCGGCATGATGGGCGAGCACTTGGGCATTGGTGTTGGCAGCAGAGGCGGAGTCGTGATTGGCAGTCGAGTAGGACACGGGAGCGTTCGAGGGGTCGTGGACATCGAGACGGGAGAGATGGTGAGCGTGCGGATGGGGGTCGAGGATGCCATTGTGGCTGTCTAGCAGGCCACCAGAAGCGTCCAAGTCCGGGTCCATGGTGGGAATGGCCAGAGCCTGGGCCGGGACATCACAGTCAGGCGGCGGCCGCTGCTGCTGCTACTGCTACTGCTGCTCTGGCTCTATTGGCTCTATGGGTTATGCAGGCTCTGCTGACGGAACGACAGGTCGGGGCACGACACGAGGCCCACGCTGCACCAGCAAGCATCGAAGCGTTGGGATAGGCGGCGGGTTTTTGGCGTTGGCACCTCCTCCTTTCTGCCCATGGACGGACGGACGGACAGGCTGAATGGGATGGGATTGGGTTGGATTGGACGGAAATGGATTATGCGGTCGTGTCCGGTCGACGTGGGACGTGGGCTTTGCTCTTTGGACTCACTCTGTGAGACGTGACTGAGAGGGGAGGGAGGGTGGTGATTGGAAGCTATTGGGGAATTGGTCATCGAGGAGCTCCAAGCCTGCTGCAGCGACTACTCTACTACTGGACTGGATGCGACGACCAGGGAGGGTGGATGATCAATGGAGTCCACCTGCTAAATTGCCTGCCTGCCCAGTGGCCCCCAGCAGCCCTGTCTAGCAGCCTGGTCCTGGCTCATCACTGATCCCAGGTTTCCAGTGCGAATGTACACAACACGATACATACCTAGGGAGTAGTAGTGGCAGGCAACGTAGCACTGGCCACTGGTAGGCGTTTAACCGCAAAAAAAAATTTACCTACAGAGCAGAACCGTCACAGTGTGCCTCCCTCACTGCTCCGAGTCTGTGGCTGTCGGCATGCAAACACCTGTAGGTGCCCTGGCTGGCTAACGCGCTATAAGGCGTTAGCGCCCTCTTCTCTCACTCTCTGTGATGCAAGCCTCAAACAAACGCGGGCATTGGCTCGCTTGCTTTGTTTCTTCTGCCTGTTTCCCGCCAGTCGCAGCATGCAATTTAAGGACGCCCGTCTGGTCCGATCTCCATCGCCCAGGAGACGCTCATCTATTTGAGAACAAGGGGCTGATTGGGACCAAGCCACTTGGGGATGGGACCTGACAAGCAAAGCAAAGCAACGCAAAGCAGCCTCGAGTCCTTGGCACTCGCTGTGCTCCGTGCTGCATAGGTTAGTAGGTAGCATTACTAGTACTAGTACTACGAAGTACTTGCACAACAAGGCGATCCCGGGGAAAAGTAAAAAGAAATGATGAATAGAATAGTGGTAGTGGTAGTAATGCTGGTCGTAAAAAACAAACAGCAGAACATCTCAGAATACCGTTGATATGGAAATTCTTACAAATACTACGGAGTACGGAGTAGTGCGAAATACTTCGCAGCAGTGCTAATGTTCCACGTCTTGTCCAGACTAAAGTTCTTTTTAGTGCTTATTAGGTAGTACTGCTAAAGTAGCCCATAAATAGTAGGTATGGAGCACTGCTATCAGGAACACTGGCCGCTGAGCCTCACAGTGGAGGTATTGCGTCTGCAAGCCACCGACTTAGAACCAAGAATGCGGTTTTATCTGCCAAAAACATGTGTTCAGACCCTCTACTTCGTATTAGTATCAGATGGATCCTTGATGGCGCAGCTTCATCAGACGATGCTGCTATTGGAAAGCCTCTGCAACTAGTACTTTGTATCTATTGCACACGAAATAAGCATCTGGCTGCCAGGTGCCCGCATGTACTCGTAATATGTATGTACTCCATATGTATGCACTTTGTATCTCTTAATTCTCTCCCTCCGATCGCGATCGATCTCCCGGACGCGCGACCGACGGAACCTAGTCGGCCCTAGCCAGCTAGTCCGGTATTTGATGAATCCTTCGAAACGGTGCAAAAACACAAGCCTCACTTGTTAGATAGCGTGTCAGCCACACCAGCACCTGTCTTAGCCACCCGACTGATTGTCTAAGTCCTCTTTAACGCGTTGCTTTCGTACCATCACCATTCATCGCGACATTGCACTTTCAGCCAACTTCCAAAAACATGGCACAGGGCCGTAAGCGGAAACGCAATGGGAAAGACGCGTCGGAACACAAACCCCCCGTCTCTTCCAGTGTTGGCTCGCCAGTTCAAAGGGATCTGCTGGTGCAGTGCTACCCATATGTCCGCACATTGAGAGACCATGTCCTCTCTCAGCTTCCGGACAGCTCGAGGCTTAGGCGAAAGAAGATTGCCAGGCTGGGGGCGAATTCGGACTGCAGTGAAATCGAGTCGCAGCTCGCTCATGTCCTCGATACTGCTTTAGTTTGTACCACGCAAACATCACTCAAATCCGAGTCTGAGGAAACCAGATGGCAGCAGTGGTTGTACTTCACTCAGAAAGGAGATGAATCCTACGTGACCCTTTCAGATGGGATACCGTCCTCAATTGCAAATCAGTCCGAGGTTGGTCGCTTTCCCAAGGTGCATGTCATGAAGCAAGGCTAAGTAGCCTAGATTATCGACTTCGTTATTTGGTTGCTTTTCTCGCGAGAGACCGGAGCCTGGCCCAAACATCTTCTGTGCGATGGCTTCCGAACAAGTAAAAACGTCAAAGATTGTGAATCAGTGCGCAGCACAATCCCCGGAATTCTCAGCCGATATCCCAATTTCCACGTTAAAGCACTGAGGGAGGCACCATGGCCACACCTCCTGGCCCTTCTGGGGCAATCGGGTGAAAGAGTCATGATCAATTTGCTGGTTGATTGTTCCATCTTCGTAAAAGTTGACGCAGGCCTGCACAACTACTATCAGCTTAGTGGTAGGCAACCCACTGGTATTCCTGGACCAACTACTTCTAACGTAACCAGGGGTCCCTTTATCAGAGCTGAGTGTTGCTGCCAAAGCCTCCAACAACAGTCCAAAGATCCAAACGCGCAAGCCATCGGAGGTCACGCTCGTAAGAAGCCGAATATTCTATGCAAAACCGGCCATGACAGCAAAAGGCTTGGTTCAGCCCGGTTTCAGACATATTCGTATGTTCAACAAACTTATGTTTGCCAAATGATCGATAGCTTACAAGAGCAGATGCCCTCAATCGACTTACCTACACCCAAGAGCTGGTACACCCTGACCACTCTCCAAGCCGCAAGGCATTGACGGAAATCCGGCAGCTAAACGAAGCCCACACAACTCGGCTTATGATGTACATCTTTCCCCGCCAATTCGGGCTACACAACGTGTTCACTTCCGAGGTCAACACTACACAGACTGCTCAGAAGTTCCAGGACTACACGCTGCGCGAGGAGGAAATTGCAAAGGCTATGGCAAACGACAAAGCCCTCTCCGAAGACCGACTCCCAAAACTGCCCAGGAGGCTGAGAGGGCCCGCGAAAGAACTTGTCCAGCGACTCCAAATTCTTCACGGTCGTTGCTCTTATTTTGAACTCCTCAGGCACTACTGTCCAAGTAGCATTGACGGCTCACACCGACTTAAGAAGTCCAGCTCGAGTCGAGATCCTATTTCTGGAGCCAAAACAGTACACCAGCTGTCCACCGCTCATGGAGTCTCTCAGAGGGATTTACAGGCAAAGCGACATACGCGGAAACGGCATTTAAATCCTCAATTGTCCCATGCGTTCCAAAACAACTCTCTAGTGGACCTGGCATCACCGACTTCTCATGTTTCAGCCTTCTGTCAGGCTGTATTGTGCAAGATAATTCCTGACAAGTTCTGGGGTGATGGTGGAAATTGCCACAACAAGGCAGTATTTCTGCGGAAAATAGACCATTTTATTAAGCTACGACGGTTTGAAGCCATTTCACTCCATGAACTCGCACAAGACTTCAAGGTAAATTTGAGATATGGTGTCTCGCAAATCCCCCTGTTTGGCATATTTAACCAAGTACTCTCTAGATCACGGAGCTTGCCTGGCTCCAGTCCCCTAGCTGTGAAGGCCGGAAATCCAGCCAGACCGACACGAACAAACGATATGAGATATTTCACGAATTTCTTTACTATGTGTTTGACTCACTCTTGATACCCCTGATTAGAAGCAATTTCTACGTTACGGAGTCCAATACCCACCGATTCCAAGTGTTTTACTTTCGTCATGATGTCTGGAGATTAGTTGCAGAGCCTGGAATGTCCGATCTCAGGGCGAGCATGTTTGAAGAGATCAAGCTAAACGAAGCCAAGCAAATTCTCGATTCCAGGAGGCTTGGGTTCAGTCAGATTCGACTGTTGCCCAAGGGCACCAAATTGCGTCCGATCACGAACCTTAGACGCAGATGTATCCGCGATGGCAAAGGGAATAGAGTTCTCTGCCCTAGCATCAATTCTGTCCTTGCACCCATTCACACCGTGTTGAAACTAGAAAAGGTATGTATCGGGGCTGGTCTACTATTGAGATGGAGCTGACTGACTTGATCTAGGAAATCAACCCATCCAAACTGGGATCAACGCTTTTCGCTGTTGGCGATATTTATGAGTGTTTGAAATCATTCAAGAATTCTATGGGATCCAATCAGCACACATTTTACTTTGCAAAAGTTGATGTCAAGGCTGCTTTTGACACCATACCACAAGCAGCCGTTGTCAAACTCATGGGCTCGGTCCCAAGCCAGAAGCAATACACCATAACGAAACACGCCGAAGTGAAACCCGGTGATACTACAGCGCTGGCAAATGGTACGGCTGTAGCCAAACCCAGCCGACGGTGGCATGCAACCGCAGTAACGCAACGACAACCACCCGCGTTCTTGGACCGCCTAGAGAACAACATAGGAGCAAGGAAGAAGAACACTGTATTTGTTGACAACGCGGCTCCCAGACCTTTCGATGTTCATGCGCTACTGAGTCTCATAGCTGAGCATGTTGGACAAAACATCGTCAAGATTGGAAAGAAGTATTATCGACAAAAGAAGGGCATCCCGCAAGGCTCTGTCCTATCATCTTTCTTGTGTAACTACTTCTACGCTGATCTGGAGGCACAACATTTGAGCTTTTTGGATGCACCGGATTGTCTGTTGATGAGACTTATTGACGACTTTCTTCTCATCACGCTGGATAAGTCCAAGGCCGTTAGGTTCGTCGAAACAATGCATCGAGGCGTCCCTGACTATGGTGTTGAGGTAGGTCGTGACAAGACTTTGGTCAATTTTGAAATGAGCGTTGGGCGTGAAAGCATTCGCAAGATCACCAAGGAAAGTAAATTCCCATATTGCGGAACCTTTATCAATTGCCAGACGCTGGAAATCACCAAAGATCGCGAGAAAGACAAGAACATGGGTAAGTAAGTCCCCTCCCAATTTCTCTTTGCATCATTTTACTCATCTCTCGCAGACATTTCTACCTCTCTAACTGTTGAATTTGGCCGCTCGCCTGGCCAGAATTTCCAGCGAAAAGTCCTGAGTTTGTATCCCATCAGCCCTCAACCCTTTTTATGATACAATCGTTAATCAAGAAATAACAGATGCCTTCAAAATCCAGTCCCACCTCATGTTCTTCGACATGGCACTCAACTCCATCGACACAGTCCTAGACTCCCTCCATGGTGCCTTGTCCGAGACGGCGCTCAAGATGTGGGCCTACATCCGTTGTTTGCCTGCATCTCGACAACCCAGCGCCAACTTGATAATTCGTAAGTACAAATACAAAAGCTTCTTGGTACTTGGTTGTTGACCTTGTGTAGGTACAATCGGGAAGGTGGCGGATATCGCTTTTCTGATTTTGACGAGTAAGTGGAGGAAGATGCAGTATGCGAGTTATACCTGCAATGTTCGCAAAGCGCAGGTTACGGCGTAAGTTTTACCAGGAGCTCCTAGCTGTTGCCAGGTGACTGATTGTTCTAGAATCGCTTACTCTGCCTTTCTTAAGGTATTGGGTCGGAAACAGACAAAGTATGGGACAGTCATTGCTTGGTTGCGAGATGAGGTCGCCAGACTGGGTACTGTCCGGCAGAAATGACTTTGATGCCATGCCCATGTGTTGTATCTACAGATGGTCATCTGTGCAAGATGAAAATGAAAAAATCGTTATTGAGATATCCGTCTAGTAAACCAAACTAATACTACATCATCTAACCAGTCTAACTTCAACCAAGTGTTTCCCCCGAAATCTATATCCCATACAATGTTTATCGGGTTCTAATCCATCTATACCCCATTGAAACATAAGTCAACGTCGACTCATCTAGATCGCAATCCCGCTCTGCCACCAGGAGCTCCCAACGTGTATCCTGGGAAACATATCTCTATCCCAACGCCACCAGTGATCCCCCGGACGACCAACCCCCAAGAATCGCAACGGTGAAATAGGAACCGGCTCTAGTAGCCAAAGCCCCGTTGACGCGAGATCATCGATGAAAAATGTAGCAGTAAGATACAACCAAAGTAATGTGAACAACAAATTACTTATCCGTGATAGTATTCGAGGAGGTCGCGGTACGAATGACTTGACCATCTGCGACAACATCTGCTGGACCATGATGCCCACAACCTGCAGAAGAAAAAATACAGGAGGCCGCCATGCTTTCGTCCGGGGTATGGATGTAAAACTACCCGCAGCATGGAGTAATCCCGACTGGAGGAAGGATACCAGCACCGCAACAACAGAAGCCAGCTGCGTGCCCTTTTTCAAGTATCCCTCTCTGACCAAGTACGTTGACGGAGCCAAGAACGGTACCCGAAACGTCTGATGCCACCATGCGCCCCACCAGCCAGCGAGTCCACGGTCAAGCACCTGGTCAAAGGATCCAAAAGACGAGGCATACTGCCACAAAGCCCCACGAGAAGGGAAGAAGCGGTTTATGAGCCAGTACTGAAACAAATAAACGACACCGGAGACGGCTTCGATAGCGCCATAAACACCAGCGATGGAGAAAATTTCCCTGTATGCGAGGAGTAGCCACGAGGGTATGTGCTGTAGGTACGGCGGGAGGGTGTAATTGCGGTGATCAGGGCCGAGGATGAAGTATGGATCTTTCATCATGAAGACGGCGAGAAGGTCGAGGACTAGATAGCTGACCACGACTTTGATCAAGCGGTTCCGGACAAACTCTGCTTCGGTCATGCACCGCTTGTATCCACTCCTAGTAACTTGTGGCATGGAGTCCATATCGACTAAGCCTCCTGTGCGAATCTTGAGAGGAGCCTTTGGTCGAGGGATGGAAGAGACCGACCAGTTCCAACCTATGAATATGTCAGTTATTCACGAATAATTTTATTATTGTTATTGCTTATACAAGCTTCAGCTAGTGTTCTTACCGGCACATCGAAAGCTCAGGATGAGGTCCAAAGTCCAGCCCAGTCGCTCCAAAAACGGCCTGTCTGCAGGGTAGGGCTGCCAAACGTACTCAAATTCTTCGTCATTTTCATGCCGCTCTTCCACCGCCTGTCTATCATCTGGGATAGACTTTCGCAGTCGAAGGGCATCTCCATTGGCGTTCCCATTCCTGTTTGGCTGTAGGAGGCTCCCATTATGGTTCGCAGTTCCATTCGGTTCGCCCGTGACCGGCTCAGGCTTCGCTTTCCTCACCCTCAATACCCTTGCTGCATCAAATTGTGGCCGGGTCCAGATAATCAGGTTCATAGTTGACATGGTCCCCCATGTAGCCGTCAACCCAGCAGCATAGGAGAATGCCATGTTCGTACTCGACACCCAACGAAGATGGTAGAGAGCAGACCAGAAAGCAAAGGCCACGACAAGCCATCTAGTGTGGTAAAGCCATCGTCTTCGCGTATGGGGAATAGCCAACCACAGCGCAGGCACGATAAAAGGCGCCATCAGACAGAAGGGCATCATCATTGGCTTTGCGTGTCCCTCCGCCAGGGCAACCCTAAAGTTATCACGATACGCCGTGCGCACCGCATCACCCAAGCTTTGAATCGAAATCGCTGCCATGGCGCTGAGATCTGGTGCGTCCCTCGGAGGATGAAGATTTGCCATCATGTCCACACACTCCTTGCGATTCAGGGGCTACTGGTCCTTTTAGGAGAGTACCGCTTTGTTGGAGGACAGCGCAGCACTTGGTCAGCTGACAAGTCTCAAAATCAAAACGATCATGCTGCGCTATGTTCCGTGTTCTTTATCCAGGCTCATGTGAGTTTCCAAGGTGAATGATGGTGACATGTGTTGTTTTTATGATGAGGCGGTGGGCGTGAAGAGGGCAGATGGACCAAAGAGGAGGTCTGGTGACCCCCTCCTTTTTTTTCCCGATTGAATCCAGTATAGCGACTGAGCACGCTAACAGCCCTACAGCTTTCAACGGGCGATTTCTGCTCTGTGCTTTGATGTCAGACGGGAATAATGCGGCACGCAAACTGGATGTAAATACAGTGACAATATTATTTTAATGAACTTGTCGCTCGTATTTAGACACATAAAATCATTTGTGGAAGTGCATTTCCCACGCCCGCAGGAGAATGAGTATGTTTATTCCAAGTCAAGATAATAGCGAAAACAGTCTATGGTGGTGCGAAATACTACATGTAAACGGGGTTGCTCTCCAAGTGCCAGCGTATAATTCTGTCCCACCCAAACCCCCAAAAACACCAGTCCATAGGATCTCATAACGTACAAAAGGAGGGTATATATCCCGATCATGACCTTTCTTAAGTAGGACAGAAGCAGTTGTTCTTGCAGCAAGGCGTGTTAACAACGTTGACAGTCAATTGTCCCTTACTAACATCGTTGCCAGGGTTGGTTGGGATGCTACCGCACTGAGCACATCTGTGGGAAATGAGACCCTGGATGAGCTTAGCAGCCTGATCAGCCGTACCACCGCTTGTGTTTTGGTAGAATGCGCAGATGGCAGCATTTATCCCCCCTGAACAGGCAAGTTGGACTGGTGGAGTATAGGTTAGCTTTGGGCTCTGAACAGCGAGATGCTTTCTGATCTATATAGAAATAAACATGGGGGGTTACTAACTGCCAGCAGGGTAAAATGTGCCGCCTTTACCAATGGCCTGGATCTGCTGGATCTGAAGGAGGATGGCCCTGAGTGAGGCGTCGCTGAAGCCACAGAGGCCAGAGCCACGGCAGTTGATGCCAAGCGCAGCAGCGCTGGCGACAAGGGTCGAAATTATGGCAAAGGAGACCATTGTGAAGTTGACGTAGAAGGAATGAAAAAGATGAATAAAGTGCGAGGGTATGAAGACGGGGCTAATGTCTGTGAGTACTGGCGATGTGATGATGATTCCAGCGACAGAGAGGATGTAGCGAGGATCTTATGTATTCGAGACGAACCAACTGTGCTATCGGAATAGAAAACTCATTGCTACTGTTTGTACATCAACACGATGTGGGTTTGAGCCGACGGGGGACCTTTGCGTGCCAGATGATAGAATGACGACCCCCCCCCCCCGGTGAAGTTTGATGGCTCTATTCCTTCGAGTCTGCACCGCGCTCATCTACTATTCCCGCAACAGAAAGTCTTACGTCAAGCATACGAGTCTCACCCTTGTTTGTTTGAGTTCACGAGAACTTCTTCAGCCAAGAAACAGCTAACATGGTGTATGGAAACCGCCAAGATTCATATTGCTCACAGATCCTTTAAGTTGTTTTTGTGTTGTAGATCCATGAACAGATCCTTCCTTGATTACCTATTTGGGCAGTTCGCTTTTTGGCGCGTATGCATGGGATCCATTTTTAGGGGCCGCTTCTACGGAGTATATACCAGTAGTACTATCTGATGCTCAAGCCCCATTTCGTGCGGCGGTTCGAAAGGGTATACAACAAATCCAGACTATGCTAAGAGACTCCGTGCATGTTCTATATTCTTGGCGAGGTGTTTCCGGGGGGTTTTCAAAATGAAATAGCTGTATTTTCTCCAGTCGGTGAATCCCATTCGACTTTTCTGAAGAGGTTGGAGACTATGGAGAGGACGAATACAAACCGCATGACATCGGTTGCACGACGAAATGAGTTGCGACATTCCTACACGGGTATGGCCTCCCTCGGACGAAACAAAAGAGCCTTGCAACTTTTGGGCTATCGTTCTACATCACCATATGGATCACTAGGGATATGGATCGCTGACAAGGAGCCAACATGTCAAAATACCCTGGCCAGATGGAAGGGAAACGGAGGTGGAGTGGAGGACGACGGTGATGTAGATTTGACCGAGCTTCACCAGACATCAGAGGAAGATGCTGGCGTATATGCGTCGATATTTAATAGTAGTGTATGCCTCTCAAAGCTCATCGCCATCAATCACTACACCCTTCATCATTGCTTTTAACTTCTTCAAGTCCAAACACTTCAACTTCTCAAGTAAACTCTTCCCAACTCATATATATCTACATCAACATCAACACCAAACAATCACAATGAAGTCTGCCATCTTCACTTCCATCGTTGCCTTTGCCATCTCCAGCTCAGCTCTGGGCATCAACTGCCGGGGCTCAGGCTTCTGCCCATCCAACGGTCTCGCTGGCAACCTCCAGAACCTCAAGTTCGTAGTCGACAACATTCCGCAGCGCAACCGCTTTTACACCTCCGGCCAGCAGATTGCCTGCACCGGCCAGCTCTGCGCCTTCTTCCAGAAAGGTGCCTCTGGCACCGCGCAACAAGTTTCGGGATTCATGCAACAGCTTCTTGACCACGGCTGCGTGAAGTGCGGCTCCGTGCCCACGCGAGGCGGCTCCGTGAATAACGGCGAGTTGACGGTTAATGCTGTCTCAAGCCCGAGCTGCCAGGGTGCTTGCTAAAGAAGGATGGGATGATTTGCGGATTTGTGAGGGCAGGATACAGTGATAGGCTTGTAGATTATGCATTAATACAATGTAAAACGGGTTGGGTTCTAGATCAGCGCTGGCTGTTCGAATCATGTTATTATCTTGGATACAATAATACAATGCATGTAAATTGTTGTATGCGAAACAATGTGTTAAACCAGCCAACGACATAGGTAGATACCTAGTGTTAATGCACAAGTGCTCAAGTTTCGGTAGCGTTTTAGAGAATACATGGTAGCTCCCTGTTTCGCTGTATAATGTAGAACGGCTCAGGACTGAGTTGGGGCTTAGTGTTGTCAAAGCGCAAATTGCAATAGAAAACATGCAGCTAAGTCAAGAACTAAAGGGCTTGGATATCGTCACTGCTAATAGTACTAGTCCAGCGACGAGATCCGCAACACGCTATGTTTTAGATCCACAGACTTGGATAGGATGGAGCTACGAGGCCCCTCTCCCCCACGCTGATCGACCGGGACCCATCTGTCTCCATTACTAAGTAGTAGCTCTCTTTCTGACTACTCCAAAACTTCACTGAACAGTCAAAATAGTTCAAGATAGGTATGAAGTAACCCTGGATGCTCTTGAAATTACGGATCTTCCAAAAAATAAAATAACTGAAATAGTTCTATCCTATAAGTTCGCATCTAACTAGGAGAGTCAGTTAGTTTCGAACAACATCTGGCGCAACATCGTCATTCATACACCACGATTAAGATTGAGTGGTGTGAAAAAAGCCCCCCCTCCCCTCGACATCATACGTTACTTGTGTAGCTGAAAGCCTGCAATACGATTGTGGGACCTATGGAGGACAAAAAAAAAGCCGCTGTGACGTTTTGATCTGCCTTGGCTCTTCCTAAGTAGTCTGCCCCTGGTACTTCAACATCATGTGTTTGCGGTGTGCATCATGTCTACCCTATGCATACCTGGCATACCTACTGAATAGAGATAGTTAGTGCAGATAATGGATACTCTCGAGAACATATGGTGATAATCCCTTTGACTTTGTTCCTGTTACGTACGTTCGTGGAGTTTGCAGCCTCCATAGAACTCTGCCGTATCGAGAAGGAGGATGGTGAAACTAAATAGTACTATGGAACATGCTCCAGAGACTTCTTTCAGACAGGGCCAAGAGTTGAATAACATAAAAGGGCTGGTATACGCCTCTAGAAGTTCTAGTCATCGATCAGAAACATCGCAAACACTCGAGCATACCTCAATCCTCACTTACACCACACCACACTCTCTCATAGACACACAACATCATCATCGCCATGCACTTCCTCTCTGCTCTCATCTTCATTTCCGGAGCCACTGCTCTTGGAATCAACTGCCGCGGTAGCGTCTCATGCTTCCTCACCCAAGGCGCCACCGCCGAGAACATTCGGCTTCAGATCGGCTCCATGATCGCCACAGGCGGCGAAAACCGGTTCTTCAACACGGGCCGCAAGTCATACCCGAAACATCATGCACCCTTAAACTGTCATGCTAACGTCCGCCGCAGAACAAATTGCCTGTTCTCAGGGCTCCCAAGGCAGTGTTTGTGCCTTCTACCAGAACGGCGCTTCTGGCACAGCGCGTGACGCCTTCAATCGCGTCCAGGACATTATGAACCACGGCTGCAGGGTCTGTGGAAGCGTGCCTACACAACCGGGTAATGATGTTTCTCGGGGACAGCTTACGATTAACTTTGTTAGCAAAGCGTGCTGTCAGGGCAACTGTCACTGCTAGATGGTCCATTATGCTTGGAGGTTTGTGGAGAAGAAATGGGAAAGGCACTGGCGCAAGTGGGGCACACGTATAAATGATTTGGCTGCTTAATGAATTGATTATATTTGTTTGTACGATGGAATTCAATGGAAAACATGTTTGTTGTTTGCATAAGGTAAGCTGACATGTTGTGGTTTTGGGTGTGAGACGGGTGAGAAAAGGGAGTTTTTCTTGAAGGATGTTGGATACTATTGTTTTCCGGTAACTAACTACCGAAGATACTAGAGCGATGCCTACTTGAAGGTAAAGGGATGATGGAAGTGACAAAAATTTACGGAGTAAACGATGCGCAAAAACATACAAAAAATTACATCAGACCTGTATTTCGAACGCCGGGATTTGCACCCAGGTTTCTCCCTTGGGAGGGGAGCGGGTTAACTACTACCCCACGTCCGAGTTGCAAGAGATGATTGTAATTACAGGTTATAAAGGACCTGGAAGGGCAATGAGGCATTGGTTGGCAGGCGACAAGGCTGGTAATACGTGTGTTCGGGTGGTGACAGCTGTTGCGTGTTGTTAGCCGGATGACAACTCACCCCAGCAGATGGCAGCCTAACACACCTAAATTGGGCAAATTACTACATCTCAAGATGGCATAATAACGAAGGATGGAAAGCCGTTCAATACCCGGGCAAGTACGGATTGAGGTCGACGACCACTTTACTCGTATTCGAATCACTTAGGCTGGGATGCAAAAGGGTATTTATGACAGAGTACTAGTATAGCTCTATGCAGAGGACTTATGGTTAGTCGTTTTTCTACGGAGTACTTCGTAGTTGAAGTCTGAGAGATATTAGGTACGGAGTACTAGTAGTACTACTTCTACTACTACTAGCACTAATCCAGTACGGCAATTGTCTCCGATTTACGAAGTACGGGGCCCACTCCCGAGTTCTCGCGGTTTGAGCCCATGTCTACGAAGTATTAATACCAGTATCACTACTGCTACTGCCACATATTTCTTGCTCACACGTGATTTTGAGTTTTTTTTTCTTTTCCGTATTTAGGGCGTGATACCACATGTTCCTGTCTCCCTGATTGATCCTTTGCAGGAGCTCGCACTCGCTTAAAATTAGACTACCTTAGCCTTCTTGATGATGGTAGTACTCCTACTCCTACGACTGCCGTTCGGCAGGTTGACTACTTAGGCAAGCCGGGTGCTTGTACGGAGTAGCGCTTATCGTCTCTATCAATCTGCCGCCGTTGCGGGCGCCGCCGACGGAGCAAGCAAGAGAGTGATGCAATATGCAATGCAATCCATAGGATATAAGGTGGGTGGCTTTTCATCATTTCTACATAAGGTACTTCGTACATAGCCGTTCAGCCCGGCAACCCCGCGGCGGATATCCCGTTATCGCGCACATGCTGACAAACCCGGATAATCTGGTAGTCCGTACATGCTCCGTACATGCTCCGTACATGCTCAGTACATACTAGTAGTATTACTTCGTACTCCGTATATAGAATAGCACTCGTGGTATTAGTATTAAGGATCTGTATGTACGAAGTACGGAGCACTCCCACCGCCAAAACGATCCTCTGTACGGAGTACTACCCGGCGCTTGCCTTCCGGGTATTAGTAAGTTCCAAGTACTTCGTATTGTGGATCAACTTGGTCCTTGTCGTTGACTCGTTGGCTTGTTTAGTGATCTGATAATAGTGCCACCGCTAAGCTAAGCAAACTGGAGATTTGAACCTCACTTCCATCCTTTAATCCTTCATCCCATTTCCATACCCCTTCTCTTTGTGAAGTACTACTACGAGCACTCCGTACGAAGCCCTCTATTCATCTTTGTATCCACCTGTTGGCCTCAGTGCTTCTGTAGCAAAACCAGACAGACGGCCCGTTAAGACTACGGAGTACGCTTTGACACTTTGTCTCACCCGGCCAGAATACTCGTAACCCTCTCAAACACTCACATCATCAACATCTCATCTCTCCATATCCCCCCAGCGTTTGTTTTCATTCGTACTCTATTTTGTCTCCGAGTCCTCGGCCATGTCCTGCGAGATGGCCAATGCCCGTTTGGCCTCCAATCTGCCGAAGCGCCGGGCATGTGATGAGTGTCGTAAGTCTCCGCCGCCAAGGAAGAAGCAGAAAAAATGTTGCCAAACACCCAGTTTCGGAGACTTATTTCTTGCCTGTTGTCTAGGACTTCGGAAGATTGCCTGCTCCAAACAGCCGGATGGCTGCTGCAGATGCACAAAAGAGGGCATACCATGCGTCTACTCGCCACAGAAGCCCATGGGTCGTCCGCGAAAGAGACGCCACCTTGAGAAACCATCACCACAATGCACTGCGAAGGATTCAGGTTCTGAGGCTTCGTCTGTCACGACAGCAACAGAAGCAGCGGCTCAAAGCCATGAACCACCACCAGAATTGCCAGAAGTGATCACAGCGACTAGCTACGATGACGCAACTATTATGTCCACGGAGCCAACATTGGACTTCCTGGACCACTATGATGAATCGGACCTGTCCTTCCTCGATCTACTTCCCGACTTCGATGCAGACGAGTCACTTTTTAGCATGCCGTCATTCGGCCAAATGCCGTTTGATAGTTTCACCTTCTCCAGCATGCCCATGAAAAGCACTGACCTGCTTGACGGAATCAACTTCGACGAAGACCCCTCCGCGGCCACCATCTCCAAGGACATCAGAGACTCCCTGCAGCGTTTCGTGGAATCGCAATACTCTCAGCCTCCAGCCTTCACCGAGTCCAGCCCCAACATTCAAACCCACTACTTCGAACCACAGGGCACTCCAAACACCACAGCGGCCTCAACGCTGAAGCCCGATCTAAACACTGACTGCGCCTGTCTCTCCTCCATTTACTACGCCATCAATGCCCTCACCAGCCTCCCCTCAGACATCCCCTCCGCCATGCGCGTCACACGCCACGCCTCTAGGACCGCACACAGCGTCATCAGCTGCCCGAACTGCTTCGACATCTTCTACGTCGACCCGACCAAGCCCCCGCCCATTCAGTGCTTCCAGAACCTGATGTTATTCGGCGCCCTCTTGCCCTCGGCCTGCAATGCCTACGCCGCCATCCTCGCAATGGTCGATTACGAGACCGAGCGTGCGAAGGAGGAGAACTGCCGAATATGGTTCAGCTTCACTGAAGTCAGCGACGTGCGGGACGGCATCACTGACGACTCCCTTGCCGCGTGTGACATTGCCAGGGTTTACCACAACAGGTATCTCGAACCAGACATTTGGCGCGCCACCATTCGCACCATCCTACGTGTGGACGTCTACGGCTTTGACGAAAGCATATCCCCACCATCGCCGTCATCAGACGGCCGGTGTATCCCCCAGCGAGGACTGAAGGAGGTCATAACCCTGATGGACGAGAAGCATCGAAGGAGACATGAAGTTTTTGACGCACTCATCGAGTCAGGTCAGGTGCCGCCAGCCACGCTGCGCATTCTCTTCCCACAGGAGAGAGGGGTGTGCACTCCGGAGGAAAGCAACTGCGATAAAGTCTTCGAGACGGCGAGGCTGGCTCTTAGCAATCTCGTCATTGCTTAGAGCGAGTCGGACAACACTTTTTTTTTTCTTTCTTTCCTTTTTTTTCCCTTTACGTTTTGCAAATTTTCATCACTGGGCGCTTACAACAAGGAACCGGAACCACCATGTATACCTCGACGACTGACATCTTGAATTTGCTGTTCAACTTTTCAAGTTGACTCTGTACAGAATACACAACGCAGAAGGAAAACGCAACCACCATCATTAGCTGATATTTAACTGATATTTAACTGATTTCTCATTGAACCCTGAGCCATATGTGTTTCAATCTGTCTTCCCTCTTGAACACCAATATTGTCAGATTCTTGGCCCTGAAGATGAGGGTAGAATTTCAATACCCAATACTCAATGCCCGATGCCCAATGCAACCGACCATCCATCCATCCATCCCCAAACGCCATGCTCATTCATGCATTCCGAATTGGCCAGCATATCCAAAAAAAAAGAAAGAAAAAAGAAAGAAAGAAAATGCTAGAATGATATGCTTCCCACATCGACATTCATGACTTAAATTCCTTCATTTCAATCCTGGTCCTCCACCATACCCAGGACGTCCATCTCCGTCTTGACCAGGCGCTCAAACTCATCTCGCTCAATGCCTGAAGAACGCGCCAAGAGGTACAAGCTGCGGATACTGCGTGAGACGTGCTGCTTGACACCAAACTCATTCTGCTCCTGCCTGCCTGCCGAGGCCTCGAGGCGGGCGACGGTGTGCGAGCCGTTGGAGCTGGCGCTTGACTCCGGACGGGGGTGAAGCAGGCTAACGTCCTGTGCGTCATTATGGTTTGTGGAAGAAGACTTGTCGAGCTCAGCAAAGGTCCACGACCCGCGAGTCTCGTTGGAGTCGGTCACCACTGGAGAATCCAGGGCGTTGCTGGCTTGACCAAGCCCTAGAGGTGGCTCGATGTGCGCTAGCTGCGCTTCTTCATCGGGATCATGGTTATCCATCGCGGGCTGAACTTGGTCATACTGAGCGAAGTAGTCATCATCGTCATCGTCGGCTACAGTGGTGGAATTTTGGTAGGTGGAGGAGGCAGCAGCTCCTGTCGGTGGAGCTGGAGAGCGGTTGTTTGCTGGGGTGCGAGCCGGTGTGGCGTCGTATCGATCCCAATATCCGTCATCCTCGTCCTCTTCTTCAGCGCTGAGGAAGTGTCTGGTGCCGTTGTTGGTCTTTGAGCTATCGGTTTGCAAGGTAGCTTTTGTGGTGGTCTTGCTATTCTGATACTCAGTCTCTGCCTCTGAGATTGTTGACGCCCCGCCAAATTGTGAAAAGGGAGATGATTTGTCCGGCACGGTGACTTCTCCAACCCTCCAACCGTCGCCGCCTCCATCGACATCGCCGACACAGTATACCAACTGAAAGGCAAGCCCAAGAGCCGATAGGACGGTCAACGCCTTGAGTGTTTCCTGGTCAACCCGCCTGTACCTGGTCTGGGTATCATAATCCCAGTCGACTTCCACTTCACCAGAGACAGGATGGGGCTCGAGACCGCCGCTTTGCACCGTCTCAGCCAACCGGACGGCCTTGCCAGCGTCGTAGCAAAGCAATCGCAGCCATGGCTCGGTGCTAGCATTCGAGAAGAGCTGCACTCGTTGCCGCAAAATTGGAGAGAGGAGCGGTAGAATCCCAACAGCTGGTTCCGTCGATATCGTAGCCGAGGGAAGAGCTGGGAGGATAGGAGCCAGTAAGCTCGAGAGACTCGGAGGCGTGATGGCAGCCCCCATTATGCAGGTAGCTTGCTGACAGTGGAGATTTTTGCTGCAAAGACCCCCGTTGGGCAGAGTAATCTCACCCAGTTGCGTCGTCAGGCAAAAAAGCTCTGGGAGGGGAAAAGATGGCGTAGGAGGTAATTCAATTGAAGCAGAAACTACTACTTCGTATGTTGCCCGTGATATATGTATGTATGATAGTTTTCTGCTTGCAGTGTCACATGCACTTCTCAAGCTGTTCGAGCGTCAAGCCACGTGGGATATGATCTGGTGGCGGCAGCGGGGTGTTCTGAAGTTTGCAGGGAGCCAAAGAGGAGCCAAAGAGGAAGAAAAGAGGAAGAGATGAAAGAAAATGAAGAGATGTGAGGAGGAAAGCAGCTCATATAGTATCCGAACACGCAGCAGGGATGGAGGAGGCAACATCTGTCAACTTGTCAACGTCAGAGGTCCAAAAGACGTGCGTGCAGGCTTATTATTCTTATTTTATGGCTGACATTGTTGGCTGGCATTGTGCAGCTCCGCCAATGGCATCGCTGAGGACAATGATGAAATTGTGGGCTTCCGGAGCAAAGGAAGTTACATGCAGCTGTTTCAGGCGCTAGACCCCCAATTCACAGGTGCATCAGGCGCCCTGAAGGCCACTAACAGGCTCACCTTGCAGCGATTGAGACGACATTCCACAACGGGCCTAAACTCACCGAAGGACGATGGGGCGATACAGCGGGCGGTGCTACGTTCCTTTTCCGTCTGTCCGTCCGGACATGGAGATGTCAATGCCGGAAGCGTGGTGGAATTATTATTAAAATTTACCGCTCCATCAGCCTCAATTATTTAAACGTTAGGGGAGGAATACGAAGTACATACTCGTACGCCCAAGATCCGTGCCTGAATCGGCATTCCGGCTCACATAATAATAATACTATGGAGTCTCGGTCGGGGATGCCGTTGCAAACCGCATCGGGCCGTTTGCCGCAGCCTTCACCGAAAATCCGGAGCGCTTCTCCAGAACGACAAACTTGAGATTTGCTCATCACAAAGGAAATACTATTACTCCCGATATCGTTACATAACTCTTGTGTTTTGCAAATTACACTGAGGCATTGGTGTGAATTGCAATCCCAGACTCCGCATTCCAAGACAATTGTCTCCCTCGTCAACGGCCGAGATAAGACAGAGGAACTTCGCTGTGTAATCCTCGTCGATATCACGTCTCTCGCCCCCCTTGTGCAGCACGCTCGCACTTGCGCGTTAACCCGCTGCAAACGTCCAAGACAAGACAAGAAAAGAAAAGAAAAGAGCTGGAAACCTCCGTTTTGACTCTGCGAGAGCCCGCGGTCTCTCCTGCATGTCGCCCCGAGGCGGCCACCTCAAAGATGAGGTTCGTTTGGCTCAACTTCAAGCCTTTACGCCCATTCAGCAACTAACAAACGTGCTACAGGGCTCCAAACTCCAAGTTGTAACCGCTGGCGCGATAGCCGGCCTCGTATCTCGGTAGGACATCATACCTCGACCTACCCCCGACACCAGACATCATCTGTCTGTCTCAACGCCACTGACTGTGCACCAACCTGCAGATTCGTCGTCGCGCCCCTCGACGTCGTCAAGATCCGCCTCCAGCTCCAACCCTACTCCCTCTCCGACCCTCTCGCCCCCCTGCGCAATGCACCCGCCTACCGCGGCACCATCGCAACCATACAGCATATCCTCAAACACGAGGGCATCACCGCCCTGTGGAAAGGCAATGTCCCCGCCGAGCTCATGTACGTGGGCTACTACGCCATGCAGTTCACTGCGTACCGCGCCGCCACGCTGTTTCTGCAGACTGCGCTGCCCACACGCTTGCCCGACTCGGCCGAGACGTTCATCGCAGGTGCTGTGTCTGGCGTGGCCTCGACGGGGGCTACGTACCCGCTCGATCTGCTGAGGACGAGGTTCGCGGCGCAGGGGAGACACCGGGTGTATACTTCGCTGAGGAGCGCGGTGTGGGATATTCAACGCGATGAGGGCTTCAGGGGCTTCTTCCGCGGGCTGGGCCCGACGTTGGCCCAAATTGTGCCGTTCATGGGCATCTTGTTCGTCACATATGAGAGTCTAAGGATACAACTTGATCACTTGAACTTGCCCTGGGGAAGCGGAGATGCAACTGCCGGTGTCATCTCCAGCATCGTCGCGAAGACGACCGTCTTCCCCCTTGATTTGGTGCGGAAACGCATCCAAGTCCAGGGTCCAACAAGAAACAAATACGTGTACAACGACATTCCTGTCTATACGTCAGCAGGCAGGGCCCTCAAGACCATCTTTCAGACAGAGGGCATCAGGGGTCTGTATAAAGGACTTCCCATCAGCTTGATTAAAGCTGCGCCGGCAAGCGCGGTGACGCTTTGGACTTATGAGCGGAGTTTACATTTGATGATGAATGTAGAATCGGGCCGGGAGGAGGCGCGCATGTAACGAATACACTTTTTATAGACCGTCTAATTCTAATGAATAGAGCCATGAACCAAAAAGAAGTAATGAATATCTAGTTTTCCCAGGTTCCAAATCTGCCCTTTCGTTTCTCTCTAACTTCTTAGACTTTGATTCGTCTCATCCGCCCTTTGAATGCACTCCTCAATCACCTGCCAGAACTTGGTGACATCCACGCCACGAGGTATCCTCACGCCCTCCTGTCCAATGGGTACCTCCTTGGCCACCGTTCGGCCAGTCTGCTTCTCGCCCGCCTTGGCCTCCTCTACAGTCCCCTCTGTGATGACAGTCACGTCGAAGCGCTCGTCATGCTTTGGCGCCTGACTCTTCGTCTCATCCCAGTCATAGAAGGGGATCTCATCCGGCGTGCCGGTGAGAATGGCAGCAACGGCAAGAGGGTCATGCAGGGGTGGACCGGCCGTGATGCCAAAGATGTCACTTGATGCTGCGTTAGTGGGTGGATGAAGCGATAGCAGAAGGGCAACAAGACTTACGAGTAGGTCTTTGCGAAAAAGTAGAGAAGTTCCACAAGCATCGTCCGCAGTGTCGTCTTGCCGGAGCCGGTCTTCTCACCATCCGCCCCGTAAAGCAGCAGATCCCGCACCTCCTGAGTCGCTAGGACTTGATGGCTCAGGTCCAGCGGCACCATGACCATCTTCTTGGCGATCTCTTTATTGTGGAAAATCTCTGCCGCAGCCTCCGGATCAACCAAAATGTTGAACTCGGCGTAGGGTGTGGTGTTTCCAATGCGCTCCTTGCCGTCGACCTTACCCAACGGCGCATCTGAGAACCCCCCGCCGATAGATCCGCCCATGATACTCAAGCCCTTGATGTGCGGAATGAGTTCCGGGTACTTCCGGAAGAGAGCTCCGACATTGGTGACGGCGCCGGTGGCAACGATCCAGGCCGTACCGGCAGGCTGAGCCTTGAGAGCCGCGGCCATGGCCTCAACGGCCGGGATAGGGGAAGGGGTGCATTGGGGGGTTGGCAGCAGCTCAGTGCCGTCAAGGCCACTGTCGCCGTGGATATCAGCTGGGGCGTGAAGAGCTGGTCGCTCCAGGGCCTTGTTTAAGCCGACATGGAGGGGGATTTCCTTGTGTTTGCCTAACGCTGTTAAGAGGGAAGCAGCATTGTGGGTGGTGTGTCTGTTACCGGGGTCAGTGTGGTTATTTCGTATTTGAGAACAGAGATCCATACTCTAGAGAGGCATTTCCAAAGACACTGGAAACACCTAGTAACTTGAGTCTGGGATGGTGAGCGGCCAAGAGAATGGCAAAAGCGTCCTTGAGCCGAGGTTAGCCTGTATGAAGGTGAAGATCAAGGTGAACATTAACATGGTGACGCAAGAGTCCGATGGTGCATGCAATACGACTCTGCAAAGCTGAATGAAATAGGAAACTCACATCATGGCCTGGATCGCAATCCAGCCATACGGGGATCTGAGGGGATGACGACATGGTATCTTTGATAGGGATGGAATGGACAACAGAAACGTAACGGGTCAAGACAAACGAATAGCAAGTCCACTAAGAATAATTGGGTATCGTGCAGACGCCCCTTTATTTATGGTACTCTGTCGAATTCACAGGAACACACTTGGATGACTTTGGCAATTCCGGAGAGTGAATGGATGAACAAAAATGGTCATCGAAACCGTTTAAGCCGCGCCTTCGCTCCATGAGAAAACCGCTTTTCTCCGCAGTCACTGAGGGGGGCAATCGGGTCGTTTTTAGGTGTGGCTTCTTTGTTTCCCCATTCTGACTAGCATAGCGCCCCAGAAACCAAAAAGTTTGGTAATCACAAGACGCCCTCTGAAGAGACATCGCGGAACTCCGCGACAGGTTGATTATTATGAGACCCTGAATATGTTCATGTTCATGTTCATGTTCATGATGCTGTCCGCGCCTCAATCAATTGTTCTTGCGCTGCTCAACGATCCGCATTACGTCGGCCGCACTATTCACATCGCCTTTGCGCTTCTTTGGCCCTCTCTTCCTCTTTGACTTGTCGCCCTTCGAGCCGCCCTCTCCGTTGTCGTCTTCACCCCACTTGGATAGCTTGACTTTCTTGTCTTCAAAATCCTCTTCATCCTCAAATCGGCTTGTGCCGAAACCCATATCAATATCGTCGTCGTCTCGGTCTTGCATTTGCAGCAGCCTCTTCCGCCGCTCCTCAAGAGCCTTGGCCTCCATCTTAGCTTTGTCATCTTCGTCGTCTCCCTCAATGGGTCTGAGGGATGCCGCTTTCTTGATAGCTGCCATTATCGCGGGGTCAGACATTGAGGGCCCTCTGCTTGCTTCCTCCGATATCAGGCCTGTCTTGGAGTCTTTGAAGTAGTTGCGCGGTGCTGATTGTGTCGGTGGCTTCGGCGGCGGAGGCATTGATGTGTCCACCTTCGTTTCCGTCTCATCCTTCACACTCTTCTTGTCATCGTCATCTGAATCGGAACCCGAGTCATCCATGCCAGCCAGCGGGTCGTAGTCATCCCCAGCGTCTTCGAATATATCCACGTCGCCATCCTCCTCCTCGGGCTCCTCCTTTTTCCTGTATTGTTCGGGGACCTCCATTCCCAGCGGTTTGGCGTTCTTATCGGGCATCAACAGACTACGCCTGTCATCTTCACCCGGCTGTACCTTTCTTACTTTCCTCTTCTCGTGTCCATCTTCATCCACGATGATAAGAACCTCTCGCCCTTTGCTGTCCCTCTCTATCCGTGTCCCTGGCTTCTGCTTGATTCCAATCTTCCGAAAACGATCTCCTAGAGCGGATTCTTGTTGTGCCTTGGCTGCCTCTCTTGAAGCCCTCAACTCCGCTAGAATTTGGTCGCGCGTTCGCTTCTTTCCCGGCGCCAGCGTCACTGTCGATAGCTGCCCCTTCTTTTTCTCTCCTTTCTCCTTTGTTGCCGCGTGTACCTCTTGTTCTTCCAGCCGGTCGAACTCGTCGTCAACGTCCTCTTCCGGAGTCGCTTCCCTGGTGTCCTCGGCCTGTTCCCCCCCATTTCCGTAAACATCTTCTCCGCGCCGTATTCTTTCAAGTAGCTTGAAATCGAGTCCCTTTACTAGATGTGTGCTGCCCAAATCTCCACCGGCGATTTGGAACCGTAGTTTCTCATACGTCTCTTGGTCGATTTCTTCGTCCTTCAGAGCCTTCTCTAAGGCCTTTAACCTCTCTTCCCTGTCGTCTGCGACTTCGTCTTCTAGCCTTTGCGCTCTATCGACGTATCCGGATCCGAGCTTGACACCTTTTGGTGCGGATGACTTGAACTTCTTCTGGGGATGAAGCGCTCGGTTGCGTTCGGCGAGCTGCCTCGCAAAATCAGCCTGCGCGCCTCCCACCGATCGTCTTGATGGCACGTGTCAGCGTGTAGTCCCGTATAAAAGTATCGAAATGAGACTTACGGTGTCATTGGTATACTGGCTCGTTGCCGGGAACCTAGCGAACTTGAGCTCCCACTGGAGCTGGGACCTTTGGGTGAGCCTCCATTCTTTGAGCTAGATGACTTTGCCGCATTGGCAAGCATCAGCTTGCGAAATTGCTCATTGTTCATGGCTGCGCAAGGATATTAGGGCGAGAGGAAGGAAAACAGGCTGTGATGACGGCAATCTGGAGAGGAAGATGATCAGCCTCGCCGTTCGAGGCTGGAAACTGTGGCGCAAAGAGGAAAAGTCACGGGGTAACGTGCGAAATGCGCGTGCCAAATTCTCCACTTAACGCGGTATAGACTGCCATCACGTCACTCTCGCACTTTCATACTACACAACCTCGTCACATTTGGAATTTTGGAAAAAATACTTTAAAATGTCATCCAAACAGCAAGGGAAGCTTATTAACCAAATGGCTTAGCGCTCGTACCATTGGAATGTCATCGATGGCTTGCAAAGTGGCAAATCCCTCCTCCGTTGAAGATTGAGTGGGGATCAAAATACTCGGGTGTTGCTTTCGATGTGCGACGACCGTTCACCAATCTGAGCCATCGCTTCGTCTTTCTCAGACACTTTGCGGGTGATTCGGCACATAAACTCACTCAACAAGATGGGGAGTGCCTTGGAAAAGAATTCCTCCCTGGTGAGGAAGCGGATTGAGAACCACGCCTTTGAGGATGAGGAGGGCGACGAGTATGAGGGCAGCAAGTTCAACGGGTTTGGTGATTACTTCCGGCGGAAGAAGTTGAAACTTCAGAATCTGGACGCTGAGATACGCGCGACATCCGACAAGCCTCCGATTTTCAAGGGCATCGTGGTTTACGTGAATGGCTACACTCAACCACCGCTTCACATGTGGGCTACCCTCCGAGGCTGAGCTTCTAATGATACTGACACAAATGACCATAGTCTCCACCGTGAAATTGTGCAGCATGGAGGAGGCTTCCTACAGTATTTGGATTCAAAGACCATGGCAACCCACATCATCACTGCTACGTTGCCCCCAAAGAAGGCCGTTGAGTTCAGTCGGTACAGGATTGTAAAGCCAACATGGATAGTGGATTCAGTGAAAGCCGGGAAACTCCTGCCGTGGTCCGATTACCGCGTCTTGGATGAAGGTCCCGGTCAAAGTGTTCTGAAATTCGACGGTGGCAAGGGCCTTACTCAAACCAGCCCAGCGGCCAAGCAAGGATATAGGGAACAGACCGACAACAGCTTCTATACAAGCCAGCTCAAGGCTGGAACGCCTTTACTCAGTCAATCTTTCAGTCAATCTGTGGGAAAGCCATCAGCATCAGACAAACGGCCAGCCCAAAACTCAACTCCTACGCCACAGGGAAGCACAAAAGCCAGAGCATTCACCCCTATTAGCGAGAATATGTCTACGGGCAATGCCGCAGATAGACAGAAACTTTCTGGTATATCGATGGAGGAGCTATCAGACAAGAATGCGAACTCTGGGCTGCAGCCGGCCTCTCCTACCAGCCTTGCTGAAACTTCAAAGGCGTCGGAACCACCAAAGCATATGACTTCCGAGGAGCACAATGCTTGGCTGCTATCGGATCCAAAGATCCGCAAATCGTCCACAGCAAACCCCGATTTTCTCAAACAGTTTTACTCCGAGAGCCGACTGCACCACCTTTCTACCTGGAAAGCGAATTTGAAGTCGTCAATGCAGTGGTTCGCATCTGAAAAAGGCACGTCCAGGAGGAAGGCCAAGAGTCGCCCAGGCTCGAGGAGGTATATCATGCATGTCGACTTTGACAGCTTCTTTTGTGCGGTCTCCTTGAAGCGCCACCCCGAGTATGCAGACAAGCCCGCCGTTGTAGCTCATAGTACGGGGTCCGGCTCGGAAATTGCAAGCTGCAATTACGTGGCTCGAGAGTTTGGTGTCAAGAATGGCATGTGGATGAAACGAGCCCTTGAGCTGTGTCCTGATCTAAAAGTCTTGCCATATGACTTCCCTGCATACGAAGAAGTTAGCCGTTTATTCTATGAGTCCATCATTGACGTTGGTGGTGTCGTGCAGAGTGTAAGCGTCGACGAAGCTCTGATTGATGTGACTGCTGTCGTCCTTTCCGAGACGGGATCCCAAGGTATTGGGATTGATGACGGCAGTGTGTGGAGAGAACAGGGAAAGGCCGACGAAATAGCACTGTGTTTGCGAGAGGAGATCAAAGCGAAAACAGGCTGTGCCGTTTCCGTTGGAATTGGTGCAAATATCCTCCAGGCCAAGGTTGCTTTAAGGAAAGCGAAACCGGCGGGACAATATCAGTTGAAGCCAGAGCAGGTGCTCGACGTGATTGGCGATTTGAAAGTTGACGATCTGCCAGGGGTTGCTTATAGCATTGGCGGGAAGCTGGAAGAAATAGGGGTCAAATGCGTCAAGGATATCAGAGATGTCTCGAAGGAACGTCTTGCCTCGGTTTTGGGCCCGAAGACAAGTGAAAAGCTCGGCGACTACTCCCGTGGCATTGATCGAACCGAGGTCGGAGAGCAACCTCCTCGAAAATCGGTGTCTGCAGAAGTCAACTGGGGGATCCGCTTCATCAGCCAGCCAGAGGCTGAGGAGTTTGTATACAACCTCTGCAAGGAGCTGGAAAGGCGACTGGTGAGCGAGCAGGTGAAAGGGAGGCATCTTACGATGAAAATTATGAGGCGGTCCCTTGATGCACCCCTCGATCCCACGAAACATCTAGGCCACGGCAAGTGCGATGTGTTCAACAAGAGTGCTACGTTTGGGGTTGCGACACACAGCTACGAGGTGATTGGCAAGGAAGCAGTGTCCATTTTACGCTCTTACAAGTTTAGCCCTGGTGATCTCCGTGGCATCGGAGTTCAGATGACGAAACTGGAGCCTATCAAAATGAACCCGTCTGCTCCAGATGGAAGCCAAAGGAAAATTGCGTTTGCCCCCTTGACCGGGCCATCTCCTTCAAGGAGACAGTCAAAGACAGAGCCGATCGATGACATCGAAAGTCCGCAGAAGCCCACAATCAAACAAAGCAGTGATCTGGGCTCGGACCCAATTGACGACGATCCATTGACACCGCGGAAAGCCAAAATTCACCCAGCAATGGCTCTATCAAAGGCTGCCCAGTCCGATGCAAAGGCAAATACGCCGTTAAATGTATCAGGCACACAATTCATCATGCCTAGCAACCCAGATCCGGCCATTCTGGCGGAGTTGCCGAACGATATCCGCAGCAAACTCATGGCCCAACGACCAAGATCAGTTGCTACTAGGTCCGATATGAGCTCACCAAAGTCGGGATCTGAGAGTCCCATGCCAATAGACCTTCTCTCTTCCCAGGTCGATGTGGAAGTGTTCAATGCCTTGCCGGATGATATGAAGGCTGAGGTTTTGGCGTCATATGCGCGAAAGCCGGTACAAGCAGATGTACGACAATCACCAAAAAGAGCACACTTGGGTCAACAAAAGAGGCAAACAACTCCAACGAAGCGCAGCGGGATTCGTGGCGTGTTGGGAAAGGCCCAGGCCCAACGGGATGCCCAGGTCGGAGTCATACAAACCAGCTTCAAAGCACCAAAGCCAGCCAACGATGCCTATGCGGAAGAAGAGATTGAAGAATTGGATCCGGAGTTTCTCGCGGAACTTCCAGAGGATGTACGCAAAGAAATTGTTGCTGATCATCGGCGTCGACGCCTGGCTCTACTGTCTGGGCTAGACGCGCCTGTTCCGAAACATAATAACCCAGAGAATGATGTCTTGCCAGGGGGCCAGAGGACAATTCAGTTCCCCATGCTTCCGCCGAAAATCTCGTTTTCTGGATCTAGGTCAACGCAGGAGGTCAAGGATATGCTGGACGCATGGCATTCCGAAACACGAAAAGGTGGCCCTCACAGGCGCGATGTCGAGGCTTTGGAGAAATATTTGGTCCGTGTGATTAGGGATGAACGGGACTTGAATAAAGCTGTCACGTTGGTTAAGTGGCTGAATATCATCGTCGAACAGGATGGAGCAGATGGCAAGGGCCGGCGAGCTTGGAAATCGACTGTGAAGGGCATCAAGGATGTTGTACAAGGAGCTGTGAAGGAACGGGGCCTAGCACCATTAAACATCTGACTCTTGTAAGATAATCTGATGGTAGGTCCCGGATGAGTCACCACTATGAATGAATCACCTCTGTTACGTCTGTCACACTCAATGTTGCCAATGTTGCCAATATTGTTGAATTACTTGTATTCTGAAAAATTACGCGAATTACTAATTTCTACCCGCATCCCACAACGTCCGTACCCTTATGACCGGCACCTGATAGTGGTATTAAGAGACTTGGAAATGATGGAGCCAATGTCCATGTG
The DNA here is from genome assembly GCA_008477525.1 of Hypomyces perniciosus. NCBI lineage: Eukaryota > Fungi > Ascomycota > Sordariomycetes > Hypocreales > Hypocreaceae > Hypomyces > Hypomyces perniciosus. The sequence goes on from SPDT01000006.1 coordinate 2,171,679, forward strand.
GACGGTCTGGTTAGCACTAGACAGGGCTTCGAGGAAATACTCGAGCTTCTGGCCGTTGTTGACAACGTCAGCTCCCTGCAGTTTGACGGGCGCAACGCCAGTGGCGCAGTATTTGGGGCTTTGGATGGCGCTGAGGACCCTGATCTGGTCCATGGCGGCAGTGATGGGGACAGTGTTGACACCAGGACGCAAGAACAGGTTCTTGGTGTAGAGGGTGCCAATCTTGGCATCGTCAATGAAGTTGGTGAAGGAGGCATCGCCCTAAAAAGAAGGAAAGAGAAAGGGGAGTTGGTTAGCAAGATAATCAATCCAACGGCCAGGGTGCCAAGGCAAAAATAGCTTACAATATCCAGAGTAAAGTAGGAGGCATTAGGGATCTCGGCGGTGCCATTGAAGTTGGGACCATCCTGGACGTCGATATCAATATGTCCGTCTGTGACTTCGGTGCCCTGGAAGAGGTTCAGGCCCTTCATGGTGAGTGTCTTCTTGAAAGTGACGTCGTACTTCCTAGCCAGGCCGGAGGGCTTGACCTGAGTCTGTCCCTCAATAGTAACTCTGAGAGTCTCGTTGTTGAAGAACCAGATGTTGAATTGGTTGAAAGCATCATGGTCCTCAATCTGAACCTCCTGGGTGACGTTGACGATCTGGAACTTATCGGCGGTGGTCGGGGGGAACTGGATCTTGACGAAGGGTCTGTGGGCAGGGAGATCCTCGAGATACATAACGCCCTCAAAGGCATCGATGTCGGCATGAATGGAGCCGTCGGTGGTGATGGTTGAGTTGATCTCCATGGTATATTGGTTGGGTTGGGTTCTTAGGACGTTAACACCCTGGACCTCTAGTGTGGCGGCGTTCATCTTGCTCTGGGCAATCTTGGGAACGGCGACGAAGATGCTGGAGGGTTTGTTAGAATGCGCTGCGCAATGGTCTGGTTTCAAAGAGCAAAAGCCCGGAGTGAATGTATACACTTACATCAAGCAGATAGCCAGGACAGCAATGCAGACGAAACCAATCAGATACGCCCACCAGAAGTGCTTCAGATGGCCCAAGCATCCTCTCTTCTTCGGAGTCTCGACCTCGTAGGTGGTGGTGCCGGTCTCGGTCTGAATAGCCTCTTGCTTGTCTGACATGTTGGGTGGTTGATTCTTGATCTCTGCTATTAGAGGGTGGGATAGATTCGACTTTGACGGAGGCAGCAGCAAAGGGCCCTTTATAACAGCCGCGAGAGAGAGAAGAAAAAAACCTCGCCTCGGTGGTGTAAAGTATATGCAGGATAAAAAATTAGACACAAACTCTCTGCACACCTAATAAGGGTATCAATCAATCAATCAATCCACGATCCGCCGGCGAGAGGAGAGCTAAACCTCCAAGAGCAACGATGAGGAGGAGAAAAGAGAGGAGCAGAGCCGGGGGGTGTTCCCGAACTGGATATGGGGATCGTGATGCTTAAGTATGTATCAATGGAATCAATGGAGGAGTACTCCGTAGTAGTACATACATACTCATTCATACTACTCCGTACCTACCTTAATGTAGTAGACGTGACTGGCAATGGCCACTAGCACCTTTCGGTGATCCTTCCATCTCGCACACCCCTGTTCTTAGTTCCTGGATGTTAATTCATGACGAAGTATGGAGTACTTGCAAGAGACTTGTGGCTGCCTACTGGCTCTGGCTCTGCGCCGCAGCTGAGGCGCCTTGAACTCTGCTCCAGACTTACCTATCCTCCCCTCGTTCTCTCTCCCTCTGTTCTAGTTCCTTCATGGCGGCACAGAAGCAGCAGCAGGGGCGAGAGCAGGGCGCAGCGCTATGCCCAAGTCGGTCATGCCCCGAGCGACTCGGCCAGCCGGCGCCACCACCACCCCAGGCCTCTTTTTTTTTTTTTCTTCCCGGACCCCAGAGTCTCCGCAACGGGCTGTGGGGTTATTTAGTGGTGATTCGAGTGGAGGCTCGAGTGGAGGTTGGAGTGGAGAGTTTTCAAAGGTGCTGAGCCAGAGAGAGAGAGTGGGTGTGGGTGCCCAGAGGAGTCTGATACGATGTCTACTACAATACATTAGTAGTTACATACGACCTACCAACCAGTGCTGCCAGACGTCAGTCCCTCGGCCGCACGTGAAAGTGCTGCATGCAATACCCGCGTATCTAGTTAAAAATGTGGTGTGTAGGACAAACACACATCTACATAGAACGTTGGAAGCCCACAGCAAGAAGAGAAAAAGAAGAAGAAAAAGAAGCAGAAAAAGAATGGTGCCACAACATCCACTTGCTAGTAACTCTCTCTCGTAATACGGAGTACTACATCGAACAGACACAGTTGCTCCATAGAACTAGTACATAGCAACTGCATGCCAGCAAAGCAGCATAATGCGAGCATTGGCCTTTTAAAATTGCGCACGCATGGCAACGCACGCGACCTTGTCTGCCCCGTAATAAAAAAATGGATAAAATAAAAAGCTTGGATTCTGCACCGATGGTCCGTAGTCTTGTCTCTGGATCTGGCAAAGAAGGGGAATAGTAGCGGTACTTTTTACGATGGCGATGTGAATAAGCATACTACTGTGTACCTTACGAGACCAACAGACCTACAAAGATTATCGCAACTGTACTGAATACTAACGAAGTCGATCTGCTACAGAAGACATTTATGAAGAGGTTGCAAATTACAGTGTCGTGGTTCGCTGCTGCATAGGTCGCATGTACTAGTAGTGCCCAGCTGAATGACAACCTATCAATCAATCGGTTTTTTTTCAGGCCCATTCACTGGTGGCGTCGAAAATCAAGGTGAAGAGCCTTGGCAGCCAATAAGCGACGATAACCGTCTACAGAGTACATACCTACGAAGTACCTACTATACGCATACGAGTAAAAGCTCACATCAAGGTTAGGCCAACCTTACTTGACAGACAGACAGTTCTGGAGATGCTTCCAGACTAGGAAAGATCCCAACAAGCCACCAACAATCCTGGCGTCATTTGTCTTGAATGCTGTTTTGACATGTGCAAAATTTTCAGTGCTCTTCGAGTAGCAGTACTACTACCTACTACTTCGCAGATGTCTCTCGTTTGTGCCCCCATTGACAGGCCTCAGTTAGCCCTAGACGGGACTGTTGAGCCGGGCCGCTCTAAATCCTTCCTTAAATTGGAGCCTAAAGGTTGTCGGGTCATCATCCATATTATATGATCCCACTTTTGCGTTTTTGTCTCCCGTCCGTTAATGAATTTGGATATTTGACCTTGATGATGTTTAAGCCCTCTATTATTGGTTCCATGAAACTTATATCCGCAGAATAGACGATGTGTGTAAATGATGATACTATTGTCATTGGCATCGTCGAGTACTTCGAGGGTACTACTTCCTTTGTACGTATCTCCGAAGATTCAGCGGCAAGCCTTCGGCTGGCGGACCCAGCGCATCGGACAGGGCGCTGTGCAACCAACCAATCCGGTTCGCCAGACCGACAAACCACATCCATCCATGACACATGTATTAATACCTTACCTATGTATCTCTCATCCCCTTTTACCACGCAGGAACATCAACTTTCATCAAGTTAGTATGTAGACTCCATGTCAAGGATATCCTCCCTGCATCGGAATTGCTGGCACCATCTTTCCGTCAAGAAGGTGGATGCCACGAGTACAATAAAATAAAAATAAATAAATAAATAAAAGCGCAGCCATCTGTGACCAGCCAACAATGAAAGGCCAAGACATAGATAGGCGAATGAAAACGAGTCAATCCCTGTGCCCTTCTTCTTCGCCAATGGCCATGCGGCATATCGCTTCCGTCCATCATTCCAGCCCGGGTCAAGGTCAGGCCATCCATGCCAGAAGCCAAGCCCTCGTGCTACCTATGTATGTACGGAGTACGAAATAGTACATATCTACATTCGATCATCTCGTTTTATATACCATGCAGATGCAGATGAATATTGAAATTTCGAGCTTGGCTTTTTGCCTTGGCTCCCTTTTTCTCTCTGTTTTGGTGTTTGGCGTGGTGGTTCTAATATGCCCTGGAACTTTCCTATTTCGTGCGAATACGAAAGAATAATACTAACACTAATCAGTCCGTGGGTGGTCTGAATCTGTCGAATTACATGAAATCCATGCGTGCTACTCCGTACATACATACAAAAATCACCCCGTGCATAATAGAGCCGTCACCACAAAACTTGCAACGTCTCACGAACAGCACTTACCCGCTCTATAATCCCGTGTTCTCTCCCAATTCGGTCATGAGCCGTCTGAAACTGGATGTCATGCGCACGATCCTGCTGTGGCAATCCATCTCTGTATTAAGCAGTACTCCGTATCGTACCCCACCCCCCTCTCCAAGATCTGCGCGCCCGAAAATGCATGCACTCACTCAAAGCGTCCGTCCTCCTCCTCTCGCCATGAGGAACAGCAGCTGTAGCGGCATTAGTGAGTCCGCTAAGGCGCTGTCATCGCTAGCTTCAGGGCTCCGCCAAGGCACCTGAAGTGTCGGCGCAGCACCTGTGCCTTTCCCCAAATCCCCCCCAAGCTGCTGGCGCCTTTAGCGTGCCCGCACCCCGCAATCAGCTTTCCCATGATTTGGCGAACCTGACAGAAACTCACGACAGCCGAGGCTGCATATGAATATTTCTACGGAGTACCCTCCCTCTACAGCTTCGACTTCGTCCACAGCCCCTGCTTGTCCAACCCCAGATCTCCATCAAAAATATCTCTCTCCACACGCCTAGTGTTAATCTGGAGCCCGGCGCAAACGTCCGTCATCAGTAACAGATCGCCAAGGAAAAATCCGGGGAGGAATTCTGGAGTCGGGAGACTTACGAGTCTGGGGCCGAGCTCCGCGATGGTTTTGGCGCCGAGAAGGCGCATGCATGTGGCCGTCTCCGCTTCGAGGACTGCCCTTATTGTCAGTGATACGATCTCTTTGTTTCGTCCTTTTTCTCGGTTTGCCTAATATGGGTGCGGGACGTGACGCGGAAAAGTGGAAATGCGGTAATGTGATGATGACATTTGTCTGGGGTTTCCAGCAAGATTTCTCATCATCATCATCATCATCATCATCATCATCATCATCATCACAAATAGGGATACGGTCAACTCACTCTCAAATGTTCGCTCCACACCGGCTTGTCCGCCAGCTCCGAGACCGTACAACGCTGCACGGCCAATGCCTACGGCCTTTGCGCCGAGACATAGCGCCTTGACGACATCTGTGCCCCTCTTGATGCCACCATCGACCCAAACTTCGATTTTACTAAACACCTCCGGGCAGTACTTTCTAATCTCCATCAAAACATGCACCGGAGGCGACACTGTGTCCAGGGCTCGTCCGCCGTGGTTGGATAGGATGATGGCCTTTACTTGGGGCGCATATTTGGCAGCTAGGTAAGCATCCTCATATGTGTGAAGGCCCTTGAGCACGATGGGCAGGTCAGTATGCTTCGCGAGCCATGGCAACGTCGTCTGCCATGTCAAATCGCACGCTGTGCCGAAGAACAGCTGCTGGCCCACGCCGCCACCACCAGGTCGCTTCTCCTGGCCATCCTTGACGCCAGCCTCCACCGTCAACCCGCGGTCGAAGTTGGACTTCTCGTCAATCTCACGCTTACCAGGCACCGGGGCATCAAGTGTCAGGACAATGAACTTGTACCGATCCCGCATCTTGTTGATGCGACGCAGCATCTCTTCGCTCCTCTCGCGGTTGTTCTGTACATACAGCTGCCATCCGAACATCTGGTCTGGCGCGGCCTCAGCGACGATCTGCTCCGGCGTCATCGAGGCGTTGTTGGAGACGATCTGAACGGCGCCGAATCGAGCTGCCGCCTTGGCAATGCCGAGTTCGCCGTCAGGGTGAGCCAGACGGGCCATGGCCGCCGGGCTGATATAGATAGGGAGGCCAACCTTCTGCCCGAGAAGTGTTGTAGACGTGTCGCACTCGGTACAGTCGACAAAGACACGCGGCCCGCAGCAGAATATCTCGGTATACGGTGTTGTTGAATGTCTTGGTGGCCATGTCATCACTGGCGGAGTAGTAGTAGCCCAACCCTTCTTGGGGATTCGCTTGGTGGCCTCCGCCTCGATTTCGTCCAGGTTGAGGAGCTGTTCCAATGGCACCGGCGCATTGGCATCCTGGTTGGTGTCCTGCTCAGCAGGTTTTGTCTCGACCAAGGTACCTGGCGCAATCTTCCCTAGTTTGGCTTCAGGCTTGAGCTCGTCCAACGTGCCTGATGGGTGGATCGGGTCGAAATCCTCTGTCGCATCCTTGCCCGCCAGCTGAAGGATGATCTTGGCACCGCCTGGGTGCTCGGAGAGGAAATCAGTCACGTCGTACACATGGCCGTAGAGAATGACCCAACAGCTGTCTGCGGTGTTGTGCTTTGCGACTGTGAGATTAGGAATTGGCGTTAGCAGTTGCTTTGTCAACATCGCATCTCTACGAGATTGGGAGCTGCGACATACCTTCGGCGGCGTCGAATTCCTTGGCCATTGTGATTTCGTGCCTTCAGTTGCAATGGGGCTTTGAAAAGAGAAGAATACTGGCTCGGGGGCTCTATACAGGAGTAAAGTCCCGATGACGGGGCTTTGGCCGGGGAGGGCGTCTTCGCTTTAATATCGTGTATGTCTTTGGTTAATCCACCAATTAGGGGGAGGGTTGTTATTCGTCTAGTATCGGCGTTGATCAATGCCTGGGGATGGGTGCCCGGCTTTCAGAATAGACGGATTGAGGGTATCAAAAGATAAGAGGAACGACGAGTCAGACCTAGTATTAGTAGTAGTATCAGAATCTCACGTCCATAGAAAAGGCGACCCCACGATCTTCTTAAAGGCTGGGGGACCAATACTCGTACAGCATGGGGTAATTCGCAGATGCTGGATTGGCTCGGTTGATTCGGCATTGGGATCCGCTGCGAGTTCGGCGTCCTAGCGTTGGCTCCGTTCACCGTACGAAGTACGGAGTACAGACCACGGGAAAATTAACGGCGAAACTTATCGCCGGTCTTTAGCCGGATATTCCTCCTTTCGGTGCTGTGACCTCATTGCTGTTCTTTCGCCATAAAGGCTAGCGTCTCCGAATTTCGTCCACCAAAGCTGTCTGAAATTGTTTCACACCAAAGCCTCGGAACTGTTGCGACACACAACCCTGCGGTGATACGTCAGCTTGCTTGCTTGTTTGCTTGTTTGCGACAGGCCTCGAAGGATACATACATATATACGGAGAATTACCGCTCGTGTCGGTACTGCATTCTGTGCGGAAACAAACCAATGCGCTCGACAATTTCCTCGGCCGCCGCGCGGGACGTCTCCCGTCTTTGCGCACGATGCCGTCTTCATCTCCGTCAAGCTTCATTCCTCGCCGCGTCGACTCGCTCTACTAAAGCGCCATCGCCATCGCCATCACCAGCTTATTCTCCTTCTTCATTCGTTCGCAAGCTGGCCTTCTCAACCGCACGATCCCAACCCTCCGAGCTCCCCTCTACGCCACAGACACTCTACCACATCTTCCCCGAGACGCTCCCCTCCGGTCCTCCGCCCTCGGGCCACTTCCCCATCGACACGCGCGCCCTACGTCGCGAGTTCCTCAGACTCCAGGCCCGCGCGCATCCAGACATGCATCCCGGCCCGCTCAAGGCCCGCGCCGAAGCTACGTCCGCACTCATCAACGAAGCGTACAAGACCCTATCCAACCCGCTCCTGCGGGCGCAATACCTCCTCTCCCTGCGCGGGGTGGACGTCGCCAACGATGAGAAGCTAAAGGTCGAGGATCCGAGTCTGTTGATGCTGGTGCTGGAAGCGCATGAGGAAATCACCGAGGCGAGCACCGAGGACGATTTACAGGAGCTGAGGGGTGTGAATGACGAGAGGATCAGGGCGAGTGAGCAGGTGCTGGAGAGGGCATTTAGGGAGGATGACGTTGAGGAGGCGAAGAGGGAGGCGGTGCGGTTGAGGTATTGGGTTAATATCAAGGAGAGTTTGGATAATTGGGAGGAAGGGAGGCCTGTGGTGTTGGAGCATTAATGGGGCGTTATACAGTGGCGTTGGTTAGGCACTGCTGCCGATGAATGAATGATCAAGGGATATCCTGACTCTTATGATGGCAGAAAGCCTCGCATTTCGTGGCGTTGGGCGGTATTGGATCTCCAACTCATCATGTACAATATGATTCATTAGAGTATATACACCACAGGTGACGACATAGAGAAGAAATACACACAGATGACCGAACAGGTGAAAGATAATTCTGACCAGATATCATGTCACTCCCTAAAAGTACCTATACATAACATACCTTAGTAGTAGATAGCATAGCTTCCATCCAATATGTGCCCAACGCCATCTATGAATGCTCTGCCGATGCAAAACCCAGTCCCTTCTCACACTGCGCCTATTCTATGTATTAAAGACAAATACACCCTCTTTGTACAGCTCATTTCCAATCACATCATTCAACGCTGATACGCCGGTAACTGTTCCCCACCGAGAGTATGCCTGCTCCCGCTCCCGCTCCCGGGTGGGCCCACTCCGGGGCCGTAACCCGGATATTCGTCATCATTCAAGACGGGAGCGGTGGGTTCGGCTTCTGGTGACGGCTCATCCCTTCCGGGCACTCTGCTGCCATGATTTCTAACCTCCATATCTTCCGGAAACTCGGGTGGCGCGCTCGCCTCTTGCATCAGACGCCTCCGCTCAAGCTCCTGCTTGTCCTCTACTGCCGAAGTAACACCGGCTGATAGCTCTTCCACCGTCGGTGCCGATGGTACAGTATCATCTCCATCGGCTGAATTACCAGCGCCAGAATAAGCAGGTCGGGGCGTTTCATGTGCGTCGTAAATATCTTCATCATCTGGTGCGGATGGCAGTGGATCTGCAGAAGAAGCAGCAGGGGGCTGACTAGGCAGCAGTCTTGTTTCGGCTTGCCGTATGCGGTCCTTCTCTGACATGCTGTTTTCATCCAGCAGCTGAGGAGGTGGTGGCATGTACATAGGAGTAGGTCCATGCGAGCCGCTGTTTGGATGGGGATAGTTAGGATGTGAAGGCGGTGCGTAATACTGTTGGCTATTCGCCTGTGGTGGGAAATAGGTCTGTGGCGGTAGCTCGTTCACATAGGAAGGGTCAAGACGGCGTGCTTCTTCGTAACGGGTTGGTGTTGGCAAAAAGCCCTCCTCATCATCGCTCTCAGTCACTTCAAGTGTCATCGGTGACGGTGACGGTGAGGGCTTGACGGGTTTTCGACCGCCAGAGGAGTCCACGGTTCCAACAACGGACTCAATGGACACGCAAATGACACCTTTCTCGCTCCTCAGTTGAGATGTGTCTGCAATTTCCGCGCCTCTCCTAGGAGAAAATATGTTCCCCATGTTTTGCTCTGAAGCGCTAGCACTAAACGGACCGTACCTCGATGATTGTCCGGAGGGAAATTGTCCAGATAATCGCCCTCCTAGGTCGACAATAACTTCAACATGGTATTTGAAAGCAATCATGTCCCCAGGAACTCCCTTGATGGTTGGGAAGGAGTCATCTGGAAGCTTGACCGGTACGGTGACAGACGCTTGCAAGGTGTCAGGATTAATAATCAGGGGTGCTGTTGCCTGGTCCAGGTCTTTGCGGAACATGCTTATTGAACCTGATCCAGAAGAGAGCGAGAGTCCACCCAGACCTGTCCGTGATCTGGGATAGATGTCTTCCTTCTGTATCCGCCTTGCATCTTCTTTGGTCATCATGTTCTTAAATAGCCCTGATGGTGGCGCAAAATCAATTTTGCCCTGGCGAAACAGTGTCACAACAACTCCCGTTATGCTCTTGACCAGCTTGATGTGTTGCACCGTGACTCGCACTGACACGGTGTCACCTGGGAGGCAGCCCCCTTTCATGAGCTCAATGGTCGCCGTGATGGTCTTATCGTCCACGGCTTGCTGCTGCGCTGATGTAAACGTCGTGCCGGCCTGGGACAGTTGTGGGAGCTCACTGCGGCTTAGGACAGTGTTGATACTCCGGCCGCTCTCGCAACTGACTTCGCTTTGCACATCGGCATGTGAGAGATTTCGCTGATCCGCCGCGTGAGTATCGCGTACCGAATCTTCAGTGGTAGTGGGTTGTTCCAGGGATCCTGCCTCGGAGGTTACATCTATGGCGTCTGATGCTACAGCTGATCCTTTGTCTAATGCCATTGTCGATTTCTTCTTCCTCGTGCGCTTTGAGATGGGTTCCAGAAATATGGTCCTAGGTCGCGGCGGTGGTAAGAGACTAACATCAATCCTCTCTGCTAGCATGACTTTTCTGTCACAGGATATCGTTGGCGCAATGGATATCGGTCTTGTTAAGGTCGCCGTGATCATGTAGGATATAGTGCCACGCTCGAACTGCACACCATCATCAGCAACTGTCTTGTTCGCCCACGATAATAGCCGGTCAGTCGTCATGGTCCAGCAGTCAACTTACATCAATGCTGCTCGGCAGCCCCTTGTCGGGAAACACCAAGTCGAATCCAAACTCGTACCTGCCGGGCTCCAGTCTCCCCTCACCGCTCAAGACCTGCTCATCCTGGAAGAGGCTCGCATAGCCATTTCCATGATATTGCGGACGCGAGGAGCTCCCACTCTGTGGCAGCACTGTGACTCCCTGGGCCTTGGCCACCGCGGCCGGGTCTTTGAGGACGCGCACGAAGCCATGGAGCGTAACGACGAGGTGCGTGATGCGCAGCGGCTTGACGACGACAAGGACGACAGCGCCACGGACGTGCTCGCCTGCATTGTACTTCCTATACGGCTCGTCACAGCGCACGTGGAAGTCGGGCACATTGCGGTTGCGGCTGCGCAGGGGCAGACTCAGCGGAATACCGAGGCGCGAAAAGAATCCGGGTCGCGACGAGGACGGTGCGGACGCGGACGACGATGGCGGCTTGGTGACAATGGGGGCGGAAGAGGAGGAGGATGAGGAGGCAGCGTTGGCGGTGGCACTGGAGCCTGAACCAGCACCACTAGGTGGTCCTGCGGCAGCGGGATGAGGTCGAGATGGCGATGGCAGCGATGCCGAAACGGACGCCGAAGCCGACGTTGTCGACAGGCGGCCGTTGCCCCTAGACGATGTGAGAGGCATGTGGCAGCGTGGTCGCGACGTCGACACCGTGGTCGTGATCGTGGCCCGTGGCCGAGGCCGAGTTGTCGTCTCTTCTCTATCGTCGTGGTGGTGGTCGTCGTTCGGCCGACAGGTTGTCGTCAGACAAGTTGTCGTAACGCCGTCGAGTCCGGGTTTAGTGCGGAGGAGTACTAGTAGTACTCCGTAGCTTCAGTGGGATAATAGTGCCACTACTCCGTACCCAGGCAATACCTAGTAGCAGATCCAACAACGGAGAACAAGCCACGCCACCGCACGTCCCAGGGAGCACTGCCCACTGCTGCTGCCGCTGCTGCTGCTGCTGCTCTCACGTGGTAGGGGCTGTCACAGCGCATTACTAAAAATGCAACCTGGCCTGCGAGGGCTGAGACGAGGCAGAGATAGCAGTATATATACACATATACTCGTATAGGCTGCTGGTGGTAATATGGAGAATCGCAGCAGCGTAGCATGGCAAGTGGGAAAAGTTGACGGATGGGCTGAGGCTTGGCGACCTATGGAAGAGTAGGCCAAGTTACCCGCTGTCCTCACTATGACTGCTCTGGACCTCTCGGGTTTGCAGCCAGGGGCCGGACGGGAGGGATCAATGGATCGTCGTGGATTCGACGTGCGCCAACTTGGGCGGCTTGCAGATGCCAAGCGCGCTGCGGGTAAGCGTCAGCAGTATGCCCATTCGCCAAGAAAAGCTTGGTAGCGGGAAAGGCTTTCTTTTCTTGTCTTGTCTTTCATTGTCTGTTGTGTTCCTGGAGCGTCTTCCAGAATCTGGTAGATGCGTTGATGCTCTTGAACAATGGATTCATGTCCGTGATACTACAAGTACAACTTGCAGCTAGCCGTACGGAGTACATACCTTCAGCGGGGTTGCGCCAGCACACCTCCCCTCCTGTAGCTACCACCTAGGTAGTAGTAGTCAGTAGTAGCACCTGAACTCCCATGTACGAATCAGGCAGGCCAAATATCATTACGGGGCAACTAAAATCATCAACATCTCTTCCCATCCTGCCTTGGCGGACAGAGTCTATTCAAATTGTTCATACACTCGAGATGCCTCTCGTCTGTTTTCCATTATGCAATATCAGTGTCCATCATCTAGTCTCAGTCCTTGGGCTCCAACGTCGAGAGCCAATGTCAAACGCCATGCAAATGCTTGTGCCAATGCTGCATCATGACAAACCCCATTCCCAAATGCGCCAAACAAAATGCCGACAGTCAAAATATTACAATGCTTGCTTTCTTTCCTCTTTAATCCAATGCATCGCCTGACAAGATGCTTCCCAAAATGCCAGCCCCAACTCCATCCACCACAGTCTGCATCTCCTTGTCGCCCACACAGCTGGCAATCCGCTTCTCGTCACCCCCGGCAATAGTAGCTTTCCGACCACGCTTGCTAGGCGTCTGCGGTACTACTAAACTGCCAGTCTTCCCATCGACTGCGTTAACAAGTCCAAGTGTTTCGAGGCTGCCCACGACTTCGCGGAATTCAGAGCTAGACAGGGGATGAAGCACTGAATCGCGGGTGCATAGTCGGCAGTACGTGTCGAACAGGGCCTTGATGGTAGGAGCCAAGGTCTGCGTCTTGCTAGGCGTCGCGGGGGCCCCCAAGGTCTTGGCCTTCGTCTTAATGTGGTTTTCGTATGCTACCAGGGAGCACAAGGCTGCCCGCTGTTGGAGGTTGAGAGCCTTGAGGCGCTGTGCAGTGCCATTGTTGAAAGCTGCAGCTGTGACCTTGTTGAGGTGGCCGATCGATGCCCGCGGAGCCGTTTCCGCTGTTAGGGCCTTGAGTGATGTTGTCATGATCTGGAAAACGCTCCGAGATGAACCACCCGCCGAGTTTCCACCAATGTTTTCACCCAAAGGTCTCTTGGACGGTGTCAATTGTAAAAACTTCTCCCTCGCCTCCTCCTCATGCTTCGACCTGGTTTCAGTCTCAATCAGGTCCAGAGCCCGGCGGCAAATCTCAAACGCTCTGCGCAAGTCTCCCGTTTGGCTCGAGACTTTGCGGGAGCAGAGCTCGATGGCTGCGGGGTGGATAAATGGAACGAAGCCTTCTTTGCCGCCCTCGGGCATCAGCGACTTGAGTCGTGTCGTGATAATGCTCTTAACCTGAGCCGCCGTGTATGGTAGAAATGGTAGAAGCTCGGGCTTGAGGTTCTTCGACTTGAGGCGTGGCAAAAATCGGTCCGTGAGATCTAGGGCGTTGGCAATGCCAACTAGTAAAAGGTGGGAAGACTTTGCAAGTGACCACTCGAATAGCCGGTAGAGACTCTCCAGATCCAAGGTCAGAATATGGTCGATTTCATCCAAGGTAACAAGGTAGGTAGTCGACGACTTTGTTTTAGGGAAGAAGGCACGCTGCAAGGCGGAGACTGCGTCTGCTTCCGATACATCGGTAGTGTCTTCTTCCAGCGCAGCGAGCAAAGTGTTGTATAGGTCTTTTGAAGACTTGATGCTCATGCAGTTGACGTACGTAGTACGGACACCCTCCATTCCGGAATAACTCTTCGTCATATCGGTGATCATGGCACTCTTTCCGGTGCCAGGCGGCCCACTAACATAGATGCATCCACCTGGTGATGATGACGAGACTCGGCTCAGAAATGTGGACAGTTGCTCTCGCTCCGATTCTCTTCCCACAAGTTGACCAGGCTCAGCTCCCCGTGCAAACAGCTGGCGAGCTTGGTGGTAGATTGTCTGGACGGTGGCCGGCGTAAGGGGAGATTGAGGAGTGAGTCGCTTGAAGAGTTTGCCAGCGGACATGACAGCATGCCGCGGCGTGGTGGGATATCCCGCAAAGACATCTCGATGTCTGGGAGTCGACGGTGTGACGGGATTCGGCTTGACCGAGGTCTGAGATTGGGTGCGTTGTCTTCTTCGCGGCGGTAGCTCCGTGAGCTCGTCTTCGGCTTCGCTCTCGTCATCGACGACATATTCGGGGTCTCGATTCTCATCGTTGTATAGTGAAGAAACAGGCTGTCTTCGGAGTCTCTTGCTTGGTGATTCATCTACAGCTGCGTCGACCCTGTCAGCTGATTTGAAGAAAAAGGGACGATGGCGTCTGATGGATTTACCAGCTTCTACAGCACTCCGAGTTCTCTTTCCCAGGGCGGAACGGGCCATTGCAGCGACGATGCCTTCCGAAAGCAAGATGCGTATTCGTTACCAAATGCAGAACCAGGCACTTTCCTCAGATATTACGGAGTACAATCGACAGCGTTAATGAAATCAAAAGTTGGGAAGTTGCAAGTGTGTAGGGTAAAGTGGAGGAAAGCTCGGTGAGCGCCCTCGCCTGGCAATTAAAAAAGACGCTGGCGGGCCTTCCAGGGTTGATTCAGCAGCCGTGCGCAGACACGGTTTGATATCCAGGGAACGGCGCGTCAGTTCCGCGTTTAGACGCGTTCGACACGCGAAACCATTAAAGATGCGGCCCGTGCAGGTGGGGTACGTACCACGCGACAGTTGGATCATGAACATGGAACGATGATCAACGGCGCGCCATTCTGAAGATTAGCGCCGGAAAGTTGTTTCTGCAAGAAATCGTAGTTAAGGGTCAATCCTTGAACATTGATGGTCTCCAGATTAGTAAGGTATTCAGTATTCCGTGCTTCGTACTCCGTACTTCGTAGGTCTACTTCACATGTACAATTGGGGTATGGCGTCATAGAAGTCTTCCTCCAACTCCAATCCTGCGGAGTATTACATACTCTCTCCATCAACCAATACTTTGTATTGCTATCCCACACATCTCCAAGAAGTCAGCTGGCCGCCTTGATTATCTCGTAGTCCACCTTGCTATCCGCATCTCAACATGACGACCTACATCCCAGCACTCACCATCCCCTCGGCGGTGTTCCAGAATCCCGCGGCTTCCATTCTCCTCCCTATCGCATTGGGTACAGCTGTTGGCTTCGGAACCCGACGTGAGCATGCTTGGCATCTCATTAACCACCCAGAGTCCTATGCTGACAAGTAAATACAAAGCGTCTGAAACGCAAAAGACATACCTAGCCATCAAACAACCTCCTCTTCGCCCTCCACCTTGGCTCTTCGGCCCCGTCTGGACACTCCTCTATGGGTATGTCGCCTCAGCTCTTCCCTTGCCGGATCGCAATGCTAATGCTCTCACCAAAAAATAAAGCCTTATGGGCTATGCCGCCTACCGAGTCACCAACACCGGCCTCTCACCCCTCTCCTCCCCTCAAACTGTCCAGGTGACTAAACACAGCATGACCATATACACCATCCAGCTTGCGGTCAATCTCACCTGGATGCCCCTCTTCTTCGTCGCCAAACGACCAGTCGAAGCCACTGTCAACATCGTCACCCTCCTCGGCCTCAACGGATACCTGGCGTACCTGTGGGGATCGGTAGATCATGTCGCCGGCTGGTGCCAGGTTCCTTACTTGGGCTGGCTGAGCTTTGCGACGTACCTGTGTGCTGGCGCTGGGTACCTCAACAATTGGAACTTGGTTGACAAGGAGGTGGCCAAGGAGGTGGCCAAGGATAAGAAACAGCAGAAATAGGACGATGCTTGCTGCGATCTGGAGTCATAAGGGCCTTGCGTCAATCGCGATGATGATTATGATGGTCAATGATAGTATGGGGATCACAATGTCTATAATGAGGCCTCAATCGCTCCTCCGTTCTATATACAACTCTCCCTCTCGTCTACAAAACCTGTATCCGTATCTCCTTTTTTGAAACATAACGCCATTTATATGCCTCTCAAGTCAAACCAACCCCGCCCCAAATGCCCGCGTAATAACAGCCCGTGGATAAGAAAAATTCGCTTATAAATATGTGTAATGACTCCAAAACGAAGCTCATTGCATGGGGAAGTGTCGCTTCAGACCATCATATACCATGAAAATGAATGCTGAGCTAGGCGCCGCCCTGGCGCTTGTGATACCGCAGCCGCGGTACAGTCCTCGAAAACCATGGTGGTGCCAGATGGCCAACCCTTCGCTCCAAAAGGTTCTCTTTTGATAAGAGCTGCCGAGTGGCATGGTTTGCATCCGGGACTTGATGGTGTCGGCAGGGAAGAACAAGAAGTTATATGAGACACCACCGGATGCTCCCGCAAGAGCTTGCTGCCACAGCGGGAGCGGCTTTGACAGGATCGCCTGTCGCTCTGATTCAGAGGACACTGATCGCGTCCTCAATCTATAAAACGCCTTCGTCACCGTCTCTTTGGCGCCAAACCAAGCTGAACAGCCTCCTGACTCTCTGATCAGAGTTCCAATTTGACCATGCCAAAAGCCTCTAAGCCCCTCGTGTCGGAATATATCTCGGATGACGGGCAATGGTCGCAGTGGGGTTGCTGGAACGCCCTCAGCGAGCGTTGGCACTTGGATCTTGCATTTGACCAATTCGATTGGTGTAAGAACAAACGAAGTGAACATGCCAGAGATTGCGCCGGTAAGCCATAGAGATGACAGAGGTAGCTCTTTATCTCGGAAAGCCCAGCCAACCCTGTAAAGCAATTCTCGACCTGCGCTCTCGAAGAGAAACAAACAGCCTGTTTCCGCCGCTGCGCCAACGAGCGGAGCACTGATGCCTCGGTATAAGCCTAGTAGGCCATCGGATTTTATAGATTGTCTGAAGCAGTCCAAGGGACCGCTGTATCGTAAGGGCAGGTGGTCGGGCTGGCTCTGGAGTCGGACCTTGACGGTGTCGAAAGGGTACTCGATGTATTTGCCCGCAACGCCGGCAACCTGCGCCATTCAGTAATAAGCTCTATATGTAGTTGCAAAGATTCAGCAGACTCACTGATCCGTAGACAATATCCTCGACCACGTCCATAACGGCGGTCTTTCCTCGGAGTGCCAACTCAGAGGGATTGGCAGCCGAAGCACTCACGGCGATTGAGGTCGGTTCCATATCGCGAATATGCGCCGACGATAGAAAAGAGAGGGAGAGAGAAAGAGAAAGAGAAAATCGATATTTCCCTCAGAGTTCGTCTTCAGTCCCTAGCTTAACCCCCCTCTTCCTGTTGGAGCGGGGGGAAGCAGGCTGGAAAGAGAACAATGAACACAGCCGCACGACCTATCGGAACAGGCTATAGTCGCCTTTATAAGTAAACCGAGCCCAGGTCTAGCAGAAAGAAGAAGTAGAATTGTAAAAAAGCGCTCTACGTGGGGCAGCAAGTTCGCATTTTGCGGCGCGCAACCACACCCACACGGACGGAAGAGCAGGGGCTTCTGCAAGGAGTACCGAGGGAGGCCTTAGGACATAGTGTTCGAGGGATTTTTGTGAATGGAGAAATAAATATATGACAAATCGAAGCGTCACAACATGGTAAAAAGGGTGGCACAACTGTATTCGAGGAGGAAGGGCCAAAATTGTTGCGACCAATTTGGTTGAGGCGGCATGGCGCAGCGGGCTGTCTGTTTCATGGAGAATACATCGTGACAGCAAAATTTCCTACCAAATCTTATCGATAGGGGCGCATTTCGACCTTGTACTCGGTACTCCGATCCTTGTGTCTGCCGAAGTCGGTTTACGAATAATACCGGGTATTATCCTTGTAGCTCTGTGGGTGTGGATGGACTAACGGGTTAATAGTACCTGCACTAGTGGGCAAGCTGACATCTCCCCGATATCTGGGCACGCATGGATGTACTCTGTACGGAGTACGCGCCTGCATGTCTACACTCCCATCTGCTAGCAAGTGTTTCAGTGTTCTCGCCATTACGTTCTGAAATGGCGTTTGCAAATACGAGGATTAGAGCAGAGCTGAGGCTGCTCTTCTGTCAACGTACATACATATGGTACCTTTTCCGAGTTCTCTAGCAATGTAGTCGCAACACTGCGCGGACCGGTGAGTGACATATGTAGAATCGAGGCCAACATGTGATGCTAGAGTTAGCAACTGTTAAGTATTAGATATATTACTCCATACTCCCTGCAGCAGAAGGATTTATAGCTCATTGCCAAAAACGGATTCGAGCTTAGAAGACAGAAAACCACGCAGTCGCGTCACAAAAGGGGCCACGGAGCCCAATCGATTTTCCCGCGTTGTTGTCTTAGTTGCTCCGTAAGGTGTAATTCTAAGCGAGTTGTTCCCGACCTTACGTCTCGTCGCAAAATCACAGTTAGTATAAGTATTACTCAGAAACCGCCGCAAGGTCCACATACTTACATACATCGAAATGGCCAATGAGGTAGTCCATGCCCGCGTGAATATCCATGTGATCTACTCGTAGTAGAGCGAATTTGGTGATCCCGGAATCCTAGGAAGAGATGATTTTCCCTTTCTCACATACATTTGGACGACATGAGGGATTTGCCATCGTTGCCCTGGGACAATAGCCCGAATCAACCAAGGAAGCCGTGAAACCCGCGCAGTTATACAAGGGCTCGCTATAAGGCGGCCGTTCCTTGAACACTAGACTTTGCAATTGATAACATAAACTCCTTTCACTTTGACTAATTGACCAAGGCCTACTATTACAGTCAGCAAGGCGAGCCTGTGCGCCAAGATCTTCGCGGCGTCCAGGTATCCAATTGCAAAACTCTAGTACTTTGATATACAAGACGGGCGCCCATTCAACAAATGGCATTCTACCGAAAGTCGTTTACTGCTTCTTCTTAGCAGAACCCTCCTTCTTCGCCGCCTCCTTCTCATCATCCGCGTCCCTCTTCTCAGCATACCACTGCCCCGCCTGGAGCACCAATATGCCAACCATGACCAGCGCCAAAATCGTGTTGCTCGCCGCCAGCACCTTCAAACTATCCTCCCGGCCCAGGATGAGCTCGCCATCAAATCGTCCCTCAGCAGTCTTAAATTCCTCCGTATGCCAGACACCGGAGCTAACAGTGCGCAAACCCTTGACGATGTTGGCGATATAGACGGCCACGCCGATGAGGTACAAAATCAGAGAGGCGCCGTCAAACAAGAAGTTGGCCTCACTGGGGCGGAAGAGCTTGATGAATAGGCCAAGGAAGCCCACGCTCACCACGATGTTGAGCAGGCGGCCGATGAGTGGTGGCGACTGGTGGAGGAACGTGAGGTGCGTTTCTAGTTGGTCATAGTAGTCCGCGGCAACGGGTTCTTTGGTCCATAGGAGGGGGAAGTCGTATGGGAAGTATGCAAAGAGAATCCCGAGGAAGAAGCATGTCGCTGGGTGGATGTTAGCATTGTTTGCAAAGGCTGTGGCGCAGGAGAGGGGAGAGAACGGACGGCCAATAATCATGAATGTCGCAAAGGATGAGGATCCGCGGTAGTCCTTGGACTTGGTGGTCTTAGACCAATCGATATATGAATTCATCATGGTGGATAGGTGAGGGATAAGTCGTTCTTTGCGCGCGCTTCGTATAATCGGAATCGTAGTGGTGCTTGTTCGCAAGAACTTGGAAACAAAACACACTGTTGCGACGTGGGGGAAAGTTGTCAAGATTTCAAGCTTCTCCCCGATGCTTGTAGTTGATGTGGGGAGTGGGGGAGTTGAGTTGTGCGAGTCTCGCCTAATAAGTGCACGTACTTGAATCAGTTAGGTTGCCGGGTGCTAATTCATCATGGCTACTAACGCGAACAGGTAGCGCAACATTCAGCACGATAATATTGAATGCGACGTCTTGGCGATGCAACTGGCCAGGCGATTCCGCAGCCGGTTTTTATTCTTATTTGCCTTCTTTCGCGTTGTCAGGGGCCTCATCTTCCCTCTGTGGCTATAATTGTCCAATTTTGCATAGTGACACCTTTTTCCTAGGACGCATTGTTGGCGATTCTGTGCTACTATGCACTACGCTTACAACAACGAATCCTAGATATCAACCATAGCGTTCACTCAGGCACGCGTTCTATTAGCTCGCCATGATCCCTCTAATACGTCTCCTCTGGCCATTGGCCTTACTAATCTCTCTCGCCTACGCCTCCAACACGGTATCAATCTACAACGACTCCAAGAAATACCGCTACTACGGGTGCTACAATGAAACGACACAGGTCGCCGGCTCCGCCGAGACGCGCGCCCTAGACCGCGGCATCAACCAGAGCAAACCAGGCGTCATGACGGTGCCCATCTGCCTCGCCTTTTGTGGAAACGGAGATACCGAATACCGCTACGCCGGGCTAGAATGGTCGCGGTAAGTCTCATTTTACAGGCCGTTAGATGAGAGAAGTCTAAAGTGCTGACGGTGGAGACGATAGGGAATGTTGGTGCTCACAGACGTTGGCTGGCATCGCAACGAAACTCGATGACAGTGCTTGTAATTTCCCTTGTGAAGGGGATAACAGTACGGCTTGTGGTGGCTCTTTGAAGTTGAGTGTCTATCGCGTCTCTGCTGCGGGCGCACTCTCGGTGTCAAAACTTTTGATCGCTTCTAGCGCTGTCCTGGCGCTTTTACTCTCCTAATTACATAGTCAATTAGTACTCGAATTTATGATTTATATATCAACTCATGGGCCCTGGGATATAGTAATTGTATAGTGGGTTCGTTGGGACAGACTGATCTGGCATACCCTCTATCTGTGGTATTGTTAGGTGCGTTTTTTATGATGAGTTACTGCCTGAGATCGATGATGATGGATA
Organism: Hypomyces perniciosus; assembly: GCA_008477525.1. Taxonomy (NCBI): domain Eukaryota; kingdom Fungi; phylum Ascomycota; class Sordariomycetes; order Hypocreales; family Hypocreaceae; genus Hypomyces; species Hypomyces perniciosus. The sequence continues at coordinate 2,192,311 of SPDT01000006.1, forward strand.
TTATAATGCAGTTGACTTGCATCATCGAAGGCAGTTGTATATCTTTACCTAATCGATACAGAGGCTATTGAGGAGAAGATGGCAAAGCTTTTATGGCTCGATTCTCATGGAAAAATTGATGGTGAACAATTGCCAATTATACCACCGAAGCTTTGCAAGCGGTTCGCCAAAGTCGCGGCCGAATTGCCAATAGTCGAGACCAGGATCCTTACAGTAGGACTCTATACTATCTTCAATAAAATAATTCCCATTCTAGATCAATCAATCGACTTGTAATGAATCTCCCACCCAAAAAATCATCATGACGCATGTATTATGCCTCTACCTCCACCCCCCTTTCCGTTTCTCGCCCCTGCTGGCTAATCCTCCTGTACCAACAGAACTCCCACCTGATGCAGTCACAGACGGCACAAAGTCGATAGCACTCCGGCTACCACTGGCCTTATCGGCCTCCTTCTCTTTCGAAACCTTCTCCCTGGTCTTTTTCAGGCGATCCCTGAACGCCCAGTCTGGAAACGCCTTGGGGTCCCACAGGTCCGTCGGCAGCGTCGTCTCATACTGGCCCGCCTCGTCGATCTCCACAAAGGCCAGGAGTTTATCCATCAGCGCGGGGTTCCTGAGAGTCGTAGACTTCTCGAGCTTGGAGTTGAAGTGCGTGCCTTTCTTCTTGAGCTGGAGAAACTGCTCGAACTTCTTGTTGGCGTCTGGGGGAGGGGAGCCTGGGGGAGAGGGTGGAATGTCTAGGTTGGGCACGGACGGGAGGGTGAGATGATGGATGAGGGCGCGGTTGGCGGAGTATGGGGATTGGGGTGCTTCGGTTGGATCTTCTTCTTCGTAGGTGGTGGTGATGATGGAGGTATCGGCTGGTGGGAGAGATGGCCCTATGGGTGCAGCGCTTTGAGGCGTAGGGCCGATGAGTGCTGGAGGTTCTTCATGTTTTGAATCATGTTGTTGTTGAGTTGGTGCAGATTCTTTCAATGGCGCTGTATTCGATTAGCATTTATTTCCTCGCTTTTTGAAGAACAATTGTGAGATTTTATCGAGGTAAGGTGTGAAAGCTGGGCCACTCACCAGGCTGATGCTCATCCTTCTTTTCAGCCTCATCTTGAGCTGCTGCCTGTGCAGCTACCTAGTGATCGGCATGTTAGTGATGGCTATAACGCAAAAAGACCGTCATATTTATATACCTTTTGGACCTCTTTCTTTTCAGACTGGGGCCTCTCGTCCTCTCCCTCGTCATCACTACTCGCATATCCCACAAGCCCAGCCATTGTCTATGACCTGCGCACACGACACAAAGACTTGAAAGTCGATGTCAGTGATGAACGCGACGAGCCGCTGTGACCTGATAAGGACTAGCGCAGTACGCCAAATCGCGATCTTTCCACTCTTGTTCCGGTAAAACTTCGGCTAGTCTTGAGTGCCGACCTTCAGGTTTGCCTTCTTGAGACGATCATGGTGATTACACGCCCCTCTTCATCAACTGTCAACACCTGCACGTCACATCAAATTCTCCAATTCCTCTGCTGGTTTTGAGGACTGGCTTTATATGAGGGCCAGAGCACCGGATTAATTGATCTAATCCTAGGCCGCGTGCGACCGACCCGACCCCACACCTGGATCTTGCTTCGGGCCGCCCGCTTCCATAGCCAAAGCCTTTTGCATTACCTCGCGGGGAAAAAAGTAGTTCTCACCACAACGTAGTGTCTTGCTGAGCCTGCGAGACCACAACAATGGCTCGGCCAAGAGACACGCGCTCACCAAGTCCTGCAGGCAGCCATTACAGCTCGCGCCGCCACCGCAAAGATGACGACCGGCGTGACAACAGAGACCGTCGAGATGACGGGAGGGACACTCGTCGACGCTCGAGGTCACGAAGTCCTGATGTGAGAAACCACCATCGCCATACCATCACCACTAGGGGGCTCTATTCTGACCATAGTATTAATATGCAGTACCGATATCGCGATCGGGATCGAGATAGAGATCGTGGCGGCCGGGACCGCGACCGCGATGCCTTCCGCCGCAGAGACCGCTCTTTAGATCGGCGAAACGATGACTATTACCGCGGGGGCGCGCGCGATCCCCGCGATAGACGCAGATCGCGAGATAGATTTGGAGGTAGGCCTCGATCGCCTGACCGTATGCGGAACCGCAGTCGAGAGGACTTCAGAAGGCAAGAGGACTCGAGGAACAGAGGGCACCGTGAGGGCACGGCTGACTCTCATCCTCGTAACAACCGTGATGATAGCAGAAGCCAGAAGACACCACTTGGTGACAGCGGTAAGGCTGGGTCAGATGAGGTGTGTACTCCTTCTGACAAGCTTGCGATGAAGGGTACTAATGGTATGCCACAGGCGCAAAAGGCAAAGTCGAACGCCGCTCAGTCCGAAGCTGACAAGAAGGCGGAGCGTCTTGCAAAACTCGAAGCTTGGAAGAAGAAAAAGGAGATGGAAAGTCAAAAGCAGAAAGAGGTGAACGCCAGCCAAACGAGGAATCTGTTAGCTGAGATGGACAAGAAGGCCAGAGGGGGCTCTACGGCAGCCTCTTCACCTGTCATATCTTCTGCAGCCTCGCCCACCCCTAATGACTCAGGGAGCGCATCTCCTGCCAAGCCATATGCCGGCAAATTCGATCCAAAGACAATTGCTAAAAAATCCACTCTGCGATCGCATGACACGACAAAGGGCGTATTGGGATCATTAGATGTTCAGCCGGGAAGCATGCCAGCACCTGTGAAACACGCTTCCATTGGTAAGCCTCGCCATAGCATTGGGGAGTTTCGCATTGCTAACACACATCCTGAAGCATCGGCACTGCCTACGAACCGCACAAAGACGAGTAGCTTTGGCTTTGGCAAGACTAATTCCGAGGGCGAGAAAGTGCCTAACAAGCGCAAGCTTGACCTCGATGAGGAAGTTATTACAAAGCGAAAACTCACCAAGCTACCTAGTTTGCCCGTGGAGGCTGATGACACTCCATACGCTGACATTGATGAGGGCGGCGAGTCAGATGGTGATATTTTCGCAGAGAATGAGGAAGAGGCCGCCGCTGCTGCTCGCGCAGCTCATGAAAGGCGCCTTCAGGCGGAGAATCAACAGGAACAAGTTGCAGATGAGGTAGAGGAGACAGAGTCCAAAGTGTCTGGGGCCCAATCCGTGCCTCAGACAAATGGCGAGCATACCATTAACGGAGAGACTGACAATGTGGAGCCTGCGGAAGAAATGGACGTGGATGAGGACGACGAAGGAGTTGATCCTCTAGATGCCTTTATGGATGGTCTCAAGAAAACTGAGATGACAAGGAACCCTAGCAAAAAGGCAGCCACGGTCAAGAAGCAGGAGCCCGAAGCCTATTTCTCCGAGGATGACTTTGCATTCAATGGCCAGGATAACGCAGGTGCGGATCCTCTGCTGGCCATAGCGAACAAACGCAAGAAGAAAGATATACCATCTGTTGACTACACGAAGATCGACCTGCAGCCTATACGAAAGAATTTCTGGGTTGAGCCGGCAGAGCTGAGCTCACTTTCAGAAGCCGACGTTGTAGATTTACGTTTGGAGTTGGATGGCATCAAAGTCAGCGGTAAAGATGTGCCCAAACCCGTTCAGAAGTGGGCCCAGTGCGGACTTACTCGTCAAACCCTGGATGTTATTGACTCCCTGGGCTTCGAGAAGCCGACGCCAATTCAAATGCAAGCACTTCCTACCTTGATGTCTGGGCGTGATGTCGTGGGTGTCGCAAAGACTGGTTCGGGAAAAACGATGGCCTTCCTACTTCCCATGTTTCGACATATCAAGGACCAGGAGCCTCTCAGGGACACAGACGGCCCTATCGGACTGATCATGACGCCTACTCGTGAACTGGCCACGCAAATCCACAGAGACTGCAAGCCCTTTTTGAAGAAGATGAACTTGCGTGCTGTTTGTGCGTATGGTGGAGCTCCTATCAGAGATCAGATTGCGGAATTGAAGCGCGGCGCCGAAATCGTTGTCTGCACACCTGGCCGGATGATCGACTTGTTAGCCGCAAACCAGGGCCGAGTCACAAATCTCAGGAGAGTGACGTACGTTGTGCTTGACGAAGCTGATCGAATGTTTGACATGGGCTTTGAGCCTCAGGTTATGAAGATTTTCGCCAACATGAGACCTGACAAACAAACAATTTTGTTCTCAGCTACCATGCCTCGACTGATCGACTCGTTGACGAAGAAGGTACTCAAGAGCCCTGTTGAAATCACCGTCGGTGGTCGCAGTGTGGTTGCCAAGGAGATTGAGCAGATTGTGGAGGTTCGGGAGGAGGGCACTAAGTTCTTACGTGTCCTGGAACTCCTAGGTGAGTTGTACGACAAGGATGAAGATGCACGCTCGTTGCTCTTTGTCGAACGCCAGGAAAAGGCGGATGACTTGCTCAAGGAACTAATGCAGAAGGGCTATCCATGCATGTCCATTCATGGAGGTAAAGATCAAGTTGATCGCGATTCTACCATATCGGATTTCAAGAAGGGGGTGGTGCCAATTCTGATTGCAACGTCCGTTGCTGCTCGTGGCCTCGACGTTAAACAGCTCAAGCTTGTTATCAATTATGATGCGCCCAACCATCTAGAAGACTACGTCCACCGAGCTGGTCGAACCGGCCGTGCGGGAAATACTGGAACAGCAGTCACGTTCGTTACTCCTGAGCAGGAGAACTGCGCACCAGGCATTGCCAAGGCTCTGGAACAGAGTGGACAGCCTGTTCCGGAACGTCTCGACGAGATGAGAAAGGCTCATCGGGAGAAGGTCAAGTCTGGAAAGGCAAAGGATACATCTGGATTCGGTGGTAAAGGTCTTGATCGTCTGGACCAGGAACGTGAAGCGGCCCGTCTCAGAGAGCGCAAGACGCACAAAGCAGAGGGCGAGGAGGAAGACTTCAAGGAGGACAAGAAAGAAGAAGACGATAAGAAGGTTGAAAAGACGCTCAATGCCATCAAGGCAGCTACATCTACCATCCAATCCCGCGAAACAGCCAAAGCTGATGGAGCCGACACCAAAGCTCCGCCACCTGCCATTAGTTCAAACAACGAGAAAGCCAAGGATCCTCTTGATAAAGTTAGTTCCGCTGTCAGCGCCATCAACAGTCGTCTCGGCAAGGCAGGCCAGCTTCGCTCAGGCCAGCCCATCGACAACAAGGGCCCTGACGCTGGTGCATTCCACGCCACGCTTGAGATCAATGACTTCCCGCAAAAGGCCAGATGGGCCGTCACGAATCGTACCAACGTTGCTAAGATCTTGGAAGCGACCGGTACTTCCATCACGACCAAGGGCAGCTTTTATCCTCCTGGCAAGGAGGTGCCGGCAGGTGCCGAGCCAAAGCTTTACATCCTCATTGAGGGTGATACGGAACTAGTGGTATCGGCTGCTCTGAACGAGATGACGAGATTGTTGAGAGAGGGCACAATTGCAGCGGCAGATGCTGACAGCAGAGCCCCGGCGAGTGGAAGATATACTGTTACCTAAATATCGGTGCGAATACTTGCTCACTCCATTTTGGGGGGAACTGGATTTTTTTTGTTTTTGCAACTCTACTATTGTTTCAAGTTGTTCTTTTTGTGTAAGGAATGAGGGAATCATGCAGTTCGGCGCTTGGTAGGATGAGGCAAAGGGTGACAAATGGATGCTGTGTTTGTTGCCAACCAAAAGAGGTCAGAGCTATGGTATTGGTTTCAGGGATAGCTGTCAATGTTACATTCAGTTGTAATACATATGTGTTCGTAATATAATGTGTGTAAGGCATAGTGATGCATAGCATCTACCTATCTACTGCCATGTCCAAAAAAGGCAATAACGAATATCCAAAGCCCGAAAAGTAAAACTCCAAACGAGAGAAAAGAACGACGCCAATATGCCAATACGGGGGTAATAGCACATTCTTGCTCTTTCTAGGTATCATCTCTACGAAGCACCAACTCATGCGAAGGTATCAATGCCCCAAACCCTTTGTACGGAACACCCACCCTCGTAACATGTTTTTTTTTTCTCTTTTCTTTTTCTCTCCCGTGGTTGCAGTCGTCAGGAGGTAAGGTTTCTTAGTCCCAGTTACGTGCTTTAGCGGCCTCGTCGGCATCGCGGGCGCGAACTTCTTGGTTGCTGGCCTCGGCTAGGGTGTTGCTTCTTGTTTGTTTCTTCTGGGCGGAGAGTTGGGCTTGTAATTTGCCGCCTTTACCTGCAGCTTTTGCGCGTGACTGAATGAGGGTTAGCGACGGTTACGGAATCCAATGATGTTCTTGGGTATAGTATAGGTATATGTATGCGGGCTTATGGGTGCATGGAGAAAGGAGCCCACCTCAGCTGCTTCGGCCGCCTTCCTCCTCGCATCTTCTGGGTTGCCTGAATCACCAGTGGCAGCGCCATCTCCTAGAGTGCGCCCTGGGCCTCCGATCTTCTTGGGGAGAGGCGCGGTTTTGGGTCCTGGGGGTGGCGCGGAGCCGAGGACGCGGCCGGGTTGGGAGAAGCTATCCGGCTCTGTCTTTCCGCAGATGTTACCCATTGTAGAGGTTCGGGAGGTCGGAGAGGCCTGGGTCTAGTTGGGCGAGTGTCGCTAGGTTGTTGTCTCAGGAGTGAGCTTCAAGGGCAGATGGGTGTGCGCATGCAGTGCAATACGGTCGTGGGAAAGGCTCGTTCACGCAGTCGCAGGGTGTATCCCAGGGGATCGATTGGTTGAGCTGTAGTTATATGCGTAGCTCTGTGCTTTTACCTAATCATAATCACATAGGTCGCAGCAAAGGAAATCGAGGCGCGGTTTTTGTTGCGATGCGCAAACCAAACAGCAGATGTGAGGTTTCATAGCACTCATTTTTGGCTGGAGGAAACGTCACCGCCCAGATCGGCGCAGGGTCCGGGGGCGGGGTACCGGCTAAGCCTCATTTTTGTTAGTACTACTAGTTCAGGGACGCAGTTTCAGTGCTGTGAATGTTGCTCGAGGCTACCCTGAAGCGTTGGCACTGCACAAAAAACGGCGATATTCAACATCACGAACGTCACGTGTGGATTTTAGGAATTATGTCGATGATTGAGCGAAAAGAAAAGAAGAACAATTGAAAAATGGATATGCACGTTGATGAGGTATATTTGCCGGAAGAGGAAACAAACTTGATGTGGAGACCGGCAAGACCCAGAACCATAAAATGTGTAAGTTGCCCACGAGTAAAGGTAGCAACTGTACGGAGTACAACCTAAACAATCGAGCGTCAGGCCACCGGGTGAGGCCGTAAAAGTCAAACAAAGGCCCCCCACGTAATTAGATAAAGAATGAAGGATATGGGGGGATTGTCAGAATCACAGTCAACTCTCGGATACTCATATGGGTAATTATCTGTCAATACTTCGTACACCGACTACTATTTGAACGTGCGATAGCGGATCCACCCACGCATTGTTGATTAGGGAAATCAATAAATCCGATAGACTGGCCAATTAATCTATCCAGCCGTAGTGTTCCACATTTCCATGCTGACATGCTGACACAGGTGCATCTCATACGAGTGGTAGTGGTAGTGGCAGTACTTCGTACTTTGTACTCCGTCCGATTTGATGCATGTCCATGAATCGGTCGAAATTGCATCACCACAGGTTAGTGTGCTCAAAAAGAGAACAAAGAACACAAAGAATTTTCGCTCCATTGATCGGAAAGGTATGTCTATAGTACCTCTGGTGTTAGCTTTTCGAGAATCAATATATTAGTACTATTACTATAGTACTACTGCTACTAAGGTACTATAACTCGCTACCTTAGACATCATCCAAGATGGAGAAACCGATGAGGAATACTGCTCAGGTACGTACCGTCTGCCCCGCCAGCTCTAACGGAGTCTAACCTCAACATTGGAAGTTTCTTTGGAGCCACTGGGCTGAACCGGCTGAGTCCCTGCCCCGCTGCTACAAAAAGGGAAAGGCGCCATTTTGGTCTCCAGTCGCACAAGTGGTGCTACCAGAAAAGATGAGAACCGGCAGACCATCAAGGTTCTCGGTTGTTGGCCTGCCCTCTCATGGCAACTGCAACCCGCTGCAGCGCTCCTCCCGCGCCAGCGTCTGCGCTTGAAGCTTCTCCCTCGGAGCCAGAGCCAGAGCCAGAGCCAGAACCAGTCATCGTCAACCTCTCCCAGTTCGGCCAGCAAGCGGCAAGGTCCCTTTTCTTTGTCATTGTCAGCCTGGGCTCCGTTCTTAACTGCCTTGCCTCTCTGCTGTGCCCACTGGTTCGTTTCACTCCCAGCTCTCCTAGCCTTGCTTGGTTCGCCCAGTCCGCTTCCTCGCCAGCTTTCTCCCACAAATATTACTCTCCAATGACCACAAATAATTTCCGAATACTCCAGTGAATCCTCGCAAGGGAGTCTCTGCCTCTGCCTCTGCCTTTGCCTCTGCCTCTGTCTCTGCCCCCTCCCAAGCACGGCTTCCCTCGACCATCGGCGGGTCCAAATCCTTGCAGAAGCAGCAAGCAGCCTTGCTGTCTCGGGCACCATATCAGAGCGTCGCTCAACTCAGTATGGACGCTTCCCAGATGGCCTACGGTGATCAGATGGGCTCGGGTCAGCCTTCCAACGATATCAACGGCATGCCACTCGATTTTGATGCACTCATGGGTTCAGGGCAGCAGTTCTCGCATGGCTTTGACGCAATTGGGCACTTTAACCACGATGACTCCTGTCTAGACCCTCAAGGCTTGATACACTGTGCCCATGCCTCCAAAGTACAAAGCGCTCTAAATGCAAATGGCTTCAGGGCGTTTCAGCAAAATGCCTCCATCATGGCAACTCTTCGAAACAATCATATCCAAACGCACTCGCGAGACAGACACAGCATCTCCAACCCTCCCCAGGCTCTTTCCATCCCAGACCAGGTGCCTGCCTTTTCGTGGGATAGCCTCTTCAATGACAACCTCCTGGACACATCTCACTTCTTCCCTGCAAGCCATGAACTGCAAAACAGGCCTAAGAACGCCAAAAACAAAAACAAGAACAAAACCAAAACCAAACGCGAATGTGACGACGACGACGACTGCGCAACCATCATGTCTTGCTCCTCCGATTGTGGTGCCAGTTGCCCGAGTCAGTGTGGAGAGACAAGTCAAGGCGTATGTTGCGACGACGACACCTGCGCCGACCCAGAGTTATGCATCGATGAGACCTGCAGAGATGATTATCAGCCCTGTACAGACGCTCATTGCACAAGTTTGACCATTCTCGACCATCCGCCCCTTGACCCAGGCATATCAGACGGCGACAAGCAGGCGGCAGCAGCACTTGCTTCATTCGGTGGCAATCAGATACCGTTTATCCAGAATAGTTTCTCACAATTCCATTCAAATTCGCACCTCCAATCTCCCATCACTGCCACATCTGCGTCTCACGACGGTGAGCTGACTTTTATGGGCCTCTCCGAAACCCCATGCTCTAACTTCCCCTTCAATGGAGCCTTCGAAATGACACATACTCACAACTCTACCTGCCAGTTTTGGCCCACAAACACCGAAAACCTCATTGCTACTCACATCCTTCAATATCATGATCCAAGGGACATGGCTGCTCATGTTCGCCCTTGTATCGCTGATAACCTCGGGTTTTCTTTCTCTAAATGCACGCTGCCAAAGCCGACGGGCGACAACGCTTTAACGCACAACCTAGACAACCTCACATGCGACTTCCCAGTCGACAATGTGGATCAACTTGCCCAGCACCTCTTTTTGGAGCACAAGGGACTCGAGATATCCGAGGCTGAACTGCTGAACTTGTTTCGACCGCCACAGCCAACCAATATGGCTAATAATGTTTCCATGTTGCGACCTGGTTTGGCCACGCCGGCATACTCATTGAATGCAGCCTCAGCAAATGGCCGACGTCTTTCCCCTTCAGATTCGTCTTTGCCTAATCTATCAATGGGCCCCTCGCTTCCACCTTCGCCCCCATCTCTTGAAACAAGTCCCTTGCTGCAGCCAGAGCGATTCTCGACTGAGACCCTCTCAACCACAATAGCCACACAAACCCCCCCTACATCTCCCGGCCCACATGTACAAGTTGGGACGGAGGAAGAGTTTATCTGTCGCTGGAGAACAGGGTGCGGTGCTGCGATTTGCGGCAAGAAGTTCAATGATGCAGATGAGTTGCATACGCATGGCAAGGCTGAACATCTCAAAAAGATGGTACGAGATGATGCAGGATTTCATTGCTCGTGGGATGATTGCTCCAGAACCTCTTCCTTCAATCAAAAGAGCAAATTGGAGCGCCACTTGCAAACTCACACTGGGTGTGAGTAAACCGTCTGTGAAAACTTGATGAAAAACGAAGAAGCTTACGTCTGTTAGATAAACCCGTCAAATGTAATATCTGCGGCATGCAACTATCCGCCAAGCAGTCTCTTGACCAACATATGAGAACTCATACCGGGGAGAAGCCCTGGAAGTGCAAGTTTCCAGGCTGTTCGCATGCCTTTAGGCAGCAAAGCGCACTCAGTAAGTCATTTTCTTGGCTGTTTCCACTTCTTTTTAGAGCTCGATTAACGTGACGTTAGCCATGCACGAACGAACTCATACCGGATATAAACCTCTCGTGTGCGATATATGCGGCAAGTCTTTTGGGGAGTCATCAAACCTCTCCAAGCATCGCCGAACGCACAATACCAGGGGCAACCACGTTTGTTCCATTTGTAACAAAGACTTTCACAGAATGGACCAACTCAGGCGTCATATGCATACCAACCACAAATACAAGCCCGAAGAAGTGGATATGATCCTGAAACAGGTTCGTGGCCCATCAGGGAAGGTGTCGAGGGTGAGAGCGGCTAGTGCCTTGGCTACATCAAGGAATCGAAACGAAAATCTTATGGAGCCGATTAAAGTTGAGCTGGAAGACTTGATATCGGGATAACGACTTAACGAAAACGAAAGAAATGAGCTAGTGTTATTACTGGTTGACCAAGATAATGATGTAAAACGTTGCACATGTTTGTTTTGTATCTAAAACTCGCAGGATACCCCGGGGCTATGGACCAGGCAGCTCCCCAGATTCTCCTCTTGGACGGTTTATATAGGGCTGGGTTACAGGGACATGGGTATATCACAGTAATTGACACATATATAGAGAATTCGTGAGGTAGTCATAGCATGATACCTCCGAAAAGGGGCATTTGCTCCTGAATCAGGGACAGCTCAGCACAGTGAATATATACCATTTATAAAACGCCGTTATTTGAATTTCAAAAGATATCTAAGTGACCAAGCCCCTGGGAAAATATTTTGATTGCTTTTACTCTCTAGTGGTGGAAGAGACGAATGTTCTGCTGAACAAAGGTAATACCCAGGTTCTCGGCCGTCTCAAAGACGGCACTGTCGTTCTGGCTACCACTGGGGGCGGCGATATACTTGACACCTGAACGGGCAGTCCGGAAGACGTTGTCGATGAAGGGGAACTAAAACATGTGTTAGTGTATCAAGATCATGGGCATCTACATCGGAGAGAGAGAGAGAGAGAGAGAGAGAGAGAAAAGACTTACGAAGGCATCGCTGGACACGCACACGTCCTTGAGTTGCTTCATCCAGGCGTCGCGCTCCTCAGGGGTGAAAGCGGCGGGGACCTCTTCAAAGATGGCCTCGAAAGCCTCCCTCTCGGCACCGTCCTTGGGGAGCTGGCCGCTGACGAGCAGATCAATGGCGTTGCTCTTGTCGGGCCGCTTGGTGCCCTTCTTCCACTTGATGCCGAGGACGCGCTCGTGGAAGCGCATCCACCAGTTGTCGGCCTTGTCGCCGGCGAGACGGGTGCAGTGGATGCGCGACTGCTGGCCGGCGCCGAGGCCGATGACCTGGCCGTTGAAGGCGTAGCAGACGGAGTTGCTCTGGGTGTACTTGAGGGTGATTGTGGCGATGGTGAGGTCGCGGGCGGCGTGGTCGGGGAGGACACCGGCGTCCTTGGGGGTGACGATGGTGTTGAAGGACTTGGGGGAGATTTCGACGTCGTTGCGGTGCTGCTGGAGGTTGACGCCGTAAACGGTACGGGTTTCGGTGGGGCCGGGAGTGTAGTCCGGGTCGATCTGGAGGACGAGGTACTTGCCGCCCTTCTTCTTCTTGAGGATCTCCAGCGCAGCGTCTTCGTAGCCAGGGGCGATGACACCGTCTGAGACCTCCTTGGAGATGATGCTGGCAGTGGGGACATCGACAATGTCGCTGAGGGCAATGACGTCACCGAAGCTGCTCATGCGGTCGGCACCACGGGCGCGAGCGTATGCCTGAGCCAGGGCAGAGGTCTCAATGCCTTCGATGTCGTTGACGAAGTACACCTTACGCTCCTCGGGGGTGAGAGGGAGTCCAATGGCGGCGCCGGCGGGGGAGACGTGCTTGAAGCTGGCGGCGGCAGGCTTGCCCAATGCCTGCTTGAGCTCCTTGACCAGCGGCCAGGCATTGAGGGAATCGAGGAGGTTGATGTATCCAGGGGAACCGCACAAGACCTTGAAGGGAAGCTTCTCGCTTGTCGTGAAGGCAGCGGCGGGCTTCTGGTGGGGGTTGGCACCATATCGGAGGGCCATGTGCTGGTCGCCGCCAGCGGCGTACTCCTTGCGGAAGAATTCTGAGATGGCAGCGTCGTAATCGGCAGTGTGCTCGAAGGCCTTGAGGGCGTAGCGGTTGCGGCTGGCCTCGTTGATCTCGCCCTTCTCCAGCTCCGTGAGGAAGCCAGCGTAATCATTGGGGTCGCTGAGGATGGTGACACGCTTATGGTTTTTGGCAGCGGCGCGGATGAGCGTCACGCCACCAATGTCAATCTCCTCGACGGCCTCGGGGATGCTGACATTGACCTTGGCGACGGTGTCCTTGAAGGGGTACAGGTTGCAGATGACGTAGTCGACCTTGTTGATGTTCTGGTCCGCCAGGTCCTTCTCGTCAGACTCGAGGTTGCGCGCCAGGATACCGGCATGGACGGCAGGGTGAAGCGTCTTGACGCGGCCAGCCAGCATCTCTGGCGCCTTGGTGATGGCGCTGACATCCCTATATATCGGAGCGCATTAGCCGTCAATCTTGTCCCTTTTGCGTGTGTGTATTTGATGCAGAAGCAGCCAGCATATAGCACTGTTCTTGATAGGTCTCGATAGGTCTAGATTGGGTCTTCGTACTCAACAGGAAAGCCAGACTCGCGAATCATGCGAGCTGTGCCTCCAGAGGCTAGAATGCGAACATTCTGCTGGGCGAGACCCTTGGCCAGGTCCAACAGGCCGGTCTTGTCGTAGACGGAGACGATGGCGATCTTCTGATGCTCAGACATGACGAAAAGGAAGAATAGATCTCTCCTAATATCCAAAGAATTAGAGGAGTAAAAAGATGATGATATCCTAATCGTCTTCGGAAGGCCGATTTCGTCGCAAAAAGAAGAAGAAAAAAAGTTTTGGCGGGGTATCACAATTGGGATGGTGGGGTGTGTTGAGGGGTGTTGAGGGGTGATCCCTCACTGATTTTGCGCTGTAATAATGACGATATCGCTGCTGCAGTTGGTGGCGCCAAAATACATAAAAAAACTTAGCCGACATAAAAGTACGAGTCACACGTGCCCAACAAAGGAGGGACTCATGCATGTAAGATGTGGAATAATTTTTTCTCGTTTTGGATTTATTCCGTCCCCGTAACGTAGTCAGAGTAAGCTTGAGAAGGTCTCTTTGGCTTTTCGAAAAAAATTCTGATATGATCAGGTCGGGTACTTCCCTTCATCAGGCCTGTATGAATGAAACCTTCTGCTATGCTCCTAAAAGTTGTAATGACGCACCTGAAATTGAACAAGGAGTCGATGCTAGAGAGACAGGATGGAATGGATCGTTGGTTTCTTGACCCAATTCACTTCACTCGCATAGTATGAGACCTGCTTTGATGATAGAATGCGGCAAAACGAGAAACGCTGGGGAGATATCGTTCGAGAAGCAATCGTATTAGAGCTCCGTACACCACCCGTGCTCGAAGGAATTTGATCATGACCTCATTTTTTTGTTGGTATAGACTGCTGACCTAGCAAGCCCCATCAAGGACGAATCCCGTCCCAGAACGAGGCCCAAACCGGGAAATAAGTACAAGTCAGACCGAGTTTTCCCTGAGCCATGCGATGCAATTCGAACCCTTTTTGTTCAGCGAAAAAGCATGCTACGCCTCCGTGCCCCATTCTACCCAGACGTCCCTTCGCAACCCAAGCACTATTAAAACGTTTAGGCCTGGGAGCATTGTTAGCTAACCATCTACCAGAAATCATGCTTGACCAAGCCTCGGCTTGTCTAGACACCCTGGAACCCTCTCATCTCGTACCTTGATAGCAAACTTGCGCTGGGGGAAGTGCGTGTTGCGCTTCTTGGTCTTCTCCAAAACACGGGCCTTGTCCTCAGGTGATAATCGGCGACGGATGGCACGGGTCTGCTTGGGGCGGAGGTCGAGAGGCAGGTACTTGCTCTTCTTGTAGAAAAGGCGGAGCTGGTTGCGTTGCGTGGCATTGGTGACAGTCAGAACACGAGCGATTGACTTTCGCAGGTCGTGGCTGTAGGCGCAAAATTTCATCAGCCCCTTTGATCCCCATCATTGCTGGCAATTGACCGGGTTTCCCTTACATCTTGTTCAGCTTGGAGCCGGAGGAGGCAACCTTCTGGATGCGGAGTTGGCCAAGCTCAGCCTTGAGCTCGCCGAGCTGCTTCGCCAGCTCCTCCTTGTTCTTGCCCCAGAGGTGGGTAGTCTTGACCTTTCCTGACGACTACACATAGCATAGTCAGCACCCCATCCTATGCATAATAGACAATATAGAGACAGAAGCGAGCGATGCTGGCGGGTGCGGGTGGGTTCGACGGGTTCGGAGGAAATATCTTCGACAGTGGTTGAATATTCGACGTCGATGGGGAATCGTGCCCAGACCTGAAGAAGGGGATTTTCCATCTCGCAAGACAACGACAGGGTCTACTCACCATCTTGATAGTCTTCGATGTGATTTGCGAAGAGTTGCGTTAGTAAAAGTCTACCTCGACCGTGACCGTCCGTGTCGCGATGGATCGTACTCTCAGAGAATTTGGTCGAGGGTTTGCCGAGTCGGTGAAAAATTGCCCTAGGGTTTGGCTGAGAGTGCACCGGTTTAAGAGATTTTACAATTTTTGATTGGTCAAGAAGTGTGGGCTTTCCACAGACCCAGACGGGATCACGTGTAGAATCCCGTGCCGACTTTGGGTCACTAGCGTGGGCGGTGAATGATTCTGCCGGTCTCCCGGGCGGACACTGCGTCAGATCCGTTAGTACTTCCACGGCTATAACAGGTGGCTCGGCTGTTCAAGGCTGCATATGACACCATCATCAAGACTCGTGGTATTTGTAGGAACTCAACAATCATGTCCGCACCATCTGGTAGCGCTGGATGGGCCCAGCTGCGACAGCAAGCCCGATCGTTGGAAAACCAGGTATAAATAATCCCATCCGTCATCGTCTTTCCTTCTCCTCCTCCTGTTACTGACTCGTGATCATCAGACGGAGAACCTGTTTCATACGTACTCCCAGTTCTCGGCCGCATCCAGCATTCCGCCCAAGCCAACATCAGAGGAGCACGAAATAGAAGCCAAATTGGAAGAAGTACTAGAGAAGGTTTGTTCACGATCGCGACTGCATATTACAATCCGGCGCCACTCATACGTGATTCCAGCGCGACAACGTCATCTCTCAACTCTCACGCCTTCTGGACTCAGAAGCATCTCTCAACACATCCGCCCTAAAGCAAAACAACCTCTCCCTCCTCCGCGAGAAGCTGTCATCTCACAGACGTGATTTGACCCGCCTTCGCTCCACGCTACAACAAGCCCGCAACCGCGCCAACCTCCTTAGCAATGTCCAATCCGACATCGACGAGTACCGCGCCAACAACCCCGAGGCAGCCGAAGCCGACTACATGCTTGGCGAGCGCAATCGCATCGAAAATAGCCACAATGCGACGGATAGCGTTCTGAGCCAGGCGTATGCCATTAATGAGAGCTTCATCGTCCAGCGAGAGACTCTAGCAAACATCAACCGCAGAATAACCCTGGCAGCAAGCAAGGTACCCGGCATAAATTCATTGATTGGGAGGATAACAACCAAGAAGAGGAGGGATGGTATCCTTATGGGAGGCTTCATCGCGCTGTGCTTCATAGTATTCTTTTTCTTTTTATAAGGTTGGAAAACACACCCATGGCGTTCAGGGGTATCAGCGTATTATTTTTTTGTACAAAATGGCAGGATCCATAACAACTTTATGTTACAAGCGGCGGGATTGGGAGATTTAGAACTCCTGAATTTATACCTTTGGTTTCTCTAAATGCGGTTTACCAGGCAACTTTTCCCGCGCTGCGGCAGGCAAGGTCGCCTCCTTTTTGATTTCATCCACAAGTCGCCCCAGCCCTTTGGCCAAGCTTTCCAGCTCTTCAGGCTGACTTGTCCCACTGCCAGCCCAGCGTATCCTGCAGTGGTGGTCCACCAGATATGTATATCCGACCTTGCTGTTGAGCAAACCTATTGATTCTCGGATGTCGTCCGTAATGCCCCTTCGAACGAGGTAGTACTTATCCCAGTCCTTCTCTCCGATCTTCTTCCGCAGTGACCCCATAAAGAACCGAACAAGCCAAGCCTTGCCGGCATTATCTTCGTAGTTAATCCGAACGAGTTGCGCTGTGTCGCCGCTCCGCTCTAGGACTTCATGAAGCGCCGGGTTGGCCTCCTTTGAGATGAAAGTCTCGACTTGGTGCTCCGCCCATTGGCTGCTGAAGATGGATATAACGGATGCCTTGCCGGTGAGCAGTGGTGTTGTGTCTCGCGGTTCCTTGTTCGTCTTGAGGAGAGTCTCGCCGTATAGGTTGGGGAAGAAGAGGGATAGTTCCGCCTTGAATAGTCGGGGTGGCGCAATGAACGACTTGCCCTCGTGGTGTTGCAAGTTGCCCCAATCGCGAAAATATGGCCTCGACATCTTGGCCGTCCTGCACAAAGAACACACTTGTTAGCACCAATCCATCAAGATGCCAGTCTACACCATGACCCGGTGGGTTGGGGTATTTCATACAGCTCCTTGCGCCGCTGCAGATGCTTATCGTAGTTTACGAAATCCTCGCGGCGCTGGCGCAATGTCCGGCTATCGATGCCCGTATTCTCTCCGACCTGTGGCGGCAGTGGCATGCCAATCGGCCGGGGCAGCGGCTTCGGTGTAAATTCTCCCTCGACTCGTTTACCATAGCTTCGCGGCGCATCGATCGGAATCCCCGCGATGCTGCTCTTGGGATCCATGGAAGCGCCCGAGCCGGGCTTTTCTGTCCTCGCTGCCCGCATGGCCGTAGCGGTGAATGTGCGGCGCCATTGGCAGCGAGAGCATATATTGGACGACCTTCTGAAAAGGAGGCCTGTGAGAGCCAGCTCCAGCCTCCGTGACGACATCGCTGGTGCCGGGTTGGGGTTTAACGTGGTGTCGTCACTTATCGCCGCGGAGGTGGTTCGCCCCGAAAAATTATTTTGGGAATTTTTTGCCCTCCGATATGCTCACGGCTGGTTCAGGTTCATAGCGCGGTCCGGAGCTCCGGTACGCTAAGGACCCCATGAACCCGAGCCAGATCAAGTCTAGCGCCGGTCCTCCACATGAGCCCCCATGCGCGGCTATTCGCGGGGCTCGCCTCGACATCAACACAATGCCGATTGAAGCCATTTCATCCAGCCGGCTGGCCCTGATGTTGGGATCCCTCCACCTCTCTCAGTTAATAAATCCCCCCATCGGTTCTTGATCTTTTCGTTTCTGACAATTCACCATTCAATTGCCAGGCGCCATGTTGCTACAGCGAGGATCGAGATTGCTGCGGAGGCAATGGGGCGCCTCCAAGGCCATGGGAAAGGTGGTGACGGGCGGTGCATCGCCGGCCGCTGCCCCACGGTGGTTCACAGAGTCAAGGAGATTATACGCAGTCAAGCCAGTATTGCTGGCTGATATTGGCGAGGGTGAGTTACCAGAATCATCTCGTCACTCCGACCCGGAAGAATACTAAGTGGTTATAGGAATCGTCGAGTGTGAAGTCATTCAATGGTTCGTCGAGCCCGGCGCTCGTGTCGAGGAGTTTTCACCGCTCTGTGAGGTTCAAAGCGACAAGGCTTCAGTAGAGATTACGAGCCGCTTCTCAGGAACGGTCAAGAAACTATACTACGAAGCGGGTGAGATGGCCAAGGTGGGAAAGCCATTCGTAGACATCGACATCCAAGGTGGGGCGGAGGTCGAAGACGCTGGTTCCGCAAAGGCTGCGGAGCCAGGCAAGGAGGAGTCCCCTTCAACACCGTCTACACCTCAGTCAACGCCTCAACAAAGTCAGGGGGGTGCCTCACCCGAGGGGCAGAGCTGGCAAGGGACCAAGCCCAAGGGGAAGCATGCGGGGCTGGCGACACCGGCAGTGCGGCATCTGTCTAAGGAGCTCAACGTAGACATCCTTGATATTGACGGCACAGGTAAAGACGGTAGGGTATTGAAGGAGGACATTTACAAGTTCGTTCAGAGGAGAGATGCAAGTGCTAGTGCCACAGCTGCTTCACAATCTGCATCTTCACTCGGACAAGCATCAGGGGCATCAACAGCTTTCTGGGGACCACCGCCAGGCACAGACTTATCTGTCCAAACAGAGACCCGAGCGCAGCTCACAAACACCCAACAGCAGATGTTCAAGACCATGACCAGGTCATTGAGCATCCCCCACTTCCTCTACGCCGACGAGATCGACTTCTCGGACCTCGTCAATCTCCGCACTCGCCTCAACAAGGTGCTCTCTCTGACGCCCGCGCAGCCTGGCCAACCTGCCAAGCTATCCTATCTCCCATTTATCATCAAGGCCGTCTCCTTGGCCCTCTATCAATTCCCCATCCTCAATGCTCGTGTCGACATCGACTCTGCCACTGGCAAGCCCTCACTCATCATGCGCTCCCAGCACAACATCGGCATCGCCATGGACACACCCCAGGGCCTCCTCGTTCCCGTCATCAAAAACGTCAACTCCCTTAACATCCTCTCCATCGCGGCCGAGCTGTCGCGCCTCCAGACACTCGCTCAGGAGGGCAAGCTCACGCCCAATGACTTCTCTGGCGGTACCATCACCGTCTCCAACATCGGCAACATCGGCGGCACGTACGTCAGCCCCGTCATCGTCGAGCGCGAGGTCTCCATCCTGGGTATCGGTCGCATGCGCACCGTCCCAGCCTTTGACGAGAACGACAACGTTGTTAAGAAGCACGTGTGCAACTTCTCATGGAGCGCCGATCACCGAGTCATTGACGGGGCGACCATGGCCCGCGCCGCAGAGGTGGTGCGCCGCGTTGTAGAAGAGCCAGACGTCATGGTCATGCATCTCAGGTAGTGCATGGCCTCTACCCGACGTACCACAACATATTTCTTCTAGAATGATTCGCAATGAATCCATGCATTTCAGTCCATCAATATCCTGCGGGGTACGTAGTAGGGGAGGGGGGGTTTCGATATGACGTTATACTACTTATTAGATCAAAATGATAGGCCATTTATTAGTATTGTGCTGTTAAGTAGCCAAGAATGCGCACTCGGCTTGCCCGTCTCAGCTGACCGAGGCGTATGTGCCCGTGACCTGTTTCTGCATGTGTGCGACTATATTACAGCCAGTTTCCTGGGCTTGTCCTACATGCCCCCATGTAGGCAATATGTGATATGGTGATATCGCCTGCATAGCTAATATCCAATAGGCGTGTCGCGACTAGGCGTGCTGCATTAGTGGCCGTGTTCTAGTACGTGCGAATTGCCTATTTGGACACTGATATCAACGTCGGCGAAACTCATTCATCACGGTACCCAGCACTACTCCGGATGCAACCCTCCCCTCTTTTATGTGGGGGAAATTGGAAACGGCGAAGCTGATCGGGCGAGGCAGATGATGCAGTAATAATACCACTGTTACGTACGGGGTATGTGAGAATAGACGATGTAGAATTTGCTTTAATGGCCATCCATGTCTGCTGAGGGATGATGGATCCTGCCACCGTTCCATTCGCCGGCAGAAGGAAAATGAATAAATAAAATAAAATAAAATGCGTGCGGGCGCTCTGCAAAACGGCAATCTGCCGGCTTGCCCTCCTCGTTTCTTTGTCGCCCGTTGGGTATCGGGAATTCCCCATACGCCGCCCAACCAACATCATTGCCATGCCGAATCTCGGCTCCATATCCAGTCCCAACTCCACAATCCATACAGGCATGGTATTAGGTACCAATCCTGCGCCGAAGTCGCAAAAAAACAGATCCGTCCATCTAAGGTATTATGCCGAAAAAGGGCCCTTGCCATTGCTGGCTGTCTCCGGTTCATAACCAAAGGCATGGAAGGGTCTAACGAAAAAAGCCAGTAAACCTGCGGAGAACCACCCGCCCCCGGAACAGCAAAAGTCTAGGTTTCCTATCCGTGGTACACTCTCGATAATGCAGGTGAAATGGAAAATATGCGCAAGACAAAAAAAAGTCTGTAATGCCGAAATTTCTGGCGGCCTCCTAGCTAAGGAGGTGTGTTCTATTGGTCGTCGTCGTGATCGTTTTCCATGGTCTCAATCACCCTGGCCAGGGCATCCTGCTGGACCTCTTCCAGGGTCCGGCTGACATCGACGGTGATGACGTCCTTCTCGTCGTGAGATGGCCGCTCAAGAATATCAAACTGGCTTTGGACCATGTTGGCACCCATGTAGTGGCCCTGGCGCTGCATGACGCGTTGAAGAAGCAGTTCCTCTGGCGCATCGAGGTAGATGAAATGTATGAGCAGGTGGTGATCGTAGTATGCCGCAACTCGAATGACGTCCCGGTACTTGCGCTTGAGGGCTGAGCATGTCAGGAACACACCGTTTCGCCCCTCGTTGATTCGACGCATTGACTCCTCCCGCAGAGCTGTAAGCCAGTCCCAGCGATCCGCATCGGTCAAGGGAACGCCGCTTCTCATCTTCTCAACATTGGCAGGGGTATGAAACTGCAAACAATGTTAGCGGACTTCACAAGTGGCTGCAATGGTTCAATGCGTACCGAATCGCCCTCGATGTATGGCATGTTGAGCGTGTTTGCCAGGTGCTCGGCCACCGTGGTCTTTCCACATCCTGCAGGGCCCGTAACCAGCCAGATGTGTGTATGCCTGTGGTTCTGGCCATTGATTGGTGCAACATCGCTTGCCGGTGCAGAGGTGCTCGCGGCAGCTGCCTTCACTGCGGACGAGAGAGGGGTGGCAGAGGTTGACTCCTGTCCCTTGACAGGACCTGTGGGATCGAATGACAACATAGTGAGAAAGCCTCGGGGGGGCTTTGGGTTCCGTGGGCGATTCGTTGTTCCTCTTCAGTGGCAAATGACGGTGGTATAGCCAAGAGTGTCGGGGCGCCAGAGATAGCAATATATACTTCGTTCTCGCGTGTGGTGGGAGGTGAATCAGGTCAAACCAAGGGGGTGAAGTTGTGATGGAATGCAGCAGGAGAATGCAGCGGGCCTAAAAGTCACAAGTCGATGACCCCATAATACTACGAGGCGAGGCGAGCCTTGGCTTGGCTTGGGGTACGAGTATGTGAGTGAAGATGGTCGGAGTGATCAAAGGAAGCAAGCAAAGACGAGGGTCTAGGTACCGTAGACCTCTTAGGCTGAGAGGAGGGAGTGAACCTTTTATTACAAGACGGAAACCACCAGAGTACGAAGTACCCGTACTAATAATACTACAACGTTGAACAAGAAGGGGAGTGACCGAAAAAAAATCGACCGGGGGCGGGGGGCCTAAACCGAAGCGCCGGTTTCGTTCAATAGGTTGAAGTCTACTTCGACTGGTGACACAATACTGGGTCATCAAATTCACAAGAGTCGGGGAAGAAGGGAGTAGTTTCTAATTACCGGTTGGCCTAGTCAGGCTGGAATCCGCTAGAAGTCACTGAAGCCAGCGTACCGGGACCAGTCCCGGCCCAAGGCTCTTTTTTTCCCAGAGCCTCCAGGGCGGGCTCAAACAAGTTCAGGACCCTTGCTTTTTCTTGCTAGCTTTTTCTTCCTTTTTTCCTACGGAGCAGAGGCTTACGCCACCGCCAGTCAGGCGAGCTGGGCATGCCAGGGCCGAAGGGGGGGAAAACAAGGACCCAGGGGCCGAGTCGGGACTATGAAGGTGACGAGGCGCACGCGGCGCGGGATGACGTTGATATTGCTGCGGACGTAATACTATGGAGTACTACTCGTAGTAGTACCTGAACGGACAGAGGGGAGAAAAAAACGGCATCCGCTTGATTTGGCACTCATGGGCGAAACATGCCCCTTTTTGCACGTCGGACGGGAGGGGGTCGGTCGATTGGTAGAAGCTCCACCAAACAGCTGGGGAATGCATCCGCTCTGCCTCGTGTGATTTCTGCAGGCTGCTGTTTCTGCTAGTGATTCATTTTAGCACCCGGCACGCAGTAAGCACTGTTCGACGACCGTCCGGGGAAGCATCCCATTGATTGCCCCAAGCCTCCTCCGTTCATCACCGGGGTCGGTGTGTCGATCGATGAGTGACCTGCTGATGCTTGGCAGCGTGGGAAGCCAGGATGATAGAGTTTCGTTTCGCATTGCATCCTTGGATCCTTGGTGGTACTAATAGTGCTGCTCCTTGGCCGCGTGCAGTTCCATACATACTATGTACATACGACCGCGATCAGCATGACTCCAAATCTCCGTGTTGACAAACCGAACCCAGATCGCTCCTGTCTATGTATATATACGCTGTCACTCGGCCGAGCTAGAGAAAGCGAAAAAAAAAGGAAAAAAAAAAAAGAAGCTGGCAAGCGACGAATGTCTCGCAATCTTAACAAGCAGAGGCTGTTCCGCTACGACGCGGGTTGGCGCAGCTGAACATGTAAAATATGTTGGGGTCCGTCACCATCCGTTTTACCCAATGAATTCACTCTAATGCCTTCTGATCAAGCGAGGCCTTCGGGTAACCTAAGTCACCAACAGCAGCATCTCCGGAAGATGGCAAGTGAAGACTGACGCAGTGCTGACACCCCAAACATGCACGATAGAGCCTTGACTGAGCTGCCCGCTCGGCTTGAAGCGTGGGGGTCAGTTTATGTTGTCGATACATGTTCCGAGCTTAATCCATTTGAACGTGCACGACTCAGGTACGAGCATAAGCCTCAACCCGAAAACTGGAGAAACATAGTCCGTGCAATCGCCAGTAAGCAATTTTGCTTTATTCACGATTGGACAACAGGCCCGATCAATCGTATCGTAAGAGTAATCCGGTTAGTTCGTATGGAGGAGTTACGAGGAAGAAATCAACGACAAGATGCGTTATTCATTTAGCCTGAGTTGCGGTGTCGGAGCTCCGGAGAAATAGAGTCCACCAGTCACGTTACACAGTTACTAAAGTCTCTATGCTGAGGATGCCGATAATGCCTTCAATATGAGCATATTACGACGGAGTACGGAGCACGGAGTAATACAAACCGCCCAACCATATGTTGAGAATTTCGTTTTAGGGAATAACCTGCGCACAGTTCACGCATCCATTATCATCGGTCCTCCTAATTCCCACCGCCGAGAGGAACACAGCCTGCACGGTTACTTACTTGGCTGTGGCATTTCATAATGTCGGAATTGGAGGTTAAAAAAGTCGCGACATAGACATTTGTAATACTGGTAGTTATTTGGTCATTCTTGAAGGAATATCGTACTTCGTATACTTACCTATATGAATCATCAACGACTCTCTCCATGCCTGTCTTCCATCCGTGTCTCCTTCATCAGAGCGTCACACTTCCTAAGGGAAATCTATACCACTATATGCCAAGAGTATGCCCATCTATTTTAAGGATTATCAATATTCCCAAAACAATCCACCCCCATATGCCTTACGGGCTTCACACGTGGACTTGATCGACCATTGACCAGGGGCGGGTCGGAAGGACGCCAATGCAGGACGGAGAATTGAAGATGGCTAGTGATGGCCGCGCCGTTTTCTACCAATTGATGATAGAAACACTATAAATGAGAAGTGATAGTAAAACTAGTGTGTGTGATGGAGTGAATAGAGTTAATCCTACATGAATCTTCAGCAGACACCTGCATCTCTTGCGGACGAGCGACTTGTTCTTATATACGGATTGCTTATGTTGGACACAGCATGGATAAGATGCAGCAATTAGTGATCAAACCGCGCGTCACTCTCTTCCATCAATTTCTCTCTCCTAATTTGTAATCATGACATACTTCGAATATTTAGTGTAAAACTTTTCATTCGTCGCTCTCAAGACTTTTTGTATTCAAGGCTGTCTCAAGAACAATCTGAGGTGGGCTTGAAACAAAAGTTCAACAGCTTACCCCTCTACCCCGCATGCCACCTCCCTAGAATGGGAACCCCGCCTGTGGCGCAGGCAACGAGTCTGATGCGTCAAAGTAGTTGTACAACGATGGCGACAATTCACTTTCCAGTTTCCCCTTGTATAAGGAAGAGATACTCTAGGTTGGACGAAAAAAAAAGAATTCGTTCCCAAAGTACATTAAAATACAGTGGAATCTGTCTCCTCGTACAAATAATGACCAGACGGCTCTTTACTATAGCATCAATTCATAGGTAAGCCACATCTGGCATCTCAGCCGCTCGCTAAGCCCTAGCGCACCGGCTCTAGCTTCTTCGGGCCAGCATGTGGCTTCTACAAACCTTTCGGCAACCAGACTTGCTGGTCGCGCATGCCGTGAGAAACCGTGGGCCGCTGTTAGGAAGGTCCCTCAAGAGAGCTGGCTACTTGAACTCCAGTCACGTTTTGCTCTCCTTATGTCTTCTCTTTCTTTGCCCCTCATCTCCCGGAGACTTCCCTCGCTGAGAGTCGCCGCCTTCAAGCCTTCAATCTCTAGGAGTCGACCTGTCCCCCATATCACAAGGCTCTTCACTTCGGGATTTTCCTCTTCATCAGCCATCATGAAGCCCGAGGAGCTCACTCGCTACCTGGCTGACCAGCCGCCTTCCGTGGTTCGTCTCGAGATCGAGAAGCACTTCGCGACTCTCAATGACCAGCAGAAGCGCTATGCTCACTTTATCAGCAAGTCCGTTCTTCCCTTTCCTCATTTCTGGATGTAAGTTGCGATGCTATCGAGCATGTCCTAACCAATTATCTTGCAGGGCCGCCTTTGCCGGCACCAGAATTGTTCTGCGACAGCTCTCCCCCGAGTCTGAGCCCATCTATGACTTGATCATTGCCCTTCACAAGTCTTCCGGTGGCGACTGGAACTCCCTCGCCAGCAAGGCCGGTGTCGAGGAGTCTGAGCTCACCCACTTCTTGGAGTACGCTGCCATGTTCCTTGGAAACAATGGCAATTACAAGAGCTTCGGAGACTCCAAGTTCATCCCCCGATGCAGCGAGAAGACTGTTGCTGCCCTGGCCACTACCTCCCCGGAAGCTACCAAGTTCTACGAGGCGACCAAGGGAGCCATCTTCAGCCACGATGACCCCGCCTCCATGCATCTGGGATTCCCTGACGCTGGCCATATGACTACCTACTATCCCGACTCCAAGAACATCACCAAGGATGAGATTGAGGCCGTCTCTGCCTGGATGGAGAAGAAGGGACTGCTTCCCGAGAATACGAGATTGCGTAAGAATGCCGATGGAAACTTTGAAATTCTCATCGCTTCTGCCGTGACTAGTGTTCCAGCTGAGGGTGGTGACATTGGAAAGGAGACCAAGTTCTCCCTTGACAATGGTCTGTTGAAGGGCAAGACCATTACCCTTGTATACGGTGATTATACCGAGGAGATGAAGAACATTACTGCCTATATCAAGCAGGCTGCTGTTAATGCAGAAAACGAAAATCAGAAGAACATGCATCTGGCATATGCCAAATCATTCGAGGGTGGCTCTCTGGAGGCATTCAAGGACAGCCAGCGTTTCTGGATCAAGGATAAGGGCCCCACGGTTGAGAGCAACATCGGTTTCATCGAGACTTACCGTGACCCGGCTGGTGTCCGTGGCGAATGGGAGGGTTTTGCTTCTAGTACGTCGATCTGCCCCATTGCTTGCATGATCATGGTTTACTAACAACACACAGTGGTTAACCGTGAGTGTTTATCACCCTTGGCTGTGCATTGATAAATTTTGTAGCTCACATTCTTACTAGAGGAGCGAACTCGTGCTTTTGGTGAACTTGTCTCTGCCGCTCCGACCCTGATTCCTCTACTGCCTTGGGGCAAGGAGTTCGAGAAGGACAAGTTCCTGTCTCCCGACTTTACGTCTCTGGAGGTCATGACATTCGCAGGTAATGAATACGAATTGCCCATTTCACCACAGAAGCTCACAATTGTTACAGGTTCCGGAATACCTGCCGGTATCAATATGTATGTTGAGAAGCGCTATGCTTGAACTACGTTGATGAAATTCCGCTCACTAACACCACCTAGCCCCAACTATGATGATATCCGACAAACAGAGGGATTCAAGAACGTATCTCTAGGCAACGTTCTCAGCGCCAAGGCTCCGAATGAGAAGATCCCCTTCATCCGTGACGAGGATCTGGCAGTGTACCAGGCCAACCGCGACGCCTCCTTTGAGGTCCAAGTCGGACTTCATGAGCTTACCGGTAGGCCACGCTTCGGAACTTCCTGTGGGATCTTGAGCTAACTCTCCAAGGCCACGGATGCGGTAAACTTCTACAGGAAACTTCCTCTGGAGTTTACAACTTTGACAAGGAGAACCCTCCTGTTAGCCCAGTTACCCAGAAGCCTATCACAACCTGGTACAAGCCAGGTCAGACGTGGGGCTCTGTTTTCGGCAGCATCGCTGCCTCATATGAGGAGTGCCGTGCTGAATTGGTTGCCATGTACCTGAGCTGCGAGTTCCCCGTCTTGAAGATCTTCGGATTTGGAGATGGTTCTTTGGACATGGATGGTGAGGCAGGTGATGTTCTCTATGTCTCTTACCTGTCCATGGCCCGAGCTGGCCTTGCCTCCCTCGAAATGTGGGATCCCAAGAGCCAGAAGTGGGGACAGGCGCATAGCCAAGCTCGCTTCTCGATTCTCAAGTGCTTCCTTGAGGCGGGAGATGACTTCTGCAAGCTGGACTACACCAAAGATGACCTCTCTGATTTGACTATCAAGCTGGATCGATCTAAGATTCTCACGGCTGGCCGTGATGGTAAGTGTTCTGAAACCTGTCACATGTGCGACGCATATGCTAACAGGACTCCTTAGCTGTTGCCAAGTACCTGCAGAAACTACATGTTTACAAGTCCACTGCCGACGTTGAGACCGGCACCAAGTTCTATACTGAGATGACCACCGTTGGACTGGACTTCTGGGGCACCAAGGTTCGCGACGTCGTCCTGGCCAATAAGCAGCCCCGCAAGGTCTTCATCCAGTCCAACACCACTCTGGACGAGGCTACGGGCAATGTGACGCTCAAGCATTACGATGCCACGCTGACGGGCATGATTCAGAGCTGGGTGGACAGAAACCTGTAAGGAATTTAGTCGTTGGATAAAAGCTTGATGATTGTGTAAATACCCATTATTACGTCACCTGCGACAGCCGCAAGCACCGAATACAAATACTACTACTACTTCGTACGGGTACTACGCCCTGCATAGTCTCAACAGTCGATTTGACTCTCAAAGACAACTCACAGCTCCTGAGAGACGACAACCGACTGACTGGTGCGTGAAAGCAAAGATGGTAGTATTAGTTACATATCTAGGTAGTATGTACTCTCGTCCCCGGGCAAGGATGCTTGGATGCGCGATTCAAGTGTATCGTCACGGTCATACACCAGAAATCTGGTGGAAATCATTTATGCTCGTTTGTTTTTTTGACTGTAAAACCTGATTACAGACGCCAAGATGTGACCGATGCCGTCGACTTCCAAATGCAATTGGCCAAACCAGCCCAATTCGGAGACCCTTTCCGTTCTACAACCCGCATCTTGACCAACACCCCAGTGAACTCCACCCACGCTCCGGCGCAAGATCTTGTCGAATCTACCACGCCATCTCGTGGGGCTTGTCACCCTTCCGCAAGCTGAAGGTGCTTGCGAGGTAGTTGGCCAGCAGATCCACCTTCTTGATGTTGGCGATCAGAGCCTTGTCGATGGCCTTCTGGTCGGCGACACGGCTGCTGTTGATCTCCTTCTTCTGTAGAACCACCCATGTCAGTAAAACGCCGTCGCATGGCTTGGGCGTAGCCCGGAATCGCAATTTTGTCGGAACATACCTGGGCCTTCTCTCCCTGCTTGAAGAAAGCCTCCTGGCTAGCCTTCTCCTTGGCCTTGTCGGCGGTGAAGTACTTGGGCTGGGAGACCTCCTCGATCTTAGCCTCATCCAGGCCCGAGATGTCGACGGTGTAGGAGGTGGCAATGACGTATCGCGAGTTGACTCTTCGCAGGGGGACGCCGTTGATCTTGAAGGGGCCGGTGACGAGGAGGACACCCTGGTCGAGAGTCTTGAGGAGGACGACACGCTTGCCACGGAAGCGACCGGCGAGGAGGATCAGAACGGTACCGGGCTGCAGAGACTTTCGGGGAGTCCAAGTTCGGATGGCCTTGCGGACCTGGAGTTTCAAAATGTGTTAGTGCGACTATATTCACAGAGGATGTCGTCAAATCGCCCAAAAAAAAGACTGTCTGGCCGAGTGCATCGCAGATTTGGGCGTATGTAGGGCTGTCGCGGTGATATATCTGGTCGATGTAGATTTTGATATCCGCCGCCAAACCAGCAAACTCCCTGGTGACCAGCCTTCCCCCCCTATTGCCGACTCGCTTTTCCCAGCTCAATTCGAATCGCCCAAGGTGCGGATGCAGACATTTGTCTCAAGGCCTCTTTTCCCTCCCTTTCCCTTCCCTGATGCGACGCATAACCAAAACTTACCTTCTTGAGCTCGCTCTCATCATCAGCGCTGTACCACTTCTTCGCCTTATCCGCGGAGGCGGGGACCTCCCGGGTCGACTTCCCGAACTGCTGGACCGAGGACATGTTGACTCTCTCGGGGTGTGTCTGGTATGGGGGTGGTGGAGAGGATGAGGAAGAGACACGTTCGTGATGTTCGCCCGTAAATGTTGGATTTCTTTGTGAGCGCCGCTAGCGAGTTTGTGGGAAGCAAAATGTGAACCCTCTGGCACTAGCCGTTTACGGAATCAGTACGTACCTGGATTTGCCACCCAGTAGGTGGAACATGGGGCTCAGTGCACGTGCTGATAAGATAAGAGCTTCTGACTTTGGGCCGATGGCGGCCGAAAGTGCTCGAAAGTGCTCTCGCGATCGTGACGTTACCAGAAGGAGAGAAGAAGAGACGGAGAGGGTCTATCCAGCATTGGCTGGGCGGACGGTTTCACGATAGAAGAGAAACACCACCAACATCCCACTCCTATAGAAACAATTCAATTTCCTTCTCATCACATCCATCATTCTTATGGCTGCGCTTCATTAACACCTATATTCTCCGAAATGCAAGCCAGACGACAATTGATATCATCGGCCCAGCGCATTGCTGGAGCCACCGGCAGAACCGCACGACCAGCGATTGCGCGAGCAACGACCAGGCCGTTGGTTCACGGAACATCGTTACTTCGCCTCCTTCCCAGTCTATCAGCACGAACGTATGCGAATGGACGTCCACATCCCCCGGGAGGGACCCATCGAATGAACATGGGAGGCGAGGAGGAGAAGCCTGCGTTGGAACAGTTTGGCATTGACCTGACGGCGCGCGCACGAGATGGCAAGCTGGACCCGGTCATCGGACGAGATGCAGAGATCCAACGTACCATTCAGATCTTGTCACGGCGAACGAAGAACAACCCAGTGCTCATCGGAAATGCTGGAACGGGCAAGACCGCAATTCTTGAAGGACTGGCGTTGCGCATCGTGCGCGGAGATGTGCCTGAGAGTGTCAAGAACAAGAGGGTGATTACGTTGGATCTTGGGTCTCTCATCGCTGGGGCCAAGTTCAGGGGCGACTTTGAAGAGCGGTTGAAAAAAGTGCTGGATGAGGTGCAAAAGGCAGAGGGCCAAATCATCTTGTTCATTGACGAGCTTCATACTCTCCTTGGTCTTGGGAAAGCCGAAGGTTCCATCGATGCCTCGAATCTGCTGAAACCCGCACTAGCTCGTGGTGAGCTACAATGCTGCGGAGCTACAACGTTGAACGAGTATCGGCAAATCGAAAAGGATGTAGCCCTTGCCAGACGCTTCCAGCCTATTATTGTCAGTGAGCCCACGGTGGAGGATACAATCAGCATTCTGCGGGGCATCAAGGACAAGTATGAAGTGCACCATGGCGTACGAATCACTGACGGCGCCTTGGTGGCTGCTGCGACCTTATCCAATCGATACATCACCGATCGTTTCCTTCCAGACAAGGCAATTGATCTGATGGATGAAGCTGCCAGTCATCTAAAGCTTCAGCACGAATCAAAACCCGAAGATATCATGCGCCTCGACCACAAAATCATGACAATCCAGATTGAGCTGGAGAGTTTACGCAAAGAAACCGACATTGCTAGCAAGGAGCGCAGGGGAAAGCTTGAGGGGGATTTGAAGAAGTATTACGATGAGATTTCAGAACTCAATGCCAGATGGGATAAAGAAAAGTCTGAGATCGAGTCCGTCAAGAAAGTGCAGACTGATCTTGACAAGGCCAAGTTTGAACTAGAGCAGGCTCAGAGAGATGGAAACTTTGCTCGAGCCTCGGAACTGCGGTTTGGAGTGATCCCTACTCTCGAGCAAAAGTTACCATCTGATGGAGAGGGTCAGCAGGACAAGAGCGAAGGGGCCCTCATCCATGACTCAGTGACGGCGGATGACATTGGCAATGTCGTTTCACGAATCACCGGCATCCCGGTCTCGAAACTTACATCGGGTCACATCAAAAAACTCGTTCACATGGAGGACTCGCTCCGAGAGTCTGTCAAGGGGCAAGATGAGGCCATCAAGGCTGTATCCAACGCTGTGCGCCTTCAACGAGCCGGTCTGAGTGGCGATAACCGTCCCTTGGCATCTTTCTTCTTCCTGGGACCTACTGGTGTCGGCAAGACAGAGCTGTGCAAGAAACTCGCAAACTTCCTCTTCTCAACAGAGTCTGCGGTCGTTCGGTTTGACATGTCGGAATTCCAGGAGAAACACACCATTTCTCGTCTCATCGGCGCTCCGTCTGGATATGTTGGATATGAAGATGCAGGACAGCTCACAGAAGCCGTCCGCCGGAAACCATATGCCGTCCTTCTCTTTGACGAATTTGAAAAGGCACATCGCGATATCTCCGCCCTGCTCCTCCAGGTCCTCGATGAGGGTTATCTGACCGATGCCCAGGGGCACAAGGTTGATTTCAAGAACACTATCATTGTCTTGACGTCAAATCTCGGAGCAGACATTCTTGTCGGCCAAAACCACTTACACCCATATAAGGAGAATGCGGAGGGTGATATCGACCCATCAGTACGCAAGGCGGTGATGGACGTGGTGGCTTCTGCCTACCCGCCAGAGTTCCTCAACCGCATCGACTCCTTCATCATCTTCAAGCGTCTAGCCATGACTGCCATCCGTGACATTGTGGACATTCGTCTTAAGGAGCTACAGCAGCGCCTCGATGACAGGCGTATCATTCTCTCGATATCGGACACCGTCAAGGACTGGCTCGCCGAGCGAGGTTACGACCCCAAGTTTGGAGCGCGCCCCTTGAACAGACTGATTACAAATGAGATTGGCAATAGTCTTGCAGACAAGATCATCAAAGGCGAACTTAAGATGGGCCAGACAGCTGAGGTCAAGGTAAGAGAGGACAATGAGGGTCTGGAAGTAGTGAAAGTATCTGAAACGGTCTAATGTGTGTTATGATTTCGGTTGGAAGTTGTAAGATTTCTAACATGTTGCTTAATGTGGCCATGAGCTGTATGATAGTGTAAAAACCTCCCCTCAGTACTCCGTAGAATTAGTTGATACCCCCCACTTTGGATACTTGGAATAGATTCCAGGATAATACTACTACGAAGCAGTAGCAACAAGTCTTCAAATTCGTTCATGATGCTACACAACGCTACTTACTATTCTCTTCATTTGGGTTTAAACTGGTTTTTGTCCAACACATATCGTGGTCAAAGTTTCATATACTCCATTTCGGAATCTTCGCACCAACCAGCCATGGGAAGTGGATCACCACTTCAACCGGTTCCATGGTCTAACGGTTATGACTGCGGATTCTGATTCCGCCAGCGAGGGTTCGACTCCCTCTGGAACCTTTACTTTTGCCATTTCAGCCCAAAACATGTTCTTTTTGTCCCCTCCAAGCCTGATATGAATTTTTTATTAATTAAGTACGAGTACGAAGCAGTACGGAGTAGTCTCTCCAAGTCTAGAGGGCACACGTGCTCAGTTGCCTCGGCTCAGCTTGGACACAGGTATCTTCAGCAGAATGGCAACAATTCAACTACAACATATCGTCGTCTAGCACAAAAAAGTTGATAAAGAATCAAGGCACAGGAAACACACAAATCCTATTCCCCCACCCATCCGTTCAATCCGCTACGATCATTCCTAGCCGGCAAAGGCTGCGACGAACAACCCAACTCCGCCAATCTAGCGCAATGATTGAGATGACATGAGAGGAGACCAACAAATAATGATAAGAAAAATGAGAGGACACAAAAACATCATGAGGCATGAAGCATGAGCCGAGTCACCATTGCAAGAAATCGTAACCCCCGAATCCCTGCTGTCATCTCCCTCTTTTGCTGTTGCCAATCTTGCTCTTTTATCTCGGATGGTTCAACCGAGAGTCGATGCCCAATGTAGTGAATAAACCCTTCCCTCCGTGTACGCAAACTCGCCGGGATTCCGAAAACGCCTCGAAGTCTCGCCCATATTCTTTTCTCTCTTCCGAGCACACAATGTCCTCCGAGTCCAAGCCAATGAACTAGCAAGGCAGATATTGGCGAACTCACAACAGGCAGCAACATTATGCGAGAGCAAAGACTGAAGTTCAAATCGAAAGTGAGGGAGTTGCGACACGGTTTATGGACTGATTAATTTCGATTGGTATGATCGATAACTTTGCAAATCACAACCGAAACCTCGAGTTTGGCAAGACCGTTGCGAGAATATGTGGCAGGGGAGGAGGCAGAATACGGGGCTCATCAGAGGTTCCTCATTGATCTTTTACTGATGACCAGCCTTCCGAAGGGTGGTGGCGAGCCACTCGAGACCCTCATAAAGACCATCTCCGGACGTGGCGCAAGTGGACTGGATATACTGTAGGAAATGTGTCAGTAGGCCCGCTGAAATTGTCGGTGGATTTGACTGGATGACATACCCAAGCGCGTTGTCTCAGGCTGTGAAGGCCGAGCTTGTCGGTAATTTCGGCAGCGTTCATAGCGTTCTATATGAAAAGCGCAAAGTCAGCCACTCAGTTCTAGGAAGCAAAGCGCGAGCGAGACGCTTGTGTTAATTGAGGGCTGTGACATACGGGCAGATCCTGCTTGTTGGCGAAGACCAGCAGGATGGCATCTCGCAGCTCGTCCTCGTTCAGCATTCGCTGCAGTTCCTCTCGGGCCTCAACAATACGGTCGCGATCGTTGCTGTCGACGACGAAGATGATGCCCTGGGTGTTCTGGAAGTAGTGCCTCCACAGAGGACGGATCTTGTCCTGACCACCGACGTCCCACACGGTGAACTGGATGTTCTTGTACTCGACGGTCTCAACGTTGAAGCCTGTTCCGGGGAGCTGTTAGGGGGAACATCGAAAGCACGAAAAAAGGGGGGCAGAGTCATACCGATGGTGGGGATGGTGGTGACGATTTCACCCAACTTCAGCTTGTACAGAATGGTGGTTTTACCGGCGGCATCGAGACCAACCATCAGAATTCGCATCTCCTTCTTCCCCCACAAATTGTTGAACAGCTTAGAAAAGTTGAGACCCATGATTGCGACTGGGAGGCCTAAAAAACGACGGGTGTGATGTGTTGAGGTCGACGAGAGAAAAGATATGTGTCCTATTTGATTGCACGCGTAAGTAAGCAAGGCCGACGTGGGGGAGTTTTTTTTTTTTCCTCGTCAGATCGAGCGATGGCGGCGTGAGTGAAGAATGACAGATGAGGGATGCAATTGCGGCGCTGCCAACACTGGTCCTTGGGATGGACTTTATCTGAGGGATGGATGCGCCAGCAAAGGACACATGTCGATGGGCTAGGAAGACGCAGGCTGCCGCATTTCTGCACCCGGGGGGGTTGGTGGATTCGCTGAGCTGTCTTCTCCGGCACGAGGCAACGGGGGGCGAAAGAGGCGCGGCGCGGACAGCAGACTAGGGGCAGAGATGGGCAGAGGCTTGGATGAGGCAGAGGAATTCTCGAGGATATGCAAACTTACCCTTCGCGTTGGTACGGAGGACGACAACAAAGGGCGATTCTCGTGGGATTTGGGAGTTGGACGTGTCGGTGTAGATGTTGAGAGATCGGAGAGGCAAAGAGAAGGGGATGTCTGTAAGGTTGTGGATTTTGGGCCCTGGGCTGCTAAAGTTAGGGGGGCGGCGCCAGCCTGGGGCTCTGGCTGGCCAGGGAAAATGTTTATTAGTAGCTGGGGTGGCGCATATGTACAGCAGTAGCAGCAGCAGCAGCACTGCGACTCGTAAGTGGTGCCTGTACAAAGTACAGCTAGCACGCAACAGGCCAGGTCGGAGACTACCACGGGTGACGTGCCTCGCACCTTATCAACGTCAAAGGGTACATCCGCGCTACCTCCCACAGCCATGCGACTCCACACAGGTCCACCAGTGGTGACTGCTGAGTCAAAGTCTCCTAGCAGTATCCCAATTCTCGCCTGCCCCTAATGCATTGTCGGTAAAACTCCGGCTCAACCTGGCCGGTACCGAGCCCGCTGATCCCCCTGAAAGCCCGCGAGACACAGTGGACGCCAATGGCGGCGTTGGACAAGGTGGTCAATTCGCGATTCCAGTCTGGGGAGCCTCTTCTACACACTCGTAAACGTGCCATCAGCAGCAACGCCTCCACGAACTCCCTCGCAATGCATCTTCTCTCAGCAGCGAGGGCTTTCCTCGCCGCAGCTGTGGCCTTCCAGGCTGTTGCGGCGCACAATATCGTGCTCCCGGCCCACGGCATAGAATGCTTCCACGAGAACCTGCACAAGGACGACAAGATGACCGTCACTTTCCAGGTCGGCGACCGCGAATTCGGTAGCGCAGGAAACCTGGACATTGATTTCTGGGTATGACTCGACCTAGGCTTCCTTGTTTTCTGGTCGGTTCTTTTATGCGGGTTGCCTAGCAGGCTGAAAGATCAGACGAAAGAAGACAGGTGGAAGCTGATGATTGATTGATGGCATGGGCGCTGATCCTTGAGAAATCGTGAACAGATCCTCGGTCCTGAAAACGAGTACCAAGTCACTGAGAAGACAATCTCCAACGGTGACCACTCCTTCACGGCCCGTCACGACGGCAAATACACATATTGTTTCGGTAACCAGCACTGGGGTGCCAACACCAAGGAGGTCTCTTTCAACGTCCACGGTGTTGTCTATGTTAGTGAGGCCGATGGTCCCTCAGATCCTCTCGACGCTGAAGGTAGGTCGCAAAATCAACCCGGCTTTCTCTTGCCCTTCCTTTCTGGTCTAACACGCGCCATGTCAGTCCGCCGCCTCTCCGACCTTCTCGCCCAGGTCAGGGACGAGCAGCAATACATCGTCATCCGTGAGCGCACCCACCGTAACACCGCCGAGAGCACAAACTCCCGAGTCAAGTGGTGGAACCTGTTTGTTATTGGCATAGTTCTTGGCGAATCTCTCTTCCAGGTCTGGTGGTTGCGCCGCTTCTTCGAGGTCAAGCGCGTGGTTTGAAACCTGGTTGCTGCTATGATTTCAGACATTTCCGGGAGAAAGCGAGTTGATGTTTAGCCCTCTATACTCTGTAGCACCCGCATGATTGCATGCTGTACTGGCGCAAAGGGGGAAAACTTGGGCTGCTGGACAGGCAGGCGCAACAAAAAGTCGAGGTCGATGGATATATGTATGCTCATAATGCCATGTACGTTTGTTAGAACGGAATATCCAGC
This sequence comes from Hypomyces perniciosus, assembly GCA_008477525.1. Lineage (NCBI taxonomy): Eukaryota > Fungi > Ascomycota > Sordariomycetes > Hypocreales > Hypocreaceae > Hypomyces > Hypomyces perniciosus. The sequence continues at coordinate 2,228,356 of SPDT01000006.1, forward strand.
ATTCTGCCTCCAGTGTGGAAAACAAAACAAAAAAACAAGTTGAATTACAGCGACCCACCCCATTAATCACGGTATTGTTGCTGAAGAAAGGGGATCGGTATGCCACCTCAAATGTTCATCACAAATTCAGCATCACGTTCTTAATATTACTATGGGGTTACGATGTGGACAACATTATATGCGTTAATAAAGCTCCCAATGGCCATTGTAGAGCAGAGTACTCTCTATCATACAGCTCATTCATCCAAACAAGTATAAAGACATAAATAATCTATCGTCATACCTCCAGGTCATGCGCTTGAACAAAAACAGACGAAAACAAAAATCCCCAAAAGAAATCACATGTCCAACGCCTCATGAGCAATCGCCGACAAAGCGCGCTCTAGATAATTTTGACCATAAACAAGATGAAGGACCAGCTCACCCCAGACGCTCAAGCAGCGGGATCTGACTCCGGCACCTCTTGCGCCTTGTCTTGTTCCTCTTGCGGCGGCGACTCGATGGGGAGCTCCACTTCTTTGACCGGGTGGAGCAGCATAGGCGGCAGACACATCCGGCCTTCGCCTCCGGCCATGGCGCCGACGCCGGAGCCCGCCTTGCTCTTGTCCTCCGTCTTCTCAAACTCCTCGCCGCCGTCATTGTTGACTCTCAAGCCCAGCCAGCGTTTATACAGGTTGGGCCCAAATCCGGAGTTGTAGAACCACGTCATGCCCTTCAAGTTGTGTTCTCGCTCGCCGTAGAGACTCGTTCTTGATCCTCCGGCTGTTCCACCGCGACCGCCATTGAATGTCTGCGCCATGTAATCGACAGGCCAGGTGCGGTCGACATACATCGGGTGCGGCGCGTAGACAGCCTTGTAACCATGGTGAAGGGCTACTGTAGCCGGCCACATCTCTGGGAAGGCAAATTGCTTTTTGTGTGCCGTCATTTTGTGCATACTTATGAGGAGACGACGCGACATCCGGGACGTGGTAATGATGCTGGCACGGCGAGGGAGTTTCTTGCTTGCATAGCCCGTAATATCGTCCTTCAGAAGCCATGTGGTGCCCTCTGGGTCAAAAATGGGGTTCAGGGAAATCAAATCTGCCTCCTCGCCCACACCCCATTGGTTGTGATCAGCCTCATATGTGGTGGGTGGAACAGGGTCTTTCTCAGGCTCAAACCAATCCTTCTCATCGACAGGACGAATAGGGCCCCAGACAGCCTTTTCAGTCTTGGGGGCAACCTTTGAGAGCTTGCCGTCAGCATTGGGCATGTCCCTCCAGAGATTGTCTGCTCCGACAGTTCCCATTTCAGTCTGAACGCGAGCGAGGTGCGAGAAATCCTCCCAGGAACCATGCACGGATGGAAAGTAGTATCGTGCGCTCCTCTCCCACAAACCCTTTCGTGGCTGGACCTTGGACCAATCCTCCAGCTTCATCAATAGGTCATGATAATGTCCAGTGTAGCGAATATCCATCTCCCATTGCCAGAAGTAGTCGTACTCAGGGTGCATGTAGGCGAAATGCTGCATCGCCATGGTGAGTCCTCGGTAGACTCCATGAACTGGTAGCTCAGGGCCACGGCTGTAGAGATCATATATGCCTTGATACAGTGAAAGCATCTGGGTCTCAGACCAGAGAGTAGCTAGTCCCTGAAACTCCTTCGGCAGCGTATCTCGGATCCGTTGTTCGTAGATCTCGTGATCCGCCCAGATAGGGTGCTGAGCATCATTCTTGATCTGGACAAGAAGATGAACATCATACCGGCCACCAGACGCTAGGGAGAGCTCCGAAATCATAGACCGTAGGTTAGCGATATCGTCCTCGCGCCAGAGATACTCATCCCAGCACCTCAGGACAACCGCAGTTCGCGCCTTCTTCTCCACTTTGTTATCTGCCTTGCCGGTCTCAGAGGGCTTGGGCATTGTAGCTACGTCTCCTTTATTATTGGTTTTCTCCTCTTGGCTTGGTACCTTAGTGGTGCTGTTCGCCTTGGTATCGCGGGTCTGAAGAGTAGCTGAGTTTGGCTCGGCGATATAGAATCCGTGAGGGGTCGGAGTCTTTGCCGGTAGCGCCTTGAACCGGGCAGCATTGGCATTGAAGCAGCGGCGTTGCACAGCAGCCCAATCAATATCCCGATAGTCCACACGAGAAGCAGATGGCCATACGGATTCGGAACCTTCGTTCTCGCCATTCTCTCCCGTACCAAGGCCGCCAGTGCGAGTCGAGTATCCAAAACCATATGGCCCGAATCGCCCATATCGTTCGAAGCAGATCTCTTCCGGTAATCCGAGGACCTTGTACGACCCAATTACATGTTGTGGAAACCCACTTGGTCTGCCGTTGTAATAGCGAAGGGAAGGGGGGCGAATGGTGTTGGCAGCATCCAAGAAGCATTCTTGAATATCTGATTCCTTACTCCTTCCAGGAAGACTTTCCCACGAGTTGCTAACAGGGAATTCTTTTTGCTTGTTGACGTTGGCGTCCGGTGGAGCGTCTCCATTAGGATGAAATGGCAGTGGTTCGCCGGGTCGAGGATACTCAGGCTTGACATCTTTGTAAGGAACCAGTGTTCGTATTCCGCCGTAATACCTTTGCAGGAACGGGAACTTCTCCCACACCGCAGGAGGTGTTGGTCGATTATTCACCTTCCCGTTGGCAACTCTCCAGTTCTCCAATTGACTAGCCCGTATCAAACTGATGATCATTAGGGCAATGAGTCCAATCAATGCCATCATCGCATAGCGAACAACTCTGTGTGGTAATCGGTATGGATACAAGCCTGCTGGTTTCTGAGGGGCATTGTGTGATTTTCTCCTTTGCTGTAAGAGGGAGCGAGTCGGTTGGGAGTCGGACACGTTCCTTGAGCTGTGGGATGAGGGACCTGATATTGACGATTCTGAATCGCCATCGGAGGAGTAATAGCCATCGTTGGAATAGCGCTCCTTAGTGTGTGAATGGATGTTTCGGTACAGTGGTAACCGCTGTTCGCGGGACCGTAATGGATTTGAGAACCGCATGCCGCCTCAATATTCTGTAACAGCAATGTTAGCAGTCTGGGGGAGCATGGCGGTGACGAATTCCTTGCATACCAGCAGCAGATCTCTATCAGCCCCTTTTGGGGGGGGGTGTTTGTCTAAGCTTGTGATTCGCGCAGTCCTCAGCTAGGTATGTTGCAGTAGGCGACAATCCAGAGATTGAACTATTGTCCACGTGCAGCAACAAACTCTCAGTTTAATGCAGCACCATGAAGCCAGGAAATGTGAAGAAAGTACAGATTCGGATTGGGAGAAAGAGATGCAACTGAAAGCCCTTGTTGTGCTTCGTAGTATTAAAGCCCAGACGACATTCAGCTGTGTTAAAGCCTGGCGCCTTGCTATGGGTTGTGGTGGGCTGTCATTGGGTTGCTGAGCAACGCCCCATCCCGTTAGTAGCGTACCTGAATTATGCACGCGTTAATAGTTAGCTAGTATGCACAAATGCATCAGCTGCCAAACCCAAATTGGAATTGTTGGTATTTTAGGTACTCCGTACTCCGCACCTGAGGAATGAAGGCATATTCAATTCCACCTGATTTTGCTATATTATTGGCTCTCCCCAACTATCTGCGGTTTATTGCCGATGCTTGGGCTCAAAGGTTGACGCCAATGAAGAGAAACGGACTCGCTCTCACTTGCAACAGTCAACTCCTCCCGCATGGCGTTCAAAGTACTACAGGGTAGCTCCCTCAAATTTCCTGCCTCGTATCGAGAGGGTAGCCCATCCTGGTGAAAACGAATTGATAACTTCTCCACGGGCAACGACTGGCGAGATTGTTGATACCTTTGTTGTCGGGGCATTTCATTGGCCCTAGACTGACTCCCGGGACATATTCAACTGTCAACCCTGAGTTGGGGGTTATCAAGTATTTTACCAAGGAATAGTTGAAGCGCTAATAAGTGACTGCACGAAACGACCCGAACTTCTTGCTTTGGTTTCAGTGAGTTGACAGAGGTTCCGATCAGCTCAACAATGTATGCTATCGAGTTATTGTACCCGGTATCGGCCATGAGGTCAAATAGCAGGTCTGGGAAGTTTCCGAATAATTCTCCATAGGAAGTAATTATGTGTGTTAAAATAGCAACGAGCTCACTCGCTCACTACCTATGTATGAAGTACTCCGTACTACTCCGTATGACACACAGCCATACATTGCTATCGCGTGTCATATCCATCAAAAGCTGAGATGCTGCTGCCGCCACAGCATTCATGGCGTACAGTCCCTGACCAACAAGTGGCAGCATCTTATTTCTCCAAACCACCAGCTGAGTACGGTCTCCTTCGTACGCGGGCAAATCCAACATCAGCCCAACGTCATAGCTCCGCGCATCAACACCAGCCCTTTTAGCCAAACGCACGCGACCCTCGTGATCGACTCGGTCAGATGAATGAACCCCGCGAACCCCTCCCCTCTCCTCCGCACTCCGTGCTACCACATTCCTTTCAATGCTTTACGACTGCGCCAGCCACCAACCGCCCACGCTTGGCCAATCCAGTCCGGTCCAATGACTTGAATTCGAAATACCCGAGGCTTAGCTTGGTCCTGTTCTCGGTGACCTCTTCCCCGGACGCCCCCAAATCCAGGCCGATTGACCGAATCGAATGCTGAGAGCCACGAGGCCATCGCTGCCGACCGCCGGATCTCAGCCCCTGAACCTAAACCTGAACCTGGCACTGTTGCTCGCCCGCTTTATGTAGCCAGCTGTTTTATCCGTGGGGAAATTGGTGGACTTAAAAAGTCCTCCTGTGCTCTGTACGAGTACTGTTCCTGTTGGATGATTATTCTGTAGTACTTCGTACATACCAAGTACATCAGGATTGACCTCATCCCTCTTGTTCCTGGTTCAACACCCACCGCTTGCATACATCACCATCTCATCATGTCCGTGTCCATTGCTCCAACAGAAACCATAACCTCCTTGCCTTTGCCCTTGGTCCCTGTGTCCCCTCACCGCAAGGATGAGCCAGAGCAAGAGTCCCTGAAGGCGTCGTCTTGCATCCTCCAGCAGAAGCCCATCTCAGTGACACTAGACGGGCCAGCCATATTCTCCTTGACCCTAGGCGTTGTTCTGTTGATTCACTTCCTGGACTCATACCTGGCCGAAGTGTTCGTGAGCCTCGTCCCCATCGTGCTCCTCGTCCGCAACGACTACCACAACTTCCTCAGCCTTGGACCAGGCGGCACGCCATCAACATTCCAAGGCTACCTCCGAATAACCTTCCTCCGTCTCCTCTCCCTCCGCGACCCCTTCACAGCTCCCAAGCCCGACCCGAGCCGCTTCCCCAAAGAAGGTATCCTAAACCGTAAAGAAGTCCTCCCATACCGCGCGGGTCCACGGCCCCAGGTGGCTGGCATCGCACCCCAGCGACAGATCGACCAACACGGCTCCCGAAGGTGTTATCTCGCCCTACGCCGAGCCATGGAGAAGCTCAGTCTGCAAACCCCCAAGAAGTTCGGAACGGAGCGGTCCTGTCTTGAGAAGCATGGGCTGGCCCTGTTTGCGAGACATCCGCTGCAGACGAATTGCCAGGGCGAGATCTGCCATGTGCATGACTCGGACCACTCGATGCACATGTGTCTCCATCCCGATGATATCAAGGTGGTTCTGGGGAAGGGCTGGGGTCAGAGACACCCGCTTGCCTGGAGAAACAGGTTCATAACCATGCCTGTGTCTCAAGACTTTCTCATGGTCTACGCACCAAGAGGTGAGATTCATTTCCCCTCTCCCGCTCGTTTTGTACTCACGATGTTGCAGATGAACAAGAGCTTCAAATCGTCTACCGAATCATCCAAGCTTCGATCTGGTACACCCTCGCTGAAGAAGTCGAGATGGATTCCATATGAACATCTTGTTTCGAAATCCACTTTTCTGAATCCCGCCGTTCCTGTATTCTTCACCAGGTTATGCAGTGCAAGGCGTTTCCGGCGTTATGGCGGACATGAATTATTTAATCTTTCGATAATGGTACACGAGGTCATGCATGATGGGCCAGGGAGTTTTGTATTGGGTATTTGTATTATTCATTTCATGAACTTGTAAATGTACTGATACAGGTAGTAATACATCTGTCGAGCAAAGCCACTCCTCGCTCTACTCTGAGTCCTCATTCTCTGGGTTTTTGGACTTGTTGAATTTCTCCTTACCTGACGCCAGTGATGCTTCTACTGTTCGACCATCAAAACTTCTCCCATGCATGAGCTTTATACAAGCAGTGGCAGATTCGACATCTTTGAACTTGACGGAGACGATTCCCTCAGGCTCCTGGTCATACAATACCACGCTGGTCACCGCGCCTAGTTTGGAACACTCGTCTCGAACGTCTTCTTTGATCTCTAGAAGAGCAGCAGGATCTTCCTCAAGCTCCTTCAACGTGAACATGTGCCGAAGGATCACCGTTTTGTCTCGCTTCGAATTGGCTGCCGTTAGTATCGGGTAAGGGTCGTCGTCATCCCAGTCGGCGAGCTTGGCATCCAGTTTCTGCGTCTTCTTGATAATCTTTTGGCGATCCCTGTCGTTCCTTTGCTTCTTTTCTCCACCCTGACCATTGCCGTTGCTTCCCTCGCCTCCATTCTGATCGTAACTCGTCTTCTTGTAGCTCGAGTCTGCAGCTTGAACACGCATCCTTCCGTCTCGCGTCCCATTTGAGGTGTACCTGAAGTCCGTATCATCCAACAACATAGTCGCCATCTCAACACTCTGTGGCTTGAAGAAGACCACCAAGGCGTCGCCCTTGAAATTGCCCTCGGCATCTGTATACATCTTAATCCGCGGCGCTCCGCTGTCGATTTCCTCGGCGATGACGCCTCCTTTGCGTGAGAACAGCTCGTGGATTTCCTCGACGGTAGCATCGAGGGGAAGCCCGGTCACGTAGACGGCAGTGTTTTGCTTGGGCTGCGGCGGTGCCTTTTGCTTCTTGCTGGGGCGTGTAGGTTTCGACGTCTCAGCGCTCTAAGATTAAGAGGAGGAGAAAAGAGTCAGCATTCTGGTGAATGTAGGCCGCGATGTTCAATGCGACAAAGGTGCCGCCTTGGAAGCCTACCGAGTCCCCATTCTCAGCACCATGCTTCCTCTTTTTCGCCGGGGCGTCATCAATCGCAGGACCTGAGCTTTGTTCTCGAAACTCGTACGCATCGTCGTCGTTTAATGGCTCCTCATCCGCAAGAACCCACTTCTTCAGTTCAGCGTCGAATTCGTATTCCGTGCCATCGTCATGGACCGCGATGAATTTGTTATCGAGCTTGGAGAAGGAGATGCGGTCGTCGCTATCGAACTCCTGTATGTCGGTAGGAAATGACACGTCCATCGCGTCGATTTTCCTGGGTTTGAGGAGAGGAGGTTTGGTGGAAGGAGGAAGAAAGGAATGTTGAAGCTTGTAAGCGGGAAGGTCTGCTACGTCTTGTGCGCATAGTACTTGCATAGTACGAAGTACGCCTCACAGTACTTGCTGCAGTCCCCACCATACCATCCGGTGCCTGGATGCAAAATGCGGGAGTTAGATGTTCAGCCAGATTCGCATTTTCTACTATTACTACTACTAATATATCATTTGGAATCGCAGGATTGCCTTAATTTGTATCTTTTGATTTGTAGGCACCAATCGAGTATCTGTCTACGGAGCACTACTTATACACCTCCGCGTAGACAGACTACTTGTAGTCGCCGTCCTAACAATGGCTGGCCTGAATCTGTGTGCTCGTTACAGTTTATGAACGCTCCTCCGGCAGCATTATCGCTTCTTTTCCTGTACCGTCTTCTTCACACCTTCAATAAACGCCTGAACAGCGTAGCCACCGCCCATAGGCATTCCACCCTGCAGGTAACCTCCATTTTCGACTCTGACGCTCAGTGCATCTGCGATGCTGGGCAATCCTCCATCTCTGAGAGCCATTGTGAGAGTGGATAGAGCCTGATGGAACTGAGGACTTCGCAGCACCTTCTTCAGCAAGCTCCGCTTGTCTGCCAAAGAAAGGGATGCCATAGCAGTTTTGACCTGTTCTCCAGTCGGTTCAGCCTTGCCATCGAGGTCGGAAGAACTGCTGGCGAGCACAATGACTGCTGGGGGAAGGAAGCTGAGAAGAATGTCTGCCTTCTCAGCCGAAACAGTATCAATCATTGGGACCGTGATTGTTGTTGGGAGTAGATGACTCAGATGGGGATAGGAAATGTCTGCATGTTGCTGTTGCTGTTGTTGTCCTCCTCCAGCAAGGCCAGACTGACTTCTCAAAGAATCGAGAAAGTTCCGCACCGCAGCCGCGGCGTCTGGGGCAGAAGAAGAAGCTCTGCAAGATAGGTCAGCTATGTCAGTGCCTGGTTAGTGAGATCACGCAGGCGGATCTGTCATATCACTCGGCGTAAGTTCTGTTCTGTTCAGAGGCGCAAGGAACTCTTGTAGTGCATTTATTGGCCTTCTTTGGGCGCCAAATATGTTGTTGATTCTCTGGAACCAGTGACATGAACCAGCCGACCAAACCATCCGCATTCAACGCATTTCAACCATGAAGGGGGGAGTACCTACGCTCTTGCGCCGTCGGCCCCGCCTTCTCTCGAGCCCGAGCCCTCTTCTCTTACATCGCCTCCAGTTGCATCAGCACCTGCCCCGCCGCTGCCACCCGAATGGTGATGCTGGCCGTGACCTTCGACGTCTTCCATGGCCTCGTCATCGTCGCCTTGTCGGTCATCGTTGTTCCGGACTGCGGCCAGTTCCCTGTTCACGTCGACCTCCTCGCCCTGCAAAATCCGGTTGACGATATCGCCGATGTTGCGATCTCGTGGGCTGAAGTAGCTTGGATCCCCGTTCCTGCCCTGTGGCTTCGATTGCAGCCAAAAGAGGTGTCGTGAGGAGGAGGAGGCGAACTTGAGAACGAATATGCGACCGTTGGTTTTCGAGGTCGGCTGAGGCGTTGTATTGTATTCGTAGGGAACAAAGCTACCATCGGTGGGAACCATCACAAGATCGAGCTCGTGCTCATCGGTGGGCGCGTCCCGTCGCCGCCAGCAGAAGTGTACCAGGTCTATTTGTCGTCGGAATATTTTCTCAAAAATGAATATATGCAGTGTACTCACCATCTTCAGAGTATAGGTAAATGTAGCCGGGCCCAGGTGTTGGCTTAACCTTCCATGGTCTCGACGAGGTCTGCCAATAAGTGATGTCAGCGACGGATGTGTTTGAAGTATTGTGCAGCCATGGCTTACGTCGACCTCGCACTGGCCGGCCTTGAAGGTAATTGCAGGCACAATCGACATGGCGAAAACTTGGTTGTAGGAGATTTATGGGAAAGGGTTCTGTTGCGTGGAAACGGAGAGTCGTGGTGGTGGAGGCAGAGCTCTCCTCAGATACGTCGCCTTGGGCCTGGGCAACTGTACTGTTGCAGGCTGCAGGAGCTCTTACGTCGAGCTTGGAGCAAGGTGGGGCGCCGGGCCGATATTTCTCCAGCATCAATGGGGCCAATATTTTTCTCTCCAAATAAAGAGCGCCTCTTCCTCGCGAACTTTTCCCAACATCCTTTCCAAACGCAATTCTGCGACAACTCGGTTCCAAAGAATGGATATATGAATGCCATGAGCTTGGACGTCTTTGACGTTTGGGACGATATACTGCGTCATGCATTTCATGTATTGTTGCTAATGGTCATCTCGACCACCTAGCACTTACCACTTACCAGTGGGTATGCATTCAAAGTTTTCTTCTCGCTCCCCTAACCTCTCCCTTACCTGATGAGAACAATTGGTCCGTGTTTCGGAGGCGGCCTCAAGACCCGCCAACTGACGACGCAACAAGCACTATGTGCAGCTCTGACTTGTTCATCTTACATCACTTTCTATGAACGCATTGTTTGGCGATATTTGACTAACATGCGTTTCAGTTGCAGCTAGATCGAATTGTCACGAAACTCGAGAGAACCAGCCGGCTTTAGCTGTACCTCTGTCTCTCATGGGTGAGACAGTCGGTCGAACCCAACGAGTACTCATTATCGAGGTAGCTTAGGCTTGCTTGGTTGCCCACGTAGAGTCAGACCGTAGTTGTTCGTATATGGTAGAATTTGAGGCATGGGATACTATATGTTTTGCAGTGTTGGAATAGTTAGCCGAAGTATCTGTATCAGTATAGGTAGACTTGACATTGAAGAGCTAAATGGAGTTTCTTGGTCTATTCGAGAGTAACAAACTGAAGGCACGATTTCCACCATGATACTGAATCAAAACGCGTCAAGACCTCTTGTGCTGGTAGAAGCAGCGTGGAATCCACCTGACTTTTCTGACTCGAGCTTTTGCACCGCGTCTGAATCGCGGGGCAATTGGTAGCAGAAATTCGGTGGTGGGCCACTAAATACATAGTAGTATGTATTACTTCATACATGGTCCGTACAATCAAGGAGTCGTCTGGTCAAGCGTCATGGACATCTCTTCATAGACCACACGCGTGACTCTTCAACTTCATCAGCGGCCAACTTGATCTATATTAGTAGATCACTCCGTCTCTCCTTTCAATCCCCAAAGGCATCTCATCCAATGTTGTTTTGAGAATGTACGGAGATTTGGGCATCAAATTGGTATGGCAATCCCCCGTTTCATCTTGGATGTTGCGGCGCGTTCTCACCTGTTCTGATAGGTTCAACACGCCAAAAGGACCCAGAACCTCGCACATCTGCCACCATACCAGGCAGAACTTGTTCGCGCCGTGACCAGAGAAGTCAGAGACCTGGATAAAGATGTCGCCGACCTGCTCGAGCCCTTCCAAGGCTCTTTCGACCCCGCAGAGGACCAGGCGGTGGCATGCACGCTGCTTGTAAATCACCTCTCCATGCGAAGAAACAAGCGATGCCTACTGGCGTACCACCGAACCCGGACGGACAAGCTAGAGGAGCTTGTTTGGAACGGCGCAGATGTCATTGACCTGTCTGGTCAGCAGGTGCGAGATACAGGCGCGTCTGCGAATGGTGCTTCAGTCGCTAGCGGTGATGGAGCAACGAGCAGCCTTAGCCCCCAAGAGGAGGATTACGTGAGACAGTACAGCGACTTGCTGGCGGCATACAAGGGCCAATGGACCGATATTGATCTGACAGGTAGTCTTGAACCACCTCGTGATCTGTTCATTGATGTCCGCGTACTTAAGGATGCCGGAGAGATACAGACGGAATACGGGTAACGATCCACCATTGAATACTGTTGATGGGAGCCATGTCTAACGATTGATTTAGGGCAATTACGTTGACAAAGAATAGCCAATTCTATGTTCGCCAGGGCGATGTAGAGCGGCTGATTGCACAAGGATATCTGCAGAAGCTCAGCTGAATCCCGGAAACCGGCATATATTACTATGCTTGTTTTCTGGGGTTCTGGTAGCAAGTCATTGGTCACGTCGGATGTGCCCGAAGATGGCATGCCAGTTCTATTAAGCAGGCCCTCAATCTCAGCATAGATCGCTGGCGGTTGCGGCGCCTGACATCAACCCGGGGCCTATGAAGATCTAATTAGGCCTTTTCCCAGGATGGCTTGCCAGCGACTTTTGTTGAGAAGAAGCAAGTTGTGCGGTGAGCGAGATGGTCGGTTGCACCAACTGCAGTCTCTACGACAACAGCTTAGCCACTCAGTTAGGGTCTGCTGGGAGAAAACCACCACAAAACTAACCTACACGAACTCCAATATGGGCGTTGAAGTTATCCTAGTTAACCTCGAACTTTGAGGCTAAACCTCGCTTTTCTCGAGGGGAATATCCGATTCTTGGGTTTATCATTTGTGCCAGAATGGCCATTAAAATTCCGGAAAACCGAGATATGTACGAAGTACGGAGGCGCAGATAACGTCTTAGGCTACAGAGATGGCGAACGTCATGAATAGGAACAGAGTTCCATACCTTAGGTTCGGTAATTGATGCAATCAGATGCCCCACTGCGCCAGCCTTATCCAGGTACTTACTGCAAACAGGGAATAATCAGCAATTCATTGGCCAATTTCACATGCAAAGCTGAAACAACACAATGACTGCATGACGTAAATGTAAAAATGGAAGACAACCAACCTTGACCAGGATAGCAATTGCAATGTACACAGCCCTGTCGAGCCTGCGGGAAATGAATCGTGTTATAGCGCTTCGTACTTGGTAGGATTAGTAGTACGAAGTAGTAGTTATCCGTATCTGTTCACCTGATCAACTGTGTGTAAGACCTAGTACTACTACTATTGCTTTCTGGCTTATGATTCCGAGTAGATAAGCTCCAATGTCGCCCGCGCCGGACCCGGTGCCGGCGCCACAGACCCGGAAATTTCTTGATCTAGCAAGGTTTCTCTTGATAGCATTATCTTCGACGATGCGTCCGCGTCTCTGTGGATTTTTCCGTTGTTGTCTTCATGGCGTCACCCTTTCGTCTGCCCTCTGGTCTCCTGCCTGCCTACCTATGTAAGGTAGCATCTAGCATGTACGAAGCAGGTCACCTGTATCGTCTCCACACTTCATTTACGACTTGCTTCCAAGCTATCAGTTCTTTGCTCATGCTCCATCCTTGAGCTTTTCGCCGATTGGCTCGCTGAGAGCTCCCGCATTCGGCGCAAAACGATGTCGTCCTCTGTCCTGGGCTTCTCTCCGTGGAGGAGGAGGGCGTCTAGTCTGACCTCACAGCCCGAGCAATCGCAGCATGACAGTTCGGACGCCTCTAGCCACCATGGCGGCCCGGCGCTCGGGGTCGCATCTTCTCAACAACTCTCGTCGTCTGTGGGCTCTATACAAGCCTACAAAGAGCCGATCCGTTCCTTCATCCACGGTTCAGTCCGAGATCAATTGGGTACTGCAATACAGCAATCGATCCGTCCTACTAGTCATATCGCTAACAAGGATCCAGCCCCCATTGACAGCGCGCAGAATGCGCGGACGGTGCGTGAAGACACGGCCGAGCTAGCAAGTTATCTGCTCTCCGATGGTTCAGCGCAGAGACGTCCTGCCTTTCTACAGCGAACCAGATCCTCACTTTTCGAAGTGTTCGGGTCAGAATCGGGCGACGCCGAGTCCGTGGATGATAGCATGCGACACTCCCAGACGATCCACGAGGTCTCTGAACCAACGTCGTCAGATGACCAAGAAGATGACGAACTTACAGAGGAGGAAGAGGGACCGTCTATGCTCTCTAATCTACTCAAGAAATCATCACCGCCCTCGTCAGTACGAAACGAATCCGTCACCCCTAGAGTTCGATTCGAAGAGCCTGAAGTTGGACAACTGGAATCACATGTAGCTGAGGCGCGACAACTTCGACCAGAGAATGGAGACTTGGAAGCCTCCGAGCACACCCCACTATTGAGAAGGGCGTCTCCTGGATCTGGTGGTGGTAGTGCTGATACTGACCTTGAGGGACAGAAGAGTCGGCCAGGAAAGAGGTGGTTGAACGGCCTAGCTGCGGGCGGCCAAAGAATAGAGCGCCATGTTGCCGGGGTTGTGAAAGTAGCATCCGACCCGCGAAGTTGGAATGGAAAGGCAATTTGGCAAAATGCCGTCGTGGAGCCGGTTTCATGTCTTCCTGCGGTTGTCGTAGGCCTGCTCCTGAACATTTTGGATGCCCTATCCTACGGTGAGTTCTGATTCGGGGACAGTATTAGTCCCATAACTAACAAGGTTAGGCATGATTCTATTCCCTCTTGGAACCCCCATCTTCGCTCACCTAGGGTCTGCCGGAATCTCGATCTACTACGTCAGCACCATCGTCTCCCAACTGGTCTTCTCCACTGGCAGTATTTTCAAGGGTGCCGTTGGATCTGAGCTGGTACGCACAAAATCCATCCTTGGCAACTCAGACTACTGACATAGCCACTTAGATCGAAGTCGTTCCCTTTTTTCACAACATGGCTGCAAAGATCCTGGATATCGTGGGTGAAGACAACCCTGACGCTGTGATTGCTACGACCATCGTGGCATACGCCGTCAGCTCCATGATGACTGGCCTTGTCTTCTATCTCATGGGGCGATTCAAGTTTGGCTACATGGTTGGATTCATCCCTAGGCACATATTAATTGGCTGCATAGGCGGCGTCGGGTGGTTCTTGATCGCTACTGGCTTAGAAGTCTCAGCCCGATTGGATGGTAACCTTGAGTACAACCTCGACACTGTTCAGCAGCTAATACGGCCTGGGACACTTCCGCTCTGGATCTGCCCTCTTGTCCTTGCTATGGTCCTCTTCTATGGTCAGACTAGGGGTGCATCGAAATACTTCCTCCCTCTATTTATCTTGGCTATCCCGTTGGTATTCTACTTTTTTGTACTTTCACTGGATGTACTGGATCCGAACAGCCTTCGAGATCATGGCTGGATTTTCAAGGGGCCACCACCGGGCGAACCATGGTGGTACTTCTATACCCTGTACAGTGAGTTACTGTTCCTTGGCCCATCTGGTTACCCCTGGTCGATGCTGACAGATTGGCAGAATTGAACCTTGTCCACTGGGGAGCAGTGACTGAAGTTATTCCGGCAATGTTAGCTCTGACATTCTTCGGCATTCTTCACGTTCCCATCAACGTACCTGCTCTAGCACTCAATTCTGGCGAAGATAACGCCGACCTGGACAATGAGTTGAGACTTCATGGATATTCCAACTTCCTCTCAGGGTGTCTAGGTAGCATTCAGAACTACTTGGTATATGCCAATACTGTGTTCTTCTTACGTTCTGGTGGGAACCGCCGACTTGCAGGTTATATGCTTGCAGTTCTCACTTTCGGCGTCATGATTATTGGTCCCAGCGTCATGGGCTGGATCCCAGTCATGATGGTTGGGACACTCATCTTTGATCTCGGCTTTGAGCTATTAATTGAAGCCGTGTGGCTTCCACGGAAGAAGTTAAAACTTGCTGAATATCTCACGGTCATTGTTATCGTCTTAGTAATGGGCATTTACGACTTCGTTGTTGGCATTGGCGTTGGTATTCTCCTGGCCTTCGTATCGCTCATCATTCAAGCGTCGAGAGTCTCTGCGATTCGGGCTTCTTACGATGGCGAGGTTGTCACCTCTACTGTCCGGCGCAACCCGTCACAGGATAACTACCTTAACCAAGTTGGCCGGCAGATTTACATCATGAAACTCACAGGATATTTATTCTTCGGGACCGTTGTCAGCGTCGAGGCAAAGATACGTGCGCTTTTAGATGACCATGCATTTGCCAAAAAGCCGATTAAGTTTCTGATTTTGGATTTGTGGCATGTTAGCGGACTCGATTATTCGGCGGGCGAAGCCTTCAACACGATCAGCCGGTTGCTGGACAATAAGGGCGTGCACTTGATCCTCAGTGGCCTGGATGCTGATAGTGAGTTGGGCCAAAACCTCAGAGCTGTGGGTCTGGGCAGTGGTGATATCGAGGTCATGATGCTGCCAGACCTGAACTCAGCTTTGGAGAGTTGCGAGAACGAGTTGTTAAAGACGCTGTATGCTAGGCAGGAGGAAATCAACTCTGCAAAGCGGGCTGCCACCACCAGTATGGATGTTCCGGCAGCAGCATCCACGACTCTGTCTTCTTTCGACCCGCCGTTCAACTCCCCTCGTCAGACTCATCTTGTTGAGGCTGCGCACGAGGCTCTCAATAGTGCGGAGGTCCAGAGCCGATCGAGGTGGCAGAGTTTCAACGAGCCGCTGCGGCTCATGCTTCAGATCTTCCAGGGCCTAAGCGACAAGAACGAAGACTTTTGGTTCCAAGCAACAAAGTACTTTGCTCGCAGGGAATACCCTGCCGGGACAGTACTCTTCCGACGCGGCGAGCCAGCTACTGGATTCTACCTCCTTGAGCGTGGTATCCTTCGGGCGGAGTACGATCTTCCTCAAGGATGGCTTTGCGAGAGCATAGTGGCGGGAACGACATGTGGAGAGCTACCATTCTTCTCCGAGACGGAGCGAACGGCAACGGCACAAGTAGAAAGGGACTGTACGGTCTGGCTGATGGAGCAGGAATCTTGGTTGAAGCTCCAGAAGGAGGAGCCGGAGGTTGCGAGGGAACTGTTGAGGATATCATTGAAGCTGACAAGTGAACGGATGAGTGCTATCACGTCGTACATTCTGACTACGGCGGGTTAGATGGTCGCCTTGGCGATGAGACTGTATTTACCCAGGCACTGGTTGGATACGGACAATGGGTTAGCGTTGATGAATTTGTACATACAAACATGCACTGGGAGGGGAGTCTGGGAATCTATGCCTCTGTCTCGGATCTGAGGAAGAAAACGCTGTTTAGTCATGCGGCCCTATTGACTCGACTTTTAGCCTACCTCGCCCTGGCCAATATTGCTTTGAATGTTGCCCAATGATAGACTCTCTATCTCAGCAATTGCATACACTGCCCTGTGTTATGTGATAATTTGCAATTACGCCACTGTATTCTGCGTGCGGGTTCATCTTGACAATATCCTTGTGATTACTGCGGGATGTCCAGGCAGCATTGGTGCCCATGAGTCGGTTTGCCACATCGCTCCAAAGGCGCACTTGACATATGGCCATGAGAATCCGAGAACAAGAATTCTTCCTGTTCATCATCACACTCTTGCCAGGCTGAATAACGGGACCAAAGAAGAATGCCACAAAGTCTACGTTCGATACTGGGGAAATCTAGTCGGGTGAAGAAGCCTAGTCGCCCGACACCGTCCCCAAGACCAAATGCATCAGTCCGGTCCCCCCAGAAGAGAATGAAGCAGCCACAGGAGGATGAACAAGCGGGCCCCCAGGAGAAGCTCGCGGACCTGGGGATTGTCAAAATACTAGAGGAGGAATTAACACTGAGAGACGTGGTCCAGGCGATGAGATATATTCGCTCCAGGATGTTCACGCCTGTTCCGTCTACAGGCCTAAATTCCACAAGGACAGCCGAAGTTCTCAATTACAGATTGGCAGTACCGCCGATAATCATACTGGGCCATCTGAATGCTATCCTGAATTCGCCCTCGAGGGTTGAGAGAGAAGTTGTGGAACTTCTGAGCAAGGGCATCGTGCGCAAAGTCAGAGTCGAGAGGAGAGGCGGCATGGGAGAAGCCCTGATCGAATCCTCTGATCTCGAAACCATGGTCCGCAAAGCCAATCTATCTGGGGAGACCAAGGATAATTATCTAGTATTCCTCAAGGATCACCCAACGGCACAGACATTGTCGAGGGGAACTCTTATGCACACCCAAACAGATGAACTTGTAAGAGCAGGCTTTCTGACCAGCTCATTGCAAGCCACGCCGGGGAACACGCTGCACGTCCGTCCCGAAGACCGCACAACCTTGACTTCCATCCAACATGTTTCCCGCTTCGCCTCAGGAACCGTTTCAGCCGTGGGCGGACGGAACGCCATCCATTTAGCTGGCGGTGGCGGTGGCGCTCCCACACTCACACACACGTCGTCCTCGGAGGCTTCCGACTTCCGTATTGCAGTGCCTGGACATGGACGGCATCTGAAACTGGCCGAGGGAGCTGTAGACTGGCTGCGTGAGGCGCTGGGGAAGACGAAATGGGGCGAGGGACCGGAGGATTGGTTCAGGGAACGGTTTGAGGGCGGTAGGCTGTATGGGATGAGGTGGAAGGAGTTTTGGGGCGTGGAGTGGGAGTGGGTGCTTGGGCAGGCGGTTGGGTTGGGGATTGTGGAATTGTTTGATACCGGCAGCGTGGGGAGGGGAGTTAGAGCTCTGGGAGGTTGAGGCTGAATGGAGGAGATACCGTCTTCTTCTTGGATGTCTGGGTCTGTACACGAACATGTGCGAGCTTGCACGGGTTGCCCGACCTCTTAGGTACAGTTGAAGATGTCATGTGAGCTTTGACACGCCTGTCTCGAGCGTCAAATCGGACATGTGATGGTAATGTTTGAAGCATCTGAAGGATGTGATGTGAGAGGATCTGGGAAATGATCGAGATCTACGAGGTAAACGAGTCATCAGAGACATGCTACATCTGATCTGACCGAAGGAGTTAGTATGCAAGTTATGCTCCATATGAACATCGCCGGTAGTTGAATTGGGCGCCAATCTTCCGTAATACTAGCAGTGCAGTTCTTTTCATGTTGAATTTAAAGTGGTTTCAAGACCCTAGATCATGTTCTTGAGACAGTTGAGTCATGACTGAGTAATCTACTCGAAGCACGTGCTCGGATGTGCCGCATCTAGAGAATATAATGCGGCAAACATTCCGAAGACGAGAGAGCCCAACAAGGCAGACAGTTGCTAAGACTCCGTCCGTCCTAGAGCCCAAGACTACTACTCATAATTCACACAAAGCTAACAACGCGTCACACCCTGGTGTGACAGTGATAGGAGACGCTTGGCTGCCCGCCAACCGATGATGCGGGGACTCCGGAATATCGATACGGATAGTACGGAGTGGTACTACCAAGTACATACTAGCAAGGCGAGGTGACAATTGCCTAGGTGACGAGCAGCTTTGGCCAGGGGTCCGTTCGTGCGACCATCTTGGCGGCGTGATGGGCATGTTTTGTGGCGTTACAGAGGCAAGTGTTGGCTGCATGCTTTGTGTCAGGACGGAGTACAATTGCAGATATACGGGGTAGTACTACTCCGTACGGAGTACTGGTTGTGGAATAATAGCATATCATCTCTAGAGTCAAGATGCTCAGGGCCAAGTGCAAGAAATTGTACGGAGTATAATTATGCCAGCAATGGAGATATCCTGTCGACGTCACCGTTACAGAAATCCTTGCGCGTTTTCCGGTTCCCCGGTCTGTTATAATGGCTACGAGCCGGGGTGTCAGAGATTTCTTCTCGTAAGACGGAATTTCCACGAGCTATCATCTTTTTCTTTCGTTTCGTCGCTGGGCAGCAAGCAAGCGTTGGTGTTAACCAGCAATTAGGCTATATCAAGAAGAATGACACTTCATCTCCCAGCACCTAGTATTACTATCCATAAGAGAATGGAGATTCAGAAGAAGTCTGATGAACAATAATGATGCCATTGAATTGTCTGGTCTATGTGAAGAAGAAGAATACGACTAATTGGATGGAATAAATGCAGACAATATGGATGGATCGGCTATTCCGAACTATGCAGATCTTACCAACTAGTATTGCATTGCAGACGATTGCCGGCGTCTCTAGCAAAAGGGTGCCTGCATATGTACGAGCAGCAGCAGTACTAGTATATTGTCTGTGCGGACAAACAGGTGAGGAAACGGGACACTGGAAAGTCTCCATGGGCATTCATTTGTTTACGAGTACGGAGTATTCCGTACAACTTGTAGAGCTGTCCATATTGCATACAGGGAGACACTATGGAATATTATTGGCACTGCAACCCTTATGGGGCAATCGGACCAAGGGATTCGTAATAGATAGTATCCAGCTCTCGTTCATAATATGTCACAGCGAACGCTTGCAACTTGATCACTGGCATTTACATGTTGATCCAATACGATTAGATAGTACTGGATATTTCTACAACATTGAATCCTTCGTGTTGTCTAGGAGAACAATGCCTCCCTCCCAGGCATAATATACTTTTCTCGCCCTGGACAGTTGGAGAATGGTTCGACACTAGAAGCTTGAAGGGGAAACTAAAGGGCGTTGAAATTGAAGTATCGGGGCCGTCATGCCACCGAACAACTCGCTTGTCCAATTCTGGATGCCCGCCCCTTGTTGTGGTCCCTCAAAGGTTCAGGGATCAGGCTTGTTGAAATTGCCCTCCGGCGGTTTCAAGGGTGACAAGCAAGGAGGGACAGAGACGAGTATGTATTATTACGGAGTACGGAGTACTCGTAACGAGAACGCAATGAATAGTATTTATCATCGCTGATGGAGATCTCTCTCTTTCTCCCTGCTCTGGCTTCGGCAATCTCCTGATCAACCTGATCAACCATGTTCCAGCTTCTTTGCATCTTGCATAGGGGCAAATGAAGAAGCAAGACAGGAGAAAATACAAAGAGACATAAAAAAAAAACGATGAGCAACGCAAGGAGGCCCGTGTCATTGATCACTTTCCGTGGGGAGGCGACACTTCCCGGGGTGCAGCCTCCCACCCTTCCCACTGGTTGCCCGCATCCATCCCGCGCTGAAGGATGGCACAGGGGCTAAACAAAGGCGCCACAGCAGACCAACAGGGGGCCAGTGCTAGTCTGTAGCATCCCCCCCGGCCCAATTTACTGGCTAGAGCCCCGCTGGCCAACCGACCGGTCACCCAGCTGTCATTACATATTACCGAGCCGGAAAAAAGAAAGCACCTTCAGCAAGCGTCTCTCTCTGTTGGTCCTTGCTCACCTCACCCCCAACAGTCGACTTTGTGCACACGACGAGATCTGCCCCCCCCGAACCGCCTTGTTTTCCTCCTTTCCTGTGGCGAATATTCAACAAGTTACGAGTACGGAGTATACTGTCGAAGTCTTCGACATTTGGGACCTGGGACCCAACAGGTCCGCCTCGTTTGGTCCCCTGAGCGGTTCGTTGGAAATATACTCAAGAGGAACCGATAGTGGTATGTCGCGGCCCCTCTCTCAGCTGCACCTCAACCCCCTTTCCACCCTGATCGCAAGATTGATGTGTGCTACTTCCTGCAGCAGCAATCACACACTACGGCATCACCTTGTAACTTGCATGACTGACAGAATCATGTTGCCAGGTTTCGGAACTTGAATCGGTCAAACTTGGCCCTGGGACAGACGCCCTCACCGAGTTCTCCTTCCTCACTTGCTTGTCGGCCTTGTACAAGGCTGCTTGCTAGTGCGATATTGCCTCGGTTGGACGATTGCATTGCGATATCTGCGGTTCATGGACGGCCAAAGCTTCTGAGGCCACCAAGCACCACGCACAGGCCGTCAACAAGCAGCCGGCGAGCATCACCCTCTCGGCCATCACCCCTCCCACCGCCATTTAATCATGGCGACTACTCTGCCGCGACCCTCTCGCCCCTCCATTGGGCCTCCGGACATGGCTCTGCCCGTTCTTCCGATGTCCAAGGGTAGGAAGAGCACTGGGAACATTCCCAGCCCTACCAAGCCTGCGCCAAATACACCAAGGAGTGGCTTGCGAGCGCCTTCATCAGGTTTTCACACCCCTTTCTCTACCAATGTGCCGCCTATGCCCAAAGGCATTCCCAGTGCAGTAACCCCGGCGAAGACGATCAGAAAAACAGTCAGCATCAACTCGTTCCCGAAACCACCAAAGGGCGACAACCGAGCCAGCAGCATGCCGCCTAGTCCGTTGGCAGGCGACAAGGCTCGAACAGCCCGGAAATCAAAACCGCCGAGGGAGTCATTACAGAGCAACTATTCAATCACACCGAGTCTTTTGAATGGCAGTGGCGAGGGCAAATTCATCAGCAGCGTTCGCATGTCTGATGGCCTCATCAGTATTTCCTCACCACCCCATAGCCGGAGTTCTTCTGCTCAGGACTCTTACTCTACCTCAGCGACAACATATGACGACCCAGCAGATGGTACTAGTATCAATGACAAGCGTGCATCCAAATCCGAGGCAAAAGGCAATGTTCTCGTCAGCGTTCGAGTACGACCCGATTCAAACACCGAAAATGCCAACTCGGAAGGCGAATGGATGGTAGATGGCCGGACATCGCTTATAGGATACAGGGGCAAAGAAGGTGGCGATTACTTCTATGGTATGGCTCGTCCAGAAGTATTGAGGAGATGATTTGCTAACTTGGCGAATTAGACAATGTCTTTACGACTCATGATAATAATGCTCGTGTATATGATCACATCGCCAAACGCCTTGTACGGAGAGTCATGGAGGGATACCATGGCACTGTGTTTGCCTACGGCCAGACTGGTACTGGCAAGACGTTCTCTATGCAAGGAACGGCGTCATCACCTGGTGTGATCCCGCTGGCCATTACCGACATCTTTTCCTATATCCGAGAAACACCTTCCCGCGAGTTCTTACTTCGAGTAAGCTATCTTGAAATCTATAATGAAAAAATTCATGACTTGTTGAGCATGGCTAGCTGTGGAGGCGGTGGGCCACAGGAAGAAATCAAGTTGCGGGAAGATAGCAAGAGGGGCGTCTATGCCACGCCTCTGAAGGAGGAGATTGTTCAGAGCCCTACCCAGTTACTCAGGGTCATTGCTAGAGGTGATCAAGCCCGGCGAACGGCTAGCACCCAGTTCAATGCACGAAGCTCCCGAAGTCACGCGGTCGTTCAGATTGTTGTTGAGAGTCGTGAGCGACTGCCCGTTAGTGGCAGCGGCAGTGGTAACGAGAACAAGCGCTCAGGTATTCTTCCCGGAGGTGTTCGCGTCTCAACATTGAGCTTGATCGATCTCGCTGGCTCGGAAAAGGCAGCGGAGTCGAAGGAGCGAAGACAGGAGGGCGCACACATCAACAAGAGTTTGCTTACTCTAGGAACTGTCATTGCAAAACTATCCGAATGGAAGGATAAGGGCGGTGATAAGGAAGGAAAGCATCTGCCTTACCGTGATAGCAAGCTGACACGGCTACTTCAAGGAGCTCTTTCTGGCAATTCTCTAGTTAGCATTCTCTGTACGGTTTCACTTGGCATATCGGGAAGTATGGCAGCTGCCAATACTCACACCAACGAAACTCTGAACACACTGAAGTTTGCGTCGCGTGCGAAGAATAGCATCGTTAGTCACGCAAAGAAGGCAGAGGAAGCTCTTGGTGCTGGTGGCGATGGTGGTGCAAAGGTGCTCTTGGAACGATATCGGGTGGAGATTCAGGAGTTGAGACAACAGCTGGAGTCTCAGGCCAACGACAAGAAGAAAGATGCAGAGAAGGAGTTTGTGGAAGTGGAACGAGTCCGAGAACAGGAAGCTGCTGAGCGACACGAAGAGCAGATATTGGAAATGCAGCTTGCAAGAACCGCTCTGAAGGAACGGATCGATCATCTTAATCGCCTGATTCTCAGTTCCAAATCCATTGGCGTCAACACGAACGGATCGATGAGTGCAATGGGGCGATACTCGCAATTGTCGATTCCTGGATCAGCCCGGTCATCGGTAGCCACCTCATTTGGCGGGAGGTCCTTGCTAGAGCGGACGGCATCGGTGACTTCCATATCTACCATCGGACGTCGGTCAAGTGGTGGGGGGGCCCAGCGCTTGTCCGTAGAGGGCGAGGGTGTTGACGTCGAAGATGATAGCACTGGCGAGTACGGTGATGGAATCGCTTCTTTGGCGGCTCAGAATCGGGCGCTACAAGCTGATTTAGTGGACAAGAACCGATACATTGCAACGCTGGAGAAGAGGCTCCTCCAGGCGCGTCGGGCTAGTACTTCACGCACCTCTGTTGGTTTCTCAGCTCCTAATAAGGGTATCATGGTGGGAGAAGACCACAGTGTCGCAGCCTTGCTGAAAGATAAGGATGCCGAGATTGCCGATCTTCGCGCAAGACTGGACGACAAGGACCGAATGTTGGCTGCGTTGCGAAGTGCAGCGCGCTCGCGTGATACGGCTGATGCATCAGCTGAGCCTCGGTCACCTCTACTACATGAGGGGCAACAGCCTCCCGATCAGCCATGGAGTCCGTCGTCCAAGTCGTCAAGGAGACCGACGAAGAACGTTGATGAGATGAATAAGATGCTCGAGGAGATGATACAAGACCGTGTTGAGACGGGCCAGATCGTTAGGGGAGTTAGGGGGAGCGTGCGATTGGCGAATGGCCAGAAGCTAGACGTCCTAGCAGAACCAGCGCATGACTTGGAACCATTGCGACACACTCCAACCCCGCTGGCGAGGCGGATCAGTTCCATTGAAGGGATGTAATGGTGTGGTGAAGGGGGTGAGGAAGATGAAGAAGATGCCATAGAGTGCTGCGACGTGGTTAGGACTTTTGCAAAAAGACGAAAACTGTGGGGCAAGGAGTTCAGGTACGGGCATCAGTTTGGGATTTTGTTTGTGTTATACCCGACTTCTTTTGCGTTTTGTTTGCTGTCTCTCTTGACGGATACAAGAGCGGGGGCTTTTGTGTGATTCATGATGCAGGTTTCCGAGTCACTACTGTTTTGCGTGTATTGGAGAGGCTCTTTGCTGATGAGGGAATACCCCATATGCGTGATATTTACGTCTTCTCATGATGTTTGCAGCGACAAGCGGAAGACAACGGAGGATAGATCCTCTTATATCCATATATATATATATCTTTCCTTTGGTTCTTAGACGAGCCAATCAAGGGGATGGTTAGCAGCGGGTGGGATGCATGAGTGTGTTGTTATTTTGTTTGACTACTTAGCGAGGATCCTAATTATGTACTGATTAACGGGGAAAGGATGAGGAAATGCGAACGCGAGTAATGCAACTTCGTTTACATATGAGCCTTGAATAGTAATAGTATCCGTGACGGAGCGAGGGTGCCGAAATACTACGGGCACCGGCAGATCATGTCCGGTTGACTTGCAAACGAATTCTTTGGATGCTGACCAATACTTCGTAGAGGCTACTGCTTTATTGGCATGGTAGAACTAAAGCTTGACCGAAGAAGTATTTGGAGTGTTTGATATATATGCATTGGGTCTGGGGCAAGTTACTGAAAGCGGAAGGTGTAGATAACAAACGGGCGTAATTGGGATAGCCTCGTATTACTACTCGTACTACTATTTCACGTGTGGGAGATAGCCGAGTTTGTTGAGTGCAGATTGACGAGTTGTGTGGGCTGATTGAAGGTGAGTAACAGATAGATGGAAGGATTTATGCTTGTAGAGCGCGCGCTTGACCAAACAACATGGCTGGCTGAAGAGGCCCGTACCTCCTTTTGAGTATCATTGGCTATTGTTGAACGTGGCCCAATGGATTCGGACTTTCAGACTCAATGCAGGGGTGCGAAACTTCTGAAACCGCCCAGGGGCAGAGAGCTGATGAGATCGGGCAAATGTGCGAAGTACTATTACTCCGTACTCGTACGAAGTATATACTTACTTGGCCTTGAAGGACTAATTCAGGTCACCTGCAAGGGATCCTCCGCCTGGCTTCTACTCGTATTCGACCATCGCCATTTCTTGTGGTTTCCTCTTCACACCTGTAAGCGCTGTCAAAGAACGCGCGCACTCTCGTTCCCCCTCATTGTCTGCTTTTGCCCTTTTTGTGCTCTTCTCTGACGTGTGTGACGTATTCGTAGCCTGCTGATTCAAGATGGCAGCACAACCAACCAACCAATGTCTGTCTGTCTGTCCCTACTCCTCTTTGACCCTTCTCTCCTCGTATCTCTTTCTTTCTTTCTTTCTTTCTTCTTCTCTCTCTCTCATCCGTCAATCATCTCACATCACCAACCGACCGACCTGCCACGTTGGGACGAGGGATTCTTTTTTTAAACTGGGATCCGGGCATGATATCAAACACATGCCTCCCCCCACTTGGAGGCCAGTTCGAATCGAGTCCCTGCTGCTGCTGCTGCTGCTGCTGCTGAAAAGCCAAAAAAAGATACGAGTATTAGATGTTCCATGTTTCCGAACCCTTTCAAGACTAGGATCCCAACAACAAAGAGACATTGTGTGTGTGTGTGTACCTGGTCAGGCTGGTGAACGTTGGCCTGTGACTGGCTGCTTCGTCCCTTGCTTCATGCCTGCCGAGTATACATACAGCTCCTCCATATTCTTGTTGCCCTCTTCGTTTTCGCTTCCGATACCGCCTGATCGACGTCGTCTTCCCCAGACCCTCGGGACTGCCAACCCTACGAGTACACAGTGATCCATGATGATCGACATTGCACAGCTTGCAATTTCGTGCTAGTCTGGTTGGTTCGTTGATCCCTCGGAGGCACTCTCACTGTTGTCTTTGACCTTTATACGTTCATTCACCTTTCTCGCGGCATTGACTTGTTTGGCTCTGTCCCACGCTGTATTATCGCCTTTCGTTTTGTCCTTGCCTGTCAACTTGTCAACTTGTCTTATTCCCACTAGATGATACCCTTCACTCCTTGATCTCTTCACTTGAAACTCCCACCATTCACTTCAGTCTGATGTATCATCTTCTTTTCTAGAAGATTTTGGCATTACAGACGCCGCCATGCCTCCTCCACTTGATCTCACTCCTTCGACACATGCCAAGGTATTGGTCGCTCCACCAAGGCTCAATCTTCGACGGAATGCATCCTACAACAACGCTGAGCGCCTTTCTGCGCCGCTGTCCTCGACGTCTTCCCGATTCAACTTCAATCACCTATTCTTCTCACCACCGCCGTCACCAAGCCTTCCTGCCCTCGTGCCCCGGCCAAAGAAGTCCCCTGCGAAAGTCTTCAGTTCTCGCCCGAGCCGGGTCCTGCGATATTTCATTTTCTTCGCTACCTTAACCACGTCGTTCTATTTGATGGGGTTGGCGTTTCGACACAGGGGCTCTATCATAGAAGCATGGCCGCATTTTACAAACGATGAATATGAGATGGTTGGCCAGGATGCCATACCCGACTTTCCCACACCAATCGTGGTCAGCCACAGCCGTTCCAGGTCAAAATGGACTGTGTCTATTCCCCACAGCCATGATTTCCCCTTGACAGTTGAAGAATATGCTGGAATGGGCAGTCGATGTCGTGAGGTCTCAGCACACGCCAGAGAACTTCACGGCAAGGCCCCCCTGTCAGATACTGCCAAGCTGAATTACGACGCTTCAGACGAATACTTTGTTGATGTATACGAGGCAGAGAAAGATGGACTGCTGCCGCCGATTAGAAAAGGAAACTTGGCCAAGACGACTGGGCATTTTGTAGGCCTGGACTGGGAATCGATGTCTGGGTTGCCAGTCTGCAAGACATCACTGACATACGTGCTGGAGAGCCCGGATGCCGGACTAGGCACCGCGGTTATGACCATGTGGATGCTCTATGGTCTAGCCAAGCAACAGGGAAGGGCGTTTTTTATCGACGACTCGCGGTGGGCATACGGCACTTATACAGACATCTTTCAACCGCCCCCTCTTCCCGAATGTCGACCTCCTCCACGGCATCAAATGCTCCCGTGTCCAGCACAAGCAAAACATCTTGTTGTCTCCAGCGTCACTCTAAAGGACGTTTTCCCAGCTTTGGTGGCGAAGCATCATAGGGTTGCGGGAACAAATAACAATTTGCGAGATCTTATGGAACTCGCACGAACTGGCTATCAATCTCTCTTCACTCTCAACAAGGAGGACCAGGATTATGTCAACAATCGCATAAAAAAACTAAAAAGCCAATCCAAAGCCGACGATCCAACATCTATTGATGCTCCCATCATTGGCCTCCATATCCGGCGCGGAGACCGACACCCCCTCGAACATCAGTATCGAGCTTCATACATCCCGTCTGAAATCTTCCACAGAAAAGCCCAACATCTGGTGGACGTCCACTTCAACGCAACCAGCGATGAAGCAGCGACACGGCATGCCATTACCATCCTTGCCTCGGATGACCCAACAGTGTACCAGCAATCTGAATTCTCCGATGCTCTGCATGCCCAGGAGCGTATCCGCCTAGCCTCCAAAGAAGCCACGCAGAAGCAGACCGACCTAGATCCACACATGCTCCATCCCTTCAAGGACGAAGGGGCCGGATGGGAAGGCGGTTTCTTTGCGCGCATGTTCTGGAACCTTGGTTCAGAGCGTAGAAGCAACGCCGCCAGTACCGCGATTGGGACGAAGCAGAAGAATGCTAACCGTCAGTCTGAGCCAGCGCCGTCGGAGCAGACACTGAAGCTGCGCAGCTTCATCGGGCGGGCGTACATGATGGACCTGGCGGTGCTTGCGGGAGCCAGCGATAAGATTGTATGCGCAGTGAGCGCGACAGGCTGCAGGATGCTTGGGGTGATGATGGGATGGGAGGCTGGTATTCAGGGGGGTGGTTGGGTGAATGTCGACGGAGACTACGAGTGGGCGTGGATGAACTGGTAGTCCTTTATTCCTTTGGCTGACTTATATATAAAAGGTACACATCTTGAGCATTGCATTGCGTGGCGTTGGTTGGGTTGGATATATACGGAGTAGGAGAGGTGAAATCAGGGGGGAGAATGCCAGATCAATGTCAACCTACCTACAAACACATGGGGTTCATTGGAGGATCGAATGTAAAGGATTTTCATTCAATGTGTATGAACTAGGTAAATTTGGAAGAAAACCACACTGATTTCGAGACGTCGTCCATATTTTGTGTATGCCATTACTACTACTACCTAAGATACCAATACTATGAAGTGATGGAGTAATACGGAGTACTAGGTACCTAGTAGTATTAATGCTCGCTACCTTAGTACCTACCTTAGTAGGTACCTATGGATGTCAATGCCCCACCTCCCTGCAAGGCTGCAGGACACTCACTCAGTGCACGGCTACGAGTATTGCCGCCACAGCTCCCACTAATTAGAGGTACTCCCTACATTAGTCTAGTGCTCTTCAGGTGCCGTCAAGTTCGCGCGACACCTCTCGGATTTATCCTCTGCATTCCCCTTCCAACACTCATCCTCACAGGGGATACACCACATTCGCCATGCCCGCGCCAGACCCAGGCGCTGATACTGGCGCAGTGCGTCCGCCGCCGCCGAAACCGCGTCTAAAGCTCAACGTGAGCCGATCCTCTTCCTTCGTCGGCGAGGTCGCGTCTGCAGCGACAGCGACGCCCAGCAGCGAAGCGCCCCGAAAGGTGAAGCTCAAGATCAGCTCCTCACAGCCACCGACGCCTGCTTCTGCCTCTGCTTCTGCCGGCCCAAAGCCAGCAGCGATAGCGACAGCGACAGCGACAGCAGTGCCCCCCGTGGTGACTACCAAGGCAGGCCGCCAGCCGAAACCGACCCAGAAACTCGTCGAGAGCAAGAAGCGATCTAGGAGTGACGACGAGGATGATGCGCCGCTGCGTGGCACCACGGCTGGAACGGCGGGTCAGCCGCCTCCCGCGACAAAGATCAAGATCAAGCCGATTGTAAAGATGGGAGGGCCGACGAAGAAGCTGGTGGGATCCAAGGCTGGACCTACTCAACTAGTGGTTAAGCCTCGTGGTCGTCCGCCCGTGCATCCCCCCGGAGATGGATATGACTCGGAAGCTAGCGACAATGAGATCGATCCGGCCATCGAGGAGCAGTTTGTCTTGCGCATGCTACCCGGAGAGCACTGCGATTACGTGCGCTGGTGCATGGAGAATGGAAAAATCGGCATCCCCAAGGCCCAGGGTGGCGCGGATATGTACATGAGGTTCTTTGAGGAGGATTCGCGGAGGGGGGTGGTGACTGTCAAGGGCCAGCCCTTTGCGGCTGTCATGGTCGACTTGCCCACTATCACCGAGTCGATGAAGACATGGGATCGCAAGTCGCTGATGAAGTCGGCCGACATTTGCCAGATGCTGCTTGTCTTCCAGCAGGTAAAAAGCGAGGAGGAGGCGAGGCATGTACCTCTGCCCAGCATCGTCGATGGCAATTTCAAGTGGCCCCACGGCCTCACGCCGCCGATGCACGACTGTGTGAACCGGCGATTCGCCAAGACCATCAGCAGAAAGGAGATTGAGGACAAGGAGGCCGAGGTTGAGCGGCTGTTGGCCGAAGATGCTAAGTGCGCTTCGACGAAATGGGAATGGGTCGACGAACGCCGCGGTGAGCCTGAAGATGAAGGCGAGGAGGATGCCGAGGGTGAGATGGACGACAGCATGGCCTACTTCGGCACTCAAGAAGGCGACGAAGAAATGGAGGACGACAACGACCTTGAAGCCGATCTGATGGCTGCTTTTGCCGACGACGACCTTATGGCGGATACGCCAGCCACGGCCATGGACACCCAAACGCCCATGACCACACAAGTCGAAACCCCGGCAGCCTCAGCAGCCCTGCAACAGAGCATCGAAGCCGATGAGTCAGACGAGGATGAAGATGACGATGATGACGACGACGATGATGATGACGATGACCTCGATGAGGATGAACGCGCCCAGCGTGATGAGGAACAGGGCATCAAGGACATCATCAACGACTTGAAGAAGCAGCTCGCTCAGCGCATAGCAGACTTTGAGAAGACGCAGAACAAGATCCTTCGCCTGCGTCTGGAGAACCAGATCAAGCAACTCAAGTCCGAGATTGCGCTCAAGCAGTCATCTATCGGCATCGAGGCAGACGATTGATGAAGACTGTTTCGTCATTTCGCCTTTACTTGTCCCCTTGTTTTTCTTTGATCACGGCTTTATCCTTATAAATCTCCCTTTTTTCCTCCTGTAATGGGCATCGGAGGATCAAGGTGGTAGTGGAAGGGAGGGGGGGCAAGGGGAGTTAATGGCCGCAAATGGCTCGGCGTTTACGGATTGGCCAAAAGGAAGATGGTGGCAGGGACGGCGTTTTGCTTCTTTGATTCAAGCGGTAAATAGGGAAATGATATAGGACGGACACTTATACCTTTAACTGCAATGCAGAGTCTATTCTTCAGATGTCCTGTCAACTTTGACTTCAATGCTTTCCCCTCCACCTATCTCTTAGATTATGTTTGTTGTTCACCCTACCAATGCCTTCAGTGCCCCTTCTTCATCCTTCACCAACGCCTCCTCAATCGCCTCAATAACATCTTTCCACGTCACATCCTGGCAGAACTGCTCAAGGGTTTTAGGACGAGGCTTGGAGTGCGAACGACCACTGCGGTTGATGTGCCTCTGGATGGCCCTCTGGATGTAAACAGCAACGTGTGGATCGCGCTTAGACTGTTGCCTGAGGTAGTTTGTGGTGAATAATGCGTCACTGAGGCTGGTGGTCTTGTAGTCGCGGTTCCAACGGCGGGTGGAGCTGAGGGCGTCATGGATGCGTTTCTTGGAGATGGTTCGGTTGTTGCTTGTTTCTACTTCTGTTTAGAGCAGATTCTTGTGTGACCTCAAGTGGAAATGACTTACGGGGCCAGAACTGGGATTTATCTTGGCTTGCCTTTATCTGTGAGCTGCTTCCCGTCTTGGCTGCTGCTAGCATGGAATCTGCTTCCGCTGCCGAGGGAAGGCGGTCTAACGTGCTAGATATATCACTGAGCGAGCCCTTGAGCTGGCCCATTTCCTGCCTTAGCTGTTCAATCGAGTGAGACGTGTCCCGCTGGCATTGTTCATAGTCAGTCTTGCTCGTGCCCTGAACTTTGCTCATGTGATTCTTGACGACCAATATCTCCTGCCACATGTCCTGGAGTCGTCGCTCATAGTTCTCTCGAAAATCCTTGTCCTGGGCGGTGCACATGACGAGAGCTTTGAGATCTTTCTCCAGCCGTTCTGCCTGGGAGCTGAGGGCGCGGAGGTTGAGCTCGAAGGTCATCCTAGCAAGGGCCTCGGCTTGGGCCATGAGTTTGGAATTGGACTTTGCATTGAGATGGGCATTTTGCGGTGCGACTGAGACCGACGAAGGAGAGGGCACGACGGCTGCTATACTGCCGTTGTTTAGGTCGCTTGATGTCGGGGTAACAGCTGGAACAGAGCGACCTCGAGGGACCATGGTGGGTGCTCCAAGGGATGAGAATTTGGCTTGGAATGAATCCTCCGCTACAGTTGAGGCTTCTTGGAGATGTATGAGATAAAAAGATATGACTGACTACCTATATAATATAGACCGTTCTATATCTTGTGTCTCGAGTGAGTGGCTCTTACCCAAGATACCCAAGAAATAACCTCCTCACGGAAACCAAGGAAGGTGCCCGTATCCGAACCACCTTCCCTTCACCACGGTCCCGAGATGACGATCGAAGCCGCCTAATCGCAAAGGTGATCGCTTCTACGCTCTAACAACTAATAACCTACTAATAACCAATACCCATTACATGAATATTCAGTACCTACCAAAAGATGTCGCTATGCCTGAAAAACGCCCCTTCTCCAAACTTCGCCATCACCATACTTTCCGCCGTCTTGCCGCTGTATTTCTTCTTTGTTTGTTTGTCATGCTCCCTCTCTGTCTCCCTTCTTCCACCTCTCATTCACAATCCACTCCAGAAACATGTCGACATCCTTCGCGATCTGTCCCGGCACCGCCTTCTTCTGTAACCACGCAGGCAGAATCCCCCTCGCATTCGAAACTGTGCCCATGATCCACTCGACGCTGCCCTCAATCTCCTTGAACCGCTCTATGCTCGTATAAGCGCCACGAAGGGCCCCATCCGATCTCGACTCCTCCGCCTCGCCGGCCTCAGGCACAGCAGCGATCTGGACAACAATGAACTCGCGCCGGCCCCGAACCGATGCCGTGACTTGCAGCACGGGAAACACGCGGTTGCACAGCGGCAGCGGCATCTTGTGCACCGATTCCTCCAGCTTCAGCGTGAAGTTCTCCCATATGCGCTTCCCAAGTGTGACTTGCACGCCGGTACAGTCCCATTGCTTCTTCAACGTGGTGCCGATGACTGTTGGCGTGAACTCCATCTCAGCCTCTGCATGTCCCTCCTTGAAGCACTCCGTCCACTCATCCCAGTTGGCCGTCCCCGGTTTCTTCGCATTCTCATGGACACTCCGTCTCAAGCTCCATGTTTCTGGTCGCAGCTTTGCGCTGTTTACCTGAGCAAGATTATGCTCCTTGGCTATCAATATGAGTTGCTCTGTGGATATAATCCGCTCGTACAGATTCACCGGCGCTGCCGAGTTGCGAAATGTCTTGCAACATTTATGCTGCCATGGACCATTTTCATTGCTGGGTCCAGATGATGACGACGATGATGAAGAGGAGGAGGAAGATGTCGTCGACGGGACGCGTCTCACGAAGGGTACAGTCTCCCTGAGGACGGTGGTAAGAAATGAGGTAAGATCCTCAGTTGACGCCGTCTCCGGGGGTAATTGCGAGGGGCGAATGCCCCAGAGCCGAACGAAAGGACCGTACTTGTCCGGCATCTTGCTATTCTGCCTGGGTTGAGCCATTGACACGTGGGCAGTAATGATATGAACTAGGGACGGCGAGAGTTATGTTGCTTGTGTGGCCTCAAATACGAAGGCTGTGGTAGATGGCTTGCGAAGCTGACGCCAAATCTGGAACTAGCCCCAGGGGGCTCTCTCTGTGGCGGCTGCATTGTTATTATTATACGAGACGAGGAATCACTGGTCTGAGGAGTGTTTTATCGAGATCTTAGTCTTGACCTCTTAGTAGATGCCCGAAATCCGCCTCGCCCGGATGTAACGGTTATGTGTGCAGTAGCGTCTCATCTTGGCTCTTGGTCCGTCCCGTCCCCCGAGTGAGATGCACCGAAGTCCGACACTAATCTAATACTACCAAGTACGGAGCAGCAGCGCTCCGTACTTCGTAGTCATATCAGTCAATTAGTATCTAGATCCTCCGCACGAAGTACGAGTACTGTTATTAGAATCATTTCTCTATTGGGGTCCACTTTCAGGATCTACATACTAGAGAGTAGTGTTCTTTTCCAGGCTCTATTTTTATGCTCTATTCTTTATTGTTTCTATGGCAGTATTAGATATTACATGTCGTGGTGTAGCCATAACCATCCACTTGCTAGCTTGTTTGATCCCATGCATCCCAAGACTCATCCCTGATAAACTCCGGCGTATGACTTCATATACAGTGCATCCAACCCAACGCATTAGGGATCCTTTTTTCCATATCCATTTCCATCACTGCCCAAATATTTTAATCCCTCCTCTCCCAGCGAATCATGGCGGGCTCTAGTGGCCGAGAAAAGAGTGACGCATAGTCTGTGCCGATCAAACTGTTGCCACCGTCCACGTTGCTGAGCTTGAATGTTCGCACAGTCTCCGCCACAATCGTCTGCAGCTGGACGTTGGCAAAATGCTCACCAATACATCGATGACGGCCGGCACCGAAAGGCAGGTATGGTGACGCCGCACCCTTGCTGACCATGCCATATCCATAGTCAACCAACTCCTCTTCCTCAGTGTTGCGAACCAGCGTAGGAGCGTTGGAAGAGCCGGGCAACCAACGGTGAGGATCCCATTCATTAGGGTTGGGGAAGTAGGTAGGGTCGGAGGCGCTGACACCAGGAGCGGAAAGAAGAGTGTGAGAGGTAGGGATGACATACTTGGTGCCAGGAACAGCCATAGGCTGCTTCACGGCACGCAAAATGGAGTGGATAGGGGCATGGAGACGGAGAGTCTCCTTGATAATGGCTTGGTTCAAAGGCAACTTGGCAAGGTCCTCATACTGCAGCGCCGGCAAGTCAGCACCAAGGGCCTTGACCTGCTCCTTGTAGAGCTCTTCCAGGATTTGAGGGTTCTGTGCGAGACGAAGCATGATCCAAGAGCTCGTAGACGAAGACGAGTGCTGGCCAGCCATGAGCAGCGCAATCATCATGTGGGCAATCTCGTGGTCGGGAACAGGGGTGCCATTCTTGTATACGGAGTTCATAAGGTGCTTCATGATGTCCAGTTCCTTGTCGTCATCGCCGTCGGCTCGTCGTTCCTTGATGGTGTCCATATAGATCTTGGCAACAGTGCGCTGCGCGTGATCGCGCTTACGGTTCCAAGGCAGAGGAGCCCAGTGGAGCATGAAGTTGATGGGGGTGAAACCCATATCCAGGTCATGGTACAAGGCAGCCAGCGACTCGTCGAACTTCTTGCGAATAGCGTGGCCCTGGAGAGCGTGCGATGCGGTGAAAATGGTGATCTCTGCCATCTTCTTGGGAATATCGACAATTCCAGACTTGCCCTTGAAGGCGGGGCTTCGCTTGAAGTATGACGTGACCTCGTGGGAGATGATAGGGACGTAGCTGCGGAAGGCTTCGGTCGTCAGGGCGATCTTCATGAACTGTGCGGGTATGCATGTTAGTTGATTGGACATGACATGGCAGATCGTCTGTTCGAGAGGCAAGCAACACTGACCTTCTTCTGCTCCATCAGCTTCGCATTAGGACAGTCATAGACAACGTCGCTTCCGAAAACTGGTGTAGTCAAGACGGTGTAAATCTCCTCGGCGTTAACATCCTTGAGCTTGCCGTTGAGGATGAATTCGTTTCCAGCCGGTCCCACAGCAACCGTCGTTTTCTTGCCGAGGAGGATAAAGGTGAAGACATCGCCATGCTACAAATCCGCAGTTAGCCATTGTCGCCTACTCTATTGTCCCTCTGTTTCGTTCGCTGTCATATGAATGGGTTCGGTCACAAACCTTTTCGCGGTTCTGGTGGAAGAATGTGGGAGGGTCCATGCCGTATGTTATCGTGCTACCAATAAAGGGGAACCAGTGGAACACCAACGGAGGCTCAGATGGATTCTTGAAGAGGATTTGCTGGGCGACATTGAGGACCACGGACAAGAAAACGAATCCAGTGACAGCAATAGCGATTCGCGAACCCAACCCCAAGTCCAGGAACCGCTGGGCAGCCGGATGGCTGACCACTTCTTGAAGGATACCCATGATGGGTGATAGTGATAAGCGGCAGCAACAGGACGACGAATCTGAAGAGATGGCTAGTTCGTCGTCTGCCTCTCGGATTGTTTTGTTGGGCTGTCGCGTGCTTTTAATCACAGCGCACACTGAGGGGAATGAATTGTTGGAGGGGGAAAAGGAGAAGGCGAAGCAGATGGTTCGATAAGTTGGTCTGATAAATCATCTCAGTGTCCTTCCCGTGTTAATTTGCAGTTGCACTACTCCGTAATTCTTCCGCGAACAGGGGCAGACCCACTAGATGCCAAGCTCAGGGACGACCCCACACATAATTCCAGATAAGCCAATCGATGTTGTCGGATAGAAAAGATGGCAGACCGCAAGTCGCTCGTATTCGCATTCACGTCGATCCCTGAGTTCTTATAACTGGATCGGGCGAATGCGAATACGTTCGTAAGTTCTTCACCTCACCACCAAAGATCATGACACGAATACCTGATGCGATGGCATATCGGAGCGAATGCGCAGACCTGCCGAGAACGAGGCAGACCGACATTTCCGAGTTGGCGGGAAACTGGCGTGATTGTTGCTTTGAAAAAAGTATTCTCTGATTGAACCGAAACAGATCTGTCCATTTACAACAACTGAGGCTCAAGCTGTTACTCCTGCTAGCAGTAGTAGGTAGTCCAACCAATTGTTTAACACACTGAGGGTTGTATTGAGCCAGACAGATACTGCTAGTTCCGCTTCGCATGGGCGGCCAGATAATCACAAGGCGGCAATGCATTCCCCTGAATGTAGGCCCAATTGCAACAACCCAACACAAAATAATAATAATAATAATGATAATAATAATTTTCATCGTTCATGACAACGCTGCTTAGCCATATCATATGCAATCTTTCTGAACAAACTTTCCCATACAACCATTTCCTAAACGCCAACGTCCCTTCTCTTTAGTCGACAATTATCTTC
Organism: Hypomyces perniciosus; assembly: GCA_008477525.1. NCBI lineage: Eukaryota > Fungi > Ascomycota > Sordariomycetes > Hypocreales > Hypocreaceae > Hypomyces > Hypomyces perniciosus. The sequence goes on from SPDT01000006.1 coordinate 2,264,497, forward strand.
GTATATGTCGTATCCATTTCTGAGCAAATTAGATTTCCAAAAATCCGCAAATAGGTATCTCCCCCGACTTAATCAAGAGCTTGACTCAAACGCCACTGTTCAACAGCAGCAAAGTGCCTTATGCCTGAGCAACAATGCTCCTCCCCACAGCTCCCCATTTGAACCGCCTCAGACTACCACCGGAAGAGCGAATAACCTCTCGGCTAGATGAGGTAGTATCGTTAACACTGCTAACGCCAGCAACCAAGCCTTCCTGTCGGCCAACCTCTCGTCCAATGACATAGCCAGCCCCGAAGCCAACCACAGACACCAGAACAACGACCCCTGCACTAACAACCCATGTAAGCAGAGTTGGAGAGATGAGCGCCTCATCAGCCACCACAGCTGTTTTCTTCTTCTTCGCTGCTCGGGGACTACGGCCCGTTGAGGAAGAGCGTTTTGGTTTTTCAGCGACGCTCTCGGTCTTTGATGGTGGCATCGCTGGGGGGGTTCTTTCTTGCCGAGGCGGGGCAGAGACTATTGTTTGAGCCTTCTGAGGATCATCCATCAACTCTGACTCCGGCACAAGGCGGAGTTCCATGGGCTGGCTGCTTGGGCCTACACCATTCCCTGCCGCCCGTTGTGCTTCAGCCTCCTCCTTTGACTTGGGCAAGCCTCTTGCGGCGGCAGCGCACGACAAAAGAGTCGTCAGGGATGCGCGAAGGGCAGCGTCGTTATCTTCTCGAACAGAGAGTGACATGAAGCTAGGGCCTCCACGGTGCACCCTTGTATGCGAGCGCTGAGAGAAAGAGGGCCGCGTGAAGCCGCTATGCGGATGGGGAGGCATAGCTGAGTTAGCTGAGTGGCTTCTCATGTGTGATGGAGGGTGCGAGAATGCGTTGGGCTGTGGCCGGAAGCCCGGTCTATCTGATACCCGTCCAAGAGCTGTGGCATTGTCGCCATCAGAGTCTCCGTCCGAGTCTTCCATAGCCTCCTCTGGAGACGGCTGCATATTATCCGTTGAACTCGACAGGACATGATCCTCTTCACTATCGCTTTCATCGTACTCCTCTTGGCTGCTTGCACCGGCGACAGGGACAGTAGTCTGCTGCCGCGGTACCGATCTCGTTGAGGCTTGTACTCGTCGACGGCGATTGTAAGAGTTCCCAACTCGCAGGCCTGTGGTTACGATCTCATCACCGATGCTCGAAAGCGATGAGGAGGATGGTTGCGATGCAACTTCAACCCAGGACTCTGTACTTGTCAGTTTAGATGAGCACTCAAAGTCAAAGGATAGTGCGAGAGGCGAACCTTCGAAACGGCGTGGTTGTTGTTGGGGGAGCGTCGGACTCGACCTCGCCCGAACAGGCGGTTGCCTGCTCTGGTCTACCGCCTGTTCGTCCATATGCGATCGTTGCGCCATGACTCTATCTCGAGAAGTTGATGATGTTGATAACTGGACTGTAGTGGCTTTATAGAATGGGTGATGATGTACTCCGTACTTCGTAGATGGCAAGCTGGTGGGCCCCCCTTATCAATCAGTGGTTACTGCGATATCGCACCCGATCGCGAGACGTCCCACGATGGCCGACGCTCAACACCCCGACCGCGATGCTTGCACTGAATACGACGATCAGAACAACAAGTCAAAGAACTGCTGGGCTATCGTAGTTTAAAGGTAAAGGCACGGTGTGCAGGATATTGTTGAGGTTGGGCTGAGGTGTCTGTCCGGAATGGAGACGGAGAGTCAGCCATGCGATAATGGTGGTGTTGGGGAGTAGCAGTACTTGGAGCTTTAACCGTACAGTGCGCGCGCATCACGCGGCTGTCGCGTTGCGTCACAGTTGCACAATGCACTCACTCTCAGGCTTAACAGCCGTCACCTTGAAAGCGGCTTTCATCCATTTAGGAAAAGATCATGCACATCTCCTCCATTTTATGCAGGTGAACAGTATCTTGAAGATGACACAAACAGCCTATGCTAGCACGAATCTGGACAACACAAAAGGATATATATATATGATAAATGCAAGACATAAAACATCATAGATCTCAAGTTGTCTGAGAAGGGGATGAGAAATGGAGAAGAGCGCTCAAGTCCGCACTGTGTATTTCCCGGGCTAATTTGTGGGGGGCTGGTCGGTGAGCATGACCCTTCCAAGTATAGCTACTTGTGACGCGGAGAACAGGCCAACCAGGTCATGAGCTCGAGGCGGGGTTTTGCCTAAACCAGCGCATGAGCACGCAACATCGAAACGGATCCTTGATGCAGCCAGCCAGCCATCTTCAGCAGCTCCTGCGAAGCACCTAACGAAGCAGCATCACCTATCTATATGCATCTACTCCGTACTATATATTAATACCCTTATTGTACAGGGGTGCAAACGGGCGTTACGATGGATGCAGGTGCACCCTTGGTATTTAATGACAACAGTGCTATCCTGTCATGTCGTCCCGCTTCTCTACGAGTAGCAGTCATAAATACGAGGCTTTTCAGATATTGCGCCACATCCTAACGACGGACCACCTGCACCCCGGGAGGCGTTCCTGACGGCGGCCATCAAAAAAGCACACACGAGTGGCGTGGCTCAATATCTAATGGAGGGTATTCGTCACAGACGGACGATGACCACATGCCTCTCCTATTATCAATAGGTCCTGATCTGTCCTCCATCGGTGGTTTCTGTCGCATAAAGTTCCAACTCTGCGCTGAGATGACTCCTAACCCCGACTCATTTTTTAAGTCAACATGCAATCTACGTGCAAGCCATATGTTCACCAACTCACACAGTCACATCCATGGAAGAAGAATAGCTTTCATCAAGTTTTACACAAGTTTATTGATAAGCGTGCGTAATGAAATCATTAACTTTTGCCTCATGCTACCTCAACGCCTATGTTCATAATACACAACGACCGTCCTGGGTGTGGGAACTTACGTGGTTTATCAGAGCGGCCTCAATCGGCGCACAACGACGGGTTTACCTTGTAGATAAGTTGACTGCTGGGACTCAAATAAATGAGACCTATCAGCGCAGCTCATACATCAAGTATTTGCGTTTGCAAAGCCCCCAGGTCCCTCAGAAGTATTCGCAGGAATCAACTTGGTCCGCACCAAACGGTTAACCAACATCAGCCCTCAAATCCCTCAGAAGCCCACTGGTTTGTACATGGCATAGGTGATAAGTATCACCTCAGCCCCCGCAATCAAAAAGCCCCAAATGTGTGATTAGATATGCCTCTGAAGACGAGGCAAAGCCACGAGCCCACAGTTCATGCCGTAAAGGAAACCCCACAATACTCAACGACTCCATGATGGAGTAAGTTGTCAAAGCCCACAGGCTCACAATGAGCCTTTGTTATTATAGTATATCCCACTAAAGCCCAACCCCTCTCAGGTTTGCAAAGCCGAATGGCTTAGTCAAAGGAGATCTTGGTGCCAGAGGGACGAGTGCGGTTGGCACCAGAGCTGAAGCCGCCGCGGCCGCCGCCACCACGACCACCGCCACCTCGGCCGCCTCGACCACCGAAGCCGCCACCACCACGGCCGCCACGGCCTCCACGTCCACCACCGAAGCCACCGCCGAAGCCACCACCACCCTCACGCTGAGGGCGAGGGCTGGAGTAATCAAGTCGCACATTGCGCGAGTTCCTGCCGTTGCCGATAGGAGCGCCGTTCTTCGCATCAAGAGCCGCCTTGGCATCCTCAACAGAGTTGAAGGTAACATAGCCAAAGCCCTTCAGGTTACCAGTCTCACTATTGTGCATGTTAGCAAAGGGTTGTTTTCACGTTTCTTCAGCACGGGGACTCACGGGTCAGTTGGCAGTCGGACGCTAGCGACAGGACGAACTTCGCTGAAGAACTCAGAGACGGTATCCTGGTCAACACCGAAGGGCAAGTTGCCAACGAAGAGAGTTTCACTCTCAGAGCTCAGGCTGTCGCCGTGCTTCTTGGCGCGGTCAGCAGCTCGGTTCTGGGGGGTCTGCTCAGCAGGACGGGCGTTGGCATAGTCAAGGTTGAGTGCGCGACCCTCGACTTCCTTGCCCTGCATGGCCTCGTAAGCCTTCTTAGCAGACTCGGCGTCCTTGAAGTCGACATAACCGAAACCGCGGCTACGACCAGTAGCCTTCTCGGTGACAACACGGGCACTAACCAGGCCACCGAAGGATTCGAAGGCATTGTGAAGGATATCATCATCAACGCCCCAGCTCAAGCTTCCAACGAAGAGCGTGGAAGCGGCCGCAGGCTCATCTGACTTGGCCTTCTTGGATGTAGCATCGATATCCTCCTCAGCCTTGCGCTTCTTGGACGCGGGGGCAGCCTTCTCAGCCTCCTCGTCTGAGGAGTCAGAGTCGTCGCTGGAGTTGGAGTCGTCGTTGGTCTTGGCCTCCTAAAACTGTTTAGTATGCAATCAGAGTAAAGCAATTGGAGATCACAAACCTTTGCAGCAGGCTTCTCCTCATCGCTATCGGAATCGGAATCAGATGAGTCGGAAGACTCGACCTTAGCGCCGTTGGCCTTGGGCTTCTCCTCCTCAGACTCGCTGTCGGAGTCGGAGTCAGAGGACTCAGCCTTGGCCTTGCCGTTAGCAGCAGGCTTCTTGGTGTCTTCCTCGGACTCGGAGTCAGACTCGGAGTCAGATGAATCATCCTTGGCCTTGCCCTTGGCGGCAGGCTTCTTGACATCCTTCTTGGCGGTCTCCTCAGACTCGGAGTCAGAAGAGCTTCCAGAGTCGGAATCGTCCTCACTGGCAGAAGAGTCGGAGTCCTCCTCCTCCTCAGAAGACTCGTCAGAGGACTCGGCAGCCTTTTTCTTCTTGGGCTGCTCCTTCTCCTTCACGATCTTCTTAGCAGCGGCCTTGGCAATCTCCTTGGACTTGGCCTTGGTAGTCTGCGATGCCTTGGTAACGCCAGCAGTCTTGACGCGAGCGGCGGGCGCAGCGGCAGCAGCCTTGGTCTCCTTGGTTTTTGACTTGGCCATTGTGATAATTGTGATGGATTAAGGTGTTTAAAGAGGAAAAGATGAACTCAAGATGGTAGGAAACTAAAATGCGATGACGAAAAATTTTTCCCAAGTAGATGAAGAGTAGAAGAAAACTTCAGGAACTGACAGCCTCGCAAGGTTTTAAAGCCGGGTGGTTGGCGCCTACTGATAGTCGACTGATTTTTTTTTCTTTCAGTCCGTCAAAATGGTGGGGCCCCCAAGGCGGTGAATGTATCAGAAAAAGGTACGTACTACTTACTACTAGTACGTACTAGGTACTAGTGCTAGTGGTGCTAGTAGTAGTAGCACTACTCCGTACTTCGTACAGCTATGGCTTCGCAGCCTTGTGTGGCTTGAGCTTCCAAGTTGTTGCCTGAGGTTCTCATATCTGAATTAGGTAATCGAGTAAAGCGGCATTGTTGGACTTGATACTCTAGACGCTCAAGCACCAGACAATCTACGTGCCTCCGCCGCCTCGCCTCTCGACCATCTCTTCTCGCCCGATATCATCCGGATCGAGACCCCGAGGCTCAATTAGATCGTCACCATGCCGACCCCCGAGTCCGAGCTCTTCAAGAGCCAAAAGCCGACGGTCGCCCCCACATTCAACGGCGTCGACTTCGACGACACCAAGGCCTTCAAGGCTGCTGAAGATGCGCTTATCCGGGAGCAATGGGTCGGCGCCATGATGACCCGAATCGTAGGCGAGGAATTGGGCAAGTGCTACGTCCGAGAGGGTGTTAATCACCTGGAGAACTGCGGACAACTGAGAGGTGAGCTGGAAGGCGTCGCATATCATTAGTTTGGGTGGCGTAGTGCTCATGACTGGCACAGAGAAATATCTACAACTCTTGGCGACGAACAAGGTCAAGGGAACCAAGTTCATTCAGCAAAACTACCTAGAGAAGAAGGACGAGGAGTTTGATTTGGAGGCCAAGGTGCACACGAGCAACAAGATCGCCAAGCTGAACCAGAGCAGATTCTCATGAGGAGTTGGGGTGAAGCGATTTTTGAACATATTAGGGAATTCAAGTATGCCTGTAGCGGAATTAGACGGCTGGGCTCCCATAGAAGGGATACTTCGGCGTTCAACAGAGCCAGCTACATGGAGGTTGCATCTATGATTGAGTGTAACGCTTGACACGGATGTACAAGTGTGTAGGTCAGGACCCAATGGAACAAACTTTGAACATAATTAGTACATGTCATCACTATTTCTTATATATGAATTCGTAATGTCGTATGGTATTTTCATGGCAACTTAATGGTTGGGGATGCAAGGCTGACAGTTAAGCCATTACGGTTGATCTCATTGGCCACTTCCCCACGGACTCTGAACACCACCCAAAATTTCTCGAACACCAATAGAGCCTCGCCATTGAATCCCACTAACCGCACAGATAACCCGATTCGCAATGCTCTGTACTCGGTGTCTTCGCGCCACCGTCGCGCGACGACAATTGCCCCTCGCCAGGCAATTCTCAATATCCAGCCGATTCTACTCAACAGAGCCCAAGCTCTCAACCCCCACCACCGAGGTTGGCGAAGCTCCCAAGCAAGCCTCCACGCCGCGATCGATCTGCCCGGAAGGCACCGTTCTCAATGGCTTGAACTACGCCAAAGGCGGGCAGGATCCCGTGGCTCTGAAAGATGAAGACTACCCCGAGTGGCTGTGGTCTTGCCTGGACGTCATGAAGAAAGCAGACTCAGCGGACGACAACTTGGGAGACGAGTTCTGTATGCTGCCCGACGCACTCCACATGCGAATTGAAGGCTAACCCCAACCTTTCAGCGAAATCGAAGAAGCAGCGACGATTAGCGGCCAAGCGCCAAAAGGTCCTTGAAGCCAAGCTCCTTGCAGAGGGCAACCTGGAAGCTTTGGCTCCCAAGATCCCCCTGCAGCAACAGTCGATCAATCTGCCTGGCGAAGAGAATAAGAGCGTCCAGGACAACATTGTCGCTGCAGACAAGCGAGAGGAACTGAGAAAGGCTATGCGAAAGGAGAGGAAGGCCAAGATCAAGGAAGCCAACTACCTGAAGTCTATGTAAGAGCTGGGATAGACGAGTGTACAATATCCGAAGATAAATGTGGTCTTTTATACGTACGTGTAATATAGTATTCTTTACACTGCACCGTTCGGTCACTTGTACTTATTTCAGCCAGGGATGGCCAGCGCGATAAAGGTCTCGATGAGAGTTTTCAATGTGCTTGAAGACTTGCGAGTTGAAGTTGGTTTCATACTTAATGATGGTGAATTTTGAGTAACTTTATACATCAACTGCATTCAAAACCTAACATATCGCATTCGCACTTCCTCCTATTCCCAAGATGTCATCCACTGTCCTCAGTGGTCAAACTAGAAGACAATTTCACTCTACTATAAAGTAAAGCGCTTGTCTGTGATACACGCGCATGGTATCCGACCAGTCGCCGTTCACAAGCCGCACATGGTGCTTTTATGCAATGACCAAATTCAGTTGGCTATCTCCTTAATTCAATACGCTCAAGTCCAAAGGGACACTGCTCCCTCTGCCTGCTCTGTACCTCCTGGTACCACCAATAAAATCCCTAGGTTTTGGAAACATACTCTCGTCTTTGAAATGCCATCGCGCATCGTCAACTATGATGCGGCTGCCGCCGGCTCCGAGGCTAGGGGCAGGTGAGTGACGGGGGCTCTTGACGCTACTTAAGCTATATGATGAACCGCCATTGGCTGTTAGTGTAAATGAGCTCGGGTCTAGCATTGTCTGGCGAAGAGACGATCCACGGGCTCGCGGTACCGGCGGAGCAGGGGGGGGTGAATGATGTGAGACCGGCGGAGGCGGAGAAGGGGCTACACCCGGAGGCGGAGGAGGTGGTGGAGGCGGTTGTGCTCGGGGAGCCGGTGAAGACGATGGCAGAGGTGGCGCGGCCGATGGTGGAGGCGGAGGCGGCGCTGCAGGGATTGGAGCAGAAGTTGCTGGCGGAGGAGGAGGAGGTGGTGGTGGTGTTGAAGGGACTGGAGCCGAGGATGTCGGCAGCAGAGGAGGAGGCGGAGGTGGGGCCGGCGCAGCAGTCAAAGACGGTATAAACTTCGACGAAGGTTTTCGAGATGTCGGGAGCGCCGGTGGTTTCTTCCCTATTGGCGGCGGCGGTGCCTTGGCCTTCTTGAAGCCACCCACTACGCCGAGCGGAGGGACGGGTGACCCTCGTCCTGGAAGGGCTGGGGCGGCTTCGGATGGCGGTTTCGGGGCAGAGAAGGCCGGGGGTCGGGGTGCAGAATTCGATGTCTTCTCCGGGTCCGACAAGTAGGTAGAGTCCCTCGCTGCACCTGTGTCTACGCCTCCGCCCCTTTTCTTCAACTTCGGCATACCACCAGCAAACAAGCCGCCCAGTTGAGGTGCTGAGCCAGCCGTCGACGGTGCGGGCTGCGCAGATCCATGGTCGCTGTTGCTCCGTGCTCGGTTTCCGGGGACAGGAGGCGCAAGGCCAGGAACAGGAGGTGCTCCTCCTATGGGCGGCGGTCCTGATGAGGATGATCCCTTGTCGATAGTTGGGGCCGAGCGATCGTTTGTGACAGTTTTCTTAAGAGCTCGTCCCTTGTGGATGTCTGAGAGCAGGGCACCCTAGGAATGGCCAGTTAGAGAAATCATTCAGCGAGGTTCTGGAGCAAGATACGCACTCGGTTCCCTCCCGTAGGTGGCGGGCGAGCGGGCAAGCCGCCTGGTGCTCCTCCAGGAGGAGGGGGAGGAGGAGGAGGTCCTCCAAGTCCAGGCAGAGGAGGAGGCGGCGGCGGCGGCGGAGGTGGCATGATTGTGTTTATCTGGACGATTCGTGTCGGTGATGTCCCAAAACTCGACACACGGGTCGAATCTGCGGTGGATAGATCGATGGATTGTGGCCAGGACAAGGCCTCGAGAGACAGTTGAATGGTAGGCTGCTTATCGTTGATGGCCGTGAATATCTACCGTCCTCAGAAAAGATGAGCATCCAAGACGGTTGAAAGGAGAGAGCTGGCGGTTTGAAGAGGTTTTGAAGTCGGCACGGCAGAGACCAAGGCTCCTTGTTGGCGGTGCAGCCTGTGGACGTTTCGTCATCAGGCTTACGAGCGGTGCCAGGGTGCAGCGAACGAAGTGCCTGATAAACGCCCCACTATTTCTGGAGGGCGTCACGTTTTCACCGTCTCCAGAGGGTTTTGACTCCTTTTGAGATGAATATTAAGAGAGAAAAGGAAATTATTCAAGGGGATCATGAAAAAGAAAAGGTAGGGATAAAGCAATGCTTCTTTAAATTCATGCATAGTAATTGTGAAGATCAGCGCAGTTCACGAAGAGTGGCCAAAAAATACTAAGACACTCCCCAGCAATTGTGGAGCCAATCACAGCCTTGCAGGGCCGTGATTTTCAACGTCGTCCTCAATTCGCTGTATGAGCATTACTTGATCCTTGCCTCCTCCACATCGCAACCGAGGCCAATCCGGCTTCTGAGCAAACAGTCGTGCGAATTCAAGGCACTTGTATTATCTTGTCTCAACCGATCTCTCCAGCGTCTCTATTTCCTCGGCATATCCCTCGACCGCAGCCAGTTACTTCGAATTCCTTTCCGACGATGCGACGAGCGAATCCTCGACAGATTGGCTTTGTATGCCAATCCTGTGCCTCGATACCGGCACAGGCACCAAAGCAACCCTTTCTCGGCCGTGTTGTGCCTTCAATTTCTCGTCAACAAGCTCGGAATTCGGTTTGGGGGCCAGTAGCAACAAGATGGATTGGAACAGCGTCAACCGCGAGAGCAGAGCCGGAGCCGGAGACGACGGCGATATCGCGGACAACAATGCCACAGCAACCTTCAGATCCCTCAAAATTAGCAACCGTGGCGGAGGACAGCTGCAACAAGTTCCTCTCCGTTGATGGCATCCCAGCAAAGCAGCTGACCACTGCCGCTCTGCAATCGTGTATGCGGGCTGCGGCTGCCCTCCACCCGCAACTGAAGAGAGCAGAAGCACAATTCAAGGCCTCTGCCTCGAAACTGGTTTCATTGGGTGCCGAAAGAACCGGGGCGAGGATACCCATAGATGCCAAGTTAATGGATGCGACCAACCGAATCTCTTACGCGGCGTACACCATCATCACACACCCAAACGTTGAAATGACACCCGAATTCCTAGAACTGTACGTTGCGATCCAGGCTCAACTTGGTCGGCCAGAATCTCTACCCTCTGTGCTCCAGTTGTACGCAACCAAGCGGAAGCCAGTGGTCAAAGATGGTCAAATCCAATTTGTGACGCAGAACCCCAATGCGGCTTTAAAAGCTATTGAACCTGCGGTTGCCAACATGGCCCTACAGACCGCCATTGATGCCAAAAATCTGGACTCGGCACTTGGGATCATCGAAGCGTCATACTGTGTCCCCGCCTTTAAGCGCCAGAAGCTGATCAAGCACGGCACCGCGCCCGCCATTGGCCTTGCGACTCTTCCTTTCGGCATCTTTGGGCTGTCAACTGCTTATGCTGCCTACTGGCAGAACACGATGGACATGGTAACTGCGACTGGTATTGGTTTCGCTGGCATTTCGGGCTATTTCTTCGTTGTTGGTTCGCTGGGCATGATTGCCAAGTTGAGCAACAAAGACCAGATGAAGCGTGTGACTTGGACACCAGGAACGCCGCTACGGTACCGTTGGCTACGAGAGGACGAGAGAGCGGCGCTGGACAAGGTGGCTTGTGCCTGGGGTTTCAAGGAGCCTTGGAGACACGGTGAAGAAACGGGTCCAGAGTGGGAAGGCCTAAAGGAGTACATGGGATACAGGCAAATGTTGCTGGATCGGGTGGAATTTATGGATGGCATGAGCTAATGCTCATATGTATGATTTCGTCCCATAAATCTAACCTACAGCAACATATGTAAAACAACAAGTCAGGTCAACGTCTCCCGGCCCATTGGGTAACCATCATACTATTATCTAGGTACTCGTACCAAGCATCGCAATACCTTCAGACCATCTATACTTGTCACATGCCGGCTCCGTTTCCGTTCTCGGGTGATATTGGAAATTATCGAGCCTGATAGGATCTCTGATCTCGGTTATGAATAGCCTGGTTCTTGGAAACAGCATAAAATCGCCACTTTTCCTCGCAATTTTGCTTGTCACAAAGGTCCAGGGATATAGCCATCCCCTGTTCAGCCACTGACGACTTCTACCCTACAGACAAATCATAACCTTCCGCTATGACTCCCCCGGAAAGGAGGCTAAGCCAGGTCGGATATTTATTGCAGAAACAGCACCATTTTTATTTTAAACCCTAACACCGCTTACGGAGTAGTTATTATCGAATCCGCGGTCTTGACGTCTCTGACAAAAGGTCGGATACATGGGCTGAGAACCAATTAATACAAGGCAGAGAATTCGGCCCTTTTCCGCCCTGTATACTATATCTAGGTATGATATACTATTGCAGATAACAAGGCCGTGTTCAATTGCTCTACTAATTTCTATGGGCATCTACATGGCAATTCTTGCGTAAAACCCATGACCCCCAGGCCGTCTCGTCGTAAACCATCTAATAAACAAGACCGTAGAATTACATACTCGTACAAAGCGGCAGTCAAAAGAATAAAACAAACATTTGCCCGAGGCCCTCTAGGGTATACTGTTCCCATTGAATCCTCAAGATCCTTCTCCCAAAACATGCTCCCTTGCTTTTTTATCCTGATTAATTAAATAGGGGGGTTCTTCCGCATGGCATCGCGCTCAGCACTTTCCATACGGATCCCTTTCATACGAAACCTCGTACTTGGTGGTCTTCACAATCGCCCCGTCTTGATCATCCCCGTCATGTTTCGCCACCGACGTAAGAATAAACTCCTCGCTCGTGCTGTCGCTGTGGTGCGCAACGCTATGGGTCGTTCCCTCAGCATGGCCCGGTCCTGAGTAGGGCTTCCAGCTGTTCCGCGCGGAGGAGGGACGCTGGTAGGCTGAGCTGTGTGGATGAGAGCCTGAGCCAAGCGCTCCGGAGGCGGAGGATGCGTTTTGGGAGTGTCCGCCGAAGATTTTGGGGAAGATAGGGGCGAGGATGACACGGCACATGGGGAGGCAGGCGCAGATGATGGCGACGTTTTCTTCGATCATAGTCCAGAGCGTGGAGGAGATGTCGTCTAGAGGGAGATTAGCATGGTAGGCACATCTAATAGGGGGTGGATAGAGACAAATAAGGCTTACAAGTAATGTCGGGACTCGTGGTAGAGAAATCGAGGGTAGTGGCGCGCATAATAGACGTGACAGTGACGCTGAACGTTCCATTAGTATGACAATTCCCCAACAGGGGGCAAGAGAGTGGTGCTGCTCACAATCCACCCAGGGCGAAGACTAGAAGCAGGGCCCTCTTCTGGTTAACTGGTAGCTTGCTCTGCCAGATGGGCTGCATCGGCAACAGAAGAATCAAGATATCCGTAGCGATGGAATAACCGGCATTGGCGTACCAGTTCTGTGTCAAGCTGATGCATTTGGGGTTCACGCTTTTATCCCAGGCGCCTTTGATAGGGTCGCATTGCCAGATGGACGTGGCCGTGCTGGCCACGGTGTATGCGAGAATGAGGCCCATGAGGACGTAGCAGCAGATACGGAACCATCTCTGAACGAAGATGCGCAGGTAGAGGAGAATAATGGAAGTCTTGGTTAGGTTGATGGTAAGCTTGTAAAAGATTTGCGCGACGTAGAAGAGCTGGCGAAGCAAGAGTCAGTACTATTGCGTCTTTCTCCCTTGCTGGGGAATTCAATGCATGTCCTACCTCGAGGGCCTTCAATCTATCCTGCCTTGGTAATGTGGCAATATGTCTGCCGAAGCCGTAGTTGCACGAGAACATCATGCATATTTGGACGACAAGTGTGCAAATCTGAAGAGCTTCATGTTAGTTTTGTCTCTCTCCCGCCGCCAGGATGAAGTCAAGCCTCGAAGTCGTACAAAAGATATGGCGATGGTCGCATCATCCAATCCGAGATGTGATTTGTTCAACAGGCGATTCCACAACCTGATACCGATAAAGATGGGCGTCACGACGAAGAAAACGATGCTCGGAATGCGGACATAATTGGCGTTGCTCTGCTCAGCAAAGCCGGGAGGGAAATCGGTGGCCATCGTGGGAGAGAGAATGTAAATAAACGAGCGGCTCAAGGGCCGTTATAGGGAGAAAGAGACCAGGAAGCTAGGGAAATGTGATGCTTCAACTTCCTCCGTCCTCGCCGTCACAACCGAAAAGGTTGGGCATGCGACATTATGTATCCAGAATGATGGTACAAAACAAGGCTGGCAGGTCAAGACAATGTTTAGTTTTAAGGATCGGGGTATAATAAAAGAGGACGTCTAAAAAGGTAAAGGCGCGTGTGCTACAATATCGTGCATGCATGTATGTATGTGACTGCACCCTTCGCACTGAAGAGATTGCGCCCGGAGGTCTGCAAGATGCCCGGCATCTGATTGTTTCATCAGCACCAAGCGGATGTCAAACTCGTAAAGAAGCAGACTAAAAGCTGGGCGGCAGAAAACAAACAGGGGGAGGGGCCTTGCCCTGGCCTGTCCAAAGCTACCAAGGTAATAGCCACTCGGGATTATGGTCAGGTCACAGACGGGAGTGTCTCGCATGGACTTTACAAGCGGGAGCTTACTTGGACTCGTACTCGTCGAGCCGGTCTTGTGAGGGCTGGCATTGTGTAAACGAGAAGGCTGTTCTTGTTCTGCAAATCCTAGCCTGAATGAGCACTCGACTCTCGAAGCAGCAACAGAGGCGAGAACGTGAGAATTAGAGTGAGGGGGGGTGCCACAGGTGACAGAAGACAGCCCTTGGTACGGTTCGACGGACCGAATGCCGAATGGGGCAAGTCTTTGCACGATGAAGCAATACGGAGTAGGGAAATCTTTGGCACCTTGTGGTCAGGCCAGACTGGCATGGGGGGCTTGAAATGTGCTGGGATGGTTGAGGATGGGAGATTGGACACAGGTCGATTCCCCATTCTCTTGCATGAATACCGTTGTTTTCTCTCGAGTTTCTTCGCCAGCTTTGTTAGTACTATTTCATGGGGATATGTTCGGGGGCATTGTTACTGTTAGTATTACAAACGCTTAGATCCCGTGGCCGCTATATCTCGGTACGAATCGTGTCCTAGCTCCCAGCCAGATAGCAGTACTCGTAATAGTAAGGTAGATAGAATAAACGTTACATTGCTAGTGCTCCGTATGCCCTCCCGAGTCCTGTTGCGCCAGCTAAGCTCTAGTGGATATGATCGAATTATAGGTAGGTATTTTGGTATCAATAAGCACTGAATGTGATCCTCCAGTTGCGCACGGCCTCTCTGCCATGGCTTGAACCGATCGACCAAAAAATAATAATAATAATCCTCCCTACCACAAAATGCCTGGGAAGATCCGGAGAAGAAGATCGTGCACGAGCCGTCCTGTCAGCTCGTATTACTCGTAGATGGGACTGACAAATTCATTACTACTACTGGGAACTAGAGGAGGGGTTTTCCCTCCTAACCTAAAGATCATAAACCTAACGGGCTTACTTCGTACTCGACGTGCTTATCCAGACAAACTCCACGATGTGGCGGCCGATTTAATGACTTTTGGCGTCGAACCGTCTGTCGGGTATCGAACAAATCACCGGTAGCTTCCGTGATCTGCCAGATGTTTGTCTTGTTGAAAGCGGCTCCTTGACTTTTACGTTCTACACATAGGTACGAAACTGATAGGGTAGCAGCACAAGCATGAGTCCAGATACGCCTTTCATTGTGCCTCGCGAGAACAGACAGTCCCGACACACACAGGTAGAAGACCCATGAAAAAAGGAAAAGAGTACATATAAAAAAAACTTCTCCAATCGACATCGCTTGTTAGTCTCGGTCCTAGGCCGCCTCTATACCCACTTGGGCATCATGACCGTCAGTGCGGGCGGGCTCACCGGACTCAGCGAACTTTTGCTCAGCCAAGGCTTCTTCTCGATTTATCAACCGGGGTCAGGTCACCGTTTACGGATAGTATAAGGCGTGCTGTGCTGTCTCTTAGTAGTACTCGTACTGTACTCCGTATGCACATTTCTGTCCCCATCTTCCCTTACCCGAGACAGACATGGAATTTGTTGTTAATCGATCTGTTGCGAGTACTTCGTACGAAGGCATCTCATCGTCATTCCTGGGGATTCGACAGTACAAGACGATGAAGAGAAACGGGCCGTCCCAAGTTAGTAGTCGTCCCAACAAGGAACGGGTCGTCTTCCTAGCTTCTTTAGCAGCGGTCCCCTGGTGTTAGCATCTCCCTCCCCGGACCAACAACACTGTTGGACGGACTGCCGTCGCATAGTACATACCTACTCTTGCATGTTGATTTAGGGTTTTGTACTTCATACGTAGTAGTACTACTCATACTAATCCTTCGGCGAACCTCCGGCACCCGCGGAATCACCTAATACTACTCTACTAGTATGTAGATCCAGCCGTATTACCGCTTTATTTGCCGAACGATGAGAAAGGCAAAAGCAATAAGAAAAATAAAATATAAAATAAACCGGCTCCTTTGCGAGTACGAGTAGTAGATAAGCTTTAATGAATGGGGATGGCTTCATGCGGTGGTGGTCGTGGTCTTCTTCCGAAGTGAAATAAGCGGAAGAGGGAAAAGATCCTGCTCGCTTGATTTACTACTAGTCTGGTCGTAACTACGATATGATGACAAGGGTTCGAAGGCTTCGGGTGCTTCGGGCCAAAACTCACGCCGGCTAGAGGTAAACCCGATGATGATCTCGCGAGTCTTCCCGACTCAAAAATGACCAGCATGGCACTGTTGGATCGTTGGTTCCAAGATGTAATATATGAATGCGGAGAACTCTGCGACTTTTGCTTATTCTTAGCAGTAGTACGAAGTAGTACTCCGTAGCAGTGCTACTATTGGAAAACACACTCGTAGAGATGCTTGGCAACCGATCGCTTAAAGGGAAGGGCGGAGCAATAACTCGTATTAGTCGGCCACTCGGAAGCCACACAACCACACGCGTATATGTGCAGGGTTGATATGATATGCAAGGTACGAGTACCAAACTGCTGGAAGATCCGCAGTGCGTGATTATTGTTGGTAATATTTTTCCGAATTTTTATTTTTATTTTATTTTCTCATGCTGTTTGAGGCGTGTATCAAGGGATTGTGGCAAGCCCAAGAGCAGCAGCCGAGTATATACATCAAACATCAACAACAGGAGAATGGGATATTGATAGCATAACAGACCGGTAGGAAATTACCCGCGGGCGAGCTTCTTGAACCAGCCAGGGTCATCAATGCTAAAAAGCATGGTAGCGTGGGTCTGGTCTCGGACAACTGCAGTTCCCACGAGCACGATTAATAGCTGCAGCTTTCCAGTTCCAGTTGGCTCTTTGTATGTATTGTGGAGGTCCGACTACTAGTACTCGTACATACTTCTGCGTCTGCATGAGTCCAGCATCTCTCCTTTATTCGTCAACCCCCCCGCCAAGCTTTGTTGACGCACGTGGTGCCCTTGATCTTGAGCTCGTCCTAGTGAGGCTCTTTTTCTCGAGAACTACTAATAGTAGTGTACCACTCCTCCTCAAGAGCTTCATCACTCGCGGCATCAACGATCACCATGAAGTTCAGCGGCCTTGTCACTGCTCTGGCTACGGGCCTCTTCTCAGCGGGCGCCACCCTTGCTGCTGATTCTGCCAATGGCACTATCTCCAAGGGCCCGTTCCCCAATGACCTGAACGGCTCAAACTTCACCTATCCGTTCCCCGTCAAGGTCTTCAACTTTCGCAGCCAGCAGCAGGACCTTCAGATGGCGTTCATGGACATTGCGCCCTTCTGCAAGCCCAATGGCAAGACTGCTGTCCTTCTCCACGGCAAGAATTTCTGTGGTGCAACCTGGATCGACACGATCAAGGACCTCGCAAATGTTGGATATCGTGTTATCGCTCCGGACCAGGTTGGCTTCTGCAAGAGCTCTAAGCCTGACCAATACCAGTTCAGTCTGAACCAGCTTGCTTGGAACACCCGTGGCTTGCTCGCCACCCTCAGTATCGACAAAATCACCCTCATTGGCCACTCCTTGGGCGGCATGCTTAGCACGCGCTTCGCCCTTCAGTATCCCGATGTTATCGACAGGCTAGTTCTGGTCGACCCCGTCGGTCTTGAGGACTACGTTCAGAAGGGTGTTCCTTACATCTCCATCGACGAGGGCATCCAGAGCGAGGCGGCCTCTACCTACGGCTCTATCCGTGGTTATGAGCAGGCCATCTACTACATCGGCCAGTGGAAGCCTTCCTACGACACCTGGGTCAACATGCTGGTCAACATCTACTACGGCTCCAAGCGTGAAGCCTTCATCAGGAACCAGGCCCAGATCGTCGACCTGGTGCTGACCTCTCCCGTCGCCCCTTACTTCAAGGACCTGAAGCCCAAGACCCTTCTGATGGTCGGCGACAAGGACAAGGTCGCCATTGGATCCCAGTGGTCTCCCCCCGACGTCGCCGCCAAGCTTGGTCGCTTTGATCTCCTCGGCCCTCAGGTCGCCCGCCTGATCCCCCGCTGCACTTTGCACCGATTCCCAACCTTGGGCCACGCTCCTCAGATTTCAGACCCTGAGGCCTTCAAGAAGGTCCTCCTCGGCTGGTTGGCCAAACAAAGAACAGAGGACTAAAAAAACAGAAAAAAAAAAAACCCCTGATGGTGGTCCAATAACGTAAATTTTGTTCATGAACATAGCCTGCGGGCTAATATGTTGGTATGAGGCTGCATATAATTTAGCTAGCATTGATGAGTACAAGATCTCAATTATGATAATACAAGTTTTATTTGACTATGCCGTGTTTGTCTTTGTTGGTCTTTAGTGATTGCTTTGTTTGGAGAGTAACGTCGCTGTTTGGCAAAATCAGTAATCCTTTCGTAGAACTCAGATGTCAGCGCGTCTTCAATACCTTCAGGGCCAAATCTATATTCTATATTCTCTTTCATATGTCATTACTACTGTTTTAAGCTATCTAAGCCGTATCAATTCACGTAGAATGAAAGGTCGATTCGTTCACTAGTTGTAGTTTTATCGACCCCCATTCTAAGCTCGGCACTTTCAATTGGAAAATACTATGCACATCAATTGCTCTTCACCTCCCATTGCGATAATTTAGTAATTCTTGTTTGCTTCAAACCCCCCGTTCAAGCATTTAGTTTGTAGGAATCCTTTCGTTTGTGTTGTCTTTGACTGTCCCTTTCAGACTGTCTGGTAAGTTCACAGGGATGGTTTCTTAGTAATTTTCATATCCCCCTCTTGTTCTCAGTAGCTAATCTTCCTTGAATTCACTACCTGAGAAGCCGTTTGCTCCGCCATCGTCAAAACAAGTTGCTATGGTGCTAGAAGGCGCGTTAAGGGGCTTTTCGTCCCAATCATGCTCATTAAAACGCGTTATACGTTGCCATGGTTATTCACCAGATTCGTCAGGCAGCCCATCGGAACACTGCATCTATATCGTAGTTTGGCTTGTTCTCGATTCTGGTTTTGTGCAAGGTTTGCCCATCCATACAGAGGTAGAACAACACCATCTACTTGATAACGCTGAATGGCCTGGATCAAGTGAATGAAGCTTCGTTGAACGACGAGATCCTACCTTTTGTATTAAATCCTCGTTTTCATGATAACTCGTTACTTTCTTCTCTCCCCCCTCACATCTTTCTTTGGCTCTCTGCCAGTAAACAGAACACAAGCTACCAACCATTCACTATTACGAGTGCCCATTGCTTCAAGATACAATCACGAAACCCTCAAACTTCTTCGGATAATACTATCAACATGTCCAAGGTGGTTTCGGATGGGTATGCGATATCCTATCGCTTCCCCGACACTATCGAAGCCCCTCAAAGCCGTGGTCCTCCTGATTATGAGTTCATCGAAGAAACAGGGAAACTCATGAGAGCGTTTCTATGGGAGTTCACTCTCATCGAATGCGATGTCAACCAGATCCGAAACTCCGAGTTCTCTGTGTACATGGCTCACAGCCAGGGGCAAGAAGGAAGCAACTCGCTGTCTTTCCGACAACCGTCTGCTTCATGCAACTATCTCACACCAAATCAACTGGCTGAAGAAGACGCATGTGCCCAACATGTGGTCCTCCCTTCGACCTTTGGCCCGCCTGGAGAAGCTCGCACGTCTCTCCGAATCACAAACGGGGGAAACACACACCAGTATAACCTAACGGATGGGCCGTACCGCATCATCAGTGCTTTTGAGCACGTAATCTCGAAGCAAATCCCTGCGAACGTCACCTGGTGTGTGGGATTCAACTTTCAGCTAGAGTGGCCAGCGCCAACACACACCTCTCTCAACTGCTACCCACAATTGGCCGACAACATTGTCGCACGACCGGAAGAGTGGATGGACTCCGTTCAGGTCCAGATCGTTCATGGAAACGAACCAAAGTATCTCTCTGTGGCATTTCGCGTGGTAGATAACACCTTCCACCAAATCCACGACGCACGGTACATCAAGCCTATCTTATTTGACATAATCGAAGTCGAATTGGACAGTGAGGAGATGGAAGGAAACGTCCTAAAGTCTGTGTACTGGATGAGACTGCGTCAGAAGGCTGAGACGAATGGACACTTGACCCTTCCGCTGGAGTACCTTGATTGAGGAAACTACCTCTCAATCCTGAGCGACCATATCGACCTGAAAGAGGCCACAGACAAAGAGTGAAGAGGGCGTGGATAGGGGACTTGCATTTTCCTGCACTTGGCATTGCACGGATTGGACATCGAGATGTCAACGAAGATCCCATACAGAAGGTCAGTGACTGAGATTTGGATTGAGAGGTAAATGTAATGGCACACAATGTCGCCAAGAAATGACTGAAAGGCTTTGGGGTAACTATAGAGGACAAGACTATAGAGGATAGATCTCTTCATTGAGAAAATGAGAAATGAATGTACGACATGCGAAGTGGCTTCCCTTGTAAACGTTGTGGTACTGTGTCCCCCTATAAAGGCCTATGAGACATCTATCTTGTAGCCCAATTATGGGAAGTCATGTGGCATGTGGAGTCACTACCATCTTTGGCGTAGAGGCTTGGTTCTCACCCGTCATGGGAAGTTGGGATATCTCTACCCCTGAGTGATGAGCAAGGCGGCATTTCCATTCTAGTCTGTGCGAAACAACATCTCCCGCTTCACTCTCACATCTTCATGTGATTAGCAGAAACTTCGTTGTTAACTAACTTAAAATTCCTGACTCCATAAGTCTAAAAAGTTGTTCACCTTCACGAAGGCCCCACGATGCCATAGAGCAACTCAACATTCCCTGCCACAGACAGACAAATAAGTTCGAATGTACCTAGTTGTTAGCATAGGAGCATCTTGAAAGAATTTAATAAGGAAGGCTAGGAGATAATAGGACCGAACCAAAGCGTTGTAGGGAAGTGGTTCTTTGGAAAGAAAGGCGAAAAGCCAAGATACTCAGACACCAAGGAAGGTTTGCCGAGAAAAGACTTTGCAGCAAAGGGAACAAAGAAGAAGAACACAGCACCACTTATATACCTGATATGCATATGTTATATGTAGTTTTATTTTTATCTACCCCTAGTGCTCTTGTTCCTCACGTTGTTACAGAGCATTGTAGAACCTAGGTTCTCATAATGTTCACTACTGGATCGTTTAGGATAGTTGGGCAACCGTACAAACCAACCTTCATTGTGCCCGCCTTTGTGAATACCTACAGTTAAATATTTGTATCCTCTAGGAAATCTCGTATGAAATGTTAGACTAGGATGCCTTCCATTCTTCATGATTGGAAAAATGCACCACACTCTTGCCCTCGGGGTTGACACCAAGCACCAGTAAAATTGCCACACACCGCTCATCATAATCCACTGCATCCGAAGATCACTCAAGGATAAAACCCTCCGCGAACTCCTCTCCGCGGGATTTTTCCTTGCCCCAATATTTATCCTCTGGCCCGGGATTATCCCAAGATGGGAATCCCTCCAGTACTTCTTCATCCTCTTCGTCATCGGCTCAGAACTCATCATGGTAGGGCTCTCTCCTGAGCAGACATTACTGGAATTGCAGTTTATCACGGCTTCGACCGTGTTTGTGCTTATATTCGTATTCCTCTGGGCCTCGAGCTGTGCTCTCATTGTTGTGCAAGTCCTACTTTACATCTGTCTGCTCATTATGAACGCCTTATTATACGATTTGAGGGTTATCGGAGTCTTAGCCACTCTATGGCTCGTTGTCAAGATCATCTCCTTAGCCATCTATTCCCTAAACATATCATGGTTCCAGATCTTCACATTCCTCTCTTTATTCCCCCTCGTCCCTTTTACGCCAAGAATTATCACTCCAACATGTAGGATTCTCATAAGCATGTGGAAACTCACGAAGACAATCTCCAAAAATTTCCTCTGGTACTTAACAGTAGCTAAAATTCGCTGCTACCTCTTTCTCTCGCGTCACATCGAAGCTCTACTGGGGATATGGCCCTATCTGCCGGCTGCTCTTACTCCTGGCATGTGCCATCTTTTTGCATTTCGTCGTCTCGACTCTCATATTGTCACTGGGCGATATGACAGCATTGTGGCTTTGTTTAATTACAGTCACAGTGACATTTTTCATGGTTGCAGAGGGTATAATGTTGGAAGGCCATTGAGAGTCACGAACATCACCGACACTCACGTCGATAGGCATACTTAAAAGACACCCAATCGTTGTTCTTATCAAAAGAATTTGACGCTCAACGCCCAATATGCATTTCTGGTATTTCCACACATGCAAAATATATCTCCTGACATCCTATACCCTGGCTTGCCCATCGGACCACCTATTGAATGCCCACCTCTCATTTAGCTCGTAACCCTTCTCACCCACAAAGTCGTAGGCTCATAATCCGCACCCTTATTCTGACGTTTACAAGCTCTGTGGAGCTTTAATCCCAATTCATACTCTTCGCGCTGGATCTCGGATAGCTCTTGCTTCAGCCCTTCCACCTTCTGCTTTTCTATTTCTCGCTTCCGAAGAACCTCTCGGCTCGCCATCAGGTTATCCTTGGGCATTAATTCCGTCATTTGCTTGATGCTCCTGATGATGTTGACACGGCGATGGGCTAGACTTGCGAGACGAATGTTTAGTTGTGTGATTTGATCATCCGAAGTTGATAGCTCTGGTGGTGCGAGTGGCAGCGGTTTGCTTGTAGAGGCACGGTGGCTGTTAGGGTTTGGACTGCTATTGGTCCGAGAATGTGTGCGATGGCTGGAGGGTCTTTCGCTCTCTGGCATGTTTTCGTGACTGGGCCAATACGGTCCCCGGATAGGAATGGCTATGGGGTTCTTATTGGTCATGTCAGGGCTTTCGCGTCCAGAGAGGGGGCTTTCGCGGCGCCTAATGGAGCTGGCCTGTCCCGCAGCAGGCACTTGATCATCGGTTGGCTGTTGGGGAGTTACTGAGTTTGAAGTGGTGAAATTAGTAATGCTGAAACGTGACCGAGGCCTTCTCAAGGTCTTTTCGGCGCTTGACGGAGTGGCAACGGGGGCAGGGGCTTGTCGAGGTGGCGTATCCGAATAGACTGGACTTGAATTCAATGGATGAGGCATGTTGGAGGGTGGCGGCTTTCTCCGAATTACATTGGTGGCACCGGGAGGGATATTCAGACCGAAAGGCGACTGCGCCCTTGTAAATTGGACGGGAGTGTTTGATCGGGAATACTCGTCGAGAGGAGGGGAGGGGACTTGTGTGCCACTGGCCGATTGTGCTGGAGATCGAAGCCTAGATGAAGGTGGAGCGATGCTGATAGGGTTGGGATTTAGTTTTGAAGGTAGGAGATCCCGATCTGTGGTCGCAATCCCTGGGAAAGGTCTTTCGGAATGCGGCAGTGAACTGATTGGTAGAGGAGCGGAAATGATGCGAGAGCTCACTCGTTTGCTGCTTCGTCGAGGGATATTGAGCGGTGCCGGGTTTGGGTATTCTAATAGGGGCTGGTCATCTGCAAACTCGGTTTTACTCCTTCCAAGAAACCGTAGTCGTTGACCAAACGAAGGAGGAGCACCATTGGAGGGACGGCGGTGGTGGCTTGTAGGCTGGCTAGAGGTTCTGTCGGTTGAACCGAAGCCCATCCAGTTACTCCTCGGTAAAGAAGAGCCTTGTATGGCTGGGGCATTTTCAACTGGTCTGGGTCCGTTGAAGGCTTGACCAGGTGTCACCATGCGAGAGCTGTAGTGATTTCGCTGGCTTATCGCCGCATGACCCTGCTGATATTGGGGTTTTGATGTTTGTGTTGACGGGTTGCCTTTTATGAGATTTTGCTGGAAGAAATCATTGTCATCATCGATGGGAGAGACGTCCTCCGTTGGACTGCGAAAGAGTCAGCAAGGAATTCATTTTTTCCCTGTTGTAAACTCTTTCACGTAAGGAAACATGTAAAGGTTTCATGATCGTTGAGGACACATTACATCGAATCAAAGAGCCAACAGCCCCGACGACAAACAATGGCACAGCACAAAATAGAACAAAGGAACAAAGAAGAAAAGGACAGATGCAGTGAAGCACGGCACTTACCCGTATCTTAGAGCGGCAACATCTGGTGAGCTTGGGGGTGAGATTTGCTCGAGCGCCGGGCGCCCGTACGAGTAATTTGAAGCCAGCTTGCAATTGGAAGTTGGGGATGAGGAGTATCCGTCTCCGTCACTGGTAGAGGCAGCTTCCGAATCGGTGATGATTTCGGGTTCGTGGAATAGAGGTGCAGGAGCGAATTGTCGCAGTAATCGTCGTGGATTTCGAGGGGGCGGCTCAATAATAGGAGTTGATGGTGTTGCGTCTTCAACAGGGATGGCTGTGGGGGATCTAAGTTTAGAGAAGGATAGGTATGTCAGCGTACTATTTTTTGCGCTTCAACGCATCAGCACAGGCTATTCAGGGCAACGACGGGCGGAGAAGGTGGCGCGAACGGCACAATGAGCTCAATAATCATTTGCTGTGCGACCAGCCGGTGAGTCGGTGAAGCGAATGATAGCACATTCTACATAATACATAGATAGATAGATGGGTGAATGATGGGGTGAGAGAAGAGGTGAGACGGGAGCTGTTGAACGAACATGCACCGAACATGTATGGTGGCGATAGCAGCTAGCAATACTGACGCACCTCTCTTCAGCGCAGGGTGCAAGGCTGATGGCGGCAGCCGTTTTGCCTCGAAAGCAGATATCGTCGTCGTCGTCGTTGTCGTTGTCGCCGCCGTCGTAGTCCCTTTGACGCAGCCCAGCGATGCCCAAGGCGTTGTTGTGAAAGAGTGCGAAATCGCTTTGGCAGACGGCGGAATAATATGCCCCGTCTCTGACCGAGTCGGAGTCGGCACTATCGACGCTGATGAAGCGCGGCTTGTGCTTAGTATGATGATGCAGATGGCTTGTGGAGGAGATGGTGTCATGCAGCCTGTCAAGACCCGCTATGGTTCTGGCGCGGTCCCACATTGTTTTTGACCCTTGGTCCTTATTTTTAGAATCGATGTTTCCTTTGGGTGGCTCAAACGGAGAACGGGGCTGGAGGAGGCGACTGGTTGCGTCAGTGCGTTTGTTCGGCTGATGTCCGTGGCGTCAGCTCAGATTGCTCAGTGCGTCGTGAGAAGAAACAAGACGATAGAAAAGTCCATTCGCAGTCGTCGAGAGGTGCGGCTTCCGTACCATAGATGTAGATGTAGATGAAGATATAGAAGTAGATGGAGATGGAGATAAAGGTGGATAGATAGATACTAGGTAGTAATGGATAGCCGCTGTCGTACTCGTAGTCGCTTCGTTGCGCGCGTTCTTCAGAAGTCGGGGGGCCCTTTTAATACGACGTACTCGTGCGCTTTCATTTCAGGAGTCTTCTTCACCAACCCAAAACGGCCCGCTCTCCCTCTTTTAAACCTGCCCACGAACCTGCCGTTTCGCACCTCCGACCGACATTGGACGGAAATAGATTGAGAGGCATCAGACGATAGATGATGCTGCTGGCGGCTGAGCTGCCTGCAGGAAGCGGCGCCCACTTTGTGGCCAAACGTGCATATCGGCGCTCGATGACCAACCGAGCCACCGTCTCGCGGCTGCGTTGCGAACCAGCGCCATGTTGTTCCAGAAGTGTTTCAGGCCGCGCCAATGGACTGGCTGTTGAGAGCTCAAGAGCTTTCAGCAACCCAAAGTGGACCATATTAGTTATTAGTACGGAGTAGATCAATGGACTGGCTTACGGAATACTACCTATTGATCCACTGCTCTGTCTCGAGACGTGTTCAGACTAGGTACTGACCGCCCTGGAGGGGGCCAAGGCTCATTCACTCAAGCATGGGCCAGCCACCAGGCGCGCAGCTTCGCGAATCTGGCCCCAAAAAAACCTTCATCAAACGGAGAAAATGAATCCGATTAGTATTACTCGGCCAAATCCCCGGTTCGCATCTGTGGATTATCGACATCGCCAATCGCCCATCTCGTTCGTATCTCGGACGCGTATCCCCAACACGTCGATCCCTGCGCCGCAGCAACACAGGCCATGGTGAAGTCACACGTATTGTATCTATTAGGGACATGGCTTGATGACATAACTTGGGTCAGACTTGAGTGCCGCTTTGCTCAATATCTACTCTTGCCCTGGCAATTGGACTATGTACATATAAACATGATTACCAAACTGATGATTCTGCAGGAATGAAAAAAAAAATCCGACAACGACGTCTACCTCATCTTACTGGGTTCATTTCCAGTCCGCCAGTGTGGTATCTTTCCCCCCAATCTTAGCCACCTCGAGGCTGTACTTCCACAGCGCCTTTCTGTTTACGCCGTCCTTTACCTCTTCACTCGTGACAAGTTTATCTGTTCCGTTCAAGAACAGCGCTTCCCCCTTCTGAACATCAATCTCGAAACACGCGCGGATGATATCTCCAGCAGACTTCGCCGGCGTCCGAAAACCGCCGTTCGGGCTAACTCGCACCATGGTGTATGCGAGGATCGGTATGATGGTCTTCATGGCCAAGCTGATAAGGTAACCGCCTCGTCGAAGGATGTCTGTGGGCATGCCACCTGGGTCGACACTTATGATGGCGATATTGCTGAGCCTAGGATCGCGGGCAATGCGCTCTCCAAGTTCATGCCTAGAGTTTGGTCAATGAGAAAACCCCAATATACAAGCCCGAGTCGATGGTTCACTTACACCAGCATCAGAGCGCAGAGCTTACTGGCTCCGTACCTGCGGAAGCCCGACTTCCAGGATGAGTCTTCTTGGGGAGTGCTCCATGTTCCCTTGGCTAGCTCCTCGGCGCCTGGAAACAAGGTTGGATATTTCGGGTCGCCATAGGCATTAAATTTGATACTGTAAGAAAGGAACCGTCAGATATTTATTTTCTCCATGGTAGAGGAGAAACTGAGGCTTACTCATGCGACGCGCTGCCAACGATGAGAATTTTGCCATCCTTTTCATCCATACTTTGAAGAAGCAGGAGAGAAAGGATGAAGTTGGCGAGATAGTTGACCTGCCAAGTCATGTCAAAGCCATCTTTGCTCATGACCTACACAGGAGTCTTCAAGTAAGCCAGTTACTCTATTTCAAATATAGGAAAAGAGCTAGACTTACCTGGTCTTTGGTATCCTGGTAGCCAGCATTGAGAATGAGTACTCGAATCCTGGGTAGCTCGCCCTTTGCGACTCTTTTGTTGATATCCTCAGCGGCCTTCGTCACGCTGGCCAGAGAACCCAGATCCATATCCAGAGTTTCATGCTTATGATTTGCCGGCGCCTGTCTGAGCGTGGACGTCAGTTGAGTTGCAGTAGCAGCCTTTCGAACGGTGTAGATGCTGGTGTAATTCGACGCCAAATCTGGGGTTTTAAGTATGTGCTGCACAATGGCTGTGCCGAGGCCGCCATTGGCACCGGTTACCAGCACTGTTCCTTTCGATGTCATTGTGAATCCTGGGTTGTCTTCTTAATATTGCTCTACACAGACTGCTATAGGGACATCTCATGACGACGTACGACATGATCTATTTAACTACACAAAAACCTACGGTCTGTACTCAAAAGATTGATTAGGGAGACATCAACCAACATCTACGAATGCGGACTTTGAAACCACTCAGTGAAGGGTTCTTCTACAGGCGGCGGGTCCAATGATTGCAAAAAAATCTGCTCCGCGCTCCGCGTACAGCTAATGTTTGACCCTAATTACAACCATGGATGACAAATTCCGCAGGAATAGGAGGAATGATAAATGAATGATAGTGATGGTAGTAAACTCTCCGGGAGGTTACAAATCAAGGAAGGAAGTCCGCATTCATTCTAAGCTTTGCGCGAGGTTGTCCGCTTTTGACGATCATAAAGCGAAAACGAAGAGCGGACTTGTGGCGGAATATGCTTATTTGGCTAATTTTCAAGGTTAAGCATTCTGCTGCAAAATTGATTAAACGGCTATATTGAATTCTTCCAAACAAATTTCTTGAAGCCAATCTTCTATAATTTTTGTATGTTGACAGAGCTTTAGGTCTTTTGACATGTTGATCAGGAGAGTCCTGGTGATATGAGGGAAGATACCCATAGTGAACCCACATGCGTGGCGTCTTCATATGGATGTCGGTGTTTCAATCAGAAGAGGGAGATTTCAGATACCTAGGCAAAAACAAATTCACTTTCATTAACACCTGTATATTCTTCCTTTCCTAACTGGTATATGCATATGGATATTACTAAAGGCCTGGTCCTTTAACGCTGATCAGGATGCTTGCTGTGTATTTCGTACCAAGGACGCAGTTGAAATTATCAAGCCTAACGGATCTTGTTCCGAGCTTATACAGTAGTATTAGATACATAAGATCTTGGGTGCCTGACTGAATAGGTTAGGTGCAGGATGAATCCCGCGTATCCTCCAAAATCCGCAACCACTTCCCACATTGATCAATGCTTAAGGAGTCCCACTTTTCCGATGAGATACGATACCCCTGCTGCTTAACCGAAAACCGCGATTTCCCGATGTCCTTTTATATCTTCCTCCTGTTTGAAGAGGGTGTGCAGTTGGTCCAGGCATACATGCATCGCCAACCATTAACCACCCTGTATCTATCGTAATAGGCCACTTATATACAAACCCGTTAGGAGATCAACAACACAAGTACGATGGCGAGCAAGGCGAAGCGCAGAGAACCCTTTGGGCTCTCGCTACTCCTGCTGCTTCCGCCATCTCCAACATGGCCATGATTTGTACTTCCGTCAATCTCAATCCTCAAATCATCTGTCAAGCCGGATGGCTGACAAATGGTACCAGCGGGACATGCCATAACGGCACTCCACTCTCCACTTGCACATCTCTGCCATGAATTTGTCATACAGCTCCACTTCCCTTCGGGAGAACACGAAGCGCCGGGAGGCTGCTGACGGCGATGGGCCAAATGTCTATACAAGTCGCTGCTGAATGCCGACCCCGAAGCCGGCCGGGCGGATGAGAGTAGTGGAGACGCGAAACAGAAGGAGAAGAAGATATTGGTTGCCACAGAAAATTGCCACCATGATACTGAAGAGGGTGATTTTTTCATCGTAAATAGCAATGGAGCACCGTATGGAGCGCTCCGTATATGTCGGAGTGGGAATCGGGTTGTGGATCGATTTCGGGACGGAGGTGTGGGGCGCAGAGCCGTAAAAGCGAACAGCCAATCTTCTCGTCATATGATGATGTTGCGCTCATATGTCCGAGGATAGTATGGTGAGGAGGAATAAAATAGATGAGGGCGTGCGATGCATCATTTATAGACATTTCCGCCATGTTGTTTGCATGCGAAAGAGAATGTGAATTGCTACCCCTATCCAGATTGGCCGTGGATGAATGCCGTAGGTGAGTCGTACATGATAAAGAGCCTGATGAATTATAATAAATGGTATTCATGGGCTAATAAGGACCTCAGATATGCCTCACAAATACTGACGTCTTTGTGCTCTTATGATAGCCATGTATCACTGCGTCGCGATGCGCTGAATCGTGGGATGTGCTAGGTACGGGGGAAGTACTGAGCGTGACACCCTTGGTGCTGGTGGGTTGGAACCTATCTTTAAATGAACAGATCGGAGTCCACGAGCTCCGATATAAGGCATAAGATAGACGCCAGGAGCACCTGGGTGTAGTTGGAATGCACCTTACATTGTTATCTTCCTCTCGCATCATCCACCCAAGTCCCTTCATAGCCGCCACACCACGCATCACCCACATTGTCAACCACTCGAGTATACCCGTCATATTCTCAACATAACGCCGCTTTTAAACCCCCTCATATCCACCAGCCCAGGCCTTTAGTACTGCCATCCTCGCATGTTGCTCCCTAAGCTTGCGCTTCTGCGCTCTCCGCCGCAGCAGTAGCACGACAACAACCAACGTCGTAGCTAGTGCAATGCCAGCAACCAAAGTAGATACCACTATGAGGGTTTGTTTCTCGGAGGCTGGATCTCGGGGTAGTTCGGTCATGGTTGTGGCGTTGAGCCGGTTTGCAGATTTGTGGTTCAGTGAGGGACCGATGATGACGTCCATGATGAAGAGTATCCGACTTTTTCTTTCTTTTTCTTCTTCTTCTTTCTTAAATCTCTCTGCTTCTTTCCCGGTTGGTGATTGTGAGTTGAACGGTAGATGGTCCTAGTTTGTAGAGGTTAGATGATGCAGCTCGGGAGGCCAGGATGCATGGCTGTTCTTACAGAGGTTGAGGTTCGACGATTGCTGAGAATGAGTTGCTTCGCTTCCTGCGTCTTGCTTCTTGTGATGCGCAATGCCAGGTTTCATGGGTAGATGAGAGAAAAAAAAGCCAAGAAATATGATCTTGTTGTAAAAAGGAATTCACGTTCCTCTACGATTATGGGCTTTCCGAATGAGGCGCGTTTCATTCCCGTTTGCCTATTGTTGTCGGGAAGATGCTTGGGATTGTCCTACACGCATTGCCGCCAACCGGGCTTAATATTGTCTCGGCTAAGCGAAACAAAGCATCTATCCGCCAACAGCTTTCCAAAAGGCCAGCAGATTCGGCAATGCCGATAAAAAGTAAACAAGCACCTTAATCTAACGATGTTAATCAGCGAAATTCAGGCACTGTTGTAGACATGCTTCTGTTTCTGGTTGTGTAAATTAAGATCCTCTATTGGTGATATTGATGGTATTAGGTACATATTAGGTGGTGCAACGCTTCCCAGCCCTTGGTGTGCGTTGTGACGGAAGCACTGGGGACGGCCAGTTCGGCCAGAAGGATCCATGTTTGCTCGCCGTCAACCAACTCCCAAATGAAGATTCGTTTGAATGCGTCTAAGCAAAGCGAATGTGTAACGCCATTAAATAATCATACTTTTTATCCCCCTCCCCTGAGTTTCATATATACCTCAAAAAAGTTGTGTGAATATGTACGGCCGAAGCGTGTGAGTCTTGGTCTCATTGCCTTACTCGTGATATCGTTGCATAGCATCCAGATCATCCCCCAGGGACATGGTCTCTAGGATCGTGGTCGGTATTGGCGTGGGACAGTACCGTTCCACGGAGGGTAGGTGGTGCGCCACATTCCATCATCGTGTGTTCTTGACGACGATGTGAAGATGGTTGTAAAGGTAGAGGCCAGAGTGGGCAACGTGGTGGTTGTTGCAAAGGATGACGACACCACCGTGCTGTTATATGACCAACTATGAGTGGTGGTTGGATACGCTGTCCAAGTGATGGGCACATTGGTGGTCTCCTGGGACGAACTAGGTGATGACACTGATGAGGTTGTCGTCGTCCTGGAGACAGTCGCGCTGGAGGGCGTCGAAGTTGTTGTCTTGGATAAGATGGTCGTACTAGAAGACGTCAAAGTTGTAGTCTTGGATGAGACAGTTGTGCTGGAAGACGTCGAAGTTGTTGTCTTGGATGAGGTAGTTGTGCTGGAAGACCTCAAAGTTGTCGTGGCCTCTGAAGATGATGCAGAGGTAGTGGATGACTTGGTTGTTGGCGCCACAGTCGACTTCGGCGTGACGGTGACTGTCTGTGTCACCTTTCCAGTCATGTCGACGATGGAAATTGTTTTTGGGATTGTGTGAGTGATGGTTGAGGGTTTCACAGTGTGAGTGACAGTCACAGGAGTCTTCGTTTTCACAACTGTCTCAATGACAGTGACGACGCCGTCGCCTCCATCACCATCGCCTCCTTCGTCCCCGTTGCCTGGCTGGTCATTGCCTGGCTCCAATGGCACAACTGAGTAAGTAGGCTTCTTTTGAGCATCTGCCGCCGCAGCGCGTAGATTGAGAGCAGGTTGTGGAAGTGCAGCGACGGCAGAGAGGCAAGTCGAAAGGACAAGGATCAGAGAGATGGATCCGCGCATCTTGAAGTTCCTCTTATAAGGTGTGCTGTGATGCAGGCATATAGTGGAATGTCAAGGACTGAGACCAGAGGAAGAAAATAGGAATAGGAAGTGATCGACTTGACAACCTCGTATTTGGTCAATAAGAATCCCAGCAATTTGACAGGAGAGAGACTTCAGAGGGAATCATGGCATGCAGATCGGGGCGACTTTGCCCATTTTCTTTAAACTGATGGAAAAGCTGTGGCTGGTAAATTTGGTGGTTGGCATTTCGGGATCGGCCGCCCGCTAAAGTCTTGGTAACAAGGGTTGCGCTTGTGGGGCGCAGGCGCAAAGGCTCTGATCACAGGGGGGAGTCTAACAACCTACCAGCCACCAGCCACTTCTTTTGCGTCTCGGCATGGCATGGACTGCACGAGTCAATATCAACAGCATGAAGGGAAAAAAAAGAATGGCAAAATTCGAGGCTACTTTGTTGGTGTCATAAGGCATAAATCTGTGTGCCACCCAAAGGAATTTTGTTCAGATCGGTTGGATACGGTTGTGGCGCACGCCGTCGTACGTACGCGTTTGTACATCTGGCATTGCGCAACTGGTGTGGCGCTGTCAAAAGTTGTGTCACGATGCTCTGTGCGTGCCTCTGGATTGTCAGTGATCCACTGCTGGCTGAGGTTGGAATCACCCACGTAAGTCATGGAACAGAATCGAAGAGATGGAAGATCACAGAGCACACGCCGTTGGCTCACGTCTACTTCGTAGCAAGAGAATCGACAGCAGCATATGACAAACGAATGACAAACATTTGAACGCTCCTTGATGGTCATGCTTGACCGTTGCGCCATGCTTGTCGTGGCGAGCGCCACACTTGAGAGCTTGCAGGCGGATGATCAGCTGCTCCAGTAGGGCCCAAAGCCTCTCCAGCGCTATCTATGTATAGCTGAGTGATGAGTCCAGTGCCTTCACAACGGCGCAACGACTACCTTAGTAGGTCCACTCAGCCACGACCCTCTGTCTCCACCAAGGATGCAATATGGATTACCACTCAAGGCACACTGTTCCATCCAGTTGGAACCTACAAAAGCCAGCCAGCGCGACGACCTGGCCCGACCTAATAAACCCTCAGGGCTCTCTTAAGCTCTGTCCACAGACCCGTGATCCTCTGCGTTCGAGACTGACAAATTCAACCGGTTCCTGATTGATTGCAACACCATGTCTTACTACGGATATGGCCAGCCCTACGGCCGTAAGTGCCCCGCATGAAAAGGTGCTTGCTTATCGTTGTTGGATCACCACACGCGTGAGGCAGCCCTGGTCTCGCGTCTCCCATGTCTGACACATTTCGCAGAACCGCCGCCTCCCCAGGGCTATGGCCAGTATCCTCCCCAGCAGGGGCAGTATCCGCCTCCTCAAGGGCCTCCCCAGGGAGCTCCTCAAGGGCAGTACCCGCCACCTCAGGGTCAGTATCCGCCTCAAGCCCAACATGGCCAGTATGGCCAGTATCCCCCTCAGCAGCAGCAACAGGGAGGATATTATCAATCGCCTCCCCCGCCCCCGCCAGGCCAGTACCCCCCGCCGCAAGCTCCTTACGGCCAGCCGCCGCCTCAACAATATGGAGCTCCTCCTCCTCACCAGCAACCGTACGGGCATCATTCCCCGGCGCCGCCTCCGGGCCAATATGGCGCTCCTCCTCCTCCAGCCGGCAGTCCCTACGGCGCTCCTCCCCACGGGGCACCGTACGGAGCTCCGGCGTTTCCACCGACCCCGCCATCGCTTGGCTACGGACCCCCGCAACTCATTCAATGGGATGGCTCTGCCGATGCGCAGGCTCTGCGGGCTGCCATGAAGGGCTTCGGAACCGACGAGAAGGCGCTGATCAAGATCTTGTCCAACAAGGACCCACTGCAGATTGAAGTCCTCCGGTCTACATTCGAACGCAACTTCAAGCGCAAACTGGTGGACGACCTTAAGAAGGAAACGAGCGGGTGGTTCGAGGCGGG
Source organism: Hypomyces perniciosus (assembly GCA_008477525.1). Lineage (NCBI taxonomy): Eukaryota > Fungi > Ascomycota > Sordariomycetes > Hypocreales > Hypocreaceae > Hypomyces > Hypomyces perniciosus. The sequence continues at coordinate 2,297,773 of SPDT01000006.1, forward strand.
TCTCGTACAGCTTGCACGCGGACCCCTTCTCTCCGACGTACACAATTTGTTCGGTGCCATATCTGGTCCGGGAACGAAAGAAGTCGTCCTCAACGATGTTCTGCTCTCGAGATCCAACGCCGATATCAAGGCCATCAAGAGCGCATACTTCCACACATTCCGACGGAGCCTAGAGGAGGATGTTAGGGGAGACCTCAGCATGAAGACAGAGAGACATTTTATGATGGTTCTTGCAGCGAATAGGGCTGAGGACACCGCGCCAGTCAATCCTCAGCAGGTGGAAACCGACGTCATGGAGATCTACAAAGCAACAGAGGGCAAGATGGGCACCGATGAGCTCCTGGTGTGCAACATCCTGAGCAGCAGGAATGACAATCAGATTCGTGCCATCGCGCACACATACAAGCAGAAGTTCCGCCGCGATCTGGAGCAAGTCATCAAGAGCGTAAGTTTTATCACCAAAAGCACCGCACGTTGGTTGAAATCACAAGCTAATATCGCTACAGGAGTTCTCGGGTCATATGGAGGATGCGCTTCTGTTCCAGTTGCGCCACGCCGTGGACAAGTACATGCACGCCGCCAAGCTCCTTGAAGATTCCATGGCAGGCCTTGGCACCAAGGATCACCTCCTTGTTGCTCGTGTGGTCAGATTCCACTGGGACCGAAACGAGCTGGCCAACGTCAAGGGGGCTTACCACCAGAAATATGGAAGGAGCCTGTCTGGTCGCATCAAGGGCGAGACATCTGGTGATTACGAAAGGCTGATGGTAGCATGCATTGGAGAGCAATGATGATTCTTAATGAATGTATGCGTCACGGTTGTTCGGGGCGTAGGGCTGGGAAGGCGAAGTCGTAATATCACTGCGTTCATCAACCCGATCGATCACTAGAGGATTAGGGGCGTTTTTGGGAAGCCCTTCACATTGTGGGCGCAAAATTGTAGGCCACTTGGTTAGATACGACTGGTCTCTGGGAAGGAAGGCTGGATAGGATGGCAGAATCAGTGTTGTCAAGTCGAGGTCGTCATCTCCGAGTGCTGGTGACCGACAAGGAGCTTTCACACAAGCCACGAAGCGAAGTGAAGCAATCGAAGAAGGATCGAATGAAGCACGGCACCGGCCATGATGAAAGACTGGACTCTGAACCAGCGCAAATTGGCCGCCGCGTATTCCCATATTGTCATCAGAGCTGCCCAATTCGTGTGTTTGCTGTTCAGTCGAGAGAACAATGATACGGAAGCTTCCTCGTGATGCTTTGGTGTTGTCGTACACCAACAACAATATGAACAGCAGCAATAATCGAGCACTTGCTGTCGACGAATTCATCCGATCTATGCTCCTTCCATTCACTGCAAGTTGGCTGCTGCTAGGCAGGTGGTGAATAGAGCTCCTCTATTGTCTATTCAACCACGCCTGCTTGACAGGAGGGAGAGTGACCTTTTCCGTCATACACACTTCCCTCGGCAACCATCATTGAGGCGATGCTGTTTGATGTGCTTCGAGGATGGGACTTTCTCGATCGCGAGTCACTGATTTCTCGGCAGCATACATAAACGCGGCATCGTCCATCTGCTTCCTTCAACTGGACTCACTACCGCACGCATGTCGACGCATTATTCCGATCAAGCAGTCCTTTCATCTGGGTATTTGCAGCATTATCTCTACAACCACACTACTCGCACTCCATCGCGAGTAGGCGCATCGCAATGAAGACCGAGGCAACAGACAACACAGCGGCGGACCTGGTCAGCATCCCATCGCCAGAAGTCTTCGCCCCTGCGGTGCCCCTTATTATTGCTCCCAATCTCAAGTGGACTCCACAAGACGACATGTGTGCCATGTTGTTTGGTCCCTGGAATAACTTGCCTTGCTACGACCACATCAACGAGGCGGCTCTCTTGAGGGACCTCGATAGCGCCATCGTCCTCTTTGAAGCCCGGATCCAGCACAGTGATGTCGGTTTCCGAGCCTGGCGGGAACGCCACAAGCAAGCCATGGAGGCTGGCCTTGCGCATATACCCGGGTTTCCATGTCTCCAAATATTCCGCGACGGCAAGCGCATCTGGAAGAATGAGGCGTGGGAGCAGCGATACCACTACCTGGTCTACCAGCGCAATCAGATTGTCGAGGGGCGCCTTTTCAGGCTCCTGATGTTGCCTCGATACGCACGAGAGAACTTCTTTGGCGAGTGTCCCGCCCCTGCGAGGGCGACATTAAAGAAACGTGGGCGAGGATCTTATAGTCGACCTCTGGGGTTGAAGTGCGACTGGTGGAAGCCGTTGGATTTCCTGTTGGAGAGAGCAGCTGGAACTTGGCGGATGAACGTTGCGGAGGTGAAGGCACGGTTTTGGATGGATGATCACTCGGCTAGCGTCAAGACTCGGTCCCGGGAGGTTGCGATGGAAGATGAGGGATCAAAGGAGCCAGTCGTTGAGAAGGAAAACATTGTGCCACTTGTCACAGCCGCCGAGTTGCCACCAAGTCTTTTTCAGCCGCCCGTTTCCAGTCTTTTGGTGCAAGGGAGTTTGGGACTATCGTTTTGATGTGTGGGGAAGACAGAAGAGAGTAGGATTGCGCATTGTTCCTTGTTCTTTGTTCTCTGTGTTTTGCCTCATGGAACATGTATCATTATGAACTTGTCGTTCTTTCTTTTATCAGGAAGTGCGCATTGGCATAGACTATTTATTAGTACTCCATACCTAGGTAGTTTCGAGAGTTGAGGAGCAAACTTGGGAACCTATTTCTTTGTCTCTGTCACAAGTTACTAATGCTCGTGGGCATGCAGAGGTGCATACTATATCGAGTCGGTATATCTGTCCTATTAGTAATAAGCCAACGCCCCTAATAGTACTCCGTAGTACATTATGCATATTAGTAGTAGTGCGGATCAACTACCTAAACAGTCATAGTTAGTTGGCCTGGTATAAGGTGCAATATATAAGTAGTGGAGCCTCTTCGTCCAGGTTTAATAATGACTCATTAAATAATCTGGGCTTTTGTAGTAGCTCTGTGTTCTATGCAGCTAATTGTAGCTTCAGAAAATCTGACGTATAGCCAAGGGTCCTCTATTAAAGAACTGGGTCGCATTCGTCCCCGTGCATTAATACAAGCCAACAAGCAAACTTTATTAGCGGCTGCACTGAGGCTTTAGCTAGCGCACCAACCAATTTCTCTTTCAACTTACTGCTTGGCTTTACGGAGTAGATTGCTTTAGGCTAATTAAATCTACTATTAAGCAGTTGCGGCCTAAAACTTCAGGTATAAATAGCATTGAGGCCGCCCTTATTACTCCGTATTACATTATATTATGTATTAGTGTATATTATCTGCTAGCGTCTTCGGACTAGTTTCTTCGCCAAGCCCCTCCTGATTTTCACCAACCCTACTTATTTTAACTAGCTCTCCCCCCCCGAAATTATCCTTCTTTTTACCGCACCCACTTTGCATCAGCAATGCCCAGGCGATTCTGAATGCTGACGCTTACAGATTACTGCATTTGGTGTAACCCCACCGAGTCCTATAAGCTTACTGAGAATAGGGATATTAGGTACCTACCTAATCAGACCTAAAGCATACGATCTGCCCATGCCAAATTTTGGGACTTCTCTTCCAAGTGAAAAAAGAGAGGCGGCACAACTTGCTGGTGTCACCTTCACGCGCCATGGTAGCAGCTCCTGCGGCTGTGGTATCTGACTTAGTTTCTCCTCATGCACCTCAGCGTCCTTCGGAGAATTCAACTTCGTGCTTACCACCAGGAACGCGTGAGAGCCTCGCATCGGTTGCGGCGACGCTGAAGGCCAGGATGTCAGCATCGTCACCCGCTGTAGCGGCGCCACTGCCGACCAGTCAGCACCAAACGACAACTCCAATTATGGGGACGAATACGACATTGGAACAGCAGGCTTCACAAACGCCTACTCCTGCGTCTACACCTGTACCTGTACCTGCGACCGTGCCTCGGTCGTCTCCAGCAAATGTTCCTGCTTCCTCAGCGCCAGTTGCTGCTCCTGTCCCTGTCGCGGCGGTTAATGGCGGCAGCAGCAGCGCTTCTCAGCAGCCAACACCTCCGCTAAATGTGTCTTCTTCTCAACCACCAACGGGCCATGTCTCACCAGCCATAGCTTCGGCGGCGCTGCCTCGACCGGTATCACAGGGACCGCCACGGCTGGGAGGTTTGGCTCATCCTCAAGCATCGTCGTTGCATGTGCCCTCTTTGCCCAGCTTGCCTGCTCCGGGATCAGGTGCAGGACAACCGCGAGGGCGTACCGGCCCTCTTACTTCGCCAACTTTGGACAACAAGCAGCAGGCTCAAGGAGCCATCGAGTCTTGCCCAGAGTATGCCGAACTCATCAATTTGATCCAGAAGACCAATTCTTCCATTGTTCGACAAGCCATTCGGGATCAGTGGCACAAGTGTCTCGTTGGCTCTGAGTACCATACGACTTTTGTTGTAAGTTTCGTCTTTTTTCTTTCCTCTCTTTGCAACTTAGGTGTGCATCTCTAGCCCAAGCCAACCCTTCTCATTTCGTTCATGCTCTTTCATCTCAATGATGAGGGGTGAACGTGCAGTTCGCACCTGACGCAATCCCTTGTGATTTCTGTTTACCCTGATGTGGCAGAATGACTGATATCCTCCAATAGGCAAATGCTATATTTCACCAAGCCAACCCGTCAACTCTCAGTCGGGCTATCCAAGATTTCGGCAATGGACTTGTGAAAACTTCAAAGCATCAGATCATCAAACACTTTGGCATGGGGGACATTGATGAACTGACCAGCGTAATCTTCCCCAAGCTCAGCAACAAATTCATGGACCAGGTACTGGCAAGACGCCTGGAAACCATTGGTGCTCAAGACTTGGTCAACGCGTTGGCGCGAGCTGAGCGTCTCGGATATGATATCCATGATGTCGTCGAGGGAAAGCATGGCAGCCGTGGCGAGCACGTCATTCCATATATGGCCTCTGCAGGCCCACCTCCGGTCCCATCACATCGTGTTCCAGTGCCACCGGCGCCACAGAGTCGGATTCTGAGTTCGCAGCAACATCACTCGACCAAAAATCCCACTTGGGTGTATAGTCCGGGGATGGCTGCACCGGGAATGGCAACTCCGGCCAAACCCCTTCAGGCACCTCCACATGTCGTGCCTTCTCATCCAAATCCGAAACCAATAGTTCAAGGACTAAAAGGCATAGTCTACTGCAACCTTTGCTGTCGTCCCTGTAGCGGACCTACCGCACTCAATTACGTGAGTCCCGTCTGCTGATGACTTCATTGCCTTTGATCAAAGACTAACATGAAGCAACAGCATATCAGAAAGGCCAAGTGCCAGAAGACTGAGAGATATGTGACTTTCGGGAAGGGCGTCTGTATTCATTGCGGATGCGCCTTTGGAGGGGCTGGAGGTTTGGTGTACCACACAAAGAGCGAGGTTTGCGGATCCTACCCGGAGGAAGTACGGCAAAGGATGGTTATAATTCTCGAGAGCTATGACGCCGCCAACAGCCGTCCCCACGACGTTTTTACGCCTGCCCCAAGACCAAGCAGTAGCATTCAACACAAGACACCAGGACAACTGGCGGCCACAGCATCGACCCCCACGCCCACCAAAGCCATTGCTCCTGCTTCTACTCCTTCAAGCAACGACCCGTATGCCAAGCTCACGCCAGAGGAACGAGAGCGATTCGAAGCGGAGATGAGGCAAGGAGAAGAGTTCTATGGCAGATTGATGCAAGAGGCAATGAAGCTTTCGAAGCCGCATCAAGACGAGGAGCTTGCTAAGCTCAAGAATAGGTACAACACTAGGCAGAGCATGACTCGCAAAAAGTATGGTATCCGACTGCGCGAACGACGTTCACAAGCGGAGATTGAAGCGGAGCGCAGTCGTCTTTTTGGACCGTCAGACGCCAACGCCAATGGGCATGCGGCAAAGAAAGCTCGGATTGACCACGAGGGACAAGCCAGAGTGACGCAATCGGGTGGCCCCATTACTCAGACGGAGTCACCACGCAAAAGAGTCCCTATGGCCGAGATGGGGGGCTTGTCTGAGTCCTCGGCTACGGCTGAACTGGTGGACCCCACGGCGTCCATGGCTCCGTCCCGGTCACAGCACTTGCAGCAACCCAACCACCCTTCAAACGGTCCTGCTATCAAAGCGATAATCCAGGGAGCTCCGCAGGCAGCTAGTCAGGGAACGTCTGGTGATCCTATGCGGATTGACACCAGCGATGACAGCGATACGGATTCGGATGACGAGGATATTCCCGCCAAGGCCATAGCGGTCTAAAGCTGAAGACGACGCATTGACTTCTATATCCACAGACTGATGGTGGATTATCGGGACGTCAATCATAGAAGCAACAGTTGTGTTGCATGCATCCATGCTTTCACCAAGCAACAAAGGACAGCACCACGTCTAGACACTAGTGGTTGTGGTATTCTTTATATTAGCTTAATGGTGGCGTTTGGTAATGGTATTGAAGTTGCGTTGGCATTTGCGGATGGTTTTTTCATGGATTTGGTCGTCTTGGGAGGATAGGGCCGAAACAAACGCACGGATGACGCATGGTTAAGGCGCACATGGATACCACACATTTGCACAATTGAGCTCGCACCTGTGGGGAGCACTTTTTCTTCTTCTTCTTTTAAACGGCGGATTGGCATGGCGTTTGGTAAAGAGCAGAAACGAGCAACCTCGGGGGGAATGATATAAAGGGTGCGTTACATTGTGTGCTCGACTTGTGTGGTGATCTGCATCAAGTTGGGACGCATTGAGGCGGAGATACCCGTCATTGATATCATATTTGCTTACTCAATCGAGAACTACTACTATCTAGATAGATAATGAACCGAGTCTCCTGGCTCTTCGCATACATGAACTTTCGGACAGGTGAGGCGTCGATGTGGTAATTATACTCGCTATGAACCTGCGACGTAGGCTTGAAGCTTACTTCGTAGAAGTTTTCGATAAACAACGGACAGGCTAGATGCTTATTAACAATTAATGTGAGATTTTAACTTTTACTCCACATAATATATAGACATAGTTCGTAGTACTAGTACGAAGTAGTAGTACTCGTAAATAATACTATTATTACTATTACATACTACTACGAGTACTATCGATAGTGCGTCTGGTGATAGTAATATTCGCAGGGTTGTGTTATCGAAACAGCGCACCCAAATAGGCAACTCCATCTTCGCAAAACGTGGTTTTCGATTTCTAATATGAGCGCAGCGGTATGACCGACTAGCAGAAAGACTCAGATGGTTGTCGGATTCTTTTTTTTCTTCTTCTTCTTCTTCTTCTTTCTTATTCTTTCAAAGAGGGGCACCCAAGAAGGTTCACTGATTCACGACGTTTCATCCACTTACACATGCAAGACGGGGTCTCAGACTCCTCGCACAGCAAGGAAGAACGCAGCAGGCTCGGTGATAAACCAGCATGGCGAGGCGCTCTACGGGTGGCACTACAGCAGATGCGCAGTAGCACAGGGCGCTATATTCTAGCGGATCAGCACTGCAAAGCCCCTAAAGTATGAGGCTTGTGGCACTCTGTTCACAGTAGTCCAGGCTAAAACATGGCGCTGCAGCTGCCGGGGGGGATTGAATTAATACTACTCTGTATGTACTACTACTTCGTACTATAGGTACCTATAGGTAGTATAGGATTGGCCCCAATCAGGACTAGTTGGCCGCATGGGATCCTAGCCAGCTAGAGTTCAGACGACTCATGAATCCCTGCCAACTGCCTACCTTACTTGCTTACTCCGTACTATTTCCCGAATCCCAACCCTGTCCTCTTTTTCCTAACAACTTCGCTCCCGGTTTATCAACAAACGTCCGTGCCATGGTGGTGCGCGAAAAAAAAATGGACAAGGACACCTTTTGCATGCTCAGCGTGAACGGGCGAAGAGCGGAAAGGCGGTTCCGCCGCCGCCGCCGCCACCGAATTTAGGACGCCCAGAGGAGAGGAGAATCCATCCCCGCAGGATGTGCGATTGCGAATACGGAGTACGGAGTAGTAATAGAGGAGTACGAGCGCGTACGTTGCAAACGCAGACTTGGGAACAGGATGGAACATGAAGCGAAACGAAGACGGACGAAACAACAACCCCCAACTGGGGCTCCTCTTTCTGCGGTCACGGCACATGGTGTTTTGTTCAAGTCCGGGCTCCTTTGAAACGCGCCTGCACTGTCGCCTCCGCCTCGGCGCAGTAGGATGAGATCACCTCCCGTCTTTAGTTGAGCCTACAGGTGCGGATCGTCTCACATCCCACGTGCAACTGACGATAGTACATATGTATGTCAGCGGCTTGTTATGAGTCATCATCAGCCCCGTCCGTTGGGCAATTTCTAGAACAGAGCATAATAGCACGAAACATGGCTGGTGTTGGCACGACCTTCACTCTCGCGCTTTCACTCTCACATTCTCACACCACCTATGGGGGCCATTCGTTCGGCGCCGTCGCCGCGTCACGCTCTTATGCCGCTGTTTCGGTGCGGCAGAGCCTGGTGGATTGTCACCGAGCCTTGGTAATTGTTTCGAGAGCCCGTCCTCGGAGTCCTATCGTGTTGCAATCCACGATGCTCTGTTTTATTGGTAGCTCACCTTGTCTTCTTCTTCTTCTTCTTCTTCTTCTTCTTCTTCTCCTTCTTCTCCTTCTTCTCCTTCTTCACGACTTTATTACTACATCCTTCCCCTCCACAATACATTCCCTGTCTCGCCCTGTTTTCTCTCGCCATTAGACTCTTTCTTATCTGGCTAGTTCCACCGTCAGACGTCCGTGAGCTGCAGAAGCGGTGAAAATGACCCAACTCCCGCCCCTCTTCTGTCTTCTGTCTTTCCTTTCCTCTCTCTTATACTACTACTGCTGCTATTCTCTCTCTCTCTCTCTCTCTCTCTCTCTTTTACGTCTGAGTTGCTCTCGTATCAACACCACGAGCTAGGGCCGGACAGCAGTAGCCATCGATTCCAATCGTATTCGGCACGATAGAAATATCATTGCACCATGGTTTCCTTTTACAAGCCAAACACTATCAGTCGGCCCATGTCTGGGCTTAGTCGTCTCACTCTTAACAAGAAGTTACCACCATTGCCCAAGCTACCCGAGTCAGAGATAGCCACTGTTCTTGTAGGCTCCAAGATGCGCAGCTTCCAAGTTAACCGCCAGCTTCTTTGCGAAGCCTCCCCTTTCTTCCGCGAGCGTCTTGAGGACCCATTCCACTCCCAAACTATCTCACTATGGTTGCCCAGCGAGTCATCCGCCATGTTTGCCCTATTCGTTGAGTGGCTGCACTCTCCACATAGTTTCCGAGGTTATCTGGACGACGTCATTACTGCAGCCCACGAGACGAGCGAACGGGCATCTCAGGACATACATTGGGCCATTGTTCACCTTCACCTCTTCGCCTCGCAGCTCTCCTTACACTCGCTACAGGATTTAGCCATGGATGCCATTCAAGACCTTTATCTCAAATGTGACTGGGATGTCCCGCCCAGGCTTGTTGTTTACCTTTACACCGAATGCGAAGCCGGGCCCGCTGTACGCCTACGCCGCTGGGCTGTTGCCATGGTTGCCTTCTCCCTGGCCGTAGGCTGCCAACTCAAGTTCCACCCTCAAGATATGGCTACGTCGGATCCGAATCAGTTCCACGCCCTCTTCAAGTCAATACCCGAGTTCGCCCGCGACTATGCCACGCACATTGGAAACATGAACGCAGCAGGTCACGATGTTCGCTTCAAGAACCCGCAGCTGCGCATCTCGGCCAACCAGCTCCGAAACGAGGGGCGGGCTTTCGGCTTTCGCGAGTGTTCGTTTCACTCGCATCGTGCTGCCGTCGGAGAGGGACTATGTCCACACACAGCCATCAGAACGCCGAGCAGGATAATGAGCGAGCCCGATATGCCGTCAAGGTGGTCGAGGTGCAAGCGGCGAAATGGGTCACGATCTCTGTTTTCGTGGCATAGCGAGAAGAATGAGAAGAAGAGCTTCGTCCAGTCTATTGCGAGCACGTTCATGGCCCGGATGCCGTGAAACTGGGAGACATGCGCTCCTTCCCCCCTCCCTCCCCTCCTCCCTCCCCCCCCCTGGCTCCACAGCCAGTACTATCAGGACCTACTATATCCTGTGACGCAAGTGGTCGCGTCAACTATGATATCCCATTTCAGTTGTCTTGTCCTTTGAAACAAGTCAAGTTCTGAAAGGTGCCCGAGCTCCGCAGAAGTGGCCTCGGAGAACACACTCCTGAGCCGCCAACCTGGAATTGCCCGAACTGCCTCGGGGAATGATAGTCGAAGACTCAATTCAGGCTCATTGGCATCTAATGGCGGGTTCTCCCTGCCATGGAGCAATGCACAAGAGTCACTGACACTTATTCCCAGCCGGCTCATTGTCACTGACTCAGGCCTTGGGATGTTGCCGTCTCATCATATGAGAGAGACCACTATACATTCCTTAATGACTTCATGATTGTGATGAAAAGCTAGGGTACCTAGTCTGAGCACGCCTGAACTAGTGTCCTATAATGTCTACTTCACGTTCACATGCATGAGAATATGTGCCTACGAGGACAAATATATTTAGATTTCTACACCATTTGCAAGACGCACTTAGGATGGTACACTTTAATACGAAGTAGCGAATGGATGGTTCATGATCCACTACGCGTTCCCCAAGACACCAACCTCTTCATTTTTCAATTTTTTTTTTCTTTTCTATTGAATCACTCGAGAGACAAATGAAAAATATCATCAAGGTGTCAAAAAAACTGTGTCCGATATATCGTAAAAGTTGTGGGCTACAGCTAGGCACACAAAGTGAGAGCCTCTAAACCATTCCCACTCAATGCATGAGGACGAGCTCAAAAACAATTTTGCATGCCCGGTGGATAGGGCACTGACATGTATATCGTATCCTTCATCAAGACCATGTTTCCATCACGGTGAAACGTAAATGCACAATAAACAATGAACTCAGCCTGTTCAGCTTTGACCCCAATCGCTAGATGGCTCATGCCATTCAAGACTTGCAAGCAACGAAGGGGGGATCGGTGGGACAGGACAAAAAATGCAATAACATTTCCGGAGGCGTTGTCGTAGACCTCGATATCCATCGTTCATTCATAAAAATCATCATGGGTATCCGTCACAATCGAAACCCGGTACCAACGTCATAGATCCATCCAAGAAAAGAAATGCCAAAAGAAAAAAGAATGTACGTGAGTCTAGAGTAGATCGAAATCCTCTTTGAGAGAATGCGATATCTAGTCCTCTGGTATATAACGATTGGAAAGGAAAAAAACACGTAGTCGCATGGAATTCGCTGTCATCTAGATGTCGCGGCGCAAGCAGATGGTGGTATGTATCCGTCTTCCAAGATGGATTGGACAACGTCCATAAGATCGTCAAGAATCATGAGGTAGATGAGCCTCATCAATGTGCACAAAAGGAGTGGCATGATCAGAAAGGCGACTGAGACCGCCGGCGCGATGGGTCGCGACGGCGAAAGTCTTTGAGTCGCTCATCAATGTAAGCAAGACGGCTTCGCAAAGATGACTTTGTTGGTGTTGTCTCAGCATCGGCAGGCTGTTGGACGGTAGCAAAGGGTCGACGTATGACACCAAAGTCAATAGCAGAAATGCTTGCCGATCGCCGATTCGGAAAAGAAGAGCTCGCGTTGGCGGCAGAAAATGGCGAACCCAGTCTGTGCGGTATCTCCGCCGGAGGTGGAGCAAGGTTCAACGGAGTCTTGCTTTTGGCCGCCTCGTTCTCGCCAGAGGCGGGAGCCTTCGACGCCTCAAAAAGCTCCTGTAGGTTGGTTCGGGGGACGAAAAGAGTGTCGCGCTGATTCGAAGCAGTGGAGCTAAACTCGGGAAATGGTGTTTCCAGGCTTGAACCAGCGCTCTTCGCAGATGGATCTGTCCAGAAGTCTGAGCCAAGACTCGGCCGTTTGGTCCTCCAGGGTTCCAATGCCGACAGCCTAGACCTTCGTCTTTGTGTGCTGGATCGGCTGTTGTTGAGCCTCGCTGGAGATCCAAGGCTGCGCCGCCTGGTACCGACAGTGTGGCTCTGCCTCTGCTCTAGGCCCACGCCAAAGCTGCTTGTTAGTGGGTTGGATGAGCTAGGACCATAACTTCTAGCTATGAACGGGGACCCTAGTCGAGCGCTTCCAGGGTTTGTAGTATCCATGCCCGTCGCGGAAGCAGTGGCTTCAGCAGGCGCTGGTGTCTGAATTTTGGCCATTGGCTCAGGTTGAGATCTAGTGAGCTGCGCCAAAGGCCCATTGGGCTGCATAGATTCGCAGGTGCTCATAGCCAAAGACAAAACCATGTCATTGCCTGAAAATACTGAAGGTGAACGGAGAGGCGCCAAACGACGATTCCAAAAGCGGCTCGCCGTCCTGCCAAATGGTGTAGGGCTGTGGCCCAGATAGTAGCGATTGCGCGCGGTGGTTGCGACCCCGGCTTTGCACAGCTCTCTGAGGTGAGCACGAGTAGCTGCGCAGCTGTGTGGCCATTGCATATAGGATGCGGGGACATCAAGAGTTGGTGTTATGCTGCCGCTCTTGTTCTCACATTTCGTCTGGGACCTCGAGCCTTTCCAGCTGCGTTTGGCCTCTCTAGCGACGCGCATGCACACTCCGTGCGGAGGGATGCCACTCTTGCCAATTCGGAAAGGAGTGACATGGGGATCTTGTAGATAAGTCATGTATGTAGACCATAGGTGATGGCTCATTGGTCTGGACCACGGTGCCTTCCGTGATCTCTTCTTCGAGGAAATGGGATTGCGCGTCGGTTTCACGGTCTTGTTTGCATCATCTACAGAAAGGATATTTGCAAATTGGTCAGCCTCCTCGATCTCAGGACTGTATTGACTGAAGTCGTCCGAATTCAATGAGTAGCGGCTGAACAGCGAGGCGCTGGTGTGGGTTGAGTGCGCTGTTGATGGCCGACTGGATTCGCACTCTGGACTCGACTCGAGGCTGCTGTAGGCCTGGTCGAGGGACCAGTCCGGAAATCGCTTGGGCGATAGCGAAGGAACTGTGCGAGGCGCTGGGGTCTTTGGGGGGGAGAAAGTTCTCCCGCGAAGTTCCTCATCGGCGTAGTCGGAGAATTCAAAGTCGTATGGGTTAAACCGAGGGAACGGAGTAATTATATCCACCATGTCTTCGTCAAGCAAGCGAGGTTCCTCGATGCTGGGGATAGGGACGTCGGCTGTAGCGACCGATGCAAGAAATTGCTGGGTAGGGGCGTTTAGTTGAGATGCATTCCGCTTCCTGAGTCGAAATCGCGGTCGCGGGGGTGAAGGGGGTCGAGCTTCAATTTCTGCGAAGGGCTCTGGGGTTTTAGGCCCCAGGGACTTGCGGGATGCTCGCGACCGAGGGGCCATAAGGGATTGCAAGGGAGGCATAGTGGGCGACGTGGTATGCGGATGCGCTCAGATGTTTGAGGTTGGGAAAGCTGAGCGAGGGTGCGCGTGCCGGCGGTAATAACAACAGCAGTGCTTCGTAGTAGTAGTAATGCAATAGAGGCAGCTCCAGTTTAGATCCCGCCACAATCAGTGCCGTGCCAAAGACTTAAAGCTGACGACAATGTCTTGGGTCAAGGAATGATGACGAATGTTTTGTTTTGTTTTGTTGTTGTTTATTTGCGCGCGACGTGCGTAGCCGGGAACGCGCTGATAGGATCGATTGAGCTGTGCGAACGAGCGCCAGGCCAGCAGCGACTATGGAGGAAATAAAGCGCCTGGCTTGGAGTGCGATGCGCTCGAGCGAGCGATCGGGTATTATGTATTCATGCGACGATTGAAGGTCAAAAGGAAAACAGCGAGTCGTCGCGAAGGGGGAGTTGTGCGCGGGTTTGGGTCAGGGTTTGGGCCGTATGTGTCGGGTCCTCTGCCTTCTGCCGACGGTTGTGCGGTGAGAAGCAAGGGGGGACGGTCAAGGAAAACTGGTGTCGCTGTCGAGTCTCAAACTGAGCATCGCAATGCGGCGATGGCGCAAATGTCGTCGAGGAAACCAAAAAAATAAGCGCTTCGAACTGGCGATGCTGTCCGAAGCGGCAATTTCGCAAATTGACGACACAGCTGCTCCCCACGGGCGCGGGATCGCTCGCACAGAGGGGACAGCCGCAAAGGAAGGACTGGAATGGAGAAGATGGGGGAGAGAGGCGAGCGGCCCAGGGTACTGCTGGGTTTGTATGTAGGACAGTGGAGAGCCCAGGTGCAGCACCATCAGAGGCACAGCGGAGGCGGGCCTGCTGGAACCAGCAGCGGGTGGCGCGGACCCTCCTGGCGCTCAACTGCTGTGGCTACTGGCCAGTGCTGGCAGTGATCTGGGGCTGCTGAAACCAAGGTCCTCCACCGCAGTTGACTTGCCAGGTTCCACGTTTCCTCCCCGAAAAGAGGGCCCTGAGGGGCCAGGGCCAGGCTGTTGGCGGATGCTAGTGCTTGTGCGAGTTGAGTGACTCGCCCAACCGCTGCGACACGGGCCTGTTCTGTTCTCCGCTTCGCAGGACGAGCGGAGGAGCTCACTCACAGGTAGGTCGAGTTATGTCTGTATTGTCGATGCTGCTGCTGCAAAGGAAGAAGTATTAGTAGGCCTGTGCAGCGTACGAGTCGGGCTGCGTGTCCTTTCAACTCAGTACGTAGTGCTCGTAGATGGTACTGTCTTGACGTGTACTGGGACCTACCTGACAGTCAAATGTCAATGTGTTGTGGCGCGCGAGCAACAGCGGAGCGGGAGAGGCCCAAAACAAAAGCAAGAACACCGATTGAGGCGTTTGAGTCGGTCCGGTCACTGTGTTTCTTGCTCCTGGCTGGAGAATACTACATACTAGATACTAGTACTCGTATAGACTGTTTCTTGTTTCTACCGCACTGCCAGGGGTGAAGTGAGTCTTTGTGACTTATCACCGTCCTGTACTGTGTGAGCGCGCGCCGTGCGGACTTAGATGTCCTTGGTTGGCCAGAGCAGACAGTGCATCCGGGGGGCGTGTGCGTACGTACGTGCGTGGAAGCTGTTAAGAATGGATGCTTTGTCCGCACACTTCCCGATCCGCAGGGCTTTGGAGGGTGTGACGCTCACACTTCCCACATCGGATGCCTCTGCCGTGCAGCCCAGAAGCCATGTATGTACGGAGTATGTACAGTTGATTCCGAAATGCGACAGGTAGCGCCGACAGGTGTTGGACGATTCGATTCGATGCCGATGCAAGGGCTCGGAAGCCCTTCCGGTGTGGACGAAAGGCGGGAGGCTGGGGTCTTTGTCCAGTCGATGCTGGCAAGGTTTTTGCTTCTTGTGTTCCTGCGAGGACAAGGAGTGGATGATGTGGTATGTATGTACTAGTACTAGGCAAGTTTGACGAGAGTGTGAAAATATTGTGAAATACTTCGTACACACTGTACATATCTCGCATTGACAAGTGCTCCTGCAGATACGGAGATTTATCGTGGGTTCGCATCTGGAAGGAGAAAGCCCCATCATGCGGCGAGATGGAGAAGCTTCACGATCAAAATCCCCGCAGAAGAACGAGACAAAAACACACGCCAACGCCGTCATCGTCTTTGTATCTCGATCCTAGACTACTTATGATACTTTGACTTCACCTACAACATGGAAACAATGGCATTGTTTTGCAATTGATCCGCCTTTCACCAGAGAGTCGTCACAGAAAATTTCACCGACATCGATTTCGGCGGTTTATTGAGATAAAGTGGTACGCGAGAGTGACGCGGTTGAGACGCGTCTGTGGAGAATGGCTTACTTAAGTTCAAAAAGCCAGCGCATCTAAAAGCGGGGATTGGCTACAAAGTACTCCGTACAAAGTACATACTCGTACATCACTGGCCTATCAGCTAAGCGATCAATATCACACCTTCATGCTACATGTGAGTACCCTCAGAGGCCGTCCCTATGAACAACCTTTTACCTCAATTGATGCGGTAGAAAGCGGAAGTGTGTCTTCCTGCTTTGGATCTGTGGCCTATTTTTTGATACTCTCAGAGAGATATCTATCAAAGCCCCGGCGAAAATATGGAAGTGCATGCCCTCGATCTCCATTCGGATTACCTAGTACGCAGTGGCTCCATCAATCCAATGAGACCGTGCAGAACATGTAGCAAGCTATTGGACAGCAACCGGGGCTTACGTCCATTGATACGCTTGAAAAGCTCCACGGCATAACTGGATAGGCCAATGAGGGAGTTGCCTATGCATGGAGCAGTGCCAGCAAGACAAGACCAATTGGTGAGTTACCTAGTTGCGAGAGTTGTGGAGAAGGCCTTTCATCTTGCACTCCCATAAGTCAATTCATTTGTTGTCTCTCTGTCAATCGTCCACTCTCTTTGCATAGGCTCCACGGTTAGGCTTCCAATCGGAAATGGAAATTGGCCCCACAAAGCAATAATACTATGTTGCCATCCTTTTTAGCCTCGAGGCGGGATTCAGCTGGGCTACGAAAGTTCACTTCTCACACTTGGAAGAGGCTTAAGACCATTTTTAAGACACTTACAGAATGGGAGATGTCAGGGCTTCTCGAAAGACTCACCTCACACCAGCTACCATATCGGGCTACAGCCCCGGTAGGCAACCCGGTTTGAGGAGCTGCAACACGCAGAACATATGTATGTGATACGTGGTAATATACGAGGTACTTCTTATGCAGTCAAGGAGTCGCCCCAAAAAAAGCCGCCCCGGGATGCAATTTTGGTGTCCATTCTCCGCGGGGAATAACCCCGGATAATTGTCAGGGATCAAGACCAGATGCCCCATTTTCCGTCAAGAGGTTGTTGGTTGAGTTAATATATAGTAGTTAGGAGTATGGGGGTGACGGAACAACATGATGCTACCAATTCAAGTTTAGACCTCGCAACATGGTCATCGTGATAACGGGTCGCTGTTTTGGAACTGAATGTAGTAGGAACGGGTCGGTATGTCGTCGCAATGAAAGGTAAGTGTCATCTGTCAGCCCTTATAGACCTGGAGGTGTTTATCACGATAGCATTGGTATCAAGGGCCTTCAACTACGGCCACCCAGCGATTAACAGTCCTTTCTGGCGATGCATAGGTTTCAATGGGACTTCGCCTGGCCCCGAAGCACCAGAGCCTTGAAGTCATGCAGCTGCCAGAAATGAAAGCACCAATCAATCCTAGGTGATGCTCTCGCCCCAGGTCCGCACTCGATATTCGACACGGCCTTGGCGTGTTGACGTTGTGACAGTTGACTGGCTTCCTGTCATCCTCCTCCAGCATCGTGATCCTATAGAGGATGGACTTCTGCCAATCAGACCTCCGTAGGATCGTATCAGCCATGCCACCTGACCATGACAACGCAGGTCTGCGATCCACAACTGTCAGTCGTATTGGGGAGAGACGGTTAGATACTGGCAAAAGCATAAGATGAGAAAAAATATGGGTGTAAGGCGAGAGGAATGGACAGGATGACACTGTTCCACGTATGTCCGCCTCTCTGTGTGCGAGTTCGATGACGGCATCCATTGGTCGGCATTTCCGAGGCAGCTGTATTGCTGTGGATTATTCGACAGACGTCAGATGAAGTGCATATGGGCTGACCTGTACTCCGTATCCTACAATCAGATGGTGGGGCCCTTCTTGGGCATGAATGCCATCTCCCAAATCTCTTCTTTTCGGGGTGTTTTGAAGAATTCCCTAGCATTTCTCGTGAAGAGAGAAACAAGGAACGAACATCGCATGCTGAGTTTTAACATCTCCGAGTTTCTACAAGGGTTTTCAAGCCTTTTTTAACTCCCGTCTCTATCGGAGATTCGGATCCGCTGTTACCCACCTGCGGGCCCCACGCTGGCCATCGCTTTTTGCCCCTAAAACTTAACTAATCCTTCACTTGCAGCCTCATTCTGACCGGTTAACAGGTTCGAATTGCGTCACATCTTCCATCGCCTACGAAGCAACGAAAAGAAAGAAGGCATCAGCACAGTCATCGAAAAAAAAAACATCTCGGTTGTTCTTCTCCTATTTCAACGTCGAAGCACTTCCTTGTGTTCTGTTCTATCATTCCATCATGCCGACAGCCGATATCATCACCTTGGACAACCTGGCCGAGAAGCTCCCACTATGGCATCCGGACGGCGACAATCATCTCTATGCTGTTGTTGATATGGGAAGGTCTGTTCCTCTGTATCCCATTCATTTCTTTTCGTTTGTTGACGTCTTCCAGTAATGGAATCCGTTTCTCTATTACTTCTCTGGCACCGCCTCGCACTCGTCTTCTCCCCCCAGTCTTCTCCTCGCGAGCTGCCATCTCTCTATTTGATGCCTTGACGCCGTCCCCTTTTGGACCTGTCTTCCCCCCTGCTACCATTGAGTCGGTTTCGTCCGCCATCTCCCGCTTCCATCACCTTGCTATCGTCCATGATGTTCCTCCCAAGCAGATCATGGTCCTGGCTACAGAGGCAATGCGCCGTGCTGCCAACGCTCCTGAAATGCTTGACGCCATTGCCAGAGCAACGGGAGGTCTGGGTGTTCATATCCTAGATCCACCCGTTGAAACGCTCCTCGGAGCGGTGATGGGCTCGAGGAGTGGCCTGGGTGGTGTCCCAGGCGGCGCCTTGTTCCTCGATCTCGGAGGCGGCAGTGTGCAAATGACTTGGGTGGATACCAGCAACGACCGATATGAAATCTACGCCGCACTTGCTGGTGAGAGCATGCCGTATGGTGCTGCCAAGCTCATACGCGTGCTGGAAGAGCACCCAGAGGAAGTAAAGTTGATGGAGACGACCAAGCTAAGGGATGGTATAAGAAAGGTATATGCCGATCTTTGCTCCAAGTTCCCAGCCCTTCAAGCCATCAAGGCAGCCTACGAAAGGGGCGAAAACTCTCTCGTGGACGTCTATATGTGCGGTGGTGGGTTCCGTGGGTACGGAAGTATGCTGATGCATAGCGACCCAATCAACCCCTATCCAATCCCATCTTCCAACACCTACTCCGTCGATGGTGCTCGTTTTAAGCAGACGACCAGGATGCTTCAAGTCAATCAAGACTACGAGGGGAAGATCTTTGGTTTGTCTAAAAGGCGTCGACAACAATTCCCTGCCATCATTACTGTCGTGGAGGCATTCATTGAGGCGGTCCCAAATATCGGCTGGGTCACATTCTGTGGAGGCTCTAATAGGCAAGGTGCCTTGATGATGAAGCTCCCCCAAGAGATCAGGGAGAGCAATCCGCTCGATGTACTTGCTAATGTCAGGGAGCTCGAGCAACCAGTCTTCGACGCCGTCCTGCAAAAGCTATCAACCGCCCTGCCCCAAGACGTGGATTTCTCTCACATGCCCAGCATCTTCAGCACTGGTATGGGGTTGCTCTTCGTCAGGGAAGCTTGGAATCGCCATGGCTACGATGCTGATTCAAACACCTCGTTTGCCCTGCATGACGCTATTTCCCGCGATACGGACTCTCCCGGTTTGACGCACCTAGCCCGTGCAATTCTTGGTCTGGGCATCTCCGCAAGGTGGGGAGGCAACCTCGGCCCTGTGGATGCACAACTACACAGGGGCCTACAAGGAATACTCGAGAATCGCAACTTAGATGCACCGTTTTGGGTGCAGTATCTTGGTGCTATCGCTGGTGTTCTTGCCACTATTTTCCCCGTCATGCCCAAGCAGGCCGATCAAGTCTCGAGAGCCGTCAGGTTGGTCTTTTCCACTCTGCACACCATCATAATATCTAACAGCGATATAGCTTTGATTCATACGTCGAGAAGAGACAAGGCAAAAAGGACAAGATTGTCTTGAAGATAAGCGTGGCCGCCGAGAATGCCAAAGGCATCCATCTAGAAGACCTCGTCGACTACGTCAATGCAGCCGCCAAGAACGATGGCGTAAAGCCTTCCAAGAAGATTGCTGCACAAATAGTCATCCAATCATAGTTCATTAATCCTATCCAAACTTTTCCAGCAGAGACAAAAAAGGCCGATTTCATATCTCATAAGCATCAGATTCTTCCAAACAACGTGTCATCATCACTCATTTAACCCCCTTCAATAACACATGATATTACTCAGCATCGTCGTCACAGTCCTCTTCGCCAGCATTCTTCGATTTTGCAGACGGTTTTGACACCCGTTTCCGAGCATTCATCTTCTTGAGCTCATGATTTACCACGAAGACACACAGCAGCTGGTCGATCTCGTTATCCGAGGATTGCAGGCTCTGGTCTAATAAAGGTTAGTGTTACCTGCAACATCAACATGGAAATGTGACCATAGGACGACATACAAAGTTCTTTGCGAGAGTCAAGGAGTTCTTGAGAAGTCTGGTGGATCATAGGGGATAATGGAGCCTTGAGCCAATCCAATGACATCTCCAGACTCTTCTTTGTCCGGAATTGATAGTGGTAAAACACTGTCAAGAGCGGGAAGAACGCATCCGTGAGCCACTTATAAAGATGTCCCTGAGCGGCAGCTGCTCGAGTGTGTCAGTCAAGGTTTCACATTATTGCCTTATCGAGCTTACCTGTCTGGGTCGGTTCACTGTTGTCACGAGCAAGACGAACAATATGAGCCTTGAAAGCAGCCAGGAGTTCCTGATACATCAAGATGAGCTGCCACATGCTCGCCCAAATGGCCATCCTCTCTTGAGGCTTTGGCGGCCCCTGTTGTGCAAGGCAGTCATCCAGCTCCTTGAGAATATCATGCTCTAGTGAGTAAAGACCCCTTCGGGCGATATTTCTCAGCTGGGCTTGGACGGAGAGGGGGAGAGTGACGAGGTTGCCGGAAGGATCAAGGCACCAGAACGAAGGTGTTTTCCAAATTCGAAAGAAACAATTCATTCTATGAACCTTCTCGACGAGGCCATGCTGTGGCTCAGTTAGCCCAGTAAGACGGAGTCGAGACTCTGCGGCTCATACTTTGGGAAGGTTCGATCTCTCCTTCGAATATGAAAGCAGAAAGCTCTGAACCGCATGCCGAAAGTCCGGCTTGTGCTCCACGCGGATCTGGTCCTCGACCCACTTCTGCAATAATCCGTGACTTGGGACACAGTCTCGGGGGAAGTCAGCCTTTGTTAGACTGCCGGTCTCCTCGGACCCGCCTTGTGATCGGTAACCCTGGACAGTGGCGCGCATTTCTGACAGCTGGGTGTCCCTGGTGAAGAACACCCTAATCTCTCTGGGCTTTCCGGTATAGAATCGAGGGCCAGTGCAAAGTTGCTCCTCTTGTTTGGCGTGACTTGACCAGACATCTGAAACCACTTTGTTAATATCTATGGCCATGGAATGTTACAGCCGTCTGAAAGACTTATACACATACCGGGAATCTTGCCCACAACGGGCCAAAACATGGAAGGTGTGGCGCGAGTGCAAGCTAGATGAGAGTGGTCTGGAAACGCTTTCCTACACGTGGGACAGACGCCACTGTCATGGCACTAGGGGTGGAGGTCTCAGCTTGATATTCAGGTGGGGGAGACACAATGTCTTACTCGGGTCTTGGAAACACGACATGGCAAGCAAGCCCCATTCTTGCGAACATCAGCCGTCTGGTCAGGGTCAAGCAGTTGCCTATGCCTTCTTTCTAGATCATTACCAGATCGTCGACGCTTCAAGCCAGAGGATACTTCAGCTGTCCTCTTAGTCTGATCCTCTTGGACCTGGAGGCGAGAGGGGTAACCTGGAATGACAACCTTGGAAGGGTCTTTCTGTGGGTAAGTCCACTCATCATCTTGAGCTTGGACTTCTCTAAGGGAAGCATCTGAGTGATGATGGCCTTCATCAACCGATTCTAAAAAGGGCGAGCCCGAGTGGTCTGAAGGCGATGTGCTCCCACCCTGGATCAGGTCCGGGGGGGTCTGGCCAGAATAGTCTGACGTTACTGCCTCGTCATCAGATTGATACGGGGCCATGGTGATATACTCATTATCCCACTCATAGGGAAGAGAGTTTAGAACCGAGGGAATCTCGGTGATGAGCTTGGACAAAGAGGGCCGGCTGTGATGGTGGGCGGGAGAGTCAAAGGAGTTGGTGTCTCCGCAGAACCCCTGCCAGTCAAAGAACTGGTCAAAGAGCTCCTCCAGCTCCGGGGTGAGTCGGGGGTTTTCATGTCCCATCTGGGGCGTAACCATGTTGATATCCGTGTTAGTCACGGGATGCAGTGGGACCTTGGCTGGCTTCCAGGGCGAATTGAAGCAGGTGGCTTTGTCAGATGACGATAAGGTGAAGATGCCCAATGTTCCAGGTCTTTTCGTGTAAGATTTGATGGCTTCAGGGACTCTGCCTGACACAGAAAGATTATAATTTGGCCTCCAAAGAGTCTCTGGGTTCGTCCTCTCACTTACACCATCACCAGTTGTGCATTCTCGGTGAAAGTCAGGGCTCTGATTGGTCGATCCTGCTGTGGGTCCCCAGTCTTCTGGCCAATGACATCCTTGTCCTTCACCGATTTTGACCATCAAGCAGGGACCTCGCCATTAGTGCGGTAGTCAGGTGACTCCCCGCGAGTCTCCCAAGACGCCTCTGACGGTATGATGGAGCGAAGCCATTGAGAAATTAATGCTATAGGGGCTCATTTTGGTGTGAGTATGGACTCTTTTTGCAAAATACATGTACCAATCGCACTTGCGAGAGTTGGGGTGCCTTGATCGAGCTGTTGAGGTATCAGGGTCCTCAAGTTCAACGCCAATGGAGAGACCAGCTCAGGGACAACTGTCAGGCTCTCTTCACAGAAAATCTGCACCTGACGTACCGGTGTCTTCCCAGTCGTCTGACTAGTTCCCTTGGGCGTTAATTGGCGAGATCCCGCGCGGCCTGTCACAACCCAGCAATATCGGAAGAACCCAGAGGTGCGAGTAGGTACGTGGGCACTAACCTTCCACCAGCTGAGGTTCCGTGTGGCGAACTGCGTCGTGCTTCCCTGGAGGCTCTCTGGGATCAGAAGATGGAGGGAAACCTCTGATCAGAGATCGAGAGAAGGTCGGATAGGGGCGTCAATGTGTTAAAAACATTGCTAGGCAGGTTGGCTAAATCCAAACACTAATTACTGACAATGTTCGTACTATTCTCTAGCTCGCCCTGAAAGAAGCCGCTATACTGCTTTGGAACTGGATTAGGGATAATACTGCGTCAGTAATCACCGATATTTTTTCTTTCACGAGAAGGACCAACGGGCACCGACCTACACGCCGTTCTCGGCATTGTTTTGGATGGCCATAGGGTAGGTAGGCAGGTTTCTACATCTACGATTCAACGCTGTGGGGTCTACGGACAAGCAGCCAGGAGTTGTGGAAGCAGGGATCACATGAACGCGGACAATAAAGCATCCTCTAGATGCATGGATGGCAAATGGGTTTCTCCCGCCATTGGAAAAACTTGGGGAAGCGGTTCAATGATTGCCAGGCATTCACCCCACCATATGGGCTAGGTTGCGGCAACACTGGGCGATCGTAACGCAAAACAGCAAGACAGCGGGTGGGAGACTTTCATGGTGTGCGGGAAAACATGTGACTGGCACAATATGGGAATTTCAAGAGCCCGGGTTCTTTCTCAACAATCCCTACCAGATCTTGGAGCATCTTCCGTCCTGCAAGATTAGATAAGATCCATTGGACCCGAATTGTCGGTTCTGCCGAAATAGGCAATTTTCCTAGGATGTGGGTCACGGTCCGTTCCCTCGGGATTGAAGACAACGGCACCAGACTTGAAAACTCAAAGTTGAGCTGATGTGATAGATAATATTTTTTACGTGAAGAGTAGAGACACTTGTGATAGATGAATATTTATGGGTTTATAAGAAGTTGTAAGAACTTTGTGTAGTTGAGGGTTCTCAGCCATGTTCTGAAAGGATTAACAACACCAAGCAACAATGTATATGTATCCCAGGGAGCCCTGTGGTATTCGTCCCACACTGCCCTCGTCAGCTAGATGGTACATTATAGAACCTCGTGTAGTAACAGAATCAATAACACCACCCTCTTCATATAACCATTCCTCGTGATACTTAATAATAAAGGATCCTCTAAATCGTGTTGCTTACGAAATATATATATCAAATTCAATAGCTCCTTCTACTCTAACGTTGACTAATATAGAATAGCCTGAACGCGCAGACTAGAAAGCCTGTTGAGACTTGCAAAGGTCATGATAAGTGTGATGTAGTGATTTGTACTTTTTACACGCCTAATTTGTCGGTACTTCTACTATAGCCAATTTTGGCGGGCAATAAATGTACACTTTAGAGTGCACTCACTGTCTGATTGGTCAGTATCCTTGAAAGTGACCGCCGTGCTCCCTTAACGCACTCAATGGGATGGATGGAGCAGATGCCCCGCGTGCAGTTTGTGAGCTGAAAATGATCGGCAGGTCTCCTAAAATACCGGGGAATTTTTCTTTCTTTCAAAGGATGCCAAGCTAAGGGGAGGGAGGAGCCAAGAAAACCAAAAGCATCAAAAATAGAACCGAAGGAGGCAACAATCGCATCGTATTACTAGAATTGGATATCTTACCTTATAAATCAGGGCAACAATCAATCCTGACTCGGGTAGGCGCAGCTTTTGACTCAGCCTCACCGGGCAATCCGTAGGCCCCTATGTATACTCGTAAGTCCAGCAAATTTCGATTGCAGCATTCACACCGATATGATGCGATCGCTCTTGTAACTCCAAACTGTGCTCATGCTGATAGAATTCCTTCTGATGTGGCAATTTAGGTGCTGTGTGTGTGGCGACAACACGTACGAGAACATACATAATAATATCAAGCGACCAAACCACAAGACACGGAATAATACGAGACATCCAATCCAGTCTTGGAGCTACCAAGTGTGACGCATGTGTCTTTTTATGTTGCACTACTTACTAGTCGGCACTTCACTCCCCAAACTAGTAGAAGCCCATCAGGGATACAACACGGTAGTAGTAGTATGTAGTACTCCGTACATTTGTCAGGTATGACGGACATTGTTACTTCAGTCTATTGTGCTGTTCAATAATACGGGGTGGTAGCGAGGTCATTCGCCGATAAACACGAGGGATTTGCGGGGCGGTCCACGTTGCGAGAGTTGGTGATGACTAGCATTGGAGGAAATTTCGGAGTTGAAGCATGCATCTTGCATCCCGTTGCATTTACGAGTACAGTCAGAGTGTACTACTCGTACGAGTTGTAGGCTCTGATCCCTAACGCCTGAATTCTTTTCAAGCGCCCTGAATTTTTCATAAAAGACAGACTATACTTAAATTAATAGGGATCTACAGTATAAAAGTAAAAAATAACTATCCTCTTTTATAAATAATATATTAAACTAGTAGGGGATTTATAATATTATTAAAATATTTATAAAAAAATTATTATTAAAATTATTATTAAATTTTGTTTTTTAAATAAATTTAAATAATAATAGTATTTAAATTTACTTTAATTAAAATATTTAATTTAATTTCTTTAATCATATTACTATAATATTAATTAATTAATATATTTATTAATTAAAAAATATAAATAAATATAATTTATATTATAATTAAATATTTAAATTAATATAATTATTAATATTTCTTTATTATAAAATAATATTATTTAATATTTTTATATACTTTTAATTTACTATTTTAATATTAAGAGATAATAATATTTTTTTTAAAATATTTATAAATAGGTATTTATTATAGGTTAATAAGCTATTTAAGTGGCTTTCAAGTAGAGACAGTATATTGTAATTATACCCGCTAGTTCTAGGAGCAGATGTACCTTTTTCAGTCTGCCTGAAAAATATTCAGGCGTTAGGGATCAGAGCTGTAAATAGACTTGGATGAGAAGCGTGAGGGAGAGAGAGGGAGAGAGCACAGCCTTTATTGGAGTTGGAGTGCAGTGACGGCCATTTTTAATTCGTTGGAACGAGACACGTGGATAATACGAGTACTCCGTACGGAGCAATATACTACTACTAATACTGCCATACTCGTAAAATTCTGCGCACAAGATTGGGTTGACTGAGATTTGAGGACTGCAAGAGCGGAGATCCTACTTTATAGCCCTGGCCATGTGTCTCCTTGAAAGGTGGGTACGAAGTACACCCAGGCCCATCGAAAGTACGAGGAGGTGGCGCATCGTACCCAAAAAAAAACGTGTAGGAGTCGAAAAGGAGGAGGTACTTGTGGGTAGCCCCCAGGTACTCGTACTATGTATTTCCAGGCATACATCACGACTCGTCTCTGACGCTTGTGTGGTGATCAGTGAAGCCACTGCTCCGTACTCCGTACTCGCAAAAACAAAAAGGATATATACGATATATACTACGAAGTCTAAAACCTGTGCCTGACTGGAAAAAGAAAGGAAAAAAAAAGAAGACAAAACGAACAACACTTCTTCAGACTTCTTTCTCCCTCGCAAGCCTCATCGTCCCCCCCCTGTGCACAAGCGGACCCTTGGCTTCAAAAATAGTGTCCGACTGGCACAAATGTGGTGGACCTTTCAAGCTTCCAAGGTGCGAGCTGGGGTTCCTGCAACAATGGGAGGGACGCATGTCATTAAGCGTTTTCGGATTGGCCTCAGCCACAGAAGCTCCCCAACGGGGGAAACCGTTATAACGAGCGCTTTTCTCGCCCTCCCACTCACTCTCCTACGGCAGTTGACAAGAGCACAGAACAGACGAAACAACGCGTGTCGAGCCGCGAGATACCAAGAACAGAACCAGCGCCCTTCTCAGGCAAAAGAAAAAGGAGCCAAGCCGGTGAGACATTATTAGACTCCCTTGTTCTCAGGCAAGCCCCCCCTTCACCGGAGCAAAAAACGTCATCGTGTCCCCACCAACCTGCTGCCCCGAAACCGCCGCCAACGAGGAGGCCGATCTACTAGAGTAGGTGAGTATTATTAGGTATTGTTGTCATGAAGATTTGCTTCTCATGTACGGCGCACGAGCACTCGTACTCTGTATGCGGAGTGCTCGGACGGGCGGAATACGCGCACCCCGAGTCCCTGCGTCCTCCGTTTGGGCCGAGAGGGTAGCACCAGTGGCTTTGCGTCTTGCGTTGTCAGATATCCCGGTGTGCCGGGACAGGGGAAGATGGATGACATGATGTCCCATCTATTTGGCGTAACTAGTATCTGACACGCTGCGTTTGCTAGGTTGCTCCACCTGACGTTGGCTCTCCGATAGTATATACAACAGAACTCCCAAACCTGCCTCTGCATGTAGTCACAATCACTGCTGCGGACGGACTGGTCACATTGCCCAATATGGCGTCGAGTAAGTCCTTTCGAGCAATGATACTTCCTTCTTCTCTTTCTCTACCCTCCATCCGATCCCATTCAAACTCGGATTCGAAATCGAAATCGAAGCCCGGCTCAGACAGCCCTCCCCGAAGGGTTCTGCGGTCGAGATCGAGCTTCGACCTGCTCCGCCTCCATACTCAGTCCCAAGCTACACATCCAGTCGAAGAGCAGCAACATACGAGTAGTCCAGAGTCCGCGGCCAAAAAGGATCATGATGGAGAGCCAGTGCCTCCTGGACACCTTGGCCAGCGGGCACGGACTTGGAGTGATCGATTTAGCTCCTTGCTTCCCGCGCTTACACCCCAAACTGCAGATGATCACCAAGCCAGCATTGATCACCAAACCAGCATTCATCGGAAGCCTGTCTCCAGTATGATGCCTGTGCCAACCGAGGCACCGCCTCCCCCACCTTCTCACACGACGAACGACTCTACGAGCACATCTAGCGACGAGGGAGGCAATACGACAGCGGACACAGAATTGCACCAGCCAGATTCACCAGCCATGTCATGCCCCCAATACAGTCCTCCGGGGCCACCACCGGCTCCCCCGCAAGAAACGGCCAAACTGCTAAATGCCCCCCCGATGATCGAAATTCCAACCTCTAGCCACATGAACCCGCGGATAATGCCCCCCATACCGCCATCCCCAGAACCAGACCGGGCCACTTTCCAGATACCGGACCAAATTGCACATGCCTTGAGACGGAATGCTAGTCCATCCCGGGACAGTGATGAGTTGCATCTTCCAAAACGAGATGCCGGGGGTATACCACGGGGCACATCCTTTGCTCCACCCCAGCGAACAGATTCACTCCCCATAGAGGGTTTGAAGACACGGCATACACCCCCAGTGCCCGAAACCAGGGGGCGAAGCTTCTCTGCCCGGGCCTCTTTCCATTTCATGGAAAACAGGGATAGCCCACGAACTGTATCTTCGCCAGGCAATTCACGACCCGTTTCTTGTATCAGCGAGAGCCCCACCAGAAGGAAACTGAGGCGAAGTTGGTTGCTTGGTGGCAGATCTCGTTCCAACTCTCTGGTGGACGGCGATGCAGAGACCAAGACTGCCTGGGTTCTATCCGGTGATAACCAGGCTGAATACAACACAACATTTCTCAAGAACGGCGAGAAGGTATTTGATGTGGCATGATTCGAAGTGGATTGCAGCGACTAACAGAACGATGTAGGTTCCTGAACTCTGGAACGAAAACGGTGCCGTACTTGTTTACTTGTACCCCAAATCTACTGGTTGTGGACCATCATTCAAGGTGCCGGAATTCACTGTCACCTCGTCGTACATTTTCAACGAGCTTATCAGATCTGAACTCGATTCCCCTTCGAGTGCCAGAAGCAGGGCAAGGAGCTTTGGAGGGCGGGTCCGCTTGAGTGTTGAAGATGCCACACGAATTATGTCTCCGCCAATATCGCCAGACCATGATTACCCACCGGATCTGCTACGCCTATACCTTCCAGCCGCGCCACCAACGGCAACGGGGCAATTAGAGACGCCGGGGGAGGGCTCACCAGAAGAGCTGGAACGGTTAATCGCCATAAGAAACCTGTTCGCCTTTCTGACGGGACAACCTCTTGTGGGGACCAAGTTCCGGCCAACCACCTTCCAAGCGTTTCTACAAATAGCCAACCTGCTGCAGGAATTCTGTTTCTCTGGCCCGGACGGATACACATTCGGAAACGCCGTCAACCTCAGCTTCGACTTCTACTCGGATCAGCTCAGCCTTGGAGACTGCCGTAATAGTCGAGAGCAAACCGTGGAGGCACTGGTCTTGGGCGAGCGCATGCGATCTATCGAGCTCTACAACGAGGCTTTTGCCCATGCCACAGGAAAGTATTCTGCCATTATGGACCTTCGCCTACCTTTGTTTGAACAAGTCTCCCTACACACTCGCCAGCGACTGGAGAGAGCGCACTTGGACCTTGTCAATCGCCAACACAATGTGAATCAACAACTAGAACAATTCGACTTCCCGTCTTTGTTTGCTGGTATAGCGAACTCCACCTCCATTCCAGAGCTCAAGCTTGTTCGATTCAAAGTCTGGAGAAACTCGTTTAGTAGGATGCGACAGTTCGTCTTGGGCTACTACAAGTCCACGTTCGGCAGCTGGCCACCAAAAGCCAGCAATAAAAAGAACCCGTTCGCAGAGAGTGGCCTTAACCGGCTTGTCTTGAAAGTCCTCTATTCGGACATGTGTGCGCTTTACGACTTGCTTGTGGATCGGACCAACTTGACATCCAGGATCATCGATCAAGTACCCGAAATTTCCGAGGCGGCCGATAAGATGACAGCTTCAGCCCTTCGCAATATTCTATCCGAGTTCGACCGCTCCAAGCCTCCAGTGCTTCCCCCAATCCCATTTGATATGCCGCAAATGCCATCCATGACAGCCATCATTGACAATTACGACACGCTCTCGGCCAAGGAGCAAGCCAGGTTCAACAAAAAGGTCAAAGAGCACCACTTGACCACGGTCTTGAATAAGGCCTACAACTCCGACGTCAACAGCCTCATGCTTCCCTTCTTGGAACAGTACAAGGATTTTGAGACCCGCGAGGGCAAGGGAAAGACAGCGCATGATATTATCGATCAGAGAATTGGTTACTGGCTCTTCCTCTACACCGTTGTCCAGTCGCTGCCTGTTCTGGTTGTTGATGCGCCCGGCCTGAAGTTCACTGAAGGAGTTGAGTATTTCCTGTGTCAGCCACCAATGGGGAACCCGCCCTGGGTTGAGGACCGACAGGTACGAAAGATGTGGTACGAGGTAACTGGCGGCGGAGGCTATGTCGAGTTATCCGCAGATGCTGTCATGTTCAGTGTGGAGGCGACGTATCATCGGAGTCACTGCTGGCAGGCTGCAAAGCTGTGGGAAGAGAGCAATGGTGCAGCCGCTCCACCTCTGGAAAACCCACCATTGTCGCCATTGGAACCCCCTCGCCATATCTTCGAAGATAATGAAGGCACGGTAGCCGGTCCGACACCACTGTCAGGCCATAGCACGCCATCACCGCCTCCGGGGTCCCCTCAGATGGCCATTCGCCCGCGAAACCTCTCTCCTGCAAGACGTGGTAACAGTGCGTATCGTTCGAGCATCGTGATGGGCCTAGAGCCTATTCCCCTAGAGCCACCAAGTGTATTTGGAGTTCACCAGCGCAGCAGCTCTCTTGGGCCATGGCCAGCGGGCGGCCAACTGGGCAATAGGAGTGTGTCCGTTGGGAACCTTGCTAGTATGAACCAAAGAGATTCAAGATCGAGCTCACCAGCCCCGGGAGCACAATCCGGTGCTACTTTTGAAGATATCCTGGGAGAGTCGAAGAAGAAGTCTGCCGGAAAGAAGAAGAGCAGGTTCTTCTAATCCGTGGTGGCGTAATGATGCCGAGGAAGAGCTTTTTGACTTTTTCTTTGTCCTACCATTAATAATAGCATATAAAAGGCCTTCGGGTTTGGAGCTGGGCACCATAGCCTGGGATTTGGCATACTAAAACATTTACAACGGATCTTAATGGATATATCGAAGCGCTTCGAGAGAAGTTGGAATAAACTGTCTGACTAAAGACATGAATGGGAGAAATCTAGACAGATATACATGAATAACGATGCAATTGTAGTATCTTGCTACTACTAGTACTACTTCTAATATCATGCTCCGCTCATCTTTCTCTACACGAGGTGCCAATACCCTATCCAAGCGGATTGAGTATGAACTATATGGACTGTTAAGAAGTACAGACGCCTGACCACTCGTGTGCTCGTGACATCAACGTCTGGGTTTTGCAGGATATATAGTATGCATGATGGTATATCTCTATTCATTATAAACCTCTCTGGATATCCAATTCCGACCGGAGTGGCGTAAGAAAATCATATCGTCGTTAAATATTTTGGGGCAAATCACACACCATCACGTCCCTCCCAATTCGACTTTCCTCCACCTCCCTCTTTCAGTATGCCACCATCTCTCTCTCTCCTTTTTGTCAGCCACGACACCTTCCCTCCAATTCCATCTCCCTGTACAGCCCTCCCTGCTACCACCTAGAGTCTCGCCGCCGTCAGTTACCAGATCGCTCACGTCTAACAGGCCGCCTTCCTCATCTGTTGCGCCTTGGTCTGGGAGTAGGTGGTAGTTGATTTTGCTGCCCACTGTGCCGATGTATCCAGCCATGGCGAATGACTGTGCCAGGTTGCCGTTGTCTGCGGTGACGTTGATTTGAAAACGGGGGGACTCGTGGGCCTTTTCGAGGCGGGATTGGGCAGCTAGGCGCGCTTTGCGGAGATCGGTGCTGAGAGAGGGTAAAGAAGATGATATTGAAGGGAGGGACATGGTTGTAGAGCTTTTGTGAAGGGGATAGATTGGAGACGAAGGGGCGCTGAAGGACTCTGATGGAGGAATGCCGCCATCACCGCTGTTGCCGATGTAGAAGCGATCTGTTGGTAGGCTAATCTTCCCGAC
This sequence comes from Hypomyces perniciosus, assembly GCA_008477525.1. Classification (NCBI taxonomy): domain Eukaryota; kingdom Fungi; phylum Ascomycota; class Sordariomycetes; order Hypocreales; family Hypocreaceae; genus Hypomyces; species Hypomyces perniciosus. The sequence continues at coordinate 2,329,466 of SPDT01000006.1, forward strand.
GGGGCGGCAAAGAGCCTGGAAACGCCCCTCGGGATCATTGGGTGTTCGTAATGTTCTTAATTCGGGGAATCCTTCGGCCTCGATACTCCTCGCTAGGAGATCATCCGCAGCGTTGGTGCTTGTGGTGTGGCTGGTGATGTCCCAGTGTAGCTTCACGATGCTGGAAGATGCGAGATACGGCATCATCCACAGCGTGAAGGAGTCTGTTTCAGGCATCACTGGAGGGAAAGTTTGGACGAGAGAGAATGAAGTGAGAGCGGGTAAATGAGAGAAGATGCGGGCCAAAGCCGGAAGCGAGGTCAGGGGAGTGTGGCGGAGTTCAAGACGTTGAAGAGATGCGCTATTACGACGTGTCGCAAACGCAGACAAACCGCTCGAAGTGATTCCCATAACGTGTGAGAGAATTAGGGATTGTAGCCGTGGGAGCGAGAGGAGATTATTATCGTTAAAGGCGTTGGGAGGAAGGTTGCAGAGGTGAAGATGCTGCAGCGAAGGGAGGCAAGTGAGAGTTCTCGCTAGGAGGTTGTGAGGAGCTAATGTTGCCCCTGGCTGGCAAAGTATCGACAAGTTTTTCAAATGTTTCCAGTTGCCGTGGTGGTTTAGAAACGCATCTTGTAGGGACGGATCAAGAGCGCCAGGCATAGTATCATGTCCTTGCTTTGTGGCCGGCTCGTTGCGCTGTTGTGGTGGGTCTACAACCAAGATCATCTCCTCGAGAGCCGTTCTCGTCGAGAGTGCGTGGTGTATTCTCTTGAATGAATGGTCGTAGTTCGGTGTTGGTCCAGAAAGTCTCTCCAAGTTTGGACAAGCCATGATCAACGCTGCCACGCGATCCTCATACTGCTCCAGCCACGACAAACCCTTGGAGGCTGACCAGTTAAGGGGAGCCTCCGGTCGTGGAACTTTCAATGACCGTACTATTCCTGCAATATCCGGGTTGGCGCGCAAGGTGCGTCGCAACAAGGCCATGCGAGACCCCTGAGTTTGCTTGAATTTCTTCTTGTGCGTGGCTGAATCTGGTCCCATCAACTGGATATCGTCGTATCTGGATATGCCACGAGCATTAGATGTCGCCATTCGGCAACCAAAGCAAACACAGGCTTCGACTTACAACGCGATGCGTGCAAACTTGTGCCACTTGCGAGAACAGAGGGCGAGACTGCAAAGGTCTCGCATCCAGCAGGTCGCACAACTGTCGCTGCGCTGGTCGAGGTGAAGCCTCTTCAGCCATTGGAGAACGAGCTCGAGAACTCCCGCGGGCAAGGTGCCAAACAGCTCGTTTGGCTTTTTCTCGGGTCTGTATCCTGCCGTCGTGGGGGATCGCTGTTGCAGGTAACTTTTCGCCCAGTTGCTGGATTGGAAGGCATCCAAACTCGATCTACTTCCCAACGAGGTGGACCTCATCCTGGAGCCCTTGTTTTCGTAGGAGAGGGAATTCATGGATGCCGGTACGGTAGAGCTCCCTGATAGTTTCTTTGGCCGCTTCAACGTCGTATGAAAGGAGTCCAAGGACTTGTCCTGGTACCTCTGTGTAGCCTGCAGTCCCGAACGCATTGGATATGCCGGAGGCTGACGCTGTGCCATTGGTGTCCGGGCATATGACCTGTCGGTGCCGTTCATATTCACTGGGCCATCTGAGTGCTCTTGAATCGGGTACAGATCCGCCATTGCGTAGTGCTCGTGGACGGATGGCGGCTGAAACGGGTGAACCGCAGTGATCGAGGCCATTATTCAGAGAAGTCTGTCTGTCCGTCCGTCTGTCTGTTGTTCTTCTTAGCCACAGGCTGTGCGAACTGATCACTCACTCTCTCACACCCTGCAGAACGCGTAACCGTTGAGCAAAGCGGTTGAAGATGCAGATGCCAAGCTAAGCCCGCTTTCTTCTGCCCCATCACCAGACCAGAGCTCTTCAGCCGCAGCCCGGGCCAAAAAGGGGCGGAGACGTTCGGCTTTTGACTGATTTCTGGTCCAGGGCCAAAAAGAATGACGCCTGCCCAGACCCGCGCGCCCAGCTACCCTGGCCATAGGCCGCGAATCACAGCGGTCCCTCAGACTCCCATCTTCCCTGACGAGCCTTTTGTTCCTGAAATAGTGGGAATTAATCAAACCAGCAATGGATTGGCGTGAGAAAAGCAATAAATTTCCCTTCTCAGCCGAACCTGCAGGTGGAGAGTGTTTGCTCCAATCGGGAAATTTCTGAAGGGAAACCCCTTGTTTGGTAGGCCAGGGGGGCAGCGACTTGGCTGCGGGAACCACAGATGGTACTCCTTAGTGTCAACTCTGGTGCCTTTGTGACTCGTGATTCGTGATGTGAAATCCTTTTTTGTTGGGGTCTGAGTACTACTTTGGTGGCTGTGAGCTAGTCACGCTCGTACTCGTAACATGTCCATGGCGGACTGAAGATCAAGTTGGCGAGCTTCACCATCGGCTTCTGATCCCCAGAGAAGGAGAAGGAGAAAGAGAAGGAGAAGGAGGCCTCTATGGTCAGCAGTCCTGTATTAGAGATTAGGATGTGCTCTCCCTCTTGTAAAAGGCACATTATGAAAGAGAAAAAAAAAGCCCTCCCTTTTAAAAGGGGTTTTACGTCGATCCGGGAACGCTTATCGCCCTCGCGTCAGAGGGGCAGCCGTCTTCCCCAGTGTCTCTCGTATCGGTTTGCTCATATCCTGGTTAGATTTCCTGTGGGGCTATTCGCTTGACAAGCGCTTGTCTGCCACCCATGCGTTTGTTGTGTCGTCATTATCGAGCCAACGCTTGATAACACCAGAGGGTTAACTCGATCATCAAGGGTATGATTGTTCCAAGACTGTCAAATGCTATGCTCGAAATATTTTGAAGCGACATTCCAGTGATTAGTTATTATCTCCAGGGGACACGACAAGCTGTGACGTTTGATGATGTGTGCTCTGTTTAGTATTAGTCGTCGAGAGACAAGAGGAAGTTCAGTATCTTGCTTATAAGCAAAGCAAAAGACGTCAATAGTTCAGAAATCCCCTAAATATACTCGTGTGTGTTTGCCAAGTTAATCTTCATCCGAACACTGGCTGGGCAGTTTGAAGCTTAGCATATCAAGGTGTACATCCAAATGTGCACAGCCAACTTCACGTTTCTCGGCGATAGGATTCAATTGAGTAATTGCAATTGCAATATTTTCTCATTTGCGTCCATAAAGATAACACATTAGATATCACCTCCAAAGGTGTTCGATGCCAATTTTTGTACGTACTTGCCATTCCTGATTGTGCATAATAAGCCGCGACGTCCAATGATTTATGTTTTGCCAAGTGTCAGCATTCCAAGAAATTTCGGTATACGGCATATAAGTAAAAAGCAGTCTTTGCTTTAAAATTCTCCAAATATATAGACAAAATTAATAACAAATTGTTTACTATATTAATGGTTATCCGAACTTGCTGCAAACCGAACCCGTCTAGCTGGGCGACAGGAAATCTCCTGCCTGTTAGGTATAGCACTTTGATGAGCTTTTACTTCCTCACCTCCTGGGCCGATGCCATGCGATCTTTTCAATGTGCCCGTTGCTGTGGGAGACACTTGTCGATCTGATGGAATGTTATTTGACACATGATGCTCTCCTAGAATGATACCATCGTCTGGGTGCATAGTTCTGCCAAATCCCCTGCCAAACACTGGCTGAGCAGTTTGAAGCTCAGCCATTTGTGATCTGTAGCCATCATTGTTTTCGCTTATTGGTGCTACCCTTGCGTTTTTGATCCAATTGTAAATCGGCCGAACATCCAAGATGGACCTGACTTGGCGATGCTCTGCTTGTGTCATGTGCCTTTTGCGTTCAAGAATGATTTCGTCGATGCTATTCTTCAACACAAGGGTTTCCACAGAGACAGGCTTTTTCTGGCTGATACGTCGAACACGTCCGATCGCCTGCGCTTCCACCTGAGGGTTAAGAACCGGATTAATAAAGTATATCCTGGATGCCTCTCGCATATCCAGCCCAAAGGCTGCCTGAGATATGTCCATGAGAAGAACTCTGTACCGATCCAGTGTCAGTTGATGTTTTGAACAAGGCGGGTGGGTAGTGATAGTCTCACCTGAATTGCGGATTGTGATGGAAAGTGTTCACATATTGTGCCCTTCTCTCAGTCGTCAATGCCTTGGCATAAATGAGATGCTGGATTTGGAGCTGTTCCATGTTAGCCTTCATATATGCGACCGTTGGTAGAGGTACACCAACCACGTCAAGCATGTTAGCAAGATACCATGCGACATTTTCATTCTCGTAGAAAATGATGATTTTCTCTTCCTCTTGGTATTTGACTATGCAGTCAATCAAGTACGACAGCTTTGCCGATACGGTGGAGGTGATCTTTGTTAGTTCAAGGGGACCGGAGAAGATGTCGGCATTGAGGCTCTTCGTAGGCTTCCCGCCATTCACTCCGTGGGAGCGCTTTTTCTTTGGACTATCGTCGCCGACCTTTGTGTTACCGGTGAGTGTTTCTGATTTCTTTTCTTTGAGGGCCTCTGCTGCCAATATCTTCCGTCTTTCGACCATGCCTTCTGATATTAGGCCACCATTGAGAAGAGAATTCAACCCTTCGGGGATTTCTGCAGCACTGTATACAAGTTTCTGCAATGCCAACAACATGCTTGTTGAGGTACAAACAACGTCGTCTCCTGTGCCTTCGCCATCGAGAGTCCAAGATTGGCCAGCATTGCCAGGGAAGCCTGTGACCCATACGACCATCTCATGGAATTGGTTGCTAAGGTTTCTCAACTTATTCCTCATCGCCAGATGGCCGAATCGAATAGCTTCTTGAAGCATAGTTTCATCTTCGGGAGTGATGGACACCTTTCGTTCTCGTATAAACTTCTCCGCCGTATCAACTGATGTGGCAATACTAGCGACGGTGAAGAAGGATCCTCCAAAGAAACTTGCTTGCTTTAAGTTGTGTACAATTTCCAATAGGGCTTTCCTCTGCTTCTGGTGGAAGAAGTAATCCATGTCAGTTCTCTGTGATTGAACGGAATTGAATACGATAAACATCGAGAACAGGTTCAATGACAGCTGGTCCTGGTAGGATCCATCAAGTACGACGACCTTCTCATTGACTGATGGTAGAAGGTCGTCTACTTCAGCTAGTCGGTGCCGAATAATGAGTGAGTTTAGGGTTGATTTCAAACAATCCCATCGTCCCTCACCCTTAGGATTGTGTTTTGGAAGCATTAAATAAGTGCTCCAGGCAGCCAAGGTATCGCCCGTTTCGGTGGTTGTATTTGCCCAGGGGCGAGCCTTGAGGTACAAGGCAGTAATTGCGCCGATGCGCTCAAGATCTTTCCTCTCCATTTCAGCCGAAGACTCATTTAGTCCATTTCCAGTCTTTTCTCGAGGGGGAACGTCGTCACCATTTGAGAGTGGTTCTCCTGATCTGGAACTGTCAACTCCAAACAAGCCATGAGACGGTGTTCCGGTAACAATCCAACGGGAAGAAAATTTTAATGAATCCAATCCAATCAAAAGGTTGCTTCTGTTGCTGATCCTCGAATTGCCAAGTTTATGCCCTTCATCCACGATACAACGCTTGAAATGGACCGAAGACAAAACGGATTCACCGATTCCACCGAATTGCTTCAAGATCATCTCAAAGCGTGACTGCGAAAAGAGAATGATATCGCACGTCAAAACATCTTCTATAGGGGGAATAGCGTCGCGCTTTGTCAAAATAAGCACATTGAGTCCATTCGTATGTTTCTGAATCTCTTGTTTCCATTGCGCAACAAGATTACTGGGAACAATGACAATTGTCGCAGAGCTCAGATACACCTTCTTGGGCGGTTCGTCGACGGAATATTTTTGATACCGCCCACATCGGCGAGGCACGGGAGCTGGAAGCATGTAATACCCTGGGTTTCTTAGCAATGCTTCAGTACAGTGGCTAAATTCGTAACCTTGCTGCAACTTGTATGCTTCGAAGTAGGACCTCCAAGGGACCGCATTTCGAGTGGCACATGCTGCAGCCATATCGGCAAGTGATGCAACCCTTTCTCGAACAGGTATGTGACCAGCCCTATACATGTCTGGTGGGTTTGTGGGTAGATGTCTGGTGGCAAGGATAAGTGAAAGACATATGATCGTTTTGCCCGAGCCCATCTCTTCTGCTAGTATACCCCCAGAGACTGAATCGTAGTATATTGGCTCCAAGAGAACGGTGCCAGACACGGGATCCATGTACCATGTTGAGCCATGCGTGTCCTTAAGATGCAGCAATCGTGGGTCAAGGATTTGACCCGGCTGCGCCTCCTTCTGGACCATCAGTGCCGCCGACCGTCTTTGGTAGGTGTATAAGTCCGTCATTAGTCCCGGTACTTTGCTCTCCAAGAGATTATACATTGCATCTTGGGCATAGGGTTCGAGCACTGTGGTCGGATTTGGGTTCGGCGAGGGGATTGTGTTGAACAGCTGCAACAACGAAATGTCTTCATGATCTTGGGCTGCTTCAACGTCATAGAGAATTGGGGACCCAGTTTCTACAGGTATTCTCTGTGCTTGCCATGCTTCCATAGAGTAGTCTAGACGACGGAGAATCGACTTCCTCGCTGTCCTTAAACTAGGATCGGAACGGTCAACAGAACGCCGCTGGATATCATCCGGAAGTAGGTAAACCCTAATGATACCCAGTTCGTCATCCGCCGCGCTTAAGCAGAATTCGAGCTTAGCCCAGCGGGCACGGAGTAGACGAGCGAAAAGTGATAATTTTGGAACTTTGAGTAACGATGCCTGTACGCTGGGATTGAGATACGGCGCATGGCGAGCTATCTCATCCTCGGAGTGGGCGGGCACGTCATCGTGCCATGAAAAATGGCTCCATGTTCGGTGTTCTGCTAAGTCACACTGCTCTGCATCGATATTGATATCGCTCCTCGAGATGCCAATGCACCCAGCAGGTATATACCGGACGGACTCGGAATGCATGGTGTTGATATGGGAGGACGCTTTCGGCCGCCTTCTGGGGCCAGCGCCTTGAAGTCGCAACCACGAATACAAGTAGGGGGAAGAATTCTATCTCGAAAATACACTTATCGAGTTTCTAGAATATGATTATGGGCTGATCTGTGTTGAGGTGAAGCGTGTTGGAGTTGAAGTGAGTTGAAGGATGAGGCTGATTGAGCCGCTGCCTGCAACTTAGTGCGATTTATAACACGCACAGTCCTGCTTGGCGCTATTGCGGTATGCATATACAGTGCGAGAATTAGAGTGCGCCTACAAACGATGATGGTTCCTAAAATTGAAGATTGAATCATCTGCAATGTGAATGCTTGAATTACTATTTCTCGCCTTACTGAATGTCCCTAAGCCCAGCGTTCTAGCAGACCGACATGCCATGCCTGAAAAAGCCTCTCGGGAGCAGGCAACCGGGAATTGCCCTCCTGAAGAATGCTGCGAACTGCTGAAATGACAGCCGCCGGAAAATTGATTTCCTGAACACCCGAGGTCATGGAATCGATGAGCTTATTTCCATCCTCTGGCTCAATGTCCTGATAGAGCACTTTTATTGCGGTCCTCCTGCCTTCGGTCATGGTAGATGTATACACAACATTGGTATTAAGGACCCATAGGTTCAAGAATTGTATCCGTTCCGCCTGATTTCCGTTTGAACAAGTTGGACCGTATGGAGCAACGACTGACTTGGATGATCCCGATCGGGATATAGTAGCTATCAGCGTGGCCGCGAGGCATTCGGAACTGCTTGGAGGAGCGTGACTCGAGGAAGTAGTTTCACACGTTATCTGCCACTTGAACAGAATAACAGACGATGCGAGCACGTTGAAGAGACCAATTTCCGCTTTGCATGTCCTACAAAAAACATGTAGAGACTTCGCTGAGCCTACTTCATTCAGGGCCAATTCGCTGGTATCAAACACAGCATCAGAGCCTGAGTGGGATAACTGTTCTAGGTAAGTAGGTGCACACACAATGAGACAAGACACGTCCTGGTCTACATATGAATATATCTCCTTTAATCCCCTGAATTCCACGGCTCTGGAAACTGGACGAAAGTTGGAGACCGCTTTGTTAACCTGACCAGACTCAACCCATTCCCGTGAGAGAAGGGTACAAGACGGAGGTCACCCACAAAGTGGGGGAAGCAATGATTTGTTCTTGGGGAATTGTATCGATGACCGGGTCATTGAGAGGCTTTGGGCGCCAACTAGGTCACCTTCTATTTCCCCGATGTCTAGGAACGTGGTCACTGAATGATGGCCAAGGAGACTCACCAACAAGCCGCTGCACTCTGATTCGGAGAACATAAATGAAGTGAGATCCACGAATCCCACGCCTGGCTGAGCAGTGATAGCATTATTAGCTCCATATCCGCGCTTGGATAGAGATTCGTCCTCATGACGATGATCATCGTCGTGGGGCTTATGGCAGTGCCAGAACTCCATCATCTCTGCCCAGTTTTCGCTGGGTAGATCCTTCCAGGTCTGGATGGCATCGTCTTGTACGATTAAGCTATCGCAACGTCGGCAGCATATGCGAGAACCGACTTTGATATCCAACGAATTCCATGGCACTGCTTGGCTCTCGGCGGAAAACCTTGTCGACTCCGTCTCAGTTGCTGCTACAGGCAGTCTCCAGGCCAAGTCCTTGGACCTCTTCTCGGCAATTGGGATCACTGAGCGGACCAGGACTCTGGCTGGAAGGTCTAGAATCCTCGCCTCGCCCTGGTGATGCACCCGAATTTGGCGACCTTCATCGATGATTTCGGCCTTCGTTGCAGAGTTTGAAAGCGAGGAAAGACTGGCCCTGACTGACACTTGTCTGATGTTGGACAGGAGCTCGGCATATATGGAGATGATAGCAGTGGGCGACTGGGCTGCCATAGCTTTTGTTGCTGTTGATGGGTAGGTGAGGAGTCTCGAGGTGCGGAAGTGCTGTAGCAAAAAGACCCACAAGTGACACGGATTTCTGGAGGTACGAAGTACGCGACGCGTGACTGGCCAATTGGTTACGTCATTGTGAGACCAACAACTGCGGGACACTGCTAGAAGCTCTGCCCCATTCCCCACTATTCGATGGGTTCACCTATTATCAAACCCCAACATATTCATGAGTGAACCGCCGTTTCGTCAGGATTCAACACGCTGGATTTCGGACTACAGACCAAAATGTCAGGACTTCTTTCATATGTTCCAGGGGCTAGCCGCCTCATTGGAGCCGGCACAAAAGCCCGAGCCATCGACTTGCCCTCGGTCGAGATTCATCAGATCGAAACCAACCCTGACAGACGGGCTCGGTGTCTCAAACATCTTTTGAAGGCCAACCATGTCAACTATGCCATCTTATTCAACAACCTCCGATTTGACAACCACAATGTTCACATTCTCTGCTCGTCCTACCTTCTCGGCGCTACTGACCAGCAGCTCAATGAGATATACAACGACGAGATCAAAGACCTGGACCCCTGGGAGCCCTCTCCATCCGAGGTGATCGATGAAGACTGGAGAGACTTTCTTGGAGACAAGAGATACCAAAGGGCATTCGTCGATTATTTCGAAGATAAGCTTGCTATGAAGTTTGCATATGACTGGAAACAGGAGCTGCAGCACTTTCTCTTCAGTGGCGACGAGCCACTCTTCCATGGCCTGATAGGCGGACGTAGGAACTTCCGAGTAAGGCCCCCGTCTTCAGTGACGAGCTAATTCGCATCTAGTTGGCCACCCGCTCATTCATTTGGGCTATGCCTACGAGGTGGACTGCAAAGAAGTCGCCATGGAGGCTCTCGGCCTTGCTTCCGTACAATACAACTTCTTCCACAAGTATCTTGATGACAGCTCATACACGAGACCATCGCCTTTGCGATCGAATTCGCCGCTGGATCTTCTCGAGCGAATGTCAAGGGACGAGAGGTTCAACACCCTCCCCAAAGACCCGCAGCTCAACGACCTGGAGAAGCTCTTTGACCAGCACGAAGCCCTGATTATGGAATACTGGAACGGCTGGGATATCGATGATCCCACAAAACAATTTGAATTGTCCCAAGAGGCAGCGGTCGCACTGCTGGTCGCCACTGTTCGGCCGGGAACACACTCATACAACTTTTTCATTGTTCACCTATTGACTACTAGCCACGCTGTTCGGATTCTCCTACCCTTCTTCCCGCCCCAACACCACATAACCCTTGTGAGAGAATGGTGGCTCCTTGTTCTGGCTATATTCATCCTCAACGGTCGTCCGTTGCCAGACCCTGATAATGTCGAAAATGACCTAAAGGGGAAAAACTGGAAGTATGTGGAAGACAAGGCCCTGAACTCAGCGTGGTCAAAAGACGCCCATTTCGTCAAAGGTATGGCATTCCAGTGGTAAATAGTGTGGCTTGTGTTAACAGTGAATGTAGCAATTCGAGCGATGAGGGATGCTGCTCGGACATGGGGTGATGTTCATGATCGATATCTCCACGCTGCCGTCACATTTGTGGATAACTTTCATGGGTGGGCATTCTAGCTGCAACATGCCTTTACGAGCGTATGCAGGATTTTGAAAAAAGTAAAAAGTTAATAAAAATGGCGCTTTAATGCGATAATCATGAAGTGATGCAGATTTGTAGGACCATCATAGATAGTAATCGTATCTACCTAAATGTAATATATGGGGGTCGGACAGTGTAAATAAACCACGGCATTTATTTGCACTGTATGTGGTGGGCCGTCACGTCAACAGGGTCGCCATCTTCCTATCGCCATCTCAGCTGCCTTCACCACCTCTGCCAAGGTGACGGACGGCCCGCTTCCGCCAGACTATCCCCCTCAATCGCCCGTCACCAGCCCGCATGGACTTCCAACTGCGCAGATGCTTCAGTCGCGTTAATGGCACCGCCCGCGAAACGCCGCAGGCGGAACACCGTTGAGGCGTCTGAGGATGAAGACGAACAGCCAAAGGCCAATACCCTGACTAATTTCCTCCTATCCTCTCCGAACTCGCCCTCTAAGACTCGAGCACCGACCGCATCTCCAAGCCCCGTAAAGACTAGAGCTTCTAATAGCCAATCGTCTAAGAACGGTAGCTCTCTTCGATCTTCACGCAGAACCCAACCTTTGAAGAATGGCATAAGCACCAGCCCGAAGAAATCGAAGGACTCGGATAAAGTGGAGGAAAAGGGAAAGACTGCAGATTTGAAAACCTTGTTTTCCAGGCAGGCCCAGCGGGCGACAAGAACGGGTTCGAAGAATGACAAGAGGACGGTTCCAATCAATGATCCAATCATCAGCGATCCGATCTCCGAGGACGACGAAATATCAGATATTAAGGCCAGTTCTTCAAGTTTGATCGGCCAGCATGCGAGAAAACGGTTAAAAGGCACCGATGTCCCAATCGCATCGGCCGGGACTTTGAGTGCTAGCCAGCGATTTCTTAGACCACCACGGCCGGTCGTGGCGGACACATTGAATGATGACTTGCGGCCATGGTCAGAGCGTTTTGGCCCGCGGAATCTCGACGAGCTTGCGGTGCATAAACGGAAGGTTGCAGATGTTAGGATGTGGCTGGAAGAGGTTATGCGAGGCAGACTGCGGCAGCGGCTGCTGATCTTGAAGGGTGCAGCTGGTTCTGGGAAAACGACGACTGTACGTCTTCTTGCGAACGATATGGGCTGTGAGCTTCTAGAATGGAAGAACCCCGCGGGCAACTCGGCCACCGGATTCGTCTCAGCATCGGCGCAGTTTGAGGAGTTTCTTGGACGAGGAGGCAAGTTTGGAGCCCTTGACATGGAAAGCCCTGTGCTTTCATCAGCTCCAATTAGTTCAAATAGCACCACCCGCGACAACACCAAGAGAATGATACTGATCGAGGAATTTCCGAATACTTTCTCTCGGACTTCGACGGCCCTGACTGCTTTTCGTCGTTCTATACTGCAATATTTGGCGGCGCAGACCCCATCTCTGCACAAGTTCGGGCAGCAAAAGCGAACCGAGCCTATTACACCGGTCGTCATGGTAATTTCGGAAACTCTGCTGACGACGACATCTGCTTCAGCAGACAGTCTAACTGCCCACCGGCTTCTCGGACCTGAAATTCTTCGCCATCCTGGCGTGGGCGTGATTGAATTCAACGCCATGGCTCCTACGTTGTTGGCGAAGGCCCTGGAGCTCGTTGTTCAGAAAGAGTCTCGGAAGTCCGGCCGGCGAAGAACCCCTGGGCCCCTGGTTCTGAAGAGGCTTGGTGAGATCGGAGACATTCGCAATGCTATCTCCTCACTCGAATTCCTCTGTCTGAAGGGCGACCAGGACGCAGATTGGGGGGCAAAGATAACATTCACAAAGCAAAAGAAAGGCGTGAAGGATGCTATAGCCCTTACTCGTGGTGAAGAAGAAAGCCTCGAGTTGATATCCCAACGTGAGGCCAGTTTGGGTATCTTTCATGCGGTTGGCAAGGTAGTGTATAACAAACGGGGCGAGACTCCATCGGGCGATCCAGCAGAGAAGCTGCCAGGTTTCTTATCTCAATTTTCTCGCCCAAAGCGATCGGAGGTTTCTGTCGACTCTCTGATCGACGAGACGGGCACTGATACGCACACCTTCATCTCAGCTCTGCACGAGAACTACGTGTTATCCTGTGAAGGCACCGATCCAATGGACCTTTCAACTCCTATGGACTACGTCAATGAATGCATTGAGTATTTATCACAGAGTGACCTGCTGTGTCCATCTCGAGATGTCTTCTTTGGTGGCAGGGGTGGCTTTGGGGGTGGCTGGGACTCAGGGAGCCAACTTCTTCGTCAAGACGAGATGACATTCCAGGTTGCGGTGCGTGGGATGCTGTTTTCCCTTCCAAACCCAGTCAAGCGTAAGACGTGGACGATGCAGAAGGGAAGCGACGCACACAAGATGTTTTACCCAGCAAGTCTCAAGCTCTGGAGGGCCAAGGAAGAGATTGAAGGTCTGGTTGATGTTTGGTCCTCGAAGCTCCTCAAGGGCGAGGATCAGCTTCCAACGAAGAATCTCACCGACGGTGCCAACGTGTTCCGCCGCAATCAAACATCTACAGACTCGCTGGCGAATAGGCAGCCACCGGCCACATCGAAGAGTAGTCATCAGGAGGAAGTGGAAGGTAGCTCTGCTCCACTATCCCTTGGGAACACTGCTCGTCGAGAACTACTGTTAGATCGTCTTCCCTACATGGCACACGTTGCCCGTGGTCGCAAGACGACTCTCCGGTTGCGTGAGCTTGAAAAGATTGTCTCCTTCTCAGGGGTAACAGTCGGGGCTGATGAGGAGTCGGATGCTGAGGAAGATGTCGCATCAGGAGAAGCATGGGCGACGGATAAGCCGTCGGAAGAGGCAAGTCCCCGAAAGAAGAGAACAGGGATCAAGGCCGGCGCAGTTACGGGCATGTTGGCGCAGAAACTGGTTTTAAGCGATGATGACATTGAGGATTAGGCGGCGTCTGATTGTATTGTGTCAATCTCATGGATTGTTGGCTCGTTATTACATGTGGGTGGATATCAACTTGCTCTGGGAACTTGTACAGTATTCATTATGGACTAAGGGAAATGCCAACGGGACAGCTCATTTGACATGTATCCTCCTTTTGGTACTTCATAGTTACTGAGACCTCGTGAACTCATGGTCTGCAGGTGATGAGACACATGATGGTGAGATGATAGCTGTGATGTTGACTTATTAACCCCGCGAGTGTATGTTTTTCTTTGATGAGTACATTTATGTACCTTTCTGCTAACGATAATATGAAAGAGACTTATAGGTACATAAAATGAGGCTGAGGCTACTTGAACCTGTTAGAACGCATCCTTGCGTTATGCATCACCAGCTCCCCGCTACTGCTGCCTACAAGCTACAAGCCGCATCCAGCCGGAAAGTCGTCATCCTCTCCCTCAACAACCATAACCAAACCAAATCAAAACAAACCGAAGGCATCACCAGATTTCAGGCACTCATTCCCCCGAAGCAAACCCTCCCAGCCTGGGACGACGCTCTCACCATGGCCAAATCATCGCCATCTCTCCGCATCCTCTGTTTCGGCGACTCGCTGACCTCTGGGTTCTGCGACTGGGGCCTGACATCGCACCCTTACTCTATCACGCTGCAGACACGCCTCTCGGCGGCTTTCCCAGATGCCAACCCGCAGGTTTTCACGAATGGCGTGCCGGGCGATGTGGTTTCGGGGCCGGGGTTTAAGAGGCGGTTGGTAGCTGAGTGTAAGTTCTGCTATTTGGCATTACTCTTTCAGACGATAAGCCACATTTATAATGGGTTCGTTGGGAATGGGAAATCAGGCTTTAGCTAATCTTCGGCTTGATATTCTAGGTGAGAAGCGTCAACATGACTGGGTCATCATCCTCGGCGGCACAAAGTAAGCTCTCCCTTATCAAATCACCACTCACGTACGACAAGGTAAACTCATGACATCTTCATCCCACAGTGATCTCGGCCAGCGAACACCAGCCGAAGGCATCTACAACGCCCTCACAGATGCCTGGGACGTCGCCCTCCTCAAGGGCAGCAAAGTGCTTGCTTTGACCGTCCCAGAATGCCACGCCCAATTCCGTTGGCTCGACGATGAGAGAGACCTTCTCAACAGCAGCATCAAGAACCATCACGAGAAAAACTTGTACGTCCACAGCCTCGATTTTCTGGTCATCATTGTTCCTCACATGGTGTGCTGACGAGTCACTCTCCCTATTTCTTTACAATAGCTACTCCTTTGACCTCAGGCCTAGAATACCGTTCCACTCACTTTCGGGAGAGGAGCGGAAGAAATACTGGGACGACGGGTTGCATCTGACGCCTACTGGTTACGACTGGATGGGCGACCACATCGCCGATGCCTTACTACCGATTCTCGCCAGTGAGTTGAAGCTCCAGCAGCAGCCATCTACTAAAAAGCTATCCTCCAAGAAAAAGGACGAGGAGATCCTGGAGGAAGAGGCGGGCAATCCCAAACGTATCAACCAGGGGTACGTGGTGGTCAGAAAGAAAGACCTAGACTGAACGTTGACTTTTGGTCCACCAAGCCTCGGTCTAGAGTGTCCGGAAAGAAATAACAATTGCGGCGGCATGCCTTTGTATAATCACATATATCCCAGACGCCATGCGCACCCCAAACGCCAGATGTCACACATGCATCATCATATCTCATAATATCTCTAGTTTTTTGCCTGGGTGGGTTTCATGCAAGATTCGCAGCCACGAATTCCTATTTGCCGTTAGTTTGGAAAGTCATTAGGTCGTTGAGATAGAAGAAACAGAGCTACAGCACTTACCGGGAATTCCTTTTGTATAGAATTGGTGATATTCTCCACCTCCTCTGCCAGACTCTGGACGTTGGCATCCCACCTTCGCATCTCCTTGCCCACGATGACCTCTGCGCGCCCACTGCCCTTCTCGCCAGATGCTTCACCACTCTCAAACCAGACAATGCCTGCCAGCTGGTCCATCCGTCCGACCAAGCGTCCCTGCTCAATCATCCTAGCCGTAGTCTCCTCCGCCTTTTCGGCGTCCAAGCCCAAGAGCGAGCCCAGAGCTTCGAATCGGATGTTGTTATATAGCCTCGACACACCGAGGAGGTTGTGTTCTACCACAGCTTTGGCGAGGACCGTCGACCCATCGGATGTAGTGGCCAACTGATGCGGCTGCAAGCCCTCGGCGAACTTGTCCACCTCCGCAGGCGATAGCAGCCGGTCGAGGAACATCTTCTCCAGGATTCCAAACTCCTCGAGCTGGGCCGAGCGCTCGTCCATGTAGAGCCGTCCCAGATTGCGACTGCGCATGGGGCCGGCAGGGGCCAGAATAGCACATTTAATGGCCATGCTCAGAGTATGCAAACGCTCCTCCTCAGCAATAGCAGGGGAGAAGCTAATCTCATGGTATCTCTGCGACGCTGACAAAAAGTCCCTCTTAGCATCCTGAATGCGGGCCTGAGAGAGCCTAAAATGCAGGTTCAAATCTTGATCCGAGACGGTGTGCATGATGTTCTTGAGCTTGTTGATGTACGTCTCGGCCGAGGTATCGTCCCCGACCTCGAGGTAATTCCTGACGATGCGGATCCATATCTGGGCCTTCTCCTCGTCCGTGACTTTCCGCTGGGAGCTGTCGAGGGGGATCTCGGCGAGGGCTTTGGCGGCGTCGAGGAAGTCCTCGTTATGCTCGTGTGCGGTGGCGACGAGCTCGCATATAACGGCGGCCGCGTCGAAGAAGGACGAGGACTGGGCTGAGAGGATGGTCAAGGTGCGTCTGCCGACTTCAATCCACATGTCTTCGTTCTTAAGGTCCTTCAGGGTGGTGGTGAAGACGCCTAGAACGGAGCGTGTGGCCACGACGCCCAGGCCTTGGTTGAAGAAGGAGTCGACGACGGCATTGAGATCGTTGATGGCGGTTGGCGGAGATGAGAGGTTCTTGATGTCGGCGAGGAGGGATTCGTAGAGAGGGCCTTTCTCTCCGGATGCGGATTCTACCAGGGCCAGAGCCTCGGCGACTTTGGGATTGGGCGCCATGGCGGTTGTGATGCTGATGGGAGGTTGAGATGAAAGAATGGAGTTCGCGGTGCGCGGCTCAGTAGGGAGGGGCAGGGACAAGCTCTAGCGGGGTAGCTCCCTGGAAGTCCACTAAAATGGACAGACCCATTGGACAGGCTACTGTGAGGTACTGCTGCATCAATCTCATAGCTTTGTCGACCTATAATGCCGTCTATTGTTGCTATACGGAGTATATCTCGAAGAAAATGCCATAAACCCTCATATATAATATGTGTGAGACAACAACCAAAAAAAAACCCCAAATGAAAATGGGCCACAAGTCTTCAACAAACGCCAACAACCAACCCGCTCTAAAAGGCTGCTTGCCATCTACTTATTATGCCAAATCAGCGTCCGCAACGAATCCCAGTCATTGCAGTCCTTGTAGATGTATGTCATGCTGCTCCTCAAGCTCGACTGCAGATCCTCCGGATGGTGGCGGAACAACAACATGACCAGGCCCCAAGATATCGACGCAAACGCCGGCCACGCGTAGTGGCTGATCTGTGAGTGTAGCGGCTCGGACGATATACGGGGGAAGCCTGTGCCAGGCTTGATGGCCAGGCGCGCCAGGGCTAGGGAGACGCGTGCGAAGATGTAGATGACGATTTGTTGGTTGACGGAGGATATTTTGCCGTAGCGCTTGGAGCGCTGGCCGAAGACGATGTAGCCGCCGAGAAGGCCTGCGAAGAAGGAGTCGTAGGGGCCTAAATAACGTCAGAGATCTGTATATATACACGTTTTCTATTTCGGTCGACGGGAGGTTTGGGAGCGAGGCGACTGGACTGCGTACCCTCCTGGCCTGGCGTAGGCCCATAGTGCTTCAGTGCCAGCATGGTCAACTTGTAAATCGACGCAAACTTGGCGAGGTTCGTCGCATGTTTCCGCGTCGCTCTCAGGACTAATGAAACCTTTTCTCGGAATCTATCATCTCCATCTCAATCAGCGTTTTCCGTTTCGCGCGTGGGGAGGGTTTCGGCTTCAGCTTCGGCCGCGGCAGTCAAAACGTACGTTCCAGATCGGAAAAGGAAGATCATCCTACAAGCACGCATTCAAATCAGTATGTGCCTCAACCTTTAGAGGCAGAGGGGAGAATGGCAGGGGATACTCACACCAGCGCATGCGGAAATCGGACCTTGGTGCCGTAGACAGCACCATTGCGCGCCGTCTTCAGCAGCGACAGGATATCGTGGTACCGCGGATCCAGAGCAATCTGCTCCAAAGCAGCCTATTCAAAGCCCGTCCATCAGTACAAAACAGCCCATGCGCAGATACTCAGGGCGTCCCCCAGTTTGCATACCTTGCACCCCTCGATCATCGACGACGGCGACGACATTGTGCCTCGGCTATGTCTGAACAAGAAGGACGAGAGAAAAAGGGAGAAGTCGTCGCAGCGCAACAGGGGAAGAAAACGAAGGATTCAGATCATCTGGAGACAAAGAAGTAAGAATAAAAATAAAATACAAACACGGAGGTCGGGCGCTGGTGCAAGTACAGAGTCTGAGAGCCGGAAAGCTGAGGTGCGGCAGCGGAAAAGGCAATGACTGGAGCCTCGGTCAGATGTCAGCTTGTTCGGCTTCTGTTAGTGCTTCGGCCGGAACTCAGTACGTCATTCCGCGGGGCCGTGTTAGTGGATGTTCAGTGGATCAGGCCACCAGAACAGCGCCCAACAGCCCCAAATCGGACGGCATTTGCATGTGAAGACTCTGTAGAGTGCGGAGAGATGCAACAATCTGGGGTCTAGGGAACACACTTGTTCGGTGTTTCGTGAAATTATCCTAAAGTGCCTTATCCTAAAGTGCCTTATCCTATCCATACCACATCATCATCATCATCATCATCAGCACCACCTTTCATGTGGCTCGCGCCATTTCACCCCCAATATCTCAAAGATTCTCCTCTCGTCTCTCCCCGGCCCGATCTGCTCCGCGCAAGATGTCCTTGTACAAGCCTCGCTGATTCAGTCGCATGTCCTTCTTCGAGGCCAACAACCGCATGCTGCGATTGAAAATGTCGTTGCCCGTAAAGTACAACAACGCAGCGCCTATCTCCGACTCTGGCACCAGCAGGAAGTCTATCCGTCTCCAAATCGGACGGTAATTCTCGTCGTTGAACCCTTTGATCTTGGGTAGTACGCAGCAGCCGTGCCACTTGCTACCATCACCTGCGCTTCTGGACGATGCGAGTCGCGCGACAAGGAATTTGGTCTTCTCCAGCTGGCAGACCAGATCGCCCAGAAATTGTCGCAAGTCTGTGGGTGATTCTGTATTCGGCTTTGTCACGATTAAGTCAATATCATGAGAGCTCTCTGCGCCTCTGCGATAACTTCCGCTAATAACGAGTTGTACCTCTGGATCAATGTGTGAGGCAGCCTTCTTCACTACTTCGCCGAGCGCAGTGACCTCTCTGCGAGGTATTCGCGTATTCAAGTCATCGTAGTGCTCGATACCCAGCAGCTGATTTGGTGTGAGCTTGGCCTTTTGCTTCACATCATCCAACGAGCGGAAGCCTTGTGCTATCCATTGCCCAGCCAGCTTGTTGCCAACGCCGTAGATCTTCAAGAAAATCTGCCGTAAGCGGTCCATGGGCTCGTCCTCTGCGTATTCAAGCCGTTTCAACTTGTCCGTCGTAACGATTTCCTCAATCTTTTGGGCCAGCCGTGGTCCAATGCTCGGCAGCCGAAACGCCTCTTCCTCGGTAGTTATCTTGACATCCTGCCGTTTCAGAGTACTTATGGCTTTACGATATGCCAGCGTTCGCCAATTGTCATTGATTCGCTCATAATAGTCATTCATTCTTTGAAGAACTTCAATTGTGCGTGCGTTTGGGTTCTCTGCATTGGCGTTCTTCGTCCCGGCTCGATTACACGCAAAACGTTCCTCGAAAGCTACCGCTTTGCGCGTCGGTCGTATTTTCCTAGAAGAGCGTCTCCTGCGCATTGAATCGTTTTCCGAACCAGAGTGGCCATCAGCGTCCGAGCGAGTATCCATGGTCGAACGAGCATCATCGTCTTCGTCAGCATCCAGAGGTAGGTCCTTGAATTGTTGCATCATTGAGATATACTCTGATAGTTCGTCGGGCGTAGATACGGATTTAGACTTGGGATTAGCTTTGGATTGATCTTCCTCTTCTGTCACATCACTAAGTGACACATCCTTGGGCGACTCCACAACGTAATCCAAGTCGAGTATGACTGGCTGGGAATCAACTTGTGCAGATGGCACATCGGCTTGACTTCTTTGCGAGGGCATCTCACTATGCGATGGCGTCCCTCTCTGCGGAACGTAATCCCACCTCCTTCGATTTTGATGCTGAGGCTTCAACTGCAACGACTTGACCGACTCTTCAGAACTAGATGGAGGTTCAGGCAAGTTTTCCTCGGCCTCTGCAATAGGCTGGCCCGTAACCAGATATTTCTTCTGCTTGTGGTCCAAAATAGTCCGGAACTGTATGCAGTCGATGGGATAATCCTCATTTACCACCTTTGGCATGCAACCCAAGCTACCAGCTTTAGGGAAGACCTTCTCAACGTCCTTGTACTCGAGATTATTTTCAACGATGATATGTGTGGCTGCCAACACGTTCCGCGTCCAAGTCGCTCCAAATTCCTTGGCTTTGTTGATACGTAACCGTCTGGCAGGTGCTATGTCGTTGTCTGGGACGTAAAAGAAGGCCAAGTCTTTGAATATCTGCTCCTCCTCGGGCCGCATCTTGGGGTCTGAGGCACCTCTCCTCCTCCTCTTCGTGGCAACACCGACAGATGGTGAGTCTTCTGTATTGCTGGATAACAGGCGCTTTAAAGCAGGCACGGGAGTGATATCGGTGCCATCTCGACGCGCCATCTCCGCAGCAGGCGTTTCATGAACCACGTCTGACTCTGAATGCAAGAGGGCACCCAGTCGGCCCTTGGGCTTAGCTGCCCCGGACTGGGTTCCCTTGATGACCTGTACTCCTGCTTCGGAACCTGGCTGAAGCGCAGAGGTAGCTCTTCGAGGCGTCACGTCCTGTGCCTGCTGTAGTTTCATGGGTGCAGACTGTTGACGAATCAAGCTGGGCGCAGCTGTTGCTGGGGCTGGTCTGAAGAAACCGCGATGAAGCTGTCTGTGCCTCTCTTCATGAGGATCGAATTCATCATTGTCGATGATGCTGTCGTGGCCATCGTCGACTTGGGACAGCTGCGTCAGTTGCTTGAAATAGGCGAGTTTAGTATCCAGTGATGTTGAATCTGTATTCATGTTGAAGGTGATGTGTGATAAGGGCGGCAGACAGTTATTAATGGCCAGATGCTATCGAGTTCCCGCAAGGCGGTGAAAACAAGGTATCGGGGGAGTGTGCCGATGGTGAGAAATTGTGTACAAAGTAAAACCGAAGTGAATTGCGCGTGTTATATCAGCACATAGAATTGGAATTGATGCCTAGCAGCTACATGATGCCATCAGGTCGCGATGAGGTAGAAGCGTTCACGGTTCCCTATGAAGAAGCTCAGTGGAGATTGGTGGACAGCGAACAGCGGAAACGCCACTATTAATAGGCGGCAACGCACTAAAATCGATAGCTTTCACCCCTGTACGAAGTACTCCCCCACGGAGATATGCTATTATTACTCGCATAACATGATCGAGATGCCCACGATGCCTCCATTGATTACCACTTCCGTTGTTCTTTAGAATAGTAATAGTAGTCGTTTACAGTTGATTTAGCCATGGGATTTTCCAATTTCATCCAAGAAATCATCATCAGCCCATAATATCATTTCATCCATCATGCTCTCACCACCTCGGCGTAGTCGACTTGGCCAAGCTCCAAAGTTAGGATCACCAACGTGCCCAGCGACAGCGTCTTTGAGAATGACCATTATATTGCCTCGTTGAAGGATGTGTCCGATGCATGATTGTTTTGTATTACATCGCTATGGGGCTGGTGTGCTGGATGGCTACCGAGGTTGTCGTGTATATCGATGCCCTCTGAGATGAGATATTGCACGCTTAACATGGTCGTGTTATTCAAGTCCTCGCCGGCTTCATCTTCCTCGGGGCTTGGGAGCCAATCCGACAGGATGTAAGTCCCATCCTCAACCCATCCTACAATCCATACATTGATATCAAGATCAGAAACTTGACATCGAAACCTCTGGTCTCAGTCACTATCCTCGTGCTCCTGGTCGTCACAGCTACAACTGCTCTGGGAACAGCCTCCCGGACAGGAGAATGGGTCGACATCCTTGCATGGTGGTTCCCAGACACACTCAAGCTACACTAGGTCTTTGCCATGTTATGGCTTCTCTCGCCCTTTATCCACATGGCCGAGACCGCGAGGTTTTCCTTCCTTTGTGTGTGAGCCTCAAATTTTGACGAAAGACATCCATAGCATGTGCGGTAGAAATCAAAGCATGAAACTTTACATGCATCATCAGTTGTTGTCGTAATTCAGTGTGCAACGGATATTATTGCATTAGCTATTCATACACTCCCTCGTGCAGTACAGATAACTCGACAGTACTAAAAACAAACATTAAGAGAGATTCTAGCCATGCTTTAAGTCCCATCCAGTATGCCTCTCCAAACCCGTGATTGTAGAGCCACCCAAGTGGTTCAAGTTTCTGATATAAGTTTGTGCTTGAATGCGTAGGTATGTGCGCGCGTGTAATGCTCAACTCTTGCCGCCCCGAAAACCCCAAACTCCAAAGAGCCTTCTTGGCCCCGATATTTTGGTTCAAAACAACCGCCGTTCTCAACACTCGATCGGATATAATATATGTGATGCTATCATCGTATAGATGCAAGCAACCCAAAAAAGGAAAAAACTCCAGTCGCTTAATGCAGTACCATCATCTCAGAACACCGTGATGCGCGTCTTTCCACCTCTACAACGCGACCAACCAGTTTGGCCGTTCATTCTTCAAGCCCTTATGCCTGCTGATCTAAAGAGCCCTCCAAAGACCTTGGAATGCTCCTGTCTCAGGAGCTGCTCGAGTTTCCTAGTTTCTCGAACGGCAGCTTCACGATCCTCCTGAAGATTGAGAACTTCAACCTGGGTCATGTTCATCTTAGCCACAACTTCTTGCATCTCGTTCTCAGCCTCCGCAAGAGCCTTCTCGAGCTCCGCAACACGGGCTCTAAGTGTTTTCATCTCGGCCTCCTCCTCAAAGCTCTTCGCGCCGATGGCAGATGAGGCGCGATCAAACATAGGCATAGCCAGAGTCAGCAGTGATTTCTGCGACGCCTTGACACCACCGATCCCGCTGTTCTGAAGACGGCGCAGCTGCTCGTTATGCGCCTCTCGCAGTTTAGCCATCTCCTCCTCGTGGCGACCAACTCGTTCCTCAGATGCTGTCTGGGCGGAGACAACTTGGTCTTCCAGATTGCGCAGACGCTCTTGCAGCTCCGCAATGCGATCCGAGTTAGCCTTACGGTCGGTTTCTCCTCGTGTCACTGCGGCAGAGAGACGCTCTCGCAGTTCAGCGTTAACTGCCAGTTGTTGTCGAACCTGAGATGCCAGTTGCTCGATTCGCTGAGCAGACTCGCTCAATTCGTCTGCCAGAGCACCTTCAGCCGCAATATGCTTCACTTCATTGGATGCGAGGTCATCGTACTGTGCCCTTTGCTCGTCGGCTTCCTTTCGGGCCGTGTCACGCTCCAACAATGCGGCGGAAAGCGATCTCTCAAGACGCGCAACGGCAAGTTTGGTCTGCTCATCAGAGGCAGCATCTTCCAGCTGCTTGATGCGATCCAGTGACTCGGCGTATACGTTCTGTAGCTCCGTGTATGCGATTTGAAGTGACTCGGACGTAACGGGCTCTCGCATCGTGTCGCTGGAACCACTATATCGAGCAAAGGAGGGGGGGATGAGAATGTCCTTCTCCTTGAGCAGGCTGCGCAGTAACTCAATCTCTTCCTCGGCCCTATCGAGGTCCATCTTCAAGCCGCTGAGTCCCTTTTCAACTTGCCATTTTTGTTCAAGAGCATCTTCCGCACGACGTCGCAGAGCGCTGATTTCCGATCGTAGGATCGAAAGGTCCCTGTCGAAAACACCCTTTCTTGGCGAATCCGACAACAGTCGCTGGCGTTCGTTCTCGAGAAGCCGGACCTTCTTCTGGTGGTGACGATTCTGTAACTCTTGGCGCTCGAGGAGACTCTTCAAAGCACTGTGTAAAGCGTCACGCTGAGCCTCCACATCTTTTAGTCGCTCGAGAAGGGCCTCTCGCGAATCAGGCTGTGCAATATGCTGCTTGACACTGTCAGACCTAGAGAGTGAGAATGCAGGCGGTCTTTGACCTCGGAATGACGCAGTGGCCACAGAGTTCGATCTCGTCAAGCCTGCTGACATGCGCTTGGGTAGTTCTTCCGGTTGGATGGCCGCAGAATTTCGTAGCGAGCGGTTCTCCTTCTTCAATGATTGAAGCTCCTGGTGCATTTTCGTTGACTCATACGTGAGGTTGGCATATTCAGCGGCCTCTGTCTCTAATCCTTCGACGCGGGCCCTCAATTCCGGAACTACCTCGTCGCGGAGATTATCTCGCTCATTGCAGGCATCCCGAAGCTCGCCTTTGAGCGCTGACAGCAAATCTTCAAAGTTGCCCTTGGAGTCACGTTCCTCGGACAGCTTTCGTCGGAGCTCCTCACAGGTATTTTCCAACTCTTTTATTCTCCCACTGGCGTCCACACTATTCACCTGAGCCGAGTCCACTGCTGAAGCCTTCTCAGCCAGCTCTTTAATCTTCCGATCCAACTCTTTCCGCTTATCTCTCTCATCTTGCACCTTGGTTGTTAGTTCCAGACGAAGAGAAGCCTTCTCCTGCTCTGATTTTCTTTGTATCTTCTCGATTTCATCCCGGCTCTGGTCATAGTCGCTCAACTTGGCGGAGCTGTAGCCAGAGTCGGAGTAGTAGTCGCTTGTTCTCTTGCTAGGTGCTTGGGGGTTGTTGATTTGTTCCTGTAGCCTGTCTACGAGGTCTTCCAGGTCTATCTCTCGCCGGATGGATGCGGCCAGCTCGGAGCTGATAGCTTTCAGTTCTTCTTCCATCTCGTCAACTAATGCTGCAGAAACAGAGGTGGATGTCGGCGGCGGCGTCGATAAATATGATTCGTAGTGTTCAATGGGGTTTGTTGTTGCATCGGGCTTTGTGCTTTCTGAAAAAGAGCCATTTGTTGACTTCCGTGCGTCATTTGACACCTCTTTCTTTGCCGGGAACAAAGGAGAGGGGATTGACGAGAACTCCGTGGCGGAAGGTGAAGGGTTCCCCCAGCCAAAAAAAGATGCTAGAGGCGATGCTAGACTCGGAGATCTAGGCAGTGGTTTGTTCAGTTGGGGTGATGCGGCTAGCGCTGATGATTGCGGCGAGTCGTCTATGTGTGTTCGCGGTCCTTCCTCAATGACGGAATTATCGACCTTTTCGAGTCTGAGGTGTGGTGGTGTAGGCTTCGATGCGAACATGGGCGGGGAGGGATTATGATCGCTATTATCCGAGTATACGGACTCAATGTCCGAGTTATCGTCAGAACACTCGTCTCCTGTCTGGGCAGAAGCTGCGTCCGGAGTAGCATCCACCGTGGTGAGATCTGATATTAGGTCGTCGTACTCTGATAGTACATCAGATAGTTCTGTTTCAGCAGTAGCAGTAACACTGAGTCCAGTGTCTGTCGAATCGTTGCGCGATGAGCCAGTTACAGCTCCGTCGTCGCCAGGAGCAATGTGATTCGAATCAGATAGCCTGGATACAAAGGGGACCAGTTAGTCTTGCGCCCCGTATAACGAGGGAGAGCGGGTGTCTGGGCGCTAGAATTAGGGATAAGAGATACTAGTCTAGGGAGCACTCACTGAGACGCGAGAAGAGAGAAGCGAAGGGGGTCAGGATAGTCGTATAAAGTAGGGCTATCAATGGAAGGCGACCTCGCGAATCTTTGATCCGGCTTGTTGGGCAGGTCGACCGAAGGCGTACTCGTATGAGCCAGAGAGCTCTGCTGTTGGGGCAGATACGTGGTGATCAGCAATGACGCCGTCGACGAGACCGGCTTCCGCTTGATGGGACGGGAGAAGCGAGGCGGGTAAACAGCAGTCACAGGAACAGCAGTTGCAGTGCTTATCACGTCGTCAAAGGTTGACGAGCGGCTATGCTGGTAGCTCGAGGGGGCAGGTTTGCGACTGTCGATGTTTGGTTTCGATGGCGATGGGGGGTTTCTCGAGACTTCAGACGAAGCAGAAGGTGTATCAGACTCCGGCAGGATCGACGCCATGACATCGGGCCCGCTTGGAGGGAGAGCCGGTGGTGATGCCATGTCCATTTCGGAAGGCACGCGGTGGCCAGCGAAAGCAACACAAAGTAATGTCTTATCGCCAGGGGATAGTTAAATTGGCCATGAATTGGACATTTGAAAAGACGGCGCGCGACGTTCCAAGGAAACGCTGGAGAGTTGGTTCGGTTGGAGATGGAGGGACGATGGGAAGCGCTGGTCCGCTAAGGGACTAAGAAAGGGAGAAGCGAGAGACAAGACTGTGGGGCGGGCCAAGCAGTGGTCCGAACGGGTATCGTTTGACGTACTGTGTACATGCCCTGGCCTGCATTAGGCGTTGCATGAGCCAGGTACTTCTGACAAAGGCATGACAGCCAGGATCGTCCAGGGGGGGCGCACTTTATCAGTCCAGGTGGTCACCAATAGCTTGCATCTTCACTTTCGCTTCTTATTCCAAGTCCTGGTAGTAGAGGTATGTACCTTGCTCCGTACTTCGTGGATGATTCTACAAATCATGCACACGTGTGCATTCAACCGTTGGCCGCAAAAGAAAATAAAGGGGCAACCCCAATTGGGCAGGCAGAGAGAAATAGTCCGAGAAGCGAGTGAAAGGGGTGGGTGAGTTCGCGCCGTCTTTGCCTTGCTACGTATGTACGTGTAGTAGTAGAAGTAGTAGTAGTAGTACTCAGTGGCATTTATTAGGCGTAAGCCTTACGACAGACTGGATGAAAGAGACGATAATGGACTGCTGCTGCTATTGCATGACTTGATAGCTGCTTTTCAGCGGGCGGTCTTTCAGCGGCCGAGGGCCTAGGTCATGGTAGTACCTGCACTAGCGCTGGAGCTCCAGAACTCGGAGGGGTCCCTGCTGCTCCTTGGTTGGCTCAGTTGCCCAGCCACGCCAGCCACTGGCACTAGGGCTATGGGGAAGTTGAAGCAGGGGTGGGAACAAGCCTTTTTCAGGTCAATTTCAGCCACCCCTGTTAACGGGCGACAAAGAACTCATTGAGGTATTATGAGTGAAACCAACAACTACGAGTACGAGTAGACGATCAATGAACAGGTCAGATTCTGTGCTTGTTGTCTGTCTGCACATATTCCGTGTTTGTCCTATGTCATTCAGTTTCCAACTGTGCTGTGAATATGATATATGACGCAAGAAACGAAGCAATATCATACATAGCTCACCTAATCAACAGCCCAGCCTCGTCGATTTTCAATTTTCAACCCTCAAACCAGGTTCATCCAATACCTACTAACTAAGCATTGGCAATTTGGCATTCCCAACGAGTTACTTATCTCATCATACCCATGTGCCGAGTGCCACTCTTTTGTATCTCTGCAAGCCCCTAGCGGCAATGCAGCCAGCCGCCGTGCAAATCCCCATTAAAAAAAGGAGGGCCAGGGCCAAGGAACGCACGGAGGTCCAGTCGATTCAAGCAGGTGGCGCGTAACCCAGTGTTGGCGCGCGTAAATAGGCTTCTTTAATATGGTTGTCCAAATGACTGGCCAGGCTTGAATGGCCATTGGCGCCCAGGAATCATCAACAAAGGGACGATCTTATCCATATGAGCCCAGCAAAAAACAGCCCTGTCAAATAGTGCTCTAAAACAAATGTCTATTGAATTGGCTACTGCTGCTGCTACTTCGTACTACTAATGCAATGCACTACGAGTACGGTGGATGGCTTGTTCCAATTTATTACACTGGCCCAGCAAGTCGAGAGAACGACATGCATACGCTCGCTGATTCGATAATCCTACCAATGGCTGACAGCTTGGATACGACTCCATATGCACTTTGTAGGTTGCACGACATCCCACACATGCGCATCAGATCACAGGATCGATCCCAAAACTGACTGGGCCAGGCTGAAACGACAGCTATGTCATGCCCAGCACCTATTGGCCGCTCGGTCCTCGTCGCGCACAATAATCCATGCAGATTTGTTATTGTGATGGCACGTTTGCGATACCATATCGGGATGCATCCTACATGCGGAATACGGAGTACAACGGATAGATACTAGTAGTACTACTATGTACTCCGTACTACCTACCAATAATTCTCTTCCTCTCCATAACTCCGTTCAAAAGAGACTCCATTTCTTCGTTTCTAATGACAACCCATTCAGTATTATGTAAATCCTGTAAGTGCGGAGTACACGAACTGATTCTGAGGTGAGAGTCCCGTGTACGAAGTACGGCCCCATGCAATAATACGCCTAGGGAGTATCAAACTTCAAACTCCATGTCTCTCAACAACAGAATAATGCCCCAGGTAACACGGAGTACTCCCAATATCGTTGGACGAGATCCAAACAAAGACGCCATGGCTGTAATGCTTTCTCATCAGACAATCAGCCTGCCCTTCGGCAACAGCGCCCAGAGTCCGCCACACGAGCACTTCCTTTGTTGTCCAAGCACAAACGTAAATCCAGGACGGCTTCCAAACACATCCTCCATGACCGTCGCGCACCTCGTACATCTTCTCCATTGTTGCGACGATCCCATCTTCAGCACTCCCTTCTTGAACAGATCAACATATACACCCTTGGCTTCCCTCGCCGCTAGGCTGCCTCCATCATCCTGGACACCAAGGAGATCAAAGTTTGCTAAAAACAACTTTGCGGGATCAGTGAGACTGCGAAATGCCGGCAGTTCCTTGGTGAAGAACTTTTTGATGACAAACAAGAACACCTGGGTTGGTGGTGCCCCTACGAGCATGCCCAACTCGATCTGCATTTGATACGTCTTAACAGCAGTGTCAATCTGTTTCCCCTGCGGTGCGTTTGGTCCGCTCTTGACCAGGTTTGGCAAAATTGTCTGATACGCCTGCCGTATATCCCCTCCTAGAGTGTTAAGGAGCTTTTCGAACTCGCAGACTTTGATAAGACTGGATGTCATGGTGTTCTGCATCTTCTGGTATGCCTGCTGAAGCTGTGGATTGGGTATTTTAGTAGTGCTGGCTTGATCCGCCGCGGCCGATTGCCTCCTGTAAAAATCGATAGCCTTCGTGCTCAGAGCCTCCAGGTGTGTAATTCTACGACACACAGCTAACAAGAAGCTTCTGCTGCTCGAGGATAGCAGGAGATGTAATGAAATATCGTTTCTCTGATGCAAGTAAACACCCAATTCGGTAAAACGCTGAGGCACTAGCCTTGCCTGGAACTCATCATCATCCATGAGTCCAAACAGACAGTCCGCCAGCCATGACAGTAGATCAAGAGACCACTTGGCACAGCCAGTCAGCGCATCCACTACTTCTGTATTCGAAGTCAGCAATCCATCGGCCCTTTTTATCTTTAGAAAGGTTTAAATCGCACCATGCTCATCCAGTGGGCTAATCTTTTCTCTGGCCGTCACAGGAAGGTTGCTCGCAACTGTAATGAGGATGACCACATTACGTAGGTTCAAGTCCACCGTGGTAAACTTGCTCAGGAAGGATCGGGGTCGGAACTCTCCCCGAAAACCTAAGCTATTCATGATGCTCATACAAGACTGCAGCGATGTGTTTCTCATAAGCGCATCGTGATGCAGCTCTTCCGAGTAGTCCACCTGGATCTTGATGATCCGAACAATCTCGCTGATCCAGTCTTGTGTGAATCCTGTCATAGTTAGAAGGCCCCCTGTCCTTGAAGTGGAGGATCGCATGCAACTCACTCTTTTTCGTAGTATATGGTCTAACGATAGCGAGCACATCGTCATAATTTACACTGTACCACAACGCAGATGCAACCGTCACAGTCAACGCCGCTATAGTGGCCGCATAATGAACTGCTTTTGAATTAGCAACATGTTCCTCAGTGTCCTGGGGTACTCATTGATGTACCGTCTTGGTTTGAATCGCCAATATCGTCCAAGGGGTAGTGGAGCTTGTTCCATTTGATCTTTCCATCATCCGTCATTTGAATCACGGAGCAATGAGTCGGGGAAAAGGCGACTTGTTGGCCTATTTCATGATATGTTAGACGTGTCGCGCAATGACTCGGTTCTGGCACACTTACACTGGCCCTCCTCAGTTAGCGTCCAACCAGCTTGGCGCAGGTTCATGACTTGGTTGGTACTCTCTGTCGCATAAACTTCTTCAAAAGTAAATCTGTCCCGGTACTCGATGGTTCCGTCGGCCATGGTTAGGACCAGCACCTTGCCGAACTGAATAGCCTGAAATCCAATGACCACTTTGTTAATGATAATTGGATCCAGTTTGCGCAACTTCGTGCAGGCTGTTTGCTCAGTGGAGTCCCCATTTCTCCGGGCTCCCAGCTGCTCAAAGGCTGTGTGCAGATTTTGTCGCTGCTCTGCAACAGCCTCCCAGCGGTCAAGAATGCTTTGTGCTATTTGGTGGTAAGACCCTGTGTTCGGCACACGTGTCCTTATGGTGACAATCATGGGTGGGACAGTATTTTTGCCGGTGTTGTCCATGAGTGATGGAAGGACATGCAGAGACGACAATTCTGCCATTGATCCATCATTGTTTACATCATTGGGACCGGTTTGAAGCCATGTGGTCGCCGCCAGGTGCTTCTCAACAAGCGACGGGCTCAGACGAGCATTCTGTGGTAAAGGGTTCTTATCCGGCTGGGATCCTGGTCCACCCCACTGAATTTCAAGCTTGAGCAGTCTGAGCTGTCTTGACGAAGTAGCAACAGCGACGAGCAAGAACTCTTCAAGGAAGTAAGTAAGGGGGGGTAATGAGCGTTTTCTCGGGCGGTTTCGACTTACTCTTATCAGATGCGAGGGCTGCATGTGTAACCAACTCATCCGCTGAATTTACGCTCTCAAGCTCCATGGTCGTCTCCTCCATCCGATTGTTGTTTTGTGACCAGAACATCTTCAGCATGCCGCTTATCGTGACACAAAATAATGCACTCTTAGATGAATTAGGATGACTGGGTCCGCCGGCATGGAGAAAGGAGCTCTCATAGTGATAGGTATTGCCATTCTTCGTGGCCGGACCATACATGATGTTGTATGGTTTCTTTCAAGCGTCAAAATGGCTGTCCAAAAGTTCATTAAATGGGCTTACTTACCTGCTGGTTTTGAGGAGCGACAGCAAGCCAATGGGCTCCTACCACCGCGTTGGCATCATCGATAGCGTCCGTCTCCCATTTCCTTGTAATGAAGGGCTGGTTGAGAGAGATTGGGAAGCTGAGGATGACGACTCTGCCCACGGCATCAACCACCGCCAACTCCGGGATATTAGTGGTACCCCATTCCAAGTGAACCAGCGGGATGCCCGGGGAACCTTTCACGGGGTGACATGTGGTCGGCTCACTGAGGTCCCACGAGCCATCACGAGGATGGCACCTTAGGAACCGGAGCTCAAGGGTCTGCCCATCCGGTGTAATCGTGGCGATTGTTCCAGCTTTTGACCAAGCGACGGCCCTACACAATTATTAGCCGAAAGGCGCTTTGGTAAGGACATACACAGACCACATACTGGCAGCAGCCGCGGCTTCTCAGTTCATCGATTCTTTGAAAGGCCTGCTTGCCGAGAGACCTCTCAGGGAGCGACAAGCCGACGCCATCGCCAAATAAATCGTCCACGTCGTTGAGGTCCACGGGCACGGCGTTATCCAGCATGAGAGGCATCTTGGGGGCAGTCATTGGAGTAACGGGGGGGACATGGGAAGAAGGCTATTCTAAATAGAAACCTGGAAACCCCAAAGGCACATCGGGCCCCTCGAGGCCAGGGGCAAAAATTAGGATAAGCCAAGCAATGAATCACTGATGGTCAGCCTCATACGCGCGCGCGCACTGCATGGACAGCAAGAGGGTAGGCGAAGCCCAGCCTTAAATCTAACACGGGATAACGAGGCTGAGAAGGTCTTGTAAGAGGTTCGGATAGGTAGGTTAAGATTGGCGGTAGTATTACGGAATACTCGACATCAACCTTTGGTTACCAGCCACAAATTATACAGGTCGGTCTGTAGCCGCGCCGGTTGAATCTCGGCGATGCGTCATTGGCCTGAGACTGCCGAATTCAACCCAACTGTGAGCATACCTCGGAAGGTAATACTGTCATGAATTTCTCCAATTGATGACATGGAAATTATAGCCCGTGGGAATTGTGTATCTAGCGACTGTCGTGGAGTGAATTGCGAACTACTTAATATTTGAGTCGCAGCAGAACGCTGTGCAGCTACCCCAGACTTTAAGTTTCATCTCTGTCCACCACATCAAAACATCACGACATTAAGAGAAGGACAGTGTGAGGTTTTCAAACTTCTGTATCAGGTAGGCCTATTGCATGGCTTAAAAGTGAAGTATAATCTCTCAGTCTTCTCTGAGGCAAACGGTGACCCAATATCTCCGACATCTCCACCTCCACAGTAACCATGTCTCCCCACATTTCGTTACGCCATGTCACTGCCAGCCTCTCCGTTTCATCAAGTTCTTACCTATATGACTAGGGAATAAAATATCTTGATCGCAAGATTGGAAATCCGAAGAGGTTAACCCTGGACTTCGAATCTTCCAAGCCTACAACATGATCCGGTTTCTCAGGGTTGCAGCGCTCACACGTCGCCCTACAATCCAAATCAACAATACTATTCGCAGAGTCTCATCATCTTCGAAATCACCGACATACAGGAAAGACAGCCTCTCTTACCTCGCAATCGGGCTGTTGATTGGCGGGACTACAACAGCGGCGGCTTTCCAGTTTATCGGCTCCTCCACAGAGATAGACACAACCACACAACCCAGATGGCGTGAAAATGAGATCCGCCACACTTTTCTGCGGTCTAGATATGCCGACAAGAAGACCATGTTAAAAGTAGGCTAGATTTATTCGATATGAATTACTATTGCTAAACTTCGAAAAGGCAGTAGTTGAGATCCGCCATGAGCTGGGAGAGGAGGCCGTTAGTGTTGACAAAGACGACTTGGAGGAGCATGGCCACTCCGATTGGTCTACATCTAATACCGATGAACGGCCCATTGCAATTGTTCGGCCCAATTCGACAGAGCAGGTATCGGCAATCGCCAAGACATGTACCAAGTATAAGGTGCCCATGATCCCTTATGGGGCAGGCTCCAGTGTTGAGGGTAACTTCTGTTCCCCCTTCTCGGGAATATGCATCGACTTGTCCACCATGAACAAGATAGTTGAATTTCACCCAGAAGACATGGACGTAGTGGTTCAACCCGGTGTCAATTGGGTCAACCTGAACGACGAGATCAAAGAAAGCGGCTTATTCTTACCCCTCGATCCAAGCCCAACGGCACTTATTGGCGGTATGGTAGCTACTAATTGCAGTGGCACCAATGCTATGAGATACGGCACGATGAAAGACTACGTCATCAACTTGACTGTGGTTCTGGCCGATGGTTCGGTCATTAAGACGCGACATCGGCCAAGGAAGACATCCGCAGGCTACAACTTGACATCTCTATTCACTGGATCAGAAGGGACACTTGGTATCATCACCGAGGTCACACTGAAGCTAGCTATCATACCAACCAGCTTCAGTGTGGCTACTGTCACCTTCAAAACGGTAAGAGAGGCCGCAGCCGCAGCATCCACAATGGTACGAACAGGCGTGCCGCTGGCGGCGCTGGAGCTCATGGACGATGTGCAAATGCAAGTCATCAATAAGAACGGTGGTGCGGGAGGTAGGATGTGGGAGGAAACACCAACCCTTTTCATAAAGTGAGCATGATGTCTTGACAGACTCACAGAATAGGACAAGCTAAACATGTATGCTAGATTCTCTGGCACCGAAAACACCATCAAAGAGAGTATTCAATCCACTCAAGAGATATCCCAACGCCACGGATCCAACTCGTTTGAGTTTGCCAGGGGTAAAGAGGAAATGGATTCTCTGTGGGCGGCTAGAAAACAAGCATATTGGGCATCATTGGCTGTCAAACCAGAGGGTACAGAGCCCTGGTCAACTGACGTCGCGGTGCCAATATCTCGCTTGGCTGATCTGATCGGTACATGAACAGTGTTCATGCCAAGTTTTGAGCAAATGCTGACAGAAAGTAGATGCTTCTAAGGATAAAGCTTCCAAGCTCGGTCTCGTCAATAGTGTTATCGGCCATGTTGGAGATGGCAACTTCCATCAATTGCTATTTTATAATCCCAGCACTACCAAGGATAAACAGGCGGTGGCAGAGTGTGTTGACACGATGATAAATAAGGCAATTGATATGGAGGGGACTGTATCAGTGAGTATAGAATATTGGTCCTTTAATATTCATTCACCTGCTAACCTGTGGTATAGGGAGAGCATGGAATTGGCCTTGGGAAGAAAGTTAGTGGTTCCACTGGCATTTGTCACGAAGTATTTGCTGATAGGAAGCTAGCATTGTTTGTTGAAAGAGCTCGGTCCGTCGACCATTGGGGTTATGAAGGCTCTGAAGGATACACTTGATCCGCAGTACGTTATCTGCTTGTTTTATTTGCTTGATTGAAGCTACAACTAACATACATGTATCAGCTGGCTACTGAACCCGGGGAAAGTCTTTGACGAATGAGGCGTGTAACTACAGGCTCGCCAGTAGTATTGGGTGTTGACTGGGAATTAAATTACAGATGTAGACATTTTTGTCATTTGTCATATTCTACCTATGCCTTTGCCAGCCTGTAGTGATCATAGGACAAGAGAAATCCAAGTGGCGGTTCACTATAAGGTTGTGCACACCCATGGGATTTGATTGGCAACACTCTTCAGGGTTTCATGAGAGGGATTGTTGCGTGTCACCACAGCGAGAGGCTAGCAGAAAGAAAGCCTGCTACGGAAGGGCCGATTGCCAACTAATCCCGCGCATTTTTAAAGTGATACAAGTCCCGCTGTTCTAAATGCTGTTTCTTACTACTATTCCACGCAGATTGTGGACTTGGTGTGGGTGCTACCCTGTTACGGAGTATAGTTTATGTGTTGGAGCAAGTCTAATATATTTATTTGTCTTTTTTCCTCATCTCATGCAGCGGTAAATGAAAACGAGGCACAGCATTAATTAAAATGGAATATTTGGCTCTTCTGCGTTACGAAATGCGGAATTGCTACAATGCTCGGGGCTATGGCTTCTTGGTTGTCTGGGGCATGTAAGCTTAACTCAGCCCAAGATGGAATCCCCTCCTCTTTCCCCCCAAACTCTTATAAATCGTGCATCTAGATTCGCATGCCAAGAAGAACGTCTGCATCTACAGGCCTCGGCACCTGCAAAATAAAGGTAATGGCATTTTTTGCCATTGGAGGAAGAATTATGCTGAGATCTCCGGCATGTCGATGCTACGCTGCCGCATCTCGGTAGAGACAGCCGGCCCGATTTCTCCAGACTTCCTCCGCATTGCTTCGGGCTTTAGGTACTCATCGACAATGTCTGGGGACAAGCAAATGGCCGCATGTGCTTCAAGTATATAAGACAATGGATGTTCCTCGGGCTCAGGTTAATAGAAAAGACATAGAAGTCAGGCAGCTACAACAGAAGCAGCTTGTAGACCGTTCATCATCGCTGCCATGAAATCTTTACTTCTCTTTGCCATTGGCGCGGTAGGCGCCGTCGTTGAGCGCCAACAACGTCCTCACTTGACATGGTTGGCCGATACGTTCATCGCAAAGGGTGTCAGACAAACCTTCGGCTACCAGGAAGCCACACTCTACGTCGGCGTAGAGAGAGCGTATGAGCTGTTCAAGGAGCAGAAGTACCTCAACTGGTTGAAGAGCCAGATCGATGGCGTGGTCCAAGCCGACGGCACCATCAAAGGATGGAACCCCAGCGTCTACTCCCTTGACGACTATCGTATCGCCAACAATTACTTGTACTTGTATGGGCTTACGGGTCAAGAGAAGTATAAATCTGCTGCGGCGATCGTTCGAAGGCACTTGAACTCGCACCCGCGGACGCCATCTGGTGGCTTTTGGTAAGTTACCTGTGCTGTAGATCACCATCGCCTGATATTATATCAACTCGATCCTTCCTTTGATTGATGCAGTTTGAGCATAATCACTAACCAAATGCTCTCAAGGCACCGTAAGCCCATCTTCGCCAACCAGATGTGGCTTGACGGCATCTTCATGGCCGACTCATTCTACGCCAAATGGACACACCTCTTTGACAGCAAGAATACGACCGCCTGGAACGACATCCTTCTCCAATTCACCCTCATGGACTCGAACACGCGAAACAATACCTCGGGCCTCCTTGTCCACGGCTGGGCGGAGACCGACACTGCCCCCTGGGCTGATCCCATTACTGGGCGGGCTCCCAATGTTTGGGGCCGTGCCGTCGGTTGGTATTTCATGTCGCTCGTCGAGACCCTGCAGGTGTTTCCCAAGTCTCACCCTGGTTATGCGAAGCTCCTGGGCTACTATACCTGGATTGCCAGGGCCCTCAAGACCGCGCAGCACCCGGCATCCGGTGGCTGGTTCCAGGTCATGAACGAGCCGTATCCCAAGGCCAAGGGCAACTACATCGAGAGCAGTGGCTCGGCCATGTTTACTTTTGGTCTATTGAAAGGATTGAAGTTGGGGTACCTGAGTAAAAACGAGTTCCTTGCGACTGGCAAGAAGGCCTACCAGGGACTGGTTAGAAACTTCATCTCTCCCCAGAGCGATGGCACGCTTCATTTCACGGGCACCGTGGCTGAGTGTGGACTGGTTACTTCAAACGTCACGTTCGAGGTAGGCAGCCAACCCTGAGAATATGAATTTTGGACATGTGACTGACATCAATGTGATGTGTATAGTATTACATCAGCGTCCGCACCGGACCCAACGATTACAAAGGCTCGGGGCCTTTTATGCTGGCTGCTTATGAGTGGGAGACATGGGCGAAGAACGCCTAATACTACTAGTGAGTGAGTCAACAGGGAGCCTGTGGGTTTAGACAGATGATAATCTTGGTAAACTTCACACGGCTGATAAGGCTACGATGGGGCTCGCCAGGGGAACACGTGTAAATAGTCATACAGAATAGTGGTATATATGACAGATATACTATAGTTGATCGAAAATTCTGACAGAGATCGATCATATTTTACCAGTTGGTTGTAAGACACGGATCGGATACTAGTCACGAAAGGACCCATCCAGTCAAGGGAACTGGAACTGTGTTTGACTGACCCAAAGTCCTTGATAGAGTGATTCATCTGTAGCACTTGATCTAGATTTTGAACATGATAGCGACACCAGCGGGGGAAGAAAGGGTCCAAAGGGTCCAAAGGGTCCAGCGCATTGGCATTTCATTGAGAGAAGGGTTAACTTGGCATGAACCATGAACGCATGTCGTAGACCTGAGGACAGGGGGGGCGGCAGAACACGAGAATCCAGACTACAAGTAGGGGCGTTTTTGGAAATTCTGGAAGTAAATTGGGGTCCCTGTTCATGTCGATATGACTTGCTGGCACAAGCGAGGAGATTGTGCCGTTCATCTCATTAAGAGACGCGCGCGTGATGGGACAGCGTGGCCCGGACTCCATGAACTGGCGTAAATGAAAAGCAACCCCGGCTTTTTTTGCGCTCCACTTGGACCTTGGGTCTTCTCTTCTCCTGTCTGTGCTTCTGTACTCGTAATGTTTCCATTTGTTTCGTGGAGCCGGGCCAACGGTTGTGTACGGAGTAATAGGGTGGTATTCAACACGGAGGCCCTTCATAAAAGCAAATTAACACAAGCCCACAGACTCTTGGGACGTTGCGTTGGGTGTGTGACGAGTCCTGGTCGTTATCACACCTACGAGTATTGCTGTGTACTCGTACTTCGTCTATGTACTCGTAGGCAAGCATCGCATCGTGAGCCTATTCGAGAACAGACAGCAAAAAGGGTGAAGAGACTCTGGCATGTCGATTCAGCTGAGTTTTCAGGCAGGGGGATGGGGCACCCGGAAGATGTGCCGTGCGCCTCTTGGTGATGAGGATGAACCGATCGGCGTGATCCGGGTAAGCTCTATGCAGAGAGGAGAGATGAGCTGCGAGATTGTCGAAAGGTGCAGTGAGTGCAGTGAGTGCATGCATGCAGGCAGTGTTGGCGAAAGCGAGTGAGCACGGAACGTCATAGCGCTGATAGGATTCACAACAGTCTGGTTGTGCCAACAACGACATCGTCATAGGTACTCGTAGTAATACTGCACTAGTCCTTAGTAGCAGTCCTATCTTAGTATCATCGTATCCATACTTTCTTCTTTTTTTTTTCTTCGTGGCTAAAAAGCCGTTGACCCAGCCCTGAAAGGGGCTCTAAGAATAAATTAGCCGCTTATTTGGAATAGTCTGGCGTTCTAGTACTCGTAGTCGGTAGTAGTAGTATCATCATCCTTGATGTAATCGCCAACTTGACACGATCCGAGGCTCGCGTGCTGTGCATGCGTGAAATACTAACATGTCTGGATTTCTTACTCAGTGTATAATTACAGAGCATTATTAACCAGGCTCCATCCATAGACACACTAGTCATAACTAGGTAGGGAAGCTAGGGAAAGGCATCCGCGCGAGAAGCGATTCCGATGCAAGCAATGTAAGTGTATGTACGGAGTAGTATTGGGCGATGTGATCAGCAACAGCTGTGCGTGATATGTATGTACTATCTTATCTGTGTATACGGAGTACATACTCCGTAGTGCTCCGTGTGATCCACGAGATTTTCGCTTGCAGCCCATGTTATTTTTTTTTTGAGGCCCCTACCAGTACTACATCCATCCATACATACACGGAGTGCAGGCAAGGTCTTTTCGACGGGCGCTCTCTCGTCCTTTTGTAAGAATAGGCTCCATTCTTAAAAATAGGCAGTATGGCCGGGCTACTCTGTAGGCAATCTTTAGTACCTCTGTTAGTCTGTTACAGATTGCCCCAATAGGCCCAAAACCCAGCAAATCAGATACCAACGGCAGACTGTTCTCCATGATGGACGGAAGAAGAGAGAGAAGACGAAACAATAGAGGCATTTGGGGCAAACAAACAAATTGTGCAGTGTTGCCCGGCTGGCCAGTGAACAACAGCAACAATAACAGGTACTCTGTATATCACAATGTGCGTTGTACCTTATCGTGCGAAGTCTGTACTTGTACCTTACATACGCGCCGTTGCCTCCCCCCCCTCTCATGGGCCTCATGAGCATCGTCCAATCCATCATCCCAACAGACAGCGCCCCGGTCACGCACAATCTCGCAGCGCCTCCACCGTGAACCAATCCCCTGTCCCCCGGGTCTGTTGGATCAGGGCCCCTGGCTAACAACGCAGTCTTTACTCCGTACTCGTACGTGGCGACTGACAGGGGGTCATGGCACCAGCTTCTAGCTTTCAACAGGGGGGCAGCTCGACGCCAGGAACGAAACGTGGACCGCCCAGCAGCCGTCATGGAGTCGTTCATGGGCAAGACAAGGTCGGCACGGCGCCTGTGGCTGTGGTGACAAGCAATAGCTCTCCGGTGATTGACGGTCAGCCCGCACGCCTCTCTGCACTTCTGCACTCGCTGAGCAGGAAAACGTCGCTTTCCTCCCCGACTTGGGAGGTCTTGGGCAGCTAGTAGTTTTCCAACCACCACCACGGCATCGAGCTTCGACACTATAGCCCCCTATCCTCTCTCTCTTCAACGGCAGCAAGAAGAAAAAAGCTGGAACTCCATGTTCTCCTGTCGTCTGTCGTGACCTCCGCCCCTCGTCGCCGTTGTGCTACCTCGACATCCGCCACGGACTCGCCCCCAGGATCAAGAAGAACCAGAGCCATACAAACCAGCGACCATGACGACAGTAGCCTCATCAGCTGCCAGCAGCATAACCACAACAACATCTGCTTGTGATAGCTCCCCGAAGTCTTCAATGGCCGCCACCAGAACTTCTCCGGCCTCCCGCCACTCGCAGCGGCAGCGGAAACTCCATCGCCAAGCCCAGCAACAACAGACGCGAGAACAGCAGCACGAAGAGGACGAAGACGAAGACGACGACCTCATCCTCTGCAGCCCCAGCCGCCATTCTGACCGACGTCAAAATCAGCAGAACCTCCGTCTCCTCGACCCGCAGCTCCCGTCTGACCGGCGGCCCGTATCTTCTCGCAGTCACTTACGATGCTGGCACCGACAGAGTGGCCGGAGCCGGAGCCCGTCGTCCTCCAAGCACCTTCGACCATCGTCCGACGGCCCGTTGCAGCCACCATCCGAGAGTAGTCTGCCGTCCATGTCCATGACAAAGGAAGAGTTCGAAGCATTGCCGCCTACGATTCAGCGAAAGGTGAGTGACGACTTTTTGTTTCTTGAATGCATGTTATTACTAGTGGTGTTGTTTCACTTTCTTCTACGCCATAAAATCCACAATGCGAGCGAGTGCATGCAAAAATGCCCAGTTTTCCCATCCCTTCAGTTCTTTTTTTTTTTTTTTTTTTTTGCGCCTTGCATCCAAGACACACGCAAGCTCGCTGCGTGTGGTAAACATTGAGGGATACACAGACAGCTGCAGGTGACGAGTCTTGCTTGAGAACAAGAAGAGACGGGGAAAAAGAAACCAAGAGCTGCAGTGCACGGTTGCCATTGTCTTTTAAGCTTCGATGGAGCTTCGTCCACAATGGAGTCTACCGGCATGATGGCTTCGTTTGTCCGATCGATGCCACGCAGTGGAATCGGGTCGTCGCCACCAGTGTTTTGAGAATCTGCCGAATTGGTGCGTTGCATCGTAACGGGCCGTATCTTGACACCGCACAGACGAAGCAATTGGTGAAAGAAGGGACACAATCCGTCTTATTTGGATTTCCTCCCTCTGCTCCTGCAACGCATTGCATCACATGCTCTGCGGAGCGAATCGTCTGTCTGGCACATGCCTCCCTCCATGTGCTGTGTTGTTGATTCCCTCTTGTTTTTCTTATTATTCCCTCGCCCCCCCTTTTCTCACCTTAGACGCGGGCTACATGCAATGCGACGCAATGCAATGCACAGCTTGATCTGGGACAGCACACCGATGATTCCAGTGTGAAATTCAGTGGCGCTGCCCCCGCGCGAGCGACTTTCTGGTCCTGTCCGGTCTGCGACGGCGCGCCTGGGCGTCTGCATACCTTCTTCTAGCGTCCAATTGAATTGCTTTTGGCCCTGCATGGCAGCTCAAACGACGGACAGGCCAGCTTCAGCGCGCCGGTCTGGTTGGCTGTTCCTGGGGGAGTCCCCAGGAGGCCGGTTCCGCTCCTCGCCTGATGTTCCGCGCCTACGTCCCATCGTGATAATGGATGGCACTATGGCACCATCCTATGCAATGCAGTCGCGCCTTTACTTGCAACTGGCTCCTCTCATTGCCGACTTGCACGGCCCCCACCCCTGGAGGGAGATCCTTAGTGTGCTGGACCTGGACCATTAGTTCAGGCCAGACACGGGATGGGAGAGGAGAAGAGAGGAGAGGAGAGGAGATGTCACGCGAGGAGAGCATGGCAAAGGCGTACCGAGGACACGCAGGCAGAATTCCATGGGGAACGTCTATGCAAGGCGTTCCTCTGCTTTGCCCTTGCCTTTCCTTTACCGCATCGATAAAACCACCAAACACTCGATATTAAAAACAAAACACCTACCCAAACAAGTCTGAATCCCCCCACCAACGCCAATCCTCCTCCGCTCTCCGTTCCTGAGTGAGACATGCCATTCCCCATCGAGCTAAGCGATCATCTACCACTCTACCCTCGCCCTAGGTAGTTACCGCCTGGGGTCCCCTCTTCCATTGCTCATGCATTCATATACATGCATGAATCGCCCCTTCTGTTCTCGCCTTGCATTGATTGTTACTGCCTAAACGCTCCCTTCTCTCAAAGGGCTGTCTTTCCTTGGCTCGTGAGCTCGACACTAATATATATCTTTAGTACTTCTCCACGCTTGAGCGTCTGCGTTTTGCCAACAACACTGGTGGTGCTGGCGATTCTGACCAGTCCCTGGATGCCGGCCACGATTTCTTGGACCAATCTCCGTCATCAACTTCACTGAGTGAGGAGGATATTCGTCGACCAGCGCTCAAGGCTAGGTTTGCCTCGGATCCATTAATCACTGCGCCCCACCATCGACCGCGGGTTCATTCAAGCTCGGCCCGTCTCTACACCAGTCCACCCGACAAGGTTCCAGGGCGACCACTAGACAGCAGAGACAGGCATCCCACAACCTCTCATTCCTACCACGGAAGCGTCATATTGGATGCTACGGATGAGGCCTTCGTCAAAATAGGTAAACGACAGTCACAGCTACCAAAACTCGACAGCAGCCTGCACGGATCTCCGTCTCCTCAGCCACAGTCTCCCACGATGCATGACCATGGTCTGGTCGGCGATGAGACCCCAAAGTCTCCGGAACTTCAAGCCACCGCGGACTCTATCTACGAAAGCTTCCGATGGCTTGAGGAAGAAGAGGATTTAGATCTTCGTCTGTGTTTTGATGAGTACCATTTAAACCTGCAGAGTGAAGGACATAAGAGAGGAGGTCGAGGGCCTTCATTTCGTCGTCACCTGTCCATCACCAAGTTGCCCTTTGGACGACCAGTCGACCCGATAAGCCGCCCCGACACCAAAAGCGCCATGGCCTCACCTGCGTTGAGCGGAACCTCCATCCCCTCTCTTCCCAGTCCCGGTGGTCATGTCCGCAGGAGATCGAGGGCTTTGTCTTTGATATCGCCCAACAAGACGCCCATGCCCGACGTGTCTTCGGTTATCGACCCGGCAGCATCCCACTATCAGGACCCTGAGGCTCGAATGAAACTTCGGGTATATCTTGCATCGCCCCACAAGTTCGACGAGGCCATTGAGTTTGGATTTCCGTCCATCCATGAAGTACACGACAAGGAGAATGCGTCTCACACACGGTCACTATCTCACCAAGAGCCGTCAAACAGCCTGGCAAGATTGCATACGTCGATTGATGATGAAATCGCATCGATGAGCAGTGATCCCATCTCTCCCACAGAATCCAGTACTCCTCGGACGCCAGAGAGTATGGATCAGTCATCTATGATGCGTCCGCTCCGTGCGGATCAGGATCCAGCTCCACTGGCCAAGGTTGACTACGCCCATGCGCCGGCTTCATCCCGAGAGATGACGCTCCGAATGACCTTGACGAGACCCGATCTTCGTGCAGATGAGGAACAGATCTATGGCTGGCAGAAGGCGACGGCAGGTCGGAAGTTGCCAACTCGCGATGGGACCCTTTCCCCACGGCCATACACTCGAGGAGCTAGTTCCAAAGACAGCATCGAAAAACAATTCGCTGCTATTGACGAGGAGAATCTCGCCAACGACAACGGTGTCATGAAGCGCTTTTGGAATCGCGTCCGCCGGTCATAAAATGACACAATGACGTCCGCTCTACTCGGCACTTGCGCATCAATTACCAGCGCCAT
Organism: Hypomyces perniciosus; assembly: GCA_008477525.1. Classification (NCBI taxonomy): domain Eukaryota; kingdom Fungi; phylum Ascomycota; class Sordariomycetes; order Hypocreales; family Hypocreaceae; genus Hypomyces; species Hypomyces perniciosus. The sequence continues at coordinate 2,372,493 of SPDT01000006.1, forward strand.
GCACTCATTTCATTCTACCATGAATTGAGAATTGTACCCTCATGTTGTGAGCACCTGACTCAGTAGTTTGGGGTCTCCTTTCTAGAAGTCCCCCTTGCTACGCCTGATCTTGACGACATGATTCCTTCTTTGTATCTTTTTCTCATATATAAATATACCCTTACGCATGTATGTAATCACCTGTGATTTAGATTTCCCCCACTCCTCGCGCGCGCTTTCCTTTCTGTCGGGTTTGAAAAAAATTGGGAAAGATGGTCTCTCTGTCAAGAGACTATAGGAAGGAGTTTGGAGGCGTATGTACATCTTTGTTTTTACTTGCAATGTTTTGTAACAGCCGCACATTGATGCTGCGTCTGGAGGGGGATTACGACCAACTCGCTCTTTTGTTGTCCGGCATGGGAGGAGAGGCACTCGTTTTTACTGGGAGTTTTTGAGGTTGGAAGCAAATTCCGGACTTGATATCCAACAGGGGAGGGCGGGGAGTTTCAAATGTGAGGTGTTTTTGATTGTGGGAGGGAAAGACGGAGAGACGAGAGAGGACTTGAATGGATGGATGGATGGAAAGGCTGTCTAGGTCTTGGACGCTAATACAAAGTCAAACCATGGACGCAATCGATGTTGATGCGTTGATTTTCACTACTGGTTTCTCCTCTTTTGCCTGTGATGTTTGTTTGTTTGTTTGTTTGTTTGTTGGTGCTTTGTTTTTGTGTGTCTTGAATCAGTGAAGATGTTTCACTGAGTTGACAAATACTTCCACCTCCCTACTCCTACCTCAGCCAACCCTACCTATTACCTATTCTGTGCCAATGCAAGGGCGTTATTCTCATGTGTTCATTAAGCGGTGTACATGCTTCACTCCTCCCAGAGGCATATGACTTGCATTGCGAGAAGACCCCCTTGCATACGATCCAAGAATGGAAGTTTTCCAGTCCACCGAAGCGAAGCGCGCCGCGTTGTAAGTGGCAAATGTAACGGCGAGTGTGCTAGTTATGTTTTTCTTTTTTTCCCCTTTCTTGGCCCCCAATTGCTGTTCTCTCCCTCACATCCCTTGATTGATAGCGACAACGCCGCTTTTTTGAAAGGGCCGAACTATTTGAATGGCTATCTATGCATGGTGGGCAGTTTGTTGGATTCAGGTGTGACATCCTGAGCTTTGAACACATGTCTAGAGAGAGAGAGAGAGAGAGAGAGAGAGAGAGGGCCGTGTGAGAAAACGGAGGGCGTTTGGAAGTGGGATGGATTGATTGACTGGCATTCCCATGGCCTGAAACGATGGACTGACATCTAGATGGCGCGGTGTGTGAGCAGACAAATCGACCTGAAAATCTATTCCAATATGTGGGTTATTATTACAGCCAAAAAAGCAGAGACATTAGTAGGCACTCCTGACAATCCTGGTTCCTTTTCCTATCATAGCCTCGCCGCCATCGCCAGCCCAACCGTTCACACGTATGGAGGAGTACAGAATGGCCTATTACATCTCCAGTCATGGCACCCAGCACAACACCAACGCCCCGACATATACTCATAGCCTTGACAGGAAAAAAAAACACACAAGGAAAGTTCTCGCTACAGGGACTGTGGCAGCCATAGTCCAACCCATCCCCATCTAGTAACGTAGGAACGCTTTTCGTACACATCACATACACACACACAGGCCCTCGGACCACCACTTCACACCTCCTCATCACTGTCCTCGCCCAGCAACTCGCCCTCATCATCATCCACAATGGAGTAGTCGCCTCGTCCTCGTGCAAAGCTATCCCGCGTCGTAAACCTCCTCGGTCCACTTGAGAACCAGCTGCGGTCTTGTCCCCGCCCAAAAGTATTGACTGCCAGGCGCCAGAGGCTGGAAGCAACCAAGGGCAGGGCAGCCACAACCGCGGCGACGGCAGACACAGCGATCACTGGGTATTTGATCCAAGGTTGGTCGCTGTCAAACGTCGAGGAGTTCTCTCCAAGGCGGATCTGCCCAAACTTGCCGTTCCAGTTGCGATATACATACCATCCGATAGCACCGGCCAATGCGAACGGGATTACGACAGCGAAGAAGATGGCTACGCCAGATGATCGGCGCTTCCTTTCAAACTCATCCTCATATCCGGCGCATGCATGCTCAGTAGACGTCTTGTCCAGCTCATTGCCACCCTTGCAAGTCGAGAGGGGAACACGGCGATATCCTGTTGGCTCGAACCACGACGTCTCGTTGGGATTCTTGGCGCACCAGTCCTTTCCAGATAGCGGCTCTAGACCCCGAACCAGCTGACACTGGCCGTGGTTATCGAGTTCGTAGTTGAAGGCACTGCAAAGACCCATATTAGCCCTATATGTCCTTCCAGAGTCCATTACTCAAGAACACTTACCATTCGTAGTCTCGCCTGCTGCAGGCGCAGTCCTCATGCTCATACAGTCGCTGAAGGCTCTGCTTATTGTAACACTTGCGATCGTTCTTCTTCCGTAGATACTTGGCCACATGTCCGAACAGGCAGTCATCGCCCTGAAGGGGGTGCTTGGGGGACCAAAGGTAGTAATCCGAGTCCCCATCCTTCTTGAATTCGCAGGCTTTGTCGGTCAACCCCGTGAAGTCGAGGTTGACTGAGAAGAGCTTGCCCTTGCCTGACTTACACCATAGAAGAAAGTTGCGGGATATGCCAGACCTAAGCGTTGTGATGTCCAGTACCGTCACATCCGAGTCAGCAAATTTGTAGTCCTTCCAGGTGTTGCCTTCGTCCACCGAGTATGAGACAATGCTGGTCTTGACTGGGTTCTTGCGCGTGGCTTTTTGCACTAGCACAATGATTGATCCCTGGTCTCCGTACTGCCACGTCCAGTGTCCTTTCTTGACGTTCTTCCATGTAATTCCACCGTCTGTAGTCATAAACGTATCGGCATCTTTGATGTCGCCAAGAGTTGGGCCTACGTTGCCAACACCAAAGAGTAACCCAACGGCTGTGTCGGCCGCAAACGTCTTTCTCTTATCATCGCGTTCAGTGTAATGGTGGAGGTGCAAGGCACACGAATTGTCTCCCTTGGAGCTGCTGCATTGATATGATTTCCCATCAACATCCTTAGGGGGAGGCGGCAGATAACCCCATTCAGAGCCATCGTTGTGGGAAATCTTGGTTTGAAGCTTCTTCGTCTTTTCACCCTTGATGGGGTTGGTCACGATGTTGATCAGCGTGACTCCCTCCAAACCAGTTACCTTCTCGAAGTCGACGTATGTTTCCTCATTGCAGTTGACATTGGAGGCGCTGAGGACGTATGACGTGCCGTTGGAGTTGCTCTTGATGACCGACCCATACAGCTTGTCCGCGCCTCCCTCAGTGCGAACGAATAGGTTCACCGCATGGGTTGAGCTGTCAAGCAGCGTATACTCATTCTCATGGCCTTCGTGGAAGTTATATGGGAAATGGGCCTTCTGGAAGTGCTTGCCGTCGAGACTGGTGAGGGCACGCATATTGCCCGAGTCTTTGTCTTTGCCGGCCACGACGATAAACTCGCTCATAGTCGCAAAGTTGGTTACCGGATCTTTGTAGACCGTCTTGTCTTCGCTAAAGAAATCGTCACTCGAAATGATGGTCAACGGCCCGTCATTCTTTTCCTGTTCTCTTGCGAGACATACGATCTGTTTTAGAGAACGGAATTTGTAGGCTGAATGACCAGTGAATTCACATCTTTCCGCATATCGTAGCAATGTTTTCCAGTTGTCGCCGCGGTCAGTCGAAATTGAGGCTTCTGTGAAACATGATTTCTGCTTCCCGACCTTGTCGCAAGACTTGCCCACCCAGATCAGCCAATCCTTCTTGTCTGGGTGAAAGCTCAATGGTAATGCATCCCCTGTCTCGGTCGGCGCTTTGAAGCTGTGGAAAGACTGGCCTCGATCGATTGTGTATATCACCTTCTTGCTACCCGTTGTGAAGTAAACAACATCCTTGAAGTATAGGTGGGGGAAGATCCCTTGAATCTTCTCGCCCTCCAAAATACGTTTCCACTTCTTGCCGTGATCACTTGAGAGCCATAGCCGATTCTCAACCCTCATACTTGCTCCATCGATTTCAGCAGGCCTTACAATGACAGTCTCGTCGTTGGCAGCACTTGCATCACCCCTCTCAAGATATATTTTCTGGAAATCGTGGAGCTCAGCCTCGAACTCGAACTGTGTACTTTTGACCTCTCCATTGGCCGGAGGTGCTGGTGAGGACACATCATCAGCCGAGCATTTATGCTGAACAAGCTTGTCTTTTTGCTCGCCCTTCGTTCTCTTGCAAGTGTTTCCGGGAATGAGTCTCCAGCCAGACGATCCATCGAAGGTACCGGACTTGTCCTTGCAGGCACCTTCTGGTACTGGGATAGGCCCGACGTTCTTGCACTTTTTGTTGTCGTCTGGGTCTCTCTGGAAATTGTAGTCACACTCAAAGTCCGCATCGGAACACTCGCATTCCTCAGTTTTGGCAACGGGATCCTTGAAGTCGCTCTTGATGAAGCAGTCAGCCGACTTCTTGCGGCGGCGGTACGTTTGCTTGTGACCCATGATGCATGTTGGGTTGCCGTCGCCATCGACACGAGCATGCCACTCTTCCATGTCCTTGTCTTCGCAAGTCCGCTTTTCAAGAGCCTCAAAGTCGATTGAAATGATATGGTAGGCTTTCTCCCGCTCTCCTAGAAGAAGGAACTTCGGGCTAGTTGAATCTTGGGTTGTGGTTAGGAGATCTGGCTTGATGCTGAGTTTGTCCGGCAAAGACACAGATTTCCAATTCTCGCCGTGATCCAGCGAATAGGAGAACTCAGTGATGTCTTCTTTTTTTGAGTCCTTCACAGCAACAAGAATGGAACCTGAATCGCCGAACTCATACTTATGAGGACCCTTGAGAGCCTGCTTCCATGTAACACCAGCGTTATCGGAGACATACAGGTTGGCATCGACAAACTTGCCCAAGGCCTTACCCGTGTTTCCGTTACCCATGACAATGCCTGGAGCAGGGCTAGAGAATATCCGTCCGACGTTGTCTATTTCAGTCACGGAGTGAAGATGAATTCTGTCGTCGCCGGCCTTGATGGGCGCGAATGTCCTGCCGTCATCAAAAGTGATCTGGGTGACGACAACCTTCTCCGCGTGTTTTTTGTCTACATCGACACCATTCTCGACAACATTGACGAGAAACACTCCCTGGATGCCAGTGATCTTCTCGAAATCGACGTGCCCATTAGCATTGCGGTTGGTATACGGAATGTTCTCGGTGAAGTATGTGCCGTTGGAGTTGCTTGTAAACATGACTCCCATGGGGTTTCTCGGGTGGGAGGTCATGACGTCAATCTGAATGCTGTAATTGGTGCTCTCCAAGACCGTGTATGCTTCTTGGTTGATCTGATGTGAATGATCATGTTTGTCGTTCGTCGGGAACATAGCTCGGTGCCACTTCAGGGTGTCGTCAGTGACATAGAGTGCCATTTCGTCACTCTTGGAAGATGAGGTGGCGACAAGTAGATAACTCTTGACAACAGCTAGGTTGACGACACCAACAACGCCTTTGTTTGTATCCATGTTCGGTTCAAACTCCTGGACCACTTTGTCGGTTATGGCAAAGAAGTCGTCTGAGATAACTAGTCTTTGATCTTCCTTGAAGAGAGAGAATGGGTCCCTGATTATGCACAGGACTCTCCTCTTATCCAAATCGCTATCGCCAGTCTTGAATTCCTTGGACGACTTGGCCCACCAGCAGCCAGATGTATAGGCCCGGAGAAGCTTGACGGATTTGAAGCCATCGGTGGTGTAGGAAGCCTGTTCGTCACAAAAAATGCCGTCACAATCCATCCCATTGAAGATTATTCGGTTCGGATCGTCGGCGTGGAAGACCAAGATTTCGGGCTGGAACTTGCTGGGAATGGCTGGGGTATCAAACTTGGACCATTTCTCGCCTCGATCGTCCGTCCTGTAGTGCTTCTTGTTCTTGGTCAGAACAAAGGCAGATTTTGAGTCGAAGCTATGCATATACAGCCAATACGCCTTGCCCTCGGGAATCGAATCGACCCGAGCCCAACTGGCGCCGGCATCGTGGGATCGGTAGATATTGCCCTCCGCAACGTCATGGAACAGGATGACGTCGCTGTCTTCAAAGTAGCTGAGGCCGAGAGGGGGGTGGTCGAACTTGGTGACAGAAAGCTTCGGCTCGTCCTTGGCTAAGGCGAGAGCCCACAGCAAGGACAGCAGTAGGATATGCCATGACGGCGCAGCCTTGGCTAAGAGCCTCATGATGTCGCGAGTCGGTCGCTTGCAGCTGTCATGAAGCAAATCGATCGTGGGCGAAAACGGTATAGAACTGTTGATTGCGCTTGCAGGGCGTGATTGAGGCCTTGCTTAAACGATAGCTAAGATATTAGGCCCGCCCGTGTGCAAAGATTGTAGGATGAGAAGCTGAGATGCAGCGGATGGGATCTCGCGTTGCGTCAGCATGTGTTGCTCTGCCTGTATTACTACTGCTACGGAGTACTACTTAATACTGTATTGCTCCGTACCCTGTGTGGCGCGATCTGTTAGGCGCACATGGTTGCGGCTGAGTCGCGCCTTATCTGGCGGCCACGTATTATTAAGAAATCTGTACTCCGTACGGAGTACGAGTAGTACAGCTGGGTCATCCTGTGGCTTATCAGCGGCTACTGCACAGGCCAAAGCTCAAGCGAGCTCCAGCCACACAGTCCGCAATACTAGTATGTAGTACTCCGTATACGGAGTATCTGTTATCGACAATGTGCGCTTATCTTGAAGTCCTGTCTCGCAGAACAGAACGGAATAGACTGTGTAAGAAGCAATTGCATCCTTTTTCTAAATCACCCGGTGATGAGCGTTTAGTAACGGTTGTAATTCATAGGCCTTGAAATTCTTGTTAAACCCCCGTAGCTCTGTTTATATCAAGCTAAAGCAGTGCTAGTCTGGCAGAAGGCCAAGCTAGGAGGAAAAAGCTTTGAGATGGTCATTCAAGAACACGGGAGTAAATATCAATAGTAGAATGATATATAGTACCTCTACCCCATGATTTTCAACGAGGTTAATTGCCGATTGGCATACTCCGCATGAAGCACTCCGTACTAGGTACTATCGCACTTAGACTCGAAATACCTGCCTAATAAGTCGTACGTCACACTGAGGTTGCTGTCTCATTGTTTTGGGGCCGCCTGCTTCATATCCAGGATAATAGCTTACCTGGCGGCCTCTTTACCGAGCCTTTGTACTTCGTATCTACTCGTAGTATTTTACTGATTTCATGTAGCACTACTAGTATACGAAGTACCAAGTAGTACTCCATACGCCTGAAAGAATAACCCCACGCTGATGCTAGGGACAGAGCGCTGTTAATAATGACATGTCCTCTGTACGAAGCACTACTCGTAGTACTACTTCATACTCCAGAGAAACTGTTCCATTTCGGGGAACTGTCTGTTGGTTCGGAGTCGTGCCGCGGGGACGCGTCGGAAAAGATGCAGAGAAGGTGAAACACAGTGGATCTGACCCGCGACAGGGGCCATCTGCTGGTGTTGGCTCGCCCGTGCCGCGTTAACCGAAGTTTAGCCATGATCAATACAATGGATTAGTACTTTGTTGTAGTATTTAAAGGCGATTTCCCCGTACAGTTATGAGTTATATAGAAGTATTGTTGTTTACTCGTTTGGAGAGGACTACCGAATGAAGAGTAATACTACTTCGTACCTACTCACAGTTTCCTAATTTATGAGGCCAAGCCAAACGAAGTGACACCTCCGTGCTGATGCAGTGCATAAACAGCTCTCAACATTATGCAACCTTAGGGGGCTTGAATGGCGTCCCTGGATTAATATTAGAATGGATCTGCCTTTTTTGACAGCAGTTATATTAATTATCGGCCATTGAGTCTTTGACCCAAGATGTTCACTTGATAATAATATTAGTTAGGCTCCTTCTAACAGATGCCTTTGGAATGTCAGTTCCGAATGCGGATTCTGGGCCGCAGAAGCAAAGTTACTATTGCAACCCTCTGGGATTAACACGTGGGAGCTTGCTGCCCCTCGCTTGCGAATGGCTCCATGGCAACGGTTCGTGTCTACATTCACCAATGGGATAGCTCGGTCTGCATGCAGCTAGCATGTACGTACTGTAAGGGCCGGAATCGCTGGACAGGTGATATGCGCGTCATGATGCAAACAATGGAGAATATGGAGAAGTGCTAAAGTGTGTACATTAGGAACGGAGTACGGAGTAGGCAGTACTTGATTGCATCGCGAATATTCAATTGAATACTTGTGCTCCGTACGAGTACTCGTAGAAGTGACTTGCTGGCTTCAGTTAGTTCTGGCTGGTACTGCTACTTCGTACCTTCACTGACAACCCCTGCTGCTGCACCTCGAAGCCACCATCCTTTCATTTACGACATCAGGGGGGCAGCCGCCCTTGGACGGGCTGCAAACTGCTTGGAGGCCAAAGGTACCTCCTCCACACTTCCATACTCGTACCTGGTACCCGTACTCGTAGGTCCCCGCCAGTCAGAGCCTGCGCGCCGGCAGTCTGTTTTGGTTTGCCTTGTTCGGTGTCCTCTCTCCTCTCTCCTCTCTTCTTCTTCTTCTTCTGCCCTTGGATTGTTTCTCCATTCTTCTCTTCACTTCACTTCCGCCTTTGCTGTGCAAGTTCAATTCCTCCGTTCATTCGTTTGCCATTTCGCACTCGCACTCTCTTTCGAGGCTGTCTGTCACCACAAGTCATTCCTCACTCATCACAGCCCAAAACCCCCACCAGGTGCCAACGACTTCTACTTCTACCCACTTCTATTCTACTGCTACTTCGACCACCTTACCCAGAAACAACAACAAACAACACCATCTAGTCCATCTCACTGCCTTCTGTCACAACCTCCCGCCTCGCTTCCACTCTGTTACTCGCGCTATGGCTGCCGTCTACAAGCAGTTCCTGGCAGCGCCCAGCTCGTCACTGCTGGCCGACAAGGCCTCGCTGCATTATGTGACAACGCTCTCTTCGTTTGTCGGAGCCACCGACATCATCAAGCATCTCAACAGCCTGCAGAAGCAGGTGAAGAAGAAGAAGGAGGAAGTCATCAACCTGGTTGATGGCCAGAATATCATTGTCGTCGAGGTCGATACCGCCTTGGAGTTCATCACCAGCGGCGGAGTTTACTTGCCAGGTCTCGACGACAACTTCCTTTCCGACCGAGTTGCTCACCTGCCCATCGTATGTTCCTAGCCGCCGTGCCTCCACCTCATGTCTCTATTCCCTGGTAGCAAACTAATTTGATTCCGCCTCTTTAGATGCACATCGTAACCTTCAATGCCGATGGCAAGATTTCCCAGATCCGCCAGCAATGGGACCAGGCTTCCCTTCTAAAACAGCTTGAGGTCATTGGAAAGAGTGGTCGCAACTGGCCCATCAAGGACGGTAGAGAGCAGCTCACTCTGATTCAGGCATGCCTAAAGTCGTCCGGTCACGTACCGATAGTGCAAAGCCAGAACCACAACGACGTCGTTATCAGGACACGAGGCAACTCGACCAACGTCATGCGCGACCCTCATGCTTCACTGCATCTCTTTGGCTCCAGAGAGGAGATCGAATCTGCAGAACCTCCGTCTGTTGTCTCACCTTACGCCGGCCAAAAGCCCAAGCAACGCACCTTTACAGACATTTTGGGTGACGAGCCGCTGCATGGTGACCCCGACGCGCACAGGCGTTCCATGTCGCCAAGCAAGGCTGGCCAGGGCAAGAATCTCCAACCCATTCGCATTTTTGAGGGCCAGGAGCATGACGAAGACGAAGATGAGGAGCCTCAGCCAAGGCCAAAGGAATACATTCGCGCTCACCCGGCAAAATACCAACACTTCGATTTCTCTGATGGCTCTGATGCCAAGGATGCCCCGAAGTCAAGTGCGCCAGCTGCGTCCAGACCCAAGACCAAGCACGACAGCCAGTGGTCGTTTGACGATTTCACAACTCCCGTCAGGCCGAAGCCCTCCAGAACACTTCGGAAAGACCCAGATGATCGCCACTGGGACACAGAATATGGCACGGCAGAAACAAACCAGGCACCTGTTGGCAAGGGGCCCATTGGGAAGGCGCGACGTGATGCCGAGTCGCACTTCGAGATGCAGGATGATGGCGAACTACCCCTTGAGCAGCGACGCATTGCCACCAGGCAGAAGGGCGTGGTGCACAATGAAGGTCTCACCCTGTACAAGGACAATGTCTTCAGTCGCGAAGAGGAGGAGGAGGATCCCTCCAACCGTGCTCTTGGCAACATAACCAACCTCAAGGACCGTGGCAAGGACTTTGATCCACATTTCACCATGACAGATGACTCTCCTGCACCAGCTCAACTACCCCCACAAGTCACTGAGAACCGCATGAAGGCCGTCAAAATGATGAATTCCAACTGGACCCTTGCTGATGAATCCCCCGTCTCTCAAAAGGAGAACAGGGTGCAAAATAGCAAGGCACAACCAGACCAGCGCATCCACATAGCTGGTGACGGCATGGGAGGTAAAAAGGGTGCTGCGAGGGACTTCCTGTACGGTGGAGATGAGACGGCGGAACCGCATAAGCAACTTATCTCCCGAAAAGCGACTCATGGAACACAAAAGAGCAACTACTGGGACTTGTAAAGCCGTGTTCTGAGTGACGGAGACCATCCCTCCTGGAATAGACAACCACTAATCTATCTTATGCGCGGCACTGTCACTTACGACTAACGCCTTAGCACTACGCAGCTCATGACTCGGGAGTCCTTTTTGTTGCTTTTTCTATTTTCGCCTGGACAACACTCATTTTTATCTTACCATGTTGTCTGTTACGGCCTGTACTATTGTATTTTATTTTTGGACATATCAGGCTTCTTGAACTCTTCATGAAGCATCAATTTGTCTTGAGCTGTCTTACAATGCCTCGCCTCGGGGTGTTGTGCGCAGGCATGATGCTAGAAGGAAGGTGGCTCTATGCCAGGCGTCTGAATAGTTTGGAGCAAGGTGTATTATACGAGATTGCTATTAGGAGAGAAAAACAAAGACTGAGAATAAAAGGATATGGCATCTGTTTTCTTCCAAAGGCATGTTTTCTGCTGGAGCTTTTTATTACACACATCAAGTGCCGCCAAAATTCAGGTAATATCATGATCTGTACTGAATTTCATACATCTGGGAATCTAGTATTTCCTGTAAAGACAACCTCCTCCACAAATACCACATTGGACGCCCACCCAAAATTCCTTACCCAACAGTTCCCAACGCCTTGCTAGATCTGTGGCCCAAAAAATGCTTCATTCCACCAGCCCACCACCCAAATCATCCATCATACCAGAGGATACAAATAAATGGCCTCCAACATCTCCCACCACTTGGCAAAAGGAGGGACCCATAGATGGGTAGTGGATATCAACCATCAGCACATGTACTTGTAAAATCGTTTCCAGGTAGGCCACGTCTGCCTTTCTTCCTTCTCCTGGGCAACTAATATAGGGACGTTAAATTCTCGCCGGCCGGTATCGACGTCCATATCTCGGATCTTGACATATGACGTTCGATAGTACAGCTTATGTCCCAAATAAAAGACAAGGATGATGGGAGCTCCCGTCCACTTGAGGAAAAAGTTTTGTGCCGTTTCCTTGCCCGTCTTGCCCTCCCAATCGACCGGGAAGGCACCAACCCAGAATTGCGCCCCCAGGACGCCGAGATTCATGACAAGGCCAACATAAGACCCTGTAACGCCAACTTGGGATTGGAAGGGAAGCTCGCTGGGTTTACGCCCCAGGACAGCCCAAGTACGCCGGAAACGAATATGGCAAAGACAAATGGAGGCCCATGTGAAGATAGAAGAGAGTCCTGAAATAGCAAGAAGCCAGTCGAGAACACTGTTCTGTTGTTCTAGGTCGGCAAGATAGGCAATGAGACCAACACCTAAGGCCACCATGATAGCGACCAGCGGTCGTCCTCTCCGGTCGACATATCCAAGTATCTGAGGTGCTTGATTGAGGTTAGCTAGAGCAGCAAGGGTTCGTGAGGAACCGAAGACCGAGGAGTTTCCAACAGATAGGACAGCAATGAGGATGACAGCATTCATCACCGATGGAAGAACCTCAATGCCTGCTTCCTGAATGGCGATAACGAAAGGTGATGCCTTTGCATCTGCATTGTTTTCTCCAATCAGACGCGGGTCATTGAAAGGCACAAGTAAGCCGACCAAGGTTAGAGCAACTATGTAGAAGATGGTGATACGCCAAAACACCTGCTTGATGGCAGTTGGTAGGGATTTTCTGGGGTTTGCTGTTTCGGCGGCTGCCAGCCCAACGAGTTCCGTGCCGGTGAATGAAAATGCCGCCGTGACAAAGACACTGCAAAGGCCTTTGAATCCGTTGTTAAAGGCACCGGGGTCACGCCAAAATTCGCCACCGATATAGCCACGGTCTGGCGTTCCGCCACAGTTAAGAACAATTCCAAGTAGGCTATTCATGTGGTCAATGATTGTCATAGGAGTGTAGCGGGTCAGCCAAGCATGCCACTCACATGAACCCAATAACAGCGATGATCTTGATAATGGAAAAGGTGAATTCAGCCTCACCGTAACCCTTAACTCCGAACATGTTAATTGCCAGAATGGTTAGGAGAAAGATGGTGACAAAGAGAGCTCTTGGGAGGGAACTGTCCCAGTATCCAATGGTTAGAGATGCGGCAATGACCTCCAAAGGAAGAATGGTCAGCCACTGCATGGCATAGCTGGGAATTGGATTAGCATTGATATGCCCAGGTAGTTGATAAGCGCTGTGAGGAAAATCTTACTTCCAGCCCATAGCAAACCCCCAGGATGGGTCAAGAAAGCGAGTGGCCCATGATGAGAACGAGCCAGCAAGGGGAAAGATGACGGCTAATTCTCCAAGTGCTTGACAAGTACAGTACAGCATGGCACCCACGATGGAGAAGGCTAGAAGCAAGGACGCAGGTCCTCCGGCAGCCAACGCTTTCCCGGATGCGACAAACAAACCGGTACCTGGAAGACAAGTAAAGCCAAGTTAGAATACTGTTTGGTCGTGGACGGGCAAGCGATGGCCATATGGCACAGTCGTACCTATAGAGCCTCCGATTGCAATCATCTGTAAATGCCGGCCCTTCAATTTCCTTTCCAACCCACTAGAATGTGCGTTGGCAAGCGTAGCCAGGCGTAGATCATAGTAGGGGGTGCCATTGCGCTCCTCTCCGACGGTATCGAGATGATGACTCGGGAAAAAGGTCGAATTGGGGTCGCGCTTGAAGCTACTGATGATGCGATCAATGCGGGGCGCCCTGCACTCTTCGTAGATGGGTTCCCGCATGCTGTGGGAGCTGCCGTGTGTGAGAGACTCCTCCTTGGCTTTGAACGTATTGAGGGCGTTGAGCTCGATATCTCGCCGTGGCACCATCCTGTGCGCGAGTGGAAATGGATGAAGATGTAGCTACTGTCAAGGCCGAAATCACGATGCGAAACGGTATCGGTCGCCGTCAGTGAGATGCTATCGTTCTGGGGCTCGTCGCCGGTCCGGATCTCTCGCCGAGTCGCCGAGTCGGAGTGTCCTTTCCATGCATGCAGAGCCCTCAAGCTCGATTCGGGGTCTCAGCTATTAATATCAATGTCGGTCTGGGGGGCGACTGTCGCACATGTCGCGCTTGGGCTTTTCCTGTCGTGGGAATAGTAGTACTATTACTGTAGTAGCTGTAGTAGTACTAACAGAAGAGGTGGGAAAAGGAAGAAGAAGAAGAAGCCAGTGGCGATGGTGTGTGGTTGGTTGAATGATGCTGACCAAGATAAAGAGGAATAACCCGGAGGTGGCAGGTGAGAAGGCGATAAGCCGTGGCAAGGAACAGAGTAAGCTTAGTACCCAGTAGTACGGAGTACTCTGTAGTAGTATCTAATACTTAGCACTAGTAGTAGTACTACTTCGTACTCCAGAGCAGCGAGCCGTGTCCTGGCATGGGCATCTCAGACGAGAGACGTTGGACAAGGGTGGCGCAGACACATTTGCCCTATCAATAGTTTCGGTATTGGGGCCCTGGCCAACATGCGACACAAAGGACTGAATCCGCGATGTGCGCCAATCAGTGGCGATCATTTTTCGAGATGCGACGCCAAAGCCTGTCGTTGGCAAGTTTAGCGGGGTGTACGAAGTACTCCGTAATACTTCGTACTTCATACTCTGTACTCCGTAATACTTCGTACTTCATACTCTGTACTCCGCACCAGACACTGAAAGGTAAGGCTAAGGCGTCTAGGAGCTGAACTGGGGGAGCCTAAAATCTCTGGATCATGCACTATGGATCGATTCCTGGGGTGGGGTTGGTAGTACTAGGAGTTAAGGTAGTAGTAGTACCTGGAATACCGCCCGGCTTTTCTGCCTCATGCTCTGAAAAGGCACCTCAAAGAAGGTGTGAATCACAATGGAATGAAGACCACCATACATAGAGACGTTGGTACGAGTATTGCTACACTCCCTTGCAGGTAATACTAACACTATCTTCAACCCAAGTAGGCCTGCAGTGGCTTGCCAAGTGACTGGACATGCCGCTAATAATAAGAAGAACGGGGATGTTGACGGTGGATGCAAGCCACAAACGCAAGACGCCATTCTGAACATTAATATTCAACGTCACCGCAGGCCTTCTTTGCATGGCATTGTACGAATCCTTCGGCTCCCTTCCAGGAAACCAGCCCCGCCAATTGAGCCGTGATAATGATAGTATCGCCATATGAGGGTCGTCGTCCACGGCCTAATATCAGATACTACCAGAATACGAACTCACAAAAAGGACTCACACATTCATCAAACATCCCCAGTCTATTCCCTGCCCCAATGGTGGCGCTAAATACAAGATAAAATCATTTACGGCGTGTACGGAGTACTTCGTACGCTCATTTAATAATCTTGCCATTTCCATCCCGGGGCTTTCGCTTCCATCCGGTAGAAAACAGCGGTCCCATATCAAACCTAGGGAGGGGATGGGCCTCTGTATTCAGCACGATCTTGTCCAAGGGCAATAGATCGTTTGGTGAAAACAAGAGGTACAAATACTTCAGAGTCTCGGCCTGCAAATTCGTCTCGTCAGCATCATTGCTAATCACCTAGCCACCGCATTGAAAGGGGAAAAGTCGTGACTTACGAGCCAAAAGCTCTCCATGTTGTCCTTGACAGTTGGCGGAACGTGATTCGCGTCAAGTAGGCTTGAAAAGCCTCCGTTCTCCTCAACAGAAGTGTAGTTGACAAACGACGTAAACATCTCCCAACCCCATTCACGGTACTTGGCATCGCCAGTTATCCGCCACATATAAAACAGGCTCTCTACTGTCTCGGGGCGCTGCAGATTGTGTACATCATTGGAGTGGACGACAAAGTCCTCCCTCCACTTGGCATCAGGTTCGGAGTCGAAATCGGCCGGAGCTTGATGCGAAGCTGATTCCTCCGCGGGCGGGTTACCAACATTGAAATATGTGATCTCGGCTGCCAGTCCCGTTTTCATGTATTTGTACATGCCCCAGCAGGTTTGCATGAGCTCCCGTGCCAGTTGCATATCCTTCTCCTTCTTTTTGGACCAGCTGGGCAGCTTTCGTGCCTGGGCCTCTGTGAGACCATCAGTGGCACCAAGAGCAATAGTACCGGGCATAAAGCAGACCAGATGATCCATCTTCGGTGAGAGTGGCTGGTCCAGGCCTTCTGGCCGCTCCGCGATAATAGTAAAGCCAGATGGCTCGGTGTAAGTCACCAAGTGCTTTCGCACACCTTCAAGGGCCTCGTTCCACATCTCCTCGTACACCGGTTCCTGCTTGTTCGTCTGAAGATATTGCTTGATTAGATACTCGTAATAGGAATCACCTCTGCTTCCAAGTCGGACATTCTTGCCCTGGAACTCCCCGCTAGTAGCGTAGATGTAGATGGGGACAAGTCCGTCTTGAGCGTTGTTACCGTCCACGATCTCCATGACCTTTTCAACTTTATCCCAAAAGTTCTTCTCGCCCGTGAGCTTGGCCATGTACTTGAATTCGAGCTGAACAGTGGTGGCCTCAGCCGTGGACGAGGCTCCCAGGTCGGAATGAGAGGGTAGGCCCTTGTACTTCGCCAGATCAACACTAGCATATGGGATCCCTGAGTCAGAATCGAAGGCAGCAAGCAGTCGATCGGCTAGGTCCTTTGCTTTCTCAAGATAGAGATCTTCTCCTGGAGCACCAGGGTCATCGTCCGCCTGGGGAGCCAGGTCAGGGTACTCTGTAGATAGGTAATGGGCAGAGAGCAGTCCACCCAGCATTCGAATCGTCGTCTCGAATGTATTGACGTCTTGGTCTTGATCCCATGTTAATGATTTAGAAATCCATTCCCGTGCGTGGTGTACGCGGGATGTCAGGTTCATCAACATCGCTGTGTCCAGGGCGTCGACAATTATCCAACCAAGACCCTTCGGCGCCATGTTCCTCCCAGTCTTCGAAATCGGGTAGAATTCGTCATAACCTAGTAGAAATGTGTAATCAGCAACATCTCCTTTGCAGACCTTAGTTCCCATGGCTTCGCATACCCCACGCATATCGCTCGTAAGCGTCCCAGCTTATTTCGAAAGCCTCCACCACACTCTTCCGTCTCTGCTCCCAGTCGGCGTTGGCTTTGTTTTGAGACAGGCCCATCCATGACAGCCCTGACCCTGACTTCCGGACTCTTGGGTGGTTCGAGAAGAAACCTAATAAGTAGAGAATAAACAGGACTGCCAGAGCAGCTGTTCCTAGTACCCTCTTCCGTCGCCACCACGACCGTCTTCGTATTGACGGCTGATAGGCATATGGCTTGTCTTTGTACATGGGTAGCGCATTCGAGTCGAATAGACCAGTGACTCGATCCTGGACATCGTTGAAGATGCCTCCAGAGGCACCACCACGTCGCGACACAGATGCCCAAGCTCGATCCTCGAGGGCTCGAGTGGGATCCGCAAAATTGGGGACATTTTTCGGTATCGAAAAGGACATTTCTAGGGCATTGGCGCCTGCTTGCGCTGCCACGTTTCGGATGTTCTGCGCCGCGCGGAAAGCTGTAGTCTTGAATGTATTCTTCCTATGGATATCGAACGGGTCGCGGATCATCGAATCGACTGGCGCATGTCGAGAGGATGGGGGTTGCCGGCGATATGAAACGGCAACACAGGGCAAACCAAAAATCCCCAGGGGCAATTGATGAAGCAAGGAAAAAACAAAGATTGCACAATGTTTTGCAATCTTGTCACGCGAGCCCTTCTCGGAGAGCTGTCTAGGTGAGGACGAGGAGGTCGGTGTTGGCGCCAGGCCAAAAGGACATGTCACCCAATCGATAAGGTTACCTGACCCATGTCTATCCATATTTCCCCAGTTACCTTGATGGTGGTAGTAGTGGTGGTATTACTAGCTAGGCACCCAAGAATAGCCAGTGCTATTCAAGATGTTCAGTGATTTATTGGATCCAAGGAAAATTTCCAAAATATCCAGGCCGTGACTCCAGGCTGCCTTATGCATGGCTGTTTCTTCCCTGCCTTCAGCTCGCTACTATCAACCAGGACCCCAGCTGTTAGTGCGCACAGAAACCGAACGCAGCCTTTCGCGGGGCAGATGAAGACCCTGACAACTTGAAAGATAAGGACGCTTCGGCTCAACAGACTGGCAACCTTCAAAGATGGACATTGAGAACTTCCCCTTCCTGACTCCGGAAGAGTTCTCAGAAGCTTGTCATCACCTCGACAGGAAATACTGTCAGGCGAGCCTCGGGCCACTGCGGAGGCAATGGAAACTCAGGGTGTGCACTGCTTTGGATCTCACATTTTCTATTTTGGGCGGATATGCAGCATACATTCAAATCATTCGACCACTCGAGGCGATTGCTGACCCCGGAGACATCTCATTGGATTTGGGCAGTTTTTCAATAAGTGACAAAAGTTCAGGAGACCAGTATCTTTTAGGGGACGAGGACATGATGGATGCTGAGGAGTCTGATGCGGTATGATTTATGCCAGCCGAGTTCTCATTCAACTCCTGTCTTACAAAGTCCCAGGCGGTCATCGGAAAGCAGAGGATGAGCCGAGGATTCGGACATGTAACGTACGAGATTCATCTGCACCCCACATATAGAGTGCCATGCCTATGGTTCACTCTCCATGATCTCCCACCAGACGAGTCCGCTTTCAACATCGACACAGTCTTTCGCCGCCTGGTCCCAGATGACTATAAGGATGGCCTCCGTCGAGGAATTGGAGGAATTGGCGGCATCTCCGCAGATGTGAGTATCAAATTCTATTTCGCAAGTCAATGCAAGACGCTCTCAAAACAGTGGGTCAGTTGAGCCCAACTAACATCTTTTCTGTAGCATCACCCCATTACCGGTGTCCCCTCCTTCTTTGTCCACCCTTGCCTGCTTGGGGATGCCATATCAAGTTTCGAGTGCTCCAGAGAGAACTACCTCATGATCTGGCTCGGACTGGTGGGAGGGTGTGTTGGCCTCTGGGTCCCCAAGGAAATGGCTGCCCAATGACTGGTCGTTGACATCACGACATATTGGGCGAGGCCCTCTCTCTCTCCTTAGGATGGCCTAATTATCGTAGGTTTTGGTGTTCACTCATCGTCACTATCTTCCTCCATAGCCACGTCACTCTCCTCATCCTCATCATCGCGATTTCGTTTCTGACCACGAGCATCTGGGCTTTCCGCATCCTTCATGACATGATCGGCACCCGCCGTGGGCTTTGCAGGGGCAGATCCAGATAGCGGCGCATTGAAGATGCTCTGCTGAAGCTCCGTTTGTTCCACAGTAGTAGCACCTGAGTTTGTGCTTGGAATCTTGAAAGTGCCGTCAAGCTTGGCCACAAAGTGCGACTTGGACTTGGCATATTGTATCTTCTGTTATTGCATGTCGGTTAACACCAGAGACAGCATGGATTGGATAGGTATCGATGAAGCAAATGGACACTGACAAGTGGGCGTCCTAAGAATGTTTGTCCCTCCAGAGATCTCATAGCCTGGGTTGCCGCCTGGATATCTCGGAAGACGATGTGTGCCTGTCCACGCATCGCCATTGTTTTGAGAGCAACGACATCTAGCACAGGTCCGTACGTCGAGAACAGCATGTACAGCGCAGTTCGTAGGTCATCTTTTTGGATTTTGGCTGAAGGAAGGTTCGTAACGTATAAACTTGAAGACCTCGTCAGAACCACTGCACCAGCCACTACAGAGGGCCAGGCGACTCACGTCTGGTTTGGCGGGATCGGTTGTACTTTGGCGGGCAGAGAAGCATTGGGTGCAAGACCGCGAGGAGGGGCGACCGCTGCCATTGTGTCGTATATGTAGAGATGTCCTGCTGCTGCTAGAGGGAAAGATCCTTCGTTCACCAGAGCTGCGGTACAAATCTTGCAATCGGTCGTTTGCCCAAAGAGTCTGGTCGCGTCGTCGTCGGCACTCGTGGTGTTGAGGTGGGAGTTTTTTGTGCCCACTGGCACCAACCTTGTGAGGAGCGTGGCCCAAGCTTCAGCCAATGTGTGGCGCTGACTTCAATGGTACTACTACCTGTACGGAGTACCTGGACCTAGGTACGTAACCTCCGGCATCACCCCGCCAATACTCCGTATTCTGTTCTCCGTATTCCGTGTAATCTCAACCTTTCCAGCAATCCATCTCCCCATCTCAATTCCAATCTCTCCTGGGCGATAGTAGAGAGCTACTCCTATCGCATCTATACCGCACAAAATGGCTGCGCCGGAGGTCCATCACTTGTTCCACAACCCCATCGCCGACCACTCGTTCTCGGCCGATCATGGAACTCTAGCCGTTGCTCGCGATTCCACCGTCGAGCTGTACAGCAAGGTCGGAAACTCCTTTAAGCTGCAGGATGTGCTGAAGGGCCATGACAAGACCGTTACCAGTGTCGACATTGCTCCCAACAGTGGTCGCATCGTATCGTGCTCCCAAGGTTCGTAACGCTGTTGCGTCTCGCTCCTTGTCATGGTCAGGCTAACCCCTAGCAGACCGAAACGCGTTGGTCTGGGAGCCTTCCCCGACGGGATACAAGCCGACTCTTGTCCTTCTTCGAATCAGCCGTGCTGCCACATTCGTCCGCTGGTCGCCTTCCGAGACGAAATTCGCCGTGGGTTCCGGTGACCGCATCATCGCGGTCTGCTACTTTGAGGAGGAAAACGACTGGTGGGTCTCGAAGCACTTGAAGAAGCCCATTCGCAGCACCATTACCAGTGTTGCATGGCACCCAAACTCTGTTCTCCTTGCGGCCGGTTCGACTGATGCCCATGCTCGAGTCTTCTCTGCCTTTATCAAGGGTGTTGACGCTCGTCCTGACCCTGGCGTCTGGGGCGAGAGGTTGCCTTTCAACACTGTTTGTGGAGAGTATTTGAACAATTCCGCTGGTTGGATTCACTCTGTTGCCTTTTCACCTAGTGGAGATGCCCTCGCTTTTGCTGCGCATGACAGCAGCATCACAGTTGTCTATCCCAGCGGACCCGAGCAGCCCCCGAAGGCCGTTCTCAGCATCTCTTCCCAACTCCTGCCGTTCAAGAGCTTGATTTGGAAAGCTGAGGATGAAATCATCGCTGCTGGCTATGACTGTGAGGCCTTCCGCTTCCAGGGCAGTGAGGGGGGCTGGCAGCTTGTGGGAACTGTGGAATCCAAGGGTAGAGCTGGGAATGATGAACAGCGCGAGGAGTCAGCCTTGAACATGTTCCGACAGATGGATCTCAAAGGAAAGGTCAAGGATGATACCCAGTTGAAGACGGTCCACCAGAACACCATTTCCACCATTCGACCATACGAGATCTCTGGTGGCCGTGTGACTAAATTTAGCTGTAAGTTCTGCAGAGCCCTGTCCTTGTTTGCACTTTGCACGATAACTAACAAGGGTATCAGCGAGCGGCGTGGATGGAAGGGTCGTGGTCTGGAATGCATAGATTCTGCCAAAGACGAAGCATAATTTTCAAAGGCTCTGTCCGAATATCACTCTACTTGAACATGTTACTTGCTTTACAACCGGTGCAGTGTTACTTTGCAACATTTCCGTCTATAGAGGATCTTAACACGCCTCGAATACAAATCTTTGAGCTTAGGATAGGACTGTGAATATAACTTTATAAGTGACTATGGACGCTAGGTGACACTTTGACTTATGGCAGAGCAACGGCCTCAATCTCGACGTCCACATTCTTGGGGAGGGTCTTGACAGCAACACAGCTTCGAGCAGGCTTGTGAGAGAACCACTTCTCATACTCGCCGTTCATTTCCTAAACCAATGCATGAGCTATTAATTCGATGTGTCTCCAGTAGGGCAACTCACAGCAAAGTGGGCCATGTCAGAGATGAAAATGGTGGTCTTGACGACCTTGGAGAGGGAGGAGCCGGCCTCCTTGAGAACGGCCTCGAGGTTCTCGCAGCACTTCTTGGTCTTGTCGGCAATGGAGCCCTCGATCAGGGCACCATCAGCAGTGAGGGGGATCTGGCCGGAGCAGTAGATGGCGGTAGGGGTCTTGATAGCTTGAGACTAATAGTTCCATCTGTTAGAGAGCATTGACTGTAAATTATGTTCCCAGAGCACTCACGTAGGGGCCCAGAGCTAGATATCACTAGTTAGTGAACATGGTCCTCTGGAAGTCCGTGTGAGGGCAACTCACGGAAAGGGGCATCCTTGGTGAAAACAATCTGCTGGTCCGACATTGTGGCTTTAGGTCTGAGAAGAGCTGGAAACGGTGTGAACTTGTGTTTGAAAGCGACTGAAGCGAGAGGCGATGCGACGACGCCTCTCGCGAGGGGCCGAGCTGTAAAGCGGGCAATTGTCGACGACATACCTGTGGATGATGTGTACCGTTAGGTGCTTGCGGTCTAGATTGGTATAGACTGGATCTTCGTACGGTCTAATGTCAATCTCAGAGTGTATGTTGCAGGAATTGAGATTATTTGAATCGCTGAGAGTTTGAGAGCCTAGTCGAAGGTCAGGATTGCCCCTCCGACTGCCGGCGAAGCTCCCCCGCCTTAAGGTGGCGGTTTCTGCCGGCCCAAAGCCATTGGCCCACTTGAGACGCCCGAGATTGACGACGTTTACGTGATTGATACTTCCTCGCGTATAGCAATATAAAGAATGCGAGATGAAGTTACGTAGATCTTGCATTAGTAGATAACGTCTTTTCAACATGGCTGATGGTTCAAGAGGATGCGGAGGATTACAAAATGGCTGCCGGATCAGCCAACACGCTCAATACCATGGAAGGGATTGTCAACAGCTCAGCACTGTTGTAACCGTGAAAATGCAATCAATTGGTCTCTCTATCTGGGTTCACATTCCTTACGACTTCATGGGTATCTCAAAATGGGGCGTTTTTGTCCATGCAAAGGGCAAGATAACATTGTCAAAGGCGCCTTTCGAGCATTGGCCATGCTCATCGGACGCCCTCTCGACCTGGGCATTGAGGGGCTTGGTAGTAATCAGATGCCGAATCGGACTACCGTCAAGCACATAGGACTAGATCTCCCTAGTACATAACTTTGAGCCATATGCCGAGAGTGTTGCTGAAAGTTCTCAATGTCTTGATGGTCTTGTAAGTCGCCAACAAAACCCCAAACTCAAGAGCCCTCCACACGGCCCTGCGAATTCTAGAAATCTAGATGGAATCATGTCATGCACAGACCGACCGCCACCACACATGGCAATACTACTGCCTCATTTGGATTTGAGACAATGTGCAATTGGTAAACATGGCATAGTGTTATCAAGATACTACGAGTGCAGTCCTGCATCGTGACACCCAAGCACTTTGGAGCCTTAATGAGGGGCTCAAAAACGTTAGTCAGGCCCTTTGACTGCATGGAATGATGCCAAGTGTCAAAAAGAGTTGCAGGTATGTACGAAGTACATACTTTGCACGGAGTACGAAGTACGTAGCTTCTCATGCGCCACACGCGGTCCCCCTGTAACAACAGCTGGAGAACCTGGACATGGACACGTTCTCCTCAGCTCCATAATCTCCATTTGTTTGAAAAGGAGGCTCTGCCATCATTCCGATTTGAGCCTCCACAGCGTAACGCATCTTTAAATTCTTTCAATTTCCTTCTCTTCATTCCTTTTACTTGCGTTTTATTTCTTTCTGCACGAGCCCCCGGCTGTTTCTATTCTTCTTGTGAGTTTCCCCGAGTCCAACACCCCAGCTAGCTCCTCGGTCTGGAGCTTCAAGTGTCCGCGACAACATCTACTGCGGTTTGAAACGGCCATCTTTGATTCTTATGCAAATTGCTGACTTTGCCCTCTTCGGAGCTCTAGAGAGCCATGGCTCGCAGCCCGACGCCGCAGGGTAGCCTGCGGCAGCGGAACGTCGCCTCCAAAAAGACAGTCGACTCGACCACTTTCGCCCCTGAAGCAGAACTCGACAAGCTTTCAAAGGCGGCAGCAGCATCGAAACTAAATGTGGCGAGAGGCGAACTCGAGCATAAATTCGCGCTGTCTCTGGTGACCATTCTCGCCTTTGTGACTCGGTTCTGGGGAATCAGCCATCCCAATGAAGTCGTTTTTGACGAAGTGCATTTCGGCAAGGTGTGTGAAACATTCGGGACAGATTTCATTCATGAACTATAGCTAACGGGTTTACAGTTTGCCTCTTACTACCTTGAGCGAACGTATTTCTTCGATGTTCACCCCCCATTTGCGAAGCTCTTGTTCGCCTTCATGGGCTGGTTAGTTGGATATGACGGCCACTTCCACTTCGAGAACATTGGCGACTCCTATATTGCGAACAAGGTGCCATATGTCGCATTCCGAGCTTTGCCCGCCATTTTGGGAGCTCTGACGGTATCCGTCACCTACCTTATCATGTGGGAGTCTGGCTACAGCGTGCCCGCTTGCCTTGTCGCTACGGGGCTGATTCTTCTGGACAATGCGCACATTGGTCAAACGCGTCTCATTCTTCTAGACGCCACGCTGGTGCTTGCCATGGCATGCAGCCTTCTGTTCTACATTAAGTTTTACAAGCTGCGACATGAGTCATTTAGCAGGAAGTGGTGGAAGTGGCTGATCCTCACTGGCTTTGCGCTGTCGTGCGACATCTCCACCAAGTATGTTGGCCTTTTCGCCTTCGTCACTATTGGTTCCGCAGTTGTCATTGATCTTTGGGAGTTGTTAGACGTCAAGCGAGCCAAGGGCGCCATTAGCCTGCCTGAGTTTGGCAAGCACTTTGCAGCCCGTGCGTTTGGTCTCATCATTCTGCCGTTCCTCTTTTACCTTTTCTGGTTCCAGGTGCACTTCAGCATTCTGACCCGGTCTGGTCCCGGTGACGACTTCATGAGCCCCGAGTTCCAGGAGACGCTGAGTGACAACGTGCTGTTAGCAAATTCCCTCGACATTCACTACTATGATACAATCACCATCAAGCACAAAGAAACAAAAACCTACCTTCACAGTCATACAGACACCTACCCTTTGAGATATGATGATGGTCGTGTTTCTAGCCAGGGTCAACAAGTCACCGGCTACCCACACAACGACACCAACAACTATTGGCAAATTATTCCCGCACATAATGATGGAAAGTTGGGCCGAATCGTCAAGAACAACGAGCTGGTTCGCTTGAGGCACATTGTCACAGACAAGATGCTTCTTTCCCATGATGTTGCATCGCCATACTTCCCTACTAACCAAGAGTTCACCTGTGTGTCCACCGAGGAAGCGTTCAATAGCCGCCAGAATGATAGTCTTTTCGAGATCCGAATCGAACAAGGGAAAAGTAACCAGGACTTCAAGACCGTTGCCGGTCACTTCAAACTCATTCACTACCCGAGCAAGGTGGCCATGTGGACTCATACCAAGCCCCTTCCTGACTGGGGACACAAGCAACAGGAAATCAATGGCAATAAGCAAATTGCCCCTAGCTCTAATATTTGGGTCGTTGAGGATATCCCTTCGGTTCCTGCTGACCACGACCGCCGCCAGAAGACGGAGCGAAAGGTAAAGACGTTGCCATTCCTGCGCAAGTGGTTTGAGCTGCAGCGTTCCATGTTCTACCATAACAACAAGTTGACGAGCAGCCACCCCTATGCCAGTCAGCCTTACCAGTGGCCATTCCTGCTCCGAGGAGTGAGCTTCTGGACCCAGAATGACTCGCGTCAGCAAATTTACTTCCTCGGAAACCCTGTGGGTTGGTGGCTTTCTAGCAGTCTCTTGGCCGTCTTCGCGGGCATTATCGCAGCAGACCAAGTCTCCTTGCGTCGAGGCATTGACGCTCTGGATCATCGTGAGTACCCTTCTGACTTGCTTCCTTGTGACGGCCACAACGCTAACCGGTGTTCAGGTACTCGATCTCGACTTTACAACTCCACGGGCTTTTTCTGGTTGGCATGGGCCACTCATTTCTTCCCATTCTTCCTCATGGGTCGTCAGCTTTTCCTGCACCATTATCTTCCCGCTCATCTAGCTTCTTGTCTAGTAACTGGCGCTCTCCTCGAATTCATCTTTAACTCGGAGCCTATCGATGAAGAAGCTGCCACACAGGCTGGCAAGGGCCAATCTTCGGGACCTAAGAGGCACATTACGGCTCGTGAGAGGTTTGCTGGCCAGAGCATGCTTGGTGCATGGATTGCTTGTTTCGTAATCCTCGGCTTAGCTGCGGCGAGCTGGTACTTCTTCCTGCCCCTGACATACGGCTACCCAGGGCTCTCAGTTGAGGAGATTCTAAGGAGGAAGTGGCTTGGTTACGACCTGCACTTCGCCAAATAAATAGGCTTCATGGCTGATAACATCTATCCTGACCTCGGAGTGACGGTTAGGAGATGAATCATGTACAGGAGATGAGGAGGGGGGAGGTTGTGATTGCTGTTGATGTAGCACCCGTGGGTGCAGGAGCAGAAATGCGTCCAAATGTACAATATGAAAAGTAGGTGAAATTTGGGGAGCTGGAAAAAAGTACTTAATGCACTCGTCAAAATACCTCAACGTCAATATCAATTTTAGGATTGATATCTACCTAGGTAGGTATCACTCTATCAATGGAATGGAATAATGATGTCTGTACTTCGTACTTCGTACTTCGTAATCTGTCTGCAATGTATATTATGTAAGCCATGCCTGCGAGCTACTACTAATCATAGCAGTGCTCACACCACGTCTCTTCTCCTGCCAAGCATTTAACATGTGAATTGCTCACCGAACCCGTGTCGTTGTCGAGAAGAAAAGTCGTATGAGCTGTTCTGAATCAGCTTGACTAGACCCGCTGGCAATTGGCAACATGGGTGTTTGCAGCACTTGTTCTTGCATCATTGGCGAGGCTTCACACATCTGATGCGTCCCCGGTAGCCCTCGCAAACGAGCCAACGAGCAACATGATCATCTCAGATACAAACAGACTATACCTCCGCCGAATCTTCCGCCTGCGAACGACGAAAATTGTGTTGTTTTTCTTCCTCCTTATCAATCTTATCGACGTCCTCCGAATTCACCGTAATATTGCCTATGGCGATCGTCAACATGCACCTGGGCTGTCGAGGCCCCGCGAGCGCATCTACATCGCGAGCATGCATTTCAATAACGGGCATATCCTACGGCACTATTGGAACGATGCCTTGATTCGTCTGACAGAGACGTTTGGCGCGGAGAATGTGTTTGTGAGCATATTTGAGAGCGGAAGCTGGGATGATAGCAAGGAAGTGCTGCAAAATCTGGATAGGGAGCTGGAAAGGAGGAATGTGCCCAGGCGAGTCGAAACATCGGATATTACGCACGGAGACGAAGTCTCGAGGCAGGATAAAGGCGAGGGATGGGTAGATACCCCAAGGGGCAAGAGGGAGCTCAGACGCATTCCGTACTTGGCGAAGCTGAGGAACAAAACGCTAAAGGACCTGATTGAGCTGAGCAAGAAAGGAGTCACTTTTGACAAGGTACTATTTCTGAATGACGTGGTGTTTACGGTACGACGAAGGCCCTCGGTCTAGATGATTGGCGTTGCTGACCTTATTGGCATGGCAGACCGAGGATGTGTTGACCTTGATGGATACCAATGGAGGCGACTATGCTGCGGCTTGCTCCATTGACTTTTCGAAACCACCACTGTACTACGATACTTTTGCGTTGAGGGACATAGAAGGGAAGTCACACACTATGCAAACTTGGCCGTACTTCCAGGCAAGGGGCTCAAGGAATGCATTGATCAACCATGTGGACGCGGTACCAGTTACGAGCTGTTGGAACGGCATAGGTTCGTTATCGAAATGTCACACAGGCGTGCTCCCAGAACTAACTCTTTCTCAAGTTGTCATGCCCGCAGAACCATTTGTTTCTTCAACACAGCTGCGCTTCCGTGCCGTCCCCGACTCACTGGCTACACACCACCTAGAAGGATCAGAATGCTGCCTCATCCACGCAGATAATCCATTGTCAAAGACCATGGGCGTCTATCTCAACCCGCGGGTCAGGGTTGGGTATAACTACCCCGCGTACGAGGCCACTCACCCCGTAACTGGTACTTGGATTTCCGCATGGGAAATTTTTAAGGGGCTGTGGATCAATAGGATAAAGAGATGGACAGTTTTCACATTTGAGCGATGGGTGGTCAGGTCCCGGGTGGGCCATTGGGAAAAAGAGCATATCGGCAATCACGAGCCGGGCGAGTTTTGCTTGATCAACGAAATGCAGGTCATTGTGGAAAATGGATGGGCACATGTATAATACATTGTGTGTATATCACTCTGGTAGGACTACGAAAATAATGGAACTCCTATCCAAAATTCCGATGGTCTGTTGTTGTCAGACCACGACAGTATCGAACTACTCATCACACTACCGGTTGTGTCCAGATCAGTTCCCAATCTATTCAGACTATGACGATTAACCTACCTTGGAGACAAGGTACCAGGCTCCCCTATCGTGATTTAGAAACACTCCTCCTCCTCCTCCTCCTCATCCTCCTCCTCTGGAATATCCTCAGGGGTGACGTTGTTCCTCAACAAGCTAAACGGGCGGGCTGTTCTCTTCTTCAAGACGTCCAACTCATACTCCTCCACCGCCTGCGCATACTCTGGATCGTCTGGACATACCCCATTGGGCAACTCACCTGATCTTACCTTTCGCAGATCCCTGGACCATGTCCACGAATCCTTTTCTGTTTGTCCCGTGGCCATCTCCAACACGGATTTGATCTCCTCATTATCCCAGGCCACTTCTTGAATGGCCTGGAGTAGGTCTCTGTTCCTGTCACGAGCTGCTTGGTCGGAGACTTTCACCTCGCAGATATCAAAATCGTGCACAAGGGCCCAGTCTGGGTGTGGGACAGTGTTCAAGATCAGGTGACGGATAATGGAGAGATTGTAACTGAGGCACTCTTCGACTTCTCGCGAGTCGGCGTAGGGTGGTATGCAGAGTTCGCGAATAATAAAACGAATGCGTATATAGCCGCGAAGACTCCACCGGGGGAAGGGGGGGGATTCGAGATAAAACTCGGTGGGGAGGATTTCGCCATATCTACCGGACAAGGCGTTGGACCATTCTTGGAAGGGATCGTGATGAGGAACGCCTCGTTCGATGCAGGCGAGACGGTCTTTTCGCCTTTGCACTGTTGCTTCTGTAGGTGGCCCATAAGTTGGAGTTGGGAGCCAGTCGTGTAAGACTTTGGCTGGAGGTGACAAGGCCCGCCAAAAATAGGATCTGCCGGCTAAATGTCCGCCTGCATCGGTCAGGTTATCGGCATTGCAAGTCACTATATCAGAGATGAGACCGCCCCAATGTTCGATTGGCAATGATTTCATCTCTTTATCGACAAGGCACTTCTCAAATGGGCTGTATGGGTTAAAGTCTAGATAAGATGTGTTGTCTGGATCAAATGGGCCGCCTAGATAAGATCTGTCATCTAGATCAAATTTCATGTCTGGATCAAATGGGCTGTATGGATCAAACAGGCCGTCTGGATAAGATCTGTTGTCTAGATCAAATGGGATGTCTAGCTCAATTGGTTCGTTGGTTGCGTCCGCCATCGTCGCCTCTGTAAAAGCCTTGCCCTGGTGATGCGAAAGAGGCTGCTCTTCGGGATGATCCATGCCAGAAACCCAGGGTTGGTCGGGTGGGTACATTGTGTCTGGGTGTGAAGTTAAACACAACTTGTTTTGATGGAACAGTTGAATAGGTCGTCGGAGAGATGCTCTATTGGCGCTGGTGTTTTTCAAGATTTCGGTTTTCCGATGGTATACTACTCGGAATCTTGTTATGAAGGTGCATGATTTTCTTGGGAAAAGTTGATAGATAGTGTTAAGGGCTGAGATGGACTTTATACCACCATGATAATGAGCGAGAATTGAACGTTGATGCTGTTTTCGAGGGATTCCGCTCATTGAAGGGACCTCAAACCTCTTTGAGAGCACCATGGGAATTTGGGAACATAGGTACTATTCTCTAAATGCCTGGTACACATTGTGTGAACTCAAAGATGAAAGGTCCGGGCAACAATGTCCGCCTCCTTTGTTCGCCTACACGACAATGATGCCTCGAATGAACACATGTGGAACGATGGGTTTGCACTTTGCATTTTGCATTTTGACGATTTTCACGTTGATTATCGTGCCCCGCACTCCGTTTAATATGAGGTGCATATCTATGAGACATGTTCAATTGGGATCGGACCTCATGGCGCACATGTCATTGTTCCTCGCATTAGCGAACGATTAACGATGTGGCGGAGTCTCTCTCGGGAGGAGTGCCAAGCACCTCTATCATGTGCATATGAAACGCCATTCCTTGGAACTTTTTTTGTATAATTAATTAATCATGGTGCCTGAAAAGAATATCGATGCCTTGAAGAGGGGAGTAAAAATAGGCATGAATATTACTGCCTTAGACCGAATGAACACGTATGTGCTGTCATAAGTGATATGCTAACTTGCCAAATAAGGTCTGCAGTGACGCAAGCCCAATGTGATTGTGGATCGCGTTTAAAACAAGTTTGTTGATCGCAGAGCCGCATCGTATCTGTGTGAAACTACACGAGTTTGGGCGGGGAGAGCTTTTGGGGGATTCTGGAGGCAGCCGCATTTTTTTGCAGTGCATTGGAAATCCCGGCGAGAAATCCCGGTGCCATACATACCCTGGTCACGATAGTGTAGTACGAGTACCTATGTAGTATTTGGTAGTACTATGTGCAAAATGCTGATGCCTTGCAAGGGAGGAAACAGGCTGCTCGATTTAGACGCATTCTATTGGCTGGATGACGATGAAAATGCATTTGCAAGTTGCACATTCAAGACCTGAAATAAAGCTGAAAAGAAATAGCAGTGCCTATTTTCGTTTCTGGATCTATTTTTCGTATGTAATGTCCACCAGGTACGTCAGCAAACGGCAACGGAATCTGTTGGCGTTTGAGTTGGGCGCTCAAGCCGAGTCCTAGTGCGTATTGGACTGGATAAGACAACAAAACTCGGGGAGGGGAGAGTTGCTATGTTTGCGGCTCTGCATGGCGCCACCGAGGTGAGTCAACTGTATTTCTCCAACATCAATCACATTACCAGCCCTACATGTGGAGTGGTTGGTAGAATCGTATAGACTTTCCCATGTTTGATATCCAAAGTGATACGTGTGATGCATCATTTACGACGAGTACTCGTAGGTGGACGGGTGAACCAACAACAGCTCAAACGCAAATGCGAGATTCTATTGGCTGTCATCAACTTCTTTTTATGTATGTCTCGTCGTCAAATCAACGCGGGTCCCTCCGTATGATCTCGGTGATTTCTTGAACGGGCTTAGTTGCATCGGTCTGCCATGGGCTTTGGATGGATACAGCAAACATTGTGTCATTACGGTAGTACTACTAGTAGTATACATATGTGTGTGTGTTGTTAGTCAGTCGTCCGACTGCTGTGAGCCACCAGCCACCGCTATTACGAAGTAGTATGTATTATTATTACTTGGGATGTTGCAATCCCTTGCTTTATTATTACGGCTTAGTCGATATTTTCTTGGATGGCGGCGGCCGGTGGGATGAGAGAAAAGCAAACAACCAACGCAGTGTTACATGTCAGAGGGAGCCATTGTGCTCCGTACTACGAGCACAAAGCCACGGCCTCGAAACATGGCCAACAACACCAATGGGTGGCCGCAGATCCCTGCACTTGCGCGAGGCGTTATGATAGGCTCATGGCCATGACAGTGTCCAAACGGAGACTGCACGTCACCAGCTGTCGTCATACGCAGGGAGACGACAATGGCATTTTGGAAATTATGATCTATTTTTTTTCCAGTTCATCGCATCTGATAATAATCGTGGACGAAGTAATATGCAATGTACATTTTGGTAGCGACAAGAAAGGGGCATGCAAGTACCGACCTATCCAGGTGCATTCCATATTACCTTAGTAGGCACATACGAAGTACTCCGTACAAGTCTGGATTTGCTCTCCCTTCCCACAGTGGACGGACGGATGAATTGGTGGACCGGTGCTTGCAACAGTCCACCAACCGGAGGACACGGAACGTGGCGAGGGACCTCGTGTTTTGCAATAGCGGAGAGACTTGGGGCATTATTGCAGTTGGTCGCACCGTTACTTTCAGGAGGACCAAGCCATTGCAGCACGCCAGTTAGTGCACCAAGTATTGTCTACCTCGCCCGCTTACCGATCACAACTTGCCGACAGGGATCCTCGTCCTCCACAGAGCCGCCTCTGGCGCTATTCCCCATTTGTCATCGCTGTTAGGCAGCAGCCTCCTGTGGGCTGGGTCTGCCAACAAAGGCGCTTTCTCAGCACAACTCGCTCGGGCTACATCACCTCCCAACTGCCTCAGGCTCCGCGTGCCCGTTGTTCTCCGTCTTTCATCCTCCAGCATTTGTGCTGTGCTGCTTGTTCCTATTAGAGTTGCCGTCTCTTTCTCGCCTGCTCCCTCTCCTCTCCCTGGGCGTGTTTGCTGTTGAGCCTCTCTTTTCTTTTTCCTCCCCACCCCCTTGATTCGCTGGCTGTACCATCCCTGGTCGCTTTCCGACTGCTGCGGCCATATATCCACTTACGCCCCGTCCCATCTCGAGGACTCTTTTCGCCTCTCTGCGTTCATCCCCCCCAATTCCGACCAGATCGAGTCACTTGCTCCTGCGAGTCTCTCCATCTGTCGTCGAATAAATTTCGGCCTTGGGCGCCTTGTATTTGTCCCCAAATCGACAACTTCGAAGTCGTCGATTCCTTGAGTTCTCCGGTCTTCCATCCCCCCCCCCGACTTGTCCGTCCATTCCGGTGCCTAGGACTGGAGAATCGATCGATCCGCGCTGAACGCTGAAATTGGTGAGGATACATTTTCCTTTCATGGGGATACTCTATCCTCTGCCATCCATCTCTGCCGGCAACCCTCTCCCGGCCTCATCCGTTCGCCGTTACCCTTTCGGTGTGCATAGCCCTCGCCCGCGTCGGGTCAGTGACTCACGCCTTGAGGTCCCGGAAGCCCTGCAACAACCTTATCAACAAGGAGCTAACAGCTTCTCTTCTCAACGTGGCAGCGTTTAGGACAGCCGTGGCCATATCCCATCGCTGACACCTTCCCCGCTCCCGACAAGTCTAAGCCGCCATGTCCTTCTCCAACCCCCGTCGAAGGACTCCGGTGACTCGCCCGGGAACCGACTGCGAGAATGGCCTCTCTCTTAAGACGACCATGACCCTCCGCAAGGGCGCCACCTTCCATTCTCCTACATCTCCTGCCGCCTCACTCTCGGACGACGACTTTACCCCGCCTCGCCTCACTAGGTCGCAGTCTCATTTCGATGATGTCGTCGACGCCAATCGCCGTCGCATTGCTATGACGCTGAACGACATCGACGAGGCCCTCTCCAAGGCACAGGACCTCTCGCTGTCAGACAAGAGTCCTGGAAAGAAGACTCTTCGAGACAACAGCCTTCCTGTTCCTCGTGGTTTCTTGGACCTCCCCATTGTCGATCCAGCTATGAACAAGACCGAGCCTGAGCGACGGGTTTTGCGCCCTCGCTCCGTTCGTCGAACCAGGAACCATGCTTCCGACAGTGGCATCGGCAGCTCAGTTGCTTCCACAAACGAGAAGTGTGCTGCCGCCGACACGGCAAAGAAGAACGGTAAGCCGCAGGTGTCCGCTCTAACTCGGTCGGCTGCCTCCAGCACCACCGCAATGCTTCCCAGCCTGGGTCGCCGAGCGGTTAACCGTATCCACGAACACGTACTTCGTCCTCTCCTGGAAAAGCCTACCTTGAAGGATTTCGAGCCCATCGTCTTGGATGTGCCCCGACGTATTCGATCCAAGGAAATTATCTGTTTGCGAGATCTCGAGAAGACTTTGGTCTTCATGGCTCCAGTAAGTGAACTTCTTGCTGATGATGGTGTTTGGGGTGATGCTTATCGGACGTTGTGCCAAAAGGAGAAGGCCAAGACCGCCGCCTTGTACCTTGATTTCTGCCTCACGTCAATCCGATGCATTCAAGCGACCGTCGAATATCTTACCGACCGCGAACAAATCCGGCCCGGCGATCGACCTTATACTAACGGATACTTCATCGACTTGAAGGAACAAATTTATCAGTATGGTAGGCAGCTCGCCGCCGCAAAGAAGGGTGACCTTGCCGACGACATGGACATTGACCAGTACGTACCACGCTTTATACCGCTGGATTACCCTACTAACAACCCATCAAGAGATGATGAGGTTCGACTCTATGGTGGTATCGCCGAGAATGGTCGCCCCGCTGAGCTCGTACGTATTAAGAAGGACGGCACCGCCATCTCCATGGCTACTGGAAAGGTTGTGGATATGGGCGAGTCTCCCGCTCCTCTGAAGCGTTCCCTGAGTGAGCAGCGTGAGGATGAGGAAGAGATCATGCGATCTATGGCTCGCCGAAAGAAGAACGCTACCCCTGAGGAGCTGGCTCCCAAGAAATGTCGTGAGCCTGGATGCAGCAAGGAGTTCAAGCGTCCCTGTGATCTCACCAAACATGAGAAGACGCATTCTCGTCCCTGGAAGTGCCCCGTGCCAACCTGCAAGTACCACGACTATGGCTGGCCCACCGAGAAAGAGATGGATCGCCACATCAACGACAAGCACTCCGACGCTCCAGCCATGTATGAATGTCTGTTCAAACCCTGCCCCTACAAGTCCAAGCGGGAATCGAACTGCAAGCAGCACATGGAGAAGGCACACGGATGGACTTACGTTCGAACCAAGACGAACGGCAAGAAGGCGCCGACCACTGCTGGTTCAATTCAGCAGACACCGCCCCTGGGCAGCGTGTCGACTCCATCCACCACTCCCACGTATAGTGTTCCTACCCCTCCTCAGGATGGTCCCTCGCAAATCATGGCTGGCGATTTCCCTCTCTATCCCGCTGATTCGGACTGGTTCGCCACCTACGGCTTGCAGCCTGACACTATTGATGCTATGGATCTTGTCCTCGAGAATCCCTCCCCAGAGTCTGCAACATCCTATGAGCAGTACCCCCCGTACCAGAACGGCTCGACATTCATCATCAATGATGAGGATATATATGCAGCACATGTTCAGATCCCTGCGCAACTCCCAACCCCTGAGCAGGTTTATTGCAAAGTGATGCCCCAGCAGTTGCCAAACTACCAGCCTCAGCCCTGTATGCCTGCTCCGATCATCAGCCAGCCACATTTCTCTCCTACTGCTCAGCAGAACGCCGTGTTGTATACCCCGACCTCCCTCCGGGAAGTTGATGAAGGGTTTGACGAGTCGTTTGCTGTAGACGGTGCTGACTTCCCCCTGTTTCCGGCGACGATCAACAAGGACAACAACTTTCAGTCCCTGTTTAGTGAGATTCCAAGCGCAAATCTTGGCTTCTCTCAGACCTCTCAGCAAGACATCTTCCAGCAGCTGGACTGGACCAATCTTGATTATCATGTATTTGCACAATGATATGTGGAGCGGAGGAAACAGCTTCATACTCGGCTGGGATTGCAGCAACTCTCGCTCTGTGCACTTTTTGTTTAACGACTTCACGAACGGGATAACATACACTTAATGAATAGGGGTTTTCCTCATGTATTAACATAACCCTTCTTACTTTGCTTTCTCTTTTGGGTTGCTTACGTCACACAAGGTGCGTGAGCGCTTTTAAAACGGATTGGGGAATGGCCAGTTGGGCCACTGTGGTGGACACAAACTGGCTTGGATATGAATAGGACAGATGAGAATCGCGAGATCCTGATCCTGCAAGGTGGGATAGAGGTTTGCTTCTTTTGCACTCGATAGGAATGACTAGAAGATTATCCCGCTCAACACTAGATGTGCACACTTGATTATCACTGTGATATGCCCTCGTTTGACCCCATTTATGCCAACAATCCCATAGTTGTTATTCATTAGCCCTAAGCGTTTGCAACTGCCTCTAATTAGGTGAGGCTAGCTGGAAATCTGACCTTGTCTATTACGTCCCTGGCTGTTGCGTTCTTTTTGGCCGGCACGGGTCTGTTGTGTTTGGCGATGACTGGGCTTTCCTGATGCACACGTCCTTTGTTGATGGGGCCTTGGATTGGGGATTGGGGCTCACGTTGGGAGCGATCGCTACTGACGTTTGGCGCACTGTTTGATCTGGTAACTGCGTGTGCGAAGATGAAGCTGACAAGTTCGAACGAAACGATATTATAATCTTGCCGGGCAGTCAATTCCGAAACTACTTTTGTATTCGACGATCCGTTGTAGAAATAGGCGGAGTGCTCTGTCTGCATTGGATACACTGCAAAAAGAATGATACCCTCTCAATCATAAACATGAGCTCTCAATCAGGTGATGGTGGAGAACAAAAAGAGATTTCTGACTCCGATACTGGGAATCGAACCCAGGGCTGCTCGGCACTCGAAGATGAGAGCGAGCGATGTTAGCCACTACACCATATCGGATATCCTGTTGCTGATGTCTCAATCGGTCGCAGTAGGGTATATACCCTGTTACACAAGGGTCAGAGTATAAGTTGAAAGAAGACCCTCAAGTAACGTCTAAATATGGGTTTTCTTCTGGATGTTGACAACTGGAAATTTTATGTAGGAAGTTTTATTATTAGATATGAGTGAGTTGTGCATTTCTTTATCCAGAGTTGTCATTGTGGGCTCATCGGTCAGCCATGTGCTTGAAGAGCATAAAATGCCCTCATCTAGTAGCACATTGCCCTCGAACTTGAATTCATATATACACAATGCATTGTGTCGTTAACATGGCTCCTATGTTCCTGGCAACGGCAATCAGTCCCCCTTTATGACGTAGCAGCGAGAGAGAACTATAGCCGATTAGTGGCAGACTGGCTGTTTACCATTTGATGCTAATGTAAGGAAGAGGACAGAACACCAGCTAAGAGGTTGGTAGAAGGGAGCCATGGTGTGTTGCTTACATAGAGGTGGTGAAGAATTGGTTGACACTGTTGGGGTGGTATGTATATATTCCATGGCAAAGGAATACTATTTTATACCGAGAGATTGCATCCATTGCTAAATGAAGGCTGTCAGCAATGGAAGTTGGGATCTTCAAAGGATCTGAGGCTATCCAAGGCTGAGTACCAACAGCATGATCTTCAGGATGCACCCATAAATAGCAGCTGGGCTTTATCAGCGAAGGATGATGGGATGGATCAGTGTAACTACGAATTGGAATATATCTAATAGTACTTACCGCAAGGCATCTTGATGATGGCTTGACATCTTAGCAATTTGAAGCGTCAGGCGGTTGGTTGTAGGGTAGGAACAAGGCGGGAATGAGGATCACTATGATATGCGGCATGCAGCCATTTCAAGTAAACGTGGGTGTATTAATAGATAGATATCCTGTGATCGTACGTCTCATCGTGTTTTCGCTATCATTTTTGCTGAAGTTGAACTGTATAGTTGTGACAGCAGATGTCACTCATTTGAACTCAAAGCATGCATAGCCTGCAATATGAGGATGAGATTCAATAGATGCATATGCAAAGCACACGAAGCCAAGCATAATTTTGACATAAAGTCTAGCGCGGCTGAGGGCGGCACAGGCGATTAAGCGCGCGTGTGGTGATGTACTAAATTTCAGAACCGCGTCCCCAAATTAGATCTCAGATTGACCTTTCATCACACACAAAGCGCGTGAGTGCAGTGCCTTTTCACGTCACGATGTGCGGCATACATGCTGTCATCTCGGCAGATGCAAGCTGTCACAAATTGCCACCGAACCTTGAGCGATGCCTTCGAAACCGTGGCCCTGATCACCTTGGGACCTTGGAGGCGCAGCTCGACCAGGCGGCTGGCCAGAGCTCCCTTTTCCTGTCCTTCACGTCCACAGTTCTCTCCTTACGGGGAGACCATATCACGAGGCAGCCCCTCCTGGACCAGGAGTCCGGATCTGTCCTGTGCTGGAATGGTGAAGCCTGGAAAATTGGTGGCGTCCCAGTCGTGGGCAATGATGGAGAGGCTATTTTTTCCATGTTGACTACCGCTAGCAGGGAAGGCGATGGGGATAGTGTCCTCAATGCGCTTCGCTCCATTGAAGGCCCTTTTGCTTTCATCTACTTTGACAAGTCTGCAAAACGCCTGTACTATGGACGAGATCGTCTGGGACGGCGGTCATTGCTGGTAAAAACTGGAGAGCAATTTTTGCTCTCAAGTATTGCCGAGTCACCTGCTACGGGCTGGACAGAGGTTGAGGCAGACGGATGCTATACGATTCAGCTGAACCAAACTAACTCAGCCCATGGCTTGGTCTCTATTAGATACGATTGGGACCCGGATGAAACCCTGGTAAGTGATTCAGAACCACTTGGTAGTCCATGGCAGAAGAAACGAGACAAAATTCAATTCGTGCTACTTACCTCCTCAGGTGTCGAGCATCGGTATCTTCAATTCTGCTATACCGGAACAGCCCACCCTATTGACTAGACAGTCTCACTCAGTAGAGCAACTACGATATCATCTAAACCAGTCTCTCCGACTTCGAGTCTTGAACGTGCCAGCACCTCCGAACGCTTCTCAATCAGATGCTCGAGTTGCGATTCTTTTCTCAGGAGGCTTGGACTGCACTGTTCTGGCCCGGGTTGCAAGTGACATAATGCCGCCCAATCAAGTCATCGACTTGATTAACGTGGCGTTTGAGAACCCCAGGATTGCGTCCCAGCACGCGGGGCTGTCACCTGCTGAACTCTACGAGCTCTGTCCGGACCGGGTCACAGGGAGGAAGTCCTTCGCAGAACTCTTGGCTGCTTGCCCTTACAGGCGGTGGCGTTTTGTCACGGTGAGCTCCGCCTCCTATATATGGCGTATGGTCCGCACTAACATTATTACAGGTGAATGTTCCGTATGAAGTTACATCGGCACATCGGACTGATGTTATAGGTTTGATCTATCCTCATAACACGGAAATGGATTTATCGATTGCCAATGCTCTATACTTTGCCGCTAGAGGACAGGGTGTTGGCCAAATGAGCCCCGAGTCAGACCCACAGCCATACAACACAACAGCTCGTGTATTGCTATCTGGGCTTGGTGCAGATGAGCTATTTGGTGGCTATGTTCGGCATTTCACGGCCTTCTCCCGAAGGGGCTACCCGGGCCTCTTGGACGAACTGAAATTAGATGTGAGTCGGCTCGGCAAGAGGAATCTCGGGCGGGATGATCGAGTCATGGCACATTGGAGTAGAGAGGTGAGATTCCCTTATTTAGATGAAAGCCTAGTCAAGTGGGCAATCGAGCTACCGGCATGGGAGAAATGCGACTTTGAAAATCCGGAAGGCGAAGGCAGCCTCGAACCTGGCAAGAGAGTACTCCGCCTCTTAGCAGATCAGCTTGGCATGAGCTTGGTTGCAGCAGAGAAGAAGCGAGCGGTAAGTCTTGGTTGATTACGCATGCCATATGTCCAAACTCAGCTAATCAGGTCTGTTAGATACAATTTGGTGCCAGAACGGCCAAGATGGAAAGTGGAAAGGTCAAGGGAACAACTCTACTTTTTCCTTGAGTGGAATGCTATGCAGGGGCAAGTGCCTAATATTACTAGATCGACGTGATCGGCGATGATGATTCAACAGATACTTCCGAGCTGTGGCATTGCTGACAGCATTATGGAGCGACTGTGTGTTTGCTGCTTGCAGCTAACCCCTTTGTACCAAATGCATTGTCTTGATGTTGTTCACAGCGATGACGTTGTAAAGGCAAGTCTGAGCCGTGTGGGAATGAATGTCACTGTTTCTTGGATAATTTTTTACCATGCCAGAAGCTTTGTTGATCCTGTTTGGAGACTATCTACCCTAGAACCCGTCCGTCCTAGAACTAGACATGATGGTTGTTTGCCTTGGAACGGGAAGCCAGCCACTTTCATCTCTTTTCCCATAGTGATGTGTTAATCTGTCACTAGAGGCATTTGATAAATCCCATGATCTTCTCGTCCCCGTACTTGTATGGATTCTAGTTCGTAGCCCAAGAGTTGGGTAAGTATGTAAATGTTATGTAGATAATACTGACAGCTTGAATACGGAACGCTCGGAGATACGATAGACCGTGCACACCCTGTCATGCGGCGGATACGAAGTAGCATTTAGTACTACTCGTGGTAGTATTTTCTTTGTCTCCGGCGACATCCGCAAACACCAACACCAGCATAAACTGCGGCACGATACGATATTTCACAGGGATCTCAGGGATCTAGGCAAACATCATACATACTCATTCTCCGAGACTTCATTACTACACTATAATTTGGTGCCAAGCGGGCGCAAGGTGAAGTTTAGGCGGTGGCACAGACCAGGGCGCTTGATTTTAGCGACAGGTCGACTTAAAAGCGATCGGGTTTCAATAGATTCGTAAGGTCGCAGTAGCACTTGCAGCTGAGAATAGTGTGTCTCGGAGGCCGGAATGAGCGGCTAGTATAATAGTATTTATTAGTACTCCGTAGTAGATAAGCTTCTATGGTAGCAGTAGGGCTAGTAGAAGCAGTAGTATACTTAGGTACTCGTAGTATGTGCTACTAGTATTTCTCCTTACGAGTACGACGTCGACGGCTGCGGTTCATGAGTCGGAGACAAACCGATGTGGTGTTTGCTCTTTGCTTTTTCCCTCCTAATTCCGAGAGGCTAACAATGCCATTATACATAGATTTGTTTTTTTTCTTGGTTTCTGTGTTCCAGGGCACAGACAGGTCACAGCACACGGCTCGGCCACATTCTAGGTAATGGGGACGTCCACATGAAAAGAAAAAAGGGCTTTTGTGAATCAGGGGATTTTGCACAAGGAATACATACACACAACTCGGTGAGACAGACTCGACAGCACGTGCTTGTGAGTCTCTGTGTCACTGCAGTGCAGGCTATGTGCAATTCTCGTGGAGTTTCAACATGGAAGAGCCAAAGAACTTCTCAAAGTCTCACTCTATAGTGGTAGAAGTAATCTGTGTAACTGTACGAAGTACTCGTAGCTCCCCTGCTCTGGATCGCGGGATCGAAGTAACGCAGAGATAATGACGTTGTAGCGCTTATCGTAAAGGAGAATTTAACCCATGGAGCTTGGGTAAGAATAACCTGGGCCTTACCCGGGGAACTGCTCTCCCGGTGGGAACGTCCCCGAAGTCCCGACATGGAGATCGACCCCTACTCGTATGCGTTCGTGTTGGGCAACAATCCTTGTTTCTTTTCTGGATTTGTGATACGAGACAGCGATAGCTGTGCAGACCCACAAGCAGCTTGTGGCTTGACGGGAGATGAACTGTCCCCTGGCTAAGCTAGCCCGGCAATGTCCCTTTCAGCCTACTCGCACTATCTTGACTAGCAACAGGAGAGGAGAGAGTATTGGGAAGAGTTACATAACAAAAAAGGGCCTCAAAGACAGGCAGAAAAGGAGGTCCGTTGGCGCCACGCCGTTGTGGCTGTTGTTGGTGCCTCAATGTCACATTGTATGTATGTATGTACTCCATAGACTCCCAATTGCCGAGGCGCCTTGGCGAACCCCCCAAAAATATGCCCAAATAGGAATATTATCGCCGTCTACTGTGTACGAGTACATACTACGAATACAAAAAAAGAAAAAAAAGTATTAGATTGCACAGACGAGACTACGAGCATAGCTCGGCTGGTCCGGCGACATTTTACATACGAGTAGAGAGGGGATTAATAGGGATTGTCATTGAAGGCGCAACTTCTGTGGGTACTGTTCAGTCGATGCATGTCTCTGTACTACATTGTATGTCTATCTGTCTGTCTGTCTGTATGTATGCATGTACTCGTATGTATGTACTCGTATGTATCTATTTCCCGATCGAGCATGAAGAAGAGAGCCAACTTGGGCAGGACCGCAGATAGTAGTAGTATACATGTACATACATATGTGTATGCAACACAACGTGGAGCACGTCGAAACGACACGTTGTCAACCGGTGAAGCCCAAAAGAAAGCAGTATGCGGTTGACTGTAACAACCGTTGGCTGAGTGTCTTATCTCAGTCTCCATATCCAATATCGACCTGACGGTGAGAAGGCAACATCCTCGCAGAGAGCAAACAGACTCCATACACGGTCCCATGTTTTGGCTGCCTGAGCCCTGGGCCGCCATACTATGGGGAAGTCGGGCTTTACTTGCGGCATATGACAGCTCTACGGAGTACTGGCCATCCATGTCCGGCTATTGACAAGCCGTCTCCGCCCAGACAGATGGAGATGGCCCAGGGTCCATGAGAGCGTCAACCCCTGAGGGCTGGAGCCGGGATCGGGACCCTGCCAGCGCAGCGGTCTAGACAGACCATCCGAGGCCCCGTTCATTCCGGAGCCGTGGTCCCCATCAACCGTGCTTTGGTGGCGGATGTGGCGTTTGCGGTGATGGCAGGCCAACACTATCGTGTGATGTGTGTGTCTGTGTGTCTGTGTCTGTGGTTGGGTGAGGTCTGTGTGTGGTTGAGGAGTTGTGATCAGAGATCCAGTCCTCCCGGATTCGAGTATATATATCCATGGCTCCTCCGCCCTTTGCTCAAACTTCTCTCTCATCCTCATCCCACAACAACCACAATCATCACCATTAAGAAGCCTCCGGCCTCTAGTCATTCCTTTAATACCTCAACAACCCAGTCACTCCTTAATCTCATAATCCTACCACCCTCTCAAAACCCCCCCCAAAACCATCAAAATGCGTTTCCTTTTCGCTCTCGCGTCTCTGGCCTCCGCCACCCTTGCCACTTCGATTCCCACTGTTCCCGACTTCAAGTGCTCCGTGAACCAGATGGATTACTGCCATTGGACCAAGTCTTGCGCCTGCCCGCCCGGAAAGTCCTACGACCTTGCTCTGAAGGCGTGCGTTGGTGTTGAGATCACCGGTCCTTGGCCCAAGCCCGACTGCAAGGCCACCAAGACCAAGGGTGTCGACCTGGCCGAGTTCTGTGCCATCTCGCCCACTCAGATCGTTCCCTACAACGCCAAGCACAAGTGGTGCCAGGCTGGTCTCGATACCATCACCTTCTGCGCCGATGCCTCCATCACCGCTGAGCTCGATATCTTCGTCAAGGCTGAGGTTGAGGTTGAGGTCAATGGTATCATTGAGATCGAGGTTGAGGCTGATGTTGAGATTGATCTGCATGCCAAGATCAGCGCCCAGCTCAAGAACGTCTGCGCTGCCCTGAGCGGTCTCTACCTCAAGGTCGCTGCTGACGCCGTCATCCTCTTCAATACCAATGCCCACGGCCTGGTCACCGTCGCTGCTGACGTCGAGGCCAATGTCTCCGTCGGTCTCCTTGCTCAGCTGAAGGTCTTCCTCGGTCTTGATCTCCTCCTCGGTGGCGGCAAGAAGGCCATCAACTGCGTCGATACCTGTGTCAAGGGCTGCAAGAACTACATTGACGTTGATGCTCAGATCGGCGCCACTCTCCCCGCTCTCTCTGCCAGCCTTGTCATCCTCCCTGACGTTCTCATCTTCGTCAAGGTCACCACCCACGAGATCGTCTCTCTCACCATTGAGGGTCTCCTTTGCATCGTTGGCCGTGTCCTCACTGCCGTCCTCAGCATCTTCGACTGCGGCTGCAAATAAGCCCCCTTTCCTGTTCTAATTCAGACTCGAGGGGAGTATGAAGATGTGGGATGGTAAAATCAAGGGATCTTGTTTCGGTAACAAGTGGTGTTGGGTTCATGTCAATCATGGAGCAGCAGCATGTATTAGATTTAATGTATAGTCATTGTTGTTTTTAGGTATTAATGGTGATGTTGTGGCATTAACTGTCTTCTCTCTGCGCTCGACTGTGATATATTTGCCATTGTCTCTCTGTACCTCGATTAGCTTTTTAAACCAAACTTCAACAGCCCATTGGGTCTTAATTGGGACACCGTAAAATCTCTTAATCCTGAACTGACTCCTTAGTGTCTCAAAACTTGCAGCTCTCCATGAACCATTTGTTTGGTATTAATATTCTGTGCTGTTTTGTTTGTAAACCGTGAAAACGCCTTCTTCTACCTTGCAATGACACCGCTTTATTGTTAGACACATACAGGGACGGCAATCTGCTTGCCAAACTTATCCACCTCAAAATGACTAAACGCCTCTTCATCATTCTCGTCCAACAAAAACGCCTTGTCTTCATCCTCCAGAGGAAGTTTTGCATAGAGTCCTTCCCCGGCCTTTGGCCATGTTGGTGGAAGCGAGTCCCTATTCTCTTCAAGTGCCATCTCCTCCGATTCAATCACAGATGTGATCTTCAGTATCTTCTTGGTGACTTTGTGCTTGTGCTTAGTCTTCGAGTCCAACACTGTGTGGCCATGTCGTGGCCTTCCGACCGGCCGTGGAGCCAAGTCTGAATGTTTGTGCTTGACTGAGGTGGCACCCAGGATTTGAGCATTCCAGTTGGGAGCGTCAAATATGGGAAGATCAGGGTGTTTCTTTGAGACGGAGACCAGTACGTCAACCAGCAGTTGGGGTT
Source organism: Hypomyces perniciosus (assembly GCA_008477525.1). Classification (NCBI taxonomy): domain Eukaryota; kingdom Fungi; phylum Ascomycota; class Sordariomycetes; order Hypocreales; family Hypocreaceae; genus Hypomyces; species Hypomyces perniciosus. The sequence continues at coordinate 2,416,348 of SPDT01000006.1, forward strand.
TGAGCTGGTCGCAAAATGATAAGATGTTTAGAAGATCCGTTTTCTTTTTCCCGTAAAAATACTCCGTGCGCTAGAAAAGACAGGATTAGAATCTCAATCTTCTACAATTCTCAAGATATTCTCAACTTACTGCAGAATCCGATGCGTGCCCTCCGTAAAAACCGACAAGCTCCGCCTTGGCGGGAACTACTCCTTCAGGCATGGCAGACAAGTTCCTTTCCCGCATTTTCTCTACATGTTTCTGCCTTTCCGGACTCACTGGTTCAGAGATACCGCCAACTCTCCCTATGATGGTTGCGCATTCTGGACACGCAAACCTCGACTCCCCAGCTTTCTCTTCTGTGATCTCTGGAAAGACGCACTTTTGGTGCCAGGACTTGGAGCATTTGTTGCAGGTGATAATGATGTTTTGTGGCGTCCATGCATATTGTTCACATTTGGAACACTTCTTCGCCACGCTGTCCTTTGATATGGTCATTTGAGGCGTTGCAGCAGGTGGTGTTGGAACAGGTTTTGACACAGGCATGGGAAGCGAGATTGTGTTCTGAGTAAAATCGACCTCCTCATGTTCTTGCTCCCGTTTTCTTTTCAGCCCGAGAAAAGTTAAGCCTACTGCACCTATACTTGCGGCGGCAGTCAAGGGTCGCTGTCCCGCTGGCATAGGAATCGACAACGTCTCACTCATGTTGTGAGCTTGCTTCATCCCGGGTTCATCGTCCGGATGTGGTGTCGGTGCCGGTGCATCTGAAGTAGGTGAATTTGGAACTAAAGATTCGCGCTTGATGCGACTTAATATCAATGACGATACCGCTGAGAACTGGGGTGTGTATGAGGATCTTGAAGTCGAGGCCGATGGCGATCTTTTCGGCGTATCGGACCGGACATCATTTGACTTTACATCGATATCAAAAGGAGCCGGGACATCTCTCATAACGGATTCCCTATCCCCCAATTCAATCGTAGGGATTGCCGACGTTGAGATCTCCATGCTGCGTCGTATCTCTGGCTGATTCGTTCGCGTTTGAGCAGAACCTGATGACTATGAATGAAGGACCTTGCACATTATACCTACACCACAGATTTGGACTTGTAAGAAGACTGAAAGAGCTCAATTAATGAATGAAAAACAATCCCAGAATATTACACCATCGTCGGGATAATTAATGTTGATTTTTTGATGTTGAAAGTACACCTATCAGAAGAGACGACGTTGAAGCGACAAAGGAGAACATTGCGCAACGCATCACGTGATGCTAAGGACCACCTTTCCGACTGAGTCTCACAATCGCTCTACCTGTCTACTTCGCATAAATACGTAGTAATATACATACGTATCGCTATATCCACAAAACCAGTCAGGAAAACGAGGACAAAAAATGAGAGGGAGGCAAAAACATTTAACATCCGTATTTGCTGGTGGCCACCTTGGGTATCGTTTTACATTAAGGTCAATGAACACGGGCGCTGCAATAGACAGGAAATGCGCTATATTTCAGGCGCTATAGACGCTGTATTCGAGGCCGCCAATGCGCTGGGTGCTGCTGACAACTGCCTTACTGCCTACAACTATTTGCTAAGGACCAAACCAAACACCTGGAAAACGAAAGATGTGTCTGCATATCACACACCTGACCTGAAGGGAGGGAAACATCAAAAGTGCCCATGACCAGGCCTCAGGCTGCAGAGTTTCACAGCATTCAAATACCACGTATAAAAATCCTCTATCGGCGTGATCCATTCCGCTCAATCTTCCCAAATACCACACATCGTCAACGAAAATATAGAGATTAAATCAACTCTATCAGGCATGACTGCACCTTCATCTAAGCCGCTCGAGTCCCTTCGAGGCTCGGAAACCATCGTCCCGGCTCGATCGCCTCCCAATCTACCAGCATTTCCCAAATGCCACTTTCCCGCTCACGGCACCAACATCCTGCTCATCATTCCCACAGGAAACGCAGACAAGGCGAAGGTCCTGAAAGATTACATCGAAGCCCGCGCCCCATCTGGCGTTCAAGTACATACCGAAACAGTACCGGTTGAGTCAGACGTGGGCGAGCAGCCTTACAACGACGCCGGCGCCATCGGCGCATTCAACCGCATATCCAACGCCCTCAGAAAGCTCCTTCAAGATGCACAATTTCCACAAATATTAGAGAAAAACAATATTGGCACTGTCGTTGTGGGAGCCATCGAGAACTTTATCCAGACGAGAGACGTCGATCGGCCGGCCGACTATGCCGTTGCCATCGTGAACAACGCTACTGCTGACGAGACTGTGACAGCTTGCTCGCGTGGGGTTACTCTTGACCCGGAGTATATCAACTGGGCAGCGGCCTTTGGCTATGAGGGTGACAACCAAGATCATGGGAAAGTGACGGTCGGCAATGTTCTGGCGGCCAAGTTTCCGGGCCTGGATCCGAAGAATTGGCATGATGTGCTGGCGGGGGTTTCACGTTATACGTTGTTAGCAGAGGCTCTTGGAAACGCGTCTATCTCGTGGTGGTGATACATCTCATGTTGCTTCTGTTGGGTCCTGGCTTCTCATAGACTATAGGAGACTATCGAGTTCTGGTTTCAACGTTCCGGATAAGTAGTCCTTCTTTAGCACTTGACTCTCGTGAATTGAAGTAGTAATACATTCAGTACCTTCCTATGTAATTGAACAGATATTTGCACAGTTTGTAGACTTAACCCAAACGCCGCCTGCTGGTCCATATTCAAACAGCTGGACCTTCCTCCTTCACTTTCAAAATGTATTTCTTTTTCCATAAATTCAGACGTGACTTCGACTTGCTCAGCCATTTCTCTCTAGTCCCAGGAGCTCCACCAATCCACAGCCACCAGGCGAGAAGTACAATAATAGTTAGTGGAACCACGACAACGAAGTAGATGTATATTTTGTGGCTGGATTTCCACCCATCCTCTTCGAACGCAAAGAAGGTGGTACTGAACAAGGACTAGAGAAAAGGCAAGATATTAGTGCCCAATGTCGAGTCCATGCATTGAAATTCGACTGCTTACCGTGACAAAGTCGACGGTAAAAATACCATCGTCAGAAGAGTAATGGACTTCATAATGGTGTTGTCAGAGCTGGCGAGCATGTTATATGCCTGTACAGAGTATGAAAGTTAGCTTCTACCAGACTGGTAAAATGAAAAAAAAGGATGTAGGTCAAGGTTACCAGGTTTATCTCCTCCTGCAGTCGTTCATGCGTGCACATGGCCCGCATTTTCAAACTCTTCAGAGCCTGCAACTGAAAGGCAAGGTAGTCCATAGCCTGGGTCTTATACTCTTTGTTAGGCCTGTTGGGTAGCTCCGTGAAGTTTCTCTCCTGACATTTAGCGAGCCGTTCCATTGTGTCGATGGCGACTTGGTGTACTTCAACGAGGTGTCCCGTGTGTCGTGCCAGTTCACGGAGTTTCTGAAAGCTTGGTCTTTTTGCCCTCTCCTGCATGATTGGAAGAAGACACGTTAGCCATTGACTGGAATCTGAGCATTGATTTCGGGGGGTGTATACCTTTTCAACCTTTCGCACAGCCTTTGTTACTCGCCAGGTGTTGTCGTCACAAAGCTTGACAACCTCGTCAAAAAAGGGTACTAGCATTGACAATGGATCCTTCAACTCGGGACCAGAAGACTGATGTTCCTTGAGGTACGCAGTGAGGTCGGTACGCATCTTCTTTGGCGTGTCGATGCATAAGATTCTGCAGGTCTCTGGACTTTTCCAGTGTGTGAAGACACCCATTTCGTACCATAGGTAGTCCTTCCCTTCGTCTGTCAATCCTTCTTTTTCATTTAGGACTCTCTTGGTGAGAATCCTGAACCATGTAGCTGTAGGCTGCGTTAATGACAATGGCATTTGGATAGATGACGGTGACGTGGAACATACTGAGAGTATCGAGATTCTCCCCCTCGTATGAGCTCTTGGACCCAAAGTAGCCGTTGAGATCCGTACAAGTATTGTTGCCAAGGAAGCCTGGCACTTCGAAACGTTCTAAAATCTTTCTGCGGTCACGTTCAGGACATCTCTTCTCATCCTTGTACCAGGCCGAGCCAGCTCCCGAATCGAGGAAACTAGGATATAAGTTAGGGAATGAGAGCATATGGCGAAATGTTTCATCTCACATGTAGCACACTGCTGGGAGGGAGATATCGCCGTCCAATAGGTCTTGCTCTTGCTCCGTCCATGTTCTTGTTCCACCTGGGTGTGCGCGTTAGCAGACCAAACAATGCAAAATGAGAGATATATAGATTAGAATCTTACTGTCATATTCCAGAATGTTTGCCAAGGGACGCGTAGAGTTCATGGTGTCAGCAAAATAGAAAGGAGAATAATGAAAGAATGATACGATGTCGTTTCAACAGAAACGGCAACTAAGACTCAAAGTCTGCGCTAGGTCTTTGCCGTTATCATCAGTGTATTATTTTACCCTTGCTGGATTTTGAATGTGGAATACTCAAGGGTCAGATGGGTTCTCCACCAGCAGGGGATTCGGGAGCGTTTATAGCTATCACATAATATTGCCCAGCCACGTCAGGCCGCAAGTCGTCTATAAAGGGAAACACCCCTGGCTGCTTAACTGACGTGTATTATGCATACTTCCAAGACATATATCGCATGTGTTCGGCTGCCATGGGCCGACTGAATAAAATGCTGGCAACGCTCGGTGATACAAGTTACCAGTCATTACTACACCGAAAATAAAAGCGAGTAGTAGTAACCTATGGATGATGTTCATTATGCATTCTTCGAAACGCCAAAAATGCTTGTCACAGCGGGCGGTTAGGTCGCCAATGAGGTTTCGACCCACTCGATGCCAGATCCATATTACTACCCGATATTCTTCCTCACAGCCTCCGTCTGTACCATGTCGAATCATCTAGACTCAGCCTGATTCAAGTGGCGTTGTGTGAATAAACTTGGCAAGGCTTTCTATTCGGCAGACATGCAATGGCTCCAATGAGATCCATGAAATAGAGTCGCACGAAGTACACAAAGTGGACATGTCAACCTGAAATGTCCACGGTAATGCCTCATACTCAGCTCCGATAGTCTAATACTCATACAGCGGGGATGATGGTACAAGAGATTGGAGGGTCGCACATAAGACATGGGTGATTCAGGCGAAGACCAATACTATGTACCATGTCTGTAAGTGGCAGTGGTGTCATGTCATGTATGGCTTATTTTCCGGTCTTGAACAATATTGCAAAGACCATCAATTATTTTAAAATTGTATCAGGTCTAGTTACTCTATATCTACCTTTATCTGATTACTCCCTGTTGCTTAAGAGCCGCAATGTCAGACTTGCCCATACCAAGGTGTTCGCGGAGAACTTCATCTGTGTGCTGGCCCAGCATAGGAGGCGGGGTCCGGACGCCAGGCTGGGTATCAGAGTATTTCACGGGCGTGTTGACCATCTTTATCGGGCCGCAGTGTTCGTGCTCTACCTCAATCACCATGTTGCGGGCCTTGGTGTGGCTGTGATTGAGTGTGCCTTGAACATCATTGACGGCCGCATAAGGCATACCGGCGCCTTCGAACACTTCCAGCCACTCCTGTGTTGTCTTTTGTTGTGTAATTGCTTCGATTTGCGCCTCTAGTTCTTGGCGATTAGCGACCCTGTCGGCGTTGGTTTTGTAATTTGCGTCATCTTTCCACTGAGGCTGGCCAAGACCCTCGCAGAGGATGCCGAACAAGCGATCATTGCCACCGCCGAAGAGCACATCTCCATCTTTGGTCTTGAAGGATCTGTACGGGACGATAGAAGCTAGAGATTGTCAGCTATTTGGGCTCGGTTTCGATTGCATGGTCGTCCCTACGATGTGCTGTTCCCCATCTTCCGGTATCCTTCTTGCCGCTGATCAAGCAACTGCTTGCAATATTGGCCAAGGTTACCGTTTGGCAATCGCTCAAAGCCACATCAATGTGCTGGCCCTTTCCTGTCCTAGCTCTCGATAATAACGCCGCCATGATGCTGTTGGAGGTGTAGAGGCCGGTGGTGAGATCAGTGACGGCCACGCCAACTTTGACAGGCGGGCCATCGCGGGAACCTGTGATGTGCATCAGGCCAAACTCGGCCTCGACCATGACATCGTAGCCGGGGCGGTTTGAGTAAGGCCCTGTTTGGCCATAGCCTGTGACGGAGGCATAAATCAAGGCGGGATTGATCTTGCGAAGAGTCTCGTAGTCCATGGAATACTTCTTGAGCGTCCCTGGGAGGTAGTTCTCAACCAAGATATCGCACTTTGCAACTAGCTTGTGTAGGATATCTACCCCTTCTTGATGTTGAAACGACAAGCCAAGAGACTTTTTGTTCCGATTTACCTGAAGGTTGCTGTGAGATTGAACTCGACATTTGGAGACTTGAAGACGGCTAACGCACCCCTAGGAAATACGCAGACTCCCCGGGTCCCTCTGCTGCTGAACCCGGCTTGTATTGTGCATACGGAGGGCCCCATGCTCTGGTGTCGTCACCCCGTGTAGGGTGTTCAATCTTAATCACCTCTGCCCTGCACAGTTCCGCTTGTTAATTCGTCTAGACTGGTTGCTTCGTATCCATAGTGTTAGCTTACCCCAGGTCACCCAAGATTTGAGTACAGTATGGCTGCGTTGAGTAAGCGGGTGCATCGGAAAGGCGGATCAGGAGCCGGGCTTTGCAAAGACTTACACCAGCCAAAACTCTGGTCATGTCCAACACGCGATACCCTTCGAGCGGCAAGGGACTGCTCGCAGGAGCAGCGGAGTAGCGACGGAGGCCGTACAGGGCATTCGACCGCTGAATTGCAGAGCCACACCGAATGTACTTGGAGAGACTGGCCATTGTTCCGCCGCGAAGTGTGGACATGGTGATTGGCCGTGATTCAAACAGTGTTTGTTGTAATAATGGAATAGTACTACTACCAAGCATTGAGAAGAACATCGGCTATTGTTGAAGGCCCGGCAACGGGACCCCGTGGGGTCGGCTGGAGGCGGCTGATGCCGGCCATTCAGTGAGGGCGTATCTCCGGGCCGAAGCCGACCCCCGAGAGCTTGTTGTGAGGCGACTGAGCAGATCGTCTCATTAAATTCATGGTGTTCATGCGGATGAATGATACAGCAGGTGAAGACTCAAGCATACAGAAAAAAGGGACCCTTGGAATTCACAGCATCTCAGGCATGGTGTATCGTCGGGGGATAATTAAACGATCCTATGACTATGAATAGTACCCAGCCTCTTAGGAATCCAACCTTCAACGCTCTACACAAAATCCGTTCGGCAGCTCAAGTTCGGCGAGATATTTTCTTATTGCCCTTTTCATTGGGGTGGTTACTCAGAACAACTTATTTTTAATAGGACTTTCCCGGTTTTAGAGAAAATGATAGCAGCACTATTACTACTAGTACTCTGTAGTCCTGCTAGTACTCCATACCATTAGACCGAACTCATCTTAGACTGTAGTCTCACGAAGTCTGCGCCCGCTGGTTTCTATAAATACCTCCTGAGATGCTTTTCCATGAATGAGATCAAGAAGCTGCAGTTGAGCCTAACGTCCAACTTGGTATAGCTTACCGGCCTCCTCACCAAGCATGTTCGACGGCACACAGGATTGGCCCCCCATGGGGCTGTGCCTTATCATACATCAACAGCCTTCTTAGTCCATGATTAAGTGATCACCATGCATACAGAGTACCTGATAATAGTATTATGAATTCTCCGGGTATGTACGCCGTAAGCACTGAAGAATTCGGGGCATCAATAGCGTGGCTGGCCAATTGAATGTTCTAAAATAGGTGTGGGCGTGTTGCCCATCGTCACCAATGTAATAGTATACGAGGTGGCTCATCCGGAATGCGGAACTTCGTGCAACATGATGCAATCTGATCCGCTTCGCGTGCGCGGGGCCTACGAGTATATACCATTGATATATCCTCCGTGACCGTCCTCCATTTCAGATCGGTGCTGCCCATATCTCTCGGGTACGAGCGCATCCGACCATATGAGTTTCACCAACCATTACCGATCATGGCTGAAATCACAGCGGATTTTCATCAACCGCAGGAGGCGATTGCTATAGGTCTCATCGTCGGTGCTGTCATTGCTTGCCTGTTCTTCGTGGGACTTCTCACATTTATCCTGGTGAGCCGACGAGAAAGATGGGTGTACAAACGGCTCAAGAAAAATTCCGATGTCAGCAACATGAGCCCTCTCAAACCCCAGATATCCAACCAACCCGGAATCGAAGAATCAGGAGACCTCCAAAGGCGAGTTCTGATTCAGAAATCCATGGCAATTCGAAATTCGGTGGGATCGAACAACGACATTCACCCAATGGAGGATTGGAGGGCAGATGAAGAACCGTCAATTGGCCTGAAAGAGGATTGGAAAGAATGGGAGGCTCAACTCCGTCTCGACCGGTCGAAATCACTGAGATGGCATCCGGCCATTCATCGCCCCACGAATGAACAACCGAAAAACCCTATGGAGTCATACCTGCTTGAGCCAGGGCCACCCTCCCGATGCCACCTCGGCTCCTTCACATTCGAATTAGAACACCATTCAAGGGCCCCAACAGCACGACCGGCATCCTCTTGGTTGTCGCTCCTCAGAGAGGATGCATACAGGTGAAACATCTGAACTGATTTGGACCGAATATGCCTGCAGCGAGTCGAGCTATGAAATTGCAATTAAACTACCGCCTGGAGGGTATGGGATTCTGTTTGAAAGCTTCCACCACGTGGCTTCTACAGAATGCTATTGCGAACTGCTCGGGAGGAAAATTACGCCCCAATCTCGTTGGTGATGTCGACAAAGGCTTGCCACTGCTTCCAAGCCTCGCCGCTCTTGATGGCCCACTTGGCTCTCCTAACACCTTCCTTCCAGCGCTGGCCAGCGGGGCCGCGTTCCTTGATGACATTGCCATCATCACCATGGCCCATGTTGCTGGTATCTGCCTCACAGATGCCAGATACCACGAGAAGAGCGGCGGTATTGATCAGCACGAACTCAACAACCGGATCATCCTCGGGAAGTTCGCCGTGCAGAATTCGACTCAAGATATCGGCGTTTTCCTCTGGCTCCTTTCCAGGACACACATCGCTCAGGGGATGAGCCTTGACACCGAAATCGCTAGGCTGGACGGTGAAGTGCTCAACCTCGACCTCTCCTCCAGGGGTTTTCTCTCGCAGCATCCAGCAGAGTGATCTGCCGGCGCAGCTGATCTCGTCGAGTTCCTCCTCCCCGCAGACAATCAACGCCTTTTTACAGCCGGCAGTTTTAAGAGCCTCTGCAAATGGTGCACCAAGATCGCGTCTTCCGACACCGATGACTCGTGCTTCTAGCACATCCTCCACTGGGTTCGCCAAAGGGCCCAGGTTATTGAAGATTGTCCTCCAGGGGAGCTCCTTTCGGACGGGAGCGACATAGCGCATGCCCGTGTGGAAAACAGGAGCGAAGAGAAAGCTATAGTTGGTGTTTGCGTACACTTTGGTCAAAGTGTCTGGCTTCACAGCACTGATGATGGGCGCACGTGGCCTCATGCAGTTGATCATGTCGGCACTACCCGACTTGGAAGTGCTGGCCTTGTTTCCATGCTTGGAGACGAGGAGCAATGAGGAAGCGAGGATTGACGATGTTGTGCTAACGTTGAAGGTGTTGTGTGAATCACCGCCTGTGCCGACAATATCGCACTGTAACGGATTAGTATGTCATAATTGTTAATTAATAAGATTCCAAGAACAAGTTCTCACCAGGCCACCATTGTAATTGCCTTCCTTCCTGCCCCGGGACTCAATCAATGTTCGAAGTTCCTTGACTGGTATCGGCGCTGCAGCTTGTCGCATGACGTAGGCGCATCGTTCCAAGACATCTGCTCTAAAGTCCAGCCTTGTGAAATGCAGGGCCATGAGCAAAGACGCCGTTTGAGCCTCGGTGACCTGGTTTGTGAAGAAATGGGAGATGGCTTCGGCAATCTCATCTGGAGTGACGTCGCTGTCAATCGGCCAAAGCTTGGTCAAGAGAGGCTTGATATTGACGCGGGTGAGGGCATCGGATGGCCCTTTGGCCGTGTTGGACGCCATTGCGATCGAGGAAATTTGTAAAACCGACCTCGCAGAGAGGCGAAAAGATGTCGATTTATCCAAAAGGCAGAATAATAGCCAATTGATTGTTGTTGAGAAGGCTATATATATGGTCGCTCATTGACTCAACTGCTTCTTACCGTTCATATTAGTACTTTCAAGGTAGAGGGGTATTATGGATCTTACGTTGCTAATTTATTGGCCGACCTCGGACCCACGTAAGACGTAGTACTTTGTACGAAGTTACTCCGTACTCAGTACTCAGTACGTACTCAGATGCATGTGCGCCACATCATCGTACGGAGTATTACTCCGAATTAAAACTTTTTTCCGGATGACACATCTTTGTGGCTGTGGCTTTGAGGCTTGGTCATGCCAGTGAGTGCGAGAATCTTCGAAACCTTGATTCACCATACCTACAACAAACGCCTCCCTTAGTCGTCCATTCACCTCAAACTTCCTCCCGTCACTCTCTTGCCGCCAGAAGTCGGTCTGCACTCGCTCACGACTCTTCTCCCCAGAACTGCTCGTTACGGTTCCGAGCGACCTCGACGGCCACTTCCTGCCGACTATTCGTTGATCTGAGATTTCTTGCGACCTCAGACGCCTTCACTGGTTCAGAACGGTCGGCCGGCAGAGAAATTTTCCTTGTGTTTGCCTTCTTCGCGCGCGACTGTTTGTGTCGGAACGACAGCAGAATCCGGCAGAACATCGCCCGCCGAGAGCCACACCCACACACACTGTACCATAGTTGATCTTTGTCCCGCTCTGTCGACCTCTTGTCTTTTTTTTGGGGGCGGAACCATCAACAGAGCCGACTCTTTGTTCATCGCGCCGAGCGCATAGAACACGAATAAACCATCAAAGCCCGTCGAATCCGTAAAGCCTCTCCATTTTATTCATCTCTGTCACGGCCGTAGTTGGGAGGCCTTGATCCCTCTTCTGCAGGTCTACTAGCAGCCGTCAAACTGCATTCACCGCTCTTTGTACAACTCGTCAACGACCGACTCTTTGTTCGCGGATCCACGTACAAGAAGGACTGTCGAGTCAGGAAATCGGTGGAGAACAAGCGACAACAGCTGCGAAGGCGGAAGAAGGAAGCCAAGAGGGCACGGAAGGTCTTTGACGAAATCACAAACATCTATACACCACAAACATACAAGCCCAAGATGCTTCCGCCGATCGGCGGTGATGGAAATGGAGGAGGATTTCAGGAGGATTTGAACAATGTTCTTTGTTGTCCCGACTGCAAAGAATACCCCCCGAATTTGATCGAGGAGTTTTCTAGCGGCGACATGGTCTGTCAGAGTTGCGGTGTTGTCGTTGGTACCCGTATTATCGACACGAGGTCCGAATGGAGAACATTCGCCAACGACGACCAGGGCGGCGACGATCCAAGCCGTGTTGGTGGTCCCCAGGATGAGTTCGTTGAGGGCCAACAGCTCGCTACGACTGTTGCCTTTTCTGAGTCCAAGGCCCACAAGGCCCTGTCTCGCACTCAGAACAACACCAACCAAGACAAAGCCCAGAAAGGTCTCATGCAAGCCTACAAGGAGATTGTGGCTCTGTGCGAGGCCATTAACATGGGCCAGAACGTCTCCAACGCTGCAAAGCACATCTTCAAATTAGTTGATAAGCACAAGTTCATGAAGGGGAAGCCACAGGAAGCCGTCATTGCTGGCTGCATCTTTATTGCTTGCCGACAGAACAACGTGCCGCGTACGTTCAGAGAAATCTTCAACCTCACGAGCGTCAGCAAAAAGGAGGTCGGCCGAGTCTTCAAGCAGCTGCAAAACTTCCTGCAGAAGCTTCAAGATACTGAAGGGGAAGGTGCTACTGGCTTGAACACAGTCACAAACTACGAGAATACATCTGTTGGTGCCGAAGACCTATGTGGTCGTTATGTCTCACAGCTCGGATTTAAGAACCAGCAGAAGATTTCCAAGATCTCTCGGGATCTTGCTGAGCAAGCTACGGATATTTCTGCCTTGGCTGGACGATCTCCTCTCTCGGTTGCTGCCGCATGCATCTATATGGCGTGCCATCTGATGGGCGAGCCTCGCTCGTCTGCCCCCATTGCGAAGCAAACTGGTGTTAGTGATGGCACCGTCAAGACAGCTTATAAATTCCTCTTTGCCGCACGCGAGCGACTCATTAAGAAAGAATGGCTTGAGGAAGGAGGCAAAATGGAAAACATTCCGCAAGTTCAGGTATAGATGTGACAGAAATGGAGAGGGCAATCTGGAGAGTATGGAGGCATATGTTTCGGCGGTTGCTACTACTATATCGGTGGCGTTTTTGGCGAAAGGGCTGGACTTGCAGAATGGACTCTCAGAGAGACGAAGGGTTGGGGTTGTGCAGCGTTCATCGGTTGATGGGGATACAGATTCTCAGGGATTTTTGGTCGAGGCCCTCTCGGGGAATGGATGCGATTTCCAGCGAATGTTTCTGATTTTGCCATATGGCAGCAAGTCAGTGCTTAGGGAGTATTACTACGAGCAGCTCCTATTATAGCCACAATAATCGAGAAATTCAGCTTGTAGCTCGTCTGTAGAAATCTCTGTGCTAATACAGTGCCACCCGTTCCTCTTCCAAGTCTGTTTTTCATCCCTTCCAAGGTTTATGAGGTACATTATTGGCCTTGGCTGGTGAAAGGAGGAAGTGACGTCATATCTCGTGGGATCATGACCATCAAGAGCCAGGGTGTATTATGTGGATTGATAGTTGAGTGCAGTTTGCATATGCTAATACTATGGTTAAACGATCTCCCGCTGGATTTGTTGCATTTGCTGATGTGTGTGCTTTACATAGTACATACTCATGTACGATTATGCATAGCTCGTATCCGTAAATAGATATAGCATGTATAAGGTTTTGGCAATTTGTTGATTCCTCATCGAAAAAGGAGGCTTCGGCATACGAGACTTGGAATGGATACGAGTATTCGGTAGTATTAGCCTGTGGAGAAAGGGAGAAAGGCTAATAATGCTCCCTACTACGAAGTACTACTTCGTACTATGGGGTCAATCCTCCCAACAAACGCCACGCCAACCGCCGGGATGACATTCCTAGCACTACGGAGTATATTTTTACGCTTACATGCACGTCAAAGACCATTTCGTGGAGGTGTCGACAAGGCTGAAATGTCCAAAATGCGTTCTACGGAGTGGCCGAGAAGTGTCTCAGATGGGATCCCATGAGGACCAAATTCAATATCCCCCCTTCAAAGTCACTTATCGCCACCTCAAATCCCGTGTCAGGGGCCGCTCCAATGCCCCACGTGGCCCAAGTCCTCCAACTGGGCTGTACGGGGAGTACTACGAGTAGTATTATGTACGAGTACGCGATTCTTCTTGGCCGAAGGAACCTTTTAGAGGCAGGGATCGACGAGCTCTGACGCCAAGCACCAGCTTCGCCAGCGGACTCCCCGTAAATACTAACTGGTCTGTCTGTGTGTCTTGTCTCTGATACCTATTGGGGGGTTTCGACAAGAAAGCAAACACGAATCATGTTTCTTCTGTTCATTTTCTTCTAGACGCTGTTACATATTGCATGCATCTGCTGTTCCGGGGCCGCCAGTGATGCCATCATCGACCGTACAACATCGTCTTCTGTGAGTTGGGAAGGATTGGTATACGCTCGTTGTTCGCATCGCTCCATCATGACAGGGAGTCTCTTCAGTACGGACAATGCGAAGTCTCAGAAGCACGACGAAGCGAGCACCAAAGCAGAGCCCTCGGGGAAGACCTCACTGGTCAGCCGAATCCGAAATACCGTCGTGGAATCTGTTCTGCGGCGAGGACGTCTTGTCGCATCCAAGGATGGGAGACGCATACCTTTGACGATCGAGCACGAAGAACCTTTGATTGACTCTCGGCGCGGACACGCATACATTTGCAACATCATCCGAACCTCTCGCTATACGATTTGGGATTTTGTGCCCAAGCAACTCTTCTTCCAGTTTACCCGAGTAGGGAACTTTTACTTTCTCTGCGTCGGAATTCCTCAAATGGTATGCTATACTTATTGGAGCTGGACAAATTCATCTACATTCTTCTAATTAGCCTTTCAACATAGATTCCGGACTTGTCGACTACTGGTTCCTACACCACTATTCTTCCTCTATTATTCTTCGTTTGCTTGACCATGTTCAAAGAGGGTTATGATGATTATCGAAGGCACCGACTCGACAAGGTTGAAAACGCGAACTTTGCGACAATACTTGGTAAGACAGTCAATGACACAAACAGACTCCGGTCGACAGGTTATTTCGACCGCTTCAATCCTTTCCATACGGAAATGACTGCAGAACCTCGACCCGCCCCCACAGACGAATTTCAGGGCGTTAGATGGGTGCCCACGTTATGGGCCGATATCAAAGTCGGAGATGTCATTCTTCTTTCGAAAGATGAGCCTGTCCCTGCCGATGTGGCTCTCCTCTATAGCGATGGCGAAAATGGACTCGCATATGTTGACACCATGGCCCTCGACGGTGAGACAAACCTCAAGAGCAAGCAGGTGTGCCATGTCATTGAAGGATGTGACACAATCGAAGGTATCTCAAAGTGCAGGGCGGAATTTGTTGTCGAGGATCCGAACCCCGAATTGTTCAACTTCGATGGCAAGGTGATTGCCAACGGAAAGACGGTGCCGTTGACCCTCAACGACATCATTTATCGAGGGAGTGTAATACGGAATACGACGCGTGCCATAGGAGTCGTGATCAACACTGGGGAGGAGTGCAAGGCGCGTATGAACTCCAACAGGCACCCAAAGGCGAAGAAGCCCGCTCTCGAGAGGGTGGTCAACGTCATCGTCGTCACCCTTGCGGCCTACGTCGTCCTGCTATCGGTTGGTGTCTCAGCTGGCTATATCAGGTGGCAGCAGAGGTATGAGAGGCATGCTTGGTACTTGACCGACGCCAAGGTCCCTTTCCATCAGATCATTATTGCCTTCATTATCATGTTCAACAACATCATTCCATTGTCCCTGTATGTGAGCTTGGAAATCGTCAAGATCGGACAGCTACTCCTCCTGAATTCGGACATTGAAATGTACGACGAAGAAACCGACACGCCTGCACGATGCAACACCAACACCATTCTGGAAAATCTCGGTCAAGTTGGATACATCTTTTCTGATAAGACGGGAACCCTGACAGACAACATCATGGAATTTCGCAAAATCAGCGTAGCCGGGACTGTCTGGCTACACGAGATGGACTTGGAGGCCGATGGATATGATGGGCCATTACTAACACACAGGTCGACCCTCCAAGCAGAAGACCCTCGACACACAAGACAGAGCACCTGACCGTGGCGATTCCTGAAGGACAGTCTGTATCGGATGAGATCCCAACATCTCCTGGGCTATCTATGGGACGACGATCCTCCTCACACTGGCGCTCCACAGGGCGCCCAGACCGCGTACAACCCGGAGTCAACACTTCGGACTTGCTTGAGTATGTCAGAGTCCGGCCGCACTCGGCATTTTCTAGAAAGGCAAAGGAGTACATCTTGGCAATGGCGCTCTGCCACTCTTGCTTACCTGAACACAAGGACCGAAAGATTGATTTCCAAGCATCGTCTCCTGATGAACTTGCATTGGTGAGGGCAGCCCAAGAAATGGGATATTCGGTCATACAGAGAAGCTCAAAGCAAATCACGGTGCAAGTAACACAGTCAGAAGGCCGTGTAGAAAGTATGAAATTTGATATTCTCGACATCATTGAGTTCAGCAGTGCGCGGAAGAGAATGTCTGTCGTGGTTCGCTATCCTGATGGGCGCATATCAGTGATTTGCAAAGGTGCAGACTCTGCCATTTTACCACGACTGCGGCTATCTTTGCTGGCGAAGCAAAAAGCGAATGAGGTCCGGAAGAGCGCTGACATTGAACACGAGATGCTTCGTCGCAGCGAACAGCTGGAACCGCGGAACAGCTTTGGAGGGAGACCGAGCCTGAGCGTTCGCCGAAACCCAGGAATCGAGAGAGAGAGGAATACGAGTCGACAGCCAACGGGGGGGAGCAGAAGCAAATCGTTTGAAGTAACCAAGCTGGCGCGCCCATCGGATGATCGGCCAAGACTCTCCATCACTACTCGTGGGATGTCGCTTGATGTGTCGAGAGGCCAATATCTAACCCCCGTGTCACCTCACATGCCGCCATTAGACAGCCGCCTTGGGTTTTTAGAGGATCCCGTTATCTATGACGAGTCTGAAGTGTTCACAAAATGCTTCAAACATCTGGATGATTTTGCAACCGAAGGTCTTCGGACATTGCTCTTCGCCCAAAGATTTGTATCAGAGCAGGAGTACCAAACATGGAAGAAGCTCTACGACGATGCTTCAACAAGTCTCACCAACCGCCAGGAGAAGATCGAAGCTGCGGGAGAGATGATTGAACAGTCGTTTGAACTAGTCGGCGCAAGCGCTATTGAGGATAAGCTGCAGAAGGGGGTCCCTGAAACCATTGACAGATTGCGCCGGGCCAATATCAAGATTTGGATGCTGACTGGCGATAAGCGGGAGACTGCCATCAACATTGCTCACTCCGCACGAATTTGCCGTCCTGGTTCGGACCTGTATATCCTGGATGTCACGAAGGGCAATCTGCAGGGGCAGCTTTCGGCTATGGAGGCGGATTTGCACGCCGGCTCCATCCACAGCGTGGTCGTCATCGATGGCCAGACCCTGGGTACTATTGAGAAATCCGGTGAGCTGTCACGGCAGTTCTTCTCCATTATGATTCTCGTGGACTCAGTCATCTGCTGCAGGGCATCCCCTGCGCAAAAGGCGCTCTTGGTCCGGACCGTTCGATCCATGCTGAAATCCTCCCGAGGCGAGAACAAAAGCGGACTGACTCTCGCCATTGGCGACGGCGCAAACGACCTCGCCATGATCCAAGCAAGCCACGTCGGCATCGGCATCTCAGGAAAGGAAGGGCTGCAAGCCGCCCGCGTCGCGGACTACTCCATCGCGCAGTTCCGCTTCTTGCAGAGACTGCTGCTCGTCCACGGGAGGTGGAACTACGTGCGCACAGCCAAGTTCATCATCTGCACGTTTTGGAAGGAAATGTTCTTCTACTTGCCGACAGCGCATTACCAGCAGTTCAACGGCTATACTGGCACCTCGCTATACCAGGCAGCCAGCTTGACCGTTTTCAACACGTTGTTCACGAGTCTCTGCACGATTTGCATGGGGATTTTCGAGCAGGACCTCCGCGCGGAGACGTTACTCGCTGTGCCGGAGCTGTACGTCTACGGACAGCGGAACATGGGCCTGAACTTTTGGAAGTACATACGGTGGATGGTCCTCGGTGCGATAGAGGGCGTAATCGTCTGGAACGGTGTCTGGGCCGGCTATGGATGGATAACACCAGGAGTCCGTGATGATGGCTTGTACGCCCTCGGCTCACTGGTCTTTACAGTGGGAGTTTTGTGGGTGAACTGGAAATTATTGTAAGTTTGCCATCTTCCCTTACCCATGCCCTTTATGAAAAGGGGGGACCCAAAAGCTAACCGGACGGCAAAGCATTTTAGAAACCCACTTCAAGCCAGCCATCTCAATGGCCTGTTTCTTCATCACCACCGTAGGTTGGTTCGCATGGCTCGCCTTCCTCGATGGCGTGTACGCCCCTAGCCCATCTGGGAAATACGCCATCCGCAACACATTTACCAAGCTCTGGGGGAAAGACGCAGTCTTCTGGGCCACCATATTCATAGTCCTTGCGTTCCTGGGATTAATAGAAGTCTTCTTCAAAGCGATCAGGCGAAACATGCTCGTCACAGGACTCTGGCAGTGGCCCCCCTGGCAGAGGAGGAAACTCGGGGATAATGTGGAGGAGTGGGACCTTGAGCTTTGGCAGGAGATGGAGCAGGATCCCGCAGTGCGCAGGAATCTGGAGAGAATGGCGCGGGATGATAACCCGGATGGTGATGATGATGATGCGGAAGTGGAGGATTTGGATGAGGAGATTGAGATTGACGTTTCCAGGAGAGGAAGATAGAACATGCATTTTTTTCGGTAAGGGGCGGCGGCGTTGAGGGTCAGATGGACATGCTCTTTTTTATTTATTTTCATGGGATTTTGGCATAGAATGAAGCATACGATACCCGGTGAAAACAAATAGGCAAGGGGGACACACTTGGCATGAAAGATACCCAATGATAACAAGGCAGGTGTTCAACTGCAAAAGAATTAAATAAACAAGTATGCATAGTGCTCTCTATCTTCATGCTATTCTGTGATCTATGAGACATGACCAAATGCCCGTCCGGTAACTCCCTCTCTTGATATATCTATAAATTAAAAGTTGTAAGGTATTATGTTCAGTTAGGTAACTTAAGATCAGACGCTTTTAGACATGCTAGCCTCCTTCACACTTTTGTGATTATCAACATCCCCCTTGCCAGCAGCCGCGGTCTCCTCATCCACGGGTCTTGCGGATGACGAAGCAGGTGGGCTAGCTGGCTTCCCAATAATCTCCATGCTGCGAAATGCGATGAGCACAACAGCCAGTGAGGCTACTCCAAAGCCAAAGTTCATCCAAGACGCAGCACGGAGACCCAGGAGCGACGCAGACTCCCAAGGGCGTATACTTCCGACTTGATCGATGGGGACATTGCGGGCATTCGCCATGACAGCAGTCTGGATGGCGGTGCTGATGGCGAGGCCGATGGCCCGACCAATTTGGCCCACGGAGTTTACTATCGCACCGCCTATGGCCTGGTCCTCGCGGGGAAGAGACTGTGATGTGTATATGGAGAGGCATGGCCATATCGTGTCGGCGCCGATGACGGACAGGATCATGGCAGGGAGACCCCAGGCAAAGTAGGATGTGGATGGTGCGATCGGTACAGCGAAAAGCAAGCAAGCTGCGGAGATGGCAAAGTTGCCGCAGATGAGAATGAAGACAGTGGGGACGCGGCAGAGCAGCTGGGCGACGATGAAGACGATAATCGCGCCTCCAACACCGGTAGGGATGAAGCGCAGCATAGTTTGTAGGGGGGACAAGCCCTGGAACTCTTGGTAGTAGTAGGTGGCGTAGATGAGATAGTTGTTGAAAGAGGCAAAGAAAAGAGCCATGATAACCATGACGGCGCTGAAGCGAAAGTTGCGGAAGATGGAAATTTTGATAAGGGGCGGTGTCGATGTCGACTGGCGAAGCTGACTGGGGGGTGATGGTGCCGCAGTCTTATTATCTTCTAAAACACCCGTAGTCGTGTTTTCCTGTGTCTCCTTTGCCTTTCCTGCTATCAATTTCCGTTCCAAATGCCACTGCCAGACAATAAAGGCGGCAATGATGAAGAGAGACACGACAATGAGCACTGGGATCCATGGGGTGGACCATCCTACAACGTTGCCCTCAGTGAGAGCAAACATGAGGGCGAGAAGCCCCACGGTGATGAGCGTAGCACCGATCCAGTCGATAGACTGGGCATTCTTGTTGTCTTTCTTAACCAGAGAGGGAGGGGGAGGGGGGATGAAGAGGATGCCGGCAGTGGAAACGATGCCGGCCATGATTGCTAGGGCTCCAAATACCCATTTCCAGCTGGCATACTCGGCAATGAATCCGGACAAGATATTACCAAAGACGCTGCCAAGGGGGGCACCAGCGCCTGTGACGAATGGTTAGGCTTTGAGAGGAACGGATATGGAGAAGAATCAAACATACCGTAGGCGCTGAAGGCATAATTTTTGGCTTTTCCCGGTGGGAACGTGACGCCCAAGATGCCAATCGCTGTTGGGACGTTGGCTGCAGCTCCCTGTTGACTGGTATTAGCTATCTGAATGGACAGTGAAGCATCAAAGTCAATGAGACTGGTTCTGTTTTGCTACTCACCAGTGCATGGAGTGCCCTAAAGATGTTAAATCCAATCTCATTTGGCACAAACGCATTGGCAGCGGTTACGACTGTAACCCAGATAGAACCAAGGATGAAGATCAGACGCTTGCCATAGATATCACCCACACGGCCCCAGAATAACAAAAAGCAGCCAAACGTCAGCATGTAGGACGAAGCGATCCACTGCTGACGGCTTTGCGGTATGGAGAGGTCGCGGCCGATGCTTGGGAGAATAATGATGACACTCTGAACAGCCAGCGTCTGATTGATTGGTGCCTTGGTTAGCATGGCATGATCATTCCGATCGCGTAAGTCTAGGGACGAGTTTCAACGCAACTCACATTGATAAACGCAGCGCCAGTCACCGTAGCCACGAGCGCAATGCTTCGCGCCTTGGAGAAGGGGATAGAGCTGCCGTCCGCATCGTCCTTGGGGTTATCGCCATCATCAGTGGCCTCGCCAGCAGCAGTCTTAGTCTCAGTCTCAGTCTCAGTCTCATCATTATCAGCGGTGGCTGAGTATGTCGTTTGGTGATCAATCACCAAGTCCGTTTCCTTATCTCTTCCGAGTGCTGATGATGAATTTGCTGAGTTTTTCTCTCCGGCTAGCGCTGCTGCCGACTTTTCATCGCATGCCGCCATGAAGCAAGTTCAGCTTCACTTCGCTCCTTCCTCCTCTTCGGCAAGCCTCTCCGGCGATCGGCGCGTGAAAAACGGCGCCGAATTTCAATGTCTCACCAAATTCCGCGCCACTGTCGATTTGTCTCTCCGGGATCTGTACGGAGTACGTACTACGGAGTACTACCTACCTAGTAGTACGAAGTATTCGTAAACGGATTGCAAAACCAAAGGCGAGAAACAACAATAGTGCCAAAGTTGGCACTTGTTGGCGAGATGAAAATTTCGCTTTGATAGTAATAACAATAATAATAATAAATAGTAAGAGACCTCTGATATCAATTACCAGCGACTTCGAGAAAATCCTCAGGGTCAAGGCTCCCCTTTGTACTTGGAGCAATACGAAGCTCGCCTCCCAACTTCGAAAGCCGAACTTGTATCCGCCATAAGATTTCCCCTCTTATCATATTGGCCCATGCCTATTTGTAGATAGCGCTCCCACTTCCGGCTCCCGGACGCGGAACGGCGGTTTTTTTAGGGCCGGATTGATCAACGGTATTTCATGCCGGCACTCTCTCTCCCCCTCTCCCCTCTCCCCTCACCTTCACTCACGCAGCGCGCGGCAGATCGGTTTCCGAGTTCAACATATATACGGAGTATGTACTTCGTACTTCGTAGTAGTAGTAGTAGTAGTATATGAAATATGCGTATTGGACATTGGACATTGGACTCGGCATAGCGTGGCGTTTTGACTACTACACAACACAAGCTTGCGATTCTTCGCAATGTTTAAATACGCAATTCCGCCGTAGAATGTCGTGCCCTCATCAAAACATTTGCATTTTTTTGTTGACTGCCTATTCGCCGTGTCCACTGAGCTCTCAATCTCCATGGTGAGTGATTGCTTCATAAACCTGCCTTATAACCTCACACCTGCCTTTCCGTAAACCGCCGCCGAGCTATAAATTCAGCCAGAACAAAAAGCTCCCCAAAAATGAATGAGACTGCACGTCAAATCACAACAAAACCAGTCATTTTTCAGTTGCCCTCGAGGCTTCTCAGAGGAACAAAAGAAGGGGAACGAGAATCAAAAATCCGTCATCCGCAGCCTCGTATCCTTTCCATTTTGCCAATGCCACCCACCCTGATACTTCTAGGTGATTCTCGAAAAAAGAAACTAAGAAAACAATCGTACACGTTCGCATGGGCGAGTGGAGATTTGAGCAAGCCATGCTCTTTTCTCCACGCCTCTTTCTCGCAAAAGGGCACACGTATGGTGCTGATTATGTTCCCTCCTCCGTGCCTCGAAATCAACCTCATTGGAGGGCTAGTGTAGTGACACAAGTCCCAATTTCATCATGATGCCTTCCTCCCGAAGCTTCGATCCACCGACTGCACGATCCTGTCCGCCTGGACGATATCGCCCTCGCCGTTTCCCATCACGGCTCCTACCCCACTAATGGTAGTTTCCGCCCCAGCCGCGTTGTTGCTGTTGACCTTGCTGCTGCTGTTGACCAGCGCCGTAGTAGCCACCGCTACCGAAGCCACCCTGCCCGTATGAGCCGTATGGCGTGTTGTGCTGGCTAGCCCCCGCACCAGCACCCATGCCATACGCCCCACTGCCATGGAGTCCATGGCCCTGCAAGTGGCTTGGGTAGCCGCCATAGGCACCGCCCATCTGCGAGGTCTGAGGCGGCGGCAGGCTACCACTCTGTCCGCCAGGGACAGTATTGGTAGCTGAGCCTGGTCGAGGTCCTCCAAGCGAGGGTGAGGGGCCAGATCCCGTCTTGGCATCACCAAATGGCTTCAGCTCATCGGTAGATGTTCCGGCGCTGGGCTGCGTCTGGCTGTTAAATGTTTGGCCCTGAGACTGGAACGAAGATGCGCCCCGGGAAAAGCTGTCGTGAGTGCTTCCAAAGCTGCTTCCTCCTAGACCGGGTTGAGTACCGGCCTGAACTGACCCGGCACGACCATATTCGCCAAGGCCGGAGCCGAGAGGGCTATCTCTGTGGAGGGATGACGGGCCAAAAGTGCCAGGGGAGGATGCATGATCATAGGGCGCATTCGGTGAGACACCGTAAGGCTGTCCGTACATGCCACCCTTTGCATACGGGCCAAATCCTCCCTGACCATATCCTGAGTAGTACTGATGGTAGTACGGGTTGCTGTAGTAGGGGTGGCTGTATCCAGGGTACTGCTGTCCATGGGTCTGCGGCTGCGATCCTGGTGCTCCCTGCTGCTGTTGCTGCTGCTGTTGGGGTTGCTGTTGCTGAGCCTGAGCCTGAGTAGCAGGGTTAGGAGTGGAGTGGCCGCTGTTTTGGGTCTCGCTAGTACCACCGAATCGTGGCTGGTTGTGGGCGGCGCCACTCTGAGGGTACTGGCTCAGGTTGTCGGTCTGAGACGCATTGTAGGCGCCAAAAGGTCGCTGCTGGGATGGCACGCCATCTGGTTGTCCATGGGCTCCCTGCTGTCCGAAGTGTTGACCGTAAAAGGCATAAGGGTTTCGATCCTGTTGGTTCGCAGTGTAATAGGCTGAGTATTCACTAGGTGCAGAAGTGAAAGCCGCGCCGGGCTGCTGCGCTTGCGGTTGAGATGTTTGAGTGGGGAAGTTGTCGAATGGAGGCTGAGACGCTGGAGTGCTCTGCTGGTTGAAAGGGTCCAAAGGCTTCTGCTGAGCCGTTGAAGCATCCTGGGGACCAGCTTGACCAAAACGACCGAACTGTTGGGTATTAGGGGCGGGGGATTGAGCGGCTTCATCGAATGTTAGCATTGGTTTCCTTCGACAGTAAGACTGAAGGAACCTACGTTGAGAGGGAGCAGGTGCCTGGGTTGCGGCAGCCGTAGGAACTACGGGGGAAATGTTAGATTTCAAAACAGACCAAATCCGATTGGGGGTTACTGTACCAGCCGGCACAATTCCAGGGGGGGGAGCAGTAGTCGTGGGCTTCTGAGAGAATGCCTCGGGCACAGCAACAGGTTGTGAGGCCGGGGGTAGTGAAGTTCGGGGATGCGTGATGGGAGAATCAGCTGGCGGCTGAGCCCGCGTCTCTGGCTCCTCACGTTCGCCATCAATATCATCTTCATCATTGAGGTTAAAGGCACCGAATTGCACAGCAGCTCGGTCAACCTCCCGGTTTCCAGGCATGCGAACGGCCTCTTCTTGATCAAGAACTCGCCGCTGGAAGCTGGGGACACGTGTGGTCCGTTCCGCGGTAGCCTTGATAGCGGTCGCAGCATAGCCACTGGTAGCTGATCGTTGAGCCTGATGTTGCTGCTGAGCAGCTGAGATAGGCGTGACACTGGCGCTTACGGGGCTCTGCCGGGGGTCCCAAGAGTCAGCAGCTGTGCTTGCGGCGGTGTCCGTCGCGGGTGGTTTGGAATCGTCAACAACCTGTTCTAGATTCGTCTCAGTGAGCTCGTCTTGAGATGGCGGAATCTCGACAGCTGGCTCGGCGACAGGCGGGGGGATCGCGGGCGTAGCTTGTTCAGCAACTGGAGTAGCCTCTGCCTCGAGTTCCACAGGCTCAGGTTCGGTCTCTGTGGGTTCAGGAGCGGGTTCGGGTTCGACGGGTTCAACAGGCTTCGGTGCAGGGACTTCTTTGGGAGGGGCTGGTGCGACCTTGGGAGCAGTCGATTGGCGCAACATGCTTGCCCAGGTCTTGACCGGAGGAGGCGCAACAGGCTTGGGTGCCTCGACGGGAGCGGGCTTCTCAACAGCTGCGATGTCCTCCTCGATGTCGTTGGCATTGGGCTTATCTTCGTTGAATGCAGGGGACTCTTCAGTAGGCACGGAAAGCTGCTGGTCTTCCTTGCTCCGGGCTCCGTTGGTGGTGGGATTGGTTGATCGTCCACGTCCACCGCGGCCACCTCTGTCTGAAGCTCGGCCTCGGCCACGGCCTCCGTCAGAAGCATTGCGACCGCCACGGGTGTTTCGAGTACCAGTCGATGCCTCAGTGTTCGTAGGTGTGGATGATGTGTCCTTGCCCTTGGTGCGAGTGGTCTTCTTCGTCTTCGAAACCTCACCCCACTGGGAGACGTTGCCTAAAAAAGGGATCAGTCAGCTTGTGGACTTTTTTGGCCAACAATGATGCTTGCATGCTGGCTGGTCTGCGGTTGCGGCATGCAGGATTGTTACGTGCAGCCGCCAGCCATTGCCACCCAACGACGTACCTTCAGCAATGCGCGTCACAGCCTCGTTCTCATCGCCATTCGTTTCTTGCAGAGCATAGAGAACATCAACCTCAGACCAGGCGGGGAACATTTCGCGGATGACGGTGGTCTTTTCGCCGTATTGCTTTCGGAGCTCTGCAAACTCCCCCTCATCTTCGAAGGCGCCCAAGCTGTCCTCAGCAGCCGTCTTGTGGTCGGCCTTGTCGCCATTAGTTCTGCGGCCGCCTCGACCGGCGAAACCTCCTCTGCCGCCTCGACCAGAGCCTCTGCCTCGCGAGGCAGATGGCCGAGAGATGACCTCGGACATGGGGGCTGAGTTAAGTTGTGAAGGTGGGAGAGATGACGATGTGCAGCGTGGCCCGTCGGATGGCCTCTGCAAGATGCAACGGGGCAAAGAGATGGTAGGGAAAGAAAAACAACGAAAAGAACAAAACCGTGCGTGCTCACAAGAGAGACGTCGGAGATGAGAACGCGACGGGGAGGGTGAGGATGTGTGTGCTGGGGTTGGAGAGAAGTCAAAAGGTGGAGGGCAAAGGGAGGCACGAGGTTTTCCCCGGAAACAGAAGAAAGGCTCTGGCCGAAGGTTTTTTGGCTTAAGCGGCCGGTGACGCCCCCTTGACCGTGTCAAGGCCAAGAGCAGGCAGGCCCTCTGTCACTGTAACACAGTGGCAATTCCAGCCCCCCATGGCACTAGAGCCTGCCAGAGCCTGCCCAAGCCCGCTGAAGCGCAACAGCCGACACCTCAAGTAGGGCTAGAAAGCGGCTCCGTCCATGCGCTGTTGGCCACTAAAGCGCTAATGCAGCGAGGCAAGGGGGGTTGGGCTACTACCGAGAAGCTGTTCGTACGGTGCAATTGTGGGTGCATGCAGATCGCTCAGAGAGTGCCGTGTTATTCAGGTACCTCGTAGTAGGGAAGCGAGCTGCGAAATCTCAAGTACCTGTGTGTCAGATCCAGCTAGCATTTTCGTCCGCTCACAGGCAACAATAGAGCGAAATACAGTGCGCAGGAAATTTAATACCGTACAAACAAGAAGCTGTTGCCCAATTGTGGACGCGATTGTCGCTGGAAACAATGATGCAGGGCACAGCTTGAGGTTTGGACGGGGCATGGAGAGGTCTTACAGCAAATCAGAGCCGTCAGCATGCATCTCGCATGCCAGATTCTATCATCTCGGAGCTTGTCTCTTGAGCTCTGAACGCTTCCTCTCCGAGCCTTGCCAAAGTGAGGCGACAAGGTAACGCATCTGCATTCAATCAATGCTGTTCTGGTGCAAGCAGGCTTGTATCTGTACATGATATCAGATGTTTTTATATGGAGAAATGCCGCAGCATGAAGGTGTGGCAAGTTACTCTACTTCCTTTCGAAGACCTCAACCAAACACAGTTAGCGAGGTCAGCAGTCCCCCCACTCTAGCTCTGGGGTTCAGTGATTCTGGGCCCATATATCACATGACATTGTCGGTTGGCGCAACGGGAACCATCGTGAGGCTGAAGCTCGTAGTACTTCGTACTCGTACGTGCTTTCATCACGCAGCCTCAACACCAACGACCCACTCCTCTATTGGAAAACTGCTCCGTGCCTATATTTTGAAAACGCTATATCACATCAGCCTGCCGTTGGCAGCGCTGCGGCCTACAATGTTCACTACCAAGTCAGCCCAGTCCCTGAGGAAGCTCTTCGCGGGCTATCACGAGCCTCTCGGCCTGTCAAAGCAGCAATCGCAAAAGCTCCTCGACGGCCTTAAAGCATCCTTCCGAGACCAATTAGACCGCGAGTACGGGCGTTCTTTGTCCGACAATTCGACTGTTCCGGCCAGACTTGGAGATGCCAACCATCAAATCCGCCACTCCGCCGCAACACTGCATCTTAAATCCATTCTATCCAACCCTTTGTTCAGCTACAACAAAGAATCAACTTCTCCCTTGCCAACAGTGCTCTCGGCGCCAAGCAGAGACCCAATGGACGTGTTCGACCATGCTGTTTCAAAGGGAATGATGACATTAAAGGCAGCGACGGGTTGCCTTTTGGCCAAGCAACAGCAACTCTCGGCTTCGGAAACGACTTCCCCGGACATAGCAGTCCGAGTTGTCCGATGGCTTCGCTCATCTGGCGCAGAGAGCGACCTGCGGTTCCTTGACAACCAGGCCTTTGTTCGCGCACTTGCACCCTTCCTGGTGTCAGAGGAAATGGAAGGGGTGGCCTGGGAATGGATCAGTCGCACGATGGAGGACTCGACAGGGGGCGTTGATGAAGAACAGCGTGTAAAGCGTGCTTCTTTCTTGTTATCACAGCTCGTTCGTATCAAGAGCCAGACGCAGTACGGAAACTTGGATGCCGCCATTCAGACGATCCTGCAAGCAGAGCAACTCTTCCAGCACAACTCGATACTCCCCAAGTTGTTGGTGCAGCCATGGAGGTCGGTTTCGTGGCTCACAACTGTGGAAGCCTACAGCAGAGCTGCCCCGTCGGAGAAATTGTTTGACGCCCACATGGCTACAGCCAACCGCCTTCCACGGCCACTCCTTGTGGAAAAAGCACACCTTCATCTGTATCATCCGACCCATCCCAATCACACCCCGGCGCTGCAGTTTTTCAGTGACAGAAAAAGGCTGCGGAAGTTGGTGCAAGCCGTAGGTCCAGAGCAGTTGAACCCTACCAAGCTCAAGGGTATGGGCATTGTCCCATGGATTGCATTTTTGGGTCACGATACGGTCAACCACCTCACACAATCGGGAAGGAGTCAGGAAGCTCAGGGCGTGACGGAGCTCCTGCGGTCTGAACTGACAGACATATTTGGTGAAACACTAAGCCCGACTTGATGAATGACAGCAAGTCAAAGACAACACCTGTGATTAGGAGGTCCGTTCCGTTTCGGCTTAATGCCGACTGAAAGACCTGACCCACCAACCATGTTGGAGCCCTAAACCAGCATATGACTCTTGAAGGCCGTAATTTGTTGCTTTCTTTGGACGTGCTCGCAAGCATGGCCACTCATGCACAGTGAGTAGCACGGGCTGCGATGTGGCGTTGCGATACACACAAACAAACTCGCAGTTACGACGACGAAAGACTAGTCGTCACCCCATCTTTGATGACTGTCAATCATCAGCGACGAACCAGCCTTCAGTCGGGGGCTTGGAATCCATTTAACATGAAAGACTGATGAAGCTTCCAAAACAGGAAGATCTGAACATTATCAAACCGCGAAGAGCACGTCTCGACGGCAGAGATTCCGCGGGTGGACTCTGGCTATTAACACCGAAATAGCTGTAGGCACAAGAGGATACTTCTCAACATTATATAGCACGATAGTCACGAATATTGGAGATAGTGTGCAAGTTGGAGAAGAAGCCTCACAATAAGGCTAATTGAATAGAACGTCAACTTTTTAACTCAAATAAGTAAATACCCTTCCTATTCGTAGTTATTCATCAGATGCCACATAATGTCGGGGTAGTGTCGTTTTAATCAGAATCGCTGTCAACCGAGTCCGAGAACCCTTGGAACTCTTCCTCAGACTCTTCCAGAGCCGGACCGGCCGACTCCTCTTCATCTTCATCATCCTGCTCCTCCACATCAAAGATGCCCGAAATATCCCATCGGTCTCCCTTGGCGTTTCTGCTAACGTACTTGACAAACTTGAGGGCCCCGCTGTCACGCAGAACAAGCGTCATCTTATTCCACGCAGCCGCCTGGAAGAACAGGATGTTGTCATCGTCGCCACTGGATTTGTACACGGCAGCGTCTTCGTTGGTGTCATCATCGCCGGCCATGTACACTTCGTGGCCGCCGACTTCTTCAACTTCCTTGTCTGCATCTTCCTCGACGGCTTTAGCTTTACCCTTGCCCTTTTTGTTGGCTTTGGCCTTGGACTTGGCCTCCTTTTCCTTTTCTGCTTCTTCGTCGTCTACGTCGCCCCAGCCTGGGGTTGGGGTGATTCCCAGGTTGAGTTCCAAACGTGCCTTGCCCTCGTGCCCGGTGGCTAAGGTGTAGTCCATTCCGCGACGGAAACGGCGGGCCATGATGTCGTGGCTCTCTATGGTGCAACCTGTGGCCACTTGCAGCCAGTGGCGGAACTGGCGACTGGGGAGGAGGATGTCCAGAAGCTCGGTGATGGGAGACTCCTCCTGGGATGTGCGCAGCTGGTCCGGTGTGGTTGGCTGCTGGTAGAGGTATCGGTGCTTGTGGGGAGGCTTGGCTACTTTCCATGCCGAGGATTTTTCGATAGCCTTACTTTTCTCTGGTAGAGATTGTTTCTCTTGAGCCAGCACGTAGTCCTTCAGCCTCTTAGCAAATTTCTTCGACAGGACGTCCGCAAGGGTGATGCTTGAGTTCTCTTCAAAGTGTTCCGAGACCTGTTCCAGGGTGTCGGGTGTCAGGTACGTGGGCGCAATATACTTGAGCAAAAACTCCAGATCGGCCTCTTCAAACTCAGCATCGTTGGCCTTTGGTTTCTCAACCTTGACTGGTCGGGCCTGAGGTGCATCGTACTGAGCGGGATTGCCCTGTAGCTGCATCAAACTGCTGTTCTTGGCATTCTTCTCCTCCTCTCCCTTGATGTAGCCATCCTCCCCGACCTGAGGGATGTGGAACCAGCCACTGACTGCCATGCGAACGCGGCCGCCCTCCTTCTCTTGCTGCTCCTTGGTGGCGGCGTGGTACACCTCTTCGACGTCGTGGAAGCTCTCGCCAGGCTGCACGGCGAAGAAGCTAAGCTGGTTCCAGGCAGGCGGAATGACTTTGACAACATCTGGGAGAGGTGTCTTGGCGATCTGGCCATCTTTGTTCTTGGTTTCCTTCACGGGGAATAGGCGCAGAGCGCCACCCCATTCGGGCTTCCAAGGGTTGTCCGGATCAGTTAGGTACAGGATGTAGCTGACTCGCCGACTGCCAATGACGTCGTCGTGGCAGAGGAGATAGCAACCAGGCGTATAGACGTTGATGGCCATATCAGTCTTCCTGCCGCTCAAGGGACCACAGCCCGTGATGGTCGCAACGTATTTTCTGAAAGCCTCGGAGTAGATGGCATCTCGAAGCGCCAGCAGCGACGGGAGCTTGGCAAGGGACTCGTCGTCTAGGCCGTCCAGGTTGGCAAGGTCTCCGGACTGGTGGATCTTGTAGATGTCGGTCTCCTTGGGAGTAAACTGAACATTGCTTCGGATTTCGTCGCGAACCGATCGGAGGAGCTTGTCGTCTACCAACTCCTGGATGACGGTATGCTTGTAGGGCGAAGACTTTGCATAGTCGTCGGTATATGATTTCAGAACCGAAGCGTCGAACAATCCCTTGCGAAAGCGCTTCTTCGCTTCCTCGGGACTCAAAGCTAGAGCTGTCATGAGCAGCTTGGTCGAGGTGGAGGGGGACAGAGAGGGGGACAGAGAGGGGAGCTTGAGGAGAGCATACAAGTCTTGGGCTTCTTGCTTTTGGCTTTCTTGCCGTCCGAATGGCTTTCTGACTTTCTCTTCATTGTGCAGGCGACCAATTGACCGTACCTTGAAGAAGAGAGTCTTGTGGGTGAATAGTGAAGAAACGCCGAGATCAGCCGATGGCGCGCATCTTCAACTTTTTTTCTTAGCGCAGCTCGGGTGCTGTGCAGAACCCACACAGACCCCTGTAGATTGCCTGATACAGGCCTCTCCCAGCTCCATCGCATCCGCATCGTACCATCTGATCTGATAATCAAAGCTCACCAACGGGTTGTCTATGTATATCCATCTGAGGCTTTTCGACGACCAATTGCAACAGATATCATTGAGAATGCAATGGATCTCGAAACAGGGGCGTGCAACGATGATACAAGCGTCAGACATCAGCATACTAACATTGGTAGGTACCTAACCTATATGCATTGCATAGACGCCGTCATTTCAGCTTCACCTATCTGTCCTACCAATCCAGAGCCAATAGATGGTTCAGAGCCTCAAGAGCGTCTGCATTTGCGATGCATCTCGCGCCTAGACGCCGGTTTGGCATTGGCCCATGCTACTGTGAAATGGGGAATTTCACTTGCCGTGAATCACCATGTCTTGATATCTACTCTTCCCTGTCTGTAATGACTCTGAACCCTCTCTTATATCAGCTCGTCAGATCACTTTTGTACATCATCAAACAATCATTCATCGCCACTTTTGAAAATATGGCCATTGAGGATCACGAAAAGTCCATCCGCACAAGGTTCCCTGGCCACGTACATAAACACCCATGTCGATGAGATTGTCTTTGGGGCCTCCACGACCCAGCTATTCCGCAACCTATCTTATGACCTCCAGTTTAGACCGGGCGACGAAATAGTCGTCTCTGCTATTGATGTAATGAGGCGGATATTGCCCCTTGGGTGGACTTGGCTGAGAGACAAAACCTCTTTCTCAAGTGGTGGCAGCCTGCTCCTAGCACGAACCCGCAACTCCTTCCAGAGGATTTGCAAGGCCCTCTTGTCTTCCAAAACGAGGCTGGTTAGTTGTACCAACGCTAGCAATATCTTATGAACTATCACAGATGTTCGGGCTATTGCAGATGTGGCACACAGTGTCAGCGCCTTGATCTGTGTCGATGGCGCCGCATACGCACCTCATCGGCCCATCAACGTCAAGGAGCTAGGTCCAGATGGGGTTTTGAGAGTGAGTATGGCTGACTATAATATATGTAAGTTGGCCATTGACGGAAGCTACAAGACTTGGCGACTAACTTCTAACAAGCGGATGAAATCAATGGCTTCATCAGGGTGTTGGGGGAGGTCATCGAAGAATGTGAATAAAATACCGTTAAAATAACCGAGACGGCAAGATGCCGTATGTGAATATGAATAAACACGGCTCTCTACATTTAGATTTACACACAATTCAAGTAGATGATGTATCATTCTCCGTTTACTTACAACTTACCAGCTCTCGCATCAACAGACTTCCGGAGCAGGGAGATGACTTCAGCAGGATCCTTGGCACCAAAGACTGCACTGCCTGCCACGATGACATTGGCACCAGCATCTGCAGCCTGGTCAATGGTACCGGGTCCGAGTCCGCCATCCACTTCAATGTTGAGCTCGGGGTATCTCTTTCGTAGTTCCTGGACCTTGGGTAGCTCAGAGGCCATGAACTTCTGTCCGCCAAAACCAGGGTATACCGTCATGACCAGAACCATCTGCGATCCCACGCCGTCAGTCCCACTCTCTGAATACTCCTATAGCAACTTACATCAGGCCTCTCCTTGGGGTCGGAGGTTTCCAAAATATCCCACAGAACATCGACCGAAGTGTCCGGCTTGATAGCAATGCCCGCCAGCAGACCGCAGTCGTGGATGTATCGGATCAGCTCCTTCGGGTTCGTCTTCTCATCGGTCGTCTCCTCAGGGCTCTCAGCAGCACTGGAGAACGCAGCCTCGTAGTGGAAACAGTAGAGATCGCAGCCAGCCTTTTGGAATTCCTTGACCCATTTCTTGGGCTCGGCAATCATCATGTGGCAGTCAAAGGTGCCTCGACCGGCGGGCTGCGCGGGCTTCTCGACGTGTGGTCTGACCTTGGCTACGACTGGCGCGCCAAACGTGATGTTGGGAACAAAGTGGCCGTCCCTTGTGTTTCCTGTTAGTCGAAGGGGTCTACCAGAGCAATCCAATGGCACACCAACATGATGTCGACGTGCAGCCAGTCGGCACCTTGCTCTATGGTGCGAGCGCACTCCGCGCCGAGCTGGGCAAAGTCGGCGGACAGAATTGAAGGCGCAATGAGTGTTTTGGGCGCCATTTTGGGTCGATCTGATGGGAAGTCTATGCAGGAAGGGTGTCTGTGAAGGAGATACAAATCGTCTAGACGGTACTCCGTATGTGGTGGTGATGGAGTGTTGAAGTGATGTCAGCGGGGTTTTTTGCTATGGTGGGGAAGATGATCGATCCAACGAATCCATCACCACCCCACCATCTTTATAATCCTCGAGACCCATGTAGGCAATCAAGATGAATCTGCCCTTTTATACCATCCATGAAAATGCTTGGTATTATTCTGAGAACATGGATTGATTTCTCGCGATTAGGCAGTTTGGAGACGTGGCTCTGCGTCGGAAGTGCAAGCGTCCGTGTCCCAATTGGGGTCGGGAAACAATAGTTATAAGCGGTTGTCTGCATATAAAGGGAACTAGAGTATGAAGACAAGAGATCCATTGATACTTGTAAAATGATAGAATTAAGGTGTGGCATCTCAATAATTGTAGCTTGATGGAAGGTACTCCTTGCCTTATAGATAGCTAGGACATCCACAATACTAAACTAGTATCCCTTCCATATTCGAACAAAACGTGCTGCCACGCGCGGCAAACACTCTGAAAACAATTCAGATCGCTGTCTCCTCCCTCCCACTCGTCGCTAATGTACACACACATAAGTCCGATACTCTACAGAACAGCCAGCACAGCCAGGGCAGCACCCATCAGGCCACTGGCACCGCTCAGTCCAGGCGCAGCATTGGTTGTAGTGGACCTGGCAGAGGCGCTCGTCTGAGTTCCCGCAGAGGCCTGGGTTCCAGTAGGAGCCAAAGTAGACGACCCAGTAGAGCCAGACGCCTGTTTGCAGGTGACCGTGTCGGGAGTGGCGACGCCCTGAGCTGAGCAGATCTGCTTGGCGTACTCGACAGCAGCCTCCTGACCGGCTTTATCACACGCGTTGGTGAGGCAGCACGCGATGCTGTTGATGAAGTCTTGGTTCTTGCAGATGCAGGAGACGTCGAGCTGCGCACAACCGGCGATTTCAGATCCGGACGTAAACTTGTTAACACATGGTCTCTGCGGATGACGACGCGTGTTGGTTAGCTCGCTGATACTACGAGTACTACTAGTACCCCTAGAGAATGGCATCATATCATGGCCCATAGTCCAGGGGGTAGACGTGGAGACGCGGACGGGCATGGGGAACTCACAGCGCACGAGGGCACGCCATCGCTCGTCTGGGCAGCGCCGAGGACGGCGACAAAGGCCAGTGAAAAGATGGAGCTCTTCATGATGGGCAGTGGCGGAGTCTCCGAGCAATCGGGCGGTCTTTCGCGGGTTTAGGATCAGTTCGTGTTTGCTTGTACGAGTATACTCCGGAGAAGGACGACCTTTTGCGGGCGCAGGTGGAACTGGACAGCGGGAACTTGAGCAGATTAGAGCTTGGCGCAAGGGAGAGCTTTTGTTAATTCAACTGAGGACTCCGCCCGGAGA
The DNA here is from genome assembly GCA_008477525.1 of Hypomyces perniciosus. NCBI lineage: Eukaryota > Fungi > Ascomycota > Sordariomycetes > Hypocreales > Hypocreaceae > Hypomyces > Hypomyces perniciosus. Next base: position 2,450,225 of record SPDT01000006.1, read on the forward strand.
AGCTAAAGATCCGACATGCCGTTTACCCGGTTTTGCTGAAGATGTCAGTGTCAGGGGCAACCAACTCGAGTCAGGCATAACAGTAAAAAACGGCTCTGCTTACTCAACTATTCTCTATGGCAGGACGACGGAATACTCTGTACGGAGCAGGGGCACCGTGCTCCGTACGGAGTGCAGATATCCGGAATACGAGAAATATGTGCTCTGCTGTACTTCGTAAGTCTACTCCATATTAAATCCAACAAACTTTTGGGTATTCCGAGACATTCATTCATATGACTACTCCCCCATACTGCCATCGAGGTCGCAGTCGGTATCATTACGGGTAATACTGCATCCTGCAGACACCGTTGGATAAAATACGAAGTGGTTTGCTTTGTTCGTGAGGGAAAAGCCCACGACTCCACGCGGAGATATCTTGATGCTGCCTAGCTACGTTTTTCGAAGCAGTGCGCCTTTCTCATGGCATGTGATAATGAACTACTACCCCGTACTTGAATCAATAACGTGCCTTGGCATGTGGGAACTCAAAATCCATCAATCAGCAGAAACCCCATTTGTGAACTCTTTGTTCGTATTTTCCCCAGATTTCTCCCCATCCATAGGGAGTGCGAAGAAATAACAACACCCCCAATCACAAGCTTGAAAAGATGTTGAACAGCAAAACCAGCTCAACATTGGTACCAAGACACGTCTGCAACTCTTTGTCAGACAGTTTTGTCAAGATATCCACTCATCTGCTTCTGTCAACTCTCCGGTGCTAGCTGGAATCCGAGAGTAGTGCGTAGGGTGGTATTAATCAAACAGTCGTTGGCCAGTGGGTACAGTCTAAGTGATGTGTTCATAGTAGTATGTAACTCGGGTTCTGCAATCCTGTGCCTCAATTCCGTTGGTAACCGTTTTTTTTTGCAGTACCTTGAGGCATTTTGGCTATAATGGATGGAAACGCTAGAGGGAACGGACCAGACGATTCTCGCGCTGATTTCACATGCCAAACACTAGGAAACCCGGGTGTTATTCTAGAGCAAGCGTTAATGATTGATCCTCTAGGTGTGCCCGCTGTATCCCGTTCTGCATCGCATTTTCTATTGCTGAGATCCGTCATGTACTGTAGCCGTCTCTCATTCGACTACACCTTCTTGCCCTGCTTTAACAGATCCGATACTTTTGGCGGGAGCACTAACGCGCTCCTATCGTTCCGCCGGTAGAAGTCTACAAGAGTCAAAGCCGTCTGCTCTGGTATGTCTTCGTGGATAAAGTGGCCAGCCTCTGGGAAGACTTGAAGAGCGTATTTCCCTGTTCCACAACATTGATAAGTTCCTTTCTCTTGAAGCTGTCAAACAGACAGACAGTAACATAGTAGCGCAGTGACTTTACCTTGCATTTGCCCAATCATCAATTCTGTGTCAAGCCGATCTGTACCGGCCAGCAACAGCAGTTTGCCACCTCGTGCCCCCAAGAACTTCTTGCTCAAACCCACAAACCAGTCTTCCCAAAAGGGCTGTGTGGCAGCGAGGTTGGTCCTCCATCTCCATGGCCGGGATGCATCTGCCTTGTCGTCCCACACAAGTAACGCCGGCACCGAGGTTCTGGCCGAGACAGAGTTTCGCACTGTCCGTGTCCGGATGTGCCAGTCAATGCTGGACTCGACCGAGGTAAACCCTCCCGGCCGTGTAGATAGGTACGTCTGCATGCTCTGGAGTGCGTCCATAGCAGAGCCTTCAACCACATCCAAAACGGCGTAGCCTAGTAAGGATGATCCCAGTTGTCCCGTCGTGGCAAGGTCCGTGACTACGGCACCGCCGAGTGAGTGACCTACAAGTACGGTGGGCGGGAGCTCCGGCCAGCCCATCTGTGTCTTGGTGGCCTGGATCATGGCAAACATGTCTGCCGATAAGGTCTCGAGCCGCAAATCCGGTGCCACGTTCTCGGGCCCCGTAGTTGAGCCATGACCTCTGCAGTCGATGGCTAGCATCCCCGCAGAAGGAAGCCGTTTCCTAATCTCCGAACTTACCACGGCAAAGGACAATCCCGAGGAGCCGGCACCATGATGCATCACATAGAGGGGCCCTTTACCAACTGGCGAGTTTAGGTAGACATGATACGTCACCTCCGGGTTCGCATCGGATTTAAGGTAGAGCTCTCGCTCAAAGTAAGTCGTCCACGGAATCTGCTCCAGGGTCCTGCCCCTTGCAACACTGCATATCGTCAGTCCGATAGCCAATAAGGTTTTGAACGACTCATCCTGGTTTCATTACCCTTGAGGGCGGGCAAATAATTTTTGGCTCGGCGTTGGGATAACCGTGCCCGTTGATGATACTGAAGAGGCCGAGGACGAGTCGTCATCTATGACTTCTGGAAGATCCGGCACCTGGTCTCCTTGAGCCTCATCCAACTCGTCAAATGGCGTAGAGGGGATGTCCAGCTTATATTTTGCCCAGGCTCGCTGTAGATCGCTCATGATGGCCCATATACCGGGGCCTAGGACAGCAAGCAGAGTGCCAACCCACTAAGCCATTCGCCAATGCGGAGTCTGAATGATTTTGCGGAGACGGGACTGCTTCGCGCTCGATTCAGCTAGAGGCTTCTTCTTTTCATATACCCGAAAGGCATAACACTGATTCTGGTCAAGTGGCAAGCGACTCAATGGTGCTGATCTTGTTTGTAGCGGGTAAAATCATGATGCGGTTGCGGATAATCTGTCACAGTAGCACTAAGACTTGAGAAGTGGGGTTGGCGACGCACTGTGGACTATACGAGGCCATGTGAAGACGACAGTGTGAATTCGCTCTCACGAACTATATCTCAACTACTAGTTGCGGATTACTGTGGATTGAGAAAATCTATTCGGTAGATTTGCAGTCTCTATCTCCAGTCATTTCGGAGAGGTTCACATACTGTTTCTACACGGCCCCCACATAACTATATATCTGAGGGTTTTGATTACACCCCACTCAGTCCGTTCTCATGGTCTTGGCAATTTCACCTACAGGTCATACCCCAATCCAATCCCATATTGTCCAAGGATATCGCTTGTCTTCACTTGAGTCCTTAGTAGTATTGGCAATTGTCTTTTCAAAGAATTCCAGCCATGGTTGTAACTTGTATGAAATACGGAGTACAGGTCCGTCGTATGGTACAGGCTAAGTTTCAAAACCGATACTTCGTATTGAGACAAGGTCTTTGAAATACGTTGCAAGGGGCGGGTGGGTGATCAGTAATTTATAGCCCCCAACCCAAACCCTTGGAAACACGGCTCCTCCGTGGCTATGCTATGCTTGTTTTGAGTTGCTTATCCTGCGCAATCCGCCCTATTGATTTTGTAGGGGACATGACTCCCTTGATGAAGTATTCATATTCTCCATTGTATGGACAACTCCTGTGCTAGGTATGTGGACATTCATTCATAGTACGGTAGTAGACTGTTACTCTTGCTCCAAATTACCGCCAAGACCGGTAGAGGAGGGTAGCACTCAGAACCCACTTTTTACTGTGATACGAGTATCCTATGATTGTGAACGCTTCGAGTGATACACAACAGGGCCGGATTGAAGTAGATTTCTCTCGGATGGTTTTGATTTCTTACCTTCTACATCTTCATTTGGCATCTTTTAGCACCTTGATAGATAACAGTTCTCCACTATCGGGGGTCGGTAGAGCTGAATCTGGTTTGACGTAAGAGTTCACCTCTCGTCTTGTTTTCAGACAGCCACCTGCAGAATACCCGGTTCATATAGTTCACACATTATAGCCCCCCTGTACTATGTATGTACGATTAACGATTTTCTTGGATAATAATTACTAAATGTCTCAATCTTTATTTTAGAACTCATGTCTTATCGTTCAGGAAATGCGGTCGCAAAGATGCAGACGCACTTGCTATTGGTCTTTCTAACTGTGGAGTTATGGATGCGTCTCAACTTGATACCGCCTCTCAAACCACTCTATCGGGGAGTCTCGGTGATATTACTGTTCTTTTGGTATTGTAGGGCCATTAACCCAGCAACACTCTCGATTCTAACATTCTTCAAGCGTTCGTAGTGAGAACTAAGATCCATCTTACTTTCCCGTCGATAATCGTGGGGTCAGTCTGATAGTAGACGTTCGCCTACTCAAAAGGCATTATGGAGGTAAATAGCCCGTAGTATCCTCACCCCTGTGAAAAGTTTATGTACGGGGAGGGAGTGCAGAACCACCCACAGAGATGGGGTGCTCCACGTCCCAGAGAAACTACTTACACTTCCCAGGACGTGATTGGCCTTTTCATGTTGTTTCTGGATCTCCCAAGGTCGACCAAGAGTCACATGTGACAACATAGATAGCAAATCTTTCTTTAGTTTCCCCCTTCCTCTGTGGATTGTAGCCTTACAAGGCACCTTTGTTCCACTTGTCCACAAATGCCCCTCTCTGGGGCACTCACATGTATGTATCTACTTCCCGAGTCCGAAAGCGTAGGGCTGCTTGATCACGAAATTCTAGGGCTTACTAGTGGCAAGTCTCTTGTTGGGCAGTAGTATCTGTGCCAGCGGCAATTACTGGGTTCCGGCCTCGATAGCGGGTCATCAACGGCTTTCTCATACGTCCATTCGTGCCACGAGACGAAAAAGAACGAAGCTTTCGTTAGCATGTTATTCACATGCATTAGTCAAAGAAAACAGAAGCCTGATTAAGCACCCCCGTGCCGTTCTGCCGTGTGATACACGACATATTGAGGTTTATTTGGGGGCAAACCCAAGTTCCATCTCAATCCCCCAGAGACATGAGCGCATCACGACAGCAAGACCGTATCCAAAAACCGTATCCGAAAACCGTTTGTGGGGAATGCCGTTGACAGATTGTGTTAAGTAAGATGAACCAACACGGTCGTGATAAGTCAACAAACCTGAATCAAACAAGGCCTATCTTTGTCGACGTCGAACTGCTTCGGCCGTCGTCTCCTCCGACGCTTTCGGGAGATTGATACGAGTACGTTACATGCCGGGGGGGGGGAAAGGCCCATTCATTCGTGGGAAAATTCAAGGCGTTTCGTGGCTGATTCGCAGGCAGCTGAACACGTACATAAAACGTGAGTCAGGAAAAAGAAAAGAAACCGTTTTCCTTCTTCCTTTTCAAGTTCGAACTCCCGTGAGGCGCTGATTTTGGATTTTGAACTTTTGCTCACCGCATAGGCCCACTAAGAATTTGCAGAAATGTCTTGGAAATAGTGGCTTTCGTCTAGCTTCGGCCTTGACGGAGACTAGCAACTTAGTACTAGCACTATAAAAGTTGCAGATCGTCAGGAATGGGATGCCATGCCTTGCTGACTGGGTGGGGCGTTGAACCAGAACGAACACGATCTAAATACTATCTAGGTAGTAGTACGTATATAGGGTACGAGTAGGTATTTACTAGGTACGGAGTAATACGGAGTATTGGGGGGAGTAAGTAGCAGTAGAAGTACGAAGTAGCAGTAGAGTAATTGTACTACGGAGTACTTCGTAGTAGGAGGATAAATGCTATGCAATTATTAGGTAGTCCTCTGTATGCATACAGTCCTTGTAGACGCATACCCCCTGTTGTACGTAATAGGTATATGCATCTATGCGTGTGGGTAGGTAGATACATATATATGTATGGAAAGCACAGTTGGGCTCATTGTGTACTTGGTAGGAAAAGACAAGTTCGTCATCGTGTGGGACATGCGTCAAGCCGGCTATCGAGCTACTGTACGTCTGCACCAGACCAGACCAGGACACACATCCATAGGGCTGATGAGCACTTGGGGAAAGGAAGCACAAGGTGATCCACTATTACACAAGTAGTCCGTAGGATTCCATTTGACAATTTCATGGAGGCTAAGCGCGTCGTTACTCCGCCTCAGTGCTTTGATGGTTGGAGTATGTACGAGTATTAGTAGTAGTAGTACTCCTCGTAACTACTGGTAGCGTGAGGCTCCTGGCTGGAGACTGAGGCGATCACTTTGCTTTTTACCGTCGCCTAGGCGTGGGGAATGACTAGCGGCCTTGATGGAACAAAAAGAAACCTCATAGAATTATCCAGCCTAACCATACATCCATTGGCCGCTTACCTCGCCGATGTTTCGGCGATCCGTGCTCACATGGTGCTGTCAAGGCATTGTCAATTGGCCCTGCCTTCTGTGAGTGGGCGAAGCAGTCTTCGCCCTCATAGTGTTATACGGAGTTTCCGATCTTAACACGATTGTTGATCCCTAGTAGTAGGAGTAGTACGGAGTATTAACAATAATTGATGGAAATCCTCTCTGAATAAGGCTCGGAGGGCTGACAGTTTAGGAATCAACTAGACTAGCGCCGCCATCACTAGGGTCCTCTCCAATTTCGGAAAATGACCAGTATGAGGGATATGAGCGGTGATGACAAAACCATTGGTGGTCTTGACAAAACATCGAAGCCGTTGTGTACCCTTGATATTACGAGTAGGTTCTGTCATTTGTTTTGTAAGCGTGAGTGAGAGTGCAAAAACAGGAAGATGAGACTGGCGCCATGTTGGCCATGCGCTTGTGAAATAGTCGGTCGGCCCTATGACTCGATGATATCAGAAAGTGGTAGTCCTCGTGACAGTATGTAAGCTTGTCAAAAGCGATACCAAACGATAATACCGAACCGACAAGAATGACCCATGCACATTTAGTCGGTCAGACCCTGGTATCAATAGCCTTGTTTGCCATGTGGTTGGTGTGGCTGTCAAAAAGCGAGTTACTAGCAATATTACCCACAAGCCAGTACCACTAGTACTAGGTAGTAGTAGCACTTGTAAATGAGCATGCGATTTGTGTTCTTTCTTCCTGGCATTAATCTTTGACCAACGGAGGCACGGACGCATTATTAGGCAGATGTCTTGGTAATAGCTTGAAGCCTGGGGTTTGCAAGTTGCAAATGTTTTAGCCGTAGGTAGCTTGGGCCATCAATAACTGAATGTGGAAGAACATGCGCCTCCCTCGGGGATACCCGGTGTCAGACGGAAACTACACGGCCATAGCCATCCAGGTAGTATGAGCAGTAATGGATATGTGAAGAGCTTTATATGAGTCGGCAAGGCCAGAGAGAAGGACTTACTGTTTCCTCTTTAAAGGTGAAAGCGATACTATCATGAAACTACTCGTAAGCGCGCGTTGAAGCAAGGGGTGAATGACGGCTACGAGTATGAGTATGTACCTAGTGGATAGCATGTGGGTTACGTCTCCAGGCGCATTCCAACGCTGCCCTCAAAACGAACAAAGGTCGCTTGTCTCAAGCACTAGGCTGGACCAAAGCAGATCAACCTGCATGGGTGGAGATCACCGAGCCCTGGACTGGGATGACTGAAAGAAGGACGCGCACGCATTGAGATGCAGGCAGGTGTGGTCTCGGATCGGAGCTCAACTGATGAATGATGGATTCAACTTCCGAAGGGGCGGCGGGTATCGGCTGTGCGTACTCGTATGTATGAGTGGTTGGAACAGCATTAACATGGAAAAGTCGGGTCTGCGGGTAAACCTTAACCCAGTTGCTGGAGTAATGGCTCTCGGCCCATTTTGCTGCCATCTCGCCGAAGCGGAGCAATTAAGCAAGGTTGGCTATCGGTGGCAGAACGAACCAACAAAGCGCGTTTACTTTGGATTGGATATCCGCAACTTGGACGTCAGGGAATGATCGACAGGCATACAGAGCACTATTCGTACAGTCTGTAGTAGTAGTAATACTATGTAGTAGTATGTATTACCTGTTGGTGGAGACTGCTAACATGGCATGGATGATCCAGTAGTAGTAGTGTATGAGGAACTGAGACCATCTCAGGAGTTGGATATGATCCGACGTCATGTAACGTGTCGACTTGCAAGTGTATTTGTCTGCCTGTGCGCGAGAGTGCTCCGTATGTATGTGGGTATGAGATGCTCCTCCGGGTGGCTGAACGGTTACGCCCGCATCTGCCCAAGCACAGTTCACTGTTGACGACCGTCTAGAAGCGCCGGGCAGAGATTGTCTCCGAAGTGGTACGATGACACGGTGGCACCTCCAAGCAGCCAGGATACTATTGGACTTGGGTTCGTGAGTTGCCGGCCTATGGCGCGCCCTGGCAGGTAGTGGCAGGTCCATTTAGCCAATTGTTGGGATTGCCCGCGAAGTTTGGCATTCCAAGGAATCTCTTTCGTACTCGTAGAGATAGTAGTAGTTGTTGCGCCGATTGCGAGCTCGTGGCCTATTGACGAGGCTAGGCTGCTTGTTGGTACGAGGCAGAATTCCATGGTCCGGGATTTTGAACATCTGGGCTGCCAGGCACGTGCTCTTGGCAAATAGTAGTAGTGCCTAGTAGAGACATATTATTCAGCAAACTACTTCGTACCTGTGCGTACGTTGCTGTTTCTTAAGCACACTCCCCTCGCACGAACGGAGGTGTTGAAGGAGCAATTAGGTGCTCGTAGACGATGGACACCTACTCCTTCTACTCGTACTTGTTTTTTCGGGGATAATCCAACGACGATGATACTCCGAAGCACACAAAGTCCGATCTATTACGGAGCAACCACTCATCTCAATTCCAGAGCTAGAGGATGAGGATGAGGATGACTAATATGGGGAATGTCTGGGCTTGTTCGTTGGCATCCATTAGTATATTGTTTCTGGCCCTACAACCATCATACCACCCCTTGCGCATTGCTAGTTCGTGGGGGTTGTCTTCTCCACTAGCTGTGGACGATATCTTGACGACAAGCGCGACATCCGAATCGTAACACTACTACTACTACTACTACTTCAGAAGATGCTTTGATCTTGTTCGAAGTGGTGACGGCGCCCATCGTTCAACACGTGTTAGCACAGAGTACGGAGTGCGACACGCTCCAATCAATCCCCGAGTGTACATACGGAGTACGCCGTAGTTACGAGCGGCCAGATATAAAACACCTACCATGTTGTTTGGCAAGGGGCTGCTGACTGGACCGACCATAGGGAGGCTACTAACTGCTTCAACGAGTACTAGTCTGATGCTCCGCATATCACTGGCGCAGGTCAGGTCCCTTGCATCCCGCATCAAGGACACACCACATTAATAGTACTAGCAGTACTCGTAGTACTACCTACCTAGGTACTGTACTCTCTTGGCTTTGAAAGGGGCCCGAGACCAGCCCTCAGATGCAGGTGTTTCCCATAGGCGCCAGACGCGCCTGAATCCGCACTTGTGGAGTACCAGCTGAAGAGGGAAAGCCAAAGAAGGGGGAGAGAGAGACGGAAAGGGAGAGAAGAGAGGGACCAGGTACACCCACTGTACCACGTCGAACCTGCATTGCATGTACGACGATATACGAGTACTAATCATGATCAGTGGCATAAAGGTACTGGTGCTATTACTAGTAATAGGATTATTACCTACGGAATATTCCGGACATGGTGTACGGAGTACGGAGTACAGAGTACAGAGTAGGGGAGACTTCGTTGTGCTCGTACCTGCAAAAATTCGTTGCTGGGAGGGAGTGAGGCTCATCTTCTGATCCGTGCCCGCCAAGGCAAAAAGCCTTCAAGCTTCAACCGGCCCGTACCAAAAGAGTTACTAGCACTATTATTATCGTGGGTGGTTGAGAGGCGTATCAAATCAATCGCCGACTCATGAGTGGTCGGAGTAGCAGCCCGTCAGCCCTGCGATGGGATGTGTTTGTGAAGACGCTATCGCCAGAAACGGCAGTGTTTCTGCATTGGAAAGGAGGATTAGGAAAGGTGGTACTAGTACTACCAAGATACCCGGGTGAAACCCGAAAACCGCCAAGCTGGGATTGGTTTGCTGACGTCTCATCTTCTTCGGTCCTGGCTCAGAGGCAGATCATCCAAAATACTAGTCTGGTTTGGTACAAGTACGAAGTCCAGAAGAGCAATATTATCCTCGATACGGAGTACTCGGCTGGTGATGACTGGCGGTAGACAGGGCGCTCTGACTACTCCAGAACTGGCCAAACGCAACATTCTGGCAAGGCCTCACGACTTGAAAGGACACGGTTCAAGGCGCAAGGGAGCTTCCGAAGTGCCATGCTAGAACTCCCGCCGGCGAATCCACCCGCTTGGCTCACAGGTGACAGGCTATGGACTGGGGATGCAGACTGGGATGCATACTGGGATACAGTACTGGGATGCAGCACAGGGCGCCTTGGCCTGCTGCCCCTGGCTCGATCCGTGAAAGCAACCTCGATCACTGCTGTGGGCCTCATGCAACTTTACACCAACCCGGCCTACCTCTCTCCGGAGCACCTATCCGAGATGCGACGCACTTCGCGTCTGATTTCATACATACATACACACGGAGTACTACGAGACACTAGGACTATTGGTGTGTACCTGTACCTGTACCTGTAAGGATCTTTTTATCCGTGTCGAGTTGCCTGTACTGTGTCCATTGGTGCGGAGTACAGTACTCGTACATGCTCGTACTACTTACTACCTAGGTATGTATGTATGCATGGACACTGCAACATCCTTCGGAACTGGCTGAATCTTATTCGTCTGCTACTACTTCGTACTCCTTTCTTTTTTTTGATCTCCGTGACGTGTCATTGGCTCCGGCTAGTCTCTTGGCAAAAGGCTGCAAGGATAGGATATCTCACGGACAACTGCCGCCTGGAGTTCTTTCTGTCTCCCCCACCCTACCATCGACCCGCTAATTTGCGCAGGAAAAATAATTCATACTACTCCGTACTTGTGTACGAGTACTCGTAGACTATGGGGAGTGGGGGGACAGGCGAGGGGTGTGTGAACACTCGCCTGACAAATGAGCTTTCTGAGCTGCTTATCCTGGGCAGAGTTTCGCTATGCTTTCCGCAGATTTTTCCCTTCATCTTGAATGCCAATAGAGGACGAAGTACGGAGTACTGTACTTGCAAAAATTCCAGTGTGAAACATTCTGTATGTCCGAAGCAGTACTTGGAATTTCTCTCCCTCAGCAAGATATATACCTATCTAGCAAGGGAGGCACTCGGTGGCCTTTTAAGGTCTGCAAACATGTATGTAGTACATGTTAAACCGCAGGCTATTATAGGTACTTCTTTGCAGCGTTTACGACAAGGTGTGCCAGGGAGTTATCGCCCTGTTGCAATGTCGCGCGCGCCTATATGATTAATGTTCCGTACCTAGGACAATTTCGACCTGCAATACTTCGTACATACCTGCGAGTACTACTCCGTACTACTCCTTTGACTTGTAACCGCATTTGCACGTCTCCGTTTACGAGTATGCATCGCCTTGCCCCGCTGAACAAAGTTCCCACTTTTACACATAACTGACAGGTCGTCGAGCTGAGAAAGATGGGGCAGCAAGATGCGTGACAAGAGATAACCCCTTTCGGAGATTGTGGCAACCCTCACAGCTCTCCGTTTCTCTCTCTAGAAAGGCCGCCGGTTTTTTTTTGCCCGTCCATCTTACTAGTAAGGTACTTGAGCTTAGGCTGACTGACTGGCATGCTTCCCCTCTAGCTTCCACGTTTCTTTTCCCATTATTTAGCCCTCTTTATCTATCTTTCCGAACCCCAACAAGGATCCTTCCTCACCATACCTTGGCACTACGAGTACCTATCCATGCACTCTATTTTCTGCGACGTCACGCAGACACGCCTGATAGGTCACTGTACATACATGCTGCGACGTCCTTATGGGGTAACTCGCATCTGGCCCTGGCAACAAGGGCCCCAGACCCCCACAGTCTCCATTCCACAAGTGCTCGTCAGTAGTACAGGTACTCGTACTTATAAATGAAGAGAGAAGAGAGGAAAAGAAAAGAAAAGAGAAGGAAGAAAGAAAGACACAACGGCAAAATTCAACCGCGAACGACAAGCCCTGAGCACCGTTTTGTGTATTAGTTATTGGATAGGCAACAGTCTCTGAAGTCGCTGTCACCGTCGCCCTTTGTGCGAGACCCTCTAAGCCGAGGTCGCCGGTTATTTCAATCCTTTATTATTATTTCTTATTATTATTCTCTCTTCCGTATTTGTACTGTACACGCCCTCTCCAAACGGTGGTTCCTCATCTGTCTTGACTCGATACTACGCTACTACCCATACATACCACCTCGTGGGTTGCCAAACATCGTCATTGCCCTGTCTTTCTTTTTCCTCACCACTTTTTACACAACGTGATAAGCCCGTTAATACCCCCAGCACCACACCACGTTGTTCTACATCACTCACTCCCCTTGCCCAGTCACTCGCCCTGTGCAGCCGAGGCTTTGAAAAGCGAGTACACACTATCTACGAGTATACTCGTTCGCTTGTTGCTGTTGCTGTTGGTGTTTCTTGTCAGAGAGACTGGACGTTCGCCTCTTACATTGTCGGTAACGGCATCGCCGCTCGGCACTTGCATTGCCCTTTCGGCCTGGACCACGCGGGAATTTCACCACTTGGGCTTCTTCAACCCTTCCATGTGGATCCCGTGTCCTTTCACCCTGTACCGTCCCATCGAAGCACCTTGGTTTGTCCCCTCCAACGGCTGGTATTACGTCGTGCTCCCCTTAAACCATTCATTGCCATCTCCCCAGCCCCGAAGGGGCTTCTGAGTGTTTGACAACGTCTTCGCCTTGCCCTTGCTGCTGGTGCCAGCCAGTAATAGGCATAGCAGTCTTGGAGCCTGGGAGCTGTCTGTCCAGCCATTCAATTCAAGATCCTGGGCCGTGGTACCGGCGCGGCAGGTGCATATCTAGGGTTGCGCAACAGCCACTTGAAGGGCCCAAAGTCAGGCCGTCGCCCGTTTCCGCTTCCTTGCCCCTCGGCACTGGCATTTATTGTTGTATCCGGGTTCTTGTCGCGTTGTTATCTGTTGTCGGCAGAAGGGCGTCTTAGAAACACCAACATTTGAAATCAATCTGTCTCGTCTGAGTCTGGTATGTAATCATTTGTTGCCCGCTTCTACAACCCGCTTCCCCTCTGGGCCGATTATCTTTCGCCGCCAGCCGCCGACAAACCAAATCTTGGCCTGCTGGAGTTATCCCGGATCTGAATTCCGGGCGTACTGATCATCACCTACATCGTCACCAACACCATCTCTTTCGTCGTCGTTCATGACTCTGATCGCCTGCCCGGTTGCCCGATCGAACTTCAAACCCTACCAAGCTGGTGGTCTAGGATTCTCACATCACCCGTCATTAACGTCCATGACTTCAGTGATGTCCTATCAATACCCTGCGCCGGAACCAAGCACGGGAGAGATGGACATGTCGCAATCGCCCTATCCCATGGTTTACGGCATCCCACCACCAAAATCCCCTTCCGATAGCATAGGAGGGACTCAGGATTCCTCAATGACTTTCAATGACAACAGTCGCCCGCATCATGTGCTGAAAAGGTCCTGCTCAACGCCATCAGTTGGTGCACCTTCAACGTCCTCTTCAGATCACCAATCTGCAACGGGGCCTTCGGGGGAGAAGAAAAGGAATAAGCTAGGCTACCATAGAACATCTATCGCTTGCAGTAAGTTGGCTACTTCTTCTCTTACATCTGTCCTAGATATTCCGAGCACAAACTAAAACGACTTCGCAACAAGGTCATTGCCGTAGGCGCAAAATTCGCTGTATCGCATCCCCTGACGTTCAGAATCGCTGCGTCAACTGCATCCGGCTCAAGAAGGAATGCAGTTTTTATCCAGTGGACCAGCAAAACACCGACCCGAAGTTATCTTCTCAAGGATCGGTAGGAACTGCTATACCAACGGCTTCGTCTTCATCATCACCAGTGGTTCTCAGCGGGAGCCCTGTTGAGTTGGCCTCGCATCAACATCAGTATTCTCAGGTCCCGGTTGCGCCTCTACCTAGCATGGGAACCCCAACTATTCAAATTCCTGTGAATGAATACTTCCCCCCGGAAGTCAAAGGTGAGTCGAGAAAATCAAGCAATAAGTTAACCTCGGGTGTTTGAGAGTTGGCTGACAGCGGTGGTGTCAAAGTTCCCTCGAACGGCCCTCGAACGGGGATCCCATATAGCATGAGAGACAAACACTCAACGAACTGGGTGACCACGGACGCAAACGGTAACCCGATCTCGAAAACCGGAGACCCGAACATGGCCTGGCGATCTTATCCAACGGAGTCTCCGATACATGGACAGTTTATTCCATTCTCACATGTGTCGGCGTCTTCTGCTACCTGGGCCGGCCCAACCACCGAATCTGGCGGAGTTATGGGATGGGGTAGTATCCCAGCCCCTGTCCGTTCCCTGTCCTTCAGCGGAGAAGGTCTAGGGAGTCAGCAGGCATCGCAGTACTACCATATGGCGCAGAATCCGCCCTACGAGCGACAGCCGGGCAATAGCACTAACATGTATTCTTTGGGCGTCTCTATGGGTGCCATGGGATCCAGCTCTGGGCAGAGCATGAACCCAACTGGGTCCGTGGCAGGAAGAGTGGTCCCTTCATCGACTCCGATTGCTTGGCAGCAGCAACTCATGTCACAGCAACAGCAACATCATATGCCCTATCCAAGGGGAGGAGACAACTACGGAGAGTGGGGATACAGCGACACCGGCGAAACTCATCACATGTAGGGGCCACAACTCGAGCAGTATATACGCTAGTATATACTGTTCTTAGCCTTTTTCTGAATCGTTATCGTGGTTCTGGTTATTTGATGATTCGAAATAAAGCGACCACGAATCCTGGGTGGTCGAATTAGCTACCGGCGTTTCCGGCGTTCCTCGGGTTGAAAATCGAAACCGAAGCCTTTCCGAGACGCGAGAGCGATGTAAGGCGGAAACGTGGAAATGTTATGCTTTGAATATCTCCACGAGCCAATGAATTACTGGGAAAATCTGCAACATAGTGGGGAGTTGGACACATGAAATCTCTCGATATAAAAGGCTCAATTTGGCAACATTTTCGAATTATTAGTTACCTTTCATTCGATCCTGCAATATTCTATTCAGCCTATACGACTCATACGATATCGACGGACGAATCATACTAATAGGGGAAACACTCCCTGTTCGGGTTTCTCACACGGCTATACTATTTCACCGGCGAGTTCCGTAGGACCTTTTGCGACCATTCATTCTTGGAGCCCCCGACTGGGCCGCAACTTTCCGGTGACTCAACGTCGTAATCTCCCAAGAAAATATCACCATACAGTCTTGAAGGCTTTTTTTTTTTGGGAGAGAACGACTCCACAACTCAACTTGGACGTCGTTGGTCGGTCAGTATGGTTATTTGATTGATCATTTATTCACCGATGACACTCTTCCAAGACCGACACAACATATTTCAATTTGCAACGTCCGAGACTTTGGCATACCGAGGGCTGTTGACAGGTGTGAAAAGTTATTTTGGTTGCGAGCTTGGTCCTTAACTTTATCACTGCTGTCTTCCACGAAAGCACGAAAGCACGAAAGCAAAACTTCACTAGCTCTATTTCCTATATTCCCTGCATCTCATATTTTCCTCCAGCGGAGCAAACCTGCCACGTTTCTGGGCTATCCTAACAGCAAGAGGACAACTGCAGATGCGGCGGAACTTTTGACGACTGTATTATAAAGATAAATTCAGCCGATGAGTCTACGACCAAGCGATTTTAGACACGGGGAGGCCTTCAAAATGTGGGCGGGGACTTGGGTGTTGCATTCCGGAAGGTCTTCTGGTGTGATGACGCGATAAGGAAATAGGTAGCAAAGGTGGATGTTGGCGTGACACTGTTTACAACATTGAATTGCGCTTTCTCCTTTATTCGATCTATACGCCCTGCTATTGAGACAAAAAGTCGAGCAATGCAATGGCACTCGAGGCGTACAAAGGAATCTTCAACTTTTGTCCTCCGCCTTTTTACCTTTGTTCTGGGGCCTATGAGGTTGTTTTTCTTAATCAACTTAGACTGGGGAGCATGTGGTCTTGAAAAACAGTTAGATTTTTTCTCATCTGCTTAGAGTTCTTTTTTGTCGTTTCATCCATCTAGGAGGAGATTTGTACAGGTTTTTGGTTGTATTTTTCAAAAGGGTTTGGCGCATTCTGGGTGGTATACATTGAGTCGATGGTTCTGGAAATACATAAAAAAACGAACACGAAGAGCACGAAAAGCCCAGGCAAAACAATATCACTTTAGCGATTTATGCATTACTACCTATATATATGGTGCCATGATTATACAACGAATCGTGTTGGACCGGGGCTGTTCAACAGTCTTGGAGCCCTCAACTTGAGGGCCTTAAGTTATGAAGCTGTGGATTCTGAGAGCCTTAGTTATTCGAGTTACTCATACAAAGTGCGGAGCATAAATGGAGACTGTGGCTTAAACAAATTGATCAGATGATCGATTTTACTTCAATGGCTGCATTAAGCTGACCTGAGTCAAGACTATCGGATCTTCATTATCAATCTTATCAATCTGGTGTGTCAACCTCAGTAACGGATAATTCCACATTACGGCACATTCCTTTATTCCTAACTAGCCTGTAAGAACCCGGATGGTTAGCAAATTCATGTATTTAAGCAGCAGCTTTTCCCACCTAACTTGGGATCAGCAAGAGTGTCGAATTCTATCATTTTATGCATCTGCAAATGAGCCCTCATACTGTTGATCTGTGATTGATATGGTGGGTCTGCACACACTTCTCTCCATGTATTATGAGTCTATTCTGTACCATGTACTCCGTGAAGGCAGCTGAGATGCGAAGTAGGAGTATTTATAACAGCAGCTTCCCATGCTGTAGAGTTGGAAATAGCCTAGATTTGAGTTCTTTGGTTGATAGCATTCATATTAATAGCATGTCGTTTACACCTCAAGTTAATTTCATGAAGAAAGCTGCGCTTTGTTGTATACAGTTTAGTGAATTGACAACTGAATATCACCATAACAATCTAGATACAGGAAATGCATGTCTTTGCCTCATACAGCCACAAGACGCCACGTCAACACCAGCAGCACGGTATACGCACAGAGACTCAGGGCCGTCAACATAATGACTGTGTCGCCACTCGTCCGGAACTTGCGCCGGACAACACCATCCGACGACTCGGTGACGAAGAACTGGCGGTGGCCTTGGTAGCGGCGAAACACGGCGACAACCAGGATGGCGGTACCGAAGGCGGCGAAAAGGGCGCCGATGGCATAAAACTCTTCGGTGAAAACCTTGAGGATGACGAGGGAAAAGGAGAACAGGCCGAGCGCCGTGCGCATGTAGGCACCTTCAAATGTGCGTTGAGCGGCCCGTATTTCGACCAGCCTTGCGGGGTGGTAGAGATCACTTGTTAGAAACGTACGACAGACAGCAGATGGAAAAGCGTAGCAAGTGTTGGGGGGGGGGGGCACCATCTCGTGGGATGGAGAGATCCAGCCGATGCGTCGACACTGGGCGACACAGGTCAAACTCACTCCTGGGCCGTCAACACTACAGAGCGCGCTCTATGGAGACGGAGATGCAAATGCTCCTCCGGGTTTGGCTACACACGCGCGTGTCCGCGTATATAATCAGCTCGAGTCGCTTACACAAAATGCGACTCCCCACTCTACGCTTTGAACGAACCTGGAACATGATGGGCAAGCAGGCAGATTAGGACCGTGGTGAGATGTTTCGTTTCCGCTTTAGAACAGAACCCATGACGATGAGTCCCATAAGGCGACGGGTCCAAGCGGCGCGCGAGCCCGTATAAAATTCCAAGATGAGGTGGCTTGAAGATGGAGAGAAAGGATGAGCAATGATGTCTGGTGGTTGATTCAGCCATCACGTGGCCCATCTTGGCAAATGACGTGACGCAGTATTACTCGAAGTACCTCGTCATACATAGGTAGGTAGGGACGGAAGACGGATATCGACGTCCCGCCTTTCACCCCGCCAAAGTATCAAGGTACATAGACACTTCGTACTCCGTCGTGATACTAAGGTATTGAATCAGATATCAAATTGGCTTCTTCATCTGTGGGCAATTCTGCTACTGGTCAATTGGGTGGCAGATAGCAGCGGCTGAAGTCGGTGGAACCAGAACTAGTATTAGTCTGACACTCGGATCAAGCACCCGTTTTTCTCGACGGATAAAACCAAGCTTTCGTGATGCCGGCAGTCACTCCGGGATCATAGTAGTAGTAGTATATACTACGGAGTACGTATGTTGGCGCAGGTCCCAAGATGGGGCGCCGCCTTGGCCGTTGGTGCTGTGTGGCATCCAGCAGCGCCTGCCCTGCGTCTGTTCCTGTTCCTGTGAGCCGCAGACGGGAAACGCCTTGCCAAGTTGAATCTGCCTTGGCCCTTGAACAAGGCGGGTTAGAACTGTCGGCACGCACCGTTGGACGGCGAGAGGCGGGCTTAGATGGCATTCTGGCTGCAGCGAAGCTTTCCTTGGCATGCGTAGGGCACGGGATTGAGACACCTTCATGGCGAGCTTCCCTTTGGTGGAGGAATGCTTTATGGCGGTGCTGGCGAGATGTGGTGGCTCAGTCGGACGTTAGGTGGTATCTCAGCCGCATGAAGTGGAATCGGGCTGTGCAGGGCGCTGTCAAACACGATCGCATGCAAGACAATCATCGGCCCTCCGTACAATATCAAAAGGGGCTAAAAGTGCTTTACTTGGGGAGTAACTCTCTGCTTGTTTGTTTGAATGCTGTCGATTGATGAATATTAATAAAGTGCTGACGAAATGGGCGAGATCAAACAGCATATCGCCATGCCCATTAGAGGCACTATAATAGGTAGTAGTAGCTGTACTATGCTTCGTTCGAAGTAGACAATGTACTAGCCACCCAGTAGTCAGATTCGCTGTAAGAAAAGCTTAAACGCAATCAGAGTAGAAGTACGAGTACTACTCAGCAAGTTGTAGGGCCAACATGGGGATTCTCGAACTTCTGGCGTCATAGATCATGTCCTGTCCTGACCGGCCGCTATGTGAATCTTTTCTCCCATGCCTAAAGCACCCACACCTTTATTATCCCTAACTCCCGTGTAGCGCAAGGCATTGTTCGCCTCGATACCTCTCGTAGGCCAACGAAACTTTGAAGCAAAAAAAAAAACGCCTTGGGAACCGTCCATAATACCACGCGGCCTTTGGCCTTGGTCTAGGGATGGTGCCGTCGAAGTCCGGCTTAGCGGAGGGAACCCAGTCTCATGCCCGCTGTCAACGTGCATGGGCCTGGCGGTATCTACCAAGTAGTAGTTGACAGATCAGGTGCGGCTCTGGTTAGGTCAGTACCTTATTAGGCGCGGTTATTGGCAGTTGGATATTTGTATCACTCTATCGGCGCTACCTCACCTCCACAAGGCACTTTGACCACATCGCTGGGCGCATTTTCCTCCCCCATCTGAACATTCAGCCCCACACCAAAAAGCATGTGAGTGAAACAATGGGCGCTAATGTTTTCGCCAGGTACTACTACGAGTACAGCTACGATGTACTTCGTAGTACAGAGACATTCCCAGTCGCTACGTCAGAGCCCTGGAAGAAGGGGGGATGGATATAGTATGTGCACGGTGTCAGGAAATCCATCCGAAGGGTTTACATAGAGTCGGGAGCCATGGTAAAAGTAAATTAATAATCGAGGCACGCAGTGGGGGCCCTGTACGAAGTACGAGCAGGTACTAAGTATATGCGGAGTACGGAGTACTGGAGTGCTTTCCCCGGCGTCAATTTGCCAACACCCACCGCCTCTCCAAGACTCCAACCGCGCGCCTCACTCAAATCCTCCCTTCGATGCGGCTCTTCAACCAACTCACTCACTCATCACCATCCGCACACTCCCTCTCCCTTCACCCCCGAGTGCGCCCGCAGCCTTCTGTTGGTCGCACTGTGGCCGCGACTCAATATTCCCTGCATTGGTTTCTCTTCAGCAATGCCTGCCTGTCTCTTGACGCTTTCTTCTGCCCCTTGCATCTCGTACTCCGTACATACATACTGCTCCGTACGAAGTACATCTATCTTAGGTACATATTGATTGCTTCGTACCGCAACCACACAAACCATTCCACCGTCACATCCAGATCTTCGCTAGCTCTAGGCCAGGTAATACTGCTACTGCTACTAGTACATACATGTGTACTGTACTCGTACGAGCAGGTATCCAATCCTTCCGTGCAATCCCCGCCATTCTCGCTTGACCATTGGGGTCCCAGAAAAAAGACGAGGGCTACTAGCAGGGGTGCTATCGACAGCCGCATCCGCACCCACACTTCGTGGTCCCATCACCAGCTTTCTCTCTCTCTCTCTCTTCTCTCCGCCCGCTGTCTTCCATCCGTTCCCGCCAGTAGTAGTATTGGCACGCCGAGTGCCGTCACGGACTGCGCCTGAATTCTTCTCCGACTTTCCAGAGCCTGCCGCTGCCGCCGCCGATTTCAGGAACATGGTCCCCAGTCAGTGACGTGACTCCGCGCACATTCAGAGCGCACAAGCTAGGCTCTCCGGCCCTGGCTGCCTGCTGCACTTGAGTTTGTTTCCTGCAGCCACTATCTCTTGTCCTTCTACTTATCCTCCGGCATCCCCTCTTGTCTCATCGGCCGGAGCCATCATGACTTTCGCTTCCGCCTCCCCCCAGGGATTCCCCTTTGGCAACGACGCCGACGAACCTCTCATCTTCGATCACGGCCGCGAAGCTGAACCCCGCAATCCATCAGCTCCCGCCAACCAGCAGCGCGCCTCCATAGACTCCAACCTCCTATCTCCCTTTCTGTCGCGAGTCAATAGCGACTCCCTCTCGCCTTCTGCCAATCACTTTGAGACGCCTGCCGGATCAACCTCTACCCTAAGTCATTATCAGTCCAGCGACTTCAGTGACTTTGAGGACGACCTCTTCTTTGGCGCCAACTTCTCTAACCCTGAAGTCGGGACGCCATCCTTTCTAGATGACCAGAGTGTGTGGGATTTGTCTCTGAACAATACTACCTCTGTTGTTGAGCCTCAACACAATGTTGGCAGCGAAACTTTATACCCTTTAACGCCTGACCAAACAGACTCGATTCATACCGTGTCGCCTAGGAGCGACCAGAGAACAACCCTCACGCGGCCGGACCCAGATCGACTCCCCAATTCCATCTCACCACAAGAGCTCCAAATGCCCTTCAAATCCAAATCAAGACCGACGATTGTCCCAATATCCCAGCTGACACCAAGTCAGAGTGGCAGCGGCCGGTCCAGTGAAGACAGCCTGGCGCCTGCTCCAGTTGACATGCGGTGCCAGAGCCCCCGTGTCACTGTCTCAGTATGGGATAAGGATGACAGTGGCCCTGTTCACACAGTTGAGCGCACGTTTGGGGATAGCCAATCCACAGTACGTGGGGGCATCGAGTCAGCAGGGGACCTGATTTCTTCGGCAAGGCAGGAGCAAAGTCATGCTCCTGAACCTAGGGATACCATGGGTCAATGGCGACGTGACCCCGTTACAGGACTTGCTGGCCTGGGCCCAAAACGACGCCCTCTCTCGGAGATCGCTAGCATCAATGAGATAGTTAGTCGCCGAGAAATCGAGGAGCGGAATCAGGAAGTCGGCAGATGGTTGTCGAACGATCTCGACGACCTAAGTGTTCCACATGAGCCTTCCCCTGAGCATATCAAGGGGGCTGAAGAAACAGGTCGCAACAGCAACGATAGCATCCCGCTGGGAGATCAAACGGAGAATCGTTATATCCCCGGCCAGACTTACTACCACCCTGGCAATGGTGGTCAAATGACAGACGAGGACTTCAACATCATATACGGGAATCGCAATTGGGCTGACGCTCCTGTACTCCATTCTATCAACACGGGTATTCCGGGTCAGCATCAACCACAGACCTCACAAGCTGCTATCGAGAAGTTCGAGAGGATGTGTCGCGATAATGATTCCATCATCTCCCGGGCAGCGACCTGGGGAACCCGTCGACGAAGTCTCCCTAGTGTCATTGACCTGGACATTGAAGGTGTCACAAGTGGCAACTTCTTGAAGAAGCTCTCCATCAGCCGAGGCGGCGACAGGAGCAACAAACCAGGCAGCCTCTTAAAAGACCTTCGCGGTCTCGTTCGACGACCCAGTGCCACTCAAATGCGGAAACGCTCTCGTAGTGGACAAGGCGAGGCACTGCTTCCACAAGAAGAGTCACAAGCAGCTCAAGGCAAGCGCGAGAGCCTGTCTCCCGCATCACGTGCTACAAACTGGGGGAGAAAAACTCCAAGTATCAACACTGCGTTGGTGTCCATGGGTCAAAATTTTGCATCAATAGGAGCATCCCACTCGCGAAGTGGCTCCATTGGTTGTGCCCCCCCTGCCCCTGCCAAAGGACCGCTCTCTGGACTCAGCGTAAAGAACACGCTAAGGCGGCCTCGAAGCAAGTCCGATCTGCCCAAGCCGACTTCTAGCTCAGAAAATCATTCGAACCTTGTCCAGATGTGGAGGAGATCTGGCGGTCCACCTGTTGCGACTCTTGCTCATGTTGAGGTGGATGATGATGAGGACGAGGATGACGACTTCTATGAGGATAATGATATGAAGATGAACCCCAATATTATCGACGATATCACGCCAAACTTCGCCGGCTTCCAGCAGCATATTCAGACCTTGAACCCGGGTCTACCGCCGGAGCACGGGTACCTCGTGGATCGCATCGCGCATCAGCAGAGTATCAGATACAAGCAGCTGTTGAACGCCAAAGTCAAGCACCTTGGCCTCGGCGCAAACTGTCCTTGTGGCTCGCTTTGTCTTGCTCTCGGCGGTTCAGCAACTTTGCTAGATTCCAAGGGGGATGCCAGGGGGCTAGATCCCCTATCAACACGTTATGAAGACGATGATGTCACGCCAACAGAAGGCGCGATTAGCCATGAGAGCTTCCCTATGGACATCCCCATGCCGCCAACCCAGCATCTGCCGGCCGAGTTTGAGTGCCAACTTTGTTATCAAAAAAAGAAGTTCAACAAGCCGTCTGATTGGACGAAACATGTGCATGAAGATGTTCAACCCTTTACCTGCACATGGGATAAATGCCGAGATCCCAAAATCTTCAAGCGCAAGGCAGATTGGGTTCGCCACGAGAATGAAGGCCATCGACACCTTGAATGGTGGACGTGTGATGTTGAGGACTGTCGGCACATATGCTATCGTCGGGACAACTTCCTACAGCATCTGGTTCGCGAGCACAAGTTTCAGGAGCCCAGGGTCAAGACCAAGGCAGCGATGAAGAAGTCAGGCAGCGCCGACCCAACCTGGCAAAAGGTCGAACAATGCCATGTGGAGACAATGAAGCAACCCCACGAGGAACCCTGCAGATTTTGTGGCAAAGTCTTCCCGACATGGAAGAAGCTAACAGTCCATCTTGCTAAGCATATGGAACAGATCTCACTGCCCATTTTGCGTTTGGTGGCAGCTAAAGCGAAGGAGTTGGCTGCGGATACCATCATCAGCCCGGTGCAGGACCCTCCGCCACGTCATGACATACCTCTCCCAGGTGACCAAACATCACCGGCGTTGCATTACTCGGGCGATGCACAGCAGCAGGTGCTCTCAACTCCTCAGATGGCTTATCAACAAGGCCAGGGCCAGGGTCAGTTCATTTACCCTGTGATGCCTCCAGGGCAATTCCAGCAACCTTTCTATTCTCCTCAGTTTGACAGTATTGGACAAAATTTGCATCAACAGTCTCCATTGAATCAAGTTTATGGTCCTGGCCGGCAGGTTCAGGATCTGCCGGTAACATCTGCGCCCTTCGGACAGGGTCCCAATCCGTACATGGCAATGCCTCCAAATGAGATGGAGCAATTCACGCCGTTGAATGCATTAGGGCTACAAAATATTGGCGGACCTCCTATGGGTAGACAGATGGGATATGACAGCATCTTAGATCCTTCGAGTGTCAACGGCAGTCCGTTCAGTGGCCACGAGACCTTGTCAACCTACTCGCATTCTCCTCATATCGGCGCCAGCAATGCCGACGGGGCGTGGGATGACAGGCAGCTGTCGGGTTTTCGATAAGGCCCGAACAGGCCACTTTTTCTCTTCTCTTCATGCTTCTTTTGACCTTGTTGGCTTTGTGGGTGACTGGATGATTGGATGAATATCACGAAAATGCGCATGGAGCAGCAACATACGAGGAATGATGTTTGACTATTTTCTTTTTCTTGGAAACGATAGCGGGACAGGATTGGATTGGGCATACAGCGATGTACACAATGGAGGATTCCCTACTCCTTTATTCCCTTTCATGTATCCTCATTATGGGTACGGTTTGCTAAGCGGGATCCGGCTCTTTACTATCATTAGTAAAGACGGACGGTTTCTGTCTCATACGAGCCATGATACAGATACAGGTGTTGATTGTGGGCAACGGCGCTAGGAGTCGAAGGGTGAACAGTTCAGCGCATGGGAACAGCATGAGGAATGCAGTTTTTATTCGGCGTATATACTTTTTGTACAGAATCAAGACATTTTCACCCAACAGTACTAATGTCTTGTGACAAACTATGGAATTCGGCATGCACAGCCCAATGGAATGTGGCGGGGTCGAGATTGGGGTCGAGATTGAGGAGGAGTGTCGACAATGACGTACCTATCGGCAGAGAAGTGCCTAGGACGCCATAAATAGCACGAGATGGAGATGGGCTCCCTCTGAGTCCTCATGATGTACGGAGTACGGAGTATGTCCTTTGTGTGTCTTGTCTTGAATGGTTAGACAGAGGCAGGGGTTTGCCAAGCGATACCTGAAACGGAGGCTCCATGAATGATATCCATGGCATGTCCTGTCCGCCTTGGGGTATGCATGCATATGGATGGGATGTTAGGGCGCTTAATATTTGCTATGACTTGAGGCCGAAGCAATGGCATGTTTGGCATTCGTGTTGGCGGGTGGTGGTGGTTTCAGAGCCGTCCCAGCGCCACCCCTAGCAGCCAATGGCGCGAATACAGCGATCCATGGGCGGTTCCCCTAGCGCAGGTCCACTGATCCAGCCACTAAGCAGCGATCCCTAGGGGACAGGACGGTGAAGCCCGGCCTCGGTGAATTATGTAATACCTCTTGAGACCTCTGATGACTATTGTGCAGGAGGATCTCAAAGTCTCAAACCGCCTACCTATCTAGTAGTAAGCGCCGACACTGCCAGACTCCTCTCTCCAAGCCTACAATGGGCATTGTGTGCATACCCTCAGATGGCGATGTCTCTGGAAGGAGGGGACGGGGTAAGGCTTCATGTTTCAACCCATAGAAAGTATTGCCACGTCGTCCACTTTCGTCTTCGCTTTGGCCTCCCTCTTTTCTTTTTTCCCTCTTCATCGTCTCTTTTGGGAAACTGTCACTCCGTTAGGTGCATTAGGCCGTCTGTCAGCTTCTCATGTAGTCGTTGGCGACGTTTCATATCTATCAACTCTACATAGACCTTTCTTCTTCCATCCTCCCTCTCTCTTCCCTCTCCTCTACTTCTTCCTCTCTGTCAGACGTTTTTCATCTAATTCACCCAACTCGTCCCGCGGGTATTGGGGGAAATCCTTGGACTTTTGGGCATCGTGTTTGCCGACTTTTCCTTTTCTCTTCTTTCCGGGTTGATCCCTGGCCACCTTCATCATTCTGCCCCGTGGGCTATTTTTTCCCCTGGTTTCTCTTACCTCAATTGGGTTGCTTTTGTTTTCCAAGGCGTGGACGCTTTTTGTTATTACTGTTTTTTTTTCTTCCCTCGATACCAAAGTTTGATGTTTCCTTGTTCTTAAAGTTGGATTTATGTGACGACGAAAACACGAAGAAACGACGCCCCTCGAAACGAATTGAGTTGGATATTGTATTGGATAACGCCACACATCGATCGATATCAACTACTACATGTCTCCTATTCACAGCAAGCTTGAAAACGAAACACGAAACTCGACCGTTTTTGGTCTTCAATTATAAGTGACGGAAATTATGGCTCGCTCTAAACACTGGACATTATGGAGGGTAATATGGACATGTGCGGTGCTAGCAACGGGGTCAGTGGGGCAACAAATTCTACAAACAAGCGGATTCGACGATTGTGGAAGTGACACGACGATCAAGGTTGATAAGCTCGACATCAGCTACAACAACGACAACAAGACGGTCATCTTTGATGTTGTTGGTTCCAGCTCCAAACGCCAAAACGTCACCGCGACTCTTACCGTCACAGCATATGGCAACACGGTCTTCACAAAAAAGTTCAATCCTTGCGATTCCGGGACCTTTGTTAACCAGTTATGCCCTCTCCCAGTTGG
This sequence comes from Hypomyces perniciosus, assembly GCA_008477525.1. Lineage (NCBI taxonomy): Eukaryota > Fungi > Ascomycota > Sordariomycetes > Hypocreales > Hypocreaceae > Hypomyces > Hypomyces perniciosus. The sequence continues at coordinate 2,476,327 of SPDT01000006.1, forward strand.
AACCTTTGCGGCTCGTGGATCTCAGCAAATTCCTCCTCAGTTTGCGTCCATGGTTCCGGATATCGCCTTCAAGATCCCTGATATCTTGGCAATGGCAACTCTGGAGCTGAATAGCCTTAGTGGTGGGAGCAAGGTTGCCTGTATTCAGTCCCAGGTCTCAAACGGCAAGACTGTTGACACGCCTGTTGTTTCATACGTTGCCGGCGGAATTGCTGGCGCTGCCTTGATCATCAGCGGAGTCTCTGCAGCTAGCGCTGCTTTGTCTGCCGGCGGTGCTGCTGCCTCGGGTGCGGGAGTGGGCGGTGTCTCCCCCAGCTTTGTCCAAGTTGCGGGGTGGTTCCAGGGTATGGCCATGAACGGCATGCTCTCCGTCAACTATCCGCCCATTTATCGCAACTTTGCCAAGAACTTTGCCTTCTCTACTGGTCTGGTCCCGTGGAACGGACTTCTGTCTGTAATTGACAACTTCCGAGCCAAGACCGGCGGCAACCTCACAAACGACAGTGTTGAATTCCTCAGGAATGCCACCTTGAAGTTCCCAGATGGGTCGACCAGCAAGCCGGCCCGTCCCTTCTTTCTTGCTAAGCGTACCTCAGAGTTGTTCATAGAACTGGCTGAGCGCCAAATCGACACGTCTATCAACACCACCTCTCCTGACCAGGGCAACTCTGGAATACAGGGTGATATTAAGCACGCTGTATCCGGCATCCGAGCTTTCGCAGAGCAGTTGAGTGTCCCCAAGTCGGACATTTTCATGACGGCACTCCTCATTGTTGCCATTGTCATTGGTGCCATTGTTGTGGGCATTCTTCTTGTTAAGGGTATGCTGGAGCTTTGGGCCCTATTCGGCAGCTTCCCTCAAGCACTGGCCGGATTCCGTGAGCATCACTGGAGATCCATTGCCCGGACCATCACATCACTCATCCTGCTCCTATATGGTGTCTGGGTTCTCTACTGTGTCTTTCAATTCACGCTCGGTGACTCCTGGGCTGCCAAGGTACTTGCTGGCGTGACGTTGGGGCTTTTCACTTCCATCCTGTTTTTCTTCGCCTTCAAGATCTGGAGCACTGCTCGAAGGCTCAAGGCCGAGGATGGCGATACGAGCAGGCTGTACGAGGACAAGTCCATTTGGGTCAAGTACTCAATGTTCTATGATGCTTATCGCCAGAACTATTGGTGGCTCTTCATCCCTTTTATTATCTACATGATCATCAAGGGCTGTGTTCTCGCCGCTGCGGATGGCCATGGCATGGTACAGACCATTGCCATGCTTGTCATCGAGGCCATTTTCCTAGGTCTGTTGCTCTGGAGCCGCCCCTACGAGCGCCGCTCCGGAAACATCATCAACATTGCCATTCAGGTCGTCCGTGTGCTGTCTGTTGCCTGCATCTTGGTCTTCGTTGAGGAGTTTGGCATCAGTCAGACAACCCAGACTGTCACTGGTGTTGTCTTGATTGCCATTCAATCCACACTGACGGCTATTCTCGCCATCCTCATTATCTGGAATGTCATCTCTACCTGCGTCAAGATGAACCCACACCGCAAGCGCAGAAAGGAGATGGGTAAGTTTTTATTTTATTTTGTTGTTCACCATTTAGCAATGACGTCTAACATGTTCCTGCAGAGAAGATGCGTGACATGGACACCCTAACGCCCTTGGACGCTCGAAACTCCCTCCTTCTCCTCAACCGCCCCAAAAACACTGAGGCGGCCATGTACTCCATCCCCACTGAGAGGGCGGATACACAGCGACCTCCTTCTTTCTCAAACCAAGCAGAGCGTTATTACCCGCTTACAGATGTATACAGGCCGTCAAGAGCGCCTTCAACAGCCACGTCTAGAGGGCCTTTGAACCGGGCGTTGACACCAGCAGTGGGCAACCGAGGATTTACACCAGCAACAAGCGTGTCGAACGAGGCCTCCCAAAACCTCGTCCAAGGCGCGGCACCAGTCAGCATGGGCGGGCATCGTGCAAATCATTCAAGAGATTCAAGTATGGGCCAAGAGTATGACATGCGAGAATACATACGACCCCAGGAGTTTGTGCGACCCCAGGAGTATGGGAGGGGCTACCAACAACCTTACGGCTACAGCTACAGCAATGCAGGTTACCGAGGGTTTTAATCTTGTTACGACGGGTATCTGATGATGCCGTGCTGAAAGAAGGGGAGTGGATGTTCCAAATATTGCGTTCATTTTTATTTCATTTGTTGGAGTCATTGCACGGCGTTAAGTGTGCTCGCATATTCATTCTTTTATACCCCAGGCATATGCGAGGCCGACAAGCGTATGCTATATACCCAGAAGGAAGGTGAAAGGCGACGACGAAGGATTGGAAATCATGAGAGATGTATTATGAGCATGACTAGTAATGCTAAAGACTATCTTTAAATAGACGACTTGAATATAGAGACAAATTTATCCTCTGACACATCTCCTCCGGTAGTGGCCTACCACCCTGTACAATGGAAAGAACACATCATAGCATGTCTAGAGAACAATAGTCATCATTCAAAATCGGGAAAACTGGCAAGTGCTTATCTTTGGGCGATTTGAAACTGGTCTATACTGAACGTGATAGCAATAAACAGGGCAGATGCACCTGTGATACATACCGACTTACATGGGGTAGTAAATAGCCCGAGACCGCAACGATAGTCAAACTCCAGCTTCCAGGCAGAAAACAAAACAGGGGGGGGGGGTGGGTATGCGATAATAGTGATTGGTATAAAAGATTAGGGCTGCAGGATGCCAAATGGCCTTCCTTCTTCAAACCCTGTCAGAAAAAACGCTATGTGGACAATGCGAGGCAGGCATCGACGGCCAATCCAACTCTGTTTCGGAGCCAAGTCAGCAAAGAGAGGGTGTGGATTTTTTGGCATTTTATTTGAACGACTTACCTTCCCTCCTTCTGATACACCACATCGCTAATGATCTCCTTGTCCAGGTCTGGGAACATGCCGGCCAGGGTTTCTACGATATTCGCATGCTCGGCGCGGTGTAGGCGCTGCGCCTCAGCCACCTCAGCGCTTGCCTGTCGAGCTGCTGCCTCCTCTGCAGATAGAGTATGTCTCGATTCCGGACGCCGTCCACTATCCCTCAGTTCTTCTCTACTACGCCGAATAGGTAGAGGTTCGGGCGGTCCTAATGGGCGAGACGCAGCGGGTGAGGGGCGTGCAGATGATGAGGCGCCCTCATCGGAGAATATCCGCCCGATGGTTGTGAGCGGATTCTGGATCGTCCTCAAAAGGCCACTGATAGGCGCCCGGTCGTCAACGTGGTCTCCGTCATTCAATTCTGTTGACCGGCGTGGTATGGATGGTCCTGCGCCGTCCATCGAGGCTCGTCCCCTTGCCTCCCCGGGATATAGGGATGTCTTTTCATTGAAAGTAGGCCGCTGTGGTACCTTGGGAGACATGGCTTGGTGCTTTTCTGCTATCGCTGAAACAGCGGCCTCGACATTCTTTTCGAATTCTTCGTCAGTGATTGTCAATGATGTGCGGTCCATGTTCTCAATGAACTGGATTGCACCCATCTGTTCAGAGACATTAGTACCAAAACATCGCAAAAAAAAGGAGGACGGTATATCAAACTAACAAGAGAGGAGAGATAGTAGCCCGCTTCGCCACCTAGCTTCTCCTGGTTACGGAACCGTAGAATATACTGCACGTTGGATACCAAGTGTTCTGGGTTTGACTGCAGAACCACATAGATGAGCAAGGGCATAAAAGAGTCAGCTGATGAGTCCGACTTATTGTGTTTCAAGAGACCTGAGAATGTGAGCAGATATCGTGGAAATCGTTATTGAAGCAGCGTACCGAATATGACTTTGCAACAGTTTAGGACACAAATTATCTTGTCCCTGGGGGCCCTATATGACTTGATCTTCAACAATTCTGTGTATTTCGTCAGTGTCATGGAATTTCTGCTGGCAAAGCTGAGGGGAGCTTACCTTGTTGCGCAAGCTTCAAGAAGCGCCGGCCACTGTCGCCAACTTGTGGTATATCCAGATGCTCTTCTCTTACCCACCCATAGATATTGATCTTCTGCGTTACGATGTCATCCCGCTCCACGTCTTCCTGGTGCTGACCCCGCCGGCCAGGCCCCAAAGGCGGATCGCCGCCCTTCCTCTTGGGTTTTGCCCCAGGTATCGGTTTTGGGGGAGGAATAGCTGGTGAGAATGTCTGCGTGTATAGCCTGTTCATGACGAGCTTTTCCATACCTTCTCGAGCATTGTCGAACTCAGCATCAGAAACGTCTCTCCAGACTTCACAGAGCATCATCTTGTTGGCGATGAATGCTAGAAAATCGCTGATAATCTTGACTTGCTCGTGGACCATCCACTGACGCTTTCCGAACTCGGTGAGGAACGACTTGAGATATCTTGCTACAGGATCTGCTTTCTTATTCCGCAGCTGCTCCAAGAACCTGTGGAAATCGAACGGCAGGGTCGGCTCTGGTTCTGGCTCAGGAGGCGGCGGCCGATGCATTGGCACAGGAGAAGTTGGCGATGTGACGGTCGGGAGAGACCGTTGATCTCTGGATCTTGGGGGGGTTCCCATGCTTCCATCTTTGGGGGGCACGGGCGGTCCCTGGTCGTCTAGGTCTTGCTCCTTTGACCGTATACTCGTAGGGGATGATGTTGATATACGCAAGGCATTGAAGTCTTGGAGCTGGCCAGCAATTGTTGGTACTAGTGGCTCTAGGCTAGACTTCCGAGGTGGGTGTTGGACGGGGCTACTCAGCATCGGCGACGCAATCTCCAACCTAGGACTCATAACCTCCACGGCGTCGGGGCCGCCACCAGATTCACTAAATTGCTCCATGATGCTCTGAATCTCAGATTGTGAACCTCCTTCTTGGTCATCCTCGCTTGCGTATCGCTTGTCATCGGATTCGGGGTTTGATCTCGTAGGGGAGATGTCATCGGAGCGGTGGGATCTTGCGGCGGCTGAGGGAGCCCGAGATGGCGGTTGCGAGGTAATGGGGGTGGGTGGTGTCGGATCAACGTAGTTTGGTTGCTCCGGAGTGAGAAGCTGAGTAGTCGTGTGGTTGGGCGGCGCCAGAGATGGGGTTGCTTTGACGGGCTTGATCGTCAACACAGAGGACGACATGGCGTCAGATGAGGACTCAACAGTCGCCGGGCCTTCGTCTATGTTTCCCCTGGGTTCGGTCGGTGTGGATGAAGTGGAATGCACGTTCGAGGGCGTTGAATCTGCTGAGGCTTCAGCGGAGCCCTGCTCGAGCCTTGCGTCTGGCTGCAGACTGGATCCCTCGTCGTCACCCATCTTGGCAGTCGCTGTTGGGTCGGGCACTGAGATTAGTGAGGATTGTTGAAACCGGTCGTCAGTGTCTGCACCTGGAGGTGCATCTGGCGGCCTCGTCATGGTGTTGGTTCCTGCGCCCTGTCTCATACCCGCATCTGCAGCCGCAACCCCCGTCGTATAGGCTTCCCGGGCAGAAGACGTCAACCCCGCCGAGGGGTTCTCGATGGATGTCGCCTCGGCATCCGAGCCTATCGCGGACGGCTTCTGTTTGTTGCCAGACTGGCCAGGAACCTCGAGAACTGTGGACTGATCCAGCGGAGACATGCACGTCGAAGATCTCGCGCCTACGTCGGGGTCAATCGGTAGTTCGTTCCCTCAGCCTCGTTGGCAGCTAAGGTGACTGTCGGATTCAGCAGTCGTGAGGGATCACACGCCGAGCTCTCTCTGAGACACAGCTAATCCTTCGGCTTTTCCCCTGTGCGGGGGGGCCTTCAAGCAAGGCGGGGCTGACCAACAAACGAGAGTAGTATCCCAGTATTAGTATTGGCAGAGATGTTGGCGAGCCTCTGATAAATTCTTCAACACGGGTAGAGGCTCTGGAGCCGACAGACGTGGGGTGGCGGCGTCTCACAGCTGTCGAGTCTCAGGTTGAGTGACGAAACAATCGATGATCAGGATGATGGCAGCCATATGATATGGGCGAATGACCCCCTCCCATGGTCCTTGTGGCGTCACCGCTATGGTTGCTAGAGCGGGTTGCTAGAGCGGCCATGGCTGAATTGGGGGGGCTTGACAGCTGGTTTCCAGCGGACCAGGGCCCTGGGGAGATCCACTGAGGGGGGAAAGCCCCTCTGAGAAGTGCCGATAATAACGACCTCCCAACCATAAACAAACTTTTCTACGAAGTATCACAGCTTTGACTCATAAAATCTGAGTGCGCCGCATTTGGGTCCCTTATGAGCTTAACTTGTCTCATAGGTTATGCAACTGCTGGCAAGCCACCGGCCTTGGTGGGTTTAGACTGAGGCGGCAAGGCTAACTGATCAGCGACGGCGAAGACTCATCCATCATGATCTAATGACTCTTGGTATCTTCAACCCTGACGATGTGTACTTTTATAAATGGTCCCATATTTAGAGATATAATGGCCAGAACCATTCGCTACAAATATATCCCAACTATTACTATCCTCCAGAGCAGAGATCTTTCCAATGACTTCCCCTTCTCAGGTCCCATATCGTCAAATACGCGCACACTATGATAGTGAGCACATCACCGTCTACCAAGCATACAAAGATTCCATCGCCGATGCCGCCGTCAAAGCCCAAAAACTCAACGCATCCCCGGACTTCAAGCCGGGGAGGATGACCTGGATCAAGCCCAGCTGGTGCTGGATGATGTACCGAGCCGGCTATTCCCACAAGGACCCCGGCCAGAATCGCATTTTGGCTTTGAAGATGAAGCAAGAGCATTTCATCGGACTTCTAGAGAGGGGCGTATTGTCGACTCGTCCGTCGTCGAACAGTCACACCAATCAAGAAAGGGTTAATAGAAATGCCCGCGAAAAGCCAGCCGACGTCAGAATCCAGTGGGATCCAGAGCGAACGGCAAGACTGGGGGTCCTCCCGTATCGGAGCATTCAGATTGGCATCCCCGGTGCCTTAAGTACCACATGGGCCAATGAATGGATCGCTTCGATTGAAGATGTGACGGATAAAGCGAGGAAATTGAAGAAGGTTCTTGATGAAGAGCCAAGTATCACAACGGAGGAGCTGATCGAACGGGGATTGGTGCCCATTGAGCGCCCCTTTATCGTATCTAAACATGTGTTATCTAGGCTAGATATGACCATCACAGACGAGTATCTTCCGGATTTTCAGCCGCTCTAATAGTCGGTATTCATATCTCTCTTTTACGAGCCTAGTCATGGCTACATTTCGTTATTGCTTCCGCTGGTCGTCTCATATACCCGTTACAAAATTGAATAGCTGAAATCTTGTTACCGTTGAATGAATTGGTTCCTTATACACAAGAAGGTAGCCAGGTCAGGTATTTTTGTATCGGGTGGGTAGCCAACCTATACTTTTGGCGGGCTTCTCCTCCGTGTGCAGTTGGAGAACAACTCGATAGAACAAGCGCGAATACCGACTTCCCAGGTCAATCGATACGCGCAAAGACTGTTTCAACAAGGAATGGTCTTTCTTCCTAGTGTCCTTGTTCAACAAGAGATAGTCCTTTTTCCTAGTGTCTTTGTTCAAGACGTCTGTGAAAGCTCCCGCTGCGACACGCACCTGCGTTTCAAACGCATACCAGGGCTCGACATATAAGGGCGGTGTTTCGAAGGCATTTGGCGGCAGCGGCTCCAGTCCTACAACAAGGCAAATATGCCATATATTCCAACTGTCTGGCTGCTTGATTTCAAGCTCAAAAGAGCCAAGAATTGTTGGTGCCTTCAGTTCTGTCACCCCCGGCACAGGGGAGAGGTCGAAGTCCAAGACATAGGATCCTTGCAAGACTGGCATGGATTTTTCCGCAGAGTGATGCCATGAAGAGGAACGAGAGATGACTTTGACAATCATTGGCCCTTCATCGAGAAACCCTATCGTAGGGTGGAATATGAAGCCATGAGGCGAGCGTGGGGCCGTGAAGTTATGTGGAATGAATATTTGTCGAGGTTCGGCTTCTGCTAATGCAGGATCCCGCGTTTCGGAATCACCCTGGGCGATTGCTGCAATTTCATCCGGCATAACTATACGATTCATCATTGCCAATACCAAGGTATATGGACGTATCCGGACAAAGTCGGTCTCATTGTACCACGACGTTCGCTGAAGCAAGATGGCGGGCGTCAGAGCAGTGGATGATTTTTCGCGTCGCACATCGCAGTCCAGGAAAGCCAGGAAGATGCTACCGGACTTGTCGTTGGGGAACGGCGTCATCGCGAGCTCAACGTGAAGACCGCGGTTGGACATGGTTGTGGCATGGCTTGAGCTTCTGGTCAGATATCTAGATTCTGTTGTGGCGAGATCGTCGTATATCCTAAAGGATAAGGGAGTCCTTGCGAGCAGACCCCAATAATACTCCTCTCTCAGGGAGCGACCCTCTGGTTGTCGCCAGGCATAGATGGACTCGTCGCTCGTTGACTTGACAATCTCCTCTTGAAGTCTTTTGAATGCCTTGAGCCTGCCCTCGCCATAGATCAGTGGCATATTGATGTCGAAGATTCCCAGCAAACAGTAGGCCTCATCCTCTGGGCGGGTTGTCCGGCGGTAGGATGCCCAACTCATTTTCTCAGCCACCGAGTAGTTACGAAGCAACTGGCTCCGAACACCAGGCCGCGATCTAAGCATGTCATCGGGCACACGGGTGCATTCTCTAATCACGCCTTTGAGGGAGTCTCTTGTGCCGAGTAGGTCCCAATCCTTGGAATAAAACGACAGATCCTGCGGGGCGATGAGCTCCTGGAGGGTCCATCCTCTCGAAAACCAGCGACTCCGTCGAAAGTCAGAGACGTCAGCGCTCAGGTCATCAGTCGAAGGAACATCATTGAGGTAGGCAATGCATATTCCTGCTCGCACATACCACTCGAACATGGAGTTGATGGCTTCAGATAGTTCAGCGCTGCTGGCCTTGTCGATGCAACAGGTGTCGATCCAGATGTATTCATACTTCAGGGCAGCTGCCACGGCGCAGCTTCGACCTATCTTCTCCCATCCTTTCAACTTTTCCACATCCTCGTTCTTGAGAGACATGTGCTCAAATGTCACCTCTTCCTCTCCCCAGGTATGCGATAAAATTGCATATTGGACTTCTTGGGCGACGAAGAACTCGAGGCATAGTGTTTTAGTATTCAGCAATCTCATAATGTTAATAGGTAGCAGCATCTGTGGGTTAGTAGTACTATTGGCTTTGGGTAACAAAGTTGTGGTGCTAATAATAGTACTTGGTCAGACGCTATTGGAGCTGACATGTGCTTGGCAACCCTCACCCATATGCAGCATGCTAGAGGTTTTGAACATCATATGTCCAAATAAAATCTAGAGTATGTATGTGTAAGGGCTGATTCATGCAAGTATTCAGTTTGATTCATCATGAGAACTACTCTTCCTTCATGCCGAGTGAAACCAACACTACAAGGAGCTAGATAGGATCCAACTCCAACAAGACTCAGCTAATGGAGGACATGGCTTGCTAAGTCACCGGGAGCGCCGACGGATCATTCAGTCAATCAAATATCGGAGACGGACACATTGTCGCAAGGGAATCTTCTAGCCATTGACAACAGCCCCCTTTGCAGTAAAGAATGAATGAATGTTGAAGTTGAAAGTATGAACCCATTGATCTTCTGGCAGATCCGCAATGTCTTCCACCATCATCTGGTCTACAGCAAAGTTAGCCATCGGGTTCGTGAACATCGGGGCATTTTATCTCACAGGCTACATTGTTAAACAGAATATCCATAGCAAAATCGACTGCCTTTTTGCAACTGTCCACATCAGTCAAGTCTGTAGCAAAGTGGAGAAAACAAGATGTTTGCCATACCCTCATTGAACTGAGAAGTCATCTTGTTGAATTGGGGTTTGATTGAAAGAAACGTAAACCCAGTGAATAACGACGATTCCAAATTGTCACGCGAGGGGACTGGTGCGGTATTATCAATGTCTGGGACGCCATGTTCGACCGACCCCGAGACGCTTTGAACACGCACATTCTCTGTAGGTCAACATCAGCATGCTCAATATTCTAGTATTTGATACACGGCAGGCTCTATAGCAGCCTTTGCCACATGATTATCGTCCATACAGACACACCTAGCACCCTACCACTCTCGGAGGTAACTACCTTCTCGCAAATGCCATGATCCCAGCCGAGGATAAAATATCAAGAATTTCCCAAAACGCCGTTTGTCCTCCTCCGTCTTACATCTCGCCACCTCGCTTACAAGGCAATTGCGCCTCTTCGATTCTCTCGAACGTGGAGCATTCCCTGTAGACCGCAGAACACGAGGAACCCCTGGGAAACCGTTAGTACCCATACTGGAAATGTATCAAATTGCGATGCCACTGAGGGAGAGCTTCGTAGGTTCGAATTGTTGGTGTTGGTATCGGTAACGTACGATGTACACAAAGACGGCCGTGAAGATGGTGCCAGAGATGGTCTTGCCATCAGTCGGGTCGTTGACGCCGCCGACGAACTCCTCGTGGCCAGTCCGGTAGAGGCTGGCAATGACGGTGAGAATAATGATGGCAAAAACCGAAAGGACGGTGCTGTGGAATCCAGAGTTAGCTATCTTCGAGCTCCTCCCTGCGGTAGACGCGGCCCGGCTCCGTTTGCGCGGATCCGAGTTTCAAGGCGGACGAACCACGACCAGGCTTGAAAAGCACTAACGACGGGCTTCATCGTGGGCAATAAGGCGTGCAAGTGGACGCACGCGGTTCGGGTACTGTAGGGCTGGCGGTTATCGAATTGTTGTGGATACTACGCGATCAGATGCTGTCCGAAGCTATCTCCAGCAACCAGCAACGCAACTCCCTGCGCCATGCGCCACGAGCCTGCGCCCTGCACCAGCCATGTTTGCCTCAAAGACCAGGTGTCAACATCGGCTCGCAACAGCCGCAGCCGCGCGCCAAACCCGTGCAGACGAGCCACAGCGCCAAGCCACGCTAGCTGGGCTTGGCATGTATAGCGTCGTAGATCTGGCGGTTACTTCGAGGTCAATTCCAACGTGAAGATACTACGAGTAATTCGTACATGATCGTTTGCATGTGTGTACGTATTGTATGTATATGGGTTCGTATGTATATGTTGGTTTTTTGTGCTTACATGCCTGTCCATAGGTAGTAGTAGCAGTAGTTTGTATTAATTCTGCACTTGCAGACGCCATACTCTCCGAACGCTGATGGACATTGGGAGCTAAAATTAGCAATGTTTGTGACTTAGTAATACTAGTACTACTACTTCGTAGTATGTGCGGTATAACAGGGAGTAATGTGTAATGTGTAACAGTGCCCAACGGATATTATTTGAAATGAGTACGGAGTAGTAGTACCACTACTACCTCGCACTCGCACGGCGAACTTTCTGCCGAGTCGGCGCTCCGTAAATCGGGGTGCGCGATGCGTGTGATGTCGGGGAAGGGGAAGCGTGAATACACGGACTCAGCAGCGGGTGGATGGCGATTTTGATAGTACGAAGTACACCTGTTCACTAATGGTGGTATTAGCCGAACCAAAAAAAAATGACGAACGGATCTCAGTAGTAAGGAATAGGAGGGAAATGGTACGAAAAGATGATTCGTTGAACTGCTAGTTGTTTGCACGTCTGTGCGCAATCCGTGTCTGACCCTGACTATCAAAGCACATACTAAAACCGTTTCGAACATATTGGCTCTGATCCCTAACGCCTGAATCCTTTTCAGGCGCCCTGAATTTTTCATAAAAGACAGGCTATACTTAAATTAATAGGGATCTGCAGCATAAAAGTAGGAAGTGACTATCCTCCCCTGTAAACAATATATCGAGCTAGCAGGGGACTTGCAGTATCGCCAAAATGCCTGCAAGAGGAATAGTTGCCAAGGAAATTGTTAAAAAAAACGAGAATTCTACTCCGTACTGTTTTTCGTCTAAATGAATTCAGGCGGTGGCAGCGCCTGAATTCACTCTAACCAGGACATTTCATTTAATTTCTATTTATCTAGTAATACTGTTATAATATTTATTAGCTGGCTATTACTATATTTATTTATTAAAAAATAAAAATAAAAATATAATAAATTTATTTATATTATAATTAAATATTTAGATTAATATATCTATTAATGTTTCTTTATTATAAAATATTATTGCTTAATGTTTCTATAAGCTTTTAATTTGCTATTTTGATGCTGAAAGATGGCAGTGTTTTTTTTTTAGAATATCTACGAGTAGGTATTTGTTTGTTGTTGTACGAAGTAGGTCGGCAGGCTGTTTAATTGGCTTTTAAGTGGAGACAGTACATTGCAATTGTACCCGCTAGTTCTAGGAGCAGATGTATGTACCTTTTTCAGTCTGCCTGAAAAAAATTCAGGCGTTAGGGATCAGAGCCATTGACGTCAGATACGATTATGGACGGATTACTTGCCTGGCCTTTTTTCATTCCATTCTTTTTTCGGCTAAGAAGACGGGAGTATGAATTGACGGAAGTACTCGTACTAATACTACTAAGAGTATTAGAGATAAGAGTGTGCCATTTTTGGAGTCTCTATTCGTCGGATGTACAGCCTCCGGCCCTAGAAAGAACTTAGACGCTCCTCTGGAAATTCGGCATTTTGACGCAACCACTATTAGCGTGGCCATGGCCATGCCCACCACCCACTGTAGCGTTGGGCGCCTAGCTAGATTAAGCCCCTACAACCCCCAGAAATAGACATGAGGCGCAGCGAGACAGGCAACCCTTGTCCGTGATGTTTTGGTGGCCAGCGTCGCATTACGGAGCAGACAATATGGCCCCCCGCGAGGCTGGACCAGTCAGACACGGGCTTGGGCCGCTTTTTGGCGAGGTAGCGCTGATTGGCGAGTCGCATCATCACCCTATCACCAACTAAGGAGGCCGTTTTGCTTTAGTGGCTTGGACGGAAATGATGATGGCCATGTTACTTCGTACTCATAGGCATTGGGCATTGCGAGAAGTATAAAGACAAGGCACGTATCCGCGTTTTGGTGCGAGGTCTAAGTTGGTGAATCAGAGAAACAAACAAACCCAAACTACCTAAAACAAACCAAAACAAACCAAAACGCACAGATCGTTGAACAGCAAACGGAGAGCCGCATTTTGTCTCACCTCGCTACAGAACCGTGTTCCAGGCACAAAGGTACCAACCAGGTAGGCACATCCAATATCCCTTCTTTCTTATCCGGGTAATAATTGTTACCTTTCCCTCACTCACCATCCTCACCATCTCATATCCGTACATCCCCAAACTCACATCTTCTTTCTCACCAGGCCGCCATAACCTTACCACCACAACATCGTCTATTCTACAAAGCATTTCTCAGTCAACATGCGTTCCCAAGGAATTCTGGCTCTTGTTTCAACGGCCCTTGTGGGCTCTGCCATGGCGCAGGAAATCCCTGCCTCGCAGATTGCCCCGACGGTCTCCAACAACCCTTCCAACGTCGTCTACAAGGCCACTCTGCCAGACAAGCCCTTCTTCGCTCAGGCAGCACTTGAAGGCAACGTCAGGGGCTACCTCTCTGGCGTGGGCGCCCCTGATGGCAACGGCGTCAAGTTCACTCTGAAGGTTGAGAACCTCCCCAAGGTCAACCAGCCCTTCAGTAAGTTTCCCCTCAGGTCATCATGAAGATTACCGAGCAGTTGTTAATCGTTGGATACAGTCTGGCACATCCATGCCAACCCTGCCGTTGATGGTAACTGCACATCGACTGGCGCACACTTGGACCCTTACAATCGCGGAGAGACACCCCCCTGCGATCACACGCATCCTGCCTCATGCCAGACTGGAGACCTCAGTGGCAAGTTCGGCGGCATCACCAAGGATCCTTTCACGCTCGAGTTCGTCGACCCCTACTCATCGACACAACCCGGTACCCCAGCCTTTTTCGGAAACCGCTCGTTTGTCATTCACTACGCCAACAAGACGCGTCTGACTTGCGCCAACTTCGCCAAGCTGTATGACAGCGGGTCCCATGGACACAACTCAACCGCCGTCCCCACCGGTGTCTCAACTGTCCTTCCCACTGGCACTGGTGGCCCTGGCAAGCCTAGCTCGACGGCGCCCTTTCACAGCGGTGCCTCACTAAACTCCATCTCCATCTCCCTGATGGGCGGTGCTGTTGCCGCAATGATGTTGGTGCTGTAATGATTGTACTATCTTCGAGAGGGGTGATTCACTTGCTGTAATAATTCAATTTTCATACAAAAGTCGGGGTTGGCGTTCTTAATGGACACGCATGGACACGCGTTTAATGATAGATTATGCTTAGCGTTCGAATAAACATCTTGCCACTATTAATGAAGAATGTCTCCCGTAATTTGTTAGTGAAAGCTCAGAGCAGCAAGGGAACATGGCGAAGCTGATTATGTCCCCGTGATTGAATTGATATGCAAGCCTTCAACGATGCGGCTCGTCCAAAGCAAAAAACGCTCTGCTTGCTAGACCGTCTGCCATCATCATGGAGGCTACAACGCTGTCCCAATCTTTGGTTCGAAAACAATGGGAAAAGTCCAGGGTAAGCAAGCAAGCGAGCGAGCGAGCGTTGGGAGAGTGAATTACTAAGATCTGATAGGGCATTTGGTATATATTACAAGTAGTAATACTATGTTGCACTTGTGTTACTTCAAGCAGGCTGAGCAGTGAGGGCCAATTGCTCACCATCTGCCGTCACCACCTTGACAGCTTCACGTGATTCATCCCACTATATGAAGATTCACATCACAGTTGAACGACATCCAACCTTTCGCAATAGTTTTTTGAATGTGCAAGCGAAGGAGCTGAGCCCTCCTCGCAAGACACATGCATGATCGCCTCATCTGTATTTGATTAGCTTCATCTCACGCCGATTTCTTTTCCTTTTCTTTTATTTATTTATTTTGTATTTCTTCCCAATCGTACGGCGCATGCCAGCTCCAATCCCCCCACCTCCGCTCTCCAGCAGAAGCTCTTGGCAAGCCCAATTCCTCGCCATCGCATCGAGCGTCAAATACTGCATTTATGGCATAGAGGCTTCGACATCAGGCTAACCATGGCGAAGAAGAAGAGCAAGCAGCCCTCTGGGGAACAGCGAGTGCAAAGCGACGGGGTCCAACCTGGTACGTCTGTGGCTACGACGAAGCCGTCACAAACGGCATCCAACTCAGCTTCGAAAAAGTCGCCCAAGTCTTCCAAGACAGAACCAGCTGTTCCCCCTCCTCAGTCGCCGCTGGTAATATCTCGCAACAAGTACGTATCCTGTATCCCCCCTCCATTCCTCAAGCGCAAGTACTTTGCAGCATTTCGAGTGTCTGTCTCTGTTAGCTAACCTCGAACTCCAAGGCATTGGAAATATATTTCCTCTTTTCATGGCCCATGGCTTCAAATACCCCTCGAAATTCTCGAAACCATTGCCAATATAAACTACAACACCCCACGCCCGCGTCCAATCGATCCCGCCGTCTTTTTCGACCTCGTCAAGGTTCGACGACTCGTTGATGAAGCAACTAACCTCGCCGTGAGGGCCGCCAGTGACATTGCCTCATCGACGTTGACCAATGTCAATGGGAGCTTCTCTGGCTCGTCGTCAACGAATTCCGCAGGAACGCGAGGTCCAGGCCACGGCGCAAAACTTAGCAGGGAACGAAAGTTCCGGATGAGAGAGCAAGCAAGCCAGAAGCTTGGGCGCGCATTTCGTCTAGATGAAATCGCCTGCAGTGTCGCAACAATGCAAGGCGCATCGCCGCTAGAGGAAGTGGGCAACCTCGTTTTACAGCGCAATCCCAATGATCCAGACGCGAAATACGTACATTTTTTCCAGGAAAAGATACCGTCAAGGCAGCTGGCAGAATCGACCAGTATTCGACCCTTGACTGAGATTTTATCTGATCGGCCAGGTGAGCCAGAAGCCCTACGAACGCGCGCAACCGTCAAGGTCTTCAAGGGAGACTTTGAGGGTGCCATCGTCGATATAACGCATGCGCTCTCAGTCGCTCGGCTTATTATGCAGTCCCACAAGTCGGATCAGGATAGTATGCAGTTGCAAGAGCCTCAACGCACTAGAAAACGACCGCCCTTTGTGATCTTGGCTGAAAAGGATCAGCCAAGTAGTTTTGAAACCCAATTGTTTTTTCATCGAGCATCGGTGTACCTGACTCTAGCTTGCCAACATGCCATAGAGGGCATGCCAAATCCTGAGCCACAGGCTGGAGAAGCTGCTTCTAACGGCGGCGATGACAGACCCTCCGAAATGGAATCGAATGGCATCAGTATTTCTGACTCGGACAAGGAAAGACCGAGAAAACGGCCCGAATCGCGCAGACTGGTCAAGGTGTTTGCCAGACGCGCCATTAAAGACTACCTAGCGTTCATGTCACAGTTTGATTACTCGCCCAACCTTCCGGTCAAGATTGTCAAGGAGTTCAACGACCGACTGAATATCGCGGCGAATGGTTTCCGCAACTCCAGATCCTTTGATTCGCACAACCATGCGGAACCACATACTGTGTATGCCCTGCCTGAGCTCTTTACCGCTGGTGCCCCCCCTGACCTTCCGCGATACCCACCTGAGGATATAGTAAAGGTTTCGTATGGGCCTCCGCCTCCACCTACTTCTTGCGAATGGGCGACCTTTCATCCTTTGCTCACAGAGGCGCTCCATTCATTTCTATTGGCTCACTGTCTTGCGCAGACTCCCACCAAGGAGCTCCAGCGTCACGCTTACATGGTCGCCCGCCTAGTTAGACTGTCAGATGGTTATCCCGTGTTTCAATCGAGCAGGGCGCCAGCACGATCTGACTGGGTTGAGATCCTCCGCCGCGCCGAAAACTGGTTGCAGCTTGATTCCCACTGGGACGTT
Organism: Hypomyces perniciosus; assembly: GCA_008477525.1. Classification (NCBI taxonomy): domain Eukaryota; kingdom Fungi; phylum Ascomycota; class Sordariomycetes; order Hypocreales; family Hypocreaceae; genus Hypomyces; species Hypomyces perniciosus. The sequence continues at coordinate 2,493,140 of SPDT01000006.1, forward strand.
TTATGCGTACCGGCGCCGCTCCCGACCTTTGAGAATGAGTTTGAGAAGTCGTCAGCTTCTAGGCCGACCCGCGCTATCACGGCTGGTGGTCCGGCCTTTCATAATGAGGGAGAGGAGCGGCGCAAGGGGCGTATTCGCGAACAGGCCATCCTGGATGCCCTGGATGACGAGCGCGTTGTCGATGAGGCTTCTTTTTGCGCCGCCATCAAGGCTCGAGAAAAGCGTGCAGAGCAGGACCACAATCTTGCCACGGCCAAGGCCACCAATGGCTCCGAAGCACCGGCCATGAACGATGCTGCCCTCGAGGCTTCTTTGAAGCGGCGGCCCGCCGACGATGGTAAGGAGTGTCCCATACTCACGCAGAGAGCCACTGCGATTTCAAGGTGGGTGTGCGAGGCCCCTGTCGTGGCGGGCACAACGAGGCGCAAGAAGCGGACCAAGAAGGTCGGTTCAAAGGCAGAGGATGTTGACGATGTTGAGGAGGGCGTCGACAAATTGGAATTGGAGGAGCCCACTGAGGTGTAGGGAATAACTTGTCTTCTCTTTTTTCTTTTTGTTATGATGTTCCTGGAAATTTGAACAATGGCGAAATATCTCGCCTATGGTAAGGTTTTATGTAGGTCAATCAGTGTGCAGGCGCATCGCCATGATTTCTGGAAACTCGGGTCGACACTCATTCGTGTCGTGCCTCTCTCTATCTTAGCTCAAGTTTGCTTGGGGAGATGACAACGTCGGTAGCAATTTACTGGTCTCCTTTACTCTTTGAATTTTTCCACCGTCTACAAAAGACCTGGCTGACTGGGTATAAGATAGCGCGTGAATGGATTCTGCGTCAAATGCCACCCTCAACTCCCAGGTATGAGAAATACGAGCATAGTCCCATCTTTCAAGACCATTTCCAACAACCTTCTAGAATACGACATATCCCAACGCTACAATCATACTCCAAAACCATCAAGAGGGAGGCTTAATACCACCTCCCGCTCGCATTGCCGTTGGCATTCAAGAACGCATCCATGTCGCCAACGCCCTCTGTTTCCAATACATTCATAAGCTCTTGTTGTTGCGAGTGTGATAGACTGCCATGTCTGCCAGGTAGGAAGCCAAATTGCGGACCTCCGAGTTCTGCGGTGATGTTATGAAGACCCAGTCCGTGGGCGGGGCCGTCGCCAAATCCTGGGGTCCCTGTCATAGCCTCGTTGAAGTAGTTGCTGGATACGAAATTGTAAGGTGAGATGAATTGCGGTGGAGGTGTGAACCATTCGGACATTGTTGTAGCGGTCGGCGGTAATGGCCGTTGCGGAATGGACTGGGGCATTCGCTGCTCGGGGTTCTTGTGCACTATGATTGGCGTTTGTAGGACGCTCGGCGGCATTCCAGGGGTTGACAATGTTGTACTTGGTGAAGTTGTTGCTAAATTCGACTGGGCAAGCGACTCGGGAGGCGTCGGTGAGTGATTCGACATCTGATCCATCGCAGCGTGTGGAGGAGGGTCATCGGGCGCAGCCTCACCCATGCCGGTACCGTCTGGAGGGAAGTAAGAGAACCGGCGGCTGCTGTTGTCAGTAGCCGGATTGCAGAAAATCGAGTTGGATCGGAAGGTCGGCTGAGGGGGTGGGAAATTGGAATCGAAAGTATATGTATTCATGGATTCAGGCCCAGAGTTGAAAACGTAACCAAACTGAGGTGGGTTAAGATAAGGGACTGGTTGCGATGAGCATTGGTGATAGCTCTCAGTTGGAGACTGCGTCTCACTAGCTGGCGGAGGGCTTGCGAATGTGAATGCCGGTTGTAGTTCGCTTCCAGGCCTTGCATCGTAGCTTTGCAAGCACGCCTTGGAGAATATAGTATAGAGTTGTGAAGTAGAGGCAGTGCCTGGCCAGCGCTGTGCACATCGATCCAGACACTCCAACGCTATATTCACCAGTTCCTCCACTTCCTCTCGAGGGTGGGCTTCCCGCACTCCTGGGTATGACGTGGTCCACAGTAGAGTGCTCAAGGATACATTCAAAGTCAGAAGGAATATCCATGAAATGTCAATCGTACCGCTTCCCAACTGCTGTTCTGATATTTTTATCACCGCAGCCGAGGAATCGTAGCAAATCTGAGCGGCGCGGGGCGATGGCTGTGGCAATTGAGGAGAAGGACGATACATGAGGGTCCTTAGTTGGTGATAATAGCTCGTAAACCTACCACATCTGTCAGCACGAACCAGTCTCTCAACATTAGCACAGCTACTTACCAAATCTTGGCCCAAGGCTCGTCCTCTGGCGATGCATCTAGCCAATCTTTCAGCCTCCTCTCCATTCCTTGGAACCAAGGGTGCAAGTCATTTCTGGGTTCTGGCCTCTTTGTCTCGTAGAGGGTTCTCTTGATCTCAACTTGGGGCTCTCGCATCTTGTAAAGGTGTATGTTCAAAAGCTTCCGGGAGCATGGCGGGCCGAGTTGGATCCCATTAGGTGTGATATTCGCGTCGTCAACAGTCGAAAAAAAATTCACATTCATCCTTTCATCACTGGTAGCGAAGGCACTGGGCCGGCCCATATGATAAGCCAAACCAGTTTCCATCATGGCAACTGTCCAAGCCAGACGGCGGCGCATATCGATGGTCTGATGATTCAAATTGTAGCCCGCGGTAATTGTCTTCTCATCCGTCAAGCCCTCCTGCTGACAGATTCTTGTCGCGAGGCCGATGACGTAGTATATGGGCGTGCGTGTTGGGGTGAGCAGTGAATACTGTCCAATGAGTACGAGACATTGTACCGTTTTCAGGTCTTTCGGACGAATAATGTCTTCGACAACCCGCATTGCAGCCATGTAATATGAGTCTGCCAAACCAGCGTATTGTACGTCTAATTTCTGGAGACTTACGGCAATGACCATGCGGAAAAGGAAGTTCTTGTACGGGTCGTTATCACCATCAAAGACAGCCTCCACATCGGCCTGGAACACCTTCTCATGGATTACTGGCCAGTAGAATTGAGCTACTAGCATTAGCTTTGCCTATCCAGACAGACAGTATGGACGAACAACAAGCTCACCTTTCTTGAAGTAAATCTCAATCAGTTTGTATGCCACGTCCCGCGTGGGGAGGGTTTGAGCTGGGTGCTCACTGACTCTTGGCCAGTTCTTTTTGCTGGTGGTGCTAGACCCAGTCATCTGAATGGATTGCATGCGAGCCTTGCTCCTAGCGCGGACCTCGGGAATGAGGTCAGAAATCTTGTTGGAATCGGTGAATCGCTTTGCCTCCGCCATGAGCAACCGGGTCATGGCGATACCACTCGTGGGCCCTAAATATCGGGGTGTATCGTCATTGGGATTAAGGCGAACCATGCCTCCTGGGCGCACCATATCCTCGCTCGTGGGAGGATGATCGCCATCCTCGTCAGTATACTGGCTAAGCTCAGCCTCGAGTATCTTGACTTTGTCTTGCAGCGCAATGACATATTTGCGGTTGATTTTACGACCCCTTGCGGTATCAAGATACTCGCATATAGATCCCGATCTCTCGCAGGGGAGGCAACGGGGCAGCGTAGGGTCGCATTTCGTTTTTCTCTAGAGGGGGATTGACGATTAGCAGAGCCCTGGAAGTGGCGTGCGCGAAGCACGATTGGGCGGGGTAAGTTGACATTGAGCATACCTGGCGACAGCGGCAACATGCAGTCAAAGTGTGAGCAACGCGATGGCCAGAAGGGGATTCGCCGTCCGAGAAGTCATCCCGGGTTTGAGGCGCTCTCCGCGGCTGGGCAAAGGCCTGGGTTGGACGGGGAGGGACGGTTCCCAGGCCCTGTCGGAAGATGTGTGCAGAGTCCATGGGGTTTGGTCTGGTATCGCGGGTATCAGACAGCCAGCTGTCCCTGTCGCGTTGGCGGTACGACTTGCGCACGACCGTCGCCTCCGTAGAAGGGAGAGATTCGGGGTCGAAGGAGATGGCACTCGTCTTGATTGAGCCCTAGATGTCGGGATATAGATACGGCGTGGTCGCTTCGATGCTCAAGACACTGTTCGTTCGACAACGACGTGCGTGATGGTGATGGTGATGGTGATGGTGATGGTGCGAGGCTAAGGAACCAACACCAACGCAAAGTCTCTCATGACTGAGAGAACACGGTTTCAGACTGCCGACTCGACTCGACTCGACTCGGACACGACGAAGATGCAAAGAACGGAAGAGTGTGAGAGAAGACGGAACAGGACTAGTATAGCCTTGCTGGATCGCGGGGCGGCAGGGGGGGCAAACGGGCGGGCGTCGCAAAGATGGCTATTTCACATGGGCCAGAGCTAGAACAGGCCAGAACAATAAACAGGCCAGGGGCGAATTGGCAGAAGAAGCGGGGCTTCTGAGGTGCGATATGGATTCACCGAAGCGGAGCAATAGTACGATCGGAGTAAGCACAGGGAAAAGTTTCAAACGTCTTTGCCGATACGATGGCGCGATGGATGCACTCTGTACCTACCTTTAGTATGTCAGGTTTGCTGCGAATGAAGATTGTGTGCAACTTGATGATGTGCCATGCCTTAGTAAGCTATTACTAGGCAGGTAGTAGTAGTCGTACTCGTAGTGCTTGGCCCAGCAGATTGGTACCTATACGGAGAGATAAGGTTGGATACAATAGTACTAACTACGGTAGTACCTAGTGGTAGACCCGCTAGGGCAACTCCCGCTACGCCTAAGAGAGCCTCAAAGGGCGCTGACAAGGCCACTAGAAAGACTGCTGTAGATTGTTGGTTTGCAGAAGGAATCGCGGGGCCTCGATCGACAACGGGGGTGGAGCAGAGGTAGGAGGAGCAAGATGCTGGAACCCAATTGCGCTGCTCTCTAGCAAGCTTGGCAAGGCGTCTTTTGGTCTGACCCTGATCCTAGCCCAGCTCAGGATGATCGGTGCAAAACCCATACGTGGCAGTCAGTGCAACAGTACGAAGTATGGAGTAATTAGTACCTACTGCTAGTCGGCGTACTAATGTACCTAGTAGGTAGGGGCAAAAACCAGTACGATAATATACGGTGTATCTACGAAGTACGAAGTAATAGTTGGTGATGGTTTTTTGTAGAGACTATCTATAATTTACTATTAAAGTTCTCGGTGGACTTGGTAAATCTCTGAGACAAATTACCACGTAATAGCCAATCTGCAGGGACAGAGGCTGAAGGATATTACTACTACATTCCAAGTACATACTTCGTATTACTATATATATAATTCGCCACGATGGAGCTTGATGGAGGCAGCACATGTTTCTATGATAGGTCAGACAGTCGGGCCGGCCCTTCGGTCGAAGCACTCTGTTTGTCTTTGCATATGCAGTAACGTACGTACGAAGGAAAATATGGTCAGAACGAGCACCGCTCCGTGCAGTTACTCCGAGTCAAGTATTTTACAATATTTACAAAGTATAATGTTGTGTGAAGCCAAATGAAAGCCACAGCGTGAGTATATATACATCCAGCATCAGTAGCTAGTTCTAGTACCTGTACGGAGTAGTCTAGTATACTAAGGCAAAAAACGCACATCACAGAGGTACTGTACATCGAGAGGAACAGCACAAGAGTCCTTCTTCCCTCTTCTTCTATATAATACCACCTAGGTAGGTTGCGATGACAACATGTCCGTCCGAACTTGGATGTTTCAAAAACACACCAGACATTCGACGGCGCGGCACGAGACATCTCCAAAATTGAAGGCTAGACGGCGCTAAAATCGTGGCTGGACAGTGTTGGGATCCATACGGAGGAGGGAGCCCTCTCTCACTGCTCAGACACAGACAGACAAACAGACAGACAGACAGATAGACAGACATCCAATCCACTACACCCAAAGCGATAGCGATTTGATCTGACGCTTTTGGATCGCGACTCGGACATACTAAGAATCCGCAAAAATCTATCCCCTCGACTACTCCTCCTTTGCTTCAACAGCAGAGAGAGGGCTGAACGCTGCGCAATCAATCGATGAGCGATTTGGGTCTCTCACAATAAACAGCCAGCCCAGCAATGCCCCGCAGCAGCTTCTCTCACACTCCCCTCCTCAGGGTCTCGCGGCCAGTATCAGCCTGCTCAAGATGTGAGTTGCTCATATGCACATGCACCCATGACTGGACTCGATACATGTAAAGCTAACCATGTTTCCTTCCAGGTCGAGCTGCCAAGGTCAAAGTAAGCTGCTTCTCACTTCTCACCTTTCATCCTGTGCTGCTCCCTAACATCCGCCTCCTCCACAGTGTGATGGCAAACTCCCTGCCTGTACCGCCTGTGAGAAGGCTGGTCGCGAGAACGAGTGCTCTGCCGCAAACGATCAGTTTGCTAGAGGCAAGGAGCGGAGGTAAGCTGACAGACACCATTCCGCGCGATCCGATGAGTACTCATGACAAATGACGACAGCTATGTCGCCGCCCTTGAGCTCCGCATAGAGAAACTCGAGAGGCGCATTTCATATGCCAAATCCCGCAAGGCTTCCGTGGCCCTGCACGACCCTGACGCCTTGGCAACGGCTCAGGTCGACAGGAGAGACTCCCTGGCATCAATCCGCGCGGCAATCCATCGCAAAGCGGCCAGGAGCCGTGAAAACTCAGATGTCAACTCATTGGTTTCTGACTTCGGCTTCCTGTAAGAGAATCCCATTAGGCCCTCATAGCCACCCACCAGCTTGTTAACGCTCCCCTTTGCAGATCCGTCAACGCAACCACGATGGATTTTGAATCGTCTGTTCTCAACATGACCTTTGCGAGGCTAGTCCTGGCCGCCGTAACAAAGGATAGTATTCCGGACTCTCCCGGAAGCGATCTGCCTCCAAAGCAAACTGCCAATGCCATTTTCCACCACTTTATGAAGAATGTTTACCCTCTCTTCCCGTGTTTCTCGGAAACTTCAGCTCTAAACATACTGAACGACGTCTACCAGCAAGATCATCGGGTTACCATCAAAGACTCCGATTATTGGCTATTATACATGATACTCGCCATTGGGTCAATAGTGCAGAGCCAAAGGACACATGATGAATATTACACCAACGCCGTCGATTTCGTTTCTAGGGCATTGGTCTACGCAGATCATGCATTGACCCCCGGATACGTCACTCAAATCCAATCCCTACTCTTATTGACGCAGTACGCCATACTTGATCCAGCACACTTTGACAGTTGGCTCCTTATTGGCTTCACTGCGCGAGCCATTGTCGACCTGGGTTTTCACCAGGATCCCCCATTATCCTCTATTGCAGACCTTTCTGCACTTGATATGCGCAGGAAGATTTTTTACTGCACATATGCTCTCGACCGGTTTGTCAAGCCATTTGTTCCCCTTTTTCTCCCTTACATATTGATCTATAGACGACTAACTCGCAACCAAGGTCAATAAGTATGGTTCATGCTCGAACCTTCTCCTTCACTGACGATACTATCCATGTTGCCTTCCCGAATATGTCCAGTATTGATCAGAGACCGTCCGAGTCCGAGTCAATTACAGGCCCACAATCTGCTGATCCCGGTCTCTTGCTTTTTCAGCTTCGCCGGGCACAGTCGTTCTGGTACCAAGAACTGTATCATGCAGACTTGGGGCCTATTGCGGATTCTTCATCCTTTGTCTGGCAAATGTGCCTCGAAATGCGAGAATGGGGAGAATCACTTCCCAAGTCACTTCCACCCGAAATACGACAAATGTTTGAACAAGAGTTGAGATACAGCTATGTTTATTGCATCGCCCCTTCGGTCAGAGCTCCTCAGATTACCAACTATCACCGCACGCTCATTTTTGAGTATTCCCTAGCCTATCTCAAGACCATGCAGGAAATTGCCGAGGTCGGCCTCAATAGCGCATTCTACACGTACCACGACGCCTTAAAAGTGTACTTTATGGGCAATCAATTTGTCGCTGTGCTGCGAGATGCCGAAGACATGCTACTCTCCGGCCCGCCAGTGCCAATACCAATTTCACACCCCGGAACCGCACCGGCGCCACCCGTGCCACGGCCTCAGTTCCAGCCCGGACAACCACTGGAGGATAACCTCACCAGAAGCCTACGGTGCCTAGAGAGCGTGCCTCGGACACTGGGAAAGTATGGTGAGCGGTGGGAAGACGCTATGCTGCTACAGCAGAGCTTTGAGCATCTATCCAAGGATACGATTGAGAGACTGAGGAGGCGCAGACAGATGCACAATCTGAACGTAGAGCAGCCACCCGTCACATATCCAGCCAATGGCGGCTCAGCTCCTCCCATGACAATGCCAACCCTTGTTCAAAGCATGCAACAGCCGAGGGAGATTCGATGGGTTGGGGTCACGTCCTCGCAAATCATGCCTGGTGGTCCACATCATTGAGATGGTTGGTTGATTGAGTGACTCGGGCAGGTTTATGATTAGGGCGTTTTTCTTTCACATGGTGTTTTCACATGGTGCTTTCTGAAATGGCACGGCATGAATAGGGAGTGTAGATATATGGTTTGGATCATTATACCCGCCAATGAAAATCCTTAGCGACCGGAATATGGAAGCTCTGCATCTCAAACCACATACGTCTACTATTTAAGATCCCCTCAGTTTGTTGCCATTCTATCTCCCAGAGGATGCATACCTTACAACCGGGTTATTACAGTCAACGGTTAGCATTATTCTTGTAGCTTACAACCTCCCATGTCGTGTCTCTCTGCTCCGTAAATAATGGCCCCGTGAGTAATTTACAATTCAGCTTTGATATACGATCCGTCATCCACCATTTTTTCTACCAGTAGATGGGAGATGGCAACATCTTAATAATTTCCCTCCCTCCCTGCCTCCCCCCCTTTCCTCATCCCTCGCCGTGACGCCAGCCAGATTAGAAAGGGTGAAAAAAAAAACACAACACAATTAAAAAAAAAAAGACCTTGCAGTCCCTACCCGGTGGTTGTTTTGTTTTTACCGCCACAAACTTCGTTGCAACATAGATCCCAACGCATTCATCACGCGCGGCTTGACCGTCTTGTCTTTGCTCTGGATAGGCAACTCGTGAAGCCACTGCCTGGTGGTAGCCCCCGGCGCAGATGCACATGCTCCCACGGGGCTAGCAGGGACCTGGCACCGGCGGAGGCGTCTGCGTTGACGGCTGTCCCTTTGGAGAGGAGGGGGAGGAGAAGGACTAGACGAAGGAGGCTCTTGTTTCTGGTCCTGTGATGGCGCGGCAACGACTGGTTCTTCCTTGTCATCAGTGGCTTCCTAGACCGCTCGAATGTCTTGCAGGTGCAGATTCTTGGTCTGGCGGGGAAGCCTTCGGTCCCGTTCGTACAAGTAGCCGCAGTTGGCGCAGAGAGACTTTGGAGAAAAGCATCAGCATAAACGGAACTGTAGGTAGTCTTATCACGCTTGGAGGGAAACTTACCTTGGGCCCAGCAGGGCCATCTCGGACTGCCCAAACGCTCGTGCCCCATGTGCGGCAGTGTGAGCAGCGCCATGTCGTTCGCTCCGCGTCAGTCAAAGCACCTCCGCCTCCGTACCCGCCGACATCTGGGGTTCCTCGCCCACCAGGTGTTCCACCACGTGCGAGGGGACTGAGACTTCGGAAACGTCGTTTCTTCTTGGAGCGTTCGCCTCTACCCATTCTCTCCTCCTCTACTTCGGCGGCGAAGCCAAAGGGTGTGCCACCCAGCATGCCCGTCGTGGAGCTGAAACGTGCCGTCTCACGCCGTAACCGCCGAATCTGCCGCTCGCGATCGCCTTCTCGCTTTTCCATATCCTCTTTGCTAAGGAATTCAACCTTTGGTTCCCAGTCATCCGCCAAGTGATCCGGATCGTATCGCCAGCCGGCCTCCTGGCCCTGTGCAGCGTCGTTTGGCAGCTCTTGCTGTGTTCCACCCCATCCCCCTACCAGGCCGCCAGCCTCACATGCTTCTTTCTTTAGTCGAAGTACTGCTTCGTAAATTGCGTGTGTCATTGCTGGGATCCACTCGCCCGTCAATCCCAAATCAGCGCAGGTTACTTTTGCGAAGGCCTCTGCAGTACCGGGAGGGTGAAGAAGTGACCATTCGAATTTATCTGTGTAAAGCATCGATGAAAGGTTCAAGCTCAGATTGATGATGCATCGGTAGGTATCGTCCGGGTTGAAGTCGTCTGAGTCGGGCAAAATAGGCGTTGCCTCGGCAGTAACATCCGGTGCTTGGGACGTTTGTGGTTGTGGTGTTCCCTGGCCTCCAGTTTGTGCAGGCGTGTCTGGACGTGACACAGCCCTTGCGAAAGAGGCCGGGGAGTCATCCCGAGACTTGAGTGATGTGCCGGGCTTTGGGGTTCCGGCCGACGTTCCATTCGCGCCAGCATTCGTAGCTTGGTGTGGTGCTGGGACATGCTGTTCCGAGTGGAAAAGAGGATGAAGGGCAACGCCGGCGTATTCTTCCAGCTGTGTCCGGATTTGTTTGCTGATTTCCGCAACGACGGCGGGTCGATTTGGAAGATCGAGATCTTGCGCCAGAGTCTGCGCAAATTGATCCGTTGTGATGAGCGTTTCGTGGAGATTCCAGCAAAAGATATCCCGTAGCTTGTAAGGCACCGTCACCTCCTGCTGGCGGTACTGAGGTAGGGAGATGTCAACTGAATTGGGGTTTGGAGCTGGGAATGGAGGCGGTGGCATGAAGGATGGAACGTCCAGGTCAATGCGTATTGGTATCAATGTCAAGGGGAGATTGGCCTGGGCAGCGTTCTGCTGGTCACTCCTCACAGAGCGGCTCTTCCCCATCCAATCGCGCCATATGCCTTGGACCTCGACTGGTGATTTGGTTTCCTTGCCTGCCTTGTCAGCCAAGTCTTGTCTGCTGGCCGAGTCCTCCTTGCGCAAGCTCCGCAGGCCGGTCGGGCGGCGTCTGGTATCGTCGCTATCATCGTCCAAGTCATCGAATCCATCCTCGGCGTAATTGATGATGGTCGTCCCTCGCTTGGTGGTGCGTGAGATGGGCCCTGACGGCGCACTCGGCAGGACGGGCGTCAGAAGGGAGTTGTTGTAGGAGCGCAGTCGCGGCGCATATGTCGACAGGAAGGCCTGGGGTTTTGATCGTTCCATTGTGTGCTTCGTGGGACCGTGCTGGTCATTTCATGCTGGCGCAACAAGGGAGCAAGCAGCACGCTTGGTACGCGCAAGTTGGAATCCCCACGTCGTCTGCCTGCAAGGGAAAGAGGACAGCCTGCTAGGCGGCCAGAACAGATACGCCAGCAATCACTCAAAGGCGTGAAATGTGATGCTTATCGCTGAGGCGGCAGAGTCGAGGAAACGGGATAGTGCTGTGTGGAGTGGATGGGGCGGTTCGTTTCGCCAAAGGTCGCGACTCGTGAATGGTGGTTTTCTCGATCGCGTCGATGTCTCGCCCAAAAATTGGCGGGCTTTCCTCTGCGCAAACATCGAGGTTTCCGATTATGTAAGCGGGTGGATTGTGGGTGTGGACTGTGGATCCTCGAAGTCACCCACCTAGAGCTACCCTGGATAATCAAGATTTTCACGCCATCCTGACATCAAATCCAACAAGCGGCCGTGTGGCTCAATGGCAGAGCGTCTGACTACGATAAGTAAATCAGGAGGTTGCAGGTTCGACCCCTGTCTCGGTCAATGTTGTTCGTCTTCCACGCCTTCTGGGTGTTGAAGATAATCTATTTTTGCACTTCGCTCATATGTGCTGCTTTGAGTTGATACGAACATAGAAATCGAGCAGTGCAGTGAGAAGGACAGGTTGATGGGAGAACTGCCACCTTATTCTTTTTTTCTCCCACATATATAGTCCATGTGTTTTATCGGAGACGACACACAGAGTTGTTGTTGTTGCCAGACAAGGCTTACACATGACCAAACCAGTTAACTTGCTTCGCTCTTCTTCTCACAGGGACACCGACAAATGAAATATTCAAATATTCACAATATATTTTCCCCAGGGTCCATGAGCCCTCATATGTCTCTCTTGCCTTCTTGCCTGATATAATATGGCTGGAGGCTATAGAGCAATGCAGTTTGACTTTGTGCCAGTGATGCAATGCAGCCTCAGTCTCCATTGAAGCATCTTAATAACGTTTGTAGTTGCATTGGGTTGCATTAGGAGAAATAGACATTACTATTGAGTGATTTTCTGCAACGGCAGGACCTGTGAATCTGCTCTGCTCTTCCCCAAACCTGCACTCAGGACCTAATTAGGTTGACGAGGTTCGCAGCTGCCTCGTTCAGTTGATCAGGTGCCTGTCAGCTGAGTTCTCACACTCTGTGTTGTATTGTGTTGTGTTTTGTTTTGTTGTTCAACTTCTCTCTTCTCTCTCCAATCACTCTGAAGCTCCAAAGTTCACTTCTTCAACTGCTTCTCGCCATCTGCCTAATCAACTCTTGATCAGACTTTCCGTCACCCAGCTTGCCATCTCTGCCAACACACAAAGCAAAGCAAAGCAAAGCAAAGCAAAGCAAAGCAAAGCAAAGCAAAGCAAAGCAAAGCAAAGCAAAGCAAAGCAAAGCAAAGCAAAGCAAAGCAAAGCAAAGCAAAGCAAAGCAAAGCAAAGCAAAGCAAAGCAAAGCAAAGCAAAGCAAAATGCTGCTTCATCGGATACTCCCATTCCTCGTCCCCATCGTTGGTCTCTGCTCGGCCCAGTCCGAGGATCGCAGCCTCGCCTATGCAATGATCAACCAGGCACGCCAGGCTCAAAACATCCAGCCCCTTCTCTGGAGTCCAGACTTGGCGGCCTATGCCCAATTCTGGGCGAACCAGATGGCGAGTGGCCAGCAGCCCTTCTCTCATGCCCAAGGACAATATCGTCCTCAACAGGGAGAAACCCTCTTCGAATACCAATCCGGCCAGTGTGATACCAATTACGACAGCCCCCTACAGACTGCCGTGCGAACCTGGCTTTCCCAGGCCTCTCTGTTTAACGGCATGCCCATCACCACTGGTCACGAGCCTTGGCTGCATTGGTGTAAGTCTTCAAATCGCCTCTGTCAGTCAGAGAATGAATGATTCTGAAACCATTCGCAGCGCAATGCATGTGGTCCACAACCACCCATGTCGGCTGCGCTCGTGCCTATAGCATCTCTGACCCCTACAAGGTCTACGACGTCTGTCGTTTTTTCCCCGAAGGAAACATGTGAGAAACCCCCATCTCTTGGTGCGATCTGATTCTCCTGACACATGCTAACTTCCGCCTGGCTAGACTCGGACAGCGGCCGTTCTAATCATGTTTATCGCCTCGATAGGGGAGTATGCGAGTTGAGCAATCGAAATTCGCCAATTAGCCATCAGTTTATAGGCTTGTCGAGGGGGGCGGGGGTAGCATCCTCCACCAACATTTAGCTAGAAAATCAGAACCATTTTGCTCACTGTCATGATGATCTGACTTGGATGCGTGGTGATCCTGCTTCTCTGGCGTGTGCTCCAGTATTATATCAAGTGAGGCTACGAAGTAGTAACTTCGTAACTCGGGAGTTTCCCCAGTGCACGGGCCAACACTTATGTCCGCCACCTAGGTATGACGTGCATCTCGACCAATTCGCAAGTTTTTTGACGGCGATAGCTTCTTCTCTATATTCACAAAGACAACCAACCAACCATGGCCTCCAAAACGACGCCTCTACTCGCCCCATTAATGCGCCAGACTCTCCCAAGGACTCTGCGCTCAACTTCATCCTTCCAAAACACTCTACGCCACCCTCATCGCATCTTTGCGCCCTCATTATCGCCGTCCTCTTCCATCCTCCTCCGTTTCGCCCACTCAATCCCTCGCCCACCGCGCAACTATCCCTCCCCAAAGCCCACAGAGCAACAAGAACAAAACGAGGACACGCCATCCAATGAAAGCGACAGACCAGAGTTCAAAGGTCCAGCCTACTACCAGCTCTCCTTCACCTGCGTTCCCTGTGGCCACCGCTCGCACCACAACGTCTCGAAGCAAGGCTATCACTTTGGCTCCACGCTGATTACCTGCCCGAGCTGTCGCAACCGACATGTGATAAGCGACCATCTGAATATCTTTGGCGATCGCAAAATCACGGTTGAGGACTTGATGAGGGAAAAGGGACAGCTGGTGAAGAGGGGGAGTTTGGGTGAGGATGGGGACATTGAGTTTTGGCCGGAAGAGACCTTGCCGGGGCAGTCTGAAGGTGCTCCTGGTAAGACGGGGGAGACTTCATCATGAAAAGAAGGATTTCTGGAAATGCTGGTTTTGATGAGGACGTTTGGGTGGGAAGTGACATGACATACTATTTATTGTACGACTAGCTAGAAAGAAGATCGGCATGCACATGGCGTCAGGGATTGAGGATACCTTACGGAGTCGCCTGTTGGGACAGCATGGGGTATTAAAAAAGAAAAAAAGGGGACCTGGCTCGGCCCTGTACATTTTGGTCTATCTACACTTTTATAATATGGAAACCACCATGTAAACGCCCTGAAATGCATCTCCAACCAACCCCCAAAACGCCCTCGTGACTACATACTAGTATTATGGCTGTGTCTGAACTACCTACCACGACTTATAAGCTTGCCTCATAACCTTCTGCTCCTTGGATCTTATCCTCCTCCGCGCCTTGTTCTTCTCAAACCTCTTCCGCTTATCCCTGCTGTACTTCTCTGGCTGCGCTACCGCCTCGATCTTTCTCTTGCTGGACCGTTGCAGTCTTCGCGCCTTGACTTCGTTGCGGATGGCCACAAGCTGTCGACTGTACTCTGCCGTGCCGAACTTCTTTTGCAGCGAATCCATCATAATTTGTGCTCGCGTCTTGAGACCCTCGTGTTTCGTCTTGAACAGCTCGTCAGTGCTAAACGGTGCGGGAATCGACGGGTCCGTGAGGTTGTGCAGCGGTGTCAAGACCGTCTTGAGCGAATGTTGGAGTCGGTCTGTAGAAGATCTGCGACATATTGTCTCCAGCACCTCCATAGCCACAACCTTGGAAGTAATGGAGGTCGCAGTGGGGCGGATTTCCTTGCGCAGAATATGTGACAGTCGCCAAAACAAGTACTGCAGGTCCTTGGACTTCTGATCGCCATCGCCGTCTTCATCTTGCTCCTCAGGCTCGGATTCAGCATCCGAGTCCTCAGCATCTGAGTCTCCAACAGGAAGACGTGGGCCAAGGAAGATGAGGACTTGGCCAAGTTCGGATGCCAAACTCTCATCAACTTCGACGCGATTTAGAGCGCTAAGAGCAAGGCGGACAAGCTCCTCCACGTTGTCAGCATCCAGCGTGAGGCCATAAGAGCCTTCCACGGCTTGGCCTGCCGATGTATCGGCGCCGTGCTGCGCAAAGTCGGCGAGATATAGACTAATCAGCCGGATGGCAGCTAACTTCACCGGCGTCTCGGCGTGACCTAGGCAGAGTGGTAGCTTGGCCCAGAGTTCCTCTCTGTCAGCAGACAAGGTCTTCTCGGGGAAGACGGAAGTAAAGACTCGCACAACTCCGAGTGTGGCCTCAACAAGACCTCCATCCACATCACGAATATCTTCAGAGTCCAAGATGCTCGTAACCTTGGTGAACAAGAGCTTGAAATCCGTCTTGTTTTTTGATGCACCTTCATAGCATTCAAAGTAATTCCCAAAGAGTTGCATTGCCAGTTTGAGAACCGCAGAGTTCCCATCCTTTTCTAGCCACGATCGGAGCAAATTCAAGAAGATCTGAGCTCGTTCTCTGTCGGACTTGCGGAAGATCTCCTTGATCAACTCCCCAGCCGCAAGACGACACTTTTCGCTGTCGTCATTCGCAAGCACCAAGAACAAGGGGAGGAAACATGTTGCTGCCACCTCCTGAACGAATTCATCAGACGATTTTAAGAGCAGTAGATGTATGACTTCCATAACGGAAAGTCGGCCGCCTTCGCGATTGTACTTAAGGTTGGCGACTATGAAGTTGAGCTGCTTGCCCCATCTAGCTTTCTTTTGTGGGTAATCTCGGATGAAATGGAAGAAGGCACCTCGAGCCAGATCCCTCGTATCCTTGTCGTCATTGGTTATCATGACCGTGCCAACATGGTCCAAGGTATCGTACACTACTGCAGTCTCGATCCGACGGTCCAGCACTGATCGCAGGAAATTGAATGTGACATGCCGGTACAGTGGCTCTGTGAAGTCGTCCTTCAACTTGCCAAGGAGCATGTCAACGGCGGCATCTTTCACGACGATATCTCGCCGATCCCGAAGGACAACTGCCAACATTTTCAGGGCTGCTTGCGCGAGCTCCGTAGTAGTAGATGTTGACGTAGAAATGCTCTTCGTAGCCTCCTTCACCGCAACCTTGTAGATGTTTATGCCATCCTCGGTAGTGAATGGAACCTTGACAATGACTGCTAAGAGTCGGAACGCCGAAATCTTAACCTCATCCTCGCCATCTATTATGGAGTCACCAATAATGGGAAGGAACCCAGCTATGTTTTCAGGTGTTCGCAGACTGTCGTACTTTTTCCACATCGATCTGAGCATTTCCAAGGCAAATCGAACTAGCTTGTAGGTGTGCTTGCTCGTTTTGCCGCGCTCGCCGCTCTTTTTGGCACCTCTCTGGACAAGATATTTCCTTGTTTTGTAGTCCAGCTTCGGCTCCGCCTCTGGCTTCCGCGCGGTGTAAACCTCTTGAATAACTTCATAACAGAAGACAAGAGTATCGCGGCTCTCCGTTGCAGGATTCTGCAGGAGACCGGCTGTTATACGCGCCATCAAAGCATCAATCTTGCGCACTAATTTGAGATCAACCTTCTGCATCAAAAGAGACCGCAGAGGTCTGACAAGGTCGATGAGATTTTTAATCGATGCGTTCTTGGCAATGAGCTCCATCGAATCCTGGCTCTTACTGCTCTTGATTTCTTTCATCTGGCTGATATATCCTTCGGCATCTTTCTCCTGTCCAACCACACCAAAAATATCATCCATGATAACGGTAACGATGGTAGGTAGACAATGATCCAGATCTCCAGGGGCAAAATGCGGCACCGTCGAAACCAAAATAGAGTGCATGGTGTACGATAGGACGTGGAGTTGATATCCTTTGGTAAGGGCACCGCGTAGCTCCTTGAGGATGAATCCGAAGAAAGAGGGACCTAGAAGCACCGCAATCTTGACAAGAGTATCTCGAGTCATCTCTCGAGCCTCCCACGCTTTGCTTCGCAGAATATGGCAAATATCTGTCAGAACACCTGCCAACTTCTGATCCATTTGTGGCGAAGGCAACAACTTCAACAGTTTGACAACGGTGATACCAACAGGAACACGATAGCTGACCTCCGATTCGTCTTTTTCGTGGAGATGTTTGGTTAGGGGGGGAAGGAAGTACTCCGTAACATGAGAAGCCAACTCAGGGCCCTTGGGGGTCGTCAGACGCAGCCTCCGCGTTGTAGAAGATGAAGTCTCATCCTGGTCCACCTCCATGGTCTCTGCCTCCGGGTCTTCTTGCAGCGAAAGCGTCAACGCATCGGTAAACTTTCCTAGCACCCGAACCGTCTGCTTCTGCTGCTCTGGTCTAGACTCGATGTAGCCCATGTATCGATACAGGGTTGTACGGAAGTGATTCCAGTGGAGTGACATTGCCAGATGGCTGATTGTGCTGGCTGCCTGTGCACCAAGGCCATGGTCATCACTACCATCTGCCCGACCAAAGATGAAATGCTCAAGCAATGGAATAAAGAACTGCGCAAGATTCTGGCTCCCCATTTCCTTACTCATGTTGGCAGCTTCCAAGGTTCGGAGTGCATCCATTTGCTTTGAAGTTGCCGGACTTAGAATATCAAAGAAAAACGATGGTTCAGATGAGTCCTCCTGACGCTCATTTAGAAGGCCACTTAAATCAGCCACTGGAGGCCATTCGGGCATCGTGGAAAGAAGGAAGCCTAGGATTCGCAGGTATTCTCGTCGCACAGTCTCTGAGGATTCTCGAGCACCACCGTAAATTGAGGGCATGAGGGTATTCTTCAAGTAGCCTTCAAACAAAGCCTTGTCCTCCTGAGACGGACAATCAGCAGATTCTTGAATAAGTCGACGGATACCATCGGCGGAGTTGGATGACAGAACACCGAAGTCCTCATCTATTCGAATGAAGAAGATCAGATTATGGAGCACGGGCAGCCACTGTTTAGGCATCCATGGAACATCGCGCTTGCTTGAGATGGCATTAAATGCTGTAAGCCGTCTGTCATAATCTGGCTCATCAATGCGGCCCTCTTTGAATGTATTGAGTTCAGTACAAAGACTGGCAACATTGGCGATTTCGGCATCCTGCGTAGAAATGGCCAGGAGAACCCGGCATAAAGATGAGCGATTCTCCCTATCTTTGAAGTAACTGAAAAGAGTTGAAGTCGTCTTGTAAACGTCATTCAGCAAAATCTCATCCTTGCCCGCGTCAGGCAGCGAAACGAAATTCTCAACAATTAGGAGAATTCGTCCCTTCATCCTAGGATTCACACGTCGAGCAGGCTGCTGCAACAGAAAGCTTGAAATGCGGATGATGGCCTGGATGTTGTCCAGATCCTGAAGGATTGGGGCAAGCGACAAGATAGTTTCAATACATACTTCCAAAAGTGCATTACTGATGTCCGTCTTCAAAACAGTCGTGATAGTGGTCAAAATATCCGCTGCATTCGGGTCCAGGAGCTCGGCCTTGATGACCTCGTTGAACTCAGACTCAGTGGCAGGGGCCAAAGCCAGTTTAGCCAAGCTTCGGAGCATCTCGAGTGCGTAAATCTTGACCGGTTCCTTTGCTTTGTCGAAGGCTATACAGCCAATGACTTTAGGAAGGGCACCGTTAGGAAGTGAGGTGCCATGCGGAGCGAGGAACAAAGCTGCCTTAGGAAGATTTGACCAGGTTGACAGCAGTTGTAGTATGCCCGATACTCCTTGAGCAGTCTCAACAGGTAGGTTTTCGTGTCTGGGGGCCACGACCTCTTCAATGATGATATCTTGATAAGGCCCCCATTGGAAATCTTGAGCATTTTGGAAAAGCGTTATTAAGCATTTTATACCCGTCGATCTCGTAGATTTGAGGAGTGACTGGGTACTGGTCTTCTCTTCCTCTTCTGTGGAACCTAGCTCCGCATCCGAGGCCACATTTCCCAGTTGTCTGCAAGAGTAGACAAGACAATAGAGGATAGTGTTGACAAGTAGATCCATGTAAGGTGTGACATTTGTCCCCAGCTCCGATACGAGAGACAATATCATGTTCAAGAAACCAAACTGCTTTCGGGCGGATATAATCTCCTCATCAAACAACTTCTTTCGCTGAGCAGCTGTACCAACCACCCGAACATCTTTCAGCTTCCCTACAGCGATATCGAGAAAACCGCCCATGTCCTCAATAGAGAGGTTCCTGAGAACGGCAAGTCGGGTCGTCTGCTGACCATGACGGCCGCCTACGCCCCCTTTCCTCGAAATTGCACGACCATATAAAAGTCGGAGGAGTACAGGCATCAATTCAGATCGATGCTCTGGTTTGATTACGTTGTCTCCTTGTAAGAACACGGCAATTTCGTTCTTGAAACGGGCATCGTCAAGGAGATACTCTAGGTTTTCCTGATACGCCTTGACACCCTCCTGTTTCCACGTGAGGATAGCCTTGAGGGCGAGCTTCTGGACATCAACGTCACCATTCTCCAATAATTGTAGAAGGGTATCATAGACTTGCTCGTGCTGGTACAGAACCCTTGGGTTGATGAATTGTGCAAAAACACCAATTATCCCTTTTCGATCTGCCAAAGACCAGACTTGGGACTGCGGCTCTTCCTCGTTGGTCATTGGAGCCGTATCCTCTCCCTCACGAGCCCATGAAAATAGATATGGTACCAACTGACGTGACTTTCTTTCTGCAATCGATGATATTGCATTGAACACCTTCAAGGCTTGGGCTTTGGCGTTTGCTGCAAAAGGGTCGGCTAGGCGCTGATTGTCGTCAAAGCTGCGTAGCAAGATGTCGTCAGAATTCTCGGCCGTGTGCTGAATACTAGTTGCGGACATTTGTAGGGAGTTAAACACAGTGCATTCAAAGTCAGAACGAAAAGGACGTGCAGATGTGTTAGAATCGGATGGCGGTGTCCACCTTGGCGACGGGACTTCAAGCCATCGGAACGCAACAGCAGAGATGGCATCTTCTCCAGCCTTGCTCTGTGAAACTTGCTTCAGCGCTTCTACTGAGTCATTCCATACTGGTGACAACTTGACAGTGAGCATGCCAAACAGAAAATTTGGTATTCCTTGCTTCAGCCAAGTCATGTCTGTAAGTGTGCCATACTCCAGGCCAAGTTTGCGTAGGTGCATGGCGATAGATCTGGTATGCTCCAATACCAAGGGGGTTTGCTCGATTTGAAGCATGATTTCGACACATTGTTTTTGCCCTGGTGTGCTATTCATCTGATTCAGAAGCTCCAAGGATATCAGTCGAATCTCGTGGGATGGAGAGCTCAAATTGTCGACGAGAGACTGGATTGTAGGATCCTCCTCAGACAGCGAACTGTCACTGCCGGATTCGTCTTGCTTATCAGCATTATTGCTACTTTGCAAGATCTGTTGATAGGCAAGATACGTGCGCAGAAATCCGACAGACCGTGCGAACCGCGGAACAGCCGCGCGGAGCAAAGGGCCAAGCTTAGGGTCAATAGACCCCGTCACCTTGCTCATTCCCAAGTAAGCATGAAACCCTTGGCTGATAATAAAATTCACTTCATCAGATACCAGTGATGTTGACGGCCGAAGAGCAAGCTTGAGCTTGCGCAAGAGAAGCTCGGCGATGCGAGCATTGGTAGATGGGTGGAGTGAGGTCAACTCCAGCACTCGGAGAAGTGAAGCGTACTTCGGTAGGCATCTGTCTCGCCAAACCTGAGGGTCTTTATTGTACGGCCCTCGCTCAGGGAATGGCGAGATTTCTAATCGCTCAAACTTTGACACAATCTGATCTTGCCATCCCTGGGGGAGTCTGCAACAGTCCTTCTCACCCGCTGCCGGGAATGCTCGATTCTCAATGATCTTCGGTAGCAGCACGCACAGCATATCCTCGTTTTCTCCTTGGGACCAGTGGGTTGCTATGAATTTCTGGAAATCATTCCGGAAAAGGCTTGCGAATCGGCTGGAGTCCAGTTCACTGAAATAGCAGCAGAACGGAATAAACCACCTCATGAATGGTTCTCTCGTTAGTGATTGAAGGAGGCGTGTGATTTGAGGAATGAGTGAGTCCATGGGAGCATGATGACATGTAATCGCAACGTTGGCCATGACCAATGTCCAGAGAAGGCTGTTTTTCTCGGTAGACTCCTCTGCAGACTGTGTAGTCCCCAGCATGGCGACGAGCTGTCGAATGAGGCGCGCCCAATTACTGATTCGAGAGCCTTTTCGGACTCCCGCAAGAACGCCGATGATCCTGATGTATGGTACCGCCCACCATTCAGTTTCTTTTGTACGGGGCTCTTCCATTTTCGCTTCGCAGTTGTCGAGTATTGCGTCGGCATAATCCCCAAAGGTGTCTTCACCGGTGTGATGTATGATGCTAGTTAATACGCCACAGACCAAGTCTGTCCAAGTGGTCGTTGCGGCCAGAGCGCATTCTTCCTCTGGGATAGCATTCATTAGGGCCGTGAAAATGGTCGACCCGGCGGAGTGGATAGTTCGATCGGTTCCCTTGATTGCCTCAGCAAACATGGTCATCAAGCCATCTTTATAGAGTAGAAATTGGCGGTCCTCCGTCATGCCACAAATATCATTCCGGATATACTCGATTAGCGTTACAAGAGCCGTCTCGCGATGTGAAGGCGCAGCTGCCTTTCTGACGAGAAAGCTCATAGCCTCGGCAGCAAATCGCGCAATGAACGGGGGGTGTTTCGATTTACCGAGGAGCGGTGCCATGACAGCGTATGTTGGTCGAAGATCGGGTACTATAAGTTTGGACAGATACTTGAATAAGAATGCCAATGCACCGAATGTCCACTCAATGACCTCTACATCTTGTGGTCTTCCCGCGATAGCGAGGATGAGATCCAGGCTTCTTGCATAGTGTTTTTCGAAGCGAATACCCAAGTCATGGGCAAATGCTGTCAAGAGGTCGAGCAGTGGCTCTAAGCCTTCCTTGTCTTGTGTCGATATGTACTGGGCCAATAAGTCCATGATTCGCTGCTCGAAATGCAGGATTTGCGGCAGGCTCTCGCACAAGGGGAGCACATCTCTCTTGAAGAAACTGAATGGCTTCGAAATATTGAGTTCTGCCCATTTCTGGAGTCCAGTTTGGAAATAGGACGTCGTCGCCGAAAGGTCTTCAGTCTCGAGGTCATGTCGTCGGACTTTGCGCAGTGGCTGAAGCGAATTGAACTTCGCAATCTTTGTTGAAAATGACTCCCATCGGTGATTCTTCTGATGGGGTGTTGAGTTCTTGTTTTTCCGCGACTTTTCAATGCGCCCAGAGGAACGGGACGGCATTTTGGCGGTGTTGTCCTGACTCTGGTGCAAGATTTTGCAGCCAGGATCATAGTTCTCTAGAGACGAGAGCTGTTACTCCCCGCTACCTCATCCCAATTTTTTTTTGGGTCGGCAGATAGCCGGCAAAACCGATAAGAGATCCACAGGTTCCACTTACGCAGTGATTCACCAATCACGTGTAAATCGCAAATGCTTATCGCAACTACTGAGCTCAGCAGCGCGTGCGTGCGTGTTCTGCTACTATCACTTCACTTATTGCTTCAACCAAGCAACCTCAACCTCTTCCATCTCCATCAAGCATTCTTGCTCAACACCACCTACCCTTCAAACAAGCCCTAACTTCGAGAAGCCGTTATGGCTGCCCCAAAAATGTACGAACTTGAATAGTCCCCATATCCAAAACTTCAAATACTAATACAGTGGCAGCATTGTCCTCGGCAGCCTCAATGGCCAACTCGAACCAGCGCTGAAGAAGGTGGCGACTCTTCACGCCAAGAACAGCTTTTCTTTGGCGATCCTGACAGGGGACATCTTCACCACTGAAACCGATGACGAAACGGTCTCTGCTCTCCTGAACGGATCCATAGAGATCCCCCTTCCGACCTACTTCACGGTCAGAACCCATCCTCTACCTCCCCGAATCGCCGCAAAGGTTGAAGCCGAGGAAGATATATGTCCGAACTTGCATTACTTGGGCAAGCGCAGCATTGTGAAGACCTCAGATGGCATTCGAATTGTCACACTCGGCGGAGTGCTCGACACAAACTTGGCTGCAGGCCAGTCGAAGGAGCAGCACTTGCCCTTCCACAGCGCTGACGACGCGAAGAGTCTGCGCGGTGCCCATAATGCTGACATTCTATTAACGTCGATGTGGCCGTCAAAGGTCTGGGTTGGCTCCAATGTGACGCTTGAGCCTGCTCAGCAGGCGGCCGTGAACAGTTCAGAGGCTATTGCTGACTTGTGCACTGCTCTAAAACCTCGCTACCATCTATCAGCCTCTCCAGGGGCCTTCTTCTACGAGAGAGAACCATTCGTCCATCAAGCCGAAAACGATTCAAGTTCCATTACGGTAACGAGATTTATCTCAATGGCACCATATGGTAACGAAAACAAGGCAAAGGCCATGTATGCCTTCAGTCTCAACAAATCAGACACCACTGTACCACCTGGTGCAACAGCCACACCCTTTGTCAGCAACACCAACAAGCGTACAAGAAACGACGAAGGCTTCAGTCGTTATAGCCATCACGATGATAGCCATCATGGCCGACGTAACAAGCGCCGCCGTGCATCCCCTCCACCAGGGCCGGATCGGTGCTACTTTTGTCTATCAAACCCCAATCTGTCTTCCCATATGTGCTGCAGCATTGGCGATGATGCGTACATCACGACAGCTAAGGGACCTCTCCCAACTTCTACTACATTCGCGGACAAGGGCTTGAACTTCCCTGGTCACTTCATTATTATCCCCCTTCCCCATGCCCCTACTATTTCGGGCATGGGTAGCACCACGGATCCTTCGGGCGATGCGGTGAAGACATACAACGAAATGTCACGATTCCGAGAATCCATCCAAGCGATGATCTCCTCCAAAAGCTCACATAAGCTCGGTGCTGTCACCTGGGAGATTAGTCGAGATCGCAATGTGCATCTCATCTGGCAACTAATTGCCATCCCCGCCGAACTTATACAAAACGGCGTCGCTGAAGCTGCTTTCCGCGTTGAAGCGGAAAATCTCCAATACGCAGCATTCGACACCAAGGACCTCTCCGTCGAGGACCTACCGACTTGCGGTGACTTCTTCCGCGTCTGGCTATGGGCCGATAACGGCGAGGACAAGATTAAGGGCAAGTCCCTCGTTATGTCGCTCCGCTCAGACGCGCGCTTCGACCTGCAGTTTGGACGCCGCGTCCTGGCTAAGTTGATGGGGCTGGAGGATAGGTTCAGCTGGCAGGATTGTGAGCAGACGGTCGAGGAGGAGACGAAGGATGTTGAGGCTTTCCGGGAGGCATTCAAGGAATGGGACTTTACCTTGGCACAAGACGGCTAGATTTCTTGATTGGATGCCCTCTAAATATTTGTCTTTTTACTTGGAGTTCATGGGAGCTGGCGTTTGATGAAATACGCATCTTGACTTCGGATTTGGACTGCTTCTAACGGTAGTTGATATATGAGGAACGTCAGGTTAGAGGGATCCACAAGCATAGAAGTAAAAAGTCCAAGAAAAATTGGCCTATACTCACTCGTTTAGTCTTTATGAAACAGATGTGACAGTATAATGGATTAGGAGCAAAAGCAAGGCATCACGGACATGACAAAGGAGGCGAGGTGAAACAGATTTCCCTCAAACTGAAGTATGAGCTAGCTAGGGTATCTTTGTCCCTCTCCAAGCATGTATGTAATGTACAACCGGTAGTCCCCAGCAGCCTTGCTTCCATCTCCATGGCCCTTTCTATTTAGTTCTACACGATAAAAACACAAGTACGACCGCCCCGGTGCACTCGATGGCTCATTACAAAGAGCTGACGAGGGATTATTCCCTTGGAAGTATGGACAAGTAAAGAAAAGAAAAACGTTCATCGTTGTGGGTATAAACACGAAACATGCGCGTTGGGGTATTCGATTCCGATAACAGGTAGAAAAAAGAAATGATTTGTGAATGAGCAGACGCCCTCGGGGGGGCGCTCGCAGCTCAATGTACATCTCAGTAGAGACTGTGGGCCAGAGGATCGGAATCTGTGATGGCAGAGTGCCAGCAGATCCACGAGAAGATCATGAAACGAATATGTGCACAGGACAGTTCTGGAAATCACCAGGGAGGCCAGTATGCTGGTGAAGTGTGAAGACCGCGATTCATGAGCGATCAAAGCAATGACGTAAAATGCGATACAACCCGAACGTTCAGGAAAACGCCTCGTCAAAATCAGAAGGCAACGCATGTTGGAAGCAAATACAATTTGCGTCGAAATAGAGCGAACCAAGCCTCAACGGATTTAATCGACTGTCGACATACCTCAAAAAGATCGCCTAGCCGTGTGATGCGCGGGAGTCAGATGTATTAAGGAGGGGCTCACATCCCAAGCCAGGGCTGCCCTGAAATTATGTGGCTGACGCCGCGCACATTAGGCAACGTGAATTAGTAGGAGGCCATCCGGCGAGTGTGAGTCCGTTCGCCATAGATTGGTGATTCAGCGATGTTGTGGAGAGGGGCGTTATTTCTCGAGTGAGGTCGAGGTGGTCCAGTGGGAGAGTCCATCACACTTGGCTCTCGTTGACCAAAAGCAAATGTCTGAGCACGACCAAGGCCCTTTCGGGCTTTTAAGCGGCCCATCTCTCGTTCGCAAGTGCGTTGGTGGTTTTCATCAGACATTTCAACGTATTCAGGGGGGAAACACCGTGATCGGTGGTCAGAAAAGAAGCCGCTGTAACCGCCATCCAAAATGTAGACTTCTGGATAGGTCAAGCGAGGATAGTGCTCCGCGTTGATGGTGCGATCCTGAGAGCGGATATGGCGGGCCATGAGAGGAGCACGGTGGGCCGAATACTCGCAGTGGAAGATGAGTAATGTTAGTCCGTCCATAGGTGTTTGGAAGAGCTGGCTGGCAAGCAGCTCTTTGTCATTATGATTAACAGCGCCATCAATGTGGCCACCGTCATATTCGTACTCAAATCGACAGTCAATGACCATTCTCTGGTCAAATTTCTCGCTGTACTTTCCATCCAAGATGTCCAGCATTGTCTCCTTCGTAATTCGTGGTATCGTATCAGTAGGGTCATCGGGTAAGAAGTGAGGGAGGATGGGCTCATGTGCCTCTTCAACATCAGCCACAGGCTTCAGCACAGAGGCGGCTGAAGGCTGGCTTTCGGGCTTTGGCTTCATAATATCTGCCGGGTGTTCAAACATGCTCAAAGAACGGCGAAACTGCTTCCGGCTCCTCAAAAAGGGATTGGACTGTCGTCGGGCATGGAAGTTGCCTGGGGAGCCATGGCGACTCAGTGCACCGATGCCGGCGAATTGAGGTCTTGAGCGAAGATTTAAAGGGAATGAGGGAATCGCAGGGCAAGGGCTGTTTGCCGATGTAGGCCTGCTACGTTCTTGAGGCGGTGATGCCGATTCAAAGCATTCGTCCAAGGAAAGGGTGGTTGTGTTATCGCCTGCAAACTGGAAGGTCGGCAATTGCGAATTGGGGACACTACTCAGTGCCTTCATTCGGCCTCCAGAAGACCGCCGAGGCGCAGCTATTCTGCGACTAGTTCCATTGTCAGCATGCTTGTCACTAGACGATATAAAGTAATGGGCAGACTAACTCAGCTATTATAGGCTTCGCGGGTTCCAAGGACGATTGACGAGAGATGGGAGCTGGAGAATCCAACATCATAGTGTCATCAGTACAGCTGGAGCTGGGTGTTGGTGATGTAAGTTCGACGAGAGCACTGAATGGCGGCTTGTGAGGGAGGGGGGACATCTCCATGATCTCAGCAAGGGGAGCAGGCGAGGAGGAGGGCAAGGGCGGAGTGGTCACATAGTCTATGATCAAACGCATTAGCTGGGAAGCCGACCAGAAATTTTGGGTAGTCTTACGTCTGGCTCCTAGGCCACCCATCATGTTGGCTGTGAAAAGTGCACGCCGAGGTGTTGGAAACTTGGGACTAATCATGGTCAGTAGGCCATCTCAGCAGCAGAGTGAGGACAAGACGAACCTCGCTTCATTGTCGATGCGGAAATTCTGGGACAGATCAGCAGCCAGACTCGCAGCAGGTGATGATCCTCGGACCTCCTTGACGCTGAAGTAATCGGCCGTGCCCTTGTGTAGATGCTCGCGAAGACTGAAGGGTCCAGAAGCAGAAGCACTCGCGTAATGGGAGCGGAAGATATCCCTTCCTCCCCACGTCGGGGCAGGCATTGGGCGGTGGAGAGCCGCCAATGGAGAAGATGCTTCCATAATGATAGTATATCGCCGAGACGACTCAAGTGTTAGGTCGGGTTTAGGAAGCAGTTGTCGCTACTGAGATGTATGGTGACGGAAAGAGTGGACGGCTAAGATGGAATAAGAGTCACAGTAACCTAATGCTGCGGCTCGACAGAACCGAAACAAGGCCTCTCAATTATCACAAACAAACAAACAAGTTGTTCTGTTCTGTTCGGAGGCTTCGTGTGCAAATGCAATTGCTATTGCTATTCCGTCGGTCCCTTATGCTCTTGTTTGCTCTGGTCTACTCTGCTCTTCCTCGAGGCGCGAAAACAGGCAAGGCTCTGGCGGGTTCACGGCGGGGCTGAAGTCTTCGTAGATCGATTCGTTATAATCGTGCAGGGGACATTAGAATCGGCAAAATTGGCATTGATTCGTCTCGTGGGGTCGTTTCGTCAGAGGCACAGTTGCTGGTCGAGTCCCATTCTTAGCCTGGGGCAACCTATCGGCGAGCGAATAGCGGCCTTTCGATGTGCGAGCATCCAAAAGCCGTGCAGCGGCGATGATGCAAGGCTGGAGGGATGATTTGCAAACTCCCGGGACGGATCCTGACACAGAGTCTCTTTTCACTTGTCCACACAAAGAAAAGCGCTTACTACCTGATTGTCGTTGCCGTTTCAGAGGCGGATGGGTGGGAAGGGGAGGAAAGCGAAAGAATGTGCGAGGGAGCAACGCCTTTTGAATGGACGTGCCAACGGACTGGACAAGGACCAGGACCCGGCCTGGGATGGAGATGGACGTTGTTAGGGGTGATTGGGGATTTGGGGGGGGGGGTGGTACTTTGGACGGAGTACGAAGTAGAGTATTACTCGTTCTTGTACAGCCGGCCCTGCCACTGCTGTAGGTACTGTACCAGGCCTTGCAGTGTGCAGTGCAGTGTGCAGTGCGCAGTGCAGGCCCGGTGAGGGGAGGGCTCCAGGCGGCTCCAAGCTCCCCTCCCCTCTGGCCAGCAACGGACCAGTCCGAGCGTCATCAGCGCTGCTCCTGGCCCTGAGCTATGCCCTTCCAGTTAGCTCCCAGTTAGCAGCTGTGCTCCCTGGCAATATCGCCCTTGGGCGCCCTGGGTGGTTGCTCAGTGAGTGGTGGGGCCTGTGTTCAGTGGGCGCTTAGCAGTTAGCAGTCGCTGGGTCTGCTAGAGCCTAGTGGCAGTATTAGCAGCAGGGTTTGGCGCTACCAGAGGGCACAAGTTATGTACATCATCTCCCAGCCAAGCGGCGGTGAGGACGGATTCTCCCAAGAACGGAGCACCTCACATGAAGCTCATTACAGCAGATTCCAGCAGTCGGATCCGGGCAATTACCACGCTGCAGGGCCCCCGAGTCAGCCATGGCGGAGGGAATCCATGCCTGGGCGAGGGGGGAAGGGCTTCGTTGCCAGGCGGGTTAAGACATCCAGGGCAAGCATTCGAAATTGAACACTGTTCGCCCTGGAGTCCGAGGCATAATAAGCGGGTGAATGAAACTTTGTTCACGATGCAGCCGTTAATTTGGTTGTACGGGGAACAAAGCATCCTCACATCCAACGCACATCCTTACGAGTCGTAGTACATACTCGTACATCTATGGAACCCTTTATTCAAGCTTCTAGGGATAAAGCTTCTAGGGATATTCCGCAGACCGGGGCCAACCCAACGATAACCCTTGTGGTGTTGTCGCAGTGGTGTTGTATGTAGTACGAAGTACACCGACTGATGTGCTGCAGGTCATCAGTCGTTAAATGTATGTAATATGGATGTGCATGCACACATGCAGGCCGGCCAGCTACCTATATACGTACCAAACACTTCCAGCACGCAGCATCAATCAAGCAATCAATCAATCAAACCGTACTTGTGCTGCCAACCGTTTCAAGGATGTCTGTCGTCGCTAGCCCTGGTTTGTTCAGCTGCTTTCTTAGCTGCAGCTTGTAAGCTTACTGGCCGAAGCTTCTTTGTTCATTATCCCAAAGCGGCCATAATTTTTCCGTTTGTTTAACTCAACCCTTGGCCCAACATCGACAACGTTGTTCCAGACAGATGATTCTCGTTGAATCTTAAATGAATATCCTGTCTTGCCAGCTGTGAATCAAACAAGATAGTGTGTGTTCAGTTTCCCTGACGATGCGTCCACTAGCCATTCCGTACGACGACGTGCGTCGGCTACGATGCAGCCTGCTATGTACTTCGTAGGTTGTTGGAGCTGTGTGGACAGCCCCGCGACTCGTGCTACAACGCTACAACGCTGAAGTGCCGAACGTCGTACGCCGAGCAACACCCTTGTCGTCTGTGCGACGGGCGCTTTGTGAAGATCGTTCACTGCTTTCCTTCCAGAGGACGGGTAATACTCCGTATTATATCTGAGTAGTACTACTATTATTAAAGGTACGAGGTAGTATTAGGAGCTCTGTTATATGTGGAGAGATGCTCCCTTGGGATCCAAACGAACCAAAATGCTCACCCCTCTGTTTTGTTTCCATGGCGTATTAGAGCTGAAGATCGGCCAAACACTGCCGCCATACAGATAGATACAGACGGCTTGCTGAAGGCACCTGTTGGATGGGCCAAAGGAAGGTTTTTTCATTTTTTTTTTCATTGCATGAGTGGACTGGCTAGCATATCCTTGTGCGGAGTAGTGACACCGTCATCGGCGATCCAAAACGTGGTAGCATGGCCACGATTTCTGTCACGTAACTCGACATATCAAGATCTGCACCGAAAATGACCGAGCAACTAATCTAGTGCTAGACACTCACCGTGTGATAGTAACCCGTTTGTTCGTTTGGAATTATACTCCGTAGACCTTTCGTCATTGAATATCACGACTGAATGGTAGACGTCATTCATCCTGCATGGAATAGCTTGGGGATAATAACGAACAAACGCTTGGCGTACGAAGTACACGATCGTCGTGACAGACCAAGGTCACCAAGGCTTGCTCCCCCACTAGCGTTGCACAATACGATATTTTGGCTTAGCGAATGAGGAACGGTGCTCCGTAGTACATGCGCGCACAAAGTTCTTTTTCTGAGCTTCTTTGTGGTTGCTCATCGTGACGAAACGCCGGCGCGTGCATATGCACGTAAAAAGCCCGCACAGCAACCGGACCAGCCCAATCCACAAGCGAGCAGAATATGCGACGGAATCCATCCATAATGTCGGTGCTATTGCCTCTAATACCTCTACTTCGAAATAGTCATCACTTGGTAGGTAGCATCCGTGTGTTGTCCAATGCAAGCTTGCACCTCTTTTGTTTACCTCGGATACGCGACGGTTCTTTGCCTCCCGCTCCCACAAGGCTGATTATGAACATGCATCTAAGCGCAGCCGTCAGTCGCCCATGAGGACTTTCAACTTGGCCAATCAACACCCTGAAACAGCAATTCCATTTTCAGCTGGTGGTTTTGGCAAATCCTTTGCCAAGGTGCTTCCCAAAGCGGAAGGGCCGAGACTACGCTGGCCGCCTTGCAAGGGAAGATAAAGACTCAACAGGATATCCCATCCCTGCACATAGCAATCTTTTCCTAACACGAGGGCAAGAGAGGTTGCATGGTGGGGGATGCAATGTGATGCTTTGTGCATGAATTGGGTTTCAGGGTCAGCATTGGCCCGTGGAGCAGTTGTGAAAGGCTCCAGGCTCCAACGGTGGAGGGATATAGGCAGGGAAAAAAACACACAACCGTCAGTGCGCGCGCGTGCTAAGTAAACAAAACCGCGTCCAACCCCGCTTTCCCACCCAGCAACCCGACACCGAGCCGCGTAGTCACGTGCTGCGGCGCGTTAGCCTGCCATGGGTTGTTTTTTCCAGAGCCTCTGGTTCGCGGCCTAAAAATTCTTCACGATAGCTCACTCCATTCTCCCCACATCGAGGCGAGTCTAGCTCCGATAGAAGAGGTGAAAGGCCCGATGGATACCGGAGCACAATAGTAGTAGTACTACTACATACTAGTAGTACCAGTATTACTGCTACTCCGACTAGTAAATAAAACGCGGCATTCGGCATTCCACACCTTGGAACAAAGATGTCACCAATCTGGCACAAAGGAATAATAATAAGGCCTCCCTTGCTCCTCGCCGGGTCATTTGCTCATCTTAATTCCCATGTGTCTGTGCTTGCCCTTTACGACTCTCTTAGTTTGGTTTGGAGTTAAGAATAGAACGTTAAGCGGCTGCCATGCACTGCTAATATCGGCTCCCTGAGCTCCCGCATGCGGAGAAACTGTGGAGGACATTCATTCGTCCTTTTACCAGCGCTTGGTGGGGCACTTTAGGCGGTCTACTACGGCAGAATTTTGCCAACTTGTAATTTTCCAATGGATGCATGTCGTTGATAGTGACGACAGATGCAGGCGGCACGATTCTTTGATATTGCACTTTTCCCCTTTATTTTGATACGAAATGGGCGGTAAAAGGAAGCGCGGTGCCAAGGATGGCCCCAATCCATCTTCAAATTCCCAAAAACGGGCCAAGAACGTATCATCCTCCGTCGTTGTTCCCGCCGCCGCTCCGAAGCCAAACTTAGACACTGTTCCCTTTGTCGAAACCCCCACGATCGATGAAAGAAAGCGTGAAGGAGCCGTCTACGAACTTCTGAGCAGCGAGGATGAGAATGACAGGATTGAGGCAGCCGATTGCATCGTATCCGGTCTTCTCGGCGGGGATGGTGTCCCCGAAGCCGTCCTCCAGAGACATCTCGACCGGCGACTCTTCCGTGGCCTAGCCAGTGGTCGCAATGCCTCGCGCATTGGTTTCAGCCTGGTCATCACTGAGATCTTGGGCCAATTATTCGGTCAAAATGCCACTGCCATGTCATCCAAGTACAGTGGCTTGACCTTCGATAAGACCCTATCTTTTCTTTTGGAGAAGGCCGACGTTGTCGGCAATATACCCGGACAAGAGGAACGGGATATCTTCTTTGGTCAACTGTTTGGTATCGAGTGCTTTGTGAAATCTCGTATTCTCTTTGCCGAACCCTCGAGGTGGAACACAATCCTGAATCAACTCCTGAAGCTAGGAAACAAGAAGATATGGCTGAGGCCACAGTGTGGTTGGATTCTTGTCCAGGCGGTGGAGCAAATGAACCAGCAACAGGCAAAATCCACACTTGAGAGGCTTGCAGGAGCTGGCTTGGCCAAAACCTCCGAGGGTGTAGCAGTCTGGCTGGTTGCCTTGGACCGGTATCCCGACTTAAAAGTAAAGCCCTGGCCTCATCCACTGTCAAGGAAGACCTTGGGCGATTTGGCTGCTGTCTTGAAAGAAAGCTTCAACGAGTCTGCCCAGGACCCTGCCGGTAATGCACGCAATAACAAGCAACCCAATTGGACTGCACAGCTGCATTTCGTGTGGGACCTCATTCTTGGTCACTATGTGAAGGCTGGGGATGCTGAGACGGAGGACTTTGCCCAATTCTGGAGTCGTGTGGTTGATGGTAAGATAAACACGCATCAGTTACAGCGTTTCGATGTGCTAATGCATTGCAGATGGATTGTTCTCCAAGCAAGCCACTGATGGTCAAAAATTCAAAGGCTTCATGGTTTTCCAGAAGATGCTCGAGAGCCTGGTGGATCATCATACGAAACTCCAAGTTCTATTCAGCAAGAACCTCATGACATGTCTCATGAATCAAGCTGCAAAAGAGGATCGTTATCTCCACCGAGCGGCAGTCAAGGCATTGAAGGCCATTGAAGGTGTTGTGTCATCCCATACAAGCGCTCTAGTGCCAATCCTGGAGAGTCTCCTGGGGAAAAATGGAGTCTACAATTTCGATCAACGAACCAGCACCAAGACGATTGATAAGCTCCTGCAGAATTTTAACCCAGGAAACGAGGAAGATACATTGAAGATTATCCAGCACCCTATTGCCAACCTGTCGCAGCAAGAAAACAGCGAGGCTCAATCCATCTTGAGAGTTTACATCGACTATCTCTCCAAGGTCCTCGGCGCTTGTGCCTCAGCAGGCCTCAAGGAATCTCGTCCCGACAAGGGGCATGGCTCTTCTCTAGAGTTTGCACTTCAAGAGCTATCACGCCTCGCATACTCCCAGCCTGATGGCATTTCTAAGGATGCCTTGACCGAGCAAATCCAAGAGCTTGCTCGATCCAGGCTGGAATCGTCATTAGCAAGGTTGACGCGCCAGACAGACGATTTCGTCACATTCTGTCAGGCAGTAGCATCCATTGACTCGAGCTCGGTAACCATGTCTGAAGAAATCAAGTCTGCGGTTGAGGGCGCGTTGTCAAGGATGCACAAACTCTTGAAGCAAAAGACCAAGACTGAAAACGACAAGAGCTTGACTCAAGGCCTGGCGATGCTTCATGCGATTTCCATCTTTCAGCTTTACAATGAAGATCCCGACGCAATGGAAGTCTTGGACGATTTGGCACAATTCCACGACAGGCTCCAGGAGGGCAAGCTTGGTGACAAGGATGCAGGTAGCTCGGAATTTCTAGTTGAAATTCTGTTGTCTATGGTTGCCCGGCCATCCTCTTTAATGCGACAAGTATCACAACAAGTCTTTGAGGCTTTCACGAGTCAAATCTCAGCTGGTGGTTTGGAGCTGCTCACTGGTCCGCTAGCCACAAACGAGAGCACCAAGGGCCAAAAGGAGCTCTTCAACACCGAGGATGATGGTATGGACGTTGATGAGGATGGCTCTTCAGACGATGATGATGTCGAAGAAGTTTCAGACGTGGAAATCGACTCTGATGTAGAGTTTGTTGATCTCGACGATGCCAGTTCAGGAGACAACAGTGAGGATGATGGCAGTGATGACGACGACGATGACAAAGAGGAGAAGCAAGAGCCGCAGGATCTAGATGAGCTTGTCAGCAAAATCCTACAGAGCCATCGTCTTGACAAGGATGCAGATGCCGAGTCGTCATCAGACGATGGCGACATGTCAGATTCGGAAATGTTAGCTCTGGACGACAAGCTAGCCGAAGTCTTCAAACAACGAGTCAAGGCCCGACCAGACAGCAAGAAGCAGA
Source organism: Hypomyces perniciosus (assembly GCA_008477525.1). Taxonomy (NCBI): domain Eukaryota; kingdom Fungi; phylum Ascomycota; class Sordariomycetes; order Hypocreales; family Hypocreaceae; genus Hypomyces; species Hypomyces perniciosus. Next base: position 2,527,411 of record SPDT01000006.1, read on the forward strand.
AGAAGGACGCCAAGCAATCTGTCGTGAACTTCAAACACCGTATTCTGGACTTCCTCGACATCTACATCAAGAACGAAGTCCTCAGCCCTCTCGCTTTCTCTCTGCCCATCCCTCTCCTTAATCTCATGCGCACGACGAACACCAAAACACTAGCCAGCCGAGCCTGCGAAATTATCCTAAACTACCAAAAGGGCATGAAAAAGGCCAGAGGCAATAAGGAGGAAGTAGAGGCACCAGCCACGGCCGACGCTGACGAGTTGCTCGCCGTCTTGGTGGAAGTACACGACGAGGCAGGAAAGGACAATTCGCACGCCTATGCCAAAGCGGCCAGCGCAGCGAGCTTGATCGTTGCCTCGGCCATGTTTACCGCAGACAAGGAGTCGGTGAAGCGTATTGCGGCCGTTTACGCAAAGACGCAGTCGGACTGGGTGCTGGGCAACGCCCGGTTGCAGAACTCGTTCTTTGCTGATTGGAATAATTGGTGCCAGAACCACGCCTCACAGGCACGAATTTGATACCCCCTGAATGATGCTGGTATAGATGTAAAAAAGTGCGGTCAGATGGAAAATAAGTAGTCAGCACATGTGCAAAAATAGAAGAACAGAGAGACGCAAGGTCACGTCTTTGTGGGCATCCCAACCCAGAGGAAGCATTATTCTATAAGCCTTCCCATCGTGATAGTACATGTGACCCGTCATAAACTCCTCTAGTCTTCCATCTTCTCGTCTTCCTTCTTGTCGTTGTCATCGTCGTCGTCTGAGTCGTCCTCGGCCCTTGCTAAGCTCTCGGCCTCCTCCCTCAACTCCTTTGGCACCTCCACGTGTCGTCCTTTTGTCGGACCATCAACACCACTGATCCAAGTCATTTCCAGCTCAAACTCCTTATCCTTGTTATCCTTGTGCGCCACGTAGATGATCCTCGCCGCCTCCTTGACAGCCTCGAGCAACGTGATGCTGCCAGACTGCAGATCCAACTTCTCCAGCTCCGCCTTGGCAGCTTGTCTGCCCTTGCCCGTCGCCGCGCCGTAGTATCCCCAATACAGACCGCTAGGCTCGATCATGTAGAGGTAAGGGCCGCCGTGCTTCCCGGGGACTTTGCCGCCGGCGCCGCACGTGGGCCCTGAGCCGACTTCGCCATCGACGGGGGTCTCCTCTGAGGTGTCGACGCCGCCGATGATGGCGGTAATGCCGAAGGGGCGGACGGAGCCGTACATGGTGTATGCTTGGAGGTAGCCACCCATGCGGGAGGCGAGGTCGGCGGTTGCGATGGGGGTCTTGAAGTTCTGGCGCCAGCCCTGGGCCTCATCGCGAGCACGGTCGACGAAGTGGCGTCCGTCAGGGACCATGCCGGAGTATACCTGCAAAGTGTACGTGTAAGCATCGTGGGTTTATTGCGGCAAGACGGTGGAGGATGGAGGTAGTGCCTACTGCTCCAATGTGGCTGTCGACACTGGCGATTCTCTTGTTGGCACCGGGCTTCTGCAGCTTGGATGCGACGATCTTCTCCACGGCCAAGACGACGCCATCCTTGCACCGGATACCGATTGAGGTGCCGCCGTTCTCTACCGCCTTGACGGCATATTCAACCTGGAAGTTTCGGCCATCGGGCGAGAAGATGGAGTTGAGGAGGTCGTAGCCTGTGCCGATCGAAGTCTGTAGATGCCCTCTGGTTAGCTCCCCGCCAGGACATACACCAGGAGCTGTGGGACAGAAAGAAGGGCGGCAGGAAGTTTTACCATAATTGCCTTGGGGACTCTCGAAAGAGCTCGATCAGTCTGTGAGGCGTATTTTGTATGGAGAGGGGACAGGAAGTGCTGTAAGAGGCCCAGCTATGAGGGGGGTTGCTGGTCAGAAGGCGAGATGTCGTCGTTTGGCTTGGAGCTCCTCCAGCAAGCAGCCCCAGGCAGCCTGAGAGCTGCGTACTGCCATTGCCCACACGAGGCTGGACGCAGATGTGCCTGAGGCGCGCACAGAGCCACATTGAGTTTGAGCCACGTGTGGCTGATGTTTTGTGTGGCTAGTGCTGCATGATGCAATGGCGGGAGTGGCTTGAACAACGCCCCACCAGTGACACCCGCCACACTCGACCTGCAGATTTCAGTGGGGTTGACGAAAGTGGGATGGGGAATTTATGAATGGATTCCGACAATGTGAGTTTATCGCGTCACGCGAGAACCTCGGTATTTAAAGACGCCATAACTGCGCTGCACAATGAACCGGATCTTTCCAGGTCATTATACTACCCATGAAAAACTCTGTACATCTTTTGCAAAACGTGGGGACGTTATTTGTTGACCATGGGTGCGAACTCGCCTTCTGGCTACCCTACATAAAGAGACCGGGATAACGGCGTCTTAGAGACAGACTGAAACCAAAAAGGTGGCTAATAAAAGTTGGGATGGAGTGAGCGGTGAGACCAACCAAGATAGGCATGCCAGTTCATCTATGTACTATTAGATAGTAATTGAATCTCTCGTTTTGGGTGCCGAGTTTGCTGGTCACGCTCATGAATCCATGCGTGTCATAGATAGAATCATATAGTTACGTGTCACCCACCAGTTCACGGAAACACATGAACGCTACACCCCCGGCTGGCCCGTATCAGGTATACATGTACTCCGTACGCCGCACTCCGTATTCATGATAATAATATACCCGGAGTTGTCGTGTCGATTTAGGCATCTGCTAAGTCTTTCCGTGACAATAGCGTGAGCACCAGAACGCACCGCATGACGGATATGACTTGGCCAATGTCTTGCGTCACCTCATGACCAATTGCCCCTCTCCTTCCCTCCCTCCAATATGCATGCACGCACTCTCCCCCAACATGTCGAGACGTGGTTATTATGTATGTATGTATGTACGAAGTATGTATATATATTAATTAGCCGTCAATCAGCACTCAGCACTCTGCACCCTCTGTACCTGCCTCTTACATATGCTGTGTAACCCCACCAGTTCAGATCTTCCCGTCTGCAAACTGCAAACCGTGACAACAGCCACTCTCATATTTCATCTCTGCTCTTCAAATCCGAAACAAATTATTGCTGCTGCTCACCGATAGTTTCTGCCAGCTGGGCGCTCTGAGCTGTCTCTGCACCCCCGCCTCGCCTACGCCTACGCCTACGCCCTACTAGCCTTCAGTCCTGCGGCCCAACATCCGCCCAGGCACGAACCCCTCCACAGCTCCTCGGGAAGAAAAGGGGACCAGAAGACCTGCTTCTCACTTCCTCTTCGCTTTTTCTTCCTCTTTCTTCACATAATAAGCTCGCGACCTCGTCTTGCTTTGACATATCCTAGTGTAGCCCAATAGAACAAGTTTCTTCCTTGCTGCCTCTTTCTAGGCCGAAGCGCTCACCACTCAGTCATCTCGTCTCATATCTTCTTCTTGCTACCCAACAATACCCGGTGAAGCAGACAGCATATCGCCGTCAGAGCAAAAATACTGCCGACATTTGATTTTGAAAGCTACCAGGTAGCTACAACATCCGACAGTGTACCTATTACTATACACTCATATGTCTAGGCATATCTGAACAAAGCTAACCACATCTCCCCAGAATCATGGTCTCGATTCAGGCCAACATGCAGGTCCACGATGACCTTGCTGCTCTCTTCTCTCGCAACATGACTTTCAATCCAGAGATTCCCCGGGAAGAGCACGCCCCTCAACCGGCCATTTCTCAACCCATTGTTTACTCCATTTCACAACATTACAATCATTCAGCCCATATTGCGAAGCCAGACTCCCAGAGGCATTCATCGGAGCCTCCCCAGAGCGAGGTGACTCCATCAGAGGTCCTCCTACGGAATCACGGCGTTGATCCTTCCACCCTGACGCCCTCCCAGCTCCAGCTCTTCCGTGTCGCTGATACGCCGCAGCGGAGGAGGCTTGTTGAGCTCTGGAGTATTTGTCCTCCCAACAGCGGTGGGGACATTCCTGCGCTTGCATGGAGCAGCACCACCCTGGAGCAAGAGGAGCATTTGGCTCGGTTGCGTTATGAGAGGCAACAGCAAGAACCGGTCATGAGCCTTGATGGCACCCCGGTCCAAACGGCAGACAGCAGATGGGCTCAAGCTAGCGACGACAGCGAACCTTACATGTTGTCTGGATACGAAGAGCTCATGCGACGAGAACAGGAACGGCAATCCGTGGACTCTCGGCCAAGAGATGCTTACACCCATTTTGGAACGTCGGTTGGTGGACCTGCCTACACTCACGCAACTGATCCTGTTTACCTGGGCGCGGATTATGCCCGTCACCAACTCCAGCTGGCGCTGGCAGAACAATACGGCTCATTTCAGCAACATCGGGGATGTGGCGCAGTGGATGTTATGGAAATGTAAGGGATAGCACACGCAATATACACATATGCGTCTTGTCCGATCGGCGGCGATAGACGCGGGTCGATAGTATGCTAAGCTAGCTTTGGAGGATTTCTTTTGTCGGGAATGATTGAACGAGACTGAGCATGAACAGAGATTTATTTCACAGGAAGAAAGGCATGGGGCTAGATTTGTTCACACGTGTGGAGGAGAATTAATGAGTGGATGGTGTTGTTGGCATTATTGTCTTGTTTCCCCCTTACTCCTTTATCCCTGACACTTACTCAACCCTTTCCCTTCCCTTACACACCCTTCTGTGATTGTTCCAGTGAGGGCTAACAGCTTGTGCAGAAAGGCCTGGTGATATAAATATTAACAGGAAAGGTATGTGCTCCCCCTTTCCCTATCAGGTAGTTCCCCCAACCATGCCAACTCCCCAATACTCTGCTTGAAGTTGTCCTAGTTACTCAATATTATCATATTTTATCATTTTCTTTCTTCTACTTGATGTGACTAAATACCTATGCTATGTTTTCTATTCCATGCTGCATTCCATATTCATAGACTGGCGTCCCCCCCTATGTGTCCCCTTGCCCTCGTTCCAGGCGGTTGGTCTGGTCAGGCTGTTTCTCATATATCCATCCATAAGCGGGGGAGGAGCACAAGTCCTCAGGGGGGTATCGATTTCATTGGGAAGAAAGTTTTATGTGTATCGTCTAAACCAACTTGTGAAAAAACAAAGAAAGAAAACAATTAAATCTCAGTCTTCTCTAGCTTCTTGGCCAGTTGCTCCACTTCCTTATCCTTGAGCTGGACGGTGGGCTCCTCCTGAGCCTCCTCAGCTTCCTTGATGAGCTTCTCGGCTCTCTCCTCGGGCTCGATTTCCTCCTCCTCCTCCTCCTCCTCCTCCTCTTCTTCTTCCTCCTCGTCGCTGTCCTCTTCCTCAAGATCGCTCAGGCTGTCAACACCCCACTCATCCTCCTTGACAAGGTCGCCTGCGTGCTCTTCCTTTCGCTCCTCGAGGAGCTCCTGCAGAGCAACAATGGAATCTTCTTCTTCAGTAAACTTGTTGCCGTTCAGCTCGATTCGCTTCAGCGCGGGGAGGGCGTCCTTGGCGGCACCGGCAAAGGCCTTCACACCATCGGCCTTGATGTCGTTGTATTGCAAACGCAGCGTCTCGAGCTTCTTGTTCTTTCCCTGGGACAGAGCCCCGGCGAGCAACACGCCACCCTTTGCGCCGAGCAGGGAATCGCCGACGCCGAGTTCGTGAAGTTGTGTCCATGTAGGGACAACCTTGGCAAGGGCCTTGGCTCCCATGAGGGTAAAAGTGTTGTCTTGCAGGTCGAGCACCCTCAGCTCGCTAGCATGGTTGAGACCTTCGCTCAGGAGATGAGAGATACCCTCTTGTCGGATTCCATTCTGGACCATCTTGATCTCCTTGATCTTGTTGTGGAGGCCGTAGGTCTTGGCCCAGGCGGTCATGCTGCCGTTTTCCAATCGGTTGCGACCGCAGATGACGGTTTCCAGGTCGGGAACTTGCTGGCCATCCTTGCGAGCGGCCTCCTTCTTGGCGTGGAGTTCTGAGAGCGCATCGGCGATGAGAATACCGGCGTGTGGGCCGAGACCGTTGTTGTTCAGGTAGAGATGCTGCAGTGGCACGTGGGCGGCGAGGAAAGCCACCAAGGGCGCTTGCGTGTTGAGACCGAAAGCGTTGTCGTTCAGGTTGATGGTGTTGAGGTTTGGAAGGTTCAGGATGGAAGTAAGGAGGTAGGAGAGGGCTTCCGGGATCTCATTCAAGAGGCGACCGGTGAAAATGTCGGCGAGGTTTGCGATCTGGGGGAATACGAAGAATTAGTCATTGGACGGCGCCAGGGGGTTCTGGTTCCGGGAAGCTGCATACCTTCAGGGTCTTCTTGGTGGCCAGAACCTCACCAAGCAGCTTGCAGGCGCCGACACCCAGAGTATTCCCCAAAAACCGGACCTCCTCGACACCGTTCAGAGCACGGAGAGCGGTGATATGGGGCTCGAGATCGGCAGCGGTGTCGAGCTTCAATCCCTTGCCCTCAAGGGAGAAGACCTTGGCGGAATCAGCCATGATTGATTGATTAGATTGATTGAGCAAGGAGGAATACGAGGTGAAATCGGCAGCGAGCCCGGGTTGCTTCTTTTGTTGGTGGTGAGCGTTACAGTGAAATGATGGATGTTTTGCTGATTGATGGTGGGGGCGGGGCAAAAGAACAAGGACTGACCTGCTTGCCGCAGGGCAGAGAAGACAGAGACAGAGACAGAGACAGAGAGAGGGAGAAATGTGGATTTTTTTCTTTAGAGAGGAGGGAGTAGAAAAAAAAGGGTTGACAGCTGTCAGCCAGCTGTTATCCAACTGGCCACCAACTGGCCACTAACTGCTAAAACGCACACACTCCCCACCTCTCCCGCAAACATCCTACACCCACGTGACCCGGACCAATCAGCGTCGGCCCATTTCGGAACGATGGATTTTCTCTTGATGGCCATGACTTCTCGTGCTGAGCCCTTTTGACGTCCGACCCCGAGATCGACCCCATCGCCGTCTCAATCTTGATTGCGGCTCCCCCTGCGGCTACGGTCTAGCTTGCCAATTATGTTGGCAAGGTCGTGTTTGCGCTCGACGCGCACCCTCAATGGGCTTCGAAATGGCGCCGTCAACGTCTCCAAGGTATGGGTGGCCACGGCTCATGATGCTGTCCTCGAGACCCTCTCGCTTTGCCGAGGGAACACCATCGTCCACCTCAGCCCGCCGAACAGACATCAATCGCATCCACAGCCTGTCGAAAAGTGATTGGAATTGGCGCTGACATTGTGTTTTGTCCAGCGTGCTGCCTCAACGAGCTCGGGCGCTGCCGCCGAAGCTTCTCCCGTGCGACTGAACATGGCGGCTATTGCTTCGACCACCCTCGCTGTCGGCTCTCTGGCCTGGTACTACCATCTTTATGGACCCGTGGCATTCGCCTCATCACCTGCCGAGGAGGGGTATGTGGTTCTCCCGCTCGATATCATATGCTTCGCGGCATCCGCAGCATGTGTGCCCGATGCGGCATAAAAATGCTGCACCGGCCTGCCGTGATCCTGACGCCAATTGCTAACAAATCACTGCAGTCTGCACGCTACCAAGTACCCCTGGGTTCACGAGAAGTTTTTGAAGACGTTTGATCACCAGGCGTAAGATGACCCCGCCTTCTTAGACTTACTCATAGAACTCGACCACTCACGCCTTCACTCTTAGTCTTCGACGAGGATTCCAGGTCTACCGAGAAGTCTGTGCCAGCTGCCACTCTCTCAGCCGAGTCCCCTACCGAACTCTTGTCGGCACCATCTTGACTGTCGATGAGGCCAAGGCCCTGGCGGAGGAGAACGAGTACCCTGGCGAGCCTGATGAGCAGGGCGAGATCCAGATGCGACCCGGAAAGCTTGCCGACTATATCCCCGACCCCTACAAGAACGAGGAGGCTGCCCGATTTGCCAACAACGGTGCCCTTCCCCCGGATTTGAGCTTGATGGTCAAGGCCCGCCACGGCGGCTGCGACTACATCTTCAGCCTGCTGACTGGTTACCCCGAGGAGCCCCCGGCTGGTGCTCAGGTCGCCCCTGGCATGAACTTCAACCCTTACTTCCCTGGAACCGGTATTGGTATGGCTCGTGTTCTCTACGATGGCCTTGTCGAGTATGAGGATGGCACCCCCGCCTCGACCTCTCAGATGGCCAAGGACGTTGCCGAATTCCTCAACTGGGCCGCCGAGCCTGAGATGGATGAGCGAAAGAAGATGGGCATGAAGGTGCTGGTTGCCACCTCAGTCCTGTGGGCTATCAGTGTTTATGTCAAGCGATACAAGTGGGCTTGGCTGAAGTCCAGGAAGCTTGCTTATGACCCTCCTGCGGAGACCAAGGTCCGCCACTAAAGAGGCAATAAAGTCTCGTGTATACTAGTCTCCCCCTTAGAAAAACTCGTTTGTTGGCGGAGGCGGGTAGAACGGATGATTGTTTTGGCATGATGGGATGTGGGTGGCGGAGGTTAGAGTGTAAAATCAGAAGCCGTTTCAATACCTTAGTTTTTGTCGTACAAAAGCACTCGAATCAGTTTCTTTTTTGTTATGTGGGTGACATACGATGCATAGAGGTAGTATCTAATATTGCTTCGTACTCCGTATTGGTAGCTTTGTTTATTGCTGGCACAGTGGAGGCAATGCGACTCCACGCTCCTCCTATCAGTGCTGTTCAGCACCTCCAATAATGTCGCTCCTACTCGTCACCACCAGGCAGGTCAATTAATTCACCCGGCAATTAAGCCGAATCATTTCCATCCATCCAAGGAGAGTAAACACAATCTCCACCTCTGACCTCCTCAATCATCTTAGACAAAAAAAAAACCGACTCGAATTGCAAAAATCACTGCTCGTTCAGACCGTTATTCATCCCGCCTCCGCCAAACAACAGCCTTTCTCGCCTCTATACAACCAAAGCAAACCGCCGCAAGCCGCGCCCTCTGGGGCCGTGGGACTGACCGACCATGCCGTATGTCGGCGACGATGTCCACGAAGCACGGAAGCGCAGGTGGGAAGACGACCCGAACGAAGTCTACAGACTATACGCCACCCCGGAGAAGCAGTCCGCCTTTTACGTCCTGAACCAAGCAACCCAAGAGAGCAGCGGCAACGGCAGCAGCAGTATCATGCAGAGCCGCAAGATCCTGCCGCTATCGAAACGACCCCGAACCATGGACGATGACATTCACATTCACGGCGACTTCCCGCCTACACACCGATGGCGGACGTCGCAATCTAGAACACCAGGACCACACGAACCAAACAACGGCCTTGGGAACAAGCCCCAGGCGATACGCACCGGCGGCGTGTTGCTGACGCCGTGCCACATCTGCCATCGCAAGCCGACAAAGAAGTCTGACCTGGACTCGTTCGCCGAGTGTCAGGGCTGTGGCGAGAGATCATGCTTTGTGTGCATCAGAGAATGCCAGGGGTGGAACGCCGCCGACCGAATCGCAGCATCGGTGCTCTCCGAGCAAGAAGTCCTATCCAGGTCGTTTCACATGGACGATGCCGACAATCCTGCGCCGCCTAGCACCCACGAGCGGAGGAGTCAACACAACAGTAATAATAACAACGACGACAATAACAACAACAGCAACCAAACCGCGGGACGCAAGACTGGCAAGGGCTGGGACGCTGGCGGCCACCGCACCATGGTCTGCAGCCGCTGCTGTATCGAGAGGGGATCCGAAGGAGAAATCGTCTGTTTGGGATGCTTGTCTGGGATGGAAATGGCGTAAAATCTGATCTGGGAAGGGACAAAAAAACACTTTTGGGCGCAGCGAGGTACACACAGCAGTGATGATTGATGACTTCATATATCGTTGTTGCTTTGCCACCGGGATTTAGGCATCGCCGTACAAAAAAGACTATGGGTTCCCTTCTTTCCCCCCCTTGTTTTACCATGTATCGCTGAAAGCTGGGAGATGGACATATGGCTGGTAACCGGGAATCTTTGCGAGTAATGACAGGGCGCTTTGGGGTCTGAATTGTATTTATATATACCTTAATTTTTTCTTCCATTTTCTATCATGCAGCACGTACGTAGCATTGCTGGGAGGGATAAGTAGACTAGCTGGACATGTAATGCCTTTTTACGGAGTAGGTCATGATGTTATGACGCTTAACGAGGACCTGAATCTGTGGTAATTACTACTACTGCTGCTCATCAACGCCGATTTCTATTCTCTGCTAGGGCAAGATCGCAATGACGCATCTAGAATATGCCCCATCCAAGCGTCCCCAAGAATATTCGTACACCACATTAAAGTACATAGAAGCCTGTTTAGTTGTATTGCATGTACGTCGCCGTCGAGTTGAACTTGAGGTTGCCCTTGATGACCTTGTCTACTGCGTCCAGGAAATCCTTCTCCGAAGCAACCTTTCTCCGTGCTCGGATGGCGAACATGCCTGCCTCAGTGCACACACTCCTCAGCTCTGCACCGGTAGCGTTGGGGCAAAGACGGGAGATGAGTTCCCATCGAATATCTCGCTCGACGGACATGCTCTTTGCGTGGATACGCAAGATGTTGGCACGACCTTCGAGATCAGGGAGGGAGAACTCGATCTTTCGGTCGATACGGCCAGGTCTCATCAGGGCGGGGTCTAAGGTTGACGGTCTGTTGGTTGCAAACATGACCTTAATGTTTCCTCGAGCATTAAAGCCGTCCAGCTGTGTAATCAACTCCAACATGGTTCGTTGGACTTCGTTGTCACCGCCGGCACCATCGTCGAATCGTGCTCCACCAACCGCGTCGATTTCATCAAAGAAGATAATGCAGGCCTTCTTCGTCCGCGCCATCTCAAAAAGCTCTCGAACCATTCTGGCACCTTCACCAACGTACTTCTGCACCAGTTCGCTACCGATTACTCGAATGAAGGTGGCGTCTGTTCGGTTCGCCACGGCTCTGGCACAAAGTGTCTTTCCGGTGCCGGGGGGTCCATAGAGCAGGGCACCCTTGGGGGGGTCAATACCAAGATTTGAGAATCGCTCTGGGGAAAGGAGTGGCATCTCAACAACCTCCCTCAGCTTCTCGACCTGCTCCTTGCAACCGCCAACGTCGCCGTATGTTACATCCGGCTTCTCCTCGACAGTCATCATGGTGACACTCGCGTCAATCTTGGGTGGCAATGGTATCATGATCTGGTACTTGTTGCGGTCGACGCCAACCCGCATGCCTTCCTCGATATCCGTGGGGCTGACTCTGTCTCCGAGCTGCACAACAAACTTGGCGATTTGCTTCACGTTAATAACGTACTTGCTCTTGGACTCGTCTCCCTTCTCATCCGCGATAATCTTTGTACATCGTGCCACTTGGAAGGGCTGCTCTTCAGCCATCCGTTGGCGATCGGCGGCGATATCCCATAGATGTGGTGGCGCAAGACCAGTATCGGACTCCTACACATCGTCATTAGGCGCCGACACAGATCGAGAAGAATGCGGGGCAGCATACCTTGACGCCAATCTTCTCATCTACGCTCTGTTGCTTCTCCTTGATCTGCTTCTCCAGCTTCGATATGGCTGATGCATACGGGGCCGCGCCGTACGTCTTGAGGACTTGGATATCCCTAGCTGCGGGTTAGCCCAGGGAGCTCAAATCGCCGCCTGCGTGGAGATTGTCCGGACATACTCGTCTGTCAGAGGAGTGATCTTCTTCTCTTCTATCTCATCATCGGCAAATCTCTTTGAGTACTTCTCCCAGTTTTGACCGGTCGCAGAAGGCTTGGATCGTTTAGCGATGAGGTAATGTGACAGCTGGGCTAATGCAACAAGTGACTTACCATGGTGGAATCTGCGGAACTGGACGCGCTGCCAGTTAAAATTGATATCTCAGGTGTGGTCGGAAGGCAAGGGAAATGACATAAAATCGGCGAGACTTGGAGTTGATCAGCAGGAGGAGGAGGAGGGCGTGTCGTGGTGAGTGTTCGCTATGGTGATGAAGGGTCCTGGAAGCACTTCCGTAATCTCAGGTTGCCTTGAGCTCAATGCATGGGCCTTGTCGCTGGGTGCTTCCACAGGGCTAGACCGCTTTAGGCTAAGGGTGGAGGGGAGGTACCGCCGGAACATGGATAATCTCTTGCCCGACTCCAAAATTTCCGTTATGAGATGGCGGAGTAGGGCAGAGAAGGTGGGATGTCAACCAGGCTGCCAGGACCCTGCGAGTCTACACTCCTCAACAAGCTCGCCATCAACGAGCCTTTTCGAGAATCACGGTAGAATTCAAAATCTCGAACCATGTCTGCCTCAGCCGTGTCAGCTGGCGAGTCCAGAAATGCCACCTTCAAGGTATGCAAGCAAGCTGGCACCAAGCTCCTGAGCTGCCCCGCTAACCGTGATGCAGGACAAGGAGAAGCCCATGGCGGTGCGGTCGTCCAACATTGTCGCCGCCAGAGGTACAGACCACGGTTATATACACAGTTGCTTCACTTGCTGACGAGTACAAAGCTGTTGCCGACGCAATTAGGACATCTCTCGGGCCTCGAGGCATGGACAAGATGATTCGAAGCGGAAAGGGGGAAACGATCATTACCAACGATGGCAACACCATGCTGAAGAGCATGTCCGTTATGCACCCCACGGCAAAGATGCTGGTGAACCTATCTGGAGCTCAAGATGTTGAGGCTGGTGACGGAACAACCTCCGTTGTGGTTATCTGCGGTAGCCTTCTCGGAGCCGCTGACAAGCTGTTGTCCAAGGGCATCCACCCCTCAGCCATCTCGGAGTCTTTCCAAAGAGCATCAGCAGCGGCCGTCGAGGTCCTTCACGACATGTCCCAACCGATCTCGCTGGCCGACAACGCTTCGCTCCTCCAAGCTGCCAACACCTCCCTGTCGTCCAAGATTGTCTCACAATACTCTAACCTGCTTGGTCCGATGGCTGTTAACGCTGTCACCAAGACCATCGATGTTAAGACTGCCGAGAATGTGGATCTCAACAACATTCGAATCATCAAGAGGGTGGGAGGAACCATTGAGGACAGCGAGCTTGTGGATGGCCTAGTCCTCACACAGCCAGTCCTGAAGAATGCTGGAGGTCCCGTTCGAATGGAAAAGGCTCGGATTGGTCTGATACAGTTCCAGTTGAGCCCTCCCAAACCGGATGTGAGTCCACTTCTCTTGGAAGTCTAATGAGCCTCTGCTGACGCTGTTTAGATGGAAAACACAATCCAAGTCAACGACTACCGCCAAATGGACAAGATTGTCAAGGAGGAGCGATTATATCTTCTAAACATGGCCAAGAAAATCAAGAAGGCTAAGTGCAATGTGCTCTTGATCCAGAAGTCAATCCTTCGAGACGCCGTCAATGACCTCTCCCTGCATTTCCTGGCCAAACTCGGCATCATGGCCATCAAGGACATTGAGCGAGACGAGGTCGAGTTTATCTGCAAGTCCACAGGATGCAAGCCCATTGCGGATGTTGACTCTTTCACTGAGGACAAACTGGGATCGGCAGATCTCGTGGAGGAGGTGCAATCATCAGGATCGCGTATGGTCAAGGTCACCGGGGCAAAGGCAACTGGCAAGACAGTGTCCGTGGTGGTACGGGGCGCCAACTCCCTGATCTTGGAGGAGGCGGAGCGAAGCTTGCACGACGCTCTTTGCGTTCTCCGCTGCCTGGTCAAGAAGAAGGCCCTGATTGCTGGAGGAGGTGCCCCTGAAATCGAGATTGCTGCCCAGCTCTCCAAGCAGGCGCGTAGCTTGACCGGCACTGAGGCTATTTGCTGGAAGGCATTCGCAGAGGCGATGGAGGTGATTCCAACCACACTGGCTGAAAATGCGGGTCTGAACAGCATCAAGGTCGTCACGGACTTGAGGCACAGACACGAGATGGGAGAGAAGAATGCGGGAGTCAGCATCAAGTCCGGAGGCGTCAACACCAACATCTCCAAGGAGAACGTGCTGCAGCCGCTGCTGGTTAGCACAAGCGCCATTGAGCTTGCGGCTGAGACGGTGAAGATGATTTTGAGGATAGATGATATTGCCTTGTCGAGATAGAGAAAAGTCAACCTCTAGCAGGATGATGTATGATAATTAGTACCCCTGAAAACAAGGGAGCTCATGACCTACAGGTGCTTCCATTTTCGCATTCATCCAAATTTCTTGTAGGCTTGAGGTGACTGCCCTGAATCTTAGGGAAAGTACATCTTGATGGTAGTTGATGCACCTGCCCTTTCTTTGTGCCTACCTGTACCGCTCCTTCCTTTCCTATCGCCTTGACCTATTCAGTGCTTTCATTTACCAACTGCACCTTCCCCGTGCCACGTCCATACTCACTCCCACGCCAATTATCATTTTGAACAACCACAAAGTCGACTTCATAAGATCCACGGGCCCTTCTACTCTCACCTTTTCTATGTAGATCTTTTCACCAGATATTCGACACCCAGCTTGCATAGAAGCTTGATACCATATTCAAAATCTGTCAAGAGTTGCAACACTCTACTGCTAAAGCTGTCTTTTTGCCATGACAAGAGGAAACGCACGATCCCGCTCCAATGATTCCGATCCTGGCGTTGCTGCACTTCAGGTACAAAAGCGCATACTACAAGTGAGTCACAGAATGAAAGCATTCTTCTTAACAAGAAATTGACATTTCATCAGTTGAAGAAAGAGCGAGACGCCCGGATAAGAGCCGTCGTTGCAGAGTCCTACACTGCGTTGGCAGATCTTCGATCACGAGTGATTGCTCATAATGAAGAGTATCAGCAGCAGAGGTAACAAAACCACAATGCATACCCCGCTCTAGCTCTAACGCATGGCAGGGCAAAGAGACGTGCGCAATGTGTGATGAACATTGTAGAGTTGGTGGAGAGAAGGGGTCACATTGAGACCAAGATGGTGGAAGTTGTTACCAAAATACACTCAACGATGCGGGAGCTAGAGGAGATGATGATGGCCGGTTATCTGGGAAGGGAGAGGGATGCGATCTCATCAAGAGATGCACTGGCAGGTCATCATACTTGAACAGGGGTTGTATAAGCTGTCGCAGAGGTTACAAAGGCTGAGTTGGATGCCTTCAAAGCAACGGCCATTAATGTTGAAAGGGGAATTGAATTTTCCGATCCGTCTATGTGATTTTGTACACAGCCTGCATCAGACTGAAACCTATCTTGATATCATTACACTTGGTATCCGAAACCCGCCATGCAGCTCTTGTATTGATCCACAAGGGACTTGCAATCAGCAACTGGGTCTTTGGCATTGGAGAACAGCATGCATTCGTCTCGCTTTGACTTTTCCTCCTTGCACACACAGCATGGCTATTTACAACAATTAGATACGACAGATGATGGCAAACGAGATAGACTCACCTTTGGCCGAGAGGTGTTGGCGGAGGTTGCGGATGAAGCCACTGGCGCAGATGCTGAGGCTTTCACAGAGTGGTTAGTTGAAGTTGCAATCGCGAATAGTTGGCAAGTATAATTTAGATGGACATTCAGACATACAGAAAGTTGCAGTTTTGGAATCCATGGTGCTTCAGGTCTTGTGCAATGGATTTGCGATTTGGCTTTGGATCAAGAAGTCTTGTCTTCCACCATCTTTTTTCCCATGTCGGTAGTATCAACGATCACGCCAGGGTACGTACCTACGACGTTGAATGCATTTCTAAGCCACGAAATTGTGCCGGCCAATCATGACCTCGCTGACTCACGTGCCAACGCGGGAGCTTCGCGATGAGAGGAGGCGACGCTGACGTCATCAGCGTATGGTCAGCTCGTTGTGGTACTTTGAAGCACCATATTAAACTGAACATAGACATTGAAAGGATGCAAATGTTCCAGATCGACTCGATTTGACAGTGGATTTATAGATTCTGTTTGAAGGGATAATGATTTGCAGGAGATTGGGCGACCTAGTGGGAGGAGATGTCCATACCCTGGAGACTAGAGCTGGCATTGAATAAGATAAATGGAAATCGAGCCCAAGGATAGATGTTAATTGATTGGACATAGTCTTAAGGTTATCAATCTATTTTCAAGTCCCAAAAAAATAAATGAAATGGTTCTTTCTTTATTGTAATAATACTCGAGCTCAAGTGCTTAGTGGCGTAACTTCTCATTGTTAGTGTAGGTCACGGCTGGCTGTATGTAGGTTGATTCAGCTCAACAATGTATAAGTGTGACAGTTCACAATCCCTTCAATCACACCAAAACGAGCACGCACACTCGCAAAAGCGGGGAAAAAAAAGAAGAGATCACAAGGCAAATGTTCCAACTCTGTAATATAATATATATATATGATTTTTTTACAGTCTTAGAAACATGCTTTACTCAGCAGGCATCTTTCTCCGCCGTAGACCCGGAATGGTGAATGATCGATCGGTCATGCTTCGGTCCCGATGCCGACCGACCGACCTCCTTTCGCCACGCCAGCCGACTCAGGTGTACGCGTGTCCGCGTTGCCTTGTCACACCATCTTTTCCAAGTTTACTGGTTCTTGCAATGTCGATAAGCTTCCACAAAGGTCTCAGAGTTAATACCCGAGGGCTTCGGTCGGTGTCTGGACGGTTCCGTAGGTTGATATTGATCGGAGGCGATAGTACGCCAGCCGTTCTGCCTGGACTCTTGGTGGGAAGGTTACGCGTCTTATTGAGTTTTCTGACGTTTGGTGTGTCTTGATTTTTGGGTCTCTCTCAACTATAAAAGAGGCCGTATAGATGTCTATTTTCTGCAGAGAAAGTTCGCTTTATCCCATTGCCCCCCTTCTCACTTAGAACTGCCAACCCATCGACGAACAAAACGCCTATCACTTTTCAACATGAATTCTCAGCAAATACCTCCTTATCAAGAGCACTCCCAGTCCTTTGACCCTAACCACGAGCGGGCTGGTCATGGAGTCGATCATCACGGCTCATCGCCACCCGATCCATTCTCCTATGGAGCATACAATCATGGCCCATTCCCTTACATGAGACAGCATGGTCCTCCTGCCGGACCTTGGGGTGCGGACTTCCCATGGACCTTCATGCAAAATGTCAACGACCCCAGGAACGGTCCCTGGGGGGGTAGACCTGGCCCATATTCCGGTCGACACTCCCGTGGCGACGTGAATCCGGAAGATACTCCTCGGACTCAGACAGCTCCTTCTGAAGCCGAACGTGGAGAAGGCAGCAACACCGACGAAAAGGAGAAATCCCTGGATATCAAGAACACCGAGGGCCCCAAACCAGCTGCAGTCGCCTCTGAAGATGACGACGAAATCTATGCCTCTGACCAGCCTTTCACTCGGAGAGGAGGCCGCGGAGGTCGTGGTGGATGCCGCAGAGGCGGAGGTCACTTCAGAGGATACCCCAGAGCCCACCATGGTGTCCCTCCCTTCACCTCCGGACCACACCGTGGCCAGTCTCACCCCGGCGCGCCGCCTGACTTCTTTGGCATGATGCGCAGCTTCACGGACCACCCATTCTTCCGGGACCTGCAGGACCAAGTAATCCGCAACTTCTCCTCCCACCCCGTCGACTCAAATACCTTCGACCCGCCCGTCGATATCTTCAACACCGACGAGGCATTTGTCCTCCACGTATCCCTCCCCGGCGCAAAGAAGGAAGACATTGGCGTGAACTGGAACCCGGAGACGAGCGTACTGAGCATTGCGGGTGTTGTGCACCGACCTGGTGATGAGGCATTCTTGAAGACTCTTACGTCCGGCGAGAGGAAGATTGGTCTGTTTGAGCGTAAGATTACGCTGCCTCCGCCTGGAGCGGCGGAGAAGGAGGATGTTGATGATCTTGGGATTACAGCGAGGATGCAAGATGGTATTCTTGTCATTACGGTCCCGAAGATGGAGAAGGAGTGGACTGAGGTTCGAAAGGTGGATATTGAATAAGGTATCATAAAGGATAGGAAGAAGTCACTTTGGGCGGTTGATATTGGGATAGGAGCCATGGACGGAGAGGAATGAGAAACAAAAAAGATAATTCAATCACAAAAAAAAGATCAAAGAGATTATCAAATAATGAACAAATAAATATGTAATTTGGTTGCAAGACAACAGCTCTCATCTACACTATGTGAAATAAAGTGAAATGCAGTAAAATATTAATGTCCTTACAGATGCTCAAGACAAGTCAGAGCGCAATTCTTCATCAGCCCAGTCAGTGTATTGTAATGTCAATTTATTGATTTGGATCTACCCACTGCCTGTTATCAAAGGCCAAAACTGCGCCTACGCCTATGCCACGGGTATATGCTATATAAAAAAGTAGATCAGGCGTGCCGCGTTCTTCTTACAATGATGTGCCCCACTAAAATGTGTATGCTGTATGGGAATAGACATAGAAAAAGGAGAATGCAAAGAAGGAGGGGACGTGTTAAGAGGGTTGATGAGAAAGGTCCAAAAAAAAAAAGTAAAGCCTCAGAGGCCCGCGCTTCCCAGTGAAAGTATCGCCCCCCTCTTTGTGTGTCCCAGAAACCAAGTAACCAAAAAAAGTCGATATCCTCCAAAACTCCAACCAAATGTTTGGGACATGAATTCATGACGGGCGAGTCTTTCGGCCCTCCTGTATGTTTTATTTGTAGCAAGGGTCTTGGACATGTTATATCAACTCGCCGGCAATCTCTTCCCGTACGTGACGGCACCATTTGAGAATCGCCGCGTCAAAGTCTAACCAGACTTGTGGACCGCTATTGTAGACGATGCCGAGAGGGTCAATTGAGATCATGACTTCGAATCGAAGCTCGGCGGCCTTGGCCCAGTAGCGGAGGTTGTCAGCAGACCTGTACGGTTTCTGTGTGTCGACATGGAACGTCGGGATCGCCCCGAACCGTCTCCTAGACTTCTTCACCACGGCGTTGTGTAGCTTTACCAGCCGAAGCCCATTCTGCATGTATTGTAGGAAGGGGGTGGGGAGATCTGATGCACTTGATGCTGGTGTCCATTCTGGAATAGGCTCGGGATCCATGGACATGAGGAATCGCCATTCTCGCTCCAACTCTCGGCCAGCCCAATCGCCCGTCAACCATGTCCAACTTGCTCGTTCGGTCAGTTCTGCCGCCTCGATTGACGCCTCTTTTTTCAGGATATCAAAGACACTGTCGATCCAACTGAGCATTTTCTTGATCTCTTCATCCTTCATACCACCTTTGAAATTTCGCGTGGCCATTTGCTTCAGCACTTCCATGACGCCGAGCAAGTCTGCCCGAACATGCTTCTCTGACTTGATAGAGTCTAGTCGGTCGGGCAGCTCGTGCGCGGTATAGTACATCTTGGCAGCCCTGATTGCAAGTGTCACAAGGTCGAGGATATTCATCCCCTGCAGTTCATACCAGCTTTGGGTTTCCTCCTGGGGCATGTTGGGATACTGAGGGGAGTTGGGAGGTTCTTGGTAAGTACCGGCCTTCCGAGCCTCTGCATCACGTAGTGCTTTGGCGGCATCCTGTAAAGTGGCCTCCAGATCTGCCTTCAGCTCTTTTATCGTGGGCGGCTTGGGCACCACCTTTTCCCTGTGATGATAGGTGCTCACCGTCGGTGGTAGCATGTCCGGCTCAGACTCCGGGTAGTCGTCATCGTAATAATCGTCCATCTCTTCGATGGGAGACTCTACGATGCTTCCATTGCCGAATCCCTGGGCCGCCAAGTCCGGACTGCTTCCCATGGACGCATATGACGAGTCGACATCGGATCCGCCGGCTGTAGGAATAGGGCCAGTTCCCTCCAAGGCCGACAGATCCAACGTTGCGCGGGGCTGCTTCTTACGTGCCAGCTGTCCGCCCTTGCCATCAAGAAGACCCGTTCGAGCAAAGTAATACTGTAGGTGTGCGATGCTGCCCAGACTCATGACGCTCTCTCGGGACCTGGCACTGGCCGCGAAGTCGGTGCCATGCGGCCGCATATAGCCCCGACGACGGGTTCTGCCCTCGTAGCTGGCTGATGACTGCCTGGACAAGACGGACAAATCTGACCGACGATTGTATGACCCAGAGGACTGGCGGGAGGACAGGTCGCTGCCAAGCGAGTCACGCGAAGCAGCATCGGTGGTTGAGCCGTGGGACATGGAAGAAGCCGTGGAAACGCAGCGAGACGGTTTAGGATATGGGCCGATGGCTCGGGTCGGCGACGCCTCGGGCGAGGGTGGTTGTTGATCGTTGAGGGTCGACATATGTGCGCGGGGATATCCGGACTAGCTATGATATATATGGTGCTGAAGTGTTTTTTGACAGCTAGCCGCGACTGTCTCTTTCTAGCAATGCCTTTGTTTGCCTTCTCCTCTTCTGAATATCAGGTCTTGGACGGTGTTATTGCTCGGCGAGCACTCGTTTTGCGACTCAATGCATCCAGGTCAAGACGGCCTGCGACAGCTCGACAAAGCCAGGCAAGCAGCCCGGATAAAGAGAGAATGCGCAACAGATCGACCGGCAGTGTTATCGATGTGTGGATACGGATACAGTAACCCCAATGATAAAGTTGGGAAGAAAGTAAAGTCGATGCGGTAGGGCTGCTTTGGTGCTGAAGATCAGAGGCAAAACGACACGGATTCAGGGGGTCTAAGCGGGTGCCGAAGTTGTGGTGGTGGAGATTGGAAATTGCGTCGCGGTGTCTGGTGTTGACATGCTGGGGGGCCGAAGATTGATGCGAAACGAGGAGGAGCAAGTACTCAGCACAAGTAGTATTACTGCTAGTACTACTAGTAGTAGTAAGTAAGAGTCACTGGGCACTTTTTTAGTAAGTTAGCCCTGACGCTGACAGACAGACACCTTTTGGATATGGATATGGAGAAACGGAAACGGGGCCACGCCGTCTGCTCATCATCATCACCATTATCAAACAGTGCCCAATGCTTGCTTACCTACCTGCCCAGTAAGGTACAACGCGTGCCGAGACGCGCAATGGTTGATGTACATACGATAGTAGTATGCTCGATGTGAGTGATGAGTGGCTTCGATAATCGATTGGATCCGGCAAGGCCAAGCAAGCCCTGCCCTGGGTCGCCCGGGTCTGGCGACGAATCGCCCCAATTTATTTCCCATCTTTCCGATCCATGGGTTCGGTCATATCCCAGGGCAACCTGACAGGCGCAATTTCCTGGCATCAACGCGCTGGGTGGAATGTCAGAGCATACTGCTAATACTCCGTACTCGTAGTAGTAGTAATACTCAGTCCGCACTACGGAGTACTACGAGTAAAACTAGAGAGAGACAAGATTTCATTTTGCTGTTGCCCTGACAGCGGGAATGGCCGAGAAACAGTACCAGTCTCTCGCTCACGCATATGTAAGTCATTGGATGCACATATATAACCGTTTCTTCTGCAGATGATGTGCGGAATGGGAAACACAGCAGCTTAAGCGGGCTGTTGCGGAGCGTGGCGCATATGCATGTTGGAAAGGGTCAAACACCTCAACAAGCTCTGTCCTCTCTCATCTCAAACATTTTTGAACGAATGTTTGTTTGCATTTTATAGTTGAAGTAGTAGTAATACGACATGACGTACGGAGTAGTAGTAGTTCAATCCATAAAGCACGTACCATGTTGTGATAGCCCCCCTGATCCGTATTCCGTATGCATCTCATCTCAGGAGTTGGCATACCTATCTACTACTACTTGCCAAACGCACTGATGCCAACAACGTACTTCGTACAAACGCTGGAAACAGGAGATCAGTCTTTCCATCTCATCCTATAATAGGTACATCTTGTCATCATGATGTGTCTTTGCAGCCGATGCGGGATTCCGATCTGAAGTAGTATGCACACGTGTGTGGATAACATGGGTGTGTTCAGGGTCTTTTATGAATTGTCTCTTGTGTCACAACCCCCCTGCTCTTTTATTCCTAACCTTAATTAATATATATATTACTGCTGGTGCTCCGTCCAGAGTGCCCAGATTGCTCCGTAATATGGTTCTGCTAATAATCATAGACAACATTGATGGAGGATACGAGCATCACGACACGTGAAGGGACATTGCATGCACTCCGTAATAGCATCCAAGTCGTTTCAAGTCGGTTGAAGGACCCAGAGAGGGCAGGCCTTCAGAAGCACTGTAAAAGCTCTTGTGCAACGAGTGGGGATGTGCTAATTTGCCTAACAAGCCTGGACAAGGGCTCTATGCCAGTAGGAGCAGTTGGCATAATCCCAACAGCCAACTCATGCCGTGACCCCGAGGATATGTGCATGCTAGGTAGTACTTGGTACTCGTACTATCTATTGCGTCCCGTCTCTACAGACAACGGATCGTCGGGAGAGAGAAGTGATCCGTCTCAATGTTAAGATGCAAACGACTATTACTACTAATACTACTACTAGTGGTAGTATCTCCGTTTGTCTAGGCATGAGGGTCGATGCGTGTGGGCACATACAGACACGCGTATACAGACATCTTCCCATCGTATGGTACGATTATGAGTGTAATAATATAACAATATGCACTCCGTAGGTACGTCTCCGATTATTTCCAACATGGCTTCCTCCAACAGGTACTAGTACTACTAAATTGGATTGATCGTGGGAATACATAATGAATGTTACATGGCCATCACACTCGGCTTAGCACCCGTGTAACTCCATGTTCCTCTCACTCTCCACTTGTCCTCCTTGCTTTCTTTTTTCCCCTTTTGGCTCTGGCTGGAGGATATCGCTGTCATTTTGGCTTTCTTGTCACCCTTTCTAACCTTTTTTGCTTTCGCTTTCCTCATTCCCCCCCCTCTCTCTTTTCTGCATCCCTTCACTCGCAGGTTCAAGAGCGGCACGACACGGTTCAGTTATTAGCTAGCCAATGATCGGCTTCATCACCACACTTGCTGCCGCATCTAGCATCTAGCCAAAACGACGACTGAGCATCTATCGGGACATTCAACGGAGCAGTCAAAGCCAAAACCCGCCCAATCGCACGGCCCTGTCTTGTCCTGCACACTTCTGCAGCCTCTCACCAGGGCCATAACGAGCTCTCCACCTGCGCTGCATATCTGGCCGCCTCCTGTCCAGTCGCCTATTGCGCATTCCACCCAGAGCCTTGTAGGTGCAGCACCAAGTTGGGCCTCGAGCACGGGAGCTAGGACAGGCACCCAACGAACGTTTTTCCGGTCCACCAGCTCACCCTGCCTCGCAGGAGCCCAGCCAGCAAGCAGCAGCGTTGATTGATTGATGATTGGGCATCGGCGAGAACACCAACTGGCCGTGCGCGACGAAAAAAAAACCCCCATTGCTCCTGGATGGTGGCTTGAAGGTTGAAGGCAACAGTATCCAATCCGGGCCCTCCACCCCACTGCGCGACGCAAACGCACCTCCAGGACCACAAACAGGGCATCTGTTCAGTGGACGACACACCTGGCGCGCTCCACTGGCGCGTCGCCTGCTAGCCTGAAGGTACGCTACAGCAAGTGCTGTCCGGGCTGTACTTTAGGCGGCGGGTTTCACTGACCCTGCCCCGTCCCCCAGCGAGTACCCTATGACCACCAGCCAATCTGCTGCTGTCGTCGCCAACAGCAGCTCACAGTCACCTCTGGCCACGGCAGAACACGACCCTGATCCAGCCAACGGGAACGATCGAGACGCTGACGTGGGCCTGGATTGCGTCGGCGAGCTCCAGCAGGACCTCCAGCAGGACCAGACCACGGATCAGACCCAAGGCCACGATGCAGGTGACCAGGTTGTGAATATCGCGGACGTCTCCAGCGAATCCACCGCACCTCTGCCATCTGCTTCCGACACAGCCTTCGCCCCTTCAGAAGCTTCTGCCTCGCCCACTCCATCATCTACGGCTGATCTTGACCATCACCGCATCGACATCGGCGACGCGATTGCAATTGATCCTTCTCGCTTGACCCGCCGCAACACCAGAAGCTGTAGCAGCCTCAATCCTCGTTCCCATCCTGCGATCAGCCCCGCCGTCCAAGCTTCTGCTGCAGAGCACGAAGGCCCTCCCTCTGCTATTCGAAAAACCTCGCCTGGCTTAGCTGCTCGCCTGAAGGCCTTGGGCTTCGGCACTGCCAAAAAGCCTACCCTCAGCCCGCCGCCTGCCGATACTGTCGGTCGACTAAACGAAGAGCAGCTCCGCCAGCTTGACCAGAAGCATCAGGCCGGCTCCATCAACGCCGTCATCGCCCGGCGCGGTCGTCCTTGGAGAGGCGCCGGCGCCTCCCCTTCGCTTCACAAGTCGACCAGTCAGCCGAGCCTTTCTACGACTTCCAACGTCCTCGCTGACTCGCCCCAATTGCCCGAGGTCCAAACGCCCGAGCCACTGGCTATGGATACACTGGATACACAAAAGTATCGGCTGCCCGATCATACCAACGGCAATGGCACCAAAGTAACATTAGAGACCCGACGCGAACACCTCGAACGCAATACGCTCCCTCCGTTCGCTCATTATCCCTCATCACCCCCTCCGCCAACCCCTCCGCCAAAGGATGTACCGCCCTCTGCATTCTCGCCTCCGGTAACGTCGCCTCCAGCAACCTCGCCCCCAGCGGTGACATCGCCCAGTGACTTTATTCCTGGTCTCAACTCGTATTTCACCCCTGGCCATAACCGACCCGGCTCCATCTACACGCTCTCTCGTGCCTCCTTTGCCAATCAGCTCGCTCAATTAACCTCGCTTCAGCTGCCCGATGCCGAGTCTCTGTCCAGCAAAGTATCCGCCATCCCGACAGCTCAGGTAGCTACAAGGGCCCTCATCAATGCCGCGGAGCAAATCCGCAGCTGGATTTCCAAAGCTCAAGAAGTCATCGGCGGTCTGGATAGTGATGATGATGTGGAATGGGCTGCTGCCGGTGGCCGCGAGGGCCTGGAAGACGTCGAGAACGCCATTGTTCGTTTTGAAGACCTTATCAATGCCTATGTCGGCGCTATCGA
Organism: Hypomyces perniciosus; assembly: GCA_008477525.1. Taxonomy (NCBI): domain Eukaryota; kingdom Fungi; phylum Ascomycota; class Sordariomycetes; order Hypocreales; family Hypocreaceae; genus Hypomyces; species Hypomyces perniciosus. The sequence continues at coordinate 2,552,106 of SPDT01000006.1, forward strand.
GGAGCTACAGAGTCGAGGCGACATCTCAAGTGTTGCCGCCGACGATTTAAGACGAGCAGTTGCCCAGATGGACACCATTGTTGAAGAATGGGCCAAGATCAAAAGGGCACTGCACAATGTCCGAGCCCAAGTGGAAATTGCCATGGAATGGGAGGAGTTGTGGAACAACGTATTAGGAGATATTCAGGGCGAGATGGACGAGCTCTCCCGATTAGTCTTTGAGATGGAGGAGCGTCGTCATAAGGGTCTTGCTGTCGCTGCCGGTGGCGATGGCGTAGACATTGGTGATCTAGAGACCATCGTGGAGGATGGTCCGGTCTCTAGCTCGCGACTGCAGCCCCCTAATCGCTTCAGTTTATCTGGCCTTCCAATAAGTCCCGGTTCGCCAAACACATCTACTCTTTCGCAAGATGACTCAAGCCTCCTGGCTCTCTTCGCTAGGATGCAACCCCTGAGGGCATCGTTGGACTTTCTACCCATGCGCTTATCAGTTTTCGAAACAAGGGCCGAGAAGTCATTCCCTACCGCATGCGAGGAGTTGGAGATGCGCCGCGAGGGTTTGGATGCGAGCTACAAGAAGTTGGAGAAGGACGCCGAGTCTCTACGCAAGGAGCTGGGTGAGGATCGGTGGGTCATCGTCTTCCGCGGTGCGGGACGGCAGGCCCAGAAAATGCACGAATCTGTCGAACGGTCCCTTCACAAGCTCAAGGATGCTATTGATGCCGGCATGCACCTTACCAACCAGCCCTCAGTCTTGAAGAAGATAGAGAGCTATGAGGCCAAAAAGACACACTATGGGCCGGCCATAGAGCGAGTCTTGTCCATTATCGACAGGGGCGTCCAGGATCGCCTGACCGTCAACGGTGAGATTTTGCGTCTTCACGCGGAGATGCAATCTCGTTGGGAGTCACTGAAACATCAAATCAAAGAGATGGATATGCTCCTTGACGATATGCAAGCAGATAACAAGGGCCAGCAATTGCGGGATTCCATATCAAGCATGCTCTCCAATGATAGGTCGACTACTGGAAGCGGACGAGAAACGCCAGGTAGCTCTCCGCCGTCGTCGGTGATAATGTCAAGTCTCGGCTTCGAACCCCATACGCCTGTTGCAAAGCAAAACAAGGCCCGATCTCCGAATGTGAATAGTGCCGGCTCTCAGTCCGCCAACAGGAGACACTCGTCGCTGCCAGCACCTGCCTCTAAATTTGCGAGGAAGCCAGTGTCGCGTCTTTCAACCATTGCCAGCTCGTCTGTACACTCTCCCGCCGCCTCCGACACAGCTCAACGTCCTACCTCTACATTCATCAACCGACCTCGATGGAGCAGCGCGACGAATGTCTCCGATGTCGATACTGGTCACAACTTCAAGCCTCTCAGTCTAACCACACCGAGTCCGTACGTAAGGACACCCAACACCCAAAGATCGGCTTCATCCATCACGCCCTCATCTGGGGGCTCTAAGCTGCCCACTCTCCGAAGCTCGCTCACCCGCGCCAATTCTGAATCCCCCAAGGCCGAAGGACCGTCTCCAAGAATGGGCCACTCCCGACTCTCATTCCGTGAGCGCTTGGCTTCTCCCGGCCCTTACTCTCAGTTAGCCTTGCAGAAGCAACGATCGGTTTCATCAAATCGTCGCGCCACCCTTCAGCACTCCACGTCCAACTCAACTACGGGCGAAAGTCAAGGCAGCCGCCCGGGCAGTTCACTTGCCTCCTCCCGCCGTAGCTTGTTGCCGCATATGTCCATGAGCAAGAAGGATGCTACCCGGGGAACAAGTCCCCTTCCTGGTTTCGGTCGCTTCTCTTCACGGAAGGATAGCGACGGTGACCCGGCCGAACCCAAAGACCTCAAGCCACGATGGCGGTTTTGAGCCATTATTCATTTTTGTACACATTTACTGATCTGGAGAGAGGTTATTTTTGTTTCTTCTTGGGGACAATTCCCTAATTTCGTAACTCATCACTTGAGATACGAATGTTTTTTGACTGGCTCAGGAGCGGTGGAGCCTGGCATGCCACTCATGCTGACTTTTTTTGCTGTTTTGTTCTCATAGCGTGGCGCAACTGGTTAGGGGAGCGATACTCGGACGATGGAGTTACATGGAGTGACACTGTGTCAATGGCCTTTGATATGTCAAGAACTTTGCTTCGCGCCATCGAATTCCAACCGCTCATTCTCTCTTTTTCGTATTGCTTGTTTTCGTCTATGTGCTGCCAAATGGGGAGAGGAACCGCCTTGTACACTTGGGCGGAAGGTAGGGCATGAAAGAATGACAGAGAATGCTGACCAACGTTTATGGGAGGAGGAATTTTCGTTATACCCTTAAGTCGATAACGTAGATGGGTAGCTTGCCACCAATCTTTCTCATGGTCGTACAGGAGAATTTAAAGCATTACGTGACGTTTTACGTGGTGATTTGGGTGACATGTATTCACATTTATACATACATGTGCTCTTATTTGACGTATCTATACTTCTAAGGCTATGCTATGCAGGTATTCGAAATGCTGTAACGCCAGTTGCCTCATCACACAATGCCAGATCAACCAGCCCGACCCCAGTGCATACTGTCGGAAGAGGCGATGGCGTTCCTTAAAGCTGGACGGATGGGGGGGAGGGCTGTATTCGCCCACTCATTACTCCTCATATCTTCGTACAAATCAATGTCTTTTGATTCTCTTTGAAATAGATGCCGAAATCCAACACCGTCATATCATAGCGGCATCAAGCCAATACCACCGCCGGACTTCTTGACTATTTTCCTATCTCGCTTGGAATCGCCTGCGCTACCCCCTGTAGAGGATCTTGATGTTGATGCTGTTGCCGCAGAGGCACTGGCTTTCCTCCCAGCGCCGCTGGCTTTGCGCTTTGTAACACCGCTTGCGCCGCCTTTCTTTGGCCATTTCTTGCCCCCAGAGAACTTCCTGCCGCCTCGGCTGCTGCTGTACGAGGACCTCGATCTGGATGGGCCGGACTGGCTACCGCTACCCAAGTTCTGCAATCGTTCGTGAAACGCTTGTACGTCAGCCCTTGGCTTGGGAGTGAAATAGTGAGAATCCTGTTCTGCAACCCCCTCATCCGCGCCCTCGTCATCATCATCAAACTCAAGATCAGAGCTGATCAAGTCCACAATCTCTTGGTCCTGGTCGGAAGCCGGCGTCTTAGTGACTTGAGCACCAATCATTTCCAGATACATCTGGTGGTGTCTCTCCAAAACGGTCAGAATTTTCGAACCGATTTGCTCAACTCTCATGTAATCAATACCAGGAATGCGACTCATCCGATCGATCGAAACTGTCCAGTTGATAGCCATCTGCTGGAAATCAACTACACTGAAGATCGGCTTTCTCACCCCCCATCTATTGCGGATCCGTTCTTCGAGTTGGCGGGCTTCCTGCACAAACGCATCTACTATGTCTTGGTGGATTTCCGACAGGTCTTTAAGTTCGCGCTCGCTCGGTATGGGCGTGGGCGGCCGTTTTCTCGGCGTAGGCTTTGAGGCAGGCTTTGCAGGGCGATGTTGAGGTAATGGGTCGAATGTGCTGTCGTCAACTTCTTCCGCTTCCTGGTCCTCCTCTGCCTCTCCGTCCGACACCACAAATCCATTTTTTGCATAACCATTTGACGTTGTAGGGAAATTAGCCTCCTCGAAATGGGCTTCATCTTCACTTTCCACCACTCTTGTTCTGGTTTTGCGTCTGTTCACCGGCGATGAGACGTACGTAGATTGCATATCAAGGGTGGTTTGTTCTTTGGATTTCTTTCCACCCTTTTTGGCGGTCTTCTTGGCTTTCGGCTGGTTCGTGCTCGCATCCGAAACCTGGATAGTGAGCATGAGTTTCCGTCGTCCCAACAGAAACTCTTGGGCAGTTGGCCCAATCTGAAGATATTGAATAGCAACTCCATGATTCCCAACGACATTGTTTTCGTCAAAGCCCTTCTCGGCTGATAGTCGATCAATGACTCGCACCACCTCGTGCTTCTTCATTCTAGCGGCAAGGCCATAATACTCCTCAGAATTTTGTGCTTGGCGATCGGGATACTTCTTTCCAAGCAGGATATCTGCGCATTGATTGGCTGTAACCCTCCACTGCTTTTGGACGACGTTTATGGCAGCAATGGCAATCTCTGAGAAATCTTGCTGCTCAAAAACCATCCCAGACTGGCAGTTGTCACAGGTCTTCTGACACTGTGACGGATTGAAGTCTTCTCCGAAATATCGTAGGACCTCTGTGCGTCGACAATCTGCCTTGTTGTCGCAAAACGCAGTCACGCGGTTCAACATGACCATCTGCCTTTCCTTCTGCTCTTGGCTACCCTCTCCGTCTTTGATCAGGCTTTTTAGGACTCTTATATCCCCCTTGCCGTAAAAGAGGATGCAGTCGGAGGGCTTCCCATCCCTGCCAGCACGCCCCGTCTCCTGGTAATAGCCCTCAAGGCTCTTTGGGATACCATGATGGATGACAAACCTCACATCAGGCTTATCAATTCCCATGCCGAAGGCAATTGTGGCTACCACAACTTTCACCTGCCCTTTCTGCCAAGAAGTCTGGACCTCAGTTTTATCCTCGGGCGGCATCATGGCATGGTAATGACGAGCAGCAATACCGTGGTCCGATAGTTTCTGAGCGACTTCTTCCGCCTGCTTCCGAGAAATGGTAAAAACAATGCCAGTGAGATTCGGATATTTCGAGTTGATTAGAGAAGCGATGTTCTGTGTTGCGGCGGCATGTGTGGATTTCGATCGGACTTCATAGTATAAATTTGGGCGATTAAAGCTCTGCGAGAAGACCTTGCAACTGGTCATTCCGAGGTTGTGTTTAATGTCTACAATGACATTCCGGGTCGCCGTAGCTGTAAGGGCCATGACAGGAACTTCTGGAAACTTCAAGCGAACTTGGCCAAGGGACTTGTAATCAGGCCGAAAGTCATGACCCCACTGGCTCACACAGTGAGCCTCATCAATGACAAGGCGAGCAAACTTGCCTCTTCGGTACAAGGTGTCCAGCCCTTCGAGGAATTGTGAGCTTTTGCTAACCATTTCTGGTGTAACATAGAGAAGTTCAATAAAATGCTCCGGACTGCGTTCACTGAATACCGACATGACCTGTCGCTTGTACTCCCTTGAGCACGAACCGTTGAATGCCACAGCTTGGATCCCTAGGGCTTTCATATGGTCGACTTGATCCTCCATTAAACTGAGCAGAGGGGATACCACAATAGTAACACCCCGTGTTTTGCCGGTCTTGATCACGGCAGGAAGCTGGTAACAAAGAGATTTGCCGCCACCCGTTGGCATCAAAACAAATGCATCTTCGCCAGCCAACGTGGCGTTGATAGCTTCCAGCTGGTTGTGACGGAATCCCTTCATTCTGAACCGATCTTTCAGCGTCTTCTGGACATCCGGAGACCACGGGTGCCTCATGAGTTCTGGTGGTATTCTCGTTTGCGAGGAATCTGGGGGAGCATGCCTCTTTGGGAGCTGTCTTGTCCTTGGCGTGGGCACAGCATTTCCAGATGTCTCTGAGAAGACCCTTCGCGACTCCAGTGATGCTCCGCCCAAGGACTGGCGGACTTCATAGTCCTGAGCAAATGCTAGCATTTCAGCATCGTCGCTAAAGTCGCTGAATTCATTGACAGCACGGTGAGAACGACTCTTTGAGGGAGTTTTGCGAGATTCTGTTTGCGCGGCTCTCTTGTTCAATTTGGGCAATGGTTGTATTTCAAAATCATCAATATCTGAGAACAAATCATCCTCAGCATCTAGGTCATGGTTCATGGTCGTGTAAAGCTGGGCCGGCTTTGCTGAAGATGCTTGGGCTTGTCTAGTAGACCTGGAAACCGATGATGCCTCTCTTGGAAATAGTGCGCATGGTGAATTTTGATCCTCCTGGGAGAGTAAGCCGCTCCCTGGTGGTAATTTGCGTGCCGAAATCGGTTCGTTCCAAAGTTGTGAACGACTTGGCTCAGGAAGCTGTGTTTGATGCACAACCTGTGTCCCAGCGGTCAGAATAAACGGGCTTTCCCTTGAGCTCCGTGACATGTCCACTATGCTGCCGTGGCCAGCCTGGGTTCCAAGCACGACAACATTTTCATTTCTTGAACTTGAGACTGGGACCGCCAGAGTCTCTAAAAGACTGGCCTCATCAAGACCGGCATCTGACAGAGCTTGAAGGAGATCCTGCTCTCTTTGTTGGACTTGATCCGTGATTTCGTCCAAACGAAGCTCATCCTCATCCGTATCGACACCATTTGCATACGATTGGGCAATCTGTTGTGCTAGAGCCTCTCGCCGCTCACAGAGCGACTTGTATGATTCAACCGAACTATCGAGTTCTTGGATCATCTTGTGCTGCTGTATGAGCCGCTCCTTCTCTGCCTTGATTTCATTACGTTTGTCCTTCGGCAATCGGTCATTTATGGCGCGCATAAAATTCCGGTCATTCTCCTGGATTTGATTATCCAAATATTCGCATCTTCTCTTCAACAGTTGTGGATTTGTCGAGATATGGAATAAGAGCCTTGGCGTTTGGCTAGATGGAGTGAATGGTTGGTCAGGGAGATCAATGTCGTCGATATTATCTGCGGTACTTGTGCTTTCGGTCACAGACATGGCGTGACCTGGAGTAACAACAGCTCCAGCCTGCAGTCGTCGAAGTGGCGAGACCGGGACCCTATGTGAATGCCTGGGCGATAGAGGTAAATCATCAACGTCCAAAATGAACTCATCCCCATTCAGATTAGTGGGGAGCTCTCCTAGACGACTGGTCGAAACAATGCGAGAAGGAGGTGTCACAAATTCATCATCGGAATCTGGGATAATGAAATCATCTGCTCGAGACTTTCCAGACCGGTGTATTGCCGGGTTGGATTTCCCGGAAGATACAGGAGGTTCGATAGTGACTTTGGCCTTCTTCCGACTTTCAGGAATGCTGGAGGTAGGGTCATCCTTCAGGGGTGTCTGTTTGACAGGGGAGTGCGTCTTCCGACTAGCCGCTTGTCTCGATGGCGATGATGAGTTATTGAAGGCAGCTTTGGAAGATCCTATTCTCACACTATTCGGGGTTTTAGCCATCATATCACGTACTTGTCGTGACTTTGTTGCTGATCGGCGACCTGGAGTCGGGGCAGGGGGGGCGGTTCCCAACAACTGATACACATCAGGGAACTGGGTATCATGATTGATATCGGCTTTGCTGATCTCAATGCTCTTTCTCTTCTTAGCCCTGGAAGGTGGCGCTTCCCAGGATGCGTCCTTTTCAGACCATAATCTAACCTCGTTTCCAAATTGTAGAGATTCGACAGACATGCTGGTAGTTTCAGTCAAATCCACACATTCCAAGTCTTCGGCGTCGAAATCCGCCATATCGATGCCGAAATCCGGAGATGAGGCATGGCGCTGTGGGATGGATTTGGACGGAGTTGCATGTCGTTTTATTCTCGAGGATTTCGGAGTCGCTACAGATGTTGGGTTAGGATTAATCAAACCTATTGACGGCGTCCCATTTGGAACACTCACCAATCGCATTGAGGGGTTGGTCAAGCCGCTGCCTTGATCGGCCATCTCCTGTCACTGGAGGAGTGGGAAGCCGGTCATGTTGCGAAACGAGTAGCGATTTCTTCGGTTTCGTGGAGGAGGTCAAACGCCCCATGCTGTCGTCCTCCAATATTACCACTTCCGTATCCTGAAGACCACCCCCCCTCCCCGTGAGGCCATTGATACTCCTAGACTCTTGTATTTGTCTACCTTTCCTGTCCCTCAGAGTCGATCTAGCTGTCGGTTGGCTAGAATTGTCCGCGGAAAACTCCACGGATTGCGATTGGGATAAATGGAGTGAGGACGAGTCGCTAGGATCGGGAAATTCTTGAACGGGAGGCTTGGACGACGCGGTGTTTTGCAATAACCAGGTGATGTGGTCGGAGAGATTATTTCGAGTCATGAAGGCGGCTTGTGAGTGCCAGATCGTCGCGCATCTGGGATTCCGGCCAACATTGAAACCAATGCCTCGTTAACAGGGGGGTCCTGAAGTTGGTTCGTTATCGTATTCCATCTGGTGAACCCATTAATGCGGCGGAGGTGTTTTCCACGCGTAACGCGTCGTGTTGGTTAATCAGCAGATGCGAGGGCACGTGAGCCTGTGGGACCCCCTCCTACCTGCCTTGCTGCCTTTGGCGTCAGGCCCCACAACCCATGCCTTGCCTCCTGTAATCCATCAAAGTCGGCAAGTCGGGAAATATCAATCAAGACTGATTGGACTGGGATATCTAGGCTTGGCCTCAAAGACAGGTTATACGTGCTTGTATGCTTTTTACAAGAGAAACTGTGCTTAACAAAGCGTGGGTGAGCGGCAAGTTTCTGGAGGTGTTGGGTGCAGTGCTGAGCCACCACCATCACCAGCCAATTCAGCCAACGGTCTCCCGATTTTCCAACTCTACTATCCGAAGTTGATGTCTTGATGTGCGCGTTGTGATGAACACTGCCTTATTACCATGTTATTGGCCAAGTGACATGGCCTCCTACAGAATTTGCGAGAGAAAGAAGGGAAAAGATTACAGCATGGCATGGCCACATACAAGCATTGAACCTTGACTATGAAGCCGCTCTCCCTCCTAATGTGTATGACATCCACGTGTTCGGCTATTCATGGAGCATCTATGCATGTCAGCCAATCGCGGTCCTTCTCTTCCAGCATTTGGAATGTTTAACTCAGAATTATTCTTTTTCGGAGTGAAGATATCAAGTATCTACCGTTGCGCTGACACCACCCTACAGTGCAGTGGTGGTCTCATGTTTGATAAAGATCTCCCAGACGAATCAATCAAGTTCTGCATCCAAGCTTAATACTAACTCCATACTAATCCTATCGCTTCACCTTTATATAGGTAGAAGACGGTGAAGCTGACAGGAACGATCGGTTGTCGGCGGCATCGGTGGGTCTGGATCTTGATCCGTCTTCGGTCTGCCGGCTGCCGGCCGGGACCCACTCCGGATACGGGAGGTGAGCGGGAATAATTGGCCCGGCATAAGTTTGCGCTTTACGCTCCTTTAAGCGCCACTGTGTATAACTATCTTTGACTTGCAACGTCCATGGCCCGGCAGTTGTCAATTTTTCTGCCGTCCTTGAACGGCTGTCGGTTACGTCTCCATCCAGGTGCGAGTAGATGCCATGGACTTATTTTGCAGCCCTAGTATTAAACCCTCGTCTGTCCCTGCTAGCAACCTATTGTAATTTTCAGTCATTGACTTCATCTAATCCTATCTCTTCATATCAAGGTTACTCTGTGTCACATATCGGGATCCCAAGGCTCAAAATGCCCACACTAGAACAAAAGCCCCCTGTTTCTCAGGATACCAGCCCAGAGAGCTCTATCCATGATGGGCAAGAGACTCCACAACATACGGAGAAAATAGGGAGCAATCGATTCATCAGTCATCTTACACAAGACGTCCGCACGTCATCTTTTGCAGAGCTCCAGCTTCTGCTTTTGACCTTATGTACAGGCATTCAAGGTGAGAAAGCTTGTTAGTGACGATTCGTCATTTTCAAACGACTAAAAATGTTATTTGTCAAGATGCCACCACATTTCCCGATTACCACTGCTTTGCTTCCAACCAGACGGGTAATACTGTCTTTCTGTGCGTGGCACTCATCTTGCCACGACTAGATGGCGACATGTTCTATACTTCCAACATCGGCACAGCATTGGGGCTATTTCTCGGCGCAGGATGGTTGACTGGCCAGTTAGGCCATATCGTGGGACCTCGACAAAGATGGTGGCTCATTCTTTGCAATCTTTTCCAAACAAGTCTCATCTTTGGCGCTGCTGCCGTGCAATATCGGTACGGTGTCAAGGGTCACGGTTCAAGGGCTATCGCCGTCATAGGTCTGCTCGCATCCGCCGCTGGCAGTCAAGTTGTGCAGTCACGAAGTCTGTCCGCAACTGAGATCAGTACGGCCATGGCGACGGCAGCATGGGTAGACTTGATGATTGACCAGAAACTTTTTGTTGTGAACAACCGCCCCCGGACGAGACGAGTGATGTTTCTCCTAGCGCTCGTTGCCGGGTCGATGCTTGGGGCTCTCATCTATCGAGAACTTGGCTCAGCAGCAGCCATAGCTGTTTCCGGAGGTGGAAAGCTTCTTGTGACACTGATGTACATCTTCTCTAGTGCTGAGAAGAAGAAGGTCAATGAATCATCAGTCTGAGGGAAATTATTTGGTATTTCCACAGGGCGTTTATACAGGATTGGGAGTCGGCATGGGCAAAACAGACACATGATGCTAAATACGGAGTAGATAGCGTGCATTTAAACGGCATAGAATAAATAGACATGGGTCATTTTCGAATTCCAAAAGAGGGGCAATACTTCATATGCATGCACAAACGATCCTGCCTGCTTTCGAGGGAGCGGTCAAGGTAGTTCATCAACGGTTGTTCTGCAAAATTGGTATATGTGACAGTGATGGAGCTACTGCGTCCCAGCCATTGGACATGGGTAGGCAGATTCTCCGCTCCGAACAGGCTCCAGGTGGAGATGGTTGGAGATGGCTGGACTTGGGCTGCTTAACGAGACAGACTCATCAGGCACCAGCACCCACTCTTTGCGGCTCTTCAGCCAAAGTCACGGGCTCTCGCGTGGTCTCGTTCCCTGTCCTTTAGGCAGAATTGCGCGCAAAGGCGCGTGAACGCGTCCATAGTATGTACTTCCTTCGTATGTATTACTCGTACATCGAATGCGGTTTCAGCTCGAGACGCCACCAAGAGACCGTTGGAATTACCCCGCTATAGGTGCTGATCTACTGGAGGTCTCCTCTCCTCTAGAGCCTCTGCTCCGTAGAGTCGTCTCTAGAGACGATGTGATCGAGCGGGGGCTTCTAAATCCTTCCACTTGGCGGCATGTCGCCGCAACTTCGAGTCTTCTCCTCTCGAATCGTTCGGGATATAAAACGGCTGTCGATTCCCGTCCTTAATTCTAAAAAGTGTCTTCATATTTCAGGCCGTGTGCGGTGTTCCTCTTCTTCTCACCATCATCATCGTCGTCGTCATCATTGTCTTTCCCCTCTTATTAGTAGCTGTTTCCATCAGACGATTGCCCATCCAAGCTCTTCATTATTCCAACCTCTACTCGGTTGTAGATCAACTTCCTCGATTGCACCAGATCCACAAGCAGCCATGACTTTGGCAGATCTCCCACAGTTGCCAGCTCCCCATGTGGAGTTGGCCAAGTATATTGCCCAGCATCCAGACAAGTCCATTGTCGAGATCATGGAACCGTAC